>OZ022530.1:8084176-11019293 GCA_963989415.1 Cerceris ruficornis
AATTAGGAATGATGAGAATAGGCGAAAAGTAACACATGGCGATGGGGTTAAATTAAATAGAATTTTATTTATAGAATTTTGACGAGGATGACAACAGGGATAGTACTTAGGAATGTTGAAAATAGGCTTAATTTAGCACTTAGGAATGTTGAAATAGGCGTAATTTCGTACTTAGGAATGTTGAGAACAGGCGTTATTTCTTGTTTAGAAATGTTGAAGGTAGGCTTGATTTAGCACTGAAAAATGTTGACAATAGGTATAATTAAAGAATCGGTGATGGGGTGAAATTAAATAGAATGTTATTTAGAGGAGTTTGACGAAAATCACACCAGCGATTGTATTTAAAAATGTTGAAAATAGGCGTACTTTTGTACCTATGAACGTTGAAAATAGGCGTAATTTAGTACTTACAATTTAGAATGTTGGAAATAGGCATAAGTTACTACTTGGGAACGTTGAGAATGGGTGTAATTTAGTATTTACAATTGGTAATGTTGAGAATAGGCGTAATTTACTACTTAGAAATGTTGAGAATTTTATTTAGAGAACTTTGACGCTAATAGCAACAAATATATTATGGAAATAAAATGGAAATTGACACCGTTCACCTGAATATATTGCAAAAATGAAAGAGAATCTTATCCGGAGATCTTTAACTAGAATAGCCGCAGAGATAGTATGGAGGGGTGGTGAAAATAGAGACTGGTCAGTCTATAATGTTATTATATATTTAGACCTTGTTAATCCTGCCGTAATAATACGTCAGAGAGAGTACACTTGCCGAGTGTAATTACCACACTCTCCTATTCCATTCATCACCGTCAATCCCTTTATACAATGCATTCTGAATGCGAGAGCTGAAGGATGATCCAATTTTTGGGTGGAAAAAAATTGAACGGGGGAGTCAAAATTGATGGAAGTTGTTCTAATTTGATCCCCAAATTGTTGGTTTGAATAATATCTAAAAATTAAGCACTTAAATTAATTTTCTAAAATATTTCACGGTTGATATTACATAAAAATTCTGTTATCGTAAAAAGTGCAATGTCTTTCTACAAGTTTTATTTAGAAATCACAGAATTCGAACGGGCAATGTTACATAATTCTTCTGTAGGCAACAGGGATAATTTTAATGAGGACAGTCGGAGGATTGGAATCGATTAGTTGTTCCGACAGTATTAAGAAGTTAAGATGGAAGTTTGCGTGTATAATCCGAAAAGTAATATCGTGTTTCGCGGGTAATCTTCTTATCTCCGTGGGCATTTCTATCCACGGAAATGTCCGGCGATCTCGGACATTTTATCTGATAATCTTTTCACCGATCTTTCTGTTTCTGCCGAAACTCCGCATCAGCCTGAGGCGAATTGCAAAGGATTTTGTTTTTTGCAAAGTGTCCCCTTTGCTTTGAAGCAATACGCTTATTATTAAAAGACAATAATTGCGCCGAAAATAAAGAAATCGCGCCGTTATTGTAGAAGTCAGTGTATCGAGCTTAGCATGATAAAATAAATAAATGGTACATTTCTATATTAACACTAGATCTACGAAAGCCGTCAAATTGACGGATTCCTACCGTTTTAGAAACGGTTTCCAAATTTTTAGAGACCCGGTACAGTACATATTTCACATGTATCTTATAATATACAAATTACTTAACTGATCATCTTCTTCGACGGTTGACCCCTTTTTTCAAAGTACTTATTTAATATATTTAAGTATAACCGATTCAACACCCGTAAATCTAGTGTTAAACATCTAAGAAATGTAGTTAAATATATTTCATGAACATTATAAGGAAACGTGAAATAGAAGAAGTATCTTTTTTGCTCGTTTCGTGACAAATTATATTTTAACATAAATATTATATTAAAATATTATATAAGCATATTATATATATATATAAATATATATATATAAATATAATAAATATTATATATGCAATATTATAGCAATCAGTTATCTTATCTATCGTAGCAGTCAAATAACCCGTCTCTCAAATTTCCCAATTTATAAATTTCTACGAAAGCCGCAGGCGTAAAATTTGTTTATTAATTACTACAAAAATTCCCGGTGTTTAAAAATGATTTAACAAAACTGTGCATTTCCTCCGCCATATATTTCCCGCCCCCTCAAAGTTCACGAAAAGGTGAAGAAAAATTCAAACACCCCATTAGAATCTCTCGACAGTCCGTGCAGAACGGAAGTTGGTAAACTGAAATTGTGACAAAGTAATTCAGGTGTCCCGTAAAAAGTTAAAATTGTCATTCTCCGGGATCCTTGCGCGCGCTATTTGAAATAATCTCGGCCGACACGGCTATAATAATCTCGTGCCGAGGTCGACCCAATTTCTGGCCGTTCTAAATCATTAAAAATTAGAACTTTAATCAGGATTTTAACGAAGCTCTTATGGCAACCTGCATCGAGCTCACTCGCGACTTTTACTTCGTAATTGGTGCCGTGCCACCGCCTCTTCCACCCTCTCGTGTGCATCTCTCCACGTGCGCCGTTTATCCTGCAAGTACGAGGACAAAACCGGATATGCTCGAGGAAGAGTCACGAAGCCTCGAGTCTCAGACTCCTAAATTATTTTCCCCCCGGGCGAAAATTATTCATGGGCTATCCCCAGGACCGGCAGAAATCTTGGCTGCCGCGTACCACCGTGATTTCGTTCACCCTCACCCCATGGACATTCGCTTCTTGTTCTTCGGCTCGTTAACCGGCGCCATAAGTTGCGATATTTCTTTGTCTCGTTGAAACTGGGGATCTGGGAACTTCTGGGGAATTTTAGGGGGAAGAACTAATTATCGGTAATTTGATTGTGAAGTATTTTGGGTGCGATGGTAATTTTTATGAGGACTAAATTTTTTAGAGTGCGTTGAGTTGCGCTAGGGGTAACAAGGGGTGTGAGTTGTGATATTTGTTTTGGAATATCTGGCTTAGGTTCGGATTTTAACTATAAATTATACCAGAACCTGCCAAATGACCGGTTCAATTGAATTTAAGTATGTAGTTTTTTATATTATTAATTAGTCCTTTCCACGAGTTCTTTTTGTCATGTAGGGTAGCGTCAGCTCGGAATTAATTTCAGGTTTATCACTATCCCATACTCTAAGCGTAAAATTAATGAAAAACGTGTTTGTTTTTAAACATAAAACTTATATAACTTCCATAAAACCTTTATTTGGTATCTACTTTTAATAAAATAGAAACGTGAAAACGAAGAAATGGCGATTATCAAAAGTTTTTATCAGAGTACATGAATTTCGAACGTATCATTTTTAAATTCGTCAAAAACGTATCATATGAAACGTTTTATAACTTTGTGAAATATGATTATCGAAATACCAATTTCTATGGACTCGAGAATTTTATTGTTAACTACATTATAATGATTATCAGAAAACGGTGACATACGAGTGGAAAGGGTTAATAACTCTGGTCAACACGAATTTTGCCCAAAGAATATTTATGCTGATTCTTATAGATTTTATGGCGCTGAGCACGAATATGAAGTCCGTTTGTCTCCATCAGACTCCATTTTGAGAAAAAATTCAAATACTCACCTTTCAGAATTTTCTTTGTTATAACCGTAAAAGTTATTTACGTTTTTTTGCACGAAATAATTTTATAAACCCTCCTGAATATCACGATGCATATTACTTTAACGTTACAAACATTTAAACGTGTTTAAACAATGCTCAAAGAGTAATCGACGCCCAAAATGGCTTAAATTTTATGGATATTTTCCTCTTTTTCATAAAAAACAGACGTCTAAGAAGAATTCTAACAGCAGGAGGCGATAGAGCAGGCATTTTTCTTGGGGAAACCATAACTGAAATTTGCAACACGAGTTTTATTTTCGGCTAAGAAATTAAAATATCTCAGGAAGACACAAACTACTGGCAGTGGTTCTCAACTCAACCGCTAGTATTATATGTAACTTGCAGTACTTACAAATACATTTATTGTTTACCGGTTACTTTCTGACAATAACGCTACATTAAAGAAAGTATTGTGGGAATTTTATAAAACCCGCGCGGATCTATCTAGATCAGCGGTCGCCAAAGTGGTCCGCGAGAAAATTTCGCTGGTCCCCAGAAAAATGTGGAATATACTTACTCATCACGTCAAGTTATGTTTTAAGATGCATTGAAACATAATTCAATTCATAACAATACGTGAAAAGTTATAAAAACGCTACGTCATAGAATAACTCCACGGTAAATAAGTCGTACTGCTATAGCTGCATTGTTTTAGCTACATGTTTTGTCTCGTTTTGTAAAATTATGGTTTATTAATAAAGCTTTCATAATTTGGTTACAATTAATAGTTTCTGTTGGCGCAATAGGGTTAGAGTGAATTATTATTGTAGGCGTGTAGGATAATTTGGAATTAATCCGTAATACATTATTTATTAAGTTCATATACACGTAAAGCTTGTTCTGATTTACAAACGTTCCACATCTTCTCTTAATGCGATACAACCATTTTGGATAACAAAAGCACTCTGAACTACGGTTCAGTTACCAGGCGCGCTGGGACTCGTGATGACGCACCGCGGTGGGCCTCAATACTATACCTGCGCGCGAATTATAACTCTATTACAGTTTCATTTTATTAACTAGGTACATTTTATGTGTTCTTAGAGCACAATTTTTTGTATAAATGTATTTAACACTTAAAAAATCCTATTAGTGGTCCGCGGGATTTAAATTATGAATTTATTGGTCCGTGAGGTCAAAAAGTTTGGCGACCGCCCATCTAGATTCTTCTAGAGAGATACAGCGTAAGACAAAAGACAGACGAAAGACGGACGTGGACTGCACGCGGTCGAGAAGACGCAGAGAGAGAGTTGACGAATGCCACGTTAGACGGACACGTCGATAGACGAGTAGACGTAATAGACGGGCAGACGTAACAGACGAGTAGACGTAGTAGACGAATAGACGAATAGACGAATAGAAGAATGGACGATTAGACGAATAGACGAATAGACGTACAATTAGACTATTAGAGGATTAGACGAATCGACGTATAACATATAGACGCATAGATGTACAGACGATTAGACGAGAGTAACAAGTAGACGGATAGACGCGACTAGACAGACGATTGTATACTTATTAGTAACCGTAAGAGTGTGTGTATGTGCGTTTAAGTATTTTCCGTACTTTTGTGTTTCAATTGGTATTCTATATTTTTGAACGTGTATTTATACTAAATATCCTATAATATTATATTTCTAGCATTTGGTCATTTAAATAAACAATATCATTCAATCGCATTTACAATATCAAGAGTAGCTGTACGAGCAGCGAGAGCAATTATGTCTACTTCACTGGCCAAGGAGTTCGGCGACGGCAGCGTGTTGTCAAAACATACTCGGCGGTTCTCGGCGACCTGCAGGTATTCGTCTCGTTGGTCCTCTAACAATAACAAGTCGTTTCGATGTTCGCCTCGCTATCAGTTTGCCCTCGACCGCCGACGAGTAACCAGTGCTCCGTGATCGGGTTCAAGCATTTTCACATATTAGTGCGTGTATAATAAATTCGAAGACGAGATTCCGACTCGCCAAATATCTCTCTTTTTGTGGGCTACTTGGTGATACATCCTTGCAGTGGTATCAGCCCTTAGTTAACGGTCTGCTCTCAGCCACCACTGTACTTTTAATGTCGTCATCGTATGTCTGCTGTCAAGGTATATATAATTTTGACTACGATTTTACTAGTTTTGTTTTAAGTGCGATTACACATTTTGTTTTTAATTAAATACAACCGCAAATCGTTACTGTAAGAGTACTAATAGAGAAATAAGGTATTTCTTTTGGCACAAAAGCTTTAACCCATTCACTGCCAGGAAAACTAAGGAAATATTACCTTTGCTTGTTAAAATTTGAGAAGATGACAGAAAGTTTTTAGAGCATTGGTTTCATTAATCAAAAATATAATCTCGACATTTGTAATGATACGAAGAACATTTTTGTTCTAAAATTTCTATACACGCTCGGCCATTATTGTTAACTTATTAATTCAAACTTATAGTGCAGCTACGAGATATCTCGTAGTTGGCAGTCAATGGGTTAATATGTAATTCTAATAGTATCTTTCGTACTCAATTCAGAGATGCAATCTATTTGTCTCGATCATTTAGGGATTTTTTTGTGATATGTACTTTTATATTTAATAATCTTGAACTTGAGAATGCAATTGAACAATATTGATTATTTATATGATGAAATTTTACAAATATACTGTTCTGTTTAATGTAACATTATTGTCGTGAAATAACTCATACAATAAAATGTACTTGTAAAGCAAGCTATTGTACATATGAGCCGCTCGGAAGCCAGTGTGGTTAAGTCAATTTTTTGAGATTTTCTGGTTTTGTAAATTTTAATAGAATAAACTTAATTCTATTAAAATGTACAAAAATCAGTAAATTAAAAAAAATGAACTTAACCGCATTGGCTTCTGAGCGACTCATATCATAATACTGGCAGGGGAGAAACGATTGCATTGAGAATCACTGGCACTATCTTGTATCTTGCGGAGATATTTTAATTTCTCAGCCGAAAACAACACTTGTGTTCCAACTATCAGTTATGGTTTTCTCAAGAAAGATGTCTTCTCTATCGCCTCCTTCTAATAGAATTCGTCCTAGGTGTCTAGCTTTTAAGATAAATAGAAAAATATCCACTACAGTTGGGACATTTGGCCGTCATTTTCCTTTTGAGCATTATTTAAAGATATTTAAGTGTTTGTAATAGTAAAGCAATATGCATCGTTATATTCGGGAATTCAATGAAATTTCATATGTCTTTCACACTAATTTGCTAATTGCATTTAATATCTAAATATTATTAGTGGAAAGGTAATAGAAAAAGTAATACTTAACCCTTTGCCGTACAATTTCTTTTGCGACTGCCTCCGCAATGATTCAGAATTAAATTGATAAAATAAAAATTCATCAGAGATTCTCGATACATCGTATAATTTAACGTAATATTAATATTATATAAATAATTTTGTCGTGTTATGTTTCACTGATATTTGCAATTTGATAGATTTTACAGAACTTGAAAATTTCATGTTCAATTTACCACATCACGAGTGTCACTCGTCACTGTACGGCAAGGGGTTAAGTAGGTATGTTGAAACTAACGAAATACCGATGCGGTAACTATTTGTCAAATATTTTATGGAAGTTCCTCAGTGTAGTCTCCTTGCTGTGCATTCATCACATCAAAATACTTCCCGAATGTCTAACTAAAATCTCATTAATATTCATTGCTAAAAAGAAAGCCGCACAGGCTTCCTCCAATACCAACTAATATTCTGATCTTCCCAAATCTTTTAATCCTTCAACAATTTAGAATCTGACTAAGCAAGAAGCGTCTCAATATTCATTTCCATACTAAATCCCATACCGTCCACTACGAATCCACACATACATCATCCTCTCAATAGTTCAAAATCCCCCGCAAGACGACCACATGCCAGCCAAATCTATAAAACCAACCTCTCCTCAGAAGACTTAAAAGCAACGACGAAGTCTAAATCTGCCCTTTCCTCATAATAAAATCATCCTCCGTCCAACCTCTTCCAACAACCATGCCCAATTCCTCTTTCCACCGCAACAGTTCACGTCACTGGTTTGCACTGTCCAAGGTCCAATTTTAGTTCAATCGAATCGACCATCTGAGCAACACCAAATCCGCTTCGAACTTCCCTCCCTGTACAAAGATCAGCCGGCGATCTAATATTTAAACAGCCAGCAGGACTGTCCAGTTTCTGCTCCCAAGACGCAGTCTGGTTTATTCTCACCGACAACGCCTGACTCCCGTCTAGTTTCTGTCTGACCACTTCTGCCCTCATACCACTTGATTCCCCTTCGTGGTGAACTCTTTCACGCCCCACGTGTATGGGGTAAATCTATCCACCTGTATTCATCGACGGGCCCTCTGATCCGTGATCCGTGTGCACTTTATCGCCAAGTGTCGCGCCTTGTTCTCAGCTGGGGTCATGCGATGCCCGTGTTCGTCGAGTGGCTTTCACGTGTGAGAGCAAAAGGCACCGGTTCGCTCTTATTGAGGTGGGTCCCTTGATTCTGGGGAATCGATAGTTTGAAGAATAAGGGCTGACGTGCTTAGGTGGGACGAAGGAGAGTGGAAAATGTGGAGACAGTTATTGGAAGATCTTTGAGATATTTTCTGGGATTTTTGCGATTGGGATTTTCCGACGTTTTTGATATCTTGCTTGGTAGATAGTTAACTCTTTGCTCTACGACTTCTTTTGTGACTGCCTCCGCAATGATTAACCCTTCGCGGTCCGAGTTATTTTGTCAGTTTTGTAGTGAGCTAAATGAAATTAATTTCACAACATTTTCTATCGATGGTTATTTTTTTCTTTGTCAGTTTTGTAGTGAGCTAAATGAAATTAATTTCACAACATTTTCTATCGATGGTTATTTATTTTTTTGTCTGTTTTGTGGTGAGCTAAATGAAATTAATTTCACAACGTTTTCTATCGTTGGTTATTTATTTTTTTTAATGATGGCAATAACTATAGGTACTGACGGATATTTAGATGATATTACAAAATCATTAAGAAATTGGAAAGTCGATATTAAATCGTTGGAATATAGAATGCAGTGAAAAGCTATGTCGCGTACAGCTCGACGTAGGACTGCAAAGGGTTAAGAATTGAATTTCGAAAATAAAAACTGGTCATTGATTCTTCATTTGTCGTGTGATTTAACCCTTACAACACTACTGGGATATTTTATATCCCAAACATTATTATATAATTTTCATGTTATTATTGTACAATTTATTTCCATATATTATTTTGTTTATATGACAATATTTACGGCTGGGATAAAAATATCCCAGCAGTAACATACTAAGATAAATATGTAAGATATTATAAATATTATAAATATTATATTATATTATATTATTAATATTATATTATAAATATTCATATGTAAGATTTTCATACTGGGATCTATGCTATCCCAGGTGAACATCTGAAAACGCCTGAAATAAAAAAAAATATATTTCATTCTCAGTTACAAAATGGCTGATAATATTAAAACAATGACAGTCACAGATGACAAAGTGTCACAAAATATACACTGCTAAAAATTAGTCATTTTCTGAAGAAATAAAATTCAGTGTTGAAAGGGTTAAAGCAGCATTTCCGAAACAGTGTTCCGCAAATAGTTATTAAATGTTCCGCGTACTATTATGAAACTGACATTACAGAACAACGAAGCATTATCTGTTTTTATTTATTTAACTATTTACTCCAGTTTTTGACTAGAATAAATCAAATTTACAGCAGTGTTCTTTGCACATTTTAGAACTTAAAAAGTGTTCCACGGTGACGAAAGTTTAAGAAGTCTAGACTTAATGTAATATTAATATTATAGAAATAATTTTATCATCTAGCGTCTCATTGATATTTTCAATTTTGTAGTTTTACGGAATTTTAAAATTTCCTATTCTATTTACCACACCATGAGTATCACACGTTATTATAGGGTAAGAGGTTAAAATTGGATTTTAAATATTGGTTTGGGAAAGAAGTATTGTTCGTACGTAAGAGTAAAAGTGAAACAAGTATTTTTTATATTTTTACCCTTTCGTTCCTGGCGCCTTTTTTTGTAAAACCATGACAGATAAAAACGTTTCTCGTATGTCTCCTTGGTATCTAATGGAACTGCCAGTCTTTTTCGATTTTACAAGAAATATGCAGCAATGGGTTCATTATTGTTAATTTTATAATATTACAACTAAATAGAGTAAGTGATACCATTTTCTTGCAGAGAAAATTTAATTGGGGTCTTAAAAGTTTGAAGGAAGTTTATTAAGCCAAAGGTGACTGTATTCACCCGTTAAAATTGCACTCGATGTTAATTCTTAATTTTTTAAAAACCATTTTTTCGATTAACATTAACTAACAACAAGTTTTCGATTGTTATATATTATATGTATTACAACTTGAATATAGCATTAATTATTTACATTATGCCACAACCCGTTAAAAGATATTTTCTAACGGCGATGAAATAAGAACCAGCTCTCCATAGCAAAATGGTTAAACAAATATAATCGCTATTATTAAAATAAATAGCCCATTTCGTCAATTAATAAATAACCGCAGATTATTTCATTATAAATCAACAATTCAAAAAAGCTCAATCTTAACACTAGAACGACCGATCCAGTCAAAATGACTGGTACACAATTTTTTCCAAAAATTCTCCAAGCTTATAGAAGAGTCTTAGAATAAATATTCTATGTCCAGCTTAAAAAACATAAATAACCGAATCGATTATCTTTTCCGCCTCTTGATTTCTCTTTTTTCAAAGTTCTTATTCAATATATCAAAATATCACAGATTTAACGCCGGTAGTTCTAGTGTTAATCGTTTAAGGCAGCATTTCCCAAACCGTAGTCCGCAGAAAAATCTTCACAAAGTCTGTTTAAAGTAATGATGCTTATTTGATTTAATTCCGAAAATTCTAAGTTTGTTAATTTTATCATCAAAATAAAGAGAAAAAACGCTCAGAACTTTTTACTTCACCCATTATATCACCAGATTTTTCATTAATCCATTTATCAAAAATTAAAGTGATCACTTTAAATAATATATGTTCTTCAAATAAAATACAATCGCGTGCAAATTTTACAAAAAATGCTGGTCCACGGTCGAAGAAATTTGAGAAACGCTGGTTTAGCGTAGGAATTTCCAATTTTTCAATTGAAAAACAATTTTTCCACTTCAAGGAATCACCAGTCTGCCAAAATCAACTTTACAAAATCCTCCCGTCGCTCCGTGAAAACAATAACGTCGCATAATCGACTCGAAAACCCGAAAGCGCCACATCTGCCCCACTCGAACTCACCCCCTCGCTAACTCTCGGACGATTCGAAAGTTCATTCCGTCCGTGTCATCTCGGCTAATAGTTTAAAAGGTCCGCGCCCCTCGACGTGCCCGGGGACAGTTCGAAGAGAAACGACCGCGGCGCATCTCGCCGTTTCTTCAACTTTCATCCCCCTCGATAACTTCTTCCACCCCCGAGTTTTCATTCCGCAGTCCGGTCTCTCAGAAAGGGCGAGAGAAGAAGCGAGACGCAGTGACGGTAAAAGAGTGAAAGAGAGAGAGGGGAATAGAGCAAGAAAGAGAGGCAACGGTGCCCCGGGAGCTTGGGCGAATGAATAAATAGAATGAATTTAATTTCCCTCTTAAAACGTACATTCAGAGGTCTCACGAAGATAGAGCAGCAAGGGTGGCGCAGGTTGCACTGACGTCTGCTGTAAATACAGACTGAATGGTGGCCCCTGAGCCGAAGGGGGTGGCAGAAAAATCGAGTCGCTCGATGAGGTAACAGGGGGTGGGACGTTGAAGGGGGTGAGAGGGGTGAGGCTGCCGTGGCAGGACACAAAACGGCCGAAAGGCCGGTATTACCGAGGCCGCAGGGCGAAAACACGATAACACCATTACCCGAGCATAATGAATTTATCGCTGGTAACTTAAGAACAATTAATGCGCAACTTTTGATGTATTGTTTCGCCTCTTCGTGGGTGGCATCCGAGAATGCCTCGCTCGACTATTTTCCACGGGCTGGCGCACCCTCCGCCGCGTCTATTGTTTCCTCCTTTCCGCGGGTCTTTTACGGCAGTGCGTTACATTATTGCGGCCCTCCTGGCGTTTATGTGCGGCTTCTTTCAAAGACCGGCTGCTCACAATGCACCGGGTTTTTACCTATGGTTTACATGTAGTCCACTTAGTGTTTTTTAGTTTATGAATATCGATGGACTTCTCGTGCTGATGTTGACTTTAATACTGCAGTCCCTGGTCATCGAATTAGGACCATGAACAAAAATTTCACTTTTATGGTTATAATGTTGTGTCATATGTGGAAAATTGTCTTTGGTCATTCAAATTATTACTAAATACGGTGATGACAAAGTATACATAGCTATAGATTTGTTACTGTTGTGATAATAATATAATTGTGTGGACAATTCTCCCGACTTAAATGCCATAGAAAATGTTTGGAGCCTACTCAAAAGACTTGTTTACAACTCTCCAAGCACCACATTATCTGAGTTGTAAACAAAAATTACAGATATTTGGGAAAATAACGAGGATATAAAGCATATGATAAAGCAATGTATACAAAGCATGCCGGAAAGGATACAAGTTGTCATCAAGGCAAAGGGTGGAAATACGAGATATTAACATGCGTTCATAGTATTATGTACAGTAGTAGTGTATTTTGTTATTAGTTAATAAACTATATCATCACAATTTGAACAGGCCTTTTAATTTTACGGAAAACATGAAAAATGCTGAAAATTTGGAGTGGTCTTAATTCGATGACCTGGGACTGTAGATCTACGGAACCCATTAAATTGATGGGTTGGTACTTTTTTATAAACATTTCTCGCCATCATAGAAAACCTTGTTCTTGTTACACAGGAATTACTTAATAGATCATCTTTTTTGTCGCTTCATCCCGCTTTCTTTAAAGTTCTTGTTTTTTATATTCAGGAATGGCATATTTAAGGCACTTGGACTTAGTGTTAACACTTTACCGACCGCTATTGTTTGAGCATTCTACCCACTTTAAAGGATTTGTTTCGGCTTAAATTGCCTAAAGAAAATCACAGTCTCTTTGAAAATCACAAATGCTTCTCATTGACTCATTAACACAGTTCCACTACAATAATAAATAACAAATTAGTGATCGCCGTGGGAACCGATTAATAAACTAAAAGTCTAAGCATTGGTGACAAAAAGCCTATTTATAGGCTATCGGTCGGGGGTATTCTCATTTTTCGTTCTGCGATTTATTTTATGAAATCGGAACACTACATTATATTAATCTTTTGTACATGTAATTATTAATATTTTAGCTACGTTATATATTTTTTTTACGTCAATATATATCAAATTGTAGCAGCTACGCATCATTGAAGAAGGTAATCTTCTATAGGAACATTTCGTGATGGCTGACACTGTCCCGGCCGTTGTGGTAAATTGAAACATAAAAACGAGGTGTCATTTCCTTCAGTATGAATATGGTTATAGCCCGAATAAAAATAAATGCAATCTCTCATTATTTTAACACTAGAACTACCGGCGTTAAATCTATTATATTTCAATATATTAACGCATATATGCGGCCTGAGAAAAAATTTAATTATAGTTTATCGCCGCATGTCTACACGGTTATAGGTTGAAAAATTGGAATATAACAGTTGAAATATGATTACACAAATGGTAATTTATAATTTGTATACATTAAAAGTCTAACTTTCCGATAAAAAGGTGGTTTTGGATTGTCAAATAAATTATTATCTCTTAATATTCAAAATTGTCTCCGCCCGCAAAGGGTTAAATAAGTACTTTGAGAAAAGAGGAATCAAAAGGCGGAAAAGATGATCAATTCGGTGATTTATGTTTTTTGATTTGGATGCAGAATATTTCTCCTATGGCTCTCCTATAAACTTTGAAAATTTTTTGAAAACATTGTGTACCAGTCATTTTGACTGGTTTGGTACTTCTAGTGTTAAAAAAGTGGCGACTTTGTCAAGTTAAAATTTACTATTTTGGCTTATTTGTTGAGCTTTAATATAATAAAAGTTAGAAAAAATTAAGATAACTTGAAGATTTTGTTACCGGCCATAACGACAAGTCTCGTGCAGAACATATTCACATTTCAAGTCAACCGGACAACTAAATTCTGAGATATCATGTCAGCCATGTTCGGAAACGTCATTTTGAGAAAATCGACAGTATATTTCGCGATTCTCGTTGCCGGGATAGTCGTGAATTTGCTTTACACTGTCGATTGAATTTGCATCTTACCCCGCGCATTGTTTGCAGCAGTTCATTAACGACGTTATATTACAAACGGCAGGCCGACATTTACGTAGGGAGGTTTTACATGTAAAAGGCAGTTCAACGCTCGGCGGTTTTCATCTGAAAGCCGGCATTATCATTCGAGCACTTTCTTACCTCTTTCACGAGCCTGACTTTTAATGGAAACATTTCGCATGAATATAATCCGCTGGTGAAAGTGGGTCGAATTATATCTTTCAACGGCGACGCTTGTAATTAGATGCTAAGTAGACGCCAGTATTTACTGTCGACTTATTGTTTAACAGCGAAAGAGACCTAGGCAATTGTGTAGTAAATGGAATACTATTATAGTTCGACCACTGCAACGAGAACACTCGACACTGTCTGCTTCTCACTCGCTCCTAGGTGATTCATTGAATTCAATGTACTGCCAGGCGCTGAGAAGATGGCACTTGTAACGTCAGCGGCTGGCGCGATGACCTACGTCTTGAGAGTAATTATAATTACATCACTGTTAGGGTTATTAACTCTAGATTTACGGGCGTGAAATCTGTCACATAGCAATATATTGAATAAGGACTTTGGAAAGAGAGAGATCAAGCGGCAAAGATGGTAATTCATTAAGTCATTATTGTATTATGAAGTACACGTGAAATATCTACTGTACAGTTTCTCTGTAAATTTGAGAAATGTTTATAAAACAAGTAGGAACCCGTCAATTTGACGGCTTCCGTAAATCTAGTGTTAAAAGTCTTAGATATTTGGAATGGTAAATGTGTTGAATGATTTTCTATGATTTTATAATTGACTTATCGCCAAATTTTTTGATATATATGAAATATAGTTGTATATAGGAAATTCTAATCGAAATTTTAAAAACGGTCATTTGACCGGTCGTGGTAGGAATAGCGTTAATTATTTATGAAATATTCAGTTCTATTATTAAAGTAAAAAAACATATTTAACACTAAACCTACTAAGTTGATGAAAATGACCGGCTGCCGTTTTTTCTGAAAATCACCTAAATGCCATTCCTTTTCCATTTGATATATTTCTGAAAATTTATATTTATCAGAAATGATCTACTTTTTGCAGTAGTTCGATCGTGAAATTGATAAACGGTAGTTGTATTTCTTTGTGCTTCCAGCTCTAACGAGAAATGGTAACCTAAATCTTCATACAAATATTTTTTCATTTAATATACTTTCGAAAATTCGTTTTTCAGAGAATTGGTCTACACTTCTGAAGTAGTTCTACCGTGAAATTGAAAAAACGGTACTTGTATTTCTTTAGGCTTCCAGTTCTAACGAGAAATGGTAACCTAAATCCTCATACAAATATTTTTTCATTTAATATACTTTCGAAAATTCGTTTTTCAGAGAATTGGTCTACACTTCTGAAGTAGTTCTACCGTGAAATTGAAAAAACGGTACTTGTATTTCTCTAAGTCTTCAATTCTAACGAGAAACAGAAACTTAAATCTTCCTGATTTTTGTTCATTTGATATATTTTTCCATATTTTAATTTCATTTGAAAATTAAGCGCTCCATAACTATAACCTACTTCTTTGGATTAATCTATACGGAATCTTGAAGTGGAGGAACACTACTGAAATTTCATTGTTACTATTTAAAAACGTAGATCCCTTTCAATCACTTTGCTGCACATGATTTATTTATAATAATTTATTAAATAATTATAATTAATCTAACGCGGACATCAATAATAATTATAATTGATATTTCAAACGTCAAAGCAACAGAACGCCCGTCACTTTTCCATCATACCATACTCAACATTTATTACATAAGCTATACACTCCTAAGTTTCCAGAGCCATTTGCATCGCAGGAAATATACATTACAAGAAATATAGCGAAAGTAATCTACAAATTGGTCGAAGCATAGTCGACAGATGCTATTTTACCCAGATTTATCCTCCAAGCTAAAGTGGTCGCCGTACGTCTTCGTTTTGCGCACAGCTTTTCGAATTCGATTTTCGGTTCACGAAAATCAACGGAATGTGATTTACGTGACAGTTGTATTGTTAGGAGGATACACACGATGGTAGTGTTATTTTCTCTGGCAAGACCGTTTGAATCGACTGGACGAGAGGGTGGGTGAAATTGCTAGAAAGGAGGGTAATTTCCTGAAGGACCATGGAGAAATATGAGACTCACGAAGTTCCTCTTTCCGTCTATCGACAGACACTGTGTATGAGAATTTAGATAATATTTTATCGAGGAAATATCCTGACCTGGTGAATATTCGTTATTGATACAGTTTACGGCTTCCGGCGTGGCTCTTCGGTATTTTCTCGCGCTTTTATTGTAACTTATGGCGCTTCAAGCTTTCTGCTCTACGTGTCAACGTTTGAAAAAAATTAATTAAACGCGCCGAATAAGAAGGGCGAAACGGCATTTCTATGTGTCGCGAAATAATGGTAACGAGGCTTGGATATTATATTTTAAATTAAAAATAACGTTTTAGTTCTACGTGCAGCCACTGCTCATTAAAGCTAAATGTGTTTAATGTTTCAGTAATTAACGCTTTCATGTAACACATTCGACGGTCTTTTGAATTGTCATTGCTGAATTATACGTTGAAAATAATTCCCCTTCCGATTCATAGGATCCATTTGAATAAATCTTTTTACATAGAATCCAAGTATTCATTAAACTGGCAATTTTCAGTCGAAATACGTAAAATTTGAAAGTCCTCTCGAATAATTAAAAATTGCGATAAGCGTGACTAATATTCAGGTAAAAAGCCATCAAGAGAAAACGGTAATATCAGAATGGACGTATTACGAAGGAAACAATTTCACATATTTTCCCCTAAATTATTTAATAAAAGTGCGTCATCAATGTTTCATTTAATCCTTGAAAAATAAAGTGATAATTCCTGGAGGTAATAAATGAATAAAGATCTCGTAACAGGAAAAAATCCCATTATCTTCATTCAGCAATAAAAGCTCGCACGAAGATGGTCGGATTTCGTGGGACTGCTGCGTGGCGCAAGCTCGAAAGTGCATCGACATGATACGTGCGCTTTTAATTTTAATAATGGCAGCAAATTAATTGGATATCGCCGGTGCAGCAGCGTGCCAATGACAGCTCGAACGGTACGCAATTTCGAAGTAGGCGCAACCCCTGTACGCTCGTCTCACCCCTGTCCAACCCCTTTGTGCCCGTCTTCGCAAACGTCGAACGCGTTTCAGGAGATGCGGCTCCTTTTCTGTCCTTTCGCACTGCGATACGTCGTTTGGGATAAAGTGAATATTAGTCCCTTCAGTCGCCATTTATTTAAACGATTGTGGAATTTTTCCTTTGTTTTACAGTGCAGGAAAACTGCATGCGTTGTAAAAGAGAGAAAAATTCGTGGTTACAATTTTTTCATTGTCAATTTAGGGTGGGTTTTGGCCATTTGATCTTCACTGCTTTGCCAAAAATGAAATAGAAATTAATTTATGGAGTTGGCATTTATTTAAACTATTGTGAACATTTTTCTTTGTTTCATAATGCAGAAGAATTCTATGTGTTGTAAAAGAGAAGAAACTTCAGGGTTACAATTTTCACATTGTCAATTTAGAGTGGGTTTTGGCTATTTGATTTTCACTGCTTTGCCAAAAATTAAATAGAAATTAATTTATGGAGTTGGCGTTTATTTAAACGATTGTGGAGATTATTCTTTGTTTCATAATGCAGAAGAATTCTGTGTATTGTAAAAGAGAAGAAACTTCGGGGTTACAATTTTCACATTGTCAATTTAGAGTGGGTTTTGGCCATTTGATCTTCACTGCTTTGCCAAAAATTAAATAGAAATTAATTTATGGAGTTGGCATTTATTTAAACTATTGTGAACATTTTTCTTTGTTTCGTAATGCAGAAGAATTCTATGTGTTGTGAAAGAGAAGAAACTTCGGGGTTGCAATTTTTGCATTGTCAATTTATAGTGGGTTTTGGCTATTTGATCATCACTGCTTTGCCAAAAATTAAATAGAAATTAGTTTATGGAGTTGGCGTTTATTTAAGCGACTGTGGAGATTATTCTTTGTTTCATAATGCAAAAGAATTCTATGTGTTGTAAAAGAGAAGAAACTTCGGGGTTACAATTTTTTCATTGTCAATTTAGAGTGGGTTTTGGCTTTTTGATCTTTAGTGCTTTGCCACAAAGTAAGTGAAAATTAATGTAAAGAGTTGGCATTTATTTAAACTATTGTGAACATTTTTCTTTGTTTCGTAATGCAGGGAAATTCTGTGTGTTGTAAAAGAGCATAAATTTTGAGGTTACAATATTTACATTGGCAATTTAGTGTGGGTTTTGGCTTCTTGATCTTTAGTGCTTTGCCACAAATTAAGTGAAAATTAATGTAAAGAGTTGGCATTTATTTAAACTATTGTGAACATTTTTCTTTGTTTCATAATGCAGGGAAATTCTGTGTGTTGTAAAAGAGAATAAATTTTGAGGTTAGAATATTTATATTGGCAATTTAGAATGCGCTTTGACTTTTTCGTCTGCAGTGCTCTGCTTTAAATTAAGTAAAAAATTATTTATAGAATTGTCATTTATTTAGACGGAGGTGGAAAAGTTTCTTCTCTTTGCAAGAGAAGGCAAATGCAGGTGCTGTGAAAAAGCAGCGGTCTACAATTTTTACATTATATATCTTGTTTTCTTTTTTCCCTTCTACTACCACTGTGACTTGGTATATATTAAGTGAAAGTTAATTCCTTAAGCTGACATTTGTTTGAGGAACTATGAAATTTTTTATTTGTGTTATAATGAAGGAAAAATGCATGCGCGGTGAAAGAGAATAAAGGGGTTAAAATCTTTACATAGAAAGTTTTGACTTTTTGATGCTGCAGTAACTTGTTATGAACTCACTGAAGTATAATTTGTAGAGTTAGCATCTATAAATACCAAGGTGAAGAATTTTTAATTAATATTGAAGATTGAACAATAGAGATCCTTGTTAGTAATGCTGTTAAACATCTATTACAAGCAAACGCATGCGGAGGATCATTTTGGAAAGGGGTTGTCGAACAAGGGGCTGAAAAGTGAAGCGCTCACGCATTTCGGTGATCATTGAATGTTTTATTCCACTGACGGATGACGAAGACGGATCGGTAATGGACGATCGTGTCCTCGTGATGCAGTAATTACCTGCACGAGAGATACCGATCGGAAGTGCGCGGAATGCGAAAATTATTTTTACTCTGGATACCTTTTTCCATCCATATTTTTCTCCATTTTCGTTGCATTCGAAATGTTTACGTTCCGGTAAATATAAAATGTCGATGTTTCATTTGCAAATGCAGCATGTAAAAGATCCTTCCTCCCCGTGATTTTTATTTAACGAGGAAACGATGGTTGGTTCCTAGAAACTGAATGCGCTACTGTATGTTTTTCATCAACATGTGATTATTCTTAATCTTGAAAGGAATCTGAACCCCTTGCCTTACGATTTCTATGTTACTCTGCATGCAATAACTGAAAATTAATTCTTGAAGTCAAAATTTCTTTCTGATTTCTGATACTTCCTGCAATTGAACGCAATATGAATATTGTAAAAACAATTTGATCGTCTCGTGACTGATTGATATTGTCAATTTAATAGTTTGTGAAAAACTTCCAAATTTCCAATTTCATTTGCACCATGACGAGTGCCACACGTTATTGTAAGGCAAGGGATTAATATTTCTACGTGTCCTTTCCTATCAATTTATTATTTTTGCACTTGCCAATGACGTAATTGATACAATTTTTGCGAATTGTTAGATATTTCTCAAATTTCCTATAGCGATAGTCAATTATATAAATAAATTAAAAGCCTAAGGAGTTTTCTAAAATTTGAAATTACGAAATAAATAGACACCCTTTAATTTCCTTTCCCAATTAATCTTAATTGGCTAATGGCAACAACAAAAATTGCATACAAAGAGTTCAATTCCACCCATCCACCTAACGATTACCTTCAATTTATTTCTCTAAATCTTAAAACGATTCTTAATATTTTGTACAAATTCTCCTTTAATCATTTCAGAACTTTACACTCGCTTATTACAAAATCGCTGCTATTCTTTAACCTTCCCGACGTTAATTACAATTTCCACGTCAATTCTTTAAATTCTACCAAATTTTTGAAAACTTCAAATTTAAAAAAAAACAAAACAACAACGTATTCTAATTTCTACCGTGAATGAAATATTAAACAGCCAATGGAGAACGAAGATAATTCGACGAAAAATGATTAATTCAACTCCTCTCTCCGACGATTACCATTCAAGGCTTTCTCCGTCAATAGCAATTTTTCCATCTCAAAGGACCTCTCTCGCCGACACGTCGTTCATCGCGGATTCTCATGCGCGTGCATCGAAACCGATGCAGTCAGCGCGGCTGCAATTAATAATTCGCATCCCTTTATAATTCACGGTACCAGAGGCATCCCCTTTCGCCTCTTTTGAAGCATCAGCCGGTCGATGCTGGAGAACGTCCGGAAATCTTGACGTAGAAAAGCGTTCGCGAAATGGAGACGTCAGCTTTCATAAATGGCCGCATTTACATTTGACCCGGATAACGTACTCGCGTGCAGCGAAGGAATCGATACAGATACTATTGATGATGTTGAAGCAATTCGATAGCAAGGTACTCAATGGGAAGTATCGATAAGTATCGAAATGTTGGGTACTTGGGTTCGATTATTGATACAGATTGCCTTAGAATCGGTGACAAATTGGTACAGGAAGATAGTGATTCCTGTGTGATGCATGTAGTAAGGTATTAATGATAGTGGGTAATTTTCATGCTGGAGAATTATTTGGAAATTGGAGGAAAATTTTGTAGAAGTTCTAAGAAAATTGTGTGGAGGTTGTAGGAAAATTGTATGGAAATTCTAAGAAAGTCCTTTGAAAATTGCAAGAATATTCTGTGGAAATTATAGGGAAATTCTATGAATATTCTATTTAATTTTGCGAGTATCGTATGAAAATTCCATGCAAATTGCAGGAATAATATGGGAAATTTTTAATAAATTCTTATAAAAGTTGCAAGAAAATTCTATTAAAACTTTGGAAATTATAGGAAAATTTTATGATCATTCTATTTCATTTTGTGCGTGTTATCCGAAAATTTCGCGGATATTACGGGATAATTGCACCCAAATTATAGAAATCTTATAGGAAAATTTGAAGGAAATCGTATGAGAAATGCAAGAAAATTCTATGGAAAGTGCAGGAAAATTCTATGACTAATATATTAAATTCTATGGGCATTATAAGTTCATGCAGATTACTGGAAATTTGTGCACAAGTTATATGAGTATTAAGGAAAATTTGAAGAAAATCCTATGAAAATTACAAGAAAATTTTATTAAGACCGTGGAAATTATAGGAAAATTCTATGAACATTCTATTTAAGTTTGGGACTATTATGAGAAAATTCTATGGAAATTACAGTAAAATTGTACACAAGTTATCTGAGTATTAAGGAAAATTTGAAGAAAATCCTATGAAAATTGCAAGAAATTTCTATTAAAACTCTGTAGAAATTATAGGAAAGTTCTATGAACATTCTATTTAATTTTGCGCCTGTTGTAAGAAAATTCCGTGGAAATTACAGGAAAATTGTGCCCAAGTTATATGAATATTGTAGGAAAATTTGAAGAAAATCCTATGAAAATTTCATTAAAATTCTATTAAAACTCTGTGGAAATTATAGGAAAATTCTATGAACATTCTATTTAACTTTGAGACTATTATGAGAAAATTCTTGAAAATTGCAGGAAAATTGTACACCAGTTATATGAGTATTAAGGAAAATTTGAAGAAAATCCTATGAAAATTTCATGAAAATTCTATTAAAACTCTGTGGAAATTATAGGAAAGTTCTATGAACATTCTATTTAATTTTGTGACTGTTGTAAGAAAATTCCGTGGAAATTACAGGAAAATTGTGCCCAAGTTATATGAATATTGTAGGAAAATTTGAAGAAAATCCTATGAAAATTTCATTAAAATTCTATTAAAACTCTGTGGAAATTATAGGAAAATTCTATGAACATTCTATTTAACTTTGAGACTATTATGAGAAAATTCTTGAAAATTGCAGGAAAATTGTACACCAGTTATATGAGTATTAAGGAAAATTTGAAGAAAATCCTATGAAAATTTCATGAAAATTCTATTAAAACTCTGTGGAAATTATAGGAAAGTTCTATGAACATTCTATTTAATTTTGTGACTGTTGTAAGAAAATTCCGTGGAAATGAGAGGAAAATTGTGCCCAAGTTATATAAATATTGTAGGAAAATTGGAAGAAAATGCAATGAAAATTGCAAGAAAATTCTATGAAAATTGAACAAAAAATCTCTGCCAACTGTAACAATTTTCACTGAATCTTTCCACAATTTTCGTAAACACAGAATTAGCCCCGTTGCCACATGAATGTACCGTGATGTTCAGAGACTGGGAGGTGGTGAAAAAAGCATGACGTCCAAGAAACATTGCAAACAGCATGAAAGAGGATATCGGGATTAGTGTCGCGCGGGAAACGAGTTGCGCCAAGTCGGCTAATTCGGTGTTACTCAGAATTGTTTCTAATATTTCTCTTTCCACAGTATGGGGCGAGATTGGGGTCACGTGGTGGACGGGGGTGAAAGCTTGACGCATTGTTCGGCTCCCGGGGTTTTTTACGTTATGTAACAGTGTAACAGAGAGATTTTTTCTCGTTCTGCTATAAGAGATGCTTCTATTCGCGATGGTGAATGTGAATACTGGAAATATTCTGAAGAATGGGACTCCATATTGTAAGACATTCTAAAAAAATTGCAGTTTGTAAGAAAATAGAAGCTGCTAGAAGTATTTAAAACTACAATTTCGTTTCTCAAAATAGAAGCACCTGGAAAAAAAATATTTAAGCCTTAAAAGGTATCATGGGTAAAAACGCACCCCATGTAAATTGTTGTTCTAATATTATTAACAAACCGAATTAGTAGTAATATTGATTTTTCCTGTACTTTTTTATGGCGTCAGTAGGGATACCATTATCATAAAAAAGTTCACTTTTGTTATGTACTTCGTTAGCTGCACAACAAAAGAACTCATCTGTGATGATTTTTGGATGAAACCCTTTCTCAAAAAACGATTCAAAATACCGAATTGCTATATAATCTGAGGTAAATAATATTAGAAATTCTTGACGAAAAGGTTGAAGGAACAACGCCAATACCACCACCCACACTAAGCAAGGAAGATGTTGCATATGTAAAAGGAAATAAGATAAACAATATACTGTGAGATGTACAATGTGTACCAACTTCAATTGTAAAAGGCAGCGCAATATTATTTGGAATAACTGTAAAAAGAAATTTTATCATTTTTATGAAGTATGTAATTCTTATAATATATCTAAACTCATTTACATGGCTTTATTAAATTTATGAAATAAAATTCATTTACTGGGGTGAAATTACACCCATGATACCGTTAACGTGATTTTTTTAGATGACACCTTTTAAGGGTTGAAAATAGACGAACGTTTAATTCATTTTTACTATATAACCACATGAAATATTATTTTTTGACCCTGTTAATAGCAGACTTCAATAGTTTCTCATTTCTATCACACAAAAATACAATCTTTCTCGCGTAAAAAGTAAGCCACCAATTATTACTCTCCTTAACCCCTCGCCCTACGATTTCTTTTGTGACTGCCTCCGCAATAATTGAAATTTAAATTGCTAAAATAAAAATATGTTAGTGTTTCCTAATATATTTTTGAATTTAACGCAATATTAATAACATAGAAATAATATTATCGTGTCGTATTCCCCTGTTATTTTCAATTTGACCATTTTTTAAAAGTTTCAAAATTTCCTGTTCCATCAATCCCATCACGAGTGCCACTCGTTGTTGTAGGGCAAAGGGTAAACAACCTCTATCGCAAAACCACCCCTAAAATGGTAGCTCAATCACAAATCAGTTTAAAATTCTAAATAAAAATTTAACCTGCACACAGTAGAATACCATTGACCTCCAAAAAACCCAGAAATTCGGCGAAAAGAAACCGAAATCGCGTCTTCCACCATCCCCGACCTACTTCCGTCTCAGTTCTTTTTTTTTCCCTCTCTCAGAGTGTGCGTGTTCCGTAACACCCTTCCACTTTCCCCGTTCCTCGTCCCAACCCTTATATATCATCATTAGAGTTCCCTCTTCAGCGAGCAGAAACCCCTCGTTCCCCGCTGGTGGCACGCAAATCGCATAAAAGCGGAATAAAAATTTAATGACCGCCACCTCTGCCCTTTTCGGCCACGTGAATGCGCTTAAGTCCGACGGGGATATATTACCTGACTTGCCAGATCGTTTGTCACACTCTGCCATGGCTTTCCTCTATGTGTGTCCTCTTGCACGTTCATCCAGAGCGGAATCGGACTGTGTTTCCGGTGATCAACCCTGTTGTCTTTCTCCCTCTGAGCAGAAGAGACTCAAAGGATGCTGAAACTACCAGCCGGAACGACAGATTTCTAGTATTTCCCGTGTAAACGGCTGTCCAGGTTCGGCCAGATGGGATAAACCCCATGGCATGGGGTTGTTTCGGGATCTGGGAATGGGGAAGATGTTTCTTGGAAGTCAGCTGGCTGGACATTCAATTATGGAAGGATCTCTTTGGGAGATGAATAATAATAATAATATTGTTAAAACTCGAAATGAACTTGAAACGCTTCACACTTATTTGATAAACGCATAACAATTTATTAATTAAATGTAACAGGATTGAATATAATCGAGGCCTTCTGCCATGATGCAATATTTTTAATATATAACAAAATTCAATAGAAATAATACACAATTTAACATATGAACATTTCAGATTACACCAGGGCTAGTGTAATCTCAACAAGTAATAATAATACTTTGTTGCGAAAAGAATACATTGGACACATACATAAAATATTGACATGTTTTTAACTACGAAAGGCGTAAATATACGCCCCCTGCATTTTTCCAAGCACATATTTTAACACTAGAACTACCGGCGTTGAATCTATCATATTTTAAAATATTAAATACGTACTTTGAAAAAGGAGAAATCAAGAGGCGGAAAAGATGATCGATTCGGTTATTTATGTTTTTTAAGCTGGACATAGAATATTTATTCTAAGACTCTTCCATAAGCTTGGAGAATTTTTTGAAAAAATTGTGTACCAGTCATTTTGACTGGTTTGGTAGTTCTAGTGTTAATCCGTCTTCGAAAAATAAGAAATCAAACGCGAGAAACATAAAATTCGTCGAGAAAGTAGATAGGAATGCAAAAAATGTGATGTAGGTTTATGAGTTGATCCATGCTTTAGAATATATCACACATAAATTGATTATTAAATTGTTTCTATTATGCTTTTCCTATCTTTATTCGTTCATTGTGTTAAAATTGTTTGTCGTCGTTATGTGAAAATGAATTTGTTCCTCATTATCAATTTTGGATTTTGTCCTTTATATTTAATTACCCATTATTATTGAAGCAATCTGCACATTGAGTTAAGTAAATTAAAGTATCTTAAAAAGCTTCTTTAAATAAATAAAAGTGGATATTTTTAATTTACTTGCAATTATTATTTTTTCAATCCTAAGAATGGTATCAAATCTCCGGGTACTGTTTTGGTCACTGGACTGCGCAGCGCAGCGACTGACGTGCGAAACGCGCTGTCCCCATTGATGGATTACTCCAAGGTCGCGACGCAGTTAAAGAATTAAACTCGAGTGGTTTTTTGAACGTTTTAAACAATTTTGGAGCACTTAAGGGCTAGTAAAGTAATCTAGGATTAACACGTTGAACGCCACCGGTATTTCGCTAGCTTTATCGTTTCTAAAGAATTGAAACTTTATCTATTAAAATCATATCTTTATAAAGCAGAAACTTCAAAGAAACTTAATACTAGATTTACGAGACTGAAATCTGTCACACTGCAACACATTAAATAAAGACTTTGGAAAAAGAGGGATCAATCTGCAAAGCTGATAATTCGTTAAGTAATTTTTGTATTGTAAAATACACGTGAAATATCTTCTGTGCTGTTTCTCTATATATCTGAGAAATGCTTATAAAAAAAGTATGAACCCGTCAATTTGACGGCTTCCGTAAACCTAGTGTTAAGTATAGTTGTGAGAATGGAAATGTATTAAAATTGTTTTGATATGTTCAATCATTTACACAAAGAATTGTTAAGTGCATTGAAGTAAGAGGTAATCATTTTGAATGCATACTATATTACAAATGAAACGAGCACACCTTTTTTGCAATATCCCTGCACGTTTGACCTTGAATGACCTTGAGTCATAGGTCGTTGAACTCGTCTGAAAACGTACTATTTCATAGTTAATAAAAAAACATATCATTCCATTTAAAAAACAAAGTTGACCTTCAAATCTCCGAAACGCATCCACCTATAAAAAAAATAAACACACCACATAGTGTACCCTTTTGAGTAACTTTTGTATATAACATTCTTTCGTGCAACGCATACTTTAAAAATTATTCGAGACGCACAAGCTACGTGGACCACCCTGTATATTCAGCAGAACTTTATCTTTTTAACGCCAATATTTAAATACTGAATATATTGCAAAATTCGTAAATATTGCAATTTAAAGGTCACATGAAATTTCCTTGAGTTCAATAGCGCCGGTCACCGGTGACGCCCGTGGCAGTCAACGTGTTAAGGTTATAGGAAAAATTAGAAAATAAAAGCTCAACTGAAGTTGTAACCTCGTTGACTCGGTATCCACCGGACACATTGGACCCTAGATGAAACCACTATAACAATTAATGCCGAAAAAGTGCAAAATAACAAGTATAAACATTACCAACTATCAAATATTCTGCATACAAAATGCGAACAAAAAGTTAGACCAATTCTACGTTCTATTACACCACCAATATCGTCCAAAAAGAAGCTCGAAGACCCTCCGAACACGATCAATTCCGAGAACATCGGCAAACACCCTGAAACAACCGTCTAATCAAAATAAATCGTCCTCCTCGTTTTTCAACGCGAGCCCCATCAAACGGGGCAACGTTCGCCGGCCTAATGGATCGCGATTAGTTCCTGCAGACGTTTTTTAACCGTTGGTACCCTTGTTTGAGCGCAGACCAACGTCATCCAACCGCAGATCGAAGCGTCCGATCGATCAGGCTGAACGACACGTACGTATACCCGCACGAATTTCTGCGACGGAGTCACGCAAATCGTTCGATCCCGGTAACGAACTCGCCCGGCAATCGCCTTAATCAAGTTTACAGGATAACGGGTAAACGCACGGTTAATCCATGGCAGTTCCCGTAAAACCAGCCACTCGGCCGGACCGTGTGTGTGTTGGTGAACGTTGTCACGTGTTGGTGCATGATGCCCGTGGCTTAGTTTCCTGTGACGTTCTCTCTGCAGGCCCGCTTCGTTTGACATTTATGAAAAGGACGGTATTATACTGCGAAGTCTAATAGAGTAGGCGATTGGGATGATTTCTGGTGATAGTTTTATTGATTGGGTTCATTTGCGTAGACTGAGGTCTTTGAAGGGCTCTGGGCAATCCAAAGAGCGAAATATTTTAAGGTGTCCTGATGTAGGAGGCTTGATGACGTTATTCTAGGTGTAGTTAGTTTAGAAATTGAGAGGAGACGAAATGTATGCAGGCAGTGAAGTAGAGTAGGCGATTTGGATGATTTCTGACGATGATTTTATTGATTGGGTTCATTTGAATGTACTGAGGTCTTTGAAGGGATCTTAGCAATCCAAAGACGAAATATGTTGGAATGGTGGATAAATGAATTAATTCTTATATCAAATAATAATATATATTTCTATAACAAACAGTAGTCGGCACTAACCTGTTTCAGAACATACGTACGCTTACATCGGAGATACTTGTAACACTAACTTAAACTCATTACAGGCGCATAGCAGAAGAATTTCATAACCGATAGATGGTGTGACATGTACCATCCGGCACTGAGTCGAGATTATGGAGCTTATTAATTACAACAGTGTACTGATGTAGGAGGCTTGGTGACATTATTCTAGGTGTAGTTCGTTTAGAAATTGAGAGGAGACAAATTGTATGCAGGCAGTGAAGTACAGTAGGCGATTTGGATAATTTCTGACGATGATTATATTGCTTGGATTCATTTGCATGTACTGAGGTCTTTCAAGGGCTTTGGGCACTGCAAAGTCAAAGTATTTGAAGGTGTACTGCTACGGGAGGATGATAACATTATTCTAGGTGTAGTTTGTTTAGAAATTGAGAGGAGACAAATTGTATGCTGGCAGTGAAGTAGAGTAGGCGATTTGAATGATTTCTGTGGATATTTTCATTGGTTGTGTCCATTTGCGTGTACTGACGTCTTTGAAGGGCTTTGGGCAATCCAAAGACGAAATATTTGAAGGTGTACTGATACGGGAGGCTTAATGACATCATGCTAATTTTATTTCGCTTAGCACTGGGGAAAAGTCAGATTTTATGCTAGCACTGTAATATAGTAGGTGATTTGGATGATTTGTGATGATTTGATCGGTCAGGTTCATTTACTTGCTCTGGGGCCACCAGAGGCTTTGGCTATTCAGAAAAATAAAGTATCAAAGAATGCCTCGATGCACTCAACTTCGTGACGTTCTTCTGAGCTCACTTCGGATTGTTATTAATTCAGTATTTATCAAAAGGCATACATTATGCCAGCAAGATAGAAAATGTCTAATTTTTAACCATTTCTACTGATAATTTAAGATCTTCAACTTCTTCTTTCGACTAATTTTCGAGAAATGCAGTGAAAATTCGTAAACACCTTAGACATTGTCAAAATCGACCTGCGGAATACCCGTCCAGTTAAATTTCATTTTAATTCCGCCACGGTGAGGTTTTACGAGATCGTAAAGGTGACGTAAAGCACGATTACCAATTAAGGTGCGAAGGTTTCTTAGTATACGTGCTAACTGCACTATATTAGGTGCCCGTCCTATTTGTGGGATTAAGGCACATTTAACGATCAGTCTAATAGTTAATATTAGTTACAATGTCAAGAAATTTTAACATTGTTATACACATCTCTTAATTAAATTCAAAAATCACACTTATTCTTTGACTTACATTTCCCAAAATCAACATTATCGTCAAAGTTTCACGAAACCACCTATACATTGCAATTCTTCCTCTAAAACTAGGTCGAAAATGTGAAATGAATTTTTTTCATACGAGGCCCCATTTAACGATCAGTCTAACAGTTAATATTAGTTGCAGTGCCAAGAAATTTTAACATTGTTACACTCATCTCTTAAATAATTTCAAAATTCAAAGTTATTCATGACTGGGACGTTCCAAAATCCACAGTATCGTCAAAGCTTCGCGCAACCACCTATACATTGCAATTCTTCCTCTAAAACTAGGTCGAAAATGTGAAATGAATTTTTTTCATACGATGCCTTACTTAACGATCAGTCTAACAGTTAATATTAGTTGCAATGTCAAGAAATTTTGACATTGTTACACACATCTCTTAAATAATTTAAAAATTCAAACTTATTCTTTGACTTGCATTTCCCAAAATCTACATTATCGTGAAAGTTTTACGAAACCACCTATACATTGTATTCTTCCTCTAAAACTAGGTCGAAAATGTGAACTGAATTTTTTTCATACGAGGCTCCATTTCCGGGAAAATCAAGCTTTAATATTAGACGTGTCCGTACTCTTGAATTTAGCTATAATTCGCTGTTATATTTCGTGTAATCTCATTTTACGTCATCCATCTTTTCTTAAGCACGTTCTACGTCATCTTAAGTCGAGCAGCAAGAGAGATAGAACGATCTTCAACGAAAATCATTACGTAACCCGCTCTCGCCACTTGTACAATTTTTGAACTCGTTTTTCTCGAAAGCGCAGCACCGTACGAATGAAATTCATCGAATCATTCCGCCTTATTTTTATACGAAACATCCCCTCCACCGTGAAGCTTCACGATTTTTTTTTCAATTTATATCCGTTGTTATTTAACATCGCAAATATAAAGTGTCTTGGTATCGGGAAGCGCGAAAACACCAAGTTGACATGCACATTTTAAAGCAGCCATTAATTCATTGATTTCCCAGTGCACTGCCAATTTCAAACGAAATTTCCCACGCGTTTCAATTACCGTCCTGCTGTTTTGGGCGCATTAATTTACAATCGGTCGCCAAACAGTCATGAAAAAACATCAATTTGCGACCGCATAAACATTTCATCGAATAAAATCCCACGCTTGAACAATTCACGAAAAACCCGCTGAAAATTGCTATTCTCAACAGAAAAAAAAGCAATGAGGGAAATTTCAACCCTTCCTGTATTTTTGTCCGAAAACTGTCTTTTTCCCGGAGTGTTTTTAACGCTACAAAATAGCTGTTTCCTCGAATTATTCAAAATTCCCGTAGAAAACCATGAGCTGCGAGGATTAGCGACACGATAACATTTTTGTCGCGGAAATTCACCCCGCCTCCGAGACTTCGTTGCGTCACGAACTTTCGTTTCTCTCTGCACGAAACTACCGTGTGCCTTCGTTAATTCGATGAACTCAAGTGCAGCCTTTCACCGTGCAATTTCATTGTGCACGTTTATTCGTTCATGCGTTTGCATTCCCGTAAGTTTTTCGACTCGCATAATTCGATGACTCGCGAAGAGATTCGACTTTTTCAGGCGTGCCTCCGGCTTTTTTTCCCCACCCCCGCGTCCGTTCTCGTTTGTTGCGCACCTCTCTTTTTTTCTACACAAAACAAATCACTGTTGCACTGTGTTTTCGTATTGTTTAGTCGCTGCCGAAAAAAAGGGGCAATGTTTTTTTCATGCATTTTGAAGCGCTTTTTTTCCTCCACTCGCATCGATTGTCCGCCGCTGAAATGAAATCCGCGCCGTGCGTTCTTTTATCATTGAAATGCCGAATACATTTGCCGGGTAAGTTCTCGCGTTGTTCGCAAAAAAAAAGAAAATCGATGGTGGGAGGTTTAATTACGATGGCCGGTCTGATCGGTGAATCTGGACGAGCTGAGCTTTCGATGGACGCTCAGAAAAGCACGCCTGTACTGTGCGAAGGATTTTTATTGTATGTCTGAAGCAAAGCCATTGACACTTTTTTTTATAGAGAGTGTATGGATTTTACGGAATTATTTTGTAATTGAAAGAATAAGATTTCTTTTGTGACACCGCGTGACATATGCAAGGATAACATTGGGGAAATAGAAATTTCACAGAGACTCATGCTTACCTCGTGTGCTTTGTCATAGAAGAGATAATTTTTCTAGTACATTTCAACCCCTAATTCTGATAAATCAGCCTTTCTACGAGTTTTAAATTTTTACAAAATAAGTGTCCAAAAATGACGGGACTTCCTGTACACTTAATCATTTCCTTATCACCCTATGTGTCCTGTAGTTTGCGCATGACTAATCCAAATTATTTCTCAATTCACAAACGTTTTTTCAAAATTTTTAAGTTTTAAATAGCTTAATGATGGAGGATTGTATGAAACAATGGTTCTACATATTTTCCAAATTGCACAGACTTATCCTGATTTCTTTACAGACTTTCCTACACACGTTTGTACTGCTCACCAGATCTATACAGGAAGTAGTTAAAAAGGTTAAGTTACGTAGATGGCTCCACGTTGGACGCGGTAAAAATAAAATGTCGGTATTCTAGCAAAACTAAAAAGCTCAGAACGACAAAATTTCCACTACGCTTAACTACCTGCTTCTCATTCTGCACATCGCTATATTTCTGCATAACTAATTTCTGCCCCTAATAGATTACTCCTATACCAGATCAATTACACCTCCCCACAAATTACTAAATTTTCCGAACTAAAACCCCCGAACGGCAAGATTTCCACAATGCTTAATTACCTCGTTTTCATTTTGCACATTGCTAAATTTCTACATAATTAATTCTCATTCCAAATCGACAACCCCTATACCAGATCAATTACACTTCTCCACAAATTACTAAATTTTTCCAAACAAAAAATCCTAGAACGACAAGATTTCGTCTGTACTTAACTAGCTCTTTCTCATTTTGCACATCGCTACATTTCTGCATAACTAATTTCTACCCCTAATAGATTACCCCTGTACCAGATCAATTACACCTCCCCACAAATTACTAAATTTTTCCAAAGTAAATCCTCAGAACGGCAAGATTTCCACAATGCTTAACTACCTCGTTTTCATTTTGCACATTGCTAAATTTCTACATAATGAATTCTCATTCCAAATCGACAACCCCTATGCCAGATCAATTACACTTCCCCACAAATTACTAAATTTTTCCAAACAAAGAATCCCAGAACGACAAGATTTCCACTACACTTAACTAGCTCTTTCTCATTTTGCACATCGCTAAATTTCTACATAACTAATTGCCATCCCTAATAGAATACCCCTGTACCAGATCAATTACACCTCCCCACAAAGTACTAAATTTTTCCAAACTAAAACCCCAGAACGGCAAGATTTCCACAATGCTTAACTACCTCGTTTTCATTTTGCACATTGCTAAATTTCTACATAATTAATTCTCATTCCAAATCGACAACCCCTATACCAGATCAATTACACTTCCCCACAAATTACTAAATTTTTCCAAACAAAAAATCCCAGAACGACAATATTTCGTCTGTACTTAACTAGCTCTTTCTCATTTTGCACATCGCTAAATTTCTACATAACTAATTGCCATCCCTAATCGACAGCCCTATCCCGGATAGGCTTCACCTTGCCAAGGCTTATTAACATTTTCCGAAAACAAAAATCCCAAAATGACAAGATGCCTATTATATTTTACTACCTCCTTTTCATTTTGCACATCGCTACATTTCTCCATTACTAATTTCCATCCCTAATCGACAAACCCTATCCCTGAGAAACTATATAGGTCTGGAACGGTAACTTGGCAACTGAGACGGAAGGGGAGATTGCTCTCGCACCGCCAGCCCCGCCATGTCGGTCCTGGAAATCTGAGATCGACGAATGACAACCGAAAATAAAACACTACTTTCGTCGTTCACACGACGACGCAACGAATGGCGGGTCTCTCTTGCCAATACTGCGTCAAAATTGAAAATGCGTGAGGGAGAGGGATGTCCCTATCCGTCGGGCGAATCAGAGCAAATTACCCCTCAGCTGCCTTTTCAGCGTTCCAGCATTATACCTCCCCAAGAATTCCTAAAATCTTTCCAAAATAGCAATCTCAAAGTGACCAAATTTCCACTATACTTCCTTATCATCCCAAGCACCCATCAATTTTTCCACAATTAATTTCCATCTCGATCAACAACCTCCCGCCACCCGCCATACATTTATTAACCGAAATATCGCAGAAGCCGCAGTATCTTTATCTCGCAGCCACGCACTCGTAAAGACTACCCTCCCCGATTCCCGTAATTTATGTACACACCTCATGCACACGCGTATATACACCTCGGGCGTTCCTGGCCCCGAATGTTTGCAGTAGTTTGGCACGGACGGGAAACTATAAGCCGAGAACACTGCCGGGGTTATCGATTAGTCGTGAGATCCACGTTGCAGACGGTGAGCTTTTCATATAGGCGACCAGTCGAGCGGTCCTGTGTCTTTTCATATTCACTCGCCCGGATATATTTCATGGCGCGACCTGTATCTTGGAGAGTAACGATTCGACGTTATTAATTATTTACCACCCTCCTGTTCCGGCGTCGTGGCTCGTGAAAATTTCAGGCTACACTTTCCGCTCGTAGCTGGCGAATTCGGGGCTGTTAATTCGGTCGGGTTAAAAGACCGGCCATAGAACGAGGCCGAATGTAAATACTCGAATTTAGCGCCGACGATGAAACGTCGGATGATCGAAATATTTTATGGGCGATCTTCCAGCATGGATTCACCGTGAAACGGGGAGGAAACGATGGACGGATTATTATGGCTGCGCGGTCCAAGTGGAACGGGGATTTTGGGGTGAATGGGTTGGAGTTGCGATGTTTTTATTTTACTATTTTGTTGTTTTTTTAGTGGGAATTTAAGCAGGGCGAGTTTGATGGGTTGTTGTTTAACCGTTGGCAAAAGACAGTACAACAGTAATATGTCATCGGGTTAACGTCCATCAATATCGTTTTCACGTTTCTTCCACAGCTCTGATCATCCTTTGAAACTAATGAAGCTCATTTAGGCTTCTACGTTATTGTTCGTTATTGCTTTCGGCGTCGGATTTTCATATCTCACAACATCAAACAGTGTCAAACATCGGGAAGCAATGTAAAAAAATGCTGAAGTAATTATATAAATTGTCTTACCGTTTACTTAATGTTGCCTGCCTTCAGAAATTCGTTCAAACATCTTCAAGTACTCGAAAAAATGTATAGCAGTAATTATACAAGTTATCTCAACAAATACACTACCTTATAGAATTTTTAAAAAAATATAATCTATATTGTTGGCAGGTAATATGCAGGGAGGGAGTTAAGGAGAGTTGACCAATACGTGCATGTAACAAAAAGACTTTAATTATATTATTGCATGGTTCTACATTGGCAAAGGTTGCACTAAAAAGTGAACAACAATTGCGCCAAAAGAGGGTGCGTTTCGCAGACGGTGGTGGCGCATAGTGCAACAAGAAATAGCACTAAAGAGGGCCGCGTGTCGCCGGTGTTTGAAATACACCATATTCTTACATATATAAAATATGTAGCATTAATTAGAAAGTTGATCTTTACAAATACACGAAGTTGTAGATTTTTTACACCAAGGTCATCTGAAACAACAACCAGGACAAAATTCCTCGCCTCAAACCTCGGTATTTTCGCTTTCTAATCCGTTCAAACGCCTTAAAACACTCTAAAATATGTATTCAGATAATTAGGAAAATTATCTTAACAAGTACATTACATTATAGAATATTCAAACGAAGGGTATTTTAAGCAACGATCAGAAAGAAATTTCTTGCCCTAAATCCCAACATATGCCTGCTTCAAATATGTTCAAACACCGTCAAAACACCATAAACTGTATATTGCAAAAATTAGGAAGACGATCTAAAGAGTAACACCACATTACAGATTTTTTGTACCAAAAACATCTTAAAGGACAATTAGAAGTAAATTTCCAGCCCCGACCCCAGTACTACCGCCTTCCAGGATGTTCAGACATCATCAAACACTATATAAAATATATAGCATTAATTAGAAAATTGATCTTTACAAATACACTGAATTATAGATTTTTTATGACAAAGCCATTAACTCTTTGAGGACTTGGGACGCATATACAGGGTGGTCCACGTAACTTGTGCACCTCGAATAACTTTTAAAGTATGCGTTGCACGAAAGAATGTTATATACAAAAGTTACATGGTTTAAAAGGGTACACTATGTAGTGTGTTAATTTTTGTTATATTTAGGTGGAGGCGTTTCGGAGATTTGAGGGTCAACTTTGTTTTTTTAAATGGAATGATATGTTTTTTTATTCATCATGAAATAGTACGTTTCAAGACGAGTTCAATGACCTATGACTCAAGTTCATTCAAGGTCAAACTTGCTTGAATATTAAGTAACTATAATTCAAAGTATGTCGTGTTTGGTATCATTTTAATCAGAAAAATCGGGAGGATCGGGCGTTTTCATTTTCGATTTTTTTTTAAACCTTTGCTAACGTATTTGTGAGATTTTTCTGGTTAAAATTATACCAAACACGACATACTTTGAATTAGAGCTATAGATTACAGGGATGCTTTAGAATGCTCGTGGTGTAAGAAAATATTGGTTATAAGAATAACAATGAATACCATTATTACAATAATTGTTACAAATTATTAATTAATCAAACAAATTTTTTTAATTTATATAAAGACGATATGTGTCTGGCAATAAAATCTGGCCTTTTAAAGCAGTCATACATGTATATACGAAGGCATAACTTAACAAGAACGTAAGAGAAAAAATTAAAAATGCAATAACCTTTTTTACAAACAAAATTTCAAATTTCCATTTCATCCGTATTTTGTGTTTCGATATATGGTATTCTCAGAAAAATATTCAAGAAAATTTATTGAAATTTGACTTACAAAATCATTAAAAAAGTTGCATTTTTAAGCATATTATTTAAACAAACGAGTTTAAAAAAAATATATTTATATCATTAGATTTGTGGTCGAAATACGTTAATTTTCTCTCTTTACGAAATTTTCGTATCTCTAATAGTTTTCCAGATATTCAATAAATAAGTTTCAGGGTGCCAACTTTGAGGGTGGTTTTCACCCCTTTAACGTGGACGATTGCCGATAAAAAAGAATACGTGTCAAATATTTCCGCGAGGAGTATATCATACTAAAATTTCATCAAAATCGGTGAGTTACACCTCGGGATGTTCCCTTGTTAGTCGTTCGGTGACCCAGTCCCCCAATTTCTAATGTCTAGTAGCACGCTTCTCCTTGGACTGTTCGAGCCGACAAGGATATCTTGTGTGTCTCTTTCCGAAGGAACAGCTGACTCTCTCACTTACTAAGCGAAAATTAGATCGCGGAGGCCCAATTAAAAGTCGATTTGCGGGAGAACGGTTCACTTCTGACCCATGGTTCCTCTCAGACATTTTACCTACGTAACAATACGCAGAAAATAGCCTAGCCAGTTTGAATCGGGGATTCCTCAAATAATTTTGCGGCAAGTAATTTTCACAAATCATCATCCAATCCGAGCTCTAGAACAACCCCCCGAAGCCATGACAAAACCTTTTGAAACACCCTGTACATTAGGGTGGTCCTTATTCTTAAGAAAAAAATTTTTTTTCTTTAATTTCGCGGGGCACCACGTAATTTGATTATATACCATAAGAAAGTATTTCAGTATTTTTTTTGAATTTTTTAAATGACATTTAGAGGTCGCTACCAAGGTTTGAATTTTAAATAAAAACTCAAAATAAGAACTGAAGTGCGGGGCGGGCTAAGGGTGTTCACACAATCAAAAACATAAGCCGTAAGACGTACAATTTAAGACGTATGCATGCGCACAAACCAATTTTTAACTTATTATGATGTTAGTGCGCACGCGTACGTCTTAAATTGTACGTCTTACGGCTTATGTTTTTGATTGTGTGAACGGTCTAAATCTCGACGCGTCGGTACAGAAGAGAGGTCGTGGGGTGGAAGGGATAAGAAGCGATTGTCTATGCGAGTTTCACTTGCACGTAAAATGTGATATAAACACCTAAATGAAACATTAATGAAACCATCATTTAAGCTGTCCTTCAACGCTTTTTGTAAAAATTTTGACAGCTGGTAGCGACCTCTAAATCTTAACAAAAAAAAAACAAAAAAAACTTATTTCATATTTAGAGGTATATAATCAAATGAGAAAGTGCCCCGGGGATAATTCAAAAGTCGAAAAATAAGGACCAACCTACTGTACATTACACCTCAACAATCTTCAGAAGTGGCATCCACTCAGCAGCGAGTATTCGATAGACCACGTAGGGCCAACTCGAAGGGATTCCCCGACCCCTGAAACGGAATATCCCGACGACTTGCGACGGAGCACGCTTCCCAATTCGTATTTCAGGGCGTACACGGCTTTTCTTGGCGTCCTTACGCTATATTCCAGCCACGAAGCGATATTCTCCCGGCTGGTCGTTTCTCTATCGGTCTCTCGCCTCTCCGCCCCCTGTCCTTCGCCAGCCCCATGGCGCTCGCGGAGTCTCGACGTTCTCCTCGCTTCTGTCCCGTGTTTACGAAAGGTTTTACGATGTTTGCCGTCCGCGCGGGCCCTTATTGTTATTTATAACCACGGCCGTGGCCCGCGGCGAGGCGCTAATACGCTCGGCTTAATGAAACTTGCGGATGGATTTCGACGAGGAGACTCCGCACGTATTATCTCGAATATCACGTTCGCCGGATGTTTGAACGTTCAGTTTGCCGCACGTTACGCGGACGTCGTTCGTGGATTCTTACTTGTCTTTGGTATTAAACGGCTCGGTTGGCTTGGATGGAGAAATGAACTTGGATTTTCCAAGAGTTCATTTTTACAGAGGGTTTCTTGGATCATTTACAGTGCGCGGGAATTTTGAAAGGTGGTACAAATTATCGTTTGCCTTTCGTTGTACGTGGTATTCCTTGACTGGTTTGTTTATTGTGGGCTCACTTAGGGTCTGTCTGCTGTGTTGTTATGTATTGAGGTATTGTAAATATTGTCGTATTAACACATTTGCGACCGCTGACGTGAATTCACGTCGTTTCAAGTTCTATTCCTGGTTACCGGTGACGTGAATTCTCGTCATTTAAATTCTATTCCTGATGGCCGCTGAAGTGAATACACGTCCTGCAATTTTTGTTTCTGAATGCGGCAACATTAGGCGCTTTCGATCATAACCGCTATCTCAGTGAGACAAGTGAGAATGTCTCAGTTGGCTCATTAACTGTAAGCCGGCAAATATACAAATTATAAAAAATATCAGGGCTGTATTCTCAGCATAAATCGAATTCCAAACTTTCCAAAAACTATTAGATACCAAAAAGTATGCAATGTCCTCTCAATAATCGTCTCAAATTCTCTTCAACGTCACTTAAATTAATTATCAATTATTTTCACCAATTTATTAAACCATCGCCAATAAGTGGGACATGGAAATAAAATTGAAATCCCTCACACTAATCAACTAAACTCACGCAACGTATTTTATTAATTAAATACAAAGAAGTTCAATATAATTAGTGTCTCCTACCATACTATAACACTTTTACACAAGTAAATAAATAAATCAGCAAAAGATGGGACTTGGAAATAAAATTGAAGCACTTCACACTAATCAACGAAACTCACGCAATGTGATTTATTAATTAAATACAAAGAAGTTCAATATAATTAGTGTCTCCTACCATATTATAACACTTTTACACAAGTAAATAAATAAATCAGCAAATGAAAGTAAAATTGAAGGTCTTCACGCTAATCAACTAAACTCACGCAACGTATTTTATTAATTAAATACAAACAAGTTCAATATAATTAGGGCCTTCTACCATATTATAACACCTTTACACAAGTAAATAAATAAATTAGCAAATGATGGGACTTGGAAGTAAAATTGAAGGTCTTCTCGCTAATCAACTAAACTCCCGCAACGTGATTTATTAATTAAATACAAAGAAGTTAAATATAATCGAGGACTTCTACCGTGTTACAAGTTTCAGTTGCCTATGTGCTTCATGCTTAACAATATCTTCCATTTTGCAAAACCCATTCCCCTCTGTCTACGAATCGCAGAAATGAAACTGGTCAAGCAAAACCCGGCTTCCTTCCAAACCAAAGAGCGCATTAAGTATCAATAACCGCACATCACGCATTCTCACGCCATAAGAACGAAGATTCGCCATGGAATTCGTCGTGAATTCCATCGAGGCATCACACGAGGCGCGTATAATTCACGTTTCAACGCACAATTCGAGGAAGGCATTTGAATACCACCCTGGAAGATTCTCCGTCCGCGTTAGTCGGTGAATCCATGAAATATACAGTTATGGGGGCAGCAGGGGGTGCATTATAAACTCGAGGGTGGATGTCGGATGGCGAGGGCGAGCCGTCTCTTCCTTTCCCTTTCTCAATCCGGCCTTTATCGTGCTCCTGGAACTTTATAACGAATAACGGCAGTGTAACTCAAACTCCCCGCTCAGACGGATTCTTTATTGTCGTATCTGACAAATCAGGGATGTCGAGGTAATTATAAACTTCCTGGGACTCGAGAACTTTCATTTACCTATAATTCCTACGTGAAATCTGTTCGTCCTTTTCGCTCTGGCGACTGGAAATGTTCTTTGTTTATTCGATGTTTCATAGCTTTCGCGTGTTCAATGAAATGTCTTGGATTACAGTTTCTGTCATTTTTTATCGGTGCTGTGATTGGAAGAGGCAAGGATTTGTAATAATTTTTTTGCTATGTTGACGAATTATTATATAAGGACTTTTTTAAAAAATTTAGACTGCAGTTTCTTAATTTTTTTTATCAGTGCTGTAATTGGAAGAGGCAAGGTTCTGCGATATTTTATTTGGTATATTAACTAATTATCGTATAAGGACATTTTTGAAAGTTGTAGCTTGCAATTCCTTAACTTTTTTATCAATGCTGCAATTGGAAGTGGCAAGGTTCTGCAATATTTTATTTGGTATATTAACTAATTATCGGATAAGGACATTTTTGAAAGTTGTAGCATGCAGTTTCTTAAATATTTTATCAGTGCTATGATTGGAAGAGGCAAGGTTCTGTAATATTTTATTTTGTATATTAACTACTTATCATGTAAGGACATTTTTGGAAGTTGTAGCTTGCAATTTCTTAAATTTTTTATCAGTGCTGCAATTGGAAGAGGCAAGGTTCTGTAATATTTTATTTGGTATATTAACTAATTATCGTATAAGGACATTTTTGGAAGTTGTAGCTTGCAGTTTCTTAAATTTTTTATCAGTGCTGCAATTCGAAGTGGCAAGGTTTTGTAGTAATACCTCGGGTACATTTATTAATTGCTGTACAAGGAAATTTTTTTAATGAATCATCATGGTCCATGAGGACAAAGTAGTTTTGTGAAAAATAGGGCAGTATCTGGAATTTCTTTTTTGTCCAACTTTACATCCATCGTATGCTCATCGAATATATGTACACAGTTAAATTTGCATATGTTTAAATAGACAAGTATTTTTTTTTTATAAAATTCGGTCAGAAATTAATTTCCAATTTGTTTTGCGATAAGATCGACCATCGAGTATTTTTAAGGAAAACTACAGAATTTCAATTTCTCTTTATTTTGTGATAGGATGGACTAATAAGTGTCATTTAAGATTTTTATCAATTTTCATTTTCCTTTTACTTTACGATAGGGTCGGCTATCAAGTTCCAATTAAAGCGGCAGTCGAATTACTCGGTTTTGTAGTCGCTCGTTACAATTCGATAATATTACAGGACGAATCGACCTGTGCAATTTCTTCGTCATGGAGCCCGATAAATAAAAGCGACTCGTGGAAATTAATTTTGCCTCCCAGGCCATGGTCGGTATTCCATCGCTTTGATAATTTCCTTTGATCCTATCCATTGTGATTCGTATCGTAACGGCCCCTGGGTTGAAAGCGGAGACTCCGGATCTCCAAAACTGCGGATGAATTAACGGTGCTGATTACTCTTGCATTTACAGCTTCATTTCTCCCTTCCTCTCTCACTACTTTCCAAACAAATTTCACATTGCACGCAACGAAGTCCTTCGTTAAGAATTACTTTACATATTGCGACTTTGGTAAATTAATTGAAGAGTAGTTTGAGTTACACTTCCGGAAAATTAGGAATTTAAAGATTTTCTGGATGTCAAGGACGCTACTTTCGTTCAGAATTATGAAATAATTTTTATTAAGAGGTGGAAAGTGCAGAAGCTGTTGGCGAAGAGTGATTATATCCTTTATAACTATTTTACTGTGCCACTTAATTTCTTGTCCTGCAACGACGACGGACACGACTCAACAAGTTTAATAAAATTTTGAAGTTTTTCAAAAGTTAGAAATTGAAATTGGTATTGGAACATGACACGATCAACATATTTCCAAGCTTTTAATATTGCGGTAAATTGTACGGTATATCATGAATCACTGATAAATTTCTATTTCTTCAATTTAACACTAGAACTACCGGCGTTAAATCTAATATATTTAAACATATTAAATAAGTACTTTAGAAAAAGTGGAATGAAAAGGTGAAAAAGAAGGTTAATTCAATAATTTATGTTTTATAAGATGGACACATAGTATCTACTCTATGACTCCCCTATAAGCTCGAAGAATATTTATAAAAAATGCGGAACCATTCATTTTAACTGCCTGGGTAGTTTTAGTGTTAAAAGGCAAGAATAATTTTTTCAATAATTCGACAGTTTCAGTAACTACATCAGTAACAACTCTGAATTGTTGCTCATACAGTCGCAGAAGAGATCGTAGGACAAGGGCTTAGATATTGGAATATCTTTTTCAGCAGTAACAGTTCTTCATCTCACAGAAATTCATACTTATATCCTAACCCTTTAAAGGTATCATCTAAAAAAATCACGTTAACAGTATCATGGGTGTTGCGGCGCGTATTTGATGTCGCCGCTGTTGCGGATGGGCTGGAGTTTTTGTTGTAATATATACAGCGTCGTCACTGCTGTGGACAATGATTTTTTGTTACGTTTATTATGTCTACAACGTGTCTATGTCGCCGATTCAGTCAAGTGATCATGCCTTATAATGCCAACAAAACTGTATCCGCCCGAAACTCCCCATAGCTAGCGCTTATTTTTCGATCGCCACAGCAAAAGTCCCTATGAAGTTGGTACATATTATACATCTCACAGTTTATTTTCTATCTTATTTCCTTTTACACATGCAACATTTTTCTTGCTCAGATGTGGATGTATTGGCGTTGTTTCCTCAACCTTTTCGCCAAGTATTTCTAATATTATTTTCCTCAGGTTATGTGACAAATTCGGTATTTTTGATCGTTCCTTAACACGTTGGATGCACCCGTATTTCGCTAGTTTCACAGTTTCTACTAGAGTGAGCCTTTTTCTATTAACACTAGATTTACGGAAGCCGTCAAATTGACGGGTTCATACTTTTTTTATAAGCATTTCTTAAATATACAGAGAAGCAGTACAGTAGATATTTCAAGTGTATTTTATAATACAAGAATTATTTAACAAATTATCATCTTTACCGCTTGATCCCTCTTTTTCCAAAGTCTTTATTTAATATATTGCAGTGTAACAGATTTCACTCCCGTAAATCTAGTGTTAAAACCGTATCTTTATAGAGCAAAAATGTTGAAGGAAACAATAGCTTTATATTAGACACTACTTTTCTTTTTCAATAGCAGCAGTTAAATATTGAATATAGTAGCGAATTTCATTGTTTCCATATAGTCAGAAATTTCATTGAATTGAATAACGCCGGTCACCGGTGACCCCGTGGCATTCAACGTGTTAAGAAATGGTTTCATCCAGAAATCATCGCAGATCAGTTTTTTTGTTGTACAGCTAACGAAGTACACAACAAAAGTGAAATTTTTTATGATAATGACATTCCTATTGACGCCATAAATGATTACAGGAAAAATCAGTGTTACCAGTAATTTGGCTTGTTAATAATATTAGAAAAACAATTTACACGGGGTGATTTTTCACCCATGATACCTTTCAAGGGTTAAATACAAATTTTGGAGTCCTCTGCAAATGTTAAATCCTGCACAAATTCTACATAGCAAATCCAAAAAATCGAGTAAAATTACCAGCCCATAAATTTCATTAATCATTCCGAAACATTAACCCCACCCAAATGTAATCTACTTGTATTTAAAACATTCAAACCACCTTATCGGATTAAACGTCAACCACCCCAAAATCCCCACCCCCATAACGTCATCCCATCCCAACAAATTACACCTCCTTCAAATCACTCATCCACTAACCCATCACCGACCGCGCCATAACCACCCCCTCGTCTCCCTCGCCCCATTAAGTCCGAATCGTCATCCCCGATCTCTCGTAACGTCGATCGCAGTGAGTTGAGCACATCTGTAGAGCTGTAGACGGTATCATTGAATCCTGAAATATTAAAATGTAGTGACGAGGCCGGGGGTGTGGGTGGGTGCGTACAATGTTACCCCTGGTAGATATCCAGAGGGGTGGAAACGGCGGTGGCGGAAATACAGCAGATATTGAAAATGCCCCACCCTTCTCCTTTACAATTCACCGTACCTTTTCGGTGGATGGGGTTTAGGCATTCCCGATGCGGAGGCAGGTAGAGAGGGTGGAAATTTTTTTTTTTTTCGGCTGCACAATATGGCAGACGTCGCTGGAACGAAAATCGCCTAGAGCCTTATTAATGGCACAAATACGTCCGTGTGGGGGAAACGTCTGTACGCGTGTGTGCTCGAACCCCCTACCCCCCTCGGGTACTTTTTTTTTCACCGCTCTGCATCCCCCTACGCAAAAAGCTGCGAGCTTATGCGCGATACTGGGAGCAACGGGAACGAAACGGGGGAGGAAATAATTAGCCGATTCTCATTTCTCAACGGCCGAAAGACCAGAAAGGCCGGTGTCTCTGTTTGATTGGCCGTGGCTCTAATAAATTTCCTCAGATTGATATTAAACGGCGAGGAGAGGGATGGAGGGTTTAATGAAGTGCAGTCGACGGTAAATGTTGTTTATCAAAGGACGTTGCTTCGCGCTTTCATCGTGCAGCGGGGAGTTTTAATTAATAGTTGGGCGTTTATGGTTCATTGCCGATGGCGATCAGCCCGGAAGAGTTTTACGAATCGTCTCGTCGAGCGCTCAATTGTAATCGACGATCTCTTCCGGTTTGTGTAGCATGTTGCTGATAAGAGATACGCTTTGTTACAATCCTAGATTTTTTACAATTCCAATTTATATTTAGCAATGTTTTACAATTCTGATGTCTATCCTCTGTTACAAATCTAATTTGTATTTTATAATTTTATATCGATAAAAATTGAAAGATCGTATGTCGAATTATAGGACATAGTTGTTGAACATTTAACCCTTTGAACTCCGAGTAATTTTTATTACAAGCTACAAACTATTCCAGGACTATTTACACGATGCGAGTGCACATGTGTGGAAAATTGAAAATCTTGCTTTGTCATTAAAAAAGAAGCGTACACATTTCAAAATTATATTTTATGATATAAAAAATATAAAAATAACCCGGATTTACCTGACAGCGGAGTTATCAGCTTCGATTACAATGTCGCCGCTGCGACGACAACGGAGTGCAAAGGGTTAATAATTGTAGCAGGGCGGATAAATGGTTAATTGGCCGGTAACTTAATATTTAGGTAATAATTTGAATCACACAAAAGTAAACTAACAAACTATTAATACTGTTGATTTAACACTATTAATATACTGTAGACTTAATAACATAAAGTACATAAAGACTATGTGAATTAATTAATAATGCAATTAGCTGTCATGGACAGTTATGATTCTAGCGTGTCTTAATTAACACGTTGGATGCCACCAGTATTTCGCTAGTTTTACTGTTTCTACTGAAGTGAGACCTTTTCTATTAAAACCGTATCTTTATACAGTAAAAATGTTAAAAGCTAACAGTAGTTATATATTAGACGGCGTTTTACTTTTTTAATAGCAGCAGTTAAATACTGAATATCGTAGCGAATTCGTGAATTCTATCGTTTTAAAGTCGTAAGAAACACTGAATTGAATAGCGCCGGTCACCGGTGACCCCCGTGGCATTTAACACTAGAACTACCGACGTTAAATCTGTTATATTTAAATATATTAAATAAGTACTTTGAAGAAAGAGGAATTCAGAGGTGGACAAGATGATCGATTCGGTAATTTATATTTTATAAGATGGACGTAGAATATCTATTCTACGAGTCTCCTATAATCTTGGAGAATTTTTGGAAAAAATTGAGTACCAGTCATTTTAACTGGTTTGGTAGTTCTAGTGTTAACGTGTCAACACAGACCGTATCATGCACAGTGAAATGACCGGTTCAGTGGAATGGAAATATAAAATTTTTTTATTATTAATTAAAGACTTTTTTCTGTGTCGTTTCGTCGTCAATGGACTGCGGATTTTTATGCATTTATGGCAAAAACGATTCTAAAATACACAAAAAGCACGTAATATAAAAAGTATTTGAATTATCCGCCACACGGTATTCCTTGTAACATTTAGCGTGTGACAGAGTCCTCTACTTGGATTCTTCTTTATTAGCTGTGTTTATCAAACTTGAAATTTGCATAAACATGCGCAGTGTACTTTTTAAGTTACCAACCAGCAGCATTTATATCGGAAAAGTGTTGACGTTATTTCGTAACCGGTTGAAAGATCTGTTACATTGACAATAGGTATAGATACAGTACTGAGATTAGCGTTAAACAACTAATCATCAGTTATTTTTCGTATATAATTTCTGCTCTCATTTCTACGTGCTATTGTTATCTTTTTTTCTATCACTCATTCGCTCGTTACCAAACATTTAAAATAAAAGCAACTTCACACGATAGTGTTGTTAAGGAGATGGCCCTGGTGTAATGCAAAATGTTTAGAAGCATTATTATCTTAAACTTTTCATGAAAAATATTAATTACTACATGAATACTTCGCTTGTTATTCACTGTGATAATCAAAGTGCTATAAAACTCTGTAGCAATCCTATTTTTCGTATTAGAACAAAGCATATAGATGTAAGGCATCATTTTATTATAGAAGTATTACAGAGTGATGTTATTGCAGCTAAATACGTGTTAATTGATAATATGATATTTTTATATATATTATATTATAATATAATATATATAAAGTGATATTTTTACGAAAAGTCTTTGTAGTTCTAAACATAATTATTGTTAAGCCAGAATTGGCGTAGAATTTATTAAATAATGTGTTTCTCTTACAATTGACCCGATTAAGAGGGGATGTTGAGGATGCAGTCCTGCTGTAATCGGAAATGTTTATGTGTTATTTAGTGCATCGTTTTTTATTGACTTCATTTATGTAAAAGTTGTAACATGGCAGAAGGCCTCGATTATATGGAACTCCGTTATATTTAATTAAGAAATTACTTAAGTGTGTTTAGTTAATTAGTATGAACTGTTTGAAGTTTATCTCCAAGTTACACCAAGTTCTCCAAACCTTCTATCAGTTCAATTTGCGCTTTGAAATTTGATAATTTCATATCCTCAGCTAAATATTCTTCGCTACATATAATCACTCCCGTCATCATATTAATGAATTACCAACTAAATGAAGAGAATTACACGAAATGAATTTATTTCATCCGACAGAAGAACTCATCCCCTCGCAAATATTCCATTATCCTCTCAACAAAGAATTTCATCTGTACGATAACCATCGTGAAATATGTCCAACGATATTAACGATATTCTCAGGATATTCATGAAAATCAGAATTATCAGATACAGCTCAGACGAAAGTGTAACATCATTCTGGAAAGTGTTTCCATCGTAACTCCTCTTCAACAAGTAGCAGGGTGTGGTTTCTCGTCTATACGGCCGACTGGCGCCACGTAAGAGGGGTATGGTCTGCTTGTGTGTTTAATTTCCGACGAAACGAATGGCACGGAGAGCAGAGAAATCGAGAAGAGTAACGAGAAAGAGAGCCGGCTCGAGGGCTGCAAGAAAAGGGCGGAGGGTTGCGAAGGGGGGATGAAGAAAAAGTTGCACAATCGTTTCGGTGAGCGTCGAATCCACCCTCGCAACAGCTTTTCCAGCATCGGTTATTCGCGTGTATTCCCTCCTCTATCGCAATTTATAATACGGAGAGATCTACGCAGACGGGAAATACGGGTTTTCTCGGAAACGGGAAACATGGGAGGCTTCGAGATCGATTATCTTGATTGCCAAAATTCTCTAATTCATTCAACGTACTTTTTCTATCTTTTTGAAGGAGTTCCGCGAGAGTATTTCAGGGGTTAAATGTATCATTTTTTTGGGATGATGAGTTGCAGAGGTTTTGTAGTTGTTTTGCTTATCTGAGTTTCACTGTGAGAGAGAGAGATAGTAAAATCTATAATATACAAAGGTTACATGGAACATTCTCTCAGATATTTGTTTCGTTTGGTTTTGTTTCCTAATAACTGTCAATTTTAATATGATATGTTTTCTGCCGTTGTAAAACCTCTATTAACCCCTTGCCCTACGATTTATTTTGCGATTGTGCGTGCAATAATTCAGAATTAAATTGCTGAAATGAAAATTGATCAGTGATTCCTGATATATCTTACAATTTAACGCAATATTAATATTAATTATTATAATATTTTTAATTAATTATTATAATAATTATTATAATATTAATAGTATTATTAATATTATAATAAAATAGAAATAATTTTATTGTGTTGTGTTCCACTCATATTTTCAGTTATATCATTTTTAGGAAGCTTGCAAATTTCCTATTCCATCTACCGCATCACGAGTACCACTTGTTATTATAGGCCAAGGGGTTCAAATAATATTAGTAATCACGTATATTCCATTCGGGAGCACAAACTCTAACACACTGTTTCTTGATAGCCCTTTTATCTGCATCCTGCTTTTTTGATTCCGACTGTATTGTTGTAATCCCACTTCTGACACCAATTTTATGTTGTATTCCGTGAGGAGTTTTACAACACTTTACTTTTGAGGAACTACTTACGCGTTTGGAGTTTTTACAACTTAAGGATAACGCCGTCGCAAGATACCGACTGTCAGCGACAATTAGTGAATTTGGAAACGAGACCGAGGTTTTAAGGGCTCTCGGACAGCGTGGTGGGAAGTTCGGATGACCTCAACTTCTCGTGATTAAGGTTCCAAAGGGCGGCCGCTTTTCCTGTGACTCTTGTCAAGACTAAAGGTCTTCAAAATATGTTTTGAAGGGAAAGCGATGACAAAATGGAAAATGAGTAAGAGTTCTCGTTTCGACCCTGAATCACGTTTGAAAACATTTGGTGTTTTTATCTCATAGAGTTAGGTCGGTATCCAACAGCATTTATTTCAGTAGTATAGGATATTTATTACAAATACACATTAAAAGATATGACATACAAATGGAAACATATAATTATGGAAATAACTTGAACGCACACACACACATACTCTTACGGTAACTAATAAATATACAATCGTCTGTCTAGTCGCGTCTATTTGTCTGGTTGTTACTCTCGTCTAATCGTCTGTACATCTACTATATGCGACTATATGTTTATACGTCTACTCATCTACTCATCTATTCGTCTACTCGTCCACTCGTCTATTCGTCTATCCGTCTACTCGTCTATTCGTCTATTCGCCTACTCGCCTACTCGCCTACTCGTCTGTTCGTCTATTTGTCTACTCATTTACTCGTCTATTCGTCTATTGGTCTATTCGTCCATTCGTATACTCGCCTATTCGTCTATTCGTCCAATTCTTTCATCGTCTACTCATCTACTCATCTATTCGTCTACTCGTCCACTCGTCTATTCGTCTATCCGTCTACTCGTCTACTCGTCTATTCGCCTACTCGCCTACTCGCCTACTCGTCTGTTCGTCTATTCGTCTACTCATTTACTCGCCTATTCGTCTATTGGTCTATTCGTCCATTCGTATACTCGCCTATTCGTCTATTCGTCCAATTCTTTCATCGTCTAATTGTTTATTTGTCTATTCGTCCAATCCTTTAATCGTCTAATTGCCTATAGGTCGATACGTCTATTACGTCTATAGTGAGGGACCAGAAATAAGACACTTGAGGGGTAATTTGCTTTGATTCGCCCGACGGATAGGGAGATCCCAATCCCTCACGCATTTTCAATTTTGACGCGCTATTGGCAAGAGAGACCCGCACATTCGTTGCGTTGCCATGTGAACGACAAAAGGAATATTTTATTTTCGGTTGTCATTCGTCGATCTCAGGTTTCCAGGACCGACATGGCGGGGATAGGCGGTGCGAGAGCAATCACCCCTTCCGTCCCAAGTGCCTTGTTTCTGGTCCCTCACTATATACGGTATTATTTCTACTTGTCTACTAATGTGTCCGTCTATCGTGGCGTTCGTCCACTCTCTGCGTCTTCTCGATCGCGTGCAGTCCGCGTCCGTCATTTCTCTTTCGCTGGATCTTTCTAGAAGAATCTACAGAGATCCGCGGAGGTTTTATAAAATTTTTACACTAATTTTTACGAGAATAGACAGAATTTGTAGCATAAATTAAGCTTTCACCGTGCAAAAAACTTTCTTGTAGATAAAGCTGTTGTCTTGAACAAAATACAACAAAATTTGAATCAATTTGTAAGGTACAATTAATGAAAGAAATTGTAGCTTATAAGTTAATTAACGTTTGTGGGTCGTTTTCTGGAAACGAACAATACAAATCAAGTTCAATATTTTTTGAATTATCATTCACAAAGTAAATTGAGTATTACTAAAAAATGGCACCCCTTTTCGGGAAACATTCGGTGTCCCTTCGCAGTCATTCTCAGCTTTTGTCGTTTGCAAAAAGAATGAAAGAGCCTGACAAAGGCTTGTATGATCAATGACCCGTATATATCGTATAACGGCAACGTTCAAGCTCGTATTTCCTACGGAGGGGGAGAGGCAGTTTGCGAATTCGACGTTTCTTGTATTTAATTAAAATATCTACTTTGTAGCTCGAGGGTTTTCAAACCTGATAGCTGAAATGTTTTTCAGTCCGCGCGCAGATCCTTTTGTGCCTCCGGCCGTCTGGATCTCCGTGAAAAAGGATATTGCACCGATGCATGCATACCCAACTCTTTTTCCATTCCAGAGCCCCAAGGAACGCCGGGTATTATTGGGATTCCCTGAAATAGTACCGTCTTAAATATTTAAGTAGCCCAACACCCTGACGCGAATTAATTAATCGAACAGAGGCAATAATTTGTTCTGCAGAATCAGTAGCAATCCAACTGATCATCTTCGCGATTAACGGGCATTAACTTTTTTCTGAAATAAAATTCTGGCATTGCCAAAATATCGAATGTTTCTTTTGCTGGTTCAGGTATTAGAAAATTGCTACATCGTGTAAATTTCGAGAGAAATCTTTCGCCTTGCGAACCATTGTCGCTCAAAGTCAGCGTTCTCTATTATAGCGAATGCAGCATCGATTTAAACGTAGAATTTTTTTTTAATTTTAAACGTCCTCGCAGAGAATTCTATTGTTGGTCCAGGTATTAAAAAGACCCCAGGTAGCAGGAATTTAGAAAAGAACCTTTTGCTTTGCGACCCAAAGTCACTCAAAGCCAGCATTCTCCATGATAGCAAATGGAGCATCCATTTAAATTTAGAATTCTTTTTTAAAAAAATTAAACGTCCTCGCAGAGCATTCTATTGCTGGTCCAGGTATTAAAAAGACCCCAGGTAGCAGGAATTTAGAAAAGAACCTTTTGCTTTGCGACTCAAATTCACTCAAACTCAGCATTCTCCATGATAGCGAATGGAGCATCCATTTAAATTTAGAATTCTTTCTTAAAAAAATTAAACGTCCTCGCAGGGAATTCTATTGCTGGTCCAGGTATTAAAAAGACCCCAGGTAGCAGGAATTTAGAAAAGAACCTTTTGCTTTGCGACTCAAATTCACTCAAACTCAGCATTCTCTATGACAGCGAATGGAGCATTGATTTAAGCCTAGATTTTTTTTTTAATTTTAAACGTCCTCGCAGAGAATTCTATTGCTGGTCCAGGTATTAAAAAAACCAAGATAGCAAGACTTTAGAAAAGAACCTTTTGCTTTGCGACCCAATGTCACTCAAAGCCAGCATTCTCTATGAAAGCGAATGGAGCATCGATGTAAACCTAGAATTCTTTTTTAAAAAATTTAAACGTCCTCGCAGAGAATTCTATTGCTGGTCCAGGTATTCAAAAAAACCCAGGTAGCAGGAATTTAGAAAATAACCTTTTGCTTGCCACCCAAAGTCTCTCAAAATCAGCATTCTCTATGATAGTGAATAGAGCATTGATTTAAACCTAGATTTTTTTTTAATTTTAAACGTCCTCGCAGAGAATTCTATTGCTGGTCCAGGTGTTACAAAATTTCTGAGTGGCATAAATTTAGGAAAAAACCTTTTTCCTAACGAACTAAAGTCACGCAGAATCAGCGTTCTGTACGGTAGCGAATTGAGCATCAATTAAATCCTACAATTTCATATAACAGTATCAATCAATATTTAAATTTACTATCGCAAAAGGAAATTACTTATTATACCAATTTGACCAACACAGAACGAATAAATCGTACCTTACTGTGGGAACATACCTTCCAGAAGTCCTAACACTAATCGTGAGACAGTCGATGCACGTGTTGCAACCTGCATTCCAGCTTGCGGTGCATATGTCTAAATTGACATGGATAGGTAGATCACGGAGAATTAGGCGCAAGGATAGAACCTGGGGAAACGGGGACTACCCTGAGTGACAGTGTCGGATACAGATATATAGGAATTAGGGTCCACATCTGAATGCGATCAACGCGGAGACGTATCAAAGATGAACGTGCCAATCATACCACGGAGATGTTCCTGACAATGGCGGGGAACACTCTCTTACCATGTCATACCTATCAGTAGATCGACACGATACAGAGAATCGATTAAGTTCACTCTTCGTAATGAACCAGGAGGGTTGATTCGCTTCTACGTGAACCCTAAGGGTGGAGTGGATACTTGTGGAAACTCTTGCGCTTGTAGAAATAAAAGCCTGGATTTTAAATTAGTTGAATTAGGATTATTTTTAATTTTTATTTTTTTTGTAATTTAGAGGAGTTGAGATGTTTTTGAACAGCTAGAAGTACTTCTATCCTTGATAAATACAGGTGGATCCACCTCTAAATTTTAGGGTGAACGAAATTTGGTACAGTATTAGAGTTCTTACTGTTTCTGCTTTTTTGGTGATCTATATATCAGTCTTGAGACTCGAGAAATAGTTTCTTGGATCATCCGAAGGTCATTGAAGTATTCTTGTAGTCCGTCCTGTCTTCTTTGGGATTAACATTGAAACTGGCAAGGTCATCAAACTGACCGGTTCCCAATTTTGTCGAAAAATTCTCCAAATTATTAAGAGAGTCATAAAGTGAACATTCCACTTCTATATTATAAAACCCAAATTACTTAATTTATAAATTTTTTCACCTCGATTTTTCTTTCTCTAAAATGCGTATTTGGCATATTTAAATATAATAAATATAACCGGTTGACCTTGTGTTAAACGGCACTGATTTCTAATAGAAACAAGAATTCTTACATTCCAGATTTTTTTTGGTAGTGTGTATGAGTATTGATTGCTTTCAGCTCACCCTTAAGGATTGCTAATTCTGCTAAATTAATTGAATGTCCATGACGTAATTTACTTCTGTCACATCTATTTTTAAACTTCATTATCTAACCACTTTCACATAGGATTTAAATAAATCAAGGAAGAATAAAAAAAATACTGCAACACGTGCCACCCCAAAGGTGCTATGGGGAGAAAGGAGAAGGAGGCTCAAACTCTCAATCAGTAGACCTGAGTCCAAATTTCCCATAATCTCTGACAAGATTTATATATATCCCCACGTAGTACACATACCATAGCTTCAGTTGTTCAAAACCCACCTAAAATCATACGTCCGAAACTAACCACAGCAATTAACCCTTTGCACTCGTACTTATATTTGAGAAGGCTACCAATCAACTCGGATTTTTTTTCATATTCTATAAAAATAAAAACATTTTTGTGGAAACACATTACAATTTAATAATGATATACTAATGCAAATATATGTACAATAATAAAATTATAGTATTCTATTCTAATTTAATCCCGAACGAACCCGCAAAGAATAAGGATACTCGCCTTAGAAAAAACCGAATAGGGTCTCTCAAATTAAATAAAGATATCGTAGCCTAAAAAAAACTAAGTGAATGCGTGTAATTAAATCGAAGCGTCTAACTTTATTAAAGATATATACATATAAAATAACAAAACTCATTATGCATTAATTAACTCTAATGTAACTCTAAATAATATAAATCGCAAAAACTCTCCACACTCACGCCTTGTACTCCACTGCCTAGACCAGGCTCAAGCTTTATTTGATCGCTAGAGCCGTCCTTGGAAGAGCTCCGCCTGCTTCCCCTTCCCGTGCGCTCGAGAGCTCGCTGATTGCTTTGCCTTTCACTTGCCAGGTTCGGACCTATTGGCACGCGCGTGGTGGCCTATTGGGGCGACATTCGCATCTAACGCTCGCGCTGGAAAGACATGCCACGCGCGTCGATCGCGGAAAACAGAACGACGTGCGTAGCACGTCGACCAAGGTTATTTGTTGAAGAACAGTTTCAGATCGCACCACGTCGTGTGCAGGGTAAAACAAAAGAATTATTAGTGAAAAAGTATGCTCTGATATGTTTTAAATCAAATACGATTAATAGATTTTAATGTTTTTGGACTTCTGGCGATGATTTGATGGAATTCAACCACTACGTGACGCCTTATGGCGAAATATAATGCTCGGCCGCAACAATGTATTCTTTAACGCCAGAAGGCCTTGCGTTCTGCTGTCGCGGAGCTTCTTAACTGTTTGCGATGAAAATTAATTTACAAATGCGCGTGCTAGAATGGAGCATTATATTTCGCCGTGAGGCAATGCTAATTGCAGGGTCGGCCGTTTTCATTTTCGATTTTTTTTTGAAACCTTTGCTAACGTATTTGTGAGATTTTTCTGATTAAAATGATTCCAAACACGATATAGTTTGAATTATATCTGCTTAATAGTTAATAAATTTACTTACTATTTACATAATTCAAACTATATCGTGTTTGGTATCATTTTAACCAGAAGAATCTCAAAAATACATTCGAAAAAGTTACATTTAGAAAAATTAAGAAATAAACTAGTTTCTTGTTGCATTAGCAATGCCTCGCCGATACTTTCGAGCAGCTCACAGGGAACATACCGAACCCGTACACGCCGATTTTTATGAAAATTATATGGTAGATAGTTCTCGAAAAATATTTGACACGTATTTTTTTATATCTGCAATCGTCCACATTGAAGGGGTGATAATAGCCCTCAAACTTTGGGGTTGAAAATGGTTTTTTTGAAATATCTCCGAAATTAAAGGGCGCACGGAATTTTTTTTTAAATTGTGCGCCTTGAGAATACGAATCCAGCGATATAAATAATAATTGCAAAAAATTATTTGTTTAAACAAAATATTAAATTTCTTAATCTTTTGTTAATTTTTCGTACTAAATATTGTTCTATTTTCGTGGAAATTTATGTGTATAAAGTATAGACAAAATTAGTGAATACGTGTTTTTAGAATTTTTTGTTTGCTAACATGTAACAATACTTATGTAACGTTTAACTTTCGCCCACTGTCAGTTTGTTTGCTTGATCTCTCTGTCTCTTCTACTGTCTGTCTTTTTCTAAATTCGCGCTCGGCTCGAGCCCTAATGTAAACACAGATTCGACACCGGTACTCGATAAGAGCACTGCTTTGCCCCCCAAATCTGTGCATTTATCGAGGTTTTACTGTACTTCCATCCAGACAAAGTCTCACCCCCTAAACTCATGCAGTTATCATCCCACATCCCCGTAACAATGCCCCCAGGAATCTATTATTTGCCATACCGCGGGACACCAAAGCGTTTCTCAGTGTCTCGTGTATGTTTCTCGATTCCAATCGAAATCTCATACGACACATTTGACCATGCCACGATACTCTCCAGCCGCAGCATCACCATGAACTTTGCCTTATACGTCGCCAGCGTCTCTCTAATATTGTACCTGATTCGAGTGCACGTTTACGGTATCTACCGGTGTAATATTCATTTCCTTCAGTAAAAGCCCTTTCAGCGGCTCTTTCGGGCTCGGATATCGGAAAAACGAGGCATTTCTGTTGGTAAATGTCACGGAGATAGGTAGAGATGGGGCAGTGCCCACATATTACCAATCAATTTGCCTCTGTCGATACAGAGAGATGGGAGCACGAGGGCAGAGGTAACCGGAAGGGGATGCCACGACCGACGTAGAGAGACAGACAGAGGCCTCTATAGAAAAGTGGACGCTCCATCATATTTAACTCAGATAGCCAATCATCCCTGTCACTAGCGGGTGATAGATTATTTTAATCAAGTTATTCCGCCTGAAACCCAATCATTCTGCGCGAAAGGGAGTGGGGACTGGGGGGAAAAAAGGCGAGAGTGAGAGGGGAGGACGGTGCTCGAGGACGTGTACGTGAACGTATACATAAAAATCAAATTAACTATCGGAATAGAGATAGAGAGAGGGGTGGAGAGGGTGCAAGCCGACCTAAATGGAGCCTTAACCCGAAAATCGTTAGTGCGTGTCCAAGCTTTTCCGATAATTCGCCTATGCACCCCCACGCGCCCAACGCCACCCCCCTTCGGCTACTGCTGCAAATTGCTCATTTCTCTTCGTTCCTTCGACAGCTTTCGCTTCTTCGGTAATCCAGTTTTTAATCGCTGTGACGAAGGATTCATTCTTCGAGGTTGTATTTCAATTTTGAGATTTTATTTGCAACCGGACTTTCCTTGGAGTCGGGACGGTGGATGTTGGAGCTGCTCTTTTCGCGGGTTCTGCAGGGATTTGAATTTTATTCGTTGATTTTGAATCATGAAATACAGTACTGACAAGAATATAATTCATATGAGTTCATTATATTGGGGAAACAGTAATTATATTTAATTTGGCGGAATTTAACCATCCTGTAGAAGGTACACATTTTAAGGAATATAAAATACGCAAACAAGTGGACGTAAACTTTTAATACAATGAATATAAAAAATGAATACTGAAAAACGTAGTATCTGATAATATATAATCTTCATTTTGGGTCATACAGACCCGAAAAGCGGGGTTAAGACCAGAATTACTTACGATTAATATACTATATTTAGAGTTAATTAATAAAAATATAAACAGGAAAGGAATAACGAGGGAAAAATTATTGCACGATAGTGTTCCTCAGATTTAGCAAAGTAGGCATGGAAAAATGGAGAAATTGGAGCGTTAGGAACTTCAGGAATTTTTCAGAGAAATTAATAACCAGTCATTTGAACCGCGTCGATAGATCTAGTGTTAAAATACGCTATTTTTTGTGTTATGCCGTAAATTAATGTAGTTTTTAATGGCTCTATTCATTCGAAAGTAGAAACAGTAAATTAAAATGAAAATAATAATTTGTACAATTTTTCCAGAGGCAGTTAACTGCTTCTTTTTTTCACCAGCAGAGAAAAAATTACCCCGGGAATGAAAATGATGTAAAAATTATGAACACCTTCCAATTAACAATTACAGCAGCATTTTATCAGATACATCAAAAACTGCAATTAAATACATAATTATTAGAAAAGCCGAGCCTTTTAAACTACCCCTTTGCCATTACACTTAATCACAACCCCGAATTTTTTCCAGTTCCTCCCTCACGTGTCCCCTCGTTATCCCGAGTCTCCGAAACAAAAAGAAAATCCAAAAGTCCACCTACCACAGCAAACAAAAGACCGCTAACAACAACCCAGTTGACCCACCCCTTCGATTCCATCTTCCCTTTCAATTTCAACCCCCGAAAGAAAGTTACGCGCGGAAAGCTGCTTCCAAGAGGACGTTTCATTTTCTTGACTTTATCATCGCCGGTATCGGGTACAATAATTTGATCCTGCCCGGAGGCCAGGAACAGAAGCAACTACGATCTTCGTGGTCTCGTTGCCGAAAGCGCGGGTTTCCCTTGGCACAACTTCTTTCTTTTCCAACGTCCTCCCTTCAACCCCCGTTTTCCGCCTCTTCTTCCACCCCCTTCTTCCGCCGTTTACTAGAAATACGAGCCCTCGCCCCGTGGCGGGTTCCTTTAATCTGTTTTTATTTTCTACGATCGTTTCAACCCGCTGTGGGCGATCTTTTTTCTCGCCGTGTGTAAGGACATTAACAGCTTAGCCTACAGTAATGTGTGACGATCGTGACACGGTAAATGAAATAGGAAATTTTGCAGCTTTCCAAAAGCTGTTGTTGCGATTTATGAGAGAAGATATAAGGTAAAAGCACCAGTAGTTGACCAGTTAACCTGTTAACCGGGTATGACGAAAAATTTCGTCATACCAGGAAGATGACTCTAATGCGTATGACGATGTTTTTCGCCGTGGCAATTTTGAAATATAATATTGTGGGATGCGAATGTATTAGAATATCTATTTTATATGAAACGTATGTGTGAATGTGAGTACCGATCGCACTTTGTTTTTCGAGAGGCCAACGAGGCACTCGCCGCATCGAGGCACTCTGTGATTGGAATCTTGTGTGGATACACTTTGTGTTATATTCTTAGTGATTGGAATCCTCAGTGGATATACTTTGTGATCATATTCTTAGTGATTAGAATCATGTGTGGACAGATACTATTTATCCTAATTTTATTCTTATTTTATCTATGCTTTACTTTATTTTATTTGTACTATTATTATTATTAAATAAACATTAACCGTATTATTAAGAAATCCTACAGTATGTTGAACGCAGTACGTTTTACGTTATTGTTTTCCATTAAATTCTAGCGTGGCACTTTAGATGAGATAATATTATTTCTCACTGTGAAGAAAGTAGTCTCCATTTTGAAACGAGTTGAACAAAAGCTAATTCCCCAGTTAACAGGTTAGGAGACTTTTTTGTGTAAATAGTGCTGACTTGTTACATTTTTATCGGATATAGAGTCTCTAAGGGTGAAGATGCTCTTTGAACTTCCTATATCATCTAACACAGCATATTGTTTTTTAAAAAATTATATTACACAAATTTAGTAAATATTTTAAAAATTCAGTAATTGCGTTAGAAGTTGACCGTTTCTGAAAATGACAGAACTGGTAATTGACCATATGTTAATTAGTAGTTGACCACTTATACTAAAATTAAAATCAATAAAAGCAATCACTTTAATATCGTGGAAAAGCTTATTTTTCACGTTTTGGTGAAAAGTGGTCAACTTCTGATACAAGGTCAATTACTGGTGCCTTTACCTTATACAACTATCTGACTGTTACTATTATAGGGTCCTATTCTAATTTAATCTCGGACGAGCCCCCAAAGAATATCGGTACTCGTCTTTGAAGAAACCGAATAGATTCGCTTGAATTTAACTGATAATATCGTAGCCTAGAAACTAAAATGAACGCGTATAATTTAAAAATAAGTGATTAACTTTATTGTAGAGGGGCGGGATTTTCAGAAGAGGAGATTGGAAAATCTTTTTTTTGAATTAAACGAATTCCTCAAAGGTAATTCTAACATTGTAACCTCGACCTTCGATTTATTCGATGTATAAAAAACCTCGAAAACCTTTGCGAACAAAGGTTGTGGTAACTCAGAATTAAGTCCGTTGAGTCGCAAGTAAGCCGAGTGCACGGACACTAGACAAATTTTCAAACTCATTTTTCTCGAAAACAAAGCCTTGTATCAAAAAATTTTATTCTATATTTTCGACTCAGTTTTTCATTTAGAATCATCCCCTGCTCGGTTGTACCACCAGTTACGGGACATTCTGTATAATAATAACTAGTATAAAGGGGGTGAGTCTTCTAACATGACGACTTCAAACAACTCGTAAGTTATTCGTTGTGCGAAAAAATGTTTCAAACAAAAGTATCATAGTATCTAGGGGGACATACAGTGCTCTAATCTGTTTTTTATTGCCTTACTTTTTTATTGAGATATTAGAGTTACCTTTAATTTTTTAAATGGAATGTCTAATACTTTTTTTCGAATTCGGATATGTCATCAAATTTTGCGTGAAAAAGTATTATACAAAGTGGGACTTCAAATGAAAAATTACTGAGATACTTCCACCTGCGCCAAGCCAAAGAATCTTGATTCATCGCGCGGACGACATAGTGTTAAGAATCACGTTGACTACGCGTATTTCCTAATATTATTAATCTGATTATTAATATTATAAATATTATTAATATTATTAATTATTAATTTAAAGATATCTCAGTAATTATTCATTTGAAGCCCCACTTTGTGTAATACTTTCTTACGCAAAATTTGATGGTTTATCCGAATTCGAAAAGAAATAATAGACATTCCATTTAAAAAATTAAAGGTGAGCCTAATATCTCAATAAAAACGTAAGGTAATAAAAAATAGATTAGAGCACTGCATGTCTCCCTAAATACAATGCAACTTTTATTTGAAACATGTTTTCGTGCAACGAACACCTTACGAGTTATTTGAGGTCGTCATGTTAGAAGACTCACCCTATATACATTGAGTAAATATGGAAGAAATAGAATACAGAATAAAATACTAAATAAGTAAATATTCAAAGGTATCTAATGGTGTCTAAAAAAATGTGTGCGTCTAACTGGGTTTCTAAAACAAATCTATCTAAAGACTATTCGTCGCGAGAAGCAACCTCTTCAGATGACGATCTCCCCCACTTCTTTCCTACGTCACGCATCTGTATGGGGAGACGTCACTCTATGGGTTCTATACGACACCAAAAACTATTAAATTGGAAGTATTTCATGGGTACGAGACGATCAAATTATTTTTGAAAATATTAATACTGCGATATACTGTACAATATATCAAGAATCGCTCATCAGTTTTTGTTTTAGCAATTTAATTGTGAAGAATTTCGTACAGAATCACAAAAGAAATCGTACGGCAAGGGGTTAAACTCAGATGGGACAGGATAGATTGGAAGAATATTTGAAGGACCTTCAGATGGTTCAAGCTACTAATTATCAGTCCTCAAGAGAACTCTAAATCTTGTAAAATTTCATTAATCATAAAAAGTGAATCCATCAGAATAAACCTCGTCAAGGCCCTCCAGCTGATTTAAAAAAATTCTCAACCCCTCAGAAACACAAAAAAAATTCATAATTGAAGACAGTCCTAATTCGACTCATTTAAAATCCCGGTTTCTATTTCTAAGAGCGCAAAACCTATCCATTCCACCTTTAGGACTCACGTAGCAACTCATCAACCCTTCTGACACATCAGGAATCCTATCAATTTGGGAAATTTTGAGAAAAAATTGGAAACCGATAATTATTATCCGTAGTTTCAGTGTTAAAGACAGTACACTGCAAAAATCACAGGAGAAAGTTAATTATATTTTTAACGTTCTCCACGATAACTCTGTGACCTATTCTTGAATAAATCTTTGATTTTTGAAAAATTGCGAATTATTTTGAGCGCAGTGAAATTGTGTAACGACCAGTACGAATGAAAGTGGTATTTCAGATGAAAGGCAGAGGTGCGTGTTGTGGAAGGGTAGTATTATTGTAACGCAAGGTATTACAACCCCCGAAGGTAGAAGAAATTATCCTTACCCCTGGCTCTCCTTGCAGCGGTGTCCTTTTAAGCTGGCTCGCCGAAACGGCCGAGGGTGAAGCCAGAGGAGGATGGGGTGGCTGGGGGACGGTAATTAATTAGTAATTATATCAGCGGCAGCCGAGGAAAAGGCCAACCTACCATCGCGGAATAGCGGCGAAACTCTCCTCGATAACTTTGCTTTCTGACCTAACTCCAATTTCTGCTAATTATATCGTGGCTACCTACTTTCAACCCCCTCCCCCTCTGCCCCTACTGCTGTCTTTTTTCATGGACTTTCTATAGTAACCCCTCGCCTTCGGATGTACGCCGAGAATATCGGACGAAGAGGATTCGTGTATTACATGGGGCAATGATTTTTCTTATTTTCTGCGGTTCTTTTGGAAGTTCAAAGTCAGTTCTGTGGCGAGGGTTTCATTTCGGACATTTTTATTATGGACTTTTTGGTTTTTTGTTGAGAATTTGGATAGCTGGTACTTGGCTGTTCTGGGTTAGGTTCGGGTTTACTTTTTGATTCAGGTCGAATGAAAAATTGGGGGTGATATTCATCCTTTGTTTTTTTTACTAGCCAATTTTTCACAGTAATTGTGTTATAGGATCATTAACAATTCAGTGTACAAGAGTTTGTTTGTCTTAGGGGAGTGTAATTGACCGTTTAAGAATAATTAATTGATAGCTGATATTCATCCTTGATCAGTTCTTATTGACGATGTTATTAATTAATTGTTTATAGTAACTTTTTGGTATTTTTCTTGATAATTCATTGTAAAAGTGCTCATTTACATTATGGTGTTGTAATTGATCGTGTGTGAATTATGAATTGATAGTTGACGACCATTTCTGATCGATTGTCATTGACTTTATTATTAATTAATTATGTATACTAAATTCGTGGCATTCTTGATTCATCGCAAAAGTGTTCATTTATTATATAGGGTTGTAACTGATCGTTTACAAATTATAAATCTAAGGTTGATGGCCAGCCTTGATCGATTGGCATTGAAATTGTTACTAGTTAATTCATTATAGTAATTTTTTGGTATTTTCATTCATAATTGATCGTAAAAGTGTTCATTTACATTATGGTTTTGCAATTGATCGTGTGAGAATCGTGAATTGATAGTTGACGATCATCCTTGATCGATTGGCAATGACGTTGATATTAGTAAATTATTTATCGTAATTTTTTGGTATTTTCATTCATAATTCATCGTAAAAGTGTTCATTTACTTTATAATGATTGTAATTAATCGTTTAAGAATTATACATCAAGGACTATTATTGACCATCCTTCGCCAATTAGCATTCACTTTTTATCAGTTAATTATGTACAGCAATTTTCAGGCTTCTTCATTAACTTTATGGGGTTAAAAGTATTCTCCCAGGAGTTAGAAACACAGTGGTTGATACGTACTTCTTCTTAATTGTAATTGATCTTATCATTACCGACTCTTTTACCCCAATTTTACAATGTAACCTTCCACAATTCCTGAACCAACCCCGAACAATTACAAGCATCAGGCACCCAAATGATCTGCAATTTTTTTTCAAGTAGAATTCAGCAACAAATATCGCATCCCCGCTGACAATTTCACAGAAGGAGTACCGAATTACTCGCATTCTCTCAGCAAGCCTCAAATAATTATAATCGTGGAAAGGAAAAACAAAAGGGATTAAGTTCCAACGCGGGCATATCTCAACGTCGCCAAGAAATCGCGAGATTCCTGGCATCCCCCTGCGCCCCCCTCTTCATCCCTCTCGCACGGAAGAAGCGGAGATTCCGAAACACTTGGACTTATTAAATGCAAAATGCTTCCAACAAACAATGCTTAATCGCGACGTCTTTTCCTTGTAATCCCCGCCGCTACAGGTAAGAACGAGATAGGGTCGGAGGGAAGGGGGTTGAAAGCAGCGAGAATCGACGTTCCTTTTCCCCTCCCTTCTCCACCCCTCTCTGGCTTCCTCTCGCTTGATAATCCGATCTCTCTAAGAAGATTCTCCATTTTTACAAGCTCGTTTGAGTCTCGATACAGCCGAGGGCATTCGAAATATTCACGGAATCCCGGATTTCTGCTTCTGAACGAGGGGATGAAACGGGGGGCGAGAGAAAACATGATTTAACGAGGGCCAGAAACGGCTCTATACCCTACGGCCACGTGGAAATTCGTGGCGATTGTTTAAAAGTATGGAAATCAGGGTTTTTTTTAAAGCTACGTCCTGGTTTTCTCGATTTTGTATTTTTTTGGTTTTATAGCTTTGAATGATTGACATTCTTTGTTGTTTTCTGCAATTTCTAGCTTGCTACATTTTATCGAATGAGAAATTAGGCGGGGAATTTTTCGGTGCGGAGTGAATATGTTTATATGTTGATTTAAACGTTTAAATATGTAAATTTAAAGTGAGAAGAATTTTTCATAAAATTATTATTCTGTTCTAATACACGTGGAATGAAGTTAAGCAGGAAAATTGTACTCCCTTGACGACTAAAGGGATGAGCATGAAGTTTGCAGTAATTATAGGTATTCTTTATAATGTACCTCTGGGCCCGGAATTAAAAAATCTTGTTTTATACGGTTCTCATGCACTTTGCATAATATCTTTTCACACGTTGCAAATAATTAGCGTCATTGTTAGCTCACAGCATTTGTTAACAACTGTTTGTTGCTAACTGACGGCATTAATTTATTTTCATGCACCTTGCCATTGTTAACTGACAATATTAATTTATTTTTGAGCACCTTTTCATTACTAACTGACAATATTAATATATTTTTAAGCACCTTGCCACTGTCCCGTCACAAAATTCATATATTTTTAAGCACTTTTTCGTTGTCAGCTCACAATATTAATGTATTTCCAAGCATCTTTTCGTTGATAACTCACAATATTCATTTATTTATAAGCATTTTATTTTCTAACGATTTAACATTTCCAATTTCATAATGATTTTGTAATATCATTCGTCGGTACCTATAGTTATTGTTATCATTAAAAAAGATGAATGATGAAGGATAAAAAGTGTTGTGAAATTAATTTCATTTAGTCCACTATAAAACTGACAAAATAATTCGGACCGCAATGGGTTAAGCACGTTTTCGTTGCTAACTGACAATGTTAATATATTTTTAAGCACTTTTTCATTAGTAACTGACAATATTAATTTATTTTTGAGCACCTTTTCATTACTAACTGACAATATTAATATATTTTTAAGCACCTTGCCGCTGTCGAGTCACAAAATTCATATATTTTTAAGCACTTTTTCGTTGTCAGCTCACAATATTAATGTATTTTCAAGCATCTTTTCGTAGATAACTCACAATATTCATTTATTTATAAGCAGTTTATTTTCTAACGATTTAACATTTCCAATTTCATAATGATTTTGTAATATCGTTCGTCGGTACCTATAGTTATTGTTATCATTAAAAAAGATGAATGATGAAGGATAAAAAGTGTTGTGAAATTAATTTCATTTAGTCCACTATAAAACTGACAAAATAATTCGGACCGCAATGGGTTAAGCACGTTTTCGTTGCTAACTGACAATGTTAATTTATTTTTCAGCACCTTTTCCTTGTTAACTCACAATATTAATATACTTTTAAGCACCTTACCATTGTCAACTCACAATATTTATTTATTTCTAAGCAGCTTTTCGCTGTCAACTCACAATATTAATATACTTTTAAGCACCTTGCCACTGTCAACTCACAATGTTCATTTATTTGCAAGTACCTTCAAATTAAAAGTATAGAAGGCAAAATGAAATTATGGAATCCGAATAGGAAATTCAGTTGTACTTCAGAAAGCCCAATATGTTCTTAGAAGTAATTGGTTTTGCATGTTCCGCTGGCTAAAGAATTCGGATGTGCGGTTTTACGCGTACTTTTTGCGGGAATTATCTTGAAATGCTTGGAAGAAAATTAACCGGTACCCCCGGGGTCAACGAGGGTCGGTCTCCTTCCTTTTCATTTTCATTCGTTGAAAAATAACAAGCCGGAAGGAAAGAGTCTTCGTGGGGTGAATCGCTTTCCAGTATTTATGAAGGGACTTTGTCGTCGTCGTTTATGCATTTCGAATATTTTTCTGCGTTAGCTGGAAAGCCATTTAAAGCTGAGATAGCTTGATTACTTTTCAAGTATACCGACATTGTCGGAATTATGTTTAAACAATAAAGAAGAAGTGCTTCAATCTTGTCGTTTTCGTGTACTTGGAAAAATGTCCGTTCTCTTGATACATTAAAAATTGCAGACGAATAAAAACGCACTGGCACGGGTTCGTGCACTGAGGAGTTTGTTGGAAATTCATTAGCCCCTGTTGGATAATAAAAGTGAACAAAGATATTTCATTCTGTTATTAAAAGTTCCACGAAACGTGTCACTATGTGTCTTAAAAAGTGTCATAAAATTCCCGTGTCCATTGGCTTACAGTTTATTTACTAATTCGCAATCTAAAGCTACTGTTTAAACATTTAAAAGAGGTAGCTGTCAGCTGCTAATTGTAGAATTCTTTTTCCAATTGATGATGAGATGTATAAAATATTACTTTAGGAATTAAACATTGTGAAAAAATTTGAAAAAATACTGTTACTTCGAATTTATGATTTATTTGTTACTTTAAAATTCAAACATGCCCTTTCTTTCATTATTTTACAATTAACTTACAATTTATTTAGTAATTTAGAATCTTACGCTGCTGTTCAAAAATTAAAAAGCGGTAGCTGTCGGCTTATTAATTACAAAATTCTTTCACCGATCAATCAATTAATATATGCATAAAATATCACTTTTAGAATTCAACATTGTTAGAAAAGGGACCTAATATTAAAGCCGCCTAACTTAGGGTACGTAACAAACCCTCCTCATTTATTAATTGGGGTAATATTCTACCATTGATTATTCATTTTAATAATAATAATAACTTTATTCATATATAAAATAAATTAACGAATACAGAAAAATATATACATGTTTTTAAACTAAATAGTTTTTGTAACATAGAATGATAATTTACATTGGAATCTTAAAGTATTATAGAATCTTATTATAGTAATTTTATTTATTCGAGGAAAAGATGACGAAAAAAAACCTCGACTGTTATTCGTTTCAATAATAAGAGATGTAATTAGAGGTACCAGGGGATATCTACATGGAGATACAAAATCATTATTAAATTCCAGAGCCGAAATATAATATTAGGTTTGTGCATATAAAATGTGGGACTATTTTGGCCATATTTTGTAAATAGTTAGCCGTAAAATTAATAATTTTATAGTTGAAACTGGTTACTTGGTCTATACACTCAATAAAAAGTAATTTTTAACAACAATAATACTTTTTATTCTCACTTAGTAAAAGAGTGTTTTGCTGCACAAATTCCATGAATTCCTATTTCATATATAGCACAAATTAAGTTGGATCGTTTAATTCCATTACCATTTTTTTACTGCATACCTCACACTGTCGCAAGTCGTCTTATCCTGCTCTCAATTAATGCGAAAATTATATCGTAGTAACATACAGCAGCGCGAGCGCGCTTCTACGCACTTTTGGCACAACACAAGATAAGCGCGATAGCGCTTCGCCGCACTCAAACGGTTAAAGGACACTCTAGAATTCCCAAGAATATTTTCCTGCCATCTAAAAGCACGTAATGACAGTCCCAACTATTCCAAAACCTCGAAGCAGGCCAATAATCCGAGTTCCGTTGAAAATGTAAACATTGGAACGACGAGCACTTATTTCGCCCCAGTCCTCGAACACTGATAGCCCAACGACCGCAAGGAGACAGTTATCACTCAGCCATCGTGCCGTGTGCTTCTAATTTCCATGTGCTCGATTAAATTGCAATTTCAGCATGGATAATATCAAGGTAAATATTTGAAATATTACTATTAGGTAATATTCAATATCCATGTCCATATGCCTCTGCAATTTTGCGCGCAATGGATCGAATAGGAGATATAATCCGTAATATGGGGAAATCTAATACTGCGCCGACACGAGCTTTGTGTTCGACGTAGATTCATTCATAAAGGCTAATATCGTGTATTGTTCGGATATTAATTGGAACTAATCATTTGAGACGCGGTGTGCATTGTGTTTAGGTTTACTTTGAGGATATTCTGCGATTTATTCAGCTTCACGTAAAGGCTTTCGCTCTCGGCGATGCTTTTAGAGAAATGATACTGGTTTGTGTGCTTTGAGATTGTAAATTCCTTTTTTTATTGCTGATCGTTATTGGGTGGGTTTATGGTATCGTTACTAATATTGTCGATGGCTTGTTTAATCATTTTACCGACAGATTTTGGAATACGATGCCAGTGAGATTACAGTGTGAACGGTACTTGTAATTTGTTTGTTTTTCTTTTTATTAGAAGAAACTTAGAACATGGAATATTGTTAGAATATAAATTTTATTCTGTGCTTTGCAATGAATATTTAATCTAGCGACTTGTTCCCCAAACTAAGTTGCAGTTGAGAAGTATAGTTTCAACTCTCTTCAACTGATAATTGCAGAGACACCGTAAGAAACATTAGCCGAATAGAAATACTGCAAGTCATCCCCTGAAACAGCTTTATTTAAAATTTGAGAATTTAAGTCTTCCTTCTTTATTCAGAAATAGAGAAAAAATTGAATAACTGAACGAGGAATATTGTCAGGATTTAAATATTATTCAATGCTTTACAACAGGCATTTAATCTAGCAACGTGTACTCCAAACCAAATTACAACTTCCATCAGTTGTTAACTACAGAAACATTACCCAAACAAAAATACCACCCCTCACCCACAAAAATAGCTTTATTTAATATTTGAGAATTTTCATCTTTCTTTTTTATTTAGAAATTGAGAAACAATCGAAAAACTGACCGAAGAATATTATCAGGATATAAATATTATCCCATGCTTTACAATAAAAATTTAATCTAGCGACGTGTGTCCCAAATCAAGTTATTGTTTATAAGCAACTCTATAATTACAACTCTCATCAGCTGTTAATTATAGATACCTTATCAAAGACAACACTACCCCTCACCCCCTAAAACACCTTTATTTACCATCTCCTGCTTCAAAACGAGGGGTATCTTTCAACCCACCCCTCAGGAACGGAATATTTACGAAATGAGCTTTCTACGGCCTATCAGACCTCGGAATATCCACCCTTAGATATAATATCACCTTCATTTCTCGTCCTACGGCAAATTAAAAATTGCAAAACCTCTGACCCCTATTTCGGTCTCTGTTTCAGGCTGCGAATTTCCGGCGGAGTGGAACGGCCGTTGGTTCCAATCGGGGAACCAGGAGCTGGTGACAGTCAACGGGTCCATCATGACCAGCAAGGGCCAGTGCATCGAGAACAAAGACGACATGTTCCTCATTCATGACATGTGAGTCTCGTTTGAATTGCAAGTGACCGTTTCGCCGATATGAAACGATGCACAGATCGTATTTCATCCCTTTATCCACGCGCGATCCCTCTCTGCTGGGGTTCGTCTCTCTCGCTCTCTTAATCAGTTTTACTTCTTTTTCTTATTTCTTTGCACTCTTTATTCGATTTCTGTCTATAGACTTTTCTCTTTCTCTTGTGTCTTTGTTACCCATTTAACCGACCCCTCCACTATTTTTTCTCGCATCCCTTATCTCTCTTTTCTTAGTCTATTTTTGCACGTCGTTCTTTTCTCACCCTGTCTTCGCTTTTGGTTATTTCTGGTTTTCTTTTCTGTATGTCTTTTCAGTTCCTTCTTTGTGGTTTTTTACATTTTCCCCTCTGTCTATCGCTGTTTGAGCTTCCGTTTTACCCTCTTCGCATGTTTCTATCTGTTTCTATTTCATTTCGTACTGCGGCACAATTTTTCCTTCCTTTTATTTCGCTCTCTTTCTCTATACTTCACCGCCATATCTTCTATCTCACCCTCTTTCCACCTCTTTATTCCACTCTGACGCATCCCCATTCTTTATTTCTCCCCCTTCTTTCATTTTCACCCTTTCGCTGCCCTTCTCGATCAGGTCACCCCTTTCTTTTCTTCTATCTGTCCCACATTCTCTTCTCTTCCACTTCGCACACTTTCACCCCCTCTTCTAAACCACCAACCCTCCCCTTTCGCCCTCTTCGCGCACTTTATCTCTTTCTACTTCTCTTCGTTCTCCGGCTCAATTCTTTTTCTCTTTAATTCACTTTCTCTCGTCGCCCATTCTCACCACCCCTTTTCCAATCTTTCCACCCCCTCCCCCACGTCCCTCCCTTTTCTTCTACCTGTCCCACATTCTCTTCTCTTCTACTTCTCACACGTTAACCCCCACCATTCCTCATCTCTCACTCTTTTCGCATCTCTTCACCCCCTCTAACCCAACCCGCCCCCCAATTTCTTTCTCCTCTCTAACTTTCAACCCCAGATCCACCTCTCTCTCTCTCTCTCTCTCTCTCTCGCGTCCATCTCTCTGCCGCCGCTGACGACCCTTCTTTCGAGCTTTTATTAATTAACTGCCCCTGTCCCACCCCCGCCCTCCAACGTCCCCGTCGACAAAGCGCTCGGGGCGACGTGCCAACGAGAGAGTACCGGCGTATAAAACGTTTCTCCTGAAATTCCATCCATGAAACCAGAGAGACTCCGGCGGAGAGGGAGGAACAGCCAGACGGCCTGGGTTCCGAAGGGAAAGCTTTGAGATCCAACGACGATTCTGTCTGAAATCAACGAGGGTAGGAGTTCAGGGGTGGTTTCTACTTGTACATAGATACGAGGACCGTGTGATGTACATTACACGCTTGTAATATTATGATGGATGTTAATACCTCGTAGTACCAGGGAATTCGAGTAATTCCGAGGAGGAACTTAGGGGGTGAAAAGGACCGGAATGGGGTGGGAAAAATATTTGACGATTTCTAGACGGGATTTCATTTTCGTTGGGACGATTTCAGGACGAATGTCAGGCACTTGGAAAAAAAGACGATTGTTGAAACGTGTTTCACAGTGTTCCAGGTTGCGGGGGTGGTTTTTTTGGATATTAACCATTTGCGGAAGGGGAGTTCTTTGAGTTTTGCGAAATAATCATTTATTTGGCGATAAAAAAGAAGGTTTCTGTCAGAAAGTGAGAGTGTTAATGGGCAGAAGTTATAAATTACTACTTATGTAATCATATTTCAACAGTTATATTTCAATTTTTCAACTCTAACCGTGAATTCATGAGCCGATAATCTATAATCAGATTTTTTCTCGTCCTCAAAGGGTTAACAAGTTGAATGCCACGGGCGCTATTGAATTCATTGAAAATATAACTTTTAAATTGTTATATTTACGAATTTTTTAATATATTCGATATCTAAATGTTGACATTAAAGAGGTGCGGTTTTGGTGAATATATATCTATTTGTGTCTGATGGCTTCTGCTTTGTAAAGATGTGATTTTAATAGAAAAGTTCCAGTTCAGTAAGAATGATGAAGCTAGCGAAATATTAATGTATGAAAGCATTAATTAGCCAGCTGTGTGCTGGAATTTAAGATGGTTAAATCTTTGCAAATGAAAATTAGTAGTTGCCCCGTGATTTATATGTCAGTTCTTTGAGTTTGTGAAATTGAGATATTCATATTCTATTTGTGTACAAAAGAGAGTTGCAGGGGTTAATTGAGATAGGTGTTAATTGCTCTATGATTTATTTACGACTACATGCGCAATAACTCAGAATTAAATCGTTGAAATAATCATTGTGAATAATTTTTCATGTGAAATTTCTACGGTAATAACATAGAAATAGTTCGATTGTCTCGTGTCCAACTGATTTTTACAGTTTTTGAAAAACTTTAAAATCCCCTATTGCAAGGGGTTAACAATGGAAATATATTGCATGCATTAATTTCGTCATTAACGCACACAGATTGATCTTTAAATTATGATTTGTCTGTGGATTCATTATAATTTCGTTCTTTCAGGAATTCTAAACACCGAAAATTCCACATTTTAAATGGAAAACGTAATCGTTTTCCCGTTTTCAATCTCAGAATTTACGTCAAAAAAGTATAATTTCTGTAGCAAAAGTACTACGTTATTTTTTTGTCGATCTCCTATATATTGAAATTAGTACTGTGCTGATTTCATCAATATTGTATTCCTTTTACTGAAAGTAATTAACGAAATGACAACAATCACAATAATTTAGCTCAGACACTCAGTATGTTCTCCAAAATTTTGATTATCCAATTTGTTTCAGAGACAAACACTATTTTTACGTTTTTATCACTAAGTAATATCTTCTTCACTCTACAAAATATTTTATATCACAAAGAAAAATTCATTATTCCTCTCAATTGCACTGTTCTCTTAAATTTCGTCCAATCTCCTTTAGGAAATATTCCTCGGTGTAAAAAGAGGCAATTTATTATTCCTGCAATCACGTCGTCTTTTCTAATTCGAACGGTAACCCAAATTCCATGGTACGAGAAACACCGAAGCAGTCGCATCGATAGTCAAACGTAATTTCAAAAATGTCCCATTAAGCGGCGCGATGTTAGTAAAAGGAAATTGATTGTCCCGGCGGGCGCATTGGTTTTTCTTTATTCGTGCATTCGTCTTCCACGAAAAGCCAATAACGGCCGCGAAAAACAGCTTCTATGCTATTACTGTTACGATTACGGCTTCGCGTTAATCAAGCCGAACGGCCGATACACACGTACTTTTATAAATGTAAAGGGTGTCCCATAGGTCGACGTAGTATAATGTTAGATAAAAATTGTAGAGCACATGCGGTTCTAAATTGCTCGCATATTTTGCAGCTCCTTTCTGCCTACATAAGTAGAAACCTTTGATAAGTTAATAAGTAAATGAAATGATTGTTTGTGAATGTACAGGGTGTCCCATAGGTCGACGTAAATTTACGGAATTGTTTGATAACAATTGTAGAACACATGCGGCTCTAAATTGCTCGCATATTTTTGCAGCTCCTTTCTGCCTAGATAAGTAGAAAGCTCTGATAAGTTAATAAGTAAATGAAATGATTGTTTATGAATGTACAGGGTGTCCGATAGGTCGACGTACATTTACGGACTTGTTTGATAACAATTGTACAACACATGCGGCTCTAAATTGCTCGCATACTTTTGCAGCTCCTTTCTGCCTAGATAAGTAGAAAGCTCTGATAAGTTAATAAGTAAATGAAATGATTGTTTGTGAATGTACAGGGTGTCCGATAGGTCGACGTACATTTACGGAATTGATTGATAACAATTGTAGAACACATGCGGTTCTAAATTGCCGGCATATTTTGCAGCTCCTTTCTGCCTAGATAAGTAGAAAGCTTTGATAAGTTAATAAGTAAATGAAATGATTGTTTGTGAATGTACAGGGTGTCCCATAGGTCGACGTACATTTACGGAATTGATTGATAACAATTGTAGAACACATGCGGTTCTAAATTGCCGGCATATTTTGCAGCTCCTTTCTGCCTAGATAAGTAGAAAGCTCTGATAAGTTAATAAGTAAATGAAATGATTGTTTGTGAATGTACAGGGTGTCCCATAGGTCGACGTAAATTTACGGAATTGTTTGATAACAATTGTAGAACACATGCGGTTCTAAATTGCCGGCATATTTTGCAGCTCCTTTCTGCCCAGATAAGTAGAAAGCTCTGATAAGTTAATAAGTAAATGAAATGATTGTTTGTGAATGTACAGGGTGTCCCATAGATCGACGTACATACATTTACGGAATTGTTTGAAAACAATTGTAGAACACATGCGGTTCTAAATTGCTCGCACCTTATTGCAGCTCTTTTATACTTATTGTTAGATAAGTAGAAATCTTTGATAAATTATAAAGTAAATGAAATAATTGCTTATAAATATACTAGGTGTCCCATGCGCCAACGTAAATCTAATATAATATTAGATAAAAATTATAGAACATATGAGGTTCTAAATTTCTTACATCTTTTTGTAGCTGTTTTCTGCCTAGATAAATAGAAAGTTTTAACAAATTCATAAGCAAGTGAAACAATTGTTTTTAAATCTATAGGGTGCCTCATAGGTCGGCGTAGTGGAATGTTACATGAAACTTGTAGAACACATGTGGTTCTAAATGGCTCACATTTTTTGTCCTTATTTCTGCCTAGATCAATAAAAGATTTAACAAATTAATCCGCCAACAGACCAATTGTTTATAAGTGTATAGGGTGTCCCAAAAGTGCGACGTACAGTCTGATGTTCGAAAAACATGTTAGTATATTCTTGGGAATGTTAACTGCTGGTTTAAATGTTGTTCTGTTTACGAATCGAGATGCACGCATGCTCAAACAATATACAGGGTGTCCCATAGTGCGACATACAATTAAATGCGATATTAGACAAAAATTGTAGAATACCTTTGATGATGATAATTATTAGTATAAATTTTGTTCTACATTTCCCACATCTTTTCTATCGCCTCTTTACGAAGATAACTGTGCAGTTTTGATAAATTAATAGCTAAGTGGAAAAATTACTATAAATTCTGTTTAAATTTTCAAATAATTGATTTACTAAAAATGCAAAAATATAATAAACTAACATAAAATTGTATCAATCCTCCATCGACTCTACCTGGTATATAAATATTATTCTCTTAAAACCTTTACTGAAAATTTGTTCTCATCCCGTCTGAATTTTCGATTAATATTTTCCACCCCCTTGCGTGTACCTCGATTTATGAATCGCCCTGTATAAACATACGTCGCGTGTACATACATGTGGCATAGATACACCTTACGAAGTGGGCCACGGTTTAACTTTACTTTCCATAAAGATATACGACGAGACTTAAGGGGTGTAGGGGTGGTTCACCCTCCGGGTTTCGAACGAGTTAAATTGGAAAAAGCGCCGTTCAAACAAAATTAATTGGGTTTCGAGTATCGAGCAGCAGAAAAGCAGAGAACGAACACGGAAAGTGGGGGCAGAAGAGTAAAAAGATGGGGGTAGGAAATTTGTAATATTTTCCAAGCCTCGGATAATTTAAATTTCGAGCTGTGTTTGGACATCACGCAGTAATTCCATCCGGCAAAATAGAATCCTGTTTGATCGTGAAATTCGTGCACCGGCAGATTTTTGCGTAGAAATTGACCGAGTTGGGGGTGGATGAAACGCGAAAGCAAAGTCTGAAACGTGTTTCGGTGTTTAAACGCCCGATTTTCCGCGGACTTTTTCGCCCATGGTTTTCCTTCGATTGCACCCGATTATCCGCGATATTTGCACCGGATTCCATCGCCGTCGAGCAGAAGGAAAAACACGGGGGGTGAAATCATTAAGTTGATTTGTATTAACAGAATTTTATAGTTAATTCCGGGGCTCCCTTTTCATCCCTTTCTCGGGTTGCAGTGTACGTGTCCAATGCGTCGTGCAATTTAGTACGAAATTAAATTCCAGTCGAATTAAATTTTAAACGATATTGATGAAACTCAAACTCGACGGGAATTGTAAAAGATAAAAAGATATAATCGCCCTGATGCGTTCTATACGAAATATTCACCGTCTGTCCTCTGTTTTCGATATTTCTCTTGCGGGACTGCGAAATCTCTTTGGTTCAAATCATTTAATAACATTAATTAATAAATTATAGAATTAACAATCACAGGCAATTACAGTGTGAATGACGTACGTGACTGTTAATTGTATGATTTATTAACTTATGTTATGCAATGATTTTAATATCGTTTAATAATTTTTTTTATTGTCGGTTCAAATTCCACCCCTTGTACATTAAAAATAAAACTACCATTGTAAAATGAGTGTTATTTATTATTATTTATTTATGAACAAAGAACTTAATACCTGAAATCGTTAATATTAATATATTAATACGAAGAAACTAAATGTCGCCAGGAAAAAAACTTAAAATGCAACATGTTGAGGTAATCGCGTGTTTGCTACATAATGAGCGCGCACCGGTAGTGACGTAGTCTATATACCGAACGAAAGAAAACCGAGCGGAAATGGCCTCACGGGCCGAACAATGCTTAAACTAGTTAGATCTAAATATTAAATAAGTAGTTGGAGAGAATAAGAGTCAAGCATTAAAGAAGTTGATGATTTTTCAAAATTTTTTGCCAGCTAAGCAAAAATAATTTCCGTTTGTTCAGTCCAATCAGTCTGAATTCCAGCATTTTTCTTAAAATATGTCTACTAACTAAATTTTTATTCCCTAAAAGTCTTCCATTAAAAACAAAACTAAAAAAGCAAGAAGTAATTCAAAACCCAAACGTTTCTTCATAAAATTTGAATGAACTAACTCCAGAAAAATTAAAAATTCATTGACCCTTTTCAATCCAAATTATTTTTCCATTTTTTCATGAGCTAAGTAAAAATAATTTCGAAAAATATTCTGCTCTTGATTATGCATTTTTATTTAATAACGGGAATGACTATAGGTGCTGAGGAATATTTATGTGAAGGACGAGATCATTGTTAAATTCCACTGTCGAAGTTTAATCAATAATATAATAATCAATAAAACAGATAAAAATAAGGGTGAAATATTTACTGTGCTGTTTCGCTATAAATTAAAGGGATCTTAGTCGAATTAGAATCGGAATCAAAATCGAAAGTTCGAGGAATTTTAATTCATCAAATATTGAAGACTTACTTCATAAATATTGGAGAGTTAAATCTGGCGCGAAATGACAAAAGAAGCAAGGTATTGGAATATTGTAGTAAGCCTTATCTATGATGTTTTTGTTATAACGATCAATAATTCTTCTATTCCATGTTTCCTTATGTTAATCATCAAATACATTTAAATACGTTTTTACATATTTAATATAGAGCTGCATACTTTTCTAATTTTCTCACGCTAAGCTCTATATACGGACTTCTACAATAAAAATTAAATTTACCCATCGTAAAAATTCAAAACCCATATCCCACAAAGAGACACAAATTAAATCCCAAAAATATGACAAGTACAAGAAATTCCCCTGAAATACCGTTTCAAATTTTCCCGCCACTTCAGCGCCCCGTTGAAACCCCCCCTAGAAATTCCTTCTCTGATCTCTCTTTATGGAAGGAGCCGTTTCACCGTTTATATCGATTCTCCGCGTATTCCGTTCTTCTCCTCGGTATTCGAAATCTCTAAATCCAAGCGGAGCACTCGTTATCCGCGAGTTACGCCATGCCGAGGGATCCAATTTCGGGGTTGGAAACTCATGGTGCTGCGAGACAGTATCTACGCACATCGGCCGCCTTTTTACCCCCATTGCAGGCATCGTGGCGAAGCTTAAAGCGTTCTTCGTTCAACATCGGTTAAGCTGCCGCGATCAGTGATAAGCCGAGACCGACGATGAGAATGCTCCGTGCAGAAATTTCTTTCGTTCCCACCACCCTTCCGCGTCCCCCGTTTCACCTCGGATAAAGTGGATCTGAATTTTGGGGAATTTTTACGGTGCCCCGGGATGCCCTGATTTTTATCGAAGTGTTTGCAAAGGGTTGGAATTTATTTCTGTTTTTTTTTCTTCGTAATGACAGTCTTTTTACGAGTTCGGGGCGATTGCGGGGAGCCGGTGGTTTCATGGGGATGTATTTTTGGCGGGAGGTGAATTGAAGCTTTTTTTTAGATCTAAAGATTTTCGGTGGGTGTAGTTTTTTAGGCTGGAGATAGTTAAAGTGTGGATGCGTGTAGACTCTTTTATATTTTCATTCCCTTACAGACGATAAGGGGCGACAGATAGATAAGGGGAAAAGGGGTTGTGCTGAAATTTTACGCGGGCTGTATTGGATTGAAAAATTGACTTAACATTGTTCCAGAATTTTTCTGCATTATAATTGCAGAGATATTGTAATTTTAGAAAGTTGTGTGTATTTTAAAAATAGTGAACACTACTTCTCCAAATAATCTTCAACGCCCTGCAATCGGAATTATTATTCGACTTTGCAGTCCAGTTATTTAAAATTACATTCGTAACACTTCTCAATACATATAATCACTTGTAATATAATACATTGGAAGGAAAGATACGAGGAAAGGTGCTCTATGAAGTAATAAAATTAGAAGTGCAGCTCAATTACAAGTCGAGATAGCTAGATACTTCCTTTTCGGGATATGGTTGAAGATAGATAATGTAGAATACTGGAATTAAATAGAGGACATAATTATTCAGTTTCAAAATTACAAGTACCTAAACATGAAATTATATTTGACACAATGTTTTGTTAACTGTACAGTAGCTAGTACAGTAGGTGCAGTATTGTACCTAGTTTAATGTTTATTTTTTGAAATATGCAAAAGTGCGGTTATTGCAGAAGCACTTTGATTAATACAGTAAAATACTCAACCTCAAAATTAAAATTGTGTTAACGGAAAATCAACTATCATAGAAAATTTCGTAATCTATACCCTGACACAATTATATCTGATTAAATCCTATAATTTATAATAGTGCAAGGTATAGATATTACAGAAGTACTTTGTTTAATACACAAAATTATTCAAGATTGCCTAAATAGAAAGTTAACTATAATAGAAAACTTCGTAAACTATCTCTCGACGAGAATACATTTAATTAACTATACCTAATTAAACTCTTAGATCTCCCAGTACTACAAAGTACAATACTGCGGATGCAATTCAATTAACACAAAAAATTACTCATTCACAGAACCAAAATTGCCTAAATAGAAAGTTAACTATAATCAAAGATTTCGTAAACTATCTCTCGACGAGAATACATCTATTTAATTATACCTAATTAACCTCTTAGCGCTCTCAGTACTACAAAGTACAATATTACAGATGCACTTTAATTAACACAAAAAATTACTCATTCACAGAACAAAAATTGCCTAAATAAAAAGTTAACTATAATCGAAGATTTCCTAAACTACCCCTCGACGAGAATACATCTAATTAACTATACCTAATTAACCTCTTAGCGCTCCCAATACTACAAAGTACAATATTACAGATGCACTTTAATTAACACAAAAAATTATTCAATCACAGAACCAAAATCACTCCAAAAAAAATTGACTGTGACTAAAAATTACCCTACCTATCCCGCCATCTAATCATACCCCTAACATCTCGAACCCCCAATCTCTTTTCATCCCCGCACAAAAGTACAATTTTAAATCCCACCTCCCAAAAACATCAAATCCAAAAGCGAAAAAAAGCCAGAAACAAAAGAGGAGTTTGAAGTGTACACAAGTCGAGTGTGTGTACAGTCAGATTTCAAACTGATCCCGCAATTTCGGGTTGTGAGGAGGAGCTCGCAGTTACACAGCGATCAGTGCGGTTATCTCCACACGGCGCTCGGCGTCGAGACGCTTAATTTTCGGCGGCTCGTCGAGCACCCGTGCAAATGTGCCGGAAGAGTACCGGAAGGTCAATGACGGGGGTTGCGCGGCAAGCGAATTCACCCTCGTACGGTCGATTCTCAAGGGCGATTTCCGCCGGCGTGCTTTCCACCGATAGAGCAGACGTCACCGGAATTCGCGTCTAATTCGATTGCTAACTTTTATCGGGCGGACGAAATTGAAATCGTGGTTGGAATTTTTTCGGCAATCTTTCATGTTAGTTATTGCGAGATTGAAGTGTCTTATTATTTGTACATGATTCTAGTCTTTATTTAGTAAATTATAGTTTATTTAATATATAGTAACCTGAAGATATGTAAAGGAAGATAAATCAGTCACGAATATTGGAATTCGCTCTAGTAGTCGGCCTTCATTAAATAAATATGTAAGTGAAAGCCTAAGTTACTCGAATTAGTTGTGAGTTAATGAAGTTTGAAGAGCGGCAGAGTTACAAATTAAGATAGTTAGATATTTGTTGGTTGCGCTGTCACTTAATTAAGAAAGTCAGATATTTATTTGTTGAAAAATCACTAAATTAAGATAGTCAGATAGTTATTATTTACTAAACACGGGGAATAATTATTCAATTCCAGAATCACAATTACCTAGACCGAAAACTGCGTGTGATAGAAAATGATGTTAACCATGCCTACTTAAATGTTACTCCTAGAAATTCTCCGAAGTACACTTTAAGTAATATAATTTTAATCAATACGAAGAGCAACAAATATTTTGCTAATTAAGGAAAAGAAATTATGCTCTACCCTTTACCAAAACTATCATCCCCCAAAAGTCAGAACAGTCATTAAACAGAAGTTAAAAGATTACTTCGTCCACCTTTACCAAACGTTATTCTAACAATTAAAAGCAACCCTAATGAGTTAAATTTTGCAAATCTGATTTTAACAAATTTCAAGAACAGTAATAAATTTTGCAAACTGAAAGAAAGAAACTATGCTCCACACTTCGTCAAATCTATCCTCCAAGACGCACATTAAATGTTAATCACAAATTGAAAAACATTATTCCAACACTTTTAACACTATTCTAACCCTATTTACTTCAATTTTATAAGTCTAATTCTAGCAAACAAGTGGAAACAAAGTAAGAAATTTTGCGATTTAGAAGAAAGAAACAATGCTGCACCCCTAACAAAATGCATCATCCCAGAAAAAATTGAATCGCATTTCTCCCGCGATTGTCTTACATTCAGGTCTGCAGACATCGATTCTGTAAATATTAATACGTAAACAATACAGAGATTTTTCTAAAAATGGCAATAAACAGCCATCTATGCAAATCAGCAGGAAATCCTGCACGAAGGGACAAACAGAATTCCAAGAGGGATGGAATGGAAACGAAGGGGTAGTTTCATCGAAATGTAGAAGGAGACAGTCTATCTGGCCTGAGGGAGAGTTTAGAGTTAAGTTTTAATTAATGTAATGGAGAGCACTGCGTGATTAGCTTTCCCAATCAGTGCCTGATCCTTTGGAGGATGCAACTCGAGCGAAGAAGGGTGGAAAAAGGGGGAGAAGGACAAGGAACTATGTCCTTTCCACGAATCTGACGATTCTAGGATTCCCGAATGGCCCATCCGATGGGCAATCGATGGCATTATCATTAAGATTCTTCGAATGAACGATGAGAGGTGACGAAAGGTCAGGCGAATCAATTAGGGGTACTATTAAAGCTGTTCGTGACTCTTTTAATCGGTGCACCTTTCGGTGCATTAATTTTAAGGATTTTCTAGCTTCTCCTTCTTCTTCCTGATGTCTACCTTTTGGTATACAATTTTCTTATTATATATCAGCCATTAGTATCTTTATTTTTTATCTTTAATTTTTTATAAATTTACTTCTGCAAATGTAAATTTAGGCGAGGTAAAAAATAACATTGATAAGATTGAACTATTCATTTTGGAATAATAAATTGTTAGACAGTGGATTTTAAAGTTTGCGAAACAATGAGAATGTCTATCGTGAAAAATTACACGGTAAACTGTGTATAATTATTTAATATCAGGTGTACATTTGCAACTTTTATCGTAATTAATGCCATCTAAATTTCCTCAATTTAACGTAAAATATACTACAGAAATATTTGAAAGATATGAAGTTAATCGTTTTTACAATGTAATGATAGCGCAATCCAAGTATTTTTATGTAGTAACAAATCAGTAATTACTTGCCTTTAAAATTAGAAAAAGATGAAAACAGCTATCGCAACAAATTGCACGGTAAACTGCGTATGATTATTCAACATGACTTGCAAAAATTATTTTACAATCACCTACAACACTCATCATAATTAATGTCATCTGAATCAGTTCAATTCAATCTAAATTTAATTTTCGAAAGTAATATTTCAAAGACGTAAAATTAATCTTGATTAAAAAATAATCACAACGCAATCCAGGTACTTTTATGTCATAATAATCCATTAATTACTTACCTTTAAAGTTAGCAAAATAATGAGAATACCTACGGCGGCGAATTAAGAGGTGTACATTGTGAATAATTGCTCAATAACAATTATAACAATTATTTTACAATCTCCCATTGGCATTACCCGATCGGACGCTATGAAATCGTAAAAGTTGTTGGCCCTCGGAATGCGCTGGAAGCGGCTCCGGTTTTCTGTCTCGATTAACTTTCAGTTTATCCGTTTATTGTTTTACGCACACGTGACAGAGATCGACGTGACGTTCGTCAGTTTCGCCGATAGTTTCGATCAGAAACAGGATGTGTAATATACTGCATTCGAGCGTCAATTAACGGTAACCGATAATCCGGAGTAATGACAGCCGATTGGAGTTTACGCGTCGCGATAATTGTTTATCGATTTAAAAAAAAGACCACGTGACTGGTATTGTCGAAATTTTCCATTGGCGAGATTCAATTTATGCCTTGGATTTTATTTTTCCGTTGTTATTTTTTTTATATTTCGCGTTACGTATTGTTACTCGATGTACAAAGTAATTATAAAAGTAAACTTTTTGATATTCCTATTTAGACGTTAGAATATAGATTTATTTGGAAAGTGTTTTTTTTATAGGGGAATACAGATTGTTTTTAAATATAAAATGAAATTTTGTTGACGAAAGGACACAGTTGAATAAGTGAGGAGAGTATTCAGAAGAGCATGTAATTGCAATTCAATGAATGTTGCAAACTATAACATAAAATGTATCTGTTAATAAAATTTCAAACTATGATAAACTCTTGCAAAAGTTTTGAAGAAAACACGAGTCAATAACAGTAATCAACACGATTTTTTGCCCAAAGAATATTTATGCTGATTCTTGTAGATTTTGACACGCTGAACACAAATATGAAGTCCGTCTGCCTCCATCAGACTCCATTTTTTAAGAAAATGCCAACTTTCAATTTTCTGAATTTTTCGTATTTTAACTGTAGAAGTTATGTAATTTTTTCCTGCATAAAATGAATCTACAAACCCTCCCGAATATAGCGATGCATGTTACTTTAATGTTATAATCATTTAAACATGTTTAAACAATAGTCAAATAGAAAACGACATCCAAAATCCCCCCATTTTTGTGGATACTTTCCTATTTATCTTAAAAATCAAACGCGCAAGAGGAATTCTAATAGCAGGAGGCGATAGAGCAGGCATGAGGAATCATTCTTGAGGAAAACATAATTGAAAGTTGCAACATCAGTTTTGTTTTCGGCCGAGAAATTAAAATATCTCGGCAAGACGGAAGGTACCTGCCAGTGATTCTCAGCGCGGCTGTTTCACCCGCGCTAGTACTATATGTAGCTTGCACAGTACTTACAAATACATTTATTGTTTATGAGTTACTTTCTGACAATAACGCTACATTAAACAAAGTATCATATTTGTAACATTCGGTCGTATAACTAAATAATATTGTTCAATTGCATTTACAATTTTAACATTAATTCTACGAGCAGCAAGAGCAATTATTTCCACTTCACTAGCCAAGGGCTACGACGATCACCGCGTGTTATCAAAACATACTCCTCGGCGATCGTACCCTGCAGGTGTTCGTCTCGTTGGTCCTCTAACAATAACAAGACGTCTCGATGTTCGCCTCGCTATCAGTTTGTCCTCGACCACCGACGAGTAATCACTGCTCCGTGATCGGGTTCAAGCATTTTCATCTATTAGTGCGTGTATAATATTTTCGAAGACTAGATCCTTTATCTCCAAATACCTCTCTTTTTGTGGACTACTTGGAAATTCATCTTTACAGTGGCATTCACCCTCAGTTAAGAGCAATTTTTCCACTTCACTGACCTATAAGTACGACGACTGCCACGTGTTGTCAAAATATACTGGGCGGACCTCGGCGATCGTATCCGGCAGATGTTTGTCTCTTTGTCATCTAACAATAACAAGTCGTTTCGATGTTCGCCTTGCTATCAGGTTCTCCTCGACCGCCGATGAGTAATCAGTGCTCCGTGATCGGGTTCAAACATTTTCACCTGTTAGTACGTGTATGATACTTTTGAAGACGAGATTCAGAATCACCAAATACCTCTCTGTTTGTGGGCTACGTGGTCACTCAACCTTACAGTGGTATTAACCCTTTGCACTCCTATGTCGAGCTACACTCGACACAGCTTTCTATGGCACTTAACGTTTCATCTACCAATTATCGACTCTTCGAAATCAACAATAATTTTGCATCCTAACATAAACATCCCGCGGTATCTGCAATTGTATTTAATATTAATTTAAAATGAGAAATCAACGTTAGACAATTTCCCGAGACTATCTTTGGTTATTTGACGAACAGCTAATGAAATAATTCGGAGCGCAAAGTGTTAACCCTCAGCGGTCGTTTGTCTACTCTCAGCCATCAAAGCAGTTTTACCGTTGCCATCGTATATCTATTCTCAGCTGCCAAATCAAAGAATCAACGCGTTTCTGAGGTATATGTAACTCTTACTAAGATTTCAGTAGTTTTGTTTTAAGTGCGATTACACATTTTGTTCTTAATGAAATACGGCCGCAAAGGGTTAATGTAAAAGTACTAGAAAAGAAATGAAATATTTCTTTTGGCACAAAAGCTTTAATATGTAATTCTAATAGTATCTTTTGTGCTCAATTCAGGTATGCAATCTATTGCTTATCCATATGATGAAATTTTACAAATATACTTCTCTGTTCAATGTAGCATTAAATATTTAATGTAGTGCGGGTGAAACAGTTGCGCTGAGAACCACTGGCAGTACCTTGCGTCTTGCGGAGTTATTTTAAGTTCCCAGCCAAAAACAAAGCTGGTGTTGCAATTTTCAATTATGGTTTCCCTAAGAAAAATGTCTGCTCTATCACCTCCTTCTATTAGAATTCCTCCTGGGTGTTTAGTTTTTAAGATTGATAGGAAAATATCCACAAAAGACAGTTCATTTTGAGTGTCGTTTTCTCTTTGTCCATTATTTAAACATGTTTAAATGCTTATAACAATAAAGTAATATGCTTCGTTATATTTGGGAGGGTTTGTATAATCACTTTACGCAAAAAAATACTTAAATAACATTTACGGTTAAAATGCAAAAAATTCTAAAAGTTAAAAATTTTTTTTTTCAAATTGATTCATATTCATATTGAGCGCCACAAAATCTATAAGAATCAGCATAAATATTCTTTGGGCAAGAAAAATTGTTTAATTTTGGAGACCAGTGTAATTACAATATTGCAGTAACAGCATAAAATTATAGATCGGATCATATGATAATTGCAATATTAATTCATCATTCTCAGACTTTCAGAATTTTTGAAAAATAGATGTTGCTAGGTAAAATTTAGAAAAAATTTACATACAATTAAATTGCGCAGTAGAATGTCTCTGATTTTTATTAAATAATTTTCCCTCAAGCAAATCTAGAATATATGGTTTAGAGAGCAATAAATTTCGTTGTTAAATCATTTATTATTGTACGTTGGAACTGTGATGTATTTGAACGTTATGAGCTCCCGATGAAAAATTGCAAATGAATGTGAAATAATGCGTCTGCCGTTTCGAAAAAGATAAAGCGAGGAACAAACCGTTGAAATTTATTGCGTAATAACGAAACAGGTGGCTTTCCCTTTGACTTGGAGTGGCCATTAATCCAATCAATTCGTTAAGGATAATAATCTCATTATTTTTAATGCAGCTCCCTCCCTCCTCCTCATGGGCACGGTTGATCCGGGATAATTGGGAAATAGAGGGCTATTTTCCAATTATCCTATTCCGGAAAAATCCAACTTAAATGACTTGATGACGCTATAGTGCCCGATAAAAAGCAATTGCTTCGCTGGCCATGGTGCCCCATTATGCACTGCTCGAAAAGGACGTCTATGTTCATCGTTAAGTTACTTTTGTCGGTTGTAAAAGTATTGTGTCCCGTGTATTCTGTTCGTGGTAAACAAATTGAATAAAAATAACTGTTAGTAATTAGGAAAATTAATGTTTTTAAAGTTCTTTAGTTAAAGTAGATTCAGGACTATTGAATATCCCAGTTTATTATACAATAAGTAATGTACATGATGGTAAAATTTCTTTTATTAAAAATCCAAATTTATTGTCCGATTTTGATAGAACATTGCAAGATACTCTAACGTTATAATTGATGACTCAAAAAACACTACAATTTCTCCATAATTCTTGCAATCCGACGATCACATTGCTCAATCTTATCAACGTCGACTTTGCAAGAATCAGTTCGCAACGATGTTTCTCAATAATCGCCTCAAAAACACTTAAATTTGTTATTCAATTTTTTTACCGATTCATTAACACTAACCGCACCGACACTTTATGGATATATATTCCTACCATTGCAGATCTTGTGACCGGTTAAAAAATAACAATAATATCTTTCCAAATGAAATGCAGGCGACTGTCAACATAATATAGGAAACAACGTGCAAAACAATCTTTAGTTAATAGTACAGAATATTACATATTTTCATTTCATTGAACCGGTCATTTGACCGCGAATGGTACGGTTAGTGTTAAATAATCGCCAAATCGAGTTCTATATGTTGCACAAAACGTCAAAACCATCCAACATTAACCCTTTGCACTTCGAGTGTTTTTGTACTCAAGAGTGCAGTAACTCCGTGACATTTTTGCGTTGGAGCATCTGAAAACTGAACTTCTGTTTTACTAAAAAAAAGATCTGTTGTTATAAATTTATGTTATTATAAATTTATTTATTTAATTAATGTAGTTTGTGATAAAAGAAATACAATTTGATATTTATATTTTGTAATTCAACATAGTGTGATATTTGTAGAAACAATCTCCCACATGCATCCGTGGCAGTATCAGTATATTCACTTTGTTGGGTATTATTTTCAACTAAATTGTCTACAAAAAATTCAATATCAATTTCATTTTCACTTTCGTTTTCACTGATCTCAGAACTTTCCCAATAATCTCCTTCTTCCATGTTTTCTCAAGGGTAAATCTATCTAATATAAAATAAAATTCAAAATTCACTAAGAAACAATGCACAGCAACTTTGAACACAGAATCTGCTAGTCATTGAACGCAAACTACACTGGTTTTTCTAACTGCACTGAAAGCAACTGGCGCCGACGGAGTTAGTGCAATGAAAGCATATGGCGCAATAGCTGCGCCTACGGAGTGCAAAGGGTTAAAGAGGATGCAATTTCTCAATAATTCTGGCAATCCGACGATCACATTGCTCAATCTTATCAGCGTCGATTTTGCGAGAATCAATTCGCAGCGAGGCTCCGGCCTTATCGCGAATAGGGGCCCCGAAATCTGCGGGCACCGTTCGATAGTCTCTTTAGTAGAAGTTCGAAGGCAGATATCGATTATCTCGTAGCGTCGTTAACGAGGCGTCGCGACGGTAAGGTGCCGAGATTACGTTACACTTAGCCGTGCTTTGGCACGGAGCTACTGTCGTTTAACGGAATAGATGCGATTGTTCCTGCACGGCTTTCTTCTACCTAATGAGATTAACGTCGAACGTTGGATTATCATCGAATTTTACTTATTCCTTTCCGATTGTTCTCTCCATTTTGCCGAGGCATTGCTCCACTGTATCAGGTTCCTTTTTCTTCCAATTATCTCAATAAATTAGTCGAGATTTAACCGTATGCAATTCCACGGAATGAATTCTCATCGTTGAAGCTTTTACCTTCGATTTAATTAAATACTCTCTTTCTTCATTATTTTTTATGACAATCCTTTGCGCAGAGCTTTTTTGAAAGTTGGTCATTTATTAAGAATTTTTGAGTGATCCTGGTGTTTCATTGTACAGTATATCAGTTTGGAATTGTTTTAATGACCATACTTTCGGTATCTTAATACAGATGGACTGCTAAGAATGTTAGAGCGATGTCAGTATTTCCTGAACACCATGGTTGAATGCCATGGGGTCACCGGTGACCGGCGCCATTGAATTCAATGAAATTTTATATGTCTTTTAAATTGTGATAGTTACGAATTTGTTAATTCAGTCAATATTTACGCATTGGTCTCAAAAAGAGAAAGTCCTGTTCTCTATATATCTCTTTGTGTCTTTAAAGTTTCTGCTTTGAAACGATGTGATTTTAATAGAAAAAGTTTCACTTCAGTAGAAATAAAGAAACTAACAAAATACCGGTGGCATTCAACGTGTTAAATACTGTGCTCGCTTGAAAACTGATAATTATACTCTCAGTGCATTTTTGTACAATTCGCAGTAGTACTTTGAGTGTTTATTTTGAAAAAATTGTAAATTGCTAAGAATGTTTTGAGAGATGTCAGTGTTTTATTAAATATCCTTTGCAGCTTATCTGTTTTAAAAAATACAATCAGTATGTTTCATTATATACTGTTTTATTTTTGACATAACCTTACGACAGTACTTTAGGCGTACTGTTCAAAATTGATTAACTGTTGAGGACATTTGAGAGATTTCAGTGTTTTGTTAAGAATTTGTACTAATTTACCTGTTTAATTAGACAGGGAGTTTCATCAAGTAGATTAATGAAACTTAATGTTAAAATATCTTTTTAATTTATTTTACAATAATAATTGGCATGTATTCTTTAAAAATTGATGAACTGTCAAGAGTGTTTGAGAAATATCAACGGTTTATCAAGTATACTTAGAAGTTTATCTATTTTTAATATATCATCAGAGTGTTTCAAATTCTTTTTCAATTTATTTTGTAACAGAACATTGAGTATAATTATTAAAAATGAACAAAGTGTTAAAGAAGTCTCAGGGTACTCTAAAAATCTGGAGCTTCAACGAACTTGCGCTTACGGAGCAAAAGAGTAGAATTGTTTGGAAGTCTATTGTCAATTTTGCACACTTTCCGGTTTGTAATATATTGCATTACGAACTCCCATAAATTTCGCGATACTTTAAAGCGTATCATAACGAAGAGGCGCGTTTAATTTCATCGAACTATTTTACTCCCGCTCACAATTCCGTCCGGGAATACAATTCAGATTGCACGAACAACAGCAACAACTGCAAACAGGAAATATTTCTCGTCCGCGTATTCTAATTCCCGAAATTCTCGAAAGTTCCCACCGAAATCGCAACTTTCATAACAATGATTACACCACCGCAGCTGGCTAAAACTACCGTTGTATTAATATCTCCGTCTCTATGAAAATCCATCCCCCTGCCATTTTCAATCCTTCCTGCTTCGACTATTTTCAATGGACGAATAGGATTGGCAGTATCATTGAAAATGTACCGTTTCGAACTGATGTATACAGTTTCTGAAAATTATTTAGCAATGTGTATTTTTTTGAGATAACTGTTCGGAATTTTCACTGGATAGATTATTATTTTGTAAAAGATATAGGTTAATTCGAGTGTAGGTTTTTTGAACGAAGAAAGAAGTTTTGAATGTGTTAATAATAATTAGAATAAGTGGTTGGAAATTGTTGGGGTGAAGTAGTGAGGGGTTTAAGTTGCATTTGAGCAAAGGCATCTTTGAAAGCAAGACGAAATTTTAAGTATATTAGTGATAGATAAAATCAGTAATTCAGAATTGTGGAGATTGTGTTACTGAAAGGTTTAAGTTGCATTGCAGCAGAATCATCTTTCAAAGGAAGTGGATATTTAAGATATATTACCGATAGTTGGAATAAGTGATTCAGAATTGTTGAGATTGAGTCAGTGAAAGGTTTAAGTTATGTTTCAGAAGGGGCATCATTGAATGGAAGGATAATTTTTCGGTATATTACTGATATGCAGTTCAAATAAGTGATTAAGAAATATTAAGATAAGTCAGAAAAAGGTTTCTGTTCCGTTTGAGCAGAGATATCTTTGAAAGGAAATTGTTTGGTATTTCACTGACTGTTGACTTAAGTGGTAGAGAATTGTTAAGATCGAGTTAGTGATCTGAATAAGTTACTTTGGAGTATATGTTTCTTTGAAGATAAGCTGATTTTGTGGATGTATAGATAATATTTGTTTTAATATTGTTTTTTTACTTTTATAATAGCTGAAATAAGTGATTAAGAATTATTGAGATTGAGTCAGTGAAAGGTTTAAGTTGTGTTTAAGCAGAAATACCTTTGAAATCAAGGGGAATTAGGTATACTACTGACGGCTGAATTAAGTAATAGAGAATTTTTGCGGAAAGGGTGCCAGTCACATATGACTGCAAACTACGAATCTACTTCAATAATACACCTCTGCATCACCTAGTCTTCAAAATTGCGTAATTACTCAATATAAAAAGTATTAATCTCATATTCCTGAAACCTACAATAATTTTGCAGTACCTAAACAAATCCATTTAAGAATCTTACAAAATTTGTCCAGGTGCTACCTGCTCCAAAACCTCAGTATTTTAAAATCCATTGAAAAATGTAAATTCTCAACGAACTCCTAATAATCGTCAAAAATACATCTCAACTATGAAAGATATAATGTCAACATAAAATTTCCCTGAGATCGTCAAATTTCGTTCTTTGGTACCTCAAGAAAGTCATGCCTCACGGAACAGTAACCCTGCTGTTAAAAATACGGCTGTTCCTTAATTAAATAATATTAGTTCGGAATTAGAGTACCGTAGTTATACCGGAAGTAAATTAGAGCACAGGTCGCAGAAAGTGCAGGCCATTCTTGCCCGGTTCCCTGTTTCTTTACGACCTCCTTGCCGCTGCAATTTGGGATAGAACACAGTGCATTTTCCGTGGAACTCATTGCCCCTTGCCTGCATTATTAACAGTAAAAACAGATCGTTCATAATTTATGACGACCCTTAGCGATAAAGTAACATATAGTACTTGCAGAAAATTGCACAGCTTACATCAGTTTCCATTTAATACAATTTCTACTGGAGATGTGTAAAAACGCATTTTTAAATTTTTAATTAAAATCATTCTCGATGTTTAATGAATTCTACTTGCTTCACTTCTCAACTGGAAGAATTATTCTTTTTCTTAACAATTCTTTCGATAGTTATCTTTCTCTCAATTTCCTAGCAATAGTTTTTAACTTAATAAGCAATATTTCGGTAATATTCGCTTAAATTCCGTAGAATTGCAATTTTCATCCCCTTTGGGGAAAGGGTGACAGTCATATATGGTTGCTATCTGCAGAACTACTTGAGTAATGCACATGTGGATCGTCTAGTTTTCAAAATTACATTATTATCCACTTTTTAGATATCACTGATAGCTCTTATAAGTAATTGAGAATCTTTAAGATCGAGTCAGTGAAAGGTTTAAGTTGAGTTCGAATCTAAATTGATTTAAATTAAACGAAATATAAAATGGATTTACCTAGAACACTTTTGTGAAATGGAAAAGTCTGTTTTTATAACAGTCTTTGTATTTCCATTTTAAAAATCGATAAATTAAAAAAATACTCAAATACAGTCGGAGAAATTTGGAAAATTATTGCAACATTCTGAGTGTTTAGTTTCTTTAGTGGAACACGAAAGATTCTTGCTTATTTAGCCGATTGTTTAGATGGCCCCTATATTTCTATTTTAAAAATCGGAAAAAATAATAAAATACTCAAATACAATCGGAGAATTTTGGAAAATTCTTGCAACATTCTGAGTGCTTAGTTTCTTTGGTGGAACACGAGAGATTCCTACTTACTTAGCGGATGTTTAGATGGCCCCTATATTTCTATTTTAGAAATCGCAAAAATAATAAAATTCTGAAATTTCGTTGGAGGATTTTGGAAAATTATTGCAACATTCTGAGTGTTTAGTTTCTTTGGTGGAAGACGAGAGATTCTTGCTTACTTACCCACTTGTTTAGATAGTCCCTATATATATATTTTCAAAGTCGACAAAAATAAAAAATACTCCAATATAGTCGAAGAATTTTGGAAAATTATTGCAACACACTGAGTTCTTAGTTTCTTTGGCGGAACACGAGAGATCCTTGCGTATTCCTCTATTTATCACGTGTAAACTCGAAGGCACTCGGGTTTCTTTGCCGCGAGTACTCTGCGAACGAAGTTTCGCCGGAGCTTATTTTACGCGGGGCGTAAAAAAGTTGGAGGAACGGACGGCCTTTCATTTCGAAGTTTCCGGTGAGATTCAAACTTAAAACAAATGCCTGAGACTTAGGCCGAGCGGATACGAAGATAATTTAAGCGGAAGGAGACCTACGTGGCATACAGTTGTCCCGATTCGATGTAAAATCTTTGAAATATTTTGTTGGCGAGAATTTCGTTCGCTTTTGGGCATTAATTTTTGTTTATGAAAGAAATTAACGAGTATGTTTTAAAAAGAAAGTATCAGTTTTTAAAAAATTCATAATTTGCTTTGTGAAGATTTTTGCAACTACTATATATAACTTTTACTAGGAAAATTTTGCAACTTTAATCGTAATAATTCTAAGTTGTAAGGCTGCGGATCTGCAGTTTTATAGTTTTTCATGAAAATTGATTTCCGAGATAATTTTGAGTTTGATGTTTTTGCAAATATAACTTTAATGTCTGTAATTATTGCTATCATCAGATTGGCGAAATAATTCTGATCACAGACGATAAATAACCAGTAATTATTAATTTTTGCGGAGGCAATTTTGGCTATGGAGTTTGAGAATTTTATAAATTTAATTGGAGAATCTGTCGATAAAATAAACGTTGTATAATGAAAAAAGTAAATTAATTTTAATTAACAGACAATTTGGAAAACGAATTCAGACCGAAGGAGTTAAATATTCAATAATTGGTAGTTTTGATGAGGTCATTTCAACTCGGGAGCTTTAAAAATTTGCAAATTTAACAACAGTGTCTTTCGACGTGTATCAAAATAAATGTTCACCGATAAAAAATATTTAGTAACTTCACTTTGAATAACAAACAGTTGTAAAAATAATTCTGACCTAGACAATTGAATAACCAAACTTGCAAATTTTTCAGAGGAAATTTATGCTCCAGAGTATAATTTTGCAAATTTAGTCACGGTATCGATTAATGTCTACCATCAAAGCTATTACTAAAACAACCCCCCTAACAAATGACAATAAATGAAAATTAATTAATAGACCCATTAAGCAATAACTCTACCTCAAACAGTTAAATTCCCAGAAATAGGTAATTTTGATACTAGAGTTTCAAAAACTTGCAAATTTCACCATTCTCAAAACAAATAAACTTTAATAAAAGAAACTCAATTAAAAATTAGCACTGTTTCGAAGAGTTAGATATCCAAGTAAGACAGTCGAACAATACAATTTTATCGACTCTGACAAAATCTGAGGTTTCTTCAAACATCTTTAAACCTTTATTCAATTTATTCTTATATATTTTTTTCTTTTTTAATTATTTTTCCCCTTCACTTTTCACTACTAACCAGTCCGTGCTCCACTCTTTCTATATTTTTATCTTTTCATACAAAAGTAGTCTGGTACTTTTTAACTCTTCCACGTAATTATTAGGTTGGTGCGTATGAAATGTCGGATTTTCTTTAAATGTGAACGTTTGTCTCCCTGTTTTTGTTTTGCTTTTGTTTTTGACATAACCTGGTTTATAGTCGTACTGTCCATTGCCAGAGTCACATTTTAGCAAAGAAGATTTTCTCAAAAGTGTTCCCTTTTGTTATTTGCTTTGAATTTTGCACCGATATGAATTCAACCGATATTCGTGTAATTTTCTTATATGAGTATAAACTTGGTAATAATGCTGCAGCTGCAAGTCTTAACATAAATAGAGCATATGGGAGACAATTCTTAATAAAAAACATCGTACAATGTTAGTTCAAAATGTTTTGTTCTGGATATAAGTATCTTCAAAATGTGCCTCGTGGTAAACCATAACCGTATGCCATAATGATGTCCTATCTATACATGGAAAACTGAACTTCCATTTTTCCAAGGCGTTGAGAGCATTACTATTGGCAGATACTGTACAAAAATTGAACAAATGCTCGTGGAATTGAAAATACTGCGCTCGGTTTCAATTAATCGGCCGGGGCCTACTTTATTGCACGACAACGCAAGACCATATCCGTTAAAAGTGAGCTCAAAAATATTTCGCGGATGAAATATGAAATTTTACGTACCCACCTCATTCACCTGATATTCCTGTAACGGATTATCACATTTTTAAACACTTAGGCCACTTCATTATAGAAAAAAAAAAATTCGATAATGAAGGTGACAATAAAAAAGTCGCCTCCAATTTCATCGTTTCTAAAAACGCAGATTTTATTAAAAATGGTATAAAAGCCCTTGTGGATCTTTGGCAGAAGTGTATTGATGTGGATGAAAATTCTTTTGATTTATAAACATTCATTTTGCAAAAACTGTGGTCATTTTAATGTCGCCGTATACAATCCGACATTTCATACGCATATGAATTGTCGGATACAGTTAATTATATTTTTATTTTTGATACAGTTAATTATTTCTCCTCGATAAAATTATTCCCCAGAACATATAAACGCACCAAAAAACACATCCAAATTCGAATTAATCAAAGTTTAATGAACATATCCGTAAAAGAAATTACTCTATCCCATGAGTTAAATATTCAGCAACTCTGTCCAACATGCTGAAAGCAGGACACATTTTATATCTCCCCTTCAATTTCCATTTTTGCGACACTCTGTAAGCAAGTAAGGCAGTCGAACAATACGGGCATCGATCTGCGTGCATATTGCGAAACGTGTCGAGTATTCGAAGGCTCCGAAAATACGAGTATCTCCGTGCCGATCGCAAACATGGAAATGACCGCATATAACTCGCAAACGTCACTTGCTTTCCAATATGGGTGACCGCGAAGGGTGAGTTAGGTGTATGGGGTTAAGGACGAAGAGGGGTCGAAGAGCGAGGGAGAAACGTGAAAGGGTAACGGAATGAAATACGAGGGAAATAAATAAATAAATGTGGAAATCAAGCGGGGGAATGGACGGGAGAGAAGTTGGTATGATGTTCGGTTTTCTATTAATCTTTCGCATTGTTCCGTAGCTTGCAGGTTTTATTGGAAACTGTCGTGTTTTAGTTACTCAGGGGAAGTTGTTAGTGTCAGATGTTATAATTTGTGTTTGACGCTTACGTCGTCGAATACGGAATTTTTGCGGGGAGTTATGGGTGAGAGTAAAATTTAATATGATATTCTCAACTTTTATTGCTGATTCGACATATGGACATTTCATTTTCGGAATTCTAATAGGTTTTATTGAGCTCCGTGACTTTAATTAAATTACTGCGAATTAGAATTATTTAGTGCTCGTAATTTGGTGGAAATTCATTGGAAAAAACGTTCAAAATAAATCTAAATATTTTTGTCTTTACTAATCAATATTAAATGATGTATTTCTGAATAAATTAATAGTTTGAAATTAGAGCACTGCGACTTAAAATATAAATTACACAATTGTGTACTGTTTTTATTTAATAATTCGTGCGTAATTTATAATATTTATCGTTTTGACGTTTAGACAATTTAGACATTGTAAAATACGCAAGAACTTATGGGCTGATTCTGTATATCATCTAAAAGCAATCTTCCACAATTAAAGATCTACTTTACATAAATTGCAGATCATTCTGCCCCCCTCTGAATCCACAACATTGATATCTCCGCACTCTCTACTTCACCTTGCATTCTACCCCTTTATCTCCCAATTACTAACCACCCGACTTGGCGACTTTAATCCTCTATGGGCCCTTTCATTTTTAAATCTGCGAAATATACAATTTAAATAATAAAATTCACGAACATTATGTACAGTTAAACCCACTATTTAAAATACTATTTTTATTATGCGCCAATGTACCATCACCTTATCAATCTTCGGTCGCAACCAACGACCCAAACTTCCAAGGGTTGAAAAACTTTCAATTATAATCCTCCCACGTTCTCAACTAACCAAATTTTCTCATCTATCATAATTTAATTCCCGATAATCACAAACATTTTTTATAATTCAATACATTATTTAAAATTCTATTTGTATCATTCGCCAATGTGCCATCACTTTAGTAATCTTCGGTCGCAACCAACGACCCAAACTTCCAAGGGTTGAAAAACTTTCAATTATAATCCTTCCACGTTCTCAACTAACCAAATTTTCTCATCTATTATAATTTAATTCCCGATAATCACAAACATTTTTTATAATTCAATACATTATTTAAAATTCTATTTTTATCATTCGCCAATGTGCCATCACCTTATTAATCTTCGGTCGCAACCAACGTCCCAAACTTCCAAGGGTTGAAAAACTTTCAATTATAATCCTTCACGTTCTCAACTAACCAAATTTTCTCAACTATTATAATTTATTTCCCGAAAATCACAAACATTTTTTATAATTAAATACATTATTTAAAATTCTATTTTTATCATTCGCCAATGTGCCATCACTTTAGTAATCTTCGGTCGCAACCAACGACCCAAACTTCCAAGGGTTGAAAAACTTTCAATTATAATCCTTCCACGTTCTCAACTACCCAAATTTTCTCATCTATTATAATTTAATTCCCGATAATCACAAATATTTTTTACAATTAAATACATTATTTAAAATTCTATTTTTATCATTCGCCAATGTGCCATCACCTTATTAATCTTCGGTCGCAACCAACGACCCAAACTTCCAAGGGTTGAAAAACTTTGAATTATAATCCTTCCACGTTCTCAACTAACCAAATTTTCTCATCTATTATAATTTAATTCCCGATAATCACAAACATTTTTTATAATTCAATACATTATTTAAAATTCTATTTTTATCATTCGCCAATGTGCCATCACCTTATTAATCTTCGGTCGCAACCAACGTCCCAAACTTCCAAGGGTTGAAAAACTTTCAATTATAATCCTTCACGTTCTCAACTAACCAAATTTTATCAACTATTATAATTTATTTCCCGAAAATCACAAACATTTTTTATAATTAATTACATTATTTAAAATTCTATTTTTATCATTCGCCAATGTGCCATCACCTTATTAATCTTCGGTTGCAACCAACGACCCAAACTTCCAAGGGTTGAAAAACTTTCAATTATAATCCTTCCACGTTCTCAACTAACCAAATTTTCTCAACTATTATAATTTAATTCCCGAAAATCACAAACATTTTTTATAATTAATTACATTATTTAAAATTCTATTTTTATCATTCGCCAATGTGCCATCACCTTATTAATCTTCGGTTGCAACCAACGACCCAAACTTCCAAGGGTTGAAAAACTTTCAATTATAATCCTTCCACATTCTCAACTAACCAAATTTTCTCATCCCAAACACCCCAGCCCTGCCCACCCCAAACGATCCAATCCGAAAATCATCTACCAGAATATAAGTCCCCGTACTGGAAACGTGAAATCTAAAAATCTAAAAGAATAGGAGAAAAAGAGAACCTGTACATTGCCACTGAGCCCAGAGTGACGAGACCACACGTCACCGGCATATGAATAATATCACCTCGACATAGCAGGGTTCTATGGTGTTGGCACGCAGACAGAGGGAAGAGAAGAGAGGGTGCAAGTTGCACGTGTACACTTGACGAGGGCGGATTTCCGCACGTTCGGACCGCGGATCCTCCTCGATTCTCTCCGCGGAGTATCCGCACTGATTGGATTCGAATCGGAGGGAAAGTTTATATCTCCGTCGACGCGCATAACTTCCGGGAATTATTCGGCCGGCCGTGGGAGAGGCTGTGGAATGAACGTGGACGGAAAAGGTAATGATATTGGAGAACGGAGTCGCGGTTATTATGGAATTGTCAAACGCGAGATGGAGTTCGCTTTCGGGAGCATAATTTCGTCATTAGCGGCACGGGCCACTTTGTGAAAGGAGATGACGTTACAGAGGGTACGACGGAAACGTTTGCCGGTTGTCTGTTGCCGATGCTGGAATTCATTTTCGGCGGTTATTGCTGGATGAATTTTCTGAGGTAAATGGACCCTTTTCCGCTGCTGTAATCACGCTTGCTGCTTTGGGGTAGGGGTGCCGGGGTGATGATTCTTGTGGAGATGTTTGGAATGGCTGGGAGGTTGGAGGAAGTCTTCAGGATTAGGAGGAATTAGGGTACTAAGGAACTGTAAATGTCAGGTGCAATTGGCGATTTAATTAGGATATTAAAATTAGTATTTATTATTAATGATGTGTTCAGATGGTTGAAACTAGCCCTCGGCCTTTTAAAATGATAAAGAGAAGATGAGAGGCTCGAGGAAGTCTGCAGGATTAGTAGGAATTACATTACTAAGGAATTGTAAATGCCAGGTGCAATGGGCGATTTAATTAGGATATTAAAATTTGTGTTTATTATTAATGATGTGTTTAGATGGCTGAAACTAGCCGTTGGCCGTTTAGAACAATATGAAGGGTGGGAAGAAGTCTTCAGTATTAGAAGAAATTAGAATATTAAAGAATTGTAAATGCCAGGTGCAATTGGCGATTTAATTAGCATATTAAAATTAGTATTTATTATTAATGATGTGTTCAGATGGTTGAAACTAGCCCTTGGTCTTTTAAAATGATAAAGAGAAGATGAGAGGTTCCAGGAAGTCTTCAGGATTAGTAGAAATTACATGATTAAGGAATTTTAAATGCCAGGTGCAATTGGCGATTTAATTAGCATACTAAAATTAGTAATTATTATTAATGATGTGTTCAGATGGCTGGAACTAGCCCTTAGTCTTTTAGAACAATACGAAGGTTGGGAAGAAGTCTTCAGTATTAGAAGAAATTAGAATACTAAAGAATTTTAAATGCCAGGTGCAATTGGTAATTTAATTAGTAGTCTTGTTAAATGACATGTTTACAGCGTTGCCGCTAGTTATTGATTATTTGAAGCAATTATATCGTTACTTTGACCTTGCTAAAATTTAGAATAGCGAGGAGTTTAAAATTCTGGGTGCAATTATCTACTAAATTGCCAGATTAAAATGCAGTATTGTTAATTTATTAGTTGTTCAATGTAAATTATGTATGTAGAGAAGACCACTAATCATTGTTATCTTAAATCAAGTAATGTCTTCAGACCACTAAAAATTGTCATATCAAGAAACAGACTAAAGTGGGTGCTTAGTGCAATTGCAACTTTAATTACCAGCGCAATGCACAGTATTTTCACGTACTATTTTCTCACTGCCCATTATTTACAATGGACTTAAGTTCAAAAGAAATTATATTAAAAGCTTCCGCCAAAGAAATATCCTTCTCGGCACAATTCTAGATTCAAAATTAACAAAACCTCTCCGTCATATTAAATATTTACAATAATATCTCATCACAACTGCATTCCCATCCTCCAAAAAAAGATATTTCACAAACCATACAAAATTCCCTCACAACTCAGCTTCAATTTCAATTTAAACCCTTCTTAAATCCTCCACAAATAACTCCCCGTCATTGCAATACTGTTACAACAGATTGCAACATCAATTATCAACAATACCGCTGTCTCTAAATTCTCGATCCAACCAGCCATTTGAAATCATATCCACAAAGGGGAAGAAAAGCGAGGATAATAAGTAAAAATTAAAGGTACCGGAAATCATGGGAGGCAAGAGGACGGGGGAGTAAAGAAGCAGGAAAAGATTCGCGGTCTTCTCTTTTCCTGCGACGTCTCCGCCGTTACTTTATATATTTCTCCGGCTGCAGTTCTTATCTAGCCTTCCTCTCGAATGTCTATAACTTCATGGTTTCTTGCACGAAGAATGCCGCGACGCTCGTGGTAAATAGCTCCCCGTCTGTTCTTCCATTCCTCTTTTGTGGTTCTCCGCGAACGCCTCGCGAATTCCATCTTTCTGTGGATTTCTCAGAAACGTTCAGTTGTTATCTCCTTCTTCCCTCTCTCCTTCCCCTTACCCGCTTCCTCTCTTTGTCTTTCTCTATCTTTCTCGCTCTTTCGTTGTTTGCCACATTGTTTATTGTCTCGTTCAGGCTCGCATTTCGTAACTCCACGCTGGTAGTTTGATGCAGGTAAACGGATCAACTTGGAGTTTACTTGGTAATGCGCCGACGTGCGCTACTTTGCCAATTATATTGCGAATTGTTGAGAGGGTGAAATTTCTGCAAAATCCCCGTGCTTCGAGGATTTTACGTTTTTAAGAGATTTCAATTGTCCAGGTTGGAATGCTCATTGAAGACGTGATTTTAGGGGGTGACTTTTTTGTTTAGTGACATTTTTAGGAAGCTCCTTTGCCTGGTTGTGGTTTGTGATTCATTTGTTTATCATTGGTTATCAATTTTGGGAATAATTTAATTAGTAGATTGAATTTATTTTTTCTTGTTAAGGGCGAGTTTACAGGGTTGCTACCGGTCCTTCATCTTTTAGGGCAGTATAGAGTGGACAGGAGATATGGGAAAATATTTTGGGTTGGCAGAGCATGGACTATTAAGTAGTTTGATACGCTAGGTGCAATAGATAATTTAATTATTAGAGTGCATAAATTGCAATTATTACTCTTGTTCAGGATGCGTTTAGAGGGTTGACACTAGCTCTTGATTTTTTAGAGGAGTACAATGAGATTGCGTGGTTGCATGAAGTCTTCAAGATTGGAAGAGCTTAGACTATTAAGGAATTTGATATTCTAGGTGCAATTAACAATTTCATTAGTACATTGCACTTGTTTTTAGCACTTAGTACGGCCTTGGTTTTTTACAGCATTACAATGAGGTTGAATATTAAGTGATTTGATATGCTAGGTGTAATTGATAATTTAATTAGTGGATTGCAATTATTATTTAATGTTAATGATATGATTAGAGCGTAGACTCTAGCCTTGACTTTTTACAGCAGTACAATGAGGTTGCGTGGTCTACGAAGTCTTGAAGATTCTAAGAGCTTAGAATATTAAGCGATTTGATATGCTAGGTGTAATTGATAATTTAATTAGCAGATTGCAATTATTATTTCTTGTTAATAATGAGTTTAGAGACTTGCCACTAGCATTTGATTTTTTAGATTAATACAGGGGTGATGAGAGGTTGGAGTAAGTCTTTAGGATTAGCAGGGATTATGTTATTAAGGAATGTTAAATACCAGGTGCAATTAACAATTTAATTGGTAAATTGCAATTATTATCTCTTGTTAATGATGCGTTAAGAGGGTTGCCTCTAGCTCATGGACTTTTAGAGCAATTTTAGCGTTGATTTGACGTTATTGAAAATTAGTATATCGACAAACTTAATATGCTAGGTGGAATTATTTATTGAATTGTCTTATTAACACTACATTTACGGGCGTAAAATCTGTTATATTGCAATATATTAAATAAGGACTTTGGAAAAAGAGGGATGAAGCGGCAAAGATGATAATTCGTTAAGTCATTATTGTATTATAAAATGCACATGAGATATCTACTGTACAGCGTCACTGTAAATTTGAGAAATGTTTATAAAACAAGTCGGAACTCGTCAATTTGACGGCTTCCGTAAATCTAGTGTTAAATATAGTATTTTTTGGTTATTATTCATTAAATGGAAATGATATACTTATTCAGAGAAATTCTCTGGCACTGGGTATTTTATTGTTACATCAAGTAATATCTTCAGAATGCTAAAAATTGTCATATCAAGGAACAGAGAATTTTTTTTGAGAGGGAGAATTTAATTGTTCTTATTGGAGCGTTCATTGTAGACGTGATTTTTAGTTCGCTGAAATTTTTAAACACCTTTCTTTTGTCTTTCTGTAATTTGTGATTAATTTGTTTATAATTGATTATCAATTTCGCGGATTTCAGGCAATGGAAAAGTGCCAGGTGATTTTGATAAATTATTAGATTCCTTGCACTCTTGCATTTTAATTTTTTTTAGGTGGGAATTCGATTTGTTGCTAATTCACACGATGTGGACGATGATGTAATTCCATGGAAATTATTCACGCGAGAGGGAGAAGTTAGATTTAAAAGTTCCGCCATCGGTGAACTCGGAAATTTTTCCTCGTGGCATGCATATCATACGTATATCGTACATCATAACTCGAGTGGTTCAAAGTTTATCGAATTTTAAAATGAAGAAGAATATTTTAAAGTATAAGCAAGCTCCTCTTACTGCGCTCTATTTGTTTCGTGAAATTTTGCAAATTATGTAAGATAGTTACTCCTGCCGATTTCATGCATAGATTGTCCTAAAGAATACAGAATTCTATGTATTTCAATAAAAATTCATTTTAATTTCTGTGATAAAATCTAAGGGCTCTTCAAATATCGTCAAACCTTCATTCAGATTGTTACTTCATTAAATATTTTTCCCTTACACTTTTTATCACTAATCAATCTTTGCTCTTACATTTCTAAGTATATAATTTAATTGATTATATATTATTATGCTTTCACCATTTGAACTTATCATACTCGTGGATGTGACATTATTAATATATTTACAACACTTTTATAATAGTAGAACGAATTACATAATTAAATAGCCAAACTCAATATTTTCGTTGTATGGATACTTCAATAGAAAAATTAGTTTATTGTCTCTGCAGAAATTCGAGCATCACCAAACAGTGCCACACTTCTTGGCAATCTCTCATACTTTTAATTCTTCCATGCAATTACTCTGATACAGTTAATTGTCTGTTAATAAAATTCGCTGCTAACTCCTATTGAAGACAATAATTGCTCATTCAAAATCGTTATTTTATCTTCTGCCAAAATCCTTCATCAAGCGTTTTCCAATCTCCATTCAGCCTTTAATTTAATTAATCAGTTTCTGCTCTCAGTTTTAAATATTAATGATCATTTCAATAACAAATCTTTGAATCCACTTTTTTCATATACGTTACGTCTTAATAGAGAAATAATCTTACATCTCTAAAGACGATCCAACATCACGAAACGTCTCCAAACTTTCAAACATCCAAACTTTTCACCATTTCATCTACTTCATTCATTCCCAAATTTCTTGTGTCTCAAAAAAAAAGTAATTCAAAAACCCTCACAGAAATTCATCATCAACACCTTCTCAACCTTCCTCAAACACCTTCCAACCCCAAAGCAACTCTTCACCCCATTTCATCATTCCATCAAAGACAAACGTATTAAGCAACGTACAAAACTGCGAGCACGACTCAAAGGGCACTCATTAACGCAATTAAAACTATCAAAGACCGAAGAACGATAGCCGAAACGGCCGATGAGGAGGCCATGCTGTTGCAAAAGTCCGCAAAGGGGTGAGATTAAAAAGCACGTAGAAAATCGCGAGACTGGCGGGCTGAAAGTTTTCCACATGAGGTCACGACCTTAATTTCCTCTCTCTCACACGGTCTTCCCTCGTCTCTTTGTCTCCTTTCGACCAACGAAAACGGCCAACGTGTGCTACTGTGTCTCGCGAAAGGAACGAGCAGCATGAATAAATAAGGCACTCGGTCCAAAGAGAATGAATGAGAGAGCAAAAATGGAGCTGGAGAGAATGAAGGCCTGCGGGAGGCTAAGCTCGACCGGGATACGTTTCTCAAACTTATCTAATCAATCAGCTGGCTGATCAAGCTTTCATTGATCGCCGTAATCCATCAAGATATCGAACCGATACAAACCGCGCTCCTCGACGAGAGCAACTTATTTGCTCCCTTCGAGTTCGGACGTTAATTATTTTTCCAAGGTTAGACCTCGTGAAGAGGGAGTTTCGAGAATTCTTAGACTGTAGTTTGTATTCCTTGCACCGTTAGTTCAGTCTGGGAATCCGTACTTTTTTATATAAAACTCCGTATCATTTTTAAAGGTTACAATTGTTTTTTCTCGCAAGTGATGAATTGTAAAAGTTTTGCTACGATGCTGAGTCTCTTCGTGAAAAATTGAGATCTGCAGGGTGCTACTAAGAATTTTAAGATCTGCGTGTACCTTATACCAATAGTTTTTTATCATCTTATACTGATTGACAGAGTTAAAAATATAATTTTATTTTTTGCAGCAATGTTGAGTGTCTTTGTGAAAAATTGAGATATGCGGGGTAGCTGGTGCTAGGAATGTTGAATTCTGCATCATAGCTAATGCCAGAAATTATCTTGTAATCTTGTACTGATTGTAGTGAAGAAAACAATTTTATTTTTGCTGCAAAGCTAAACTTTTTTCTGAGGAAACTTCTGATCTCTACGATTGCTAGTTCGAAGAATTTTTATTACAATAAAATATAACATTCTTTTATCATCTTATATTAATTGTCAGAGTGAGGAGTTCCTTTTTTCATTATGAAACAAAACTGTGTCCTTTCGTTAGAGAATTTGAGACTTGTACGATTGCTAGCACTATAAATTTTGTTATCTAAACGACTGCAAGTGTTAGGAATTTTGAGATCTGCACGATAGCCAGAACTACAAATTTTGAAATCCGTATCATATCTAATACCACGAATACTTTTATAATTCTGGACTGATAACGAAGAGCACGATTTTACTTCTCGTAACAAAAGTGTATCATCCCGTAAGAAAATTTGAGATCTGTACGATTGTTAGTGCTAGGAATTTTAAATAGTATACAGGGTGGGGAATTTTAAAAAGGTCACCTGAATAACTCGCTTGTTTTTAAAGATAGGAAAAAATGCAGTAGACCAAACTTACTTGGTATCGGGGGGCTCATAACCTGGTATTACCAATTTTTCTGTAGGTGGAGGCGTCAATGAGATATGAAGGTCAATTCTGTTTTTTTAAATGGAATGGTATGGTTTCTTACTTATAGTCTGATAGAGTGTTTCAAGGCGAATACAATGACCTATTATGTAGTCTAGTTGACTAGTCGGTAGTCAAATTACCAATAATGTTTGAGGATACAGATAAGCGTGCAATGTGATTGAATGTTTGTTTATCTTTTGTGACCCATGTCACGTAATACACACACGTGATACACAAGTATTCGAAAAGTACTCTGAGACAATTTATTTGCTATTGCAGTTGACTTTGGGTGACCTTGAATGATCTTCATAATAGGTCATTGTATTCGCCTTGAAACACTCTATCAGACTATAAGTAAGAAACCATACCATTCTATTTAAAAAAACAGAATTGACCTTCATAGCTCATTGACGCCTCCATCTACAGAAAAATTGGTAATACCAGATTATGAGCCCCCCGATACCAAGTAAGTTTGGTCTACTGCATTTTTTCCTATCTTCAAAAACAAGCGAGTTATTCGGGCGACCTGTTTAAAATGCCCCACCCTGTATAATAGCTAATATCAGAATATTCTTATAATGTGCTAGAAAATTTGTGATCTGCACAATTACTAGTGCTGGGAATTTTGAGGTCTTGACGATAGCTAATGCTACGTAATTTGAAAACTTCACGAAATCCAGAACTACAAATTTTGAAATCCGTATCATATCTAATAGCACGAATACTTTTATAATTCTGCACGGAGAACGAGGAGCACGATTTTACTTCTCGTAACAAAAGTGTATCATCCCGTAAGAAAATTTGAGATCTGTACGATTGTTAGTGCTAGGAATTTTAAATAGTATATAATAACTAATATCAGAAATTTTCTTATAATGCGCTAGAAAAATTGTGATCTACACAATTATTAGTGCTGGGAATTTTGAGGTCTTGACGATAGCTAATGCTACGAAATTTGAGAACTTCACGATAGCCAGAACTACAAATTTTGAAATCCGTATCATATCTAATACCACGAATATTTTTATAATTCTGGACTGAGAACGAAGAGCACGATTTTACTTCTCGTAACAAAAGTGTATCATCTCGTAAGAAAATTTGAGATCTGTACGATTGTTAGTGCCAGGAATTTTGAATAATACATAATAGCTAATATCAGAAATTTTCTTATAATGCGTTAGAAAATTTGTGATCTGCACAATTACTAGTGCTGGGAATTTTGAGGTCTTCACGATAGCTAATGCTACGAAATTTGAGAACTTCACGATAGCCAGAACTACAAATTTTGAAATCCGTATCATATCTAATAGCACGAATACTTTTATAATTCTACACGGAGAACGACGAGCACGATTTTACTTCTCGTAACAAAAGTGTATCATCCCGTAAGAAAATTTGAGATCTGTACGATTGTTAGTGCTAGGAATTTTAAATAGTATATAATAACTAATATCAGAAATTTTCTTATAATGCGCTAGAAAAATTGTGATCTACACAATTATTAGTGCTGGGAATTTTGAGGTCTTGACGATAGCTAATGCTACGAAATTTGAGAACTTCACGATAGCCAGAACTACAAATTTTGAAATCCGTATCATATCTAATACCACGAATATTTTTATAATTCTGGACTGAGAACGAAGAGCACGATTTTACTTCTCGTAACAAAAGTGTATCATCTCGTAAGAAAATTTGAGATCTGTACGATTGTTAGTGCCAGGAATTTTGAATAATACATAATAGCTAATATCAGAAATTTTCTTATAATGCGTTAGAAAATTTGTGATCTGCACAATTACTAGTGCTGGGAATTTTGAGGTCTTCACGATAGCTAATGCTACGAAATTTGAGAACTTCACGATAGCCAGAACTACAAATTTTGAAATCCGTATCATATCTAATACCACGAATACCTTTATAATTCTGGACTGAGAACGACGAGCACGATTTTACTTCCCGTAACAAAAGTGTATCATCTCGTAAGAAAATTTGAGATCCGTATGATAGCTAGCCGTACGTATTTCCGTTACAAAACTGTATCCAGAATTCCGGAAAGCTCTGCCAGGTGGAGTTGAACCGAAAGAAAATTTGTAACAAGTTCCACCGTGAAGTTTCCCTCCAGAAGAAAGACGAAGAATTTTAATTCCAGTCGAAGTTGCGAGCTCTCGTACTCCCCGTAAAATATCGTTCTCAGCATTTCACCAGGTGGAGAACCGATGTCATAATCTCCACGATGGTGTCGCTCATGCGATCAACACTGAAATTAGAGTATACATAGTCTGCGCGAATATTTAACAAGCTAAGCGTGAATAACTCTCTGCAAGGCTGGAATTGCGTTTCGTAATTGCGTAGCACTGTAACATACGCCCTTGGTGCACGAAGTTTGCCCTTTCTCTCTCCCTTGTTCGCATCTGCGCATCCTTTTCCATGGGATGCTCTCGCGCGCACCTGATAACCGGAAATGGGACGACGTGTAGAAACGCGATCGCGTACTCGAAAGTTGCTGTAATTAGGAGGGAATGACACGTCTCACTTCGTGTAATCGAATAGGATCCTCCGAGTGGATTCTCACGAGCATGGAACCCTTGGAATTAAGCTAATCGTGCCGGGGGGACGTCGACGATCGGATTAATTCGACATAATTAAAACTGTCCACCATTGTTGCTCATTAGATTTTCAATATTTTTTTTCATCGCGGAAACACTTGCAAGTTTTACTTCTGATGTTGGAAAAAATGTATTCCTGAGATATTTTGATGTTGGGCAGATTTATTGTAGAAGTTTAAATTATTCTGAGGATTCCTTTTGGTATGTATTAGGGGGACCGGAAAGTAATGTCGGTTTTTACATTAAATTCAAACAAAGAAATTTGCAACAAGTTTTCATTATTAATGAATGATGCAATCGCTCTCGTTGTTAACAACCTTTTGTCATCTAGTGTGTAAATTCTCAATGCTGGATCGATGAAAATCAATTGGTTCTTGTGCAAAATATTTGGAGAAACGACATTACTTTCCGGTCCCCCTAATATATCAGGGTGAAAAAACAAATTTGTAAAGTAGTATTCTGAAAGGTGGAAGATTGTAGAAAAATTGTAGTCATTTTTACTTTGATTGTTGTCAAAGATTGTAGAAGTTTAAATTATTCTGAGGATTCCTTTCGATATTGATGTCGGGGTTGAGAAAAAAATATTTTGCAAATATTTTGTAAAGTAGTAAAATATTCTGAAAAGTGGAAAGATGGAGTGTTAGAATGTTATTTTGTTGAAATGTTAATTGTGACGAGAGATTGTTACGGGTTATCATGATAATTAAAGGGAGATCTTGTTTAGAGAGTGTTCCACAGTATGTTAAGCCAGTAGTTTGGGGCAATGGGTTCACGACATTTTTGTCATCGTGGAAATACTTGCAGTTGTTTCTTCTAGTGTTGGAAAAATTTATTGTTGAGATATTTCGACGTTGAGTAGATTTATTGTAGAAGTTTTGCTTTTTCTGAGGTTTCCTTCCAATATTGATATTGCCGGGGAAAAAAGAGTATTTTGGATAGTAGTATTTTGGAAGGAGTGTTAGAATGTTAATTTATGACGAAACATTGTTACGGATTATCAGCATAATTAGAGAGGTATCTTGTTTAGAGAGTGTTCCATAGTATCTTGCGCCAGTAGTATGGGGCGTTATCGATCAGACACTTGAGGAAGCACTTTGAAGACTTCCCAGGGCAAGATTCGCAGTCTGACAATTCCTCATTGTTCAAAGATTACTTCAATACTACAATAGCTGCCTTAAACAAAAATATGGACACTCTTATTGAATCTATTGTCTCCATAAGCACTCGTATTTCCAAAAAATGTTGGACTCAAAAATGCTACTACAACTAAAGACTATAATTGTCGAATTCCAGCAGACATTTCTCTGTCTCGGGGAAATCAACTGTGCAATTTCGTCAACATTATTTGTAAGCAACTGTGAGATCTGCGTTTTCATTACAAAGTAATGCAATAAATTAAACTGTTAAATGTTTCCCTTACAACTTCATAATATTAGTGTTAATTGATAGTTATTATTAATAGCTCATATATTAAGTACAATTCTGCGTAAAAGTTTCAATAAATAACCAGCTTAAACAACCCTTAAAGTAATGCAATTTAGAAAATAATAGAAGGAATATCTCAGACCTAACCCAAACATCTGCATTTTCAGTACAAGTTGAAGTAACAAATTACACTATGAAATCTTTACCCTACAACTTCATAATATTACTGTTAATCTATAGTTATTATTAACAGTTCAAATATTATGTACAATTCTACGTATGAGCTTTCAAGAACTAATCCAACTCAAACAATCGTGGAATTTATTCCATTTAAAAAATAGAAGAAGTCATTTCTCACAATCAGACCTAACCAAACATTTGCATTTTTAGTATAAGTTGATGCAAAAAATTAAACTGTGGAATCTTTACCCTACAACTTCATATACTTCACTATACTACAATAGCTACCGTAAAAAAATATGGGCACCCTTATTGAATTTATTGTCTCCATAAGCATTCCTATTTCCAAAAAATCATGGACTCAGAAATATTACTACAACCAAAAACTATAATTGCCGAATTCCAGCGCACCAAAAGAAAGATAACTCGTACAAAACTAATTACACTTTTGGTCAGTCATCGATCCTGTGCCTATTACTATTTCCAACATTTAGTAAATGCAGTATCATAATTATTGTTAAACTCAACCACCAAGGAAGCACACAACAAAAATATCTCCGCGAAACTATCTAACGATTCTTCGTTGCTCAATGATAACTTTAATTTACTAAAATTCCTATTTTAAACAAAAATATCGACACGATTTAAACAAAAAATGATGGTCTCAAAAATATTACTACAACTAAAATCTATAATTGTCGAATTCCAGCGCGCCAAAAGTAAAGTAAGTTATGCAAAACTAATTGCACTTTTGGTCAGTCATCGATTCTATCACTATTACTATTCTCAGCATCTAGTAAATGCAATATCATAATTATTGTTAACACTAGACCTACCGGCGTTAAATCTATCATATTTATAAATATTAAATAAGTATTTTGAATAAAGGGGAATTAAGAGGTGGAAAAGATGATCGATGCGGTAATTTATGTTTTATAAGATGAAGGTAGAATATCTATTCTATGACTCTCCTATGAACTTGGAGAATTTTTGGAAAAAATTGTGTACCAGTCATTTTGACTGGTTTGGTAGTTCTAGTGTTAAACTCAACCACCAAGGAAGCACACCATAAAAATATCCTCGCGAAACTATCTAACGATTCCTCGTTGTTCAATGATAACTTCAATTTACTAACATTCCTATTTTAAACAAAAATATCGACACGATTTAAACAAAAAATGATGGACTCAGAAATATTACTACAACCAAAAACTATAATTGCCGAATTCCAGCGCGCCGAAAGTAAGGTAAGTTATGCAAAACTAACTGCACTTTTGGTCAGTCATCGATTCTATCACTATTACTATTTGCAACAACTAGTAAATGCAATATTATAATTATTGTTAACCTCAATCTCTAAGGATTCGCCCCGTAAAAGTATCCCCGTGGCTCGCGAAACTATCAATCCCATCGTCGAACAAAGTTAGAAAGGCGAAAGAAAAAAGCAACACTTGACTCCGATGCTCTTTCCTAGGTTCGCGTGGAAGAAGTCAAAGGACTTCAAAGCGAATGCCTTAACTGCATTTAATTTAGCCCGCGGGCGTGTTCCGCAAACTCGATGCCACGTCGCCTTAGAGCGCCTCGGCGCAGAGGGGTCTCCCCGAGAAGAAAGTCTTCCGGAGCAGCATGCAAAACTATTTCGCTGCTCGCTAGTGGTGCATTCACAATTTTCTCATCCCTGGCACCCTTTGTGAGACGAACTGCCCGATTAAAACGTAGATTGCTCCGGTCGTCTGTGAAGCCGCGCTTTTAAATGTATCATCGATGGTGCTTGGTTCAACGAAGACGGGGCGGCTAACGAAATTCGTCGATGGTCTTAAATGGGGTGTCTTTTGAGGCTTAGGATGGGAAAGTATAAATTTTGGAGTAATCGAGACCTGTGGATGAGTCCAGAAGATTGTTGGGGCTTCAGAGGTGTTAATATTTAGCGGGGTATCGGTTTGCTGAACGTATCCTTTCAGAGGGCGCTTGAGAAATTGATATTTTTCTAAGGTTTGTGGAGGCTTAATGGAATCTTTGCTGGCTGACAGACAGAGTAGTGATGTCTTTGATAATTTAGACAAACCATAGTTTATTAAATTTTTGGGGTTTTTGAGATGCTAATCTTTATCGAGGTATCGGTTTGCTGAAAGAGTCCTTTGAGAGTGTGTTCGAGAAATTGATATTTTTCTACAGTTCTTGGAGGCTTAATGGAGTCTGTGCTAGGTACAGATAATTTAAATGATGCCTTCAGTTAATTAAACGGAAAACAAATCAGGTTGCAGTTAGATAAACATTGGTTTATTAGGTTATTGGAATTTTTGGAATGCTAACTCCGAGCGATGTATAGGTTTGCTGGCGATGTCCTTTGAGAATGTGGTTGAAAATTTAATATTTTTTTACGGTTTATCATGGCTTAATGGAGTCTTTGATAGGTAAAGGCAATTTAGATGATGTCTTCAGTTATTTAAACGGAAAACAAATCAGGTTGCAGTTAGATAAACATTGGTTTATTAGGTTGTTGGAATTTTTGGAATGCTAACTCCGCGGAATGTATCGGTTTTCTGGCGATATCCTTTGAGAATGTGGTTGAAAATTTAATATTTTTTTACGGTTTATGGGAGCTTAGTGGAGGCCATGCTAAGTGAAAGGCAACGTGGATGATCTCTTCGATTATTTATACGACGAACGAATGTACGGACTGCTACACAATGTTCGCCGCTATGTCGGAATGAAAATTTAGCGAGTTGGAAACGAAGCAATTTTGAGATGCAACATTTCACCGTGGAAAGCCATCGTGTTGCTGTTATTTGTAGTCAAAGCGGTTTTTAGTTTACATTTTTCCACGTCGAGTCGAAACTACGCAAAAACTGGAGAGCAATTAAGAGCAAGTTTAAAGCGTTTCTGAACGTACCTCATCAAAAAAGGGGATGGGAATGAAGTAATATCAGCAACTCTAATAACTCTGCCGTTATGGAAGTAACTATTACGATTTGAATTTTTCAAGATACATATTTCTTGCTGCTCAACGCCATTATGCATTTAAAAATAATATATTATTCTTTCTTGTAATAGAATTCAATTAAAAGTTCGTACAGATATATAAAAATACGTGGGTCATAAATATACAATTAATAAAATTCTGATTACTGTCTGATGACATGTTAGAAACTTGATGAACATATTTAAATACTCGCAATAAAAGAAGCATTTAATTATTTTACCGCAAAATAATGCAATTCTCTAAAAATATCTTTTTTCGCTGATAAACTATTCTAGCCAGGGAATCTCTAGAAATTTTTTTAATTTTACTATAATGATACAGTAAAAGAATAAAATTACACGTTACATTATTTCCTACAGTTTTACATCAAAGGGTTACTTCAAAGGGTTATTGTCACTGTCAGCGCCATTTTCCAACAGAAAATGATGTCTGTCATTATTTCACAAAATTAGAGCAATTAAACGACAAACAGGGCGCCATAAATATTCTAAAAATAAAATTTCCTACTTCCATTCCTCTACTAATTGTCCATCGTCAAACGAGGGAACAAATATCAACGTAGTCGACTAATGCAGTCGATTAACTGATTGCAACACGAATGAAAAATTCCAAAGTAGCCAAAGAAGAAGCATTATCGTCAAACGTAATAATTCTCTTGCGATAATCATTTGTAACCGTAGTCGAGCAAACGGAGAGATAATTCCGGGAACTTTGCTCCCCGGTGTCTTGTTTTTTCTTCTGCCGTGTCAATGATGTACCTCGCGGTGGAAGAAAACTACGTGTAATTACCCCCGTCTCTCGCACACATTTTTCCGCGACAGAAGAGTAATATCTCTTTGATATAAGAAACGCTTTTCCGCGTGGTAATGAATGCGACTGCGAAATAGCACCGGCGAACTTGTTCCGCTCTAGTTAAATTCGAAATTTCGACTTTGAAGCGATACATCTAACTCTTTCGCTGTCGACAATCTGTTCTTGCCTCTTCCACTGTTTGCTTGATCAAATACAGTACTGCGGATGAATTACTCATCTATTAGGTTGGTGCATATGAAATGTCGAATTAGGTCTGTACACTACATTTTGGCCATATTTTGTAAATAGGTAGACGTAAAATTAATAATTTTACAGTTGAAACAGGTTGTTTGGTCTATATTCTCAATATTGAGATGTATTTTATTTGGAAGACACCTAATTTCTATAAAAAAATCAACTTTTTTGTGCAACGCGAATAGTAGTGAAATACGAGTAGTAAACCGATATGAATTTAAACTTGGTAATAATGCTGCAGCTGCAAGTCTTAACATAAACAGAGCATATGGGAGGCAATTCTTAATAAAAAAATCGTACAATGTTGGTTTAAAAAGTTTTGTTCTGGATGTAAGTATCTTCAAAATGCGCCTCGTGGTAAACCCACAACCCTATCCCATAATGATGTCTTATCTATACATGGAAAACTGAACTTCCATTTTTCCAAGGCGTTGAGAGCATGACTATTGACAGATACTGTAAAAAAATTGAACAAATGCTCGTAGAATTGAAAATACTGCGCTCCGTTTCAATTAATCGTCGGGGGCCTACTTTATTGCACGACAACGCAAGACCATATCCGTCAAAAGTGAGCTCAAAAAAATTTCGCGAATTGAAATATGAAATTTTACGTCCCCACCTTATTCACCTCATCTTCCTGTAACGGATTATCACATTTTTAAACACTTAGGCCACTTCATTATAGAAAAAATATTCGATAATGAAGGTGACAATAGAAAAGTCGCCTCCAATTTCATCCTTTGTAAAAACTCAGATTTTATTAAAAATGGTATAAAAGCCGTTGTGGATCTTTGGCAGAAATGTACTGATGTGGATGAAAATTATTTTGATTTATAAACATTCATTTTGCAAAAACTGTGGTCATTTTAATGTCGCCGTATGCAATCCGACATTTCATATGCACCAACCTAATAGAATATTAATTACATAGAGTTAGAATGGTATTCTCTAATTGTAAAGTCAGAGGATAAAATTCTGTCTGATCTGTTTCTGCTGATAAATGGTCCTAAGTGGAAACAGTAGTTACAAAGAAATCTTGGGAAAAATGAAAGGGAATTTGTGAAAGAATGGACACGTGCTGTGCTCATAAATATTTATTGCGAAAGTGTAACAGATTCAAGATATTTCGTAGAAGGGTTGCCAAATTTCTGGCGTCTCTCTACTTCGCAGTGTCGATAGTATTTTCCTTTATCTCCAGTTCCTCCTCAACTCCTGGTGACCTGAATCCTTCTGTCAATCTTCCAACATACCGTGTCAGATTCCTGAACGTCGCATGCATCAAAATTCAAGGGGTCTATGACTTCACGACAGACTGGTTTATTAACCCCATTGAAGTTTAGACTTATCCTTGAAGGAATAAATGGCAGACATTTATCTGTCTCGGAGAAATCAACTGTGCAATTTCGTCAACATGATTTTTAAGCAACTGTGAGATCTGCGTTTTCATTACAAAGTAATGCAATAAATTAAACTGTTAAATTTTTCCCTTACAACTTCATAATATTAGTGTTAATTGATAGTTATTATTAATAACTCATATATTAAGTACAATTCTACGTAAAAGTTTCAATAACTAACCAGATTAAACAACCCTTAAAGTAATGCAATTTAGAAAAGAATAGAAGGAATTTCTCAATCTTAACCCAAACATCTGCATTTTCAGTATAAGTTAATGCAACAAATTAAACTGTGAAATCTTTACCCTACAACTTTGTAATATTACTGTTAATCTATAGTTATTATTAATAATTCAAATATTATGTACAATTCTACGTATGAGCTTCCAAGAACTAATCTAACTCGAACAATCGTGGAACTTATTCCATTTAAAAAATAGCAGAAGTCATTTCTCAGACCTAACCCAGCCATCTGCATTTTCAGTATAAGTTAATGGAACAAATTAAACTGTGAAATCTTTACCCTACAACTTCGTAATATTACTGTTAATCTATAATTATTATTAACAGTTCAAATATTATATGAAATTCTACGTGAAATCTTCCAAAAATTATTCTAATTCAAACAATCGTGGAATTTATTCCATTCAAAAAATAGCAGAAGTCATTTCACAGACTTAACCCAAACATCTGCATTTTCAGTATAAGTTAATGCAACAAATTAAACTGTGAAATCTTTACCCTACAACTTCGTAATATTGCTGTTAATCTATAGTTATTATTAACAGTTTATTATGAACAATTCTACGTATGAGCTTTCAAGAACTAATCTAACTCCAAAAATCGTTGAATTAATACCGTTTCAGAAGTAGTACAAGTAAATTCTCAGACCTAACCTAAACATTTACATTACCAGTATAAATTGATACAACAAAATAAACTATGAAATCTTTACCCTACAACTTCGTAATATTACTGTTAATCTATAATTATTATTAACAGTTTAAATATTATGTACAATTCTACGTATGAGCTTTCAAGAACTAATCTAACTTAAAAAATCGTGGAATTAATACCATTTCAGAAGTAGTACAAGTAAATTCTCAGACCTAACCCAAACATCTACATTACTAGTATAAATTAATGCAACAAATTAAACTGTGAAATCTTTACCCTACAACTTCATAATATCATCCGTTAATCTATATTTATTATTGATAGTTCAAATACGATATGCAGTTCTACGTAAAATCTTCCAAGGACTAATCTAATTCAAAAAGTCGTTAAATTTATTCCATTTAAAAAATAGCAGAAGTGATTTCTCAGACCTAACCCAACCATCTGCATTTTCGCTATAACTTAATGCTACAAATTAAGCTATCAAAACTTCACCCTGCATCTTCGCAACTTTACTGTCAATCCACAATTATTGCTAATAGCTCAAATATTATACAGAATTCTACATAACAGCTACAAAAACTAACCTAACTCAAACCGTCCTTAAAGTAATACTCCTCAGAAAATAGCAGAAGTAATTTCTCAGACCTAACCCAGACCTAACCGAGCACCTAACCTCCAAAACTCACAAATTCCCTCCTTCCAACACTATCTTTCTACATTTTTCCCCCAGCAGTGATAACGTCTCGATTTCCGCGATGTTAACGGGACATAACCACCCCGTCCAGTGAGTTTCTCACCCCGAGGCCTCGCTTGAGGTTCGGGCATCGGGCGGGGGTGGCTGTCCTCAATGGCGTATTGTCGGATGGTGGGCCTCGACAAATAGAGACAATTAAGCGGCTAATATGAGATGCCCCCGCCGTGTGCTTCGCTCCCACGAGTATACAGGACGTGTGTATGGGGTAGTGAGAGCGACTCTGGATGCTGGAGGATACCGGAGGATCGTGGAGGGTGGGCTGCGCACAACAATGCTATGGCACTGCAAACACCACCGGGAAAACCAACAATGCACGACCCAGAGCGACTCCCTCTGGCTTTCTCCCTCTCTGTGTTACTCTGGACACTCATTCCTGGTACTCTTGGCTTCCCTTTTTCTACCCATGGTGCCCCTCTCTGTTCTGGTTCTCTCTTCAGGATTGCTTGGTTGCTACTTTGTCTTTAGGTGCGGGTGGTCCTACTTGTCATTGCGAACCGTTATCTTTCTTGGGATGGTGTCCATTTTCTGGATGATCTTCTGGGATGTTGGAGTATGAATGAATTTTTATTTATGAATGTAGCTCATCAGTTGTTTGCCATGAATGCACGGAAACATCGAGATGCTTCCGGCAACAAGATTTGCAATTGTTTTAGAGGCCGATGACTTCGGTGCTATCGGTCAGCAATTCTGTGGTAAACAACTGATGGCGAGAATGCGATTGATGTGCGAGTATGCCTTGTAAATATTTTTTTTTTGAAGATTTGTTTATTATGACGTCACCATACAATAGCAATTAGCCCGATAAACGGCAGGCAAATATAAATGGGCATGGATATGTAATGTGGCAGCTTATTGCTGCTTCTCGAAACATACATTTTAACGGTGAGTGACAATATGTTTTTTTTAGCGGGGTGAGAAAAAAATGCGCTTAACACAGTCGCTAGCTATAGATTGGGTGTCAGGAAAAAACAAAGTCTGAACCTTGTAAATATAATAAATATACTCTGATTTCTGGAGGTTCTAGAGAGTTCTGTGAAAGTTGAGAGAGATCAGTGAGAGAGTTCCTTGAAAGAGAATCGTAGCAATCATGTAGTTTGAATAATTGTGTAGTTCGAGTTATTTTCTGTGTTGTTATTCATTATTTTATTCGTGTCGTTTTGTGTGGTGCTGTATTAATATTCTATTTCTTGTCGATTATAGAATAAATTTCCTTTTGTGACTGTTAACTCCTATAATATTCTACTTTCCGTATAGGTTTATTGTTTCATTTCGAGAGACTACTTACTTTCAGTGTAAGTCTGTGTCTTGATGCCTCCTGAACAGGTAGATGTTTCTGTCTCGTTCCATTTTTCCCTTTTTGTCGTCGATTTTACCGCTTTAATTTTCCAGTTTAGTTATTCAGTGGAAGACTTTCCTTCCTCTCACTCATTTATTGTCATTGGCGTCCCGTACACTTTATATTACACTTTAGGGGTGCATTACGTCACCAATTCTCTCTAATATCATTCTCTTGCCTCTCTCTATTTTCCCTTAGCCTAGATTATACCTCATTCCCTCTATTTTCTCTCAAACCACATCATACCCCAGTTCTCTCTCTTTCTCTATTTTCTCCCCCTGTCTCCATTTTCTCTGAAACCACATTCACCCCTTCTCTCTATCCATCTCTTTTCATCCCTGTCCATTCAACCCCCGCGAATGATACACCGGTACTTCCCCATAAACACGCCCCCGTACACCCCAGGACCATATGCACCCCGTTTCGTGGGGAAGTTGAAGCGCCAAAGGGTGGCACTGCGGACAACAGCTCTCGTGAGCTCCCATAGGTTCCTGAAATTGCGTTAAACGAACGAACGAAAGCGTGAAATAACCTCCCGATTATCATGCTCGATCCACATTGCTTTCTTTCACGTCCATATACAGATAGATATTCACTGAAAGCACAAAGTTACATCAAACGTATTTTTCGACGTATAATTGTCTATAATGATCGCAGCGGGGGTGAACGAGGGTGGTCCACGGGGTTGCACGAAAGCTCGATGGGGTCGTTGGTGTCTGATAGCTCGGTTGAATGGAAATACAGTGACGGGAGTTTTCTCGTCGGTGGTCTGGCGATACCACCCCCATTCATGGGGGTGGAAAATGTGTTTACCGGAGAACGTTTGAATGCGGGCTAAATTGCTATTTTCTAGGGTTCAATTGCAACGGTATTTATAGGTGTAACTCGATTATTAATGCGCGGTTGTCCTGCGTACTTGTTGAGAAATTTACATTGTTATAAATTTCGAATTTTTCCCGCGTATTACAGTTCTTCGGGAGATTGTTGACTTTTGGTGGTTTCGAAAGTTGATGGATTGTCTGTCTGTATTTAAAATCGTTAGCACTGAGGACGATTTTATTTTAGTGAAATAATGGAAGATACGATAAGAATGTGTATTTGTTATCGAGAGTTATGGTTTTTCATGAGGACGACGCTGCTACGTGGAAATTCCCATTGTTCCTGGCACGTTTGTGCATGCACGCTTGCTTCTATTTCAATTCGCTTGTTATTCTAAAAGGTAAACAATGAATTTCAATTACTATTCGAATCGATACAATGCAAATACCGCGAGAGCTTCGCTCTAGTGAATTACTGAATTACAAATTTCTTTTCCGGGTTAACGGCTTCCACCGAAGTGCCTGATCCTTTTTTTATGCAAACGTAAAAATTGCGAGTTTTCCCCTCTCGGAAACTCGAGCGGCCATTGTAATACACGTATCTCCGAAAATTTCGATTTAAAATTGCACGGAATTAAAATTTTTTAATTGTTACTGCAACAGCAACAATCGAGTGGCTCTGTTGACGTTCAATTAATTTCAAGCTCACTTGTTACATCGTCGGCGCGTGGCGATTTTATTTTATTCCGACGAAATGAAATTTTTAATCGTTACTGTCGTTCGTGTAATCTGTAGAAAAATATATTACGTTGGAATTCAATTTAATTGTTATTAGCAATAATTTACTTTCTTCTGCGGAATCATTATACACTCTTAGAAGTAAATTTTTTTTAAATGCAAAATTACAGCAAACTATCTTTACTAATACAGGATAAATCAAAAGTGGATATTCAATGAATTAAGTTATCTTAAATATTAGTATTAACAAAGCAATGAGTTTTGTTATCTAACGTTTGAAAATTAGCTCCATAAAAGATTCCACAAAATTCTAGAAGTAGAACTTAAAAGATCCAGTTAAAGTTTCTTATCCTTGTATTTTCGATTTTTCGATTTAGCTGTTACGTTTATCTGGTCCGCCATTTTATTAAAAATTAATCAATAATTAACAAAATTATAAAGGAAAAAACATGGTTTTAAGACTCATCTCAAAGACACAATGAGTCAAACAATTCCTCAATGAAAAACCACCCCTACACAAAACATCACAGCAAGTAGAAAAATCCCACCCTCCCAAAATCGTCGAAAATCCGAACAACCCCAAAATCGACATCCCCCTTAAACCGTCAAACGAGCCAACGTGTCTCTACACAGAAGTCCACCCCATTATCTTCACAAAACGAAAGTGCACGGGCTAGCTAATTAAATAATAGAACCGAAAGGACATATACAGAGAGGGGTGGACGTTGAGACAGGGATGCATAACGAATTCCCGTCGCATGTGCGTGCACGTGCTCAGCCTCCGGGCGACGATATCGTCGGAGTCGATCATGGGGGTTGCACCCCCTCAGCAACCCCTGAAACAGGCAAATAACGAAGAAGAAAAAAAGCACCGCGGAGACTTTCGGGGGTTGGAAGACGACGCGCAGAAAGAGAGAGAGAAAAACCAGCTAAATCAACTGCCCCGGGGGTAGAAAAAATTTCAACCCCCCCTGCATTCAACGTACTCAGACTCGTCTATGGTTTCTCTCTTCTCGTGTAACCACATGAACGTTTTTACCGAGGCGAAATCGAAATTGGCTTGGAGAACAAGAGGGTAATTTTATGTTTCTCATTGGAGAACGAATTGCGTTAATAAACTTCATGGAGATGATTATTGGGGGCGTTGAATAGCGATTGGTGCTTCACTTTGCGATTTTGAGGTGGTTCATAAGTATTTACAGTCATCAAACTTTAAGAACTGACGATGCTGGATCTATGATTCATAAAAAAGTATAAAAAGCTACGCAAATAAGAAAAATTCTAGTAACCCTTATCGAACCTTAGCATTTTAAAGCTCGCCCGGTGTTTTATTCGAATGCTTATTGCAAGAGAAGTGTAACTACGATTTCTTGAAGGAAACAAACAGTTTTGTGGATAAAAATATTTATATTTACGACTTTAATTGCTTATATTTAATTAAACGTATAATGTTTAAACTTAAATTGTTATCTACATTTGTTAACGTGTAGTGTTTTTTTTAAACATTCCGCTGCATGAACGAATAGTTTTCTGCTACAAGCTTTGGGGAAAGATATTCGTAGTCTGCATATTAACCCTTAACGCTCCGACTTTTAATTGTGAATATCGACCGACAACTCCAACTTATTCTCATCATACTTCGACTTGCAAGTTTTTAACACTAAACCTACCGGCTTTATATCTGTTATAGTGAAATATACGAAATAAGTACTTTGGAAAAAGAGATTTGAAGAGGTGAAAAAGTTAATCAATTAAGTAATTTTTGTTTTATACGATAGACCTAAAATATTTACTGAATGGCTGCTCAATTAATTTGGGGAATTTTTAGAATAAATCAGAAAGCGGTCATTTGACCGCCATGGTAGGTTTAGTGTTAAGTGTCAGATTTTAAAAATGCCACAATGACGTGTAAAAAATAATATTAAAGTCATTCAAAACAATCTTTATTCATCTCAGGAGTAATATAATTTTGATTACAATATTTATAGTAATTATAATTGAGTAATGCGGCGCACTTCGGCGGTCCTTGAGATGCACACTTGGAGCGTTAAGGGTTAACTGCTTGAGTATTAACCCTTTGCCCTACAGTAACGAGTAACACTCGTGACACGGTGAATGGAATAGAAAATTTCAAAGGTTACCAAAAATGGGTGGGTTACGACACGGTCAAATTACTTCTATGCTGTTAATATTGCGTGAAATGATACATTATCCAGAAATCAATAGGAAATTCTTATTTCAGAAATATAACACGGGTATCACTTTCTATATCATAAATGCCCTCTGATATTTCACTACCACTATCATTATTGTTTTTCCATATTGCTATAAGTTTCATTATTTATTTTAGAAGGACTAAAAATATTCTAAGTAAAATCGTAACTGAAATATTACCGGGCGTGTTGTCGTCTATCAAATAAGAATTATATTGTAAAAGCGTACATTGCATACATTCATCAATGAGGATGATAGAGGTGACATTTGACCCCTGAGGGATAAATTCTGTTAAAGTTTAATTTCTGAAACTTCTTTTCTCCTTTTAAATATTCACTAAGTCTGCGCCCATAACACGTCGGTGTTTGCACATCCGAATGGAATGTACCCGAATAGCGACTATTATTTTTATTACAGCTTTTAAAACAGATAGAACAGAAAGCATGGAATTGACATTTAATTGATAAACATCAGAAACATACATACGAGAGAGCGTTGTATCGATTAATTTTCATTCTCTCTTTCTCGCAAATTCAACAAACTATATTCAATATTGATTATAAAAAAAATTCAAATAATTTAAATAATATCAAAAGTTACCCATACTAGTTTCATATTTCAGGCAAGAGAAAAAAATTGGTATTTCTTTAACACTAGGTTTTCCAAGATTTCTTATATACCTATCTCTACTGACACGGGACAATAAGTGTACAATGCACAGAATTTCAAGGTTAGAAGGCTTTGAAGAAAATGAATTTCGATATATACTCGTCTCATGGAGTGGATAAAAGTCAGTGAAAGTGGCAAAAAAGAATGTAAATGGTATCTATAATTTCCCTCACGAAGTTCGGTATGGGTCAAAATGACCGGCCCGGTAACCTAGTGTTAAGCTCTTGCATTACGATTTCTTCTGTGACTGCAAAGTCACCAATGGAATATATATGAATAGTTAATATTACTTTCATTAGAGCTTTTAACACTATTTCTACCAAAAGGTGTCAAAAGACACCTTTGATATTTTCGCTTAAAATTGCTATCACTAGTTTAACCGTTTTTCCTCAAATGAAATTTTCACTTTTCCTATAATAGCTGATAAATTAATTATGCAGTATCTGATTTCTCCAATCTGTTTCTAGATCTAAAATACGTACGTAGTATACCTATTTCTACCATAAGGTGTCTTTTGACACCTGTGCACTTGAACGCCAATATCTTGGGAATAATTGTTAAAAACTAATTTCTGTCCAATATTTTTTCTTTTATCGCTTAAAATTAATTCAACATTGTAACATTATTAACAAAAAATTAGCGTAATAAAGGAAATGCATGTATACAGGGTGGAGCATTTAAATGGGAACACCTAAATATCTGGGTTATTAGTAGTCGTACAAAAAATCTCCGCAGAATAAAGTTGTACTGTTTCAAGGGGCGAATTTGATGACGGTAAATAATTTTTTCTCAAGGCCATTTTTTCGAGATTTCAAGGTCATCGTATTTTTTTTAAATGGGACTGCATATTTTTATGACAACAGTCTCATAGCTTATAAAAAACGAATCCAACTAGGTGCAATATGATGACCATCACGTGACCTTTAGCGACAAAATTATGAAATGTTTGTCAGCAACTTCAGTACGCGTTCGGAGACGGTAAATGAATGAATTTCAATTTTATTGAAACAGTCTTAAGTTAAATCTTTATTTTAGAAGGTGTTAATAATGATAATAATAATAATAAATAAGATAATAATGTGTAGCGGCGTAGCAAAGTCTTTGTAAACGATACATTGTAGCCGCGAGCCGTTGTAACATCCTGATAGAGGATCCGGCGAATAGCAACGACGAACACGCCAAAAATGCTTCTAAACATACTTCAACCGATGAAAGGAGAATACGACTGCCTCTTTACAAGCACCAGGGACAATTAAACGGTACAGGTAGCCCTCCCACAACACGGCATCTTATAACACGGTTTCGCTATAACACGATTCATAAATTGCGGGAACCCTCCTACAACACGGCGTCCTATAACACGGTTTCGCTCTAACACGATAAGGAAATCGAGGAGCTGCAAAACTGTCTAGATCCATACCGAGAAATTTGCAATGACCTGGTAAGAGCCAACAAGCAAAGTAAAATTACAAATTTTTTTAAGAGGGAAGAAGATGCAAGAACTTTAAATGAAGAAAAAAGTTCTGAAAGTGAAGGCGATATCATTCCACCAAAAAAACGTTCTCGGTTGATTATACTTAGCAGTGACGACGAAGAAATTTATTAAATTAAAGTTGCGTTAAATTAAAATAATATTTTTTGTTTTTTTTGTTTTGTGTTGTACATACATTTATATTTTTAATAAAAATTAAGTTGTTTATGTAGAAGTAAAAGAGATATTTGTTTTTAATAAGTTTTTGGAACGTAACACCCCTTTTTGTACTGGCTCTGGGTCTCATACAACACGGTTTCACACAACACGGCATTTTCTAGGAACCTATCTACCGTGTTATAGGAGGGTTACCTGTACACTGTTTCAATGAAATTGAAACGTCTCCGAACGCGTCCTGAAGTTGCTGACAAACATTTCATAATTCTCTCGCTAAAGGTCACGTGAAGGTCATCGTATTGCACCTAGTTGGATTCGTTTTTTTATAAGCAATGAGACTGTTGTAATGAAAATATGCAGTCTCATTTAAAAAAAATACGATGACCTTGAAATCTCGAAAAAAATGACCTTGAGAAAAAATTATTTACCGTCATCAAATTCGCCCCTTGAAACAGTACAACTTTATTCTGCGGAGATTTTTTGTACGACTAATAACAACCGAGATATTTAGGTGTTCCCATTTAATTGCCCCACCCTGTATATACACAGCGTGTTCACTCTAATGCAACGCACTATTTTTCACCCACTCCCAGATATCTCATAAAAAAAAGTTTGGAACTAATGTTACAATATTGAATTAATTAACAGATAAAAGAAAAAACATTCGACAGAAACTAGTTTATAACAATTACTCCAAAGTTATTTGCATTACATACGTTGTGTATGTGTACATATATTTCATTTATAACGCTGTTTTTTAGTTAATGATGTTGCAATGTTGAATTAATTAACTGATTTTAGAAAAAATATTAGCTAGAAATTAGTTTTTGACAATTACTCCCAAGATGTTTGCATTTAAGCGCAAAGGTGTCTAAAGACACCTTTCGGTCGAAATAGGTATACACAAAACCACTGTAGAAAGAGTAATAATAATAATAATAACTTTTAATCACAAAAAAATACAAATGACCTTACGCACGAGAGTAAAAATACATGTTTTTCAATCACAATGATTACATAACATGGTGGTGAACTTTAACAAAACATAAGGGAAACAACTCGTTATGGGCCAGTTTTGTCTCGAGCAAAAAAATTCAGGAAAAATAAACCTCGACGTGTAGAAATAGTGTTAAAACTGTTGGAGAGTTGAATCTCGTGCGAAACGACAAAAGAAGCTAGACATTGGGATATTGTAGTAGGTCTTGTCTGTGATGTTTTTGTTATAACGATCAATACTTCTTCTATTCCATGTTTCCTTATGTTAATCATCAAATATATTTCAATACCTTTTTACATGTTTAACATAGAAGTGCATACGTTATTTATCTTCTCACGCTAAGCTCTATATACAGACTTCTACAAAAGCAGACAGAACAGAAAATATGAAATGGACATTTACTTGATAGACATTAGGAACAAACAGTCGAGAGAGCCTTGCATCGATTATTTTTCATTCTCGCTTTCTCACAAATTCAACAAGCTACATTCAATATTAATATTCAAAAGAATTCAACTAAATGAAATAATGTCAAAAGGATAAATTCCCAGTCACAGTGGAAGCTACTAGTCCGCGGAATAAGTCCGCGAATTATCACGATAATTCGAAGAACCGTTCGCCAATTGGAGCCGAAAGAAATTCACATCCCTCATCGGTGGCTTTTATCCCTTTCAAGGAACCGTCTCGTGCAGCTTTTCACGTAAAAGCAGCGAGAAGGTATATCTGATTTTCTATTTACCCCCCTTACTCACCCTCTACCCTTATCAGTCGCTACATGATTTTCCTTTTCTTTCGCGTTGCACGCGCGGAAAAAAAGAAGCCGCAGGGCGAATTAAGTAAGTCGAGGCGGAGGACGAGGCTGTAATCGAATATCGCGAGTGCCCCTGAATTAAAAGGTAACCGAGGCTTTCAGAGCCCTTAATGCCTATTCCGTGGAGCTTCTTAGGAGAAAAACAGGGAATAACTGATTTCCCGGCGTATTACGAGATTTTCTTAGCCATTTACTTGTATCTCCCGCATTAACTCGCTAAAAGAGAAACACCATTAGAACTCACGTTAAATAAGCATAGATAGAAATCTTTCGTGACCCGACGACGGCCGGGCTTCCCTGCTGGCTTTCTTTTCGTTTAAAAGGATTCAAAGGGATGGGTTTTCGCAGAAATTATATTTTTCTCGCTGAGATTTCCTCCTTAATATTTTTAATATTATTTACGGAGATGTTCTGCTACTTGGTTTTTAATCATTGCTATTTTCTGTTTGTCGTATATTGTTTGCTTTTAGGAAAATGGCTTGATGGATTGGTATTTTGAAATTTTTTCTTTGAATTCCTTTCTTCTGGGATGCTTCTTTCGTGTGTTTTGACGCGTAGGGTTGCAGATTTTTCTTTATGTTTAGGACAAATTTAAAATTGTGTCGGACGGTTTTTGGATTAGCTCAGACTCTATAATACTCGAACATTATTTAAAAAAATGCTTTGCTGTAACAAATTAGCCTATAAGTTGAATCTTTCGATATAGTGAACATTAAAAAATGTTCGTCAATACCCTTTCATCGATGTGACACTTAAAAAATGAAGAAAACTCTATTCCAGAATAAAATTTCCGCAGAAATATTTTCATTCATACCTTGCAAATAAATTACACCATAAATAATACAACAATATTTTAATTAACGACGTTTTTGGGTTAAATCAGACTCCGTTTTGCAATTTAACAATCTTCGAATTTTTTTTCACAATTCTCGCATATAATATTTTCATTTCCATTTTCCAAAGATAGATTATAGTAAAAATAATGCAATAATATTTTAATTATCGACGATTTTCGTCTTAACACAGGCTCCATTTCGCCGTTGCTTCAATATTTCAGGAACGAGGATACAAAGTAATTAAAAAAAATCCTGTCTTCTAACAAATCAATGTACAAGTAGAATCTTTCGCTACAAAAAACTTTACAAAATATTCTTTAATACCCTTTCATCGCCGCTATACTTAACCCTTTCAACACTGAATTTTATTTCTTCAGAAAATGACTAATTTTTAGCAATGCATATTTTGTGACACAGGAAATGGAATAAAAATACAACTGAGAATGAAATATATTTTTTTTTATTTCAGGAGTTTTCAGATTTTCAGCTGGGATAGCATAGATCCCAGTAGTATGTTACTGTTGGGATATTTTTATCCCAGCAATAAATATTGTCATATAATCAAACTAATATATGGAAATAAATTGTACAATAAAAACATGAAAATTATATGATAATGTTTGGGATGTAAAATATCCCAGTAGTGTTGCAAGGATTAAAGACACAAAATAAAATACCCGCAGGAAATATTTTTATTTCAGTCTGTACAAACAAATTAGTGGATAAATAATACAATAATATTATACAACATTCAAAACACCCCGGAGGGGTGTAACTTTCCTCCTGGTTCGCCAGGTGCTCCCCTCTTTTTCGTCGTTCCTCGAGATACGCAGAATATTCGCGAAAGCCCTGTTTACGACATCCGTTTTATACAGTTCGCCTCTTAAATTATTTTCACCCGCGGAAGCGCATTTTGCGCAAACCCTCCCGAGGCTGTAGGGTAACAAAAATTTCCGAACATTTAGCTCCACCCGTTTCTCGGTGTTCCGGCATCCCTCAGTGTCGATCCGGCGATGGTTTTTGCAACCTGAGAGAAACTAACGGAAATAGAAAGCTATAGAGAAAGAAAGAGAATGAGAGAGAGAGAGAAAGGGAAAGAGCAAAACGCGCGGAATTTCAATGCAAAAGCATCCGCGAGGATCCTGCGGCTGCTTATTTTCTACGGTGGCTTCGAACGTTCTCCATTAGTCTCGAACGTTTCTTTCGTTTCGTTCGCTTTTCCGCGGGGAAAATGGCCGTCGACGGGAGAAGAAATGCGAAGAAATTCGCGTAACGGGTGGATTTTCGTGAAACACCTCGACGTTTTCACCCCTCCTCATTTCGATAAGAGCGGACGAATCTATGGGGTGGGTTTGGAGAACGTTTTGAGACTTACGTTTGGATGGAAAAAATGCTTGGTTCTTTCTTCTTTTTTTTAGATGTTTCAGCTTTATTTCTGTGATTGTTGTAATTTCGTGAATTTTTCTTTATATTTTATTGTGACTTTGGTTAGTTTATTTTCGCAATTTACAGGGTTTTGTATTTCTACGATTATAATTTTGACATTGAAGTAGATTAGCTGGTGGAAATTGTTCCTGAATGTAAGGACATAATTTAAACGGTTTTCCATAAAATTGCCAGGTAATTTGTTGTCCTTTGTACAGAATTCAAATAACACGGCGTATCCCAGAAACATTAAAATAAATAAAAATAAAATTTCCTCGACTTGCAGTATTTACAACTTTAATTATAAATTTTGAACCGCTTTAAATATGGTGCCTCTCGTTATTAACTTCAGGTCAAACAAACTCGAAATGAAAATCTCAGCAAGAGATAAAAGTCGCAAAGATTTCCTCTCTTTCAAAACGCGAAGTCCAATTCCCATAATTTGTCTGTCCCCATTGCCATCGTTTGTAACCACACACACACATAGTTAATGCAGTATTAAAATTCATAAAGAAGCATATTTAAATTTTGCTGCCCCCAGAAGAAAATGTTATCAAAGACTTCTACGAAAAGCAAACATATAAGAAATATATTAATACAGTTAATTCGTCGTTAAAAATGATAAAAAGTGTATTTAAATGAAGTCAACAATTTTTGCAAAAAGCAAACACACAAGAAATACATTCATAAAGTTAATTCATCGTCAAAAATTATAAAAAAGCACGTTTAAATGTAGTCAACATTTTTTGCAAAAAGCAAACATGCAAGAAAAACATTCATACAGTTAATTCAACGTTAAAAATGATGAAAACAATATTTAAATGGTGTCGATAATTTAAAAAAAAAGCAAACATACAAAAAATGCATTGATACAATTAATACAACGTTAAAAATGATAAAAAAGCACGTTTAAATTTAGTCAACATTTTTTGCAAGAAGCAAACATGCAGAGAAACACATTCATACAGTTAATGCAACGTTAAAAATGATAACAAAAATCTTTAAATGGTGTCAACAATTTTTGCAAAAAGCAAACACACCAGAAATGCATTGATACAATTAAGACAATGTTAAAAATGATAAAAAAGTATATTTAAATGATGTCAACAATTTCTACCAACAGCAAACATGCAAAAATCGCAGAAAAACAGCACAATTAGGACAGAGGCGTTGCAATTTATATTTCGTTAGCCATTAAAGAGGGATTTCTACTGTCCCTTTTCTTCCGTCCCTTTTACAACTGACATCCCTTCCTCGAGTTTCAATCGGCGCAGATTCGAGACTGTCTCGAGGTTCCCCCGAAAGCTTCTTAGCACGATACGAGGTATCTTGCTTTCCATTGTGATTGCATATGCATACTGTTTGCGCAGACTAATAATTCTGCATTAAATAAATAGATTACAGGGCAGGCGCAAATGTTTACGCGAATACCCATTTAACGAATTCTCAGATTAACTTGCGCCGATTCAGTCGACGAACGGCAGGGTTTATTTTTGAGGAAACATCGAAACTTTATTGCATCCTTGAACAACAATATTCTCCGCATCTTTAAATGTCTCATTGACAAAATTCTCCCCCTTATTATTAAAAATTACTCCACCATCATTCAAATTAATATACTCGAAAGTTCTCCATATTCCTGCAGAGTTCTCCAAAGAAAGCACCGCTGAGACTTGTGAGAATGTTGAGACATTCGCAGTTTTAGATAATTGGTGAATCACTGTTTGATTTGCACCCTGAATTTCTGAAACAGTCAAAATAGGGGCCGAGCTTTGGACTTTTCAAACAAATACAATAACGACTAGATCTGGAACTTCTGAGACACCTAAAGTCTCAGCTAGGGCTCCAGTCTACTGAAACTCTCAGTTTTAGATGGTTTCTCGATTGCTGAGACATCCGAAACTTTACGTAAGCTCCTGTCTCTATGGTATCTTCAAGTATAGTTAAATCTTATTATTAAATATTACCCCGTTGTCATTCAAATTAAAATACCCCGAAATTAGTAAAACCTCTTTGTTAAGACACAGGAGGTTAGAACAAAAAGAACTTAATTGCATCATTGGAGAACAATATTCTTCACAGACAAATTTCTCATTGACACAATTCTTTCTCTTATTAAAAATTACCTCATCGTCATTCAAAGTAATATACTCCAAAATTAGCAAACCCCTTCTTAAAGTCTCAAGCAGTTCAAAAATCTCAAATCTTTATTGCCTCGCTGGAAAACAACATCCACCATACCACCCTAAAACTAACCATCCTCAAAATTAATAAACACTTTTCAAACCCATGAAACATACCCTACAATTTTATCTTCCTTTCATTAACAGTTTAACACTAGAACTACCGGCGTTAAATCTGTTATATTTCAATATATTAAATTAATACTTTGAAAAAAGAGAAATCGAGAGGCGAAAAAGATGATCGATTCGGAGATTTATGTTTTTTGAGATGGACGTAGATTATTTATTTTACGGCTGTCCTATAAACTTGGAGAATTTTTGGAAAAAATTGTGTCCCAGTCATTTTGACTGGTTTGGTAGTCTAGTGTTAATAACAACATGTGTGTGATGCTACCGTCGACGGTTATTGGCCAGTACCACACTCTCTGTATGCTGATTTCTCTAAACGTTATTGACGAATAACATAATACATATAATATTAATTTATTAAGCCATAAATTTCTTCCCCTACTTCTTCCTCTCTTGCAAATGTTGTTATATTATTGTCAGCATAATCCTGTGTCGTACGTGAACAAGTGTAGATATTATAGCGACGGATATTGTGTTTATTTTTGTTTTTTTATTAAAAATGTTTGTGTTCGCACATGTTCAATTATTTCATGATGTTATATAAAGTTTTTTTAATTTAATTCTTTAAAAATATCGTCGGCCCCAGGCGAAGTTTAACTGCGCAGACGTGCGGCCATTAAAGTGTTAATACATTGAGAATCAACGTTCACAAAGATGCGAAACTCCATCGTCGATACATTCGCAACCTAAATGACTAAACCAGGGGAAATTCTGAGAGCATGAGGATTTCCGTCTGGCGACGTAGTTCCCCAAGGAAGGATCGTCCCTTTCAAACGTCACCGTCCCTTCAGACGTTTATACGTAGGTGGCTCGGCGAATGTCTTGAATCCCATAAAGCTCCCCGAGGAGAGTCCACCGGTGCACCTTGCACCAGGCATGCATTCTCCTCGAGCTGCAGTCGCATCTGCATCCTCTATGCCTGCTGGAGTTTTGCTAAATAATAGATCAATCGATCTGTAACCTGGCCTGTTAGGAGTTGCCAAGATTTCTGCTGTACTTCTACACCATAGACGAGAAAACACCGAAAACGTTAGGGTCGTGCATTCGGTTATCCCATTTAGTTGTTTTCTGCGATATATGTTTGGGTGAATTTGAAATAAAACAGCGGGAAAATTGTTCGCTGATGATTCGCCAATGGTGTTGAACAGCGTTACAATTTTGTTTTAACAATCCCCGCAGGAGATATTTTCATTTACACTTTGCAAACAAACTGTAGTAAAAATAGTGCAATAACATTTTAATTACAGATGGTTTTTGGGTTAAATCAGACTTCTTTTGCGTTGAACAATCTTACAATTTTGTTTCAACAATTCCGCTGGAGGTATTTGCATTTACACTTTGCAAACAAATTAGCGTAAAAATAATAGATTAATATTTTCATTACAGACGGTTTTTGGGTTAAATCAGACTTCTTTTACGTTGAACAATCTTACAATTTTGTTTTAACAATTCCGCTGGAGATATTTGCATTTACACTTTGCAAACAAATTAAAGTAAAAATAATGGATTAATATTTTAATTACAGACGGTTTTTGGGTTAAATCAGACTTCATTTTGCGTTGAACAATCTTACAATTTTGTTTTAACAATTCCGCTGGAGATATTTGCATTTACACTTTGCAAACAAATTAGAGTAAAAATAATGGATTAATATTTTAATTACAGACGGTTTTTGGGTTAAATCAGACTTCATTTTTCGTTGAACAATCTTACAATTTTGTTTTAACAATTCCGCTGGAGATATTTGCATTTACACTTTGCAAACAAATTAAAGTAAAAATAATGGATTAATATTTTAATTACAGACGGTTTTTGGGTTAAATCAGACTTCATTTTTCGTTGAACAATCTTACACTTTTATTTTAACAATTCCGCTGGAGATATTTGCATTTACACTTTGCAGACAAATTAGAGTAAAAAGTAATGAATCAACGTAGGATTTGATTTACGAATTCACGGGAATATCGAGATAGAAAATACTTTTATGGTGTCGTGTTTTACGATATTTTGAATTTGATAGTTTTGGAAAAACTTCAAAATTTCCTATTCGATTTACTCGGCAACACGAGTTACTCATTAATTCCTATTGTTATTTCGGAGCCTAATTATTTGTTAATTATTAGCTTATTTATGAATAGGATTTTAATAAACCACCGAGGCTGATGAACATATCACATAGGAGAAATTTCTCAGAGGTGAGGGGGGATTTGAAACCTATAGTTAAAACATTGTTTCAGAAATGAATAAGTTTCATAATTTTCCGAATTTTATCGAATATGTGCAATCCAAAAATTCTCATGTTGAAAATTCAAATGTTGAAATTCTCTTCAACATTTTTGTAAAAAAACATCCCAGTTTTTGTTATCCACTGTTTCTGATATCTTCTTTTTTTTAATAATTCTTGCCACTCCGAATATAACGATATTTACATCGTTCATTGTTCATCCGCGAATGGAGGATGTCTTTCAAACGGCGATGGAAGTTTCATCGCAGTTTTTTATCGTCGCGTGTGGCCACTTTCGCTTGGAAATTTGTTATTCGTCGATTGGACAACTGGACAATAATGGCAAAAATGTGTGCATGCGGCGGATGAATTGGCAAATATTTGGAGAATGGCACAGTCAATTAAATTGACATTTTGCACAGACGGAGGGTACATAAATCCAGCCACTTGGCATGTAAATAAATATCGCGGATTTTTTTTCGCACGATGAGGATAAATGCATGGTGAGTGAAATCGAATTGAATTTTTTTTTACGCGATAGAGTGTGTTTGTTATGGAGTTTTATGGAGAAATTATTCCTTGTTGATCATGATATTATTTAAAGGTGATGTATTGCGAAACAGTAACTACTTTATGTAGGATATTAATTATATACGGTTTCAGATGAGTTTCTAAGTGCTGATATTCTAATAGTCTTATTGTTAGATGAGGAAACACTGCTGAGATTTGTGAGAGTGTTAAGACATTTACAGTTTTAGATAACTCCTGGATCGGTGTCTAATCTGCATCCTAAACTTGTGAAACAGTCGAAATAGGGGCCGAGCTTTGAAGTTTTTAGAAAACTACAATTCCGACTAGATGTGGAACTTCTGAGACATCTAAAGTCTCAGAGAGGGCTCCAGTCTACTGAAACTCTCAGTCTTCGACAGTTTCTCGATCGCTGAGACAACCGAAACATTAGTAGAGCTCCTGTCTATGTGGTATCTTCGAGTATAGTTAAATTTGAGAATTCTGAGATTTCCAAAGACCCAGCAAGAGTTAGAACAGCAAGTAAAGCTAAATTTGATTATTCTAAGATATCCAAAGTCTCAGCGAGAGTTCGGATCAACTGAAACTCTCAGTCTCAGACAGTTTCTCAATCGCTGAGACATCCGAAACATTACTTGATCTCTTATCTCTGTGGTATCTTCAAGTATTGCTAAATTTCATTATTCTATGATATCAAAAGTCTCAGCGATAGTTCAGATCAACTGAAACTCTCAGTCTCAGACAGTTTCTCGAGTGCTGAGACACCCGAAACTTTACTAGATCTCCTATCTCTGTGGTATCTTCAAGTATAGCTAAATTTGATTGTTCTAAGATATCAAAAGTCTCAGCGAGAGTTCGGATTAACTGAAACTCTCAGTCTGAGACAGTTTCTCAATTGCTGAGACATCCGAAACTTTACTTGACCTGCTATCTCTGTGGTATCTTCAAGTATAACTAAATTTGATTATTCTAAGATATACAAAGTCTCAGCGAGAGTTGGGATCAACTGAAACTCTCAGTCTCAGACAGTTTCTCGATTGCTGAGACATCCGAAACTTTACTTGATCTCTTATCTCTGTGGTATCTTCAAGTATTGGTAAATTTTATTATTCTATGATATCAAAAGTCTCAGCGAGAGTTCGGATCAACTGAAACTCACAGTCTCAGACAGTTTGTCGATTGCTGAGATATCCGAAACTTTACTTGATCTCCTATCTCTGTGGTATCTTCAAGTATAGTTAAATTTGATTATTCTAAGACATCCAAAGTCTCAGCGAGAGTTCGGATCAACTGAAACTCTCAGTCTCAGACAGTTTGTCGATTGCTGAGATATCAGAAACTTTACTTGACCTCCTATCTCTGTCGTATGTTCAAGTTTAGCTAAATTTGATTATTCTAAGATATCAAAAGTCTCAGCAAGAGTTCGGATCAACTGAAACTCTCAGTCTCACACAGTTTCTCAATCTCTGAGACATCCGAAACATTACTTGATCTCCTATCTCTGTGGTATCTTCAAGTATAGCTAAATTTGATTATTCTAAGATTTCCAAAGTCTCACCGAAAGTTCGTATCAACTGAAACTCTTAGTCTCAGATGGTGCTTCTCGATCACTGAGACATCCGGAACTTCACCAGAGCTATTACCTCTCTGGTACCCATAAGTACTCTAATTGTAAGTTAAAAAATTCTGAGACATCTAAAGTCTCACCTGCACTCCCAATTTGTCACAATTCTCAGCCTTAGATAATTTCTGTATCACTGAAATACTCAAAATATTATTTGAAATTCTAACCACTACAACGACCACAATTTTATTTTGATTCTGAATCGCTGAGACACTCAGTCAGCCCCCACCTTCTTGAGACACCCATTCCCCATCATTTCCTTCATAATCTGCAAAGAATACAACAATTTACGCATCACTTCCGTAAAAAACACTAAGTCTAACAATTCTATCTTCAAAGCATACCTATACTCCATTCTCAGGGTTAATGACCGTAGATTAATAAATTAATCAGCCGCCTGATTTCTCCAGTTCCAAGACGGGTCATCGTTGGAGTATTATCGGCGCTGATACTTACTCCTTCGCCGTGAAACTTTTCAGTAATTTCGGCTCGGTAGCCGTGCGGTTTGTAATGAGTTGCGCCGAGAGGATATAATAAAACTCGAGGCGAAATTAGTCCTCGAAGGTGGGGGAGTTTTTTAATTAGGATCCCATTGGGGGCCGCTCGACCTCGTTAATAGATTCTTTTTTCCCGCGGAACTTTATAACGGGATAACAACGCGCCGGTAAGGGGCGCACTCAAATTTGCACAGAGACAGTAATTCTACGCAAATCCTAGTCCCGGATTCGATTTGCAAAATATTTGCTACTCGGCTAATCGCAGTTATAAATAATTTCTATGATGTTTCTCCCGCATTCCGCTTTCTTTCTCGTTGGAATTTAATCCATTGGATTAGTTTATTTAATTATACTTTTATCCACATATATCGGATTCGCTTTCAGGATCTAAGTGAATGATAAAAATCTTTTAATTGATCTTCTCAGGAGATATACGGGAAAAAAATATATTGCACGTTTGAGGATTATGTGGAGGCTAAATTATAGTGATTTTATTTATCTTCTTTCGCAATGTTTTCTACGTGAAGAATATTGCGATATTGGATTGAGAAATTTAATTGCAAAATGTTATTGAAGGAATTTAGACGTTTTGAAGGATTTTACTAATTCTCAGCAGCTGGTATTGGACTTAATAATTCGTTACATAGATTGATCCTATTTTATGTGGAATGACGGAAGTATTAACAACATTGTACACGTACGTTTTGACGTGGAACAATCGACAACACGATTTCGTCACGTCACTTGAATTATTTCGATCTCACAAGCGGCTTAATTTTGCAAATCGATAAGCTGTTTGCACTGTTTTCGTGCAAAGCTCTTATTTTCGCCGGAATTCACGAGCTTCGTCGCATTTTACACGGAAAACATTTGTAAGATCGCTGCTATGGCGTTTCGACTCGGAAAACACATGGTTTATTTGCTGAATTTCCATTGTTTGCCGTAAATTGAAATATTCTCAAAATTCAAAGTGCAGAAGTCTTGTGAAAAATTGTATTTATTAAATATAAAATACTGGTCGCGATATATGTGATATGTTTACGACATATTTTAGGCACTTATCTATTGCAGCAATTTTCAAAATTTTTACTAAATTCATTTGTTTTTCATCATTTCAAAACTTTCATTTTAGGAAAACTTTCTGTACGAGCGATTTTATTTTATCTTCTTCGAAGATTTTATCGTCAAACTGCAGAAATATTTTTGTAGCTTGAGATTTCAAAATTGCAGGGGTCCCTATTCAAAACTGGACCGTTCCATCTCAGCGGAAATTTTGTAAATTGTTATCTTAATTTGCGAAAATTCTGCAACTTCCGTCCTACCAACCTTACATTTCCGTCTTAAAAAATGTTCACCCTTTTACCACCACAGGGACCTGTATGTCCCATAACATTCGCTGTTCCGCTAATAATTCATATTAACCCCCAAAAATCCAACAAAATTAAACTACTAGTATTTAATGTTCAAAACATAAAATTGCAACTTTTAAAAACCGAATTTATATCAGTAAAAACCAATAGAAAATATAACCCAAAGAAATAATCAAAATACATACAAAACACGTTCAATGATGAAAGAATTAAACTGGTGTTTTATCAAAAATTTTTCCAATCAAACACCCATGGATTATTCATCCCAAAATCTACAATTTCCCTCCCCCACGGAATCGTTACCTAATCTCATTATCCAATGATACTCAAACTGGCCCGATTCTTCGACATTTCTGCCAATTCCTTCGACTCCTGCCAAAACAATTGCAACCAGATCGTAAAACAAAAACCACCCCTCCTTTCCGTTGAATTAAAAAAGCAGCAGCAGCAGTAGCAGCACCGTAGAAAACGAGAACGGAAATGCAGCCGAGGGAAGGATCCGAATCGGGCCGTATTGCATATTTGCGTGTTTGCCGCACTGAAACTATCTGAATTATTTCGATTTCACATACGGGCATGCCTTTGTAACGCGATAGGTTTTCGACGTGTTACACCGATGCCTGCGGCTGAAGTATCGAGTTACCAGATTCTACCTGTGCATGTATGCTACTCTGTTTCCCTCTTCGATCGTCCAGCAGGGTGAAAATGATGGTACAACCGGAGAAGGGATGATTTTACGTGGGGAAATATTTTCCACGTGTTACTGCGTTTCCTTTGAAAATCTGCACGCTCACGATCACCATGTCAATTTGGTCCCTTTGAATTGAAGTTCTTAAGGGAGTATTCCCATTTGGAACTTTGAAAAATTCTTCTTTTTGCATTTCCTTAACGCTGACCGTACCATTCGTAGGCAAATGACCGGTTCATCGGAAGAAAATTGTGTAATTCTTTGTACTGTTAATTAACCCTTTGAGGACGACGGACGCATATATGCGGCCTGAGAAAGAATCTGATTATAGTTTATGGATTATCTGATTATCTGATTATAGATTATAGTTTAGAAAAATTGAAATATAACCGCTGAAATATGATTACACGAATTCTAATTTATAACTTCTGTACATTAACATTCTGACTTTCTGATAAAAAGATGATTTTCAATCGCCAAATAAATGATTATTTCTTAATATCCAAAAAAATGCCCGCAAAGGGTTAAGGTCTGTTTTTTGCGATATTTGTAATATTAAATTGACAATCTCCTGCATATTATTCGGGAAAATTTTATCGGTATTTTATAACCAGTCGAATGAACGACCATGCCAAGTATAGTTACACGTAAAATGGTTAGTGTTAAAGTAAATATCTTTGACAATAACTTTGTCAGAGAATATACCGGAGTTCGTAAAAATTACGAAGATATTGATATTTAACACTAAGACTACTAGAGCAGTCAAAATGACTGATATCTAATTTTTTTGGAATTTTTCGCCACAGTAAAAATATCGATTTTATTAAAAATTTGTACGAGGTATTTGCGTTTTCATTGATATCTTTTAGGCCTTATTTTGGAATTTATTTCTTGAGATCACAATGCTGGTTTGTATTGACCTTTTGAACATATATTTAATAATATGTTAGCCACTTTATATATTTTTTTGAAGTCAAAATATACAAAATTGCAGCAGGTACGCATCATTGAGGAAGGCAATGCTCTAAGAACATGTCGCGATGGCTGACGTCATTCCTGTCGTTCTAATAAACTGAAACAAAAAACGGGTTGTCATTTTCGTCAGTATGAATGTGGTTATGACCCGTACCAAAAGGAATGAAGGATCTTATTGCTTAAAAAATGTTGACTCTTGAACACGTTGACTGCCATGGGGGTCACCGGTGACCGGCGCTCTTGAATTTAATGAAATTTCATGTGAATTTTAAAATGTAATATATTCGAATTTTCTAATGCATTCAGTATTTAAATATTGACGGTTAAAAAGATAAAGTCCCGCTGAATATATATCCACCTGTGTCTTTGAAGTTTCCGCTTAATAAAGATGCGATTTTAATAGAAAATCTTTCACTTCAGTAGAAATGACGGAACTTGCGAAAGGCCGGTGGCGTTCAACGTGTTAAATTTAAAATTGACATTTTCGGCTTATTTTTTTACCTTTAACATAACCAAAAAAATTAAGATTACCATTGTCACTTTATTATCTAAGAAATTAATAATTAAGAAATTAATTAAGAAATTAATAACGATTAAACTTAAATATATGGACCGTTTATTTTGAAAGTGGTGTAAGTCCATTTTCCAAAAAAATCGAGTTGGCTACATTAATAGTTACATGTTTACATGATCTTTTCATTCTAAAGCAACTTCTTATTAATATATTTCAAATCATTAAGATTTTGTAGCACGCAAATTTGTTGATTAATGAAGTGATGAAAAAGTTTATTTTGAAAGTGGCGTAAGTCCCACTGTGAGAGTTTTAAATGGATATGGAAAATATTATGTAATAAAATTTTATGAGATTACATCTTTATGTTTCATTATCAAAGTAGCAGTTGAAATATCAATATGCAATGACTTTGTTATCAACAATTTAATTTCAAATTTCACTTTCGATCCGCTAACGGATTCATACGGGAAGACTGAATAATAATTAAGAAAACAATATTAATTTTAATGTCAAAATTATTTAACAAAGAATAAAAGTTGAATATTTTTTTGATTTTATAACGTAAAAGTGCGTACATTTGTTTTTATTTCAAGGGAAATTTACTGTTCCTATGGACTTGTGCTTTCTTAACACTAGAACTACCAAGCCAGTCAAAATGACTGGTACACAATTTTATAAAAAAATTCTCAAAGTTTATAACAGAGTCATAGGAGAAATATTCTACGTCCAACCGAAAAAACATCAATGACCGAATTGATCATCTTTTCTGCCTCTTGATTCCTCTTTTCTCAAAGTACTTATTTAATATAATTAAATGTAATAGATTTAACGCTGGTAGTTGTAGTGTTAAGAATTGAAAACGTCATTTCATTGATTTTGAAAGTGGTGTAAGTCCATTCATAGCCATCATAAACATATTATTTCTTAAATAATGTTAATTATACTAATTGGGATGATAAATTTGACACCTTTAGAAACCAATAAACATTATTCTACTATGTTATCTGTTACCCATATTTTTAAATTTAGCCCAACGCAAACCCTTCAATATCTCGATTCGAACATAAATGGACTTACATCACTTTCAAAATAAACAGTCCATATAATGATATACAAAGACGGCCACACCTGCTGGTTTATCTTTTAATATAATACAAAATTTACTATGACTAGAAAATCGTGGTTGAATGCGGACGGATTATCAGACCACTTATAATTCAACTTAACTTTATGTCAATCAAAAACAGAACATTAAATGCCCGCCGGAAGTCGCGTATACCGCCACGACTACCCAATACGCAACATCTCTCTGGCGCCGTTCCAATTTTAAACCCGCAACAATTACTTAAAGATCTTTTAAATTCCACAAAAGTCAAAGATATATCTCCACCCCTTCTTGCACTCTGTCCAAAGTGAACGAAGCTGAATAATCAAGGAGAAGATGAATCCTCGACGAGTGTCATCTTGCAAATATTCTAGTCAATGAAGAAGACGGTTGTACAGGTGAAACGTAACTGACCCGGATCTGCCAGGGTATAAAATATTAAAGTATTAAAGGTGAAGCACACCCCCTACCCTATCAAGGGGGTGCTACATATCGCGAGTAATATTTTCGGATTTTATACAGCCGAAATACACGACTTTACGATCTCACGTAGGAAAAGTCCGGCGAGTTTTATCGTGCCTCAGACGACAGAGAAGAGGTATTGCGAGGTAGCTTATCGTCCTTCGACTCTCGCGTATTTTAGGGCCTGCGAGAAAGGGTGGTATTTCCAGGAAGTTGGAAAATTGCTGGGTTTTAATTCACGGGGACCTTCGTGACGTGTTTAATAGGGGATAAATTGCAGTTGGTGTAAGTTCCATACGACACGTACGCGTAGAATCTTAGGCGGAGGTATAAATTTGAGGTATAATGAGACGATTAGATCTTTTTGACTGTTGGTGAAATCATTTTGAACGAGATAGAGGGTGGCTGTAATTTGCAGGTGGTGTTTTCGTGAGAGAAATTGTCGTGTGTAGTCCAAATGTTTGTAAATTAATTTTGTTTTTATTAAACGGGTAATTACTTTTAAATATTGAGAGAGATTTTGATATGTTTGTTTTCTGATATACAAAGATTCTGTGATATTGTGATGCAAAGAATCTGGAGTTTAGAAATTTCGAAATTCTCAGAACCTGAGGCTTCGAAACTTTGAGAATATGAGATTTTGCGAATACGAGTCTCTGAGAGTCAATAACAATGAGATTCTGATTATGAGGAACTTGGAAATATCCTGAAATTTCTGAATTTTGAGAGGCTAAGGTGTTGAGATTCTGAGAACTTGTGACTCTGAGACTCTGAAATTCTGAAACCAAACGTCTCTAACAGGCTGAACCTGTGAGATGCCAAGAGCCTTAGACCTGAATTTGCCCTAACATTCTCAGAACTCAAATTACTGAAATTCTCAGAATCAAAGACCTGAAATGTTCGTGAAAGTCTGAGAGGCTGAGAGTTTGCATCTCTCAGAGTCTGAGATCCTGAAATTCTTATATTGTAAGTTGTTGAATTTGAAGACATAACATGTTTGACAATCTAACAAAACATGCCAAATTGCAAACATTCAAAATTCAATCAATTATCGTAAAATCATGGCAGATAAATGAGATAAATTACCTACAGTTTAAAATCTCTCACATCTAGCTCCCCGCAAACAATTAAATCATCAGAAAGACAGAGGGTGACGAATTATCACGGAATTACCGCCGTCGATTACAATAAAGTGACCAGAGTCAGGATTTAAAGCATGAAATGAAAAACGTACAAATTAATTACACTACACAGGGCATTTGAAGTAATTCGATTTCCATCAGATTCATAATACCCATAATCGTTTTCATTCGGCAACAAATTCATCATTATCTGCTCAACAATACAGCTTGAAATCGTTCACTCGTTTATTCATTAGTGCAATCAATTACCCACATAATCCCCCATACGCCAGACAATTTTGTCAAATTACCAATCCTTCCTCTCTCTTCCTCAAATATATCGTTGCAGCAAATATTCTTATCTCAAAATTCCCTTCTTTGAATCTGTCGTCTTGAGTTTTCGCACTTTGTAATTCTCAAATTTTGTCTCCACCCTCCAAATTAACTTTAGATGTATTTTTGTAAGATCCCAAGAAAGAGGAGTTGGTTTGCGAACTCTGAATATGAGCCGTTCAGTGCACAAATCGATTAATTCCATAAAACCTAAAGTGGAGAAACGAGATGAAATAGTATACACTCCTTTTCAAAATTCCCTTCGAAATATAAATACAAATAAGTATTGTAGAATATATAATCGCATTTAGCTTTCCTCTAACGAAGTACAAAATGAATAAGGTGGTATAGCCTTGGAATTAATTAGATTGACTTCTGAATTCAATTATTTATTATTCGATGGCCAAACAAACTTCGTCGTTTAATGGTGTTAATCGTTATTACTACGAAATTTTATTGTAAACATAAAAAGTTAGGATTCAATCAAGTGCTTTGAGACTTAAATTTAAAAAAATTCAAAAAGTGGAGTTAATCGATTTGTGCACTGGACGGCTCATATCGAACTCAAAGTGTTAAATAATCAGAATTAATGGTGGAATTAGTTATTGTACGTTTAATGTCGATTAACTTGTAGTTATCGTACTTAGCTGACTCATAGAGAGTGACTTATAACGGCTCACTTAATAGGAATGAGTAGAAAATGTAAATATCTTGTGTACTAAATTGGAGGACGTCGTCGCGTTCCTCACTTTGCCTGCAAGATTGCTTTGCACCGAGATCCGAAGATTTTGCGAGATTCTGAGAATCTGAGAGAGTTTAAGATTCTAAAGTTTGGGATTAAAGGTTTAGAAATCCGGAAATTCTCAAACTTTAAGATATCATACGTCTCATACTCTGGGATTTTGACTCTGACAGTTTGAGGCTCTGCGACTCGAAGTCTCCAAGAGTCGATGACAATGAGATTCTAAAAGTCAGAAACCTGAAAATATCCTGAAATTTATAAATCTTGAGTTACTGATGTTCTGAGATTCCGAGGTTCTGAGATTCAGAGACTTCGAGATTCTAAAGTTTTAAGGTTTAGAAATCCTGAAATTCTCAAACTCCAGCGTACTATACGTCTGAGACCTCGGGATTTATTGGCTCTGCTACTCAAAGTCTCTGAGATACAGTAACAATGATATTCTGAAAGTCAGAAACCTGAAAATATCTTGAAATTTCTAAATCTTGAGTTACTGATGTTCTGAGATTCAAAGACTTTGAGATTCTAAAGTTTTAAGGTTTAGAAATCCTGAAATTCTCAAACTTTAAGATATCATACGTCTGATACTCTGGGATTTTTAAGCCCTGACAGTTTGAGGCTCTGCGACTCGAAGTCTCCAAGAGTCGATGACAATGAAATTCTAAAAGTCAGAAACCTGAAAATATCCTGAAATTTCTAAATCTTGAGTTACTGATGTTCTGAGATTCAGAGACTTCGAAAATCTAAAGTTTTAGGGTTTAGAAATCCTGAATCTCTCAAACTCCAACATACTACACGTCTGAGGCCCTGGGAGTATGAGACTCTCAGCCTGAAATTCTGAAACCAAATGTCTTTCAAAGACTGGAACTATAAGATTCTGAGAGGCTGAGACCTGAATTCTCCCTAACATTCTCAAAACCTGATTCACTGACATTCTCAGAGCCAGAAACTTGAAATTTCCCTGAAATTCTCCGACTATCAGATTCTAACATTCTGAAATTCCCCACCTTGAAATTCTCACACGCCTGCTGTTAAGTATCAGCATATAAAACTATTAATACAATAGTTATATAATTCAACCATTTTTTCTATTAAGAGTAAATTAATAACAAGACTGAAATTCAAACGCGAAGACCAGGCTTATTGGAAATGCGTGTTTAAATAAATCAATATATGTAGGATTTTATTAGGAAAGGAAGGAAGGAAAGGAGATAGAAAAGGAAAATAAGTTCTTGATAGACGAGTCGTAGTTAGGAAAATGAAAAGAAATGGATGAATTTAATAATAATAACTGATTAATACAGATCGCACTTCGCACGCTGATTTCCGCAGTTCAAAACGCTCGCCAACCTTTGTGGCTCAAGAGTCGCTGTAACACTGACTTCTTTCTCTCGAACGCATCGCCGTCAACGAAAACATTTGAGACTCGTCAAAAGCGCCGACGACGAACGTTCGAGAGATCGAAACATTCACACAGCAGCATGCTTCCACACCGAACACACTTCCACATCGAACACACACACACAAACATGCTTCATTATCGCACTCATACATTCAATCCCACACTCGGCCGTCCTGCCAGGACACCTGCCCTCAGGTGTCACTACTTTCGATGTCACTATCACTATCACTGCGTTCATCAATCCACGGTTTCATATGGTCAATTACCGTAGATGTTTCACGAGGTCCTTCAATTTCACCAATTTTTCGAACGAGATATCGATCATTTCGCAAGACTTTCGTCACCGCGTAAGGCCCAAGAAATCTCGATGCGAACTTGAGTCCGGGTCGCTGCTGAGTTCGTAAAATGGCAACTAAGTCTCCCTCGCGGTATACCCTACTCTTTTTCCTCCTTTTGTTATAATTCCGTCGGTTTTCGGCTTGCACCTTTGATATTTGGTTTTTCGCGGTCCTTCTGATCTCGTCGCGGTTCTCTTGATACAAAGCGATCCATTCCTCTTCGATCAGCTGTCGGATGGATGGATCCTCCGCTAGACGCATGTTCGTCCCGAACAAAAGACGAAACGGTGTCGTTCCGATACTTCGATTAGGAGTCGAATTTAAATATTTTTGTGCCGTTTCCAAATAGCGGTACCACTCTTCCGGCTTAGGGGCGGACATCTTCGTAAGCAGTGGTATTAATGTTCTGTTTACGCGTTCCACTTGACCGTTGCTTCGCGGCACGCCGGTTGTTATCGTCACATGTTTTATCTTTTCCACATCACAATACTCCTTAAACGCGCTTGACGTAAACGCTGTTCCTCTGTCAGAAATTATCCTACTCGGATTTCCGAACACCGTAGACTGCGCTTTCAAATGACGCAATACCTCCGCCGTATCTGTGGACTTTGTTGCATACAACCACGTAAACTTTGAAAACGCGTCAACTACGATGAAAATGTGGCGGTAATTCTTTTTAGTCGATGGAATAGGTCCAAGGTGATCAATATGGTATGTATGCAGAGGTATTTCGCCCTTTTCTATGGAATTTAACAATCCCTCTTGCTTTCCCATCTTCCTTTCAGCCAAAATACAGTTCACACAATTTTTTACCACTTTCTCTACAATATTACGCATGTGAGGAAACCAAAAATCGCGTTTCAGCAGTTCCTCCGTTTTAGCCGCCGCAAAATGTCCTTTATCGTGGGCACGCCTGACTATTTGAGTGCGCATAGATTTCGGTACGACTAAACGCATGTCATCGTTAACTTTTCGGAAGAGCAAACCTCCCTTCGCAACATATTCGTCCGACCGCTCGCTTTTCACAAGATCAAATATCTTTTCCAACTCGTTATCTTCGCACTGCGCTCTTCGAATTCTCGCCATTATACCCGCTTCGCTTTCATCTATCGCAAAACAATGCGGAAGTGGATTCCGACTTAACGCATCGACGTGTGCCATGCCCTTACCAGATCTATGTTCGATCTTGTAATCGAACTCCTCTAAGAGAAGAGCCCAACGCGCTACACGCACACACAAATCTTTCTTTGTCATGGTTAGCGTAAACGCACGACAATCAGTCACTATTTTGAACGGTACACCCAGCAGATAAACGCGAAACTTTTTTAACGCTTTTACAATGGCTAGAACCTCCAACTCGTAACTCGTGTAATTTTCCTCGGCCGCGGTCGTCTTACCACTCGCATAATACGTAGGGTGGAGGCCACCATCGTCACTATCGCGCTGCAATAACATCGCGCCGTATCCAAACTTACACGCGTCCGTATGCAGTTCAGTCTCCGCGCCAACAGTATATAATTTCAAAACAGGCCTATCGCTTAACATTATTTTCAATCGCTCAAACGCACGGTCTTCTTCTTCCCCGAATTGGAATTCTGTATTTGCTCGCAACAAATTTGTTAACGGTCGCGCAATCACTGAATAGTGCGGAATAAACTTACGAAAGTATCCGGTCAACCCAAGAAATCCTTGCACCTGTTTAACCGTTCGCGGTTTCGGAAAATGCCTAACTGCAAGTGTTTTACGCTCGGACGGAGAAACCTTACCATCCTCAATTATGTGGCCTAGAAATTCAACGCGACTTTGCAGAAACGCACATTTTCCCCAATTTATTTGCAATCCAAACTCTGCCGCTCTTTCCAGTACGGTTCGAAGTTTTTGCAACGCATTTTCAAAATTCGTCGAAGGTACGATCAAGTCGTCCATGTACGTTAAAATTACCTTGTTAGCGATCAAATCTCTAAAAACAGCATTCACGAATTTCTGGAAAACAGCAGGCGAATTACAAAGTCCAAAAGGAACTCGCAAAAATTCATACTGTCCGTCGGGCACAATAAATGCAGTATATTTCCGACTGTTCGACTCGACTGGCACATGGAAAAATCCGTTTTTCAAATCAAGGGTACTGAAAATTCTGGCATTTTGCAACAAATCTAATTGGTCCTCTATAAGTGGAAGGGGGTACCTATCCTTAATTATTTTTTTATTAATTTGCCGGTAATCTACACATAATCTATTTGAGCCGTCTTTTTTCTTGACTAGTACAACGGGACTGGCATATTCAGACAATGATGGTTGTACTATCCCATCTCGCATCCATTCCGCAATTTGCAAATTAACAACTTCTTTTTCCGATGGCGATAATCGTCGCGGTCTTTGGTACACTGGCTCCTCGTCTTTCAAAATAATTTTCATCTCCGTCGGAGCCTCGCGGGCATTTATCGGGTTATAAGAATCTATGAGATTTTCGATCGCACGCTTATGCTCTTTATTCGCTATTTTCCATTCGGTCGCGTCGACTTCACAATCAATCTGAAAAATCTCCGGCACATCGCTCTCCCGTTGCTGTTTTTCTATCCGAGATATAGTTATTCTATTTTCTTTAATTTCTACCCCGACTGTACGCAAAAAATCTGCGCCTATTAACAATTCAAAACGCATCGTATCGTCGGGAATTACGCGAATAAGAATCGAATACGTGTTACCGTCCACAACAACGTTTGCATTAAATTCCCCTAACGTTTGATTGTTTTGGCTCCCGACACCGCGAAATCTGAGTCGGTTACTTTGTAAACGCGGCGCACCGATCTCGACAAATTTACTAGAACGCATTAAGCAGAGATCGCTCCCGGTGTCGATCAATGCCGTTAATTTGTGTCCGTTTACCAAAACATCTTTGTAATATTTTCCGTCGCAGAACCTTGAAGCTGCACAGCTCTCCTTCTCCGTTCGTCGCTGCCTCTTCTTACATTCCGCCGATATGTGACCAAACTCCTGGCACTCGTAACATTTCGGACCCCTGTCCTTTGTCGGGCAATCCGACAGCGAATGATGTCGCGAACCACAGCTCGTACATCTTTTTATCACCGTATCAGCTCGCCGTACACTTCTGTTTTTACTCAAATTGTTCACGTTCTGTTTCTCATATACACTTCTGTCTTTATTAAAATTGTTCACGTTCGATTTCTCACTTACGCGTCCCACATCCGTGCTCGTATGATTTTTCACTCTACACGAAATCGATTCAAATGCTTCCAAAAGAGATGTTTTTGATTTGAAACGATGCATTCGTGCTTGATCGCGCAACGCAGGGTCAGGAATACCATTTATTAAATTTGCAACCATTTCCTCTTCGTCAATGGGCACGGTATTCGCAAGAATTACCTTGTCGTGGAAGTATTCTTTAAAAGTTTCACCCTTTTTCCATGTCCGTTCTTCGAAAATCTTTCTTCTATCCGCTTTTTGAATGTCGTGGCGAAACATTCCTCGTATCTCAGCCATCAATTCCTCGAACGGCATTTCGAGATAATCCGACTTCGTATCGAACCACTCTCGCGCACTTCCTTTTATTCTCGAGGTTATCAAATATTTCATGTCCTCCTCAGCCAAATTGTACGTAACCCTCAGCCACCGTAATTGTTTTTCCCACCGTTCACACGCGTAACTGTCTCCGTCGAAGTACCCAAGCATATCAGCAATTTCCTTCAGGCTTATTTGCCGTCGATTCGTCACCGGACTGCTTGTCTCACGCACTGTCGCTTGTAAGGGTTGTGCAATGTTCAATTCTTGCATTCGTCGCATGAGCTCGATCTCGCGACGCGCAATTTCCAATTCGCGCTCAGCCACTTCTTTTTGCCGACGCAGTAGATCCATTTCTGCATCCATTTTTGCTCTTTCGTCCTCACTACTGCTAGAACGTCTTTCCATGCCGGAATCTTGTTCTATCGTGCACGTTGTATCGCGAATGTCCTCACTGATATTTTCCATCCAGTCACCCGATGGATACGCGGTTGAGAGTCTTACAAGTAATTCGTTCTTCAATCCCGTGGTGGACAAACCCAAGGATTTCAATTTCGCTTTCAACTCAGACACTGTAAAATCCTGCGGATTCTTCGGCATCATAGCACAATAACTATCATGTTATGAGTTATTTTCTCGCACACACTGGTTTACGCACTAACTACGATTTCACTGTCTATCAATCCCGGACGAGCCCCCAATTTGTAGGATTTTATTAGGAAAGGAAGGAAGGAAAGGAGATAGAAAAGGAAAATAAGTTCTTGATAGACGAGTCGTAGTTAGGAAAATGAAAAGAAATGGATGAATTTAATAATAATAACTGATTAATACAGATCGCACTTCGCACGCTGATTTCCGCAGTTCAAAACGCTCGCCAACCTTTGTGGCTCAAGAGTCGCTGTAACACTGACTTCTTTCTCTCGAACGCATCGCCGTCAACGAAAACATTTGAGACTCGTCAAAAGCGCCGACGACGAACGTTCGAGAGATCGAAACATTCACACAGCAGCATGCTTCCACACCGAACACACTTCCACATCGAACACACACACACAAACATGCTTCATTATCGCACTCATACATTCAATCCCACATATACTTTATGTTAACCCTTTGCACTCCTATGTCGAGTGTGACTCGACATCAGTTTTTATCTCAGGAGCTCCTTTGTCGAGTCGCACTCGACATTTTTTCATGTCCAAATAAATAGATGTCGCGCACACGTTATCGACGCTCTTACCGACGTGGTTTATTATTATTACTATTATTAAGGAAGAGAAAACTTACCTAACTTACATCAACCTGCTCACAGTTTGAAAATTGTATAACCGTTACCCTCTAAATATTTACAATGAGTGAAAGGAACGAAATAAATAAGTATTTTGACAGTACTGATAGTGATGACTATATGCAAGAAGTAGATCTTGAGTACAATATAGTCGACGAAGAGGATAATACAAATGATCTTGCTAGTGGTATCGCAGAGGTCAATATAAGTCAAAATTCCGATACAGACTCGGAAATATATTTCCATCGTCGGCACCGTCCTCAACGTGTTAAAGTAAATTTCAAATAAAACACTTAAAAGCGTTTGGAGCTGCTGGTAACTAAATTGAAATAAAATTCGGAGTGCAAAGGGTTAAGACTATGACGTCCGGTGGTTCCACATTGGTGCCATGCGAAAAATATCGGCCAAGCGTTGGTGGCTCCACGATACAAAAAATCTTGTAGTTATCTACATATGTAGTCTTCATAATTTCAAAAAACTGAGGAGCAAAATTTAGAAATGCCGATGAGATTTTTAAAACTTAACAAATTTTGTCTCTCGAGGTCCTCGAAAAACATTCGGCCACGAGCGAAATGTTATGAGTCAGTTCTTCCGGCGGGAAACGAAAAAATCTCAATCAGACGTGCGGACGGCATATTGCTAATATTACTTTTTATTATAAGGCTTTGAAAGAAACGTCTTTATACTGCTAGAGTTTAGAACGAACTAACTGTGGATGCCCAAAAGACGAGCTCGGGCCAACCCAGTAATATAAACTGTTTATGTTACTCTCCCCTACACTGCAGAGAGTCTCCTGTTTAGATTAGGAATTCCTAGAACGTAGAGTCTTTTTTGAACTCATTTAATATATGTAATATTATATTGTTAATAATAATTCAATAAGTCTCATAGTGGAAATGAAACCACTGAAGGAAACAAAATGAACTTCAAATGCATTCAAAAAATTAATTAACTCAAAAATATCTACCTCTCGACTCGTATAATAAACGTGAAAATATTAAAGTCATAAGCCTTAACAGAGTCTCCGTGGAAAATCTCGAATGCACGATATCTTCGGTTCTCCCCTTTTACAGGAGAATATCTTTACTCGCTATAAACCGAATGATAGCGGGGGTAATGTATAAGCGATATCGATACAATATCGAGATAGAGTTCGACCATCGAGGGTGTCGCTCCAGGCGGCCAGGACCGCGAATTATGTGCCGAACGTGCGAGATCTTGCGAACACGACCTACGACAATCACTTTCCTCCAACGCCACCGGCTTCTTCGTGATACTTTCTGCCGTATCGAGCTATCCTATCGCGAGAGCGGGAAAGCTCGATAAAACAGCGTGTTTTTAAATATTCGGTAGGTTTTACGGGGTTACTTAGGGGAGGATTATTGTTGGTTTATGGGAAAGGGGTGTATTTAATAGGATATTTAAAAGAAGGGTTTATTTAACAATAGATGTAGCGAGGGCCAGTTAAAAATATTATCAGTTTTACATAAATGGGAGTTAATGAATAAGGGGATGAATTCTCGAGTGGATCAAATTAATACTAAATAATAATCTGTAATTTTTTTATTTTTGACGCTACTAGTTAATTTGATATTTAACTTCACCCGACGTAGAATTTTAGAAAGCTAGTCTTTGCAATAAAATGTGCTATGTTTTGAAAGAATCAGCGTGAAAAACCGAAAAATTCCAAATTATTATTTAATATTAATTTGATCCACTCGAGAATTCATCCCTTTATTCTTTAAATTCTATTAAAACTGTTAGGTTTTAAATAGAGTAGCGAGTGAAGGATTGTATCAAACAATGGTTCTTAATATTTATTATCCAGATTGCACAGATTTATTCTGATTTATTTACAGCTTCTACACACGTTTCCTATACAGAAAGTAAGTAAAGTTAAGTAGATGGCTCCACGTTCGACGCGGTGAATATAAAAATATCAGCATTCCAAAAAAACAGACTAAAAAAAGACACACATCTATTAATTTGCAATTATTATAATATATCTAATCTCATTTACATGTCTTTATTAAATTTACAATATAACATAAAATTCATTTGCTGGGGTGAAATTACACCCACGATACCGTTAACGTGATTTTTTTAGATGATACATTTTAAGGGTTAAATATATCAAATAAGTATTTTGAATAAAGATGGATCTAGGGGCAAAAAATACGATCAGTTACTTAATTTGTGTGTTATACGTGAAATATCTATTGTACTGCTTCTCTATAAAGAAAAATATTTTTAAAGAAGTAGGAACCCGTCGATTTGACGGCTGCCGTAGATCCAGTGTTAATACTTCAAAATTTGAGATCTGATTAATTCTACACTACAATACGAGCTACATTGTACAATCAGATAGCAGTTTTTCATTTATTATTTTATTATTGGTATTTAATTTGAATTTTGATAAATGACTTAACTATAAGTTAGTGATTGATGTCATACTGTCTTATTATTGAAATTAGAACTATCCACGTTACAACTATTATATTTAAATATACCGAATACGTCCTTCGCAAATACCAACGCTAGAGGTGAAAAAGATGATCGATCAAGTATTGGGATGGCACCTAAGTGATTGTGGATTTTGATGACAGATGGTTTTAGCACTTTTTTTTGTTTTGTCAACATGTGCAAAGCACCTAATTTATAGTTTTCTTGTTGTTTGGACTTCCATTTTTAATTAGTACAAGAAAACGTATCGATGAGACATTTAGTTTCGCTTTTATTCCAATTTGAAAATGGAAGAACAGAACGCGCATTTCAGACATATTTTATTGTATTATTTCCGAAAAAGGAACGCATCCCAAGCATACAATAAGTTATGTGCCGTATATGGAAATGAAGCCTTAAAAGATAGGCAGTGTCAAAATTGGTTTCTCAAATTTCTTTTGGGTGATTTTTCACTCCAAAATGCGCAACGATCTGGTCGGCCAGTTACAGTTGATGAGAGTCATATCAAGACTATTATCGATTCAGATTGTCATAGCACAACACGAGAAATTGCAGAGAAGCTCAATGTATCGCATACATGCATTCAAAAAAAATTAGAACAGCTTTACCATGTTAAAAAACTCGATTTATGAGTCCCTCATCAGCTTAAGGACATTCCTTCTTATATAAAATCCACAATCACTTAGTTGCCAACCCAATAATTCAGGTTTTATAAGATAGAAATGGAATACATGCTTCATGGATTTTCTATCAATTTGAGGAATTTTTCAAAAGAATTGGGAACCGGGTATTTTGTCCGGCTTAGCAGTCTTACTGTAAATTTAGCTGTACCATGTGAGTATGAACGGTTGAATGGTAGAGTTGTTTGGAATAATTTTTTTAAATGTTCTTCAAATAATATGTGCTCAGTTATCCTGCAATATTCAATTAGTTTTGAAGTTTCAGTTTATTTCGAATATTGTTGCAGCTGACGAATACTTGCGTGTGTAGAGTTTTTTTTGTAAATACTTTACTGTAAATTGTAATGGATCCAAAACAAAGCCAAAGAAGCAAATTGTAACTGTCCCTATTTCAAACATAAATGTATAGTTTCAACATAATGCAAAGTAGAAGAATAGAAGCAGACTGGCAAATAATTTGTATAACTAATTATAATCTCTTGATTCAAACTTCCTACCTATTCTGATAGTAACAATAACAAATCCTACTGCATCTTTGTGAAAATTCTCAGTCCTCTGAATAATCGAAAATTAATTTTACGCGGTTTCCACCATCCTCACACTTAAATCCTCCCAAAAAACAAATCGTCATAAATAACAAATATCGAAAAAGCCACGAATTCGTAGAATTAAAATATTCCAGAAATCCCTTTCACTCAAAGCCGCCTGAAAATGTAGTTTTAAATTCCAACAAAGCAGATTATCATAAATAGCAAACATCCAAAAAGCCACGAATTCGTAGAATTAAAATATTTCGGAAATCCTTTCCACTGAAATCCCCCCGAAAATTTGGTTTTAAAATCCAACAAAGCAGATTATCATAAATAACGAACATTCAAAAGGCCACGATTTCGTCAGAATTAAAATATTTCATAAATCCTTTCCATTGAAATCCGCCTAAGGAATTAGTTTTAAATTTCGAAAAAAGACAGATTACCATAGATAGAAAATATTCAAAATGCCGCTAATTCGTAAAATCCAAATATTTCAAAAATCCTTTCTACTCAAAACCGTGCTTCCCAAGCCGCTTGAAAAATTAGCTTCATCGAGCTGTCGTCGGCACGTCAGCTTATTCGGAAAAAAAATCGCCGATAATACTTCAAGGACCATGGAGGCTTTCCAGGAGCGAAATATCGTCTCTGCACGTTCGTCGCTGATCGACGTGGTTCACATTCTGTTTCCGAACTCGTAGTAGATCCGAAAACTTTCGATAACATCGTAAACTCCCGTGCAAAAGTTTGCGCCTCCCTTCCACGGGAACACGGGGCACGGCGGAGTCCGCGCGGAAGTCAAAGATTCACGATTTTGTTACCGGATTATTTTCTTTTACGGGAGTTTCTCCGATAATACGTCCACGTGGCATCGCACTCGATATTTCATATCTTACACCACCTGCACGAATTACTCAACTGTCATAATATCTCTTGCTCTTTACTTCAACTCTTTGAGGCACAAGATTCCAAGGCAAAAATAGACCCTACTTGCACACACGGATTATCTGTATTTGAAAGCAACGGAATATGATAACTTATGTTCCTTTTTTTTACAGAATTATCGAATTTTTCTTTGTGTAAGTTGAGGTTTTGAGGCTTTTGAGGAACCCAGTATCAGATCACCCTGATGGAGCCAGCTGCAATGCTGGCGAAACGTCGGATGTTTTACAACACCCAACGCGGTTTAAACCCGAAAATTAAAAGCATTGTTCCGTTTATGTAAGTTGGTTTAGGAAGATTCTACAATGCAAGGTGGATGTAAAGTGTAGTAAGGGTATTAAAATATGTAGTAAGGTATTAAATAAATGGAAACACACACACAGCACAAATTAAACAAAACTAGAGTATATATATTTGGTAATAATTATATGTAGTAATAAGAGTAATAGTAATAATATAAATAATAATAATAGTAATAACGGTAATAAGAGTAATAAAGGCACGACATCCGTCTCACTAAGATGATCGAATCAGACTGCGTAAAAAGCTACGCATCGGCGTTTGTCGCTAGGCAGACGACACGTGGGTACAGGCCATTCAGGCCCGTGCCTACGAAATCCCTTCATCTAATACAATCTTTTTTTTTTTGAAAGGGGGCACTATAAAAGAAAGATTGCAAATTTTTCGGAACAGGACAACTTCCTATAGCGCGAATTCCTACCGTGTTATAGGAGAGTCTACTGTATTCATTTTTAAGAAAATTAATGCTAGATTTACAAACGATTAACACGGTATAATTAAAAATGTCAAATAAATGCCTTAGAAGAAAAGGAATAAAAGAGGGGAAATACTTGATCGATTTAGCGCTAGATCTACCAGTGTGGTGAAAATGACTTATTTTGAATTTTTTGCAAATATTCCTGATATTCCAACGCTGTTTAGTTTTGTATATTTTAACTTTAAAAATATATATAGCGTAGTTAACATATTACTAAATATATGTGCAAAAGATTAACACAATGCAGTGTTCCGATTTTGCAAAAATAAATTCCAAAAGCAGGTCTAAAAAGTAGCGCGAAGAAAAGAAACCTTAACCCCTTGCCGTACAATAACGAGAGACACTCGTAACGCGATATATGGAATAGGAAATTCGGAAGTTTTTCAGAAACTATTAAATTAAAAATATCAGTACGACAAAATTATTTACGATCAAATTATTTCAATGCTGCTAATTGTTGCGTTAAGCTATGCGCTATATTAGAAATCAGGGATGGATTGTTATTTCATCAATAAATTCTTAGTTATTTCGCATTCAGTCGCAAAATAAATGGTACGGCAAGGGGTTAACCTCTTGCGCTATTTTGACGTGCAATATACGTCTCTGGTAATTTCCTGCTATACTGAGAATGACGTACAGTGTACAGGGTGTAAGACATTTAATGGTCATGTTTTCGGGGGGTTGTTCTAGAGTTCGGATTGGATGAAGATTTGTAAAAATTACTTTCCGCAAAATTATTTGTAAAATTTCGTAAAAAAATTGGTTGAAACTGGCTCGGCTATCTTCTTCGTATTGTTACGTAGGTAAAATGTCTGAGAGGAACCATGGATCAGAAGTGAACCGTTCTCCCACAAATCGACTTTTAATTGGGCCTCCGCGATCTAATTTTCGCTTAGTAAGTGAGAGAGTCAGCTGTTCCTTCGGAAAGAAACACACAAGATATCCTTGTCGGCTAGGAAGACGTCAATGACCTGCGCTCGGTGTCAGGTTCGCTCATGGGTCCTCCCGGGGAAAAGAACATAAACACTTGCACTGCTCTTAGTGGTTCGGTGACCCAGTCCCCCAATTTCCAATGTCTAGTAGCACGCTTCTCCTCAGACTGTTCGAGCCGACAAGGATATCTTGTGTGTCTCTTTCCGAAGGAACAGCTGACTCTCTCACTTACTAAGCGTGAATTAGACCGCGGAGGCCCAATTAAAAGTCGATTTGCGGGAGAACGGTTGACCTCTGACCCATGGTTCCTCTCAGACATTTTACCTACGTAACAATACGAAGAAGATAGCCGAGCCAGTTTCAACCGATTTTTTTACGAAATTTTACAAATAATTTTGCGGAAAGTAATTTTTACAAATCTTCATCCAATCCGAACTCTAGAACAACCCCCCGAAAACATGACCATTAAATGTCTTACACCCTGTACAGGGTGTTTCAAAAGGTTTTGTCATGGCTTCGGGAGGTTGTTCTAGAGCTCGGATTGGATGAAGATTTGTGAAAATTACTTGCCGCAAAATTATTTGAGGAATCCCCTATTCAAACTGGAGCGGCTATCTTCTTCGTATTGTTACGTAGGTAAAATTTCTGAGAGGAACCATGGGTCAGAAGTGAATGTGAATTGTTTTTCACATTGGTAATAGCTCTTAACTGTAGAACAGCATTATTCAAACGTGAAACTGGTGCAATTACACAGAACTGCATTTTTTATTAAAATTGTATTATTTTAATAGCGATATATTAAATTAAAACCTAGTCAGTATGATAATAGTTTTATTGTTATTCTTAGTAAGCATTATCTTTATTCAAATCCCTGAAATGGAAAGTGAGAGTGAAGGTAGTGATATTATTCGACCACTTTCAAAAAGAAAGCGACCTATGATAAGCGAGGGTGAAGGAAGCTGGTAGTGAATCTAGCGATATAGTTCTTCCATTTCGGAAAAAATGTAGAATGCCAGACGAAGGAGATGGAACTATAATAATAATATAATTAAAATCATAATTATAATTATAATTATTATTATATTAATAATATTTATAACTATAATTGTTATTATATTAATAATAATTCTGATCGAAGCTTTAACAGAAATTATTCCAAATAAAAGCTCATTTGGAATTTCTTTGGGTGAGATGGGCATACATTTCTGCCAATTAATTGATAGCGCAAGAGGTTAACGATAAGAAGCGCAGAATTCGACTCTCACATTGGCATAGCCTCTTGGTCCAATATCCGATAGACTTTCCAAGTGAAATCGCGAATCAAACGCGGGCGCATAGTGTAGCGTAAATTTATCGTCGAAGCAGGATTACGAGTGTCGGATAAAGCTTGCTTTGCCGCACGCAGTGCAGCCACGCACGCTCTTCGGCCTCGGAGGTAAAGCTGGCAAGCTTAAACTTAGGTGCCAACCAATCACAGCCGCCGAACTGCCACAAAGCCAAGGCTTTGTGTTCGAATTAAATTTTAAGCGAGAGCGCAGCTAGCAGCTTCGTCCATGGAGTATCGTCGACGAGCCACCCTCTGCTACCTGCTCATCCCGTCATGCTGCTAGTAAAGCTGCAGCCGGGGATGAAGATAAAATTTCGAAGAGCGGAAGAACGAGTGCGTGTCTCCGTAGTAAAATTAAACACTTTGGTTTGACGCAAAATTGACGGGTGGATGAAAAGTAATTGAGGATTTAGGTGGATGGATTTTTTTGATTTGTAGGTGTTGATGATTATCGGAGGCTTCGCTAGTCGATGCGAGGTTGTTAGGGAGTGAGGTGGATGGATTTTTGTTAATGTTTAGGAGTTGATTTTTATTGGAGAATCGGCGAGTGGATGCAAACTAGTTAGGGATTTAGGTAGATGGATATTTATTTATTTGTAGGAGTTAATGATTATTAAAGATTTGACGGATAGATGCGAAGCAGTTAGGCATATAGGTGAATGCATGTTTGTTGATTTGTAGGGGTTGATAATTATTGAAGGATTGACGGGTGGATGCAAACTAGCTAGAGATTTACGTAGATGGATATTTATTGATTTGTAGGCGCTGATGATTATTGGAGAAATGGCGAGTCAATGCGAGGTAGTTAGGTGAATGCATTTTTGTTCATTTGTGAGGGATGATGATTATTGAAGGATTGGCGGGTGGATGCAAACTAGCTAGGGATTTACGTAGATGGATATTTATTGATTTGTAGGCGCTGATGATTATTGGAGAAATGGCGAGTGAATGCGAGGTAGTTAGGGAGTTAGGTGAATGCATTTTTGTTGATTTGCAGGGGATGATGATTATTGAAGGATTGGCGGGTGGATGCAAACTAGTTAGGGATTTACGTAGATGGATATTTATTGATTTGTAGGCGCAGATGATTATTGGAGAAATGGCGAGTCAATGCGAGGTAGTTAGGTGAATGCATTTTTGTTGATTTGTGAAGGATGATGATTATTGAAGGATTGGCGGGTGGATGCAAACTAGCTAGGGATTTACGTAGATGGATATTTATTGATTTGTAGGCGCTGATGATTATTGGAGAAATGGGGAGTGAATGCGAGGTTGTTAGGGAGTGAGGTGAATGGATTTTTATTGATTTTTAGGAGTTGATGATTGATGAAGATTTGACGGATAGATGCGAAGCAGTTAGGCATATAGGTGAATACATTTTTGCTGATTTATAGGGGTTGATGATTATTGAAGGATTGGCGAGTGGATGCGAACCGGTTAGGGATTTAAGTGCATGGATTTTTATTGATATTTAGGTCTTGATGATTATTGGTGGATTGACGAGTGGATACAAACTAGTTAGGAATGTAGGTAGATGGATTTTTGTTGATTTGTAGGATTTGATGATTATTGGTGTATTGACGACTGGATGGAAACTAGTTAGGGATTTAGGTAAATGAATATTTATTGATTTGTAGGAGTTTATGATTATTAGAAGATTGGCGAGTAGATCCGAAGGAATTGTGGATTTAGGGAGCTGAGTTTTGGTGATTCTTCGGAATTGTTGACTGCTGGAGGACTGGTGGTTGAGTTCGACAAGGGTAATATAAATTTCTAATTTTTATAATAATAACAATGACAATGACAATGACAATGACAATGGCAATGACGATGACAATGACAATGACAATGATAAGAATCCTTTATTGCACAGGGAATATAATTGAGACATACAAAAATATTGACATGTTTTAAACTCAATTAGTTTATTTAACATTCTAAACACTTGTGAGCACTTAAGAGCTAGTAAACTAATCTAGGATTAAGCTTAGAGGAAAAAGTAGAAAATAAAAAGCCTCAACTGTAGACTGTTCTAATTGTATTCATAGCAGAGAGCGTTGATTAGAATATAATTTAGTTTATTGTTGATTTAACGACAAAGATAAGATTCTTTTGATTGGCAGTTAATAGGATTTAAATCGGCTGAAGTATCAGGGGGCCGAAAAGAAATATTGTTTCTTCAGATATTTTGCTTAATAACCAATTGATCTTTATTGGTTCGGCTTTGAAAATTTGCCCACCAGATGACGAAAGGTTGTTGATAAGAAGGGTGATTACATCGTTCGTTAAAAACCAAAATTTGTTACAAATTTATTTGTTCGAATTTAATGTAAAAAAATGACATTACCTTCCGGTCCCCCTAATATTAAAGAATCAGATATCACACCACCCATAAAAGATTAGCTAACGAAAAATTTGACGTTTTAATACAAAAGTGTTTTTACACGATCATGAATATTATTATATTTAAAAAAATATTTTTTTTCCAAGTGTAACGTCGTTATACTTACAAGGATTACATAGAGAAATCAGACTTTTCACAGTACACATTAATTAGTAACTAATTGCACTCATGATATAGATGTTAAAAATTGTGATAGTGATATTGCAAGCCAATTAGCTGCTAATTTTAAACATTAGAAAATTTCGTATCAGATGAATATTGGAGAAACCCCATATATCATTACGCAGTTTTACCAAGATTGTCCTGCAATATTTTAACGGGGCTTAGGTTGCGTTTTTGAAACAACCGTTTGACGTACTCTCAGCCATTTTCGTTCTGTTACTCTTGAAATTGAAACGAATAGTTGAATATACCACCTTCCTCCCTTTTGCACTAAGTATTTTTTAATCCAAAAGGAGAAAAGACTCGCAGGAAATTTGCACGAGCGTGGCGACTTCGAGGGCGGAATTTAAAGAGAAAAGAAATGGCTCATTTTTTAAATATTTAGAATTAAATTTAAAAGTTCTCTCTCAGTTTTCGAGAGTACGCGCGCCAACCGCGGGTTTCATTTTAATTGAAATTAATTTTAAAGCAGATGCCTCTCTTTTTTGCAAAAAAGAGAAACGAGCCACTTTCTCAGGATTGTCTCATTTCCCCTAGTGGCGATATATCGCGCGATTTTTCGGGGATCCGTGCGCGTTCTTCCATTTTTTTGTTGTTGTTTCCATTTCGGGATGAGGAAAGTCGAGAGCAGCATCGACAAATTGGAATTTCCTTTGCAGATTCCGTTTGTTTCCGTCGTTCAGAGGCAACCATGTGGAACTTTTAATTGAAAAGTGAAACGGATATCGTTAATAAACATTTCTTTTGCCTACGTTTATTAGAAATGAATCTATCGGGTCAATTTCCACTCGGATCTCCACGGAAGAATTGCTACAAAATGCATTCCAATTTCGGAAATAGTAAGTCATTCTTCCCGCCCTTTTTCTCGCGAGATTCAAAATTTTTTCAATTACCATAATTACTGAAAATTAATAATCCCTGTAACAGTTTATGGGGGTTTTAATAGTCACTTTCAATGATCTGCAGTGAAACTTTCTTATTTCGGAGATTGCAAATTATGGCATCAGCCTTTTGTCTCACAAAATATCAAATTTTTCGAATCACCACAGTCAGAGAGAAGGAATGATCTCTATAACAGCGTCTGGGGAGTTGAATTGCCAAGTTCAATGAGCTGCAGTGAAACTAAGAAACAACCATCTACTTTCACAGGTTGCAAATCATTGCAGCAGCATTTAGCTCCACAAAATTTCAAATTTTTGAAATCACCACAGTAGTGAGAAAGAATAATAAGAGTCTGTGGGGTTTTTAAATATCGAGCTGAATGATTTGCAATGAAATTGAAAATATGAATTCCCCAAATTGCAACCTCCAGCTAATAAAACGTGTTTCGTAATTAAATGATACAGTAATAGAGAAATTCATTATTTTTAATTATGCAGGAACGAGGCTATTGAAACTGAATTATGAAACGGTAATGATCTATGCAATTTATAAATGCGAACGGGAATAATTCCGATAGATATCCACGTATTACAATGTTTTACATGGAAATGATTTAATCATCCGCCTGTGTTTAATATTAAATTTATTGTTTCACGTCGATTTATTATTTACTTCCCTTCGAGAATATTCTCTCGGCGGGATATTTAAATGCAGGGTTTCTCCGGTACGAGAATGCAGAATTTTTCAAAGTTTAATATCAAAAAGTGAATTAAACTCTTAAAATGAAAAAGACAGGGAAGAATTCTCAATCCACCTTACGTCTTGAACAATGGAGTCTGCCAGAGGCAGAGTTATATTATATCTAATTCGGCGATATCGTGTAAAAAGAAAGGGCGGATAGAAAGAAAAGTTCAAAAGTCCCGAAAACTGAAGACAAAGCTTTCTATGGGTTACTGATAAAATAGCAGCAATTTCGAATTCACTGAGTCCTTATATTGCTACAAAATTCCATACACGATGAACTGAAGATCAGAAAAGAAAAATTCAGACAAAGCGAAAACCTCAAAACAAAAATCAATAATTCCAGTTCTTCAAAATTAGACTTTTTCAAATTTTATGACATACTCGTTAGCTTTTCTACAGACGATGGACATTTATGCAAATTTCATTTTTCATTGCAGCACAGAATTATTTCAGTTACTAAATATTATAACGATTATCAAAATAACACTGTCCGAATAATGCTGGAATTTTCTACATTATTCGACATTGAAATAGTTATAAACAATAATTAATATACTACTCAAGATGCAACCATTTTCAACTTTAACGTTTTAACCCCATAAATACGCAATTTTAATAGGGAGACTTCCACTTCTATGGCTATAACAGAAATATAAAAAATCCTGCGATTCCACCATCAATCGAATAGTCCTTGTTGCAAGATACAATAAAAACACGCATTAAGGCCCTAGCATTTTTAGAATTTTTTTTATATGTGATATGTATACCATACCTTTGGTGGTTCTACACCAACATAAAACAGTGGGTTCTTTGCGACATGACCGTAGCAATTACGGAAATAAAACGATATAATATTAAATTTATTGTTAAGGTTAAGTGAAATTACCAAAGCACTTAAGATCTGCCATCATTAGGGAGTTAAAGGTTCAAACGCGATCGAAACGATGAGGTAATCCAAATTAATTTCAGTTAAAAGATTAGCAAATCATCATACTTCGACTTGCAAGTTTTTCAGTGTCAGATTTTAAATGCTACAATGACGTGTAAAAAATAATAATAAAATCATTTAAAACAATCTTTATTCATCTCAGGAGTAATATAATTTTAATTACAATATTTATAGGGTCCTACTCTAATTTAGTCTCAGACGAGTGACCAAAGACTATCGGTACTCGTCTTCGAATAAACCGAATAGATTCCCTTAGAATTAATTAACAATGTCGTAACCTAGAAACTAAACTGAACGCGTGTAATTAAAAAACTAGTGATTAACTTTATTAACTATATAAAAATACAAAACTCTGAATAATACTAAAATAACTCTAAATATAAATCTCTCACTAAAACTCTCTCCACTCACGCCATGACTCTCACTCTCTAAAACTCTCCACTCAACTCCGTATTCTCACCTCAACTGACTCTTTCCAAATTCACGCTCGCATCCACCCTCAATACTCTTCGTCACAGCATGCATTCTTCGTCTTTCTCGCAGCAGGCGTTCTCTGTTGCACTCACTCAATTTCTCTTTATCTATAGACTAAACATTCATGCTAAACCTGGCATCCATCGCTTTCCAAATCACGTACTCTAAACATCCACTCTCGCTTATGTACAAACCATCCACACTCACTTATTCCAAAATTAATATTATTTACGTGTAGAAAAATTCCGTTCCTACATATTTAACAAATTTTAATGTTACGATTTTAAACATCTAAAGTGCTCCTTTGTTCTACTTTCTCTCTTGCTCTGCAATATTTGCAATCTGAGCGCTACAACGATTTACAACGATGCATTTTTCCTCCTCTTCTATAATTTGTGCATCAATAATTTACAAGCAACTCCTACAATATTTGCCAATCCGTTTACTCATAACATTATTTCACAACATTATTTCACTCATAACAATATCTTTGGATTTTGTGAACATCTCCTTCTTTTTTTCGTAATTGATGAATACACTCAAACCTGTTTTTGTGCGGTGGATAGGGACCGCATAAAAGAAAACGCATCAAAAAAATCGCACAAAACTTCACGAGTAGCTATAAGAGATAGTTTTCGCAGCACAATTAAAAAGTATTTCTTTTCGTGCGGTGAATAGGGACCGCATAAAAAAAGTCTCGCGTAAAAAATAACTCAAAGCTTACGAAATAACTAGGAATTGTTTTTTTAAACGAAATCAAGACACAAGGTTTGGTAGCTACTTGGAATCTGATTTAGAAAATGCACATGCAAACATTTTTAAATATTTTATTTAACACTAGAACTACCGGCGTTAAGTCGGTTATATTTCAATATATTAAATAAGTACTTTGAGAAAAGAGGAATCACGAGGCGGAAAAGGTGATAAATTCGGTCATTTATGTTTTTTGAGTTGGACGTAGAATATTTCTGCTATGACTCTCCTATAAACTTTGAGAATTTTTGGAAAAAATTGTGCACCAGTCATTTTGACTGGTTTGGTAGTTCTAGTGTTAAATATTTACTTATTTCACACATACAAAACTTTTCAAAACGTATAACCATTATCCTTCGTAGTCTGACAATACGCGAACTTTCTTGTGGTAAACTGGTACAAAATCACTTTCGTCACTTGAAGATATGTATAGAGTTCAATAACATACAGTGTAATCGGCTAATGCAATACTTATGTAATGTGATGAACTACATATTAAAAATCGAAAAATATAGCCAATCAAACCTACTATGTACTTATTTATTGATAACTTCGTCAATTATGTTTCAATTTGATTGAAATTTTCATATACCGCACAAAAAGAATCGCACAAATGAAAAATCGCACAAAAAAAGACCGCACAAAAACAGGTTTGAGTGTAGTCTAAACACCCACTCTCGCTTATATACAAACCATCTGACAGAAGTTTTCGGGATAATAAAAGCCTCGTCGTTTTATTATCACACTTTAGTTATATTTAATATATAAAAATGATAGTTACACGTGTACATTACATTGCGGCGTGGAGGAGACTGCTTGCGCCCATAAAGATTCTGGGAGGTTTGCCTGCAACATCATACATCCAGCCATTTCATTTTTGATTTGATTATATTAATCCTTTCGAGTTTCTTTGATACGTACTCTCGTCCGTTGTCCGTACGCAGTTTCTTTATTTTTCGTCCCGTTTGTTTTTCCACCTTCTGCTCGTAGTCTCTGAAAGCTTGAAAAATAACAGACCTATTTCTAATCATGACTGTTTCCGTATATCTGCTAAAGTCATGTATAAAAGTTGCAAAATATTTTGCGCCGCCGAGCGACTGTGTTTTCATTGGACCGCAGATATCTGAATGAATCAGACCTAAAACTTCTGTCACCATCCACACTCACTAATTCCAAAATTAATACTATTTATCCGTACAAAAATTCCGTTCCTACATATTTGTATTAATTATAATTGAGTAGAGCGCCGTAGATCGCTGGTGCTTGGGAGGCACACTTGGAACGTTAGGGGTTAATCTTTACATAACGTCAACACAAGTTTGAAGCTGAAAAATGCAGAACTCGATCGAAGTAATTCAAGTTAATTCCAATTAAAAGATCAACAATCTCCTCTACCTAGGATAGGGCGATAGATCGTGGAGAAGGGTCAAAAACATTACGATGCATCGACGGAAACGCGATCAGAACGATAATTCGTCCCTTTTAGTCCACATAGCCTCGTGGGCGTCGTTATCCGGGTCTGCGTGCGTATTTACGCACTAGAGGAATCAATAAACCATGTCCGGGTGCCGGTTCAGCCGAGCGAGATGGTGCCAGACGCCATTCGAGAGGGCGCGGAAGGGGTGAAATACTCGCCCTTACACGCTATTCGGCTATTAGACAATACAAACAGGAATAGCGTTTTATGAGCCATCCGAAACTTCTACATTGGCTGGTTTTTATCTCGTTAGAGGGATAAAGGTTGGTTGGGAATGGGGATCTTGGAGATTGGGGTGGTTTCCGTGTGGTGTTTGGGATACTGTGGGGTTGAAATGGAGGAGTTGGGGGTTTTGGGTATTTGGTTTTTGTAGATTCAGATGCTGAGAGGCTGTGGAACACTGAAATATAGAAATATAGATGTATTGAGACACTTTCAGATGTGATGAGAGATGCTGAGGCATGCGGATACTGAGAGACGCAGGGAGACTGAGATTTTGAGTTGTTGGTGGAAATTTTTATTTTTTTAGTTATTTATGGACTTAGACATTATGTACTGAGATTATGACATCGTACAATTTTGAAACAAATTTTCGGATATACTAAGAATCTTAGAATCTGTGGTGCTGGGATTTAGGACCCGTAATATCCAAAAATTCAGAGATTCGAATGTATCAATGCATAGAAAGAAATAGACGTAGGAATTAATTATATTTTGAGATTCTAAAATTCTACAATTTTAGATAATAAAATTGCAGGATTCAAAGTTGCGAAAAGCACAACTTTAAGATTTTCAAATATAATAGTACTAAAGTTCTTAAACTCTGAGATTTTCACATATTTTAGGTCTAAGATTCGGAGATTCTAAGATATTAATATGCAGAGGGTTTGAGATATCAGGATTTCAGGAGCCCAAAATTCTAAAACTGAAATTCTTGTATAATCCCTTGATAAAATTTGGAGCTACTGAAATCCAAAAACTCCAGATATCAAAACAATTAAATTTCCATTAATCGTTTATAGAAAAATTGAATTTTGTCACTAAAATATTAACCGCTTTTAAATACCGAAGTATTAATTCTACGTTCATTCTCCTTATCTCATGAAAAAGTCATATTGCATTTGTTATCACAGTTGATTTGCATAATTTATAGCGTCCTAACAACACTACGTATCATAATAACGAAATAATTATTACCGCAGAATTAATAACGAAGCACCGTTAGCGCGTATGCGGCTGCAAGTTTTATCGGAGTAACAATTATTGTTTGAATAATTGTTCGCGATGCATCGACGGTGGGATAATTATTCGCGATACCTAATTATTTGCGATGGACGAATGCTCGCGCATTTCATATTCAACGTCCCCATTATTTTAATACACCATTCTTCAAATAGTCGAACAATACCGTGCTTTTATCCCCTTCATTTCATCTTTGTCCAAGCATTATATCTTTCCCGTATAAAATCTCTTAAATTTTATTAATTCACAGTCCCATAAAATTCTTATTATTTATACCCTCTATATACATACTCCATATAATTATTTCTATGCTATTCTACCATCTAAGTAATTTAAAACTCAGGTACAAATAAAGTTATTCCATTTTCCTGTTCTTTCTAATGCACCCCCCTCTTTTTTCACCCTCTTTTTTCACCCTTGTTCTGTGTCTCACGCTCAGCTTTTCACACTATTTTTTTACTCTCTTTTCATTTTGCAGTCTCTCTCATCACTCTCAGTTTCTCTGTCGTTTTTCCTCCCTCTTTCACCATCCCCCTTCTTATTTTCCTCACCCTCGCCCATGCTTTTTGCCCCTTTCTCTTTCACTTCTTCCCCCTCTTTCCCTTATGCCCCATTGCGCAGTATTAATCCACATGCTTCATCGGACGACGGAATTATCGAGTACCCCATGGATCGTCAGTCGCCGGTGGGGTGAGCGGAAGGGGATGATTTTAAACGGGCCTCTCGTTAAAATGCGAATACTTGACTTAACGTACGCGACTTCACGTTATGGTTAAATAAATACAGGCGACGGAGCTTCAAGGAATCCATTCGGCCAAGTCGACGAAATTGCGAGGAGCAAGTGAACTGGGATTTTTCACCGATTTCACCCCCGTATTATTTTGAAAAGGTCAAAGTTTCATTTCCACTCGTCCCGAACTCCCTAATTGTACCTGCATCCGTGGAATTATCTGACGGATGAGCTTGTAGAAATTTACGTTTGAATTTTTGAAAAATTCTTACATGTCTCTTTCAACATTTCCAACCCTTTTTACAACATTTACAAAATTCTATACAATTTTCCGTGTAATGATGTTGTAACCAAATCTGTATTTATTATGATATAAATCAACTTAAGATATTCGCACTCGTGTAACTGGTTATTATTTAACAAAAGAACAAGAAAGAAAAATAACTACAATATTAGAATTAAAATAAGTGGACATTAGACTGATGTGAGCGGATATATTCGCAAAGAAAATAAAACGATGTCTGATCACTTACGGAACTACCGAGAGAATGAACCGGAAAAGAAACTAATTAGGCGAATAATCACACTTTCCGCGATAGCGCCGCATTTGCGAATCTTCCGGCACCGCGCAATTTTAAACCCTCAACAAATAATTTATCACTCGAATTTAAATCAGTTAAATGAGATAAGAAACTGTCAGAATAAAATTCCTGTTAACAGATATTATCTACAGGACACCATGGAGAAATCCATAAAAACATGAAAGCCGTGTTGATGCATTTCTTACGCACCAGCCATAAAACAGTAAAAAACAGTAATTTCCGTCGTTCGAACGGGTGCAACCCATGGTATCTCCTATCAGGAATAATCAGGTGGTTCGATACGATCGTCGATCACGAGGCAGACATTAAAAATTAAATACCCCATGCACATGGGAGCATGGGGTCGAAAAGGAGGGGGGTGGAAATGGCTGCGTGCGGTTAAACGAAAGCGTTTTTCATTCGAGGCTGTAGCTTCTCTTGTCCATCGTTATCGGACTATCGATAACGCCGTTGTCATTGCATTGCAGATCGCAATACAGGATAAACAATGAGCTGTCTCAGCACGATCGACGTGATTTATTTATGCGATCTGGCTGAAAGGTTCGTCGACCCCGCGCATCCAGCATGCTGGTTTAAGTCGTGATTGCACTTATCAAGTTTGGATTTCAAACGTTCTTACGAGGGAAATTTATATCTTCTTCACTTTTTATTAATTTGCTGTTGCTCAACTATTGTTTCAATTTGTCATTGTTTAACTAGGATGAATTGCAGAATGTTGCATATTATATTCTTTTTATTATTTAATGATTACACTTGTCGATGCTATTTTTCGCTGAATGAATATTTATGCTGATTCTTATAGATTTCGTGGCGCTGAACACGAATACGAAGTCCGTCTATATTCATCAGAATCCATTTTTGAGAAAATCAGTTACGAAAAATATGTCAACATTTTCAACCTTCAGAATTTTCTGCGTTTGAACCTTAACAATTATTTATGTTTTTTTGCACGCAGTATTTCTGCAAAGCCTCCTGGAGATAATGATACATATTAATTTAATGTTAGAAACATTTAAACATGTTTAAGCAACGCTCAAAGGGAAAACGACGCCCAATATGCTTCAGCCTTTGTGGATATTTTCCTATTTATCTTAAAAACCAGACGCCCAAAATGAATTCTAATAGCAGGAGGCGATAGAGCAGACATTTTTCTTGTGAAAACTATAATTGAAAGTTCCAACACAAGTTTTGTCTTCGGCTGAGAAATCAAAATATTTCCACAAGACACAAGCGACTGCCAGCGATTCTCAGCGCAGCCTTTTGACCAGCGCTAGTATTATACAGTGGGTGTAGAAAGTATTCGTACACCGACTAATTTCGAATAGTATATTGTGAAATTGTAGTTTATTAACTAATTTTTTATAAAGAACGAGTGTGTACATATTCTGGGAAGTCTCTATAACAGACACAGTGCAAAAAGAATTAATTAGTTGAATAATTCGCAAAGTTATCAAGAAAAAAAAGAAATATTGTCCGAAATATATTTGTTATTTTTTAAGCCTTTTTTATAGGTTATGTGATGTTTTTTAATGTGACGTTCCAAGTAGTCCCATAGGTTTTCGATGGGGTTAATATCAGGAGATTGTGGTGGAGCTTATTGGTTACTTATTGCTCTTATATTTCTTATATTTCGGACAATATTTCGTTTTTTTCTTGACAATTTTGCAAATTATTCAACTAAATAATTTTTGTTGCACTTGTATCTGTTCTAGACATTTCCGCGAATATGTACAAACTCGTTATTTATAAAAAATTAGTTAATAAACTACAATTTCACAATATATAATTCGAAATTGGTCGGTGTACGAATACTTTCTACACCCACTGTATGTAGTTTACAGTACTTACAACTACATTTATTGTTCATCAGTTACGTTCTGACAACAACGCTGCATTAAACAAACTATTATATTTTTAACATTTGGTCATATAAGTAAATAAAGAATATTATTCAATTGCATTTGCAATATCAAGATTAACTATGTTATTGTAATATACAATAACCATGTTATATGTTGTAATATATACTAACTACACATGCAGCGAGAGCCATTATTCCCACTGCACTGTGACATTCGGTTATATAAATAAACAATATTGTTCAGTTGCATTTACAATTTTAAGATTAATTCTACGAACAACGGGAAGCAATTATTTCCACTTCACTTTCCATGAAGTACGACGATGGCCGCGTGTTGTCATAACATACTCGCCGGTCCTCGGCGACCGTAACCTACAGGTGTCCGTCTCGCGGGCCCACTAACAATAACAAGTCGTTTCGGTGTTCGCCTCGCTACCAGTTTGCCCTCGATCGCTAACGAGTAATCAGTTCTCCGTGATCAGGTTCAAGCATTTTCAACTGTTAGTGCGTGTATAATACTTTTGAAGACGAGATTCTGTATCACAAAGCCTCTCTCTTGTTGTTGTCTACCTGGTAATTCATCCTTACCGTGGTATTAATCCTCAGTTAGCGGTCGTTTGTCTGCCCTGAGCCACCAAAGCAAAAAATCAACGCGTTTTTGAGGTATATTTAATTCTTACTAATTGTAAGTGTTGAGTGCACGACTCGTTCGATTTCTCGAAGCGGCGACGTGTTGGCTGCGGTGCAAATTAATGTAACGCAGCCTGGTTATTTTGGGCCTCCCGTGGTCAACAGATAAGCTCTGGTATGCACTTAGATGTAATTTATATACACTCAAAAAATGAAATAACACTAGAACAATAACACTTAAGCTATGGGATCTCTTGGTCGAGATGTTACGATATGCAATATTCCTCAGTTAAGGATGAGACGAAAATGCGATAATAATCCTCAGTCGAGGATGAGTTGTTTCTCCGTTGAAGAATTGAAAGCAACTGTCTTTTGAGAGAGATCCTCCCTCCTTTCGATGGCGCGAAGCTCAAGGAATTTGTCTTGAGCGCCATCGGAAGTCACGCGGAAAATTTGTAAAAATTAATTCTACCGCGTAATTATTTGGGGCGGGATTTTAGTCGCGCGCCCCTCTTGGTCGCCCACTTCCACTTGGTCGCCCGCCCCCTTTGGGACCGGAGGGTCTTCGGGAGAGTAAATAAAGTATTTATTTTGGTACAGAAGCTTTAATATGTAATTCTAATAGTGTTTTTTTTTTCTTCGTCTTGTGCGGTCCAAGGTTGGCGCTGGGCCTGCACTCGAGGGGCCATCGGAAACGCGTAATTTATGACACTCGCAAGAGCTATTGAGACTGTCTAACAATAATTTAGGTTGTCTCAATTTAGGTTGTCGCTACAACATATTCATGCGTTAGATTTTATTTATTGCTCCTTCCGTTTCAAAATAAGTATTTAATTTGCACATTTGATTTGTCTCGAAATAAGTATATACTTTGCAGAGAGTAACTCAGTTTATTATAATTATCAATTTTATAAGATTAAACGTTATATAGCACGAACGTTAATTAGAAGAATGACAGTTGAATTAACTGCTAATTGTAAGTGTTTATCAAGCTGTTTCTACCTTGTCACTTCAAATTAATTTTGTTAGTAATTCGACTGGCAACTATCAGCTCCGTTCAAGTTGATTAAACATCCTGAGGCTGCTATGTTTCGAAGTTCCTTTTTATTATAACTTTTAAGATTTTTGTACAACATCTATCTTTCTTTTAACCTTCTAATTGAGATAGATAATATAGAAAGTTAGTTTGGAACAGAGCGAGTAATATATAGAATCATATTTTTATTAATTCAATATATTTATACCTCAGATTTCATTTGTTATATTTTTCTGTTGTTATATTCTACGAGATGTTATTTATAAATATTGTCTATTCTTTTCTGATGCTTCAATTTTTTTGTCAGTCTCCTTTAAATGTTCTAAAAGTTTACGAATTTTAGTCGGTGACGTGGTGCGAATTTTTTAAAGTTATTAGACAATGCATGATCCTCTCTAATTCCACAAAAGGACGTTTGTTAATGGAGTATGTTACTACCGAGAATGATGAAGCCTTGGACGTCCAAATGGAGAACACAAATTCGAACACCCTCGCCAATTCTCTCATGTGATGTAGGTACTATAGCCTGGGTGGTTTAGAAGCCAGTTAATGCCGCTTGGAATCCACTTCCAGTTCCAATTTAATCAACTAATTTCTTTGATAATTAGTGCAAGTAGTTGGAGATCCTTTGGAGTAGATAATTCGAGTTGTGGAGGTGCGAAAGATAATCTTCTTTTTAATTCAATACAAATATTAATAAACCGAAATTCTCTGCCGATAAATTATTACTTTTTAATTCTACACAAATATTAATAACCAGAAATTCTCTATCGATAAATTATATCTATTGCTATTTTCATAAAAAAAATTAGAAGTTCTATTTAACTCTATTTCGATTTTTTCAAGGAATTTGGAAAAGTTTTATAATAACGGGAAGTTATATCTACCTCATCGTTTATTTTTATTTAAAAACCTCGGAGAATTGATTAAAGTATTTCTTTTCGAAGGATCTCGGGAAATTTATTAATCTTCTACACTGTTTATTATATCAGTTCAACTTTCAATCGTGAGGTGTATTTATTGGATAGAACGTATATTTGTTTTTATAAATTTTACATTTGTTCAGAGTAACGTACATACCGTGGAAATTATTATTATTGGAGACGTGGAGTGAAATTCTCGACGTAAAGAAAAATCGCCCCAGTGGAGATTTATAAAGTTCTCACGTTCGTTTCTTTTTTCCCGGCAAGTATCACTTTTTGATTTACAGTCGAGATTAAGTTACCATCTACGAGGAGCTGATAAAAGTTCTGTGTAATTGGAGTGGATCTTCTGTGAAACACTTTTAGTGGAACATTTAATCAGCGCTGTAATGAATTTCTTTGCTGTTAGAACGGGATCTCGCAATAATTTATAAACAAAGCCCCGTCCTTCCTTTTATATCGTGAGTTATTCTCATAATACTTTAGTTCGGGATTAATATTTCATCAGTCGTCGCGACAGTTACGTTTTAGACTTTTTCTTGAGGTTATTATTTATTGAAAAATTCCAACGATCCATCCGTAAAATTATTATCAGCCGGTATTAAAATCGACAGAAATATTCTAGAAGACGTTTCGTTAAAATTAATTGGAATCGTCGAAAGAGGACGGGATAAAAATCAAAGACGTAAGAAGATCAAATCTCCTTTCGTAGATTTATTAAAAACACTCGCCCGATATTAATAATGTGAAACTCGTACTATTTTAAATCCATCAAATAGCAAGGAATAACAATTGAATACCACGTTTCCGAATGTTAAAAAGTAATTAATTCATGAAAAACATGCTTAACATAAGAAAACATAAAGAATTCTATAAACTTAAACAAAATATAAGTTATATACTCCGGGAGACAGGACTTTGTGATCAAAAATGTCAGAAATATCGGGTCTAAATATAAGGTCGATCTTAAACATCAAAATCCGCGAGACAATGGAATGCCTGCGTTCGACCCTTGACAACATTACTACCGGCTCAAGGCTAGTAACAAATGTTTAACAAAATCGTGAAACTAAGTTAATATAAATCTGCTCTGTACATGCTGGAATTTCATCAGAAAAAATTAACACAGACTTCTACCTATGCACCGCTTTATAATTTAACACTTAATGTAATCACTTAAGTAAAACGTCAATTTTTAATTTCCTGAATTCTATTAACGTTGGGAATAATTCTCATGAATACTTTACGATAATTCTGCCATCCATTTAATTTGTTAAATGGGAATACTGCACTAATTAAAAACCTTCACAACCGCTATATTATATGGTCTACTTTATCATCATTTTAGAACGGCATTGTTCAGTTCCGCTTTGACATTTTATTTATGAAATTAATAATTATTATTTTATAAAAAAGTTGTAAACCTGTTATTACAGTCTAATACGACTGTTTATTGAGTCAGTATTTTTAGTAAATGATTACTGCTTATACTGAAATATTCTATCCACAATATAATGATTTTAGAATAATGTGGTCATCTTCATTCTTTTTCCCGCCAAAAATTCTGCCACCCCTACTGCCGTATACGACTACAATAACGTCAGTATATTTCAAAACTTCCTTGTCAATAAACTACGCACATGACCAGTATTCGGAATGAAACAATAGTTCATAATATCGACAAAAGTCATTACAATAACATGACAAAGTTTATTGTTTCTACTGCCAAAAATACTACCACCCCTACTATAGTGTACGACTACAATTAATTGCATCAGTATTTTCAAAAACCTTTATGCCAATACACTATATAAGAGGTAAGTATTTCTAACAAAATATCAGTTCATCACTTCAACAAGAGACATTAAAATAACATGACAGACCTTATTGTTTTTCCCGCCAAAAATTGTGCTACCTCTAATTTATCATACGACTTCAATTAAATACATCAGTATTTTTAAAAACATCTTATCATCATCCTACATAAACGACCGGTATCTACAACAAATTAATAGATCATAATATCTATTAGGTTGGAAACTATGAAACGGACGTTGAATAAGATTAAAAATCAAAAAGCGCAATTTTTCATATTATTTATTATATTCAATCGAAATAACTTCCATTGGCATAGAAATCTTTCTTTTTACAGTTAATAAAGAATTTAAAGTCTTTTATAATATCATTTCGGTTATTGTATTTCTTTTCTCTTAAAAATAATTCGTAATTACGAAAAAGGTATTAATCGGTCGGTGAAATATCGGGTGAATATGGAGGATGTGGCAAAATTTCATATTGTAGAGAAGTTAATTTGTCAACAGTAATTGAACCTTTATGTGGTCGTGCGTTATCATGCAGTAATATTGCGCCGTGCCGATTGAGCAATGCTGGTTGTTTTTTCATAAGCTTCTCATGTATGACATCAATTTCACGACAATACGACACCGCTGTTATGGTTTCGCCTGGTTGTAGGAAGGAATAATGGATCACTGTTTGGGCATTCCACCATATGGTAACCATAATTTTTTTCTGAGGAAATTTCGGCTTCGGGTGTGTCCTGGAGGTATATTCTTATCTACCCATTTGCTTGATCGCTTTCGATTATCATGCAAAATCCACTTTTCATCACAAGTGATGATTTGGTGTAAAAACGGCAATCGTGTATTGCGAAGCAACAAAGATGCGCACTTGCTCTTGCGGTCGATCATCCGCAGTTGCGTCAGTTCGTACGGCACATATGAGTCCAATTTCTTTACTTTATTTATTGTACGCAGATGTTTTAACACAGCCGTATGGCTAGTTCCTAGTTTAGACCCAAGTTCGCGAATAGTTGTGTGTGAATCGGATTCCACAGTCATCCTTAATTCCTCGTTATCAATATGGGCCGGTGGTCTTCCCCGAGGCTCGTTGACGATACTCAAATTGCCAGAACGAAATTTTTGGAACCAATATCGAGCATTTTTTTCAGTAGTGGATCCATCTCCGAATGCGCGATTAATGTTTCTCGAAGCTTGAGCTGCGATATGATTCAATTTGAACTCGTCCAAGAAAAGTAGATGTAAATCGCGTTTTGTTTCTATTTGGTTTCGGAGAAAAATAATACAAAAATGGGATACAAACACGAAAAAATTTTACGAAATGAGTAAGAAGAATACCTTTAAACTTTATAAATAAAAATATTGAGCGCACGTTACAATGAACCTCTCTGAGTCGCAGCAGAACACAGACTAAACAAAACCACCCGTTTCATAGTTTCCAACCTAATACAAATGGTATCGCAATAACATGACAAACTTCATTACTTTTCGCGCAACTAACCGAAATTCATTGATACCTACAAAATAAAGACGAAAAAAAATTTTCAAAAAATTCCCAAGTGCTCCCCTTCAATCAATAATCCTTCCATCGACTTTCCCATGTGCTACCAATCGCTCCGATCGCCTCATTTTGTTCCACCCGTTACGTAACAGCACACCGGACACTCAAGCACGAGGAAACGTCGGCTCCGGCGGGATTGTGTCGAATAGGATGGCGCGAAGCTTAAAGGATCGTCCTGGTACGACAACCCGGAGCTTTCGGGATCATTGAGAAACGATAAAGTGCCGGTTGCACGACCGTCCAAGAACTATCGTGGCAATAATCTTGAAGTTGTAGGATCGTACCACGGCCAATTCCACGGAGCTCGTGGAAAAGCTCGTGCAATACACCCGGCAGGTGCAAGATCAAGGCGAGTTTGTAGTCCGGTCTGCGGAATGAGAGATTTTTCGTTGTTCGAGTTTCCCGAGTGGACTTAATCGATGTATAATTGAACTGTACCACTGGAATCTTGATGAATCGAGACTGGTTTTAAGTTGGGGAAATTGATTGCGGATCTGGGACTTCGATGATGTTGAAGACGATTTTTCCAATGGAGTGGATTTACGTTGCGTTGGGGCTGAGTGGAATTGCTGGAGGATTTTTTGGGTTGAAGTTGGAGAGATTTTTGTTTCACTTCTTTGAGCATGGTAGAAGCGTAATTGAATTGGGCCAAATTATTTTTTAATGTATTTGGAAATGTCAATTTTGTTTGCTAAGATTCTATGTGAGCGGGGATATTTTTTGGATGGTTAAGCAATTTTATCGGGCTTCTGCGGAGGCAGAGATAATCCACTTTGCTTCATTTGAGACACCATATTTGGACAGACCAGTAGAAGTCTAGAGGTTACTCGTGAATAGCGATGATAATAGAATCGTCAAACTTGTCTAGGTTATAAATAAACATTAACATTATATGAAATCCATTTGTTAAATAACATTTAACATCTCACAATATATTTCTGGAGGTTCTATCAGATTTTACTCTGCTTCTAATGAAATAGTACATCTCCTCTTCAGTCACTCTAACACCATTTTTGAACGGACCACTGTAAGACTAGAGATTAATAGTGATACCCATGAAAGTGCAATTGACAAACTTATGCAGGTCATCAATAAATATTAATGTTGTATGAAATGCGTTAAATAATTAACCTTTAACTCGTTCGATACCGGTGACCTACCGTGTGGGTCATTCATAATCTCATCATCCCGTGTAACCGGTGCTCATCACGGTGTCACGTAGACGGCTTCTGGTGAAACTTTTGTTTTAACCCTTTGCACTCGAGACGTTTCGCAGCATTTTTGGTGAATTTACGCACAAATTAATGTATAAAACTTTTATATTTAAAAATTTTGTGTATCTTTACACCTTTATGAAGATAATTTCGTAAACATTAATCTTTGTAATTTTGCTTTGTATAATATTTTATATAACAATTGTCGAGATGCTCGCCTGGTTTGTCGGTGTAAGTATCAAAATAGTATGTTGCTTGATGTATTTTGCCGGGTTTATTTGTTTGAGAGCAGACTTTGCAATCCTTCCTAACTCCTGTTAGGAATCGAAAACTTTAAATCTAATAGTCCTTTTGCCACGACTATCAAGTTCGGACTAATGCCGAAAATGCAGTCGGGTTCGTGATTGCAGACTAATTTCAGATAAGAAAATCTTATCTCCATTTAAAGAGGTGTCATTCTACACTTCATAAGACTATACACAAAGAGCTTAGGAACCCAGTTCAAAGAAACTCAACATAAATTGTCCTAGCCGCGCATAGAGTTTCCGCATCAAACCAAGTGGTGAGTGAGAGTCACCTCTCGAGTGGAAAGGGTTAAGACATCGATCTCCAATGTGTTAAAATGTCACAATATATTTTTGGAGGTTCTATCAGATTTAACTGTGTTTCTAACAAAGGAGTGCCCCTCCTCGTTGCTCAATTCAAAACACCAACTTTGAACGTGCCACTATAAGTCTAAAGATGACTCACGAGTAATCATAACTGCTCAATAGCTAAATATCTTTAAGATATAACAAGCAAAGTGAAAATCAGTCCCACAGAATGAATATCTGCCTTGAAGCAGAAGCCGAATGAAGTTTACTTCCGCGAAACTACTGGTAAATCGTTTCTCATTTAAAGTACCGTCACTCGTGAAATTCCTTTATGGCGTTCAGACGCGAAAATCGTCGACGGTTGAAAGTGAAACCACATCGCGTCAAAGTTACGTGGAAACTTAAAACAGAAAAAGGAAACGGCTCGCGTAAAGGAATATTACGAACGGATGTTGCGATGAAACGCCCTGTATACAGGGGGCGCTGTTACGCGGGGGACGTGCTTTAAAGCGAATAAATGTTCCTTGTAATTTTCGAAGCACAAAGCACAGGCTGTTTGCTACCGTTACGGGCAAAGAGAACCGGAGAATTTGTTAAACCTCAGACGAAACGACGAGGTGTTCCTATTGTACATTTGGAAGTAACTGTTAAAACGCGTTACAAAGAGTGCGCCAGGGAAGGCGAGATTGTTTCGCGGAACAATATGAAAAACAGGCTGCCTACGGTGAAAGAGGCTTTGTTTTTCGTGACAAAACATTGCTGAATATTGCATATTGAAAAAAACTCATTCGACTAGGGTTAATTGAAAATTGGGGTTCACTGGGCGTCGGTCGGTGCAGAGAAAGTTTTTATTGTAACTTATGGTACCTTGCTATGTGACTGTTTGCACATTCGTTGCAGCGAGTATTTTTTCATTTTAGCTGGGTGATTCTGAAGTTGGATTGACAAATTATTCCAGTTTTTCTTGTTAGATGACTCAAGGGTTGCCCTATGGCATTATTACTGTACGATTAAATCAAGCAAATTAGGTTATGTTCGGTTAAAACAGTGAACCACTGCATAAGCAAGTCTAAAAAATAACAAAATTCGTTTTAAATAACTGACAAAGTATTTTGCTCACACCTAACCCGAATAAAATTCTGCAAACCCTGAAACCCCAACTTTATCTCCTCGAAAAAGTGCTCAAAAGAAGTTCCCAACGTAATCTAAGCCTTCCAGTACTTCTTAAAACTCTAGAACAGAATGATTAAATTCCAGTCAAAATAAAAGAAGCAGTCATCGAAAAAGCATTTGTTACACAACGCTTCTCAATCTTCCAAATCGTCCACCGTTATCCAAGTCCCACAATTCCCGGACCTCCCGACCAACGTGGTGGTTAAAATTCACGGAAGGTCGGAGGAAAGTTTCCCGGGCGACACAGAAAAGCCCGGAAACCTTAAAGCGAAGCAATTCCTGCGGAAGTATCGACGAAAGCGTTTCGCTTGCCGCATTTAACCGTAAGCCGTTTGTGGTTGCCGAAATGCGGACCACGCCGAGGAAGAGGGTGAATCGTGTTCCGTTGCTTCCGTCTCGCCATGATAGTGTCGAGCTGATGGTAAATGCGATCACGAAGTAACGCGCCTGGAACCGTTCTCCGGATACGTAACATGGTCGTGTCCGTGGCTTCGTTGACATGCATACAAACTTGGACAACTTTCCTATTGAAGATCAATCGGTTTCCGGGTTCGGCGATGCTCCGCGTTGATTGATATTTGTTGAGGATATTGGAATTAATATTATAGAAGTCTCAGTATAACGTTTTTCTTGTACTATTTTCAGGTAATTGAGTGTTGATAGCTGTTGTAGGAAAGCTTAGTCGTATTTAATGGGAGAGCACATAATTGTTGAGGCGTAATTTACAACCTGGGCCTTGAGGTTACGAGAACTAACCTTTCTATATTTTAAATTAACTCCATAGCAGTGCAAGGCCTGGCCCATGTGGCGGAAACCCTTCGATGACCTAAAGATTGCAAGTGGCCACGAAGTTTTGCACGGACAATTTCTCCAAACTAGATTTATGACATCTGTCATTCGGCCTGGGCCTTCGCTGGGTTTCCCTTGACACTCGCAAGCATAAACGTTTAACACCCCGTTTAATCAATCGCCAACTAACAATTTTTTTTTACGAATTGAACAATCCATCAGCAGATCCTTTCAGATAGTTGCACCCAGTGAATTCACCCCGAAAGTTCATTCACCCACAATATAGAAATGATGTGGGGTGATAGGGATATAGAGGAATAATCATGGTTACAAATGCAATGACGAAATAAAATGATTTCCTGATGACAGTGAAGCTGATAGTCAAATTATATTTTAAATGGCAGGGAAATAGAGGAATAATGACGGCTAGGGTAATAGTGGTGCCGTATGATAATAGCTGATGGAGGAAGCAAGAAATTGAAGGAACCGCGAGAGAGCTCGGGCGCAGTTTCTGACGGGGCCCCAATTCCACACCCAAGTTGAGAGATGTCAAATAGTGCCCAATCCAGGGGCTCGGAGGGTCTGCGGCTGCTCTGGTTATTGTCCTTCTGTTCCTTGGAGAAGATAAAAACTGGTAATAAAGTTTTAGCGGCGCTGCGTTTCCCCGTCCTGGACCTTGTTCGTGGACTCGTCATCAGTACGGCTGGCCGAACGGGCCCTGCCCTAAACGCTGTGCCCGGCAGTGATGCCAAGACGTGGGGGATTTTCTCCCACTTGGAAGTCTTCCTTCGTGTGCCAATACGCATGCGACGTCACAGCTCGAGGGCGGTTTTGTTCCATGGGGACATAATTTCTTCTAGGTGCAACAAACAGTCTTCTTCTTTTTCTTCCTGTAATTTTTACCGTATTTCTTCAATTGTCACGAGGGTCTAACGATAACCTCATATTTGATGCCCGGTTGGGACGATGTTGAGTGCTAGTCCGTGTTATATATAGAAACCGGTCATCGATGGACAACTCGCGAGAGCAATCCCTCGGAGTACACGTGGTCTAGCGGGCGATCCGCAAACTAGGTGCGAAGGAGTAATGGCTGCCGGTAGATAGGTTGCGGCGCACGAGATCGTGCCGCTACAGAATAAAAGCTCAGATGATAGATTTCTATTAGATGGCAGATGACTGAAGTTTAGAGTTTAACCCTTTGCAGTCCTATGTCGAGCTCGACTCGACATAGCTTTTAACTTCATTTTATTTTCTAATGATTTAATATCGAATTTCCAATTTCTTAATGATTTTCGAATATCACCTAAATATCCGTCACTACCTACAGTTATTGATATCATTAAAAAATAATGAATAATCAACGATAGAAAATATTGTGAAATTAATTTCATTTAGGTCACTACAAAACTGACGAAATAATTCGGACTGCAAAGGGTTAAAAATGCTCTTCATCACCTATTGGAGATATTTCTTGCGAGATATATATGTTATAACCTCTGTAACTTTAAATTCACTTGAAATTACACGACCTAGGCAAATTGACCATAGCAATAACAGCTGAAAGGTATCAAAAGAAGAAAAGGCTGTCATAGAGGAGTTTGATTGGTACCGAAGACATCAATCGAACAGAGTATTGGTTACCGATGTGTTATTTGCAGACATGTAGCTAGGAAGTGATTCATAAGTCTATAGCTGAACGGAAATAAAAGAATCAGTAGATTCAGAAGTACCAATAGAGTAATAGGTAACTAGCTAAAGTCATAGGTAGTAACTAACTGAAGACTAAAGCTGGTGTCCTATTTACCTGTGGCACCTAGCTAAACCGTGATCAATAAATAGAAGGCAGCGCTCAAATAAAGTAACCGTTAGGTTCAGATGTAAAATCACACAGTAGTTTGATAGATTCTGCCTAAAATACAGACTATCACAGAATGATGTCCTATTCAAAGCTAACACGACACTTTACTACGACCAATAAGTCAATGCTAACAAAGAAACTGAACAAAAATTCTATCTCTCACTTCCGCTAATCACATAAAATCGAATTATGCTCCATAATTATTCCTCTCTATTTAACACTAGCTTTGCGGGCGTGAAATCTGTGAGATTGCAATATATTAACCCCTTGCCCTACAATTTATTTTGTAGCTGCATCTGCAGTAATACAATTTTAAATTGCTAAAATAAAAATTGCTCAGTAATTCTTGATATATCGTATAATTTAACACTAGAACTATCAAACCAGTCAAAATGACGGGTACACACTTTTCCCAAAAATTCTCAAAGTTTCCAGGAGAGTCATAAGAGAAATATTCTACGTCCAACCGAAAAAACATAAATGACCGAATTGATCATCTTTTCCGCCACTTGATTCCTCTTTTCTCAAAGTACTCATTTAATATATTGAAATATAATCGATTTAACGCCGGTAGTTCCAGTATTACAATAATATTAGTATTATAGAAATAATTTTATCACGTTGCGCCTCATTAATATTTTCAATTTCATAGATTTTGCAAAACTTCAAAATTTCCCATCCCATTTATTGCGTCACGAGTGTCACTCGTTATTGTAGGGCAAGGGGTTAAATAAGGACTCTGGAAAAACCCATCAATTTAACGGTTTCCGTAAATTCAGTGTTAAATAACCTCTAGATCTCAACTCTCGCAGATAAATCATCTATCTCTCGAAATTCTCAGTTTCGCAATATCCAAATGCTAACAATTCATAACATTCTACACATTTCCACCATCCTCCAACCTTCAGTTCTCTTTTTGCAACTTTTACCTATTCCAAATTCTCCACCCTGTGTACAAACTCGACTGAAAATCAGCTTAATTCTGCAAATGCTCGCATCCTCCCTGCAACGTTGTTCATTCGCAGACATCACGTTTATTCGGAGATAATGGCGTTTACAGAGAACGCACACACATACAGCACATTCGTATCTCGCGATACTCATAGGAGTCGCACGATCAGCCGTTGTTCTCTGCACCGAATTATTCCCTCAACCCCCTCGATTCAACCCTCTGTTTACCCTCGTTGTTTCTGTAAAAGCGGCTGAGATAATCAAGAAATTATAAATTCATTCGCCGTACAGTTTTTGCAGCGGGATCGAATGAAACCCTCCGGCTGCTTTCATGGGGATCTTTCTTTCAGACGTTTCTTAACGGCGAATGCGAAGGCTGATGGAAAATAACGCGAAACCATGTAATTTAGTGTTTCATTGTTTTCCGTGGTATTCTTTGTCGAATTTGTGACTTCGAGGTATTTACCTGTTTTCTGGTCTCGGATATTAAAAAATTCGATTTTCGAATTGTTATGAATGTATGGTTGAGGATGAGACATTTTTTGTTGTTAAAATTATTGCGAATGAAATTTACGTGATGGTTTACGTAATTTATTCATATTTATTAGCGTGCTGTTACTTAATTCGTTTTTAGATATGAGAATTTCGGGTTGGATTTGTGACGTTCAATTTATTTTTCTGTTTTTTCGTCAAGTAGGACGAATTGATTTTGAAAAATATTCTAATTGGGGACAATTTAAAAAATTGAAGTTCCAAATAGCCCTAAAAGTCATTTGCTTAATTGCAAATTTATTCTGAATCGTAATGAGTAATTTTCAAAAGAAGAATTCATTTCATAGAAAGTTAATTAATATTGGAAATTCGTCTTTTTATTCAATCCTCGGCTTTAGTGTAAATTTTCAGAATATTCTTTTTCTTCCAAACAATGTTTGAAAAGTTTTATTGCAGCTTTTTTGCGGTAAGAGTGTTTTTTCCAATTTTGAATTTTTTTTTTGTAAACGAATTAAGTTTGTTGTTCGAGGAGAGATATAAAGGTTTGTTCGTACTTTTATTCCGTGCAGAAATAGCTTGTTACTCGAGTGCAAATTCGATACAATTTGAAAGTGCATTCTCTGTCCTAGCTCGTAATTAATTCTGCAAAACTGTCGGCAAATTCAACTCGAAACTTGACGCTCCGTGCAAAAACGATGCGACAAATTAAAATTTAATTTGTACAGAAAATTGGAGCACACTTTCGAGGGTGCTCGTGTATCAAGTTATCTGCAATATTGCTAATATTCCGCGACACAGCGTCCAAAGTTTACAAGAACGCTCGCTGACATAATTACGTCCCGTTGCTCTAGGACTTTGTCAAACGCACTTTAATCAATAAAAATTTCTGCGAATTTTTATTCCGCAATTTCCCTTCTGCCATTATCTCAGGAAATTATAGTTCTCAATTTATAACGATAACTAACAGTTTGTTTAATTTTCATTGCGAATTTATACCACCCCTCCGCGACAATTTGCGATAATGCAATAATTCTCAGAATTGAACAATAAAAATTAATTTTTCAAATTACTCTCGATTGCGAATGGAAAATTGTCAGTTCAGACTAATATCGAAAATTAATTTAACAGCAGAGCTATCGGCATTATAGGTACTATATTTAATTATATCGAATAAGTCCTTCAAAAAAAGAGAAATGAGAAGATGACGAATTAGGTAATTTAGGTTTATCAATCTGGGAATTTTTCAAAAAAATTGGGAATCACTCATTTTGACTGCTTTGATAGTTTAAACGTTAAATGTCTCTGGTAGAACAGTTGCCGCAAATATTATAAAATTTCAAAAAACCCCAAAAATCTGATAAAAGTTATTGTTTAACATTTCCCTCAGTTATCGACAAAAGGTAGACAATTTATAACGGTAAAACAGTAAAGCCGCTTTTAAAAATTTCTGCAAACATTTGAAAAATTGTAGCAGTTCGAAAAATTCCCCGATAAAAATCACTTTGCAAAATGTGTCTCATACACTTCCATCGTCCACGCTGCAATTAACAATATTTTCCAACACCTCGACAAAATTTCAACGATAAAACCTAAATTGCCGTGCAAAATCGCCTGGACTCGTTAGTTTCGCAAACGTGCAAAAATTGTACAAGTATTATATCTAACGCCTGAGGAAGTATTCGAGGAAACCTGAATCGCGAAGGCAGTTCTCCCGCGTATTTTCAATTTTTCCAACGTTTCTCATCGAGACATTCGCAACGTTTGCGAATTCAGGCACGCGTTTAGCGAATATTCTCGCCCGGTGACGTTTCGCATTTGCATAGAGCGCGCGAAAACTTCTCTCTCGACGTTCCTGAAGCCAATTTCGCAACACTTTGCGAGCCCTCTGTTTCACGGACACCCGTTATACTGCAGGGAAACGTATACATCGCAGTTCATAAGTATTTTCGAGGTCGTAACGTTGCAAATTTCCTCGCATAAAAGATCCGTTGCTGTCGGCGGATTGTTTCCTGCTTTCGTCGTTGAATATTTCCAACAGACTGTTGGAAAAATTCCGGCGGGTAATTAACGATGATTTTAAAGTGAAACATTGTAAAATTCCGGACTGGGTTTATTTCATTCGCTGGGAGCCGACATGAAGTAATAGCTCGGTATTATTTTTACGTGAAGAATAAATAAATGGGAATAATATTTTTGCTTCCATTCGGGACGTTTTCATGCTTTTCGGATTTTAAACGATGGATTTTCACGTTGGAGTAATTAGTGCTTTGATCGATAACGGCGCGAGGATGGAAATAATTTGGTTCGGGAAAAGGAGATAACATTGGATGACGATTTTTTGATGAGATCTATTTCTATTATTCCGTTGGTGCTACATTCATTTATATCAATTAGCTATATATATTTTTGGGCACTTTTTTGTATGGGATAATTAATAGTTGATTGCCAAGAGTTGCTTGAATTTTGGAGGGCTATTTTCCGCTGGAAATTTAGTAGAAAATATTCTATTAGAAAATGCAGTTCATTCGTTAGACAGAAATATATCTTTTTCAAGTGAAAAATTTGTCAAAAGCAGACTTCATCTAAATTAACTAGCACGATTACTCCTTCGACAATAATTACACAGTTTTTTACCCAATCTGATTCTAAATTGGAATTGAAACATTAGCTGTACTTCTTAGCCAATTAATTAATAGTAAATTAACAACAGTCCCTTGGATTTTAGTGAGCTGTTTTCCGTTCTAAATGTAGTGGGAAACTTTTTATTAAAAAATTCAGTTCTTTTGTCAGACAGAAATATATTCTTTTAATATGAAAAATCTATCAGATATTGCATAATTCAGCTAAATTAATTAGCCCGATTACTTCTTTGATAAAAATTATGCAACTTTTGCTCCAATCGCTGGTAGTTAATATTTCTACCGCTCAGCCGATAATTAATATTTTTTTAATTATGCCAATCTATTGAATGCAAATTTCCGCCACCGTTTCGAAGTGTTTAGCTGAAATTGCCACCATCTATTAATTTTTCCTCGTTCAACCCCCTCACTTTCCTTCGTCACAAACCCTAACTAATTAACACCAACCGTACTGATACTCGTTATCTATTCTTATCGAGACTGAATCATTCGACTAGTTACAAAATAACGATAATATTTTCCCGTGAGATATGCAGGAGTTTGTCAATTTATTATCAGAAAGAATGCAGAAAACAGTCGTCATTTAATAATGCAAAAAATTACAAATTTTTTTTCGTTAAAAACCCTTTTAACCCTTAAAAGGTATCACGGGTGAAAAATCACTCCATGTAAATTGTTTTTCTAATATTATTGACAAACTGAATTACTGGTAACACCGATTTTTGCTGTCACCATTTACAGCGTCAGTAGGGATACCGTTATGATAAAAGAAGTGTATTTTTGTTATGTACTTCGTTAGCTGCACAACAAAAAACTCATCTCGGATGATTTTTGGATGAAACCACTTCTTAAAGAATGATTAAAAATACCGAATTGCCACATAATCTGAGGAAAATATTAAAAATACTTGATGAACAGGTTGAGACAATGTTTGAAACAATGCCAATACCACCATCCACACTAAGCAAGGAAGATGTTGCTTATGTACAAGAAAGGAAGATAGAAAAGATACTGTGAGATGTTTGTACAATATGTACCAACTTCATTTGTAAAAAGCACCGCAATATTATTTGCAATAAGTGTAAAAATTAAATTTTATCATTTTCATGAAATATATAATTCCTATAATATATCTAATCTCATTAACATGTCTTTATTAAATTTATAAAATAAAATTCATTTACTGGAGTGAAATTACACCCATAATACCGTTAACGTGTTTTTTTAGATGATACCTTTTAAGGGTTAAAATCCTTTCTGCCGAATCTTAAAAATTACTCCATAAAAGATGGTTAGAATACCGAAATTTTCTATTCACGGCGTCCAACGTGGAGCCATCAACTCAACTTAACCTTTTTAACTACTTCCCGTATAAATCTAATGAGCAATAAAGAACGTGTGTAGAAAAGCCTGCAAAGAAATCAGAATAAATCTGTGCTCATCACGCTGTTTAAAACCTAACAAAAACAACCCCAGAAACGTACAAAAATTTCGAATACTTAACACTATTCCTACCGACACTTCACGTATACCTTTTCCTACCGCAACCGGTGAATTTGTCAAATGATAATTTTTTTCCAGAAAATGAACAGTAAAAAAAGAAGTGAATATTGAAAAATGTATTATAATGTGAATGTATTATACGCATATTTTAGGAAAAGTCGTGAAGTTTAAAGGCAATTTAATTACGTTACATATAGAAAATTCTAATCGAAATTTTAAAAACGGTCATTTGACCGGTCGTGGTAGGAATACTGTTAAATCCTGCAACCCCGAAGCAACCCAACAACTTGACACAGTAACAGCTTGAAAATCGTTCACCCTAATCATGAAGAATTCACCTACGTCGCTCCATCGCCGTGCAAAAAGACCAAACACTCGAAAATTGCAAGGTGGAGAACGCGCAGGGTTGAAGACAGTGTAAATACACGAGGGATCGTGGTGCATGCGCGCGTATCTTCTCCAGGAGCATTTGTACACGCTGAAAAGACAAACTGCAAGGCGCAATAGAGACAGCAGCGTTTCAGGGGGTGAAAAAGGGGAGAATGGACCCAGGGGGTGGGTCCAAGTAGTATCGCGTAGCTACTTAAAACTTTTGGAGCTTGTCTTGTGTCCTTACTAGTTGGCACCTTGCTTACTTAGCTCCGGTCTGCAACTTCTACCTTCTCCTTCTCTACTTCTGTTCCTCTCTCTCTCCCTTTCTCTCACTGTCGTTCCTCCTTGGCTACCATATCTTTTCCTATCCCCATGGATGGATCCTCCTCGTTTCCTAGCTCCTTTCGCGGCTTAAGTCGAAGTTTACCTTTGTTCCTGTCCGTCAGCCCGATATACTTCTTGTCTGCCATTTGCTGAAACTGGAGAACACTTGGTGGTAACAGTTTGGTCCCAGTTTGCAGCTGGACAGCGTTAAATACTGCTTTGAAGTAAAAATTTAGGGGTGGGTTTAGAATGGGAATTCTTGGAGGCTTTTTTCTGGGGGTGGGAATTATTTGTGTTTTAGATGTTACATTTGTTTTAACCTTCATTCGTCCCTGTGTGGCATAACACCCACAGAGTGACGTCTCCCCATACAGATGCGTGGCGTGGCCATAGATAGATTCGTCAAAATCTCACGACGAAGACAACGGTTTTTTCGATAGAAATTGGTCTCGAGAAAAAGTTCGAATTTTAACCCTTTCAACACTGAATTTTATTTCTTCAGAAAATGACTAATTTTTAGCAGTGTGTATTTTGTGACACAGGAAATGGAATAAAAATACGACTGAGAATGAAATATATTTTTTTTTATTTCAGGAGTTTTCAAATTTTCAGCGGGGATGGCATAGATCCCAGTAGTATGTTACTGCTGGGATATTTTTATCCCAGCAGTAAATATTATCGTATAAACAAAATATTATGTGGAAATAAATTGTACAATAATAACATGAAAATTATATGATAACGTTTGGGATATAAAATATCCCAGTAGTATTGTAAGGGTTAAGCGTTTGTTGTAACTACAATTTTTTTCAAATTTCAATAATTTTGCCATTTCTGAAATCCATAGACATTTAGGAATCGATATACAGAAAGAAAAGAGCGATACGACAAAATTGATTTTTTGGCAAAAGCGCGGCTAATCTCTCGCGCTGGACTACTGTGCGTGGGAAAGAAGTGGGGGAGGTCGTCGTCTCACGACGCATAGTTTTTTAAATAGATTCGTTTTAGAGACCCAGTCAGATACCTTTAGATACCAGTTAGATACCTTTGATTATTTAGTTATTTAGTATTCTATTTTCTACTAAGTGTACCCGGCCACGCGTTGCTGTGACTCAGTCTGGCTAAATGGAAAAAAGTATTTAGTATAGCGTGCGTTGCTTTTACGTGCAAGAGATGACGCTATTTTTCAAAAAAAGCGTTTTTATCTGTCACAGGTGTGACATCTATATAATTAGGTACATAAATACACGCGCGTATTCGAATCCAACTCGAATTTACATTTGTATTTAAATAGATTCTATTTTCTTACATATTTATTCAATATATATAGATATAATTATCTCTATATATAGAGATAATTCAGGTATGCATATACTTCGATTAAAGTTACAATATTTAAATTGATCTTTAGCGATGTTTGCAAAATTTTTAGGTAATAGATTTTGTTTTACGTACGGAGTCGAGTCATAGCATCGTCGGAAAATTCTTCTTTGTTTAGTCTTCCAGGACGAAACATTTGAGAAGTACGTAGTAATTTACATCGGCTTCGTGAAATAGAGAATCTCGAAGGAGAGGAGAAGCGGATATGGTGGTCCTTAAGAGAATATATATGTATATATTATTCTATATTAACCATTAGTGAGTGTGTATATTATTGTTAATTCTTCGGAATCATTACGGATCCTGACAACATTCACCACTTACAATTAGTTTTATCCATGCCTACACATTAGACATTTAAATCCTTTCTCTTCTTTAATCGAATCCTGCTATACCTAGGGTCTTTTCTAACCCAAATCGACATTTAATTTGATTCAAATTGAGATAAATTGGACACAGTGAATACATATTATCCTCAATAATGTTATTAAAAAGAAAAGGTAAAGAGAAATCTTGATGTTGTAACTGACAATGAGAACATGTTGTGAATCGGAAAAGGGACCGTAGAGAGTTTAATATAATTTGTTTTAAGGAGCTGATGAAGGTTAATTAATATAACTGAACTATACTTTCGTTTGCTTTATTTAGATGGTTGTCGTTTTCGGGTCGAATAGAGAGAGCCGAATAAAATGGGTTTTTCGGGGAAGGGGATGACTTGGATGTAGGGAAGGGCGGGTACCTCTATGGAATTAGGGTATGGAGTAGGGGTGACTATTTAAATACACCTTTAAAATCGTTGTTGCCGAATCCTAATAATTATGCCCATAAAAAATGGACTCGAAAACGTACCCACATTACGAAAACCGATATCCTGGTGGAAGGAAGGAAGGCTTAAAGAATGGTGGGTCGTAGCAATATTGCATTTTTATGAATTTTGGGCTGAAAATTTGAACAATGTGGAAACGAGAATACCTTTATGGTTGCTGCGGTATAAAGGAACTTCTTTTGACGATTTTAGGTACTAAATGTTAATTGGTTTACAATTTCTTGGAGGATTCTTAATATTCTGTGGTAATTTGTTAAAATTCTAATATTTATTGTAGTTCTCTGGATTAATAGCAATTTCGTTTTCTATGTTGCAGAAAATACAATTGCTACCGCTGCATCGTGATGCACCTGAAGCACCCTAACGTCCTGCAGTACAAAGAAAGTGAGTATCACCCTTTTACAGTTACTAAAACTAATTCTTTTATTCGGTTTTCGAAAATTGTATCATAGATTCCATCATCGTCTATAAAATTCTATCATCTGCATACTTACCCCAATATAAATGAAAAATTCACTTTCCAGCCCCCAAAATATCCAGAAACCCCCTTAACATACCCTATCGTCAAATTAGACAAAAAAGAAACCCCAATAATTGAGCCGTTATTTCTGAAAGTGGTATAAGTCCATTATACTCTCTTACACCACTTTCAAAGAAAACGGCTCATATCCTGATAACTTTTGTACGAACTCTCAAATATCTCAACATGAGAAGAAATAAACTTGTGCCACTATCAAATAGAGCGGCACAATTAACACGTTAAGCGCCATGCCGGTCACTAGGGACCGGACGTTGATTTTTCCTTTATGTTAGCGCTGAGCAATGAAAACCGACGGTTGATTTTTTACCTAAGCTACGCTGTCGCGCCTGAACGACCCACAATTAGTGGTTTTAATACGAAATATATCATTTTATCAAAAATTAATGTAGTTTATTAACACTAAACCTACCAAGCCGGTCAAAATGACCGGTTCCCAGTTTTTCTAAAAGTCGCCTAAATTGATAGGGGAGCCATCAGGTAAAAATTCCACTTCTATCTTATAAAACGTGAATTAGTTAATTGATCATCCTTTTCGCCCCACAATTTTTCTTTTTTCGAAGTACTTATTCAGTATATCTAAATTTCAGTAGCTATAACGTCGGTAGGTTTAGTGTTAAAACAAACAGAAAGATACCTTTCCTAATAAAGGGTCTAAACGGAAAGTGCAGTACCGATCCCTAGAAATCGGCGTGGCGCTGAACGTGTTAATTGCATCCTTCCCTTACTCATCATCCGGCACTAAAACATCATCCTTCGTTATCCCCATAGTCCAGAGGTCGGCAAACTTATTAGCCAAAGAGCCAAATATGAACATTACAACAATTTTTAAAAAAATTGGGAGCCAAATCTGCTTGTTTAGTAAACTTTTATTACACTAAATAAGTAGTACACTAAATAAAACTAAATTTCATACTAAATAAATATTTATTAATGCGAACAATGTGCTTGCATCTCCTTGGAAAGTTTGAGTAAGTCAGGTTTGTATGTTGTTGTTTTTAATTTTAGGCATGATTCCAAGTTCTCATCAATAAGACGACTTCCCAGTTTACTCTTGATAATGTTCATGCTTGAAAAAGATTGTTCGCATATATATGTATAAATTGCGCCTTCCGTGGATATTTGTGCCAGAGCCGCACTTAAGGGGGGATTCCCATTTCACGGCTTCAAAAATTTGTGTGTTTTTTTTTTAATATTATTGCAGTTCATACTCTTGAGAAACAATGTACAAAATTTCAATCCGAAATTCGTTGAATTGACAAAGTTATGAGTCAATAACGAACTCGGCGCGCACGTATGCTGAGATAGCGAGCGGGCAATACCCGAGAAGTTCCTGTTTAGTGTAGCAGGTATATAGTCTTTGACTTTGACTTTGAGACTCCACCCATCCGTCGGTGTCAAATTCAAAGTTGGTGGGGTGGAAATTTAATGCTCTATAAGTGATTAGGCCAGGTAAACAGCCGAACGCTGGTTCCTGGATTGAAAACTGTACGTAAAACTTCAAACGCGTTTTTCTCGAAACGGGTTTTTTCTGTACGGCCGACATGATATCTCCGGAACTATTCAGTCGATTGCCTTCAAATTTGGCACAATTCTCGAAAAAACATCTGTCTTCAGTGTGAACTACGAAAAAACATATACATGCACAACTTTTTGTTTTATAAGCAAACGTGTGACGAAATTTGTTGCGAAAAACCAAAATTTTTTTTCCAACCGTCGCAGTTTCTTTAGTTTTTGGAAAAAAAATTGGCCGTAGTTCATACCAGAACTACATTCATAAGGAGTAAATTGCCATTTGAATTTTTTGTTTCAAACAACTTGAAGGTCAGTTATCGTGTCGGCCAGCTACCGGGAATTTTCAGGAGGCGTCCCACCTCAAACGACGTGAAAGCCATAATTTTCAAGATAATCAATTAAAAATTTAACTGTAGTTCACTGAATACATAATAACTATACGTGTAAATTATGACAAAGATTTATCTAATGGTTTCCTTAATAAAAATTCCTAAAAAAACACGATTTTTCAACACTTGAAATGGGAATCCCCCCTTAAGGAGCCAAAGAGCCACATGCTGCTCTGGAGCCGCACTTTGCCGACCACTGCCATAGTCCAACCCCCTGCGTAACCTTCGTATTCATGGGACACCAGTAACCCGATTTTGTTTACGATATTTTCAGCATTCTGCATCATGGAATCGCCAGAACCGAAGCTCGCTGTGAAATGTAGCGCTTTGACGAGCGATGCCAGTCTGTTTTCCCTATTTCGCACGGGTGCAGCCCCGTTGCCCTGTCCCTTTAAGGGGCCCTTGGAGTTCACTTATAGCCAAGGGGTGGGCGAGTGCAATTCGCCACCGTCCACTGCAGAAGCGTGCACGCAAGAATCGCGTTTGCTTCTACGCTATCAGGCCTGCGCTAATGTTCACTCCTCCCAAAGTGTCGGTGAGTAGAAGAATCTCTTCTGTTGATCTGTTGAGATTTAAGATGTTGATACAAGGCGAATCAGACGTTTGAGAGGTCAAAAATGATATTTGAGAAACTCAGCAGCTTTTGTTTTAAAAGGGGAAATAGTTTTTTGAGGTTATTAAGATTTTTTGGTTAGGTTAGGCCTCAGTTAGGTGTCGGTTAGGTCCGAGTTAGGTTCAAGATTGACACAAATCGATGGATTTGTTTAAAGGACTTTAATGATATGAAGTGAGAACTCTTTATTTCGAAGACTGAAGAATATTTAGGCTAAAAGTCAGAAATGTGGGGGTGCAACATTTTAGGAAGCATAATGCTTACATGAAATATTCTCTGGGCTAAAATTTAAAAGGATTTTCCTAACGAACTCCATTTAACCGCTTACTCCACGATTTCTTTTGTTCCTACCTGCGCAATAATTGAAAATTTAGTTGCTAAAATAAAAATTTGTCTGTGTCTCCTGATATATCTTATTGTTAGAACTTAACGGAATATTAACCCCTTGCCGTACAATAACGAATGACACTCGTGACGCGATAAATGGAATAGTCAATTTTGAAGTGTTCCAAAAATTATTAATTTAAAAATATCAGTAGGTCAGGATAGAATAAAATTAATTCTATGCAATTTAATATTGCGTTAAGTCATACGCTATATCAGAAATCAGGGATAGATTGTTATTTCAGCAATTAATTCAGAGTTATTACGCATTCAGTCACAAAAGAAATGGTACGGCAAGGGGTTAATAACATAGAAATCATTTTGTCGTGTTGTGTTCTATTGATACTTTCAATTTGTTTATTTTCAAGAAGCTTCAAAATTTCCTATTCCATCTAGCGCATCACAAGTGTCACTCGTGATTGTAGAGCTAGGGGTTAACATTCTCCTAAAAATATTCCTCACGTTTTTGAGCAATATATCATTCCGAAGAACAACATTCGAAGACGATCGAAATTTTAAACAATTTTGTTCACATTCAATTTGTATTGCACACTCAACGATCTCACTTAAATGCAGTTTCTTAATCCTATGACGGTCTTTTAGATGATTTATTACCTAAATAAAGTTACAAATACTCGATTCTTGAAACTGATAAAAAAGAATGAGGCTTATATCCCCATAAATATCCAGCTTATGCGGTTATTAATATTGAGATTCGACATTAATTAACAGCGCCCTGGGGGCCTGTAACGGTCAATAAAGCTTCCGGCGTTGGCAGTGAATGATTAATGGCCTTGTCAATTACCATTTGTTGCTCGGCTTGTCGAAACGATTTTCCGCAATTACAACCGGGCATGATCGTGTACCTGAAAACATGCAGACTGCATAATTCATTCTCGTGGGCATACGCGCGCGCTTTATTAACGTTTAGAATACTTCCCGCCTAAATAGTTGAACCGGCGATTCGTGCTCCAATTGATATCATAATTTCGGATACAATTAACGCTAAACTAACGGTACATTGCGGTATGTTTTACTGATTCGTTTGACCTCATTAATTTGGGAGAATGTGGAAATTTCGAAATAATACAGTATACACTTGAATTAATACATTTTACATTTGTCGGCGATATACGATTTCTATTGTTATTTGCTAGCGAATATTTATTTTAGAATTGTTCATTCATAGCTGGTAAATGTTAATTATCATTTTGGAGTTTCCGTATAATTATTTGTGAACGATACTTTGGCAAAATAATTATTAATTTTTATGGTGGAAGGATAGGTTTAATTTGAGGTTAAATTATTGGAATTTGTTTTTCCGTTGGTAAATGTGACTAATTATAGAATAACTCACATTTATCGCACAATTTTTAATTTTTTGCATTAACATGTATATTCTAAGCTTATTAAAAATAACTTTTAGACAAACCTAATGTCCTTTAAATTATAGAGAAAACAAAGGAAAATTGCAGTCAAATTGTAATTTAATTGATTATATATTATTATGCTTTCACCATAGAACTTATTATACTCGTGGATTTAACATTATTAATATATTTACAACACTTTTATAACAGTACAACGAATAACAGATTTAAACAGACAAACTCGATAGTTTCATAACATGGAGGTTACAATGAACATATAAGAAAGCAAATATCGATAATGTCGAGACTATCGTCATCCTTCACAACTCTTTCATGGAATCTCGGAGACTGCTACACAAATTTCAATGTCACAACTTTTTTACAGACACTAAAAACTTTCCGGCAATCAATTTTTCTCCAACGTTTCCATTTGAAGTGTTAAATATTAATAAATTACTAGATTATTAATTTTAAGCACACAAGCCATCCCTGATTCTCTATCTGACACGACTGAATTAATAAATATGTCAAACACTCCATGGCAGACGTTAATTCCGTAAAATTTCATTCTTCTTCCATATCGTCATTAATTGAAACCTTATTCCACACTTTTTTATCTCGAGCCGCATAACGATCACGTTTCTAAAAAGATTCAGTTTATTAATACTCATAACAAGAAAAAAAGAAATATTTCTCCAATGGAAATTTTATTACGATATTTTCCAAGCTTTTTTTTTCTCCCAATAATTTCGGCCGTTTCGAATTTTCATCGAGCCCTTTCAAATATTAAATTTCCATCGTAAATGAATGTAAATCCACAAAGCACCGTGATACGGGGTAGTGAAATTTGTACGCGGTATTTTGAAAGCATATCCGAAAAATAAGCCCCGTTTCATGGAAACGTACGGTTACATTCCCATAAAAGCGTTTCGTTTTCTAAGCTGAGCTTTTTCGGGGTCCATTTACGATAGTTCACGCTACCGACGCTGAAAACACGCGATATTTGAAAGACGGAATTCACGGTGTGCATAGAATTCATCGAGTGGATATAATTGCAGTTGCAAACAGAGAGCTTTCTCTGGAGCTCTTTTAGAAAGATATGCGACTCGAATGCTCGCTGCTAAATGAACCGGCCAGAATAGATGTATTGCTCACGTTTTGACAGTGGAACTCTTTTTTTTTTCTATTGAAAGTAAAATAATTTTCTTTTTTGAGTTGTTGAACAATTGTACACTTTTGAATTTATTAAATTGTTGGTCAACTTTAGGCTTGAATTTCAAATGATTTCAGGGGATTTAAGCTTGCAGTTTTAAGAAATATTGTATTAGATGAATAATTGAATTTAACATTACCGTGTTTTCTTGAAATGTAAATTTTCGCACCGTTAAAAAAGTAATGTCAAGTCATTGAAGACTTTCAGAACTGAATTCGAAATTGTTTAGGAATATTTGTAGCGTAGCTTGCATTTTTGAGAAATGTTGTGTTAACTGGATTAAACGAATAATTTATTATTGAGATTACCATTTTTCCTTAAATTTGTGTCAATTTTGGGTCCGGTAGCAAAGAACTGCTGAATCATTGATGACTTTTAGAATTGAATCCGAAACTGTTTCAGAACATTTATAGCGTGAGCTTACAGGTTCGATAAATATTAGATAAATAATAATTTATTTAAACAGGTTATTATTAAGGTTACTATTTTTCCTTTTTGTGTCAATTTTGGCTCCGGTGGCAAAATACTGTTGAATCATTGATGACTTTTAGAACTGAATTCGAAATTTTTTCTGGACATCTATAGAGTAACTTGCAGTCTTAGAAATATCGTATTAGAGGAAAGATAACTGAATTGAAACATTTATCATTAAGATTATGATTTCCGGATAATATATATAATTTTTAGTGCTATTAAAATATGAATGTTTTATTCTTGGTGATCGTTAGAGCTAGGTTCCAAATTGTTTTAGCGGATGTATAGTGGAGTTTACAGTTTTGGGAAATATTGCATTAAATAAATAGTAACTGAATTAAATAATTTGTTATTAAGATTACTATTTAAAGAAATTTATTTACAATAGTTGCTGAGAAATTGATAATATTAAAAATGTACAATTTTATAGGACATTGTGATTTATTCCAAGAAGTTTACAGTTTTGGGATTTATTGCATTAAATAAATAGTAACTGAATTAAATAATTTGTTATTAAGATTACTATTTAAAGAAATTTCTTTAGTGTAGTTGCTGAGAAATTGATAATATTAAAAATGTACGATTTTATGGGACATTGTGATTTATGCCAAGGAATTTACAGTTTTGGGATTTATTGCATTAAATAAATAGTAACTGAATTAAATAATTTGTTGTTAAGATTACTATTTAAAGAAATTTCTTTAGTATAGTTTCTGAGAAATTGATAATATTAAAATTGTACGATTTTAAGGGACATTGTGATTTATGCCAAGGAGTTTTTCGAATCAGTTGCAATGTAACACTAGAACTACCAAACCAGTCAAAATGAGTGGTACACAATTTTTTCCAAAAATTCTCCAAGTTTATAGGAGAGTCATAGAATAGATATTCTACGTCCATATTATTAAACATAAATTAACAAATCGATCATCTTTTCCACCTCTTAATTCCCCTTTTTTCAAAATACTTATTTAATATTTTTGAATATAACAGATTTAACGGCGGTAGTTCTAGTGTTAAAAAGTAATTTCAGGAAATTTTTCCTCGTTCGACAGTTCAGAGGTAGCTTCCAAATTTTGTAAACGCAAATAAGAAAATTTCTTGCATTTTTGTAAATGAGAAAATAGGCAACACGGGTATATTTTCTGCGGAATCATTGTCAAAGCATCATGTATTTTTTAAATTAATAAGTTATTCACGACCTTGACACTAGATCTACCAAAGATTAATCGAATACATTCAAAATTGTCAAATAACTACGTTAAAAACGAAAATGAAACAAAGTACTTCATTGATTTATTCTACATGCAGTTTTCGACATCGACGTAAAAAAATTGACATGGAAACACCGTCCTAAGTTTCAGAAACATTTACATGAAATTCAGACCTAGTCTTCCTTGGTAGATCTAGGATTCGCGAACGTTTTGAATTGTACCAGGGCATTTGCAGAAGAAATTTCAATATAAAAAAATAACATAGACGTATTATCGTTCATTCAGCAATTCAAAAGTAGCCCAACAAGATTTAAAATAAAATTTATTATAACAAGGAACCCCTTAAAAAGTAACATAACATCTACTAAGTCCGAATTCATTGAAACAATATTCCCCGACCTACATTTTATCTGGCTGAATTCCAATTATCAAAATGCGCCCTAATAATCGTTCATCGTCAATTAAAGTAATCGTAATCCACGATCTTGTACTCACGTTTTGCTCGAGCATGGCCGATAATGGCGGGCTATTTGAAATTTTGTTCTGCAGACGTGGAATTGGAGTGTTTGGCCACGTGGAAGGAGGGTAGCACGTATAATCTGGTCGCCCGTCTACACGGCGATCGTAAAACAAACGACGAGGACAGCTACAGATGCTTTATTTACCAACCAATTTCGAACAATACATGGGATCTGGCACAAAGCGCGGATGCTGCTTGTACAGGGATGATCAGCATTACGGACGCTGCCAGAACGTTCAAAATGAAACAGAGTGAGTACCATGAATGCATGATCTTATTTTAGGAATATCACCATCAGTTTTTATGGTATTTATATTCATGTTCTCGTGAATTGTTAATAAATCGACATCAATTTGAAGGTCAGAGTGCAATCGGATTGATACAGATTCTAGTGATGGATTCAGTGGTGGCGAACCTTTTTACGTGCTGGTGCAAAAAATTCCAAAATATCATTATCGATTGTCTAACGTGCGCTAAGAATGATACTAAAATTATGGAACCAAATACACTCATAGTTTTTTTTATTTATTTATTCTAAGAGCTATAATGTGTGCTTATTCATAAGTTACCTATAAGAAAATGGCATCTACAATTAGATGATATGATTAAATTATACGATATATCCATAATCACTGATCAATTTTTATTTTACCAATTTAATTCGCAATTATTGCGGCGGCGGCCACAAAAGAAATCGTACGACAAGTATCGTAATCGTACGGTATTATTCACCTTGAGGATCGATTACATGTATCGTTTTCTTTGAAAGTGTTGTAAGTCCATTTTCCACAAAATGTTAGTTAATGATAACAGTGAATGCAATCTGCTATGAGTTTTTTTATCTATAAACAGTTCCCAAAAACAATCCTTCAAAATTTGCATCATTTTGTCAATATGAATTCACGTAGTTAATGGAATTACAAAGATAATTACTTTGAAAGTGGTGTAAGTCCACTTTCCGCAAAGACATAATATTAAGTTCAAAAATTATTTTGCATAATTTCTCTACTTCACTTTTAGCTAATACTTTAAAAACGACCACATTTTGGTACTCCCCCCGTTTATTGTTGAGTATAAAAGTTACATTTGTAGTGTGTTCTATTTGTTTACTTAACTTGAAGTAAATAAGTACGATACCTCGAAAATTACTAATTGTTAATTTCATAACACGTGTGAATTTTGATATTATATAACATTCAAAATAATATAATATAATATAATATTTAATATTTCATAAATGTATGATTTTCACAATTTGTTGACTTTGAAAGTCGTGTAAGTTCATTTGGGGTCATCGAAAGTATAAATTTCTTTTAACTAATCCTTTAAAAACGATCACATTACAAAACTTAAATCAATATAATATTTAAAAAAACATAAAATGAGCGTATTACATATACCAAAAATTATATTACATAATTTCTCTACTTCATTTTTATATGTGTGGCAACACTTAATGACAAAAATTTTCGTTCGTTCACTGGAATTTTGGTACTTTCCCCGTTTATTGTAGAGTATAAAACTTACATTAGTAGTGTGTTCTGTTTGTTTACTTAACTTGAAGTAAATAAGTATGATACCTCGAAAATGACTAATTGTTAATTTCATAACAAGTGCGAATTTTATATTATATAATATTCAAAATAATATAATATAATATTTAATATTTCATAAATGTATGATTTTCACATTTTGTTGACTTTGAAAGTGGTGTAACTTCATTTGGGGTCATCAAAAGTATAAATTTCTTTTAACTAATCCTTTAAAAACGATCACATTACAAAACTTAAATCAATTTAATATTTAAAAAAAAAAACATAAAATGAGCGTACTACATATACCAATATTTTTCGTACCATTGAAATATAAACCCTTAAGTATCTCCATATAATATAAAACGGCCTTACACCATTTTCAAGGAAAACGGTTCACATGACAACAATAACACTAAACGGTTATCCTAACTCGGAAATCTCGTTCCTACTAAAACAAACACATCACTTTGAATGGCCTAAATCAAAAGGCCAATATTCCAATCCCTGTAACGAATGTGCAGAACAGTGATTTGATGGATAAGCTTGTCTCGGCATAAAGGAAGCCACATGGGAATAGAGGGAACCGTGAAGAACGAGAGCACGTAAACTATGAGGGTGCCTATGGACACCAGATCGGATTCTTGCCCTGCATGCTATCGAGACCTTGCGGTGGTCGATGTCAGGTACTTGGAGTATTCCATGGTATCGCATAGCTTCACGTAAGCTCCACCAGATTGCGATGATCCTCGCCGCAGGATCCATGGTTAACCAAATTGAGGTGATGGCGTGGTCCATCCGATGCAAACATTCTTGGGATTGATTTTATCGGTTTGGTTGAAGTCTACTGCCCTTTGGATAAATGCAGGGGGAAGCAATTGGTAATTGTTCTCATTTTGGAATTGTTAGCCCCTTTGCATCATATGACAAAACAAGTATTATTTTTTAGATTAAGTTTATTTATGTTTTATTTTTTTTTTAATGAGCTTATTACCAAGATTTATTTGTGGCATAGAACCCATAGAGGGACGTCTCCCCATGCAGATATGTGACGTAGGAAAGAAGTGGGGGAAATCTTCATCTCAAGAGGTTGCGTCTCGAGATGCATGGTTTTTGGATAGATTCATTTTAGAGAAACTGTTAAACGCACATATTTTTTTAGACACCGTTGGGTACCATAGATTATTTAGTTATTTAGTATTTTATTTTGTATTCTGTTTTATATTAATCATTAGTGTGTGTGTGTGTTATTGTTATTTTTTCAACATCATTACGGATCCTAATAACATCGACCACTTAGTTTTATCCACGCCTACACATTAGACAATTCTATTTATCTATCCTTTTTCTTATTTAATGGAATCCTACTACATATTACAATTATTTATTGAGGTTTAGGAAGACAACGAATTATAGCTTCCTATTATTTTCTATTTTATACAACAATTTGTTCAGTACCAATGACATTAATTTTATTTAATTTAGATGTAATTTACCGACCCTTCGATTTATTTACTTATAATAATTTATCGACTTGACCAGGACTCATCACCATCCTGATTCACTGCTCCAAGTCTCAATTTCTACTTTGACCCTCCGACTCTCTAACACAGTCATCACTATCTTTACTCATCCTCGAATCACCATTCCAAGTTCAAAATCTCTATTTTCCATCTTGACCTTCGACATCCAAACTCCGCCATCCTTCTCCCGCTCCTTTCCCTATAATCCTTAACCCTTTGCACTCCTATGTCGAGCTACAGTCGGCACAGCTTTCTATGGCTCTTAACGTTTCATCTAATGTTGAATATTCTTAACAAAGTAATATTACATATTACCAATGAGTTCAAAAATGACTCTACGTTCTAGGAATTCCTATTCCAAACAGGAGACTCTCTCTGCAGTGTAGGGGAGAGTAACATAAACAGTTTATATTACTGAGTGGGCCCGAGCTCGGCTTTTGGGCATTCACAGTCAGTTCCTTCCAAACTCCAGATATATAAAGACGATTCGTTCAGAGCCTTATAATAAAAGTAATATTAATTTAAAGTATATTAATTTATTTAAACACCCATTTCCAATATCTAATAATTATCGACTTTTCGAAAACAACAATAATTTTGCATTTTAACATAAATATCCAGCGGTACCTACAATTGTTCCTACTATCAAGTAAAAATGACTAATCAACGGTAGACAATTTTCTGGTACTATATTTGCTTATTTGACAAAAACTTAGTAAAATAATTCAGAGCGCAAAGGGTTAAAACCGTGCATCTCTTTTCGCCGGCTCTCATTATAACTACATAGCTCACTCAGTTCAATCTCATTATTACAAACTCACTCAATTCTACTCAGTTCAACCTCACTCTAGTTCAAAATCATTCTACATGTCCACTCTGATTCACATTCTATTCTCATCAAATAATTCAAGAATTATTATAACAAAACTCAACTCGTCACGATCGTGCTGTACGTGGCTTCAGCGAAATATACAATACATTCTAAAACGAAAAGTTCTCTTGTCCGGTGACTCCTGCAAAGCTGCGAAATACCGAGTTCGCGTTATATTGATTTAAGATTTGGATCTTTGTTTTTGTTAACCCTGTTAGTGCCGGATGTCGATATATCGTTATTAGCAACACTCCTAATACCGATCATCATGGTATTATTATTTAGTTTGCTCACATGATATTAGTAGTTTTATTAGAAATAATTGAGAATACACAATTTATGCTCCATATTACGTTATTCTGTGTTAAACTATGATCAAATGATGATTCTTTTTATGTCTAACTACTGTCTACAATCAGTAACCGACTTGTTCCTTTTTCCTAACAATGTTAGATAAATATTGGTCCTACGACTGTCAATGAATATTGAAATAGATTTGTAATTAATTTAATACATTTTTCCGGTTAACCCTAAAAGGGATAAAAAATATTATTCATTTAATATAGAATTTTTTTTTGTAATAATTTTAATACCTTTTTTGGTGGAACTTCCTTTTTATTTAATTCATTCTTGAATATTAAAAGCTCCTGTAGAAGCTCCTGTATTTGGTTCGATAATTTCATTATCATCAAGTTTCTTTATATTAAATCTAACAATAAGTACAACAGTATTGCAGACAGTGTTGGAACTTGGAAATAAACTTGAAACACTTTACAAGAATTAAGTAAACACACATAATGTAATTTCTTAATTGAATGCAACGGGGTTCGACATAACCCAGACTTTCTGCCATGTTACAACTTTTTACATAAGTGAAATCAGTAAAAAACAGTACAAGAAATTGCACATGAACTTGTCGTATTACATCAGCACTGTATCCACAACAGAAAGTGATTCGTAAATGATAAAAGTAGACTGGTTAATCAATTTTTTCTCAAAATTCCTCAAACTGATAGGTGAGCCATATAATAAATATTCCATGTTTATCTTGTAAAACAAAAATTACTTATTTATTCATATTTTTCACCTCTTGATTCTGCTTTTTGCAAAGTACTTACTTAGTATATTTAAATAATGATAAATAATAATAACAATCATTTACTGCGGAAAGAGTATAGTTCACGCATACAGAAAATATTCACATGTTTTAAACTTAATTGGTTTGTTTAACGTTCTAAAAATTTGTGAGCACTTAAGGGCAAGTAAACTAACCTAGGATAAAGTTTAGAGGAAAAATTAGAAAATAAAAAATCTCAACTTTTGCAGCACAGAACAAGAGCAGTTGTAGCTATAAAAGCAAGTGTTTAAGCCTTATGTGTTTATACTATTTATAGCATAGGTTAGAGAGATCGTAATTAGCTGTATATTTAAATGTAACAAATATAAAGCCGGTAGTTTCAATGTTAACTTATAATGTAGGAAAAACTACCCAGACGTGACAAATAACGATTTAAACTGGGACCCACTAATTGCGAGTTCGAGCCTTTTCCTCCATCCAGACCATATACACGATAAATCTTCTTTTTTTAAAATGTTTTCGGCTAAAATTTGTTGGATACCTCTTTATTTTACTATATACTTATTGCATAAGGTCCCTGTGTAAGAGAATACCCACTTTCTCCCTAAACTGCCGAAGTGAGAAAAGCCAGAGACCCGCACTTGGGCCCTACCTACGTCGAGCCATAAATTAACTTTTTCTCTGTCCTTTTTCCCTTCTTTCCTCTTTTCCTTGAAACCCTTACTTGTCTCCCTCTACATACTTTCCTCTCTCCGACTCATTTTTCTGTCCATCCCCAACGCTCTTCCAAAAATCGGCACTTCAATTCGAACGCTAGTCTGAAGAGCATCTTCCTCCGCATTAACACTAGGTTTACGGAAGCCGTCAAATTGACGGGTTCATACTTTTTTTATAAGCATTTCTCAGATATATAGAGAAACAGTACAGTAGATATTTCACGTGTATTTTACAATACAAAAATTACTTAACGAATTATCAGCTTTGCAGATTGATCCCTCTTTTTCCAAAGTCTTTGTTTAATGTATTGCAGTGTGACAGATTTCAGTCCCGTAAATCTAGTGTTAATAAGAACAGCATCTAAGAAAATTCGAATAGTTATTTTCTACGGGGTCACAACAAATTTCTACGGTCGTTTCACCTAGAACCTACCGTTGTAGCGGGCTTGAAAACCACCAATGCCATGATATATCAAATAATAATTTAAGAAAAATGACGCAAAGTTCACTAATTAGGAGTTTCAGCCCCATACACTGATACAGTACTATATCATTACAAAAGTACGGTAATATAGTAGTACATAATATCTAAATTATGGTAGACGTAGCGTATAATTGACCAATAAGAATACCGAGCAAATTGATCCTCAAATCCGGTAATGGGGTATCAGAAAACCCGTGAAAATGTTGAATGTAATTCGAGCAGGTAGAACGGTGCTGGCGATTGAATTATCGATCACCTTTTAGTCGGACGTAGGGCGTCGTACACGCCGCATACTTCGACGCCCGTGCATTTTTAACGGTCCATTAATTCGTGCAGGGTGATTGATAGCCATGGGTAGCCGACCATCGACACGATAACTGTTTGCAGGCGACGGACCTGACGCACGTTCGTGCCACGATTATTTACATTGGCCCTGATGTGTTTTAAAACGATATTTACAATGAGGCCTGATACTCATTTTGTCATTTTCAACGTCTTGATAGTTTTAGTGTTAACGGCAGATCCACCGGGTATTAACCCTTAACACTTTATCGATCGCTCATTCTTCTGAACATTATGCACGAGTGTATGTACCTAGTTGCAAAGTTCTATAACATTAAAATTAAAATGTGAAGAAATACTCAGTTTGTCGTTTTATTTTCAGTTGTTTCGAGGCAGCGTAACTTTATTTTATTATCATCTGTAATAACAGATTTATAGACTGTCGGCCAATGAGTATTGATAAACAGAAAGCCTTGGTTTTATGGTAGAGCACGTCTTGCTTCCTACCATTAGTTCGTGAATGCCCGGTTTAGGATTGGAATGCTGGTTCGAACTGGGCACTCTTAATGTAGGCAACGATGTTGTTGACCAAATTGGTTTATTTGTTTGTACAAAGGTAAGTGTGCTTGTTAAGATAATACAATGTTCAAAAGTGCTGCGGTGCGTGTGTCTTACAAAACTGTTCAAAGTGTTCTGTCGTCTTTGGACGGGCTGGAAACCTCCAGGTCGCGTCTCCTTCCCCTGATCCCCCTCAAAGTCCCCAACTAGTCGGTACCCTGATAAGCGGGGCACGGGCAGCCGGCCGAGGCTAGGAGGTGGCAATACCCCACGATACAGGGAAAGGAGGAGAATATTACGCAGTTGCGAACTCGGAGGCCCCAACACCGTCCCTCAGGTCACCCTTGAAGAAGCCGCGGCGGAATCAAAGCCGACGCAGCCTAGGTGGAATCTTACCAAGCCTATTAATAGGCTTCCGGTAGAAGAAATTGTTGTATCCCACTTCTGACACCAATTTTATGTTGTATTCCGTGAGGAGTTTTACAACAGTTTTATTTAACGAAGAATTACTTTCGCGTTTGGAGTTTTTACAAGTAAGGATAACGTCGTCGCAAGGTACCGACTGTCAGCGATTCAAGACAATTGATTATGAATTCTGAAAATTTGGAAATGAGCCGAGGTTTTAAGGGCTCCGAAATAGCGTGGTGGGAGGTTCGGATAACCACCACTTCTCGTGATTAGGATTCCAAACAGCGGCCGCTTTCCCTGTGACTCTTGTTAAGACTAAAGGTCCTTAAAATATGTTTTACAGGGAAAGCGATAACAAGTAAATAAGATTTCTCGTTCGGATCCTTAATCACGTTTGACAATATTTGGCGTTTTATCTTATGGAATTAGGTCGGTATCTAACAAAGTGTTAACATTAGATCTACCGAAACCGTCAAATTGACGGGCTCCTCTTTTTTTACAAACGTTTCTGAAGTTTATAAAGAAGCGGTTCAGTAGATATTTCATGTGTATTTGTAACACAAAAATTCCTCGACTGATCATCTTCTTTGCCGTTTCATCCCTCTTTTACAAACTACTTATTTAATATATTGAAGTATGACAGATTTAATTGATTATTTTTGCATTTATTTTAACACTATTCCTACCGACACTTCACGTATACCTTTTCCTACCGCAACCGGTGAATTTGTCAAATGATAATTTTTTCCCAGAAAATGAACAGTAAAAAAAGAAGTGAATATTGAAAAATGTATTATAATGTGAATGTATTACACGTATATTTGAGGAAAAGTCGTAAAGTTTAAAGGCGATTCAATTACGTTGTATATAGGAAATTCTGATCGAAATTTTAAAAACGGTCATTTGACCGGTCGTGGTAGGAATAGTGTTAATGTCGATTATTAAAGCGATTATTCATTTACGTACTGTTATAAACAACCTTTAATATTGCCTGGGGTTTCTAGTATGGTTACCCATAAAATATAAAGAACGTTGAGAGGTTGATGCACGACGTCCATCTTTCTGGATTCAGAAAAACATCGTGTTAGAGGTTACGATTCCATAACTGCATCGGAACCACGGAAAATTAGTGTTTAATTTTGCTCTGAAAGAAAAAAAGAACGGTTAAATTAGTGGAGAGGGCTTAATCAATGGGTTGAATGCGATTTTGGGGATTTAAGTTCCAGAACGTTTCATTTGGTAAATACCAAATAGGTATTTAATCAAATAGGTGTTTGAAAAGTCTATGACAAGTGTCCACGCAATTTGCAGTGAAGTAACGTTATAACGAAGTGTCGTTCTGTTATATAAAGATGGCTTTCGAGTTTTGCTAGAAGCCTTTAATTCAGGCAACCTTCGCTGGCAAAGCCTGAGATTTAGTTTAACTTGAAAGTTTCATGTCTAGAATTTACAGTTTTCATTTAGGATTGCATGTATTGCATGTTTCATTTATTATCAAATTATTTCACTTCTCCGGTTAAGCCTCATGTTAAACAAAGACGTAATTTACTTTTTGATATGTCCATCGATCTTCTGACGCTTGGTTTGCCTAATTTGCTGATATATTTAATCGATCAGTTTTACATTTCTAAATTTCTTTCCTTGTGAAGCAATTATTGCAATTAATTTTAGAATTTCGAGAAGATAGGTTGCTAATTACTGGCTGAATAAGAAATATTATTCGTTTGATTTTTATAGTGGCCAAAAAGCAAGAGTTTACACCTGGCCGAGGCTCCCTCGAAGACTTACAGCAACTTTAAGAGTCAGAAATGAGTTTCTAGTTGTATTATGTATTTCAAGTTTGAAATAACTATGTTACCAGCGGAGTTATATTATTCCGGGAGCAGAATAAAGTTGAACGTCAGCAGTATCTGTTCTTTTTGCGGTCTAATCACATTTAAAGTTCGCAGAAAGAAGTTCCATGAAAGATCAGACTTTCTCTGAGCGATAAAAAATTCCACGAGCTAAGTGGACATCGATGTATCGCGATCTTCAAATTTTCAACGATTCTACATCCCACTTCCTTTGGAATTGAAACTTATTCTCAATTCTTCAGTTTGTAAAATGTTATTGAAAAATAAATTCTACCGTTTAAATGTTGGAAAAGTTCTCGAAATTCTACGCCACTTAAAAAATGAAATTCCACTTAAAAAAATGCCGTCCCAATAGAAAAACCGTAAACCAAGAATTAAACGAACGCAGTCTTTCAACCGTAAAAAAATCTTCAAGATTCTCTACTGTTTCCAAAATAGATAACAATTTTAAAATACAGCATTGTAATCCTAAAACTGAATTCAATTCTAGGTCAATTCTCCACAATTTGGAAGTTAAATCTAATTTTGAAAATGTCTTTCCAATGAAAAAGTACGTTTTCGTTAGATACCTAAATCGCATCGAATCCCTTAAAAATAAAATTTTAAATACAAAAAAAAATCTTGAACATTCTCTCCTGCTTCCAAAATAGATAACAATTTTAAAATACAGCATTGTAATCCTGAAACTGAATTCAATTCTAGGTCAATTCTCCACAATTTGGAAGTTAAATCTAATTTTGAAAATGTCTTTCCAATGAAAAAGTACGTTTTCGTTGGATACCAAAATCGCATCGAATCCCTTAAAAATAAAATTTTAAATACAAAAAAATCTTCAAGATTCTCTACTGTTTCCAAAATAGATAACAATTTTAAAATACAGCATTGTAATCCTAAAAATGAATTCAATTGTAGAACAACTCTCCACAATTTAAAAGCTAAATCTCATTTTGAAAATGTCCTTTCAATGAAGAAGTACGTTTACATTGGATACTTCAATCGCATCGAATCCCTCAGAAATAAAATATTGAATATTTCAAGAAAACACCTCGTGACACTATTTTAACACTATTTCTCTGATTTCAGAGAGCCCACCAGAGCGTTGCACGTATCCGTCCTGGGTCGTGGCTGGTAAATTATGGGTGGCATTGGATCGAATAGCATCTCGACTCTTGGCATCGCCTTACAACCTGACGATCCTCGACCGAAACGAGACTCGTCTCTTTTGCCATTCCGTCGTTCCCATCAACGATCATCGTCATCATCATCTCTCCGCAGCCGAGAAGGAGAATCAGATGCAGTTCGTTGCCAAGGCGACTCGTGATTGGTGAGTCAGATTCGTTATCAGCAAGAAATCCCTCTCTTGTTATTCACAAAATGTGTCCAAATATTTCAGAGATTATCGACTAACAAATAATAATCAGACACCATAGATCAACAGTGCAATAATAAAAGATTGTAACTTTACCGACTCTTATCAGAAACATTTTAGCACCGAGTTCGCCAGAGCGAATTGTGATTGATGAATTGGATTCGTTATCAGCAAGAAATCCTTCTTTTGTTATTCTCAAAATGTGACAAAATATTGCAGAGATTATCGACTAACAAATAATAATCAGACACCATAGAGCAACAGTGCAATAATAAAATATTGTAACTTCACCGGTTCTTATCAGAAACATTTTAGCACCGAGTTCGTCAGGGCGAATTGTGATTGATGAGTTGGATTCGTTATCAGCAAGAAATCCCTCTCTTGTTATTCTCAAAATGTGACAAAATATTGCAGAGATTGTCGACTAACAAGTGAGTCACTCAGAAGCGAATGCGGTTAAGTCCATTTTTCGATACTTTCTAATTTTTGTAAATTTTAATAGAATGAAGTCTATTCCATTACAGTTTACAAAAATCAGAGAATATCAAGGAATATACTTAACCGCATTCGCTTCTGAGCGACTCAAATAATAGTCAGACACCATAGATCATCAGTGTAATAATAAAAAAAAAATATTGTAACTTCACCGACTCCTATCAGAAACATTTTAGCAGCGAGTTCGCCAGGGTGAATTATGATTGGTGAGTTGGATTCGTTAGCAGCAAGAAAATCCCGCTTTTGTTATTTTCAAAGTGTGCCAATATATGGCAGAGATTAATGGACTTCTCACAATTTTTTAACCTGCTCGTGCACAGTATAAAATTAACGACAATCAACACGTAGGCTATTGTTGCCAAAACAATTTGTGGGATACAATTATTTAGTCAGAAAATGTCAAATCTTAGTCATCAAATGCACATTGAGTGGGATTGGTCCACCACTTTCCCTGTAACGATCCAAACATTCAAATAAGAGGCCCCTTTTGCGGTCCCCTAAAAGACCGTGAACTCCAATTTGAGAACCACTGCTACAGATCATCAGTACAATAATAAAAAACGCACCTAACATCCACGAAATCTATCGCAACCATTTCATCATCGAATTCAATCCCCATTCTCACCCCTGATCAACGTCCACGTTGAACATTAACGGCAAACATTCAGATTGAAATTTAATCCTTACAAATTCCCTCACATTTTTCCAGATCGCATCGACTATTCCCTATCGAATCCTATCGCAATTATAACAATAGCCACGCGAGTTTAATCAACCCCAGAGCCGAGCAATACGAATAATTTAATTAAACTTCCAAACCTGGCAATGTTCCACCAAAAATCCTCCCTCGGTCGGCAGCGATTAAAAATCGATTCCATTGACAAAAATTACCCTAACCCCCTTGCAACCCCCAGCAATAAAAAAGTGTTACAAATTAAGTACACGAAATGAGAATATTCCATGATAATTCCTGCACACCGAAGACACCAGCGGGTACAAATAAGCAGCTGACTATTAAGGGGTTGAAACTACCCCTTCGTTCTTCCCGAATGTCAATATAGATGCACTCAGATGCTCTCGTTAGAGCACTCGTGCAGACGAGTTCGCACGACGTATCGCTTTTAATCGTCCGCACCAACCGCCCACCCCTTTCTTAGGGGTTGTCCCGTTGTTCGCGGCTCGCCGAGAATGGGATTGGTCGTTGAAAGGTAAGATGAAAGTGTTTATTGAAACGTACAGGGGAATGTTAGATTTTCCTCCGTGTTTGCTACTCTTTCTGTGCCACCCCTTTCTGCCTTTCCTGACCTCGTTCTCCATCCGCTTTGTTCTCTTTCTTGGGGGTTGTTTTTCTGCCTTACCCTTATGTCTTGGTCTTTCGTTTCTATTCCTTTCTATGGTATCCCCTTTTATGCGACGGCCCCTTTCTTGGGACGATTTTTTATTACTTTCTTTGGGTCCTCTTTCTTTGCCACCCCCTTCGTTCTACGGTTCGTCGTTTAGCACGCTTCAGTGCTGAGTTTTAAGTTTGTTCGTTTTTACATTTAGTTTCGATTCTGTTACATTTTTTTAAACTACGATTTGACCTTTCGTTTTTATTTAGTACTAAGGTATCCTCTTTTGTGCGATGGCTCCTTTCTTCGACGATTTTATATTACTTTCTTTCGGTCCTCTTTCATTGGCACCCCCTTCGTTTTCTGGTACGTCGTTTAACATCTTTCCATGTTGGTTTCAAGTTTGTTCCTTTTTAGACTTTGTTTCGATTCCATTAAATTTTTTAGCTGTGCCTTGGCCTTTAATTTTTATTCCTTCTGAAGGTATCCTCCTTTGTGCAATGACCTCTTTCTTGGGACGATTTTTTATTACCTTCTTTGAGTTTTCCTTCTTTGATACCCCCTTCGTTCCACGACTCGTCGTTTAACACATCGCTCCATGCTGGTTTTAAGTTTGATCGTTTTTACATTTCGTTTCGATTACATTTCATTTTTTTACCTACGTCTTGATCTTTAATATTTATTCCTATTTTGATGTTTAACGCTAGATCTATGGGCGTTAAATCTAACATATTTAAATATTGCTGCGGCGAGTGTTGCCGCGCGACATAATAAAACAATTAATCCTTTATAAAAATAGCGATTCCGTTTGAACAAGTCCGGCCAATCTGACAGCTCAAAGACAACCCTCTGACATATTATTATAAACATTCGCATCTCGTTGCTATTGTTCCAGCAATCGATAACATATAGAGGGGAGACAGTTATAACAATTCGTAGCACTATATTAAATAAGTACTTTGAAAAAAGAAGAAATATTTGGCAAAGAAAGCGATCAAGTTAAGTAGTTTGTGTATTTTAAGAGACGCGTGAAACACTTGTTCTCAGAAAGTTTAACAAACGTTTATAAAAAAATAAGGACCCGTCAATTTGATAGCTTTTGTAGATCTAGTGTTAATGGGGTCTAGTCTAGAACTGCATTTCTTTGGTCTTTTTAGAGATTTTCTTCCAAGAAAAATATAAATTTGTTAATTACGACATTATTCACATATATTTATTCATGTTTCACGAATGCTCATTATTTTTTTCAAGGGAAAATAATCAAAGCTCACTGAATTACATGCCATTGAACAATGTCCCTTTAAAAAAGAAGTGTCCTACTGGCTGACACGATTCCGATCATTCTGCTTATCCGAAATGAAAAACATCGTTGGATTCTTCATTAGTATGATTATAATTATGGTGTGAACGAAAATAAGAAAACAAATTATGAAAATTTACGTAATGGCAGAATTTTGAATATTGAATATCGATTTTCTTGACTTTTTTCCATGTTTAGCGTGTTAAAAGGAATACTAAAAAAATTGTTTTTTTTGGTTTCTATTCAGATGGTAACGGCACAAACACTGAAGGTGTATGCCAAATTTAAGGTCAATCGGTCGACTAGAATTTGATATATCACGTCAGACATGTAAGAAAATAATGTTCCGAGAACACCGCATTCAAAGTTTCTCATAGCAGTGTTCTTTAACCATTTATAACTTCGTCAATTTCACGAATTCGAAAAAAGCCCTCGACATTTTTACTTTTACAAATGTCTACTTTAAGAAAAAGCAATAAACAATCCATTTTTCGAAAGATCTAGACTAGAAGACCCCCTTAAGTTCATTTTTACTCGCACTTTACAGTTTATTGGTTTTATTTTAATTCAATGTTTATTTTTATACACACTTTTTATTGCATTCAGTTTCCTATCTGTGTCGATAGTTTGTATTTTTCTGCGTTTTCTCTGTGATTTCGTTGTCCGATCATTTTTATCTTATTTCACTGCTGTTCTCTGCATTCCTTCTTGTTTCTTGTGTTTGTCCTCGTTTCTGTACCTGTTTGCTGTTTTCCATCGTTCTTTTCCTTTTCTTCCTTCCTTCTACGTCTGTCTTTCATGTTGTTCTTCTACACCCACTTTTTGCCGAGTTCGTCCTCATTTCTGCACTTCTCCCTTTTTTATCCCTGTTCACTTTCTATTTATCTTTTTCCTCCGCGTTTCAATATTACGGAGAATCCTTGCAACAGAAGCTCGCAAAGAAACAACTTAATTTCCGTGGACTTTTTACGGAAATCGATTACCGAAGTCCGTTCTCATGGAAATCGAGGAAATACTTTATGGAAATAACTCCCCTCTTAAATCCATGATATAATAAAATAATTGCGAATCAAGCGAAAGTAACAACTTCGCCTCTTTTCCCGTAATTAAACAACGTGAATTATTCTCGAAATACGTTTCGCAGCAATTTCGAAAATTGAATTTTCTTTTTCACCGACCCTTTAAAATATCTCCGCCGACGGGAATTCACCGTGTTTGTAAAGATAATCAGCCACCATCGTTTTTACACGTCGTTTCCAACGGGAGAGATAAAAAGGGCGCGAAAAACCAAATACAAAATTCCCAGTAAAATTCGGAAACTCCCGTGTTTCCCCAGGACTTCGGACTTAATTGCTCCGCCATTAGCGGAGTTACGCGTTTGCACGGGATTTCGTAACATTTCGTCCCTGAAAAATGTGCAACTGGAAAGAAACGCGCTTTTGCATTTCCAGCCGGTTCGAATTGGGTCAGTTTTAAAGCCGAGAACACATTTGCACGCCTCGAAGGCTTCGTTTTTCTTTTTTTTATTCTTCCCCTAAGCACCGCGCCACTAAACCTAATTTTCAACGTCCAATGGCTTTCGAAGTTTAAAGTTAACCCCCACCTACGTTTCAACAGCAACGACCTGCTTATTTCAGCGTCGTAACTTCCTTCAGAGTTAAGGGCACAAATATTTTAAGCGTTCGAAAGAAATGCATTCATCGTAATGAATTTCTTCGAGTTTGCACTTTCCAGTGAGATTATGCGTGATTGGTACAATGCGGATGTTTGTGCAAATTTCAAGTTTGACGAAGGCAGCTAATAAAGAAGAATCCAAGAGAACTCTTTCACTCGGTAAATGTTGTAACAAAATACCGCATCTTGGATAATTCAAATACTTTTTTTATATTGCATAGCCTTTGTGTATTTTAGCAGAGATAAATCTCTCAGAAATGCATAAAATTCTGCAGTCTAAGGATTTATAATATTATCTTATTCGAACTTTTTATTACGACGGAAAACAAAACGTATTGAATTGACAGACATTAGAAAACATAAGGAATGTATGCGGGAGTGTTGCAAGTGGTCATTGGATATTACACTTTTTACTCTCTCTCTCTCTCTCTCTCAGAGAATTAATTTTTTTAAATTCGTCTGTTGATGCTTCATTCGAAAGGGTGAAATTCTTTGGTGCTATAAATATACTCCCTCCGTTTCGAACTACGATCCAAATTATCTATTTTCATTGGATTAACCCTCCGTTGCGCAAAATGGCCGACTGGGAACTAAATAACAAAATTTGTTTAAAATTCATAACGAAGTAGCCGCTAAATCTATTATATTTCAATATATTAATCCTTAGCGAACGAAAGCCGTCGTATTTTCGACACTATAGATATTCCAAGAAAATCGAATGCCGCCATACAGGCGGTATGACGTGATATTTGTACCAAAAAACCCTGGTATCCACATAGGGAATTGTTGAACCTATTATTATTGAAAATTCCCATAAAATCCAATAAAATCAATATTAACCCCTTGCCCTACAATAACGAGTGACACTCGTGATGAGGTAAATGGGACAGGAAATCTTGAAGTTTTTAAAAACCTACCAAATTGAAAATATCAATGAGATGCAATGCGATAATATTATTCCTACAATATTAATATTACGTTAAATTATAAGATAAATCGAGAATCACTAATCAATCTTTGTTTTAGCAATTACATTCTGAATTATTGCGGTAGCAGTCACAAAAGAAATCGTAGGGCAAGGGGTTAATTATGCACTTTTTCTCGCTCTAGCAATAAAGCAGTTAATTTGTTAAAATATTCGTCGATCTACCGGTCATTGTTCTAGAAAAACGCGCTCGTTCGTTAAGGGTTAACACTAATCATACCTATTCTCACCGGGGCCAATCATTTAACTGGTTACAAAATAACGATAATATTTTCCCGAAAGATATGCAGAAGATTGCCAATTTAATATTAGAAAGAACGCAGAAAACAGCATTTCTTCAATAATACAAAAAATTCAAAGTTTTAGTTCATTGACCCGGTAATTTGACCGCGCATAGTACGGTTAGTTTTAAATAAGTACTTTTCAAAAAAGGGGATGGAAAGGATAATCGATTCGGTAATTGATGTTTTATGAGATGGACGTAGAATATCCTCTCTATGGTTCTTCTATGAACTTGGAGTGGGAAAAATTCGGAGCAAGTCGTTTTCACTGGCTTGGTAGTTCTAGTATTAATAATATAATCTTATAGAGTACTTGTAATAATGTATTATAGAACCATGCACGTCCAAAATGGATATATAATATTTCAGTTTTGTAACATTCGAAAAATCAAATTCATGCAGGGGGAGGTTGAGGTTAAAGGACAATTCTTAAATGAATAAATGCAAATACAACCCTCCGAGAGCGAATATTAGGCGATGGATGTTTGATCAAGTTGAATGCCATGCGTATTTCGCTAATATCATCACTTCCATCCAACTTGTTCCATTAAAATCACAACTTTATAGAGTAGAAACGTTAAGGGTAAAACTAGTTTTATACTCACAAGGGAACATCCCGAGGTGCCACACGCCGATTTTGATGAAATTTTAGTATGATGTAGTACTCGTTAGAATATTCCACACGTATTTTTTTATATCGGCAATCGTCCACGTTAAAGGGGTGAAAACCGCCCCCAAAGTTGGGGGCCAAAAGTGTATTTCGTTGAATATCTTGGAAACTATGAGAGATAGAGCATTTGCGTAAATTGGCGAAATTAGCGCCTTTGCATTACGAATTAAACGGCATAATTTCTTTTGCAAAATCTCCATTTGTTTAAACAATATGTTGAAAAATAACATATTTTCGGCAGTTTTACCACTTTAATATTATTCAATTTTCTTGAATATTTTTTTGTAAAAACTACATTTCCTATACAAAATTACGGATAAATAGGAATTTCGATTTTTTCATCAACAAAAAAGTTATTACATATGAGATTTTATCGTTCGACGCGCGAAATAGAGTCCCTACACTAGTCGTTCCTTGTTCATAACTCCCCGGTAATTTGTAAATAAATTGATTTTACCGATAACCATTCGTTGCTAACAAAAAGAAAAGCATTTTCCGTTACTTTAATGCGATATAATTTTCGGCTACAGCACTGCGCGCGGTTTATGGAGGGACATTCCCAGGTCGGCACGGTGTGAACAAATAAATGAAACAACAAGAATGGAGTGTAAAATGCTTATAGAAAAAGTAGTGACCGCTCACCAACAATGAGAAGTAGCCGAGGTGTATGTCTATCGCACTTCACGAATCTACAGCTTCGGCCTGCTTATTGTTAGAAATGTCAAAGATTATAACTCTTTGTCTATGCGTTACGAAAATCACAGGCTTTCGCCTGATGACAAATTTCAGGGATCTTTCCCATTTTTACAACACACTTCGGAAATTTCCTCTTCGCGAGGAAAAAGAGGGTGGGTTTTAACTATTATACTAATAACCAATGACAGACATGGTAAAGTCGATACGTCATCGTCTTTAAGGTATATATAATAGTGAGTGTCTTTTTTTGTCGAATTCTATTCGCATCAACATTCGTATGCTGACGAAAGAGTTTTTGCTATTGCGAAGATTTTGGAAAGCGCTAATAGCTTCTTGCGGTAATAATTTACAGTAAGTATCTTTGTTAAAAACCAAAATTGCAATTTTTTTGCTATTCTTTATTATTTTACATTGTTCATTGTAAAATTAAAGCAGTTTAGATTTGCAGTCATGGCAGTAAATCCTATGAATACTATCAATATTTTAATTGAAACTTATAATTGTAGTAATGACGAAAGAACATCGCCGGTAAGTGCTATGGACATTGAATTAGCGAACACGATTATAGATTTAATTAACAGGTATAAGGTTAGTGGATATATAGAAGTGGAAACAGAGCAAGAATTGCTATTCGACGATGAAATGGACGATTCAATGTCTACACCATGTGGTGATGACGATATAGAAGGAATTGCTTCCTGCTCATCCTCCGAGGTGCACACAGCTGATGCAGGATCTGGGAGTTCGAAGTTCGAAGTAACGGAAAATTCTTTTCTTTTTGTTAGCAACGAATGGTTATCGGTAAAATCAATTTATTTACAAATTACCGGGGAGTTATTAACAAGGAACGACTCGTGTAGGGACTCTATTTCCCGCGTCGAACGATAAAATCTCATATGTAATAACTTTTTTGTTGATGAAAAAATCGAAATTCCTATTTATCCGTAATTTTGTATAGGAAATGTAGTTTTTACAAAAAAATATTCAAGAAAATTGAATAACATTAAAGTGGTAAAACTGCCGAAAATATGTTATTTTTCAACATATTGTTTAAACAAATGAAGATTTTGCAAAAGAAATTATGCCGTTAAATTCGTAATGCAAAGGCGCTAATTTCGCCAATTTACGCAAATGCTCTATCTCTCATAGTTTCCAAGATATTCAACGAAATACACTTTTGGCCCCCAACTTTGGGGGCGGTTTTCACCCCTTTAACATGGACGATTGCCGATATAAAAAAATACGTGTCGAATATTCTAACGAGTACTACATCATACTAAAATTTCATCAAAATCGGCGTGTGGCACCTCGGGATGTTCCCTTGTCAGCAGTACTTCATTTTTCCAATAGCATTATTTAAATATGAAAAATGTTAGAAAATCCGTGAATATTGCGATTAAAAGTTATAAGAAATTTTATCGATCCCCATTCATCGATCATTAATTTCCATTGCGTTCAACGTATCAACAAAATTGACTACAGCTGATAGTCAGTTACATAAAGTAATTAATAATATTAATACCGAACGAATTTATCTTAGAGCCGGATAGAAATAATTATAACATTAAATAATTTCAATAGTTCCAATTTTATGTAATTTTACTCCGACAGTTTAATGAATGGCAAACGGAGATTAAGTTAACACCATGTACGAGGGTGAAACCCAGGAGAGGGTTGTTTCGGATCAACCGGTGCAAAGCACCGAAAATAATTTGAGTTGGAAGGGTCAGATAATGATAATCTAACAGAACGTGCCACAACACAGGAATAAATGTCTTCGTATGTATCTTTCCCGTCAGTAGAATAAGCGCGTGTAGGGTCAGGCGAGGGATACAACGAATCCAACAGCTGTGCCGTTTTTACTTTCGGTTTTTATATTTTTTGGCTCAAGCTTCTATGGTTATTTCGCCTATAACCCACAAATTTAGCTGGTCCATTTAGAAATACGGAAGGTGAAATTTATTAAAAGAGAATTTAAGATAAATCTCTTCCAATTAGAAGCTGATGGGGATTTCAATTCGGCAACACTAATTAAGAGGTTGATCGTTTAATTCTGTATCAATCGTAGCTTCGTAACTGTATCGTTACATCAGCATGGAAATATTTTAGAAATTGTTTAACTTACAGTGGAAGTATCGAAAATAAAAATAGCACTACTGTTTTAGAGTAATTATTATTGCTAATTTATAAAGATCGGACTACGTTGAAGATAATTTGTAAATTAATGAAACCGTTATTTTATTGGGGATAATTTAGAAGTTAGAGGAAGTTTTCACTTGCAAACCTTTCGAAAAGTGATTAAATGCCTGATACAGTTCTCAAATATTTAGAATCTATGGAATTTCGATCAAAAATGTTCTAAATAACGAAAAAAATCTGGCGGAGTGTAACATTAGAGAAAGTGGCTATTCTGTTAATTCATTAATTAATAAAATTCTATTCACGTAAGTCTGCCGATGGGTAATTAAACACTTAATAAAACACTCAGAAAAATAAAATTCGCAGGAAATTCTCATAAAATATTCCCATAATCATATCAGACAAAGATCCAACACTGTTTAAACAACAAAAAAGATACTTCACTGCAAATGATACCGAAACTAATAAAATCCTTCCGTCGCAAACCTGTTGACAGGGTAATTAAGCGCGCAATAAGACATTCTACGGTATAAAATCCACGGAAACAAAACCCAAAAGAAACCCTCTGAATCGTATCAGAAAGCGTACTAACGACGTAACAATAGCACGATAAATTAATAACTCCATCGGAGCGAGAGAAGACGATGAAGAAAATACCAAGAGGAATCGTAGAAAACCGCGGGCGAGTTAATTCTCGTTACATCGAAATTGGTTTAATTGAATCGAGAAGGGGGAGGGTGGGAGGCTTTGTAAAAATCGCGGATACTTTTGCCGGCTGCTAGAGCCGACCGACGTTTCCAGTAGTTAAGGTTCATGCCTGGTCAGACGGCGTTTCGTGCGGAACGAAGATTATTCTTTTTTCCCCTTTCTCTCATCGAATGCACTCTCCTTCGTCCTTTTTCCACCGTTCCCTTACCAACGAAAGACTTAATGACGGGAATTCTTCGAGCAGCTGGAGGCCAGGTCTGCGACTTTATTCACGGAAGCCTGCCCTCGAAAACGGCTCCATTAATAGGACGAACGTGAAATTACGTTTTGCCAATCTCGCGGAAGTTTGTAATCGCTGAAATTCAACATATCTCTTCTTATTAATTGAGACGAGGCACATACATTCTGCCAAATAAATACAGAGAATTCTTCGGTAAAACACAATGCCGTGAATGATAAATTAGTACATTATTAACGCTAGATTTACGGGCGTTAAAATTGTTATACTTAAATACATTAAATATGTACTTTGAAAGGAAGAGAAATGAAGTGGCATAGAAGATGATCAGTTAAGTAATTTGTGTATTATGAGATGCATGTGAAATATCTACCATCCTGCTTTTTTGTAAATTTTTTATTTTTTTTAATTCGTCTGTTAATGCTTCATTCGAAAGGGTGAAATTCTGTGGTACTATAAATATACTCCCTCCGTTTCGAACTACGATCCAAATTACTTATTTTCATTGGATTAACCCTCCGTTGCGTAAAATGACCGACTGGGAACTAAATAACAAAATTTGTTTAAAATTCATAACGAAGTAGCCACTAAATCTATTATATTTCAATATATTAACACTAATCATACCGGCACTTGACGTGTATCTATAATAAATTAGTACATTATTAACGCTAGATCTACGGGCGTTAAAATTGTTATACTTAAATACATTAAATATGTACTTTGAAAAGAAGAGAAGTGAAGTGGCAAAGAAGATGATCAGTTAAGTAATTTGTGTATTATGAGATGCAGGTGAAATATCTACTATCCTGCTTTTTTGTAAATTCGAGGAATATTTATTAAAAATATAGGAACCCGTCAATTTAACGGCTTTCTTAGATCTAGGGTTGAAACGGCCATTCAAATATTTCAAAATGACATATTTTTAAGAATTTCGCAGTCACTTGAAAAGGAGGGTGTTAATATTAGCAACGCAGAAAATAAATTTCTAGAAAATTCAGGACAAGTCATTTTGACCACACTGATAGATCTAGTGTTACGTACAATGATATCAACTGTTAGCGAAAAATCGTTTTCCATATATTTTACGTGGACTTTTGAAATGAACAATTCCCATTATTTATTTGACAGAACGTACTTCTTCAGGAGAACGAACATTCGCGATATTGTTAACGAATGGGGTTGGAGAACGAAGGGGTGAGAAGGGCGGATGTAAGTACTCGGTAAAACGAAGAAAATATTTTTTTTCGGTTCGTGTAACTGGAATATTTTTCGTGTGAAAATTCGAATTTAATTTTGAGTGGAATTTCATACGTGAGGAAATGCATTTCATGATGGTTGATGTTTAAAATAGAATTTAAAGTGAATTTAACTTATATATTTTACTTTTATGAATATTTAAAATTTTTGGAGTTGAAGAGAAAATTATGGAAAATTCTTGGGACTTGAAATTGTAATAGTTGGTTATTTGATAGGAGAAACGGTCGGATTCTTATTTTTGCAAATTTGTTCGAACCAGCAGAACACTATTCGCGAATAAAAATATTTTTCTGCGTATCTACGGGAACGATAGAAATTCTCCAGGCAGTCGTAGCGACAATCTTCGCGAAATTATTCATGGAACTATCCCCGGGAGAACGAATGGCTATTAATCGCCGGGAAATTACGTTTGACCTGTTCTTCTGTCGGCCGCGGAACGACTTTTGTTCTTACCTCTTTCGTTCCCGTTTTATATGCTAAAAAATTACAAAGTTCAGCCCTCGTATTCGTTTCTTCATTCCGACAGTGCAACAATTGGCACTCGTTTGAAAAAATCGATGTTCTTCGTATATCGAGAATTTTTCGAGAATTCATTACAATCGCAATTTGATCTTTTTAGCAGATTCCATGTTTTGTGAATTAGATCCATTCGTCACGAAGATATTTTGTATTTAAATTGCAGGGGTTTCGCGTGTCTCGGCGCAATATTTTTCTGTAGCCTCGTCCCCGCGAAAAATAGATTCAATGTATGAAATAACCCCCGGCAATTTCGCGAATAATGTTCAGAATTTTTTTAACTTTTGTACGGCATAGTTAATCAGATTTAACGACTCTTAAATTGTAATTGCCGGGGTGAGAAATTATCACTTACATTGCATGCAAAACTTTGCAAAAAACATCTGCACTAATTGTCGAGCTTTTTCTTATTTTTTCACAACATTTAAAAAGTCAACATTGCGAACTGTATTCGCAGACATTAAGCGCCATTCGCATTTTGCGAAATCACTCAGAGTTTCCTCGCAGAAATTTTATACACCTTGCCGCAGATGGATTAAAGAAAGTTGTAAAAAATGGGCGAAATATAGAAAAGAAAAGGTGCAAAATAATTGCAAAAATCCAGATTCTTTTTAGTTTTACATGGCATTTGATTTGCAAAAAGTAGACGAAATATAGGAAAGAAAAGGGTGCAAAATAATTGCAAGTAATTAGTTTCTTTTTCGTTTTATATGGCATTTAATTGTAAATATAGATGAACCATAGAAAAGAAGAAAGTGCAAAATAATTGCAAAAATGAAGATTCTTTTTTGTTTTACGCGGCACTTAATTTGCAAAGAGTAGGTGAGATATAGAAAAGAAAAAGATGCAAAATAATTGCAAAAATCCAGTTTATCTTTTGTTTTACGTGTAATTTAATAAGCTTAAATAAGAAACGATATTCGCACACGCGAAAATTCGTCGTTCTCTTTATCTATCGTTCTCGGAGCCCGGCGGGCTCCTTATTTCGTGAAATCTTCCAGGCTGATCTCCTCGCGCTTTAATATACCCGCGATTACGCGCGAGCTCGCGACTTTATGAGAACCGCCATTCCAAAGCGTGCGTTTTCCTCGGCCCGCGAAAAAATGAAGGGGCCGAGGAGAGAGGGTATTCTTTTATATCTGCTCCGACACGAGCAGATTTCGCGAATTCATATTTTCCTGACTGATGGAGGAGCCAGCGAAGACATCGAAACGAAGGATTGCTTGCAATTGAAGGAGCCATCTGACTCCACTGTATTTTTTTGCGGTGTCAATTTTTGAAATTTTTTTTTCAATGGTTGAAATTTCTAAATTAGGTTTTTTTGCGGCGCTAGGGTTCAGCTTTTCTTTTTAACAGTTAAAGTGTCGTGGTTAAGTCTGGGTTAGGTTTTATTGCGGTGATAATTTGTAAACTTTTAATTTCAATAGTTAAACTGTCTTAGTTGGATCTGGGTTAGGTATTTCTACGGTGCTAATTTTTAGACTTTCCTTTTTAATAGTTAAATTGGCTTGGTTAAGTGTGGGTCAGGTTTTGTTGCGGTGCAAATTTTCAAACTTTGAATTTCAATAGTTAAACTGTCTTGTTTAGATCGGGGTTAGGTATTTCTACGATGCTAATTTTTAGTTTTTCCTTTTTAATATTTAAATTGTTTGAGTTAGATGTGGTTTGGGTATTTCTATGACGCGAATTTTTAGACTTTCCTTTTTAATAGTTCAACTGTCTATGTGAGGTATTTTGGCGATGCTAATTTTTCAACTTCTCTTTTTAATAATTAAACAGTCTGAGATTTTTCTGAGGTACCGGTGAACTAAATGCGACATTTTTTCCCTAGAGACAGTAAATACGAAATTTGATTATTTGAGAGTGCAGAAATTTCGAGATAAGCATAGAAAATCGAAGACATATAAAAGTTCGCAATCTGAGTAATTTGCAATATTAGGGAACTGTCATATTTATCAACTTTATCACAACATTGTTAAGGATATTACTCGCCCATCTCAGCAAATGACAGTTCAATCTCCGATCTATTACGTTTATAAAATTTAAAGATACGTCTACACTCAGTTTTTCATTAACAATAAATTCCCAATATCTACACGGTGACTCACGGGATGCGTCGCTAAAAATTGAAGTCAAGTAGAATGGAACAAAAATTGAAAAATTGTTGTCAAACTACGAAGGTAAAGTTTGTTACAAAAAAAACTTATCCGAGATCAAAGATTGGAATAAGTTACGAGATGACAAGGGAAGGGTGGGTTATAGACGGTTAAGAAGAAGCGTCAATGTTTACGTAAAAAATGGAGGGCGATGGAAAATTTGCCGCGGAAGCCACCGTTAGCCTAGGTATTTCAATTAAGCCCGAAGTCTCCGGGCTCAGTAATTAGAAAGCGGTCGTAGGGTGCAAACAGCCGCGGGGTTGCAAGACGATCGTGCATTAAACTGTAAATCTGTGAGCACTTATCGCGGCCACACCGAAATTGCATAGATAATCGCGTGCCTACAACTCGAGGAATCTTTCCTTCGAAGCGTGTCGAGCATTAATTGCGAGATTTAGGTCCCGGAAGTTAAACGCCGGATTCCGCGGAGAATCTTATTGCTTTTTGCCGAACAATTACACTGGGCTTTGTCTATTTTGGGAAGTTAGCCGGTAAAATGTGGTCAAAAGTTATTTAATTATCAATTTCAAAGTGATACTTTATGCCACAGAATACTCTCTTTTAACAGCAATTAATATTTTCCACCATTTTTGTAAAATCAAGAAATAAAACTATGATTGTGAGGTGAAAAACTTTTGGTGAAATTTAGGATATTTCTTCAAGCTTGGCGATTAATATTATTTAATAAAATTGCAAAAATCTAGATACTTTTCTGCTTAAATGGCATTTAATTTGCAAAAAGTAGACGAAATATAGAAAAGAAAACGGTGCAAAGTAATTACAAATAAACAGTTTCTTTTCCGTTTTACATGGGACTTAATTGAAAATATAGATGAAATATAGAAATCAAAAGGGTGCAAAATAATTGCAAAAACCCAGTTTCTCACTTCTTTTGCATGGCATGTAATTTGCAAGAAGTCGGTGAAACATAGGAAAGAAAAAGGTACAAATAATTAAAAATCCAATTTCTTTCTCGTTTTACGTGGGATTTAATTGTACATATAGATGAACCATAGAAAAGAAAAAAGTGCAAAATAATTGCAAAATCAAGCTTCTTATCTGTTTTACCTTGAATTTAATCACAAAAATAGGTAAAATATAGAAAAGAAAAAGATGCAAAATAATTGCAAAAATAACTTACTTAATAACCTTCTTACTTGTTTAACATGGCATTTAATAAGCCTAAATAAGAAACAATATTCGCACACGCGAAAATTCGTCGTTCCCTTTACCTATCGTTCTCGGAGAATTTTAATAAAGTGAAGTAATTAGTAACGTTGTGAAAAATGTTTAATCGCACGAAATACCACTGATATAATTGTTAAGGAAAGTTCTTTAAGCTCGTCCATTTGAATTTTTTTATAACATTATGATTTAATGAAACCTAGTAATTTGCAACGTTGGTAAAAGATTTTACAAAATGTTCAAACGCACAAAATGGGTCTAATACAATTTTTAAGGAAATTTGTTTAAGCTCGTCGATTTGAATTATTTGATAAAATTGTGATTTAATGACACCAAGTAATTTGCAACATAGTTAAAAGACCTGAAAAGTGTTTGAACGCACGAAAAACCTCTGTGTCCTTGTGGAGAAGACTAACTTTGTTAAAAAATATATATAAATGTTAGGAGGAACAATTTTCTAGGCGAAATTTAACATATTTCTTTCAGCTTGTCGATCCAAATTATTTTGCAAAATTGCAATGAAACCAAATTGCAACATTATTCAAAGGCTTGAAAAGTGTTTAAACGCACGAAAGCCTCTGTGTCCTTGCGGAGAAAACTAACTTTGTTAAAAAAAATATATAAATGTTAGGAGGAACAATTTTCTAGGCGTTTAACATATTTCTTTCAGCTTGTCGATTTAAATTAGTTTGCAAAATTGCAATAAAACCAAATAATTTGCAACATTATTACAAGGCTTGAAAAGTGTTTATACGCACGAAAGCCTCTGTGTCCTTGTGGAGTAGACTAACTTTGTTAATAAAAATATAAATGTTAGGAGGAACAATTTTCTAGGCGAAATTTAACATATTTCTTTAAGCTGTCGATTAAAATTATTTAGCAAAATTGCAATGAAACCAAATAATTTGCAACATTATTAAAAGGCTTGAAAAGTGTTTAAACGCACGAAAGCCTCTGTGTCCTTGTGGAGAAGACTAACTTTGTTAAAAAAATATAAATGTTAGGAGGAACAATATTCTAGGCGAAATTTAACATATTTCTTTAAGCTGTCGATTCAAATTATTTAGCAAAATTGCAATGAAACCAAATAATTTGCAACATTATTAAAAGGCTTGAAAAGTGTTTAAACGCACGAAAGCCTCTGTGTCCTTGTGGAGAAAACTAACTTCGTTAAAAAATATATAAATGTTAGGAGGAACAATTTTCTAGGCGAAATTTAACATATTTCTTTAAGCTGTCGATTCAAATTATTTAGCAAAATTGTAATGTAATGAAACCAAGTAATTTGCAACATTGTTAAAAGACTTTGCAAGCTGTTTAAACGCACGAAAGGTTCCATGTACCAGCACGGATGTAAAAGTTTACTCGAATGCCCCGGCAACGGTCCATTTCCAATTACAGGAGCGATTCTGCAATCAGAAGGCCATAATCGCAATAATGATATTTACATTACGCAAAACCACTGCATTTATCCGCATCACGGTTAAATAGCCCGTGCAACAATGCCCCTGGAAATTAATTGCTCGCCATAGCGAAAAACAGATTCAACTCGCCCGTACCGACATTAATCGCAATTTGCTAGTACTTCTGCAAAATTCCCGATATTTCCTCATCTCGTGCGGCGATCTTTCTTCATTCCGCGGCGATTAAATCCGCGGTGGAGCTCGCATTTTCCGTTTCTAAGGGACGTCGACGACGAGGACAGGAATACAAAAGGAGAAAGAAGGAAAACTGAAGATCGGCTTTACCAGAGGCATTTCGTCGAAATAAGTAGAAAGATCATAGCGACGTTGTGCAAGTCCGATGAAAGTCCCCAATGCCGGCTGTACGTCTCCAGAGAAACAGTGCAGCCATTAAGTTTGTTTAATCAGCCTCTACTTAACCCTATTTAGCACACAGATTTCAATCCCTCCGCTTTTCCTTCGAAAGTACAGTTCCATTCGCTCGTGGCTTGTCCATTCAACGAAGTGATCCACTTTCATTCTCCCTTTTTTTTCACTCTCCCTTATTCCGGCAAGGGTGAAGACCCTTACCGCAACATCGCTCGATTTTCCTAACGGAGTATCGGTTTCGAGAGATGTCGCCACTGAGAACCACCTGAGTACTCGTCTCTTGCTTCCTTGAACTAAATCGATGGTCTTGGAACGATTTAAAGTAAAATGCGATGGTTTAACTTTCATCTGATGTTTTAAAAAAAGCATACCGACGATTCCAAGACCTTTTGTGTACTTTGTATTACGAACAAGATTTTTCTTGCTTTTTGTGTGTAATAACTTTATTGAAAATAATATTGTTACTTGTTTACCGCAGACGCGAGTCCCTTTTTAATATTATTAATAAATCGATAGTGTTTTATAAAATATACGACGTTTATTCTCAGAATACACAGCACATCCGTTTCAGAGGACGTGTGACCGCTGAATTGATGACCGTCTATTATTTCTAACAGTTGATATGTGAGCCGTTTATTTTGAAAGTGGCACAAGTCATTTTCTTTTCAAATCGAGATATTTAGGGGTTTGCGTTTTAACGTATGTAAAAATATTTGCACTTAGTATAATGCTTATATTTCTCTTAGTATAAATGATTTTGAATAGCCATTGCAAAATCACCATTTTTTATTTCGGAAGAGACTTATGCCACTTTCAAAATATACATATTTGTTGTTCCGTTAACTAGCAAAATTTCTCTCTAACAAAATTTAAGTAATTTTCATCATATTGATTGTAAATTTTATAAAGAGATGCCTGTGAATCTGTAATTAATGTTATCGATAACTCGATTTTTTTGAAAAAGTGACTTATGCCACTTTCAAAATAAACGGCTCATGTCTCGTATCGCAGTAACATTGATTCAACTGGGTGTTTCATACGTAAAAATATGTTTCCGCTGTTCACAACTTTTCTCGATTTGAGACAAATTAAATCTTCATTAGGGTCAAAAAGTATCCCAAGGGCGACTGAAGGTTAACTCATTTGAGAACAATTAAAAGTTTGAAAGAAGGAAAAGTTGGAAAGTTCCTAGAAGCGATCCAATGAATAAATGAATCCTGCCGCTGTGTCAAGTTTTACATAAATTATCCGCAAAACGAGAGGCTTAAAATATCGATCGACAGTGCCTCGATCAGAGGCGAATTGATCACTCGATAAATCTCGCGAAGGCTTCATCCGAACAACTGAAGGACGACGGAGGCTCGGTAGTAAAGCAAGGAGGAGGCTCTCGTTCATAGGGAAGCCAACGGGGGAAAAAAATGAATTTACAATGATTTATCGTGAGGATATCGTCCCTCGCTGCGTTATTATATACACGGGCTTCCGTGACAGGAAGCCATTTTTCATGGCGTTCATGAAGAATACTTACAGTCCGGCTGACATTTTAATCGATCTCTAAATACCCGCCTGATGTAATGGCGGGCCGAATGCGGCCTCGTTTTTAAGACGATAATAATTAAGAAGTTCCCATTATTAAAGTACTTCGTTCAGCCTGCTCGAAGCCAGGGTTCTCTTACAGGACGATACCCAGGAACGAAATTTTAGAGCGTTCCTGACGGTCACAATGACCTTGGTCGTAATCCACGCGTGTTATAGCCTTAGAATTAGCTTGCAACTGCAAGATACTTAATTTACACAGAAAAAATATCAGCTTATCTTCATCTTTTAACTTTTTTAACCCTTTACTGACGGAGACTTTCCTCAATATTGAAAGATATTTATTTATCGAGCCATTAAAAAGCACTTTTTTATCAGAAAATTATAGTGTTAATATATAGAAATTATAAATTAGTATTTGCGTAATCATATTTCAGCGGTTATATTTCAATTTTTTAACTCTAACCGTGTATACATGCGCCAATAAACTACAATTAGATTTTTCCTCAGGCCACATATATGCATCTGTATTCCTCAAAGGGTTAAAAAGACAATCAACAATCTTATTTCCGTTGGTAGACGTTGTTTCGTATTTCGGCTTTGGCAGCTATAGTCTTTTCGCCTGGGACCTACAATTTTAGGTGGGTTTCGAACCATCGAGATTATGGTGTACATATCACACACGAAAAACATTAACCGTTTGAGTTCCAAGCAGCGCGATCGCGCTGTTGAGATTTTATGTCGAGGAAACCCAGCACATTTCGAGCATTGTGGACAACTGACGGTGCGATACCGATTGTCGAAGTCACGCGCTCAGATTTACTGACGCAAGTACATCACACAGCTCCTTTGAATGTAAATAGTACATTTTACAATAGGTAGAATAATACTATAATAATGCAATAATACATTACGAAATGAAAATTTTTATTTCATTGTTATCTTCTCAATCATTTTTATCGAACAAAACTTGAAATATTTATAAATTTTACAGTATGCATATGTAATAATACATATGCATTTTATAAAATAGCGAATTACAAATTAACAATATTTTTGTGTTACGAACGAACAATTTAAATGGAGAGTAACACTTATAATTTGTAACGTCGGTGTTTATCAAAACATATTGGATGAATTCCTTTTTTACATCGCACGCAAATTAAATGTGATCTTTTTATTGCATTTTTGGTGCTGCAGACTACGCATTGTCGATATAAAATAAACAAAGCGCTATCCGGCCGCTTGGTATTTCTCGACATAAAATGAAACAAGCGCTATCGCGCTGCTTGGGTCTTTTCGTATTCATTTAGAGAAAGCGCGGTTGCGCTGTTTCGCGCTGTTGCGTTGTTGCGCGGATTCTTCGACAGTGTTTTTTCAATAGCCCTGGGACTCAAACGGTTACATTTCCCAGAGGTGACGCGGAATTTAAACTCAGGTCCACTAATTGTGCCTTCGAGCCTTTATCTCCTTATGCGCCGTAGCACCAATAACTGCTATGATCATTTCACTTCAAATCTACAATTTTAGGTGAATCCCGAATCACTGAGGCTATGGTATACATATCACATAGGAAACATTTTTAATTTCCCAGAGAAGACGGGAAATTTGAATGCGGACCCACTGATTGTGATTTCGAGACTTTATCTCCTTACCCACCATAGCCTCACTAGAAAATTGTAAGTTAAGTTGTAAGTGAGAAACCTTCTTTGTAATTGCCGCCAGTATATTTATTGTTAACATTCCATCGACTTGATTTTGACTTTGGAATTTTAACCCATTACCGACCGCTATTGTTTGAGCATTCTACCCATTTTAAAGGATTTGTTTCGGCTTAGATTGCCTAATGACAATTACAATCTCTTTGAGAAATACAAATGATTCTCACTGACTACTTAACACACTTCCACTACAATAATAAATAACAAATTAGTGATTGCCGTGGGAACCGATTAATAAACTAAAAGTCTAAGCGTTGGTGTCAAAAAGCCTATTTATAGGCTATCGGTCGGTAAAGTGTTAATATAGTAGGTATCGTTACGATTGACGTTTCGCTAGCAAACGGTAATGTTCGTACAATAGTAGAGTAATTAAGCTATCGTGAAAGTTTCAGAAGAGGTACACTGCGGCGAGTGGTGGGGGAACCCTCACCGCGCGCCATTAACGAGCAGAACTGTACCTCGGGTAAACGCTTATAAACACATAGGCCGATGTAAATGTTTCAATTCTTATCGACGTGCGGTTACAATTGTTATCAACAATGCAATTGAGGAAACGTAACGGAGAATTGCTTTCATTGAGGCGGTTATATAGCTGGCACAAACATAATGCAGAGGAGTTGTACATTGATAAATATTCGGTCTACCATTGTGCGACTGACGATCGATATTCCAGCTTTCTCTCCTCCGCTTCGCGATATTTATGATTGTTATTATTAATTCATTCTGCGGTGAAAAGGCCGCGGGTAATTTCTGAAAGCGCCCGCCATAATTATTCGCCGCACGAAAAACTCTCACTTTGTTGCCTTTCAAATCGATGGAATTATGATCCTCTGTTATTAATCCTGTATTTCGATCTTTCGCAAGCAACAATTCCACGTTTATCGTCATACAAACTATTCAACCTGGATTCTAAAAAATGACAGACAAACATATTGAAAGAAACATAACAAATGTCAAAAGTAACCCGATTAATTTAATCGCAGAAAGTTCCGTAAACAGAAATAAGATATCAGCGAAGAACAAATATTAGAAATCTCAAAAAATAAAGAAATATATTAGAAACAATAATCTTCAATGAACTACAATAGAGTAGACTTTCGTTTAAACGCAAGAGTGGAAAAACTTTATCGATTTAATATTTGATCTACCATAGAAGATGATAAAAATGTCCACTCGTTCCGATTTTTTTTGCAAATATTCCTGATATTTCCAGGTCTGTTTCCTTTTCCAGTTTTATACATCTACATTGATTACTGCAGGCGATTAAATCGATTAAGCTCTTTGTTTCCTTTATTCCTTTTTTTCTAACATATTTACTTTTCTTGGGTAGGAATGGATTTTCGTACGATCCTTAAACTAGCGCGAGGGAGCAATGGCGGCCGGTAGATCGGGTTGTGGCGACGAGATCGTGTCGCTACAGATTAAACAATAAAACGTATTAGAATTTAGGAACTTGACGATTACAGCATCACTACTTGTCCATTTTGTGAGCACACTAACGCTATCCGTGCGCCGAGTGGAACCCATCACGGGCACGGCTGTAGGAAAACTTTTTCACTGTATTTTTTTTTATTATGTACTTTGAATACGAAAATTTACAAGAGGTGCAAGGGCTACAAAAAAACGTGTGGACCTCATGGTGGTCAGGGTAGAGAAGCTGCCGTGTTAAGAAAAAGACGCAAAACAGCGCCGCTAGTGGTGACGGGCACGAGTTAAAGGCCTAAATTCATGTGGAGCATGCCCATCTATCCTAATATATACTCAACGGTTGTGTTCTAATGCCTGTCTTTATATTTTCTTTTAAATTTTATTTTAAAATGGAAATAACAACATTATGTTTCATTTAATAGTTTTTCATTAATATTCATATTAAAAAAGAATCATAATATATAATGCATAGATATACATAGGAATAAATATACATTTACAATACAAATATTTTCTAACCTTTATTTCCTTTGCTGGAAACAACTGAACATTTCTTCCTTTGTTTCATATCTAGAAAAAGAAAACAGCTTCAATTATAGCAATATTTTAATAAGTATAGCAATTATAATATGAAATTATATTTCGATTATAGTATGAATTATAGTATGAAATAAATAATAATTATGTCTCAAGTTCTTTTGGCTGCTCGTTTTCGTCTTGAACGGTCTTCAATCATCCACAATGGCGGTCCAGAACAGAATTGACAGTTGAGTCTTGGTGGTAACAGAATCACACCGATTCGCTTTTACTAGTGTGTTGAAATTCACCGATTCAATGGGCATGGATTAGTAGTACATCACTGTCGCCACCTGGTGGTGGCTCGCCGCGTAACTAGAAACAGCTTAGCCCATTACAGCTTGTTGACCCTGATGGTGGTGAGATACGCTATTGAGAAAGAAGCGAAATTATTTAACAAAAAACGATCGCCGCTGAGCCGATATTTGGCGAAGACCGCCAAGGACGATACGATCGCCCGCGGACACGATCATCAATTTTTTGCACCTTTGAGCGCACGCACAAATCGTGTTCACTACTTTTAACGGAAACAGAAAAAGGCCCTCTATTCTTTTTACCATATGTAGACATGAGGGCGCCACTTGCATTGGCGGAAGCTCAAACTTTAACCTTGCCCTACAATGACGTGTGGCACTCGTGACGCGGTAAATGAAATAGGAAATTTTAAAGTTTCCCAAAAACTGGTCAATTGGAAACATCAGTGGGTCAGGAGACGTTGAAATTAGTTCTATGCTATTAACACTAGAACTACCGGCGTTAAATCTATCATATTTCAAAATATTAAATAAGTACTTTGAAATGGAGGAATCAAGAGGCGGAAAAGTTAATCGACTCGGTGATTTATGTTTTTTAAGATGGACATAAAATATTTATTCTACGATTCTTCTATAAACTTGGAGAATTTTTCGAAAAAATGGTGTACCAGTCATTTTGACTGGTTTGGTAGTTCTAGTATTAATATTGCATTAAGTTATGCGGTATATCGAAAATCAGTGATAAATTATTATTCCAACAATTAATTCTGAGTTATTGCGAGTTCGATCATAAAAGAAATTATAGGGCAAGGGGGTAAATTTACTATTCGTAACATATTTATTTGAAAATTCAAAATACCTACTATACAGTCTACAACGTGGATTACATTTGCAAAAAGGCATTCCCCAGCTATTCGACGAGCGCTGTAACAGAATCCAGGCGTTCGACAAGGAAATAAATGATTTTCACAAGCAATAATTTTTATCGATATAGGTCGTTGAGTGGGAAAGGCCACGGGGACAGAGGGAGCCGTGTTCTTATCGGGAGAAACGTTCTTATCGCGACTGCATATCGAGCCGAATACCTTCGTGTACTGCATAAAACTTTCTCGGTTCGATTCGGAGCGCCGTTGGCGGGCTCCGCGATTTGAAACGGCTCGGGGAATCTATTTCAGAGGGTGTCGGCTTTCGACATTGTTACGCAGACTGTATTACGCCGACTTCTTTCCCTCCCTGTGCGAAAACCGTTCGTACCAACTTTGCATTTGGAGAACGATCGCGGTTGCCGGATTTTTCTATTTACTCGGGAGTGCCGAGACTTGGAATCCGCGCGCTTTCCTATTTGTAGATCGAGCGGAATTTTTCTGACGATTATTGCTCCTGGGGGTGCTTGGTACTTTTTCTCTTCTTTATACTTGTTTATATAAAAATTTCTCTGCATTGAGGAATGTATAATATTGCTGAAAGCAGTGTTCGGTTGACAGATTAACGTAAATTAACACTAGAACTACCGGCGTTATATCTATTATATTTAAATATATTAAATAAGTACTTTAAAAAAAGGGGAATTCAGAGGTGGAAAAGATGATCGATGCGGTAATTTGTGTTTTATGAGATGAATGTAGAATATCTATTCTATGACTATCCTATAATCTTGGAGAATTTTTGGAAAAAATGGTGTACCAGTCATTTTGACTGATTTGGTAGTTCTAGTGTTAACGAGCTTTTCTCTGACGATTCTATTTCATCTCGCTGAATAAAAAAAATGATAATGCAATGGTTTAGACTTTTTTTTCAGGAGAAAATTTGAAATATGTGGGAAATTCGTGGAATTTTAAATAACCTGCTTCAATCTATTACGACTACAGTTTAAACTTTTCGAATTTCTGAATTTTTTATGTTTTGAGTCAATTTTTTCTCTAACAATTCCACTCTATTTGACTGTGCAAAAAATGGTAGTGTAGTGTTTTTTGTCATTTTTTTAATGAGAAATATGAAATCACAAACAATTTCTTATAATTTTAATTATCATGCTTCTAATCTTTTAAAACTTTTCAACTTTTCGAGTTTCTACATGCTCTCAGTTAATTAAATTTTTTCTCTAAAACAATTATATTTTATCTAATTGAGTAAGAAAAATGAAACCGTAGTATTTTTAGTATTTTTTTTTCAAGGGACGATAACAAATCGTTCAGAACTTCTTTCAGACCATCTAAATTACACCCAGTTTCAATATTTCAAATTTGAGTGTCAATCCTTCTGACATTTTGAAAGATTTTATATTTTTGCCTGAAAAAGAATACGAAAAATACTACAATTCAATTTTGTATATTCAGCCAAATCCCTGATTATTAAAAATAATAAATAATACACAACCAGTATGAAAACAACATACACACACGCAGATGTCTCGTAATTCCCCAAAAAATCATTAATTTGGAATTTCCGCGGAAAAGTTGCGAGTCGAGATACTTTGAATGACGTCTGATGATCGGCAGGAGACTCACCGGCTTCGTAACGACCGCTTTTATGCCGGTAACTTCCGCTTCCGGTTGATTGCCGCACTTTCGTCAGTTTTTACGGGCACGTATCCTCTTCTTCTCGTGCTTCTTCCCGCGAATTGAACCATCTTCCGCGATTTTTATTCGTCCCGCATGCGAAGCATGGTCCAATCGTAATTCCAGAGCTGCGATATAAAACCGGAAGATCGTTATACGCGACTTGAACGTTGACCGGAAGTCGCGGTCATCTATGAGGCTACTGCGAATATTTACAGCTCGTAACTTCTTCGAGGATTCTAGCCAGTTTCATTGCGATTTTTCCTCGCTTGTTCCTCAAATTGCGGTAGATATTTTGTTGCTTGTCGTACAATAACGAGTTACACTTGTGACGCGATAAATAGAACAGGGAATTTTAAAGTTTTTTAAACACTATTAACCCTTTGTCCTACAACAACGAGTGACACTCTTGACGCGATAAATGGAATAGGAAATTTGGAGTTTTCCAAAAATTATTAAATTAAAAATATGAGTGAGTTGCGATACGATAATATTATTCCTGTGTTATTAATATTGCTTTAAATTTTAAGATATATCAGGAATCACTGACATATTTTTATTTTAGTAATTTAATTTTCAACTATTGCGGAGGCAGTCACGAAAGACATCGTAGGGCAAGGGGTTAAATTAATAATATCAATGGGTCAGGATACGATCAAATTATTACTAATTATTACTATTAATGTTGCGTTAAATGATACGATATATCAGAAACTAGGGATGGATTGTTATTACAGCAATTAATTCGGAGTTATTGAGCATTCAACCAGAAAAGAAATTGCAGTGCAAGGGGTTAATAAACATAAAAAAAATATTTTAAACTGTTGAGACTTGGAAATAAACTTGAAACACTTCACATTAAGTAACACATTGAACGCCAACGGTATTTCGCTAGTCTCATCATTTTAACTGAAGTCGTACTTTTTCTATTAAAATCGCATCTTTACAAAGCAGAAACCTTAACACTAAAACTACCGGTATTAAATCTATTGTATTTAAATATATAAAATAAGTACTTTGAAAAATGAGGTTCAAGTGGCGGAGAAGATGATCGATTCGATGATTTATGTTTCTTGAGGTGGACGTAGAATATTTATTTTATGACTCTCCTATAAACCTGGAGAATTTTTGGAAATAATTTTGTACCAATCATTTCGCCTGATTTGGTGTTTTAGTGGTCAAAACACAAATAGATATACAGTCAGCAAAACCTTATCGTTTTAATGTCAATATTAAAATATCAAATGCATTAGAGAATTCGGAAAAGTTATAATTTAAAAGTCACATGAAACATTGTACTTAATAGCGCCGGTCATCGGTGACCCCCATGACGTTCAACGTGTTAACTAAGCATACATAACGTAATTTATTAATTAACAATAGAACTACCGGCGTTAAATCTATTATATTTCAATGTATTAAATAAGTACTTTGAGAAAAGAAGAATCAAGAGGCAGGAAAGATGGTCAATTCGGTCATTTATGTTTTTTGAATAGGGCGTAGAATATTTCTCCTATGTCTCTCTTATAAACTTTGAGAATTTTTTTATAAAATTGTGTACCAGTCATTTTGACTGGTTTGGTAGTTTTAGTGTTAAATACAACGAAGATCAACATAATCGAGGCCTTCTGCCATGCTACAACTCTTTGCATAATTGAATTAATAAAAACTATGCGCAAAATAACACAAAAACATTTCGAATTACAGCAAGGCTGTAGCTCCAACTTCACCTAGATAATTGCTCTCTTGAACGAAAAGGTATTTCTTTATTAATTCTTTAAAATTGAAGAAAATTTTCTATTACGACTGAAATGCAAAATTGTGATAGTAAAGTTCAATAGACTTGGCGAATCTTTGAATCGTTGCGGGGGAAAGAAAGTTAAACCTCCTCGGACTCGAAATCGCGACAAAAAAGTGCATAGCGACTCCAGAAAAGACACTGTAGACGCGTCGCTACCACTGTTGTTGAATGGACGTCCAAAATTATAGTAGATAACCCAACACACAGTTTACAGATAAGTACATTATCTCAATTATTTCCATTTTCGTGCAATTGTCTCGAATGAAGAAACATTGAAAATCGCAAAATGAACATGCTGTATCAAAAGTATGCAGAAATAACAACTACTCAGTACGTTTCAGATCAAAATGCTTCCGAAAAATCAGTTTTCGATTTTTTTTCACTATGGCGCAGGTGGTTTAAATATCTGAAAAAATTGAGGATAACAATCATGGGTATCGAATTGTTACTGTAAAAACGGAAATGTTGTATCTCGAAGATTTCGATACGATATTTACTTTTTTCTGTTTGTTTTAGTTTGCGCATTTTTGGTACTTAGGTTTTTCAATGGAAAAATCCGGAAAAAATCTCAAACATGTATCGGCGGGTATAGTATATGACAGAATTTTTCCGAATTTTTTGCACATCAATAATTAGGTGAAGAAGGTTAAAAACCTGTTTTTTGCATTTACCCCATAACTACCCTTCCGGTTAAGATACAGGGTTAAAATTTGGCAAGCAATTGTCGCAGAGCATTCCCTATCGAATGATACCTCCCCCATTGAAATCGGTTCAAAGACACTTTTTACCCTCTTATCCTCCTATACCCTTTAGCCGATCGACAGGGAAATCATACAATAAATATTCCGCGTCTATCTTATAAAGCGTACATTACTGAATTGTTATCTTTTTTTCTACTTGATTCCACTTTCTCTAAAGTACTTATTGAATATAGTTCATTAGAATAGATTAAACGCTAGTAGTTTTCGTGTTAAAGGCTAGATTCTATCATCTATAGGATATTTTACCTATGTGATATACAAATTATCCTAAAAACCCATATAAAACAGAAGTTCCTAGACGAAAAGACCATGGCATTATCAAAGAAGAGGAGAGATGTCTGGAAAAATTAAAAGATTTCTGAAGTTTTTGGAGAATTGATCATAGAATTTCTAATAGTAATTGAACAAATTAATAATCCTTAAATAAAGGATTATTAAGTTTATCACAGTGGAGCACGTTATACTGAATAAAATTCGCAAGATTCTTCAACAAAATGGGACACAATTTAACCGTAAAGTTGTTCGAGAAGCAAGTAATTAAAGAAGAAAACAGAAGATCTGCTATCCGAGGAGAATAGCACGTTTATTGCAGGAAGGAAGTTAAAATGGCTCCGAAGGTGGAAATACAGAATAAAGGTGGAAGAAAAGCGCGTCCATTTGGTAAACAGATAATCGCGCATTTCGTTCCAAAGGTTTTACGATCGCGAGAGCATTTTATGCCATCGTCATAAGCCACGTGGAAGCCGATTTTGCACAATGCAAAAGTCCTCCCGCCGTGCCATTAAGTTCCCGTACACGCGATAATAAAAAGCGGACATCGAAAAATGCGGCGATGATAAATCCTTTGGAAAAATTTGCGGTTACGGCGGCGTTACTCTCAGATAATTCGTTCCTGTATTTTATGGCGGCTGAGAACACTTTGAAAAGGGAGAAAATTTAAAGGTACTTTCGAAACTTCCTCGTATCTTGAGCGAAAAAATTCGATTTTCGTCTTCGGTGACATTTCAAAAATTGAACGTTTCTTACTTTTGGAAAGAAAGTAACCCAAAACCTACAATACATGTACAACATTCAAGGAAGAAGCTAACAAAAATTGGAAATATGCGCCACAAATTAATTCTACAATTTTACGATATTATTAATTATAATTTAAATCTAACGCAGACGTCAAATTAACTTTGTCTCCCGAGCCTTCTCAAAAATGGAAGGTTTTTTATTCTTTCAAAGGAAGTAACCCAAAAACTATAATACAAAGCGACACATGAACAGTATTCAAAGAAAGAACGTAATAAAAATAGAAAATGTTGGCAAAAATAATTCTACAGATTTACAAAATTAATTAATTATAGTTTTAATTTAAACGCAGACGTTAAATTCATTTTGCATTCATGCCTTTTACAAAAAAGTTCACTTTTACAAAAAAACTAGCCGACAAACTGCAATATAAAACTGACAGATGAACAATATTCAAAGAAGAAGCTACCTAACGAAAACTGAAAAACATCGCCGAAAATAATTCGACAAATTTACAAATTCATTAATTATAATTTTAATCTAAACAAAGGCGTTAAATTGATTCCAAGGAGGAGGCCATCGGAAAAATGTCAAGATAAAAAAACTCACCCTCAAAGGGGTTCGAGAGAGCGGCCGTCTGAGAAATTCAGGAAGGAAATATGGGGCAATGTAAAAGGAAATTAAGGCAGGAGCTTACACTTCGGAAAACATCGGCGGAAAGCTCGGTGAGAATAAGAAGCTTAAAGCACGAAACGTTTCTTTGAGAGGCCAAAGGGTCCCGGAAAACCGGCCGAATTTTCGTTCTTGCACGATGGTGCGTTTGCAATGCCATGGGAGTAGAATTTCATACTTGCAATTTATACGCCTTGCGCTCGAGTTGTACAATGAACGTGCGGAGTTAATAATGGTGCAAGTTCGTCGCTTATTTTACCTGTACTTTATTATTTTCTGTTTGCACTTGCTGAAATGGCGTTATATCGTTTTGTAGAGTTGCGGAAATTTAATGGCGAAGGGGGAGCCGCGGTTGGAAATAATGGAACGGTGTAGGGGAGGGTTTTAAAAATATTTGGATTTTTGATCATTAGGTAATACGAGGATGTAATTTCTTGAGCACTAGTATTTGGATGAATGTGAATAAACACATTCTTAATGTGGGCAGGAGGCAATCTTAAGAAATTTAATCTAATTTTAATAATTAAAATAAAAATAGGGCATTGGGTTTTAAAAATATTTGGATTTTCGATCATTAGGTAGTACGGGGATGAAATTTCTTGTGCAGAAGTATTTGGATAAATGTGAATAAACAATATGAGACAATCTTAAGCAATTTTATTTATTTTTACTAGTTAAAAAGAAATATCAAAGATAAAAATAGTACACTGGGTTTTAAAAATATTTGAATTTTTGATCATTAGGTAATACGGGGATGTAATTTCTTGGGCAGAAGTATTTGGATGAATGTGAATAAACAATAGGACACAATCTAAAGAAATTTAATTTAATTTTAATAATTAAAATAAGAATAGTGCACTGGGTTTTAAAAATATTTGGATTTTCGATCATTAGGTAATATGGGGATGAAATTTCTTGTGCAGAAGGGGCGTATTTGGATAAACGTGAATTAACAATAGGGGACAATCTTAAGAAATTTAATTTAACGTTAATATTTAAAAGGGGATAGCTAAAATAAAAATCGTATATTAAGTTTTAAAAAACATTGGTCTTTTTTTATCATTTCTTAATTGAGGAATGAAATTTCTTTGATATGTGTGTTTATTGTGGATCTTTTGTAAGAAATTCTAGGATACTTTATATTAGAATTATATATCAGGGAAATCAAAATGGTATTCGTTGTTTTTTCAAACTTTTTGACTGCCCAATTTTGCAATCCTTTTCATTCTTTACATATGAAATAATGCAAACATTTAAATTTATTAACATTCAGCAGTCTTCGTTTTCTGCCTTTCAACTGACTTTTACGAAGCTTTGAATTTTTTAATAGATTTTAATCATCCGCCGCTGTCTTTTAAAATAGAAATATTAATTCTACATATTACCACGGAAATCCTTTTACCACAAAAAGTTTTTATCATTCGAATTGCCAATGTAATTAAAATATGCATATGCTTTTGAACTGACATAAAAATTATTCCAATTCGCACTGTAGAAAGTTAGAATTTCTACATAGTTTTGTACAATGTAAAATTACAGAAGATGCAGTCCATCAATCTTCTTCGGTTTTTTTTGCAATTATTTAAGACATTTACTTATGTTGTAAGGTATTAAATATGTAGTAAAGTATTAAATAAATGGAAACACACACGCAGCACAAATTAAACAAAACTAGAGTATATATATTTGATGATAATGATATGTAGTAATAAGAGTAATAGTAATAATGTTAATAATAACAATAGTAATAACGGTAATAATAGTAATAAGGGCACGACATCCATCTCATTAAGATGGTCGAATCAGACTGCGTAAAAATGCTACGCATCGGCGTTTGTCGCTAGGCAGATGACACGTGGGCACAGGCTATTCAGGTCCGTACCAACGAAATCCCTTCATCTAATACAATCTTTTTTTTTGAAAGGGGGCACTATACTTAATACATCGAAAGACACTAATTTTACTGTAAATTATAGTGCCCCCTTTCAAAAACAGAAAAAAAAATTGTAATAGGTGAAGGGATTTCGTAGGTACGGGCCTGAATAGCCCGTACCCACGTGTTATCTGTCTAGCGGCAAACACCGATGCGTAGCATTTTTACGCAGTCTGATTCGACCATCTTAGTGAGACGGATGTCGTGCCCTTATTACTATTATTATTATTAACATTATTACTATTACTCTTATTACTACATATCATTATCATCAAATATATATACTCTAGTTTAGTTTAATTTGTGCTGCGTGTGTGTTTCCATTTATTTAATACCTTACTACATATTGAATACCTTACTACAAAATAAGCCTGTTAAAAAGTTGGTCACATTAAAGAATCGAAGAACAAAGTGCATTTTAGCTATTATCACAACTTGTACTAATTAAAATTACTACAATTTTCGTGCAGCCTTGCCATTATTGAAATTATTTTACACAACATAAACAATTAAATTCACAAGTTTACTTTCCCCTTCGTTTTTGTTTTCGCTGGATCCATATTTCCTTAATCTGAGCATATCAAATTACCCAGAATTAGTTCCAGTAATTCTGTACTAAGTTGGGCAAGTAATTCCAGCATTAATAAACCAGTAATTCTATAATAAGGACGTAAGTAGCACAATAATAACGCCCTTTACGACAACGTGCAACCCAGCTGAACGGTTGTTTGTATCGAATAATCGAGAAATAAAACAACAACACGCTCCTCGATGCCACAGAACGTTAAACGCCGGTAAGGGCTACCTTCACGATCAATTAGACGAGTTTTCCAGCTTTTTAGAATCCTTCCGCAAATAGGGTCGGCCAGTTTTCCCGACGACACGATCAAAGCCACGTTTTTATCAGTCGAACGCGGTCCATTGAATTAAAAACAACGACGATGAAAAAGAGAAAGGAAGGCGCTTCGAATCATCCATCCTGTAAATAGTTTCCTCTTTGTCGATGAAAGTTTGCACTGTCTGCTCGCATCGGCTCGCCACTTTTCAACATAATCGACCATGTGTTCGCGTATAAACACGAAATCCGTGTGCTCTATTTCCACGTCGGATCTCGTTTCACTTTGTTTCCCTCGTTGAAACATACCTCGGGTGTCTGCGATGTGTTATTTTCTTTTTTTTACCCTCCATTTTCAGTTTTTCATCGGCGCGCTTTGTCCCGGGCTGTTCATCGATTTATGCGAATTTGCGGAAACGTATCTCGTCGAGACGTTTTATGGTTGTTGGGTATAGTTGCGGATGATGTACGGATTGAATTGTAGGCGGAGAATAAGCTGAGATTGTGATTTAGTTGGCACGAACAACGCGCGCATGAGTTATCGCCTTCCCGGGCTTTTTTCTTGTTAATAGTTATGGAATTATCGAATAACATTTTGCGTTCGCTAGAGAAGAGACGTGTGTCGATATTGAGATGGGTTTTAATTGAAACTTTATCGAGGAATTGTTGAATGTGGTCATTTAGAAAGTGAAAGGGAAGTTGGAGTTTGTTTGAGTATTTAACAAACTGTGTGGTTAACACTGACCATACCATAGGCGATTAACGCTAGATCTATCAAGGTGGTGAAAATCACATATTTTGAATTTTTTGAAAATTCTCCCGACATTTTTAACGCTGTTTCTTTTTCTGTTTTCTACGTCTATCTGGCAGACTGCAAGCGATGCGATTGATCAAGTTTCTTGCCCCCTTCGTTTATTATATTCCAACGGATTTATTTGACAATTTTTTGGATTAATCGCCGGTAGATCTAGTGTTAAATGACCGGTTCTTCGAAGAATAATCTACCGAAGAATAATCTTCAGTAGGTATAGTGTTAATTTCCTTAGTTTTATTTTGCAAAATTTTACCGATTAAATCCGTCGCTGAAATTTTGCACAATAAATGTAGAAAATTAAGGGAGAAGTAATATTAAAACGTTGAATGCCACCCGTATTTCCCTAGTTTCACTGTTTCCACTGTGGAGTGAGACTTTCTGTGTTAAAATCGTATCTTTATAGAGCAAAAATGTTAAAAGTAACAATAGTTGTATATTAAGCAGTACTTTACCTTTTTAATAGCAGCATTTAATTATTGAATATACTAACGAACTCGTGTATTCTATCGATTCAAAGTCGTAAGAAACATTGAATTAAATAGCGTCGGTCACCGGTGACCCTTGTGCCATTCAACGTGCTAAAGGCCTTGGAAAATTTTCAAAAAAATATAAACCAATCATTAGTTTGATCTGAACCACTATTATCGTTGATCCAAACAATTTTTCAACCTTTGAGAAATAAAATTCTTCAATCGTCAGCGATCAAACGACAAATTTCAACGATCTCTAATGAACCGTAAGTGGCGCGACATCGTCGAATTAAAGATAGAGTTAGAAGCAAAAAAGAACGGTAATATTAAATATCGAAAGAGACGGCAGTTTCCTCTACAAAGTGCATTCGACGAGCGCTCATCGAGACGTTCGATTCTCACCTCGAGAACAGAGGGACTTTCTACTCCGTTCTCCAGTTTAATTCATCACACTGCGTCTTCTCTCGTCTCGATGAGTGTCGCTATAGCCTGTAACTTTATTACTTTCTCCCCGCGAAAAAAGGCAGATATTATAATTCAATCGATACCTCGTCTCTCCTATCGATACCGATTTCAATCTTCGAGCACGGAGAACATTCTGCTGGCGACCGTATTGTCCGAAGTTTTTTGTCATTTTCCGACATCCAAGTTCATTCGACATCCAGCTGCGCTGATTTCTGCACGAAAATCGGACTGGAAAAATTTAATATGCAGAACTCACGGTTTTTCCTGCGATATTGCCTACAGTCTTGTATCCATTTAACTGTCAAACTAACCGACCTGAAATCTTCCATGGCTTTGGCTTCTTTTATTGGCATAATGGATAAATTGTTGTAGTTTTTTAGGATATTTAATTTTCCGTTTTGGTATCTAATTTTATAGGGGTTTTTTAAAATTATTAGTTTTAGCTCGTGACATTCACCTCAAATTAGTTAATTTACAAATAAGCGGTTTGAAACTAATTGAATAACAATAAATAAAGAATATATGAAGGGATATACAGCGTGCTAATAAGAGTAAGATGGGAGGTCATCGTAGTGCTAATTTCAACTTTGCATGGAATTTAATTTAATTCATTAACATTCAATTACTATAGACATATTATCAAAAATAACACGCAACTGTGGGTCCCACATAGACAAATGAATTTGATATGAGCTGAATTCCCACTTTGGAATTGGACAACGATTTTGTATCATCGCTTAAATATTTGTAAGTATCCATACTCATTACTATATCCCCATACAAATGAGTAAACAGTAGGAGACAAAGTGGCAAAATGAAATTAAATTTCGTTAGCACTAAATCAACTGAAACCGTCAAATTGACTGTTTCCTATCTTTTTATAAACTCTTATAAAATTGATGCCTCTTGATTGATCCCTCTTTTTTCGAAGCACTTATTTATTATATTTCAATATATTCAAAGTTAACGCCCGCCAATCTACTGTTAATTAAAAGAGATATCCAAAATAAAAGAAGAAATGCTGGTAAGCGTTAAAGTTGACGGGTTTCTATTTTTTGTAAACTATTCTAAAATTTATGGAAAGGCAAGACTTTCCATATTTCACGTTTATCTTATAATAAATTACTCAACTGATGATCTTCTTCGCCGCTTGAACCCTCGTTTTTCAAAGCCCTTATTTAATTAAATTTAACCGGCGCTTTACGTATACCTATTCTAACCGTAGTTTATTATTTGACCGGTTATAGAACAACGCTTATATTTTTCCAAAAAAAACACAAGAGATTGTCAATTTAATATAGGATACAGTTGCAGAAAATAGCCTTTTGTTAATAATACAAAAAGTTATATATTTTCAATCCATTGAACCGGCCATCTCACCGTATGCAGTACGGTTAGGTTAGCATTATTGTAGGATTTTTAATAAGTTTATTAATGTAGGAATATAGGTTATTTATTATTAGAGTAAGATAGATTATGGATTATAGATTATAGATAAATGTATAGAAAGTTAGACCACAACGTGATTATGGATAATACGTCTACATATTTTGTCGTCTAAAATAAAAAAGAAGGAAAAAGCGTCTCGGCGGCTATACACGTATATGAATTAAGTTAATCTCAATATAAAAATAATTTTTCTTAGGCGAAAGAAAAGAATTCGGGTCTGAAGGAGTTAAGTATTATCAAAATTAACGTCCATAGATCTACCGTTAATTAAAAAGAGATATTTAACACGTTGACTGCCGTGGGGGTCACCGGTGACCGGCGCTATTGAATTCAATAAAATTTCATGAGACTTTTAAATTGCAATATTTACGAATTTTTGAATATATTCAATATTTAAATATTGACGTTAAAAAGATAAAGTTCTGCTGAATATATATCCATCTGTGTCTTTGAAGTTCCTGCTTTATAAAATTGTGATTTTAATAGAAAAAGTTTCACTTCAGTAGAAATGATGAAACTAGTGAAATACCGGCGGCGTTCAACGTGTTAAAATACAAAAAATTGTATGCTGATGAGCGTTAAAGGTAAACAATATCGTCGTAAAAATTGAAATCATCCCAACGATATCCCGATGCCGATGAAAATCGTCCGAAACTCCCCCGCACGAGACGCCAAAGTTCGTGGAGGTTCGGAACCAACACTTGCAAACGTGTGTTTTTATGTCGGTAATAATTCCAAACGCGCCGCATTCCACCGAATGCGAAACAATACGTTTCATGGAAAATTCCCACCGGGATATCGCGCCCGGTGGTTTAAAACAATGTTTGTAACTCGTTATTATCGGATTATCGAGCCACCAGCCCGCGGGGCACGGGGTTTAATGATAACTGCAACCCCTTTTACACAGTGCTGTTCTATCTCAATTCACTTTTGCAATGCCGCCGGCTCATTTCGCGGAATATCTGACGGGATATTCGACATTCGTGGAATACGTGCGCGAGGGTTCAAGGGTCACCTCGTGTGTAACGTCTACCTTGAGAGGAGAATTTTTCATTGAATTCTATAGGGTGGAACAAAAGCAGGGAACATTGGGTGAAAATTGAATATTACTGGGTGGAAGTGATTGTTCGTTGATTGATGATTGTTCGTGTCATTTGGAGATGGTAACTAATAATTGTAGACGTGTTGAACGTGAATGTTAGGGTAAATTAGCGAAGATTTATTGTGTCTGACCATGGCTGACTGAAGCTATTGAGGTTACTGCATTCAAATAGAATATTACTACATGTCGGATTATAGATTGTGCGATTGGAAGCTGATACAAAGTATCTACACGGATAAGTAATCTTTAAAGTTAGGGTAAATCAATTATTCTTTTCTTGGTGACTATGGCTAACTAAATCTACTGAGGTTGCTGCATCGAAATAAAATATTTCTACGTTTCGGATGATAGATTTTGTCACTCGAAGCTGATAAAAAGTATTTATAAGGATAAGTAATGCTTAAAGTTAGAGCAAATGAGGGAAGAGCTGTGTCTGACCGTGGCTGACTGAATCCGCTGACGTTACTGCATTGAAATAAAATATTTCTACGTTTCGGACTATAGATTTTGTCAATCGAAGCTGATAAAAATTATTTATAGGGATAAGTAATCCTTAAAGTTAGGATAAACGAGGAAAGAGCTGTGTCTGACCGTGGCTGACTGAATCCACTGACGTTACTGCATTGAAATAAAATATTTCTACGTTTCGGATTATAGATTTTGTCATTCGAAACTGATAAAAAGTATCTATGAGAATAAGTAATCCGTAAAGTTAGGGTAAATCAATTACACTGTTATGGGCGACCATACCTGGCTGAATCTACTGAGGTTACTGCTTTCAAATAAAATATTTCTACGTTTCAGATGTTAGATTTTGTCATTCGAAGCTGATAAGAGGCTCTATAAGGCTAAGTAATCCTTAAAGTTAGGATAAACGAGGGAAGAGTTGCGCCTGACCGTGGCTGACTGAATCCACTGACATTACTGCATTGAAATATAATATTTCTACGTTTCGGATTATAGATTTTATCACTCGAAGCTGATAAAAGGATCTATAAGGATAAGTAATCCTTAAAGTTAGGATAAACGAGGGAAGAGTTACATCTGACCGTGGCCGACTGAATCTACTGAGGTTACTGCAATGAAGTAGAATATTTCTGCGTCTCAAATGACAGATTTTGTCATTCGCAGGCGATAAAAAGTATTTATGAGAATAATTAATCCTTAAAGTTAGAGTAAATCAATTGCACTGTTATGGGCGACCGTGGCTGTCTGAATATACTGAAGTGATTGTAATGTAATAGAATATTTCTAAGCTGCATCATTAAAAAATGATAAAAAGTTACTGCAAGGATAAATAATTCCTTATGTTAGTGCAAATGAATTATATCGTTAACGGGTGTCCATGTTTGATTAACCAACTCAATATACTAAGAAGCCTTGTATAAGATATAATATTTCTACGTTCTATAATAATTCATCTCCTCTGAAGCTGTTAAAAATACCTGTTACAGTCTAAAACCCTTAACCCTTTGCACTCCGAGTCATTTTTACTATAAGCTACCAGTTGCTCCAAAAGTATTTGCACGGTGCGAGTACACATCTGTAGAAAATTGAAAATCTTCCTTGTCATTAAAGATTAAGCGTATATATTTCAAAATTATGTTTTGCAAATGTAAAAAAATATAAAAATACACCGGATTTATCTGACAACGGAGTTATCAGCTTCTATTACAGTGTCGCCTCTGCGGCGACAACGGAGTCCAACGGGTTAATACAATCGTATAAACGATAATATCTCACCATGTCTACCCAATTCTAGTACGAACAGAGAACTATTATCCTGGAAACTCAAACGCTTCGTCTAAAGTATTAATTATCTACATATTTCCAATTGTCTATATTTCCTCTAAATCGCGAATTTTCCATTGTACTCCTTCAGAATGTCCCTTTATTTCAGTGTCACTCTATACATAAAGGGCGGTCAGACGATGCGTGGTCCGCGCCTCGAATAGCTCGGTTAACCAGCGAAAATTATTCCAATCGTTTTGCAAACGAAAGGATATAAAGGTCGCTCTGTAATTATTAGGATAGGAAGCTGGCTATCCGAAACCTCGAGTGTAACTTGTACCTGGAACTCGAAATTATTTCGCCGCAGAGGCTGCAGTTCCGGTGGAATCAAAAGGGGTGGCGGTGGTAGGTCTGGGAACGTTGTGTGTTTGCTAATTGGTTTTATGATTCTTTCTGCTTCCCATAGGGTGGAAAGCTCTTTTTAGGGGAAGCTCGGTTAATTTCGCGGTATAAAGGGACCGCGAATGAGGTTTACTCGTCAAATTTTGCAGATTTTCAACGTGCATCGCGTATGCTACACTTTCCCTGAGCTCTCTCCTTGAGAGATCATTATTACAAATTCACCAGATTGTACTAAACTGAGCGCACCTAATTACGAATAATTCTGGTTATTTTTCACACCACAGAAAACTGATAAAAAATTCTCCACATTATAATGAACTTAAAGCACCTATAACTGAATAATTCTGGTTAAGATTCATTAAAAGCTCGCCAATTATAGTAATTCGAGCGCACCTAATTTCGAATAATTCTGACTACAATACGCGCCACGATGCAAAATTATTAAAAATTCGGCAAATTATAGTAATTTGATACCTCGAAAAAAATGATTAAAGATTCGCCAAATTATAGTAAACTAAGCGTAGCTGCTTTCCACTAATTCTGACTACAATTCACACCTCGAAAAAATGATTAAAGATTCGCCAAATTATAGTATATTGAGCACACCTAATTTCGAATAATTGTAGCTATAACTTACATCACAAAAAAAGTGATTAAAAGTTCGCCAAATTATAGTAATTTGAACGCACGTAATTTCCAATCATTCTGGCTACAGTTTGCGCCACGATGAAAATTAATTAAAAAATCGGGAACTTATAGTAATTCGAATGCACCTAATTTCGAATAATTCTTGCTACAATTTACACCTCGAAAAAAATGATTAAAAATTCACCAAATTATAGTAAACTAAGCGTAGCTAATTTCCATTAATATTGGCTTCGACTCACACCACAAGAGAAATTATTGAAAGTTTGCCAATTATGCTAATTTGCACGCACCTAATTTCGAATAATTCAAGCAACAATTGGTGCCACAACACAAAATCATTCAAAATTCAGCAAATTATAGTAAACCGAATGAACCTAACTTCAAATAGATCTGACTCCAATTCAAACCACGGAAAAAATATAATTAAATATCATCAATCGAATAAAGTCTCTACACGTCGTCGAAAACCGCGCCCATACCACATCTCCTCCACCGCCCAATCAAATTCACCGCGTCAATTAAATTAAGCACAAATACCGTCAAGTAGCAAACCGATTCCTCTCCGCTTCTGCAAATGCATACACAGGATAATTTGCCAGCAGTCACTGCACCGAGTACAGGTACTACCACTTCCGGCCGGCGGATCCCCGGTCAACGAGCAATTTTCCGACCGATTGGCCGGCGAAACGTCCAACTTCCCTCCAAGTCGATCTCCGCCGACAGGAAGAGACACGCTTGTTTACCTCACGCCGAGAAGCAAACCCGTCCTCCTTCCACCCCTTTCGAAACTACCCTCCCAAGATCTCCTCACGGTACATACGTTGGCTCCTTAACCCCGTCGAGGACCTTGGTCGGACGATTTAGGGGGTTGGGGGTGAACGTGTCCTTCGTATATTACCGGAGAAGTACGTGACTGGAATCGCACGGGGAGCTTCGTCGAAAGAGGGATGAGACGTGTGTGACACCCTGTCACAACCCCTACCACTTTCGACGAGGTACAGTGACCTTTTTCTGCGGCTTTCTGAAGAGTTGGAGGAAAGTGGTTTATTGGAACGTTTTGGAGGATTAAAGGTGGTGCGGGTTTTTTGGGAGGACTTTGCTGATTGACCTTTTAGCCGGGTGTTCTTGAAGAGGTGAAGGACTAGTTTTGAGAGGGCTGGTTCTAGGAGGTGAAAAAGGGTGGTAGTTTTTGAGTTTAGTAGGCACTTTGCTGTTTCATCGAATATTATTCGCTAATAAAGTTGCACTGATTCAAAAATTAAAATGGTTAAACTTAAGATTTGAAAATGTTACTCGAGTGTTTTGAATAAGTAAAATATTTATGATAACACTGCCAACGCGGTCGAAATAACCGATTTCCTATTTTTAGAGAGGTGTTCTTGAAGGGTTGAAGAATTAGTTTTGAGAGGGCTGGTTCTAGAAGGTCAAAATGGTGGTAGTTTTTGAGTTTAGTAGGTAATTCGCTGTTTCATCCAATATTATTCGCTAATAAAGTTGCACTGATTCAAAAATTAAAATGGTTAAATTTAAGATTTGAAAATATTACTAGAGTGTTTTGAAAAAGTAAAATATTTATGGTAACATTGCCAACGCGGACGAAATAGCCGATTTCCTATTTGTAGAGAGGTGTTCTTGAAGGGTTGAAGAAGTAGTTTTGAGAGGGCTGGTTCTAGAAGGTCAAAATGGTGGGTAGTTTTTGAGTGTACTAGGTACTTCGCTGTTTCATCGAATATTATTCGCTAATACAGTTGCACTGATTCAAAAATTAAAATGGTTAAACTTAAGATTTTAAAATGTTCCTAAGTGTTTTGAAAAAGTAAAATATTTATGATTGCACTACCAACGCGGACGAAAGAACCGATTTCCTATTTCTAGAGGGGTGTTCTTGAAGGGTTAAAGGGGTAGTTTTGAGAGGGCTGGTTCTGGGAGTTGAAGAGGAGCAGGAGTTTTTGAGTTTAGTAGATACTTTGCTGTTTCTTCGAATATTATTCGCTAATAAAATTGCACTGATTCAAAAATTAAAATGGTTAAATTTAAGATTTGAAAATGTTACTAGAGTGTTTTGAAAAAGTAAAATATTTATGATAACACTGCCAACGTGGACGAAATAACCGATTTCCTATTTCTAGAGGGGTGTTCTTGAAGGGTTAAAGGAGTAGTTTTGAGAGGGCTGGTAATAGGAGGTGAAGAGGAGCGGGAGTTTTTGAGTTCAGTAAGTTGTTAGAGGGGTAGTTTGCTATTTCTTGGAGTATTAGAATATTCGCTAACAAAATTGCAATGATTCAAAAATCCAAATAGTCAAAATATAAGATTTAAAGATATTATTAGAGTGATTTGAAAAGGTCAAAATATTAATGCTAAGACTACCAAGGCGATCAAAATTACTGGTTCTCCATTTTATATAAATACTCTCCGAATTGATAGGGTAGCATTAAACATTCAACTTCTACCTTATAAAACCCAAATTACATAATTGACCATCTCTTTCGCCGCTTAATTTCTCTCTTTCCAAAGTACTCAGTCGATATATTTAAATATAACATATAATGCCGATAATTCTGATGTTAAATAGTTAATACATAATGAAGTCCATTATTTTTTATTAAATTTTATTAATTTTAAATTGAGTTACTCGTTAGATAATCTTTCAAATAGTACAAACAACACATTTAATGTTCAGTTTCCCTGCATCTCCAATTTTTACAAGCGGCCAAATATTTTAAGCGGGAAAGTATAAAATAGAAAATAGTCCCGGAAATCATTCCTTACTTGATATTTTCTTCCAAAGTAAATCAGAGCATTCGTTAAAACCCTTCCAAGTGTAGTCCAATAAATTAATTAAAATTATTCGTTTCACAATTCGCAAACAATTTATCCCGAGGTAAAAAAATGTCGTACGAACCTTATACTGTCTGTTTCATTCAGAGTACACACGATTGAACGTTCTGAAAGGCTCCGTAGTTGGATATTCACGGGATCATTAATCGTGTCGATGTTTGATTTAATGTCGATACCATTCTTCATATTTCTATTTCGAAGTGTCGCGTGTTGATACACACCATTTAACATTTCGACGATAGAACTCGTAGAAATTCCGTGCAGCCGGAATCGTTAATCAATGATTCAATATCGCCCCTTTATTCGCGATATTTCTATTTTAAATTATACGCGCGATTAAACGACTTTCGAGGGGCGGGAAAATGCATAGGAATCGGTAACTGAAACGATTACAATCAATTTACCGACGATATTACTCCTGCTGTTTCACATTTCTTCTTTGGCGGGCCTTGCTTTTTCAAATTATTTTTCACTTTTGAAAGTGACGATTCTATCGACAGGGGATTTTTTAATTTCATTTTGTACGAAGACGTAGGATAGTAAAAATTTCAATTCACTTGAGAAGGGGCGTGGAATTAAAGTGGATGGAAATGAGGCACAGAATGAGATAGAAAAGGGGGAAGTTTGTAATTTAGTTAATTTAACTTATTTCTTTAATATTATATGAAATGTGAATATTAAAAAAAAATAATTAACAAAACGTCAGAATCACGTTGATAGTAAAATTCATCAGAAGCCTAAAGTGAAATTGTAAAATTAACGTTCACCCTTCACGACTTTCAACTACAGCTTCTACGTCTTAAGATTTCTAATATTAAAAAACACAGATCAACAAAAAATAAAATACCAATGTTAAGGAAATACCAGAATCTCACATAGAAACTCAAAAACCATCGATTCACCGTCCACGGTTCAATATTTTTTCCATTAAGAAACCGGGCAGCAAAAAAAAGCAATATTACCAAAAAAACACCAAAAACATCAAGAGAATTTTCTAATTTATCAAAAAACCAAGATCGCCAAAACTTCAAAAACCAACCTTACCAGTAAAACACCAGAAGCGCAAATAGAAACTCAAAAACCAACGATTCACCCTCCACGTTTCAATATTTCTCCCATTAAGAAACAGTTCAGCAAAATACAAATGCAATATTACCAATAAAACGCCAAAAACGTCAAGAGAATTTTCTACGTTATCAGAAAACCAAGGTCGCCGAAACTTCAATAACTACCCTGACCAATAAAACACCCGAAGCTCAAATAGAAACTCAAAAACCAACGATTCATCCTCCACGTTTCAATATTTTTTCCATTACGAAACATGTCAGCAAAATAAAAAAGCAACATTACCAATCAAACATCAAAAGCTTCAAGAAAACTCAAAAAAACCAATAATTACCCCAATCACAACCCAGATTTCGATCCACCTGTCCAAACCTTGTTCATCCCCTCCTGAGAACTCATCGTCAGTCTTCCCAAAATAAGTCTCTTCGCCGATTCACGACACAGGTTGAATTTAATTCAGCCACTGATTCGACATTATTTACACTGTTCCGCCATGAGAAACAAATTCACCGTGCTTCCGGCTATCGGAAATTTTCCATCCGCAATCGAACGGACGGAGTTTAATTAGTCTAGCTGGAGAACCGGGGGTTTACCGATGTTCAGGTCGGCGAGCTCGCTTGTATGGACGTGTGTTTAAAGTTTCCCGGGGATGCCTTATTCGATAATGTTTAAACCGTGTTCCACGTCGGCCAGTCGAAAGCATGCTTAACGGAAGTACAATTCACTGTCCTATTGTGAAATCGCCGGGACGGGGAATCGTTATTCCGGCCTGGTTTCCATGTCTCACGACCAACTCACGATAACGACCACAGTTTTGCTTGCAAATAATTTCATCCCGGTGTTGATAATGCTTAATTGGTTATTCGTTTGTTGGTTAAACGATGGCAATAGAAATTACATTTTCTTTTTTAGTAATGACGAAGGGGTGGGGGTTGTTCTTATTTGGATTGCTTAATCGGTGGTTTTGGAAGCAGGAAGAAGGATTTAATTCTTTGCCTTACGATTTCTACTTTGGCTGTGTGTGCAGTAACTAAAAATTAATTCGAGAAATAATTGGTTATTCGTTTGGTGGTTAAACGATGGCAATAGAAATTACGTTTTTTTTTTTAGTAATGGCGAAGGGGTGGGGGTTGTTCTTATTTGGATTGCTTGATCGGTGGTTTTGGAAGCAGGAAGAAGGATTTAATTCTTTGCCTTACGATTTCTACTTTGGCTGTGTGTGCAATAACTCAAAATTCATTCGAGAAATAAAAATTTCTCCATGATTTCCGATATTTTCTGTAATTGAATGCACTATTAATATTCTAGAAATAATTTGAACGTCTCGTGATTGATATTTTCAATTTAATAGTTTTTGAACAACTTCAAAATTTCCTGTTTTGTTTATAACGTCACGAGTAGCGCACATTATTGTTAGGCAAGGGAATAATGGTCGGTTTAATTTTCTGAATATACTGACAGTGATTATAATTTTTAATATTAATAGATTATATTAATTGTTAATGGTTTTTATTAATGTGGGACTGTTGTTATTTCCATTGCTGGATTAATTGTTTTGAAGGGAGGAAGAAGGATTTAATGGTGGATTTAATTTTCTGAGTATATTGACAGTGACTGTAGCTTTTAGTATTAATAAATGATATTGATTGTTAATGGTTTTTATTAATTGGAGACTGTTCTTATTTGGATTACTGGATCAATTGTTTTGGAGGGAAGAAGGACGATTTGACATTAAGTTTTTTGAATATATTTGTAGTGCTTTTAATCTGTTAATAATTTGTTGATAATTTTTTAAAGAATTATTTTGTAATGTGTCGCTTTAATTGTGAAATTACTTAATGTGAGAGGGAGCTGCGATTAGATCGTTTAACTTCCAACTAGATAATAAAATTTTCTGTAGCTTTCTCGAACTTTACACAATCTTAAGTTACATATTACATATGAACTTTTCGAAAAGCATCCAGATTACAAATTTCAGTGCAATGTATTATGGATTCTTTTGAAAATGTTTCCAAAAATGTTTAACACTAGAACTTCCAAACCAGTCAAAATGACTGGTACACAATTTTTTCCAAAAATTCTCCAAGATTATAGGAGAACCAGAGAGTAGTTATTCTACGTCCATCCCATAAAACATAAATTACCGAATCGATCATCTTTTCCACCACTGAAATTTCCTTTTTTCAAAGGACTAATTTAATATATTTAAATATAACAGATTTAACGCCGGTAGTGCTAGTGTTAAAATATAACCCTCAATCTGTCAGGAAGATAGAATTTCGGACTTGTCGAAAGTCAGTCAGTTCCAAAATCTTGTACAATTTGTTACAAAATATTTGTATACTCATACCATAAACTTTCCACCAATAAGAACATTTTTAGACAACCCACATCACAGAACTCCATTTAATTACTATTCATCACGCGATATTTTCAGAATATTATCACTAAACTCTTATCAAATCACAAAATTTTCTGATTATTCAAAAGACTTCTATAATTCTACGATACCTCCCCCAACATTGCACAAACTGCAGCCTGAATCTCGCCATTAACTCAGCAGCAAATCGCGAGATTTCCCAGTGCTTCAGAAACCACCCCCGCGCGACAAAGCCCGCTCGCGATTTATCGCGAAATTTTTTTCCCATACCGTCCATTAGATAACAAATTCCTCGTAGCAGGCAGAAATTATTTATTATTTCCATGGAGACGTTGAAAAAACGATGTCCGGCGCGCGAAAAATCGACGTCCCGTAAAGGAATAAAATCTCCGGGACGTTTCTCGGTAGCCGCGGGTAGAAATATCGCGCGAGTGGTTAAATCACGGCAAACTGCATTGCATTCTTCAGGCTGCAACGGCTCGCTCGTCGCGCTGCATTTCCAGATGCATGCGACGCCGCGGGTGAAACTAATTGTAAGTAGCGAAATAAATCTTCACCCTTGCAGGGAGGAAAACAGAAAAGTCCCCGGGAGGGTAACGATAACAAACAACGGGGAAGAACGGTGCACTGAAAGAGAAAGAAAGAAAAAGGGGAAAGAGAGAGAGAGAGAGAGAGAGAAAGGGAGAGAAAGGGGTGCATACATCTCGGAGAGATTTATGAAAGATAATATTGGCTTAAAATGTTAACCGGTCGCGTTGCTCCATATTTCTATATTCTCGGAAATCTTTTAGACTTTCCGCCTCAAATATTGCACCCCTCTTGCATTTTGTGTATTAATTTTAATTGCCTATTTCTCCGCCTCGGAAACTGCGCTATTGAATTGTACTCCTTGTGGATTTATACTCATATTTTTTATAACAATTTAGTATTTTTATTATAAATTTAGCAAGAGCTAAATGTATTTATCAATTTAGGCAATTTAGTAGTTTTATTGTAAATTTTTATTGTTGTATTTTGTATGTTTTTGTATGTTTTGCATTTTGTTATTTATCGGAATGAGCGACGAAGTGATTATACTCTTTTTGTACTTTGAGGGTGGATTTGGTTTTTAGTTTGACTTGCATTCAATTCACTGTTTCTGACACCACATTTATAATTAGCACCCCCTTCATGCTTGCAGCCATATTTGTTCTATTTCACTGATATTTATTATAATTCTTTGATTATTTTTTTGACGATTCAATTTCTGTCTTAGTTTTTACATCTTTCCAATTTTTCTATTCTTACTTTTGATATCGAAAGGGTGAGATATAAAAGTCCCCCTTTTTTCCACTTAAAGCGAAAATATAATTTTTAATCTTACATCGTCTAATGACTTTACAGACGCTTCATTTTTTTAAAATTTTATCTTCCGTATTCTTTACATTTCTCTCTTAAATCCATTTTCCCATTTTGTAGTACTGATTTCACCATTGGATGAAGTAAACCATAAAAGAGTACCACCCCTTTTTGTCCTCGAAGCGTAAACTTCATTTTTAATTACACTTCGACTAAATTATTTAGACTGACGGCGCAATATCATCGGATATTCTATCGAAACTTTTATCCACGGTTTTTCCAACTGTTATAAATACAATTATTATTATAAATGTAATTGATATTTCGCCGAGCACAGGGAAAGAATTTTTCGCGCGATACTTCTCCCCTCTGAATATTTCAAACACATTGCCCGTAAAATTCCCCGCGAAATCCGATTCGTCCGATTTGCTGTGAAATTCAAAACCGAATATTTTTATTCACTTACAAGCGGCATATACAGTTCTCTCTCTATATATATATTTATTTATTTTTTACCGAACGCAGAGAGCCATGGCAGGAATTATAAAATTTTCGAGCAGAGATTTTACTCTTAAGCCGATTGCTTCGACCGGAGCAGTGCAAAATTGACGGCCTTAATTGAAACGTGCAAAGTGCAAAAACAACGACGTTGGTAACGTGTAATAATAAAATCCACTGGGGAACATTTAAACATTCAGAACGTCTGAAAGCATCGAGCATTGGATTTAAGCTGCGTTAAGCGGTGCTTCTTTTTATAACGGATAACCGATGAAAGGAGGATTCGTTTATTTGTTCCGTTCGTTTGCGTTAAATATTTCGCAATTACCATTGCGTAAAAGTACGCGGAATAAATTATTCGCGATTTTGAAATGTAACAATTTCCCCTGGGGTCTTTCTCTAGTCTTCTAATGGATTGTAATTTTTTACAATCTATTTTTGAAGTCCTGGAGAAAGAATTGAATATTTAACAAGGATTAGGTTAAGAATTTTCAATGATGTACATGGAAATTTTTAAATAATTAAGAGTATTGATAATTAGCGGAGCCAATAAGTAGATGGAACGAAAATTTTATTTCTAAGACTGACCACAATTTTATTTTCAAGACTGAGCACAATTTTATTTCTAAGACCGACCACAATTTTATTTCCAAGACTGTCCACAATTTTATTTCCAAGACTGAACGCAATTTTATCTCCTAGACTGAACACAATTTTATTTCTAAGACCGACCACAATTTTGTTTCCAAGACCGACCACAATTTTATTTCGAAGACTGAACGCAATATTATCTCCAAGACTGAACGCAATTTTATCTCAAAGACTGAACACAATTTTATCTCCAAGACTGACCAGAATTTTATTTCCAAGACTGAACACAATTTTTTTTCCAAGACTGAACGCAATTTTATTTCCAAGACTGAGCACAATTTTATTTCTAAGACTGACCACGATTTAATTTCCAAGACTGAGCAAAATTTTATTCCTAAGACTGACCACAATTTTATTTCTAAGAGTGACCATAATTTTATTTCCAAGACTGAACACAATTTTATTTCTAAGACTGACCATAATTTTATTTCCAAGACTGAACACAATTTTATTTCTAAGACTGACCACGATTTTATTTCCAAGACTGAACACAATTTTATTTCTAAGACTGACCACGATTTTATTTCCAAGGCTGACCACAATTTTATTTCTAAGGCTGACCATAATTTTATTTCCAAGACTGAACACAATTTTATTTCCAAGAGTGACCACGATTTTATTTCCAAGACTGAGCACAATTTTATTTCTAAGACTGACCATAATTTTATTTCCAAGACTGAACACAATTTTATTTCCATGTCGCAGGAATTTATTGCATATTCGAATACGTCTCCGCCGCCTCTGAGATTTAAGTAGCTAAATGTTTCCTCGATTTCCGTGCGAAAGTCAGATTAAAAATGTTATCCGCCATAGAACGTTGCCCCGTGCGTCAACGGATGCCGGCATACCTATTTATTTTTCCGTAGATGGAAATTCCGCGGATGTGCAAATCGATCCATCTCCTATGGATTGCACATGACAGCCGGGATCGTCGTTTCGAACACACATGGGGGCCACGTATTTGCACGGAATAAAAGCTCAAAAGTCCGCTTCCCCGAAGTTCTGTTTCGCCGATTGTTTTTCTCGCTTATAACGAGTGTGTTGTTTTTCTTCTTTTTTTTTTGTTTTTAGTTCGCTGTCAAAAATATTTTCAGAATTGCCAGTCACGGGACGTGGAGCACTCGAAATGTTTGGCTAAAAATGGGAACAATGGGTTTTTTTTAATTATTGAGACAGTTCTGCCGAATGGCTTCAGTCGGATGTACCGATTAAGTCATTTTTTAATTTCGTGTCTGATTTTTTTTGGGGAGATTTATTAATATTTCGAAGATTTTTTTGTGTTCTTGTGCTCCTCAGATGTTGCAAGGTTTTTTGATGTTTTTATGGAGATTGTTAAGTGCTCTGGGATAAGTTTGAATTGGGTGTATGGGTATTGACAGCGTGTCTTTTGTTATAGTATTAGGTTGGTAGGAAATTAATGTCGGTTTTCCTTTATCTTTAAATACACATCTTGAGAATGGGAACAACTTTTTTAATTCAAAATAAGTTCCGTTACAATTTACACATTTTTCCTAACGAGGAACAAGTTTTTTAATAAATTTTGTTCTTCTAAAATGATATAAGAAGATAAACCGATTAAAATGGACGGCTACCTCAAAATTAATCGCCAAGGTTTGAAAACTCGAAAACCGACACAATTTCTTCAAAACAATTTCTTACCAACCTAATACTTCTTTTAAGAATTTTCATATTCTGATGTTTTGTGGATAGTTGACATTTTTAATGCCATTTTTGGGAACTCTGGGATAAGTCCGAAGGAATTCAATAGGTGATTTTTAATACAGTGTCGGTTTTCCGGAATCATTGATACTTTTTCCAAAGATTTTTACGTTCTGATGTTTCTGTATTGAAATACATCTCGAAATGATTTTAGGTACATCGGATTCGGTCTGACAATGAGTTAGTTTTGAATTAGGCCTGAAATCGTGCCCCCAGGGGGCCTGTTGCAGTCTTGCAACAGGTACGGGCTTTGCGAACCCGGGGCCCCGAGCAAATGGTCCGAGTTAGGTCTCTGTTGGTTCCAATTTGGGCCTGAATTAAGCGTTATGCAGACTCACCATATCGTTGACCACCCATCAAAAAAGGCCTCAAACTGTCGAATAATTGTTTAATATCGTATCCGTTTTGCGGATGTCTTAATGTCACTTTTAAAAATTCAGCTGTTGTAATATTCTGTGGAAGTAAAGTATATTTTGCAACCTTCGTACTGAATTTTGAGTGGTCCATGTCATTCGAGTTGGGTTTGAAAGTCCTTGCATGGTTATCCCTACGTCTAGTGTCTATTTTCGAAATGTATCGATATTATTATTAAGTACTTAAATATTTTTTTAAGGCCAGAATATAATTAGAAATTTCATGCAGGCCTTTAGCAACTTTGAGTTACGTTTGACACTAGAACCGCCGGCGTTAAATCTATTATATTTAAATATAGCAAATAACTACTTTGAAATAAAGAGGAGTTGAGAGGTGGAAAAGATAATTAATGCGGCAAATTATTTTTATGAAATAGACTGAGAATATCTATTTTATGGCTCTCCTATAAACTTGTAGATTTTTTTGAAAAAATTGCGTATCAATCACTATAACTGGTTTGTAAGTGCTAGTGTTAAGTTAGTTATTTAATAACATGAACATTAACACTAGATTTACGGAAGCCGTCAAATTGACGGGTTCCTACTTATTTAATAAACATTTCTTAAATTTGTAGCGACACAGTATAGTAGATATTTCATGTGTATTTTATAATACAAAAATCACTTAACGAATTATCATTTTTGCCGCTTGATCCCCCTTTGTCCAAAGACCTTATTTAACATATTACAATGTAACAGATTTCACGCCCGTAAATCTAGTGTTAATTAACATTTTAACAAGTATTCTAAAGACAGCAATTCTTCCAAACTTCCGTTTCCCTACTTTCTCTTAATTTCTCTCTTTGCTCAAACAATCTTTCCAACCCGTAATAAAAAATTTACACGACAATTCCCTTCACAAAATCAACTTTTCCCAGCCGCAAAAATGTTCTCAAACGACATCCTGCAAGATTGCAGAAACAAAGATTCGACAAGACTCCAGGCACGACAAGAAATGGTATTTACTCGAACGAAAGAACTCGATGGCACGTGAACAGTAAGACGGGAAAGAAGTAAAGGGGGCAGGAGAAGAATCGCGTCCATTTTAAGCGTCACTTTTTCCCCGTGTATCTCCGACCGACGCGAATTAGAATCGACATTTCCGTCGGTGTCGGAGCATTCCGAATAGATTTCCTGACTCGCTGCAATTTTATCGGAAAATAATTCTCGATTCAACGAGAGGTAATGCCGCGACTTAATGAAATGAGATTGCTTGTAAACCCCAACGGTTAGTTCTCGATATTTAAGCCTCTTTGATGTAAATTGCAGTGTCGAATGAGGCATGTAAATTTACTGGGGAATAGGAGGAAATTCTAGGGTTTGATGATTCGCGGAAATGAAAATTACCATAATAAAGCGCAATAAAAATTGAATGGATGAAATTTAACCGAATTCAGTTTTCAATGAAGCTTCGGTCGTTGAGTTAAAGATTGCGAGGGAAATTGAAAATGGCCGAAGAAAAACAGAATATTCCTCGTGGAGAAGCGGTGCCGAGGCAGAAAGGAAGAATAATGCAATATTAAAGCAGTGCAATGATGTGGAGAAGCAAGAACAATACATCATCCTCTGTGCCACTTCGATTTTTCCAACCCCTCGGTATTTTTTTTTATTCCTCGTGCGCGCATAAATCTAAACCCTTTTTCAAATATTTTGTAAATGCCGTATCACTCTGCAACGTTCGTCGGGGATTTTTCAATTTTTGATGTTTCGAAGAGCCGACGGGGTATCCGGAAATCCTTTTAATCGTAATTTACGTGGAAATCTATTAGGATTCTGGGATATTTCTATAAAAGTTATTCGAATGGATGTTTATGTATTGCCGGTATAACGTTAATGAATTATTCGTAGAATATTAATTATAAATTTCCCATTCTTTTTTTGTACTATAGCTCGTAGAATTTCTTTATGGAAATCAATATTTTCAAAATTAATGTCAGTATTCTCCAAAGCAACTACCAATCTAAAAATTAAACATATATTAGCTACTAGAAATATAATTAATATTGTACATTATGAAGAGAATATTAATAAAGTATCTCATAATCATCGTTCAAACGAAATTTATAATTTGATTTAATACACCAATATTAAACTATCACTAATAGAAATATAATTCGCATATCATTCAAACATAGTTAAGAATAACTCCAAATTACGTTTATCCAAAAATTCACCTTTTCAAGCTGTATCAAAATGATATAAAATTGTGTGAATTTATTTACAAGTCTGGTTTGCAATTGTTCATATTTTTTTAATAATGTATAAATTATATTTGTATTACTTATAGCCTAATATTAATCTCATAAATCATTTGATAAGAATGATTACATGGCTTTCATTATTATTGCTTGAATGATACATAAATTCTATCAGTATTGTTTATAGTCTAATGCTGCCTATTTAATTCAATTTCATACTTTCGTATAAGAATGGTAATATGATTTTTATTAATACTGCTTGAACGATACATAAATTGTATCAGTATTGTTTGTAGTCTAATGTTGCCTATTTAATTTTTCACACTTTCGTATAAGATTTGCAATATCACTTTTATTAATATTGCTTGAACGGTACATAAATTGTATCAGTATTGTTTGTAGTCTAATATTGCCTATTTAATTTTTCACACTTTCGTATAAGATTTGCAGTATCACTTTTATTAATATTGCTTGAACGGTACATAAATTATATCAATATTGTTTGTAGTCTACTGTTGCCTATTAAATTAAATATCACACCTTCGTATAAGAATGATTATGTGACTTTTCTTAATATTAATTGAATGATAAATAAATGGTATCAGTATTGTTTATAATCTAATGTTGCCTATTAAATTAAATTGCACCCTTTCGTATAGGAATAATTGTATGACTTTTATTAATATTACTTGACTAATACACAAATGATATCAGTATTGTTTATAGTCTAATGTTGCCTATTTAATTCAATTTCACACTTTCGTATAAGAATGGTAACATGATTTTTATTAATACTGCTTGAACGATACATATATTGTATCAGTATTGTTTATAGTCTAATGTTGCCTATTTAATTTTTCACACTTTCGTATAAAAATGGTAATATCACTTTTATTAATATTACTTGAATGATACACAAATTATATGCGTATTAGTTATACTCTAATATTCTATTATTAAATTGATTTATAAATTCTTTTCTAGCTGTCGTTAATACCGTTTGAACACCATCTAAAGTGCAAGTAACCGCGTTTTTCCGAATGTTCACCATTTCATCCAGGAATTGCATTAGCGAATCGGTTTAGGATCCGGTCATATTTGTTAGGAAATAACATTATCGTAATACAAGCGCAATATCGCTTACGATGGGACAAAGTGTATCTGCGAGTGCAAACAGTAACAGTGGCTGTGGCGTGAGCTGCAGGTATTGGGAGCACGATATCGCTCTCAATACGCTTGAGAGAGCATCGTGTCTGATGTGCTTTCATCATGGCGATAGTCGGCGCTAAAGGACGAAGGATCGAAGGATCAAAGAAAGGGAGAATGAAAAAGGGACGGACGAATAAACGTGAAAACAAACGGAACATTTTTTTGGATCAAAAGGCTTCCGTCTTACGTTGCTGTTAAATTAATGATGGATGAAGCCTCCAAGATGCATGATGTACCATTGTGGAGCTTGAATGGTTTATTTTGTCGATTGGAATTTTTCTCGGTGGTTGTAATTTTATTTCATTGTCTTAAATTAACGATGGATGAAAGCGCCAAGATGTATAACATAGTACAATCGTGAAGTTTGAACGTTTTGTTTCGTTGATTGGCATTTTTTTCGGAGGTTGTAATTTTATTTTATTTCGTTAAATTAACCGTTCTGCTTTTGATGATTACAATTATATCTCATAATCAGTGATTGTAATTTTATTTAATTCTCATTAAATTGACAGTGGATGAAAGCACAAAGATGTATGACGTCGTACGATTATGGAGTTTGAATGTTTTATTTTTGTTGATTATAATTTTTCTTGGAGGTTGTAATTTTATTTAATTCCGTTAATTTAATGATGAATGAATGCGTCACAATGTATGATGTAGTACTATTGTGGAGTTTGAACGTTGATTTTTAATAATTAGATTATTTCCGTAGGTCTGATAACTTCATTAAATTTTGCAAAAGAGTAAAACAGAGATTCGAATAGTTATACTGTGATTGACATTTTGTTACAAATGTAAGCTTAATTACAATGATATAAAACTGCTTTCCAAAATGCCTTTATAGTTGTGTCTAAAAATCAATAACAAATTTGAATTCAGTTCTTATTGTGGAATTATTTATGACACAGAGTTTTTATTAAAAACCAGGATAAATAAAAAGTATATTTAAATAACACATAGGAATATATAAATTGTAATAATAGTAATTGCTTCTTTCGCCTTTTGTCTCTCACCTTATTCAGGTGAATGAACCCAGACATTCATTCTACGCACTCTTATATGGATGATTCTTTCTTTCCTTCTATCTTTCTCGCATCCTATACTATTTATATTAACAGATTCGCGACCGCTGACGTGAATTCACGTCTTTTCAAGTTCTATTCCTGCTTGCCGCTGACGTGAATTCGCGTCATTTGAAATTCCATTCCTGATTGCCGCTAACATGAATTAACGTCCTGCAATTTTTGTTTCTGAACGCAGCAACATTAGGTGCTTTCGATAATAACCGCTATCTCAGTGAGACAAGGGAGAATGTCTCAGTTGGCTCACTAATTGTAAGCCGGCAAGTATGCAAATTATAAGAATCTTTTTATTTTAAACAACACATAACTGCAACATTGATATTTCAAAACAAATTTTATCATTTTTATCCTTGCTTTAACGATACAAGTTAGCGGCAACTAGCTTCAGAATTTTATTATTTTCGCCGGTACTCAGTATTAGAAACGGAAAGAAATTTGCCGGATATTATGTTAACAATAAAACTCGAATTCTAAGAGTGACAAATCAACTGCCAAAGCATCAGACACTGCTCTATCAACAGTACCCAGCAATCACCACCGAACAGTCCCCACCAAGAACAAAGAATCTCCGATCTTTGCTTCACACCTTTCCACTAATCGCAGCAAACCGTAGACTAAATTTCAAGCGGCAAAAAATCTCTCAGCAATTGCCCCAACACGAAGCTGTTTACCCATCGCAGATTTCTCAGCATCTCCCGTTCCATCTTGGGAACAAAATATCGCTTTGATTCTCATCCCCTCGACCCTTCATCCTCTTTTTCACTTATCTCCTCCTCCTCTGCCGACTCATTTGATTCGAGCATTCCCGGAAGTGGCTATCTGCAGTTGCAGTTGCAGCTGCAACGTCGACGGGATATCGCGAGCGGTACGCTCGAGAGAGCACGCTGCGTCTGATGTACTTTCATCACGAAAATAGTTAACCGAAAAGACGAGGCAAAATGGAAGAAGGCGAGCCACCGACGGCCAGACAGGTCGAGTAAAATCGAAGGTAAGAGGAAGGGGTGAGAAAAAAGGCTGAGGAGCGCAGTCGAGCCTTCGTTGCTCGTCGTAAATGGTCCCTGTGGTGTGCTGGCGATGCTGTAGCCACACTCTCTTTCTCTTTGCCCCTCTCTGGTTGCTTCTTCCTATGCGTGTATCTCTGTCTACCTTTTCCTCACGTTCTTGTCTCTCTTTGCTTGTTGTGCTTGTTCCTCTGCGTCTACTCTGTCTCTTTCTACGAGTCTCTCTGTCTTTGACTCTTTTTATTTCTCTCTGCCTCTACTTGCATCGGCCTATGCATCTTTCGCTCTTTGATTCTTTATCTCTCTTCTGGTCTCTTTCTCTTTACCCATGTCTGTCTCCGGTTGCTCCTTCCTATGCGTGTATCTCTGTCTACCTTTTCCTGACGTCCTTGTCTCTCTTTGCTTGTTGTGCTTGTTCCTCTACATCTACTCTGTCTCTTTCTACGAGTCTTTCTGCCTCCTTTTGCTCCTCTCTGCGTCTAATTTCATCGGCCTATGCACCTTTCTCTCTTTGATTCATTACGTCTCTTCTGACCTCTTTCTTTGTATCTGTCTTCCTCTGCCTGTTTTCTGCTTATCTTTATTGCTGACTTTGTCTTTTTCTCACTCTGCTTCCCTCTGCTGGACCTTGTTTTTACTTCTGCACATGTCTCTCTTTGGATCTTTGTGCCTCTTCTGGTCTTTCCACCTGCATCTACCTCTTTTTCTGCTTCTCTTCGTCTTCGACTCTCTTAGTTTATCTTTTTCTATGTTGCCCTTCTTCTCTCGGCCTTCCTTATTCCCTCTCTCAGTGTCTTCACCTCTCTTTCTCTTCACTCATTGTCAGTGTCTCTGTCTTTTTATCTGGCATTCTTTATTTGCTGAGTTTCCCTGTCTGTTTGTCTGCTTGTATTTATTTCTGACTCTGTCTGTCTCTTTCCGCTTCCCTTTGCTTGACCTTGTCCCTACTTCTGCATCTGCCTCTCTTTCATTCTTTGTGCCTTTTCTGGTCCTTTCACCTGCATCTGCCTCTTTTTCTGCTTCTCTTCGTCTTCGCCTATCAGCTTATTTTTTCTTTGTTCGTCTACCTCTCGGTGTCCCTTTCTCAGCGTCTCTTCGCCTCTCTTCCTCTTAAACTCACAATCAGTCTCTCTGTCGTTTTTTCTGACATTCTACACTTGCTTCCTTTCTCTTCACTTGTCTTTCTGCCTGCGTTTCTTCTCTGTTCTTTCAGTTTCTCTCTGCTTCTCTCCCGACTGCATCCAAACCTTTCTATTTTTATCCGCTCCTCGGCCTGCCTTTTTCTATCTTTCTGAGCCTTTCTCTATTCCTCTTCCCTTTCCTTCGTTTTTCTGTGACCCTGTTCGCTTCTCCCAGCTATCTCTTCACCTCTCAGCCTATTTATCAGTGTATCTGCCTCTTCGTTTTTTCCTCTTTTTTCCTCAACGCTTGCACGCTTCTTCAATACACTTTCGAATCGAAGGAGAAAGACGACCCACTTCTCCGATCCATGGGATTATTTCGAGTGCCGTGGATGGAACGAATGAAAAGGGAAAAGGGGTGGGCAGAGTGAAAGAATAACAGAATAGGGAGAGCTGGGCAAAGCTGGACTGTTGCGTTTGGGGGAAAAAGGGTCAGGTTGTTGCGAAAGTAAGCCGATTTTTACGGGCGATTTCCGCATTGCATTGCCTGCACGCTGTAACGATAGGTCTGAGCGAAATAAAATTTCGAAATTCTACACCTTTTTGAGAGGCTGCGGGGAATTGTGTGAAATATCGTCGATAATATTTTAAGTCGGAAAGAATTGATACCAGTTTTTTCCCTCGTTTTTATAGACTTAACAGATTACCAGAATATCAAACTCCCTTGAAATATTAAAAATTGAATTCTCGATTGAAAACAACCCCGTACTATTTACCGATGGATAAACTAACCAGTTAAGTGTGTTTGACGACTATATCCGTCATGGAGATGTGGCAGAATTTTGTGTCATGACGGCTATATCCGTCATGCGTAAAATTTTGTTACAATTTGATATTTAAATTGTAATTTTGGCGAAAACTAAATTATATTCGTAAATTTTAATATGTTTAGAATGTTTAGAGGTCAAGACGAAATGAAACAAACAAATAAAAATTATAAATAATTTGAGTTGGATTCATAACTTCCTAAGAGCTAAATAAATAAGAGTTAAATAATTAAAAAATAACGTAACATCACAAAATGCTGCGTGCTTCTGTCTCCGGCAGGAAAAAACACTGAAAACTTCATAGTCTCTTAGAATTATGTCCCTCCTCCCCCCTGACAGACTTACGAAAATTTGCATCCGACGTGCAGCCCTCTAAAAGGAGGAACTAAAGGTCTGAATGAAATAAAATTTCAAAATTCTACACCATTTTAAGAGGCTGCGAGGAACTGCGTGAATATAGTCGATAACATTTTAAGTCTAAAACGAATTGATACCACTTTTTCCTTTCATTTTTATAGAATTAAGAGATTATTAAAATATCGAACTTTCTTGAAACATTAAAAATTGAATTCTCGATTGAAAACAACCCCGTACTATTTACCGAGGGATAAATTAAATAACTCGAAAATACCGTAACATCACAAAATGCTGCGTGTTTCTGTCTCCGGCAGGAAAAAGCACTGAAAACTTCGTAGTCTCTTAGAATTATTTCCCTCCTCTCCCGTGTCAGACCTCCGAAAATTTGCATCCGACGTGCAGCCCTCAAAAAAATGGCAGTCTCTCGGAGAAAAATAAAGCGAGCAGAACGAAAGAAAGTCGAATAAGGACAGAAAGAATGAACGTACAGAAGAATAGGAGGAGGATTGAAAAAAAGAGGGGTATAAACGAAATAATGGGGAGTAAAGAACGAAGAGGATGGAAGTCTGCAAGACAGACAGGGTGAAAGTTGTAAAAACGAGAAAGGGGTTGAAGGAGCGAGACGAACAAAGAAAGAATGACAGATCCTAGAGTTGAGAAAAGTAAAAGAAGATGCTTCCATTGCTGGGGAAAAAAAGGGGGAAGGAAGAAATAAAGGAAAAAAAGGAGGGTGAGTCCAAGGGGGTGGAAAGGGTTGCACGTCAAATTGGCCGGATAAGTGTGCGCCTTTCATTGAATCGCCTAACGACCGGACATAAATTAGATTGGAAAGTCGAGATGCACTGTAGAAAAATCGACACCGATCTTCTTGCATCTCGTAACCTTTCCAAAACGGACGTTCGGTTTTAGAACCGGGAATTTCCTTTCTTACTTCATATCTTCGTCTCTTTGATAACTTCATTTTTACAGCTTCAAAAATGACGCTGGAATTGTAGAAAAAATTAATTAACACTAGAACCACCGGCGTTTAAACCATTTTATTTCAATATGTTGAATAAGTACATTGGAAATGGAGGAAGCAAGAGGTGAAAGAAATGATCAATAAAGTAATTTATATTTTATAAGATAGGCGTAGAATATCTTCTGTATAATTTTCCTATTAATTTAAATTTTTTGTATAAAAAAGAAGAAACCAGTCATTTTGACTGTCTTGGTAGTTCTAGTGTTAAAGTAGAAAGCACTGTAACATCGCTGCTGATAACTTAAAATTCGGTGGACGTTTGTGGGGTACGTACTGCGTTCGCCACACTTCTGTATGGCTTTTAACTAATTCACATTAAAAAATCACAATTTTATGGAATTATAAGCCGTTGAGAAATATTTACTCTTTTGAAAATAGCAAGCGCGGAGCAGCGGCAGTTTAATTTCGGATTCAATTGTTAAATAAATTATTTAAGTCCTCCGTCGGACACTTTTGGGGTAACATGGTGCGTTCACCATGAGTCTGTTGGCCCCCTATGGGGAATTTAGCGTGTTACCGTAATTTTATGTAATTAGCAAGAGTTGAAAAAAATTGATTCTTCTGAAAGTAACAAGCTTACTGCAGAAATAACTTCATTTCTTTGTTACATTTTTATTATACGGTTTGAAAACGTATATGCATTTGCCTCAATTAGAGTAATTCTCAATATTGTTGCTTGTGAGTGTTTGTTGAATATTCAATATTGCTAATTTTGTAATATTGACAAAATAAAACAAAAATTCTCTGAATATATAATGTTAAGCATTTATCAAAAAGTTCATCTTCTACACTTAAGCTCTTATCTTACAATAACGTGTGATACTCGTGACGATGTAAAAGAAACAGGGAATTATCAAATTTTCCAAAAACTATTAAATTGAGAATATCAATCAGCGACGAGACGATCAAATTGTTTCTAGAATATCAATATTGCGTTAAATTGTAGGAAATATCAGATATCAGAAAGAAATTATGATTTTAGGAATAAATTTTGAGTTATTGCAGGTGCAGTTAAAATAGAAATCGGAAGGCGAGGAGATAATGTCAAATAAAACGATCTTAAAAGTTTCTCACATTAATGCAAAATTTTCCAAAGAAAAGAAATCGTAACAAGGTCTTTTATCGTGACCGATTTATAAGGCAAAAGATCGTCGAATTTATCCTCCCGAAAACAATATCATTCGCAATCTCGAAGAGGCGAAAATGCAACGTGGAATGCGAGAAGTTGGCGCGAATGGAATTATGCCAGTTACATTCTTGCCGCTTGATAGTAAAGGGGATGAAAATGTACACAAGCTCGTAAGGAGCCGCCATTGCACCCTCGGGGATGCTAATACGGTTCGAGACTTCGTTGGATACACTTTAGAAAACCGGATGTAAATGGCTGTTACGTTAACTTAATTAATTGAATTACCCCCTCTTCCGTCATTACACCCTCCAGATTTTTTCCTTACATTTGGAAAATTTGTGTAGGCGACTCTTCCAATTCTGACGAAATTTCTTTCAGCATTCAATGAAACTTTGTATTCTTTCGCATAACTACAGGATAAGTTTCGTTTAAGAATTTCAACTTTTTTTTTAATAATTTTAGTGGAAGGAAGAGGATGCAATTAATACTATTTAGAAATATCAAATAAGTACCTTACAAGAAGAGAAATTAAGGAGAAAAAGAACTTGTTCGATTTAATTGCTTGCAGTTTACAAGATTAATGTATAAAATTGATAAAACGGCGTTAGAAATTTCAAGAATTAGTATAAATATTTGGAACAAATCATTTTTACCAGGTTGGTAGATTCAGCGTTAACAACGGGGTGGTCAAAACGACCGGTTCACAATTATGTTTAAAAATGACCTAAATTGATAGAGGAGCGATGAAGTAAATATTCCACCTCTACCTTGTAGATCCTAATTTAGTTAATTAATCATCTTACTTCTTGATTTCTCTTCTTCGAAAGTACTTATTCCATATATCTAAATTTTAATAGATATAACACCGGTAGTTTTTGTGTTAACGAATTGAAAATAGATTTAATTTTCTTAAGTTTGGAAGGTGTTGCAATCCCGTTAATTTCGAAGGTTGATTGTTAATGAGAGAATTTAGATTTCATATATTATGTTCCAATTGTATTGCAGATTTTTGGCATATTTTTCGTTACGGCCATTGCATGCATTATTGTATGTTAAATGGTGAATATAAAATGGAGAAGAACATTGCGTTTACGAGTCGTTTTATAATGAATAATTGACTTACTTTTCAGCAATGTACTTGCAGAATAAAAATGTACACTCTATAACAATTCTGGATGAATTTAATGAGAAAACAGGAAAGTTATAATATTGTGCGGAATGGAGTTCAGAAAAAATACACTCAGCTTTTTTGCAAATTTAATTTTGCAATTTAGCATTGTCCCGAGGCAGTCTACAATCGCAAACGTTTATATAACTCTCTCTTCCATTCCTGCGCCTGCAATTTTACCATTAAATTACAATTTTAATTCAAAAACCTCAAAAAGAAATTCTCAAATTCCAGAAATGTCCTCCCTCGATCATTTTAAACTTCATAAAGTCACCCAAGCTTTGCCATAATGATAAATACCCAAATTAAGATTTCTTCGGTAAGAATGTAATTAGTGTAATAAATAATAATTGACGAATGCACATATTGAGGAAATGGAAAGATCTTAATGAATCTGACACTTAAATTCAAAGTAAAAGTACATCATGTTGTCGCAGTTAACACGAGAACTACCGGCGTTGAATCTATTATATTTAAATATATTAAATAAGCACTTTGAACAAGAAGAATTAAGAGGTGGAAAATATGATCGATTCGGTAATTTATGTTTTACGAGATGGGCGTAGAATATTTATTCTATGATTCTCCTATAAGCTTGAAGAATTTTTGGAAAAAATTGCGTATCAGTCATTTTGATTGGTTTGGTAGTTCTACTGTTAAGGAACTGACACCGCCAGTTAGTCATTAGTTATTGTAAGGTTAATTATTAACGTTCCCATTAACAATGCGATCAACATAAGAAATACAAATTAATTTAACAATCTTTACTTTTCTGAGCGTAGAGTATTGTCTTCTGTATTATTCAATTACGAGCAATTGCTCTTTTTTTTTTATGTACCCCAAGATTGCACCTTTGTATCATTGCATTATGTTCTATTGCCTATGGTATATCAAAGAGTAATATGAAAATATCTCGAGAAAAAAAAGAAACTTGGAATCCAAAAGAATGAATTTCCACGAAGGCCACACTCCCGCATCGTTTACCCCCATAAAAATGTCCCCCTTCCTCCTGTAATTTATATCAAACTGAAAAATCGAGTTACAGTGAGATCTCCCGTGCAAAAAGTCCACAGGAGCGAAAGGCAATCGAACAAACCGCGAATAAAATCCTCGAAACGTGACCGTAAGGATCTACCCCATAAATCCGTGGATCCAGACGCATTCTCGATCACGAATAAATTTCGCGCACCACCAGCAAGTAATACGGTGCTTTATGTTCGTTTTCATGGGGAGAAACTCGTAAGACAAATATATGGAGAAATCATCCCTTCCGGTTCTTCCAGAAGGTCGAGCAAAGATGCACGTAGAGGCGCAGTGTAAACACATGGAGGTTGCAAATTTTTATGCGACAAGTGAGAGACTCCGAGGATACATGTATCCATGGTTTTTGCCGGGGTTTGATCATTTTTAACACTAGAACTACCAAACCAGTCAAAATGACTGGTACACAATTTTTTCCAAAAATTCTCCAAGATTATAGGAGGTTCATAGAATAGATATTCTACGCCCATCTCATAAAACATAAATTACCGAATCGATCATCTTTTCCACTTCTGAATTCCCCTTTTTCAAAGTACTTATTTAATATATTTAAATATAACAGATTTAACGCCGGTAGTTCTAGTGTTATAGGGGAATCGAACTCGGCTTTTTCATTATTAACACTAGAACTACCGGCGTTAAATTTATTATATTTCAATATATTAAATAACTACTTTGAGAAAAGAGGAATCAAGAGGCGGAAAAGATGATCAATTCGGCCATTTATGTTTTTTCAGTTGGACGTTGAATATTTCTCTTATGACTCTCCTGTAAACTTTGAGAATTTTTGGAAAAAATTGTGTACCAGTCATTTTGACTGGTTTGGTAGTTCTAGTGTTAAGAGAAATTGAAAAATGTATCAGTTTCATGAAATGAAAATTTTCAGGGGTATGTGCAGGATGAATATTCGTGGGGGTTTGTAATTTTGGAAAGTAATGCAGATTTTTCGCCGGGGATGGAAATAAAAGTATCTCTTTGCTGGAGACGAAACGAAAATTCTGTCCGATGGAATTAAAGTGACTGTATTGATTTATTATTTGATATTTCGCAGAGGAAAATTGGATTTAATTCCGTGAATTTATTTAAGAGTGGTCTGTTATATTTATGTTTCGATATACAATTTAATAATCCTCTTGCAGTTCGCGCGTGAAAATGTTCACCCCATGCTGCGGTCACATTTTTTAAATATTTAAATGGCATATTTGCGATTTCTTGGACTGAAATTGAATTTTGACTCACTCATTTTATTTAATCAATTCGCCGGAATTTGTTTAACCGTCACGCACCCCGTAGAAACTATCTGTACATTAAAATCACCTACTAAAACTATTATATTATATATTATAATGTAAAATATAATTATTCGGTTTTCAATTAAAGGTTGGAATAGATGATTAAACGAGATATATAGTGTCTCAGATTAATTTATTAAATTTAATTATTGAACGATAAGACTCCATAGGATTTTATATGAATTAAAAATTATAGAATTAAATCATATTGTTATTCTTTGTAATTAATATTTGGTTGGGGGGATTTTTAATTTTGATAAACTTTCAACGTTTTAACATATTGATTTATGATTTGTATCAATCTTTTTACTAACAATTGCAAAATTAAATTGCCGTAGGCACAGCAACGTAATATTTTTAGGCCTGTTTCAATTAAAACTTATTTAACTTCAAACTTTATTTCTTGTTTAATTATAGTTTCAAATTTTTACAATTTCTTCTCTAACTTTAATAGCAAAATTAAATGTGTCAAAGGTTCAAATAAAATTTTGCCACGCGATTATTACAATATTATAATATTATATTATTGTACATAAACTATCAGCTATTATATTTCACATAAAAACTTTCTAAACATTTAAAATTCCCGGCCAAAGCCACCATTACTAAACTCACTGAAATCTCTAAAAACCTAATTAACAAATCTAAAAAAAACACCCCAAGCAAATATTCTCTCCGCAATTCCCATCAATTTACCAAAATCCCTTTCATACTCTCAGAAACAACACCCACTTAAACGTTCTTCCTCCTCGAAGGGGTGAGTTTAAGGGGGTTGGTTATGAACTTGGGTATACACGCAGTTACCGAGTTTTCAGATTCCTCGTAAAAGCGACGTCGTAAAAGAATTGCGTTAAACTTAACGCCCGGCCGTTAAGAAACGTCCTGATAAAATAAAATCTTAATCCCACCCCCATGGACCGCGGAAGCGAGCGATGGTTTAAGGTCCTTTACCCTTGTTTTCCTCCTGTACTTTCTCTTGCAGAGGGTAACACACCGACACCCCTTTCTTCTCTCTCCCTCGGCAGCTTTTACGGTTTACCCCCTCTGCGGATTATTAGACGTGTCTCGTTTTCATGAAAAAAAAGCCCACCTCCCTCTTACACCCCCTTCAACCCCCTTCTACTCTCCCGCGTCGACCAAAGTTCTATTAAGTTGTAATTTCATTATGACGATATAACTCGCCGGGGTAAAAGTACTTTTTAAAAGTTGCCACCACCCCTCGGAAGAGATTCAGGGGGTGAAATTAGGGGTGGTTTTTGACGCCGGAGGTAAATTGTTTCTATCGAGGTACGGAAATCGTGGTGGGTTATAATTTTTTGGATTTTATGAGAATACTTTGGGTGTTTGTTTGTTTTCGTTTAATACCTTTAATTACTTTTAAATATAAAGGTAGAAATTATTTAAAAACCGTTAATTACGTGCAGGAGTTTTTGAAATTGTGTCGATGAGTTTTTGCAATTTTTTGATATTATTTTGATGTTGACTTGAGTGGATTATTAACTTTTGGAATATTCATTGGACTTTTGATTGTAATTTAATTGTAAATTTTACGGAGTTCTTTTTTTAAATATATGTGCAGTGTAACATCAATATCGGATTATTTGATGTAAAAAGTTAAACATGTTATTTTAATTTTTAAAATTTTATTTGCAACGTTTCATTATTTTCATAATAAAATATTTGTAGAGAATGAAAAAAATGCTGCCTCAATAATTAAAAATTTAATATATTTAATACATCGCCATAAACGAAACATTGACACCCATAAAACAGCTTCGTTTAAGTTTCCAATTAAATTTCTCCATCGATCCAAAAGTATTTAAGCACAAAATCTTTGTACTTTAAACTTCCATATTACCACGAAAAAATAATTGAACTTCAGCCAGCCATTTCATTCGCGGCATCTTAAAATGATAATTCCATTAAATCAGCGTGGAACTTTTTCAAAATTGCCTCTATAATATAATTATTATGACACATTTCGTTCTCCCGGTGAGCTAATAAATACACCATAATCGCGAAGTAAGTCTGAAAGACACTCCGGTAAAACTTGGGTCGTTAGAAGGGATTCCGAAGAACAGGATTGATAGCAGTTTTATTCGCATCGAAGGATTAATTTTATATGACATTATAATTAAGGTTTCACTTCCCCTCTACGATGGTCCTTAAATCATTTATAATAGCCCGGATATTTTATTCGTTTCCCTTTCTCCTTAAGCGCCGTTCCCGCGTTGCAATCCGTTTCTCTTTCAGACAGTCTTATTTCTACGGGGACACGTGGTAAAAGTAAATGGTGCCCTGCGAAATAAAGCAGAATATTGCCGTTTTGTCCACGGTTTAAATGTCAAGATGCCTTGGGTCTTTTTTTATATTAATACGGAATTTATTTATTTGTTTACGCGTCCTTTGATGTAAATAATAATATAAAATACATCATTGCTATGAAAGTGATTAAGTCGAGTGACGTAACGAGTTATTATGAACGTATGGAATCGAGTAGAAAATAATATTAAATAAACTTTAGATGGGAATATTTATTTTTTTAAGCTTATGGACATTTAATTGTCCAATTAGCCCTAAATTCTAGTATTTAAAGTATTCTGAGTCCCGTTGCAAAGCGGAAAAAAGGTGCAATTCTATTCCCTTTTGAATAGAATGAAATTACATTGAAAAATGTCATTCTTGCAATTTTTTTTAACCTTTTTCTGTCCGGTGAAAATATCTCTGCTAGATAGCAGTTCCACAAATTTGCATCATTAACACTAAAACTACCAATGCAGACCGAATGACCGGTTCCGAATTACAGGTAGCCCTCCTACAACACGGCATCTTATAACACAGTTTCTCTATAACACGATTCATAAATTGCGGGAACCCTCCTACAACACGGTGTCCTATAACACGGTTTCGCTCTAACACGATAAGGAAATCGAGGAGCTGCAAAATTGTCTAGCTCCATACCGAGAAATTTGCAATGACCTGGTAAGAACCAGCAAGCAAAGTAAAATTACAAATTTTTTTAAGAGGGAAGAAGATGCAAGAACTTTAAATGAAGAAAAAAGTTCTGAAAGTGAAGGCGATATCATTCCACCGAAAAAACGTTCTCGGTTGATTATACTTAGCAGTGACGACGAAGAAATTTATTAAATTAAAGTTGCGTTAAATTAAAATAATATTTTTTGTTTTTTATGTTTTGTGTTGTACATACATTTATATTTTTAATAAAAATTAAGTTGTTTATGTAGAAGTAAAAAAAATATTTGTTTTTAATAAGTTTTTGGAACGTAACCCCCCTTTTTGTACTGGCTCTGGGTCTCATACAACATGGTTTCACACAACACGGCATTTTCTAGGAACCTATCTACCGTGTTATAGGAGGGTTACCAGTATTTCTAAAAATTCCCGAAAATAGAGGACTCGTGCAATAAATATTTCACTTCCACCTTATAAAATCCAAATGACTTAATCGATCATCTTTTTCACTTCTTAATTTCTCTTTTTCAATGCACTTATTCAGTATATTTAAATGTAACAGATGTAACGCCGGTAGTATTAGTGTTAAATTGCACATTCCGAGCCATTTTTACATAATAATTCAAAGGATTTCAATTAATTCCGAGTAAATGTTATTAATTAAAGGCCACACACAAATAATTCCTACATTCCGAAGCACACATGAAATAAGAAACAAGAACCTTCATGTATCCAACGTATTCAATTGCGACGTTAATTAATAAAGACACGACGGAACATCATCCCCAACTGAATTCACGCTGATGATAAAGTTACGACGTTCCTTTTTGCTGGCAATAAAGAATTCTTCCTATTATTCTCCTCGCTGCTGGCACACAGGACTTACAGCCGATATTTCCTTTCTTTCCAGCAAAAACGGCTATGTCTGCCTGATGTTCCACCGAAGAGACGATCATGTAATAGAGATGCAACTATCGGAATGGAGCCAACAGCCCGACGACGTGTGCAACTCGAGTACGTTCAACTCCCACTCGACGCCATATACGACGTTCATTAGTAAGTCTATTACCGTCGTTTATTTAACGCATGCTCTCCGAAAGCATCGTCTAAAATTGTTGAAGCGTTGTTTAATGCTTTAAAATTTTAAATTGTTTACAGCTTGTAAATTGTTGTTTACTGCTTTAGTTACTGTATTACTTTTTACATTAATATACAGGGTGGGACGCTATCTCGGCCCACCTTGAATATTTCCGTTATTTGTAATAATACGAAGAAATGTTATATACAAAACTTGCACTGCATAGACGGGGACATATTGTGATACAAACATTTTTTGCGTCAGTGGAAGCATAGAGGAGATTTCAAGGTCAACTTTAGTCTTTTAAATGGAATGCTATGTTTTCTTTGTTGCTATGTGTTGGCCGATGTTGAGACTATTTCAACGGGGTATTGCGGAAGGTCATGCGAGGTCAGATGTCGTACTAAAATTTACTTCATTAGAATTACTTGCGTGATGGCCTCTTTAAAACTTCCTAGATTGCTCACGAATTCTTGAAAAGAAACTATAACACTAGAACTACCAAACCAGTCAAAATGACTGGTACACAATTTTTTCCAAAAATTCTCAAAGTTTATAGGAGAGTCGTAAGAGAAATATTCTACGTCCAACTCAAAAAACATAAAAGACCGAATTGATCATCTTTTCCGCCACTTGATTCCTCTTTTCTCAGAATACTTATTTAATTAATTGAAATATAATATATTTAACGCCGGTAGTTCTAGTGTTAATTAAGATATAGGCTACCGCTTCCAAAAGATTTTTTGACAAACAATTGTTTATTTAGAAAATGGCAAGTCTTAGTCAATTGCACATTCAATGGGATTGGAGCATCTGTTTAGTCTGAAGCTGCCCAGAATTTCAATTAACACGTTGAGCCCGGCGTCGGTCCCTGGGGACCGACAGTGAACTTTCCGTTTCGCCGGCGTCGGTCCCCGTGGATCGACAGTGGTATTTTCTTTTGGACAGCGCCGGTCCCTGGGACCGACAGTATTAAAATTAAAAAATAAATGGACATTTTCGGTTTTATGGGCAACAAATATTTGTAAACAGAACCAAAAATTTTTTGTCTCGAAATCGGCTCTACACTTCCGTGGCTTCTTTTTAACTGATCATCTTTTTGCCCTTTGTATACATATGCATTGACTGCACCATTTCCCCAGTCCGGAAGGGAAGTTGAAACAAAGCAGACCTCTGTTCATTCTAGCCGTCTCAAATTTCGCCCAAGCGCTCGCCGTTAACACGTTAAACACCACACCGGTCCCTAGGGACCGGCGGAAGACTTTCCGTTTAGGCCCAGCCTTGGCCGTCAAGAGGGCCGCCGCTGACAGACGAGCCAGATGATGAACAGAAGTGTTAGGAACTGCGGTTAGCCCGCCAAAATATCGTATTGAGAACCGGAGTTTTTTACTGAGGCCCTTTCTTTCCACTTAAAGTGGAGCCTAACCCTTATTTTGGGAAAATGCCCGACCCTTTCTAGTTGCAATAAACTCTTCTTTAATATTATATTCTTTTCATTCAAGCCTTGATTGAACAAAAACCGATGTCGCCGTTGAAAAAGTATTTAGTCTTACGTCAGTGCGCAAGTACCGAAATGCATGGTCGTATAATATGAACCTAAAGTTTGCGGCCGGTCCGTAGGGACCGGGCGGGCCTGAACGGAACGGCAAGCAAATCGAGCTGGGCACTTAACGTGTTAAGCGTTCGCCCGCTGCCGGCTGAACGGTAAGGACAGTAATATCGGCGCCGGGCTCAACGTGTTAAGGCCCCTTCGTGGTCCCTTAGGGGCCCCCTTTACCGACGGCGCACGACCCGGGCCCCGTCCACTACAGACGGTCCCAAACCCGCGGGACCCGAAGCATCAGAAATTTGCTAAATTAAAAATAGTTAACGGGCCCAACGCTGAGTCGGCCGCCCGAAGTCGAACAGTGGTGGTGACCGCATCGTAAACCGTCGTCCCTGCAATTGTAATCACGAGACAGTAAGCCGCAAGTGGCTACACTTACCTCAAAATCAATGATCATTGTCTGCTTCCCAGCCTCGGAGCCCATGACCAGACAATGCCCGAACCTCGGCCGCTACGAGATCGTGTCGGTGCTGCATTCGCATACCAGCGACAATGCCGAGGACATATTAGGTGTAGACGGAGAGCAGAACATGGCGAACGCTGCCGAGGTGCACGATGTCAGGGTGACATCGACGCCCTTCTCGGGACGATGTCGCTATGGGAGTGTAAGGAGGTTGGACATCGGCTGCAAGACACCCGATCGCATGGAGTTCGCCACTTCTTGCAGCGATGAGGCACTTTCTGGTGAGTCTGATCGTCGTTATAAGGAAGAATGGTTAGGTGGGTAGAAAGGTGACGTTTGTAGGATGGGGTAAAGAGGATTTGATAATATGGAGTGGCTGGGATTGTCCGTGGCATCTGGTTCTGTTAGATGGATTGATAGTTTACGTAACACTAAACCTACCGGCTTTATATCTGTTATATTGAAATTATAGTGCCCCGTTTAAAAAAAAAAAAAAAAGATTATATTAGATGAAGGGATTTCGTAGGCACGGCCCTGAATGGCCTGTACCCGCGTGTCATCTGTTTAGCGACAAACGCTGGTGCGAGGCTTTTTACGCAGTCTGACTCGACCATCTTAGTGAGACGGATGTCGTGCCTTTATTACTCTTATTACCGTTATTATTATTATTATTATTATTAACCTTATTACTATTACCCTTATTACTACGTGTAATTACACTGTCCAACAAATTTGAAGGTGACTAAGACATTTGCGAGTGTGCGTAAAGCATTTCCCCTCTATAAAAAAAAAAAAAAAAATATATAAATAAGTATGAGCTTACACTTTAGTAAAGGGGTAGAGAATTCTACCTCAACGGAATGTATCGATGCGCGGGGCCCGCGAAAGTATTACGCGTAGCTACGGCGCACAGTGGTTTATTTGGCCGAAAACCTGGCCAAAACCCCAAGGAGTTCTCAATTTAGCTGAAAATTGGTGTATTAGTATTATTTGGGTCGCTGATTAAGAATCTGAACTCAGAATTTCCAAAAACAAAATGGCGGCTTCAATATGGCGGATGCGAGTATTGAAAAATTGTCGGATCGGCACGAAAATTAGTATTCTTATGTTTCTCCGGTCGCTAATTAAGAATCTGAACTCAGAATTTCCAAAAACAAAATGGCGGCTTCAATATGGCGGATGCGAGTATTGAAAAATTGTCGGATCGGCACGAAAATTAGTATTCTTATGTTTTTCCGGTCGCTAATTAAGAATCTGAACTCAGAATTTCCAAAAACAAGTGAGGGATTAGCATTATTCGTTTGTCCAAGGCGCCCAAAGGCAGCGATGGCGTCGTAGCGGCAAAACGGTCGGAACACGCTCCCGATGGATATTTTCTTAAATTGAGCCGAAACGAAAACAGTTATGACATTTTTCGCTGATAGTTTTTTATTCAGAAATGTACGTAGAATCCAATGGTGTACAGTAAATTTGTGCTAGCAACAGTCCTCTACGTGAAAATGGAAAGTGAATGCGTAAAAAATTCGCGAATCCGCTTGTTTTTGAACTTTGACAGTGATTTACTGCTATTAACTAATACGGAATATTATAACTGCTTATACATACATACTCGGGAAACACTCCTCTATTTTTTGAGACCAAGAACAACAACCTACGTTTCTTAGTTTTCACGTAATACCAGCTTCTTTACCGAAAACGACCGTTTTTACAAATGCTGATTTTTTTCGAAAACAGAGGGTGATCCAGAAATTTGGTTGCCGGATTCGTGTTCAGGACGACGAACTCTATAAGAATTATATAGTGGCTATAGGAAAACAGAAATCACCTTCAAATTTGTTGGACAGTGTTATCACCAAATATATACTCTAGTTTTTTTGTTTAATTTGTGCTGTGTGTGTGTTTCCATTCATTTATTTATTACCTTACTTACATATTTAATACCTTACTACAAAATACACAAAATAAGTACTCTGAAAAAAGAGATTTGAAGAGGTGAAAAATGTGATCAGTCAAGTAACTTTTGTTTTATACGATAGACCGAAAATATTTACTGAATGGCTGCTCAAGCAATTTGGGGAATTTTTAAAAAAAAATCAGAAAGCGGTCATTTGACCGCCATGGTAGGTTTAGTGTTAATCGTTTGAGCTCCAGAGCTCTTTGTGAAAACCTGGTCGAAACAAGCCGAGCAGCGAAATCGCGCTTCTTTCGTTTTGCAAGGAGAAATGCAATAAAGTAAGATTTCGATGTTTTTCTGCCTGTAACTGGTAAATATTGTCGTTTTGTTTGGCAGTTAAAGATATAGTCTGCATTATACGTATACTGTCGTCATCAGAATATATTACTGAACTATTTTTACTGTTCGTGCAAGAAGTGTCATTAATTCTATAGGCCGATCAGCTTGGTACTTTTCAGTACTGAACAAAAGAAGCGCTATCCCGCCGCTTGGGATTCAAACGGTTAAGTTTCATTAATAAAGACATGATTGAATATTATCCACAATTGATTTCGTGCCGATGACGAATTTACGACGTTTAGTTTTCATGGAAATAAAGTATTCTTGCTATTATTATGTTAGATGGGTGGTTGGTTTTGTTAGATGATTAGAATTACACAGTTTTTTCATGAATTTTGAAAGAGTATTTGAGTTAGTTGAAAATCTTGGCTGGTTTAATCAAAGGGCTGGCAACTTGTAGCTAATTTTTCTGGATTTTGTTTTTAATTGGTATGGTTATTTCCTGTAGGATCTATTGTTTTAAATTGATCCTAAATCAACGATGCTATTGTTTATTAAATAATTTAAGAAAAATTATAATTTAAGAAAACCAGTGCGGTTAAATGGGATAGGAAATCTTCAAATTTTACAAAATCTATCAAATTGAATGTGTCAATGACACGCGGCGCGATAAAATTATTTATATAATATTAATATTGCGTTAAATTATACGATACATTAAGAATCACTGATCAGTTATTACTTTTACAATTTGATTCTGAATTATTGCGAAGGCAATCGCAAAAGAAATATTGTTTGACGCGAGAAGGCCCTGCATTCTGCTGTCACGGAATTTATTAACTATTTGCGCTGGAATTTAATTTACAAATGCGCATGCTAGAACGTAACACTATATTTCGTTGTAAGGCGTCACGTAGTGGTCGAAATCAACCAAAACCATCGCCAAAAGTCCAAAAACATTAAAATCTATTAATCGTCTTTGATTTAAAACATATATGAACATAGTTTTTCACTCATAATACGTTTTTTTTTTACCCTGCACGCGACGTGGTGCAAACTGAAACTGTTCTTCGACAAATAACGTTAGTCGACGTGCCTGACACGTCGCGACGTTATTAGTTAGCTTATAAGATGAATATAATTCACTGTGATCAATAAATGTATCATAATATCTAAATAAATTCTTAATTTTTTAATTATGTTTGTTCGCCATTTTGCTTTTGGAAATTCTGAGTTCAGATTCTTAATTAGCGACCGGAGAAACATAAGAATACTAATTTTCGTGCCGATCCGACAATTTTTCAATACTCGCATCCGCCATATTGAAGCCGCCATTTTGTTTTTGGAAATTCTGAGTTCAGATTCTTAATCAGCGACCCAAATAATACTAATACACCAATTTTCAGCTAAATTGAAAAACTCCTTGGGGTTTTGGCCAGGTTTTCGGCCAAATGAACCACTGTGCGTCGTTTTGATTTCCGTGATCGGCGCGCGTGGCACGTCTTCCCAGCGCGAGCGGTTAGATACAAATGTCGCCCCAATGCGCCACTACGCTCGTGCCAATAGGTTCGCACCTGGCATGCGAAAGGCAAGTCAGTCAGCGAGCTCTCGAGTGCACGGGAAAGAGTAGCAGGCGAAGCTCTTCCAAGGACACATGCGGCGATCAAATAAACGGCTTGCCTGCTCTAAAGGAATCTGGATAAATCTGCGCGGGTTTTATAAAAGTCCCACAGTATTATAAACATTCGCATCTCGTTGTTATCCCTCTAGCAGTCGTCATCATTTAGAGGGCAGACAATTTCCTAACTCATAATAATTCGTAACAATATACATCTTTTTCGTTTCTTTGTGCAATAGAAACCCCTTGCACAATTTAGAGGAGTGCTTAGGATCATTCTCTTGCTGCATAATAAAATTTCTACCTATTAACCGGTGACTTGATAGTATGGCGTGCTGCTCGAGTATCTGTTTATAGTCTTCGCTCTCTTAGAAGCGCTCTTAGAAAGAACTTAGGTGAAAAGGTCGTGAGGAAGAATTGTCATCAGTGGAACCGCGCCAACCCAGGAGATCTCCGTGTTAAGCAACGGCAGGCCGATGCCGCAGCTTGGATGGGTCACCGCGCGCCTCTCTTTCTTTTTCACGATCCTACAATTGTACCTTCTATTTTTATTAAATTTCCTACCCCAACGGCTGAGAAACATCCTCACACCATAACTGAACCGCCACCATTTTTGACAGTGGGTGCAATACACTCTGTCAACATTTTTTCTTGTACAGATCGGCGGATAAATATCCTTCGGTGTGACTCAAATATTTGAAACTTAGATTCATCACTCTGGGTGTATAACCTATGTAAGAGCATTATGAACATAAGAATATGCCGAAATCTCTAAAATCATAATGCAGCGTGTTAATATCTGATATAATAACAAAGAATCATTTCAAAGTTTATCCAAACTTTCGGCCGGTGGTGTATTGAATTATAATGGATTTAATGCCGGTAGTTCTAGTGTTAATTGCAGTATCTTGAATCTTATTCTCAACATGGTTCTCTACATTTTCAACCTGGATGATTCGAGTTTCTTAACAGCCAACGATTAATCTGCCGCATTTCCTTCCTTGCTCCTATTCCATCCCCGTTTTCGCGGTAGTTGAAAACGAGGATAAGGAAGACACAAAAATTCCCAACTTCCAACGAGACGACGAGGGTCGACGTGGCTACCGATAGCAACGGAGAGCATTGACGGCTTCGAGAAGTGGGTTGTGACGGATGACGGACGGGAATCGTCGTCAGGCTTGCTCTATCGCGACGTCATACTTGAAGGATGCCTCGTTGAGAAGCATCGTCCTCTGGATTGTTCAAATTTGCCTATAATTTCGCAACATTTTGCTGATCTTAGAATATGTAGTTTGTGTTGAAGTCTGCAGTACAGTTTGGATTCAAACTTCGTTGAAACGTGTTACTTTGCAGAACGCATATATACATTTATGCAATGTATAGCGTGTTGTAACTTTTTCGTACTGTTTGTGAAAGCTTATTTGCTACTTTAACCGTTTGAGTCCCAGAGGCTTTTAAAAGAACACGGTCGAAAAAACCCGAGCAGCGCGATAGCGCTTGTCTTAACCGAGTACAGTAAAAGCTGGATAAGTGCACGAAAAGTTTCGCTGGATAAATACAACACGACTATCCCCTCCACATAGGGGGATCCCCTTTGGCGAACCTCGACGCTCGACGAAGGAGCAGTGTAATATGATACCGCCCGAATGTATCGGTGAAGCAATACTAACTGGAGGGTCCGCCGTTTTCATTTTCGGTCTTTTTCGGTCATTTTTTTTTGAAACCTTTGCTAACGTATTTGTGAGATTTTTCTGATTAAAATGATACCAAACACGAAATGTGTAAATTATGTAAGTGGTAAGCAAATATATTAAATTTAAAGTAAATATAATTCAAACTATGTCGTGTTTGGTATCATTTTAATCAGAAAAATCTCACAAATACGTTAGCAAAGGTTTCAAAAAAAAATGACCGAAAAAGACCGAAAATGAAAACGGCGGACCCTCCAGTTAGTATTGCCTCACCGATACATTCGGGTGGTATCATGTTACACTGCTCCCTCTATAGCTATAGCTCTCCTATAGCTTGGGCCTCTCTGTCTCTTCTACTGTCTGTCCTTTTCTTTGTTCGCGCTTGGCTGGAGCCGTGATGTAAACAAGAATTCGGCACCGCTACTTCATAAGAGATGCGCTTGAGCCCCGAACTGTGTCGTATTTATCCAGCTTTTACTGTACTGGGACTTTTCGACACAAAATCTGAAGAGCGCGATCGCGCTGCTTGGGAGTCAAACGGTTAAAGTCTTTTGTTTCCTTCCTGCTTGGCTTTGTATTCGGTTTTATCTCTTCTAATGGAAAAACCCTAAAACGATGTTTCAGAGTTCATATCTTCCATTTTACACAATTAATTCTTTTAAAATGCTCATATCAATTTCAACTGCGCCTATAATTATTTAAGAAACCAGCCCTCTCCGACTCATCGCAGTCCCCGTCAATCTTAACTAAATTATTTATTGTTCGGTGGCTAAACTAATTTCGCCATTTAATGCTGTTAATCGTTATTATCGGGGAAATTTATTCTAAACGTTTAAACAAATTTATTCTAAAGTTATCAAGTGCTTTGACGCTTAAATTTTAAAAAATTCTAAAAGTCGAGTTATCTTATAATTTTATAAACAATTTTTATAGTAATTGAAATATCACTGTAAACTGACTTATTGCAGTTTCAAAATTAACTTACTCATATGAGTAAGTAGCCTGTAAGATAAAGTTACCTAGCTCACATATGAGCCATTTATTTTTAAAGTGGCATAAGTCCCTTTTTGTTTAACACTAGATCTACGGAACCCGTCAAATTGACGAATTCTTATCTTTTTATAAACAGTTCTTAAATTTATAGAGAAGCGGTACAGTAGTTATTTCACATGTATCTTATAATTCAAAAATTATGTAACCGATCATCCTCTTTGCCGGTTGATCCCTCTCTTTTAAAATACTTATTTAATATATTTAAGCGCACCTAATTCTGTTTTACACGGTAGATACGTTCCAGACAAAACCGTGTCAAAAAAGACATGAAGTACATACATAGAAAAAAAGGGATTAATTCCATATCCTTCAACCCTGTCAAAAATAATTAAAATAAATTTATTAAAGAATTTACTTTAAGAATATTTTAGATTTTTTAATCGTGCTAAATCGAATGAAATCGTGTAAAAACGGAATCAATTTTTTTTCTAGACCGTGTTAAATTAAAACCGTGTAAAAAAAGTCCGTGTAAAAACAGAAGTGGGTGTATAACAGATTTAACGCCCTTAAATCTAGAGTTAAACTGACATCTGTGAGAGTTTTGCTTTACCGCGCTCAACCGTTTGAGTCCCAAGCAGCGCTATCGCGCTGTTGAGATTTTATGTCGAGAAAACCCAGCACATTTCGAACATTGTGGATAACTGACGGTGCGATACCGATTGTCGAAGTCGTGCGCTCAGATTTACTGACGCAAGTACATCACACAGCTCCTTTGAATGTAAATAGTACATTTTACAATAGGTAGAATAATACTATAATGATGCAATAATACATTACAAAATGAAAATTTTTATTTCATTGTTATCTTCTCAATCATTTTTATCGAACAAAACTTGAAATATTTATAAATTTTACAGTATGCATATGTAATAATACATATGCATTTTATAAAATAACGAATTACAAATTAACAATATTTTTGTGTTATGAACAAACAATTTAAATGGAGAGTAACACTTATAATTTGTAACGTCGGTGTTTATCAAAACATATTGGATGAATTCCTTTTTTACATCGCACGCAAATTAAATGTGATCTTTTTATTGCATTTTTGGTGCTGCAGACTACGCATTGTCGATATAAAATAAACAAAGCGCTATCGCGCCGCTTGGTATTTCTCGAAATAAAATAAAACAAGCGCGATTGCGCTGCTTGGGTCTTTTCGTACTCATTTAGAAAAAGCGCGGTTGCGCTGTTTGGGACTCTTCGACAGTGTTTTTCCTGGGACTCAAACGGTTAAAGATATCGATGAAAACATGCAACTACTTGTACCTGTTATACTGAATAACTACATTTTTCTGAGTGTAAATAATTTTGTATAGTAATTGAAAAATCACCATTGTCCATCACGATAAAGTGATAAACGTTTCATACGAGTCAGCAAGCAATAACGTGAAATTGCCCAGCTCATGAGACACGCGGTAGCCAACGTGCTAAACCCAGTAAAAGCACCATAGATTGCCCCAAATAGCAACACAATAGGACAACCCCCATTCTATCAGGTTTTACGAAACAAATGCAGCAGAAGGGCAGAGGAGAGACACGTGCAATAAACACGTAGAGCCAAATAAAGCTGGAAACTTTGCACATAAGCAAGCAGGGAACCACGGCAACCGTCACGGCAGTGACTTTCCGCAAACTAACTATCGCCACTTGCGATAACTTCGCCGGCAAAGGAGAGGCTGAAGGTAAATGGGGGATGGAGAATGGGGAACGAGAGGAGCGGCTCCCGATGGGGGAGGATGGGGATGGCGTAGAGGTGGTGCGGGTAATCCGATAAGATGTTTCTGCCGGGGATGTTTCGCTGTAGAATTGACTCCGTCTCTTCTCTGATGTCGTTGCGCACATACGTGCAGTTTTGAAGTCGAGGGAGGGATACCGGCATACAGGATTACAATTCTGATGGGGGAAAAATGGTTTGTGCAACTAATGTATCGATTAATCTTGATGGACGTTTGGGCAGAGCCTTTGAGGATGTCGAAGGTGGATGGTGGCTGTTCAGGTGTAATTGATGCAATGTGGATGATAGCGAAAGATGGAAGGAAGAGTGAGGATAAAATTGAGTGAAGGGTGCCAAGATGCTGGTGGATGACAATTTTTGTAGAGGGTTGAATGAAATAATTCGTTGCTTAAGCGGTGCTTTGATCAAGCCTGATGAATATTGAGAAATGTTATTTAATCGTCAATAGGTATCATGGGTGAAAAATCACCCCAAGTAAATTGTTTTTCTAATATTATTAACAAACCGAATTACTGGGGCGACTGATTTTTCCTGTAATCATTTATGGCGTCAGTAGGGATACCATTATCATAAAAAAGTTCACTTTTGTTATGTACTTCGGTAGCTGCACAATGCCAATACCATCATCCACATTTAAGCAGGGAAGATCTTGTATATCTACAAGGAAAGAAGATAGAAAATATACTGTGAGATGTAGAATATGTACCAACTTCATTTGTAAAAGACAACGCAATATTAATTGCAATAACTGTAAAAAATAAATTTTATCATTTTCATCAAATATGTAATTCTTATAATATATCTAATCTAATTTACATATCTTTATTAAATTTATACAATAAAATTCATTTACTGGGGTGAAACTACACCCATGATACCGTTAACGTGATTTTTTAGATGATATCTTTTAAGGGTTAAATATATCCGGGATGGAAAATGATAATTCAGGGGGCAATTTTTAACAGAGGGATGAATGGAATAATTAGTTTCTTCGTTAGTACTTCGATTAACCCCTTCCGCTCGTATGTCGCCGTACAGGCGACATTACACGTTTTACCGTTGCGCTCTTATGTCGTCATATAGTCGCCATCCCACATTTTGTTTTTATACATATATTTACAATAGTATTTCATTGTAGGCACCCTTGTTACAATGTTTTCTTTTAGATTCTGCTTAAATGTGTGTGTACATGTAAAAAATTCCGAATTGATTGGTATCCGTCTCAAATATAAATACTCAGTGCAAAGGGTTAATCCCGATGAACATTGAGAAATGTTATTTAAATATGTCCGGAATGAAAAATGATAGTTCAGGTGACAATTTTTGCCAGAAGGATGAACGGAATAATTGGTAGCTTAAGCGGTACTTTGATTAATCCGGATGAACATTGAACAGTATTATTTAAATATGTCTGGAATGGAAAATGATAGTTCAGGTGACAATATTTAATAGAGGGATGAATAGAATAATCAGTTTCTTAAGTGGTACTTTGATTAATCCTGATGAACATTGAGAAATGTTATTTAAATATGTGCGGAATGGAAAATGATAGTTCAGGTGCCAAATTGTAATAGAGAGATGAATGGAATAATTAGTTGCTTAAATAGTACTTTGATTAACTCTTTCCACTCGTGTGTTGCCGTACAGGTGACATAGTATAGTACATATAGTCGCTATTCTACATTTTGTTATTATACATATATTAAAATTAGTATTTCATTCTAGGGACACTTGTTATGTTTTCTTTTAGTTTCTGCTTAAATGTGTGTGTAAAATAAAAAAATTCCAAGTTGATTGGTATCCTTCTCAAATAGAAATACTCAGTGCAAAGGGTTAATCCTGATGAACATTGCCAAATGTTACTTTAATATGTGCGGAATAGAAAATGATAGTTCAGGTGACAATTTTTAATAGAGGGATGAAAGGATAAATTAGTTTTTTAAGTGGTACACCGATCTGGGTGACGGCTGTTTTCGTCGGGACCCCTTTCCGGTATATGGGTGACGTTTTCCTTCGTTCAGTTAAATAGGAATTTACAAGTGATTTGCAACAATATCAGTAGCATTTTAAACAACAATTCATACTGTTAATCTGTCACACTACGCTGAATCTCAAATTTGGTCCAGTAGAAAACATATCCAATTCTCGCTGAGCATTCGACGTGTTAATAGAGGGATGAATGCAATAACTATTTGCTTACGTCGTACTTTGATTAATCTTGATGAATATTGAGAAATGTTATTTAAATATGGAAGCTGATAGTTGAGGCTGTAGTAGACACAAAATGGAAGAAAGTGAAAAATGACACGTCGAGGGTAAAATTGAGTGAAGGGTGGCAAGATTCTGACAGCTAACAATTTTTAATGACAATATCTGTAGAAAAATACTTTGCCTAACTGATAAACACTGCAGTCAACAGAATGTCGCCAGTATAAAACACATACTTGAAAGACACAATAAAAAATCGCCCCAAAAAACCTAGACACTTAAAGGAGGTATACCAAACAATCCGCCCCTCCCCCTTTCACTTTTTTTTACACCCTCATTCACATTCAACCACCATAGCTACATCAAAAGCCCGGTAAACTATCAATTTCAATCTCCCACCCCAGAAGAAGATTAATGGTGACACGCGGCTGATATCTCCTCTGGTAATCCACAAAAACACGAGCGACTCCCAAGGCCGGGTTAGAGAGCATTTCGAGAATTATTTCAGCAGAGAAGGAGCGCTGACATAACCGGAGGATTTAGGCGTTCCATCCTCGTGTCTCGTCGCCGTCGACAAAGGGATCGAGCATGGTGTTTAGTCTTGGTGCCGCGACGACGAAGAGAACGCGAATTGGTCATTAAGACTTCGTACAAACAGCGATCTTAGCTCATCTCTTAGACCAAGAACGTCTCAAAATGTCTCGAGCTGCCTTCTCGGGTGTGATCGTTAATCACATCTTATTCCGGAGGTGTGTTTACCAGTCTGGGATTAGAATCAGTTGCCTGAGAACTTGCCTCGGAGGTGCAATCGATTTTTTGCTGGCTTACTGAAATATTATTTAATTGGAATATAATTAATTTCTTAGAGAATTTTGTAACTTAGGATACTTGATCGTTGGGTCATTGAATGGGACTGCTAATTTGAATCGTTGGTGCTGTGTTCTTAAGTGTTTATATTCTATTGAAAAAAGTGCTGATAGAATTTTATAACGTAGGATATTTAATCACCGGGGTTATTAAATAGGATTGGTAATTTTTAACATAGAATATTTAATCACCCGAGTTATTAAATAGAATTGGTAATTTTTAACATAGAATATTTAATCATCCGGGTTATTAAATAGGATTGATAATTTTAAATATTGATACTTTGTCGTTAAGTGCATATATTCTATAGAAAAAAAGCGATGGTACAATTTTATAACGTAGGATATTTAATCATCGAGGTTTTTAAATAGTATTGATAATTTTAAATATTGATACTCTGTCGTTAAGTGCATATATTCTATAGAAAAAAGTGTTGATACAATTTTTAACATAGGATATTTAATCATCCGGGTTATTAAATAGGATTGATAATTTTAAATATTGATACTCTGTCGTTAATTGCATGCATTCCATAGAAAAAAGTGTTGATACAATTTTATAACGTAGGATATGTAATTATCGGGGTTATTAAATAGAATTGGTAATTTTTAACATAGGATATTTAATCATCCGAGTTATTAACACTACATTTACGGAAGCCGTCAAATTGACGGATTCCTACATTTTTAAAAACGGTTTCCAAATTCATAGAGACGTGGTACAGTCAATATTTCACTTGTATCTTATAATATACAAATTACTTAACCGATCTTCGTCTTTACCCGTTGATCCCTCTTTTTTCAAAGCGTTTATTTAATATGTTTAAGTGTGACCGATTTAACGCCCGTAAATCTAGTGTTAAATAGGATTGGTAATTTTTAACATAGGATATTTAATCATCGAGGTTATTAAATAAGATTGGTAATTTTTAACATAGGATATTTAATCATCCGAGTTATTAAATAGCAATGGTAATTTTAAACGTCGGTACTCCGTCGTGAAGTATTTATGTTCTATTGAAAAAACTAATGACAGAATTTTCTACTATAGATTCATTAGAATTATTAAATATAATTAGTGACTTGAAACATTAGTACTCGGTCGTTCAGTGTTGATATTCTATTAAAAAAATTGGTAATACAATTTTATAACGTAGGATATTCGATCATTGGTGTTATTAAATGAAATTGGTACTTGTAAATATTGGTACTCTGCTGTCAAGTATTTGTATTCCGTTAGAAAAAATTGTACAAAATTTACTAACACATTGTGAATCACGGAGAAAAAGAAAATTGCAGAGTAGGAATAACAAACGTCAAAGACAAACAATCCTAAACGAAAACAGTCAAGGCCTGCTCAGTTGTCATTGAAAGATTAAGCAGTGAGGAGAGCTTTCGATTTTATTATGATTTGTAGTAACGGAAGTCTATCTTTACTTGCTCATTAATATTATTCCTTTATATTGCAATATTTTTTATATTCTGTTTATGGTACATATACCATAAACCATAACGTTTATTACTATAAATTTTAATATTAATACTATGCTTGTAAACTCATAACAGTTGGTTTAATTTGCAACTTTTCAGTTTTTACAAATCGAATTTTTTTATGTATTTGAATATTATTTAGGTCGTAGTACATTGTAAAACATTACAGATAAATTTTATTAAGAAGTATATTACTGCAATTATGACTTTGAAGAAAAAATCGTAAAAGTCCAGAAAATTTAAAAAATTTTCAGAACAGAAACATTCAAACACATTGTCACAAAGATAATTTTACCCTTTTAAAATTATTCCACGTTAAACTCGTTTTATAAACTACACAACTTCAACTTCAAAAACCATAAACAACCTTTACAATAAAACCGTTAAATTACCACGATTTCCCAAGAACTGCAACGCAGCTAATTTTTTTTCATTTTACAATAATATCCCGCATTTTCGAATCCTCGACATTTAACAATTAAAGCTCGATACTTCGACACCGAATAAATTAATTTATCGCAAACTACCGAAATGTTTACGCGTTCAATAAATAATCCGAAATATTCCGTACAACTGTTAACGAAATATTGCGGTTTCCGGCAACGAGTACCATTTTCTCCCGCCACTGTATTTTTGCGCATCCCGCCACGTTTTTCCTCCGCGCGAGCATTGTAAATTCTCATCTTTCTATCCAGCAGCTTCGATAAGGTATCGTCATTCGAAATAACAATCGAGATATCGACGTGTCGGGGCGATTTACGGCTTTCGTTTATTCCGCTCTCATTCGTGCACCAGCTCGAAACACGGTCAGCTTTTCCTACCCGACGAGGATGGCCTCTCGAGGATTCCTTATCGTCGTCGAATCGAACGTTTCATCGAGTGTTCGAGATAAACTGCTGAATAACTGCGCGGCATGATTTTCAGCGTTTTCGATTGTCAGTTTTGGCGGGAACGTTTCAATACCAAAGGTTTAGGGCGGTTGCAGGACAGATTGCAACTGATATTTTGAATTTGGGAGATCGGAGATGATAGAGTCGTAATTTTATGATATAGATTTGTCAAAGTTTAATTGATATGGTGATTCGTCTTTTAAAAATTGATTTCGAAAATTTTCCAATGGCAGATTGTGTCAAATATCTTCAACAATATCAAAATTGAGGATGATGTTCTTCGTTTGGGAAGTTGAGGGTGTAAGATTGCAATTTCATTCTGTACATTGATTGGAAATTAACTGTTAACTAAATCTGTATTTTTTAAAATTATTTTTACAAGATTAGGTAAATCAAACATCGTCAGACCTTTTCGAATTTGTACTTGCACTGCAAATTTTTTTAAAATCTAGGTCATTTTGAGAATAGGAATGAAAAATAATGTTAAAAAAGAACCTTCTGTCAGTTCTGAGTACTTCATCATTTATTTTTTATTTTATTGGCATATATGACAGATACAAAATAATTCTAATACTTCAAAACATATGAAACAGCAACCGTACATAAATTGATCAATTGCAATGTTCAAAATTTCAGAATACTGGTGCCATGGAACCTGGATCGAGAATGGCACAGCTTACTTGGTGGCTAGCACGGACGTCGGACGTTACTGTCTCGTTTACAGTGCATCCGCCGCGACGACAGGAAGTCGTGAACTCTCGGTGACGGGTCATCTTGCCTCCTGTCCGAGGGCCTCCCATCATCATCCGGTATCGTGGCAGGTCAACCTTACGTCGTACGGTGAGTATTGTTCATTGAGAAATCCTCGACAGCTGAAATCGAATCTGTCGACACACAGTTGTTACATCTTCACATTGATGCAGATTTATTGTGACCAATGTTTATCTGAATTGTTCTATTTTGATTCTCGAATGCAACGTCCATCAATAGATGCATATTTTGATGCCGGCAAATTAAATTCAACTTGTATGTTTTATGTCCAGGCTATAATTGTTAAATTATAGTATATATATACATATTCTATTTTATAGATTATAAAGGCAGGACATTTTAGAAAATAGTAGCTTAACCTGTTAACCGGGTAGGACGTAATATTTCGTCATACTAGGAAGACAACTCTAATGCGTATGACGATGTTTTTCGTCGTGGCAATTTTTAAATATGGTATGTTGAACGCATTACGTTTTGCGTTATTCTTTTCCATTAAATTCTAGCGTGGTACTTTAGGTGTGATAATATTATTTCACACTGCGAAGAAAAAGGTTTCCAGTTTAAAACGAGTTGAACCAAAGTTATTTCCCCGGTTAACAGGTTAAACGTTAAAGCACCTTAGCAATTACAACTCCAGAGATACAACAGTCAAGTAATGCATCATCAAACACTGTCGAACCCGCTCAAACCTGTCAAATTCTAGATTCTCAAGCATTCCTCGTTCCTTCAGCTCAATATAACCTCGTCAGATACACTGAAACCTTGTCCAACACTCCTAAACTCGCTCAAACCAATCAAACTCTATATTCAGACCCAGTTCTCGTTCCTTCAGCCCAATGCAGCTTCGTCAAGCACGCGCAAACTTTATCACATACTCTCTAATCCGCTCAAACCTATCAAATTGTAGATTCTCGCGCATCCCTCCTTCCTTCAGGTCAATTCAGCCTCGTCAAGCTTACTCAAACTTCACCACACATTCTCAAACCCGTGCAAACCTATCGAAGTTTACATTCGTACGCATGCCTCCTCCTTTCAGCTCAATTTAACCTCGTCGATCACTCTCGGTCTTACCAGACACTCTCAAATCTGCTCAAATCTGTCATATTCCAAATCCCCGCGCATTTCGCCGTCCTGTAACACAATACAACCTCGTCAACGACACTCAAACCTTATTCCACACTTTGAAACCCGCTGAAACCCGTTCAAACTCGCTCAAATTTATCCGATTCTAGATTGTGAAACATTTCTCCTTCTTTCAGCTCAATGCAATCTCGTCAACGACACTCAAACCTTATTCCACACTCTGAAACCCGCTCAAATCCGCCTAAACCCGCTCAAACTTATTTAATTCTAGATTGTGAAAAATGCCTCCTTCTTTCAGCTCAATGCAACCTAGTCAATGACACTCAAACCTTATTCCACACTCTGAAACCCACTCAAATCCGCCTAAACCCGCTCAAACTTATTCAATTCTAGATTGTTCAAAATTTCTCCTTCTTTCAGCTCAATGCAACCTCGTCAGACACACTGAAACCTTATCCTATTTTTTCAAACTTGCTGAAACCTATCAAATTATAGATTCAGAGGCATTCCTCCTTCCTCCAGATCAATTCAGCCTCGTCAGTGGCACTCAAACCTTATTCCACACTTTGAAACCCACTCAAACCCGCTGAAACCCGCTCAAACTTATCCTATTCTAGATTGTGAAACATTTCTCCTTCTTTCAGCTCAATGCAACCTCGTCAGCGACACTCAAATCTTATCCCACACTCTGAAACCCGCTCAAATCAATCAAACTTTAGATTCAGATTCATTTCTCCTTCCTTCAGCAAATGCAACCTCGTCAGACACACTGAAACAGTACCCCATACTCTCAAACACGCTCGAACCAATCAAATTCTAGATTCAGATTCATTTCTCCTTCCTTTGGCTCAATGCAACCTCGTCAATCACACACAAACCTTACCCCACACTCTCAAAACCGCTCAAATCTGTCGAATTCTAATTTATCACTTATTTCTCCTTCTTTCAGCCCAATGCAACCTCGTCAACGACACTCAAACCTTATTCCACACTCTGAAACCCGCTCAAACCCGCTCAAACTTATTCAGTTCTAGATTGTGAAACATTTCTCCTTCTTTCAGCTCAATGCAACCTCGTCAGACACACTGAAACAGTATCCCACACTCTCAAACACGCTCGAACCAATCAAATTTTAGATTCAGATTCATTTCTCCTTCCTTTGGCTCAATGCAACCTCGTCAATCACACACAAACCTTACCCCACACTCTCAAAACCGCTCAAACCTGTCGAATTCTAAATTATCACTCATTTCTCCTTCTTTCAGCCCAATGCAACCTCGTCAACGACACTCAAACCTTATTCCACACTCTGAAACCCGCTCAAACCCGCTCAAACTTATTCAATTCTAGATTGTGAAACATTTCTCCTTCTTTCAGCTCAATGCAACCTCGTCAGACACACTGAAACAGTATCCCATACTCTCAAACACGCTCGAACCAATCAAATTCCAGATTCAGATTCATTTCTCCTTCCTTTGGCTCAATGCAACCTCGTCAATCACACACAAACCTTACCACACACTCTCAAAACCGCTCAAACCTGTCGAATTCTAATTTATCACTTATTTCTCCTTCTTTCAGCCCAATGCAACGAGTTCTCAACAGCGACGTCGTGGACGTACCGTGTCCCAGGAACTCTCTGCAACGTCGTCGTCCTGATCGTCGCTCTTTTCGGCAGGTACATCGCAAGGTGATGTCACTGAGCTGATATCCGCCAGGCAGAGGTGGCCGTGTAGTCGATAAACGTCACGCTAAAACCAAAAACGAAAAAAAAAAAATAAAGAGAGAAGAAGGGAGTGGGAGAGAGAGATAAACAGACAGACATACCTACAGAACACTTGGACGAGGAAACGTCCCCCGAATTTACTCGGGGGAGAAAGTATCTAATATAATCAAGCTTAGTGAATAAGTGTAGGTGGTGCGAGTTGTGCTGAGAAGAATAATTTCAAAAAATAAACAAATAAACCACGAAGAGGGGAGCTCGGAAATGATCGTCGCACCTTCGAAGAACCGCCGAAACTTCTGCTGCATACCTGTGCCGGCTGTTTGTGCGTGTATGTTCGCGTTTGTTTGGGTATGTTTGCGCGCGTATGAGAATTGCACACGACACTGCGAATGTGGTGGATCTCGAGGCCGAGGAGAAGACGAATGTACATAAATACCTTAGACGAGTTTCATTCTGCCTGCCTGCAGTTTTTACGCCTTTTCGTGTCACGTATCGCTTGAATTTTTCCACTTTCATCCCCCTACTACACAGCTTCCGGTGAAATTGCCGGAACTTCGTTGCTCCATGGCGTTACTTCCGGCCGGGATTATCGCTCGATTTATGCGCTCTTTTTATTTCAGGTTTGATGTCCTGAGTTACGAGCTGCGCTTTTATTTAATGCAATTCACTACCCGACGCAAAAGGTTTTCCTTTAATTTTCCACACTCTCGCCTCATGCTCGTTTCTATTTGTATTTATTTTTATCATGATTTATGACAGACTTTTTATTGAGTTTGAGGTAGGACTTTAGAGGCTGGCTTAAAGAGATGATAATGCTTCTTAGGAGGCTTTTCTTATTTTAGTTGTTTTTTTTTTTTTCGTTTAATTTTGCTGTAATTTTGAAGAAGCAGAAGAAAATTGTGACAAGCGAGTGGTGGGATGTCTTCGTAGATAGAATTGGCGAGGTTTCGTGTTACCTTATGTAACGTCACCCGTTCGCTCCTGTCGGGGGTTGAAAAATCCCAAAAATGGCGCAGAATATCGAAGAGGATGTCAGAAATGGCGAACAGTGAAAAATCGGCTGTCAAATTTGGCCGGTGTTTGCGCAATTTTGTTCGTCGATCATTTTTCAACTTACACGAATTTTTCGGCTAATGGATGAAATATCATTTTGAATTAATCGAGAGATGCAGACACAATGGCTACAGAATTTGAGTAAATAAAATATTTCCATATTTGTATTTGTTGTATAAAAGGAAATGAATTTTCTGTGTGATAATTGGATTTATTTTATTGTTGACAATTTTACGGAAATTGGCAAGAAGTCATAGTTATAAGGATAAAGTGAATATTAATAAGCTTCCTTTTTATTTAAGGTGATAATTATTTGTATGTCAGATTCATAAAATCCATTAGTTCTCAATTCAATTGCAATTCAAATTTGGCAAATCCTCCGTAACATTTCCGAATCAATTTAAATCTCATGATTAATGTAAAACCAAAAATTCTCAAACGCAGATAAAAAAAAGCTTTCGACCACTGCGAACCTGCGAACCGTAGTAATAAAATTTACGCGCCGAGCATTAATCATACAAAGTGACAAATATTGACTCTATTTATATTCCGAAATTTTTCAAAAAATAGCTGGAAAGCCGTCGACAATTATTACGGGATAAAATGAAAAAATCACATTTCTAACCCCGAAAAAGCCTCTTTCAATGTCCCAAAAATACACTTTCGAAATTCAATAAAAACCTTATTTCTATCGTCTCGAGATCAAGGTTCACTTCGAATTTCCAAAAAAACTTAAAATCTTAGATAATTATTCCCCACAAAAACGGTAAAATTTGCTAAAATATCCAATCACAAAAAGACCTCTTTAAGTTTTCCAAATACATTCGAAATACAATAAAAATCTTATTTCTTAAAATTAAAAGCCACCCAACTATTCTACCGTAAAACCAGAAAATTCAAAGAAATTTACATCGCCAGAAACCACCTCTTTCAAAAGAAACTTCCTTGATCAAAATCGTGTTATCTACCACGTCTACTAAAAATTTCAGTTCAATCATCTGAAAATGTAAAAAAATTTCTGTCCTCAAAAATGCCTTTTTCAAAAGAGATTTCCCTATTTAAAGCCCTATTGAAAAAATGTCCCAAACATACAAAAAATATCAGTTCAATCACTTCGAAATACAAAAAGCTCCCATCACTCGAAAGTACCTCTTTCAAAAGAGATTTCCCCGTTTAAAATCCTATTCAAAAAGTATACCAAATCTCGTAAAAATCTCAGTTCAATCACTTCAAAATGCAAAAGACTTCGATCACTCGAAAGTCCCTCTTATAAAAGACATTTCTCCGTTTAAAATCCTATTAAAAAAATCTACCAAATATACTAAAAATCATCCCGAGATACAAAAAAATCCCAACGCTCGAAAGCATCTCTTTCAAAAGAGATTTCCCCAGTTACAGTCCTATTCAAAAAGTATACCAAATCTCAGTTCAATTACTTCAGAATGCAACAAATTTTCGACCACTCAAAAGCTCCTCTTCTAAAAGAGATTTCTTCGTTTAAAATCCTATTGAAAAAATCTACCAAATATACTAAAAATCATCCGAAGGTACAAAAAAATCCCTCGAAAACACTCCTTTCAACAGAGATTTCCCCATTTGCAATCCTATTCAAAAAGTATACCAAATCTCCTAAAAATCTCAGTTCAATCACTTCAGAATGCAAAAAAATTTCGATCACTCAAAAGCTCCTCTTCTAAAAGAGATGTCTTCGTTTAAAATCCTATTAAAAAATCTACCAAATATACTAAAAATCATCCGAAGGTACAAAAACACCCCTTTCAACAGAGATTTCCCCATTTACAATCCTATTCAAAAAGTATACCAAATCTCCTAAAAATCTCAGTTCAATCACTTCAGAATGCAAAAAAATTTCGATCACTCAAAAGCTCCTCTTGTAAAAGAGATGTCTTCGTTTAAAATCCTATTAAAAAAATCTACCAAATATACTGAAAATCATCCGAAGGTACAAAAAAATCCCTCGAAAACACCCCTTTCAACAGAGCTTTCCCCGTTCAAAACTTTATTAAAAAAGTGTACCAAATCTGTTTAAAAATCTCAGTTCAATCATGCCAGGATGCAAAACCATTTCACCCCCATAAAACGCCTCTTTAAAGAGAGACTCCCTCGTTTAAAATCCTATTAAAAGATTGTACCAAATCTGCTAAAAAAACTCACAATCAGTTTAATTATCCCGATATGAAAACCCCCAAAAAAAGTCCCTTCCACCCCTCGCTCCAACAACCGCCGACAAAATCGCATGAAACCCCCGTCGAACGCGAAGACGTTGCATAAAAAGATGTATAATAAAAAAAAGGGTGTTGGGGCCAATACTGTGTGACTTGAATGCTGCTTGTAGCCTGTAAGAGAACGTAAGATTGCGCGCGCGAGAGAGAAATAAAGAGAGAAAGGAACGAAAAAGTGATGGAGAAACGAAGAGACTCCAAATACATAGTAGGTTTGCAGTATCATCCCCCACATTCGCAGGGTGCGTGCGATGTATTTGCGAGATCGAACACGTGTATGCATGGAGCGGAAAGGTCGAAGGAATTTTTGCCGCGTTTCATCCTGCAGAGTGTATGCATTTTTAATTAAAAAGTTCCGCAAGCACGATCGCGTCGTTCGCCTGTTGCGACGAAGGGGAACTACTCGTGGATTGTGTTAAAAATTTTCGAGGAGACACTCGAAGTGCACAAGGACGAAGGAACGATTATTATAATTATATTATCACGGTACGTTAAATACGAAGGATGTAAAGGGACTTCTTGTATTACGTGTCTTCTTTTTCCTTGAACCTTCTGCTTTTTTCAATTGTGCTCCCCATGACAGAAAGAGAGAGAGAGGTAAAAGGACATGTTAGATTGTAAGAGTTAAGAAAGCCACTTTTCGACGTTGTATTTTAAATGGATGGAAGATTTTGCAAGGAATTCGAGAGGTTTTCATTTGAATCTGTGCTCCTACTGGGATTAGTGTGTTAAAAGGGGTTGCAGGGATGGTTTTTGGGGCAGTTTTAACATGTGTGGGGGATTTTTGGAAAGTTCGACAATTTTTTTTTAATAGGTTGGTTTCTGTCGGGGTAATTTTGGGTTTGAGTCTTGTTAATTTACACATTGCAGAAGTTATATAGTTTCAAAAATAACAAGAACAATACAGATCAGATTTATTCGAATATCGACATAAAAAATTGCTGACGATAGAATGGTTATTAATTAATTTAAACATGACGGTGTTGAAGTTTTTCATCTTAGCCATAAGGCCGAGAAACGAACAGTACGGTAGAAGTAACTATTAGCATGACGAACAAGTCAATCGAAATAATATTTACAAATTAAAGAAGTTATATAGTTTCAACAATAACAAGAACAATATAGATCAGATTTATTTGAATATCGACATAAAAAATTGCTGACGATAGAATCGTTATTAATGCTTGTAAATTGGACAAAAGTCGTAGATTGTTGTAATTGTTTTTAGTACGGAATTAATTGTCCTATGTTAGAGAGATAACATTTATGAAAGATAATTGTAAAATGATATTTGGAAACTTCGCAGGTATTCCCTTACAATTATTACACAAACTAAAATCAATCCTCTGCAACTGGTGCAGGCTTTATATTGAAACTGATATTTTTAATTAATACAAACAATGCATCTTTCATTGTCAATCGTATAGGGTGTTAAATTAAATCAACGGTCCGTCAATTATTAACTAATTCAAACATATTTCTGTACGTAGAAAGAAATATATCCAATTACCCTATTTTGTAAATTAAATGAAAGAGTTTCACGAAATTTCAAAAAGAGTGCTGCATTGAAAGTCAAATTTCACCGTAACATAAAAATTAAGACGCGAGGAATTTTAAAGCGAACGCATCAGAATGGCGGCTTTCTGAAAATTTATGCAGTGCATATTTTTAATTAATAAAATTGGATACATCGGTTTGCGGATGTGACTTTTGGAATTCAGCGGGGATCAGTGATACTTGAGGATGTTTAAGTGCATCGGATTCAAAGAGAAAACCTTCTCGAGTGCATGTAGCTGCCGCTGCAGTGGCAAGAATGTTCGTTCAACCCTTTCGATGCGGTGGTGTCTTTTGACGTTGGTTCTTCGTACGCTGAGAAACCTTACTTCGTTCCTTTTACATTTCCCTGATTAAAACACCCATCCAAAAGTGACCGATTTAAATAATCACTTGTCAAATCTTGTATCCAAGATATTAATTTACGAAAAATACTGAATTTCGATAAGTTACAAATTTAAGTAACAATTTTACGGGGTTGTTTTCATTTCCGAATTCCAATTAACTATGCATTTCTTCACGCTTGAATTTTATATTTGAAGCTTCAGTCAGTTAAGACGGACTAATTTATTCGATCTTCTTAATTTTCTGTTGATAATGGCGAACAGACCGTTCTCCAATATGGCGGACAACCCCAGTCCTTAATTTTGCCCCTATGAATTCAATATTACCAAACCAAGCCATATTTATTCTTCTACCTCTACTACACCTAACAAACTTTATATATTAATATTATTAATCAATGTATATTTTTAATTACACTGCAAAAGGGTATCCCGTCACTCCATCACCTTCATCCCTCTTCAACCGATTCCAAACCCAAAAAATCCTTCCGAACGACATCACGGGCCAATTCTCATACAATTCCACCCTTCAGCGAAAGGGTTGAATGGTCAGCTGACAAATGCTTGCGAAACGCGACATATCGATAACGAGAGACACCGAGGAAGCCAAGAGCGTGGAAATTAGAGTTGCGATTAGACTAAATAAACGCCTGGGGAACCCGGCTAACTTTTGTGTTAAAAAAAGAACGAATAGGAAGACAATGAGAGAGAAATGGGGGAGGACGAAGAGGAAAGAGGTGAGATCCTTTTTAGCGAGAATCCAGAACCTCGACGAAAGCACACATATTTTTGACTCCGAGCTATTTTACTTAAGGACTCCAAGCGCGAAGGTGGAGAAAGGGGACGTTACTTGCTCGCGCATTAGTCGACGATACTATACATACTTGGTTAGTTGGATATAAATATGGAATATAAATATAAAATATAAATATATAAATATATAAATATATACATATATAAATACACGATGACAATTCGATGTTGGCTATAAACTCTGTACACTATTAGGTAAAAAGGTGGTGGCTCGAGGGCTGGTGTGTCTGTAAGGGTTGTCGGCTACGAGGATTGAATGTGATTTACATAGATACATAATTAACATAATTGCAAATTATTATTTAAACTTTGAGCCTTCGATGTCTCCGTCATTCTTTGGTATTTTAATTTGACAAGTTAAATATCGTACGACCTTTTATATCAAATATATAATATCTTTTGAAGTTACTAGAAACATTTACCACTCATTTTTAATCGTTGCAGGGTCAACGAATTCTATTTATAGCTTCTTTTTATTCTGCATTTATAATGAGATGCAAAAATGTCCACGTGAAATTCATTAAAGCCCGTCTGCAGGAATTTCCAGGTGAACTGCGAGCCGACAACTCCAACTATCTGTAAATATTAGGTATAACAATTTCGAGTTAGGCGAGAGAAGAGAGATATACGGTAAATCGGCTCCATGTCGCGTATACAGCCGTGTTTCGCGTAAATTGCTAAACTTTCCTGTAAAAAAATGAAGAAGAAAGAGAAAAACAAAGAGAGAGAGAAAGAGAGAGGGTGGAAACGGGGAGAAACGGGGGTGGATATGGAGAACGGGAGAAATTCGGTTTTATATAGAATGCGAGAGTGTAGATTTCAGGGTATTTATATCGACGGTTAAATAGTTATACAGATATACAAAAATATTTAAATATAAATTATATTATAAAAATATATATATTATATATATATACTATGTTTTTATTGTTGTGAAGTTACTGAACAGCCGGCGGCGATCGTCGGTGAGGATACTCGTATTTCATCGAAGAACAGATTTTTGTGACTAATTATGCCGCTGTAAACTCGTCCCGTTCGAAAACGATGACGCGACCCGTGCGTCATTCGTCGTTTTGCCGCACACTACGACGCAACGTATGCGTCATTAGCTGTATTCCAACGTTTCCCGAAAAATCTTTGGAATCCCGTAGTTCCATCAGGAAGAATTAAGAATTCTACGAGAAAGGAAGAAATTTCAAAATGACTTTGCTTACAAAAATGCAATTGTAATTTATTGACAAATGCAAGATGCAAATTTCAAAGAATTCTGCAATGTAAATAAACTAGACGGCTTCCTTGGACAGAGAAACTGGGAAACGTTGATCCATCGAGTTAAACTACTGACCTATATGGTGCGTCATGCGCTTCTGTCCTATGAAATTTATGACGCATCTGGTACGTCATACAAAAAAGCTGGTACACTGAGGGACCAGAAACAAGGCACTTGAGGGGTAATTTGCTCTGATTCGCCCGACGGAGAGGGACATTCCTCTCCCTCACCCATTTTCGATTTTGACGCGCCATTGGCAAGAGAGACCCGCACATTCGTTGCGTCGTCACGTGAACGACGAAAGGAGTGTTTTCTTTTCGGCTGCCATTCGTCGATCTCAGGTTTCCAGGACCGACATGGCGGGGATAGGCGGTGCGAGAGCAATCTCCCCTTCCGTCCCAAGTGCCTTGTTTCTGGTCCCTCACTTTATACGATGACGCAATAGATGCGTCATTTAAGAAAATCCAGAATACAGTGGCACACCAGGTGCGTCGTTTAAGGAAATGCAGAATACAGTGATGCACGTGTTGCGTCACGGTCAAAGGATAATGGCACATTAAATGACCTCGGTTTCGAACTGGACAACTTTAATTAACGTCGCTTCTTCGTCGCTGCAAGGAACTTTCGTTTCTGCAACTCCGCTCCGATTGCAATATTTGCATTTGCATCGAAATGAAACGTGGCTCCTATTGTAATATAAATGCTGTTACGCGGTATAGATAGAGAGAGAGAGAGAAAGAGAGAGAGAGAGAAGGGAAGACGCGTTTTTGAGGGCGAATCGGTGTGTAAAAAGAGAAGATTTAAAAAGAGCGTCTTACTTCCTGAAAACTGAGTCGGCGAATTTTCTACGATTAGAAAACGAATTTGCATTGTGTGAAACTTTAGCGATTAGAAACGGGGCCTGGAAATCGTTTTCCTTGAGACTCGACGTATAGGACGTTTTCGAAATGGGTGAAAATTTTTTGCAGGTGTAAAGTATACGATTAAATTGAAATCATCGCGAAAAAGAATAATGGCGAATGACGTAATTGAATTGTCATGTGGGAATGAAATTTGGAAAGATTGCTTCAAATGTGCGGCAATTGAGTTTTCCACGAAATTGCTGTTCGCGTGGTTTTTATTTTTTTTTAATTTTGTTGCAATCAATTGTAAATATTGGACGTCTGCAAAGTCATCACGTCCGCGACATATTGAAATTTTTTATTAAATTCTGTACGCGTTTTTCCCGTCGAAAAATGTGTGATTTAAAGGGTGTCAACTTCGCACATTTTCCCCGGTAACGTGTGCCCCAATTTTTATCACCGACCAGCCCCTGAAAGTCGCTGTGAAACTCTCGAGAGCGATTTCAAAAACTTCCGCACCCCAAAAGTGTTTTAAACGTTAACTTTGTCTGGAGAATTTCGTCATGTAAATCTTTTTTTTTTCGTCAATCTGAAATTGCAAAAATACCCCGTACCGTCCTCCGTTCGAGTTTCAACGAAGTTTTCCAAAAGTTTATAAATATTTGCCCAATTGTAAAGTAAATAACGTTCGACGATCATTCTACTCGCAAATTAATGTCAAATCTTCCCGGAGAAATTTACAAGTCGGCAATTGGGCGAGTATTTTCGCATGAAAGCGTAACTAGTCAGTCGCGTCGCACATTTACGGCTTTTCCCCATAATTGTCCATGGTCTATGCGCTTGATCTGTGCACGTGATCGAATCCTTCTCCCGTGTAGACGAACTTTCGTTTTCGATGCGTGATACGATGTGCCATACACGATAATTTAGAGCCCCATGAATCTACGGTAGAAGCAGTCACATCGTTGTTCTCGACTTTTACATCTTCGCAATCCTCGATATTCGCATCTCATTGTGATTCCGTACTTACTCTACTATGACTAGTTTCACGGGCTACTTTAGAAGATCCTTTCATCCTAATGTTTCTCTGATCCTATTACAAATATGTTCATTAACACTCGACAACTTACAAGCCAAACTGATCGACTTTGTGAATTACAAATTGCAAAGAATTCATTATTCCAGATATTATTCAAATTGTAGAATATAAAAATGTGTAAGGTGTGTGATAATACGTCCGCATAATAAGTGAATTTGATAGAATAATTGAAAGAATATATGTTTTTATTCCTTTATTTCTATGACGCAACATATGCGCGATAAGAAACATTGTGTTGAACCCGTGACGCATATGACGCGTCATGAAAAACATTGTATTGAAGTCGTGACGCACATGACGCGTCATGAGAAGCATTACATTGAACCCGTGCCGCGTACGATGCGTCATGAGAAATCGTATTGAACCCGTGACGCATATGACGCGTAATGAAACACATTGTATTGAAGTCGTGACGCACATGACGCGTCATGAGAAGCATTACATTGAACCCGTGCCGCGTACGGTGCGTCATGAGAAGTCGTATTGCACCCGTGACGCATATGACGCGTCATGAGAACCATTGCATTGAACCCGTGCCGCGTACGATGCGTCATAAGAAATCGTATTGAACCTGTGACGCATATCACGCGTCATGAAAAACATTGTATTGAAGTCGTGACGCACATGACGCGTCATGAGAAGCATTACATTGAACCCGTGCCGCGTACGGTGCGTCATGAGAAGTCGTATTGCACCCGTGACGCATATGACGCGTCATGAGAACCATTGCATTGAACCCGTGCCGCGTACGATGCGTCATAAGAAATCGTATTGAACCCGTGACGCATATGACGCGTCATGAAAAATATTGTATTGAAGTCGTGACGCACATGACGCGTCATGAGAAGCATTGCGTTGAACCTGTGCCGCGTATGGTGCGTCATAAGAAATCGTATTGAACCCGTGACGCATATGACGCGTCATGAAAAACATTGTATTGAAGTCGTAACGCACATGACGCGTCATGAGAAGCATTGCATTGCACCCGTGCCGCGTATGGTGCGTCATAAGAAATCGTATTGAATCCATGACGCATATGAAGCGTCAAGGAACCGCATGACACCGTGACGCTCCTGGTGCATCGTAAGAAACTCGAGACGCATATGATGCGTCGTGAGCAGTAGATTCTACCGCGTCCACGAGGCACCATATGCGTCATGAAATAATTAAAAATATAAATACAGGTTGTTTGAGGATTGTTTTGCGACAAAAATATAATTGTAGGTTTTTAAAGCACAGGGTTGATGTTTCTTGAACGTTTCAGCACTAATTGTGTGTACTAAAATTGAGATTCTTAACGAGACTCGATCAGTTTGGTTTCGAGGAGGTTTAATTGACGATGAATTGAAATTTCTGCGTTCTTCGACGGAATGTCAAGCGAATTTCTATAGAGGCGCGATATTTGAAAATTGAGGCAAAGTACGTCGAGGTTAAAAGAAAAAACACAAAAAAAACAAAAAAAAACGATTCAATCCTTCTCCTCGTCGCATAAACGAACACGCGCACATAATTTACTGCCTGTAGAACGTAACACAACGATTATTATCGTCTCTAGTGTTAGCGAATTGATGAATTTCGATTTTGTAAATTAAAACCAGGACGACACTGCGCCCAATTGGGCTTGACATTTTTTCGGGGCGTTAAATTCCGAAGTTCACTACGCACTAAAAATACGACGATTTACTATAAATAAGGGAAATCTTCTGGAGATTTTAGTGGTGTGATAAACATTGAACCCGTTTTTCGTGTTTTAAGTTTCAATATTTAATATTTTAATGGAAAGACCGCACTGTGGCAAGTATAAATACAAAGTATAAATGAAATTTAATTTTCGAGTTCTGAAAATTCCATTTGCCTTTATGTAAAAGATCTTTAAATACTCAGTTCCTATGTGATAGTATTAAATAATTTTTTATTTTTTATTCATTTTAAAGTACTGAAAGAAACATTCATTCAGTAAACTTGCATTAGAATTCTTTGCAGTACAGTAAACCAGTTTTTCCCAGATATACAATTTTATTTTCAATAGCCTTGAATTAATCACAACTACGTGATTAACACCTACAATAATAACACCCAAAAATAATCACAGAAACTTCCCAAAATAATAGTATTAATTTTCATTCTAATAAATCTTACAGTATCATTGCTTACTGCAAATAATCAAACACGAATTTCTGCAAAAAGTTCTCGAAAACCTTCACACAAGAAATATAACGAAAACAGATCTGAATTGGGCACAGTGTTCGTCATTATGAACCATCTTCGATATATCCCGCAATAACGACGCTAGATTAAGGATAACCACTCGTGAAGGAGGCCCGAAAAATTTTTTACCGAGAGACTACGGTGCGAAGAAGAGAAGAAACGGTATCAGCTTTATCTCGCGGCGCGAACTTACGAATAGGAATAAAAGTGAACGGGGTGAATGCAACCCCCTGCGCTTATGGGGTTTGCCGCGTTAAGTATAATGGCGGGAGAGGAGAAGCGAGACACCATTGACACCTAGTTTTCTGCACTCCGGCTCGATTCGAAGGTACTACTAACTCTAGAAACGGATCCACGCTTTGAAAGCTATCGAAATCTATACATAACTTGAGTGTTTTACTATTGGATTAAAATATTACGACGATACTTACATTAATGTAAATGGTTTTTCATTACTATATTATAGATGTTAACTTAATAATATATTTACAAATAATTAAGCGAGAGCGATGGTTTCATTTCAACCCCTACGGCGGACCTCTTTTTTATTGCCTTTTGTTTTAATTTTGTATTTTGGAATATTTATTAATTTCTTTATTAATTTTCAAATGGGCTCAGATTTTATTGTATATCTGAAGGTGTAGATTTTATTGTATTTTTTCGGTCAAGCTTTAAATGGAATATCTTTTATTATCGTCGACAAAACCATTGAAATATAAATTATATTGCAGTAGGTTTTTATTCTATATTTTTGTTGTTTGTTCATCTCATTCGAAGCTGTGATGCACCGCATGCAGCTGATACAGTAATAAAGTTGGTTAAAAGTATGAAATTTCAATTCATGAAAAATTTAAGAAACAATTTCATGCAACTCTGTAATATAATTCAATTATTTCATAAAATAAGTAAGTATTTCATGAAACGACTAACCAACTCGACGGGTATTAGGCAAAGACCTAGACATCCGGTCGCATTCCAAGGAACCGATTGTTTAGAGTTTCGATGCGGTATCATAAATTAGACCCGTATTTAAGATATGGCGTGGCGGCCGATGACCCGACGCCATTGTACCACGCAGAATATCTTAGAAGTTAGGGTTGTTTACTGGATTTGGCCACGGAGTGGGAGAGTTAGAAATGACTCATTGGTAAGCAAACTGTGAGGAACCGCATGGCACTTACCCCAGAACCTTAGAGCATCGAAATCGAATTAAAAACTAGAAATTTCTGACATATCGTTAAACGTTTTCTGCGAAATTTTTATAATTTACGAGAACTTAGTCATTGAACAGACAGATTCCATTAGCTTTTAAGAGAACGTTAACATTAAGTTTTAAGAGAATATGTAATCTCCTGTCACTATGTTTTCGCAAACTTTTTGTACTCGTTTTTCTTCATACTTCGCTTTTCGTTATTGGTATAGTGCATATACCATCCAAGACGGCATTTTTTGTTGCTAATTCTATGTCTTACGTTGCCATATCTATATAAAAATAAGTAGTATGCCTTTGAAATGTTGGTAAGAAAATATATAAATGTAATATGAGCCATTGCCCTGACCGCAGTTTCATAAAAGTTCAAGTAAGTAGTAAATAATTTAAACACAAAAAGTATGAACCAAAATATTATTCGTACGCCGACAGATTTTAAAGTCACGCGGAATACGGTCATGCGCGTCTCCGGACTTGTGCCGTGCCGACAAATTAGGGTCGCGAAAACATGTAGTAACCTGTGAACCCGTTAGACGAGCAGAACAAAAACCAACTGACCAATTGAGAGTAGAATTCGAGAAATAGAAGTCGACTTTATGAATGCAAAGATCCACAAAATGTCCGATCTATGTTATACCTAGTCTGTGATATTGATATGGAATTGATAAGGAAGGACTCCCTTATTTCAGCATACACTAGAATACCTACACGCTTCACAGGCGCCAACAACGGAATCTTTTATTATTTCATCGATCAGAGACGACTAACTCATAGTTAGCAAAAAGAACAAGATCTCTTCGTTATTAACTGTTATCGAGATTTAGATTTAATTGATTGTTTTCGCGGTAGTGCGTCTTTTGGTAAATATAAATAATAAATTGCAATAATTGTACATTTTACCAAGTTATAAGTAATTTATTTATTTTTACTGGAACAACTTTTACGGCATTTGAAATTATCGCGAACTAGACAATGTTTGACATTATGATGATACGTTCCTTGAACGTATGCGGAGTGCATATTAAATCAGAACTTAATGCGTCGGTCACGATGTTGGCTATTGTCTAAAAGTAGTAAAATTTACTCAATTTATATTTTTTCTTGTAATCTAAGATGTGTTTGTTTATTTTAATCTAAACGATGCAAAAGTTACTGACTATTTTTGCAAAATGTACCTGCTACAATTTGTTATAGAGCGCCATTGTAAAATCGGAATTTATCAAGAAGATTCAAGGGCACCGAGAAGCGGAAAAGTTTGAAAACCACTGTCATTATTCAAATCTGATACAGAGTGCATTAAAATTACGTAGCGTTCACTGACGTTTAATTACTGTGATAAGGTGGTAGTGAAAATTATACGATTTAACTTTGTAGCAGCACACAATAATATATTTTCATTAATAACAGTTTATCATACAGGAACTTTATCTACTCGCCTCGCCGTCTCTAACCAGATTATTATAACAGAAGAATAAATTTCGCTTTCCTTTTTTTTGCGCACTCGTCCAGTTGAAGTATCGGGTTGACGTGGTCGGTAATAGAGGTGTCTAGCTTATCGGTATGCAAGGTTTCTACCTTAGTAATCGGTAAACGAGGTGTCTACTTTAGTACGCCACAGTTATTCTGTACCACCGCCATCTACGATCCAGTGCGAAATTAATTTTTGCACCAGGGGCTTTTGCTACGGTTATATCTTCGCAGAGAACCACTGCTTGTACGTGCAACATGGTGGCCTTCTTGTCGTATGAGACAAAGGTGGTTGCACCAGTAAACGAAGATAGGAACACTTAATCATTAAATCATTGTGAGGATTAAAATAAGAACATATTAATCGGATAACGTACGTACAACGTACGTATCGTATGTCAAAATTCTTAGCAGTCAAAAATCTAAGAGTTTGTACAAATCGTGGTACGTTCAATATGACTACTTTAAATTACACTATTTTCTCTTTTCTCTTTCGAAGGAATATAAAAAATCACTTGTCATTAGGTATTCGTTGTTACTTCTTTACATAATATAAAGTATGAACCATTAGGTGATAAATATACTAATAATAATACGATATATTTTTAACTACTCTTCCATTGTTCTACTCGAATAAACATGTAGTAAGTGTGAATCGATCATACAATATGAATCTTGTTGTAGCCAAAAATGGTGAAATTATACGCATTGTCGGTTCTTTACAAGAACCCAAATTCATCGACAATGCTGAAAGCTGCTTATTTCGTCGAGTCATTTTCGTTCTTTCAAAGAGGAAGCATCAAGGAGTTCATGGGTTTCGTCAGCAAGACTATCGTCGAAAGAACTCAAATCAGTTCTAGGCAAAGTGTGAAAGAAGGAGGTAATTCTGTAATATAACTTGCAGCTTTTATGAGAGCGATCGTTATACGAATTAATAATTTAACATGGGTTTCTGAGACGTCGTGTACTAAAGCAAATACCACACGGTATCTTAAAATAATCATTTTAACAGAGTATATGTGTCACGTGTATGTGAGGGCTGACAATCTCGCTGCAGTTCTTATATCAGATCACGAGTATCCTAGAAGGGTAGCTCACACTCTAATTACAAAAGTTATGGATGAGTTTTCTACCAAATATCCTTCTTCTACATGGGCAACATTAAACGAACCTATGGTTGATTTTCCACAAATTAATGTCTATCTAGCCAAATACCAAAATCCTAACGAAGCCGATGCTTTAACAAAAATGCAAAATGACTTGGACGAAACGAAAATTATCTTGGTGAGCATACACATGTATATATATATTTGTCGATGAGTAGCATATTTCTTGAGCTAATGCATTCCGTCGTTTTATACTTTTTAGCATAACACGTTAGAGGCAGTACTCGATAGGGGAGAGAAAATAGACGATTTGGTTGCTAAATCTCATGGCCTTAGTGCTCAGTCGAAAGCATTTTATAAAACTGCGCGTAAAACAAATTCTTGTTGTAGTTTAGCCCCTTAAATCATTCTAACTTCCCTCGATAACGTTATACTGTTCATATTTCTGTACAAGATGTTTTTACTTTCTAATGAGCAAGGTGCAAAGAAATAGTATTATGAATGATTTGTCGAGATGGAAATTAAACGAGGAACGTGGTCTGCTTTTTAAGAGTGAAATTAAAAACATATGCAGATCCCTTACATCACCATTAAATGCACTCATGTGTTGCACCAAAAAGAACCACTGCCGGTTTTGCTGAATTGACTACGTTATTGGATAAATGCCATTAATTGATAATATTTGGTTAGAAAGTTTCTACGTCGTTATTATTATGCCAGTATGATTTAAATACGTGTCGTGCAATTGAAACTTAAGAAGACGAAGCATGAAAAAACATTTCTATTTCGTTTTGCTTATCTGGTCAAACTACAGATAAAGAAGGGGTGGAGAAAAATTATCGATACCCCGTATAAAAATAGGTGCAGCATATTGTAAGTACAACAGATAGTTTTATTAATACTTTTAAAAAAACACATTTTCATAGGTTTTTAATGTCATTTTAATTTTTATTCATGTCATATGACAGCGGTTCTCTAACTCGTCATAAAGTCTCCTTACAGCCTTAACCCTTTCGCTACGGAGTGCTTTTCCGCAAGTGTGCTAACACGATAAAGAAATCCGGGTGCGGACGAATACCTTTTAACCCATTGACTGCCAAGAAAACTAAGTAAATATTACCTCGCATGTTAAAATTTGAGATTACGACAGAATATTTTTAGATCATTTATTTAATTAATCAAAAATATAATCTCGACATTTGTAACGATACGAAGAACATTTTTGTTGCAAAATTACTATACACGCTTGGCCATTATTGCTAGCTTATTAATTCAAACTTATAATGCAACCACGAGATATCTCGTAGTGGCAGTGAATGGGTTAATGACTTGTGGCGTAATACAAATAATTAATTCTTTTTTGAAGTTGCAATGCATATAATACATGGAAAATAAAAATTTAAAAAATTTTTTTAAAAAATACATTACAAGACATTTAAAAAATATCCAATTACAAAATATGATCTAATAATTAATTCTTCGTGTGAAATGTTGACGGGTGACTATAGTCACAGGTAGTGTCGAAAAGGTTAAAAGTTATCATATATAGTTAAAAAAACTTCCATTCGTCACATCTAATGAGTCCTTACGATTTTAGAAATGAATAGTTATTGCAATTGTTTTGGTCCTCGAAGTTAAAACGACTGGTTGTTAATTTTTTCGACATATTTATAATTAATAATATTTATAATTATATTGATAATTAAATCGAAAAATTTCATTTCTCCACTCATTTCCATTTGTTCCAATAGAGTTTTTTGATATAATTAAGAACGCCAAATAAAGCATTCTAAATAAGTTGTGGGGATTCGTGAATTACGGTTTGAGAACCGCTAACATAAAGTAGCGAAGAATGAATGGTACCTGTGACTCATTCAAGCTTTTATTTTAGCTTAGAACATTTTTTTAACCCCAATTTAGGCAGAATATATGGAATGGAGATTGACAATTGATTTTGTATATCTGAAAGGTCTACTATTTTTACACAGACTCATCGATAATGAGTGAAATGGTTATTTACTGTAATAATATTAGAATTCGTTCTATGCAACTCTATATGTTGATAACAATTTACGATTATTTAATTTGATACAATTGTAAATTACTGTTAGTCGGTTCTACGTAGACGGGAAATATTTATGTAAATCGTGGAGATTATGCCATCGGCAAGAGCTCTTAAATGATAATCTTTCCTTCGTTTTCTTTCCCCCTTAGTCGAAGATAGGATTTCCGATAGGTAAATTAATGATGGATGTTTAAATAAATGTTCGACATAAAAAGATATTAAAACATTCTCAGAGACACAGCATCTTGTTGTATTGATATACTGTATTTAAGTAATTTGTGATCTGTACACTATAAACTTTATAATTTCGTAAATATATTAATATATTTTCAGTATGTACATGTGCGTGGAATGTGTTTTACGGATAAGAAATCGAATGTGTTGTACACACATATATATTTATATTGTCGTTTTTTTTCCTTTTTTATTTCATGCAAATAAATACAGCATATATACAATTTCAAAGATAAATACATTAGCTTTAAGAGTTTGTTTCGTTCGTGTTTTAAGAGGAATGCACACTTGTGTTGTAAATTATATATATATTTAATAACTGAAATAGGACGATGAGAGAGAAACAATTAAATATCTGGGCCAAAGATACGTTTATATAATTTTATTGCGTTCTCGTACCGATTTTCACAATAATTACTTTACTCATTTCATGAACGCTTCTTTACACTTTACTTTGACTTCTAACACTGGTATTTCCTTCGTTTCATACCATGTATTTATCGCGATTTATAAAATCACGAGGGGTCCGCCGGAACGTACTGAGTTCATAGGTGGGACGACGCCATAACACTTTGTCACCTAAAGCCGGGTTAAATCCAGGCTCGTATTTTTCGGTAATTTCCTTTGAAAAGATTCAATTTACATAAGTCAGAAATATAAAAACCATTATTACGGTATATATTATCCATATGGATTGTCAACCCCTTGTTAACAATACTTACGTTTTCAAACACTTCCTCGTATTGAAATGTATCCTCTGCTGAGAGAAACAGTTCATCCGGAGTATCAAAATCTGGAAGGTCCATGAACTCCTTATGCATTTGTGGATAATCTTCACATTCTGCTCTCTTTCTATGTAATTCGGATACACTGGCAAATATCCAATCACCCATTTTGCCATTTTCATCCGTAAAAGTGTCAAAATCCAATGCTTCTATATTTTCAACTATGGCCATATGGTCACCTCCTTCGTTCCAGTCGTACATTAACAAATGTGAATGTTTAGCCATTGGGACCAAATATTTTTCCTTATAATTCTTCTCGAGAGCTGATAAATATTCTGTTGTTAGGACTTTCGAGTTAACTTCATACGGAAGACACCTTTTTTTAATTTTCTCCTGTAAAATAAGATGTATAAGATGAAAACTAAGGTAGACGTTAACTCTGCAATTGAGAGGCATCCCTCACTCGATTGACTTAATGCATTAACACTAGAAATACCGACGATTATTGCGATATATTTAAAGATACTAGATAAATACTTCGAAAGAAAAGGAACAATGGGGGCAAAAAACTTAATCAATTTAATCTCTTACGTTTCGCGAAATAGATGTAGAGAATTAAATAGGATACAGCGTTAAAAATTCGGAACATCTTTAACAAATTCAATGCAAGTCATATTGACCATCTTGGTAGATCTAATGTTAAAGGCAATTGAGTATCTCCCCTAAACTGCAACGTTGAATATTTGTTACGCTTAATACCGTTATGAAAATATCAAGCGCAACTGACTTACCTTAACATTGTCCGGAGATGCATCTAAATACACTATCAAATGAGGTCTCATTAATTGTTCGAGAGCAATGTTTCTCATGTGTACATAAGTTTTCAGCACTTCTTTTCTTACGTATTTAAAGTCGATCATGGTATGCATAAAAGCAAGATCTGAGAAAACACATCGATTGAGCACTATGCCTTGCCCGGTCGACAATAAGTGCAACAACGCATAAACGTATTGCTCGTGTCTCATTTGAAGAAATAAAAATTGAAACCATGCTGTTCTAATATCGGTAGGATTCTGTAAGAATTGCGGTACGTCGAAAGAACGAGCAGCGAGTGGCAATTTGCTATCTAAATTGCGTGTGTCGAAGCCGTATTTATTTATATATAATTCATCAAACGTCGGCGCTGGCATGTAGAGCATCCCAAACTGATCTGCTATCTGTTCGGCAACCTTTGACTTTCCAACAGCAGGAGGCCCGTCGATGACTATTATTTTACTGTTTTCATAGAATCTGTACATTATTGGATCCGTCAACATTCGGAACGAATTGTATTTCTTTCTCCAATAAGGGAATGGTGCAGGACGAATAGCATCATCTACTCTGTACGATTCCCTGGTCATGAAGGCCACTTGTACTACATTGTAAGTTTTTGGTTTCTGTGTACAGAAACAATAGGTAACAGAAGATGAGATACAATTCTCTCAAAGATAGCTATAATTTAAACTTTGATCTATTTGATCTTTTAACAATTCTTTACAATAATACTGCTTTCGTACTAACCTTACATAATAGGGTTGAAAGTTGATTATGATTTAGCCTGACGACACAATTCCGAAAAATCGTTGCCATTATACTGAAATAGATATCTTCTGGTTAAAAGATACTTAAAAACCGATCATCATGATCAATCATATAATAAACATTTCTCGCTCCTACGATCCCTTACCAAACATTGAAATTTTCGCAGAGAAGGTAATGATCCACTCTGTTCAGTGGTACTCTTTGCAAATTTGTCCTTCTGTCATTGAAAGTGCAATGTCTGCAGGAAGGATTTATTTCGTATGCAATTCATGCAAATAAGATTTTCTTCGTCAATTGCTAAATAACGATACAGGAGGGGAAAAAGAGAATTTATAAACATATTTCCAGATATTTATTCGATCGTTCAACACATACATGCTTTCTTTTTCAGTAACACATTCCATTTCTGTTATCAACTAACAAAAATTTGGGAAAAAAGCTTGGTAGAATTATCGTTAAACGCCGATTAATTTTTCTATTATCTGTAAAAAAGATATAAAAGTGTCATCGCCATTCGTGGAGATTGAAAACCACTGCTATAATTTGAATGACCCATAAAACCTCAACATACGATACTCTAAACATAAGATACAGTGAAATCTGTTCACGCGATTCATATCATAAAAATAACCTCGATATTCATTCAAATCCAATCTATCCAAATATTTCAACGAAGTATTCTCAAATTTCGTAGAAACGGAAATAATTAATCCCGGGGGTAATACAGGTCCAAATTCGTCCCTGATCATCCCGATGCGCCTCGTCGCCGAAAGAAGGAGTTAGCTTCGCCCCTCGAAATTGCTTGCAAACAAATCGTGGAGTTCGCGATGAAATCAAAAATTAATCTGTAAAAAGGAGATAAAAGTGTGTCATCGTCATTCGTGAAGACTGAAAACCACTGCTTTCATTCAAACGACCAATAAAACCACAACATGTAATACTCTAGCCATATAATTCAGTCAAATCTTCTCACACGGTTTCTATCATAAAAATGACCTCATTATCTATCCAAATATTTCAATGAAATATTCTTAAGTCTATTAAGAATGATAAGCAATTGTTATATAATGCAGTCAAATCATTTCGCGCGATTCCTGTTATAAAAATACCTCATTATCCATTTAAATCCAATCTATCCAAATACTTCAATGAAATATTCTTAAGTCTACAAAGAATGATAAGAAATTGATACATAATACAGTCACATATTTTCGCGCGAACTCTTCATCTATTCAAATCCAATGCATCCAAATATTTCAATAAAATATATTTTCAAGGTTTCTAAAAACGGAAATAATTAATCGCGGGGGTAACACAGGTTCAAATTCGTCCCTGATCATCCCGATGCGCCACCTCGCCGAAAGGCGGAGTTAGCATCGCCCCTCGAAACCGCTTGCAAACAAATCGTGGAGTTCGCGATGAAATCAAAGCACTTGAAAGGTGTTTGAACCATAAACCTCTCAAAACCGGTGCTCCCGTGCGAGAGAACATCTCGCCGTTCAAGTTCACCGGGTGATTCCGGGACACTCGGGGTTTCATAGATAATCAAGAATAAACCGTGCTTCTCGCGAGAAGCAAGAACGTCGGGAATCATAGAAGATGTGAACTCGAAGTAAAGGAGAGCAGAGATTCGCATGGCGGAGGGGAGAGAATCGAAGGAAAGAAAGAGAGAAGCCTCGTGATTTCGGATCGCCGATCTAACGAGGGGAGCGACAGACGCTCGCGTCCCATGACGAGGAGAGGACGTCTCGTCTTATCGTCCTGCAACACCGTAGAATGGGTGAGCGGCACGAGCTGGGTCGAACGTGTATAAATAATCTTCTATTTGAAGCACGCGGGGCGTGTCTTCCGTGGAGATGTAACGATTCATGCACGATATACTCTCTGTATACCATTCTTTTTTCATTGAGGGTCTATGGCGATGAAGATAGGGCTTCGGTCTTTCAAGTATCTACTGTCAATTCGAATGCTGCAGTAAACTCTGGGGATTTTTTTTTCTTCTCACATTCCATAGGAGGATATCACGTAGTTAAACCTGTGTTCTCGGCTATCCGATCATAGTAATGATAGTAATCAAGAGTACAAAGAAAAGCTTCTTTAACGAGCTATGACGGGGAAGGTAGTTCTGAACAGTTCTGAACTGTCGATTACTGGCAGTTTGAAAATTTGAGAATTATCTTCCGTACATGTAACTGTAAAATATGATGGACCGAATGAATTTACTACGGTATAATTGTAAAGGGTGAAATTCGACGTTTTTATGATATAGTTTCGACGGTTGGGAGTTGTAAGTTGTAAGTTCTTTAGCTGGATGATCGTAGTTGAGATGTTGAAAATATGAAAAAAGGGATAGCTTTGGTCTATCTTGGAGATATTGTCGGAAAGAGCGTCGAGGACAACATTATTGAGGGGAAATCGAGAATTCTGATCGTAATTCCGTGCATCAAGAGAAACTAACCTGATGCACACGGTACACCGTAGTCGCGTGCCAGGAATTTCGTATCCCCCACTTTCTGCTTGTCTATTATTTTCTATTTTCCCCCCGTTATTTGCTTCGTGCTTTCCATCGTAGGGGTTTTCGAATTTTGCTGCTCCTCGTTCGTATTCCTTATTTCTCGCTCGATGTTCGCTATCCTTTTTGATAAGAGATAATAAATGACAATTATTGTGTACGCTCGTGAAAATACCGTGTTTCATTGGCGAGATATCGAACGCAAAGTGGAGTTTCATCGACGTTCGAGAAGCCGCTTCGTTTCGTTCGAAAGTTTCATGAAGTAAGTCTTTGAAGTGTGGGTTCACGATTCGCGATGATTTTCGCATCGCTCGTGTTTTGACGTTTGGCATGATTTGATAGAGTGCGAATTAAGTAACACAGGAAGTCTTTTTTTTCCTTGTTTGATTAGGCAAACTTCCTCTCTACAGTTTAATTGATTCGACAATTGTTGTACAATTTTGAAACTATAACAGCTACGGAATTTGAAAATAATGGAAATCATTTTAACTGTTACAATTTTCTTCAAAATTCAGTGATTACTTTATGTAATATATTTTACAAACTTTTGGTATTATTAACACTTTGCTGTTGGACTATTCCCTTGCTGGTCTCACATCTGTAGCGAGTGAACCTGAGTAGAGCGTTTCTCGATGCTCCAAATTTATAGATTCGAGTGCTCATTTACGCTCAATCATATAAATAAATTTGTTGTAGCTTAGTTTTTTAGTGTTTATTCGATTATATGTATAGGAAGATCCGAAGAGAACACGATAAGACCTATGCATATTGTAAAACTGATATAATAGCCAGGTGTCTGTACGGTGACACATTTTACAGTTCCTTTGAATCGTAGATCTAAGTCTCATGAGAGCAGAGTGCTACAGTAAATCCTCATTTTACACGATTAATTCGTTCCAGCAATTTCCGTGGGAAATTGGAAAACCATGTAAATTAAATAATGCCCATAGCAAGGCTAGGAATGTGGATTTTCGCATAACCGAATGCACACAAGTACCTGAATGCCTATGCCGTACAAATAAACATAAAACTCCTATTCTGGAAATAAAAAACGAATTTCACAGTACCAAATTTGTTTTCCGATTTGCTTCTAAAAATCTGCCTATGTTGAGGAGTTACTGTAATTGCTTAACACGTTGAATGCCACCAATACTTTCCAGTTTCACCGTTTCTACCGAAGTGAAACTTTCTATTAAGATCACATTTTTACAAAGCAGAAATCTTAAAGACACAAATAGATATATATTCATCAGGACTGCCTTTTTAATGTCATTATTTATATATTGGGTATATTAAGCAGTCGTTGCGTACCATCGAAAAGCATAATTTAATATTTCGTCATTTGTTTTAAGACACACAAGGAGGAATGTCCCGCAACAGTGGACCTGGGCTGTACGAGTTCCTTATGGAGGCAGAGTTGCAGCAGTATTATCCAGGAATTCGCGGTGTGTACAAGTTTTAGAAATGCTTTGACTTCTATGAATTTACATGTTATATTAACCCTTTCGTTACGGGATTTCACTCCGCCGTTAAACCGCCACTGAACGCGACCCAGCGCCAAGAAAGAGCTCACATTTCAGAAAAGATTTTTCATTATAACACTTATCTATCTTACTTTTAATACTGTATGAATTAAACAGGAAAAATCAAGAATACTTTTGAGGCTTTCGCGGCCAAAATGGAGCCGCGTTGGAAATTAGAACGAATCCGACGTTTTGCGAACATTGCAGTTGGCTTCATCAGGGTTTCGTAGGAACTCTGATACTAAAGAGAGTATCAGAGAGGGCCCTAACTTACACCTTTGCGGACTACACAATTATACGAACAAGTCAATTACTGATCTCTCTTGCACTGTTCTCTCTTGGATCTCACAGAAAAAGTCCCTCTCAAATCTCAATTGCGGATATAGTTAAAACATTCACACGGCATAATCGCACATCACTCGCACTCTCGTGATCAGCTGTTTATCATAGTGATTACCGATCGATAGCTCCGGGGTCGTCGGCCTTTAAGGACAAATGAAGATCCTGTTCCCGGAAGCTTCCCGATGGTTCTACACATTCATGGCAAACAGCTGATGCGCTACATTCATAATTAAAAATCCATTCATACTGCAATACTTATCAATAAAATCGAGATTAATAATAAATGCCAACTATAGTCGACACTCGTAAGGAAAGGGTGGATCTGTAAACTGACATGAAAATTTCAACCATAAAATGACTCCTTTGATCGCTTCGCGTATTGAAATAACTATATCTCTTTTCAATAGGGGATTTGAAAGTGCAGACAACCGCTCAATTGAAGTATGTAACTGAAGAGGACCTAAACGCAATTGGAATGAGTAAGCCAGAGATGCGTCGCTTGAAGAAATACTTCCAGAAACACTTCCCGCAAAATTATCTCTCCAAGTTTAAAAAGATGCTATTACCAAAACGGGAAGAACAAACCTCGGGTGCTTTGACCATGCTGCCGGAAGAGAGGCAAGACAGGCCACCGATTCGTGTTCCTAATAAGCATATGATTCCGGCTGACGCTATAATTGTAAATAAGGAACTAGGAACCGGAGAGTTCGGCGTTGTTCAGCAAGGAGTATGGACAAACGACGGCGAACGAATACAAGTAGCGATAAAATGTCTGTCAAGAGAAAGAATGCAGAACAATCCTATCGAATTTCTGAAGGAAGCAGCTATAATGCATGCCATAGATCACGAACATATTGTCAGATTGTATGGAGTCGTTCTGGATACAAATTCGTTAATGCTTGTCACGGAATTAGCACCCTTACGATCACTGCTGGAATGCTTGAAAGAGCCCAGTTTACGCGCCAGTTTCCCCGTTCTTTCTTTGTGCGATTTTGCCGTACAGATCGCGGACGGTATGCAATATTTAGAAGCAAAGAGATTAATACATCGCGATCTCGCAGCCAGAAATATCTTAGTCTTCTCCAAGAACAAAGTGAAAATATCCGATTTCGGATTATCTCGTGCCCTGGGAGTAGGAAAGGACTACTACCAAACGAATTTCAACGTAAACTTAAAATTGCCAATAGCATGGTGTGCACCTGAATGCATATCTTACTTAAAATTCACATCGGCAAGCGACGTCTGGGCGTATGGAGTGACCTTATGGGAAATGTTCAGTTACGGCTTTCAACCCTGGGCAGCACTGACTGGCCATCAGATTCTAGAAGCCATCGACGAACCTAATTTCCAGCGATTAGAGCAGCCGGAATGTTGCCCGAAGGATTATTTTTCATTGATGCAACAGTGCTGGCAGCACGAGCCAGCCAAACGACCGAAATTCTCTGAACTCATCAATCTTTTACCGGACTTGAAGCCGGAACAGGTGCAAGCAGTTCAGGATAGCACGGAAACCGGTCAACTTGTTTATAGACAGGGTGATATTATCACTGTATTGGACAAAGGAAGTAGCAATACATTGTGGAAAGGCGTATTGAACAATGGAAAAACTGGCTTCTTTAATCCCGCCCATACAATAGCCTATCTCGGTTCAAATTTACCGAGCAACAAACCCGGGGAGTTCACTCGTGGTGACGGAAAGAATGCCTTTTCTTCCCAACGACGAAAGATTCGCACAGACATGATTTCATCTCCGCAGGGCGACTTGAAGCACACAGGTCACGTTGGATTGGATGGAGCTTATTTCGGGGATATTAGCTTTCTTGGTGGAAAATATCCGCATTTACCGCGGCAAGTCGTAACTCCGTATAAACCTCAGGAGGATGTAACGGATAATTCTAGTCAAGTTTTGAGCCAGGACATGAGAAACGTGGAAACAAATAGAGAGTCGCTCAGAGACAGTAGAAATATGCAGCAGGAGGCCCAAAATAAGCATGGTATATTACAGGAATACATTAACACATTGCCGTCGGGCTATTTCTCGCGCGTCTTACAAAGCGATTTTTCACAGTCTACAGTTTTGAACGTGTAGTAGGCAAACTCAGTTTTTTCGCGTGCTACTGACATTGATAATTTACGAATGTTATTGACGCGAAGGAACTTAATTTTGTAAATGGAAAATCGACTAATTACATATAATTTTACTTATCGCGAAGCGTCAGTGGCGTCTTCACGTCGAAGGATACATTGTTCACGTTGTGGCCGTCTTAACTACACATTTTAAAATCTCCCGCGGGCAATGTGTTAACCCCTTGCCGCACAATAACGAGTGACATTCGTGATGCGGTAAATTCGTAGAAAATTTAAAATTTTTACAAAACCTATGAAACTGAAAATATCAGTGAGACGCGATAAGATGAAATTATTTCTATAATATTAATATTACGTTACATCATACGACATACGAAGAATCACTGATCAATTTTTATTTTACCAATTTCATTCGGAATTATTACGGAGGCAGTCACAGAAGAAATCGTACGGCGAGGGGTTTAATACCGAATAGAGGGAGTATTTATTAACGTTTATTTCTTTTTCTCCGTTAGAAAACTTGTGGTCCGATACGAGTTCTGAAGTGTGCCACTTAGGAACTGTTGCCAATACGAATAAGCAATCCATGTCGTCAAATATGGCCAGCAGTACGGATACACTTGGAGCTGATCATGAATATCATGAAATCAGCGACGAGGAAAATCAAGACAGTCCTTTAGGTTTTGATAAATTATTAAACTTCGATTTTGGACCGAGCCTTTTGGCCGAGATGGATCAGATGTTTCGATCGTTAGGTAAAATTCGCGAGTAGACATTGTTACACTGGCTGCGTAAGTTTTGTTGAAACGTGCGTGTGTTAATTAGGCTCTTCTCCTCCTCCACCGCCACCGGTTCATCCTCTGTCCACCGAACACGAGTCGAGCAACGTAAGAAACGAATTACGAGAAATACAGGCGAAGCAGGGCAACAAGAAAAAACAAGCCACCGTGAGTCCAATAAATGTACAGTAATTTTTTTATTATTTTACAATTACGCTTTTACGTATCATTCGTTGTACGTTTCTTTTATTAATCATTATTTGCTGCTGTGTATTATTTTACATTTTTGTTCTTCGAATAAACATTATACATACTATCGGCATGCGACGGCAAGAACCTCAAGTTTCTTTTAGCAGCCGAGAGCAGAATAAACGAACGTATCGAATGCGAAAGTTCATTCAGTGCTGTTTGAAAACGCCAAAAAGTGAAAAAGAAACAAACAAAGCAGACAAACATTATGCATCGATCGATTTGTCGGAGATGGTAAACGTTTCTCTTATATCTAGGTGAAGCCTATCTCAGCCGCCGATCAGAAAACTCTCTACTCAGCCATTGCTATGGCACAGGAATTGACAGCACGTTCCATGACAGATCTTGAACATCCACCGGAGTCTCCCCGAACACCTGCCAGTCCTTCAAGACGCAGAAAGTTCTCTTTTAAGTTGCCACATCAACACAGTCCCAAACCAGACAGACGACACTTTTCAGAAGAAGCAGCCAGTATACCTGACATACAGGTACATTAAACAGTTTTTTGTTTCGTCACGAAGGCTTATTACTTTATGAACACTGGAGGACAAGACATCTGTATTATTTGGAAACTTATTTAGTTCGTTACAAGTAGGCTCCCGTACGACGTTATTAAATAATAATAGTTAAATAAAATAGTTATTCGTTGCATCAATTTGACGAGCTTGACTCGTTACAATTTTGCGGCACACGAATATCCCATTAGAAAGGGTTAATTAATAATATTGAGTGTTTTTCGAAATCTTATTAATCAGTTAACTCTTTCGCTACGGAGTGCTTTTCCGCGAGTGTGCTAACACGATACGGAGCAATCCCAGCACGAACCAACTTATTTCGCTGCTACTAATAAAAAGTAAAAACTTACGGGGTTTAAAAAATATTCAATTACAAAATATGATCTAGTAATTAGAATTGATAAGCTTCGTGTGAAATTTCGACGGGTGACTATAGTCACCGTCAGTACATAGTGAGCGTTAGATGTTGGGTGACTATAGTCGCCCTTAGTAGCGAAAGGGTTACGTGATTATGACATGGATAGGGTGCGATGGAATAACGTGTACAAGCCGACATGAAATTCTTTTTGAAAAAATTACAACAAAATATAGAATAAAATTTAGTAATTTTAAGGCTTAGGTTTCGAGAAAATCGAATTTTGAAAATCCCGCGCGTACATGTGCTGTTACCGCTAAAACTAGAGGACATAAGTTTTTTCTTTAATTTTCATGTCCTTTAACAGAGAATTTAGCGGCATAATAAAAGTTGCACAAACTTATTTATTTAAATAATGTATTCAAAATTTGAAATTTTGAAATTTTAATTCGATTTTCTCAAAAACTAAGGCTTGAATTAACAAATTTTATTCTACATCATTGTTATTTTTTCATAAGAAATCTTCTTATGCCCGCTTGCACACGTTAGTCCGCTGCACCTTGTACAGGTTTCGCGCTTTAAAATTAGCCTTCTGCAAATCAAATTCAATCTTCTGCAACTCAATTTCACCCTGTTGCAAATCAAATTCACCCTTCTGCAAATCGACTACTCCTAATTAAATATTTGATTTAAAGAACCACCAAATGTAAATTAGGTGATAGGAAATGAAAAATTTCCATGGGGGTCACCGGTGACCGGCACTGTTGAATTCGATGGAATTTCTTGTGATTTTTAAATTGCGATATTCACGGACATGCGAATATATTCAATATTAAAATATTGCTGTTAGAAAAGTGAAATATTACTGACTACATAACTATTCTTACTTTTAACATTTCTACTCTGTAAAGATGTGATTTTAATAGAAACAGTTTCGGTTCGGTGGAAATGATGAAACTAGCGAAATACGGGTGGCATTCAGCGTGTTAAATAGTAAATATCCGTACTTTTTTTTACTGCCTAGTTTATATTTGATATTTTTTTAGATAAAATATTTACGTGGAAGTGCTTGAATTGCAAAATCAATTGATTTTGATTTTGAAATCAAATGATATTGAAAAGAATTTGATTTTCAATACAGTGAATTTTACTTGGAAAAGGGTGTATTCGATTTGAAAACGGGTGAATTTAAAGTCAGAAACTTGTATACAAGGTGTTTTATGAGAAATCGCATTACGCGAAGACAATGGTCATAACATTTTTAATCGTAAAGATTCAAGTTGTACGGAAGTCTACTGTACTTTATCATGGTACTAACAGCTAATGGAAAAACACATTTATTTTTCTTCACATATAGGGATATATAACATTCGAACAATACATACACAATCTCTGTACTTCTCGTATACACGCTTCTATATACATCATCCCAAAAAAAAGATCCAAGTGTGAGTTTTGAATGATGCAGCCGAACTAACTAAAATTGCTCAGGTATAGCGATTCTGTTAATTAACAAAATTCTCCATTATACATCGTGCTAATACACCATGAAAAAAGCTGTTATGGAACAAAGTTAATTCCTGGTGCCACACGAGTACAAAGAGTAGGTATCTCCATTTGCATATTGGAATCACAATCTTTCATCTCGATACTCCGATTTAATTCACGCCTCTGTCTCTTAATTTGATAACGATGCTTGATTCATTTTCTGAAGACTAATCTCTCGACTCTCCTAATAATCCTGTCCCGTCTGATTATACTTTTTTATTTTCGTTCTTTCAAACTCCCACCCCTCTTCATTTCTCGCTCCTTTAACATTTCTTTTTAACGTCGCATACAAAAAAAAAACGTTTCCTTCTTGCGGCCGATAACGTGAAAAATCGTTGACCTGAAACATCCGACAACTACTTTTCTTTTCTGCGGCATGGCATGCTTCGCTTCGTTTAAAACCATGCTTCTTGCATTCGCGTCTATCATCGCTTGTTAATTATCATTTATTTTTACATCCATGTATCGATCTGCATGACATCAACATCAGTGGTTGTGTTCGAGTTTGCAATCGCTCTCATCCACCGTATCCAGCATAGAGTCCCTTGGCGCACCGTCCACCCTAAAGTTACCTTTATGGGACAAAGCATCGGCTGAATTCTGTTTTGCAAAGTCCCGCGAACTCCTAACGAAACCCAGTGCATGGACGTCCTACATGGACATCGAATTCGACGCTCATATATTGGACAACGCTGCAACGAAGCAGAATCTCGTTAAGTCCACGGAGTTCATTGATAACGGCAATAAACGGAGTAACTTTAATTACGAGAGTATCTCAGACGTAGATGGGAAGTTGAATCTTCTTCAGCAGAATGGAAAGGTGTCCCTTGGCGTGGAGAACTCGAATTACGATTTTCCACGAGATCCGAAAAGAGTTTCGACGAGTTACGTGGATCGTTACTTCGAGCAGCCGAAATACTTTGACGAGGAGGGCCTCGGATGTTCCTCGGACAAAATGTCGTATTTTAGCGAGGAGAAATTATCGAAGTACGAGAAGATCAATAATCTGGAGCAACCAGGTAGGTCTAGCTGTTATTCCAACGTTCAGGAGCAAGGTTCCGCGATGAGTAACAAGTCCAGCCAGCAATTGCAGAATAAGTTCAGCAACTGCGATCAACTGAAAGACAACATGACGAATTTTGATACACAGTGCGAAGAAACGATGGGTTTTGACTTGATGAAGGATAAGTCAACGAATTTTGAATTTCCACGAAGCAAACCGATGAAATTCGAGCCTACTAGGGATAAAGCAACGAATATGGATCTCGGAACGAGGCCGAAGATCTCGAGTTCCTACAGCGATTCATCGAAGATGAATATTCCAGAATTCACGAAGAAGATGGACCTGCCTAAGAATAGAGGCGGAAAGGTATCGTTTATGCCGCGAAATACGAATCAGGACGCGAAGAATATTATTTATGGTTCCTCGGACAGCATAAAGGCAAATATGAAAGCTGCAGGTGGCTCGGACAGTCCCAGAGGAAACATGGAAGCTGTAAGGATCAATATTCAGAGTTTCCGGAAGATCGAGCAGAATCAGAACGGCCACGATGGTTTTCCGTTCGTAATATCCAACAATCCGCTGTTTATTGCTGAGAATGATAAAAAAGAATCGCCCGTTTACAGCAGTTCCGAGAGTTTGCGCGTGAATTTTCAACGACTCCGGCGAAAATCCGACGCCGAGTCGAACAATCAGGTGGAATTAAGTAGCAAACTTCTTGCAGAGAAGTATCAACGCGAAGTCTCCGGTTTGGAGACCGTGAAAAATTACTTAGACTCGAAGAAGGGACAGGGATTGAATTTAGGTTTAGGAAAATTGACCCAGAATATGATTCAACTTGGAAAGAACATAGCTCAGAACTCGAGAAACTCAGAAACGACGACGAAACCGTTGGTAACCAATATGAGGAACCTCGATATATCGACTCAGACTCAAACTCCACTTCGTAGCTTGAATATTCCAATTCAAAAGCCGAAACACTTAGATCTGAACATTCCTTTGCAATCTCAAATCAACATGAAGTTGAATCTAGCACAGAAAGCGAACCCTCCGAGTCCTAATATACATCAGCACATATTGGAACCACCGAAACTATACCAAAACGACAATACCAGGAGGGAATCCTCGAAAACGGACGTCCAGATGGAATCGAAGCCGACGATGACGACGATATATCGTCACAGGACGTCGTCATTGTCAGAGAATAGGAAACCACCAATAAAAAACATCCGCAGATCTTTTCATCCGGCGAACGACTCCAGCGAAGATTCTGATTCGGTTTCTCATTCTGAGACAGATATAAGAAGCCGTTTGCGCTACAAGAGACGCCATAAAAAACTTCCCCATAGTCTTAGGTTGAACTTCAAAAGCAAAGGGCACTTCCTTCATCCCGATTCAGCCAGAGGACTTTCGTCGATCGAGCTTTGCGGAAAATCACCGCCACCCTCTACAAGCTTCTTGAACTCACTATCACCGCCTTTCTCTTCGAGAAATAATCTTCTATCTTGGCCGGAAAGCGCGCCCAGTTCTAGCTTAACCTTCACAAGTAATTCCGATTTGGACTCTGACACCAGTTCGGAGTATCCTGAATTTACAAATGATATACTGACTTTTCCTCCTTCCCCGGCTCCGTAATTTCACGAAGCTTTCGTGAGACGTTTATGGGCTTTGGTTCGAACTAGTGTTGGGCTATTATTCGGTCGTTTTTCATGTTCAGTGGTACGTGTATTTGGATAGCTGAGATTCCGCGTGCAATTTTTGAGTATTGGAATATTTCTGTGGCTATAGAATCCTAGATAGGATATGTGGGAAATGGACATGTTATTGTACGCGTGAAAGCAATATATTATCCACCATTAAATAAAGGGCATTATTATCGTTGAGTTAGAGTAAGTAATCGGCATTATCTGCCGACAGAGTACGTAGATAACAATATTTGTTTAATTCATTTGATTGTAGCAGCATTGTTGCCTGAATGAACAGACAGTCACGGGAATAATCCCTACATTAGTTCGAACTGATAGCACAGAGTGGAGGGTGTATTTGTTAGCTCTTTGATTGCAAAAGTCTTTGATTTAAAAATACGTTCTTTAAATTTGTTTTTTCGTCTTTGTGTTCCTTCTTTATATTTAGTTACGTTTTTGTTCAATTTATAAACGTATTACGTGGTAAAAGTATAATATTGAGTGGGGGAAAAAATTCTTTCTATTTTAGCACAAAAATGAAACAAGTTATGTCAAATTTTAAACGATCATTATTAAACTAAACATCTGCCGTTTTGTTCCGCTACCTTTAGCCACTTTTGAGGCAAAGCCATAATCCCGTCACTGTAAAACTTCTGTGATCTCTGGGCAAAAAATTTGTTTCACTTCCGCGTTAAAATGCAAAGAAACTTTTTGCCCAGGTCAATATAATTACAAATTAATATTTGTTGGCAAGAGCTTCTTTTTAGAGATCATTTAAATGAGTTAGAACAAAGTTAATTTAGTTTGAGAGTACTTTTACCATGATTATATGTATTGAATCTTTTGCATCTTTGTTAACCCTTTGAGGACGACGGACGTATATATGAGTCGCTCAGAAGCCAATGCGGTTAAGTCTATTTTTTTTATATATTCTGATCTTTGTCCATTTTAATAGAATGAAGTTTATTCTATTAAAATTTACAAAAATCAGAATATATAAAAAAAATGGCCTTAACCGCATTGGCTTCTGAGCGACTCAAATATCTTTTTGTACGCGTTGATTGTTTTATGTGAAAATCAAAGAACTCGCGGTCAAAGGGTTAAATGCATGTACTCGTTAAGAATATACAGGATAATAAGTGATGTACTTCATCGAAGGAACTGTCACAGGACAAGGCAGTTCGTGTCATATACGCTTAGCATGCTTGCATGTTACACTAATCACTAAATAATGTTAACAAGTAATCGGGTACTTTGGATGCATTTACACATTTATACTATTTGTACATGGAGGAACTTTGAATGGGATTCTAGAGTACATTGTCGGAATTACCACATTTGTCACACGCATTAAGAAGCATTTAATCTTAACACATTACGTGCTCCTCCTGTCGTTGCAGTTGGTAATTTGATTAACAGGTGAGAATCATTAATTAGACAGGTGAACACGATTTTTTGCCCAAAGAATATTTGTGCTGATTATTATAGATTTTGTGGCGCTGAACACGAATCTGAAGCCCATTTGTCTCTATCAGACCCCATTTTTGAGAAAATAAATTTTGAAAAAAAATGTACATTATCAACCTTCAGAAGTTTTTTGTATTTTAACCATAATAGTTATTAAATTTTTTTTGGTACAGAATGATTCTATAAACCCTCCCGAATATAACGATGCCTATTACTTTAATGTTATAAGCATTTAAGCTTGTTTAAACAATGCTCGAAGCGGAAATGGCGCCCAAAATTCCTCAATTTTTGTGGATATTTCCCTATTTGTCTTAAAAATTAAACGTCCAGGTGAAATTCTAAAGGCAGGAGGCGATAGAGTAGACATTTTCCTTAAGAAAACCATAATTGAAAGTTAGAACAGAAGTTTTGTGTTCGGCTGAGAAATTAAAACAGCTCCGCAAGACACAAAGTACCGTCAGTCATTCTCAGCGCAGCCGCTTCACCCGCGCTAGTATTATAGTTTGCTTTACAAGTACATTTATTCTTTATGACTTATTTTATGACAATAACGCTACATTAAACAAATTACTATATTCGTAAAATTTTCCCATAAAAATAAACACTATTGTCCAGTTGCATTCACAATTTTAAGATGAATTATACGAGTTATTATGCGTAAAAGTGCCCGAAGGAAAGTTGAAGCATTTTTTTTATCACACAAGGTCTATCACGTGATTCTATTAGCACTTTTTTGCTGAATTCAGATCTGGTATCCGCTTGTCACCTTCAGGTAAGTGTTTTTTGTGACAAGCAGTTAAATGTTTAATAACTCGCATCATACTGGTATACTTTTCCAGCCTGTAAACTGTATTTATTATTTTGGCCCACAAGGTTTCTAACAGTACTTTTTGTGCTGAATTCAGATATGGAATCCCTTTACTAGTTACACTCGTATAATTCTTTTTAAAATTGTGAATGCAACTGGACAATATTGTTTATTTATATCGGAAAATTTTACAAATATAATACTTTGTTTAATGTAGCGTTATTGTCATAAAATAAATCATAAGGAATAAATGTACTTGTAAAGCAAGCTATTAATACTAGCGCGGGTGAAACGGCTGCGCTCAGAATCACTGGTGGCACTTCATGTCTTGCGGAGCTGTTTTAATTTCTCAGCCGAACACAAAACTTGTGTTCTAACTTCCAATTACGGATTTCTCAAGAAAAATGTCTGCCCTATCGCTTCCTGCCATTAAAATTTCTCCTGGACATCTAATTTTTAAGATAAATAGGGTAATATCCACAAATATTGGGGCATTTTCGGCGCCGTTTTCACTTTGAGCATTGTTTAACCCTTCCGAGGCTGACGGGACGAAATATCCCAAAATAATATTCATTTAAAGTGCTGGGATGTAATTTCCCGTCTCGAAAGGGTTAAACATGTTTAAATGTTGATAACATTCAAGTAATACGAATCGTTATATTCGAGAGGGTTTATAGAATCATTCTGTACCAAAAAAAATTTAATGACTATTATGGTTAAAATACAAAAAACTTCTGAAAGTTGAAAGTTTACATTTTTTTTAAAACTGATTTTCTCAAAAATTGAGTCTAATACAGACAAACGGGCGGCAGATTCGTGTTCAGCGCCACAAAATCTATAAAAATTAGCATAAATATTCTTCGGGCAAAAAAATGGTTCAATTTTGTAGACGAGTGTTATTAGAAATTTCAATAATAGAATCTTTGTGGATTTTGTATCAGATATCATATAGTTTTATGGACCCACTCTGTTTTTAGATAATTATCTCCCATTGCATATATAACTGTAATCTTGCGAATATTACAGTTTGCTCTGTAAGAAACCGATTTACCGTTCGACTAGAGTGTGGACTCCTTGAATTCTAACAAAGTAAATTGCAATATTCGCAGACAGGAAGGAAACTCCTTAAAACGTAATGTGTTAATGTAAGATACGCTCACCCACATGCTGCATCTCTTTTCCTTTTTGAAGTAGCATCATATCTACCATTCTAGTCGGCCTATCGTCGTGATTCTATCACCTTTTGCACAACAAATCGAATCATCGTCGGGCCTTACCTTTCTTTCGCGGTTTCTTTTGGCATAGCGTGGCCATAAAGAATGAAAAAGCCCGAAACTCAAACGGTCTATAAACGAAGAGTCTCTCTTTCTCTCTCGCACGCGCGCCACAGTCTCTCCTAGTTTGTTAATTTTCGTTTAATTTATTTTTTTCTTCTCTCCCGAAACTATCCCTTCCCGCGACTTGTTTAGGCTACATTGTCGGACGAGGCTAAGGAGGTGTACAACAGTCTAGTGGAAACGCCAAGTATAGAAACTGCCCCGGACACCAACCCCCTGCGCATGTTACGCTCAGGTGTACCCATAGTCAGGCCCAGAATACGTGGAAATAAGCATGCGACTCTGGGACATACGATTTCTCATCCGGAGGACCTCACCAGCGAGCAGTTTCACTTCGACATTCATCACAGCGGAGCTAAGACATTGCCAAAGATCAGGGCACCGCCGCCACCACACGCTCCTCCACCTCTGCCGCAGACTCGACACTTGGAGAGGCATCATTCCGCTATGGAAATTGAAAACAATCAGAATCAGAACAACGTAGATGAAAATCCTATACCGTTGCCACCCAGAGACCGTTCGAAGACACTGCAACCTAAATCCAGTCTACCTAGACATCAGAGGAAGCACCCTTTGATTATACCCGGAGGCGGAGTGACAAGAACCCTGGCAAAAATGGCAGTTACTACTCCACCGATAGAGGATCAGGTCGACGGAAGTTTGCAAAGTATTGGATCTCCGGTGGCTGGTACTTCGCTGCAGGAAGGATACTCTTCGGAAGCCTCTGCTAATAGGTGAGAGGATAATTGATCAAATGTAAGAAGAAATGGGACATGGGGTCTATAAAATAATTTTTTTATAATTATATTATAGCTTTACTGATTATTCGAATTACGAAGAAATATTTGAACATCTCAATATCGAATTTCAGCCCTGAGGAGTTCGAGCAACGCATAGATTCCGAACTTGCGGCTCTGGATTCTCTCCAAACCGAAGAAAACCGGCATCGTTTCAGCGTCATCTCCGAAGACCTGCTCGAATTCTCTGACAATTTAATCGACTGTGAGACTCCAGAATATCGTCAAAATGCCTCCGAAGGAAACGACGGATCTAATGACTCGTCCGTAGATAATGTTCAGAGAAAAATAAGCGTCGAGTCGAAGTGTTCTATGCGTAGTTCCGCTTCGAAGTGCATGCAGGAAAGCACCGAGCCCGGAGAACTCAGCAGAAACTCCACTCCTACCAGTTCGAGCAGATCGGAGGATTCTGCTGTCTCCAGCAAGCACCAGGTATCTGTGAGAACACCATTGCTTCAGAGGCCCTCGAATTACACCTTGCAGTACGAGCAAGGAGATGGATACTCAGAAAACAGTCCTCAGTCCAACAACACGAACAAACAGCATGCAGAAACCCTACAAGCCAAGGAGTCCTTGAACGTCGGCTCCAGCGAGAGTTTCCAATCTACAGGCGTGAAAACCTACAACAGACTGTCGAACGAGAAATTATCCGGTCACACGAGCGATCTTTCGCGACAATCTGATCACGTTTCTTGCGAGGACCTCCTGGAATTCGCCTGCGACGGACCGAACGCTAGGAGAACGCGTGGACCGCGAAATGGAGAACAGTCCGATGAAGTGAGGATCATGATGAAGGTTCTTCATGAACAGTCTACACCAGAATCTTGTATCGCCGCTTTGAACGTCACCGATTGGGACGTTCTAGCGGCGATAAAATTGGAACGATTGCAGGGGCTGCTGAAAAAGGAGAATAACTTCGTCGGTCTCGAAGATTGCAAGGTGATGTTGAACCAATGCGGTGGTGATGTCGTTAAAGCGGCAGCGTTATTGCGTAGCACCGATGACACTGCTGCAGTTTAGTGGAAATTCGTGGTGGTGGTAATAATGCACTTTCGTCGGTGAAACGAAGAGGAGACGGATAATAGATGAGCCCCCGGGTCTTGGAATTCGGTTTCGCTTCCTCGAGGGTAAATAGCATTTTGTGAAATGCCTTTCGTAAGGTTTTTCTTTTGTTTGTTTGTTTTTTTAATCGATGTAGCAAACGTAGGTGAATTGAAGCGATCTTTATTTATTATTTTAGGATTACCGGAGAGAAAGAGTGGGAGAGAAAGTTGAGAGAGAGAGAGAAAGAGAACGAGACTGAGAGGGTGTGAGAGAAGAATATTAGTATTGGACGTATTTGTTTTTCTTTTTTACTGCCTAGGCGAATTTAGGCGCTCCAATTTAGTACGTCGATAGAGAGCTTCGAAGGAACGCTACGGAGTAAATAGCTTTTTTATTTAATTTAATAACTAAATAGCCGATAGAAATTATGTTTCTTCGTATATATATATACATATATACGTATACATATATACAAACGTAATGTGATAATTTGCACAATAATATATCACTAATCGGGTTTTGTGATTAGATGATCGGGGGAATTAGATACATAGCCGATATATTTTGCATCTTCTGTTGGGCGAATGTCAAGGAGAAAGTATTAAGCGAAGCCTACGATTTAAGCAGCGAACGAGCGTTGTATCATTTTCGATACATCGACACAAAGACTCTCTATAGAAGATATATTTTTTGCTTCAGGACGCGCGCAAAACATCGTTTCGTCCGGGTGTCGTTTTGCGCACGCGATCATTTCTTTTTTTTCCTTTGTGGTATTTTTGAAACGACAGAGAATCGAGTATTTTGTATATGACAATCATTTCGTTAAGTATTCGCACCATCGATAATCATTGTTTTCAGGGAAACGTATTTTAACGTTTCGTCGGCCATTTAACACGTTGAATGCCGATTTTCAACGGTCATCTATATTAACGTTAAATGTTTTCTATTAAAATGACATCTTTCTGGAGTAGAATTGTTAAAGATAAAAGTAATGGTATAGTCAGAAGTATTTTACTTATTTCGCGATAGGATATTAACATTTTGTCGACCTGTTAATTTTTATCTCTTTTAAATTACGGCTGACGGTATCCATGCGGTGAACAGTCATTAAAAACTGCTATCATTTCAATCCTATTGCATAATCGTATATATACGTTTGCATAGATGCATCTATATACACGATAGGTGTATATATACGCTCTCACAGCCCATCGATGTGTACGAAAGGCGTATATATACGATCTCACAGCCCATCGGTATATACGAAAGACGTATATACACGCTCACACATCCATCAACATTAATGAAAGGTGTATATATACGTTTTTAGAACCCATCGATATATACGAAGGACGTATATATACACGCTCACACATTCATCAATATTTATGAAAGGCGTATATATATGTTCTCCCACAGCCATCAATATGTATGAAAGACGTATATATACGCTCCCACAGTCCATCAATTTATACAAAATACGTTGTTGCAGTGTAAAGTAATGACACGCGCCATCCAGTTTTGATGACCGCAATGTAAATATCGCGCTGCACATTTTTAATGATTTCTCGCTGGAGCATGCCGCAGAGAAAGTGTTAATGATAACTGTGTAAGTTCACCCTGGCCGACAAAGTGTTAATATGTTGAATATATTAGAAAATTCAGAAATATTGTCTAATAACATTGGAAATTTCATAAATATAATTTAAAAGACGCTAATTTCAAAGCGTCTCGTGGCATTCAACGTGTTGAAAGAATAGTAAAAAAGAGAGGCAAGCAGATATTCCTAAACAGAGCTCTCATACTGTCATACTCTCGAATGCGTTTTGCTATTCGAAGCAAAGTTTCGATTCCAAAGATAATAATATTCTCCATCGTATCATTTTCTGGTATCGTGCACGCATATTAGTTAGTTCTCGTTTCGTCAACCAAAATGCATTGTTTCCGTAGCTTTTTTTCGGTGGTAAGTGGGTTATCGTATCGAGCCATTAAGCGCGTATTCATTCGCAGGAAGGAGCAATTAACGACGAGACTTTTTTGTTTTGTATTAAGCGCGAAATAATTCTACAGATAAACAATGATAAGTCATGTAGGCCATAGAATTATCGTATAATGCAGTTCATTAATCGCTGAGGTTAGCACAAACTACACGGTAGTAGCCGTTTGATTAATGGGCTTCTGTTAATCGAGTTTACGTGAGACTAATAATATTATTATAATACTATTATATTGGTTTATACTTTTATAAACTAATAATATTAGTTCAAATTGTATTAGTTTGAGTTAATAACGTTAGTTTATGCTTCTGTAAGATAATATTACTATTAGTCTTCTCTGGCTTACGCCAAGCGATGTAATAATGAAAGTTTTTCGGCAATGCAAAAAGAGGATGTACCTCGTCGTAGGAATGAAATGTGAGAGAAAACGTCCTTTGTATTTTATCTTAGTAAGGTACGGATAAGCACCAAATATTCTATGAAATTCTTTGTGTTCAGTAAGATTGATTTCTTAATGTCCTGCGGTAGTAAGATTACGTGTTTAAGTTGTAAAGAAATTTTTTTAACGACTACGTATCGACGATGGAATGCGCGCAAAAGCGTGCATGTAATTTGTGTATTTCTAATTAACGTCTTGTCTCGAATAATGATACGGGATGATTGGTTTCAATTGAACGCAATATTACTCTCGTTAGTTTCAATTGTGGAGATTAGAATCTCCGTAATTCTCCGTTTGATACGGCTTTCTAGTTTTATTTAAGAAATAAAAAAAAGGGGAGAAAGGAAAGAAGACAAAAAGAAGAGACGGTTCACCGTGAACTTTTTGTTAAACTGTGCCAATGGAAAGCACAAATCACCATTGTACTGAGTGTCCTGAAAATTGCACTGTCGGAGAAACAATTTTGTACGATATTTATTATGATGAATTCAACTCCGTTAATCGCGATATTCGGGACACACGGTATTCTCGCGAATTAAACTGCAAATAAAATAGTGGAACATATCTAAACGAGGCCCGAAATTAACTTCGGCTCGAGCGAAAGTTCAATTCGTGCAACAGGATACTCCCTAAACGTAGATGCAATATTTTTGCACGGTTGCGCGTGATATATACATACTCACTTTTTTACGGAAATCTTTTGTACTTCGTTCGGACAATCGCGCCGCGGCTGAAATTCGCTCGAGTCGTAGCGAAATCGACGAAGAAAAATTTTTGCTCATCGCAATCTTCCGCGCGACGATTGCGCGAAATCGCGAGATTCTCGGATTTAATCGAAGGTCGTGTTTTTCATTAGGAAGGAAAAAAAATACTGAGATCCTTGCCGTACTTTTGTGTCTATGGAAGAAAAAAAATTAATTAAGCTCATAAGAATCAGCCGAGTAATTTGTAGGATTACATAGGCTCGTTAACACTGTAAGTAAGCCTTTGGCTCTTTCTTGAAAATTTATGCTTTAGCGTTATGCGTCGAATTTGCAATTGTATTCTACGTTCGTAATTCTTATTACGTTGTAAAAGTTCCCTTTCTTTTCCTCGAGATACTACAGTGTTCGAAAGTTGTTCTATCTCATCGAAAAGAAAGTGAATTTGATAGGCGATTATTATCGCGTAGGAAGGAGAAACTTTAACGTTGCATAACTGGAAAATGCAGATTCATTCCAATCGCTAACACAGTTTTCCCGCTGCATCGTACAACACCTTGCGTTTAATTTACACTAGACTTCCGTATAACGCGAGTACTACGTCATTCGTTGTTTAAATTCGCATTATAGGAAATCGCAATGCAGGATACTTTTTTTCGTATAATGCAAACGTAAAATGCGTTAATTTTTATCATTTTATGAAATAGGACAGTTACAGAAAACTAATTCCTTTTAGTATTGATGCTCGTACAATTAGTCCTGCGACCCAGGCTATGGTTATACATATCACCTTTGGAAAATTGTCATTTTTGCGATGTGATATGTATACCATAGCTTCGATGGTTCGGAAGCCCCCTAAAATTGTAGATCATAGGAGAAGTCATGGAACTATGGTGATCGAGGAGATAGAGACTTGAACTCGCCATCAGTGGGTTCGAGTTAAAATCGCTATCACCTCTGGGAAGTTTTTCCTAAATCATCATCAGTTATTATAGCCTCCGCGATTAGGAAAACATCGAAAATTGTAGGTCCTAAGCGAAAATGATCACAGAAGTCATCAGGCTATGGTGTTTACAGTGTTAAAGGCTCAATCCCATCATCGGTAGGTCCTAGACAAACTAACAATAGTAATTGAATCCGAAGAAATGCAAATTAAGCAAACAAAAACTCTCGTTATACCGGAGTCTACTGTATCGCTCAATATTGTATGAATTTCCAAATTTAAACGAAGTTCAACGTAGAATTCTTCCAAAAATACGTAATTTGAAAGAAGAAAGAACCAAAGGCGAGTATTCAATTTCAGTGTAAGCGAAAATACGCCTCGATGGTACGTGCAGAGCCAGCGTACTTACTCGAACTTTTCTCGAAGAGAAATTCGAATACTCGTCGATGTTCCTCGAGAGCAGAGCTTTCGAGGAATTCTCGAACGAGCACGTACAATACATACGTACATATATACACATATATATATATACACACACACAAAAAGCATATATGATCGTTTTACGTAAGAATCGTTGAGCCAGATAAAGATCTCTACGCGCCAACGAGCACGCTTCCTTTACGGACGGATCTATGACCTCGGGGATAATCGAAATTAAGTTCGCCAAATCTCTTTATCAAGGAGATGGAAAGGGACGGCATCTCCCGTCAAGTAGGAGTAAGCTCATCCTATACTCGTTTTTTGATACGCGATCTTATTACGATAAGGCAAATACGTTTGTACTCTATATATATATATTATTAATATTAATTATTATTATTAATTACGCGCGGAAATATGAGGATGTTTTATATCGACTGTATTTACGATAATATATACACATTCATAAATCAATCGGGGAGCATGGAGTTTATCATTACGTCGAATTAGGGATGCTGAAACAAGCAAGATGATGATCTGAAGATCAGCTTGACGGATTTTCCATGGAACACGTTCCAATTTCGACGTAACAAGTGTAGACGGTGTTATATGTTTAATGTGTGCTCGGATTTTTTTGCAAGCGAATAGCGAGCGGTCAGGTAGCCGAGGTAGTGTTTCTTGCTCGTGACAATCGTATTCGAGCTCTCAGTATGCCTTAATCGCCGGGCGCATAAACACCATCGCGTAGTTTCCTCTCGTTCAGTTCGTTTCGTAATTATTAACAATTATTTAATTGGTCGGTGTTGATTTTAAACGTGCAATTCGAATTGAAGCGGAATTCAGCGCAGATTAATATTCAGTTTTTAGCGATAGCATCTCGTGAAAGTATAACGAAGAATCGTCTAAATCTACGCTTCATCTACATTTTCATCAGTATTTGCTATTTTAGAGATATCATTTTTATTGTCGATAGTAATTTCTCTTTGTTGTTTATCGCTATTCTTTGTAAAATTCATGTATCTTCGTGTTAACCATATCAACGCATTTGAAATATTCAAAATTAACAGGAGGAACCGCCGAAAGTCTCGAGATCGTAGCGGGATTATTGATCCGCGCGATAATTCGATATATTTCGACAATCGAAATGTTTCGATGCGCCGCCGCATCCCGCCATAATTACTACGGGCCAGGAAAATCGCAGGAATGTGTCGGCATTTAAAAAGTTATTTTTCCGGTGGAAAACATGGTGTTGTGTCGTGAAAATTGAAGAAAAAACTGCCGGCGAAGCGAGAAACCATGAAGCCAAAGTAACCAAGCAGTTAAGCATTTCGTACAGCTGAATTCGCCTGCGAAAAATCACGGCAAGGTAATGTCAAGATTTTCATTCGATCTCTTTGTGGCATAGTTGTATAGAAGACGTTCTATCCTTTTCTTAAATCCTTGCCGTACGATTTCTTTTGTGACTGCCTCCGCAATAATTCAGAATTAAATTGGTAAAATAAAACTTGATCAGTGATTCTTGATATATCGTGTAGTTTAATGTAATATTAATATTATAGAAATAATTTTATCATGTACGGCAAGGGATTAACCTAACATCTACGAAATTTTATTATGATAGAATCTAAAATTCAAAGTAATACATAGAAAAATGTTAATTATGCCTCAAAGAGTTAAAATATATAAATCTACTGATCCATTAACAACAAAATTGTTAAGTGTTCCTCTCAAATTGATTTCTCACGGAAAGCAATGCTTGAAAATCGATATTATCGAATAGAGTCGAATCCTATCGATCGGTAAAACATCGTTGAATCGAATTCAAATTTTAATGGCGCTATTCATTCGATATTTATCTACGATCATCGGCAAATTCGATTGTTACCATCGAATTAATCGAAACGTTGACTATGGTAAAATATGAGGTGAAATCTTTGTAGTGCAGCAAAGTGAATATTTGGAAGTAAAGCGAAGATTTTCGCAGTGTAAGATAATAATGCGATTCGAAGTGCCGTGTGCGGAAGGAACGTTTACGGAGATGCAGTTTGTCGTTGCACGACGAGAGAATGTACCACGTTGCAGCGTGGTGCAAGCAAAGAGGAATGTCAGCTCTATATTACATCGTGTATGGAGTATTGCACTTGCAGGAATGTTTCGCACGGGCCGAGCCTCAAAAGGGTCGCAAAATCCCTTTTGAGATCTAGAGAACTTTTTATTATAAAATGTGGAATACGATTGGGAATTTTTAACTGTGTTTCTAATTCGTGAAATTCATATAACTTTTGCATAAAATTATATTAAATTCTGCGCATAAATGAAATTGTGAGAGTCTCAAATTTTCATAAATTACTGTACGAGGTTTATTATTTAAATATGTGGAATTAGCTTAGGAATTTTGAAGAGTTTTAAATTCTTGAAATTCATCTAACTTTCGCATAAAGTTCTAATAAATTATGCGCATAAATGAAATTGTAAGAGTCTCAAATTTCTAAAAATTACTGTACGGGATTTTTATTTAAAAATGGGGAATTAGATTAGGAATTTTGATGAGTTTTAAATTCTTGAAATTTATCTAATTTTCGCATAAAGTTCTAATAAGTTATGCGCATAAATGAAAATGTAAGAGTCTTAAATTTCTAAAAATTACTGTACGGGATTTTTATTTAAAAATGGGGAATTAGATTAGGAATTTTTAAGTGTTTCTAATTCGTGAAATTCATCTAACTTTCGCATAAAATTATATTAAATTTGCGCATAAATGAAATTGTAAAAGTCTCAAATTTCTAAAAATTACTGTACGGGATTTTTATTTAAAAATGGGGAATTAGATTAGGAATTTTTAAGTGTTTCTAATTCGTGAAATTCATCTAACTTTCTCATAAAGTTCTATTAAATTATGCGCATAAATTAAATTGTGGGAGTCTCAAATTTTTATAAAATTACGGTACGAGGTTTTTTATTTAAAAAGGCGGAATAAGAGAATTTCAAACTGGTTTAAATAGTTTCAAATTAGTTAATTTGCATTAAATTGTATGTAATCTAAATTCCAAAAGTTACGGGGTTTATGAAAAATAATTTATGATCAAAGAAAGCTTGAAAATTAAAATGTTAAATAGCAATACCGTTTAGGATGTCTTAAACTCGCTGAAAATTTCAAGAATGTTGTAAAAATGTATCAACTAATTTTTAAAACGCGGGATATTATTGCAAAAACTTACATTACTTAAATTCTCCGAAAACTTTAGAACGTCTTACGTAATGAATTCAAGTTTTTCAAGAATTATTAAAATTCTGGGTACTTTTGCAAGAACATGCGATAATAAAATTTTCAAATGCGTCAAGAAAATTGTAGGAAATAAATTTAGGATTTTCAAGAATTCTTAAAACGCAGGATGACTTTGCAAGAACATACGTCAATTTCAATTTCAAGTAACTTCAGGAATGTCGAAGAAAACGAATTTAAGATTTTCAGGAATTTCCAAAGTGTAGGATACTTTTGCAAAGTACATACAGCAATTTCATTTCCAAAAAAACCTCATTGATATCGCAGAAAATAAATATGTGGTTTTCTAAAATTTGCAAAACGCAGGATGCTTTTGCAAGAACACACTATAATTAAATTTTCCAAACTCTTGAAGAAAGTCTCGCAAAATAAATTTAAGCATCGTGCAGATATTCGCCATATATTTAGCACAAAACATACCACGCTTCTTCACATCTTTAAAAAGAAAATCGCCACAAAGGATTATGACGATGTCGTCGTCCTTCAAAGAATTCCACATCTCCAAAGAATCATGCGAATCCGACAATAATTAATGAATAATTAAAGCAATCTTTTCTCCCGAGTTCTCAATGAAGCGAGTCTAAAAATAAGAAAGGAGCGCGTTCATAATAATTGCAAATGCGGTTATGAAATTCGCATAAGACATAGGTAAGTGCAGTTACATTTTACATAGAAATCAGCATACCTTTATGCACAGTGAATCTTCGCAGAGCCGATGAATAAGCGGATAAATCGCGCTAGTCACGAAAGGGAATTGCGTTTCATTAGCATGAAAGTGAGGCACGGATACGATTCTCAGATAACAATTGAAAACGACTAATTATGCAAACCGCTATGCAATGCTCGGATAATATTTTCATTACGAGCTTATCCTCTTTTGTAACTTACCCGGCGCATGGTTTTCCTTTTTCATTGGAATTTTAATCAGCGCAAAAGTAGACCTGATGTTTGCAATGCCGATGGAATATTTGCAGCGGTGATTACTTTTGCAAGATTCTTTTAGGGAGAAAAGTTAATATACCGAAGAACTTAATTCATGCCATGAAATAAAAATTGATTTATTTATTTTATTTTATTTGTGGGGTAGATTCTTTAATATGAAGTTACAAATGGAATGCAATGTTGAGATACGGAAAAAGTGACTTTATATAATTACGCATGAACAAAAAAGTGATAACGAAGAACTAATGGAAACTGATTGTAAGAGAAGAAACTGAAATTACAATTAAAAAATACAGGTTTTGCACTCCAAATTCAACCTTTTGTATCCCAAATTCACCGATTTGCACTCCAAATTCAGCTTTTTGCAAATCAAACTTACCCTGCTGCAAGTCAAACTGACCCTTTTGTGCTCTAAATCCACCCTTTTGCAAATCAAATTCACCCTTTTGCAAGTCGAAATCATCCTTTTGCTTTCCAAATTCACCGTTTAGGAAATCAAATTCATTTTTTTCCAGTCAAATTCATGCACTGCAAATCCACCGTTGCTCAAATCAAATTCACCCTTGTGCAAATCAAAGTAATCGTTTTGGAAATCATATTCATTTTTTTGCCAGTCAAATTCACCCTTTTGCACTGCAAATCCACCGTTGTTAAAATCAAAATCACCCTTTTTCACTACAAATGCAGCCTTTCGCAAATCAAATACTCCCTCATGCAAGAGAAAGTATTTCTACACAAATATTTATTGAAAAAACATCGAATGCAAATTAATTGATAAGAAATTAAAAATGTCATTAATATTTTATCACAAATAGTATATTAGATACTTATCTAAAAGCTCAATTCATTAAATTTGTAGCACGTATTAAGTAATTCATAATTAGATTTAAATAAATATCTAATATACCTCCTTGCAATAAAAGTGTAATATATCTTGTATGATTTCTTATCAATGAATTTTCATTTGATGTTGTTTTACATGAAATATTTATGTAGAGATATTTATTTTACTGGAAAGGCGAATTTAATTTGCGTGAGGGTACATTTGACTTGCAAAAAAGAATGAATTTAATTTGCAAAAGTGCGAATTTGTAGTGAAAAAGGTTGACTTGTAGAGCAAAACCTGTAGCAGGCAAAACGAAAGAACGAATAAAACATAGCAGAAGTAAAATAAGAAAAAGAACGAAATGAAGAAAAAAATCTAGAAATTTAAATATCCGGAGACAAAGATTAAATAAAATGTCGTTGACAATATTAGCTAATTTAGAGCAATTAAACCACTGTCGTAATTAAAATTTAGCATCGTATTTAACATCAGATTTACCATACGATTAAAACGACGGGGTCTTAACTTTTTTTTAATTAATTCATTGTGATAACATTAGGAAATATAACATAACAAACCTGTGTGTCACGAAAGTATCACTTGTTTATGTAAAATAATAATTGGATATTAGGGTCATCCTTATCATTTAATGGGACGTTTTTATCTCAAAGCTTGCAAGGAAGTTTTATCGATAAAAAGCTGTTAATATTATCGGTATAAATGGTACCAAGCCTTTACGAAGGAACATTGAAGTTGATTTTCTAGTTCAAAAGAATTTACCGCGGATAATCGGGTTTATTTGGATCTTCAGATAATCCGCAGTTTAAACGTCGATCTTATCTAACTTTAAATAGGATTTAAACGGATAAAGAAGATGGATCTTGGAATTATTATTGCTAGCATTCATCATAGGCTTGTTAAAGTAAATAGGTAAACGGAACATGAATAGTTGAATATCTAATGTAATTCTAACATCTGTTGCATTTATCTTACTTACGGAATAAAGTTTTTGATCCAAAGGAAAGTAAATACTAGTTAAATAGTAGTAATAATAAATATATTACTACTACTACTATTATTATTTATATATACTTATAAATAACGAATAACTGAGAAGGAGAAAAAACATTATTTACGTGTAGAACCTGAGAATATGGAATTAAGAAAAGATAATTAGTATACGAAGGAAATTGTTTTATTTCTTAATATCGTTAAGAATATACAATTTTATTTTACAGTGATATAGTAATAGAATCATTCTAACTATAATTAATTCAATGATTATTTTAATATATCAAAATCGTATTACAGTTCAGAAACTCAGATTTCCTTCATTGCCGAAATGAAAATTCGCGATTGCTGGTTTGCCGGTATAAGCTGCTGATTACAACCTGATTAATTAAATATTTAATTTAATTTCAATATGGAATAAAAAATACAATGAACATTCGCACAGAATTATTTCACTTCTCAATTTTCCAAGCAATATACAAGATTATTTTGTAATAATTTTCTAGCAGAATTATCCAAACTTTACTTTCGATAATAAGCAGCTGATTAGAACCTGAGTAATTAAAAATTTAATTTAATTTCAATATGGAATAAAAAAATACAATGGACATTCGCACTGAATTATTTCACTTCTCAATTTCCCAAGCAATATGCAAAATTATTTTATAATAATTTCCTAGCAGAATTATCCAAACTTTACTTTCGATAATAACAATTTGAAAATTTAAAGTTATAATGCTTTTCACGAAACGAAATGAACATCAATTCCGCGCTATACGGCAATCTTTGAAATGAAAATTCATAGAACTTCTTCACGCGAGAAAACTCTAGCAATTTCGTAAAAAATAATGCCTGTCCGCGCCGTTGATTCAGGCCACACTCGACTAATTCGCAAAGAACCGAGACAGCCTAACGAGCGCATCTCACTGCAATTCGGGTGCATGTAAATCTCACCAGAAGTTTCCCAATCGATCCCTGAAAGCATCGAGCGAAACCTCTCGAGATGATCTTCTCCCGCGTAATCTGCATCCGCGTTTCTTCGCCACGGGACACTTTTTATTTTACAAACAAACGTCGCGTTGCATGGCAACAAGCCTCTGGTCCGGCCGGTGCATCCTAGCGGTCAGTGCAACATAACTGCACTTGCTTCTGCCACGGCTGGACTCTGGCTCGGTGCACGGAATTACCGTGGATCACTCGTGTACGCGTCAGGGTCTCTCAAATGGGCAACTTTTTAGGTTCTTTTTGCTTTCTTCATTTATATTTTTTCGACTTCAAGTGATATACTCGTTTAGCCTGGGACTTATTGTTTCACAGTGGGTCCAAAATTTGACACGTGCAGTTTTCTTGAAATATCTTTCAATTTTTAAAGTAAGCCATTATTATTAACAGGTTACACGCCATGGTATTTTGCTGGCTTCATCGTTTCTATTGAAGTGAAAGTTTTTCTATTAAAGTCACAGCGTTACAAAACAGAAATTTTGAAGGCACGAATAGATATATAGTCGGCAGGACCTTAACTTTAGAACGATAATACTTAAATACTTAATGTATTAGAAATTCATGATTATTACTATTTAAAAGACATATGAAATTTCATTGAAGTCGATAGAGCCGGTCACCGGTGAACCTATGGTATTCAACGTGTTAACTACGTTTATTAGCGTCTTTTGACAAACATAAGAAGTATGTTTACCATGATAATATAATAAACGTTGCCTTCTCTGACGTTACTATAATAGTATAGTATGTTCACTATGTTCCTTTAATAGAAAATAGACTACGAGTCACGAAAGACCTTAAGGATTTTAGTGTGATCTTTTTTAAAGAACGGATGAAGATTAACCCCTTGCCATACAACAACGAGGGACACTCGTGACACGATGAATGGTATAGGTGGAAGTTTTGCAAAAAATGTTAAATTAAAATTGTATAGCCTGTTTACTATAATTCTTTTTTTTATCTACTTGTCATGCAATAACGAGGGGCACTCGTGACACGATAAATGGAACAGGAAATTTGGAAGTTGATCAAAAAATGTTAAATTAAAATAGTAGAGTATGTTTACTATAATTATTCTTATTAACCTCTTGCTGTATAATAACAAGGGGCACTCGTGACATGATAAATGGAATAGGAAGTTTTGAAGATTTCCAAAAATGTTAAATTATAATTGTATAGCCTGTTTACTATAATTTTTTTTCTTATCTCCTTGTACAATAACGAGGGGCACTCGTGACACGATAAATGGAACAGGAAATTTGGAAGTTGATCAAAAAATATTAAATTAAAATAGTAGAGTATGTTTACTATAATTCTTCTTCTTATCTCCTTGTCGTACAATAACGAGGGACACTCGTGACACGATAAATGGAATAGGAAGTTTTGAAGTTGATCAAAAAATGTTAAATTAAAATAGTAGATTATGATTACTATAATTATTCTTTTTATCTCCTTGTCGTACAATAACGAGGGACACTCGTGACACGATAAATGGAATAGGAAGTTTTGAAGTTGATCAAAAAATGTTAAATTAAAATAGTAGATTATGATTACTATAATTATTCTTTTTATCTCCTTGTCGTACAATAACGACAGGCACTCGTGACACGATAAATGGAACAGGAAGTTTTGAAGTTTTCCAAAGAATGTTAAATTAAAATAGTAGAGTATGTTTACTATAATTTTCCTCATTAACCCCTTGTCGTACAATAACGAGGGACACTAGTGACACGATAAAGGGAATAGGAAGTTTTGAGGTTTTCCAAAGAATGTTAAATTGAAATAGTAGAGTATATTTACTATAGTTGCTCTTATTAACTTCTTGCCGTACAATAACGAGGGACACTCGTGACACGATAAATGGAATAGGAAGTTTTGAAGTTTTCCAAAGAATATTAAATTAAAATATCAGTGGGTCACGATACGATCAAATTATTTCAATGCTGTTAATATTGCGTTAAGTTATAAGCTATGTCAGAAATCAGGGATAAATTGTTATTTCAGCAATTAATTCTGAGTTATTGCGCATTCAGTTAGAAAAGAAATCGTACGGCAAGGGGTTAATGAACGGTTTTTTCTCGCTGCTCAACCATAACTTTTCGCAGAATGTAAAACATTTCGGACTGTTTGGGCATCCACTTCTTTTCCCGAATATATTGCGATCTTAACAGCTACACTTCTGGCACCTGCAAAAGCATTTTTTGCTGCTTCTTTGACGATGTCTCTTCGTTCTATATTTGCAAGTACTTGCGGACAACCTGATCGTAGTTTGTTTTCGACGCTATCAGTTTCCTGAAATTGTTTTCCTACATTTCTCACTGGCGAGAAACGTAAATTTAATGAATTACAGATTTTCAGTAACTTTCACCGCTTTTATATAATGAAATAATTTCATTTCGTACGCGCAACGGTAACTCGCTCTTCTTCGTAGCTATGATTCCTGTTCAAAGTGTAAACACAACTGATTATTATGTTAACTCAGAAGAGCGATTCGTAAAACCAAATCCTGTTTATATTTATGTCCTTCGAACTAAATTTGACGCGTATGAAAGCTAGTAACACTTATCCTTGTAGCAGAACCGAACGTGTGCCAATACTTTTCTTACTGTGCAATTTTCGTTTCCTTAACTTCGCTTCCTTGGAACAAATAACTGAGAATTCTCAGTCGGCACACTATTAACCCTTTCAACACTGAATTTTATTTCTCCAGATAATGACTAATTTTTAGCAGTATATATTTCGCGACACAGGAAATGGAATAAAAATACGACTGAGAATGAAATATATTTTTTTTTATTTTAGGAGTTTTCAGATTTTCAGCTGGGATAGCATAGATCCCAGTAGCACGTTACTGCTGGGATATTTTTAACCCAGCAGTAAATATTGTCATATAAACAAAATAATATGTGGAAATAAATTGTACAATAATAACATGAAAAACATCCCAGTAGTGTTGTAAGGGTTATGTGTCAAAATACATTAATAAACATAGTTAATGTAGATTACAGAGTAAAACTGGGCGTGTCAATACTTTTTTGACCCACCGTAGATGGGTTTTGAATCACCGACACTATAATATATCAAATGTATTTATATATTTTTTAATGGCTATGATATATTAACCAGTTAACTGCGTTCGACGTGTATATACGTCGATCCAGAGCTCTACTGCGTTAACCTTTTTAACAGAAAATTGTACATTTCTTATCGAATAAAAATGTAATCTTTCGTTTTCCTTTTACCGTAAAATTGATAATAGCAACATTTACCTTGCGTTCGACGTGTATACACGCCGCTGCTTGATTTTAATGCGGCAACCTGCGAGACATTTTAAATTAAATTCCGCAGTTAACTGATTAAACTTTTCTCAGACCACTTATATGTGTCGCTAGTCCTCAAATGGTTAAACGTAATCATGTTAACCCCTTGCCCTACGAGTTCTTTTGTAACTGCCTCCGCAATAATTGAAAATTAAATTGCTAAAATAAAAATATGGCAGTGACTCCTGATATACCTTGGAATTTAAAGCAATATTAACACTAGATTTACGGGCGTGAAATCTGGTAAATTGCAATATATTAAGTAAGGACTTTGAAAAAAGAGGGATCAAGCGGCAAAGATGGTAATTCGTTAAGTCATTAATGTATTATAAAATACACGTGAATTATCTACTGTACAGCGTCTCTGTGAATTCGAGAAATGTTTATAACACAAGTAGGAACCCGTCAATTTGACCGCTTCCGTAAATCTAGTGTTAACAACATAGGGATAGTATTATCGTGTCGTGTTCCACTAATACTTTCAATTTGACAATTTCTGAGACTTTTCAAAATTTCCTGTTACTGCAACCGCAACACGAATGTCACTCGTTGTTATATGGCAAGGGGTTAACCCATTCACTGCCAGGAAAACTAAGGAGATATATCTTTGCTTGTTAAAATTTGAGAAGATGACAGAAAGTTTTTAGAACATTGGTTTCATTAATCAAAAATATAATCTCGCCATGTGTAATGATACGAAGAACATTTTTGTTCCAAAATTTCTATACACGCTCGACCATTATTGTTAACTTATTAATTCAGACTTATAGTGCAGCTACGAGATATCTCGTAATTGGCAGTCAATGGGTTAAAAACATTTGGCTCCGCAGCGGAGCCAACGGAGCGCTAAGGGTTAAACCAGAATCCTCCCCAAAATATCTACCAGAAAAACAGTACCAATCATCATCCCACTCCGAGCCAAAGGCCCAAATACAATAAAACGAATAACTTATCATCTTCCGTAATGAAGAACTTCACATTCAATTACCCAGACTGTACACCGTAAAAAAACATGCTCAAAAAAACCGCCAACTGTGCGGTCTCCTGATTCCAACACGACCCCATCTCCGCAGCATTCTAAGACGTCCTCGGTGCATCAGCTCAAAAAGCAAAACACTAATCGTCCTCCAAGTTTGAGAAGCGCTGTCCAAGTGTAAACCTGTCGGTGCATCCGACGTCGGTGCATCAAGCAGATGTAGAAGATTGGATGTAACTTAACAGGACCGTCAACCACAGTCGGCTCTAGTTGGGACTTGTGCGAGGACATACGAGCGTAGAAAAGCGGCCGTATTTCCGGCTAGGTAGCCGACCGGTCTTCTCCAGTCTGCGCGACCAGATTCTTCTCTCTATTTACGCGAGAAACGTCGCTCTTATTCATAACGCCAACGTGTCAGGTGATTGAGCTGCGCCTCGCGTGCTTCGCTTTTTTCTACTGCGAAATTCGAAATGCCTTTTGCCAGGTATTCAGAGATGTTTCATCGGCGCTCAGAGTGCTATTGCGTTCTCGTTTTACTGTTATCTCGAGGTTCTTGGGTTTTAGAAATTTGGAAATTTCTTTTTCACGATGAAGAGCGACACGCTGGCGTTGCTAATGGGACATGGATTTCTTCTTTTGATTTAGAGCGCTGGTTGGAGCATTTTTTGTAGGATTGTTTTAGAATAGTATATCTGTTGGGCTGCTTTTTTTAGAGGTTTCGAACTGTTGATTATTCCGTATCGTTGAAGGCAAATTAACCTATTGTTCTCGCGGTTCGGTTTCTTGAAAAGGTGATTATGGAATTCTAAAGGGCAAGAGGTCTTCAAAAGGTGATTATTTGTACCTGAAAATTGATTTCCCTGAGTTCACTCGTTTTTGTTGTAACTGTTTATAACGCTTATAACAGGTTATCTCGAGGTTCTTGGGTTTCAGAAATTTGGAAATTTCTTTTTAACGATAAAGAGCGACACGCTGGCGTTGCTAATGGCCGATGGCTGTTGGGTTGTTTTTTTTTTAGAGGATTGGAAGTGTTCATTATTTTGGAGCGTTGAAGGCAGATTAACCAATTGTTCTCGCGGTTTAGTTTCTTCAAAAGGCGATTATAGAATTCAAAAGATGAATATCCAAAGGGTCAAAGGTCTTCAAAAGATGATTATTTGTACGTGAAAATTGATTTTCTTGAGTTCACTCATTTTTGTTGCAACTGTCTATAACAGGTCATCTGTGTATCTCAAAGAATGCAATTCTCTTCATTTGTATTATGCGTTAACTTATCTTTATTTATAGTAAGCGTTATCTGTTGGGCGGGACGTAGGTGATGTGCTTCATTATTTACATTTTTATACTTATTTTCAAGTAACATTTAAAAGCCTTTATACGATTTATTGTAAATTTTCGGCTTAAAGTGACATTATAATGAACAGGCGGTGTTTGTGAACTGACGAACAAAGGCCGACAGTTGAATACGATTTAACACTAGAACTACCAAACCAGTCAAAATGACTGGTACACATTTTTTTCCAAAAATTCTCAAAGTTTATAGGAGACCCATTGGAGAAATATTCTACGTCCGTCTCAAAAAACATAAATGACCGAATCGATCATCTTTTCCACCTCTGAATTCCCCTTTTTCAAAGTTCTTATTTAATATATTTAAATATAACAGATTCAACGCCGATAGTTCTAGTGTTAAAATAAACATTGTTGCTGCATTGGCAATGCTTGTGTTTGGAGCCTGCTATATTTGTGGCGGAAATAATAATAAATATAGGGTAAGTTGCGAAGTATCTTCAAAATTTATATGTCATAATTAGACTGCGGATGTTTATGCATTTATGGCAAATTTAACGAAACTAAAATACACAAAAAGTATGTAATATAAAAAATAATATCTGAAATATCCAAGATACGGCATTCGCTGTAAGATTCAGCGACTGAAAGAGTCCTCTACTTGGACTCTTCTTTATTCTGCGTTTATCAAACTTGAAATTTGCATAAACATCCGCAGTGTAGTCATAATAATACGATACGTGCAAATACATTATGTATTAATTGTTCTTAATTTGTAATAAATATTATACAGGGTGGAGCGCTATCTCTGTCCACCTTGAATACTTCCGTTGTTTGTACTAATATGAAAAAGTGTTATATTCAAAACTTGCACAGTATAGAGTGGGACATATTGCGATACAAACATTTTTTGCGTGGGTGAAGACGTAGAGGAGATTTTCAAGGTTTGTTCTCTGTTTTGTAAACAGTTTCATAATTATAGCCAGTCTTACAGTATAACTGAGTACAAATAAAGGAATTGTGCATAACTTACAACGAATGAAATTGATTAGACAAGAGTTCTCTCAGGCTAGAATAATTAAACTCATAGGAGATGAAAGTTAATAGGCTGTTCTCTGTTCTATAGGGAGTTTCACAATTATAGTCAATTTTACTGTATTACTAAGAGCAAGTAATGAAATTTTACATATTTTACAATGGGAAAAATGGATTAAACGATCGTTATTTCAGATTAGAATAATTAAACTCGTAGGAGATAATATTTACAACGAGAGAAATTGATTAACCGACAGTTCTCTCAGGTTAGAATAATTAAACTCATAAAAGATCAAGATTAATAGGCTGTTCTCTGTTTTATAGACAGTTTCATAATTATACTTAATTTTACTGTATTACTGAGAACAAATAAAAATATTATACGTAACGTACAACGGAAGGAATTAATTAATACTAAAACTACCAAGTCGGCTAAAATCACCGGATTTTAATTTTTTCTAAACATTTCCCTAATTGACATGGGAGCCACTCAGTAAATATTCCATGTCTATCTTATAAAGTACAATTTTTTTTATGTGATCATCTTTTTCACCTCTTAATTCCTTTTTTTACGAAGCACTTATTTACTATTTTTAAATATAACAGATTGAAAGCTAGTAATTTTAGTGTTAAACGAGAATTATCGAAGTCGAAAATAATTAAACTCACAGAAGATAAAGAATAATATGCTGTTCTCTATTTTATAGACTGTTTTACAACAAATTCTATGAAACACGCAACGTAAGAGACGCAATAAATAAAATCATAGCAAATGTATATCTTTATGAGAGATTATCCTCAATAAACGAACAGAATGTTGAAAAACCGCGACGATAGATACCTCAGAGTCATCTAAACACTATAAATAACAATCTTTAAAAAAATTAAACGATCGTTAAACGTTCAACCTATCAAGATTCCTATGGAAATGAATAGCCGGTGATTTTATTAGAAAATCAACCGCCATAATAATTTGTCGACCCGACTGTTCTCTTGTAAATCACTCCGTGGAGATCTAAACGCGGTTTTATTAGCAGTATATTTGCATATTTCCTTGCGAGTTCATTTTTACTGTTGAACCGCATCCGATGCAGGTTGCATCGCGTGCGTTGCACGGTGCATTGCGATTTCTAGCGTAACGTTTAGTGCCAATAAATTCGCTCGCACTTCTCTTCGGCTAATGTGCACACACACACGCTGTTTTACGTTCACTCGGGATCGGCGAAGAATGAAAAACGTTTACTCGCTCCTTCAAGAATAACAGGACGTAGATTTTCACTTGGTGATTTTCTGTTATTCGCGAAACTGGTACGAAGAAAGTGGCTTATCTTGATACAGGGGCTACGGTGGGTAAGGAAGTAAAGGTTTGGACTCGTAATTTGTAGGCTGGAGTTCAAATCCCTTATCGGCACTGAGCATTGTTTCTTTAACACCATTCCTACCGACACTTCACGTATACCTTTTCCTACCGCAACAGGTCAATTTGTTAAATGATAATTTTTTCCCAGAAAATGAACAGTAAAAAAAGAAGTGAATATTGAAAAATAATGTATTATAATGTGAATATATTATACGTATATTTGAGGAAAAGTCGTGAAGTTTAAAGGCGATTCAAGTACGTTGTATACAGGAAATTCTAATCGAAATTTTAAAAACGGTCATTTGACCGGTCGTGGTAGGAATAGTGTTAAGAGTGTTAGTGCCTAATGTGAGCCTGCATTCAGATCATAGCATGTATGGCATACATTGTATGCCGTCGCCGCTGCGACGACCAGCGTGCGTGGTTCCGTTGCCGAAACGACGAGAGGCGCTGCTTATAAACCTTAAGGGGGGATTCCCATTTCACGGCTTCAAAATTTTTTTTTTATTATTATTATTATTATTGTAGTTCATACTCTTGAGAAACAATGTGCAAAACTTCAATCCGAAATTCGTTGAATTGACAAAGTTATGAGTCAATAACGAACTCGGCGCGCACGTATGCTGAGATAGCGAGCGGGCAATACCCGAGAGGTTCCTGTTTAGTGTAGTAGGTATATAGTCTTTGACTTTGACTTTGAGACTCCACCCATCCGTCGGTGTCAAATTCAAAGTTGGTGGGGTGGAAATTGAATGCTCTATGAGTGATTAAGCCAGGTAAACAGCCGAACGCTGGTTCCTGGAATGAAAACTGTATGTAAAACTTCAAATGCGTTTTTCTCGAAACGGGTTTTTTCTGTACGGCCGACATGATATCTCCGGAACTATTCAGTCGATTGCCTTCAAATTTGGCACAATTCTCGAAAAAACATCTGTCTTCAGTGTGAACTACGAAAGAACATATACATGTACAACTTTTTGTTTTATAAACAAACGTGTGACGAAATTTGTTGCGAAAAAACAAAATTTTTTTTCCAACCGTCGCAGTTTCTTTAGTTTTTGGAAAAACAAATTGTCCGTAGTTCATACCAGAACTATATTCATAAGGAGTGAATTGCCATTTGAATCTTTTGTTTCAAACAACTTTAAGATCAATTATCGTGTCGGCCAGCGACCGGGAATTTTCAGGAGGCGTCCCACCTCAAACGACGTAAATGCCATAATTTTCAAGATAATCAATTCAAAATTGAACTGTAGTTCCCAGAATACATAATAACTATACGTGTGAATTATGACAAAGATTTATCTAATGGTTTCCTTAATAAAAATTCCTAAAAAAACACGATTTTTCAACACTTGAAATAGGAATCCCCCCTTAAACACAGTCTTTGACCGAAAGTAGAAGTGAACGGATTAGTTTATGCACTAAGGAATAATTAGTTTATGTATGTTATGTAATAGTTTATCCTTTATGGTTTTCTGAATTGTGTTTTATGTATTAGAGTCTGCTTTTTGTGTTTGCTTCCCATTGTTGATTATTTATTAAATTCGTTTATGTTATTCTTGTTCCGTTTCCTCCCTTACATTTCTAAATTCTCATTGAATATATTAGGTTGGAAACTATGAAACGGACGTTGAATAAGAATAAAAAACAAAAAGCGTTATTTTTCTCATTATTTATTATATTCAATCGAAATAACTTCCATTGGCATCTACGACTTTCTGCCAACGACTGGACAAGTCATATATGCCTTTTTGAAAGAAATCTTTCTTTTTAGAGTTAATAAAGAATTCAAAGTCTTTTATAATATCATTTCGGTTATTGTGTTTCTTTTCTCTTAAAAATAATTCGTAATTACGAAAAAGGTATTAATCGGTCGGTGAAATATCGGGTGAATATGGAGGATGTGGCAAAATTTCATATTGTAGAGAAGTTAATTTGTCAACAGTAATTGAAGCTTTATGTGGTCGTGCGTTATCATGCAGTAATATTGCGCCGTGCCGATTGAGCAATGCTGGTTGTTTTTTCATAAGCTTCTCATGTATGACATCAATTTCATGACAATACGACACCGTTGTTATGGTTTCACCTGGTTGTAGGAAGGAATAATGGATCACTGTTTGGGCATTCCACCATATGGTAACCATAATATTTTTCTGATGAAATTTCGGCTTCGGGTGTGTCCTGGGCGTGTATTCTAATCTACCCATTTGCTTGATCGCTTTCGATTATCATGCAAAATCCACTTTTCATCACAAATGATGATTTGGTGTAAAAACGGCAATGGTGTATTGCGAAGCAACAAAGATGCGCACTTGTTCTTGCGGTCAATCATCCGCAGTTGCGTCAGTTCGTACGGCACATATGAGTCCAATTTTTTTACTTTATTTATTGTACGCAGATGTTTTAACACAGCCGTATGGCTAGTTCCTAGTTTAGACCCAAGTTCGCGAATAGTTGTGTGTGAATCGGATTCCACAGTCATCCTTCATTCCTAGTTATCAATATTGTCCGGTGGTCTTCCTCGAGGCTCGTTGATGATACTCTAATTGCCAGAACGAAATTTTTGGAACCAATATCGAGCATTTTTTTCAGTAGTGGATCCATCTCCGAATGCGCGATTAATGTTTCTCGAAGCTTGAGCTGCGATATGATTCAATTTGAAGTCGTACAAGAAAAGTAAATGTAAATCGCGTTTTGTTTCCATTTGGTTTCGGAGAAAAATAATATAAAAATGGGATACAAACACGAAAAAATTTTACGAAATGAGTAAGAAGAATACCTTTGAACTTTATAAATAAAAATATCGAGCACACGTTACAATGAACCTCTCTCAGTCGCAGCTGAACACAGACTAAACAAAAACGCCCGTTTCATAGTTTCCAACCTAAAAGTATAATCTTGTTGGTTTGGAATTCAGCTAAAACAGTACACATTTTTCGAGAGGTGACGGCGGAGAATTTGAATTTGGGTACACTGATTGTGAATCCGAATACTTTTCTCATTTCGGCGGGGACGTACTGTTTTAACTGGGTTCTGAAGCATCGAAGCTATGATACATTAAATGATAATTTAGCAAAATTTCCCAGATGTGAAGGGAATTTTATTTTGTTGATCTTAGCTATTATGATCATTGCTATGATATACTGGAATCGAGTATAGTATAGTGGGCCCGAATTCGAATTCTCAGCCGTTATCTCTGGGAAATTTTGCTAAATTATCGTTTAATGTGTCATAGCTTCGATGGTTCAACAGCTACCTAAAACAAAAGGTCCCAGACGTAATGAGATAAATATTCGAACTCACAATCAGTGGGCCCGAGTTCAAGTTCTCCATCGCCACCTACAGGAAATTTGGCTAAATCATCATTTAATAGGTATGTCACAGCTTCGGTGGTTTGGGACAGACCTAAGGCTATTGGTTCTATGTGAAGTAACCATAGCAATTAGGGAGATATGTCGAGTAAAATTTTGCTAAATCATCACTTAATATATCATAGCTTTGGTAGTTCGAAAGTCACCAAAAATAATAGGTCCTAGGCAAAGTGACTATAGAATTTAGGCACCTATGGTGATTAAAGGCTTAAAAGTTCGAATTCGTTATCAGCGGTGTTCAAGTTTAAACCCTCCGCCGTCACGACTGAGAAATTATTTGTAAATCATCATCAGATATCATAGCCGCGGTGGTTCCACGATCAAATAATATGGGGTGGTTCCACCCCAATATGGGGTTTATTTATCTCTCATTGTCAAATAGGAAAGTTATAGCAAAAGTCTCTTGCAAGTTTAAAGACTACGCCGTGAAATATCTTTTGATATTCTATATCAGAGGTGCAGAAATTTTGCACGCCAGAGCCGTCTTTGGATGAGCTCCGCCTGCTACTCCTTCCCATGCACTTGAGAGCTCGCTGATTGCTTTGCCTTTCACTTGCCAGGTGCGGACCTATTGGCACGAGCGCGGAGGCGCATTGGGGCGACATTCATAGTTAATCTCGCGCTGCAAAAGACGTGCCTCGCATTGGAAAAACGTACCACGCACGTCGGTCACGGAGATCAAAACGACGTGCGTGGCACGTCTACTAAGGTTATTCGTTGAAGAACAGCTCCAGATCGCACCACGTCGAGTGTAGGGTATAACAAAAGTATTTGTAGTGAAAAAGTATGCTCAGATATATCTTAAATCAAATACGATTAACAGATTTTAAAGTTTTTAGACTTCTACCGATGGTTTTGGCGAAATCGACCACTACGTTACGCCTTACGGCAAAATAGTGTTGCGTTCTCGCACGCACAATTGCAAATTAATTTCCAGCGTAAGTAGTTAAAAAGTCCGCGATAGTATTGGATTGGCAAGAAAGTAATTTCGGTTTTGTAATATGAAATGAAACTTAATCTTTTTTAACAAAGAATGAACTTTAATAAGCATTTTCCATTTTGTTCGATGACCTTTTGCCATCTTTTAGACCAATTTATGATTCCGCTCTCATAGCAATTCTGGTATTTATCATCAAAAAACTGAGCAAGGTGCGATTTTAGACTAAACATTCGAATTAATCATTTGGTTCCTTGGAAGCAGCTCTAACTACACAACACCCACCAAATTGACGGCATACCTTATGTTTGATACAATTCAGCTTTCGATGTGGTTTGTATAACAAAGTAATGACAAATTAAAATATGTCGGAAATATTCGTTTTTGCACTCCATATTAAAATTCACACTAAACTAACAATTGCAAACAAAATGAAGCACAATTTGTTTCTAAATCCTGCCAAAGGTGACAACTTTCAATTTTCAGAAGCAAAAACTGATAACATTGTCAGAAGTCTTCAAATTAAACGTAACATTAGCTATCGACGAAAACCGAAAATTCCTGTCTTGCCAACCCAATAGATCGTCGGGCTTTATCGCGCCAAAGAATACATTGTTGTCACTGCGGCCGCCTTGGCGATGCATTTTACAATCTTGTCTAGTTTCTCGCTAACAAAATATCAATAGGTTTCCACATCACCCATTGGGTACTATTGCCAACGCGCTTTTTTTGCAGTGGTATCCCCTGTAGGCCTATTCCACTGCATCGATGCCCTTTTCCGCTGAATCATTGGTGAAAAACCGCGTTAAAAAACAGATTACGAAAATATTTTGCAGTTTATTATACATATGAGCACCCACCTCATCGATTTCAATGATTTTTGGATATGTTGTCGGGATCATATCAATCAGTCATTTACATCGGTGGACCCTCATCTGTATAATTACTACAAAATATTTACGTGATTTAATTTTCAACGCGGTTTTTCACAACGATTCAACGGCAAAGGGCATCGATACAGTGGAATAGGCCTACAGAGAATACCAATTGCAAAAAAGCGCGCATTGGTACAGTACTCCATGGGTAATGTGGAAGCCTATTAACACCTTGCTAGCAGGAGATTAGACAGGATTGTATAGTATATTGCCAAGGCGGCTGCGCCGGTAACATTCTTCGACGTGCGAAAGCTTGGCGTTCTGCTGTCGCGAAGTTTTTGAGATATCAATGTCGCCCCCACACGTCTCCACGTCTGTGCCAGTAGGTTCGGCCCTGACGCTGAGTCAGTGACATCTCGGTTGTGCGTATGGGTTGATGGGATTTTCGTAAAGAAATGGTTTTATTAAACACAGGATAGGGGGTCAAAAGTGCCCTTGAACCGATTTCAATGGGTGAGTTGTCATTCGATAGAGAATGCTCTGCGACCATTGCATACCAAATTTTAACCCTGTATCTTGACCGAAAGCTTAGTTATAGGGTAAATTCAAAAAACAGGTTTTTGCCTTTTTCCCTAATTATTGAGGAGCAAAAAATTCCGCTGCTGTTGAATGGATGACCCAAATTTTAATAGATAACCGAGCACACAGTTTAAAAGTAAGTGAATTACCTCACTTCTTTCGATTCTCATGCAATTGTTTGAAATGGGGAAACATTGAAAATCACAAAATGGACATACTGTATCAAAAGTATGCAAAAGTAACAACTGCTCATTACGTTTCAGATCGAAATGCGAAAATGCGAGAAAAATCTGAAAAAAATTTCAAACGTGTATCGGCACGTGTAGAATATATGAGAATTTTTTCAAATTTTTTGCTCCTCAATAAATAGGGGGAAAAAGACAAAAACCTGTTTTTTGAATTTACCCCATAACTACCCGTCAAGATACAGGGTTAAAATTTGGTGCGCAATGGTCGCAGAGCATTCCCTTTTGAATGACACCTCCTCCATTGAAATCGGTTCAAGGGCACTTTTGACCCCCTTATCCTGCATACCCTTTCTGCACCTCTATTCTATATTTCATTGAACTCTTGGAAATTACGGAATAAAATTACAATTTGAACCTTTCGGTGTTCTTATTGTTCTGTGTCTATCCAGGATTTTCTAATTAATTCCATACTCTCATTATCTGCCACGCACTATTTATTGAATGCTTGAAGATTAACAATATGTAATACATCGGTAACTCCCATAATTTTATTATGAACATTATTTTAGCTGCTCAAAAAATCATTTGTCGATTTTGTAAATTTAAAACTATAGCATACAAACAGTGAATCCAATATGGGGTTTATTTATCTTTCATTGTCAAACTGGATAGTTATAGGAAAAGTCTCTTTGCAAGTTTAAGAACTACGCTGTGAATTATCTTTTGATATTCTGCATTCAATTGAACTCTTGAAATTACGGAATAAAATTACAATACTCCCAGAAATAAACTACACGCATGCTCGTTAGGTTTCAAATAAGACGAGTGCATTCCGCGTGAATTTCTGCTACCAAGTCTATCCGTTATACGCCAAATGAATAATTCATGGGGAACGTGCAGCCTCGTATCATCGGAACGAAGTGAAGCCGATTGCATTCAACGTTCGATTTTTGCAAAGGAATTAACAATCCTTTCTCATTTCGATACTCCTTTTATATTAAAGACAATTGTTTCTCGATAGCAGAATGTTTTATTGATAGCGTTAGCGATTTAATTCTTCGTGGATGGATACTTCTTCAAGTATTAGGTGACAATCATTTATTTAATAATTGGGGACCGTCTTTTTGTTAAAAAGGCAATGGATTGTCCCTCTATGATCTGAATTGTTTATCAATTCTGAATGTTGCTCGTTCGATAGTACATCGGTAAATGTTAAAAAAAAAGAATGAATTTGTCTTGATTTAAGAGCATTTAAAGAAGAAATATTGTGACTTTAACAACAGGGTTAGGTCAGAGTGACGTCAGTTAAGGGGTAAAAACTGCAAATTATTATTTGCGCGTTCACATTTCAATGATTGTATTTCACTTTAAAGTTTCATCTAGAACTAATTTTCTTCTTTAACTACCAAAAAATTGTTAATACCATTTTTACGAATGTGGTCTGTTTACATATTCAATGTTGACTATTCCTATTTCTGCAACTCCTTAAATATACTTACACATATTTTTATTTGTTAGATTTATAGTAGTAATGATATTACTATAGTGTAATTATGCTAACTTATAACTTAAGCATAGAGCTGAAATCTGGGACGTCAGAGTCGAAGATGAAAGATACTCTCAAGATTTCTGTCTCGTGCAGTCTGTATCAAACGACTTCTATCGATCAATTGAACACTATATCATTCCCTAAGGTCCTTAAAATAAATAAATTGCGATTGTGAGGCAATGGTTACCATACAATCACCAATACAGCCAGTCTGTCTCAGATCCCAAGGGCAAAACTTAAATTAAAAAAATCAATTTTGCAGAAGAAAGCACCCAATATATTCATTTTATTCTTTAAAACAAACAAATTGCCATTGTGGGGTAATGGTGACCATACAATCACTAATAGCGCCAAACTAATTCAGTCAATCTGTTTCAGACTCCAAGGGAAAAACTTAAATCGAAAAAATCAATCGTTCAGAATAAAGCACACAATATATTAATTTTATTCTTTAAAACACATAAATTTCCATTATGCTATGGTTACCATACAATCACCAATACAGCCAGTCTGTCTCAGATCCCAACGGCAGAACTTAAATCGAAGAAATCAATGTTATAGAAGAAAGTACTCAATATACACCTAATTTTGTTTTTACACGATAGATACGTTCCCGAAGAATACGTGTAAATATATTGTATCAATGGAAAAATAGAAGATTGATTCCAGTCCTAAGAAATCAGCAAAAATAGTGCAATAAACCAGGAGTTTTCATGTGATGATGTTAAACATTTTATTTCATAAAGATTGCACATGTATCATACAAAGTAAATTATCATTCGAAAAAGAAAAAAATATGTCACTAATTCATAAACACAAAAATTATGCAAGATAATATGAGTTACACGTAAAAAGGTTTCATTCGCTGTCACTTTCTGACAATAAACCCATAGGTTTGCGTAAGACTGCAATATTACTGCTATCACTAGAAATGTCTTTGTTATCGTCTTCGTGATCCATTGGTGAAATTCTTTCTGTAATCTCTGGAACAAAATTGGGACAACCTCCTGCGGTGCCGATGTTTCAGTGGATTTACACTAGAACTACCAAACCAGTCAAAATGACTGGTACACAATTTTTTCCAAAAATTCTCCATGCTTATAGAAGAGTCTTAGAATAAATATTCTATATCCATCTTAAAAAACATAAATCACCTAATCGGTTACCGTTTTCGCCTCTTGATTCCTCCTTTTTCAAAGTACTTATTTAATATTTTGAAATATGATAGATTTAACGCTGGTAGTTCTAGTGTTAAGAACGAATTCAATAATTAATAGTTGTGTTTCTGTTTTGGCTAGGCCACAGAAAAGCAAAATTTTCTTCTTAGAATTTGGGTCGATCGTGTTAAATGAAAATAAGTCGTGTGAAAGGAGAATCAAATTTTTTTTCTAATTCGTGTTAAATCAAAATCGTGTAAAAACAGAATTAGGTGTATGCATTTTATTCGTTAAAACAAATAAATTGCCATTGTGGGTCAATGGTGACCATACAGTCACTAATATCGCCGTACTAATATAGTTAATCTGTCTCAGACTGCAAAGGCAGGATTTATATCTCAAAAAACAGCTCTACAGAAGAGATCGCCAAATGTACTCATTTTATTCTCTAAAACTTTTTTTTACAACTCTTAACACTTTTTTTTTTCTTTACATTATACTGTCATGCCTACCGTAATTATTGGTGCTTTTCGATGTATACTAAAGGGCAATTTGCACGTTAAAAAGAATAAATAAATAAATAAAACAAATAAATTGCCATTGTGCGATGGTGACCGTACAATCACCAATGCAGCTAATCCGTCTCTCACTCCAAGGGCAGAACTTAAATCCAAAAAGTCAATCCTGCTGGTGAAAAATGTACAATATATTTATTTCATTCCATACTATTGCATAGAAGGCACTCTGATAAGTTGCAATCTGCTTGATGAAAAGTGCAAGACACAAAAGTATCGATTACGCAACCGCATTTTTATTCGTGCCTCGTCGAATCGCAAAATCACGGCGTCGATTTGGCGCCAGGTTCGATTTTACTGCAGTCCGATCGTCCTTCTTGATCGGAAACCATGGGGGGAATTCGAAAGGAGTTTCTAAGGTAAAATGCAAATTCCCCGTTGCATTGAAAAACATTCACGCGGAATTTTTTCATTCGCGGATCCGTGAGAAATTGAAATGAAAATCGGAGCGGATGACGTAATTCTTCATTTAGTAATTTGATAAGAAAACGATGCGGTTATTTGTTGAAAAATTGGACGATGGTTTCGAGGGTATTTAAAATCCTGTTTTATGTCATTTAGAAAACAGTTTGGCGTCTTATGGCGTACTGAGAGGAGTTATCTCATGTATTATCAGAGAGTTTTCTATATTTCCCAATACTCACGTCACGAATTTCGTGTTTATCGATTTCATTATCTGGAAATTCGATTTCCCAATAATACTCCGGCAAAATACCATTAAGATTTAGTCGAACGAGTTTCATAATGGCACGGGTTCTTTCAAAATATCGGTGGTATGCAGTTTTGTATTTTACTTTTATTATTGTAATCATTTAGTTAGAAGGAAGTATGTTTAATTTTTTGATTAACCATCAAAATTTAATGTAATTAATTTAAAGTTATTTTGTATGAATTTAATTTTAAATTTCGTTCAGATTTTCATATTGTAAGTAATTTTTAAATTCGGAGCTGCGTGGTATTCAGAGTTTAGTCGATCTTAATACAGTGATTCTTTCTATTCAATATTTTATTAAAAAAGAAAACATAAAATACACTTTCGGTTCTTCATATCGTAGGAGGTTAATCGTAGGAGAATAGAAATTTGTACTTTAAAGATTAGAAAAGACCTAACTGGAGGGCAAAATCAAAGAAAGTAAACTGTTTTTATTGCAAATTTAAAAATTAAGTAGTCCATAAAAGTAGAATCCCAAGACAGTCTACAACGAAAAGCAACCATCACAAGAAATGTTCTTAAAAATATTACAAAAATCCACCAAACCGAAACTTTAACAATTCTCAAATTTCGAAATTCAGCTAAAATATTACATAGAAACAGAAACAAATTTTGAAAATTACTAATCAAATTTCCATCACAAATCTGGACGAAAGATCTTAAACATCAGAGAACACTAAAACCAATCGTTTAAAAAAATTTTAAATCCATAACCTTTAGATCAAAGGTCACACAGAAAAAAAATAATTACTCAAAACTACTCGAAAAACCTTTTCCACCAAGCGGCGCAAAAAATCGCAAAAATCATCAGAGGACACAATTAATTCGAGATCACCAAAAACCAATCTTTCCAAAATATTTAAGGTTCAAAAGCTTTGGTTCAAAGATCCCACAGACGCAAAAACAATTACTCAAGACCACTCACGAAACTTCCCCCCAAAGCAGCACAAAAAATCTCAAAAATCATCAGAGAATATAAATAATGAATCGAACGCCAAGCCAATATTATAAAAATCTTATACTCCAAAACCTTTAGCACGAAGACCACATTGAAACAAAAGTAATTCCTCAAAACCACTCGCCAAACTTCACCCACACAACGGCACACAAAATCTCAGTAATCAACGCGGAACATAAATAATTGATCGAACATCAAACCAGTTTTATAAAAATCTTCAAATTCCGAAACATTTAGTTTAAGCATCACACACGAAAAGAAACAATTGCTCAAAACCACTCATCAAACTTCTCCCACAAAGCAGCACACAAATTGTCAAAAATCGTCAGCGAACATAAATAATTGGATACCACCAAATCTATTTCCAAAAAATCTTTAAACTCTGAAACCTATAGTTGAAACATCACACACGAAAAAAAAACAATTGCGCAAAACCGCTCGTCAAACTTCTTCCACAAAGCAGCACACAAAATCTCAAAAATCATCAGAGGTCATAAATAATTGGAAAGCACCATATCAATCTTCAAAAAATCTTTAAACTCTGAAACCTATAGTTGAAACATCGCGCAGGAAAAGAAACAATCCTCAAAACTGCTCGTCAAACTTCTCCCACAAAGCAGCACACAAATTCTCAAAAATCGTTACGGAACATAAATAATTGGAAAGCACCATATGAATCTTCAAAAATTCTTTAAACTCTGCAACCTATAGTTGAAATATCGCACAGGAAAAGAAATAATCCTCAAAACAGCTCGTCAAACTTCCCCCACAAAGCAGCACACAAATTTTCAAAAATCGTCAGGGAACATAAATAATAGGAAAGCACCATATCAATCTCCAAAAAATCTTTAAACTCTGAAACCTATAGTTGAAACATCACACACGAAAAAAAAACAATTGCTCGAAACCGCTCGTCAAACTTCTCCCACAAAGCAGCACACAAAATCTCAAAAATCATCAGAGGTCATAAATAATTGGAAAGCACCATATCAATCTTCAAAAAATCTTTAAACTCTGAAATCTATAGCTGAAACATCGCGCAGGGAAAGAAACAATCCTCAAAACCGCTCGTCAACCTTTTCCTACAAAACAGTACAAATTATCACGAAAATTATCAGAGGATTTAAATAACTGGAGAACGGAATCTAACGAAGTGCATGCGGGACCGCGATTCCAGACGATGCCCCCGTAATTTTCGTGGGGGTCATTATCACCGGGCGCACTCGCGCCCGAGGAAAGATTCTGAGCGCAGCCTTCAGTACAGTTATAACATCGGTGCGAGCCTGACGTCTCTCGGCTCTCTTTCGCATCGCGAAATTACCTCGACCGGGAACAAATCATCTTTTTCGTCAAATTAATTCAATCTTTTATAATACGAAGAAACATTGTCGAGAATGAAATTCCGGAGACTTTCACTGAGCCTTCATTCAAGGCGCTTTTTGTGAATGAAGTTGTTATCGGAGTTAAAGGCAAAAGAAACGTTCGGGAGACTTTGAAGTTGAGACTTGGGATTGGTGAATTAGTAGTCAAATTTGAGTTGGTACTTGGCGATTGTTTTTTAAATCGAGTTTGAAAGGATCTTTTGGTTTAATGGAGTTCTTTGAGTTAAGATTCTTTGGATGAAAGAAGTTAAAGTTTGACGTTTCGTTTAAGAATTTTTCTATGGGGGAAGTGTGCAGAACTTAGGTGATGTTTGTATCAGTAGTTATCTACAGTTTTTGAAGCCGTTTTTTTCTGTTATAAAAGTGAGAAAGTCGAGTCAAATCGCTTTGGACAAACTTCCTGAAGGTACTTCTACTAATTAAGAATTATTGTTTCTAAAACTTCGCAAAAAATAGCTGACATTTGTCTCAGCAATTGGCGAGAAACCTTACACCTCTTTCTTCGATAATAATTTCTTTCCTGTAAAAAGTGAGAAACTGAAAGTGAGAAAAGTAGATCAAAATTCGTGGTATAAAAGAAATTAAAGTGACCTCACCTGTTTAGAGACTTCTGTATCCAAAATATCTGACAGTTAGTCCACAATTAAAATCTTAAGTACCCAGTTGCAATTCACTTCGATCAAAAAAGTGAAAAATCGAAATAGAGGAAGATTAAAACAACCTAAATCATTGGTCTTAAAACCGCGGTTCCATTCAGGTGTGCAAATTACTTGCTCGTATATCGAAAGAAATCTCTTTATCCACTAATATCTGACATTTATCGCAACAATTAAAATCTTAAATCCCCAATTACAATCCATTTCGATCAAAAAAGTGAGAAATTAAAAACTAGGAACACTAAAGCAACCAAAATCAACAATACAACTCTCTTAAAACCGTATTCCTTTCAGGTGTGCAAATTACTTGCTCGTGCGTCGAAAGAAATCTCTTGATCCACTAATATCTGACATTTATCGCAACAATTAAAACCTTAAACCCCAATTACAATCCATTTCGATCAAAAAAGTAATAAATCAAAAGAGAGGAACACTAAAGCAACAAAAATCAACGATAAAACTCCCTTAAAACCGTGGTTCCTTTCAGGTGTGCGAATTACCTGTTCTTGTGTCGAAAGTGTGGCAAAAAAGTGGGCAGAAAAATGGAGCAGACTGAGTAATCGAACAGAGTAACGCGGGAGGAGTGCCAGCAGGACGTTTTGGTCGTTATGAAGTAAAAGAAGTAGCCTGGAATTTCAAAAAGAAACGAAGATGTTGTGCCTGAAGAAACGGAGGACTTACAGCTTCACGCAGGGTGTCTGCGCGGATCTTCCAAGGAGATCCAAGAAGGATAATCAACGTTACGAGGGGTCCTTGAACATGGCTATTACGACACTGCCGCGAAAGAACAGGTGAGTCACCTTTCCTGTTTGATTAAAAGGGGCAATCGCCAATCGGTCTGTGCTTTCCTTTTGTTCAATGAATTTTAGAATCTGTGTCTTGCATGTAGCCTTCGCTTTTACCGAAGCTTTTTGCCTCGTATGATCGTGTTTTTTTTCGAATTGATCTTTTACCTGACCTGTACTTCTGATTATTTCTTTTTTATTAAAAAGTGCCGTAGGAGAATCGCAAGTATTTTGTTGCTTGGCAAAGGTTAAAATTAGAAGAGCTATCAATACTAAAAATTAGACAGAATTTTATTTGATTTGACAATAAGCTGTGTTAGGAAATGATTTTTTTACTGATATGTATTACAATTATTTTTTGTAAGAGTAGGAACTTTTATTAACGATCTTAAGGTTTTCTTTTGCCTGGTAAAGTTTAATGGTACCGCGGCTATGATTATTAAAAATTGGACAGAATTTTATCTGATCTAAGTTTTGTTAAGATTTGATTTTCTAACTGACCTGCATCTTTAACGAAAAAAAGCAGTAAACGAACTACAGGTGTTCCATTGTGTAGGAATTGTTGGAATTAGCCGGATAAAAAATGATTAAAAATTAGATAGCACTTTATCTGCCTCAAGATTTATTACGAAATGGTTTTTTAACTATCTTGCATTTCTAAATATTTTTTCTTATTAAAAAGAATAGTAAGAGAACTGAAGGTGTTGAATTACCTTATGAAGGTTTGAATTACCAGGACTATTATTATTAAAAATAAGGCAGAATTTTATCCGATCTAAGTTATGATAGGAAATATTTGCTTTCTGATTTGTATTTTTAATTATTTTTTCTCATTGAAAAGAATAGTAAGAGAACTGAAGGTATCGAATTATCTAATAAAGATTTGAATTACCAGGACTGCCGTTATTAAAAATTGGTGCCTGATATAAGTTCTGCTAAGAACTTTTTTTCTTTTTGATTTGCATCTCCAATTATTTGTTCTTATTAAAAATGAACTGTTATTAAAGAAATCGATGTGTTCTATTGCCTCCTGGAAGATAGCGTTAACACGTCTACCATTATTAAAAGTTAGAATTAAGTTTACAAAAACAATGAACTTTTCAATTTGTCTGTTATATTTTATATTCTGCAGAATTAATTAATGTTTAACGCAGTAAAATTAAAACTATCAGGTTCTCATCTAGCGAAGATTCATTGAAAAAGAATCCGCATAGATTAGTTAAGCAGGTACCATTTAACACGTCTGCTACCACTGACGCATATATGCGTCGTCCCGATTCTTGTATCTGCGCCCACCGCCGAATATATGCGGTGCGTGTTCTCTACCAGTTTATGATAACGTATTGCAACAAATTTGAAAATAAATAGTATCGTTGAGCTGACAGCAATAAAATAGATGCAGGATGTCCTTGGTCTGGAAATAATTACATTTTTTAATTCGTGAAGATTCATGTCAATTAACACTAGAACAGCCAATGCAGTCAAAGTGATTGATTCTTAATTTTTTTGAGAAATTCCCGAAAATAGAGCAGCCGTACGGTAAATATTTAACGTCTATCTTACAAAACATAAATTACTTAGTTGGTCACCTTCTTTACCTGTTTAGTCCTTTTGCAAAGTTCTTGTTTAATGTTTTTAACAGATTGACTGCCATGGGGTCATCAGTGACCGGCGCTACTGAATTCGATAAAATTTCACATGACTTTAAATTGTAATAGTTACGAATTTTGTAATATATTTAATATTTAAATATTGGCGTTAAAAAGATAAAGTTCTACTGAATATTTATCCATCTGTGTCTTTGCAGTTTCTGCTTTATAAAAATGTGACTTTAATAGAAAAAGTTTCACTTCAGTAGAAATGATGAAACTAGCGAAATACCGATGGCGTTCAACGTGTTAAATGTAACCGATTTAACACCGGTAGCTCTAGTGTTAAAGACATAATCTAGCAGAAAACACCTTGGGCTATGTTGTGCAATTATCTTTTAACAAGGAATCATGCAGAAGTGCTGATTATTGATTATGATGAAATTCAAATGCAATGTAGCTATCACAAAAATATTTGATAGCAATTTTTTTGATCGCCAATCATTCACGTTAAAGGGGTAAAAACCGTATCAAAGTTGGGGTTGGAAATTCTATTTCAGGGAATAGCTCGGAAACTATCAGAGATAAATAATTCTGCAAATTAACACCTTGCTCTATTATTTCAATTTTATCTGTGTGCGCAATAACTTAGAATTAATTCCTGAATTCAACATTTCTCTCCGATTATTAATATTCAATATAATTTACCGCAATATTAATGGTATAGAAATAATTTGACTGTCTCGTGACCGACTGATATTTTCAATTTAATCGACTTTGGAAAACTTCCAAATTTCCTCTTCCATTTACCGCGTCACGAGTGTCATATTATCGTAGACCAAGGTGTTATTGGAATTATTATTTATTAACGAGAAATTCAACGGTATAAACTATTTTGAAAAATAATCATTTGTTTAACTTTCACATAAAAGAAAAAAAAATACTTTTCATACCTTTTCAAACTCTAGTAACGAACGTGTTAAGTAGATGAAGACTGCTCAGACACAGCGTACCGAAATCACCGAAAATCTGTCTCATACAATTAAAAATTTAACACTAATCATAGAAATCAAAGAACGAAGATACCGATCGTTTGAAATTTCTCGAAAGAGTATGACGATTTGTTATTAACAAACGAAGGAATCGAGCGAAGCAGTTTCGTCACAGACCAGCTTCGTTTCTCGCGGATTAATTCACAACGCGAAGGTCGACCGGAGGTAAAAGTAGGTAGAGCTATAGTTCGATAGAGCCAAACAAGTGGAATAACTTCCTACGCGCGTTGAAGTGATCAGAAATTGCCCTGAGGATGTCATTCCTGCGGATGTCGAATGCAGTCACGTGTAGCTGGTGATAATATCCTGAGGGAAAGTTTTAATCGCCTTTGAGCGAGTACCATTTAAATGATTCAGGTTTGCCTGTCTGACGACTCAATTCTACTTTGATATCTTTGTAGACAGTTTTCGTTTTGTTTCTCGCGCTGTTGTCGATCTTTTATTAACGATCTTCCTTGTCGTTCTTTTTGTGTATTTTTTATGTTAATTAATTTTGCTTTTCGCTACGAACATGAATGTTTTTACGTTCATTTCGTTGCAACTTTAAAAATTAAGATTTAAAAGTTATGCGTATTTATCCTGTAACAATGGTTTATTCTTTTTATTTAACTTGTTAGTTTTTATTTTTTTTAAATAATGCGCTAAAAATAATTTTCCCCTGACTTTAATTTTTGAAAGTTGGGTTATGCCGACGGTAAGCTCAGAATGTCTTTCATCCATTTTATCAACGATAGTTTTTTCACATTCCACATTTTTCCCACCAGTTCCAAATTAAGAATGGTACCATATTCCGATTAACAGTATTTTCGCTACTTATTTTGTGCAACTATTTTTACGAGCATATATTAGGCAGTGCATTTGCATTGGGATGCAAATAATCGTGGAAATAATTTTCAAGGAAAATAATTAACCTAAAGTCGAACAGTCGATCAAAGAAACCTGATAAAATCATTTTTTAAGTTCAGTCAGAGAAAATGTGATAAAACTATTTTCTAAGTTTAATCACAAAAAATCTATGAACACAATTTTTGCCGAAGAAATCCAAAGACACCTTAAAGTTCCAATTTGAATTAATTACCTTCTTCCATCAAATGAAAATTATTAACAATATCATCGCAGAAGGAATCCAAAGACCCATTTCACAGTTTCAACTTGAAATAATTTCTTTCTTCGGTCAAAGGAAAGTTATTAATATTATCTTTGCCAAAGGGATTCGGAGACACTTGAAAGTTCCAACTTGAATTAATTTCCTCGATTAATCAGCAGAAACGTGTAGCATCATTTTTGCTAAGGGACCCAAAGACAACGTAATATTTCAACTTGAATTACTTTCCTTGTTTAATCAGTGCAAACTTATTAACGCTACTTTTGCTAAAGCGATCCAAAGACACTCTAAAGTTCCAACATGAATTAACTTCCTTGTTTAATCAGAAAAAAAATAATTAACGCCATTTTTGCTGGAATCCAAAGACACTCTAAAGTTCCAACATGAATTAATTTCCTTCTTTAATCAGAAAAAAATTAATTAACGTAATTTTTGCTAAAAGAATCCAAAGACACTCTAAAGTTCCAACGTGAATTAATTTCCTTGTTTAATCAGAAAAAAAATATTTAACGCCATTTTTGCTGGAATCCAAAGACACTCTAAAGTTCTAACATGAATTAACTTCCTTGTTTAATCAGAAAAAAATTAATTAACGCAATTTTTGCTAAAGGAATCCAAAGACACTCTAAAGTTCCAACATGAATTAACTTCCTTGTTTAATCCGAAAAAAATTAATTAACGTTATTTTTGCTAAAGGAATCCAAAGACACTTCAAAGTTCCAACTTAAATTAATTTTCGTCTTCAATTAGAAGAAAATTATTAATACTATTTTTGCCAAAGGGCTTCAAAGCCAAATTTCAAATTTCCAACAACAAATAATTTCCCTCATTGCTCACCAAAAATTTGTTATCACTCTTTTTACCCAAGTGGTCCACTGACCCACATCAAAACTTCCAACTTCAAATTACTTTCAAACTTTCAAATTTCTCTTTCCACCCTTTACGTAAAACTATCGTTATTAAATATCCACCCGCACATGCAACGACCGAAGGAACAGTAACGGCTCGGAATTTTCGTTATTAATACCCGCGAATGCATCATTATCCTTATTACGTGGCGCGGATGTATGGCATTGTCGGATGATGTTGGCTCAAGTTAATTTATGTACGCCGATGCACCGCGCGCGGATCCGCGGCATCAAACGGGGGATTTGAATACGGTCATTAGTTCTTGCTACCGTTAGAGATGGAGGAAAAGACAAGGGAGACCTCCTCTGCCTCATAATTGCGATGTTACGTTGCGTAAAAACATTATTAGCCGTCTTTTTATCGTTGGCGTCGACATTCTCAAGGCGACGACGCCGTGGATTCCGCGCGAAGGACGCGTTACGTCCTCCGCGAGGTCCTTTAGTTGTTTCTTCGTCTTTTGCTTCCTGTGACTTCATCGTTCTGTCGGAGAATAAGCTCAGAATTTTAAGAAATTCTTTTAGTAGAAGTCTTTGTAAATGTCGTATATATAATGGAGGAATTAAACGAGAAAAATCATAAATGTTTATTTCAATTAACAACGAATAGAATATTAATATAACACAAAGCAAAACAACACAAATAATATAATAAATAATGACACAAAACAACTCGGACTACACAAACAACTCAATTATTAACACTAGAACAACCAAACAAGTCAAAATGACTGGTACACAATTCTTTCAAAAAATTCTCCAAGTTTATAGAAGAGTCTTAGAAAAAATATTCTATGTCCATCTTAAAAAACATAAACCACCGAATCGAGAATCTTTTCCGCCTCTTGATTCCTCCTTTTTCAAAGTACTTATTTCATATTTTGAAATATGATAGATTTAACGCCGGTAGTTCTAGTGTTAATCTCTCTCGCACAATTCTCTCGCGGAGCTCACAGAAGTCTCTCAGAAGTCTCTCAGAAGTCTCTCGGAAGTCTCTCTCCCAATTCTCAATCGCACATATATTTATAACATTCACACGGCATACTCGTTCAACACTCGCACTCTCGTCATCAGCTGTTTGCCATAGTGATTACCAATCGATAGCTCCGGGGTCGTTGGCCTTTAAGGACAAATGAAGATCCTGTTCCCGGAAGCTTCTCGATGGTTTTACACATTCAGGGCAAACAACTGATGCGCTACATTCATAACTAGAAATCCATTCATACCACAATAATATTTCAATATTTTTAACGGTCGTTGGAGCTATTGTTTGTGAAGGAAGGTTTTTGAATTGTTAAGTTTTGAGAATGTTTTTTTTAGAATTTTTTTTATGGTAATTCTCAGTATTTGGAGTTGAATTTTTTTATGGATTTTTCTTTGACAGATTGGAATACTGGAAGGTTTTTCATTTTAGTAAAAGTACGTAGAATACGCATAGTTCCAGCTTCTTTTTAAGTTTTATCGTATTCTGTCCGATTCTTCTTTCATATCTTCTTCTAACAAGTCCCTTTTTATTTCCTAAATAATTTAATATTTTAATTTTTATAATCAGCGCTATACTTCCTGCATTCTTTTATTTGAAAAAAATTGTAAACACTTCATTAATCGTTTAACGTAAAAGCGGTAACTGTCATGATGGATCAGTGAAAATTTTGAGAAACCTGTAAAGATTGTTCATGTAGTATAACTGCGTAAGGTAAACATAAGTTCCAATTATCTAAAAGAAAAGAAGCCGTGCATTTTCTGTTCAAATCAATTACAAAATTGTGCAGTCAGAAGTTAAAGCTAGAACTACCGACGTTAAATCTATTATATTTAACAATATTAAATAAGTACTTTAGAAAAAGAGGAATCAAGGGGAAAAAAGAATAATTTCAGTAATGTACACTTCATAATATAGACAAGGAATATTTACTATATGAACCGCTCATTTTGAAAGTGGCATAAATCTTTACTTAGATAATATTTGCAATCTTTAAGATGAAAATAACGTAAACATTGTTAGAGAGAAATTTTGCTAGTTGGCGGTAAAAAAACATGTTTGTCTTGAAAGTCGCATAAGTCACTTCACCGTAATGAAAAATGGTGATTTTTCAATGGTTATACAAAATCATTTATACTAGGAAAAATATAAATATTCAAGATAACAAGTACAAGTGAATCTTCACGAAAATTTGCACCAGTATTTTTAAGCGCGTTAAAGCGCAAACCCTTAAATATCACGATTTAAAAAGAAAGTGACTTGCGCCACTTTGAAAATAAACGGCTCATATGGTTCCTCTATAAATTCACAAAATTTTTAGAAAAAATTAAAATCCAGACATTTCGACTGCCACGATAGTTTCAGTGTTAGAATTACATTGATTTTGGTAATTTTTTCCACCACTAATTGTCCATATATTTAAAAATAATTGAAATATTTATGATCCTAAAAAAGGAATCAATTTTTATTCGTACAATTATATCTTTAAAATTGTTTTTTCCTATGTGTAATTAAAAAGAAGACATTTAAGTGTTCTCCAAAGCGTCTGGCATCGTTCTCACTTATTTACCTGATTATTTATCGTCGTCGTCCTCCTTCGATAGGTGTATAACAAGGTTACGTGACTCATTGTCAGATTGAAGACATAACAATTGTGCCTTATCCGGCGTAGCTTCTTTCGTACCGATCTTTCATCGTTTTTCTTACGTTAGAGCTCCTCCGGAATCGTGTCAGCGTTCTTTAATTGCTCGGAAGATCGACGTATAAAGGAGAATCGAGTCGCCGTTGCCTTGTAACTTCTTCATCGTTGTTTTTTCCTTGGATATTCTGTAAAAAGGATCGGTGTAACGATGGACTCTGATTCTATCTTATTTTGCATCGTAGAAGAATATAGAGTGCTACAAATATAGGATAATTAAGTTCAGGCGACAGAAGAGATTCAGAGTGTTTTCGATAGGAATTGAGAGCACTGATTTTGATCAGATATTTAAGGGATTTAGAGTGATCCTTGGTATAAAAACTATAGTAGTTTCTGTTTTCCTATGTGCACCATAAGGGTTGAAATTATTATCATTTTATTTTGCACCGTAGAAGATTATAAACTATTAGCAATATTGCACAATTAAGGTCAGGTCAAAGAAGAGATTAATCTGGAGTGTTTTCGATAGGAATTGAGAGCACTGATTTTGATCAGATATTTAAGAGATTTAGAGTGATCATTGGTACAAAAGATATAGTAGTTCCTGTTTCCCTATGTGCACCATAAGGATTGAAATTATTTTTGCATTTTATTTTGCACCGTAGAAGATTATAAACTATTAGCAATATTGCATAATTAAGGTCAGATCAAAGAAGAAATTAATCTAGAGTATTTCCGATAGAAATTCAGAGCACTCATTTTGATCAGGTTGTTAAGGGATTTAAGGTTATTCTTAGTACCAAAACTGGAGTAGTTTTGTTTTCCCATGTGCACCATAGGAAATGAACTTATTTTCATTTATTTTATATCATAAAAGATTTATCAATCTGCGCAATTTCAGAAAAATTGGATTTTGTCAGAGCAGGTATTCAAAGTATGTTAGAATACAATGAGATCGTTGATTTTAACGAACTCTGATCGATTGTGATTCCTTTCCTATATGCATCATAAGGGATGAAATATTCTTTGGAACAAAACAAAAAAATTACATTTTCTGAAGAGGAAATATCAGCCTTTAGAAAAGTACAGAAAAAGTGGAACTTTCTATGTGTTTTCACGAAAGTGGTACTTGCTCCTACGATAAGATCAAGGAAATCGTTGATATCTCTTTATGGAACACCTACAGTGAACATAAATTCCCCTGGCTGATATAGTCTTTAATTACAGCTAATTCATTTAGGTATATTATAATTTGCACAGTTTTACTGGCAATTTATGGTTGCACTGTCTAGTCGTTTAATCGACGACGTGTTATCGGCATTTCTTACCATGGATAAAGTACATAATTGTCCTGTAATTTATAGGAAATTTGTAGCTCGTGATTTTCGTGCGGAAATGTATATTAATGTGGCATTCATCAACATTTCTACCGCTACTTTTAGTTATCTTCGAATGATATGTAATATGTGATGTTAATGAATTTTAGTAAATTAATTTTGTGAACTTAATGGGCGAATCATGGACCACCTAAACGTGTTAAGATCATTTTTATAATATTTTGAAATTTGGATATGATCATTGTTTTTGCAAAGGATGATGCGGTTCTCCACAGCCGTACTTCAAAATTGTTTTACAACTGTTCTTCGAATTTGTACTCTGATTCCATTCTCCAAAATTGTACGTTAAATCCATCCTCCAAGGCCATTCTCCAAAATTGCTCGTTAAATCCACCCTCCAATGCTGTTTTCCAAAATTGTTTCTCAAAGCCAAAGTCAGTCTCGAAAGTAGTCCTCCAAAGTCGTCTTCCAACTATCCTCAAAGTTGTTCTCCAATGCCATTCTCCAAGACTCTTTGCTAAATCTATCCTGTCATGCTGTTTTCCAAAACTGTTCTCCAATGCCAAAGCCAAGCTCGAAAGTCGTTATCCAAAATTGTTCTCCAACTGTCTTTCAAAATTGTTCTCCAAAATTGCTCGTTAAATCCATCCTAATACTGTTTTCCAAAACTGTTCTCCAAAGCCAAAGCCAAGCTGGAAAGTCGTTCTCCAAAATTGTTCTCCAATTATTCATCAAATCTGTTCTCCAAAATTGCTCGTTAAATCCATTCTCCACTGGTGTTTTCCAAAATTGTTCTCCAAAGCCAAAGTCAATCTCGAAAGTAGTTCTCCAAAGTCGTCTTCCAACTATCCTCAAAGTTGTTCTCCAATTCCATTCTCCAAAACTGTTTGCTAAATCCATCCTGTCATGCTGTTTTCCAAAACTGTTCTCCAAAGCCAAAGCCAAGCTCGAAAGTCGTTCTCCAAAATTGTTCTCCAACTATTTTTCAAAATTGTTCTCCAAAATTGCACGTTAAATCCATCCTAATAGTGTTTTCCAAAACTGTTCTCCAAAGCCAAAGCCAAGCTCGAAAGTCGTTCTCCAAAATTGTTCTCCAACTATTTTTCAAAATTGTTCTCCAAAATTACTCGTTAAATCCATTCTCCACTGGTGTTTTCCAAAATTGTTCTCCAAAGCCAAAGCCAATCTCCAAAATTGTTCTCCAACTATTTTTCAAAATTGTTCTCCAAATTTAATCGTTAAATCCATTCTCCACTGGTGTTTTCCAAAATTGTTCTCCAAAGCCAAAGCCAATCTCCAAAATTGTTCTCCAACTATTTTTCAAAATTGTTCTCCAAAATTACTCGTTAAATCCATTCTCCACTGGTGTTTTCCAAAATTGTTCTCCAAAACCAAAGCCAATCTCCAAAATTGTTCTCCAACTATTTTTCAAAATTGTTCTCCAAAATTAATCGTTAAATCCATTCTCCACTGGTGTTTTCCAAAATTGTTCTCCAAAGCCAAAGCCAATCTCCAAAATTGTTCTCCAAATTTAATCGTTAAATCCATTCTCCACTGGTGTTTTCCAAAATTGTTCTCCAAAGCCAAAGCCAATCTCGAAAGTCGTTCTCCAACTATTCTTCAAAATTGTTCTCCAAAATTGACCGTTAAATCTATCCTTCAATGCTATTTCCCAAAATTGTTCTCCAAAGCCAAAGCCTATCTCGAAACTCGTTCTCCAAAGTTCTTCTCCAAAGTCGTTCTCCAACTATTCTTCAAAGCTGTTCCCCAATATCATTCTCCAAATCTGTTTGCTAAGCCCATGCTGTTCTCCAAAGCCAAAGCCAATCTCGAAAGTCGTTCTCCAAATTTGTTCTCCAGCTTTCACGAAATCTGTTCGCTCACATTGCCCTTCAAAGTTGTTCTCCAGAACAGTTCTCCAAAAGAATCCACCAGTAACATGATGCAATCTCAGCACCTCTCAACAACTCCAATCGGATCTAACATCAACGACTGATCATTCTCCTCGCTTGGATCTCGGTTCTCCAAAGCAGCTCTGCTCTCTTTCTCTTTCTCCTCCCTTTTCCGTCGATCTATTGTTAAGTCCCGCCGCTAGATAGAGAGCAGAGGCCCCGAAAGCCAGATTCTTACAATCCCGCGTTTCTCCCTAATGGGAGTCCTCCTCCCTTCTCTTTTGGCCTCTCTCCTCTGAAACGCGGCTGAAACGCGCGAGAAGCCGAAGATTAATGTGCGATTGTCCGGCGAGCAAACTAATTCCGGCCACCGGTACTTTGACGACTGGACTCAGACTTCAGCCTTTGAGCCAGATCATTTTTTACCAGTTACTTGGATAATTCAAGTTTGCCTGTGCAGAAGACTTTGCTCGGTTGCTGCAACAGTAGGTTCTTCAAGCTCTGAGTTACTTCTGGTAGCTGGGTTCAGGGATTAATTGTCGAGTTTCTCAGAGATTTAACCCTTTAACTACGGCTGTTGTCAATAGACGACGGAGCGAAATTTTCATGAGATACGGCCGTCGTCAATGACTTGATGAACTATGCTGGGAACGGGCGTCGCTTGTCGACTTTCATTTGTTTCATCGACAGAATTTCGATAACGAGGTGAAAAAAAACGGAAATATGTTAGAACTTGGTGCGCTGAATGCAAAGTGGGACTTTGTATAGGTGAATGTTACAAAATTTATCACACCAGAACAAATTTTTGATGAAATGAAAATGTTACGTTTCAATTTCCTATTTTGTTATTGTAAATTTGTATGAGTATTATAAGTATGCATGAGTTTTAGTTTCTTTACTTATAGGGGTCTTTTGTAAAAGAATATTTTATTATGAATATTTATTTTATCTATATATTGTGTATTTGCACAACTTTTTTTTGCGTTCAGACAGACAGATTTATGAATATATTCCAGTAGCTAAAGGGTTAACACTATTCCTACCGACACTTCACATATACCTTTTCCTACCGCAACCGGTGAATTTGTTAAATGATACTTTTTTCTCAGAAAATGAACAGTAAAAAAAGAAGTGAATATTGAAAAATGTATTATAATGTGAATGTATTATACGTATATTTGAGGAAAAGTCGTGAAGTTTAAAGGCGATTCAATTACGTTATATATAGGAAATTCTAATCGAAATTTTAAAAACGGTCATTTGACCGGTCGTGGTAGAAATAGTGTTAAGATTGCTAGATAGGATGTTTGCTGGAAATGGAATTCGGGAAAATTATTTTTAGAGATGATTGGGGAAGGCTGTTTGTCGCTGATGAAATCTGAGTTGAGAGGTGATTTGTATATTGTGGGATATTGTGACTAGATACGTGTGATTTGTTTAGTGCGGAATTGCTAAAATAGTGAGTAATGGTCTTCAGTTGTTGAACCATCCAGCTAGTTACGTGATTATTGGTAGAGATACAGGAAATACCCTACCATCACAATTTAGCGGTACCAATGAGAATTTCCAACTTAGCGTCTAACATTCTACATTATTCCAGAGGATTACATATATTTATTCGGTCCTTTTCCAAGTTGTAGAGTTGACCCGTTTTAAATGTAGAACTGCAGTCTATTCTCCGGCATTTCTACAAGTGTAGACCTGCAACAGGGTAAAACTCCTAGGGAAATAAGGACTCCAAACTTTGCTTCCAACATTTCAAATTAGTTCACAGAGTTACGGAAATCCATTTAGCTATTTTGAAAAATTTTCGAGGTGTCCTATTTCAAATTTAGAGCTCCATTCTACCTACAGTTCCCTCGACAAGTTTACATCTTCGAAAATCATCGCTACCGAAAGTTAGAACTCTCAATATCGATTCCAAACTTTGCCTCTAAAACTTTAGATTAGTTTAGAGGATTAAGTAAATCCATTTAGCCTCTCTGCAAATCTTAGAGGTGTCCTATTTTAAATTTAGAGCTCTCTTCTACCTACAGGTACCTCGACAAGTTTACATCTTCGGAAATCATCGCTACCGCAAGTTAGAATTTTCAATATCAATTTAAAACTTTGCTTCTAACACTTTAGATTAGTTTAGAGGATTAAATAAATCTATTCATCCATTTTGCCAATTTTGAAGGTGGCCTATTTCAAATTTAGAGCTTCATTCTACCTACAGGTACCTCGACTAGTTTACATCGTCGAAAATCATCGCTACCGAAAGTTAGAACTCTCAATATCGATTCAAAACTTTGCCTCTAAAACTTTAGATTAGTTTACAGGATTAAGTAAATCCATTTAACCTCTCTGCAAATCTTAGAGGTGTCCTATTTTAAATTTAGAGCTCTATTCTACCTACAGGTATCTCGACAAGTTTACATTTTTGAAAATCAGCGCTACCGAAACTTAGAACTGCCAATGAGGACTCAAAACTTTGCCTCCAAAACTTTAGATTAGTTTACAGAATTAAATAAATCTATTCATCCATTTTGCCAATTTTGTAGGTGTCCTATTTCACATTCAGAGCTTCATTCTACCTACCTACAATTCCAGACGGAGTTCTGCTTATTTAGAACTACAGCCAATCTACAGCTATCTCTTTGAGTAGAAAACCTACAAAATCATTATTACCAAAGCTTAGAACTCCCAACGAGAACTAGAAACTTAGCCTTCGATTCTCCAAACTATTCTAAACCCTCCTACAATCACACCAAAACATCCCACAACCTATAATCACCATTACCCCGCTAAAAAAGCAATTTATTTCAACTCTCCCCAAACTAAAACTTTACCGCCAATAACTTTCATGCTAGATCCCGAAAATGCTTCATTACTCGATACATTAGCTTCCATTCGGTATTTGAAGTATTAAACGCTCACCTCTGACTTAGATTAACGTTCCTTTCGACGAGGAAACCGCTACTTCCAATCGTTTGCGCTCCGTAAAGTCATTCTCGATTCATTGCCGCTCGATCTGCACGCCGGACAGTAAAAGTAATCGGCCGATGTGCGTTCAATCAACTCGGCCTTAGAATAGATTATCCGCGACGATTCTCTAATCCCGTTTTTGCGGGTTTACCGTCTGGCCTGTCGAACATTGCGAAATTGATCGGCTGCCAGCTGGTATTAGAAATTTCGGCGTCCTCCTTCCGGGGAATTAATCTCGCGATAATGTTTCACCTTGCTTTTAGCGAAAAGTCAAAGTTCGCCTGTGTAAGTGTAATATTTTGAAAAGTCTCTAATCCTTTTGGCTGGATTTTACTTTGTGTTTTATGAGGACTAGAATTTAGAGTATTTCCGATAGAAATTGAGAGCGCTGATTTTTATCAGGTTGTTAAGGGATTTAAGGTTATTCTTAGTGCCAAAACTGGAGTAGTTTTGTTCGACTTTGTAAGTGATTCAAAGTTCGACTGTGTAAGAGTCATATTTTGAAAAGTCTCTAATTCTTTTGGCTGGATTTTGCCTTGTGTTTTATGAGGACTAGTGTGCCATTTCTTTTGGCGTATTTTCAATTCTGCTTTTATTGCAAGTGAAAAGATTTGTTTTCCCCAAGTAAACCGAATCCACTGTTGTTCTACATTAAATTCTTTAGGCGTATTTTGGAATTTCTTTTAAGGATAGCAAAAGTTTGTATTCGTACGATTTTTTATGTATGTATTTACTACTAGCTGGTGATTAAATTATAACTTTTTGAAGCCAAAAGAATTCAAATTATGTAGTTACACTTTCGTAAACAAAGCTCGATTGTAGAAATGCAATATTTTTACACCGCATTTCACATTCCATTTAATGGAGTCCAGAGTGTTACTTCTTTTTTTTTTTTTTAGACAATGTGAAGATATTTTTTTAACAATTATTTGTTTGCGTATTTAGTATTGCCTGGAGTATAATATAGAATTATTTGAACTTGATATAGTTAATATTGTGTAAGCTACACTTCACTAAACAAAGTCGACTGTGTAAATGTAATATTTTGAAAATTCTCAAATTACTTTCACCGAATTGCACTTCCTGTATTAAAGAATTTGGAGTGTCATTTCTTAGGCACATTTTGTAAGTCGTTTTAGAAAATCAGAAGAATATTTTCTGGTGATTTTATACATGCATTTGCTATTAGTTGGAGTATGTAATATAATTAAATAGTTCCTTGTATACAAAGTTAATTGTTTAAATTTAACCCTTTGCACTCCGAGTAAATTTTACGATGAATTAAATTAGTAATTACTAAATAAATCTTACTCTGCGGATAAAAAACAAACATATATATTTTAAAATTATGTTTTACAATATAAAAAAATATATAAGTACACCGGATTTATCTGACAACTGAATTATCAGCTTTTATTAGAATGTCGCCGCTGCGGCGACAACGGAGTGCAAATGTAATATGTTGAAAATTCCTCAATTATTTTCACCTGATTTCACTTCCTGTTTTAACGAATTTACAGTGTCACTTTTTAAACACATTTTCGAATTCTTGTTTGAGAAACTAAAAGATTGTGTTCTGAAGACTTTTTGCACAGTTATTTACTATCACTTTGATCATATAATATTATTCGAGGTTGAAATACTTAAAATGAGATACTTCCCTGAGCAAGGTGTTCCAAAAAAAAGTATATCAACCAGCTGCCGTGATTTCAATCATCGTGCAAATCCAAAATGAATACTGATGTAACGTTTTCATTTGTACAAGTTTCATTCTCATTCGCCGCCAACAAAGAACGAACCCATTGCTAAAAGACAGTTAGAAATCAGGCCGCAGTGATATATCGCGATAATTTTTCCCCTGTCACTTGCAATCAAGATGGATTCATTCGAGGATCGGTTTCGAAAGAGTAGAACACGAGGAAGCAACTTTATCCGCGAATCGACGGATGTCGACGGCGTTTCCGTGGCGAGTTGCAGCTCGATGCAATTTTGAGAAGGCGCGGATGCGTGCGAGTGCAACGACCCAACGCGGAATCGAAGGTGCATCCAGCTGCATCGAGGCTGATTGATTTTAGAGTACTCAGAGGAATGTTCGAATTAACGTTAAACGTTCCTCGGATGGTTGTGAATAAGAGTCAGGTGTTGGAGATGATGGTGTTCATCATGGTAGAGTAGCGAAGTGGCATTCATGGTGCTTGGGTTTTTTTTATGTGGGGTATGGAGTGCATTTTTTTAAGGTGGATCATTTAGATCATAGTGCGGCTACTCCATCAAGTTGAGGAATTTTTAGAGAATATGAGGATCGGTCATTTTGGCCGCCTTGGTAGTTTTAACACTAGAACTACCAAACCGGTCAAAATGACTGGTTCCCAATTTTTTCCAAAAAGTTTCCAAGCTTATAGAAGAGTCATAGTGTAAATATTCAATGTCTATTTCATAAAATATAATTTGCCGAATGAATTATCCACCTCTTAATTCTTCCGTTCTTAAAGTACATATTTAAAACATTGCAATACAATAGATTCATTGCCGGTAGTTCTAGTGTTAATGTTGAAAGCCACTGTGGACTCTTTTTCACTTTAATTTACATTAATTTTTGTATTTTTGATTTTAACATTAACTTCGTAAAATGCGCTGAAGCACTTATTGCGAACGCGAAGAATACCAATTCGCTAATAAGAACTGGAAACTAGTTGTTCAACATTCACATGATAATTATTAATAAAGTAACTGAAGTTATTATTAGACTCAACGTTCAGTTAAGAATTGTTAAGTTCTGTAAGGGACGCCACAATCTAGCCAAAAAATAGTAGCCGACAGAAATCTATCTTTAATTATGTAGAATTATTATTTAAAGGTAAGAAAATAATATGTTTATTATGATAAAAAGAAAATACAAAAATAACACTAATAAATTGACATTTATCGCTCTACACTGTCGCTGTTAAAAATACGCTGATCGCTGTTCGCAAGGACAAAATTCACACTGGCTTTCTTACGCAGCGACTTTGCTCCGAGAGCTCGGCACCCCACTCACACAACACACATAAACACACACACGTTCATCATCTCGCATCAGCACGGCATCGAAAGCACGCAGTTTCACGCATCCTCATTCTCTCTCTCTCTCTCTCTGTCATTCTCGCAACGCTTTCGCATTTGTTTCCACAAATCTCGCAATCCTACAATTATTAGAAATTTATAAAAATCCTTCGAACTATTCAACTATAACCTTTTTGTGTTAGCTATAATTCAGACGTAACACACATCTAACTCAGATATGGCTCTGTAATTAGAACTGTCCCTTTCAACATCCACATCATCAAACCAGCTATTCATTAACCGTCCCAGGGGGTATTGAAAAAACACTGTCGAAGAATCCCAAACAGCGCGATAGCGCTTGTTTTATTTTATGTCGAGAAATACCAAGCGGCGCGATAGCGCTTTGTTTATTTTATATCGACAATGCGTAGTCTGCAGCACCAAAAATGCAATAAAAAGATCATATTTAATTTGCGTGCGATGTAAAAATGGAATTCATCCAATATGTTTTGATAAACACCGACGTTACAAATTATAAGTGTTACGCTCCATTTAAATTTTTTGTTCATAACACAAAAATTTTGTTAATTTGTAATTCGTGATTTTATAAAATGCATATGTATTATTACATATGCATACTGTAAAATTAATAAATATTTCAAGTTTTGTTCGATAAAAATGATTGAGAAGATAACAATGAAATACAAATTTTCATTTTGTAATGTATTATTGCATTATTATAGTATTATTCTACCTATTGTAAAATGTACTATTTACATTGAAAGGAGCTGTGCGATGTACTTGCGTCAGTAAATCTGAGCATGCGACTTCGATAATCGGTATCGCACCGTCAGTTGTCCACAATGCTCGAAATGTACTGAGTTTTCTCAACATAAAATCTCAACAGCGCGATCGCGCTGCTTGGGACTCAAACGGTTAAGTTCTTTAGGTGACTTTAAAATTAAGGCTGTAATTAATGTCTGCTTATTAAATCAAACCTGAACCTTTGTAAATTCGTAAACATGCTCCTAACTACTTGTTTGCAACTCAGACAATCTAATTCGCCGATGAAAATTGTCCCATTCAAGATCCAAATCCCCGACCGATTATTAAGTTCTCTAAACAACATGACGGTTAAATTAAAAATTAGTACCACCTCATATAATCAATTCTAAACTCTAACAAATTAGTAAAGATGCTCCTAATTAGTTATCTGTAATTTAAACAATCTAATCCGCCAATAAAAATTGTCTCCACATTGTGACCACGGATTGTATTAACACTATGCCGTCCGCTTGATAAATCAAGATTCTTTGGTTTGGCACCAGCGCTTTTCGAATTTGTCGAGAAATCGTAAAACTTCGCGTTTTACTTATCACAATAAGTTATAATTCTGTCCCGCAATTTTCACGAAATTTCGAGGATATGTAGCGTATTGCAGCCTGTACAGAATACAAGCGATACTTTGTAACAATTTGTGATTGTGAGATAAAGTGAGGGACCAGAAACAAGGCATTTGGGACGGAAGGGGAGATTGCTCTCGCACCGCCTATCCCTGCCATGACGGTCCTGGAAACCTCAGATCGACGAATGACAACCGAAAATAAAACACTTCTTTCATCTTTCACATGACGACGGAACGAATGTTCGGGTCTCTCTTGCCAATAGCGCGTCAGAATCGAAAATGCGTGAGGGAGAGGGATGTCTCTATCCGTCTGGCGAATCAGAGCCAATTACCCCTCAAGTAACTTGTTTCTGGTCCCTCAGTATAGCCGCGACGCCTTAGCGATATAATAGGCAACTGTCTTAAAATTTTAGCGTGACACCAACATGGTGTCACCGGCATTTGTCCGCATATTTTCGCACGACACCAACGCAGTGTCACCGGACGGCATACTGTTAAGTTCTCCAGACAACGTGACGGTAAAACCTAAAAGTAATACCACGTCATATATTCAATTCTAAACTCTAATAAATTAGTAAAGATGCTCCTAATTATTTATCTGTAATTTAAACAATCTAATCCACCGATACAAATTTTTCCGTTCAACAAACATGCTCCCCGATCAATTATGAAGCCCCTCACACAACATGACGGTTAATCCTAAAATAAGTATCTCTTCATATAATAACGTGCTCAACTCTAACAAATTCGTAGAAGTGCTTTTAATCACTTGTATAAAACTCAGACTATTTGATCTCCCAATAAAAATTGACTCGTTCAACAACCATGTCCCCCGATCAATTACTGTATTAAGTTCTCCAGACAAAATGACGGTTAAACCTAAAATTAGTACTTCTTCATATAATAAAATCCTGAACTCTAACAAATTCGTAAAAACGCTTCTAATCACTTGTGGACAACTGAGACAATTTGATCTATCAATAAAAATTGTGGCATTCAACAACCTTGTCCCCCGACCAACTAGTAAGACTTCCAGACAACATGACGATTAAACTAAAAATTAGTACTTCCTCATACAATCAATATCAAAGTGTAACAAATTCGTAAAAGTGCTTTTAATCACTTATATAAAACTCAGACTATTTGAACTCCCAATAAAAATTGACTCGTTCATCAACCATGACCCCCGATCAATTATTGTATTAAGTTCTCCAGACAAAATGACGGTTAAACCTAAAATTAGTACTTGTTGATATAATAAAATCCTGAACTCTAACAAATTCGTAAAAATTGTTCTAATCACTTGTGCACAACTCAGACAATTGGTCTATCAATAAAAATTGTGGCGTTCAACAACCTTGTCCCCCGACCAACTAGTAAGACTTTCAAACAACATGACGATTAACCTAAAAATTAGTACTTCCTCATACAATCAATATCAAACTGTAACAAATTCGTAAAAATGCTCCCAACCACATATCTTTAACTTAGACAATCTAATCTACCAATAAAAATGGACTCATTCAACAACCATGTCCCCCGGTCACTTATTGTATTAAGTTCTCCAGACAACGTGACGTTTAAACCTAAAATTAGTACCTCCTCGTAAAATCGTCCCTGAACTAGTGCCAATTCGTGAAACACGTTTCCCCCGTCGAAACGCCGATGCAAGAACGGCCGATCGGACATAGACTCGGATCTTTTCGTAGATAAGTGATTGGAAAGGACACGATCGATCGGTTACGATCCAATTAGAGATCGGCGTGTTTCGAAAGAGTCGTCGGCATGATATCGACGTTCAACGGGGACGGGGAAAAACGGAAGGAAAAGAAGGCCAGCCCAGCGATAAGAGAAACTGGTCCGATTTCGATTTTCACGGGATCCGGTTGTGCAAAAATGGCGACACGGCTCCACGGGATTTTCTTGTTGGCATGCCGTCCGATAACTGCGGTGTTAAGGTTACCTAAGCACTTTCTATGCCAGCCGATTGCCGATCAGCCGATTCGGAATGGAAATTATGTCGTCGGCCGTTGTTACGTGGAATGTCGTTCGCGATAATGAGGGACACTTCCAAGGATATCGTGTCGCTTTAAGCGGTTAATGCTTCGACGATGCGAATTGGCAGATCTGATTGAATCGGCGAGGATCTGAGGATTCTTGGTCTCTGTGGTCTTTGAGGTTGGGTTTTAATGACGTTTTTTTTATCATTAAGGAGAGGAAATTGGAAAAATTAGAACTCGATGAGGGAGAAATCGTTTTGTAGGTTAGCCTCAAATTAGATCTCTATTTTTAGATTTTGGGTTTGGACTTTTATTATTTAATATACAGTTGCGGACAAAAGTTTCCGAACGATTTAGTCTATGGTCCTTTATTATCAATAACAGTTTCGCATCTTACAGAAGCATAATACAGACAAAGTACTGGGAAATTTGGCGGGGGCAACATAATGGATTGGTTTTTTTTTCGCGGCATGGTGTTAGCTCTCTACACCGTATTAATGTCAGGATGGATGAAATATAATACCGTAAAATATTGCAGAACACAATGTTGTCGTACGCTATTTCATCGAATTCAACAGTGCCGGTCACCGGTGACCACCATGACATTCAACGTGTTAATACTAGTCTAGACTAAAGAGCGTTCCTTCAGCAATATGTTTCTTATATTATGTCTACATCCGGTCTTTATTTCTCGTTTTTGAATTTGGTATTTAATACCTACCATTACTATCATTTGAAAATAATTTGAAATATAATGAGTACTCGTTTAACTACAAATCCTTCTTCAGTAGAATCTAGGTTAGGTGCAACTGAAAATGCCTCCGTTAAAAATTCTCGGATTCCAGAACCGTCTTTCATTAAAGCGGTTCAGTAAACTCAGAGTACCTGTCTACTTAATTCTCGAACATCTTTAGAATTGGACGACACGATCACCGGCAAAGTAGGTAATACATGTCTCACGGATGAAATTACTTATTGCGGTTCTACCTCTGTAATTTTGCCTCGCGAAGAAGCACGATATCGCATACTTAGCCCCATCCGGTCTATTTTCGTAAGTGCTCCTTTTCCATTCTGCCCGTATTTTTTCGAATAGAATTATTCTTCACTATTGTGACTTAATTACTCCCTACAAATGAAAAATACAATTATTTTCTCTCAAATACAAACTCAAAAAGAGTAATGCAAGTTTTGCAAAATTCTCAGTGCTCGTATTTTTCGAATAGAGTAATTTTTCACTATTATGACTTAATTACATCGTACGAATGAAATTTAATTCAATTATTTTCTTCGAAACATAAACTCAAAATGAGTAACGCAAGTTTTGCAAAATTCTCAGTGCTCGTATTTTTACGAATAGAGCCATTCTTCATTGTTGGGACTTAATTAAACCCTACCACTGAAATTTAATTCTATTATTTTCTCTCCAATACAAACTCAAAATGAGTAATGCAAGTTTTGCAAAATTCTCAGTGCCCGTATTTTTACGAATAGAGACATTCTTCCCTGTTGGAACTTAATTAAACCCTACCACTGAAATTTAATACTATTATTTTCTCCGAAAATAATCTCAAAATGAGCGGCCCAAGATTTGAAAAATTCTCAGTGCTCGTATTTTTGCGAATAGGGTCATTCTTCACTGTTGGGACTTAATTAAGCCCTACCACTGAAATTTAATTCAATTAGTTTCTCTCAAATACAAACTCAAAAAGAATAACGCAAGTTTTGCAAAATTCTCACAATCAGTTGTTCGCTTTGTAAATTTGCATCAGAGTTGATGGAGGTGCAAAGAGAGAATTCATTCGAACGATTTAAGATGTGGAATAGATCTAGGAATAGAATCAAAATTGGAACGGATTATAATAAATTAATTAGAGCGAGTGAATTGATAGAAAAGGTTTCCCGGCAGCACCGCTCGGTGGAATCTGATTTATGAGATCGATGTCAGGCTAAAGACACAGATCAGAGCTTTGGATCTCGTTTGGTTTCAAAGAAACCTGACTAAAATTTTCTTTTGTAGCTTACATTTTGAATTCCTGGTACAATTTCATATTATAATTCCCTTTCTTGTACTAGATAACAATAATATTTGAACGAAACCTTTGTCCCTCTTAAGGCCACTTTTCGCTATTCCCTTTTTTACCCCAAACCATAACAAGAAATCTACAAATGAATAAGTTTAATCTATCAAGATTTCCAAGCCGTAAGCAATTACCTTTTATAATCCCCCTGTTTATACTAGATACAAATCATTTTCAACCAAACCTTTCTCCCTTAAGGTCCCAGTTTCACTATTTCCTTTTTCTTGTTTCAAACCAATACCAAATAATCTGTAAATAAGCAAGTTGTTGCTTATTTAGAAAAATCAGGAGGATCGGCCGATTTCATTTTCGATTTTTTTTTAAACCTTTGCTAACGTATTTGTGAGATTGTTCTGATTAAAATGGTACCAAACACGACATACTTTGAATTATAGTTACTTAATATTCAAGCAAGTTTGACCTTGAATGAACTTGAGTCATAGGTCATTGAACTCGTCTTGAAACGTACTATTTCATGATGAATAAAAAAACATATCATTCCATTTAAAAAAACAAAGTTGACCTTCAAATCTCCGAAACGCTTCCACCTATAAAAAAAATTAACACACTACATAGTGCACCCTTTTAAACCATGTAACTTTTGTATATAACATTCTTTCGTGCAACGCATACTTTAAAAGTTATTCGAGGTGCACAAGTTACGTGGACCACCCTGTATATAATCAAATTTTTAATAAGTCAAATCCGCTCAGTTAATTATAAATTACAGCGCCGAAGTGTTTCAAGTTTATTTCAAGTTTCGACATCCCTCAGAGACCAGATTCAGACTCACAGAGTGGCTAATCTGATCTGGTACGGGCCTACCAAACCCCAGGTGCCTTAGCTATCGAGTTCACCAGGACTTGCCTGTCTCTGGCAGGACAGGATCTAGCAGTCCCGAGGTATCCGAGCTAAAAGTAAATGGGTGTTTTCCCGTAAACACCGCACAGTGATATTTTCAATTTAACCCTTTGCACTCTGAATTTTATTTCAATTTCGTTACCAGCAGCTCCAAACGCTTTTAAGTGTTTTATTTGAAATTTACTTTAACACGTTGAGGACGGCGCCGACGATGGAAATATGTTTCCGAGTCTGTATCGGAATTTTGACTTATATTGACCTCTGCGATACCACTAGCAAGATCATTTGTATTTTCCTCTTCGTCGACTATATTGTACTCAAGATCTACTTCTTGCATATAGTCATCAGTGATGACTCATCACTATCAGTACTGTCAAAGTCCTTATTTATTTCGTTCCTTTCGTTCATTGTAAATATTTAGAGGGTAACGGTTATACAGTTTTCAAACTCTGAGCAGGTTGATGTATATTAGGTAAGTTTTCTCTTTCTTAATAATAGTAATAATAATAAACCAGGTCGGTAAGAGCGTCGATAACGTGTGCGCGACATCTATTTATTTGGACATGAAAAAATGTCGAGTGGGACTCGACAAAGAAGCTCCTGGGATAAAAACTGATGTCGAGTCACACTCGACATAGGAGTGCAAAGGGTTAATAGTTTTTGGGCAACTTCAAAATTTTTTCTCCATTTACCGTGTTACGAGTGTCACACTCTGTTGTCACTGCCTATTGTAGCCTAAGCGATTAAGGTTCCTTTCTGACTAATCCGTTTTCATATTCTAAACGATAATCTACAAATAAATAATCCTAATCTGTCGGAAACCACCATATAAAATTTCCGAGCCGCAATCAATTTCCTCTGTTGTACATACACTTGCCAGGCGCGACCCAGGACTCTGGAAATTCGCGAGAGCTCGCCAAGAAAAGTGGACAATTAAAATGACGGTCGTGTAGAGCTGATCCGAATGCCAGAAAGGTTCGCGTATTTAGCATTGAAGACACGCATTCTTTTGGCACGAGGGTGCATCGGGACTGCCCCGCCTAGTTGCAGAGAAACGAACGAGTCGTTGAGAATCGGCCGATCGACGTCGAGCAAGTTGCAATGTATCGGCTGCGGTTTCCAATCGTTCAATTATTCCATTCGCGAAACGATGCGTTTCCGTTCTGACGGGAAGTGATATGAATTCATCGGTGTTCCATCGTTCGGTCGCGCTTCGACGAGGCATTCTAATGTTATAAGCAGCTCGCAGGTGTTTCCCGCCATTGTGCTTTCCACGATTGCGAATCCTTGTTGGAGAGTTGCTTCTTCCAAGTATTTTTTCTTGCGATAGGTTGGAGTTTCTGTGATCTTTCTGTTGATATATGAGAGATTTTTTAAATTGTTTTTAAATACTTTTTCGATGCAGCCGTTTCCCGCCATTGTGCTTTCCGCGTTTGCAAGGCCTTGTTGAAAAATTTCTTCTTTCAGGTTTCCTTTCTAGCGATAGGTTGGAGTTTCTATGGTATTCTTTTTGATCTATGGGGGATTCTTTTAAATCGTTTTTAAATACTTTTTAAATGCAGCTGTTTCCCGCCATTGTGCTTTCCAAGTTTGCGAATTCCTGTTAGAAAGTTGCTTCTTTTATGTTTCTTCTCTTCGGATAGGTTGAATTTTCTGTGGCCTTCCTCTTGCTATATATTGTAGTTTTTTGAAATAACTTATAAGTAGTTTTTTATGCCATTTTTAAAAAGTTATTGGCAATTTCGTAAAAATGTTAAAATAACTATGGCATACCCAGTTTTTTTTTATGGAAATGGAGATATCACTTTAAGGTAGATATCACATAAGGTATTCGTATGTGTAGGTGATTGGGCCCATTTTCTACTTATTTTGGGGCAAGGATGATCCGATCACGATCAGAAATCAAAGATATATCCTCAAATTTTTGCATAGTCAGGTAGCAAATTGTAATATATAAGGAGGGCCCCTTTTTCCTAATTATCTGTAATTATAAATAATCATGCACATCTCCTGTCCCTTCAGGCTCAAATCTAACAACAGTAAGACCCAAACAACTGTCTGAAACCTTTATATTCACAATTTGCTACACAAGTAGAACTATCACACATAGTCACTTATAATTGCAATTAATCATACCCACCCAATATTCATTAAGTCCCAAATTCACAAACAGAAGAATTCAAACAACAATCTCATACTTCTGCATCCACAATTTCCCACTCGAGTGCAACTGACATACATAATTATCTTTAATTACAATTAATCATACTCGCCTCAAGTCACCTCGGCCCAGGTCAGGCCCAATTTAAAGGCCCGATCTCAGTCGTACGATACATCGTCAAACTTTTACATACACGCTTAGCCAACCCTGTTACGCAAGTGGGGGCCTTACTCTGCAGTGACTTCTAATTATCCGTAATTGCAATTAATTATGCCCATTTACCCGGTGTCTCATGCCCGTTCTGGCCCAGGTCTGAGAACGACACTGTTCTCAGACAATTTGTCGGGCGTGTAGAGATTGCATTTCGAGTCCTTTCAAGAATGTCCTCATTAAGTCCCCCGTCACCTGTCCCACTCGGTGGTCCCACGGAGATACCGTGTATCGTAGGAAACATGGGGAATTCGTAGAAAGTTTCGGCAAACAATTTAAATGAGCGCAAGTTTAGCGCTTCTTGTGTCCCTGCAGTTTTCCTTTCACCGTCGTGACTCCCTTTTCTCTCTCTGTCTTTCTCTCTAACTCTATGCCCATTCTTTAGAATTCCGGGGCCTTATGTGATTCTGGGATAGTGTCTCTTGAGATCTAGGCGACTATTACATTATAAGTTTCTCTGAATTGTTGGAAAAGTGTCATTCCACCTTTTTGTGAAGTTAACTTCTCCTTATGAGGAAATTAGTGAATGGAATTGATTAGTTTGTTATTTATATTAAATAAAATATGTGGTACAAATAGGGCTTCTTTTGAGAGATTGGAAAAATTTATGGTTCTTTTAAGAGAAACTTTCATAGATTTTTACTTAACTTTCAGGACTCATTTTCACTTACAGTTAAGAAAAATTGCTAAAAAGGCTTTTGTTATAATATTTGCAAAATCATACGAATACATTTATTCATTTAAATTTCAGAGACGCCACCTTGAAATTATATTAAAAATTGAGTCAAGATTGAACCAGAATGAAAATTGAAATTTCAAAGCGGTCTTTCTAAGGTATAAATTAATACAAATATTTGATATGAAGTTATTATATTTCATACATCATCAATTCAGTGGAAATTTCAAATGGCCAAAAATTCTTTAATATTGTGTTTGGAAAATTCTATACTTTCAGCTGCGAAGAACTTTAACCGATCTTTTTCACCGAACTTATGATAAAATTACTCCGCAACGAATACTTTTATAAATATACATTTCAGCACCCCGAATCTGATAGGGCAATTTAAAAATTCTAAGAATACTTCTACATCGGTCTTACAAAATCCTTCATTTTTAATATTAATGATTTTTTCAATTTTCAACAAACTTACGATTCTAAATATGACATATATTGTAACTGAACATAGAAATGTTCTTATTAAGTTCAATTTCACGGGCCCCACCCTGAAATTTCAGTTTCAAAATTTCGAAAAATATTACTACATTCTATTTACGAAATCCTATATTTTTCGTTTCAAAGAATTTTCCAATTGTCTCCAAACTTACGAAGCACGAAACAAAATCTCCATAAGTATTAATTAAAACAGTGCTAATTAAAATCGCAAAGCGAATCGCGATTAAATAACGCTTCAATCGAGCGTTTCAACCGAGCCTTTCCCTCTCCCTTTTTTATTTCCATTGTTGTACAAATATCTCCCGTCGTGGATTACATGCGATGCACGCGTGGAAAGTGCGATTATTCTCGCGAAATCGAAAGTCGAGAAGCGACGAAATAACCGGGCGACGCTCGAATGAATTCTCATCCAAAGAAATCTCGATAGCGAGCCATTGCGTTTCGGAAATGTCGACGGATCCATGCTTTCTAACTTTTGCCTTGTAAATCGCGCCTTCATGGTGCACCGTTGAAATATATGCGTGCGCCCTCGTTAGATGGGCTGGTGAAAATGGAAATGGTCTCGTGCCAAATCTGTTTGACGATAATTACGTGATGCAACGGGCTTTCGATTTCTTCTTGGGAATTTTCGTGGTATTTCAGTTTTCCGTGGAAAGAGTGAATTATGTGTTGTGAGAGTCCGATTTGCAATGTTTTGGTTAAGTAAGAAATAGAGGAATTTAGAAATTTTGTGAAAAGTAAAAAGGTATTAGAGGTTGCACTTCTTGTTTATTTCTAAAGTGTATCAAAAATGGTACTGATGGTAATTTGTTTAAAACTGGTGCTTGATAATTAATTTTCTGTTTGAATAACAAATAGAGGGATATAGAAATATTGCGGAGATTTAAGAAAGTATTGGTGATTGTTTTCTTTCTTTATTTCTAAGGTGTATTAAGAATGGTAAAGATAACAATTTTTAAAAGAACTAGTGCTTCATAGTTAATTTACTGTTTGATTAAAAAATAGACGAATTTAGAACTTTTGCAGAAATTTAAAATACATTGGAGGTTGCACTTCTTGTTTATTTCTAAACTGTGTCAAAAATGATATTAATGACGATTTGTATAAAATTAATGCTTGATAATTAATTTTCTGTTTGAATAACAAATAGACGGATTTAGAAATTTGGCGTAAATTTAGAGAAACATTAGGGTGTTCTTTTCACTTTTGACATAAAAATGGCAATGAAAGTAATTTTTATAAACGTTGTGATTGATAGTTCATCTTGCGTTTGGAAAATAAATCTTGGAGTTACGAAATTTGACTGAAATTTTAAAAAACATTATTGTTTCCTTTTTTACTTTTAAAGTGTATTAAATATGCCTGCGATGACTATTTTTATAAAACTAACGGTTACGGTTAATAGTTAATGGAGAAATTTAGAAATTATGCGAAAATTTCAGAAATATAGGAGGTCGTGGTCTACTTGTATTTTTAAGATGTATTAAAAATGTTAACAATATAAATATCTGCAACTTTTATGAAGTTTCACAGTTCATTTTCTCTTTGAATTCCAAGCCGAAGGATTTCAAAGAAACCTTAGACCCCGTTTCGACTAATTATTAGACATAATTATACTTAGATATAATTATGTAAACGAAGTGCATAATGTTGCAACGTGGCAACACCGTGTGCATCTAAGCTGGACGGGTTGCATATCCACCAGGTGCACGTTCCATGTATTCTTCCATGGTGTCTCATCTGTAATTTCAAAACTCTATTAATTTTTCACAACTTTGCACGTCATATTTTATAAATACCAGAAGTTTATTTATCGTTTGAAAATTGTTCACAGAATTTCCTTCACACTTACAAATTATAGAATAAACTATATAAGGTAAATGCCATTACATTACTCACACCTGTACAATAATAGCTACACTTCATTCCATTTTATTGTTTCAACGTCATCGACTTACATTCTTTAAGAACTGCACAATTCTATTGCAGCTCAATTAATTTCATTATCTCCTTATCTAATTTTTCCCAAGATAATTCGATAAAATAAATGATAGAATTACGTCAGTTCTATTTGCTGTTGTGAATCAGCAACGAGTAGATTATCCCTCTACAATCCATTTAAGGTAACAGAATTTGTTTTTGCTCTCCAATAAATTCTCTCCATCGTTTCCTCAAATCTCTCGAAAATTAACAAGTTCTACGCCATCGATATTTTGCTAGTTTCATTATTTTTACTGAAGTGAAACTTTTTCTATTGAAATCATGTCTTTACAAAGCAAAAACCTTAAACACACAAATACCTTTAACTTTACCTTTTTAATGCAATTATTTCAATATCGAATGTAATATAAAATTCCAAAATATTATAATTTAAAAGTGATACGAGATTTCATTGAATTCAGTAGCGCCGGTCACCGGTGACCGCCATGACGTTCAACGTGTTAAAGAAGAAAATGATATTCAACAAAAATTAATAACATAATTAACAGTGTTTTGCACTATGTATTTCCATGGGCATACTAAAATTGTTAAAATTATTTCACAAATTAGAAATTTTAGTCTTACAAAAGGTTCTATAGAATTTATTAACGCTTCTTTAGATTGGATTCATTTCCTAATTTTTCGTCAGATTAGTAAAATCAATTTCAGGAAAGTTTTTCCCATAATTTATTCACTTTAATCAACTAAAAGTGGCGAATATATATCTCGAGGGATATTTATATCTATTAATAGTCCACAGTGCCATTCATTAAGAGCAAACTGAAATTGTTAGAAATATCCCACAGAGTGACAGTTTTAATTTTTCAAACCTTCCACAGAATTCATTAATCCTTTTCCAGCTTTAATTCACTCCCCAATTTTTCGTCAGATCACTGAAACCAATTACAGGGAAGTTCTTTCAATAAATTATCTAAAGTTCTCGACAATAAATTATCTATTTTAACCTCCTGATAGTGATAAATCTAGGTACCGGATTCCTGAAAAAAAAGTTTAAAGTACTTCAGTTAGGTCGTTAAAATCAATTTCTTCGTCAGAAAAATTCGCACAGGCAACGATCACATTTTCTACGGCATCTAATTATAATAATCGTATCAATTAGCGACATCCAACACATATGGATTCAAATCAGATATGGGGTTCAATGTACCCGAACTCTTTTATCGTCTTATCTTCCTTGCGTTCTCACTATGACGGCACTCTAACTTTCCAAGATTCTCGAGGTTGCTTAACAAACCAAATCCGTTTCCTCTCCCATTGCGTTACAGAAACCATGATGAGCACAAGGCCCATAAAGTGCTCGCGAAATTAGTCGGTGGTCTTTATGGGTCTTATCTTAGCAGACATCGATGTTACGGTTTGCTGCTTCTGCTCTCGAGAGACAGTTTTATTTTTGGAGGTGTCGATTTGATTTTGATAGCGTTGAGGGTAATTCCGGATGAAGATTAAGTTTGGGACTTACAACTAGGACCCAAGAAAAGTTGGATCGGCAATGGGGTTTGTTAATAGTAATTCATATGTGACTTTGGTCATTAATATGCGACTCTGATTAAAATTTGGGAATTTGATAATTAGGCCTTTGAAATGAGGATCTGTAGTTTTTAGCATTTAGATGGTTATGCTTATTAAAGGTAAGTGGATTACCAGAAGTCCATCTTCGTTTTTGTTGTTATCAATGTTTTCAATTATTTTACTGCTTATTAATTGAGATTCGTATGTGGCTTTGTTAGTAACATGTGCCTCTGATTAGAATTTGAGAATTTGGTATTTAGTTCTTCGATAAGTTTGTAACATTCAGAAGGTTATTTTTACTAGATTTGATGATTAGGTCATTAGGAAACCATCTTAAATTGTGATCAATTTTTTCAATTATTTTACTGTTTTTTAGTTTTATTTCTACGCGACGTTGTCATTAATATGCGAGTCTGTTTAAAATTTGAGAATTTGCTATTTAGGCCTTCAAAATGAGGATCTTTAAGCTGGAACGTTTAGAAGGTTATTCTTATTAGATTCAGTAATTAGGCCGTCAAAAGCTCATTTTCGATGTTCAAGGTTCAGACTTTTTGATCATCTTTTATAATTACTTAACCACTAAACGAAAGGAGACCCTTAAAATTTCAATTTTAACTCCATTTTTCAACCAATTCAGTAGAGAAAATTTTCCTATTTCAACGTTAATTTGTCAGAATCTCAGACTCAGCTAACTGGCGAAATCTTTATAGTCATCTCTTTAATTGCACTTTCAATTAGCTTGCGATATAACGATTTAATCAATAAATAAATCTTCAAATGCACGTCGTCCTATAATTCTAAAACGTAGCATCTTTGACCGACTATTACGCTGAGTTTCCAAAGACTAAACATTTTAATCCGCAATTTAATTACATTTTCAACTAATTTTTCCATATCAAAATTTCTAATAAAAAATAAATTGCAAAATTAAGCCTCCCTGCAAGTCTAAATTTCAGCATCTCTGACATTATTTACCCTAAATTCCCAAACACCAAACCTTTTAACCCTTTGCGGTCCGAATTGTCTTCTCAAGATTGTAGCGAGCTAAGTGGAATTAATCACACAACGTTTTCTGTCGTTGGTTATTCATTTTTTTAAATGATGGCAATAACTATAGGTACTGACGGATATTTATGTGATATTACAAAACCACTATGAATTTGAAAAGTCGATATTAATTCATTAGAAAATAGAATGAAGTGAAAAGCTACGTCGAGTATAGCACGACATAGGACTGCAAAGGGTTAATAATCCTCGCTTTAATTACACTTTCAATTAAATTGCACCGTATAAAAATTTCTAGAAACAAAAGACAAAATCCAAGACAAAAATATTATTTCTCACAGCGCTCGCAAAAAGTCACAGGGCTGCCTCCCCTCGCAGCTGCTCCTTCGATTTTTCCCCGCTTCTCGAGTCTTCTACTTCGCTCGCATTCAATTGAATAAAAATCCTTACATGCCCCGGGAGAAGGAACTTAAGGTAGATACACAAAACCACCGGTTTGGCAGCTGGTTGCCGGTGTTTTGGCACGTGACCGTTGCCAACGGTCGCCGTCACACGGTGCGTGACCCTCGCACACCCCTAGTATGTTTCCGTACGACGTCGTGTAAGGTTCTCTTCGATATACATATTTCCATTGCCCGGAATAATGACGAAGATGGGCCTGAAATTGCGCCGTTTCTTCTGGAGATCTCGGTGAGTCGGAATTTTTAGTTTCAGCCCTTCTGTGATTCTTTGATGTTAAACGTGAAGTTAAGTTTGTTGACATTTGTTATTTTCACCATTGGATTGTGTTAGATACGAGAGAAATTCAAATATGGGCCTGAAATTGGACCGTTTGAAATTTCGTGTCGTTTTAATTATAGTTTTGTTGTTCTCGGTATTCTGTAATTTCTTGAATTTCGAATAACTTTGTTATCTTGGAAATTGCGTTTTTAGGCACGAGAGAGATTTAAAGTGGTCCCGAAATTTTTCACTTTGAAATTTCTTGCCATTTTAATTTTAGTTTTGTTGTTTTGTGGTCCTGTGTAATTTCTTAACTTTTGTATTCATTTGTTATTTTGAAAATGGAGTTGTGTTTGGTGCAAGAGAAATTCAAAGGCGGGCCTGACGTTGATTCGCTCAAAATTTCGTGCTGTTTTAATTATAGTTTTATTATTTGCGGCCTTTTGTAATTTCTTGAATTTCGAATAACTTTGTTATCTTGAACATTGCGTTTTTAGACACGAGAGAGATTTAAAAGTGGTCCTGAAATTTTTCACTTTGAAATTTCTTGCCATTTCAATTTTAGTTTTGTTGTTTTGTGGTCCTGTTTAATTTCTTAACTTTTGTATTCATTTGTTATTTTGAAAATTGAGTTGTGTTTGGTGCAAGAGAAATTCAAAGGCGGGCCTGATGTTGATTCGCTCAAAATTTCATGCCGTTTTAATTATAGTTTTATTGTTTTCGGCCTTTTGTAATTTCTTGAATTTCGAATAACTTTGTTATCTTGAAAATTGGATTGTGTTAGGTACGAGAGAAATTCAAAGGTGGGCCTGAAATTGGACCGTTTTAGATTTCGTGCTGTTTTAATTATAGTTCTGTTGTTTTCGGTCTTCTGTGGTTTCTTGAGTTTCGTTTACATTTGTTTATTTGAAATCTGTGTTGTTTTGTCGGACGCAAAAGGAATTAAAGAATGGGCCTGGAATTAAGTTGTTGGAAATTGTATGCTGCTTTAATTATAGTTTTATTGTTTTAGGCCTTTTGTAATTTCTTGAATTTCGAATAACTTTGTTATCTTGAAAATTGCGTTAGGCACAAGAAGAATTCAAAAGTGGTCCCGATATCTTGCACTTTGAAATTTCACGCTGCTGTAATTTCAGTTTTGTCGTTTTCAATCCTCTGTGATTTCTTAAATTTCCTATTCATTTGTTATTTTGAAAATCGAGTTGTGTTTCGTGCAAGAGAAATTTAAAAGTGTTCTTGAAATTGCGCCTTTTCAAATTTCAAAAATTGCTCCCAGTAAAAGGTTTGAAGTTTCAGAAAGTAATTGCTTATCGAATATTCGAATATGCCTGATACAGTGCGTTATTTCTATCCATTTCAATCGTAATTTAGTGTTAAAAAATTCCAAAATGAATGTAAAATCAAATCATTTCAATCCTTATTTCTGGAAAAGAAAATTTTGGCTGGAAACATTCGTAAATCCGTTTTAAACAACTCCCAAATACTAAGGCTCACACGATTTGCATATTCAGCACTTAATTAATTCTTCTCTATGCACATTGCACCGCGTATTCAAAACTCCTCGTTAATCGACTGTCGTGGGAGGTTCGAAGCTCACAGGATACTTTCTCTTTATTGCAATGCAACAAATTTTACGCAGCTACTAACTGCGAATATTCTGTTAAAGCGAAGGAATTCGGTGCGATTTTACGATCTACCGTGGATCGTAAAGCCGACGATTTATATTTCACTGCAGAATTGTTGGAAGTTTATTACGAAATCTTAATTACCACCACGATACCAAATTTCTGCACTTGCGAATTCTCCGCACGAGAAATTTTGTTAATGTTGGGATTATCCGATATTACAAATTAAATTAATATTACAATAAATATTTTCAGACATTTACGATTTTCACACACGCCAGAATAAAACATATCTGCTCGTTTGTTATTATTCCCCTGATTTTTCATAAATACTTTCTGCTCTCATTCTTAGGTGACACTCTTAGCCTTTTCTCGATCAAATATTCACACATTATTAAACATTCGAATAAAAACAAATTTACACAGTTAACATGGAAAATTATTCTAAAATTAATTGCTTAAATTCTCATTTAATAACTGCTGAAGGGCGAAAGATCAAATCAATTTGTCACAGTTCGAGTGATTTCCTAGAGGATATCGATCTATTTTCAATTGCTTTGCCAGACTTGATTTCTAAATTTCTGTGTTCTTTTTTTTATATTTTATTGAGAAACAATACTATTAAAATGGTTGGAAGTTTATTACAAAATCTTAATTACCACAAAGACACCAAACTTCTGCACTTAAGCATTCTCTACTTCAGTAACAGTGGACGTGGAAAATGATTGTAAAGTTATTCATTTAATTTCGCATTTAATAAATTTAAAAAATGTTACTCTTTTTCCGTACTATTCTTAATATTCCATACGCAGCGGCGAATAAAAGAAAGAATTGTCGCAAAAATAATTTCTATGATAGCAAATTTAATCGGCTGATTTTCAATTCGACATTTTTTTGTACAACGATGCAAATCGAATGGCGATGCAACGTCTACGCGATAATTGAGAATTATTGGACCGCGACTAACTCGGAAGGCGCTTATTAATTAAGTCTTTGAGCAAAGTATAGGTTTCATTCCTAAAAAGTATATGATACTCCTATCCCTCGTGCTTATTAAGTTTTCCGTGACTTTTACGAATCATGGGAATTTTTTGATGGTTACGGAAAAAACCGTAAGTCATTTGGAGGGGCGATGATTCATCGCTGTTAAGATTTCTCTCTTGAGTGTTTCCCCAGGATGCGTCTATTTTTAAGAATACTTGTAATTTCTATCAATAGTTAATTTTATTTGTATTTAATTAAAAATTATTGCAGTGTTATTGTCAAAACTATGAATATAAATTGAATCAACACAATTAAATTAACATAATAATGTACGCAATGTAAGTTTCCATCGTTAATTTCTAGTACCATAATATCTTAAATCACGAACTATTTAAATGTTATTGTCAACTATTTAAAGAAGCTTTGACACCGCAGTGAATGATTTGTTCTGTTAATTTAATTTTACGTTTAATCAAAGATCGTGCTGGCGATTATTTTGCTAATTACATGCTCAGAATTGAATGATTCGTTAAATTTAAAATTTTCTTCTGCTTTTAATATTGAAGTTTCCAAAAAACATGCTCAGAATTGAACGGCGCAATTTACGTTTTAAATATTCAAGTTGTCAGTCAACTATGTTTTATAATTAAACGATGCACTATATTTACAATTTTCTTCTGTTTTTAATATTGAAATTTCCAAAAAACATGCTCAGAATTGAACGGTGCAATTTACGTTTTAAATATCCAAGTTGTCAGTCAACTATGTTTTATAATTAAACGATGCACTATATTTACAATTTTCCTAGAATTTCAAACATTAAAATCAATATTCACTTTCTCGTGCAATTATTTATTAACTCCCACAGATTAAATTAGTCATCACCTTATCTTCATAACCTTTTAAAAATTCTAAATTACTAAAATTCACTCGTTCAACATAAAATTTAAACTAACGCACTTGCAGTCCATTCCACCTCACCTAAAATGAATAAGCCGCAAAAGAAAAGAATAATTCCACTCCCCAAGATTATTTATTAACCCACAGACATTAAAGCTGTCATTATCAGAATATTAAAGTACCTTCTCCCGGCCAAAAATTAATAAATATAAGTAAACTCTAAATCGCCCTACTTTTCTCCAAATGAAATGAAATAATAAAAGCACTATCGTGATTCTCCGTGTATCAATATCCAAGATCTCAAACCAATGAAAAACCCAAGTTTACGGGGCGTTTCGCCATATTTCATCGCGAAACTTTCCGAGGTCACGCATTCACGTGTTCGCGCGAATATTACCTTTAATATCGCTAATGGTGCGGCTAAATCCGCTGCTGTATTCGTGTATGAAGTACGAGAGACATTCCGTGTCGACGAACCGTTAGATCGCCACCTGTCCATGCTCTTCCGTGAATGAAGAGGATTCGATGAGTCCATGGTGGACTTGCATCCGTAATCCTTTACAAAACCTTTTATAGGGTTCATTGTTCGTAGTTTGACTCTACATGCGCTACATTTTAAACGTGGTACTTTGGCGCAATCGGTGTAATGTTTTAACATTTCTTTTTAGAAGATGTTTAGGTACTTTTGTAGAATACTTTGGCATTTCTCCAGCATGTTTCTTGCATGGAATTTAGGTACCTTTACAGGGTATTTTAGTATTTTTTCAACATTCTGTTAGAAGGCGTTTAACACGAGAATTACCAAGGCAGTCTGACTGGTTCCTAACATTTTAGAAAAATTCTCCAAATTAATAGGGGAGCCATACAATGAATGTTCCACATCTGTCTTATAAAACATAAATTCTTGAATTTATCATCTTTTTCATCTCTTGATTCCTCTTTGGCTAAAGTATAAGTGATTTCACGCCGATAGTTCCAGTGTTAAGTATCTTTGCAGGATATTTTGACATTTTTTCAACATCTTTCTTAAAGGGATTTAGGTATCTGTGCAGGGTATTTTAGTATTTGTTCAACATTTTTTTTTGGAAGAAATTTAGCAACCTTTGGCAGATATTTTAATATTTTTTCAACATTTGTCCAGATGTGTTTGAGGTGTCTTTGCAGGTTATTTTGGCATATTTTCAGCATTTTTCTTGGATAGAATTTAGGTACGTTTACAGGGTAGTTTACAGTTTGTTAATAATTTTTTGAGAGAAATTTTAAGTTCTTTCGAAGCAGATTTTAGAACTTAAATTAGAAACTTGGGTTTCTGTGCATAATTATTTTCTCTCCTTTTAGTTTTTTGGCTGTATTGGAAATTTTAATCTTTTATTTCTATCAGTTATTGTTTTAACCGGCTTATTTTATTTTAACGCAGGAACTACCGATGACTGTTTTGATTTTGAAAATAATAGATAAATATATTGAAACAAAAAGTATAAGATGATGGAAACTTGATCAATTCAATTGTCTATATTTTAAAAGATGGGCACAGGAAATAACGAAATTCGGGCGATATAAAGTGGAGTGATTTTTCTTATAAATTCTGGCACCAATCATTTTGACTGTCTTGGTAGTCTAGTGTTAAATTCTGCGTAGAGTTCGTTTTACGGAAAATTCTAACACTTATTTTGGAACTTTTAAAGTTTCTATCACTGTTAATTTTTGCGTGACATATTTTCTATTATTCTTTTTTGCGCTATAGGTCCAGCAAGTGATTAATGTAAAAAAACATTAATCGCTAAATGAATATTTCTACTCAAATCTTGAATTATGAATTAGATTAAAAATCTGAGGATCTTATTATTCTTTTAAAACTACTTTAACACTTTCAGCAGCAAAAGTTTGCACCAAATACTGCAAAAATTGCAATTATTACCGTCAAAGAATACTCCGTATTATTGCCACAAAAATTTCGAAAAGAAACAAATTGAAGAAAGAGGCCGGCTAGCGAATTTCAGAATACACAAAATCCCAGCTACTCCAAAAATATATTGCAATTTTTACGGTACCGACATCGCAAAAACTGAATACTACAAAACTTGCAATTTTGCCCTCAAAGAACACTCTCAATCAGTATTATTTTCTCAAGAGTTCTGGAAAGACATATTTCAGAAAAGTACCGATTAGCGAATCGCAAAATTCACAAAATCCCAGTTATTCCAAAGATATGTTGCAATTTTTACAGTATCGACATCGCAAAAATTGAATGCTGCAAAACTTGCAATTTTGCCCTCAAAGAACACTCACAATCAGTATTATTTTCTCAAGAGTTCCGGAAAGAAATATTTCAGAAAAGTACCGATTAGCGAATTTCAAAATTCACAAAATCCTAGTTATTCCAAAAATATATTGCGATTTTTACGGTACCGACATCGCAAAAATTGAATGCTGCAAAAATTGCCATTTTGACCTCAAAGAACACTCACAGTCAATATTATTTTCTCAAAAGTTCCGGAAAGAAATATTTCAGAAAAGTACCGATTAGCGAATCTCAAAATTCACAAAATCCTAGTTATTCCAAAGATATGTTGCAATTTTTACGGTATCGACATTGCAAAAACTGAATGCTGCAAAAATTGCCATTTTGACCTCAAAGAAGGCTCAGTATCATTTTCACAAAAATTCCGAAAGAAAGAAATAGTGAAAAATAGTACCGCTTAGCGAATTTCAAAATTCAGGAAACCCTAGCTATTTCAAAAGTATATTGCAATCTTTCCAATATCGATATTGCAAGGTAGAATTTGTTGCATCGTGCGAACTAATTGCAAAGTGCAAAAAAACGAAGCTATCGCGTGTCTCGAAACGGCTGAGAAAAGCATCCGCCGTTTTTTCAGCCGGTTCTGCGAAAGCCGGCAAATTATCCCCATAAATAAGTCCACACGTTGGATGCGCGTTATCAGCTGGAAATCCATAAATTCTGCCGATCGAACCGGTTGCAATTTCGCGCCACGAATCTGCCCGAGTATTTGCGACTCTTTAACAGGATATTTCTCTTAAGAGGTAGCTCGGATTCGCGAGGATTCCAGTACGATTAAATTGTTAATGTAATTGCCAAATTTGTGCAAAATGTAATTAGAGAATTAACGAGTCAAATATATTTTTCGTACGATTTTCAAGAAGGCTTAAAATCGTGGATCAAGTAATAATAAAACTGCCAATTTACGTCAGTTTCTGTACTGATAATTTACAACTCTCATAATCGGATAATTAATGAGAGTCGTATTTTTTTTAAGAAACTTAAAATCAAGATTTAATACGAATAATTTCTACACGATGAAATATAATAAATACAGTCAACAGAAAGTTAATTGCTACTTAAGGTATACAGCGCAACTAATTATACTTAAAATATTAACTATAATATATTACAAAATACAATTAACACATAAATTATAATTAACAGAATCCCCAATATATAGTAAAATACATTGAATACAGCTACTTCGACACATAGATGCAGAAAAATGCTAATTCTCCGTTAAGATATATCAATTAATAATTACTCCAACAATTTTTCACCTTGCAAAAGTATCGAGGCTGCAAGAGTTAATACCCCGAGCCAATCACGTCGCCATAAGCTCGATCGATGCTTCGTGTAATGCGAATCGGGCCTTAAGTTTTGATTTACGGCGATATCATGACCGAGTATCCTGGTGTTTAACCTTGAAACTGACCTCATACTTCTCTTCCCCTCTCTTCGAGCGCGAACAGGTGTTTCATGCTTCTATGGGGTCTTCTTCAAGCAGTTCTCTCGTCTGTTGATCATTAATCCTCGGAATCGAACTTTCACGCCTGAAATGCCACGCGAACGATCGCTATTTGTTGTCAATTCTCCACTTTACCTAGCATTGACTCACGGTAATTTAGTTATCATCCAATTATTCATGATGATTCGATTTCAGTTTTGCGTGAGAACATAATCTGCCTGTATTTTTCTTTTTAATCAGTTTTTCCAATTAATCTACTGTTTGTCAATTGAGATTCGTATGTGGCTTTGTTAGCAACATGTGACTCTGATTAGAATTTGAGAATTTGGTATTTAGTCCTTTCATTAGTTTGTGGCACTCAGAAGGTTAATCTTACTAGATTTCGTAATTAGGTCACTAGGAACCCATCTTGGATTTTGACCAATTTTTTCAATTATTCGAATGTTTGTTAATTGACATTCGTATCTGGCTTTGTTAGTAACATGTGACTCTCATTACAATTTGAGAATTTGGTATTTAGTCCTTTAATTAGTTTGTAGCATTCAGAAGGTTTTCTTTACTAGATTTCGTAATTAGCTCACTAGGAACTCATCTTGGACTTTGACCAATTTTTTCAATTATTCTAATGCTTGTTAATTGACATTCGTATGTGGCTTTGTTAATAACATGTGACTCTCATTAGAATTTGAGAATTTGGTATTTAGTCCTTTAATTAGTTCCTAGCATTCAGAAGGTTTTCTTTACTAGATTTGGTAATTAGGTCATTAGCAACCCGTCTTCGATCTTGAACAATTTTTCAATTATTCTACGGTTTATTAATTGAGATTTGTATGTGCCTTTATTAATAACATGCAACTCTGATTAGAACACGAAAATATGGTAATTAGTCCTTCGATAAGTTTGTAACATTCAGAAGGTTATTCGTACTAGATTTGGTAATTAGGTCATTAGGAAACGAACTGAAATTGTGACCAATTTTTTCAATCATTCCACTGTTTGTTAATTACGATTTATACGTGACGTTTTCATTAATATACGAGTCTGTTTAAAATTTTGAGAATTTGCTATTCAGGCCTTCAAAATGGAGATCATCAGCTTCTTGCATTTGTTGATTACTCTTATTAGATTTTGTAATTAGAAGCCCATCTACGATTTTCAAAGTTCAGCGTTTTTGATCATCTTTCATAACTTACTGCCAAAATGAAAATTTTGAAATTTTTAAATAATAACCGGCTCCCGAATTTTTCTGCAAATGCTCCAAATTAATAGAGCAGCCGTACAATAAATATTCCGCATCTATGTTATAAAACAGAAATTATATTACACTAAAATTATTATCTGTTATATTTCTAAATATGCAAAATAAGTATTTTGGAAAATCAGGAATCAGGAGCTGCAAAAGATGATTAATTTAATAATTTATGTTGCATAAGATAGACATGGAACATTTACTGTATGGCTCCCTTATAAATCTGGAGGATTTTTATGCATAATTAGGGATTATTAATTTTGACTGTCCTGATCATTTCAATTGTTTAGTCGTTCGGTTGTTAACACGTTAATTAGCTAGTTATAATATTGAATTAAATTTTATTGAAATGAACGCTGTATTTTTTAATTTCATTCGTAACATTTATTTATTTACTTACTTAACTTAATCATATATAGTTTACATGCGAAAGAAACAAAATATATGAAAAATCACTTCCTACAAATTAACTAAACTAATTTGCTGATTGAACAGATTTAAAGTCGATAGTTCCAGTGCTCAAAAATTACCAGAAGCAAACAGTAAATTATTAATAAGTTTTGCACAAAAAAAACATAATTTTCTCAAAGAACGAAAGTCAGTCAAAATTGCCTGAAATTGCGGAGAATCGCCAGTTTGAAGTAGGAGATCGGAAATTATTCCTAGTGCAATTTCGCTGATTGTACGATCGAAGGAATCGATCGGAAATCGGCGGAAATCGTGGAAATCTAGATGGACGAAGATTGGATCCTTCTCTTACTCCTTGTCATTATCCTCGAACGATCTGCTTCCACGCTGACAGGGTATTCCATTACTCGCAATTTCACCTCTCACGTGTTCGCGATACCCGCGATTATGCGAGACAGTTTGAAATTCCTTTCGCGAACTGCGAAACGGCTTGGAATCCATGGAGATGATGATTACGATAATTTCACGAATTCGCGATTTGCTCGCTTGCAGTTTATAGTTCGCCATTACGTTTGCACTTTTGAGATCATTTTCTAATAAGGTGACTTCGTTTTTAAGGGAAATTCGTAAAAATTGCGCGGGGAAAAAATGATTGAATTGATGGTAGAATTCAGGTAGTTAATTAATTATATTAGGTTGGCAACTAAGTTCCCGCCGTTTTTTTAAATTTTAACATTCCGCATGTCATTAACACTAGAACTACCAAACCAGTCAAAATGACTGGTACACAATTTTTTCCAAAAATTCTCAAAGTTTACAGGAGCGTCATAGGAGAAATATTCTACGTCCAACTAAAAAAATGTAAATGACAAAATTTATTATCTTTTCCGCCTCTTGATTCTTCTTTACTCAAAGTACTTATTTAACACGTTGACTGCCATGGGGGTCACCGGTGACCGGCGCTATTGAATTCAATGCAATTCCATGTGACTTCCAAATTGCAATATTCACGAATTTTGTAATATATTCGATATTTAAATATAGGCGTTGAAAAGATAAAGTTCTGCTGAATATGTATCCATCTGTGTCTTTGAAGTTTCTGCTTTGTAAAGGTGTGATTTTAATAGAAAAAATTTCACTTCTGAAGAAATGATAAAACTAGCAAAATACCGGTGGCGTTCAACGTGTTAATATATTGAAATATAATGCATTTAACGCCGGTAGTTCTAGTGTTAAATGTTTTAAATCATTCGAAAGAGGATGTTTTGTTCTACCGGAATCTATGTTTTATTTTTTTGTTTGCGTTAATTTTCCACCACCTTCGATTTCTTTCAAATGCTATACTTTCGTTCAATGCTGATGTAGAATTGAGAGCTCGGTTGGATGAATTTTTCGTGTCGAAACCGGGTTATTTCTACCAACGAGGAATTGAAAATCTTGTTGAACGTTGGGAAGAAGTTGTAAACAACAAGGGGAATACATTATTGATTAATTCGTTGTTAATTTTTATTGAGAAATGAACTTTTGAAAAATTCAAAAAACGGCGGGAACTTAGTTGCCAACCCAATAGATACTCGTCACGACATCAAACTTTGTGTCTGGCTGAAAAAAAATGTAGTGGTGAAAATGAAATGGTCAATTAGGGAGGTATTTATAGCTGCACAGAATAAAACAGTTAATTAATTCGAGATATTCGTCACGATATGAAACTTTGTGTCTGACTGAAAAAAACAACAGAATGTAATGGTGAAAATTAAATGGTCAATTAGGGAGATCTTTATTTCTGCGTAAAACTTTATTTTATAGTGTTCACGTAAAAAATAATTGACTGGAAATAATGTGGTGGTTAATTAATTGAATTTGGTACAACAAGCTTCGAAATTTATTGTACATTATGAATTAAGAAATTAGTGATAATAAGAACAGAGAGTCAATTGTTAGATCCAAGATTCACCGTAACTTTATAAAGTTTATCTTCATAGAAACACGAAACATCAGGCTCAGTCCGGAACAAACGGACACAGTCGTCACGCATAACGGCCGAAACTTAAGCCCAGTTTACACGAGGGCGAAAGATTAGATCAATTTGTCACGGCTCGAGTGATTTCCTTGCCAGCATCATTCTATTTTTAATTGCCCTAGCCTTGGCGAACTTGATTTCTAATTTTTCGCGATACTTTGTTTCTCGAAAGCCGACACTATTGTTATTCTCATTTATTTGTAACAATTTGGAATTTATCCTGACAGAGAATTAAAGTTGAAAAAGTAAAGGAACGAATGCAGCAAATGGTTACTCGAAGCATATCATTTTTATGCAACAAAATTAATTTGATATCGCAAGAAATACCATTCAACAGTGATTTCCTGTTACGTTTCCTCATACTTCGCGTTACATTTCACATTCTAAGTGCCCTGTTCCGCATAACTTCAAAGTGGATCGTCATCAGTGAAGGATAAAATTCTTTCATTCCCTACAATTTAACTCGATAGCCAATGATTTTCATCCTTGATAAATATCATTAATTTTGCAGCTCAGCGTGATTACAATTCAAGCTGTGGACATTTATATTAAGCGGAACTTGGGAATACACCTATCTCCCGATTTACACGGAAGATAGGATCCTTAGAAAACCGTGTAAATCGAAATCGTGAATTTTGATACGTAAAACTGCGCAAACCGAAAACAAACAAAAACATGTATAATTCAGTCATCTATTTCAACGTTAACCCTTTGCGAACGGAGACGTTTTTGAATATTGAGAGATAACCATTTATTTTGCGATCCAAAACCACCTTGTTATCAGCAAGTTAGGCTGTTAATGTGCATACATTATAAATTGCTATTTGTTTAATCATATTTCAACGGTTGTATTTCAATTTTTCAACTCTGTGTATACAAGCAGAGATAAACTATAATTAAATTTTTTCTCCGACCACATATATGCGACGCTAGTCCTCAAAGGGTTAAATAGAAATAACTAAAAACAATTTTTTTTAAACCCCTTATTTTAAAAACCCTGTAAAACCGAAATCGTGTAAATAAAGTACCCTGTAAATCGGGGGACTGGTGTATTAATATTAGATATACGGGCGGCAAATCTGTTATACTTAAAAGTATTAAATAAGTACTTCGAAAAAAGAGGGTTAAAAGACAGAGAAGATCGTTTAAGTGATTTGTGCATTATAAGATGCACGGAATATCTATCGTGCTTGTCTATAAACTTGAGCAATTACTATAAAAAAAGTATTTGGAGAATATCTATTGTTTACTGTCACTGTGCCAAACAATTTTCAAATTAATATTTCTAATTCTCTTCGGAACTCAGTGCTGAATACAAGAACAATCAGCATTGAATTTGCTATACTTAAATATACTAACACTAGAACTACCAAGGCTGTTGAAATGACTGGTTCCTCACTTTTCGGAAAATTCCCCAAATTTATAGGGGAGCCGCACAATGAACATTTCACATCTATCTTATATCTACATCTATCTATAAAACATACTTACCTGTTCTTCCTCTTTCCAGCTGTATTCCTCTTTTTGAAAGTTCTTATTTAATATAATTAGATATAACACATTTAACGGCGGTAGTTCTATTGTTAATCCTCTATGGACCTTTGTGTCTTTGAGGAACATTTGTTTTTCCATTTATCAAGCTCATTTTTTACCGTCGAAAACTATTGAAATACAACGTTTCAAAGTCACAAACGTTCTCTCCAATTAAATGCTGAGAAATCAATTGGAAGCTACCATTTAAAATTCGGTTTTGAACATTTAGGAATATGCTATCGTGTGCAGAGTCTTCAGAAGCAAAACGAAATTCAAAGGGATGGATAAGTATTTCTGCCAGAGTATTAGTACATTTAAGTCAGTATATCAGGATATGTAAATGGTGCAATCGTCAATTTCAAGATGTATCGATTTACGAATCTATATCCGTTAACACTAGAACTATCGATATTAAATCTGTTATATTTAAATATATTAAAGAAGTGCTTTAAAACAAGGAGGATTAAGAGGTGGAAAAGATGATCGATTCGGTAATTTATGTTTTATGAGATGGACGAAGAATATGTATTCTATGACTCTTCTATAAACTTGAAGAATTTTTGGAAAAAATTGTGTACCAGTCATTTTGACTGGTTTGGTAGTTCTAGTGTTAAGTCGTTGTGGTGTAGAGTTAGTTCCGGTTAAAACCTCGCGTGTAAAGTTTCTTTTGTATTAATAAAGACGCCATTTATTATCTTCGCAAAAAGAGGGTTCAAGCACGAAAAAGAAGTTAAGTATGAAGAAGTTAAGTGCATTGTAAGATACTCGTGGAATATCTGCTGCAATGTTTTTCTATAAAGAGATTTGTTTGTAAAAAAAAGTAGGAACCAGACGATTTGACAGCTTTCGTAAATGAAACATGTGTGTATAATAGTAGAAAAATAGTTGCATATGTCAATTTTCTTCTCTTTTCATTCTTACACCATGACACGCGTTTAAATCTCGATTCTTCATCGCAACGTGTAGCTCGTACTTGTACGTCTTCCCATAGAAAACACACCTTGATAAACGCGTGTGTACTCGCAGGGAAGGCTGTACAGTCAAGGAAATTGATATTCACTCTTTTACTTTGCTCTATATTTTTGCTTCAAGAAATATTGTTATTTAGGCTAGAAAGAATGCAGTTTTTTGAAATATTCTTTAAATATGCGACTTTAAATTTTTTAATCGAGTATTAAATACATATATCTATAATTTAGGGATAAATAGGTTATAATGTATACACATTGTTAGTGTTGAAATTATTTAACAACACAATTAACATTCATGGGCTATTTTAGTCATGGAATATTTGTTGTACGCAGTTTCTATTCTCATTTCTTGATATCGCGTATATCTTTTCCTCTATCACTCATGCAGTCGTTATTAAACATTCTGATTAAAAGGAATTTTGCAATTAGAAGTTTGAGTATTGCTCAGCGGGAAAAATGTATCCTGTAGTAATTACCTACGTGATACACCCCTAAATATCTACCTTTACGTAATTTTTTTCTACAGGTCCTTATTTTTACTTGTTTATAACTAAATCTGGAGGCATGCATAGAAATAAAACCAAACAATTAACTTAACACTGAAACTACCAAACCAGTCAAACTGAATTGTACACAATTTTCCAAAATTCTCCAAGTTTATAGAAGAGTCATAGAATAAATATTCTACGCCCATCTAAAAAAACATAAATCACCGAATCGATCATCATTTCCGCCCGTTGATTTCTGTTTTTTCAGAGTACTTATTTAACAAATCGAAATAGGATAGATTTAACGTCGGTAGTACTAGTGTTCAGCAGTCAACTCCTTTGAGTTCGTTAAGGCAATGGTTCGGATCTCACAGCGGCGACGATATATTAAACAATTTTCATAATTTTCTTCAGTGCAGAGTATAAAAGTAGTAAAATTTGCGCCATCAGATCTTTTGCGGCCGATGTAGGGGGCGTTGAAGTCATTCTATGCCACTGCCATCTACCGTTCAGTGCGAACTTTATTTTAGCATCGAGGGTTTTCGCTACGGTTTAATACTTCACAGATAACCACTTTTTGTACGTGCAACATGGTAATTAGCCTTCCTGGCCTATGAGGCAAACGTGGTTGCACCAGCTAACAATGACAAGAACCCTTAATCATAAAATGATCGTGAAGATTGAAACAACAACTTAATAATCAGAATTCTCAGCAGTCAAAAACCGAGCAGTATACTACTCATGGTCTGAGAATCGAGAATTCGAAATAGGTCGCCTTAGAAAAATAATATAAATTCGGCAAGGCAGCAGGCATATTTTCAAAGACATATGTTGCAAGATAATGCAAAAAAATCGATTTTTGGAAACCTCTCGACAACAAGACCCCCTTAACTCTTTGCGGATTGAAATTTTTTTGAATATTGAAAAAGAATCATTTATTTGACGATTAAAAACCACCTTTTTATCGAAAATTCGGAGTGTTAATGCACATAAGTTATAAATTACTATTTGTGTAATCATATTTCAGTGGTTCTATTTCAGTTTTTCAATTTTAACAGTGTATACATGCGCCGATGAACTATCAGGTTGGTGCATGTGAAATGTCGGATTAGGTCTGTACACTACATTTTGGCCATACACTCAAACCTGTTTTTGTGCGGTGGATCGGGTCCGCATAAAAAAAATCGCACAAAACTTCACGAGTAGCTATAAGAGATAGTTTTCGCAACACAATTAAAAAGTATTTTTTTTGTGCGGTGAATAGGGACCGCATAAAAAAAGTCTCGCGTAGAAAATAACTCAAAACTTACGAAATAACTAGGAATTGTTTTTTTAAACGAAATCAAGACACAAGGCTTGGTAACTACTTGGAATCTGATTTAGAAAATGCACATGCGAACATTTTTAAATATTTTATTTAAATATTTATTTATTTTACACATACAAAACTTTTCAAAACGTATGACCATTATCCTTCGTAGTCTGACAATACGCGAACTTTCTTGTGGTAAACTGGTACAAAATCGCTTTCGTCACTTGAAGATATGTATAGAGTTCAATAACATACAATATAATCGGCTAACGCAATACTTATGTAACGTGATGAACTACATATTAAAAATCGAAAAATATGGCCAGTCAAACCTACTGCCTATTTATTGATAACTTCGTTAATCATGTTTCAATTTGATTGAAATTTTCATATACCGCAAAAAACAAATCGCACAAATGAAAAATCGCACAAAAAAAGACCGCACAAAAACAGGTTTGAGTGTATTTTATAAATAGTTAGCCGCAAAGTTAACAATTTTATAGTTGAAACAGGTTATTTGGTCTATACGCTCAATATTGAGTGTATTTTTTTTGGAAAAATCCTAATTTCTATAAAAAAATATACTTTTTTGCGCAACGTGAGTACTATTGAAATAAGAGTAGCAATCCGATATGAATTTAAACTTGGTAATAATGCTGCTGCTACAAGTCTTAACATAAACAGAGCATATGGGTGGCAATTGTTAACAAATGAATCGTACAATGTTGGTTCCAGAAGTTTCGTTCTGGATGTAAGTATCTTCAAAATGAGCTCCGTGGTAGACCCACAACCGTATGCCATAACGATGTCCTAATCTATACATGAAAAGCTGAACTTCCTTCTTTGCAAGGCGATGGAAGCATAACTCTTGACAGATACTGTAAAAAAATTGAACAAATGCTTGTAGAATTAAAAATACTGCGTCCTGTCGCAATTAATCGACAGGGGCCTACTTGATTGCACGACAACGCAAGACCCCATATCCGTCAAAAGTGAGTTCAAAAAGATTTCGTGAATTGCAATATGAAATTTTACGGTGCCCACCTTATTCACCTGATCTTCCTTTAACGGATTATCACATTTTTAAACACGTAAACCACTTCGATACAGAAAAAAATGCAATAATGAAGATGACCTTAAAAAAGTCGCCACCAATTTCATTGTTTCTAAACACTCAATTAAAATTCGTATAAAAGCCCTTGCGGATCTCTGGTAGAATTGTATTGATGTCGATGGAAATTATTTTGATTTATAAACATTTATTTTGCGAAAACTGTGGCATTTTAACACTATTGCTACCGACACTTCACGTATACCTTTTCCTACCGCAACCGGTGAATTTGTCAAATGATAATTTTTTCCCAGAAAATGAACAGTAAAAAAAGAAGTGAATATTGAAAAATGTATTATAATGTGAATGTATTATACGTATATTTGAGGAAAAGTCGCGAAGTTTAAAGGCGATTCAATTACGTTGTATATAGGAAATTCTAATCGAAATTTTAAAAACGGTCATTTGACCGGTCGTGGCAGGAATAGTGTTAATTTCGCCATGTATAATCCGGCATTTCGTATGCACCAACCTAATATAATCAAATTTTTTCTCAGACCACATATATGTGTCAGTCGTCCTCAAAGGCTTAATGATTTAGTATGCAGGACAGTTCATAGAATTCATAGAATGTTACGAATCAATTTCCACGACTGTACATTAGGAGGACAGCGCGTTTCACCGGGCGATAAATGTTCGAGCAATGGGAGGGGTCGATCGTGCCTGATTTATTGGGATTTAAATCCGTTGAATGGGAACCGAGGCATTGAATGGAAGAAAAGAAAGACGATTCCGACGTGTGGCTGTTGCGACGACGAAGATAACACCTGACAGGGCGTAAACGCACATAACAGACCCAGTGGAATTCATTAAGGGTCCTTGCAAAACTTCTCCGCGTCGAATTTATCCCATGGACATTCTCGCGTCAACTTACTCGCCGATCTTTTGGATTTTTATTTTATTATGTCTCCAGACGTACACGGAGACGATAAGCTTATTAAATGTACAAGCCGATAAACGAGATTACCTTTAGATTTATTTTCATGCTTAATTTTATTTATTGGGAATATAGCCGTGGCTGCTTGCATCCGGCTCGATTATTGTTGCATTCGAGTTTATGTACTTGAAGAAATTTCATTTTTAATTCGACGATTTGACGATGCGACGGAAACAATAATTTTAAGGTATCAAATTAGAATGCAAATTGCATTTTCTTATGGGAATTCTTCATACTGCCGTATCGTAATTTTCTACGGCATTATTGTAAATACTTATGGGGATATAAATGTAAGGAACTTTTGATTCAAGGCTTTAATATAACTACATAAAATTCGCAACAGGTTCCATATTCAAAGCCCAAGACAAAATTAATATAACTCAGAAAACACAAGTAAAAGATAACAAATCTTCATTTCACTAGCCAATAACTGTCGAAAGTTATTATCAATCGAAAATTAATTACAAAATTTTCAAAGTATTATTTCTACAAGCCGCCAGACTTCGACAATATTCAACTATTTATTAATGTTAAATTAAACAGAAGAATAAGTAAAAGAAAAATCCGAAGTCTCAGAGCGGACCCAATCGTGCGACCAGATTGCGTTCGGGCACTTCCGACGATGGCCGAAGGCGTGACGGGAAGGCACGACGAGCGGCCGCGAAAACAGCCGAAGCCGTAGCGCGAAAGCGGTACCCCATCGGTCAGTCGTAAAGCGGCAGTCGGCAGGTGTAGTTGGCGCGCAGTTCGTGGTGCACGTGTGTCGTTTCGCCGATCGTTTCCTTCGATCTTTCGCCACTGACACGCGTAAAACTGCCATCTAATTATCCTGCAAACGTGTATAAACATCAATCGACGCATTTTCGTGTATAAAATACAATTCGAATCGTAAAAACAGATATACTCGTGTGTAAGGACGGGGTTGTGGTGTTTCGGTTCGCGCAGGTAGAAACGGGCCTTTGTAGAATTTTCGTACGTGAGTGTCAGTGTGGAATAAAACAGTAAATTCATCAGGTGAATATCGAGGGATCATCTGCTAGGTATCCTTCAGGATTTTTCTAACTTCATCGACGTCCACGATCAATGGGAATCCTGCTATGAATTCGGCGTGGATTTAGTTGCTCGGTGAGTCAATGTTATTGTTGTGCTACAAGGGCGTCCTCATGGTGGCGCTTTTCCGGGAATTTACGCGTGGAGTTTCTGAACCGAATGTCATGCCAGCGTGATGTTGACCTCCTGATTCGTAGTATTAGTTCTGTGTATTGCGTTGTACACTGTATTCCACCTATAGATAGGTACAATTCTATACTGTGTTGTCAGGAGGTATTATTTATATATTGTCACGCTTCAAATCTACTGTTTCTCACGTCTTCACTGCCATTATTTATCAGAAATGTAGCAGTACTTCGAGATAAAATATATTTAATTACAGGAATATACGCAGATATTAAATTTTGTAGTTCTATAAATCTACTATCTTCAACGTTGCCTGTGTCGTCGTTATTAATTAGAAATCCATTATTACTTCAACGTAAGATATATCAGTATACTTACAGTAGTATAAAGAGAAATTGAATTTAGTGGTTCGGAACTACCCTATTTTCTAAGTCGTCGTTATCGTTATTATCAATCAGCAATCCAGCTTTATTTCGCAATGAGGTATATGCAATATTATATTTACAGTGATGTAAAGAGAAATTAATTTTTGTGGTACAGTGCTACCCTATTTTCAACGTTATCGTTATCGTTATTATTAATCAGAAATATGGCATTACTTAGAAATGAAATATATACAATATATTTATAGTAATATAAGGAATAATTACATTTTGTGATTCTACATATAAATGAAGTATTTTCTACGGCATCACTGTCATTATTATTAATCAGAAATGCAGCACTCCTTCAATATAAAATATATAGAATACATTCGTAGTAATATAAGGAGAAATTAAACTTTCTGAGTCTATAGATCCACTAATTTCCACATCGCCACTGTCATTACTTTGACCCTTTGCCCTCCGATTTTTTTTGTGACCGAACACACAATAACTCAGAATCAATTGTTGGAATAATAGTTTATCACCGATTTCCGATATACCGTATAACTTAACGCAATATCAATAGTATGGAACTAATTTCGACGTCTCCTGACACTCTGATATTTTCAATTTAACAATTTTTGGAAAACGTTAAATTTTCCTATTCGATTTACCGTGTCACAAGTGCCACAGGTCATTGTAGGGCAAGGGTTAATCAGAAATCTAGCGTTACTCTAACACCAGGTTCGGCGGGTGGGTCATTTTGACCCATTTCGAACTTCCTGACGAAAATTGCAGAAACCGTTTACATTCTTTCTTGTCACTCATACTGGCTTTTATTCATTCAACGAGACGAATATACAGGGTGTCCCGTAACTGGTGGTACAACCGACCAGGGGATGATTCTACATGAAAAACTGGATGGAAAATATAGAATAAATTTTTTTGATACAGGGCTTTGTTTTCGAGAAAAATGAGTTTGAAAATTTACCGTTAGATTTTTATTTGTGCGGTCAGGTGAAATAAATTGTGTATCGTAATGACGTAACGAGCATCGAACAATTACAACACAAAATTTTGATAGCGTTTGAACATTTAAGCAACATAATAATTGTACATTACAAGAGGTTCGAAGGAGTTTAATAAGAAGAGCACAATTATGTCTGCAACAACGTGGACAGCACTTCCAGCAATTTATGAATTAAACGAATTCCTCAAAGGTAATTCTAACATTGTAACCTCGATCTTCGATTTATTCGATGTATACAAACCTCGAAAACCTTCGCGAACAAAGGTTGAGGTAACTCAGAATAAAGTCCGTTGAGCCGCAAGTTCGCCGAGTGCACGCACACTAGACAAATTTTCAAACTCATTTTTCTCGAAAACAAAGGCTTGTATCAAAAAATTTTATTCTATATTTTCGATTCAGTTTTTCATGTAGAATCATTCCGTGCTCGGCTGTACCATCAGTTACGGGACACCCTGTATATCGAAATTCAGTTTCTTCAAAGCCTTCTAATTTCGAAATTCTCTATGTGGTATACTCATTGATTCGTGTCAGTATTTACGTATATAAGAAATGTCGGTAAACCTAGTGTTAACCCTTTTGCCTTACAATAACGTGTGACACTCGTGACGGTGTAAATGAAATTGGAAATTTTGAAGTTTTCCAAAAACTATTAATTTGAGAATATCAATCAGTCGCGAGACGATCAAATTGTTTCGAGAATATTAATTTTGCGTTCAATTGTAGGAAATATCAGAAATCAGAAAGAAATTTTGATTTCAAGAATTTATTTTGAGTTATTGCACGCACAGTGAAAATAGAAGTTGTGAGGCAAGGGGTTAAAATGAAATTCTCCTATCCCCGATTTACACGGAGGCACAGTTCCTCGGAATACCGTGGTAAATTGAAATCGTCCTCTGTTGATATTTCTGCTGTCAACATACAGTGGGTGTAGAAAGTATTCGTACACCGACTAATTTCCAATAATATATTGTGAAATTGTAGTTTATTAACTCATTTTTTATAAACAACGAGTGTGTACATATTCTCGGAAGTCTCTATAACAGACACAGTGCAAAAAGAATTAACTAGTTGAATAATTTGCAAAGTTATCAAGAAAAAGAAGAAATATTGTCCGAAATATATTTTTTATTTTTTAAGCCTTCTTTAGAGGATATGTGATGCTTTTTAATGTGACGTTCCAAGTAGTCCCATAGGTTTTCGATGGGGTTAATATCAGGAGATTGTGGTGGAGCTTATTGGTTACTTATTGCTCTTATATTTCTTATATTTCGGACAATAGTTCTTTTTTTTCTTGACAATTTTGCAAATTATTCAACTAAATAATTTTTTTTGCACTTGTATCTGTTCTAGACATTTCCGCGAATATGTACAAACTCGTTATTTATGAAAAATTAGTTAATAAACTACAATTTCACAATATATAATTCGAAATTGGTCGGTGTACGAATACTTTCTACACCCACTGTATTTGTTGGCAGCAAAAATGTTTGAAAACATTTCTTTTTTGATCAGTCATTTTGAAACCGTGTAAAAGCGAAATCGTGTGAAGTACCGTGTAAATCGGAATATAGGTGTATATAATATAAAATACAGACGATATACAGAAAATGGTGGATTCAGTGCTTCGAATATAATGAAAACACGAGTTAGAAAACGTGGTACAGTAAAAGCTGGCTAAATGCGACAGAGTTTGGGACCCAAGGTCATCTTATGAAGTCGAGGTATTGAATCTGTGTTTACATTTCCACGAACTTAGAAAAGCACACAGTAGAACAGACAGAGAAGTCGAAGCAAGAAAGCGAGCGGCCCGAAAGTATCGGTGAGGCAATACTAATTCAAGAATGAAACTGTTCTATTCATTCATTTTTCTGAATCCAACTTTTCCCAGTGTATTTTTGAGATTTTTCCGATTAAAATGATACCAATCACGATACTGTTTGAATTATATTTACTTAATAGTTAACACATTTACGTACTATTCACATAATTTAACTCTAAACCTACCGGCTTTATATCTGTTATATTGAAACACGCGAAATAAGTACTTTGGAAAAATAAATTTGTAGAGGTGAAAAAGATGATCAGTTAAGTAATTTTTGTTTTATACGATAGACCTAAATTATTTACCGAATGGCTGCCCAATCAATTTTGGGAATGTTTAGAAAAAATCAGAAAGCGGTCATTTGACCGCCATGGTAGGTTTAGTGTTAAACTATATCGTGTTTGGTATCATTTTAATCAGAAAAACATCACAAATACGTTAGCAAAGGTTTTAAAAAAATCAGAAGTGAAAAAGTTGGATCATTGAATTGGTATTAGTCGCAACCATATTCCGGGTGGCATCATCTTACACTGCTCTCCCTATGTGAAGGGAATATTCATGTCGCATTTATCCAGCTAAACTTTTCTTGCATTTATCCAGCTTTTGCTATAAATGAATTTCTCAACGTACATAGAGCCTTAATAGGGAAAGATGATAAAAATCGGCGATTAAATTACAGTCGATGCCATATCAGGCTGATGACGAATTAGAAGGATAAGGTGATCGAGGAAGGTCACCGTTGTCTTCGCACGTTATCACAGATAATAATAGTTTTCATAATAAAAGGAGGTAGTTGATGATTCTACGACGCAGAGCGACGATTGCTTCTGTTGCGCCGGCGAATTCGTGTGGCTTATCTGCACCGTAAGACGGCGGGATTAATGTTTAATTATTGATAATATTAGTATCTCCAGTGGATCGTTGCGAATTGATTCTTTGCAGCATTTAAATCCATCTTGGACTGAAAATAAAATTCCTCAATCTTACGATCGTGCAATTTATTTCGCATCTTTTCTCTTGTTCGGGTTGAATTTAAATTTCAGTCTTCTTTCATCTTACTTTGAAAATCTTTTTATTAACATAACTTACTCATTTGCTTTAATTTCGGATAGTTTTGAGAAAATTTACAAAATCTATCAAATGTAAAATACAAATTGTTTAGGAAGTATTAAGACGATTGTACATTTGTAAGAAAGAAATGTTATTATTTGATCGAAAATTGTAATTATTGTTTGACAATATCTAGGTAGGCTTAATCGATTTTCTGCAAATTTCGCGTTTTCTTAACCTAAATTAAATGCTTTTCTCTTAATTATTTCAGAACACTTCCACCATTTAACTAAATAGTGCGAATTCTTATGATACAATTATTATCCTCATTTACAATTACTTTCTTAAATTACTATTTAAATTTTACTGTTTAATTAATAGAATGCTAACTCTATTATCCAAATTTATACTTACACCTTTAACACTAGAACTACCAAACCAGTCAAAATGACTGGTACACAATTTTTTCCAAAAATTCTCCAAGTTTATAGAAGAGGCTTGGAATACATATTCTATGTCGATCTTCAAAAACATAAATCACCGAATCGATTATATTTTCCGCCTCTTGGTCCCTCCTTTTTCAAAATACTTATTTAATATTTTGAAATGTGATTGATTTAACGCCGGTAGTTCTAGTCTTAAATCACCATTTCAATTTTACTGTTTAATTAATAGAATGCTACTTCTTATGATACATTTCTTATCCAAATTTGCAGTTAATTCAAATCTCTAATTAAAAATTCTATTATTCAAATATATATTTACTTCCTTAAATCGTTATTTAAATTCCTTTCGTTTGTTAAATTCAGTTCACAGTCTCAAATCCTAAGCGCAATTTCGAAAATTGCCAGACCGATAATTCGTAATGTTGTTAAATCCATCCAAAAAGATTCTCCTGATTTTTCCAATGTTCAAAACAAGTTGCATTCCGTTCGAATCAACGTAGCGTAACTGAAGTCCGCGTTTTTGTTTGACGATGCCTTCCTCATACGCGTTGCGAAATTTTCTTTACGTAATGCGACTGTCAAAAGGCCTGATTGATGCCCGTAGAAACTAGAGATTCGCGTGGCACAAACATCGCGAAAGATCGGCGCCCTGAGAAATTTTCAGCGGCAAACTGTTCAAACAAAACAAACCGCCTAATTGCTTCTCTCTTATCAGAGCAAACCAAAAGTATTCATGAAACTGTGCCAATTTTACTATTTTTCTTAATCCTCCATTTCATCAGCGAAAATCCTGCAATATTCTCCGGATCTACGGAAATCGTGAAATCAACGAACCTCTAATTATTTATAAACATTCCTCTTTATAGAGCAGTGATTCTCAACCTCTCTCGTCACGATACACTTTTGATAATTTAAAAATTTGGCGGCACACTACCAATAATGTAAAGGGTCTAGCAGGATAAGGGGGTCAAAAGTGCCCTTGAAGCTATTTTATTCCACGATGCGTCATTCGATAGGTAACCATAAGAAACCATTGTACACAAATTTTTAATCCGATAGCTTGACTGGGAGGGTAGTTATGGGGTAAATTCGAAAAACCAGTTTTTGCCTCATTTTCGCTACTTAATGATGTGTAAAAATGTCGAAAAAATTCTGACACATTCTAAACATGATTGCACACGTTAGGAATGATTTTCAGATTCTTCCGTTGCAAGTGCCGCGCGCAAAAAATCAAAAACGACAAAAAAATGGGAAAAATGTAGATTTTGCATTGAAATCTTCGAGACACAATTTTTAAATAATTCCTGTAAGTACCTGATGTATCCATTAATATGCTCAATTTTTTTCATATTTTTTTGATATGGTGCAACACTGTCGGAAAAATCAAAAACCGATTTCTGGGACGCATTTCGGGCTGAAACGCGATCAGTATTTGCTATCATTGCATTATTTTAATTCAGTATGTTCATTTTATTAACTTCAATGTCTCTGAATACGAAAAAATACGTGTTAAGGAAGAGAATCAAGAAAATAAAGTAAATTGTTAATTGTATGCTCCTTATATGCTAGAACTTTGAACCTTCCTTCAAGAGATGAGATGGCGCAGTGGGTAGAGTGTCTGCCTGTGGAACCGCTGGAAACTTTTTGTCGCGGGTTCGAATCCCCATGGGGGACTTAATTTTTTTTTCTGTAATTTTTTTTTTTTAAATTATTAAACACAGCAATAATCAATAGTCACTTTAAGGTGTTTCACAAATATTTCTAAAAATAATTATATCTACTGTTTTTAATAATGCCACGATTTGCGATTACTAGTACTTTTAAACATTTCGTATATTGAATAAACATCGATTTATTAAGACATTTGAAAATGTATGTTAAATGTAAAAGGATCATGAAAAGTTATAATCTATAGAAAGGAAGAAACTCTGCCTTCCTCCTCTTTGTTATAACTTTCCAAGATATAATATTATGTCCCTTCATTATTTAACATATATTTTCATGCATTATAATAAACCAATATCTATTAAGCATACAAAATGTTTGAAAATACTAATAATTGCAAAATATGGCATAACTAGGAAAATCATACCGTATGATTATTTTCGTGCTGGTTTTATATTTTTTGAAGACATAAAAATATCTGTGAATCACCTTAAAGCGACTATTGATTATTGCTATGTGTTTAATAATTTAAAAAAAGAAATTACAGAAAAAAAATTAAGTCCCCCATGGGGATTCGAACCCGCGACAAAAAGTTTCCAGCGGTTCCACAGGCAGACACTCTACCCACTGCGCCATCTCATCTCTTGAAGGAAGGTTCAAAGTTCTAGCATATAAGGAGCATACAATTAACAATTTACTTTATTTTCTTGATTCTCTTCCTTAACACGTATTTTTTCGTATTCAGAGACATTGAAGGTAATAAAATGAACATACTGAATTAAAATAATGCAATGATAGCAAACACTGATCGCGTTTCAGCCCGAAATGCGTCCCAGAAATCGGTTTTTGATTTTTCCGACAGTGTTGCACCATATCAAAAAAATATGAAAAAAATTGAGCATATTAATGGATACATCAGGTACTTACAGGAATTATTTAAAAATTGTGTCTCGAAGATTTCAATGCAAAATCTACATTTTTCCCATTTTTTTGTCGTTTTTGATTTTTTGCGCGCGGCACTTGCAACGGAAGAATCTGAAAATCATTCCTAACGTGTGCAATCATGTTTAGAATGTGTCAGAATTTTTTCGACATTTTTACACATCATTAAGTGGTGAAAATGAGGCAAAAACTGGTTTTTCGAATTTACCCCATAACTACCCTCCCGGTCAAGCTATCGGATTAAAAATTTGTGTACAATGGTTTCTTATGGTTACCTATCGAATGACGCATCGTGGAATAAAATAGCTTCAAGGGCACTTTTGACCCCCTTATCCTGCTAGACCCTTTAAAAGAATTTTACTTGATGTACGTACAATATATATTGTAAAAGTAGCTTACGATAATAATTTTCAATGAAAATGTAAAATGAAATTGCACTACAACGCAAACAAAATGTTTATTTAATGATAAATTACAAATTACATTTAATGCTAAAGTTGAGCTTAGTGTTTCCTTCATAACGTCACTTATATTTCAGCGGAAAAATGATAATGTTACTTTCGTTTAGTAATTAACATCTCTCATAAAGAAACGCAATCATTAAAAATTCTCCAACTGCAAATTTAATGTTTTCATAGTATCCTACTGTAGGAATCGGTTACGGCAATGTTGTCGACTGCGCTTTGCCGCTGAATCAGATGGATGAATGGTATGCGTGCATGTGTGTGTTTTGGGAATGAGTGAAAACGACGTAGGGCTAAAAGACGCGACGTTAAAGGAGAATGCGTTCAGACGCGACGAAAGGAAGACGAGTTTTTAAGACGAGAGAATTAAGACGTACATTTTAAGACGATAATTTTAAGACGTAGTTACAGTTATTTCTAAATCTACTTTTTACTTTAATTTTGTGTTATTCTTATTAAATATAGTTTTAGTTTAGTGTATATAATTTCTTTTATTCTTCCTCCACAATTACGTACCGGAATCCTATACTACTATAGTGAGAATTCAAAGTATCTTCTCCTGCTCCAATATAAATCCACCGTACCTTTTATTCACTCTAATTTGAATTTTGCCTTATTTTTCCATTAACCCAGAGTCTCGCATTAAGAAATTAAATTATTAAAAATTCTCCAGCCTTAAATTAACCTTTTCATAGTATCCTGCTGTGGTAAAAATTCAAAGTATGTTCTCCTGCTCCAACATAAATCCACCGTACCTTTTATTCAATCTAATTTGAATTTTGCCTTATTTTTCCATTAACCCAGAGTCTTGCATTAAGAAATAAAACTATTAAAAATTCTCCAATCTTCAATTAACCTTTTCATAGTATCCTACTATAGTAAGAATTCAAATTATGTTCTTCTGCTCCAATGAAAAGAATTCAAAGTATGTTCTCCTGCTCCAATATAAATCCACCGTACCTTTTATTCACTCTAATTTGAATTTTGCCTTATTTTTCCATTGACCCAGAGTCTCGCATTGAGAAATAAAACTATTAAAAATTCTCCAGCCTTAAATTAACCTTTTCATAGTATCCTGCTGTGGTAAAAATTCAAAGTATGTTCTCCTGTTCCAATATAAATCCACCGTACCTTTTATTCACTCTAACTTCAATTCTGCCTTATTTTTCCATTAACCCAGAGTCTCGCATTAAGAAATAAAACTATTAAAAATTTACCAACCTTAAATTAATCTTTTTGTACTATAATGAGAATTCAAAGTATGTTTTCCTGCTCCAATGTAAATCCACCGCACCTTTTATTCACTCTAATTTGAATTCTGCCTTCTTTTTCCATTAACCCAGAGTCTCGCACTAAGAAATAAAGCTATTAAAAATTCTCCAACCTTAAATTAATCTTTTTATACTATCCTACTGTAGTGAGAATTCAAAGTATGTTCTTTTGTTCCGATATGAATGTAAGCTGCAATGAAGATGGTCAGATAAGACTTAATTGTTAAGTAATTAGTGTCTTATAAGATACACGTGAAAGCTCTACCATACTGCCTCTATATAAATTTCAGAAATATTGACAAAAAAGTAGAAAACTGTCAATTTCACGGCTTCCGTGGATCAAGGGTGAAGTGTTAATAGAAGTTTCACTTCAGTATAAATAGTGAACCTGGGGAAATACCGGTTGCATTCGATGTGTTAAGGATTCCGTCGTTCGATCACGTCATTTTGGATCTGAATTCTTCGAAGAGTAAACATTCGTGATCGGTGGAACACGTTTTTCGCGACCTTCGCGTGTTTCACGAGTCGAGGTGTGGACATATTAATTTCGTTTCTTTTTCCCATCATCAGAAACGAAGTCCAAACTGCGGTCTTCGTTCGTCTCATTGTTGTTTTATTCTATATTTAAAATATCCTTCATTAATAAAATGTATCTCAGTGTTTTTTTTGCTAGAATATAAAATGTAGAAATAACGGTGGATGTTTTTGAGAGAATAGTTCTATATTTTATGGACCATTCGCGTGCTTCTTTTTTTAAATTAAGGAAAATGTTTAGATCGACAGGTCTACTTAATAATAAGAATCTTAAGTGTTTTGTGTTTCTATGTTATTGCAGAAGTGTTAGGTTCTTGGTTGATTTTCACTTTTGTTATGAATATTGTGATATCGTTTTTCTCGAGTTTATTATAATATTTTTGATCTGGGAGTTATGCCGAAGTCATCAAAACACAGCTGAAAATCGTCTTCGCAGAAGCTTTAAATAATTCTTTAGATGGATAATTAAATAATTTCACCATTGCAACTTGCAGAATTGTCCACCAAGGATTTGAAATAAAAAATCTACATTAACATTTCGAATTGGGATGTAAGATCACGTGAAATTCTTCAACCTCACTTTAGTTAATTATTTATTTATCTTGCAAGAAAAAAAATGTGCAACAGTAACAACAGAATCTGAGAAAATCTCTCTTTTTTCCAGCAGCTAACTATACTTTTCATTCTTAATTAATTCAAAATCCCCCATTAGAAAGTAAGTCTATGTTGAACACTTCACCCTGAATTTTTTCTGAATGAGTAGAATATTTTTTTCATCCCCTTGGAGAAAATTTGTAAAATTCAAACTGATTAAAGTTTTTGATTTGTTTCGATAGTTGATTTCTATTGTTTTATAGTATCCTGCTACGATAACTCTTGCAGAAATATAAATCTACTACTATACCTTTCGCTCATCACATTGTTACGTTCAATTAACCTAAAATCTCTCGTTAAGAAATAAAACTATTAACAATTCCCCAACCTCAACTTTAACATTAAATATTAATAATTCTCTTGCTCTTTTTTTTGTAAATCCGCAATACCTTTCATTAATCTTAATTTCAATGACCCCGTATATTTCAATTAGCCGAATGTCTTTGATTAAAAAATAAAACTATTAAAAATTCTCCAACCCCAAATTAATATTTTTTATAGTACCCTGCTATATTGGGAATTAAAAATGTCTCTCCTTGCTCAAATATAAATCCACGATACCTTTCTTAATTTGAATTCCCCCGTATTTTTCAATCAGCCGAAAGTCTTTCATTAAGAAATGAAACTATTAAAAATTCTCGAACCTCAAGTTAATCTTGAAATAATGAAAACACGAGGCAAACGGCACTCTTCCGTCTTACAAAGCGAATGCCTTCGATCGGCACGCCCGTGTTACGTGTAAAAATGGCTTTTTACGGTCGCTGCCAGGCAATCCGTTACTCTACGAACTTTATGGATGACGATCCGCTCGACGGTGAGAATAATAATTATAAAATCGTTACGCCGGCTTATTCTCGGCTCTTGTGTCTCTCTGTTTTGCGCCGAGAAGAAATTTATTCCGCGCTGGGGATTTCAAGTTTTCACGGTCTTCTTCTTCCTATGCTTCTTTTTTTTTTCTTTCTATCGAGATACTTCTACGATGGAAGTGTAACAGAGAATTGTTACAGATACTGGAGTGTAAGGTAATTAATGTATTTTCTTATAGTCGAGGTTTAACAGTATCCTATTACTTCGGTATTAATACTAGAACTACCAAGGTAGTCGAAATAACTGGTTCTTAATTTTGTATAAAAATTCTCTAAGCTTAAGTGAAGCCATAGAATAGATATTCCACGTGCCACCTTATAAAACATAAATTACTGAATTGATCATCTTTTCCACCTTTTGATTCCTGCTTTTCTAAAGTGCTTATTTAATATATTTAAGTATAATAGATTTAACGGCGGTAGTTCTGGTGTTAATTAATTCGAATTTTATGTTGGAATTATTTAATCTTCAGTGGGTCCTTGCGTCTCTTTTTTGACTGAAATCGAGATTTAATTTGACTTAAATCGAGAAAAATTGCTCGCTGTGAAGACGAATTTTGTTTAAATAAATTGCTTCGTTTTTGTTAAAAAGTTTGTTATTTAGAAATTGCTTAGCAGTTGGTCCTTTTAGATTGTGGATTTACTTGATTACCAAAATGAATAAATCGATGTAAAAAATAATAATTAATGTAGGAATTGATCTCTATAATTGGTTTTGAATTGAATATAGACTATGGGTTAGAAAATATTGGAAGAAATTCAATGTAATTTATTTTAAGGAGCGGATGAAGGTTAATAATACAATTAATTATGAGAACAGTAAATATTTAAGTAACATGACAACACGGACGTGAAGATTTTCATATACAGGCTGTAATTATCTGTTATTTGTCATTCTCGCATTTTTATACATTTTACATTATTTTCCTGGAAAATCAAATGAAAAATAAATTGAAGAATAGCAGTTAAATTGTGGCGTATGCGCGAAAATCGTAAATGTCCGTATTATCAAATTATGTGGACCATATATTGTAATGATAATTTTATTCATATTATTAAATAACTTCAACGCAATTGAGCATTACTTTCCGGAAGCAATACTTCATGTTTCTTAAACCTATAACAAACAGTTGGTACTATCATAAAATACTCCGCAGGATTCATCCACTGTAATAAACGGAAACGAAAATAGAGACAGTGCTTCGCCAGAATATTAATGCAGTTAACTGTACTTACGTTTAACTATGCCGCATTCAAATTGAAAGGGTAATCATCTCCTACGAAATTATCCTTCTTCTTTTGTTTTTTTTTCTTTAAATATTAATCTAGAAAATTTAAATAAAGTTCGATCTTAAGTAGGTAGAAAAAATAATGAGAATTAAGATCGACGTCTCGATTGGAGAGCATCAACTTAGATTCAATTAAATTACATTCAAGTGAGAAATAAAATTACTCTAGAAATTATTACAGAACCCGGAAAAATTATATGAAGATTTAATTTTAAGTTATCTGAAATTTCACTTAAGGTAAAGTACATCGCATTTAAATAAGCAATTACATTACGTAGCTCGCCGCAAAATTTGCAGAAGTTTATGGTAAATTTTTAAATTAATTAGGTGGGAAAAATGTCGAGAATTAAGGTCGACAATGCGATTGGAGAACAAGTTGCACTTAAGTCCAACTATACCACATTCAAATCAGAAATAAAAGTACTCCATGCATTGTTGCAAAATTTATAGAAAATTATATTATAACTTAATTCACCTTGCAAAATTTGCAAAAGTTTATGACAACCTTTGAACTCAATTAGGTAGAAAAAAATACTGGCAGTTAAGACGGACGTTTCGATTGGAGAACAATTTGCACTTAAGTTCAACTATACCTATCGCATCTAATTGTATGTCCAGATAAAATGACCACGTGAACTATGACAAAATCCATATATAATTATATCAGAATTTACCTTTAAGTAGCTAGAAAAAATGCTGTGCACTCCCATAGACAATTTAATCCGACCGCAAATTTCGCATAAGTTGAACTATATCGCATTTAAATAAAATATAAAATTACTGCATAGATTCAGAATCTACAGAAAATCACGTCAGAATTTAATTCGAATCAAACATAAAATTACCGCGTAATTTCAGAATCTACAAAAAAACACGTTAGAGTTGAATCCAAATGAAAAATGAAAATACCGAGTAATTTCAGAATCTACAGAAAATCATGTCAGAATTTAATTCGAATCAAACGTAAAATTACCGCATAATTTCAGAATCTACAGAAAATCAGGTCAGAGTTGAATCCAAATGAAAATTGAAAATGCCGCGTAATTTCAGAATCTGCAGAAAATCACGCCAGAATTTTAATTCAAATGAAAAACAAAATTGCCGCGTAAGTTCGTAATCTACAGAAAATCAGGTCAGAGTTGAATCCAAATGAAAAATGAAATGACCGCGTAATTTCAGAATCTGCAGAAAATCACGTCAGACTTTAATTCAAATGAAAAATAAAATTACCGCATAATATCAGAATATGCAGAATATCACGTTTGAGTTTAGTTCACGTTGCAAAATTTGCAGAAGTTTATGGCAAACTTTGATCTGAAGTAGGCAGAAAAAATACTGAGAATAACGACCGACGATTCGATCGGAGAACAAGTTGCACGGTTGTTTCTCGGACGTGCAATTTGCAGAATTATCGATGCACACACTTTCGCCGTCGCCGTGGTTTTTGTACGTCAGGTGTAAGCACACACGTAAATACATATCGTGGCCTTGATTCGAAAATCTGGGCCACATTGCATTTATATCGGCTTCTGTAATCGGAGTGCATACAACGAACGATTGCGTATGAGCGAGTTTTTAATTTCACGGCGATTTAATGTAAGCTGACTTACTTTGTCCTACGCAATGAGATGCCTGAATTAATTGTGATTTTCTGAGGTGACGATTGCGACAATTAACAGTGGATTGGTTTCATTGATACTAGAACTACGGACAATTGTTTTGGAGAATTGAAAATTAATGGATAATTATGTCGAAATAAAAGGAATAACAGATGGAAGAAACTGTAGCTCGACTAAAATTTAACTTTATCGATTTCTTACATATATTTTATTTGCAACTTCTAGTAGGTGGTTTTGAAATGATATTATTTATTAAAATCATGCTTGAATTCTGTTGTTGAAGAATGTAAAATTATTTGAAAAATCTTATTCGGAGCAGAGATTTATTATTGAATGTTTGAGGTGTGTTGAAGATACTCGAGTATTAGTTTGAGGTGCGACAGTAGAGCAATTTAACGTTATGTGATACTTGATTGCGTTTTTGTTTAATTAGAATATGCAGAATTATTTAGATAATTTCGGGTAAAGGCAGTCATCTATATTTAAATTTTTGAATAACTTGTAGGAGGAGATATTTGAATTTAAGTCCCAGCTTCAATAATTTAAGTAATTTTGAAATTTGTAGTGTCAGTTACGCTAATCAGTGGTGATGTTGTTTAATTAGAATATGCAGAATAATTTAGATAATTTCGGATAAAGGCAGATATCTATATTTAAATTTTTGAGTAACTTGTAGGAGGAGGCATTTGAATTTAAGACCCAGCTTGAATAATTTAAGTAATTTTGAAAGTAGTGTCAGTTACGCTAATCAGTGGTGATGTTGTTTAATTTGAACATAGAATTATTCAAAGAGTTACAAATTAAAGCTGCAGTTTATTTCTGACTTTTTAACCCCTAGTTTTTCTTTCTTAAACTCAAAAAAATTATCAGATCATCAGTTCCCCAATGAAAGTCTTACCTTTTTACATTCACCAAAGAGACAGGCGATTTCTAGATAATTGTGTGTAAGTTCCGTAAAAAAATGCGATTAGATTACATTTTAATTAAACCCGTTTTTGTCGCCTTGAATTTCCTACTTTCCAATTTCCCAGTTTTCCTCGCAACGCTCCTCGCTGCGGAGTTCTTAGCAAATCCATTTTTCCATCGCGAAATTCAAACAATCCCATCTTCACTCCTGCAAGTTTTTCATTTGTTATTAATAAACTAATTTTAGTTATGAAAATAATTTAATATAAATATTTAATACAATTATTACCACTAGAGTTATAAGTTTAATTTAATTATTAATCAAGTAGTGTTTCCTTCGGTATTAATTAACGTTGTTGTATTATTTGCGAAATGAAATTAACAATTGGGAAGTTATTTGGTGATTTTCAGCAGTTAGTGTTTTACTTTGAATGTGCTTTAATTTCTGGTCGATTTCGTTCAATTGTATTTATTAGATTGTAAAAATATTTGAATTCAGTAAATGTAAAATTAAGAGGCCGAGACGATTTTAAGGCTGCAATTGAGGCTCGTTAATTAGCTGCAATGCCATTAATGCAATACTTTACGTCCCTTCTCTTCTTAATTGATTTCTTTGCTCGTCACTGCATATTTTTAAGCTGCAAATATTTCCCGTCTTGCAGCAATTCCTGTTTATTGATTTATAACTTTGTTTTGCAACTTTATTAATTAGGTTTTGAGCTGGCAATTTTTAAATTATACTTGTTATAAACATGTAATTTATAGATGCACTTTATTCTTAAATCAAACTGCATAAAATTTAATATTTATCAACTCGAAACGGCTAAAAGGCGTAAAAAATCGATAAAGCAAAATTGCCAGAAAATTCGGGAAATTTCCAATCCTAGAATGCGCAAACAACGGTGAAAGTGTTCTGAGATTTCACGAATCGAAACTGAAATCCTCTATTAAATCAACCATTTTATGCTCGCATGATTCACAACAAAAATTTGCGAATCCATCGCTTTCACCTTTGATATTAGCGGGGATTTGCACAATTTCCGATTACGAGGCGAGATCGCAGAAAAGAAGGATTAGCAACTCTTTCCTGCCTGGCGAGTTCTGCAGAATAGATGCTTCTGTCCTGGATTTTTACGACTGCGAATCAAGGCTCACCCGTGCGATTCTCGTAAAAGGCCCCTCGACTGTTTGCTTTCATCTTAAGACCCCGATTTTTCTTTTCTTTTCCTTTGATATTTTTTTCAGTTTAACTGTTACGATCATTTCACCCAGGACGTGTAGTTTTACATTAGCAAGGCATTATCTACCGAGGTAGAGTGAGCAATAGGTCCATAAGTTAATGAAAAAAACTTTCAAATTTCCAAAAGTGTAGGTCTTCAAATTTGCATTTCGTCAAGATTCTATGGGTGCAGTTCTTCAGCTTTGAATTTCTTGAAATTCCTAAAGATGCAGTTGTGTCGATTTGCATTTCCTCCTATCCCTAATGGCGTAATTCTTCTGATTTGCATTTCATGAAATTTCTAAATGCGCAATTGTTTTAACTTGCATTTCCTGAAATTTCTAAAAGTGCAATTGTTCTAATCTCCATTTTCTCAACTTTCCAAAGGTGCAGTTATGTCGATTTTCATTTCCTCCAATTCCTAAAGGTCCAATTCTTCTGATTTGCATTTCTTGAAATTTCTAAAGGTGCAATTGTTTTAATTTGCATTTTCTGACCCTTGCAAAGGTGCAGTTGCGTCGATTTGCATCTCCTCCAATTCCTAAAGGTGCAATTCTTCTGATTTATATTTCCTGAAATTTCTAAAGGTGCGATTGTTTTAATTTGCATTTTCTGAACCTTCCAAAGGTGCAGTTGTGTCGATCTGCGTTTCCTCCAATTCCTAAAGGTGCAATTCTGCTGATTTGCATTTCTTGAAATTTTTAAAGGTGCAATTCTTCTGATATGCATTTCTTGAAATTTCTAAAGGTGCAATTCTTCTGATTTGCATTTCTTGAAATTTCTAAAGGTGCAATTCTTCTCATTTGCATTTTCTTAATTTTCTATAGGTGCAACTTTTTTAATTTGCAGTTTCTCAAGTGTCTAAAGGTTTCTAAAAATTCTGATTTGCATTTCGTCAAAGCGAACATGTAATTCTGATTTACAGTTCTCCCAATTTCTAAACATACAATTCTTCCGACTTGCAGTTAATTACATTTCCGAATGTGTCGAAAATGCTAATACCAGGAGGCAAAATTTGCAACACGACTTTTGTTTTCGCCTGAGAAATTAAAATATCTCAGCAAGACACAAGCTACGAACTCTCAGTGATTCTCAGCGTAGCCGTTTCAACCGCGCTAGCATTGTATGTAGCTTACAGTATTTACAAATGCATTTATTTTTTATCAGTTACTTTCTGATAATAACGCTTACATTAAACCAAGTATTATTTCTGTTGGAGAGCTGAATCTGGCGCAAAACGACAAAAGAAGCAAGGCATTGAAATATTGTAGTAGGCCTTGTCTGTGATGTTTGTGTTATATATAAAATCAATAATCTTCGTTTCCTTATGTTGTTCATCAAATATATTTAAAATATAGTTTTACACGTTTAATTCCGTTCAAGTGTATACTTTATTTATCTACTCACGCTAAGATATATTTATGGAATTCTACAATTTCTTTAACATTTGTTCACAAATAAACAGTATTGTTCAATTGCATTTACAATATTAAGATTAACTGTACGAGCAGCGAGATCAATTATTTCCACTTCACTGATGTAATACGAAGATTACGAAAATTTCGTTCCAAATATCAACATTTATTTCACAAGGGGCCAAATGACACCTTGTGGTAAGAATAAGTATATGTAAATTGCCGGTATGTTTAGTGTTAAATATTAAGTAAATATAATTCAAACTATATCGTGTTTGGTATCATTTTAATCAGTAAAATCTCACAGATACATTAGCAAAGGTGTAAAAAAAAAGTCGAAAATGAAAACGGCCGATCCTCCAATTAGTATTGTCTCACCGATAGATTCGGGCCGCTCCCCCTGTTATCGTGGACCTCCTTTTCTCTTCTACTGTCTGTCTTTTTCTAAGTTCGCGCTTGGCTCGAGCCCTAATGTAAACACAGATTCGACACCGGTACTCGATAATAGCACTGCTTTGCCCTCGAAATCTGTGCATTTATCGAGGTTTTACTGTAGTGGGGATAGGCAGCGGGAGCGACACTCACCCCTTACCCCGTGCCTCATACCGCGAGACTTCGGATCGTTTGCCAGGCATAGCGGTCGATTGTATAATGCTGGAACGGTAAGAAGGCAGCTGAGGGGTAATTTTCTCTGATTCGCCCGACGGATAGGGACATTCCTCTCCCTTACGCATTTTCGATTTTGACGCGCTATTGGTAAGAGAGACCCGCACATTCGTTGCGTCGTCATGTGAACGACGAAAGTAGTGTTTTATTTTCGGTTATCATTCGTCGATCTGAGGTTTCCAGGACCTACATGACAGGGATAGGCGGTGCGAGAGCAATCTCCCCTTCCATCCCAGCTGCCAACTTACCATTCCACCACTTTATACTCTCAGTCCCCAAAGCAAAGAATTAACACGTTTCTGAGGTATATATAACTTTTATTAAGACTTTAGTAGATTTGTTTTAAGTGCGATTACACATTTTGTTTTTAATGAAATACGGCCACAAAGGGTTAATGAGAAGTACTAGAAGACGAATAAAGTATTTCTTTTGGCACGAAAGCTTTAACCCTTTGTAGTTCTATGTCGAGCTACAGTCGACACTGGGTTTCTGTAGCACTTAACGTTTCATCTACTAATTATCGATTTTTCGGAATCCACAATAATATTGCATCTTAACATAAAGATCCCGTAGTACCTATAACTGTTCCTAGTGTTAAATAAAAATAAATAATAAACGGTAGACAATTTTTCGAGACTTTTTGCTTATCTGACGAAAAGTTAGTAAAATAATTCGGAACGCAAAGGGTTAATATATAATTGTAATAGTGTTTTCTGTGCTGAATTCATTTTTGTGCAACATCATATTAAAGCTGTTATATACACCTTTCATAGAAAGAATCTCCTTTAAAAATTCTAAGATATTTGAATTCGGGCCCACTAATTGGAAGTCCGAGCGTTTAACTTCATATCCGCTACAGCGTTTTCTTTTTCTACTGCGTTAAATCACGGTTTATGCTTTCTGTTGGGAAACACGTTCGATGATATTTCGAATTAATTGACGGTGTAAAAGTCTTTTGGACGATGGTTCTACAAACGGCGTTGTAAATAATATTGTTTAACGATTGAGCCGGTTGGAATTCATTCCAGAAGGGGAAATGGAGTTGGAAGTATTCTTTGAAGGTTGACAAGAGAGGATAGGGTTTTCAGAATTATTGCTTTGTGTTTTAAGATAGCAATAAGGCTTGTGTGAAAGATTCTGTTGAGTCAACCGATTTGTTTTAATTGTATGGGAGGTGACTGGAAATTGAACGGAGACTTCTTCTATTTACATTTTTAAGTCCTCTTTATTGGGACCGTTGATACGAGGTACAGACTATAAATTTAAAAGCTGTGCCTATGGTACATACTTACAGGAAGAATACCACATACTTGATGGTCCAGAAAATCAAATTAGTCGCTGTGGTATTTTACTTATAGAAACAGCCTTACTCTCTAAATCACTAGAATTTCGGTGAATTTATTTTCTATTTATATTAGAAGTTCGTACTTTCGGGACCACAAATCTGTAGACCCAAAATTTACATTTAATTACCGCATTATAGTAGTTATAGAGACAGTCTTGCTCTCCCAACTACTAGGCACTAAGTAGATTGCTCTTCTATTTAAACTGTAAGTCCCCACTGTTGGGACCACATATCTGATGGTCCAGAACACAAAATTTAATCGCTGTGTTATATTAGCTATAGAAGTAACCTTGCTTTTTCAATTAGAAGACTTTACGTGGAATTTTCTTGCACTTAAACTATAGGTCCCCTTTCTTGATCTGCAAATCTGCAGGCCCAGAATGTAAATTTAATCACTTTGTTATATTAATTATAGAAGCAATCTCAGTCTCCAAATTACTAGACTATAAGTGGATTTGTGTTCTAGTTATTTAAATTAGAAGCCTCACTATTGGGATCAGATGTCTGATAACCCAGAGCATAAATTTACTCACTGTGTCACATTAGCTATAAAAGCAGTCTTACTCTCCAAATTCCTAGACTCTAAGTAGACCCTGCTTCTACTTAAACTGTAAGTCCCTACTTTCGGGACCGCAAATCCTAAGACCCAGAATTTGCATTAATCATTGTGTTATAATAGTTAAAAAAAGGCCTTTCACTCGCAATTACTAGATTCTAAGTAGACTCTGCTTCTACTTAAACTGTAAGTCCCTACTTTCGGAACCGGAAATCCTAAGACCCAGAGGTAAAATTGAATTCCCATGCTATAGTAATTCTAGAAATATTTTTACCCCCGTCAATAGTACATTCTGAGCAAAATCCTCTTCCAAATGATACATACACCAGTAATTCAAAGCCTACGTTAAATTATAAGTCCCATTATTCAAAACATTGACACAGAACTCTATGAAGGTGGGACCTAGTGTAATATCCCATAGCGTGGTTCTCTTACGTAATCGACACGAGCGAGAGCGGACTCCTGGGACTTTTCAGGATTTTGTCAAGGTCGGGAATTTGCCGTTCCGCGAATGCATTTCGCATGCAACTCGCGGACCGTTCCGGGAGCACCGTTACTCGCCCTGCAATGCAGATTCCGCGATAGCTGAATGCAACTCTCGACTTCCTCCCGGGTGCTCCGCATTCTTGGATTTTACGTAATCCAAGTTCGATCATCAGATTAGATTCTATAATTACAGTTTGATCTTTGTCAAAATAAAGAGAAAAATAGTTAGAAAAATAATTACATAGAATTATTAACATTTCTTCATTCGCTGTTAAAATTGTTTATATTTCTGTAATTGATACAGAACCTTGGATTCTTCGTTTCAACAAATATTGGCAATTAGTTAAGAAAAATAGTGATCAAAACAATTTAATTGCAAGCATTTAATTGTCCAAGCATCGTGGGCCTTATAATTGCATTGAGGGAGAGCTTTAATTAGAGTCAGCTATTTGTCAGAGTAAGGCTCTACGTCTACAACCACGAAAAGATAGTACTTACATTTAGTTATATTTTAGGGTGTAAGACCGGCAGTCCCAAAAACAGGGACTTACAGTTTAGCCGTTTGAACGCCAGGCAGCGTGATAGCGCTTTTTGCTATTGAGCATATAACAGTGTTAAGCTGTTCTACCTGTAGAGTCAATGATACATTTTGGATGAACAATAAAGATACTTCAGAAACATATTTTGGTTACAACATTCCCGATATAATGCAGATAATATATTTCACTCACAAACACCGATAGAATGCTTTCTGCGATGCGAATTGGAAGAAGCGTTATTTTTCAAAGAGTCCTGTCATTCAAACCAAAATATTAACAGATTTTAGATGACAGAAGCGAACACACGTCTTTTGCTTTTCTATAATTGTTGTTATTATTGCTATTTTGTCTTTCGACTTCGACAGCTATGGTGTTTTCGCATAGGTGTTTTTTTAAAGCACCGATTATCATCATTCGTTTTTCATTTGCTAGAAACAAGACACGCTATTTCGCTACAATTACACATATATTATCAACTGAAATATTCTATTATCTATTGTTATCTATTATCTGATGCAATAACAAATTTCAACCAATTGAGAAACATATCTTTTTTAATCCCACATTTCTCAAAAATACATGGGACCCATGTTTCAATCCATGTTAAATAACATACACCATCAGCAATGTGTTAAGACAGGCAGTCCCAAAAACGGGGACTCTTAACTTAACTGGATGAAGATTCCCACGAATAATTATTGTAAATTACTAAGTAAAGAAATATTATATCCAAGTTCTAACTATTTTAAATAAGTATATATGAGCCTTTTATTTTGAAAGTGGCATAAGTCAATTTTTCGGAAAAATCGAGTTATTGAATAATGTCAATTACAATTTCACGGCGTCTCTTTATTTTGATAAAATTTGCAATCAATATGTCGAAAATAACGTAAACTCTTTTACAGAGAAATTTTGCTATTTAACGGTACAACAAACATGCGTATTTTGAAAGTGGTAGAAATCACTTTACGTATATTACATACGAAATCATTTATACTAAGGAAAATATAAGTATTGCAGATAAGAAGTCTAAGTAAATCTTTCGCAAATTGGTATTAACATTTTTAAACGCGTTGAAACCTAACCTCTAAATTCGCGTTGAAACCTAACCTCTAGATTTAACCCTTTGCGTACAGAGACTTTTTTGAATACTGAGAAATAAGCACTTCTTTGGCGATCAAAAACCACCTTTTTATCAGAAAGTCATAGTGTCAATGTACAGACGTTATAAATTACTATTAGTGTAATCATATTGCAACGCTTACATTACAATTTTTTAACACTAACCGCGTATAATTACATCGATAAAGTATAATCAGAATTTTTCTCAGACTACATATATGCATCCATAGTGCTCAATGGGTTAAAAAGAAAGTGACTTTGCCACTTTCAAAATACACTTTGTATAAAAGATCATATATTTTTATTTTTAAAGACCATATCAGAAATCGAAATTCAGAAGATAGACACAGGCTAAAATGGAGTCGTTCATTTTTAAACGCTCAGTCTCCTCGTAGTTTTGTACGCAATCAATCGCCGATAGCGAGAGAAATTCCATTACACCATTTCCACAGCGTATCTTTGAAGTATCGAAGATTATCTATCCTGTAATCGAGCCACTCGAGTTGAATCGAACGAAAATGAGCGTCGATCCGCCGATTGAGCCGTTTTTCGGGCCAACCTTTACGAGAATTGGAAAAAACAAACGAGCCGTTAAAACGGAATCTTGTCTCGATACTCGAGAAACGCAGCCTAACGTGGAAAGTATCGATCAGTCGACGACGGTGAGATCCTTTTCAGGAGATCTACTCCTCGCACAGGCACACTCGTCTTGGCGGAAAAAACTCTACTCTTGCGAATCGAAATTTACAGTTACGGAACTGGCTATTTTTGAGTTGTCTTTGGAAAAAATGGCGGTTTAACACTAGATCTATGGGCGTTAGATCTATTATACTTAAATATTGATACATTAACGACGCACAGTAGGAAAGAAAACGGCGTACAGTGGCTCTAAATCGCCAAAACGTGGCCGAAACCTCAAACGTCCTTTGAGTTAGCTGAAGATTGATACACTAGTGATATAATAGTTGACTCACTGATTACGATTCCGCACTCAGAATTTCCCAAAACAAGATGGCGGATTTAACATGGCAGGCATGTGTATCGAAAAAGTGTTGGTTCCGCACAGAAATCCGAATTTTAACTTTTTTTTGGATTGTTAATCACGAATCCGAACCCAAGATTTCCCAAAACGAGATGGCGGATTTAATATGGCAGCCATGTGTATCGAAAAAGTGTTAGTTCCGCGCAGAATTCCGTATTTTAATTTTTGTAGGATTGCTAATCACGAATCCGAACCCCAAATTTCCCAAAACAAGATGGCGGATTTAATATGGCAGGCATGTGTATCGAAAAAGTGTTGGTTCCGCGCAGAAATCCATATTTTAACTTTTTTTTGGATTGCTAATCACGTATCCGGACCCAAAATTTCCCAAAACAAGATGGCGGATTTAATATGGCAGCCATGTGTATCGAAAAATTGTTGATTCCGCGCAAAAATTAGAATCCTATTGTTTTTTGGATTGTTAATCACGGATCTGTATTAAAAATCTCTCCTGTCCCACCAAAGGAAACTTGAATGTAACTCACCATAATACTAGCTTCAAAATAGGTAAATTGTAGCACTGCAGGGTCCTACAAAATTAACAAATTCAATTCATAATTTATTAATAATTACATCACAATCTTTGACCCTTTGCAATCCGAAGGAATTTTCCATCGTTGTTGTCAATTATGTGAAATTAATTTAAGGATATTCTGTATCACAGGTCATTCACTGATATCAGATGATGATAATGATAGCTATAGATCCCGAGGGATATTTGGATGAAAATGTAAAGTCTTCGTCAGCTTCGATTATTTACAATAGAAATCCGTGTCGAGAGACACTAGACATGAGACTGCAAAGGATTAATGTTAATTGCAAAGTAAAATAGAACACCTTAGAAACTTTACAGGATCAATAAACACTCCTTACTCGCTAATATATACAATAGATATTAATTGCAAATTAACCCGATCTCGTTTGCCGATCGACATCCTGATCCTAATTGATAATAGCAGTTTCTAATTTTCTAATTTCCACGCAATTTCACGTGTCCCTCGATGTGGAAGCATGTGCTCGAGATATCTCGAGCTCGATCGACTCTCGAATAAGGTCGAACCATTCGAGAGAACGGAGATCCCTTGCTCGGGCCAAGATCGAAGGATCGATGCGTTGATCTATGGATCACGACGTTCTCTTCTTCTCTCTTCCTCTTTTTCGCTGTCGTCTCTTCGACCAATGTCTAGTTCGTGACTTTGCAACGAACGCCAGTCGGCCGCTGATTTTCTTGGATTTTTGCATTCGCTTACAAGCTGCTTTGGAATTTTTGCACAATCTTTTTTTACGGATCTATGAATAATTAACCTCTTGCCCTACTATTCCTGTTGCGTTCATGGCTTGTTCTTTCTTGTACCACACTTTTTGGCTTGAACTGCTGTGGTTACTTCGCCTAGGGCCTACTGTTCTATCATAGCCAAAAGGGAAAAAAGGCGCGCAGTATGAGGCACGGGGTAAGGGGAGAGTGTTGCTTTACCACCTATCCCCACCACATCGGTCCTTGAAACCTGTGATCGACGAATGACAACCGAAAACAACACACTTCTTTCGTTGTTCCCATGACGACGCAACGAATGCGCGGCTCTCTCGGCCAATAACGCGTTAGAATCGAAAGTGACGTCAGAACGAGCAATGCCTCTATCCGTCAGGCGAATCAGAACAAACCAGAGGCCAGTGGACTTCTCTTGTATTTGGGAGCTGTAGATGGGTTCCGAACGTTATACAGCTTTTGCATTCCATAATTCACTGTTTTGCAAGTCACATTCACACTTTTGCAGTTAACACTTTACCGACCGGTAGCCTATTAATAGGCTTTTTGTCACCAACGCTTAGACTTTTAGTTTATTAATCGGTTCCCACGGCAATCACTAATTTGTTATTTATTATTGTAGTGGAACTGTGTTAAGGAGTCGATGAGAAGCATTTGTAATTTTCAAACAGATTGTAATTTTTTTTAGGCAATCTAAGCCGAAACAAATCCTTTAAAGTGGGTAGAATCCTCAAACAATAGCGGTCGGTAAAGTGTTAAATTCACCCTGTTGTAAATCAAATTCATCCTGTTGCAAGTCAAGTTCGCCTTGTTGCAGGTCAAATGCATACTTTTGCAAGCCCAATTGCAAGTTTTGCAAGTCAAATTTACCCTTTTGCAAGTCAAATTCACCCTTTTGCAAGTCAAATTCAGCATTTTGCAAATCAAGTATTTCTACTTATTAGAAAATATTTTATATAAAAAAAACATAAAATGTAATTTGATTGATACGAAGTTAAAAATTATATTAGAATTTTAATGCAAAGAGGTACAATATTGTAGATACTTTCTTAAAAGTTCACTTCGTTAAAGTATTAGTACGTATTTCGTAATTCATAATTACATAATTAGATTCAGAGTATGTATGAAAACTGTATGTAGATAATTTATGAATAATCTACACAGAACATCTACGAATCTAATGATGTAATCATGAATTACGTAATACGCACTATAACTTTAATGAATTCAACTTTTAAATAATCATGTAATATACCTCTTTGTAATAAAATTCTAATCAAATTTTAAAATTTTTATCGATTATTTCTTTATGTAGAAATACTAGATTTGCGAGAGGGTGAATTAGACTTGCAAAAGGGTGAATTTGACTTGCAAATAGGCGAATTTAATTTAAAAAAAAGTGCAAAAGGCCAATATAACTTATTATAAAACACAATAAAGATTCAAAAAAATACTGTTCAAAAATTTCTTCAACACTAATGCAGCGGATGGTGCTGCGACTGCATTTCTAAAAGCTCCTCCTAATCTCATTACTAATTATTTTAAAACCTGCAACAAGCCGGATAGAATCTCTAAGCGGGTTCCATCTGACCCGTGTTTCGAAGTTTACCAAAGATTGCATGTATTCCTCTAAATCCTCTCTAAAAACGATCCAATAAATTCTTCAACTCGTACGTTCTTCAACTCGTACGTTCTTCAATACTCCTTAAATAGCAAAATTTTGCAATAAAATTTTCCGCATATCAAGAAAAATGTCACCACGTGTGCGAAAGACAAATTTGTAGTACAGTCTATTGGAAAATCAGATACGTCGCGACCTTTTCGACGCGATCCGTTCATTCCGTCGTCTATTGTTCGGCGTCTCGTGTTATCGTTATCTTTGCGAAATAAAAATTGCCGCTATTTTTCTTCGTCAAACGTCTCCAGATAAGCGATAACGCAGCATTACGTAGTTACCTTGGTATTGTTTGACACGGTATCGCCGTGAGATTTGTCGTTTAAATATTTGTCACACGAGCGAGAAATTGCGCTATTATCGCTCGTTAAATTGGCAAACTCAGAATGCAGAATCGTGAAAGACATACGAGGTGTTTTTCGCGATTAATTTTGAAGTGATTCACTTTCAATTTTGCTGTCACTTGTCTGCATGAAATTGTGTCGATGAATAATTGCAAATTGTAGGAAATTTTTCTTGAAATTTTACGGCAGCTTTTGCGATGTTAATCGCATTGTTAATACGGAAGGTTTGAACATTAAGTTGAATCAGTGAATAATTACAAATTGTAGATATTTTCGCTTAAATTTAGTGTTATTGGCATTGCTAATGCGAAGGATTTGAAAATTAAATTGAGTCAATAAACGATTGTAAATTATAAAAACATTTTGCTCACATTTTATATTATTAACAGTTCTAAATACAAAAAGATTGAAAACTAAATTGAATCAATAAACCATTGCAAATTGTAGATATTTTTGCTTAAATTTAGTGTTATTGGCATTGCTAATGCGAAGGATTTGAAAATTAAATTGAGTCAATAAATGATTGTAAATTATAGAAATTTTTTGCTCACATTTTATATTATTGACAGTTCTAAATACAAAAAGATTGAAAACTAAATTGAATCAATAAACGATTGCAAATTGTAGATATTTTTGCTTAAATTTAGTGTTATTGTCATTGTTAATAGAAAGGGTTTGAAAATTAAATGGAATCAAGGAATGATTACAAATTGTAGAAATTGCTTGCTTAAATTTTACGTTATTGGTATTGCTAATGCAAAAAGATTGAAAGTTAAATTGAATCGATAAATAATTGCAAACTGTAGACATTTTGCACTTATGCTGTGTGTTGTTGGCGTCGCCAATACGAAAGGATTGACAATAAAATTGAATCAATGACTAATTTCAAATTGCAGATATTTTTTGCTTGTTTTTTGCAGCGTTATTCGCAAGCTGTTACGAAAGGATTGAAAATAATGCATCGAAGAATGCACAGAGATTTTTCTTGCACAATTGCCGCGCACATTTTTAACTTTAAAACAAACGCATGGAATTCGTGGTATCGGATGTTGTAAATCCCGATAACAAATATTTCAAGTTCTATCTTTATTGTTATAATCGAAGGACGCTGCGGAGATACTGGGAGAAATTAATCGTTAAATTGTTCTTTGTTACTGAAGGAAGCAATAATTTTACCTTCAACTATCTACATATTCTCCCACATTCAAATTCGAATTTAAATTTCAATGCTTTTTCATGAACAGTTTGCAAAGATTTCCGTAGCTCTGACGCTTATATTAGAATTATACAAAAATTCGTTTAAATTATTGGAAATCTTTTACTTCTCTATAGCTCCCTATGGCAATATTTGGTTTTACGTAATAAAATATTATTATTAGTCAAAAATCACCGGAAAGTACGACCGGTCAGCTGCTCAATTCTTTAAAAATTAACTTAAAACGCATTCTATACTCTTTTTCTTTTGTCGATACCTCTCCTCTTTTATTTCCTCTTGTCTTGCCTATTATCTTTAAATTTTCATTCCCATTTTCTATCTTAACGCTTATCAATTAATACTTACAAGGTTTTTTGTTTATTCCTATTTTTATATACCTATTTTTCCTTTTTTTTATTTCTTTTATTTTATGTATAGTGCCGTATTTTTATTTTTTATCAAAGAATTTACGCTGTTAACACGTTGAATGCCACGGCGGTCACTGGTGACCGGCGCTGCTGAATTCGATGAAGTTTCTTATGACTTCTAAATTTCAATATTCACAGATTTGCTAATATATTCAATATTTAAACACTCTTGTTGCGAAACGTGATGTATAGCTGAGTGTAGGACTATTTTGACATTTAACATTTTTATTGTCTAAAAATATGACTTTAATAGAAAAAGTTTTAGTTCGGTAGAAATAATGACACTAACGAATTGCAGGTGACGTTCAGCGTGTTAATCCCTTGCCCTACGATTTCTTTTGTGACTACCTCCGCAATAATACAGAATTCAATTAACAACATAAAAGTTGATCATTGATTCTTGATATATCGTTCAATTTAACGTAACATCAGCATTTTAGAAATATTTTTATCGTGTCGCGTCTCACAGATATTTTCAAGTTGAAGGTTTCGCAAAAATTGCAGATTTCCTATCCAATTTACATCACGAGTGCCACTCGTTATTGTCTGGCAAGAGGCTAAGCAAATTGATATTAGTAATTCATATTATATTAATATAATTTAATTAAATCATATTGTCGCTTTATTATTACAATACTTATATATACAGTGATTGTAGAAAGTATTCGTACACCAACTAATTTCGAATTATATATTGTGAAATTGTAGTTTATTAACTACTTTTTTATAAACAACGAGTTTGATCACCGGGTATATACAGGGTGGTCCACGTAACTTGTGCACCTCGAATAACTTTTAAAGTATGCGTTGCACGAAAGAATGTTATATACAAAAGTTACATGGTTTAAAAGGGTACACTATGTAGTGTGTTAATTTTTTTTATAGGTGGAGGCGTTTCGGAGATTTGAAGGTCAACTTTGTTTCTTTAAATGGAATGATATGTTTTTTTATTCGTCATGAAATAGTACGTTTCAAGACGAGTTCAATGACCTATGACTCAAGTTCATTCAAGGTCAAACTTGCTTGAATATTAAGTAACTATAATTCAAAGTATGTCGTGTTTGGTATCATTTTAATCAGAAAAATCGGGAGGATCGGCCGTTTTCATTTTCGATTTTTTTTTAAGCCGTTGCTAACGTATTTGTGAGATTTTTCTGATTAAAATGATACCAAACACGACATACTTTGAATTATAGTTACTTAATATTCAAGCAAGTTTATTGTATTATAAAATCTACTGCCAGTGGAAGTCTCTGATGCAGACAGATTAAACGACCACTTTATATTAAATCTTATACTTCTGTCAAACCTGTTGTAACTAAATCTGTATTTATTATGATATAAATCAACTTAAGATATTCGCACTCGCGTAACTGGTTATTATTTAACAAAAGAACAAGAAAGAAAAATAACTACAATATTAGAACTAAAATAAGTGGACATTAGACTGACGTGAGCGGATATATTCGCAAAGAAAATAAAACGATGTCTGATCACTTACGGAACTACCGAGAGAATGAACCGGAAAAGAAACTAATTAGGCGAATAATCACACTTTCCGCGATAGCGCCACATTTGCGAATCTTCCGGCACCGCGCAATTTCAAACCCTCGGCAAAACCGAAACGTAATAACGGATAAATACCAGCGAGGCTTGGCGGAAGTCGCCTAAATGAGCAGCGCCACAAGACTTTGGCGCCATTACAATTTTAAACTTCCAACAAATCAATTCCTTTTCATTATTAGTTTCATATTTATACAAGCTGCCTCTTTTTAATATTATAATTTTACAAGTGAACTATTGTTTCATTTTTATTTGAAATTCGCATAATCAATGATCCGCGGAAGTCGGCAAAAGTCCTTGCATTTTTCGCAAACGATCCGCACGATTATGGCACCGCTGACCTTAAGTTCTCGTTACATACTTTCCCGCGACGTATACCATTCGAGAATTCGCGAGCAACGCCGCAACTGGATTCCGTTTGTTTTTATAATTGGAACGAGTCTCGTTCGATGAGATTTCTCCGCTCGGCCTAACCGGAAGTTGCCGCATCGCTGGACGCAAGAAAATAAACCTTCCGGTTGATTTAATGCCAAGGCAAAACTTACTTTCTTTCTGCGATGCATGAAATTGCGGAAATCATGCGGGGCAGTCTCAACACGACGGGCACTGGTAGCCGTTGAATTATTGTTCAATGATAATAACAATAATTTATTAATCGCCTCATTATCATTTTTTCCCTTTCATCGTGAATGATAGTACGGAATCTTAATACTTTTTGCTTATTTTCAAACATAAATCATAAACCGCTGATCTCTCAGTGGCTGAAGTTAAATAAATGAAGTCGATGATATTTAGAACGTTTGCCAGTTTTCTTTAACACTAGATCTACGGCCGCCGTCAAATTGACGGGTACCTACTTTTTAAAAAAATTTTCTCAAATTGATAGAGAAGCAGTACAGTAAATATTTCACGTGTATCTTATAATACCCAAATTACTTAAGGGGGGATTCCCATTTCAAGTGCTGAAAAATCGTGTTCTTTTAGGAATTTTTATTAAGGAAACCATTAGATATATCTTTGTCATAATTCACACGTATAGTTACTATGTATTCAGTGAACTACAGTTCAATTTTTAATTGATTATCTTGAAAATTATGGCTTTCACTTCGTTTGAGGTGGGACGCCTCCTGAAAATTCCCGGTCGCTGGCCGACACGATAACTGATCTTCAAGTTGTTTGAAACAAAAAATTCAAATGGCAATTTACTCCTTATGAATGTAGTTCTGGTATGAACTACGGACAATATTTTTTTCCAAAAACTAAAGAAACTGCGACGGTTGGAAAAAAAATTTTGTCTTTTCGCAACAAATTTCGTCACAAGTTTGCTGATAAAACAAAAAGTTGTGCATGTATATGTTTTTTCGTAGTTCACACTGAAGACAGATGTTTAGTCGAGAATTGTGCCAAATTTGAAGGCAATCGACTGAATAGTTCCGGAGATATCATGTCGGCCGTACAGAAAAAACCCGTTTCGAGAAAAACGCGTTTGAAGTTTTACGTACAGTGTTCAATCCAGGAACCAGCGTTCGGCTGTTTACCTGGCCTAATCACTCATAGAGCATTCAATTTCCACCCCACCAACTTTGAATTTGACACCGACGGATGGGTGGAGTCTCAAAGTCAAAGTCAAAGACTATATACCTGCTACACTAAACAGGAACCTCTCGGCTATTGCCCGCTCGCTATCTCAGCATACGTGCGCGCCGAGTTCGTTATTGACTCATAACTTTGTCAATTCACCGAATTTCGGATTGAAATTTTGCACATTGTTTCTCAAGAGTATGAACTACAATAATAATAATAAAAAAAAAACACAAATTTTTGAAGCCGTGAAATGGGAATCCCCCCTTAACTGGTCGTATTTTTTACCGCTTGATCCATCTTTTTTCAAAGTACTTATTTAATAGATTTACATATACCAGATTTAGCGGCCGTAGATCTAGTGTTAATTGTGGTGGAAATGAAATTAGCCTGGTATGAACTCTTAAAAGGTATCATCTAAACGCATCACACTAACGGCATCATGGGTGCAATTTAACCCTAGTAAATTAATTTTACTTTATAAATTTAATAAAGACATGTAAATGACATTAGATATATTATAAGAATTACATATTTCATGAAAATTATAAAAATTTTGTTTACAGTTATTGCAAATAATATCGCGGTGCCTTTTACAAAGTTGGTACATATTGCACATCTCACAGTATATTTTCCATCTTCTTTCCTTGTACATGTTGATTTTCTATGCTTCTACGAACATAGTATATTTTAAGCATACAAACATCAACTGGTATATTTACTTCTTGTAATACTTAACCAGTTAAGTGCGTTCGACGTGTATACACGTCGATCCAGAGCTCTACGGCGTTAACATTTTTAACAGTAAATTGTAAATTTCTTATCGAATAAAAATATAATCTTTCCACCTTTTGTTTTCCTATTACCGTAAAATTGATAATAGGAGCATTTGCCTTGCGTTCGACTTGTATACACGCCGCTGCTTGATTTTAATTCCGCATCCCGTGAGAGATTTTAAAATAATTTCCACACTTAACTGGTTAAGAAGTTGCAGCTGTATAGCTCTGCAGTCTCTTTTATGTTAACCCTTTCGCTACGGAGTCCTTTTCCGCGAGTCTGCTAACACGGTACGAAGCAGTCCCGGCGCGGACGAATAACTTTTAATGGCTAGTGGCATAATATAAATAATTACTTCTTTATTGAAATTGTAATGCATATAATATACGGAAACTAAAAACTTATGATATTTAAAAAATATCCAATTACAAAATATGAACTAGTAATTAATTCTTCGTTTGAAATTTCGACGGGTGACTATAGTCACCGATAGTACCCAACCAGTGTCAGGCGGCGGGTGACTATAGTCACCAGTAGTATCGAAAGGGTTAAACCCCAAAAGGGTTCTTAGACCCTCGCTGAATTCTTTTAGACCTCACTCCGTGACTTTCACTCTTAGAGAGAAGACGTACCCTCTTCGTATATTCGAATAATAAAGTCTTGGTCTTTTCCATTACTTTTTAGACAAAGTATTGTTATTTAAAACCCTAAAAACCAATAGTACATATACAACATCTTTCTTGCTTAGATGTGGATGATGGTATTGGCGTTATGCAGCTACTAAAGTACATAACCAAAGAGAACTTTATTATCATAATGGTATCCCTACAGACGCCATAAATAATTACAGGAAAAATCAGTATTACGAGTAATTCGGTTTGCAAATAATATTAGAAGAAAATTTACAAGGAGTGATATTTCACCTATGATACCTTTTAAGGATTAAAAGTGGGAACAGTTTTATGTGCTGTTCGTAATTGGTTGAACTATTTGCGAGAATCTCTCGGCAGATTAAATTCCAGGGGGTAATGTTCGATAAATGAAATCGGACTAGAGGTTTTTAATAAAAAATGTTAATCCCTTGCCGCCCAATAACGTGTGACACTCGTGGCATAGTAAATGGAATAGGAAATTTTGAAGTTTCGTAAAACCTATAAAATTGAAAATACCTATGAGACGCGACACGATAAAATTATCTCTATAATATTAATATTACGTTAAAGTATACGATACATCAAGAATCGATATATCGAACACGATACATTGCCGAGGCAATCACAAAAGAGGTCGTAGGACAAGGTGTTAAATATCATTTCCTCGATAATTCGGAACTCATTTAAAATAAGTAGGTCCTCGGCAATTTGATCATACCAATTAGGGAGGTATGGTAATTCAAACTAGATTTACCGACGGTTAAGCCAACATATTTCAAAATGTGAAATAAATACGGCAGAGGAGAAGAAACGAAGCCAGAGAACTTGATCGATTTAACTACTTACAGTACACCCGATAGATGTAGAAAATCGAACAAGAAACACCGTTAAAAATTTCAGGAGCACTTACAAAAAATTCAGAACAAGTCACTTCGACCACCCTGGTAGATATCTAGTCTTAACCCCTTAGCTTACAATAACGTGTGAAACAAGTGAGGCAATAAATGGAATACGAAATTTTGAAGTTTTCCAATATCTATTAAATTGAAAATATCAATCGATCTCGAGACGGTAAAATTATTTCCATAATATTAATATTGCAGTCAGTTGTGCCAAATGTTAAAGATCAAAGAGAAATTTTTATTTCTGCAATTAATTCTGGGGTATTACGCACGCTGTCAAAATAGATATCGTAAGGCAAGGGGTTAAGGACTTAAATTCTTCGGATCGTTATCATGAGTTCAGATCTTCCTCCGTGACTTTTGAGGATTTTTTCCTAAATAATCTTGATAATTCGAAAGCTATATGAAACAGTAGGTGCCAGACGAAATGACCTTAGCAACTGAACCTGAAAAGAAATGATCAGAAACGGTGCACACGCCGTCTTTCCAGCGCCTTGCAATACTCCCATACGGGTACACCGTATGCCACCGGATACAAAGAAGAAACGAAGCCGACGTTGGACACGTATGCGACCAGTTTTTCCGCCAAAGATCCGTCTGCTGATCCACGTGCGATCTCGCAAGACCGCTTCTTGCGATCACCGAGTCACCGATCATCCGAAAGTCTTCGTCGGGGAACGTTAATCGCTGCTTTCGTTGGGCTCTTCTGTCGTTACTTTCGATAAAGTGCGCCCCTTTGATGAGCCTCGACGGCTGAGAATTTTGGAGAAAACTGCACCGCAATTCTGTGTCATTACCGGCAATGCGAGTGAATTTGGGCTCGATTCTTTTGCGTCTCCTCTTGAACTTTCTCGTTCAATTATGAAATAAGTTTGTACGATGATTTTATTGATTCTTTGAATCTGGATGTAATCTACGGATATTTAGATTTCTACAGATACGGAAATTATAGGAATTTTTGTTTCTATGGAGATATAAGATATAGGTTAATTTTTGTTGAAGAGCAAAGCTTAGGAGTTTAGATACCTGTAGATGTACAACTCATAGGAGTTTAGACTTTTGTGCATGTGTGATTTATAAAAATTAAGATTTCTACAGATATGTTAATTATAGGCATTTAAATTTCTATAGTTATATAAGTTATAGAAATTTTGATTTCTATCGAAAAACAAAATTTAGGTGTTCAGATATCTGTAGATGTGCAATTCACAGGAATTTAGATTTCTATGAATGCCTGATTAATAAAAGTTTAGATTTCTAGAGTTATGGTAATTATAGGAATTTTTATTTCTATAGATATATAAGTTATAGAAATTTTGATTTCTATCGAAGAACAAAGTTTAGGTGTTTAGATATCTGTAGATGTGCAATTCGTAGGAATTTATTTTTCTATGAATGTCTGATTTATAAAAGTTTAGATTTCTAGAGTTATGTTAAATATAGGAATTTTAAGTTCTATAGATATATAAGTTATAGAAATTTTGATTTCTATCGAAAAACAAAGTTTAGGTGTTCAGATATCTGTAGATGTGCAATTCACAGGAATTTAGATTTCTATGAATGCCTGATTAATAAAAGTTTAGATTTCTAGAGTTATGGTAATTATAGGAATTTTAATTTCTATAGATATATAAGTTATAGAAATTTTGATTTCTATCGAAAAGCAAAGTTTAGGTGTTCAGATATCTGTAGATGTGCAATTCACAGGAATTTAGATTTCTATGAATGCCTGATTAATAAAAGTTTAGATTTCTAGAGTTATGGTAATTATAGGAATTTTAATTTCTATAGATATATAAGTTATAGAAATTTTGATTTCTATCGAAAAGCAAAGTTTAGGTGTTCAGATATCTGTAGATGTGCAATTCACAGGAATTTAGATTTCTATGAATGCCTGATTAATAAAAATTTAGATTTCTAGAGTTATTTTAATTATAGGCATTTTAATTTCTACAGATATATAAGTTATAGAAATTTCGATTTCTATCGAAAAACAAAGTTTAGGTGTTTAGATATCTGTAGCTGTGTAATTCATAGCAATTTAAATTTCTACATCTGTGAAATTCATAGGAATTTAGATTTCTATAGATGTGTAATTTATAAAATTTTAGAATTCTACCGATGTGTAATTTACAGGATGTTGATTTCTATAAAGCTAAAAGCTATAGATATTTCGATTTCTACTGATGAGCAACTTTTAGAAATCTAGATTTCTGTAAATGTGCAATTCATAGGCATCTAGATTTCTATTGATGTGCAATTTGCAGGAATTTGATTTCCACAGAGGTACAAGTTATTGAAATTTACATTTTCAAACAACTTGAGAATTCTTCTGTAGTTCTCTAATCATAGAAGAATTCTGCGGTAGTTCTCTAATCATAATTCGAAGTTTCTTTGCACTATTTAACTAGGGTAGCCGCTTATGGCGCTCGGATTTCACGAAAGCACCATGAAGACAGTTTCTTTCATGGGACAAGTTTAAGAAAGTCTCGCTTATTATTCGCCATTAAGGACACCCCGCGGAAAGTCGTTTCCCCGAGGGAAAGAAAGGCGGCATCGTTCTCCATTTTTACTTTCTTATGCACCCTGGGGGGAGAAAGTACACGAGGACCGATTAAACACGTTTGATTTCCCAGAATCGACGAAAATAAAGAGACGATTGATACAGAAAAAAAGCTTCTGACATCAGAATCATTAATAACTATTAATATGGTAGAATTATGCAACGTTGACCTTGAACAATCTTGGCGAAGTAAAACAGACGCATTTTTCAAGCAAAGAAATATTCCTCAGTTTTTCCACGAACTAAAAAATTATAGCTTAGTAATTTCTACTTCATCTGGAAAAATTTTCAACTATAATTATACTCTACGTTAACCTTGCATGACCTTGACAAATACCTATCTCTGGTTTTTGTCCCTGAAGAAGCTATTGTTCTGATTTCCCCAAAGTTACCTTAAAACAAGTCCAGTTTATTTTAGGTCTGAATATAACTGCCCACATTCAGTTAATATTTATAAATTGTTTAAACAATAAATTCAATGATCACCTTCAACAAGTTTAACACTAGTACTCTCGACATTGTATTATTGAGACTTGGAAATATGGAAATAAACTTTAAGCACTTCACAATAATCATCTAAACACACATAAAATAATTTGTTAATGAAATACAATGAAGTTCAATTTAATCGAGGCCTTCTGCCATATTACAACTTTTTACACAATCAAACCAATAAAAAACAATGCACAAAATAGTACAAAAACATTTCGGATTCCACCAGAGCTGTATCTTCAACATATATCTATTATTAAATAGACTGAACAACTACTTTGGCAAAATAGAAATTAATAGTTCAAAAATATGACGAATAAAGTAATTTAGGTTTTATAAGATAGAAGTGGAATATTTAATATTTGAACGGTTCAAAGGCCAAATCGATTAACTACACTTTTTGAATTTTTAAAAATTTAAGTGTCAAAGTACTTGATTGAATCCTAACTTTTTATGTTTATCATAATTTTCCCTAATAATAACGATTAACACCACTTCTGCCAAAGGTGTCAAAAGACACTTTGCTTTATTTCGCTTATGACGCTGTTTTTCCGTTAACCCTTTGCCCTACAGCTTTGTGACTGGCTCCACAATAATTCCGAATTGATTGGTAAAATAAAAATTGGTCCGTGATTCTTGATATATCGTATAATTTAATCTAATATTAATATAGAATAATGATAGAAATTATTTTGTCGTGTCACGTCTCACTGAAACTTTCAATTTAATATCTTTTTCAAGACTTGAAAATTTTCTATCCAATTTACCGTATCACGAGTGTCAATCGTTATTGTACCACAACGACACTTAAATATATTATATCAGTACTTTAGAAAAAGGGGCATCAAAAGGTGAAAAGGATAATTAATTCGGTAATTTATGTTTTATAAGACGGACCTATAATATTTACTCTATGGCTGTCCTATCAATTAAAGGAGTTTTTAGAAAAAATGAGCAACCACACATTTTGACTGCTTGTCAAAATAACTGATACACAATTTTTTCCAAAAATTCTCCAAGTTCATATGAAAGTCATAGAATAAATATTTTACGTCCATCTCAAAAAACATGAACCACCGAATCGATCACCTTTTCCGCCTTTTGGGTTCCTCTTTTTTCAAAATTCTCATTTAATATATCGAAGTAGCATAGATTTAACGCCGGTAGTTCTAGTGTTAATAACGTTACAATGTCGAATTAATTTTCTGGTAAAATAAAAAATATCAAACAGAAATTATTTTTCAACAATTATCCCCAAGAAACATTTGCACCCAAGCGCAAAGGTGTCAAAAGATATTTTCTGGTCGAAACAGCTACACACAAAACCGCGTTAGAAATATTGTTAAATGAGGAAATTTCTTTGGAATAACAAACAATTTATTTCAAAAGTCTATCTAACAAATTCCTAGGCTATTCCATCTTATTCCTTTTACATTTACTTCTTGCCTCTCCTATCATTTTGGGGGTCCTCCGAACGAATTTGAAACCGGTCATTTTGACCGGCTTGTTAATTTTAATGTTAAAAACATTTACCAATTCGTTCTCCAACTTAGCCGCAACAGAATATTCCACCCCAATTTAAAGTTGCTGCTTTAATTAAAAACTGTAGAAACCTTCCACTTCAATTTCTCCGAAAGTTTTTTCTCCGTAAGGGGACCAACGACAAGCTGAATATTCAAGAAAGTAGATGTTTTATGGGGATCGCGTGCAGTGATCGATCCAACGGGTAACTCATGGTAAATTGCGGCCTGAGATTATACGCGGATACTCGCCGAATAAATTGATGCCACTCGGTTCGAGGGCATCCGTCATCCCTTGTCTCGTGATTAATCAAATTTTTGGTGGCCCTCTTGACGATCGTCGGTGCATCGTTAAACCGCTCGCTTGCGTGCCCATTAAGATCGTCTCGACTTGTAAATCGGTCTCGAAAGATCGCTTCGTATGTGCTGTTTTTACAGTTTAATCGCTCCCATTTATCGAGGGCTTCGGTGATGCAGTTATGCACTGTCTTTGTGATGAATTATTTGAATGCGCATTGGCGCATGGGAGAAGTGATTTTAGGTTTTGGAGCTGTTGAATCATATATTTACAATTCGCGTGGGATCAGGGTTGGAATTTTCAATTCTGAATAATCAGACTTGGAGTTGAAAATAAAAGGAAAATTCGTTTAACCTTCATTCGTCCCTAGGGTCTTTTTTGACCGAAATCGAGATGTAATGCAACAGAATTCACACCTTCGCAAGGTTGAAATGCTGAGGTCATGGTCGAATGTCGCATTTATGACAGTCGAGGTTGCGGATTCAGCCGAGCGCGAACATACAAAGCGACAGACAGTAGAACAGACAGGGAGGTGTAAGCAAACAAAGCGAGCGGCTCGAAAGTATCGGTGAGGCAATACTAATGCAGCAATCTAACTTTTTTATTTATTAATCTTTCTGAATGCAACTTTTCCCTATGTATTTTTGAGATTTTTCTGATCAAAATGATACCAAACACGATATGTTTGAATTATGTAAATAGTAAGTAAATATATTAAATATTATGTAAGTATAATTCACACTATATCGTGTTTGATATCATTTTAACGAGAAAAAGCTCACAAATACATTAGCAGAGGTTTCAAAAGAAATGAAAAAGTTTTGTCTTTAAATTAGTATTAGTTACACCCATATTCCGAGTTGCAGCATGTTGCATATCTCCTTCGTCGAGCTTCGTGGTTCCTCAAGGAGGGTCACCCCATGTGGAAGGGGTAGTTATGTCGCATTTATCCAGCTTTACTGTAGCGATATTTTAAATCTGGTGCATACGCCAATGACCTAACTTTCGCCGCCCAAATCGAGTTTTCTCCCTTGCTCCGATCCGAAGCATTCACTCTCTTCGTTCTTTAGTCCGATTTTGATGTGTCAGATCTTTCAGCGAATGGCGAGATAGAACCTTAAGTGCCCCAGTATACGTGTTTGCATTTTTAAATTTGTTTAGTTAGATGTCTTAGATTTGTTTACATTCTGGAGGGTCCCCAATAATCAAAGGACAGTAGGTAATCTATTTTTATATATATAGTTCATGGCAGCGTCGCTGCTTCTCGAACTATTACACTAATTGTCACCCACAGACTACTTAGAATATAATAATTAAGAAAATATGGAACATGTGATTTACGGAAAATAATAATAGCCAAAAAGCAAAAATCAAATAATGTAAGACTATAGAAAACGGCTGACGCCATACGTTTCTTTTATTTTTAAATTTGTTCATTTAGACGTTTTATATTTGTTTACATTCTAGAGGGTTCCCAATCATCAAAGACAGTAACTAATTGATTTTTTATATATTGTGCATGGCAGCGCCGCTGCTTCTCGAACTATTGGGTTGGCAAGAAAGTAATTTCGGTTTTGTAATATGAAATGAAACTCAATTTTTTTTAACAAAGAATGAACTTTAATATACATTTTCCATTTTCTTCGATGACCTTTTGCCATCTTTTAGATCAATTTATGATTCCGCTCTCATAGAAATGCTGGTCTTTATCAGCAAAAAACTGAACCGGGTGCGATTATACACTAAACATTTGAATTAATCATTTGGCTCCTCGGAAGCAGCTCGAAGTGCACAACACCTTTGTAATCCCACCAAATTGACAGCATAACTTATTTTTGATACAATTCAACTTTCGATGTGGTTTGTATAAAAAAGTAATGACAAAGTAAAATATGTCGAAAATGTTCTTTTTTGCACTCCATATTAAAAGTCACGCTAAACTAACAATTGCAAACAAAATGAAGCACAATTTGTTTCTAAATCCTGCCAAAAGTGACAACTTTCAATTTTCAGAAGCAAAAAAAGATAACATTGTCAGAAGTCCTTCAAAACGAACGTAACATTAGCTATCGAGGTAAACCGAAATTACTTTCTTGCCAACCCAATATTACACTAATTGTCTCTCACAGGCTACTTAGAATATAATAATTAAGAAAATATCGAACATGTGATTTATGGAAAATAATAATCTCCAAAAAAAAAATCAAACAATATACGACTAAATGTAGGAAAGGCTCACGCTATACGTTCCTTTTTTCTAACACCTTTATTCGCAAGCCCCGATTAACATATATTAGATGGAGCGGCAATAGAACAGCGTGGGAATCGCAAGGAATTGAAGTTTTCACTCTGTGGCAGCTTCCGCCGCTACTCGGAGGGAAAAATAACAGATTTATTAATGCGCAGAAAAAAGAACGGATATTGTAGTACTAGATTTGTCGAACGAAATGACAGCCCCAAAAAAATGTTTGCTTATAGGCAAATAAAGACGAGGCAGAATTTTAAAGACGAACACAAACATAGACGTGGGAGGGAGTTGAGAGAGGACCGAGGACTGATGAAGAATTTCATCAGTAGATGAGATAGCGCAGATGAGTTGTACGATGAGAATGACCAGTTTGAAATTGGCGCGTATAGGCAAGTATGCGCAGGATGACGTGCGCGCGGAGGTATGGCCCTTGACGCCTGACGAATCAGACCCGCATTCTTTTGCCTAGCCATCTTTCGGTCGTCGGGTAGTACATATCCTGATACGATAAAAAACTGAAATTTACTAATACTTTGACACAAATTTTGTTCCACTATGATGCAATGCTTTCAAGATTTTAAAGAGGCAGACAAGTTTTAAATGTTTTTAAAGGAAAATCAGAGATTCTTCTTACCGTTGACGAAAATTGTATCGCGAGCAATCTCATAAAAATGCATCGAGTCCCCTTGAGAAAGTTTTACGAAAGTCATCGTGGAAAAAGAGCGAGATTTCAGGATCATTGACACAAGTGTGCCAGTCGCTGTCGCATGAAAATAATTATCGGAGCCGTGCCTCGCTCGATGCCGCTCCGATCTTTGTCCATTTTTGATTTCACGGATCATTAACACCGGCATTATTTTGCGGCAGCCTATTTCTACAGGAGAATTTATGCGAAACATTGCCGTGTATATCTAGAAGCTGAATAATTTTCCAAAATAGAAATAAACGGGGACTTTTAATGGTTAGTCTTTTTTTAAAAATTAAGATATGCTAATTATCAGTATTTTTAGTATAGCCGGAAGAGAAATTGTTGAATTTGAATCTGGGTTAGGTCTGTTTCTGATGTCAAGGCTCTTAAACTTTCAGACACTTCCGCCTGGAAAAAGTAAAATTTAAACTTTTAAAAGTACAAATTTATATCTTTGTAAAGACAATTAAACAAATAGAGTCTTAACTATAATATAATTTATGGGAAACAGTATATATCTCGAAGTTGAAGCATTTTCAGGACGGAAATAAACAGGGAGTTTTCACGGTTATTCCTTTTTAAAAAATTAGAAAATTCTAATTATCAGAATTTTTAATATACGCGGAAGAGAAATAGCAGGATTTGAATCTCGGTTAGGTCTAATTTAGGTTTGAATTATGCGCCTAATTTCAATTTTCCCAGCCTTTTAAGTATTTCCGTGTCGAAAAAGTGAATTCGTCAACATTTTCAGGTAGACCGTAGATATTCATGCAAACATCAACTTTTGCAAAGACAATTAAACAAATACAATTGTAATCAAATAATTATTTCACTGGTGGGTATTGTTCGAAGTATTAGAATTTTTTTGAAGTACTTCTATCTGGAAAAGGTACGGCAGAAATAAACTTACAATTAGACCGCGAATGTTTATACAAATATAACCATTGCAAGGAAAATTAAACAATTAGAATCATAACTAGAATTTATGCAAAAGATTGCAGTGAATTCGTAAAGTCTAAACAATTTTCCAAAGCAGAATGTTTGCGATAATATCATTTTTATCGAAGCTTTATTAATAATTTTCCTTTATTGTACCGTCAGCGGTACAATTATAAACGTTGTAGTTCTACAACGAAGGAATTAATTACGTCCACATACAATGCCTGAAGGCCGATCCGACACGTTAAGCGTTAATAAACTCTCGAATCCACCTGCTAATTATTCCACAAGCTAATTAATTTCAATCTATCGATGAATCCCGATCGCAAACACGGAGACCTTCGAAACATTTGCACCTTTCGAACTTTCTTCTCGAGTCTTTCACCCCTGCAGCTCGTTTGAAGTGGCTCTCCTCCTCTCTTTCCCTCTTTCTATGGGAGAGCCGTTTCTCCTCGTCCGGATAAGGCCACCATGGTTTCTTTTTCCCCGCTTTCCCTATGCTGATGCGACCCTGACCTCGACACTGTATTGAGTTATACACGGTGATTAATTGCACGGTGAATGCATTCCCATGGCGTCCTATAATCGAGAAGGAAACGAGCGCTTAGACTGTGTTTTTAGACAAAATTATAGAATTCGTGGCATGCTGGGAGAGTGAAAACTTTGTTCAATTCTTTAGCTGAGATTTGAGAGAATGAGTATCAGGTTAAATTGTTTTCTTAGGTATACAAATGTATTTTAATATAATACTAATTAGAAGCCATATTTGGCAGTAGTTACATTGCAAAAAGTAAGCGCTTAGATTTATTGAAAGTTAGGAACGTTAAAGAGATTATATTAATACATTTATGATTTCAATCAATGCGGAGAGCACATCAGTAGATTTAAATAACAATAGAGAAATAAAGTGATGATTATAAAGTGCATCGGTACACTTAAAATTCAAATAAACACCGAGACCACCGCAATATAATAAGAAAAAATACAAAGAAATATATTTTCAATAATAAAGCCCATTTCGCACCAATTGCATTCTGTAGTAAACCCAGCACATCTAAATTCAATATATTAGTTCACTTAAAATTCAATCAAACACGGTAACCGCCGCTCTGCATTAAAAATAAAACAAAACCAAAAGAAATACACACCAATTATAAAGCCCATTTCACACCAATTGCATTCTACAGTAAACACAGCACATTTAAATACAATATATTAATTGTTGGGGCATAGGCCCTTGACATCTGGAAATACTTATTATACGGCCGGTAAAGAGCTCCTCGGTGACTCGAGTTTGAGTTACTCGTATTTCGTCTCTTCCTTTTTATTTTCTTAGTAACAATAGCCGTATAGTAAGCCAGGGACATTGGCAAGATGCCTGGAAGATTTATGTGGGCCCAAGTGGTGCGCCACTTGGGAAATTTCCGGCGTACCCTGCAAATGCCACCCATAGTCAAGGGAAAGCCGGGTATAAACAAATTCCATGGCGTTGCCAATATCCCTTCCACCCTTGACGGGGGCGTTGACGTTCCCCACCTAATAAGTCCCAATATCGAAAGGAATTGGCCAGGGAAAATGGGGAAGGGGACAACGCCCCAAACATAGTTTATAAAAATAGGAGCTAGCGTGCGAACTAGTTAGATTCGTTTTGATTTTTAAAGTAACAGGTTGATACAAATTCATATTTTCCTTCCGCACTAGATATAAGTTTAAAGTGACTTCGGCGGAAGAATAAATTAAATTATTCAACCTAATTGAAGTAATTTGTTCCTCCCTTTGGGAGGTGGTCCTTCGTGCTCCACATTATAAATAAAATAATCCAAGAACTCGATCGACGTAAGCCGACCGCGAGTCAAAACATTAATAAAACTACAAATTCAGGCAAGCACAAAAACTGAGACCATCCCAGTATAATAAAAAAAAATGGAATATATTTTCAACAGTAACGGCCATTTTGCACCAATTGCATTCTGTAGTAAACCGAGGACATCTAAATGCAATATAATAGTTCACTTAACATTCAAGCAAACATAGAAACCGCCGTTCTACATTAAAAACAAAAGAAATACACACCAATTATAAAGTCCATTTTACACCGATTGCATTCTACAGTAAACACAGCACATTTAAATACAATATATTAACACACTTGAAATTCAAGCAAGCACGGAAACTGAGACCATCTCAGTATAATAAAAAAAATGGAATATATTTTCAACAATAACGGCCATTTTGCACCAATTGCATTCTGTAGTAAACCGAGGACATCTAAATACAACATATCAGTTCACTTAAAATTCAAGCAAACACAGTAACCGCCGCTCTGCATTAAAAACAAAACAAAACCAAAAGAAATACACACCAATTATGAAGCCCATTTTACACCAATTGCATTCTACAGTAAACACAGCACATTTAAACACAATATATTAATACACTTAAAATTCAAGCAAGCATAGAAACTGAGACCATCCCAGTATAATAAAAAAAATGGAATATATTTTCAACAATAACAGCCATTTTGCACCAACTGCATTCTGCAGTAAACCCAGCATATTTAAATACACTTCAAAATGCAAGTAAGCAACGAAACCGCTGCTCTGCATTAAAGACAACACAAAAAGAAATACACGCCAACTATAAAGCCCATTTTACACTAATTGCATTAAGTGATGAACCAAGCACGTTCAAATACATCAGTAGACTTAAAATTCAAACAATCGCCGCAACCACCGCACAATACTTAAGAAAAAACAACAAAAAGAAGTATATCACCAACTATAAAGCCCATTTTACATCAATTGTATTAAGTAGTGAACCCAGTACATTGAAATACACTAATACATTTCAAATGCAAATAAACACAGAATCTACCGTGCTATATTAAAATAAATCACAAGGAAATATATTGTCAATTATAAAGCTCATTTTACACCAATTGAATAAGGTATGCAAATAATTTTTCTCGGTAAAAAATAATCTAAGAGGACAATGAAAAGCTAGAAATTAAATAATCAGATTATATAAGAATTTACGGAAAGTCAGATGAGCGGAAGAAGTAACAATGAAAGTACGATTTTAAAGAAAATTTTGAAAGGGGTCATTTGACCCCGCTTGGCACGTTTAGTGTTAAAATTCAAATAAACTGAGAATCCTACTGCATTAACTTTTTGTTGTAGGAAAAGCAAGAAGAAAAATACGCCAAATATAAAGCCCATTGTACACTAATTGTATTAACTAGTAAACCAATCACGTTGAAATACGCCTACACATTTCAAGTGTAAACAAACAGAGAAACCATCGCGCTGTATTAAGAAAGGAAAAACAAGATGAAGAGAATAAAAAGTATACGCCAACTATAAAGCCAATTACACACGAATTGCATTAACACGTTCGCGGACGTGAATACTATAACATCCATTTTCATCGTAATGTAGAATGACATGAATGCTATAGCATTCATGCAATGCCGAATGATAAAAACAATTATAACTCATTTAATTTTATATAACCTTAATTTTTTGTAATTATTATGCAGTTTAAAGTGACGGCCAAGTGATTCATTGAATATTTTCATTCTATTTTTTTTTTTCTCTGCCTAGTTAGAAGTGTAATACTTGACTGACTATTTTTGCAGCTCACTGAAATATTCACTATCCGCGAACGTGTTAACACTAGAACTACCGGCGGTAAATCTGTTGTATTTAAATATATTAAATAAGTACTTTGAAAAAAGGGGAATTCAGAGGTGGAAAAGATGATCGATTAGGTAATTTATGTTTTATGAGATGGACGCAGAATATCTGTTCTATGAGATGGACGCAGAATATCTGTTCTATGACTCTTCTATAATCTTGGAAAAATTTTGGAAAAAATTGTGCACCAGTCATTTTGACTGGTTTGGTAGTTCTAGTGTTAAGCAGTAAACAAAGAAAGCACAGCGCTCTATTAAAAACATAAAACGAAACAAGAAGAAATATACTCCAACTGTAAAGCCCTTTATACACCAATTGCATTAAGCCGTAAACAGACAAAGCACAGTGCTCTCTTAAAAACATAAAACGAAACAAGAACAAATGTATCGCCAACTATAAAACCCTTTATACACGAATTGCATTGACAAGTAAACACAGAAACCGCCGCTCTGTATTAACACGTTACGCGCCACGCCGGTCACTAGGGACCGGACGTTGATTTTGCGTTTATGTCGACGCTGATCAATAAAAACCGACGGTTGGTTTTTTTTCCTAAGCTACGCTATTGCCTCTGAACGATCCATAATTAGTGGTTTTAAGTAAGAAATGTACCATTTTATCAAAAATTAATGTAGTTCATTAAAACAAACAGGAAGATACATTTCCTAATAAAGAGCCTAAACGGGAAGTGTCGTGCCGGTCCCTAGGAACCGGCGTGGCGTTTAACGGAGCGCTTTTGACAAAATGTGACCGCTGTGTACGGAGCGCATTGCTGAGTAGTTGACAATGAGGTACGGAATGTTACGAAGTAATTAGAAGTCGTTTCATGCTAACTAAATTTTGCATTGATATTTATTATATTTAGTAATATCATTTTACTTTCTAAAATAATTATAAAAATTTATAATAATAATTTATTTTTTAAATATTATATTATAATGTTCATATAATATTTCTTATTACAATATAACAGAATTGCTAAAGTATTTACAGGCGAACACATAATCAATAATCAACTTTGGTATGATGAAGCTCAAAACATGGAGCCACACATAAACCAGCATTGTGAACAATAGTATTTGGACTCACGTCTTTTTCCTTTTTTACTGCAGATAACACATTTTCGAACTCGATTTTTCTTTTTTGCCGCCTTATTCGAATATATGAACGAAAGTATCTCATATGTCAAATATGAAACAATAGTATTTATGGTATGAACGTATATATACGCTCTTCGTACCTGAGCACCCACTTTTCGAGGGCGTATATACACGCTCTTCGTATATGAATGTTCATTCTTCGAGGGCGTATATATACGCCCTTCGGAGCGAAAGGGTTAAAAGCAAAAAGAAATATCGCCACGTATAAAGCCCTCATTACGCCAAGTAAATCGGACCATCTAGAATTAAAACCAGCAAAGAAAGTGTAGTGCGACGTGCAAGCTACAAAAAGTCGTTAAAGAAAGTACCGTCAAAGAGGACAGTCTAAACTCGGAGTCGCTTTTCTTTCCATAAAGGATTCGAGAGCGACAAAGTCGACCCGCTTCCACGTGATCCGCGACCTCCCCGGCTTACTTACTCCTCTCCTTCGAGACGATAAGATCGTAACGCGCATGAAACGCGACGCAAAGGTCCTTGAAGGTGAACAGCCCGACGGGTTTAAGTGACAACGACCTTGCCGCCTTGACATATCCCCGTGACATCCTTTCCGCGCCACCTCGCTTCGCCTCTGCTGCGATCTGACCTTAAAATCCTATTGAGACTCGAATTATGCCACGAATTTTTCGGTTCGTTAACCTCGGCTCTGACTAGGCTTAGGCTACTTGCATGCGACAGGGTGAGAAGACGGTATAAAAGGTGGAATTGACACTGGAGCTATCGAATCAATCAGAATGAAGGGTTCCTATTCTCTTTTATAGAAATTAAAATTTCAAAATTATATTAACACTATTCCTACCACGACCGGTTAACACTAGAACTACCAAACCAGTCAAAATGACTGGTACACAATTTTTTCCAAAAATTCTCCAAGATTATTGGAGAGTCATAGAGTAGATATTCTACGTCCATCTTATAAAACATAAATTACCGAATCGATCATCTTTTTCACCTCTGAATTCCCCTTTTTTCAAAGTAATTATTTAGTATATTTAAATATAACAGACTTAACGCCTGTAGTTCTAGTGTTAAATGACCGTTTTTAAAATTTCGATTAGAATTTCCTATATACAACGTAATTGAATCGCCTTTAAACTTCACGACTTTTCCTCAAATATACGTATAATACATTCACATTATAATACATTTTTCAATATTCACTTCTTTTTTTACTGATCATTTTCTGGGAAAAAATTATCATTTGACAAATTCACTGGTTGCGGTAGGAAAAGGTATACGTGAAGTGTCGGTAGGAATAGTGTTAATTATAACAGATTTTGAGGCTGGTAGTCCTAGTGTTAAGCGTGGACAATGGTTTGCGAAGAGAATGGGAAGTAGTAATTTCGGAATTATTTTAGCGAAGGTAACGAAAGATAGATATTGCGAAAATTCTTGAATACTTTTCTTTATAGAATTTTTTCAAGGTTACAGCGTAGCAGGACAATAGATATTTCTCTGGAATATTGTTGGGTGTTCGGAGCCCAACTAGGACAGTAAGTTCCAGGCGAAGTAACGACAGTAATTAGAGAGCTATGGTGGTTAACACGTTAAGTGCCACGCCGGCTCCTAAGGACCGCTACTACGCTTTCTGTTTGGGCCCTTTATTAGGAATGGTATCTTTTTCATTGTTTTAATAAACTACATTCATTTTTGATAAAATGTTATATTTCCCCCTTAGAACCACTGATTATGGCTCGGCTAGGCGCCACGGCGCAGCTTAACTAAGAAACCAAACGTCGTTTTTCACTGATCAGCGTGAACATAAACGAAAAATCAACGTCCGGTCCCTAGTGACCGGCGTGACGCTTAACGTGTTAAGGACTTAAATACTCGAACCGTCAGTTAAAGATAAAAAATTAAAGAATCTAAGTCACTTCTGGAAAAGTTTTCCTAAATCATTATTTCATATATGATAACCTTGGTAGCTTGAAGCCCACTTGACACTAGGTTTAGTGATGACCCGGGCAGGTCATTTTGACCCATTTCGAACTTTGTCAGGGAAATCATAGAAGCCGTTCACATATTTTTCTGCCACTTTTACTGACTTTTATCCGTTTAACACTACAACTACCGGCGTTAAATCAATCATATTTCAAAATATTAAATAAGTATTTTGAAAAAGGTGGAATCAAGGGGCGGAAAAGATAATCGATTCGGTGATTTATGTTTTTCAAGATGGACGAAGAATATTTATTCTAAGACTCTTCTATAAACTTGGAGAATTTTTGGAAAAAATTGTGTACCAGTCATTTTGACTGGTTTGGTAGTTCTAGTGTTAACAAGACGAGTATACATCGTTATTCACTTTCTCCAAAGCCTTTTAATTCTAAGTTTGAAGCTCTCTATGTGGTATACATATTGACCCGTGTCGGTAGAGATAGACATACAACAAATTTTGGTAAACATAGTGTTAAATCAGTAGATCCTAGGCGAAGTAACAACAGTAATTAGAGGGCTATGGTGGTTAAGGACTTAAATGCTCAAACTCGCAATTGGTGGACCCGAGTTTCAATCCTCCCTCGTCATCTCTAAGAAATTTTTCGTAAATTATAATTTATATTACATAGCTTTGGTAGACCTACACCCACGTAAAACAATAGCTCCTAAATGAATTGACTATATCAGCTGAAAAGTATCGTATAAAACAAAACTAAGTACGTATGCATTTACACTTACTTAAAATGCATTTACACTATTTCCTTATTTAGGGAAATAATTCGGTAGGATTTCAATGAAATTAAATAGCACCAGCTGACTTTTCCTTAACGATATGGGTATGGTCCCCACTCTAAAATACCCCAGTTTCAAAGTTATTTTCAATCTTTTATTTCAGGAAAATATTGAAGAGGCAATCAATAAAGTTAGTTAGGTATTGAAAAATACATTTTCTGTAAGGTGATGCCCATAAAGTCCTAACATTTGTGAGCCCACTGTAAAATGACCACAGTTGCGAGCTGTTTAACTTCTATTATGTTACGAAAGAATTCAATAGAGAATCAATTAAATTAAATAGCACCAGCTGACTTTTCCTTAGCGATATAAATATGGTTCCAAAAGTGAGCCTACTCTAAAATACCACAATTTTTTAAATTGTTTTCATTATTTTATTTAAAAAAAAAGATTACAGAGAAAATGACTAAAGTTACTTAGGTTTTGAAAAGTACATTTTTTCCTAGGTGATACCCATAAAAAATTGAATATAAGATCGGTAAAATTAAATAACACTCTCGGATATTAAAAAATGGTTGTGCCATCAAAATTTCTATCTCGGATACGGCGAAGGTGAGTAGCCTGAAGCGTCCAATGGCAACGACCTTGCCAGCTCGGCGTGTCCTCGCGTTATCCTCGCAGTGGCATCCTGTTTACATCCCGGTTCACCTGACGGTAAATCGACTTCTCTTTTTCTCCTCGAGGATCATTATTAATGCACGCGCCGTTTCGTTCCGCTTCGTCTCTACCGTCGACCCTTTTCCTCTTCTCGTTCAGTAAAACCGCTCGGGTCCGACGTTTGCATCAGCGAACGCTGTCTTTTCCGCGGATAATTTGTGCCATCGATGACGGTGTTCCGCCCGAGGCGATCAGATTTTCTGTTTCCAGCGCGAAACGTGGGAATTTATGGAGAGCCATGGATGGATTCGTTATTTCCGGGATTGTTTATGTATTCGACGCTTGGACTGGTTGTACGAACCCTGATTTCGAAGATAGAATGATGTTTATGGTGAAATTTGTATAGGGACTTGCGGAAAATGGAATTTGAGATTGATGATAGTTATACGGCATTAAATGGTGTTTGATTTCGGGATACTTGGTGTTGGGGAAGTGTTATAGCTCTTTTGGGTATAGTTATGGGGCCCAATATCGGAGAAGTAGATTTAAATCAACTTTTGTTTGCCGAGAATAAGCAAACAGAATTAATTTACGACTTTCGTCCGTCAGATATAAGTTTTGGACCTTTGGGGCTTAAAATTGGGCCCAATATCGAACGGGTAGATTTCAATCAACTTTTGTTTATTCAGAATTAGGAACCAAATTAATTTAAGAGTTTCGTCTCTCACATAGCAGTTTTGGATCTTTGGGGCTTAGAAAATGGGCCCAATATCGAAGGGGTCAATTTAACTCAATTTTTGTTTGTCGAGAATAAGGAACGAAATTAATTTAAGAGTTTCGTCTCTCACATAGCAGTTTTGGATCTTTGGGGCTTAGAAAATGGGCCCAATATCGAACGGGTAGATTTCAATCAACTTTTGTTTGCCGAGAATAAACAAACAGAATTAATTTACGACTTTCGTCTCTCACATAGCAGTTTTGGATCTTTGGGGCTTAGAAAATGGGCCCAATATCGAAGGGGTCAATTTAACTCAATTTTTGTTTGTCGAGAATAAGGAACGAAATTAATTTAAGAGTTTCGTCTCTCACATAGCAGTTTTGGATCTTTGGGGCTTAGAAAATGGGCCCAATATCGAACGGGTAGATTTCAATCAACTTTTGTTTATTCAGAATAAGGAACCAAATTAATTTAAGAGTTTCGTCTCTCACATAGCAGTTTTGGATCTTTGAGGCTTAGAAAATGGGCCCAATATCGAAGGGATAGATTTAAATCAACTTTTCTTTATTGAGAATAAGGAACCAAATTAATTTAAGACTTTCGCCTCTCACATAGCAGTTTTGGATCTTTGGGGCTTAGAAAATGGGCCCAATATCGAAGGTGTCAATTTAAATCAACTTTTGTTTACTGAGAATAAGGAACGCAGTTAAATTTAAGATTTTTGTGTATCAGGTATCAGTTTTGGATCTTTGGGATTTAGAAATTGGAACCAATACTGAACATATAGTTTTGAATAAAATGTCTATCTCTTGGGAATAAGAAACGTAATGAATCTAAGGTTTATTCTACTCGAATATCAATCTTACATCGTTGAGACTAATTGGAAGAAAATGGGCCGACTGCTAAGAAATTTTCTTTAAATTCATTTCGTACTTCATAAAAGTAAAATACAGAACCGATGACTTGCCATTTACATAGAATAATATATCTTCTGCAAATTGAGCCTAATTCGTTGGACCGAAAATCGAATAATAAACCAAATAATTCTATAACTACTTGCAACCTACATCTTCAACCAATAAATCATCATATTAAGTACTTACAGTCCTCGGAAAGTCAATTTGCAGCATACCATCTATTAATCAACAATATTAAATCCTTCACGTTCAAACCATTACTCACTATAATGAACTATACAGCCCCGTCCTACCAAACAATATTATCTCACTATCGCCGTAGAAAGTTGGTTAAAACCAACATTTATTAATTTCTCAATCCTCAACATCAATTGATCAATTATTCCTTAATATCGAGGCCCAAAATACAGAAAAACCTCGATAAATACACAGATTTTGGGAGCAAAGCAGTGCTCTTATCGAGTATCGGTGTAAAATCTGTGTTTACATCAGAGCTCGAGCCGAGCGCCAGCTTAGAAAAAGGCAGACAGTAGAAGAGACAGAGAGAGCGAGCAAACAAAGTGAGCTGCTCGAAAGTATCGGCGAGGCATTGCTAATGCAACAATAAACTTGTTTATTTATGATTTTTTCTAAATGTAACTTTTCCGAATGTGTTTTTGAGATTCTTCTGATTAAAATGATACCAAACACGATATAGTTAGAATTATGTAAATAGTAAGTAAATTTATGAAATATTAAGTAAATATAATTCAAACTATATCGTGTTTGGTATCATTTTAATCAGAAAAATCACACAAATATGTTAGCAACGATTTAAAAAAAAATCGAAAATGAAAACGGTCGGCCTTCCAATTAGTATTGTCTCACCGATACATTCGGGTGGTATCATGTTACACTGTGGAGGGGATAGTCATGATGCATTTATCGAGGGAAACTTCTGATGTCTTTATCGTGGTTTTACTGTAATCCGATAACTTTCGAAAATAAATCGGCTTAAAGACACCTCGTAAAGTATCATCCAAGCGCATCAGTATTTATCATACCAGACGAATTTCATGCGTGCAATTTTCACGGAGAAACGCATAGAAATCATCGCGTCAGTCATCGATCGCCCGTAATTACAGATTTCCTCAGTGCGCCGCAATTAGAAGTCGATTATTATTTTTCGCAAAGGTTTCGATGCGCTCTGCAATTTCACCTTGCAACGTTCGAGATAAACGCGGGCACGCGTTTAACGGAGAATTATAGGTGGATAGAGATTCGAAGAAAACACGATCGTCCGGCTGAACGATCAAAACAGGAAGAATTTAATAATCGTGCGATTTTCACGGAGATAAGAGCCACTTCCGTGGCCGTTAACTAGTGCGTGGCAGAAAAATACTAATGCCATATTATCGATCGAAAGCAAGAAGCAAACGAACGCGAACTTCTTGCAATCGGAAGCCCGATCGCTCGTTTGCCTCTGAAGTTAAAATGCGTCGTTTCCTGATGACTTTCAGTGGTTATATTTTTTTTCAAAAATTAGAAAATTCTAATCACGAAGATTTTTAATATAGGCGGAGGAGAAACTGTTGGATTTGTATCTGGGTTAGGTCCGAGTTCGGTTTGAATTAGATTTCAGTTTAGATCTGCGACTGGTTTCACTGATTTCGTCATTTTTCAAGTGTTTCATAGTTGAAAAGTGTGTTAGGCGAAATTTGTTAGTAGACTGCGAATATTCAGGTGAGCTTGAACTTCTCCAAAGACAATTAAGCAAATGAAATCCTAAGCAGAGGTTCATTTCACTCATCGAGTATTTTGCAAAGAGCTATAATTTTTTAAATATCTCCGTGTAAGTATACGTCAAGAACAAAGACATACAGTCAGACCGTGATTGTTTGTGTAAATTTAAACGTTCGAAAGAACAACTATACAAATAGAAAATAAACCAGAAATTTATTTCAGTCATGAAATATTACAGCGATTACTATACTCTATACCTATATTCTGTAAAATTTACAAAAATCAGATAATATCAAAAAATTGACTTAACCAATGCGGCTTCTAAACGACTCATATATCCCTAATAATTAAAATGTTATTGTTAGTACAATTAATAACATTAAAATAATCAATTAGTTAATTCAAGAACAAAACGTATAGGTCTATGATTAATTCCACTTTCTGAACATCGTTCAAACAATAATCCGTATTAAAGACGTTAATAAAAAAAGAATACATAAAAGGTATAAAGTAATTTGTAAAAAAATTCTGCAGTTTGCAATTTTAAACTTCAGATTTTCCATAAACAAGTATTACCGTTCTCCCATAAGCTTTGATACTTTAAAATTTCCCGAGGTCACCGTTGGCCTCCAATTGCGTTAAAATTGTTAAATACTCTTTTTCCAGATTATGTTCAGCTTTTACGTTAGACTTTACTTTCTACACAGAGACATAAAAATTGTTATTGAAAATTTCGACTTGCAAAGGTGAATACGATTATGAAAGTTTATAGCATTCAGAAAACCTTAGACAAATTAAAGTCCCCATATAAGCTATACCAGATCGTATTACCGGACAATAAAAAAAACATCAAACACCTCGAGGAATCCGTCGGCTACGAACGAGGCCCGTTACATAAACGTCTCTTCCACAAACCCAGGAGAAATTGAATCGTAAGGTCGCTCGGTGACGTTAACACGTAACTACGGCAAAGGTGGACACGTAACGCGTCGCACGTAGAATAACGTAAGGCCGAACGATTCTCCATGGATATCGTAACGCACGTCGAGGAGAATGAAAGACGATACAACGTCGGTTGAGCCGTGTGCCCCGTGCACGTACCACGTTGTGACCTTATATTCTCCGCGAGGTGAACTCTCTTCCGCGAAGAAAGCTTCGACTGATTTGCAATCCTCGAGTGGAAATACTTCTTGGAGTCTTTGAGAAGTAGTTGGAGATAATATTATAGTCGCGAGGGAGTAAATAAGGAATGATGGATAAGTAGCGATGCTGCGGTTGATAGTGATCGCGTCGAGGTTGAAGATCGTTCTGATGCAGACAGGTTGCAAATGTTGTGGCGGAAGAAAAAAGAAATTGGCTATGTAGTGCAATTCTACTTGAATACTTCTTGTGGTTGGAGTTAATTTTATAGTTGCAGAGGAATAAGTAGCGAATGATAGACAGGTGGTGGTGGATAGGGTGATACTATTGAGTTTGTAGATTGTTTTGCAAATAGGTTGCAAATATTGCGGCAAAAGAAGATAGATAATGGAAAAAAGGAATTGATTTTGTAGTGCAATCCTACTCCAATATACTTCTTGAGGCGTTTGAGAAGTGATGGGAGGTAATATTATAGTTGTGAGGGACTAGATAAGGAGTGATAGAGTTTGTAGATCGTTTTTATGCAGACAAACTGCAAAAGTTGTAGCTAAAGAAGAAAGTGTGGCTATGTAATGCAATTCTACTTGAATACTTCCTGGGGCCTTTAACCCTTTGGGACCCAATTTTGTTTTTACGTGTTCTGAGGTTATTTGAGATAGATATGAGTTTTTAACATTAAATATGGTAAAATATTTTGAAAAAATAAAACAGATCACATTTCTGAAAAAAAATAGAGATGGGACAGATATATCCCAGTGGGATTTTTAACTGGGATATAAATGTCCCAATGAGAAACTAAATAAAAGTTTTGTGTATTATAATATGAAAGTAATTTACTCAGAAAAAAAACAAATACAGTAAATTTTGAGTAAAATATATACGGCTAGATGGATATATTTGAGTATGCGTTGGTATTTATATGTCCCTATGGGGCCGAAAGGGTTAAGAAGTGATCAGAGGTGATTTTATGGTTGCGAGGGAATAAGTAGGAAATGATGAATGAGTAGGGGCCGTTTCTGCCGAGTTTGTAGATCGTTTTGATGGAGACAGGCTGCAAAAGTTGTAGCTATAGAAAAAATAATGGATATGTAGTGCAATTTTAGTTGAATACTTCTTGGAGTTTTTGAGAAGTGGTTAGAGGTAATATTCTAGCTGCGAGGGAGTAGATAGGGGATGATGGATAAATTGTGATAGTTAGGGTGATTCTGTCGAGCTTGTAGATAGTCTTGCAAATAGGTTGCAAATATTGCGGCAAAAGAAGATAGATAATGGAAAAAAGGAATTTTCTTTCTGGCTTTCTATAAACTTCAATGTAAACGGATTGCCAAATATTGTAGGAGTTGCTTGTAAATTATTGATGCACAAATTATAGAAGAGGAGGAAAAATGCATCGTTGTAAATCGTTGTAGCGCTCAGATTGCAAATATTGCAGAGCAAGAGAGAAAGTAGAACAAAGGAGCACTTTAGATGTTTAAAATCGTAACATTCAAATTTGTTAAATATAATACAGCTTGTTATTCGAGATTTTCATTCAAGAATAGAGATAAATAGATTGAAAGACAGAGGTTCTTCTGCAGCTTCAGAAAATTCAAAGTTGTTCATAATTGAGACACACAGTTCTATCAATTATCAATCAAATACCAATAAAATTGCAAAAAATTTGCTAGATAAATTTCCAAAGTATCTAAGATATCTACACTTTGAAACGAGAAGATTAAAAGTGAAGGAATTCAATTGTATACACATAACACGAGTTCTGATAATTATATTGTTATTTCAAATTCCACGTTGTAACTCGCGAATCGGGGTCAACGTCTCGATCGTCAATTACGTCGCTCGAGTTTCCATGGATCGTTAAAGCCTTCCACGAACTCCCATCTCGTCTTTCGATCGAGCAATCATGAATGGTCGTTTCTGGGTGATTCAGGAAATCTCACCCGTAATTAAATCTCCCAAGATGAAGAAAAGCTCGACCGGTCTTGCCTTATTACGGTGAGAAGAATGCACGCTTAAAGGAAGAATTGTTCACCGAGATCAATCACGTCTGGAACACTTTTTTTCTTGTTTCAGTGATTTCTAAACTTCAGTGTTCTCATTATTAAAATTTCTATTGTCATTACAAATTGGTATGTTACCTAGGACATATTTGCGATATACAGTTGGACTCCCGTATAACGCGAATTCGTAATAACGCTCCGAAAAAATTGCGACTAGTTCTCATATAACGCGATAAAGAGTCCCATATAACGCGCAAGATAAGTTAAACATTTTCGCATAGTTTCTGATTTTTTCTTTAATAAAGCTAAATGTATACACTTAGCTGTAGTTTGTCATTACCTATTGTTAAAAAATTATAATCCAGAGCTATACGTTTTCTTCTCAACATCTCAGGTATTTTATTTATTTCAGTATGCATGGCTAAAATATATGTTCTTCTTCTAAAAACATTATTATAACGTATACAATACTTTTTTTTATTATTAACACTATTCCTACCGACACTTCACGTATACCTTTTCCTACCGCAACCGGTGAATGTGTCAAATGATAATTTTTTCCCAGAAAATGAACAGTAAAAAAAGAACTGAATATTGGAAAATGTATTATAATGTGAATGTATTATACGTATATTTGAGGAAAAGTCGTGAAGTTTAAAGGCGATTCAATTACGTTGTATATAGGAAATTCTAATCGAAATTTTAAAAACGGTCATTTGACCGGTCGTGGTAGGAATAGTGTTAAGTCACCTGTATTCTGTTTTGAATTCTTTATTAAAAGAAACTTTACTTGAAACAAGTTAGTTACGTATAACACTAACAGTCTGTTCGCAATGAAATAATATTTCAAACTGAACGATATCTCATCAGAAATATGCGATAACCGTGGCAATGCCTACAATTTTTCGTTTACAACATATATATATATATTTCTTTTTGGAGACTGTTTATATTAAATTTACTTAGAACAAGTGTGTGTACATTTAAATTTACTTGTAAATTTAATATAAACGGGCTCCAAAATAATATTGAATATAATCGCAAGTAAAAAGTAAAAAATAGTAAATTATTTTTATAAAAATTCGTAGATGTCCAGACAAAATGAATCAGTAAAAGAGACAACCACGGAAATTTTCCTGTCACCGAAAAAAATACATTAGGATACCAGTCGATCGTAAAATCATCATAACCATTAAGATGCGAATAAAAATCTCAGGCACACCCGTTGACTCGTTTCGATCGCACGTCTTGACAATGAGAACATCAATATCGCGTCATCGTTATTTTTCGATGTAAAACCCATAATGATCCTATAATAAAAAAAGAGTCATCTGTATGACACCGCATTCTCAGCTTTTCACGTAATCTCAATTATTTTTTCTTGTGATGATTGCAGAGAATATTTCTGGAAATGTTCACAAGTCGACACAAAGTCATCGACAAATTCCAAAGTTGAAACGAAGCAACGGAAATTTAACTTTATTGGTATTTCCTTCCGATAGTCTCCGTGACTGTGATTAATTACACTGTCCAACAAATTTAAAACTATTTCTGTTTTTCAATAGCCACTGGGTAATTCTTATACGGATCGTGGTTCTCTCTTGCCAATAGCGCGTCCAAAACGAAAATGCGTGAGAGAGGGATGTCCCTATCCGTCGGCCGAATCAGAGCAAATTACCACTCAAGTGCCTTGTTTCTGGTCCCTCAGTATAGTCCCGCCCCCTCGCGCGTGTACTTCGACTGCTTGGCCTACCCCCGAGAATTTCCAGGCTTTGCCAGCCACTTGCACTTTCCGTTATTTACCTTTTTCCCTCAAGGCAATCGCGTCTTCAGAAAGACGGATCCTTCCAAAGGCGGTCCCACATTATCCGCAAAATAACATATTTGCGGATGTGCATAATTTCCCCTCTATATAATAAAAAAAAATTCTTCTGCCACCACGTTAGTAAAGGAGTTGAGAATGCCGCCTCAACGGAATCATCGACGTTCAAGGTCCCTGAAAGTAACATGCGTAGCTACGGCACTGACGAGCCGTGTTCGGCGAGCGATGGCGTCGTAGCTGGAACACGGTCGGCACACGTTCTTAACGGATATTTTCTTAAATTGTGCCAAAACAAAAACAGTTATGACATTTTTCCCTGATAGTTTTTTCTTCAGAAATGTCCACAGAATAGAATAATGTGCAATAAATTTGTGCTAGCAATAGTACTCTCCGTGAAAATGCAAAGTTAATGCGTAGAAAATTCATGCATCTGCTCGTTTTTGAACATTGACAGTTATTTCCTACCATTAAAAAGTACAGAATATTATAGTTGCTCGCACCTGTATAATCAGGCAAGACTCCTCTATTTTTTGAGATGAAGAAGAACTGTCTACCGTTTTTAGTTTTCTCGTGATATGAGTTTCTTTGTCGAATTCCACCGTTTATACAAAAACTGATGTTTTTCGAAAGCAGAGGGTGATAGAGAAATTCCGTTGGCGGATTCGTGTTCAGGACGACGATCCCTATAAGAATTACCCAGTGGCTATTGGGAAACAAAAATTGTGTAGGACAGTGTTAGTTGCCAAAGTTTCGCAAACATTGCATTTTGCTTCTTCGGGAAAATACTACACCGGAATTGTATACATTGGCCTTTATACAATCGTACAGATCAATGCACTGTTCCTTAACCGCTAAATGACCGAATTTATATTAAAAATTATGCCGAAAATGCCCGATTCTTTTATACCATTTTTGTCATCTACAGGTATAGCTCACTAGACGTAGCTTTGTAAGGCATAAAAAACAGCAATTTTTTCGAGAAAAAACAAGATGTTTATTATGCTTCATGACACAACCCGAGTTAACTCGGGCTTCAATGAAAAAGCCAAAATAACACAATCTAACCAAAAGTAATACAACACTGTCGTCTAAGTAATAATAGGTAATAAGAGCTAAAGTAAAAATCAAGTAAATATATTTTACGATCTATAAATATCATTGACAGTATGGTACAATCTGAAACATGGTGTAACAGATAAAGGCACATCACAATCTGAATAATAATACCTGGTTTCTCTACGAATTTTCTTGCCCTGAGCATCACATTCTTTACTACATACTCCACATTAGGGATTGCAATATCGGACCAAAAGTTCAATACCGGTATTCGGTATTTTTTAAATCTTAATACCGGTTTTAATACCGGTAGTAGGAATTATAGACAAAGAAAGAAAACACAGAATTCTTGTGAATGTGGATAGATTTGTCGGTAAAAAATTTTAAGAAAATTTACTATAAACTTGATCAAATTTGAATTGGTTAGTCTCTTTTCTTCTTTTTCATTTTCATTTCTAAAATCATTATAATTATGTAAATACCGTAAGACATTTTCTATTTCGGTATGCCTTCCTTCTGTGCGATTTTTCAATGTAATATATCATTCTTCAGATAGTGATGTGTGCTGTTCTTTCAGTGACTGCAACATGGAATTTATTGTAGCATTAGCTGTTAATAAATTAGAATATCTCCGACATAATGCCTCTGTTAGGTTTTAAATAGTGTAGCGATTGAAGGGATTGTATCAAACAATAGTGGTAGGTATTTGCCGATTGAATAGATTTGCTTGGATTTCTCTCCAGACTTTTCTATGCACGTTTTATTTCTACTAGACTCTTTACAGGAAGGTTTACAATACGGAAGTTACATAGGTGGCTCCACGTTGGACGCGGTGAATATAAAATGTCATTCTAACAGCCTCCACAGCCAGTTTTATTGGAAGTAGAGCTAATACAGTTCTGGATATTAAGTCGAATTCACTATCGGAAAAATTAATTTGCAGGTTTAAGTCGATTCTTGCTTTTTGGATTGAATTTTTCAGTTTCAAAAATCGTTCCATCATTAGGAGTAAACTCTTCCAACATGTTTTAGAATCTAATATTAACATATGTTCTGTTTTATTATCAGTTAGTATATATTTTTGTAATAAAGCATTTTTTGTAGGGGAACGTTTAAATATCTTAACAATTTTTCGAACTTTATTAATTATAGGAAGCAATTCTTGATGAGTTAATATTTCATCCGCATTAGCAATATCTTCTTCAACAACTATATTGTCATTATCTTCATTGTCAGTATCACTCTCACTCTCACTCTCTTCAAAGTCGGGATCAGAAGTTTCTGTATCCACAGTATTTGGGTTCTTCTGTTCTTTATTTTTTTGGTATAATACATCTATTACTCCTAATTGAATTCCATGAGCATAGCACAATTGTTGATTTGCACCTGAACATATAGTGGAGGCAATTTAACAAATTTCTAGTAAATACCGAAAAAACGGTATTTAAACTTGTGAATACCGACATTACAAAATTGTACAAATGGCTCAAAATACCGGTATTCGGTATCCCGGTATACCGAGATATCTCGGGCACGGTCGTTAAGCGGTTAATTGATCTGTGTTAACACTAGAACCACCAAACCAGTCAAAATGACTGGTACACAATTCTTTCTAAAAATTCTCCAGGTTTATAGAAGAGTCTTAGAATAAATATTATATGCCCATCTTAAAAAACATAAATCACCGAATCGAGTAGCTTTTTCCGCCTCTTGATTCCTCCTTTTCCAAACTACTTATTTAATATTTTGAAATATGATAGATTTAACGCCAGTAGTTCTAGTGTTAATTAATTAAAAAATTTTGAGGAATGGAGGTCAGATTGGATACATCTTGATGCCTTGGTGTTTGTTTACATTAGTAAAGTGTTTAGTGATCCGACTACCGCGAATATACCTCTGCCTACGATCGCAAAATTTTATTTATTTAATTATGGAAGAGAAATCGACGTGTAAAAGTCTCAGTAACTTATCCAATCGTTCTCCATCGCCGGACAAACATCTCACGAGGAAATGCGGAATTACGAGCGAAATCAACTGCGAATAAATCAGCGAACATTGCGTCCTCGCTTTACGTAATGTTATTAATTGCCAGTCGGGTGTTTTTTGTTTCTTCTCCTCTTCAATTATCGTTTTCCATCTCAACGAGCATTTCCATACGAGAATCGCTCGATTTCGTTGAAACGAGAATGCTCGGCTCGTTGAGCAAATATTCAGGTAGAAAGTCCACGGCAGAAATCTTGGCAATTTTCGTTCTTGCGAAACGCCATCGACGAAGCCATTCCTCGAATTCGCCACTGATTTCCCCATTTCGAAGAGCGGGAAATTTTCAAGCGTGAATCATGGAATTCGTGGACTTAATGGACTTTCTAGGGCGTAGAAATTTCTATGGAGTGTCATCATGTTATCCTCGCGTTATACGGGCAATGACGAATCAAGGATTTCTGTAATTGAAGAGGCCGATTGCATTCGTCATCGGTTCGATTTTACGGAAAGGAATTTATGTCGTTTGTGTTGAGAATTTCTTTTTTCGTTGTTCTCATGGGATTCTCGAGAGAATTCTTAGAGTTTGAATGTTTATGACGTAAAACGAGTTTGACGATTCAGGTGCAGTAAATGAAGGTGTATTTAAATTGGAATAGAATATAATTAAAGAAAATTAAAAACAGGAGAGTAGTAATAAAATAATCGGGGAAAGAGGGTTCGTAGTGAGCTATGGTGGGTAACAGGGTAAAAACAATTCGCAATCAGTAGGCTCGATTTCCAATCCTCCATCCCTCTGAGAAATTTGTCCTAATTTTTTAACCAATGTATTATAGCCTCAGTGATTCGGAACCCACCTAAAACAATAGGTTTTAGACAAAATGACCACTGCAATCAAAGCAGAGAGAATATAGAAACTAAGAAAAGGTAAAGTTAATTTCTAGTGCTAATTTCTAATTTAGTCTAATTTCAAGTTAAAGATACACTGGAAACTGTAAGTCATAAGTCTACCTGCACTTATTACTATCTTTTTGATAATAAAGTGACAATGTGAAGTAATATAGGGTACCCTAATTTAATCTCAGACCAGCCACCAAAGATTATCGGTACTCGTCCTTGAAGAAACCGAATAGATTCCCTTAAAATTAATTAACAATATCGTCGCCTAGAAACTTAACTGAACGCGTGTAATTTAAAAATAAGTGATTAACTTTATTACTATAAAAATACGGAACTCTTAATAACACTAAAATTACTATAATTCTGAATTTATCGCTGAAGCTCTCTCCACTCACGCTATGTCTCTCACTCTGAACTCTCAACTCAACTGCATATTCTCAACTGACTCTTCCCAAATTCACGCTCGCATCCACCCTTGATACTCTTTCTCATAGCATGCATTCTTCGTCTTTCTTACAGCATGCATTCTCTGTTGCACTCACTCATTTTCTCCTTATCTATAGACTAAACATACATGCTAGCCCTGTTATCCGTCGCCTTCCAAATCACGTACTCTAAACCTCCACTCCCGCTTATACAGGGTGGAGCGCCACATTTTTCCATTCAGATTTACGTCATTGTTATTGCGCATATAAAAAAATGATGTACATGATGTTGAATGGTTTTGAGAGCGGCACATTCTAATGGTACTAGCTTTTTTGTAGGCGGACGTGTAAAGGACATATGAAGGTCATTAATGTTTTTTTAAATGGAATCATATATTTTTTATTGCATCAGCTGATGCTCCTTCATATTCTTTACAAAAAAGTATTAACCTATTTGTGTAAAAAAATCATTAGTTTAGGAGATATTTTAATTCTAATTTGTTAGGAAATCGCGACTGTCTGGTCAATATTATGAATTCAATATAAAGGGATGAATGAATTCAATAATAATGGGGCTGAGGTGGCCCCATTCATTTTCCGGCAAGATCACCAGATCTAACGCCCCTCGACTTTTTCTTGTGGGGCTACTTAAAAAATAAAGTGTACGCTGAGCCTCCGACTACAATGGCCAATATAAGGGATCGTATCATCAATGAGTGTAACAAAATAACATCAGATACACAGCGCAATGTTAGTGAGTCATTAACTTCTCGATTCAGAAAGTGTTCTGTTGCAAATGGTCGCCACATTGAACCTTTTCTGTAAATATGCATAATAATAAAATATGAATTAAAATATCTCCTAAACTAATGATTTTTTTACACAAATAGGTTAATACTTTTTTGTAAAGAATATGAAGGAGCATCAGCTGATGCAATAAAAAATATATGATTCCATTTAAAAAAACATTAATGACCTTCATATGTCCTTTACACGTCCGCCTGCAAAAAAGCTAGTACCATTAGAATGTGCCGCTCTCAAAACCATTCAACATCATGTACATCATTTTTTTATATGCGCAATAACAATGACGTAAATCTGAATGGCAAAATGTGGCGCTCCACCCTGTATACAAGCCATCCACACTCACTAATTCTAAAAATTAATACTATTTAGTTATTGCTAGGAATTCCGTTCCTACAGTAATGATAGCAATCAGAGAGCTATGATGGTGAAGCAGTTAACACTAGAACTACCGACGTTAAATCTAGTATAGTCTAATATATTAAATAAGTACTTTGAAGAAAGAGGAATCGAGAGGCGGAAAAGTTGATCGATTCGGTGATTTATGTTCTTTGACATGAACGTAGAATATTTATTCTATAAATTTTCTATAAACTTGGAGAATTTTTGGAAAAAATTGTGTACCAGTCATTTTGACTGGTTTGGTAGTTCTAGTGTTAAATGCCCAAACTCACAATTAGAGGGCCCGAGATTGAATTCTCCCTCGTCACTTTTAGAAAATTTTTCCTAAATTATCACTTAACGCATCATAGCTTAAGTGATTTAGGGCCAACCTAAAACAACACACCCTAGGCAAAATGACTGCAATAGTTTAACCTCTTGCCCTACGATTTCTATTTTGACCGCGCGTGCAATAACATAGAATTAATTCTTGAAACAAAAATTTCTCTCTGATTCCTAATATGCCGTATGATGGAACACAATGTTAATCGTATAGAAGTAATTCAATCGTCTCGTGACCGACTGATATTTTCAATTTAATAATTTCTTGGAAGCTTCAAAATTTTCTATTCCATTTACAGCGTCACGAGTACCACATGTTATTGTAGCCTACGAAACCAGTCAAAATGACTGGTACGCAGTTTTTCCCAAAAATTCTCCAAGTTTATGGAAGAATCATAGAATAAATATTCCATGTCCAACTGAAAAAACATAAATTATCAAATCGATCATCTTTTCCGCCTCTTGATTCCTCCTTTAAAGTACTTCTTTAAAGGGGGAACCTTGTGTAAATGGCCTGTTCTGTAAGAATTTTTTTTGACGAATGTAATGCGTAGATTGGTTTAAAATTTCAGGCATCATTTACTAATGTCATAATGTAAAAAAATATATTTTTTATATTGATATTTTATATTTGAATTATATTGATTTTATATTTGATTGTCAGTAACCATGGTGCAATGGCGGCTTGAAAATGGCATCCTGTAAATACGCCGTGCAGTGTACAATGCACAAAAATGATCTGAAACAGAAAAGTCAAAATGGTATCGTTAGTTTATGCATAAACGCTCACCATGATGCTTTTTTATATTAAAATTTGTAAAATTGCAGAAATGGCGAAGTTTTGTGAACAACACGGGTTTTCTGTTACAAACAACTGTTAATGACAATATTTTAAATAAAAAATTGAAAAATCGGAGGGGCGTCATGCTGAGGCCAATTATTTATAGAATATATGTACGGAGTTTCATAAACATGGAGCAATTAGTTTTTGAGCTACGTTGCACGGCGTCTGAAATTTTGCGTTTCGAGAAAAACGCGTTTAGAGTTTGAGTAACAGAAAAATCGTGAAAAGATCGTAATTTTCGCACGCCTGGTGCACCCGGTGAATCTATTTTGAAAATAACGTTCAGGAACATCTCTGATCACTTTCAAATTTTTTCTTCGTATTCTTGAGAAATTTGTTTATCGATTTAAGCAAAAAAAAATGCTCAAAAATTTCATTTTACACAAGGTTTCCGCTTTCATATATCGAAATATGGTAGATTTAACGCCGGTAGTTCTAGTGTCAAAGCCAAAAAGAATTCAATACCCGCAGTCATCTGATGATCCCCACAGCATTCACCATAGTAACCTCTTAGCCTACAATGACGTGTGACACTCGTGGCCCTTTAACACTAGAACGACCAAACCAGTCAAAATGACTGATACACAATTTTTCCCAAAGTTCATAGGAGCGAAATAGAATAGATATTCTACGTCCATCTCATAAAATATAAATTACTAAATCGATCAGCTTTTCCAACTCTCAATTCTCCTTGTTTCAAAGTACTCATTTAATATATTTAAATATACTAGATTTAAAGCTGATAGTTCTAGTGTTACTTGGAATAGGAAATTTGCAAGCTTCTTAAAACCTCTAAAATTGAAAATATCTATGAGACGCGACACGATAGAATGATTTCTATGCTATTAACACTAGATTTACGGAAGCCATCAAATTAACGGGTTCTATCCTTGTTTTATAAATATTTCTCAAGTTTACAGAGAAGCTGTACAGTAGATATTTCACGTGTATTTTATGATACAATCGCTTGATCCCTCTTTTTCCAAAGTCTGTATTTAATATATTGCAATGTAATGGATTTCACGCCCGTAAGTCTAGTGTTAACACACCGGCAATTTTGCGTGGAAGTTAACCCTTCGCGGACGGAGACTTTTTTGAATATTGAAAGATATTTATTTACTGGGTGATTAAAAAGCACTTTTTTCTCAGAAAGTCACGTCTTAATGTATAGAAGTTCTAGATTACTGTTTGCGTAACCATATTTCAACGGTTGTATTTCTATTTTTTTTACTCTAAACGTGCATACATGCGCCAATAAACTACAATTAGATTTTTCCTCAGGCCACATATATGCGTCTCTAGTTCTCAAAGGGTTGACTCATGTCACCGGCTACTTTTTCCGTAATTCAGGATGAAATTGAAAGAATCTAAATAAACTTTGGTATACTTTATCTATACATAATGAATTTAGATAAAACTTTCTACATATCTGTTATATATTATAGTTTATATAATATATCTCAGTAATATTTTTCATGTGGTAAAATTGCAATAGCTAGTGCAAGGGCAAACACGAGTTATCTCGTGACCGGTCAACAATGTGTTAATACTGCGATATTGCATTTCTGAGTAATTCCGCAACGCAGTCAAAATAGAAATCGCAGGGCAAGGAGTTAAATCCTCAATTAACGTACCCGTGTCATCCACTAATCTATTTTTCCCAAGTGCAATTATCTTCTCGCGTCATTCTCCATCGATACCTCAACAACAAGGAAAACGCCCAGAGAAAAAAATATCCATCGGTTGCAAGTTCGCAGCCGTTTAGTTTGCATATTCCTGCCGAATAAATTATCCCGCGGCGAGCAAATAATACGACAGATGAAATTGCGCGTTGCTCGTCGACGACGACGATTAGCCGGCGTTTAAAGATGCAGGAACACGCGCCGAACAGGTGATGACACTCGTGCTGGCAGAATGGCCTTCCTCATAGCGAAAAGGGGGAAAAACAGCCGGCGACATTGCAAGGCTGCCGGATGTTGCAATACGACGTGATGCAATCGGTAACCCGCCGGTTCTTCGCGACATTGAATACAACTTGAGCGGGTTTGCCCGCGTTTGCGGTCATGCAATAATTCGCAGGTGTGAATTCTTTTAACAATAACGGCACCGTAGGAGGCGAAGTGACCGGTTCAATGAAATGAAAATATGCATTAGGTTGGTGCACATGAAATGTTGGATTAGGTCTATACACTACTACATTTTGGTCATATCTTGTAAATATTAGATTAGCAAGAAATTAATGTCGGCTTTCGAGTTTTCAAACTTCGGCGCATAATTTTGAGATAGCCGTTCATTTGAAACTGTTTGTCTTCTTATATCATTTAAGAAAAAAAAGTATATTAAGAAACTTGTTTCTCGTTGGGGAAAATGTGTAAACTGTAATGGAACTTATTTTGATTAAAAAAAATTATTCCCATTCTTAACATGTGTATTTAAAGATAAAGTTTGAAAACCGTCATTAATTTCCTACCAACCTAATAGTTAGCCGTAAAATTAATAATTTTATAGTTGAAACAGAATATTTAGTCTATACCAGCGGTCGCCAAACTTTTTGACCTCACGGACCAGTAAATTCATAATTTAAATCCCGCGGACCACTAATAGGAATTTTTAAGTGTTAAATATATTTATAAAAAAAATTGTGATCTAAGAACACATAAAATGCACCTAGTTGATAAAATGAAACTATTAATTGCAACCAAATTATGAAAGCTTTATTACTAAACCATAATCTTACAAAACGAGACAAAACATGTAGCTAAAACAATGCAGCTACAGCAGTACGACTTATTCACCGTGGCGTTATTCTATGAAGTAGCGTTTTTGTAACTATTCACGTATTGTTATGAATTGAATTATGTTTCAATGCATCTTAAAACATAACATAACGTGATGAGTAAGTATATTCCACATTTTTTTGGGGGCCAGCGGAATTTTCTCACGGACAAGCACTTTGGCGACCGCTGGTCTATACGCTCAATATTGAATGTACGTATTCTTTTTGGAAGACTCCTAATTTCTATAAAAAAAATATACTTTTTTACACAACGTGAGTACTAGTGAAAATACGAGTAGCAATCCGATATGAATTTAAACTTGGTAATAATGCTGCTGCGGCAAGTTTGAACATAAATAGAGCATATGGGAGGCAATTGTTAATAAAAAAATCGTACAACGTTGGTTCAAAAAGTTTCGTTCTGGATATAAGTATCTTCAAAATGTACCTCGTGGTAGACCCACAACCGTATGCCATAACGTTGTCCTAATCTATAAATGAAAAGCTGAATTTCCTTTTTTGCAAGACGGTGGAAGCATAACTCTTGACAGATACTGTACAAAAATTGATAAAATACTTGCAGAATTGATAATACTGCGCTCGGTTTCAATTAACACTAGAACTACCAAACCAGTCAAAATGACTGGTACACAATTTTTTCCAAAAATTGTCCAAATTTATAGGAGCGTCATAGAATAGATATTCTACGTGCATCTCATAAAATATAAATTACTAAATCGATCAACTTTTACACCTCTTAATTCTCCTCGTTTCAAAGTACTCATTTAATATATTTAAATATACTAGATTTGAAGCTGATAGTTCTAGTGTTAATCGGCAGGGGCCTACTTTATTGCACGACGAAATTGAGCTAAAACAAATGTCATGAATTGAAATATGAAATTTTACGTAACTTATTAATTAAATACAAGAGAGTTCGATGCCTTTAACCGTTGATCGATTTGCAAGGGTGAATCTGATTTTCAAACTAGTGAAATTGCTGCATAAAAGGGTGAATTTTATCTGGTAAAAGGGAATATCATCGGCAAAAGGGTGAATTCGGAGTGCAAAAACTGCATAGACTTTGTGGCTGGAACATCGCAGAAGATTAAATTTGAAATTTTCGGGCGATTTCGGAAACAAAGTTGTAATTTCTCAAAAACCATTAAAGTGGCTGGGATCAGTGAAAGCATTGAAATAGTTATTTCTATGAGCAAATAAATACGAGGGAACACAAATTTCATTTCAAACTGTGCAAATATTTGTCCAAAGTAATCAAAAGATACGTACGAACGTGAACAAAGAACATTGTATCACTGATAAGAACGTCTAACAAATCTTTTATTCTCTTTCCGAAAAACTTTCGTGAAAGTGTAGTAAGCCGATCGTTATTAGCAAAAGTTTCTGCTAAGAATCCGCCAACATTGACACAAATCGGTAAACGTAAAACGTAACTACCGTTTTATTAGCGTTTTTGTGTTTGCGCGAACTTAACGCGCACCATGCAAATATTCCCGCCTCGACGTTTGCGAACACCTGCGAATTTTCGCACTCGCCAAATCGCTTTAAGATGCGCTCAGACGACGAGCTGGCAACGGTTATTGAAGAGTGTCGCGTTCGTCGAATAAACGGAGATGAATATTATAGATAAATCTTCTTTTTTTTTGCCTTTAAAGAGCATAGCACGAGGAGATTGCGGAAAACAATTGTTCGCGACTTTCTCCTTCGCACACCGTGTCGACTATCGACCGGATATCGAGTGCATAGCGGTACATGTTGCAGAGTGCATTTAACCGAGCAAAGTGCATCTGGGAAAGGAGATTTTATTTTGACGAAATTTAGATTTTCCAATGTTTAACGTTTTCGTGGAAAAATTAAATTACTTGGCGGAAAAATGGATTGTAAATAAGTTAATAAAAAATGCAAAATGAAATTCATTTAGTTGTCAGAAAGTAATTAACACGTTCATCTGGGAAACGAGATTTTATTTTGACGAAATTTACATTTTTCAATGTTTAACGTTTTCGTGGAAACATTGAATTACTTGGCGGAAAAATGGATTGTAAATAAGTTAATAAAACATGCAAAATGAAATTCATTTAGTTGTCAGAAAATAATTAACACGTTCATCTGGGAAAGGAGATTTTATTTTGACGAAATCTGGATTTTCCAATGTTTAACGTTTTCGTGGAAAAATTCAATTACTTGGCGGAAAAATGGATTATAAATAAGCTAATGAAAAATGCAAAATGAAATTCATTTCGTTGTCAGAAAGTAATTAACACGTTCATCTGGGAAACGAAATTTTATTTTGACGAAATTTAAATTTTCCAATGTTTAACGTTTTCGTGGAAACATTGAATTACTTGGCGGATAAATGGATTGTAAATAAGTTAATAAAACATACAAAATGAAATTCATTTAGTTGTCAGAAAATAATTAACACGCTCATCTGGGAAACGAGATTTTATTTTGACGAAATCTAGATTTTCCAATGTTTAACGTTTTCGTGGAAAAATTAAATTACTTGGCGGAAAATGGATTGTAAATAAGTTAATAAAACATGCAAAGTGAAATTCATTTAGTTGTCAGAAAATAATTAACACGCTCATCTGGGAAACGAGATTTTATTTTGACGAAATCTAGATTTTCCAATGTTTAACGTTTTCGTGGAAAAATTCAATTACTTGGCGGAAAATGGATTGTAAATAAGTTAATAAAAAATGCAAAATGAAATTCATTTAGTTGTCAGAAAATAATTAACACGCTCATCTGGGAAACGAGATTTTATTTTGACGAAATCTAGATTTTCCAATGTTTAACGTTTTCGTGGAAACATTAAATTATTTGGCGGATAAATGAATTGTAAATAAGTTAATAAAACATGCAAAATGAAATTCATTTAGTTGTCAGAAAGTAATTAACACGTTCATCTGGAAAACGAGATTTTATTTTGACGAAATTTAAATTTTCCAATGTTTAACGTTTTCGTGGAAACATTGAATTACTTGGCGGATAAATGGATTGTAAATAAGTTAATAAAACATACAAAATGAAATTCATTTAGTTGTCAGAAAATAATTAACACGCTCATCTGGGAAACGAGATTTTATTTTGACGAAATCTAGATTTTCCAATGTTTAACGTTTTCGTGGAAAAATTAAATTACTTGGCGGAAAATGGATTGTAAATAAGTTAATAAAACATGCAAAGTGAAATTCATTTAGTTGTCAGAAAATAATTAACACGCTCATCTGGGAAACGAGATTTTATTTTGACGAAATCTAGATTTTCCAATGTTTAACGTTTTCGTGGAAACATTAAATTATTTGGCGGATAAATGAATTGTAAATAAGTTAATAAAACATGCAAAATGAAATTCATTTAGTTGTCAGAAAGTAATTAACACGTTCATCTGGAAAACGAGATTTTATTTTGACGAAATTTAAATTTTCCAATGTTTAACGTTTTCGTGGAAACATTGAATTACTTGGCGGATAAATGGATTGTAAATAAGTTAATAAAACATACAAAATGAAATTCATTTAGTTGTCAGAAAATAATTAACACGCTCATCTGGGAAACGAGATTTTATTTTGACGAAATCTAGATTTTCCAATGTTTAACGTTTTCGTGGAAAAATTAAATTACTTGGCGGAAAATGGATTGTAAATAAGTTAATAAAACATGCAAAGTGAAATTCATTTAGTTGTCAGAAAATAATTAACACGCTCATCTGGGAAACGAGATTTTATTTTGACGAAATCTAGATTTTCCAATGTTTAACGTTTTCGTGGAAAAATTCAATTACTTGGCGGAAAATGGATTGTAAATAAGTTAATAAAAAATGCAAAATGAAATTCATTTAGTTGTCAGAAAATAATTAACACGCTCATCTGGGAAACGAGATTTTATTTTGACGAAATCTAGATTTTCCAATGTTTAACGTTTTCGTGGAAACATTAAATTATTTGGCGGATAAATGAATTGTAAATAAGTTAATAAAACATGCAAAATGAAATTCATTTAGTTGTCAGAAAGTAATTAACACGTTCATCTGGAAAACGAGATTTTATTTTGACGAAATTTAAATTTTCCAATGTTTAACATTTTCGTGGAAAAATTGAATTACTTGGCGGAAAATGGATTGTAAATAAGTTAATAAAACATGCAAAGTGAAATTCATTTAGTTGTCATAAAATAATTAACACGTTAAACGTCATGGTATTTTGCTAGTTTCATTGTTTCCCCTGAAGTGAAAATTTTTCTATTAGAATCACATCGGTGCAAAGCAGACATTTTAAAGACACAAATAGGCATATAATCGGCAGGACTTTAACTTTTGAATGTCAATATTTAAATACTTAATGTATTGGAAAATTAATTAATATTACAATTTGAAAGATATGTGAAGTTAATTTAGTAGCGCCGGTCACCGATGACCGCCATGGCATTCAACGTGTTAAACTCTATTCTCTTTAACACTATTCCTACCAACACTTCACGTATACCTTTTCCTACCGCAACCGGTGAATTTGTCAAATGATAATTGTTTCCCAGAAAATGAACAGTAAAAAAGGAAGTGAATATTGAAAAATGTATTATAATGTGAATGTATTATACGTACATTTGAGGAAAAGTCGTGAAGTTTAAAGGCGATTCAATTACGTTGTATATAGGAAATTCTAATCGAAATTTTAGAAACGGTCATTTGACCGGTCGTGGTAGGAATAGTGTTAATATTGCTGCAGTTTAGCGGGATTAACACTAGGTTTACCGAGATTTCTTATGTACCTATCTCTACTGATCGGGTCAATAGGTATGCCACATAGACAACTTTAAAATTAGAAGGTTTCAAAGAAAATGAATTTCGAGATACAGTAAACCTCGATAAATTCAGAGATATGGGGGCAAAGCAGTGCCCTTATCGAGTACCGGTGTCGAATCTGTGTTTACATTAGGGCTCGAGCCGAGCGCGAACTTAGAAAAAGACAGGCGGTAGAAGAGACAGAGAGAGCAAGCAAACAAAGTGAGCTGTTCGAAAGTATCGGCGACGCATTGCTAATGCAACAATAAACTTTCTTATTTATGAATTTTTCTAAATGTAACTTTTCCGAATGTATTTTTGAGATTCTTCGAATTAAAATGATACCAAACACGATATATTTGAATTATGTTAAATAGTAAGTAAATATATATTAACACATTACCGACCGCTATTGTTTGAGCATTCTACCCATTTTAAAAGATTTGTTTCGGCTTAGATTGCCTAAAGAAAATTACAATCTCTTTGAAAATTACAAATGATTCTCACTGACTCCTTAACACACTTCCACTACAATTAGAAATAACATATTAGTGATTGCCGTGGGAACCGATTAATAAACTAAAAGTCTAAGCGTTGGTGACAAAAAGCCTATTTATAGGCTACCGGTCGATAAAGTGTTAAATAGTAAGCAAATATATTAAATAGTAAGTAAATATATATTAAATAGTAAGCAAATATATTAAATATTAAGTAAATATAATTCAAACTATGTCGTGTTTGGTATCATTTTAATCAGAAAAATCTTACAAATACATTAGCAAAGGTTTCAAAAAAAGAAAGATCAAAAACGAAGAAGTTTTATTCCTGAATGGGATGAGTTAGTCTCTTGTTCCGAGTTGCATCATGTTACACTTCTCCCTCGTCGAGCGTCGAGGTTCGCGAAGGGGGATCCCCCTATGTGGACCGGATAGACGGGTTGCATTTATCCAGCCAAACGTTTGTCGCAATTATCCAGCTTTTACTGTATAGAATTATTGATCATTATAACAAAAACATCGCGGACAAGGCCTACTGCAATATTCCAATGCCTTGATTCTTTTGTATTTCTGCGCCAGATTCAACTCTCCAACAAAATTTATAAAATAAAATTCATTTGCTGGGGTGAAATTACACCCATGATACCGTGAACGTGCTTTTTTAGATGATACCTTTTAAGGGCTAAATCTCCTCTTAAGTTAAATATTTTTATATTAACACATTTCTATAATATTTTTATTCCGTCGTCACGAGTCTCGTTTGTCTCATCGTAGAGCAAGGAGTTGATCGTAAAATTACAGGAAAAAATTGCACGCTCGTAATCGTAAACTTCGTCGAAGGCAATCGCATTGTCTCCTTTCCCCTCTGCGCCACGGAGAGGAGCAAGTTTTCGTGCAGACGTCGCTAATTGAAGGGAAAGTGGAGCAAGTTTAATCGTTTGCCATTGAAGAACATCGGCGAGTCCCATTCACCGAAAGTTCACGGACTTTTTATGGTCTTCGAGCCCGCTGGATTTTTATGGTGAAATCGATTTCTTAGGTCCTGATAATTACTACGTGCCTGTTCATTAATTCGATTAAAATTGCATCGTGTTCATCACTGTTCAAAAAATTCATGGACGAATAAAATGTTGTCATCTTTAAAAGTCGTATTAGAGATGAATCCTGTGTGATGATTAAACTTCATTAATTGGATAGAAATACTTGACAATTGAGTCTTTATTGAATATAAGTATTTATTCGATACCTTCATCAAAAATGTAATTATTAGATGCCGTGGATTCGAGGAACTTTATTCTGACGATTCGATCAATTTTGAGGCCGATACAATGTTTTAAATATCACTGATCAATTGAGCCGTTCATTTTGAAAGTGGCCTAAGTCCGTTTATACTTAAATTGAGATATTTAAGGGTTTGGGTTTCAATACAATTAAAAATATGCGTACAGGATACCAATGAGTCATACTGCTTAAGTTTATCTAAAAGAGTTAAATTTACAGTTCCTATTAAAATAATGGCAATTATGAAGTGAATATATGGGTTTTCTTACCACGAATGGAGTTAAGCCACTTTCAAAATTAACAAACAGATTCGTTTTAAAATTTGATAGAGCCCAAGTCCAATCGACATAATTTAAAATGCTTCAAATTGAAAGAAGCTATACTCAATTTATTTTATATATCTTTACAACACTGCAAAAACAATATTTGTGCCGTTTATTTTGAAAATGGCGTAAGTCCATTTATGGTCGATTCGAGATATTAAAGAATTTGCATTGGATTAAATTTAAAAATATGGGTAACAGATAACATAGTAGATAACTATTAATGTAGCTAACTCGATTTTTTTGGAAAATGGACTTAGGCCACTTTCAAAATAAACGGCTCAATTAAAGGAATTTTGATGCTTCACGATTTCCCTTTCTGATAATCATTTTACACCATTTTAAAAACAATCTATTTATTCAAATAGTTTTTACGTATAAGAACACAACATCGGTAGAAGATTGAAAAATATAAAAAGGAACGGAGAAAAATTCTAAAGAAAAGTAGAACAATGTTGCAATAGAAACCGTCTGTTATATCATTCAAAATGTTTATAAAATCAGACAGTTGCAATTGCATTGATGAAAAAGAGACACCATAAATCCGCAGCGCACCTAATCCAATCAACCCTGTGTACAAAAAGTGTACACCCGAGGAAATTGATCCGCAAGAAACCATGATGACTTCCGTGTCGGTAGTTCTTCTCGAAGGAGCCAACGTAGGAAAGTTGTTTCTGCTCTCCTTTCTCTCTCTCTCTCTCTCGCTCTCTCTCTCTTCACTCTTCTCCCTTTTCTCTTCTTTTTCTTTAATTTACTCCTTGCTGCCTTTTCCCACTCTTTCCCTTTCCACTCTCTGTCTCTCGCTCTTCTTTCCTTTCTCGCTATAACATCTCTCTCTCTCTCGCTCTCTCTCTCTTCACTCTTCTCTCTTTTCTCTTCATTTTCTTTAATTCACTCCTTGCTGTCTTGTTCCACTCTTTCCTTGTCTGCTCTCTGTCTCTCGCTCTTCCTTTCTTTCTCGCTCTGCGCGCGCTCTCTGTCTGTCTGCCTCTCGTTCTCTCTTTTTCTCTCTCCCCGATTCTCCCGTATCGCGTGAATTCTAATCGGTTTTTACGTAACATCGAGCGAGGCCTGCGTGCAAGGAATGCATCGTTGCGCTTCTTCTTGTTCTTCTTATTCCACGGGCGAACGCCTCCGCGGCTCTACTGCCGGTTCCTGCGATGTAACCGGTGCAATGACCATAAATCAAGCCTGGACTTAATGCCCGTATCGTTAGCTCACGCTGTTATTAAATTCATGAATACCACCGGCGACCTGTCGTCCATGGCATTTTCCATGCAGAATTTCTTGCAGCGCGTGTACACTTACAGCGGAGCTTCCGTTTAGATGGTTTTGCCGGTTCTTTTGTCTTGTAAGTAAATTTTCGGACAGGTGCTTGCTATTTATTTGGAGAGCAGCGTCTGCAGATCGTTTCTGAGAAAAGCTTTTCAAATTTCTACACTTTCGATTGGGGTGTTTAATTTTAGTAAATTAAAGTGTGGAGGCATTTTCCATGTAGAATTTCTTGCAGCGCGTGTACACTTACAGCGGAGCTTCCGTTTAGATGGTTTTGCCGGTTCTTTTGTCTTGTAAGTAAATTTTCGGACAGGTGCTTGCTATTTATTTGGAGAGCAGCGTCTTCAGATCGTCTCTGAGAGAAGCTTTTCAAATTTCTACTCTTTCAATTGGGGCGTTTAATTTTAGTAAATTAAAGTGTGGAGGCATTTTTCATGCAGAATTTCTTGCAGCGCGTGTACGCTTGCGGAGGACCTAACATTTACATAATTTTGCTGTCCTTTTCTGTTTCGAAATAAAGTGCAAGGTTGCAATATATTGTTGGAGGTCAATGATGTGATAGCATTTTTTCGCAAATATTTCAACTTGTTATTACCTCTAATCGGCCATCACTCTTTTTTCAAACTTCTATTTTCTCCATTCAGGCATTTCATTTTATAAGTTTCGAGAATGGAAGCACTTTCTGTACGGAATTTCTCGCAGATTGCTGAGATTCCTGCGAATAAGTATTCGTTGTGAGTGTCTTCGTTGCTTCTTTCTATTTTTATTTACGAATTAATGACTAGTGTAGATCGTTCATATAATTGGTTAATTAAGCGAATTTTAATATTCTTCCTTTCTGTATTTTAACGCTAGAATTACCGGCGTTAAATCTATCATATTTAAAAATATTAAATAAGTATTTTGAAAAAGGGGAATTAAGAGGTGAAAAATATGATCTTTTCGGTAAGTTATGTTTTATAAGATGGATATAGAATATCTATTCTATGACTCTCCTATAAACTTGGAGAATTTTCGGAAAAAATTGTGTACCAGTCATATTGACTGGTTTGGTAGTTCTAGTGTTAAAAACTTTTACTCTTACAATTCTGGTATTTAACCTGTTAACCGGGTAGGACGTAATATTTCGTCATACCAGGAAAACAACTCTAATGCGTATGACGATGTTTTTCGTCGTGGCAATTTTTAAATATGGTATGTTTAACGCATTATGTCTTACGTTATTCTTTTCCATTAAATTCTAGCGTGGTACTTTAGGTGTGATAATATTATTCCTCACTGCGAAGAAAAAAGTCTCCAGTTTGAAACGACTTGAACAAAAGTTAATTCCCCGGTTAACAGGTTAATATTGTAAGTTTGAAGAATAGAAGCATTTTCCGTACGGAATTTCATGCACAACTAAAAGTCTATAAATTGTAGGTTTTATTAAATAAAGGATATACTTTTGCTTTACTTACAGCATCTATGAACATTGCAACTATTTATTAACAAAAAATCGAAATACATGTACACAATCGAAGATAATTAACAAAAAAAGAAACTAAAAAGTATTAACGGCTGACTACCTATTGAATTTTAAAAATTTCAAGTACGAAGCCGTTTTCGACGCAGGATGTTTTGCGTGTACATTCACGAAGAAACTCCCGTTTAATCAATTTTTCTCACTGTTCCTGCTCTAAATAAATTGCAAGATGACGGTGTATTATTTATTAAAAGATCAGTGACACTTAGTCTCGATATTTTATCTAACCACATTTATCCTTTTACTGTTTCAGGTAAGCCATCCAATTTCTCAAAAATCCTGCTCTCTTCAAGGCTCCCGGTAAAGTATCTTTCACATCTTCCTGAAATTCGCAATATCTGCCTCGCGAAATTGACCAAGGCCCGTAATTTACCGAGCAATGACTCGACACACACAGGCTCCATCGTTGCCCGCGGATTTGAAGTGTCTATGCAAAAAATAAATGGCCGGCAGCACCGCACGTGTTTTGCCTAGATATCACCGGCGATTTCAGGCCTTTCAGACCAGCAGAAAATTAACCCAGATGTCTGCACGATTTGCTAGTCGTTTGGATGACCGCATTCAGATTTATTTGGCATTTTGTGCCTTCGTGCTTTCACGGCCGATTTCTAATTGAATTGCCAGTGGATGAAAGCCGAACGAGTTTGGAAGATATTATATTTGAAATTGATTATGTAATTTCATTGAACACCGGAAGAGTCGTGCGAGAGATTACCTTATGCAATGTACATGCGAATGGAGATTTGATGTATGCACGAAATCTGCCAACGAGATATCAGGTTTCCACGGTTCTCGAAGATTAGAGCAAGATTGCAGCTTTCTAATTAGTGTTATCGAATACATTGGGTTTCCTTGCTGCCTCGAAAACTCGTCCGGCGACCTTCGCGTTTAAGAAATTCATGGGTAGCTACAGGACGTTCCATAATAGGTGCATGCGCTGATTTAACACATTAACGGTAGAACTACCGGCGTACCTTAAATGCATACTGTTCCAAATTTGCAACATGTTTATGTTTCCACATCTAAGATGCTCCACCTCAAGAATAATAGATAAAGATATATAATTGCAATTTTTACAACTATGAAGAATATTGAAAGTAAAGAAAATTTTTTGTTTTTTTGTATTATTCTTTCTCATTTCCGGGGATTATACAGGGTGGTTGGTAACTGGTGGTACAAGCGAAAAGGGGGTGATTCTACATGAAAAAATAAGTCGAAAATATAGAATAAAAATTTTTCGTTTGAGGCTTTGTTTTCGAGAAAAATAATTTTGAAAATTTGTCTAGTGTGCGTGCACTCGGCTTATTTGCGGCACAACGGACTTTATTCTGAGTTTCCTCAACCTTTGTTCGCAAAAGTTTTCGAGGTTTGTATACATCGAATAAATCGAAGGTCGAGGTTACAATGTTAGAATTGCCTTTGAGGAATTCGTTTAATTCATAAATTGCTGGAAGTGCTGTCCACGTTGTTGCGGACATAATTGTACTCTTCGTATTAAATTCCTTCGAACCTCTTGTAATGTACAATTATTATGTTGCTTTAAGTGTTCAAACGCTATCAGAATTTTGTGTTGCAATTGTTCGGTGCTCGTTATGTCATCACGATACACAATTGATGTCACCTGACCCCACAAATAAAAATCTAACGGTGAATTCTCAAACTCATTTTTCTCGAAAACAAAGCCTTGTATCCAAAAATTTTATTCTATATTTTCGACCCGGTTTTTCATGTAGAATCACCCCCTTTTCGCTTGTACCACCAGTTACCAATCACCCTGTATATGTACCTAAGGATATTAATTCAGAAGTGGAAAACAAATCGTGCAGTTTAGGGTTAAATCCATTATATTTCAGTATATTAACTCGTTCGCTACCAGGGCCTCCTGGAGAAAACATCCATCACAGCGCAAGATTTTTTTCATGATTTAAAAAAGTAAAATAAACATTCTTTCAAACTGACGCAAATATGTGACGCTGGGCTATTCTTCATTTGGGGTCTCCAACAAAAATTTATAAAAGTTAAAATTTAGAATTTGAAATTTAAAAGTTAAAATTTGAAATTTGAAAGTTAAAAGTTAAAATTTAAAAAAGTTAGAAAATGCAAGAATAATTGTATAGTTTACATATTTCTAGCTACTTACATAACAATTTTAATAACTTGGTTTCACAAAATGTATTCTTTTTCAAATTTAACACTAGAACTACCGGCGTTAAATCTATCATATTTCAAAATATTAAATAAGTACTTTGAAAAAGGAGGGACCAAGAGGCGGAAAAGCTAATCGATTCGATGATTTATGTTTTTTAAGATTGCCACAGAATATTTATTCTAAGACTCTTCTATAAACGTGGAGAATTTTTGGAAAAAATTGTGTACCAGTCATTTTGACTGGTTTGGTAGTTCTAGTGTTAATATTTGGCACAACTGACTACAATATTAATATTATAGAAATAATTTTACCGTCTCGTGATCGACTGATATTTTCAATTTAATAGTTATTGGAAAATTTCGTATTCCATTTATCCCCTCACGTGTCACACGTTATTGTAAGCTAATGGGTTAAACATGCCTTAGCAAATTGCTCAAAAACGTCTGTCACATATATGAGCCGTTCAGTTCACAAATCGATTAACTCCATAAAACCTAAAGTGGAGAAACGTGATGAAATAGTATACACTCCTTTTCAAAATTCCCTTCAAAATATAAATACAAATAAGTATTGTAGAATATATAATCGCATTTAGCTTTCCTCTAACGAAGTACAAAATGAATAAGGTGGAATAGCCTTGGAATTAATTAGATTCACTTCTGAATTCAATTGATTATTATTCGATGGCCAAACAAACTTCATCATTTAATGGTGTTAATCGTTATTATTATGAAAATTTATTCTAAACATAAAAAGTTAGGATTCAATCGAGTGCTTTGAGACTTAAATTTAAAAAAATTCAAAAAGTGGAGTTAGTCGATTTGTGCACTGAACGGCTCATATGTGACGTCGGGCTGTGGTAAGAAACTGCTGTTTCACATATGTGTGACGGTTGGTAGCGAACGAGTTAACGTAAACGTAAACGGTCACTGGTTATGAAGTAGCCTGTATAAGAGTGCGTCGATGCACGACACGAGTCGATAATCGTGAAGAATGAGGTAATGCGACTCGTCCGTGTTAAAGTTTCACTATTCGTGGCATTCGGGGCGTTTCCTGATTTTATGGGACTTCTTGCGTGCCTCGCTCTCGTTATGCAACCCTCTGCCGAAGAACGAAAGTCGTGGGAGTGGAGGAGCGATAGAAATTAGTAACGTACAACTCGAGCTCACTTTCTCGAGGAAAACTGAACCTGTTGAAACAATCGAATCGCCTGTCAGCACGCAAAGCCCCCGCGTTAAATTACAATTTACAAAAAAACTGCATACATTTTGCCATTCTATCATAAATTAATATTATCGAAATTCTCTGTCAGTATTCAGAAAATTTTCGATATTGGATTGCAGAAAAAGTTTCTTCGTATTTTAATGCACAGATGAAAAAGGTTTTTATGCTTCAAATGACACTTGTTAAAACAAATATACGCCGTTTTGCTGGACCACCTTCTGTCATTTTTTAAACAAAGTAGTAATCGTCATCTTAACCCTTTGCGATCCGAATTATTTTGTCAAGTTTGTAGCTAAATTAAATTAATTGCACAACATTCTCTGTCGTTGGTTATTCATTTTTTTCATAATGATAGCAATAACTATAGATACGGACGGATATTTATGTGATATTACAAAATTATTATGAATTTGAAAAGTCGGTATTAATTCGTTAGAAAATAAAATGAAGTGACAAAAGCTATGTCGAGTACAGCTCGACATAGGACTGCAAAGGGTTAAAGTGTCTACGATTTCGAGGGGGAAAAACTTGTTCCACTTTTGCATTAAAATACGAAGAAACATTTTCCCTGACCGAGCACTTTCTATAAAATGATTTAGTAGAATTCATAAGATAATATGATAATTAGAATGCAGACGTTGATACGAATTAAGATTTTTACGAAGGTAATTGAGAAAGTAAAACATGAGAGAAGATATAATTCTTACAATATTTATATTTTAATTTTCATTACGAGGACAAATTTTTGGAGGATTAAAGAATCTATGGGCCCAATTGAGACCCATGTTACTGACGTAAGAATTAAGGTGGGCCTTGGATCATGGGATCTAACGTGTTAACGCGAGTGTAATTATGGAATCCATCATGGCGACACGGTGACCTGGATAAAAATCCGGAACAGGAGGAATTTGAAGTAGTATTCTATCGCGTGAAGGACCAATTCCGAGATCGTTTGACCACCGTAGCCATAGGTGGAATTATTAAGAATAGTTTTCTCATCGAGAAGCTTGAGCACTGGTAAAAAGGCTCGTATCTTTCCATTGCAAACCGTGTCCTCGTTTCGGTTCTGAAGTGTTCCAATTCTTTTCCAGACAGCTTTTATTGAGGAACGATGGTCTAGAGGTTCTGAAAGACTCTCTTGAAACATACGAACACTCCTAAAGTATTTTATAGCAGCCATTTGAGCAGTAAACTGAAATTGGTGAGCTATAGCATTCTTAGTTTGAAAGTAACTTTGGTATTATTAGCGACGTCTTTGGCAATTGAGAATGTCATTTCAACCGAAGATCGACACCACAATTTTTGCAATTTCTCTCTGCAGTACTAAAATCATGAGATTTAATCTTAAAAATCGACAAAGAAGACTACCAAAAAATCCCAACGTGACATTCTTATTCCTCATTTTTAAATTTCCATCTCTTTAACACTAAACCTACCGGCTTTATATCTGTTATATCGAAATATATGAAATATGTACTTTGGAAAAAGAGATTTGAAGAGGTGAAAAAGATGATCAATTAAATAATTTTTGTATTATACGATAAACGTAAAATATTTACTGTATGGCTGCCCAATCAATTTGGGGAATTTTTAGAAAAAATCAGAAAGCGGTCATTTGACCGCCATGGTAGGTTTAGTGATAAACAACTGCGCGACAGCCACCCAGAAAATGTCCTTCACGTTCCATAGGACTTAATTTCCATGTGGTACCATTTTGCCATTAGCTGGTCCACTAAATACCCAACTTATTTCCAAAAATATCCATTGCAAACTACATCACCAACAACCACCATCGTTCTCTAAAGACCATCGTTGTAAATGCCACGTGGAATCCAGTTTCTGTTCCGATCCCCGTTCCCCCCGTTCGTTATCGAGGATGCCATGGATAAGGACGACGAAAGAAGCATCGAAAAGGGAGCAAAGAAGGAATTCCGCGACTTCTCTCATCCTGCAGGATAACTTCCGTCTCTCTCCTTTCTATCATCCTGCCCTCTCGCTCTCTATTCTCCCCTTTTCTCTCGTTTTGCTTTCTATGACTCTCTCTCTCTTCTCCTTGCTTTCTTTAATCCACTTCTTGATGTCTTTTCCTCTATTTCTCTCTCTCCTCTTTTCTTTCTTTAATTTACTGATTACGGTCTTTTTCGAATATTTCTCTCTCTGTGCTCCTTCTCTTTTCTTTCTTTAACACTAGAACTACCAAACCAGTCAAAACGACTGGTACACAATTTTTTCCAAAAATTCTCCAAGTTTATAGAAGAGCCTTACAATAAATATCCTACGACCATCTTAAAAAACGTAAATCACCGAACCGATTATCTTTTCCGCCTTTTGATTCCTCCTTTTTCAAAGTACTTATTTAATATTTTGAAATATGATAGATTTAACGCCGGTACTTCTAGTGTTAATACGCTCCTTGTCGTATTTTCTTCTATTTCTCTCTCTACCCTTTTTATTGGAAATGGGTGTTTAAATAAATTTACATACTTTGTATTAATATTACTTTTATTAAGAGGCTATGAAAGAACCGTCTTTATATTGCTGGAGTTTAGAACGAACTGACTGTGAATGCCCAAAAGACGAGCTCGGGTCCACCCAGTAATATTAACTGTTTATGTTACTCTCCCCTACACTGCAGAGAGAGTCTCCTGTTTAGAATAGGAATTCCTAGAACATAGAGTCGTTTTTGAACTCATTTACAATATGTAATATTATATTATTAAGAATAATTCAACACTTTCTTATTTTACTCATTGTTGTCTTTCCCAGCGTTTCTCTCTCAGCTCTCCGTCCTTCATACCTTGTTACTTTCTCAGCCTGCCCTCTATCTCTCTTTGTCTCTACTCTTTTTTTCATTTTACTCCTTGCTCTCTCTCTCTCTCTCTCTACTCTTTTTTTATTTTACTGCTTACTGCCTTCCTACTCTTTCTCACTCTACTCTCTGTCTTTCGTTCCTTCCTTCCTTCCTTCTCGGCCTGTGCTCTGGCTCTCCCTCTCTCTCTCTCTCTCTCGTTCTCTTCAATCTTGCTTTTTGCTCGCACGTCCACTGCTCTCTTCCTCGACTATGCGTCAAACAGAAGACCCGTCGGGGCTGCATACGTGTGCGTGTAATGCGCAGGTAAAAGAGAGGAGCAGCCTCCGGAGAAGCTCTCTCCGAGGAGGTCGCGAGCAAGGCCACTACGGGCGTTGCCCTCCTCGGCTCGACACTCGCGTACGCTCGCGAACTCCTTCACCGCTTTCGGATCTCCTGGAGTATCGATACCTCGATTGTGCCTGACAACGAGATCCTCTTTTGATTACGGTGAGACAAGAGCGAGCGAGCGAGCGAGCGAGAGCGAGAGAGAGAGAGAGAGAGAGAGAGAGAGAGAGAGAGAGAGAGAAGGCAAATTGTCGATAAAATGATACTTCTCTTAGGCTGCTCCTCTTTTAATTTCGAGTGCACAGTGGCGGAAGTATGTTCTTTGAATGAGAATTTCCATATTTATTTATTTCTGGAGAATTACATTTTGTTCAATTAACCCCTTGCCCTATAATAACGAGTGACACTCGTGATGAGGTAAATGGGACGGGAAATTTTCAAGTTTTGCAAAATCTATCAAATTAGAAATATTATTGAGATGCGACGCGATAATATTATTCCTGTGATATTAACCCCTTGCCGTACCATTTCTTTTGTGACTGAATGCGCTATAACTCCGACTTAATTGCTGAAATAAAAATCTGTCCCTGACTTCTGATATAGCCTATAATTTAACGCAATATTAAATAGCATAGACTTAAGTTTATTTTATCCTAATACACTGATTTTTTATTTTAATAATTTTTAGAACAATCCAAAATTGGCCATTAAATTTATCGCGTCACGAGTGTCACTCGTTATTGTACGGAAAGGGGTTAATATTACGCTAAATTATATGATATATCAAGAATCACTGAACAATTTTTATTTTAGCATTTCAATTCTGAGTTACTGCGAAGGCAGTCATAAAACAGATCGTAGGGCAAGGGGTTAAATCTGTTTGTTCTCCTTATTTATAACTCGGGTTCGTGTTCCTTCGAGTCATAGTGACCCGATGAACAAAGTTTCACGTTTTAAAAGATGTAAAATATGCAAATAAACAGATGCAAACTTTAACACTAGATTTACGGGCGTTAAATCGGTCACACTTAAGTATATTAAATAAGTGACTTTGAAAAAAGAGGGATCAACGGGTAAAGAGGAAGATCGGTTAAGTAATTTGCATATTATAAGATACAAGTGAAATATTGACTGTACCACGTCTCTGTAAAGGAAACCGTTTTTAAAAAAGTACGAATCTGTCAATTTGACGGCTTCCGTAAATCTAGTGTTAAATACATTGAATACGAGAAAAAAATACTCAAAAATATAATACCTGTTAAAACAATCTTTATTTCGGGCCATATAGACCCAAGGAGGACAACAGGGTTTTGGTGTCTGTAAGTTCATTATCTCCTAATTATACAAAATTGTTCCTTTGCTAATACATTTGCTGACTGTTATAACAGATTTTTTATTTTTACAACAGATTTCAAATAGTCGATGGCAATAAGAAAACAAATTTTACTGATGTCAATGGATTTTAATCAGCTGACTATATTGGGGTGGATTAACCTTCATCTGTCCTTGGGGTCTTTTTAACACAAATCGAGATTTAATTGGACTCAAGTTCACACGAATTGTGTGCACACAGCGAATACATTTTGTTTTCAGCAAAGTTATTATAAAAAAAAGTAAAAAATGTTCCTTGGATAAAAAATATTCTAAGTGTCACGAAAGTTCTTAAGGACTTTAGTGCGATCTTTTTTAACCAGTTAACTGTGTTTGACGTGTATATACGTCAATCCAAAGCTCTGTTGCGGTAACCTTTTTAACACTGAATTGCAAATTTTTTATCGAATAAATATGTAATCCTTCCACGCTTTGTTTTCCTTTTTTCGTAAAATTTATATAATAATAGGAGCATTTCCCCTGCGTTCGACGTGCATACAAGTCATCGCTTGATTTAATATCGCATCCCGTGAGAGATTTTTAAAACTAAACTCCACAGTTAACTGGTTAAAGGACGGATGAAGGATAACTCCTTGCCGTACAGTAACGAGTGGCACTCGTGTCGCGATAAATGGAATCGGTGGAGGTTTTTCAACAACTATTAACCCTTTTAGTGCCGACCGGAAGAATTTATTAAATTAATTACAAATCTATCTCTATATTTATTGAAAATCGTAGGATAAATATTTATCTAATATTGTTCGGAAAAATGAGCAAGTCGATTGCTGACTGTAGACATTAGTTAGACATAAAATGAATCATCATTTGGTCATAATATAATATACAATAGCGTAATATGGAGCATAAATTGTATATTTTCAATTATTTGCAATATAATTACTTATATCATTTGAACAAACTAAATAAAAATCTCACGTTGATCGGCGTTAGAACAGTTGCTAACGACGATATATCGGCATCCGGCACTAAAAGTGTTAAATTAAAACTATCCCTGGGTCAGGATACGATTAAATTATTTCTATGCTATTAACAGTACATTTAAGGAAGCCGTCAAATTGACGGTTTCCTACTTTTTTCATAAACATCTCTCAAATTTACAAAGAAGCGGTACAGTAGATATTTCACGTGTATTTTATAATACAAAAATTACTTAACGAATTATCATGTTTGCCGCTTGATCCTTCTCTTTCCAAAGCCCTTATTGAATATATTATATTACAGTGTAACAGATTTCACGCCGTGAAATCTGTGTTTACATTAGGGCTCGAGCCTAGAGCGAACTCAGAAAAAGACAGACAGTAGAAGAGACAGAGAGAGCAAGCAAACAAAGTGAGCTGCTCGAAGGTATCGGCAAAGCATTGCTAATGCAACAATAAGCTTGTTTATTTACTAATTTTTCTAAATGTAACTTTTTCGAATGTATTTTTGAGATTCTTCTGATTAAAATGATACCAAACACGATATAGTTTGATTATGTAAATAGTAAGTAAATTTATGAAATATTAAGTAAATGTAATTCAAACTATATCGTGTTTGGTATCATTTTAATCACAAAAATCTCACAAATACGTTAGCAAAGGTTTAAAAAAAAATCGAAAATGAAAACGGCCGACCCTCCAATTAGTTTGCCTCACCCCCTATGTGGAGGGGATAGTCATGATGCATTTATCGAAGGAAACTCCTGATGCCTTCATCGAGGTTTTACTATATTGCGTTAAGTTATACGCTATGTCAGAAATCAGGGATAGATTGTTAGTTTAGTAATTAATTCTGAGTTATTGCACCTTCCATCACAAAAGAAATATTACGACAAGGGGTTAAAGGGGTCCAAATGAAAGGAAAATGTTGTTAGAACTTTGCAATAAGCATATAAGTATAAAACAGGATTTTCTGGATCTATTCTTTGGAAAATAGTTTCCTACTTTAAAATGCTATCTTTTGCAAAGCTACTACTTTCTGTAAGTCAATTTTTAAGACAATTTCAAAGTCATCGTCACATAATCTAAGACCATTCTCAATCATAATTTCTATTTCTGAATAGTAAACAAGGACAAATGCTCTTAGATTTATAAAAATTAATTTTTAGACCCAGCCTCTGCTGATTTCTCCTTCTTGGAAAGCCAGGAAAAGGATAATAATAGGAAACGATGCCAGGAGTGATTTTTACAGAAGGTGAAAGATATCAGGGACCCCATTGAACCGTGGCCGTGACAAAAATAACGACGATGTTACCTGACAGAATAACAATACCGATTGTTCGGAATTAATAAGCATGCTAATGCCATGTATCGCTGTCATTGTTTGTTATATACGATTGCTTGCCTCCGCTTGAATTGTTCTAATGGTCGTTATGCCCGACCTTGTTATATTAATGTCGACTATTAATACACAAGTCATACTCGCCTTTCAATTAGCTTCCAATCGTGACCTGACAACTGTACTCAGAGGCTCGTGCTATTTATTAATTAGCGATGCCTTCACGAAAATTGTATGATATTAACTATTACGGTGAAATAAAAATAGTTTTAAACATGATACTCCATTGTAGAAATTTTTATTACATTTGTAGATATAAATGTATGAATGTCCAGCTAATTGGAATTTAAAGTTGAAGAACAGGGCGATTGAGGATTAGAGGATTCGGAGTTTAAGTGCATCTAATGATTTCGCATTAGATTTTCTGTCTGTACTAACTTTAATAAATTACTAATTACTTTTTAAATAATTAATATATGTACCTTTCTGCAATGAAATTTCTGATTTCTTCCTGCCGAGTATACGCTTTGTGTCATTTTAATTAAAATATTGAGGTAGAAGTAGGCAATTTTCAAAAGGGTACATTTAAGCAACTAATCGATATACCAAAAAACATACATATTTAGTTCATGACTATGAGTGTAGAAGAAGAAATAATGAAACTATTCAACCAACTTTAACATGTAAGCACAGGCTTTAAAAATAAAGAGTTGCATAAAATGCGTTACTTCGTCGATATAACAATCCGAATCCGCCACCGACTATAGTCGACGGTAGGCCACGGGGAACGTTTCATGGACGCCGAATATAGTCGACAGTAGTACCGAAAGGGTTAATTCATTCGTAATTTACACTTTAATTTGCAATTCATAACATAACACTTTGATATACACAAGTGTGTGGTATATACACAAGTGTGTTTGGTATCATTTTAATCAGAAAAATCTCACAAATATGTTAGCAAAGGCTTAAAAAAATCGAAAGTGAAAACGGCCGATTCTCCCGATTTTTCTGATTAAAATGATACCAAACACGACATACTTTGAATTATAGTCACTTAATATTCAAGCAAGTTTGACCTTGAATGAACTTGAGTCATAGGTCATTGAACTCGTCTTGAAACGTACTATTTCATGATGAATAAAGAAACATATCATTCCATTTAAAAAAACAAAGTTGACCTTCAAAGCTCCGATTGCGGAGGATCTCCAAAACGCCTCCACCTATAAAAAAAATTAACACACTACATAGTGCACCCTTTTAAACCATGTAACTTTTGTATATAGCATTCTTTCGTGCAACGCATACTTTAAAAGTTATTCGAGGTGCACAAGTTACGTGGACCACCCTGTATCTCCTTCTCAGGAGGCAATTTCATGGCAAAAATGAAACACGAGGTACCAGACAGAGTTGGTACCACCATCCACATAAAACTTGAAAGGAAAACAATGAAAGTAGTGTCGAATCCGTCGTGACAATTGGAAAGGAGGAAGTGACGCACAGAAATCCTCCGTTTCTCTGAACGTTCGCCGAGGAATAAACGGTTTACCACTAGAAAAAGGCCCCTCTTCCTTGAGAAACGTTCAACGACGTCCGAGTTTTTCCCACCGGTAGAGGAACCGTAACGAGATCAAGTTGCTCTCTAGATTGTGCAAGTGCATTACCGTCTCCGAGACTCGTTAGAGACAATGCTAGGCTGAGACGAGGCCTTAATAAACGGCCAACAGAAATTAAATACCGACGGCCGGATTACTTCTTGCGATCTTAATGCCAGTCTGATTTGATCAGACTGAAGCGGTGGTCTTTGTAATTTTATGGTTGCTTGGAATTGCACTGTGAACTTTTTCTAGTACGATGTATCTACTGATTTCAGTAGTTTGCTATTTCTATCTTCAATTTTTTGGAAATTTTTAGGTACCCGACAATTGTGTTGGCTTTGCAGCTTCTGTGGATTCTGTTCTTTAGTGTAATTCCGCCAGATTTTAATAATTGATGGAATTGCAGATTTAATGAAAAAATTTACTTCTGGGGCATGATATTTTTATTTAAAATTTTTCAAAGAATTCGTAAATACTTGGAAAATATTTTGGGTGTATAGTTATCTTTTGGGTTCTGCTGTTTAGTGTAGTTCCTTCAAATATTAGTGCTTGGCGAAATTGCAAACTAAATGCAAACCATATACTTGAGACGACTGATACTTTTATTTTAAATTTTTCATAGAATTTCCAAATACTTGCGGAGGAAAGCTTGGAAAGCCTGATCTTTACATTTTAAAATTTTCTTATTATTCGTAGATGCTTGTAAAAGATTTCGGGTTTGTAAGCTTTTCGAATTGTGTCGTTTAGTGTAGGTTTTTCCGGATTTTGTTGAAATCGCAGTTTAAATAAAAAACAAATATGAAAATTTATGATATTTTTATGTAAAAGTTTTCTTAAAATTTGTAGATGCTTGTAAAATATTTCGGGTTTATAGCTTTTCACATTGTGCCGTTCAGTGTAGGTTTTTCCGGATTTTGTTGAAATCGCAGCTTCAATAAAAAGACAGATATGAGAATTTATGATATTTTTATGTAAAAGTTTTCTTAAAATTTGTAGATGCTTGTAAAATATTTCTGGTTTATAGCTTTTCGAATTGTGCTGTTCGATGGATTTCTGCTACATTTTGGTGCTTGATGACATTGCGGATCGAGTTAAAAGAATAATTCAAAATTAATTCTTGTAGTTGCATAGACTGTATGATACTTGACATTAAATCAAGGAATGAGCGGATTACAGACGACCCAGGGGAAAAAGCTCAAACAAAATGCCGCCTCGTGCTTCGATCGCGTCAGACACGTTGCATAATCCTCTCTTCGCACGTAACCTTATATAATATTATCGTAAAAGGAGAAGAGGACCAAAGAGAAAAATACCAACGACACAGACGTATCGTCGGGATCGAACGGAGGATGCCTTTCGAGAAATTGCACGTGTTTTTCACAACTTACGCTTCTGTCTAATCGGGTCGACTTCTATTCTCAAAACTATTATGTCACTCTGAAAAATTTCGTAAAAACTGCAGAAAAAGTAGCGCACTTGATCCTCCTTCAAATTTCAATATTAAAGAATTAATTTCAACAATATTTTATCAAAGAATAATATAAAAATAGGGTAAACGAAGAAGCAATTTAACACAAAAACTACCATAACAGTCAAAATGTCTGGTTTCTAATTTTTTATAAAAATTCTCTATGGAGCTAAACAAGAGCAATCGGACCGAAACTGCAAAATATCTTTCACCCTATAACTACCCCTATTGTAGGGGTAGTGGTTTGATTCTGTGCAGGGAGGCTTTTCCTTTAGAATCCTATCGAATGGTGAATTTGGTTTGAGGACACTTTTTCCATGGCTAGATCCCTTACAAGGGAACAATATAGTAAAAATTCCAAATTTCAATTCAAATTTATCTTATAAAGCACAAATGACTGAATCGATCATCTCTTTCGCCTCTTGAGTCAATTTTTTCCAAAATTCTTATTTAACTCCTTGCCTTACGATTTCTTTTGCGAGTGCCTCCACAATAGTTGAAAATTAAATTGTTAACATAAAAATATGTCAGTCAGTCCCGATATATCTTAGAATTTAATGAAATATTAACACTAGAACTACCAAACCAGTCAAAATGACTGGTACACCATTTTTTCCAAAAACTCTCTAAGTTTTTGGGGGAGTCATAGAATAGATATTCTACGTCCACCTTATTAAACATAAATTACCGAATCGATCATATTTTCCACCTCTTAATTCCCCTTTTTTCAAAATACTTATTTAATATTTTTAAATATGATAGATTTAAGGCCGGTGATTCTAGTGTTAATAACATAGGATTAATATTAACGAGTCGTGTTCCACTAATGTTTTCAATTTAATATTTTTTGAGAAGCTTCAAAATTTTCTGTTCCATCAACCGCATCACGAGTGTCACTCGTTGTTGTAGGGCAAAAGGTTAATATATTTAAATGTAACACATTTAACGCCGACAGATATAGCGTTAACACTTTGAGGGTTAGGGACGCATATATGTGGTCTGAAAAAATATATTATTGTTTATCGCCGCATGTATGCACGGTTAAAATTAAAAAGTTGAAATACAACCGTTGAAAATGATTACACAAATAGTAATTTATAATTTATCATATTAGCCCGATTATAACGCGACCCCGAATTTAACGCGACGCCGAAACTTTTCATAAAGATATTTAGAAAAAAAATAATGCGAATTTAACGCGATCCACTCATTGTTCATAAAAGAATTCAATAATTCACTAATAAGAAGAGTTGCTACATTCCATTACCTAGACCTCAAATTTAGCGCGAGTCAATTTTTTAATGGGAAATAGTCAAAAAATATCGCGTTATAGTCGGGCTAATACGGTATATATTAGGTGTAGAAATTAATTCGGTGCCTTGATATTAATTTATTTATAACTCTGGTTTGAATGTAAATAGTCGCCCGCCATTTTATAACGTTTAAGTACCAACACTTACAGTTATGAAACATTTGACAACTAATCAAAACAAAAGCTATTAGTAAGTAAAATGGCGGCGCCTGACAAGAATCACATACGGCACTGCATACTGTCTGCCTTTCAATTAAAGAAAAATGCTTCTGAAGCCGTTGAAATGATTTGTTCTGCTTTGGGTGAAGGTGTAGTAACACATAAAACCTGTAAAAAATGGTATCAAAGATTTCGAAGCGGCGAAAGCGGCGAAAAAAAGCGGAAAGATTTTGATTTCATTGAATCAAAATCTCCATCTTTTTTTCGCCAAGGAATTCGGCAGTTACCTGACAGATGGACCAAAGTCATCGAAAATGATGGAGAATATTTCGAAGAATAACAGATGTACGATTACTTTATAAATAAATACTAAACTTCTTTTAAAAAGGCACCGAATTAATTTCTACACCTAATACATTAACAGTCTAACTTTCTGATAAAAAGGTGGTTTCGGATTGCCAAATAAATGATTATCTCTCAATATTCAAAAATATCAAGGGAGTTAAGGAAGAACGCTACAACTTCATTTTAAATATTACATAATAATATCATGTTGGCAATATCTGCAAATTTTCACGACAGTCAAATGCCCATAAACTTTGACCTATTCCTACCTTGTCGAACAGGGAATTATAAACTTTCTCCATTATCCACCTGAGCCCAACGTGGACTACCATGTTTGGTTAAGCCGTTAAATCACATTTTTAAAGATACAGAGAAGAACGACCGCGTAAGTACTTCAAAAAATGTTGCATTTGCAATGAGAATGAAGAAGAAATTGTTCGTTGAGTTTTGAGAACCACTGCACAATGAGAAAGCGCCTCCACACGCGATACCACTTGGGTCAAGTTTTTCGATTGGCTCATTGGTATTCCATTTGACGTCGTAAAAGTCTAATCTGGGATCCATTATGTGGATAGAAGAGCCATAGAAGTCCCATGAACGCAGAAATACCCATGCTATACCTGTACCTCTTTGCTGAGAATACTGAGAATGCTGAGAATCAGTATTCGTTGCGGGTGTCTTCGTTGCTACTGTTTATTTATTGAGTTGGCAACTAAGTGATTGCCGATTTTTACGAGAGATGGTTTAAGCACTTTTTTTTGTTTCTTCAACATGTTCAAAGCACCTAATCTATAGTTTTCTTGTTGTTTGAACTTCCACCTTTCATTAGTAAAAAAAAATCGCATCGATGAGTCATTTAGTTTCGTTTTTATCCCAAATTGAAAATGCAAGAACAAACCGCGCATTTCAGACATATTTTATTGCATTATTTCCGAAAAAGGAACGCATCCCAAGCATACAAGAAGTTATGTGCCGTATATGGGAATGAAGCCTTGAAAGATAGGCAGTGTCAAAATTGGTTTTTCCAAATTTCATTCGGGTAATTTTTCACTCCAAAATGCGCAACGATCTGGCCGTCCAGTTACAGTTGATGAGAGTCATATCAAGGTTATTATCGATTCAGATCGTCATACCACAACACGTGAGATTGCAGAGAAGCTCAATGTACCGCATACATGCATTAAAAAAAATGAAAACAGTTTCGCTATGTTAAAAATCTCAATTTATGGGTCCCTCATTAGCTTAAGGAAATTCCTTCTTATATAAAATCGGCAATCACTTAGTTGCCATCCCAATATATTTGCAAGATGTAAGGTAATTTGGATCGTTAATATTTTACGAATTTGCTATAATTATATGAAAAGTGTAAAACCTCTCGTCCTGCCTGCAGGTCGAACGATAAGTGAGTCTTTCTTAACCCTTTGAGGACTAGCGACGCATATATTTGGTCTGAGAAAAAATTTGTTTATAGTTTATCGCTGCTTGTATACACAGTTAGAGTTGAAAAATTGAAATACAACCGTTGAAGTATGATTAACACTAGAACTACCGGCGTTAAATCTATCATATTTCAAAATATTAAATAAGTACTTTGAAAAAGGAGGAATCAAGGGGCGGAAAAGATACTCGATTCGGTGATTTATGTTTTTTAAGATAGACATAGATTATTTATTCTAAGATTCTTCTAGAAACTTGGAGAATTTTTGGAAAGAATTGTGTACCAGTCATTTTGACCGGTTTGGTTGTTCTAGTGTTAAACAAATAGTAATTAATAATGTATATATATTAGCAGCCTAACTTGCTGATGAAAATCTGGTTTTGGATCACAAAATAAATGGTTATCTCTCAATGTTCGAAAATGTCTCCGTCCGCAAAGGGTTAATGCTGTGTCTACCGGGCGGGTGATTTTGACTGATTTCGAACTTCATGAGGAACAGAAGCAGTTTACATTGTATTTTGTCACTTGCACTGACTTTTATTCATTCAACGAGGCGAGTATGTGAGCCGTTTTCTTTGAAAGTTGTGTAAGTCCATTTTGACAAAAAGTTACTTAACATTTTGACCTATAATAACGAGTGACACACGCGACGCTGTAAAATAAAATAGAAATATTGATGTTTTCCAAAAACTGTTAAATTCAAAATATCAATCAGTCACGAGACGATAAAATTATCCCTATAATATTAATATTGCGTTCAATTATAGGAAATATCAGAATTCGGGGAGAAATTTTCGTTTCAGGAATTAATTCTGAGTTACTGTACACGCAGTCAAAATAGAAATATTAAGGCAAGGGGTTAATATTGCCTTAAATTGTAAGATATATCAGGAATCACTGATTAATTTTCATTTTAGCAATTTAATTCTGAATTATTGCACGCACAGTCGCAAAAGTAATCGTAGTGCAAGGGGTTAATGATAACAATGAATGTCATCTGCTATGAGCTTTTTATCTACAAACAGTTCCCAAAAAGAATCCTTCAAAATTTCCATCAGTTTGTCAATATAAATTTACGTAGATATTGAAATTACAAATGTAATTACTTTGAAAGTGGTGCAAGTCCACTTTCCGCAGAGACAATATTTAGTTAAAAAATGATACTACATAATTTCTCTACTTCACTTTTAACGATTACTTTAAAAACGATCACATTATAAACTTAAATCAATTTAATATTTAAAGCATAAAATGAGCGTATTTCGTATACCAATATTTTTCAAACCATTCAAATACAAACCCTTAAATATCTCCATATAATATAAAATATACTTACACCACTTTGAAAGAAAACGGCTCATATATCGAAATTCATTTTCTTCAATCTCTTTTAATTTTTAAATTCTCTGTGTGGTATACTTATTGATTCGTTTCAGTAGAGTTAGATATACATTATAAGAAATGTCGGTGAACCTAGTGTTAACGTACAGTTAAAATTTCAAGTTGATCGGCCCAATACTTTTTTCTTAATCATGTCATCCAGCTGCGGAAACACTGTTTCGAGAAAACGCGTTTAAAGTTTGCTCGATCGCTTGCCGCCAAATATATAACCGTGTTTTAAAAGTCTATAACTTTGGACATTTTCTGAATTTTAAGTTAAATTTTTTTAAAGACCTTGTTATAAGGTTAATCTACAAGATTCGGTAAGAAAAAAAAAACAATTTTTCTAACATAAAAACGGGAGTACACCCTTAACACTAGATTTACGGGCGTGAAATCTGTTTAATTGCAATATATTAAATAAGGACTTTGGAAAACGAGAGATGAAGTGGCAAATATGGTAATTTGCTAAGTCATTATTGTATTATAAAACACACGTGAAATATTTACTATACAGCGTCTCTGTAAATTTGAGAAATGTTTATACGACAAGTAGGAACCCGTCAATTTGACGGCTTCCGTAAACCTAGTGTTAAGTAATTCCTGTGTTATACGATACACGTGAAATATCTACTCTGCTCGTTCTCTATAAATTCGAGACAGGTTTATAAGAAAAAGTCAATTTGACAGGTTCCATAGATCTAGTCTGAATTTTTAGAAAATATTCCTGAAGTTTCTAACGCTCTTTCCTTTTTCAATTTGTTACGTCTCTCTTGAAGACTAAGCGATTGAATCGTTCAAGCGCTCTTCATTTGTTTCATTCGGACATATTTATTTGAGGATTTTAAATATGTTGAATTGATCGTCCATCGATCTAGCGCTAATATATTCAAGTATAGGATATTTAACGCCCGTAGATCTACTGCTGATTCCAAGGACAAAGTCAACAGGAAAGGATTTCCATCGACAAGATTCCATAAATTGCGAACGCAAGTGAGCGAATTTCATATTCCGCGCACACGCCTCCCTCGTCGATTCTCTTTTTCTGGCTCCTTGTATGTAAATAGAGGCTGTCGTCGCTGCCAAAAGGTAGGACGAGACTCTCACGGGTAGACGAACAGACAGACAGCGAGACAGACGGACGAGGACACGAACCTGACCTCTCCAAAGAACGTGGCGACTCTCAGAAACCCGCGAAGGAGGCGCGGGACGACCTCGAGGTGAACTCCAGTTACTCTGAACTTTCTACGGCTTGTCATCGCTCCTTTCTTTCTTCTCTTCTGCTTTTTTTAGTTTGTGGTTTCAACTGCTTCGGTAATTTTGCACCGACTCAACTCATTTGCAAATGGTACATTCAATATTTCAGAGAGACTCATTTTTAAAACTTCATTCGAAGTTTTGAATGGTACATTCCAAATGGCATACGCTGTGGCCGATCCTTTCTTCCTTTCTTCTTTTTGTATTTTTCCGTTTTAACTGCTATAGTAATTTTTCCTAGGATCAGAGTTGCAGTTGACATATTCCAAATTGCAGGGACTGTGGTCGATCCTTTCTTCCTTTTTTCTCTTTGTGTTTATTGGTTTTAACTGCTATGGTAATTTTGCCTAGGATCAGAGTTTGCAGTTGACATATTCCAAATTGCAGGGACTGCCATTCTTCCAAAATTCACGCTCGTGTTACATGCGGCCCTGAAACTTTTATTTTTCATCTGATACCAGTTGGCCACTTAGAAAATTTACGAAATATGTAAAGACCGAAGGGGTCTCGCTGTACAGGGTGTAAAAAAATTAATGGTCATGGCTTGGAGGGGTTGTTCAACACCTCGGATTGAATGGAGATTTGCAAAAAAAAACTGCCGCAAAATTCGCGATAAGCGAATATTTCAACTTATTTGTTTGATCGGCCTTTCGCATTCGTCTTGTTACACAGGTAAAATGTCTGAGAGGAACCATGGGTCAGAAACGAACCGTTCTCTCGCAAATTGACTTTTAATTGGGCCTTCGCGATTGAATTTTCGCTTAGTAAGTGAGACTACCAGCTGATCCTTCGGAAAGAAACACACGAGATATCCGTGCTGGTTCGGATAGCTAAAGCAGAGTCGTGCTACACGACATTAGAAATTGGGGGACTAGGACTCGTGCCGCCTTGGTGCCCTAATCTCCCTACCAGAATCTTACCACCTCCACTCATTTTTCCGCAGTTTTTCCCAAAACCGAGCCCTATACAGGGTGGAGCGCTACATTTTGCCATTCAGATTTACGTCATTGTTATTGCGCATATCAAAAAATGATGTACATGATGTTGAATGGTTTTGAGAGCGGCACATTCTAATGGTACTAGCTTTTTTGTAGGCGGACGTGTAAAGGACATATGAAGGTCATTAATGTTTTTTTAAATGGAATCATATATTTTTTATTGCATCAGCTGATGCTCCTTCATATTCTTTACAAAAAATTATTAACCTATTTGTGTAAAAAAATCATTAGTTTATGAGATATTTTAATTCATATTTTATTATTATGCATATTTACAGAAAAGGCTCAATGTGGCGACCATTTGCAACAGAACACTTTCTGAATCGAGAAGTTAATGACTCACTAACATTGCGTTGTGTGTCTGATGTTATTTTGTTACACTCATTGATGATACGATCCCTCATATTGGCCATTGTAGTCAGAGGCTCAGCGTACACTTTATTTTTTAAGTAGCCCCACAAGAAAAAGTCGAGGGGCGTTAGATCTGGTGACCTTGCCGGAAAATGAATGGGGCCACCTCGGCCCCATTATTATTGAATTCATTCATCCCTTTATATTGAATTCATAATATTGACCAGAAAGTCGCGATTTCCTAACAAGTTAGAATTAAAATATCTCCTAAACTAATGATTTTTTTACACAAATAGGTTAATACTTTTTTGTAAAGAATATGAAGGAGCATCAGCTGATGCAATAAAAAATACATGATTCCATTTAAAAAAACATTAATGACCTTCATATGTCCTTTACACGTCCGCCTACAAAAAAGCTAGTACCATTAGAATGTGCCGCTCTCAAAACCATTCAACATCATGTACATCATTTTTTGATATGCGCAATAACAATGACGTAAATCTGAATGGCAAAATGTGGCGCTCCACCCTGTATAAGCGAGACATTTTTTGACTCCTCGGATCCAGTATTCCTTAGAACGTCACGCTACTACTTAGCGTACAGAAATTTCAAAGTCCACGACTTTCGCATTCGTTTGACTATTGTAAGTATAAGACGTGGAAAATCCCCGCGAACCGAGGCGTGAATTTCGGTTAAGTTAAAATTTAAGAATAATTTATTGTAATTGCATTCTGAACAACTATTGACTATAACTTTTAATACACGTTTATATTCACATTTGTGACATTCAAACGTTTTGGTTATTTCAATTTACTTCCTTAATCTTCGTGTAACAGAGCAACGATCTCCCTTAGTCACTCTTACCGCTCGGGGTGAATAAGATTTTTAAAAACTAAAGTTACGGGTGTTCGTTAGAAGAGAAAGAGTCTACGGGTTGCAACAAATTTCCATTTCCCTTATACTAGCTAGTTTCGGTACCCCCGTATCCTTTGGTACGGGACTGATCTGCTATACTAGCGCGAAAATACCGCAAGGTTTTTCGTTATTAACCCCTTGCCTTACGATTTAATTTCCAACTGTGCGTGCCAAAAGCGACTCCAAGGTCGGTCACGCGTAGGGACATATACAGCTTGGCTGAGCGTTCGAAATTGTACAAATCGCAAACGTCTTATGATGTGTATATACACGTGCACGGTACAATTAACTTTGCAAGAAGTTCGAAAAATAATTACGATTAGTTGATTATTAACCCTTAGAACTCCGAGTGTTTTTTTGCTTAAGAGTGCAACAACTCCGAGACATTTTTACTTTGGAGCATGTGAAAAATGAACTTCTGTTGTACTAATAAAAAAGATCTTAATGTTATTATTAATTAACGAGCCGACAAGGATATCTTGTGTGTTTCTTTCCGAAGGAACAGCTGACTCTCTCACTTACTAAGCGAAAATTTGATCGCGGAGGCCCAATTAAAAGTCGATTTGCGGGAGAACGGTTCACTTCTGACCCATGGTTCCTCTCAGACATTTTACCTACGTAACAATACGAAGAAGATAGCCGAGCCAGTTTGAATCGGGGATTCCTCAAATAATTTTGCGGCAAGTAATTTTCACAAATCTTCATCCAATCCGAGCTCTAGAACAACCCCCCCGAAGCCATGACAAAACCTTTTGAAACACGCTGTACAATATTTGTGTTTACAAAGATAGTGACTAATCCTAACGGCGAAAGGTCGAAACATTACAAAAAGAACACTCTACTCCGCATATTCTTCAAGTCAATCCCTAAAGATCCTCATTAATAGCCATCACATCAAAGAACCCAGCAGCAACCCCGACAATCCCACAAGCTGTATAAAATTCTATCCTCCACTTCCAACAACCCTTCTCCACATTATTTACCCTCGAGTTTCACCGACCAAACCACCTGCTACTACCCCTCGTCAACCCTTCATCCACTCCGTCTCTTCAGCAACCACCGGCGAACCGCCATCATCCTCCGATCTCTTCGGCCGAAGGCTCGCACGTTTCTCTCTGCCACGCGTCACTTTTTCCAATATCGCCGCTATTCCATTCCACTTAATTACGTTCCGTATCGACAGACTCCGACGTAAGTCGATAGCCGGCGGTAATCGATCCGCGGTTTCGCCGGCGCGCACCTACATACGCATCCGCGCTTTTACGTTCTCGCGTTCGCCAGATCGAGTGTCGGATGCAATCGGCCGACACGGGCATCCTGTCGCCATCGGCTATGAATCTGCGTGCACGAATCTTCTACGGTATGTTTCGTTTAACCCTTTGCACTCCGAGTGTTTTTTTACTTAAGAGTGCAGCAACTCCGAGACATTTTTACTTTGGAGCATTGTGAAAAATGAACTTCTGTTGTACTAATAAAAAAGGTCTTAATGTTATTATTAATGCATTTATTTGATTAATTTAGTTTGTGATAAAATAAATGGAGTTTGACATTATTTTTTGTAATTCACAATAGTGTGATATTCGTAGAAACAATCTCTCATATGCATCCGCGGCTTATTTGGACATGTGTCGCAATATTCGGTTGTTTCACGTCTTCCAGAATTACTTTTCCGCTTAGAACGTACTACACAGTCCTTTTTTGTACCTCTTCGCATTACATGAAGTAATCTCATTGAACAGGAAACTTCACTTTGTAACCGTTTTACAGTTTTACTCCGAATAATCAGTGGCGCAGTAGCGGCGCCTTCGGAGTTAGTGAACTGATAACAGATGGCGCAACAGCGGCGCCTTCGGAGTGCAAAGAGTTAAGTATTGGGTGACTGCATAAGTTCGTGCCTGATTGAAGAATAAAATACAGCAAGCTAAATTTGAAGGAATACAATTTTATTAACCAATTGTATAGTAACCATCCTTCTCTACAATTCTTTTCCAACGACCTACAAACCTGTCGATTTTTGAAGAGAGAGCTTGTCTTTCCCTGAAAAAAGCTAATGAGGTGATTTTCCACAGCTTCCTCAGAATTACAATTTTTATCATTCAAATTATTGTGCAAAGACCGGAATAGATAAAAATCTGAAATCGCCATATTTGGATAGTATGGTGGGTACTGCAGAATTTCCCATCGGAATTCCGTTTCATTACGGGCTAGGAACGAAATGGCCACATTCATTCGGTGCAGCTTATTCCTCTCATTGAAAAGTGCGGCTGTCCATGTGTCGAGTCTTCTTTAACCCCTTCAGACCCGAATTCTTTTTTTTCGCTTAAGAAAAATTATTTTTATATTGAGATTAACTTAATTCATATACACACTGAAAAACAGATGACGTTGCAGACGTTATTTTTTCATATTAGACGATCACTGGTAGATACATTCGGTGTTGAAAATAAGTTTAACCCTTTGCACTCCTATGTCGAGTGTGACTCGACATTTTTTCATGTCCAAATAAATAGATGTCGCGCACACGTTATCGACGCTCTTACCGGCCTGGTTTATTATTATTACTATTATTAAGAAAGAAAAAACTTACGTAACTTACATCAACCTGCTCAGAGTTTGAAAACTGTATAACCGTTACCCTCTAAATATTTACAATGAGTGAAAGGAACGAAATAAATAAGGACTTTGACAGTACTGATAGTGATGAGTCATCACTGATGACTATATGCAAGAAGTAGATCTTGAGTACAATATAGTCGACGAAGAGGATAATACAAATGATCTTGCTAGTGGTATCGCAGAGGTCAATATAAGTCAAAATTCCGATACAGACTCGGAAACATATTTCCATCGTCGGCGCCGTCCCGAACGTGTTAAAGTAAATTTCAAATAAAACACTTAAAAGCGTTTGGAGCTACTGGTAACGAAATTGAAATAAAATTCGGAGTGCAAAGGGTTAAACGTATACGTAATAAGATACAGCACGAAAAGTATTATGTACATTACAATGTGCACAGGGCCCTAAGGGGTTAAATGCCGAAATGTGGTCGAATTATCTATGTTCACTCTCTCGGCAACCTCTTCAGTTGTAATCAAAGCGAGGTTGACCTTCCAGGTTGTTCAAAGCGAGGTTGACCTTTCAAGTTGAAGTCATAAATTCAAAATCACCCAAATTGCTTTTTAACTGTCCTAAAAGCAGGATCACGGTCCAAATAAATGCTGTGAATGTTTTTTTGTGCAATTCCAACACTAAGGCCCCTCCAAAACTCGTGCAACTTAAATGCCGCAAATGTCCCTTTCCAACCTCTATTATGAAAAATGCTCTTAACTAAAAATAAGGTTACCAGAACACTGTTTGATTTTAAAGTAACATATAGTACTATTACGTAATCAGTGCATGCAACAAAACCAAACAAAATCATCACAACATCACTCTGCAGTTTTTAAGCCATCCATGAGAATCGGGCACGAACTTATGCAATCACCCAATATCATCTTATATTGGTAATAATAATCCAACATATTTCAATCGTTTACCTCTCTCTCAAGAATATCCTGTTAAATGCACTGTTATCGGAACTGCGTTTCTTTTTCTCTGTTTCGAGGCTCTTTTGAGAAGCAAAAGATACTCTGTTAAAAGACACTATTATTACCGACTAAGCTTCGTGGTTTTTTCTCTCTTTCAAGGATCTTTCAAAGAGCAAAAGATATTCTGCTGAAAAGCACTATTATTCAAAAGACCGACTCAGACATCATCGGTGAAATCAGGCACGCGGAATAATCGAGCGAATGGCAGCCGACAGGTTTCTCGGACTTTATTACGGTTATGCTAGCAGATTCGCGCACGATGCGTCGCGAATCCTTGGAGGCAGCGACGAATTTTTTATGAGGTGTCTTTTTTTTCCTTCTTAATGATCCTCGTAACGGTACGACTCCCCATTCAGCTGTTCTGGTCGTTTTGCAACATGAATCCAATGCTATAGTAATCCTCATCTGCCAGACACGAATGTTCTATTTATGTTGATCTCCTCCTGCAACTTTTTACACCGTCAGATGCCATTTAGAATTTTCAAGTAGGAAAAGAGAGTGGAATTTCCTTCATTTAAGTCCCAAACCCCCTGACAAATGCGGGCACGATATTTGTCTCAAGAATTTGGAGCATTTCCTTCGGCACAACCGGTATCCCCTTGCGGGAATTGCTCTTAGTTTCATATGGAATCGTGAAACTCGTTTCGACGATGCCGGCTGTAGGCTTTGAGTTGCAAATCTACTACTTACAAGGGTTTGGTGTGGAATTAGTGAACAGATTGCCGCCATTAGCAGACGTTCGACTTTGTTGGGACAAGAAAATGCTAGAAATGGATCGGGAGATAATGAAAAAAATTGTTATTCTGAAAGAATTAGGATGTTCCCGGACGATAGGCTATGGTCGAGATGAAAATCGAGTCTCTGTCTTAAAAATATGGAATCTGAGCTTCGTTCTTTGTGGAATAATACATTTATGGTGACTGCATCTGGCAATGGTAGGGTTAGTACGATTTTTCTCCGGTAGAGTCTGTCGAGGCGGTGGAGTATTTCGCTCAAGAGTTCTATTACCTTTATTATAATTATTCTAGACAAATAATTATTTTGAAGACGGCCCCTGTAGCAAAAAGCATTTTTATAGCCTGTTATTGTTAGCCTTATTTCCACGTTATTAATATTGCGTTAAATTGTAAGATATATCAGGAATCAGTGCTTATTTTTCATTTTAGCAATTTAATTCTGAATTATTGTACGCAGAGTCGCAAAAGTAATCGTAGCGCAAGGGATTAAGGAAGTATTCCCTTTTTTCGTGCTAGTATTTACGCCTTTTTCAGGAATTTATTTTGTAATGTCAGAATACTGTGTAGTACTTTAGGTCATATGTTTACTTAACCCTTTGCGGATGGAGACGTTTTTCAATATTGAGAGATAGCCATTCATTTTGCAATCCAAAAGCACCTTTTTATCAGCGTGTTATACTGTTAATCCATATACATTATAAATTACTACTTGTTTAACCATATTTTAACGGTTGTATTTCAATTTTTCAACTCTAAGTGTCTATACAAGCGGCTATAAACTATAATTAAATTTTTTCTCAGGCCGCATATATGCGTCGCTAGTCCTCAAAGGATGAATATGTTGTCTAGATATTAAAATATACAAAATTGTAGCAGGTAAGCATCATTGAAAAAGGCAATCTTCTAAGGACATGTGATGACTGACTTAATTCCAGCCGTTGTATTTAGTAGGCCGTACAAGAAAGCGAGGTGTCATTTGCATCAGTATGAATTTAATTATATCCCGTATCAAAATAAGTATAATATTTCATTGTTTAAAAAAATCGCAACAGTTTAAAGTTAAAATTGACTATTTCGGCTAATTCTTTCAGCTTCAGCATAATAAAAAAAATAAGAATCTAACAATAAAATAATTGAAAGATTTTTGTATCGGCTATAGCGATAAGTCTGGTGGAGAACATATTCAAATTTCAAGTGAAGCGGACAACTTGATCTTGAGATACCTCAGTTAAACCGACCATCAAATTTCAAATTATCCAAAAATAAAATATTACAGATCGCAATGAACGGAAGTCTTCATTTAGCACGCTTTCTTTCGCATATTTGGAGAAGCGCACGTTGCAACTTTAAACGCTCATTTTCCGCTCGGACGTCGAATTACGTTCGCGTATACGCGTGCACCATGAAAACATGCGTGCAATATTCGCACGACGAATCGTGGCATTGTTCTTTCGCCCCGTGAAACGATGCAACTTTCGTGCGAATCCACGAGGACAATGGCGATTCCGTATGGAAAAAATGAGTCTGAGCCGGTCTAGTTTCACTCGGGAGAAAGAGGAGGATGCCATGGGTTCCAGGATGAAATGTCGTTCCCCAGGAAGTCTCTGGAATTGATGGAATTTCCTTGGATTTAAATCTCTCATTAAAGAATTTACTGGCTCAATTGTTTCTCGATGAAGGTCAATTCTTTCCGAGAAATTCTTGAGGTAAAAATAACAAATTCTTACATTTGCTTTTAAAGGAATATTTTATATTTGGACATGTGAAATAATGAAAGTCGCTAAATTTATTCATATTGTTATTTATTACATCTATGCAATGAAAAAGAAAATTTCATTTGTATGTTTCTAATGCAATTAAAGATGATTTAGGAAGTGAATTTTTAATAACTGGGGAATTTCTGTATTTTATGGTATTCTTTATCATGAAACTGTAATCAGTGAGGCTTTAATTAACATGAGATTGAAATACGATCTCGGTTTCGATTTTACGTAATTCAGGGAATTCCGCGAAATTTTTACTGCCATTCTCTAATCTTAATATGCAAGTTGTTTTAATCCTTCCGCTGCGATAAATTCCAGCAAAAATGATTAGAAATGCAATTAAAGTGTACTTAAATTTATTGCTATTTCCGCAAATTATTATCCAACAATTAAATGAATATCGTATTAATTACTGATCGCTCTTTACAGTCTGCTAATAATTATGAAAAACTTTTTTTACTTTCCACACCTCTTGTTTTATTAATATAATTCCTAAATAAATCATGTGATATAAAAATAAAATACGAAAATGAACTACGTTTTTAAAAAACCAAGAGAAACAGATTAAACTTAATTTTAGTCGTTAAATTTATAAATAAAATGTAAAATGAAAGTGATATATGCTACGGTTCAACCAATTAATCGGCTTATATTAATAATAACCAATTGTTATTAATACTAACCAAATAAAAAGGTCATGGTGATTAATTTGTAATAATTTATCACATAAACCGGTAGTTATTAATAATTCACAACTATATTCGGTAAGTGTAAGGAAGAGGAGTGAAAAAATACCATGCACATTCCGCACTAAACCAACCATATGCAAGAAATTAATTTAATATTTCCAAGGAATTTTTTTGTTATTAACGAAGTTCCAAACAATGAAATAAGTTTGAGAAAATTTGCTCCATTGAATTACAATTTAGGAAATCAAAGATTTCAATATTGCGACTGTACAACCTCTTCTAATTCAAATCGCTGCAAGTGGAAAAAGTCAAAAATCATTTGCAATTCTAAATGTCGTAAAGGTTCTTCCTTTAAAAACAAGTAATTTATTTATAACCTGACGAAATGTACAATTATTATAATTTATGATTTATATTTTCCAAAAGACGCGGTTATTGATAATTGTAACATCGTATGAATTGAAGAATGACGACACGATCGGTATTTATTTTCTTATATGCATGGTATGAAAATAATAGTCCGCCTGTAAAATTATCTTATTTATTGTATTATTATAAAAGTGTTGTAACTATATTAATAATATTATATCCACAAGTATGATAACTCTTCTGATGAAGCCATAAATAATGTGCAATCAATTACATTACGTTAATAATGGTTGATTATTATTAATACAAACCGGATTTGTTTATATATCAAACGTAACGTACATATTAGAAATAATAAATATTAATTCTAGAATTATGAAACACTACAGAGTTACAATCGAGATTGAAATTCCAGAGTCACAATCGAGATTAAAATTCCAGAGTTACAGTCGAGATTGAAATTCCAGGATTAAAAATAATGTCCCAATTACAAAACTCAGTCGAAATATCTAAATAAAAGTAGGTAGCAGCGAAGGACCACTCCGCAATTTCCTGCAATCAACGTCACAATTGCAGCCTCGTGTAAGTGCCACTCAAACAAAAATCCCCGCATTAAATATTCCCTTCCTGCTCGCCGGACCCTTTCGCACATTTCCCGAGAATTGTTTCCCGCGTTTCAACCCCTTTTTGCCGTCTTCTTCCTTCAAATTCCCGGTAAGAAGCTACTCCATGTGGCCTCTAAACACGGACAGGGAAAAGGTAATTGGCCGAGCCTAAGTCTTCCGATTGCAGATTGCATCTTCCTTGGTATTTATCGTCCTCCAACGAAGGCGCGGTTCTTGTTCCGTTTTTACGACTCGGTTCGCTGCGATCGGATCCTCCGCGAGACGTTTCAATGGCAGGAAGTATCGGTCCTTTTTGCGAATACTTTTCTGAAGTCTGTGTCTGAGATTCTTCGCGACAGGAATCGTTGGAGGATTCCAGGGGCCCTGAAGTTTGGAGGATTTTTTTAACAATTCATGGTTTTTTATGGGGAATTTAAGTTTAACGGTTTGCACTCCGTCGTCGTTGCAGCGGCGACATTGTAATAGAAGCTGATAACTCCGTTGTCAGGTAAACCCGGTGTATTTTTATATTCCTTTGTATTGTAAAACATAATTTAAACAAGTTGAATGCCACCGGTATTTCGCTAGTTTCTTCATTTATACTGAAGTGAAACTTTTTCTGTTAAAATCACACCTTTGCAAAGCAGAAACGTTAAAGAAAAAACGAATATATAGACAGCAGAAATTTACCTTTTTGAGACCAACGTGTAAATATTGACTGAATGAACAAATTCGTAAATATTACATCTTAAAAGTCATATGAAATTTTATTGAATTCAGTAGCGCCGGTCACCGGTGTCCCCCATGGCATTCAACGTGTTAAAATGTACACGTTTCTTTTTTAATGACGAAGTAAGATTTTCAAGTTTCCACAGATGTGCACTCGCACCGTGTAAATAGTCCTCGAGTAACTTGTAGCTTATAATAAAAATTATAGTGAGGGACCAGAAACAAGGCACTTGAGGGGTAATTTGCTCTGATTCGCCCGATGGATACGGACATCACTCTCCCTTACGCATTTTCGATTTTGACGCGCTATTGGCCGAGAGTCCCGCACATTCGTTGCGTCGTCATGTGAACGACGAAAGGAGTGTTTTATTTTCGGTTGTCATTCGTCGATCTCAGGTTTCCTGGACCGACATGGTGGGGATAGGCGGTGCAAGAGCATCTCCCCTTCCGTCCCAAGTGCCTTGTTTCTGGTCCCTCACTATACTCGGAGTGCAAAGGGTTTTAGGATGATCATGACATTTGACTTTGATGTGATGAAAATGTGTAAGTTTTCATCTGAATTGCGTGATGGGAGGAGAAGGGGTGCTACTGTTGAGTTTTTAAGATTATATGTAAAACTCAACATTCCTATTTATTCTTACGATACCTCGAAAAGGCGACACTCGGCAACAGTGTCGTCAGAGCTATTGTTCTTTTTTTTCTTCACCTCCTATTGCCCGTGCTCGTCAGTCACAGATCGACGGCAACGGTATCTTCATAATAAATTCTCTTATGACGTACAGAAAGATTTTTCAATAACCACGACAGGTTCCAATCCTTGCGACATTAAAAAAGCGCGTGGTACGTAAAGCCAATCGAAGGAATTGTTCGCATTGTATAAAGAATTATATAATACTAGCAAACAAAAATGTTTATACCTCAGAAACGGTTGACCTTTCGACCTATGTTTACTAAAGCTTTTGTGCTCAGTACAATGTATCCTATATACCATATAAATATTGAATGGTTATTTTTTAACACCCCGTATAAATTTAGGTTTAAGGAAGGGCATCATGGTGGAGTGGAAAGTGGCGGTACCAATCCATGCGATATTTAACACTACAACTACCAAACCAGTCAAAATAACTGGTACACAATTTTTTCCAAAAATTCTCCAAGTTTATAAGAGAGTCATAGAATAGATATTCTACGTCCATCTTATTAACCATAAATTACCGAATCGATCATTTTTTCCACCTCTTAATTTCCCTTCTTTCAAAATACTTATTTAATATTTTTAAATATGATAGATTTAACGCTGGTAGGTCTAGTGTTAAAATGGGACACAGTACACCAACTACACCACCATGATAAGGGAATAACTACCGCCGTATAAAAAAATTGAACAAAATAATTATCCAGTTATTATGACAATAATAAATTGCAGATAATGTATAAAACTATGTAAAATTATGTCTATGTTTGAACCATGTAATGAGTAAAAATAGGCGGTACCAATGAGTGCGCACAATTCACTAAACTACACCGCGCTGATGAGAAAGTATGTACCGCCATATAAAAATTTGAATAAAATTATTTCCAAGCTATTACAACAATAATAAACGACACATAATGTGTATTATCTACAATATAATTACAATACAAAGGCACATAACTAAAAATGTGAGAAAACAGCCTGAGATCCCCATACTTCTCTTAGGTATCCGTAGCAATTTGTTTTTTGCATTCGTAGAAATACTGTGAACACGAAGAAACAGTTGTGGAGAAGGAAGATTCACCCCTGAGAAGTGCCAATTAACGTAATTATCGATTTTATAGCTCCAACAAGGTCATTACAAAGGCCTCGCGAAGAAATAGTATGCTCGGTGCACCGGCTGCATAAAACGGTGCATTGCCCCTCTTGCGAATCGGTCGATGCGGTTTTATTTGCAAATTCTAGCTAGACGTGTCACTTCCCGGCCATTGGAAATTTCCATTTTCCTTTTTCACTAAGACTTGTCCGGTTTTCTGTCACGTTGATATCTCCTGAATATCGTGATTTTTACTTTTACTTCGGAAGTCTTTGTTCAATTCTTCGCATTTCTGCTAGACTGTATCGAATAATTTCGCAGATTGTCATTAGTCTGAATAGTTCAAAATTTTTTATTTTCGAAGACTTCAAAATTTCCCCATTCAAAGCACAGTAAATGTTTTTCCACCCAAAGATACCTAAATTTTTCAGTTCAGAAGTTTGCACAAAAATTCCATCAACATTTAAAAATATTAAAATGTTATCATCGCACGCTCACAAGATTCACTGCATATTTCCTAAAATTTACTATTATCTGGGACTCTACTACTGTTGCCTAAAATCGATTATCTGAGATTTTATTATTATTTTAGATTTGACAATTATTAGCTTTTTTTTTCTTAAGAGGGTATTGTTGTCTAGAACGTCATTTTCGCGGTCGTTTTCAGGATTTTTTTTGGGGTAACAATGAAAACTATACATTTGATTTTTGGTAAACGTTTTTATTAGTATTTAAGGAATAAATGTTATTTTTTTAATGTAGAAATAATACCAATTACGGAAGTTATATTAGTTGAAAGCGAGTTTAAAAAAAAAGTGCTCTGCAGGTGTGCAAGGTACTGTCCGTTTCGTTAATTTGAAGCATAAAAGTCAATAATTATCTTGATTAATATAAATACAGCAATCATCTGAACTCGAGAATTTAAATATCGTCCTAATTAACAAAATGGCTACCGTTTGAAGTTCGAATGTCAATTTTTTCCACATTTTTCCACGTATATCACAGTGGAAAAGTATAAAAGAAAAAGCAATATTTTTTGAAATTCGAAGCTCCTGCGATAACGGCATTTCTGCTGAAGATTCTCTCCAAATTTGAAGACGATCCGCCTGTTAGAATTTGAAATATCGTGCACACCAGTTTAGAAAATAACGTTTCGAGAAAAACACCTTTAAAGTTTTCCGACCGCACGCTTCAATTGCAAGCGGTAACTCTTCAAACAGTTTCTTCGTAAATGCTAAGAATTTGAACAAATCCTTTTGCAGGCATATCTTCAAAGACATGTATTGCAAGAAAATGCAAAAACAAGTGGACTTTTTTGAAGCCTCTGGACAACAATACCACCTTAAATCCCTCGCAAAGCCCGTCGTGACAAATCGCCTGAAACAGTTCTGAAAAGGCAGTACTTTAAACGACGAGACAGTTGCCACACCGACGTGCACTTCTACGTCTTCGTTCGTCCGCGTTTTCTGACGCAACGGAATTAATTTAAGGACAAATATCTCTCAGACACGCACCTCCGTGTCCCATTACTACATTTCTTTCTCGTGGCTCGTGGTGGAAAACGTGCTCGCATCGGCTGCGATTGAGCAAGTTAGATCGCGATGTGCTATTCGAGAGACGCGTTTCGTCTCACGTGGACGAACACGCGGCGTGATATTCCTCCTTGATGCCTGAAGATTTATCGATTCTGTTGTAGCGTCAGATATCACGAAATAACTCTGACGGCGAATATGTAAGATATGTGGAAAATTGGTGAAAAGTGGATGGAAATTGTGAAGCAATAAATGAGAAGTTCAATATTGTTTTTTTTTTTAATTTTATTGCAGCTTTGGAGAGAGTTGTGCATTTGATGGGAGACTATCATGATAGACGGGTTTCGAGTTAGATCTCAGGTGATATAGTAGTGGAGTCTCAGATTGGAGTAGATCTCAGGAAGTGCTAGTAGAGTCTCAGGTTATTGTTGATCTCAGGTAGTATTAGTAGAGCCTCAGCAACTAGTAAATCTCAGTCAATAGTAGCATAGAGTCAGATAATAGTAGCCGGTTTCCAGGCGATAATGGGAGAGTCTCAGCTAATAATAGTCAAATTTCAAATAGTGGTAAAGTCGCAAGTATTGGGTTAGTAATAAACTTCGAGCAATGGTAGTGCAGTCTCCGATAATAGTAGATCTTAAGAAACGGTGGCAAAGTCTCAGATGCGAGTAGATCTCAGACAATAAAAGTAGAGTCTCAGATCATTTCTGATCTCACAATCAGGTAACAATAGCAGAGTCTGAGACTGAAGCAGATTTAGTGCAATAGTAGTGCAGTCTCAGATGATAGTAAATCTTAAGAAACGGTAGCAGAGTCTCAGATTCGAGTAGATTTCAGACAATAAAAGTAGAGTCTCAGATCATTTCTGATCTCACAATCAGGTAATAATAACAGAGTCTTAGATTGAAGCAGATTTAATGCAATAGTAGTGCAGTCTCAGATGATAGTAAATCTTAAGAAACGGCAGCAGTGTCTCAGATTCGAGTAGATCTCAGACAATAAAAGTAGAGTCTCAGATCATTCTTGATCTCACAATAAGGTAATAATAGCAGAGTTTCACGCACTAGTAGGTCTCAAGCAATAGTAGTACAGTCTCAGATAATAGTAGATGTTGAAGTACAACCATGTAATGTTCAACACAGCCGCAAAGAGCAGATCATACGTTAAACTTTTATATTCTTATTTTTCGTTTATATTTACAAACAGCATAAAATGATTATGTCCTTAAATAAATAAAAACATTTGTAAAAGAATTCCGTCAGTACATCTTAGGAAATAGTAGCAGAGTCTCAGATTGGAGTAGATCTCAGGCAATAGTAGTCCAGTCTCAGATAATAGTAGATCTTAGGAAATAGTAGTGTGGATGTGTGCGTGCGAGGTGCGTGCGAGGTGCGTGCATAGACTCGATGGTATAACTACGCGAGATCGTGCTTGGTCGGGACATTTCGCGAGGCCTCGGAAAAAAAAGGAAGAACGACAGAGAGGGTCAGGTCCGACGACGGAAGAAGGCGGATGTCTTGCGTGTTTATAACTACCTACACATTATTTTAATAAATAAATACTATTATTTACAACATTTCTACAGTAGCAACGTCTCGGATTGGAGTGTTCTCTGGCAATAGTAGTGCAGTCTCAGATAATGGTAGCTCTTAAGAAATAGTATCAGGGTTTCAGATTAGAATAGATCTCAGGCGGTACTAGTAAAGTCTCAGATCATTGTTGATCTCAGGTAATAATAGCAGAGTCTTAGATTGAAGCAGATTTCGTGCAATAGTAGTGCAGTCTCAGATGATAGTCGATCTTAGGAAATAGTATTAGAGTCTCAGATAATAGTATGCCTTGCGGCAATTGTAGTCCAGTCTCAGGCAGTAGTAGACAGTATGTAATAACAGTAGCCTCAGATAACTGTAAATCTCAGGTAACTGCGGGCGAGTTTCAGATAGTAATAGATCTCAGGTAATAATGGCCAAATTGTAAATGGTGGTAGTCTTAGATAATATTAAATTTTCAGGTAGTGCTATAGAATCTCAGACAATAGTGGCTCTGAGACAATCGCAACAAAGTTTCAGATACTAGTATAGTAGCCCGAGCATTACTGTATTTCCCACTATTGTAAACCATAAAACCATAGCAACATGTGGCTTTCACCGTTTGAGTCCCAAGCAGCGCGATGGCGCTGTTGAGATTTTATGTCGAGAAAACCCAGCACATTTCGAGCATTGTGGACAACTGACGGTGCGATACCGACTGTCGAAGTCGCGCGCTCAGATTTACTGACGCAAGTACATCACACAGCTCCTTTCAATGTAAATAGTACATTTTACAATAGGTAGAATAATACTATAATAATGCAATAATACATTACAAAATGAAAATTTTTATTTCATTGTTATCTTCTCAATCATTTTTATCGAACAAAACTTGAAATATTTATAAATCTTACATTATGCATATGTAATAATACATATGCATTTTATAAAATAACGAATTAGAAATTAACAATATTTTTTTGTTATGAACAAACAATTTAAATGCAAAGTAACACTAATAATTTGTAACGTCGGTGTTTATCAAAACATATTGGATGAATACCTTTTTTACATCGCACGCAAATTAAATGTGACCTTTTTATTGCATTTTTGGTGCTGCAGACTACGCATTGTCGATATAAAATAAACAAAGCGCTATCGCGCTGCATGGTATTTCTCGACATAAAATAAAACAAGCGCTACCGCGCTGCTTGGGTCTTTTCGTACTCATTTAGAGACAGCGCGGTTGCGCTGTTTGGGACTCTTCGACAGTGTTTTTTCAATACCCCTGGGACTCAAACGGTTAAAGTAGAAAAATAACATCTCCGATGTCCGCTAAGAAATGTCTCTCACTTAGCTTTTAACGTCAGGACCTTCTTGAAATCCTCAGCATCGCAACCGTAGAAATTCTATCCCAAAACACAATTTAACTTCTAATACCATTTCTATTACTACCGCCATCGCCTATTACGAGCTATTCCGACACGACAGTACTTGCCACGCTTAGTTTTACGTTGTCAGCAGTAATATAGAGCCTTAGAATCGAGTGAACTTGATCGAGTATCGTTAGTAATTATAAGAAGTGTTCAACAAGTGTTACGTGAGGCTCAATATTACGTCACTGTGATCCATCGATGTATTTACATACTCGACAGTTGTGTCAGTGTTAAGAAGGCGAATTACGACGGGAAAAGCGCACGTAATTAATGACTCTAGGTGTCGATGGGTGCTTGGCTGCATTTGCCATTTGTAAATATGCCGTTATGCTGGTATTACGTAAGGTCCTCTCCGCAACAGCCGAATTATGTAACTGTACCTGCTCACATCTCTCGGACGGTTGTCTTGTATCGATGGATAATGAAATACGTTCTCGCACGGGGCTTAATTTTGTCGATTGTCTGTCTTTTGGATGAATTGGGCTTCAGGCTTTGCAACATAGGTGTATTAACACGTTTCGGTATTTCGCTTCGTATTTTATTTCCGTCGTTTAACTTGAAATTGGCATACATCACTTTCTTTTTTGATTGAGATATTTAGGGTGCGCGGTCCGATGTGGAAGAAGATTTACTTGGACTTGTTATCTTGAAAACTTATTAATAATTTCATATAATTATTAAAAATTACTGTTTTTCATTACGTTAAAGTGACTTATGCCATTTTCAAAATGAACGGCTCATTTAGCGAGAGAGATTCTTTTTGCGTGTAGTTCGAAATAAATGTAATTGTTGCTTTGAGCCAACATTAGATCAAAGGAAGTCGTCAAATTGTCGAAATCCTACTCTTTTTATAAGCATTTTTCAAATTTTTGGAGTAGATGCTTCACGTGTATCTTATATTACACAAATTACTTAATTCATCATTTTCTTTGCCGCCTGATCACTTTCCTTTCGAAGTATTTATTTAATGTATTTAACTATAAGAGATTTAACCCTTTGCGCTTCTTAATTTTTTGTTACCTACCAACAACTTCTTAATGAACTTGCAAAATGTATAAAAATTGGGCCCTCAGTAGAAAGTTATCTTGCAACAAGAATTTTTATTATTATATTATCATTATTATTACTATTATTTTAGAAATTGCATTGTATAAACTCGAGTCTGGCTCGACGTTAAAGTTGGCGTCAGAAATATAATGTCGAGCCACACTCGATATAGGAGTGATAAGAGTTAACGCCTGTAAATCTACTGTTAATATTTGTAGATTAATATAATCTAATATTTGTACATATGTAATATTTGTAGCAAAGGACTTTGAAATATTCTGAGTGTCTGCAAGAAGCTTAACCATTTTAATGCCAGGGTTTTAGAAGAATTCGTGTCGGATTGTGCCATGCAGCGCGATAGCGCTTCGTTCATTTACTTGCAAAATTGCCGATCGACGTGATCACGCTACTCTTTTTTTTCGTATAGAAGTAAATTCAATAAAAACAGCTTATTTATGCAGGTTGTTTTGAGATTATTTGAAAAAAATAGTAATTACGAACCAAGCGCGTTGCGAATTGACGATCGTGGCCAAACATCGCGACACAGTTCACCACAGTACGCGAAAAGCGCGGTCGCGCTGCGTGGCACTAAAACGGTTAAATGAGAGAATTTTAACCCTTTGCACTCGAGACGTTTCGCAGAATTTTTGGTGAATTTACGCACAAATTAATGTATAAAACTTTTATATTTTAACATTTTGTGTATCTTTATACCTTTATGAAGATAATTTCGTAAACATTAATCTTTGTAATTTTGCTTTGTATGATATTTTATATAACAATTGTCGAGATGCACGCCTGGTTTGTCGGGGCAAGTATCAAAATAGTATGTTGTTTGATGTCTTTTGCCGGGTTTATTTGTTTGAGAGTAGACTTTGCAATCCTTCCTAACTCCTCTTAGGAATCGAAAACTTTAAATCTAATAGTCCTTTTGTCACGACTGTGAAGTTCGGACTAACGCCGCAAATGCAGTCCGGTTCGTGATTGCGGACTAATTTCAGATAAGAAAATTTTATCTCCGTTTAAGGACGTTGTCGTGGTACAATATCGTCAATAGTTTTTGGATCATGTGCGTGGTAAGAGTATAGGAGCGAGTAGCGATATGAACGATCACCTTTGTTTCAATACTGTACCCGTGACAACATACGCATACAAATCTCATATATATGTATACACAAACACTATGAAACATTTTCACGTCTCGCAATTTGGCAACGTCGTTTATGCCACACAGTTGGACATACTGGGCTTGTTTACTGGATACAGCGTTTCAGTGTATACAGACTCAATGTATGTACAGTACAGCGTTGCTAAGTTGTTTCTGTTCGATTTGCCCGCGTGTGCTTTCTTCCACGATTTTTAATTTTTGCATTATTATAACTCAATAACGGGAAGGTCAATATATTTGTTGTTTTTTTGTCTAATTCAGAACAAAAACATTTATGAATTGTTAGTTTTTTGAAAGTTTCTGACTGTTAGTTTTTTTATTAGAATTAATAAAGTGGTAGAACCACTGCATAGCGCATATACTCTCCATGCTAATGACCCGAACTTTAATTAAGTTTATCTCGAATTAGAGGAGGTCAATCGATTTAAAATTTTAAGGATAATTGTATTATAATGTCCTCAATGAGTATTCTAAAATTTAGAATTTTCTGACACTATGCCCATTGCACGACAACTACCTTAAAGAGGTGTCATTCTACACTTCATAAGACTATACACAAAGAGCTTAGGAACCCAGGTCAAAAAACTAAACATAAATTGTCATTGCCGCGCATAGAGTTTCCGCATCAAACCAAGTGATGAGTGAGAGTCACCTCTCCAGTGCAAAGGGTTAAGAATATTAATTTCTCAGGAAAATCTAGAGCGATGTTTCGACACTTCGGTGCATTTATCAACCGCGATAACGGTTATATTATTGCAATAAATTCAAGATATAAAATCCGATGGAGCTCACATCAAGGTATCATTGTCCTCTTTGTTTATCGCTCTTCCCCGTGCGAGGATTCTAAACGGCTTTAACAGCCGACTCTTTCAAAATTACGTTCATTCAGCGAAGACGTTTCGCAATCTGCTGAAAGGGAAGTCCGATTGCGAAATCTCGATGAAATCTCCTTTTTCGCGATGATACCAGTTTCATTCACATTTTCTTGCCACACACTTCTGACTAACGCTCTTATCGCGGATTCCCTCGACGATTTTTCCACCGATTTTTCAATCATTGTCGAATAAGTGAAGAATACTATTATAAATAAAAGAAAAAGTAGTAAATCATACCTCGGACGAGGATTATTAATGAACATATTGATTTTTTGTATAATTCGCTTAATTTTCCGTTAAATTGCAAATGATTTTGCACCAAGGAGAAAAATAATTTGATTACGTAATTAAGAGTTATTAAGTAAAAAGGCAGAAATAATTTCGCAAGTTCTCGCTCTCCTTGAAAGCGTTAATAATAACTTAATTAATAGCGTTGCAGCATTCGGAAGCGATATTTCCATGCCCGCACCGAAGTGCAAAAAGGTGCCGCGTTTAATCCGTTGAATTTTCGCGCTATTCCGCTGCGCATTGCGCAATTGATTTCGCGCTTTTTTCGAACGAAGAAAGTAATTGACGAGGTTGGCTATTTCAAATGGCAATAACAGTTTGAAAATTCATACTTTACTGGGAAATACGTGAACAAATCTTCACTTTCTGCAAGGATTAAAGTTTAAACGAAGCATTTCGAATTTTCTGCGAGGTTTAAATTTGAATTATACCTTTGAGAAACTTTGCAAAATTTAGCAGGTCTTAAGAGTCAAATTTTACAATAATATTCCAAAATTAAAACTTCGTCTCTATCTTCGTTGAACTGTGCAGAAATTGAGCAAAAAGTATCAATAACAACAACGATCACTAACGACAAAATTTTGCAATTCTTACAAATTTGCAAGTACTTCAATAAGGACAAATTACATTTACGAGTAGATTGCAAACATTTCCAAAATACCGTGGGATGGCCCAAAGAAAATTTGCAACCCGGTGAAAGTAAGTTGCGTTAATTTTAATACTAGCGAATTTGCAAGAGAGTTGCATCGGTGCCGTCATTTGCACACGACGGCACCTCGATAAACGGTAATCGATCTATCGCATTAAATGACACGAGAGATCAGCACGGAAGATTGAGTTATAGGAAGCGATCGTGCAATTTTTTTGCACGCAGACTTCCTCCAGGTATATATCGACGTTCCAGTGTATCGTTTTACGCGCTGCGATTCTAATTAATTCCCGGGAACGGGAGACACCGATGGGAAACCTGACAGCTATCGAAGGCAACCTTCGATTTTTTTACAATTTTATTTTCTAACTTTTCATACCTGCAAAAATTTTCTCTCAATGTATCTTTTTTAACACTGCAACTCTCGATGATTAGTCTGATAAGTTGAAACGAGTTGAACAAACATATTCAAGGAAGATCTAATCGGAGGTTTTGCAACAAGGACACTAAAACTTGCACAGATTGCGCTACTATAAATTGAAGGCATTTCTAGAAAAAGATATAGAACCCGTTTTCTCGAATATCTTCGAGGATTCTTTAAGTTAATGCTCCTAATAAGTTTCACTTTTAATGCTTCAACTTCTGACGTGAAACGGCAGCGTTAAATTTCGCTAGGACACTGCAAATATGCAGAAAAATTCTGCCAGACGGACAAATACTCGAAACGTTAAAGCCTCGTCGAATAAAGCAACGAAAAACTTGTTTGCCGTCGGAGATAAGAATAAAGTAGCGGAACAGTGTCAGGAAGAATGTTTGCGAATAAAAAGTCACTTCACACAACAGTCCGGGCGAAAGTCGACGAAAATAGAAGCGCCGATCGATTCTGCGGTTTCGTGTTGGGCTACGAGGGGCTGACACATCTGTCACGACCTGACGGCAAACGAATCCAAACAAGTTCCGGGCGATTGGCGTCGGAACTGAATCCGATCGACAGTTTTACACGTGGCCTGTTCTCTTCTTTTCTCTCGACCCGTTTCCTTGCACGCCTATGCCCTCGTTGGTTTAATCCTGCGGTGGCTGCGTTGGAAAAGTCCATCGGAGTCGGTGGCGATTGAACTATGGCCTAACGCAGGCGTCGGCAACCTTTTTCGGGCTGCGACTTTTATTACTTTATGTACGAATGCATGCGTTTTCGAAAGGATGAGAAAGAATGGAAGAAAAAGAGAGATGATTGAGTGAGTGAGTGAGTGAGAGAGAGGTGTGAGAGTGAGACAGCGCGAAAAACAAAAGAGTTTGGGGAGGAGGAGGAAAGAAGCGCAACGCGCGACGGAGAGCAGTGAGAAAATGTACGCCAACGAGAACAAATGTATTATGGTGGAATATTTACTTGGCAGCTGAGGGGTAATTTGCTCTGATTCGCCCGACGGATAGGGAAATCCCTCTCCCTCACGCATTTGCAATTATGACGCGCTATTGGCAAGAGAGACCGGCACATTCGTTGCGTCGTCATGTGAACGACGAAAGTAGTGTTTTATTTTCGGTTGTCATTCGTCGATCTGTGGTTTCCAGGACCGACATGGTGGGGATAGGCGGTGCGAGAGCAATCTCCCCTTCCGTCTCAGCTGCTAAGTTACGGTTCCCCAGCTTTATCTGCTATCTCTTATTAAATATATTGTTAAATTAAAACCTACATCTGTCCGGAATTTCCTACATTTATTTATTTATTTGTTTATTCTTTTTAACGGGCAAATTTCCCTTTAGTATACATCGAAAAGCACCAATAATTACGGTAGGCATGACACTAGAATGTAAAGAAGAAAAAAATGGAAATGAAAATACTACACATGTCTCAACAAATGTTATTTGTTTAATTTGTTAAATTTAATGTGAGGGAAAGGGTAGATATTAACCTGTCAACTGCGTATGACGAAATATTTCGTTATACCCAGACTACTACATTAAATCCTAGATAAAAGCATCATGAGCTCCCCTCGATAAATGCATCATGACTATCCCCTCCACATAGGGGGATCCCCCTTGGCGAACCTCGACGCTCGACGAGGGAGCAATGTAACATGATACCACCCGAATGTATCGGCGAGGCAATACTAATTGGAGGGTCGGCCGTTTTCATTTTTGATTCTTTTTTTTTGAAACCTTTGCTAACGTATTCTTGAGATTTTTCTGATTAAAATGATACCAAACACGATATAGTTTGAATTATATTTACTTAATATTTAATATATTTACTTAGTATTTACATAATTAAAACATATCGTGTTTGGTATCATTGTAATCAGAAAAATCGCAAAAATACGTTAGCAAAGGTTTCAAAAAAAAAAGAATCAAAAATGAAAACTGCCGACCCTCCAATTAGTATTGCCTCACCGATACGTTCGGGCCGGTCCCCATGTAGATTGGACCTCTCTGTCTCTTTTAGTGTCTGTCTTTTTTTAAGCTCGCGCTCGGCTCGAGCCGTAATGTAAACACAGATTCGGCACCGGTACACGATAAGAGCACTGCTTTGCCCCCGAAATCAGTGCATTTATCGAGGGTTTACTGTACTTCAATGGGCATGATGATATTTTTCATCATAGAAATTAGCCGTAATATGTTGGACGCATTACGTTTAATGTAGTTCTTACCTATTAAATCCTAGTGTGGTTATATGCCATCATATTGTTCACGTTTTTGCAATCTGTGACTTCAGTAGTATTCACGGAAAACGGCGACTTTTGGCCGGAAAACTGTAGTATTGCTTTTGTTGGTTTTCTATGTCTCTACGAGCATAGTATATTTTAAACATACAAAAATCAACTGGTATATTTACTTCCTGGAATGCCTGCAAAAGGTTGCAGATGTATAGCTATGCAGTCTGCTTTATGTTATAACCAAAAAGGGTCCTTAGACCCTCGCTGAATTCTTTTAGACCTCACTCTGTGACTTTCACTCTTAGAGAGAAGACGTACCCTCTTCATATATTCGTAAAATAAAGTCTTGGTCTAGTCCATTAGTTTATAAACAAAGTGTTGTTATTTAAAACCCTAAAAACCAATAGCTTTGTGTATGACGCATTGCTTCAAGGAATATCACTCTGCGAAATAATTATTTAAATTCGTTCAAATAATTTGTTTGACATTGAAAGTATTTGATTTATATATTAAATATCATAAAATATTTTGTCGAAATACAATAAATAAAATCAATAAATTAAAAATGATTTTGCTTGTATTATTTGAGATGTGATGATATTACTCGTCACTTTGAAGGAAAAAGTGCCCATTGTGAAGCGAGTTGAACGAAAAAAATTTCCCTGATAAAGGTGAATTCTAACTCCGTGTTTTAAAGTTTTGTTTTTATTTAGGCAAACCGGAGCATCCAAATCTCTCTAGCTCGCGTTACACTGTTATTCTTTCTAATATTCTGGCTCAGCCGCTCTTAATCCTCGCAATACTGCGCTCGGGTCCGATCGGACCCAGATATAAGACACCTGCTTCGACTAACGTATCATCTAACACTATTCCTACCGAAACTTCACGTATACCTTTTCCTACCGCAACCGGTGAATTTTTCAAATGATAAATTTTACTCAGAAAATAAACAGTAAAAAAAGAAGCGAATATTGAAAAATGTATTATACGTATATTTGAGGAAAAGTCGTGAAGTTTAAAGGCGATTCAATTACGTTGTATATAGGAATTTCTAATCGAAATTTTAAAAACGGTCATTTGACCGGTCGTGGTAGAAATAGTGTTAAGTTGCGGCATTCGCTTTGATCGTAAGCATTCTGTTCCTCCGGCCATGATTTGTTTATTTTTTAGTGATACGAGACGAATATATCTCGTAGCATACAATGTGTGTATATACCTCGGTAAAATAGAATCGGATGAAACAGATAGAAGCCTGACGGATAGAAACATCCCTCATTGTCACGTCATTTTCAATTCCAACGCGCTATTGGCTGAGAAAGACGCACATTCGTTGCGTCGACACCTGAACCACAAAAGGATTGCTCTGTTTTCAGTTGTCATTCGTCGATCTCAGGTTTCCAGGACCGACCTGGTAGGGATAGGCGGTGCGAGCGACACTCTCCCCCGCAGCGCATATCGCGAGACTTCTCTGTTTTTGCGAGCTTTAGAGCTGGGCAACCGTTTCTTGGCAGCTGAGACGGAAGGGGAGATTGCTCTCGCACCACCTATCCCCGCCATGTCGGTCCTGGAAATCTCAGATCGACGAATGACAACCGAAAATAAAACACTACTTTCGTCGTTCACATGACAACGCAACGAATGTGCCGGTCTCTCTTGTCAATAGCGCGTCAAAATCGAAAATGCGTGAGGGAGAGGGGCGTTCCTATCCGTCGGGCGAATCAGAGCAAATTACTCCTCAAGTGCCTTGTTTCTGGTTCCTCACTATAAGAAAGCTAATGTAGCGGAGTAGCGAAAAAAAGTGAGGAGGATTGCTTGTATGTGAGGAGAGACAAATTAGAGGACAAACCTAAGATCGACGAATGACAACCGAAAATAAAACACTACTTTGATCGTTTACATGACGACGCAACACCACGTTCGTCGTTCACATGACGACGCAACGAATGTGTCGGTGTCTCGTGCCAATAGCGCGTGAAAATCGAAAATGCGTGGGGTAGAGGGGCGTCCCTATCCGTTGGGCGAATCAGAGCAAATTACCCCTCAGCTGCCAAGTAAATATTCCATCAGTATACCGTTTGGCTATGACAAAGAAGGCGCGGGGTATGAGGTACGGGGTAAGGGGAGAGTTTCGCTCGCACCGCCTATCCCCACCATATCGGTCCTGGAAATCTGTGATCGACTAATGACAATCGAAACAAAACACTTCTTTCGTCGTTCCCATGACGACGCAGCGAATGGGCAGCTTTTTAAGCCAGTCACGCGTTAGAATGAAAAATGACGTCAGAACGAGGGTTGTCTCTATCCGTCAGGCGAATCAGAACAAACCGGAGACCAGAGGGCTTCTCTTGGTTAATCAGGCTTTATCTAGAAACGTAAGCGGTCCGTAGTGGAACAGTGGCAAAGAGGGTGTCTCCATAAACGCACTTGCATTACTTTGCTTTCAACAGTATCCAAAGTGACTTTGCGGTGGAAGGATTGATTCTTTGAGAAGCACTACTTCCGTTCATTATTTCGGTTCATGTATTACCCATTTTTAATTTTTAATCTAAAGTATCAAACCCGCCTGATGTTGAATTGTAATAAATAATCATTTCTGACTAAATATTTTTATTTTCACTGGAAATAAAACGTTCTATGTGAATGCTTGGGAGTAAAATATACTTGAAATAAGAAAAAAGAAAATATATACCGGGTGGTCCACGCAACGTGTGCACCGTTATAACTTTCAAAATATGCGTTGCACGAAAGAATGCTATATACATAAGTTACATGGTTTAAAAAGGTACACTATGTAGTGCGTTAATTTTTTTTATAGATGGAGGTATTTCGGAGATTTGAAGGTCAACTTTGCTTTTTTAAAGTTGACCTCTATACTTTTTATACCAAAATGTGGTAGAGTATCGAATTGTAAGTAAAAAATGATCAATGCAAGTATACGTGATTAGAGTTGAAAAATTGTAATATAACCGTTGCAATATGATTACGCAAATAGTAATTTATAACGTTTAGACATTAACACTAGGACTTTCTGATAAAAAGGTGGTTTTTGATCGTGAAAGAAGTCCTTATTTGTCAATATTCAAAAAAGTCTCCGTCCCCAAAGAGTTAATGTTAGTCATCCAACAGCTTGCACTCAATTGCAACAGCTCAAACTAAAAGCAATAATTCAATGTATTATATTCCGGCCGATTTGAGCCTCAAAGACGTCTTACTCTTCCGGCACAAGAGTCCCAATTTGTCGGGCAATAAATACCGATTTATGCGACAAACCAGTTTAAAGAGCCGTCTCCAGGCAGGACATGAATCCCGAGCGCAAAAAGTTCCGTCTCTTCCGCGTTAAAACGACAATGATAACACGGCATTGAACCGCTACGTGACAAGAGGACTCGAAAAGCGATATGCGCGTGATTCGCGTTGGCGGAAGTCCCACTGAATTATGCTCACGTATGTACACTTCGACGAGCATGCGCGGAAATGCATCTTAATGCGTTGCTCGATTTGTTCGAACGACTTCCTTCAAAATTTTAAATGAAATTAGAAAGGCTACAGCAGGATGAGTGATAAAAAAAAACTGTGTGCCAAGTTTTAATCCGACATCTTGGCCGGGAGGGCAGTTTAGTAGGATGCCATAAAAGGAATAGAAAATCTAATGTGAAGGCGTGGACTTAACTATTGGTGGCTGTTTCTACTCGTGGCAGGCTTACGTCGATCTAGTTAACGAAACCTTTGGTCTATGTATTTAATTTATTGCAATTATTGCTCGAAGGACCACCTCCCATAAGGGTGGAAATATTTAGAGATGTACTGACTCTATTGGTTACTATTTATTTAATGTTTATGGCACTTTACAAATGATTGAATTACAAACTGATGTGTAACTGTGTATTGTGAGGGTGTGGCACTTGGGCAGCAAACTATGGCTACCACCAAGCAGTGCCACACCACACACTTTGGTTCAAGAATGGCCCGAATGGCTAAAAAATGGCAATGTTATGGGCGAACACTTGCCCTTTTATGTGTTGAGAGGCGTCACTGCACTCTCCCACTCTTCTCTTCCTGACCAATCAGGAGAGCCCGATATTTCGTGGGTGCACTGACGTCTCCGTTCAAGGGGTGCGAGAACATCGGCAACATCGCAAATTTTCTGAATCCTACTCCTCCACCTTCGACCAAGTAACGGTAAAGAAGGGGAGGTCGGGATGCCCTGGGTCTGAGCGTCTTTCCGGTCTAAGGGTCGCGGTCCGCTCGAAACAATGACACCTGGGCCGCTTTGCCGATGTCCCCGGGACCATTATAAGGGAATCACTATTCAAATCCATGAACAAAGAAGCAAATTAATATAAACTCGCCAGCGAGGATGGTTCACGGATTGGGCCCACCGAAGACCCGAAGGCAACCTTCAGTGTGCCCCGAAATTAATTAATATTTCGGAAATAGTGGCCTTTGGTGCATATAATACAATCCGGCATATTTAGGGTGTAAGCCCCAACAGTGGCTGTTGTCAGAATTCGTAATGATAATGTTAAATAACAATACACACGTACACACACCAATAATTAAAATATAATAATGTGGTATATATCCATATGCGTGTCGGTGTGTATGGCTGAAGGATGTGGTAAAGTGAGGGACCAGAAACAAGGCACTTGGGACGGAAGGGGAGATTGCTCTCGCACGGCCATCCCCGCCATCTCGGTCCTGGAAACCTGAGATCGACGAATGACAACCGAAAATAAAACACTCCTTTCGTCGTTCACATGATGACGCATCGAATGTGCGGATCTCTCTTGTCAATAGCGCGTCAAAATCGAAAATGCGTAGGGGAGAGGGATGTCCCTATTCGTCGGGCGAATTAGAGCAAATTACCCCTCAAGTGCCTTGTTTCTGGTCCCTCAGTATATGAGTGAGCTGCGAGCGGTCGAGAAAATGTTTACGTCGAAGCCACGACAAAAGAGAACCATAAAAATATAAGACACTTTGCATCTTGACAGCGTGAGAGAAACTTACATATGTCATTCTCCTTACTTTATTTTTATATTAACAAATAAATAGCATGATATTAAATAGTATATATATTGAGTAAATACAATAGAACAAGTAGAATACAAATGAAATAAATAAAATGTTAAATAACTAAAGTAACAAATTAACTAAGAAACGGCTAATGATTATTAATGATGTACTAAAATTGATCTGTATCGTACAGTGTCTGAGATGTGCCTCTAACTATGTCTGTAAAATGACCTTTTCAAAAACCTTTCGGGAGCACCATCTCCCCAATTTTTCTCCATGTCTCGCTTCTCTGTGGGACGATATTTTTCTATGAGTACTACAGTAGTTATGGGATGAATTGAAAATATCGGTTTGTGTCTGCCCGATAAAGGTTAAATGTCAGTAAATCTGGAGTATTTCTTTATAGTATAGTGCCCCGTTTCAAAAAAGAAAAAAAAAGAAGATTGTATTAGATGAAGGGATTTCGTAGGCACGGGCCTGAATGGCCTGTACCCACGTGTCGTCTGCCTAGCGACAAACGCCGATGCGTAGCTTTTTTACGCAGTCTGATTCGATCATCTTAGTGAGACGGATGTCGTGCCTTTATTACTCTTATTACCGTTATTATTATTATTATTATTAATATTTTTACTATTACTCATATTACTACATATCATTATCATCAAATATATATACTCTAGTTTTGTTTAATTTGTGCTGTGTATGTGTTTCCTTTTATTTAATACCTTACTACATATTTTAATAACCCTTACTACAATAGAAACTATATGTTTACACGGTGGACCTCCCAGTGTTTACGATTAGCACTAATAAGTCCTTTTTCATTTACTTTCAGAAGCAGAGAGGAGAGACCATCCAGAATGGTTCTAACCGTGACCGAGGACACACCGGCGGATATGCTGGCCGGAAGTATGGAGCTTCTGGTCCAATTACCCCGCGACCATCATCTCCAGACGCAGAGGGTCACGGTGCAAAGAAGGTAATTAATATAGACTGATTAAATCCATTGACTGCAATTAATCCTTTGCGGTGGAAATTATTTTTCCAATTTTTCATCAGCTAAGCCAAAATAATTTAAAAAAAATGTTCTACTGTTAATTATACATTTTTATTTAATAAGTGGAATATCTATAGGTACAAAAGAACATTTATGTGAAGGTACAGAATTGTTGTTAAATTGCAAAGTCGAAATTTAATACATTACACCAGAAAGCTGTGACAACTGTAGCTGGACATAGAGCTGCAAAGGGTTAACTTGACTTAATTTGAAGTTAACCCTTAATTAATCGAATAATTATGGTGATTCGATCGTTTGTAGACGAAATGTTGATAAGGGACCGGAAGTAATATCTGTCGAGCCTTCAAACTTGTAGAAAAATTTCCGAGAAGCGACGGTAGACTAGAACTCGGACCTACTGATTCCAAACCAAAATCCTTTACTTGTTTACACACCTTAGCCTCGATGACTTTTTTCTTATTTTTTACATTCTTTCTGCTTTAACTGCTTCGATCATTTCGCCTAAGATCTACGGTTTCAGGAGGATTCCGAGCCACCGAAGATATGATATATTAAATGGTAATTAAATGCCAGAAGTGACGGGGGATTTGAACTCGCTCACTGATTGCAAGTCCGAGTCTTTACTTTTTTACCCACCATAGCACCTTAACATTTTTACCAAAATTAAGTAAATTTCCCCGCCATTAAAGCAGTTAAACCACTCATCATAATTCAATAACCCCAAACAATTGTCCACAAGAAGGAGTGGAAAGATAGCAGGAAACCTGAACAAAAAGAATTCCGCGAAGCAGATTAGAAACCTGCGTTCGCCCTTACGATTTCTCACAGTGTTTTTCCACTCTCTGTCAAATCGAACGTACGCCTTAACGATTATATTGCACATAGGATCCGTCTAACGGCATGGCGTGCTGGAAATGAAATCGATTGACCGCAGAAAAATGGCTTGTCGGCTCGTTACACTAGATTTACTCTTGCTCGATCCTTCGTAAATTAATCTAACGGTCGGATTGGCAGATTAGTCTCTGTGCCTCCTGAATTCGCGTGGCTCGAATCATTGCAATCATCGTGCCAGAACACCGTGACCATCATGCTCGTGATTAGCCTGATGATGCATCATTGGCTTTCTTGTTTTATTGGGAGTAATTGGTGGAATTTTCTATCTTTTGGCTGTGTCGTTTGTGCAAATATCGCAGTCAGCCTTTGTGAACATCCTACCCACTTCACAGGATCTGTTTCGCATTACAATTAAATTACCTAAAGGAAAGTGCGATCTCTTTGAAAATTACTAATGCTCCTTACGACTGTTTAAAACAATTCGACCACAATGAAGCCGTTTTCTTTGAAAGTGATGTAAGTCCACTTTATATTAGGGGAGAGTTGCCAAATGTGTACTGGTCACCTAAATCGTACCAGCTCTTTTATTTAAAAATTAATGCATTTTGATGGCTCCTGGTGGTAAAGATATGAACTTTTACTTATGTCAATAAAGTAGGACCAAAAAGTCATTCGCATGAAGTGTTGTTTTGTGAATGGCAGAAGCACAAAGAAATCGGGTAAGTCTGATGTTAATTATAAACGATTTTAATCGGCTGAATTTAATATAAATCTACAGTTTCTGAGGTAGTCTTATATATTTTTGAAAACTAGCTATGTTATATTATTTATTTCTATTTAGTTTATAAAACATGCTGATAATGTTTTAAAGTTAGCTTCAATTATTTGGCGGGACGTCTTTTTCCTAAATCGTACCAGTACTCAAACAAAGAAAAATTGATTTCATGCCTTCAACCAACACCGCTGCTCCAGGTCTCATAGAAGTGAAGAATGAAAACGATTGGTTCTGTTTTCATTGCAATAATTCTTATTTAGAAAACATGATCCAATGCTTAACACTAGATTTACGGAAGCCGTCAAATTGACGGGTTCCTAGTTGCCTTATAAACATTTCTCAAATTTACAGAGAAGCTGTACAGTAGATATTTCACGCGTATTTTATAATGCAATAATAACTTAACGTATTACCATCTTTGCCGCTTACTCCTTCTTTTTCCAAAGTCCTTATTTAATATCTTGCAATGTAACAGATTTCACGCCCGTAAATCTAGTGTTAAAGTACCAAAAGTGGGTACATGAGGCTTGTGGAGGAGTTTCGAAAGAAGACAATATTTATTATTGTCCTAATTGTATTTAAGTTAAGTAGTGTAATATTACATTTTCTTTTTATGTTGTTTTGTATATTAAACTTAAATTAAAGTCAAAATACAGTTTCTCTTACGATTTTTTTATATCTTTTTAATCCAGCACATGAGGTACGATTTAGGATACCGGTTGCCTAAATCGTACTGTTTGCATGATCTTATAAAAGTGGTCATATCACAATGATCTATCAATAAATATTTAAAAAATCATATTATATTGCAACTTCGATAGTTAATGCATAGATGCAAAACATAATATTTGCTAAAATTCCTACTAAAGAATATGTAAACTGCCTTCGAAATTAAGTCGTACGCATTTGGCAACTCTCCCCTACATGCAGATATTTGTAGTAAGTGGCCGAGATAATAAGCGGGTTTTATATATATATATATATATATATATATATATACACAAATCTATACATTACACAGATACATCTATTCGTTTATTTCAACCCTCATTATTTTTCTGTAATTTTCACTTCAGTATCTTTTTGTATGGACATATCTTTTCATATACAACCTATTGTTACTGAAAATTTCCATGAAACCCAATAAAAGCGATATTAATTGCGCACTTTTTCTCGCTCTAGTAATGAAGCAATTAATTTGTTAAAATTCCGTCGATCTACCGGTCATTGTTCTAGAAAAATGCGCTCGTTCGTTAAGGGTTAACACTAAACCTACCATGGCGGTCAAATGACCGCTTTCTGATTTTTTTCTAAAAATTCCCCAAATTGATTGGGCAGCCATTCAGTAAATATTTTAGGTCTATCGTATAAAACAAACATTACTTAACCGACCATCTTTTTCACCTCTTCAAATCTCATTTTCCAAAGTACATATTTCGTATATTTCAATACAGCAGATATAAAGCCGGTAGGTTTAGTGTTAATAAACTAAAATTCCAAAAGCGTTGGCGACAAAAAGCCTGATAATAAGCTACCGGCCGGTAAAGATTTAAGAACATCAATCGCGCAAAGTGATTCAAAAGCAGGGCACAAATCTTCCAACTATATTCTCGCACGACATCCACCATGAAGGATGTCACGTACTTTCGATAGCTGTCTATTACGAGATCAATTAGACGTTGCGAAACGGCCAGTGAATTAATTACTGTAGCAGGGAAGACAGGACGAGGAGAAGGGAGAAAGTGAAAGAGAAGACACGTCGTTTCGAGGAGAAGTGAATTATTAACGCGTTAAACGTAACACATTGCGTAAGACCACTTAGGGAGTCCAATTGATCTGTCGTAAGAGGAGATTGGATGTTGGTGAGGTGGATTTCAGCCAGTTTGAACGGCTCTTTCATGCTTTTATTACAGTTTTCTCGTGCAAATTGCTCCGTCCTTTCGAAAATCGATGGATGCTACGAGTTGTGTGCTTCTTGGGGATCTCGCACGCGTAAAAATATAAAAAATCACGGGAGTACAGTGAGCACTGACTTTTTATTAGGCAAGAATAATCCCAGATTCAAAAAATGTCCAAAGTCAGTTAAAAATTCAAAGCAATAAATTTTACGCAGAAATAGACAATTTTCTTAGCGCTTCAAACTTAACGAAATTCTTTGCAGAACTGAAAGTCTAAATTGAACCTAGGTTGAACAAAAATGAAGAATGGCGATGATGCAGTGAGCACTGATTTTTTATTCGGCAAGAATAATCTCAGAATTAAAAAATGTCCCAAGCGAGTTAAAAATTCAAAACAATAATTCTGTGCAGAAATAGACAATTTTCTTAGCGCTTCAAACTTAAAAGAATTAATTGCAGAACTGAAAGACTTTAAATTGAGCCTACGTTGAACAAAAAATTAAAAATGGCGATAATTCAGTACGAACTGGTTTTTTATTAAAGTGAAACAATCGCAAAAATGAAAAAGCGTCCCAATGACTTGAGACTTCAAAACAGAAATTCTCGAGAGAAATACAAAATTTTCTCTGACTGTAAAACTGAAAAGAAAATTTAATTGCAAGATTTAGCGTTTTTCAACTGAATCTACGTGGAATAACAAGTGAAGAATGAATAAGAACAATCACAGAACTATAAAATCACGGCAGTGACTTAATACTGATACTTGGGAATAAAGTAAAGATACTTTTCATTAATTAACTAAAACACATATAACATAATTTATTAATTAAGTACAATACACTTAAATGTAATCATGGTCTTCTGCCGCATCACAAATTTTACACAAGATTTGTTCTTTCTGAGCCCATAATCTGTTGGGTCTTGAAAATAAACTTGATACACTTCTTCCCAAATAACTAAAACACACGTAGCATAATTTATTGTTTAAATACAGCAATTTTCAGTACAATCATAGCTTTCTATCAGATCACAATTTTTACACTTATCTATCAATAAAACAACAACTCAATTACATATCTACATACATAGACACATATACGAGAAAACAATAACAACACACTCAACCATCGACATTTCAAATAAAAAATAACCAATTTTCCCAGTATCCAAAATTAAAGCAAAAGTTCTGTGCAAAAATAAACAATTTTCCCAATGCCTAAAATTAAAACAAAAATTCTGTGCGAAAATAAACAATTTTCACAGAGTTCCAATTAGGAAACGAATCCTTTGCAAAATTCAAAGTCTTTGGGTTGAGTTGAGGTGGAATAAAAAATGAAGATTGATGAGAATCGAGCGCGCACCAATTTTTTATAAAAGAAGAGCGATTCTTCTAACGATCTTGCGAGATTTGACAAATGTTAAGTGGCACGACACGTAATAACATCGTCGATCATCGTAACGAGGACTCACGGAGAAAGTTTGCGTCGAGCAACGGTATTCCGAATTCAGTTTGCTTCCCGTTAAAATTCGACGTGGTGTATTTAATTCATTATCAGCCCGTAAAACAAACAAAACGACGGAATAACGTAATTTACATGATGTAACACCTCAAATCGTCGACTTCGAATCTTCAACATTTTTGCCGGCTTGCATAACATTTAAGCAAATGTTAAATCAAAGATTTAACTTTAACAAATTTTATACAGTCTTTCGAATGGAAATATAAATTAAACTTCAGACAGTAAAAAATGGAATTTTCAACGACCTTAAAATAATTCAAAGCAAATCGTTTACATTGGATATTTTACAGATATAATAAAAATTATTGAATAGACGGAAAAATTGCGGAATTAAAAAAGAAACTTATTCTATATTTTACAAGTACGAACATATAAAATAAGTATAGTAGAAGATTTATGATTCGCAGTTTTCACTCTTCGACAATTTCCATTTTCTTTATCGTCGATAATTTGCGATCATGAAACCAACATCCGCCTTTCTACGAGCTTCCATCGACGTAATAAACAATTGTTTATTCGACGTGAAAAAATCACTAAGACATTTCCCGATTTGCGTCTTTTCATAGATATGAAGTAAGGATCGCTTTAATTGTTGGTTTTTCCGGAAAAGAGACATCGTAATCGAAGATATCGGCGATTCGCTTCTCCAGAAATTGGGTTTCTATGTCGCGCACGCTTATCTGTTCGTCGTGTGATTCTTTTTCTATGGGATAGATTTCTCCGAGGTTTGATCAAAATGTCTCCGCCTTTGTTCTGAATATTTTCTTCGGCTTTCTTCAACAATAATTTCACCCGCTACGAATAATAATACTTTCAATTGGAATTTTATAACAAGTTTGTGGTAGTAAGATCGAAGAGGAATTTTAATCCATTACCCTACGATTTCATTTCTGACATTGTGTGCCATTGTTAGGTGTAATCTCACAAAAATAGAAAATTACTAGTTGTTTCTTCTATATCAAACACTTCGAAATAAGACAATTACGCTGCGGATTTTTATGGAAATTTAAAGTTTGATAAACGCTGCTAATAAAGAAGAAATTAAGTAGAGGACTCTGTCTCCCGCTAAATGCTACGACGAATACCGTATTTTGGATACTTCAGATATTTGTTTTGTATTACATGCTTTTTGTGTATTTCAGAAGTGTTAAATTTGTCATAAATGCATAAAAATCAGTAGTCAACTGATAATATAAAAATAATTTTATGCTGTCGTATATCGTCAATTTTTACAACTAAACAATTTTTAGGACATCGCAATTCTTTTTTGTTCCAATTCCTACGCCACGAGTTTCTCTCGGTAATGGTAAAACAAGGGATAGAAAACGAAGCAGATTAATTGCTGTACATACGAGCAAATTCGTAAATATTATCTCTCAAAATTCATGAGTCGCATTGAATTTACATTCAGTTTCGAGTATAGAATTCCTCTCAAAACACATTGAGCTGTAGAAATTGAACAACAATTTTATCAGAGAATAATTGAATTTCGCGGTAATTTAGAGGCGAATTCTGGAGCAGGTTTTCTTAGTCATTCAAGTTTTTAAAGACTTCCTGGACTTCGTCTGTTCTCAGCACGCCGATGATGGACCTCCTGGTGCAGATCACGACGGCCCACAAATTGGCGGCTTCGAGCTACACCCTGCAAGCGATTGGAGAACGCGGCTTGGTTCTACCTCATCAACCCAATACTCCGATTGGCGCGTTGGATGCACTTCAGGTACTTTGTCAGAGTGATCGTTTCGTTTTTACTTCACCTTTTTCTATGGTGTTGCACTCTTGCAAGAAGGAATTTCTTACGAGAGGAAATAAGGGGTAGGAGGAGAAACTATCCTGCAATTGAGAAACTGGGAGATGAGATTCTTAGGTTCTGAAGTTACGAATCTAACCTCAAAGGATGGCCAACACCTTTTGCATACCATATGCAACTTAACCCTCTATGGGTGCGTGTAACTTTGAAGTGACACAAGACAAATCTAAGCTTTTAGTCTTCAAAGTCAATTTTTTAACTTTGCCAAATATTACGATTTAGTTCTTAAGACTATTCCTACCACGACCGGTCAAATGACCGTTTTTAAAATTTCGATTAGAATTTCCTATATACAACGTAATTGAATCGCCTTTAAACTTCACGACTTTTCCTCAAATATACGTATAATACATTCACATTATAATACATTTTTCAATATTCACTTCTTTTTTTACTATTCATTTTCTGGGAAAAAATTATCATTTGACAAATTCACCGGTTGCGGTAGGAATAGGTATACGTGAAATGACGGTAGAAAAAGTGTTAACCCTTTGCACTCCTAGTGTTTGTTTGCTTAAGAGTGCAGCAACTCCGAGACATTTTTACTTTGGAGCATGTGAAAAATGAACTTCTGTTGTACTAATAAAAAAGGTCTTAATGTTATTATTAATGCATTTATTTGATTAATTTAGTTTGTGATAAAATAAATGGAGTTTGACATTATCTTTTGTAATTCACAATAGTGTGATATTCGTAGAAACAATCTCCCATATGCATCCGCGGCTTATTTGGACATGTGTCGCAATATTCGGTTGTTTCACGTGTCTTCCGGAATTACTTTTCCGCTTAGAACGTACTACACAGTCCTTTTTTGTATCTCTTCGCATTACATGAAGTAATTTCATTGAACAGGAAAAAACTTCACTTTGTAACCGTTTTACAGTTTTTCTCCGAATAATCCAGTGGCGCAGTAGCGGCGCCTTCGGAGTTAGTGAACTGATAACAGATGGCGCAATAGCGGCGCCTTTGGAGTGCAAATGGTTAAAGATCATGAAATTCTTTACAACTTAATGTTTCAAAATCACGTTAAATCTACTTTATTTATAATAGTATTTTTATGTATATCTTCAGATGCCACAGAAAATTCGGCCTGTAGAGAGTTAACACATTGCACGCCGGCTAAATATCAGCCGCGAAATTTGTTATATTTGATAAATAAAGAAACCCCACGGGTGCCTGGACCGGTTGCAAGTCCTTCTCTTCCTAAGAAAGGGTAAAGTGTTGATTAGCGCGCTGCGTTTCGTCCTGGGCCTGTTCGTGGAGACTCGTCAGTAGGGCTGACCAAACAGGCCCTGCCCTAGACGCCGTGCCCCAGATGGGACGATGGCATCTGTTGATCGATCGTATATATAGATACCGATCGTCGTTGAACAACTCGCGAGAGCGATCCATCGGTGGACACGAGGGTCTAGCGGACGATCTTGGAACTAGAGACTTAGGCGTAATGGCGACCGGTAGATCGGTGGTGGTGCTCGGTAGGTCGAGCCGCCACAATAATGTTGCCATTTAAATCAATATGAAATATAAAGCATTAACCGTTTGAGTGCCACGCGTCTTTGCTGTTTCCCCGTCCAAAAGTGCCAACGAGCGCTTTTTCGCTTGTCGTATTCCTCATTCAAAAGCCCAAGCGGCGCGATAGCGCTTGTCTTATTCTCCGATTAAAAATGCCAAGAAGCGCTATTGCGCTCTTTTCTGCTCTTATTTTTGTACATTTTAATAACATTTGCATCCAAATGTTACATTGAAATTAAAGTTCGTCCTTTTATCAGCTGTCTCATTATTTTATTTTTATCTAAAACGGAATGGTAGTCGTAAAGTCGCGCATCGACAGAAGCCGAGCGTGTGCTGGTTGTCGGTTTCGCAGCCTAGAGCGCTGGCACTTTTCGAGCGAAACAGAAGAAGCGCAAAATCGCTTCTTGACACTCAAACGGTTAACTAATGCATAATTTAAACGAAATAATTCAGTGGTACCTCGACATACGAGTTTAATTCGTTCCGTAACCTTGCTCGTATGCCAAATTGCTCGTATCTCAAAGAAAAACACGATAATTATATGTTGCTGTTAAAAGTTATGAAATTTTGCAAATTCGGAAGTTTCCGTAGTCTTCCTAATGTCGATCGTCTCTTCACAATTGAGTTTTGTTTGCCATTTTCAATTAATTGATCTGCCAGTACCATCCGAAACTCAAGAAAGAACAAAATCTTCTTTACTTTCAATATATTTCATACTTGCAAAAATACAACTATGGATCTTTATGTATTATCCTTGAGCTTGAGCATTTTGGATGTGGGAAAATAAACATGTGGTAACTTTGCAACAGTATGCATTTAAGGGTTAAATTCGAAAAACATATCCCAGTAGTTTAAATGAACATTATTTTGTGATCTATTGTCCCGTTAGTCTCGAAAGGGTTGAAGGACGGTATCATTTTCTTTCTCCGGGTTAATAAATTTGTTTAAATTTTCGAATTTTCGCATTCTTGAACAAAGGGTTAAAGCAATAGCTCCTAGGAGAAATAAGCGTAGCAATTAAAGCCGAAAAACACAAAATCAAAAAAAAAGAATAATAAAAACTCATCAAACTGTACCAAGTCTTTTATGAAGTCGCCACTGCAGTTACACGACTCCAGTAAGTTATACCAGTATTATCATACCTTCAGTTATGAGCCAACAAAACATTCGTAGCTCCTCCGCAATATAACCGCACCATGGAAAAAAGGAAATTGAACCGAAACATCGAATTCCGCAAAGTCTGCCGATCTCCTCGCATTAAGAACGATCGCATTAGCTCCGCTAGCCATGAGATTGCAATCCGCCGACAAAACCGTCCGTTTCTTCGTCTCTGCTCGTGCAGCTTGTAATTCGAGGCGATTTTCTCGCGTGTGTCGCATAAATTTTCTACGTCAGGTCGTACTTTCTATCGGACATCGTCCTGCGACAGTTTGCCCGAACAGACCGCGAGAAGAAACGCAAGAAATGGCCCTTGCTTTTTGTTGGCTGAGAGTGGACAGATTTCTCTGCTTCCTTCGACGTTCTTTATGCCTCTTTTTTTGTCACTGTTGCAGGTCAAATTGCTGCCGAAGCAGGGCACCTTTGTACCGCGGAAAATGAAGCAAGCGAATCAACCGTTCGAAACGACTTTCAGGTTGCAGGTAAGGGAATATTGATCGTTACTTGGAATTGTGAATGTTAATTGATAACGTTAACTACCATTTTTAATCGCTGAGTATTTGAAAAGGTCGAAATAAAAATTGCGCGGCGCACCGCATTAGCATAGTTTGACGGCGCTAATTAGGTGATAAAAAATTCTTAAAATATTTGAATCAAAGCACTTCCCAGTTATGATCCACGGCAATACTGAAAGATAAACGCTTCAGTGATTTGAATTCGAAAGAAATTATTCGTACATTATCCCAGTTACAAGTAACAGAAGTTTAATCGTCAGACTTTGAAATCTCAAATATAGAAAAATAAAATACACCTATTAAATGTACAGTCATAAAATAATGAAACTTTATTTGACAATTCTCAGAATTGCAGAGTGCTGTACTAAGCTCCTAGAAAAATAAAATCCTCCCTGGTCGTATAAAAAAAAAACGAAGTAAAAATTGTGCAACCGCTTCGAAGATTGCAGAGAATCGAGAAAAAGAAAGCACGTGGAATTACGTGGGTAAAGCAAGAATTTCCAACAGTTCATTCTTGAAATTCAAACGCACAATTTCCACCCGTAATGCCCGACATGTATCTGCGGTTGATCGTGAAGAGATCGGTTAGCGATTACGGTGATTGTGCAATTGCTGCAGGTGCATCTACCGAGGAATCAGTTATACGTATCTCGAGTCAGCCCGAAGATGAACCTGGGGGACATCCTGGAGGAAGTTTGCCGCGAAAAGAATTTGGACAAGAATAAATACGAACTTCGACATCCAGGTAAATGATATAAAAGAATTTATAATACATAATCTCGTGTAAAAGAAAATCTGACTAAGAAATCGTTTCATGTCGGTACAGTTATTGTTTAATAAGGAAGATAATTATATTTATTTAAATCGGTTTCACATATTTTATTAATTGTCTCTTGTTGATTTTCTGTGGATTAAAGTTTTCTATTTTATATAAATATTAGTCAGATATTAGCTTATCGGCAAATATTTAGATTTTAGATAATGTATTTAAAGTCATTTGCGGATATTTAATCGCAAAGAAAGTTTCTGGAAAATAATTTCATTAATTTGCATAGTTATGAAAGTTATTTGGAAGAATAAGAAAGAGGAATGTAGAATTCTAGTTTACAGTTATGTTACAATTAGAGAGACATAGATTAGAATAATAATTTAATTAGAAAACAAATTAATCTCAGTAGACAAATAATTTAGAAACCTCATCAGTCCGATTAATATATGTAATAACGTTTATTTACTCAAATATATGCAGTCGAATATCATTACAAATATATTGAACGTCCAAGTTCGCCAGGCAACGACGAAATTTCAGTGACTTTCCGCGAAATGTCGACTTTATTAAAAATATCGTTAAATGTTAATTAAATCGTTGGCGTAAAACCGATTCCGAACAGACCGGAATAAAAATTTCGTTATCTCGCTTTCGAGCGTGCCTGGAAAACGAGTCGGTGTTTTAATCGCCCGATTATTTATTGCCACGGAAAACATTACGAAAGTACAACGACGGAAATAGATCCGTATATTCGTCAGACTAAACGTTTGATATTTAAACCGGTAGCACGAGCCCGGTTGCTGTTTTTAATGAATTTTCTCCGTTGCGACAAGTTTTGTCGCCCTGACAGTTCCTGCATGGGTGAATATCATATTGCTGTTTGCTAAACGCGACATGCGCCTGTTATTGGAAGAATTAAATGTGGAAGTTATTTAAAACTAAAGCTACCGGCGTTAAATCTATCGTATTTCAATATATTAAATAAATACTTTGAAAAAGGAGGAACCAAGAGGTGGAAAAGATGATCGATTCGGTGCTTTATGTTTTTTGCGATGGACGTAAAATACTTAATCTATGATTCTTCTGTAAACTTGAATAATTTTTGAAAATAATTGTATGCCAGTCAATTTGACTGGTTTGGTAGTTCTGATGTCTTGTAATGGTGTCTTTGTAATATCAATTAAATCAACCCTAAAACTACCAAGTTGGTCAAAATGACCGGTTTTCAATTTTTTTTTAAAATTCCCTTCAAAATATGAATACAAATAGATATTGCACAATGTATAATTGCATGTAACTTTCATCTAACGAAATATAAAATGTATTAGGTGGAATAGCCTTGGTGTTAATTAGATTGACTTCTGAAGTAAATTATTTATTATTCGATGGCCAAGCAAATGTCGTCATTTAATGCTCTTAATCATTTTTGGGGACATTTATTATAAACATAAAGAGTTACGATTCAATCAAGAGCTTTGACAATTACATTTTGAAAAATTCGTAAATTGGAGTTGATAGATTTGGCTTATGAACGGCATTATAGTCTTTCTAAAGATATATCAGTGATGCAATTATTTACTAATTAAACAGGGTTAATTGTCGAGAAAATATTCCTTTGTTTCGGAGAAAATAACGGATATAATAGTGTAGGGAAAGTGTGAATCTGACATGGACATATTCCTTCAAGATAAGACTGCTTCAAGCTAATTGTAAGTGCAGCCATCAACTATTCTAATTAAAAGCCTCCTGTTAGAATTTTCTTAATACCATAGCCCACTGCTCCTGTAAATCTCTACTGGTTGAGATTGTTGCATATTTTAAAACAAAGAAAATTCAGACAGTAGCTATAGCCCAGTATAGATATATTTCTTTGAGATTTTCAATATCTTCGATCCAACTGCAGCCATCAAATATATTTCTAATTAAAATCCTCCTGTTAGAATTCTCTTAATATTATATCCCACTGCTCCTATGAATCTCTAGTAGCTGAGATGGCTAAATTTTTATAAACAAATAAAGTCCTGACGAAAGCCCAGTACAGATATATTTCTTTGAGATTTTCAACATTTTCGATGCAACTGCAGCCATCAAATATGTTTCTAATTAAACTCCTCCAGTTGGAATTCTCTTAATATTATATCCCACTGCTCCTATGAATCTCTACTAGCTGAGATGGTTAAATTTTTATAAACAAATAAAGTCCTGACGAAAGCCCAGTACAGATATATTTCTTTGAGATTTTCAACATTTTCGATGCAACTGCAGCCATCAAATAAATTTCTAATTAGAATGCTCCAGTTAGAATTCTCTTAATATTATATCCCACTGCTCCTATAAATCTCTACTGGTTGAGATTGTTGCATATTTTAAAACAAAGAAAATTCAGACAGTGGCTATAGCCCAGTATAGATATATTTCTTTGAGATTTTCAATATCTTCGATCTAACTGCAGCCATCAAATAAATTTCTAATTAGAATTTTCCAGTTAGAATTTTCTTAATATTATATTCTACTACTCCTATAAATCTCTACTAGCTGAGATGGCTATAATTTTATAAACAAATAAAGTGCTGACGATAGCGAAAGCCCAGTACAGATATATTTCTTTGAGATCTTCAACATCTTCGATCTAACTGCAGCCATCAAATAAATTTCTAATTAGAATTTTCCAGTTATAATTTTCTTAACCCTCTATGGGCCCGTGTAACTTTGAAGTAACATGAGACAAATCTAAACTTTTATTCTTCAAAGTCAGTTTTTTAACTTTGCCAAGTATTCCAATTTAGTTCTTAAAGATTAACAAATTCTTTACAATTTAATGTTTCAAAATCAAGTTAAGTCTACTAATTATAATAGTATTTCTATGATTTTCTAATGTACCATTGTACAACTGATCTTCAGATGCTACAGAAAATTCGGGCTATAGAGGGTTAATATTATATTCTACTACTCCTATAAATCTCTACTAGCTGAGCTGGCTATAATTTTATAAACAAATAAAGTGCTGACGATAGCGAAAGCCCAGTATAGATCTGTTTCTTCGAGATCTTCAGCATCTCACCTTCAAGATCTTCAAGCCAACCGCAACCATCAAATAAAATTCTCAAATCCCAATCTTCTTACTGTTATATCCCAACAAATTGTTACCGTCATACGTCAAGTAATAACATCAAAAATCATATCAACATTCCCAACAAGCCTTCATCAACCCCCTCAAAATGATTCAGAAAGAAAATCTTAAACGAAGAAGCTGACAAACTTCACCTTCACCGTCAGAATTTCAGCGATATCCAAAGCACCTTTTATCTCCACCGCTTGTAAAGATAAGAACCAAGGCTCCAGATGCGATAACATATTAATGAAGCGCGTAGTTTGTGTTCATTTGAATGCACATGCAAACGACATACCAAGGAACAGGCCAGCCGTGAGACGAGAACGCATCGGCCGTTTATAGTAACGAGTGCATGCGTATGAACTGTTTTAATGGTGTCCACACGGTATCTCTGGACGACCCACGTTTATCGCAGCCTGTATTCCCATTGTGCAGGTGATTTACACCATAACAAGTAATTCTGACGGTGATTGTGAAAGTGGTCTAATTGTAAGTGAAAGATTAGAGTACTTGAGCTTATCGTTTATTTGGTGTTGCTCCAATGTGCAGTTGCAACAGTGTTCTTGCGTCTTTTTACATCTACGGTTTCGCTGGAATAAGAAAGATCCAACTTGACATCAAACTTGAATGTGATGCATTCCTTAATACAGTTTTCATTAAAAACAAATGTTATTACAAGGGAAAAGATTCTAGAGTTTCGGCTACAAGAGAGATAAGAATCGCAGATCGACAGTAGGACGTCGTTGAAGAATTGCACACTGAAACTGTGTTCTACCGAGTCCTAGTTCGTCCTTTTAACCCCTTGCCCTACAATAACCAGTGACACTCGTGAATCGGTGACTGGGATAGGAAATTTGCAAGTTTTACTAAACCTTTCAATGTGAAAATGTCACTGAAACGCGAAACGATAAAATTATTGCTATAATATTAATACTACGTTAAATTATACGATATATCAAGAATCACTGATCAATTTTTACTTTAGTAATTTAATTCTGAATTATTGCGTAGGCAGTCACGAAAGAAATCGTAGGGCAAGGGGTTAAAGACACAAAAATAGTGTGGTGGGAGATTTGGATAACTCTAACCCTCGTGACTAGGATTCCAAAAAGGCGGATGACTTGATATGTCTAAAATATTTAAGGAAAACGACAACTGGACCGAAAGTCTGAAGGTATGTCCCGTTTGGGATCCGAGTTAGTTTGGCATGCAGTTCAACAACTGCAAGCTGGTTAGGGAGCGGCGGAACCTCTCGTTTTCAAACGCCTATTCCCGCCATTTCGTTTTTAGGACTCCCAGACCCAAACTCCTAAAGTAAACACTCCGCATAGTCGTTTACTTCCACATAGTACGATCAACCACAACGATATATAATCTGTAATTTTGCTGATAATTATGAAAACTGTTTAACACGTTCGTCGCCCAGCACGATTCGGTTGAGTTTCTCGCGGGGCCCAAATCCGACTGTCGCACAGTGGAACGAATCGACAATCTGGGTGGAAAAAAATAATAATTCGAGAACCATTGATTTTAGAGAAAAATGTTATATACAAAAGTTTCATAGCATCGTGGAGAGAATATCGGTGCAATATTAATTTCAATTTGTATTTCTTCAATGTTATTTAAAGGCCAACTTCATTTTTTATAGGAAAATCTATATCTTTCTTTTCAGATTTTCATTCTACAGAAGAAATAAAGAAACTTTTGTATAAGTCATTTTCTTGTTGGACCTGTTTGACTGTCTCCCTAACTTTCGGCAGGTATAACAAAGAAGGGTACGAGTAGACGCACGAAATCTTTGCAGAAATTACTTGTATATAATCTAAGGAATATATCTGGGAAGTTTCAACCCGGTACCTTTCGGTACTTTTTAGTTATTCAATTTTTAAGTGAGCCGTGCACCGCAGAGAATATGATTCCCTTCCACCCAGATTACCCAGTTTGTTCCTCTTTGCTTGTAAACTAACAATAAGAGCAATTAAGTAATAAAAGTGATTTTTAATATTTTTCTGTTATATATCCTATATTTATATTTCAGTGTTTATTCCATTAAATTCCTTTTAAAAATTCAACCGAAAATCCTATTTAACTTGAACAAGAAGAGCGTCACCCATATTTGGGTGACGGAGCTTCCACGGAAACATACCCATCACCCAGGTATGGGTGACGCGGCGATGAACGTGTTAACACATTGCGGACAGATGACGAGATATTTCGTCTTTCCTATTTCGTCGTTAGGGGCCGTTGACGAGATATATCGTCTTGCATATTTCGTCGTTCGGGCTGGTGACGAGATATCGCACAGTTGCTACGTGATTGTGAAGGGCAGTTTTTCGTAATTTGTATTGCGAATTAATTATTTGAAACCTTGAAATATGGATAGCGACAAAACGATTAACAATATTGGAGAAATATTTGCGGTCAGTTTATCGGACATATCAAGCGGTAACGAAAATATTTGTGAGGACGATGATGACTCTCAAGATATTACTGAAGTTGTGATTCCTGTAAAAAAACGGGAAAGGATTTTAAAGAAAATGGATAGTGACAGAGACAGTAAGAAAAATTGAAATTCTGATGGCGATGAAAGTGCAGACAGTGAGATTGTTAAGAAGGTGTTAATTTCAAGTGATTCTGAATCTGAGATAAATGATCATTTAATTTTTAGTTTGTACAAATTTTTACTTATTGAAAAATATTAAAGAATCATTCATTTTTAAAGTTGTTGTTGAAAATAAATATTTCACGTGATACTGATTTCTTACTACTAACTAATCATCACTAATTTAAAAATATTTGCCGCAAAAAAATACCCAGCCACTGGGCACGGTTAGCAATAGAATGTCCTGGTCCGCAATGTGTTAAGTGAAAAATTAGAAATAACGAGGTTATCGTTCCTTTTGTGTTGCACCAATATACGTTACAATATCATAGAAGTAATTCACAGGACTGATAAAAAATCATTTAACGAAGTTAATGAGCAATTTTGCCGATAATTATGAAAATAATTTATGTGAAAAATTAGAAAACTTGAACTTATCGCTTATTTTGTATTGCACCAATATACGTTGCAATGTAGGAGAAGTAATTCGTAGGACTGATAAAAAATCATTTAACGAAGCTAATGAGTAATTATGCCGATAATTATGAAAATAATTTATATGAAAAAGTAGAAAACTTGAACTTATCGCTTATTTTGTGTTGCGCCAATATACGTTGCAATGTAGTAGAACTAATTTGCAGTAATGATAAAGAATCATTTAACTCTAGATTTACGGATGTTGATTATACACCTACTTTTACTGAAGTGAGCCAATTTGACACATACAAGAAAACTGAAGTTCTTTGCAGTGAAAACAGTTCCAAATCATTTTTAATGAGAGATTTATTATTAAAAAATACATTGAAAACATTTTTAAAAACCGGATTATATAAAATTATATTATTTCACTTGAAAATGCTCTGTTGGCACGTGATGTATAAATGGAAATGATGACAGAAGTGGGTAGGTAAAGTGAGTGACCAGAAACAAGGCACTTGGAGCGGAAGGGGAGAATGCTCTCGCACCACCAATCCCGCCATGTCGATCCTGGAAACCTGAGATCGACGAATGACAACCGAAAATAAAACACTCCTTTCGTCGTTCCCATGACGAGGCAACGAATGTGCGGGATTTCTCTTGCCAATGTCGCGTCGAAATCGAAAATGCGTGAGGGAGCTAGATGTCCCTATCCGTCGGGCGAATCAGAGCAAATTACCTCTCAAGTGCCTTGTTTCTGGTCCCTCACTATAAGAAAGCTAATGTAGCGGAGTAGCGAAGAAAAGTGAGGATGATTGCTTGCATGTGAGGAGAGACAAATTAGAGGACAAACAAATCACGTGCGGCTTGTAAGCCGCAAGTTGTCCAGGCCTGATGAAAGCTATAAATTTCATGTGTTATGCGATTAAGTGTTAAATCATTTTATGAGTCAAATTGGCTCACAACCGTAAAGATAAAGTGGTAGAATGGTACGTTGGCAGCTGAGACGGAAGGGGAGATTGCTTTCGCACCGCCTATCCCCGCCATGTTGGTCCTGGAAACCTGAGATCGACGAATGACAACCGAAAATAAAACACTACTTTCATCGTTCACATGACGACGCAACACCACGTTCGTCGTTCACATGACGACGCAACGAATGTGCGGGTCTCTCTTGCCAATAGCGCGTCAAAATCGAAAATGCGTGAGGGAGCTAGATGTCCCTATCCGTCGGGCGAATCAGAGCAAATTACCCCTCAGCTGCCTTCTTACCGTTCCAGCATTATACCGTAGCCAAAAGGGAATGATGACGTGCGGTATGAGGCACGGGGTAAGGGGAGAGTGTCGCTCGCACCGCCTATCCCTACCATATCGGTTCTGGACACTTCAGATCAACTAATGACAACCGAAAACGAAACACTCCTTTCGTCGTCCTTTCGTCAGGCCAATCAGAACAAACCAGAGGCCAGAGGGCTTCTCGTCTTTTTGGGAGCTGTAGATTTACCACATTCGATAATCCGAAATAAAGGGGTCTGCGGGGGAGAGGAATCAACATTTACGTATATTTCATTACGTAACTGAAAACCAACATATGTTTTTAAAAAATTATATTTAAATTTTATATATATATATATATATATATATATATATATATATATATATATATAGTAATAAAATTTTTAATGAGTCAAATTGCCTCAGTCCGTAAATCTAGTGTTAACGAAGCTGATAGGTGTCGCATTGCACAATATTTAACGTGCACCACTAAACAAAATTCTAAATATGTCAAAACGAGGAATAAACTTGCAGCAATGTCATAATTATTGGGGAAATTATGTTCTATCATTAATTGGTGGATTAGCTTCGTCCCTAAACACTGAGAAATTAGGAAAGTCTATTTGTTGACAGAAGCCCAAAGAGCCTCAACAATGCCGATTCATTTGAACGAGAAATTAAGTTATTGTTAGTTTTGAATTATTTAATCAATTCTTATATTTTTTATCCGATAAAATATACCTCTTAGAAACATTTTATTCAAATTTCCTCATTTTATATAAAATTTCTGTAATTTTTCTTCAACTGGTAGTGCAATCTGATAGATACACTTTTAAGGATTTATCTTTTCATTGAGATTTTCGTTAATTATGTAAGTAGATTAGTCTCAAAATGTAAATCAACCCTGTAGAATTGTATCTTCCTAGTTTAACACTACCAGCATTAAATCTATTATATTTAAATATATTAAGTAAGTACATTGAAACAAGGAGGATTAAGAGGTGGAGTAAGATGATCGATTCGGTAATTTGTGTTTTATGAGATGCACGTGGAATACCTATTCTATGATTCTCCTATAATCCTGAAGAATTTTGGGGAAAAAATGTGTACCAGTCATTTTGACTGGTTTGATAGTTCTGGTTTTAATAATCTGTACAAGACCACCGTTAATTAACACGTTGAATACCATGGGGGTCACCGGCGACCGGCGCTATTGATTTCAATGAAATATGACTTTTAAATTGTAATATTTACGAATTTTCTAATACATTCAATATTTAAATATTGACATTAAAAAGGTAAAGTCTAAAGTTCTGCTTTGAAAAGTTGCGATTTTAATAGAAAAAGTTTCACTTTAGTAAAAATGATGGAACTAGCGAAATAGCAGTGGCGTTCAAAGTGTTAATAATCCCTTCATGCAACGATTTCGCAATTTTTCTTCTAAACTTTCGCAGAAATTCGATCAACACTACATTGCCTTTTACATAACAGAGGAAACAACGCAATAGGAGACATGTTTTACAGAAAAACAAAATGATCAATAATTCATCCGCATTTACCAGGAAATTAATTATCAATGCAAATATTTCGCGTGTCGTCTCTATCGGATTTGCGTGCAGAAGAGTCAGTCCTGTGCTTTCACTGTGCTGCAAAGAATAAATAAGGCTTCCGAAGCCAACTCACATTATTCGTACACATAACACAGCCTTTCCAATCCAATTTTCTTGAAATTCTGCATTCCTGTTCACCGCCGCGCCGATGAAAGTCTTCCCGGACTCTCCGATGTTCTATATTAATTGTGCTGCCGACGATTATCCGTTTAATTAACCGATGCCAACGGTTTTTAGCGAATCCTTGAGATGCCTACGTAATTTATGTCTCGGCGAAGAGTGACTTTAAAAGGTGCGCACAGGTTGAACTCACTTTGAATATTCTTTGCAGTTGATCGCAATATATTGCGTCATTGGATGCTGATTTTTTATGGAGGAAATAAGAGCAAACTGAATTCATAATGATACGATTGGATGAATGTTATTGCGTTTCTTTCATGATAGGTTTGCTGAGTTACTCAAAATATGCGGATCATTATTTATCGCTGACATTTTACCAAACGAAAGGCACAATTCTTCCGATTTCTTTTACTGTCGTTTTGCAAAATCAAAGTAAAACCTGTAGCATTACATTTATAGTAATAATATAAACTAAACTGATGTTTAGATAGCGGAGTATCCTCTTCTTCTCCTAGCTGTAGCGTTCGGTATTGCACACTATTAGGTATTGGGTACTGCGTAGTATAACTCATAGGTATTGAGTACTGGATATTATACGCTATTGGGCATTGCGCACTATTAGGTATTTAGTGTGGGGTATTGTACACTATTAGGTATTCAGTATTGGGTATTACACACTATTAGGTAATGGGTACCGCGTATTATACACTATAAGGTATTGAGTACTGGGTATTATGTACTCTTAAGTATTGAGTACTGGATATTGTACACTATAAGCTATTGGGTACTAGGTATTGTATATTATTAGGTATTGAGTACTGGGTACTTTATGCCATTGGGTATTGAGTACTGGATATTAAACGCTATTGGGTATTGTATACTATTAGGTATTCAGCGTTGGGTATTGTACACTGTTAGGTATTCAGTATTTGGTATTACACACTATTAGGTAATGGGTACCGCGTATTATACACTATAAAGTATAGAGTACTGGGTATTATGTACTCTGAAGTATTGAGTACTGGATATTGTACACTATAAGCTATTGGGTACTAGGTATTGTACATTATTAGGTATTGAGTACTGGGTACTTTATGCCATTGGGTATTGAGTACTGGATATTATACGCTATTGGGTATTGTACACTATTAGGAATTGAGTATTAGGAACCGCGTATTACACACTATAAGGTATTGGGTACTGGGTATTATGTACTCTTGGGTATTGGACACTGGATATTGTACACTATAGTGTATTGAGTACTGTGTATTGTACACTAATAGGTATTGAGTACTGGATATTATACGCTATTGGGCATTGTACACTATTAGGTATTCAGTGTGGGGTATTATACACTATTAGCTATTAGGTATCGCGTATTATACACTATAAGGCATTGGATACTGGGTATTATATACTCTTGGATATCCGGTACTGGATATTGTACACTATATGGTATTGGGTACTGGGTACGCTATTAGATTTATAACCTATTGACAGTACGTTTTCTAAGGTCGTCAGAATAAGCACTTCTAATTGTAAGTTTTCATAAATTTGCTGATATTCACTGCAACATTTCATTAAATTTTGTCGAAATTTCAACCGATCTCACAATGCTGACCATATAAAATTGCCAATTTTAAAGTTCGTAGGAAAATATGTACATATGTACATATCTTGCCGCGTAAAAAAAATACCGCGTAAATCGAGGGACGATCGTATTAATACTTCCACAGGCTAAAAAACAACGCCAAGCCTCTTCACATGTTATGAATCAGCCTGTACCCTTGCGACTTCCCGTGCACGAGATATTTCAGTTAGCTAGTTACACCAGCCAGTTGTGTTAAGATCGCTATCGCAAGGTTGCCGGCCGGCTCTTCCACTTGTTACTTCTAGTCGTTCAGTGTACACGCTCTCTGCATGCTCCGAGTTCTCCTATCGTCGTCGTTCTCGTTTCTTCTCCTCCTTCTCGTCGTCCTCGTTCTCCTGGAAGCTGACCAGACAGATGTAACGACGGCACCCGACGTGGATGTAAGACTTCTGCGGTAAAGTGGCCCGAAAGACGTGAAATGCGAGGTCTCTTCAGGTTGAGTTAGTTGGGATGCCATCTTTGGAGATTCCAGGCTGGAATGGCTTAGATTAGAAGTTAGAGGTTGCAGAGTTGCATCCACTTGCAGGGGATTCGTTCTGGGTTGGGGGCAATGGCAGATATGGAGTTGAAGAGTTCAATTTTCTGTTAACATTGAAACTACCAAGGCGATGAAAATGGCCGGTTTACGGACTTTTCGAGAAGTTTAAAAGAAATTAAATTTATCTAATTAATTGTTGGATGAGGACAGATTTATATTAGACATGCATACACAAATATGTACTAGTGGTTATATTTGCAGACAAATATACAAGAGAATTGTAATATTAACCCCTTGCAGTACAATAACGAGTGACACTCGTGGCGCGATAAATGGAATAGGAAATTTTGAAGTTTCCCAAAAACTATGAAATTCAAAATATCTGTCGGTAACGATACGGTCAAATTATTTCTACGCTATTAACCCCTTGCACTACGATTACTTTTGCGACTGTGCGTGCAATAATTCAGAATTAAATTGCTAAAATGAAAATTTATCAGTGATTCCTGATATATCTAACAGTTTAACGCAATATTAATAACAGAAATAAATTTACTGTGTTTTGTTCTACTGATATTTTCAAGTTCATCACTTTTGGGAATCTTCAAAATTTCCTATTCCATCTACCGCATCGCGAGTGCCACTCGTTATTATAGGCCAAGGGGTTAATATTGCGTTAAGTTATACATTATATGAGAAAACAGGGATAGATTGTTATTTTAGCAATTAATTCCGACTTATTGCGGATTCAGTCACCAAAGAAATGGTACGGCAAGGGGTTAATAATTAATAGTAACTGAATATGGTATGGTAAAGCCTATATCTAATATTCTAGTCAAGAGAAAACGATGCCACACAATCTAAAAATAAAAAAAAAACATATCTGCGGCATCTTGGACGACATGCGACTATTACAAAAATAGAGGCGGGCAGTGAAATATTTCTCATTGATCTTTAGATTTAAAAATCGATCTTTAACAGTAACCGTACCGACGCGTTATGGATACTTATTCTTACCAAAGCAGATCCTGTAACCGGTTAGGAAATAATAATAATATCTTTCTGAAATAAATGCAAGGGACTGTTATATAACCCCTTGCCCTACGATTTCTTTTGTGGCTGCCTCCGCAATAATTGAAAATTAAATTGCCGAAATAAAAATTTGTCAGTGATTCTTGATATATCTTATTGTTAGAATTTAGCGCAAAATTAATACTATAGAAATAATTTTATTTTGTCGTCTTCCACTGATATTTTCTATTTGATAATTTTTGAAAAGCTTAAAAATTTTCTGTTTCATTAACGGCATCACGAGTGTCACTCGTTGTTATAGGGCAAAGGGTTAATATAAGAGGCAGCGTGCAAAACAGTCTTTCCTTAATAGTACAAAGTATAACTAATAATACGCAAGTATAGCCTGTTTTGCAATAACTTTTGTAACTGAATCCTCGTTATTTTAAGAGAACTTATATTAAATGTAATTTTTATAAACACTAACCATACCGGCACTTTCTGTACACCTATTTTTACTGCAACAAGTGACTTGATCGGTTTTGAAATAACCATGATATTTGTTCGAAAGGAATGCAGAAGATTGCCAATTTAATATAGAAAACAATGCAGAAAATAGCATTTTATTAAAAGTACGAAGAAAAGCCCTTTTTTAAAAGTTCAAAAAATTATATATTTTCATTTCATTGAACTGGTCATTTGACCGCCTACTGTACGGTTAGTGTTAATTAAGAATTTTAAAAATTCTCGAAATTGACGGGGAAAAAGTAAATATTGCACATCTACTTTATAAAACAAAAATAAACAACTGTCTATTCTATTTTACATACCGAATAAGTACTTTCGAAAAAGAAAAATCAAGTGGTGAAAAAGACGATCAATTAAGTAATTTAAGGTTTATAAGGTAGAAGTGGAATATTAACGTAATGGCTCCTCTATCAATTTGTAGAATTTTCGGCAAAATTTGGAATCCTGTCATTTTAATCGAATCGGCAGTTTTAGTGACAGAGATCAGTGAACAGAAGATTACAGAAGATCAGAGTTAACTGATCATCGTTATTACTTTTTGATTCTTCTTTTTCCAAAGTACTTATTTAATATATATAAATTTAATAGATACAGAGCCGGTAGTTCTAGTGTTATTAGGATCGCATTCAAACGTTCTGTGACAGATTTCTTTTAATTATTGTTTAGTGTATTACAGCTTCGGCGTTTTAAAAGCTACGGGAGACACACTACTCATAAAACATAAATTACCGAATCGATCATCTTTTCCATCACGTACTCCTACTAGGGAGGAAAAATTAGAATTGAATAATCATCAACCAGCATGTATTTAAATATAACAGATTTAACGCCGACAGTTCCACTGTTAACGTGGACGGTTGCAGATAACAAGAAATAAATATCAAATATTTTTATCAGATCTATGTCATACTTGCGTTTCTTCAAAATCGGTGAACGGCACCTCGGGAGGTTTCCTTGTTAGATTTAACACAAAGAAATTTGATGATAAACGCTTTTTTTAATTCTATCATAAAATGCAAAAAGGCTTCAAAGAAACCAAATCAACGATGCTTTTCTCTCTCTTCCAGCAAACCTAGAAGAAACCCTGGACCTCTCGCTGTCCCTTCAGGATTATCACCTTCAAGAGGTGACCCTTTACGCCAAGCAAGGGAGAACTCTAGGTTCAGCACTCAGCACACAAGACATAATGGCACTCCAGAGGCAGGAAGATCGACGTAGGCAACAGGCGAAGCAAGGTGTCTTTGGATTTGTGTTCAAAAAGTCCAAAGAAGGTTCTCTCAGCACAGACAGCCTCGGTGGACGAAGCGCGTCGCCAGCTAGAAGCGACGAGACCGGAAGAAGCGCCAGTCCTCTTCAGCCTCCTGCTCGACCGCAGAGGAAACGACGACCTGCTCCAAAACCACCCATCTCTACTCAACCAGGAGTAAGTGGTTTAACCCCTTGCCTTACGACTTCTATTTTGACTGTGCGTGCAATAATTCAAAATAATTTCTTGAAATCAAAATTTCTTTCTGATTTCTGATATTTCCCACAATAAGGCAATATTAATATTCCGGAAACAATTTGATCGTCTCGTGACTGATTGATATTCTCAATTTAATAGTTTTTAGAAAACTTCAAAATTTACAATTTCATTTACTCCGTCACGAGTGTCAATGGTTATTGTAAGGCAAGGGGTTAATTAAGTATTGTAAAAGCAATTCTTTGATACTAATCGTGCTGGTTCTGTTCTGCTATGACCTCCGTTGCTCCGTTGCAATGCGAACTCGGAGTTCCGCGTTTGCAGAGAGTCAGAAAACCAGGGAACTTTTACTTTTGATGTGATATATTATTATAGGATTCCGGAACGCGATTGTGGGGGAAGAATTAAGCAAAAGGGATATACAGTAAAACTCGATAAATGCACAGATTTCGGGAGGAAAGCATTGATATTATCTTGTACCAGTGTCGAATCTGTGTTTACATCAGGGCTTGAGCCCAGCGCGAACTAAGAAAACACAGGCAGTAGAAGAGACAGAGAGAGCAAGCAAACAAAGTGGGCTGCTCGAAAGTATCGGCGGGGCATTGCTAATGCAACAATAAACTTGTTTATTTATTCATTTTTCTAAATGTAACTTTTCCGAATGTATTTTTGAGATTCTTCTGATTAAAACGATACCAAACACGATATAGTTTGAATGATGTAAATAGTAAGTAAATTTGTGATATATTAAGTAAATATAATTCAAACTATATCGTGTTTGGTATCGTTTTAATCAGAAAAATCTCAGAAATACGTTAGCAAAGGTTTCAAAAAAAAAAAGACCGAAAATGAAAACGGCAGACTCTCCAATTAGCATTATCTCACCGATACGTTCGGGCCGCTCCCCCTATAGCTTGGGCCTCTCCGTCTCTTCTACTGTCTGTTCTTTTCTTTGTTCGCGCTTGACTGGAGCCGTGATGTAAACAAGAATTCGGCACCGCTACTTCACAAGAGATGCGCTTGAGCCCCGAACTGTGTCGTATTTATCCAGCTTTTACTGTAGTAGGGAAATCTCCGGAGACCGGACTAATCTACAGCAGAACTATAGAGTCGCCGTATGCCCGTTAATAACGAAAAACCTTGCGGTGTTTTCGCGCTAGTATAGGGGATCAATCCCGTACCGAAGAATACGGGGGTACCGCCACTAGCTGGTATAAGGGAAAAGGAGATTGTTGCAACCCGTAGACTCTTTCTCTTCTAACGAACACCCGTAACTTTAATTTTAAAAATCTTATTCACCCCGAGCGGTAAGAATGAATAAGGGAGAACGTTGCTCTGTTACACGAAGATTAAGGAAGTAAAATGAAAATAACTAAAACGTTTGAAATGTCACAATGTGAATGTAAACGTATATTCAAAATTATAATCAATAATGGTTCATAATGCAATTACAATAGATGATTCTTAAATTTAAACTTGGCCGAAATTCACGCGTGGGTTCGCGGGGGTTTCCACGTCTTATACTTACAATAGTCAAGCGAATGCGAAAGTCGTGACTTTTAAGTTTCTGTACCCTAAGTAACAGCGTGACGTTCTACAGAATACTGGACCCCGAGGAGTCAAAAAGTGTCTCGCTTATATAGGACTTGGTCCTGGGAAAAACTGTAGAAAAATGAGTGGAGGTGGTAGGATTCTGGAAGGGAGATTAGGGCACCAAGACGGCATGGGAAAAATCTGGAGATTATAAAAAAACGCAGCTTGCTTATACCAGCCGCACGGATAGTGGTCGTGTACAGTGATACTCTCGTGATTACATGTTCCTGTGATTTTCTAAGTGGCCGACTGGTATATTTTCTAACGGTCGACTGGTATCAGATGAAAAAATAAAAGGTTCAGGGCCGCATGAAATAAAAGTTTTTCAGGGCCGTTGTAACGCTTTATTTACAAGATTTTTAAAATAAGGGATTTTTAAAAAAATTTGATTTTGGTTATTCCTATTTAACGTTGAAATAGGTGACTGTATTATGCATATTTTAGCACATTTTTAGCACCGATCTGCACATTTTTGAATTATTTCTACAGCAATCGGTACGCTTTTTCAGGTAGCCGAAGAGAATGCCAGTGACTCTACCAAAGACAAGGTGGTCATCAGTCATAGTCGCAACAGTAGCGACAGTTCCGGTTACCATGAAGCCTCAGTGCTAAGCGACAACCCGGATACAGCCGGAAGACTTCCGGAAACGCTGCCAAGAAGAGGAAGGGCTCCCATGGAGACTGCCAGAAAATTGGCGCAGACAGCGCAATCCAGCAAAAGCCTTGGGAATTTGGCAACCGTTTCCGGTACGCTTGCTCGTGGAATTAGCAGCACATCCTTGAGCTCTGCAGGTAGAAATGCATATATAGTTGTTCAGGCGAGCTCGATTTCTTTTGTGACTGCCTCTGCAATGATTCAAAATTAAATTGGTAAAATAAGAATTGATCGGTGATTATCGATACATTTAGATTCTAATATATATGAGGTGGAAATGACGATCGATTCGGTAATTTATGCTTTTTGAGATGGACGTACAATGTCTATTCCATGAATTTTTGGAAAAAAATTGTATACCAATCATTTCGACTGGTTTGGTAATTCTAGTGCTAAATTGATATTTTCCTGCATTATTTTTGGAAAAGTATCATCGTTATTTCTTAATAAGTATCTTTGTGTACATCATTTTTTTTGTAAAAAATATTGTATAAATCGGTAGCACATGTAAATAGCTTCTCGAATACGACAAACTAAGTAAGTCTTTCGTTTTTAAGATACACTCAATTTTAAAATTACTTGACACGTCGAAATCCACGGGAGTCGCCGGTGGCCCGCGAAATTGAATTCAGTGGAGTTGCATATGACATTCAATTTGCAATATTTACGAATTTGCTGATACATTTAACATTTAAATATTGGTGTTAAAAGGGTAAAGTTCTGCCGAGTATAAAACTATTTGTACATTTGAAGTTTCTGCTCTGTAAAGATGTGATTTTAATGGAATGAGTTTCACTTCAGTAGAAATGAAGCTAGCGATATGCCGATGGCACTTAATGTGTTAACTCATTACACTGTCCGACAAATTTAAATCTTTTTTCCGTTTTACTGTAGCCAATGGGCGATTCTTATAGTTTTCGTCGTCCTGGACACGAATTCACCAACGAAATTTTTCTGTCACCCTCTGTTTTCGAAAGACATCAGTTTTTGTAAAAACGGTGGTTTTCGGCAGAGAAGCTGGTATTACGTGAAAACTAAAAACGGTAGACAGTTCTTCTTGGTCTTAAATAATAGAGGAGTGTTTGCCGAAATCCACCGTTTTTACAAAAACTAAACAAAAACTGCGTTGCAACGTTCGGCACCGACTGATCTCGCGGCCCTTGATCACCTTCAGACCGGCGACTCTGCGCTTACAGTTTGTCCCGTATACTGTAAAAGCTGGATAATAGCGACAAAAATTTGGCTGGATAAATGCAACACGACTATCTCCTCCACATAGGGGGATCCCCCTTCGCGACCTAGACGCTCGACGAGGGAGAAGTGTAATATGATGCAACTCGGAACAAGAGACTCACTCATCCAATTCAGGAATAAAACTTCTTTATTTTTTATCTTTATTTTTTTGAAGCCTTTGCTAATGTGTTTGTGAGATTTTTCTGATTGAAATGATGCCAAACACAACATAGTTTGAATTATATTTACTTAATATTTAATATATTTGCTTACTATTTAATATAATTCAAACATATCGTGTTTGGCATCATTTTAATCAGAAAAATCTCACAAATACGTTACAAAGGTTTCAAAAAAAATCGAAAATGAGTCCTCCTGGAACAAATGATCCTCCAATTAGTATTGCCTTACCGATCCGTTCGGGCAGCTCCCTCTATAGCTTGGCCCTCTCTGTCTCTTCTACTGTCTGTCCTTTTCTTTGTTCGCGCTTGGCTGGAACCGTGATGTAAACAAGGATTCGACACCGCTACTTCATAAGAGAACCGCTTGAGCCCCGAACTGTGTCGCATTTATCCAACTTTTACTTTAACCCATTCACTGCCAAGAAAGCTAAGCAAATATTACCTTTGCTCCTTAAAAGTTGAGAAGATGACAGAAAGTTTTTAAAACATTGATTTCATTAATCAAAAATATAATCTCGACATTTGTAATAATACAAAGAACATTTTTCTTCCAAAATTTCTATACACGCTCAGACATTATTGTTAACTTATTAATTCAAACTTATAGTGCAGCTACGAGATATCTCGTAGTTGGCAGTCAATGGGTTAACGCGATTTCCTATACCGCAGAACGTATCCCCCGCGTTGTACGGGAGTCTGCTGTATTTGTAGAATAGAAGCAGTTGCACATTGTGATATCTCGAAGTCACAAGGCTCCATACAGAGTCAATAGTATTCTAAAATTATATTTGTAATTTTCAGCCTTAAATTTTCAAAATTTATTTAGTCTACATTTCTTTAATTTCTAAATAGCCAAAGTTATACGACGCAACTTCCGAAACCTATTTTATTCAAGATATTACAAAGTCGCAGACACCTTCTTTAATTTTCTCCTGGGCAAATAAAAGCACTTCACTCATTCTCACTCCTTTCTTCTCACGTAGCATCGAATCACCTGCAATAATATAAAATCACCATGGTACTTTAAATTCTCAGGTCTAAGGAAAAAAAGGGCAGCCCCTCCTCCGCCAGTAACGAGACCTCTCTCGTCAGCAATCTCGACTCAAGCTCTAGAACGAATCGTGGACTCCGAGGAGTCCCTAACATCCGACATAGATCCTTCGAAACCTCCATCGGACATCGGTGCACCCTCCAAAGCGAATTCCGACATCGACGATCCTCCAAAGGCGAATTCCGACATTGGTGTGACAACGATCACCACGAAACCCTCATCCTCGATCGACTTAAAAGCCTCTCTGGAGAACAACTTCGAAGCCAAAAGCGACATCCAGCCCCATAGATCCATGAACTCCCAACCCTCTGCCGCTGTAATGGAAACCAACACATCCTTAGAGGATCCTCATTCCATGGTAGATGCTAGAGTAACCAGAAAACGAGGTAAGCTAGTGCACAGTTCTTCCAGCATGGACGACAATCTCCCTTCGTATAGTTTTATATCCAAGAACAGCTTGGAGAACGTCCTTGAAATAGGCGAGACGGAATTAGGTTACGATATGTTGAAGAAACGAGGAAGTCTCTTTGGCACGGAGAAGATGAAGTTACAGTCGAAGATTGAAGAGTGTAGGGCTAATCGTAGGTTCAGTAACTCCAGTCTTATCACAGATGACTCCAACAACTTGAACTATATCAATGTATTTCGCTCTCGTTCGGTGTTATCTAGGAATAATTCTAATGAATCTTTCAAGCCTGTAAAATCTCGGTCCAGATTACAGAAATCAAGAAGCTTTGCTTGCTCAAACGCGACGGTGAAGTTAAAGAAACATCAGCAAACTTTGAGTCTTCAGAGCAGCAAAGAGCTGCGTTCGAGCAACGATTCCTTCGATGATTATCATTGTGGCTTGGACCTATCGAAATCGAGGAGTAGACTGATTAAAATGCAGACATTAGTTAATTTAGATGGCATAGAGACAGATATTGAGAACATGCCAGAGTGCGGAGTGCTGGAGAATAGATTTAGCCCTAAAAGATTGCACGCTGATAATTATATCTGCGATGAACGCTGTCAGACTAAAGCTTTGAAGCACAGTTTGAGCTTTCAGTGTAGCTCAAAGCTCAGGGAAACCAGAATTGTCAGTAGTTTCGAGAAGCCTAGCATGTCTCAAAGTTTCTCGTCGAGAAAGGACTTCATTAATAGATCAGGATCTATGGAGGACACGAGTGTACCCAGATTAGGTTATGTTAGCACGACAAAATGTTACAATGGTTCTATTACTTCTAGTCAAGATGATAACTCATTTAATAACTCGGAGAACCATCATGGCTCGATGAATAATTTATCTCCTCCGCCTCTGAGCACTCTGCAGATTTTCGCGATTTCTACGAAGCCTTTGGACATCCAAGTGGCGACTGTTGACTCGATTCCCAATGATATTGATAAATTGCCTTCATTGCCGATTATTCAGCATGGAGATGGTAAATTTGAGACTGAGAAGAAATTGAGTATATTAGAGCCTCCTCCGCCGGGGTTAGTTAGTCGACAGGAATCCACGGAAAGTTGGAACAAATTTTTGGTGCAGTTGAACTCCATTTTGGAGAGTAGAGTCGGTGAATTTGTTTAGAAATTATATTGCGCGTGTAGCTAAGTCTTTTTTGTTATCGTTGATAATGAGATTCGTTCCATCGCCTATTTCAAGGTCTGTTTTTAGCACATTTGATATAATCACAATTTTAAGTTCTGTTTATTTAATGCTAGATCTACGGGAGCCTTCATATTGACGGGGTCCTAGTTTTTTGTAAATATTTCTCAAACTTATAGAGAATGAGTACAGTAGATGTTTCACGTGTATCCTATAATAGACAAATTACCTGATCGATCATTTCCTTCGGCACTTGATCCCTTTTTTCGAAATACTTCTTTCGTATATTAACACTAACCTTACCATTACTTTACGTTTCTATTCTTTCCGGCTTCGTTTATTCGACTGGTTATAAAATAACGATAACATATTTCCGAGAGTTATGCCAAAGATTGTCAATTTAACCCTTTGCACTCGGATGTCCTGTCTGGGGGGACATTCGTGTTTATTAGTGATTACGGAGGATGAACTTATTGCAGCGCAACATTTTAAGAAATGTACGTTGCCCTGAAGTTCTCCACTGAAATGGCACAAGATAGCGAATCGAAAAGTGCCGCCGAGTTGCTTATACCAGGCGCAAACGACCTTATGGCGCGTGGCAAGTGTTTTGATCTGATTCGCCAGATGGATAGAGACATCCCTCGTTCATACGTCATTTAAATTTAAATATCGAGCAATAATCATTTATTTGACGATCAAAAACCACACTTTTATCAGAGAATCACAGTGTTAATGTATAGAAGCTATCGGGCGCAAACGACTGGATGACGCGTGGCAAGTATTTTGATCTGATTCGCCAGACGGATAGAGACATCCTTCGTTCATACTTCATTTTCGATTCTATCGTGCTATTGGCCGAAAAAGCCGCACATTTATTACAACGTCATTTAAATTTAAATATCGAGCAATAATCATTTATTTGACGATCAAAAACCACACTTTTATCAGAGAATCACAGTGTTAATGTATAGAAGCTACCGGGCGCAAACGACTTGATGACGCGTGGCAAGTATTTTGATCTGATTCGCCAGACGGATAGAGACATCCTTCGTTCATACGTCATTTTCGATTCTATCGTGCTATTGGCCGAAAGAGCCGCACATTCGTTACGTCGTCATGGAAACGACGAAAGAAGTGTTTTGTTTTCGGTTGTGATTGGCCGAGTTTTTAGTTTCAAGGAACGATATGGCGGAAAAAGATGGTGCGAGCGACGATCCCTCTTGCCGCACTGATTTACCGCGCGTCATCAAATCTTTTGCGGCCGGCAGATAATTTCAGCGATGGCTCCAAGTGCAAAGGGTTAATATGGGAAATATTGGACAAAATAGTCTTTAGTTAATAGTGCAAAAAATGAGAAATTTTCATTCCGTTGAACAGGTCATTTGACCGACTATGGCAGCGCTTACCAAACTGTGTTCCACGGAACACTGGTGTTATTAAATGTTGCGCAAACAATTGTGAAACTTTCATTAGAGAGCAACGACACATTGTCTGTTTTTATCTATTGATTTATTTATTCCAATTTTAGATTAGAATAAACCAAATGTACTCCAGTGTTCTTTACAAATTTTAGAACTTAAGAAGTCTTCCACGATAACGAAAGTTTGGGAAACACTGACCTGTGGTATGGTTAGTGTTAAATTAAGACAAATTTGGCGCCCGTAGATCTAGTGGTGAGATGCTTGGATATTTAGTTTTATAATATTTTGGAATTAATTGATTCTTATTGGTCTTACGTTTATTTACTTTAATTTATAACATTTGGTTACATTAATTGCATATAAGTACTAGGTTTTCTTAACCGTTAAATTCTTTATAATCAGATTTATTTTTCGAATTTTCCTGATTTTTCGTTCGTAATGTGTTAAAGAATTATATTTCCTGAATATCCACGCAGTTCTTAGTATTTTTACATGCCTCTTAATTTTTTAATACACATGGCAAGATTACCCATATACTTATTGTGTGTATTTTATAAAAAAAACTATCGTCACATGTATTTATACAATTCTAAGTAGAATCTGATACTGTAAAATTTCGAACCACGCAAATTTTCTTTTCGCATGCTTCTCAAGAATTGCAGTTTTCTTTATGCACACATACACACGTACATGTACACATTGCAACCTTGTTTCTCGCCGTTCTTTTCGGCTAGTGATGGGCGCCCTGACTTCTTTTGCAAATTTTTAAGCGATTTAGCCACCGTAGATTTTCGAATCACTTTGAAACATTTAAAAACGTTACGATCTTTAAGATTTAAATACGTTCTCTGCAATCTCGGTAAATTGAATGAAAAATTCCAAATTAGAGTTACGAAAAATATTCTAAATTAGAGTTACAAAGAAAATCTATATTAGAATTACAAAAACAATGTAAATCAAAGAATACAGATAATTTTCTAAATTACAGTTAGGAAAAAACTGCAAAGTAAAATAGGAAAAATTTCTAAATTACAATTAGGAAAAAACTGCAAAGTAAAATAGGAAAATTTTCTAAATTAGAATTATGTAGACAATTCTCAATTACAATTACGAGAAAAATCTATATTAGAATTGCAAAAACACTGTAAATCAAAATACAGATAATTTTCTAAATAACAATTAAGGAAAAAGCTGTAGATTAACATAGGAAAAATTTTCTATATTAGAATTATGAAAACAATTCTAAATAACAATTACGAAAAAACCTTAAATTAGAATTGCAACAAGTTTTCAAAATTAGGATTACAAAAAGCTGTAAATCAAAATAAGAGTAATTTTCTAAATTAGAATAAAGAAGGAAATCTAAATTAGAATTGCATTAAATTTTCAAAATTAGGATTACAAAGAAACTGGAAATCATAATAAGAAGAATTCTCTGAATCACAATTAGAAAAAGACTAAATCAAAATAACATAAAAACTCTAAATTAGAATTACGAAAAATTGTATTAGAATTTGAAAAAAAAAATTAAATCACAACTACAACAAATTGTCGAAGTTAAAATTAAAGAAACTGATTTTAAATTAGGATCATTGATTTACGAGAAAGGTTGAATTACTCACTGCGTTCAAAGTGATTCGCACTAATTGCCCGCCCAACACCCTCTCCGCTTGCAGACACATTTTTTGGTGACGGCCTGTTCTTTTTATTTTCCACTATAAAACAGTCGGAGAACCCGTTCCGCTTCCTAAGCCTAGAAAAACCACCATGGCCAATAGTATCACGGTACCACCAAGGGTGCCAAAACGTAGACTAGCACCGCAATCCCCGACAAGTAGAAATGCGGAGTCCAGGGTAGAAAGCTTGTTGAATCCTGCTACAAAAACGGTCGACAAAATTCCTGCCAATGGTGAGGTGCTGGATGTCGCGAAAAATGCTCCCACGAAACACGTTGAACGTGACGAAGAACTTAAAAATTCCGAAGACGAGGAATTAGCTGGGGAGAGCACGAAGCATGAAATTGAAATGTTCAAACGTTTAAAAGAGAAGAAAGATAAAGAGAACTCCGGTGGACCTGAGTGTTTATTTTTGGAGACTAAGAAGAAATCTGGGAACTTGGATGATAATCTGATGATGGCGCAGAATGAAGATTGCATCAGTGAACAGATTATTGAAGATACCAAGGCACCGCAAGTGGAAGCTGCTGATAAGAGTTTAGAAGTTTCTCTGAACGAAGAGATAATTCCAAAGCTGAATACACCACAAGTAACCTCCGATCGCAATTTAGATGTCTCTATAAATGAAGAGATAACTGAAGAAGAAATTAGCGCACCATCGGTAATTTCTGATCGGAGTTCAAAGGTCTCCCGGGAAAAAGAAATAACTGAAGATGTCAGGACACCACAAGCAGCCTCTGCTAAAAGCTTAGAAACATCCCTGAATGAAGAAATAACTGAAGACCTCAAAATATCACGAGTAGCACCTGATCAAACTTTGGAAGTGCCTCGGAATCAAGAAATACCTAAAGAGATAAAGACACCACGAGTAACTCCGAATCAAAGTATTCTAGACTCTCTATCGCAAGAAGTAACTGCAGAAATTAAGATACAAGAAGTAGCTTCTACTCAGAATTTAGAACACAGAGAAAAATTGCCTGAAAAAGGTCATGAAAGAACGTCCTCAGAACCTGAAAAAATCGCAGAACCAAGACACTCCGTCAAAGAGAAGAGCTATTGTGCCGTAATTTCGACATTGCCCAAATGTGAACACCTAGATACCTTATCGGACAAGACTCCAAACAAATCTGAGCCTACCTCGAACGACAAGGCCAAGTTCCCCTCGAAAAATTCCAGCAAAACAAACACTCCAAGTCCACGACGCTCTGTGCGATCCATCCGGAACGATTCTTTGCCACGTCAAATGGAACATGATCCCTATGAAGAATCAGCTGCCTCTTGGACAGACAAATCACCAAAAGAATGCAGAAGAAAGGTGCTACGAAGTGCCTCGAAGTCTAACGACTTCGAAATTAATTCCCTGGAGAGACAAAAGAGACACTTGACTTCCCATGCAGAGGATATCACGTTCGCAATGAATCTAAATCTCTCGGCAAATGTAAATTTATTATCAGGTCTGCCGAAAGAGCACGGCGAAACGCAGCCAGAGGATGAATTAAATCAGGAAATTGATTCCGGCGGTGTGAACGAAGAAATATTGCATCGTGAAAGGGGTATACAAGGTGCATGTTGCCAATATTACTAATACAATTAATACTTGTAGTTTCATCGCTACTTTAACAGCACTATCTCGTTGATACTTCTCTTCGCGAATTTTTTACAGCGCGGAATTTTCTTCGATGCTCGTTGATTTCCTGCATGATGGTTTTTTTAGAAAGTGTACGTGGGATCGTTTGGTCATTTGTTGGTGTCGGAATTGAATTATGCCATAATGCGTATGTAAATTTGAATTTTAGATTTGATTAATCGAATCAGTTATTACAATTTGCAGTGTATTTTACGAAGGAAATTTACACGCGCATTTATGGTAATTGCAAAAGGTTTCACGAGGTTTGTCTGTATTTCTATTCGTCTAAAATTGTCATGGAATATTTGTTGTACTTTCTCTGACGTTATACTTCATCACAGTTTCACTTGTACCGGATGTACCAATGTCTTTATCACTTTAGTCGTCTCAATGTTCTTCACCATCAATTTCTTTATCCATTTGTGTCTTCGTTCGATGATGCCGTCTTCTTCATTAACAAATTTTCTTCATTAGATGCGGAACTATCAGAGACAGACATCCTGCTGCAGAAAGTGTCCGACACTTTGTCCAACACTTTGCCAAATTCATCCAACGTTTCTTCTCAGAAGAACATGCAAGTAAAACCGGACCACGCGAAGAACACAGCGTTAAAGAGGGAAGAAAGGACGAGAGAACACAGAAACGATTATCCAGATGGAACCATCAATGCTATTAGTCCAAATATCACTGTCACTTCACAACAGGACACTTCAGACTATGTTTCTGCCATGGATGAAGATTTATCGATACCAGAATGGGAGTATCAATTGCCAGCGCCACCTAGTGCCTTTAGAGACAGTGCTTCGCCAGTTTTCGATAATTACGATACCGTCACTCTGAGGTCTTCGGATGCTTTGAAGGAATCTGAAGCTTCTGGACAAAATAAGAACTCTAGGATATCTGACATAAACCATCTTCATAATTTAACATCATCCAGGACAAGCGAGGAGACCTCCGCAGAGATGAAGAAAGAAGAAAATGGACCAAAGTACCTCAGACATAAGCAGAACCCGAGTCTGAAGAAAGAAGTGATCTCTGAACTTCAAAACAAAATTGGATCATTGCCTCAGCCTGTCAGAGAGTCGGACAGAAGAATTGACAGTTCTTCCACACCGAAAGTAGCACCGGTTGACAATACTCTGTCTAATTTCACTATCACGACGTACAGCAGGCCAAAGAATGTGAATATATTTGAAGAAGTCGGTCAGCAGACTGTTGACAATGCCGATGAGAGATTTGTCAGATCGTTTGCAACATTGTCAAGGGGCAAGAACAATCGTGAGGATCCTGAGGAGCAGTGTGGAAGGGAATTTAACCCTGGAGCTCTTCAGGGATTGAAAAAAATAAGTACGGAAGAGAATTTTGGGACAATTGCAGACTGTAGGACAGTGGAACCAAAGATGCAGAGTCAGCAGGAGTTGCATAGGTGGCAGACTGTTAATTCTGGTACTGAGAAGATCACTATTCAGAGATCTAAGAGTTATATATCTGTCAGTGATAAAGGGAAGTATCAGACGGTGACTGGCGAAAGCAGGAATGTTGAGAATGATGGAAATTCTTCGGTGGAGAGGAATGATAATGGAATTAAAGGCGCTAGCAATGTTGCCAGCTTGAATAGTGGGACTAATAGGAGTAATGAGAAGTTCTCACAGTGGAGAGAGAATATTCTGAAGAGGCAGGAGGAGCCTACCAAAGAAAAGCAACTGCAATCTTTACAGGTAATTGTGTTTGTTATTTGTTAATGTTCTTTGATTTGTAAATCTTTTACCGAAACTATGATATTATTAGCACATGACCGTCCGGGGACATAAAAATATGTTTTTACTTGACTGCTCGTGAAATGCCGGGAACATGTAATTAGGGTTTTACACACTGTACATTAACGAGTGACACTCGTGACGCGATAAGTGGAATAGGAAATTTTGAAATTTTCCGAAAACCATTAAATCGAAAGTATCAGTGGGTCACGAAACATTGAAATTATTTTTAAGCTATTAATAGTGCGTTAAGTGATACTTTATATGAGAAATTAGCGAGGACCTTTTATTTCTGGAATTGAACCGTTTTCTTTGAAAGTGGTGCAAATCCATTTTATGTTATATGGAGATGTTTGAGTCGCTCGAAAGCCAATGCGGTTGTCAATTTTATTTTTTATATTTACCGATTTTTGTAAATTTTAATAGAATAAACTTCATTCTATTAAAATAGCGACTCATTTAAGGGTTTGCATTTGAATGTTTTGAAAAATATTGGTATATGAAATACGCTCATTCTATGTTTTTTAAATATTAAATTGATTTTAGTTTATAATGTGATCGTTTTTAAAATATTAGTTAAAAGTAAAGTAGAGAAATTATGTAGTATAATTTTTGGACTTAGTATTATGTCTTGCGGAAAATGGACTTACACTACTTTCAAAGTTATTATATTTGTACATTTATTAACTACGTAAATCTATATTGACAAAATGATGAAAGTTTCGAAGGATTTTTTTTGAGGAACTGTTTATAGATAAAAACCTTACAGAACTTTCAAAGAAAACGGCTCAATTAATTATGAGTTATTGCGCATTCAGACACAAAAGAAATCGCACGGCAAGCGGTTAAATGCCTGTGACTTATACATTTCGTAAAGTTTTCTTAAGACGGCGACCGGATACACGGCGGACACCTTTCACGATTGCAAATTTCATACAAAATGATTTGATCTTTTAATAGTTATATGAATGTTTGTAAAGTGATTTAACAGAGTCGAAAATCTTTAAATATGCCGGCTGCACGCGGAAGGTTTCACACAAACACCCCCGGACCGTATTGTGTTAAAGAGGTACTCCGGTTTTCATGGTAAAACAGACCGAACTTTTTTTTACTGAATCTTGTAGATTAATATTATAGCCATGTCTTTACAAAATTTTAAGTTAAAATTCATAAAATTAACGAAGTTATAATCTTTTCAAGCAGGGCTATATACAGGGCTATATACACAGTCAATTCAAACAGCATTTTTGAAGTGTATCAACATGAAAAAATGTATGTAATACAAAGAAGGTATAACTAAAACGCATACAAAATTTCAAATTAATTGCCGTCATAGTTTTCTGTATAAAAAATGTTAAAATATCGGCCTTTCTGACCAAGAAAAAAAGGAGTGCCCCCGCATTTAAGTGGGCGAACTTTTCAATTTTAGAGATGAATATTTGGGCAGGCTTGTAGTTGAAGGGTAAACGTAGTTGGAAGAGTATAATCTATGAGGAGGAATGTGAGAAAAGATAGATAGCCGCATTAATATCTATCTGAGGACTTTCATTAGGTGAATTTTTGAATTTTAGGGATGAAATTTTGGTAGGTTTGTAGTTAAAGGGTGAAAGTCGCTCTGGGGTAAAATTAAGATCCAATTATTTTCACTGGCTTGGTAGTTCCAGTGTTAAACGTAAATTTAATTAAATGAAAAATAGCTATGGTCCTTTATTTTTTTTATTTACAACGATCTTCTTAAATTCTTGACTACTAATTTGAATCAAATACTTATTTATAGTTCTATATATCTTAACTTGTGTTTTCAGGTACTAAAAAGCATTTTGCCGCAGTTGAAGAGCGCTCAACAGACGGAAGAAAATGTGTCCAAAGAGTACAATGGTACAGTATTACCCGAGAAAACGAGGTACGCTTCTATTCTTCATTTTCTGTAAGATCCATCAGCGTACTGAAACTATAAAAAGGAAATTCTCTTGCAGATCCGAGACCACGTCTAACGAACATTCGGTGGAATCGAATGCAACTTCGGCTCGTGACTCTCAAACACCGTCAAATTGCAAGCAATCGGACGTAGAATTGAAGAAATCAGAAACGAAACGTTACATCTATTCAGGCCCTCCTGCAATCAATTTAGGTAGCTGGTCAGAAAGACCGAATGCCAATGTGCAAATAAAAAGGGACACGGATTATAAACAAAGTTTAAACAAAGTCACAAATGGACGGACAATTGTGAACATAAATGGCGCGAGAGACGAGAGAGATGGTTACGAATCAAAATCTGATAGTTCCTCCGTGAGGAACTACGTTAAATTCGAAGCTAAGAACGAACACACCGACAGAAACGGCCCTGATGAACTAACCAAGAAGTTAATTACTCACACGACAGCCTCTGGTTTCAAGAAGCCAATTCTAAACAAAGTGAACGTCGAGACGAAAACAGGAACCGAGAAACCAATCGTGACAGGGGTAGAGTTAAAGAAGACGTTCGTAGGAAAAACGGATACCGAGGAAGATGAAAGTGTCATAGACACTACTCCCGTCAATTTTAAAGAATTAACTAAAGCATTCGGCCAGGATGTTCATCTGCGATCTAAGCCCAAACGAACAGTTATAAGTAGACGTTCGGATCCTTTCAACATCCAGCCAGACTACCAGACTGATCCAAATAAACAAAATGGACACGTTAACGCCGATAAAGTCAATTATACGGATCAGTCCATTGCAAATGGTAATCAGATAAACGTAAGACCCAAAAGGTTCACATCGGTCGTAGGAATACAGCCTCGCAATCAAGGACAGAGTTTCGGCTTTAGAAACGGAGTTAAGACAACTCAGGCGATGCCTGTGGTGAAAGGTTTTAAAGTTCAGGCCCAAAATGGAACCGCGGCTGTGCAAAATGGTTCGGTCAAAGAATTCCCTAAGGAATCGTCGAATTATTGTCCACAACCACCGAAGCCCCCGACAATGCCAGTTATAACTGGTGTCACTTTAAAGAACACAAACGCAAGGCCCAAATCAATGCCGGTCCAATTGGACGCCAGGGACACTTTATTGGAATCCATCAGAAATTTTGGGGGTCGTGAAAATCTGAAGAATGTAAGAATTTTAAAATAATTGTAAAAAGTTCTGCTGGATTGATTTCAGAGTCTTTGTTTCTCCTTCGGCGATAAAGGATTCTTTGCTGAGGTTAACTTTGATTTTTCCGCGTATACCTGGAATACGATTATAATTAGTAAATTTTATTGTTAGCAGTGCATTTAGTGCTTGAAGTATCGAGGCTTTGATATAGCATTGAAGGGAATTTTGTAAGGTAAATGGGATTTCGATTTGTTAGGAGTTATGGTGAATTATAGAATTACACGGCTTGAACTCCCAAATCTTTCCCAATGTTCAAATCCTCACCGTTGGGAGATTTTTTTAAATTACACTGGTCAACACGATTTTTCCCCAAAGAATATTTTTCCGATTCTTATAGATTTTGTGGCGCTGAACGCGAATAGGAAGTCCTTTTGTCTCCCTCAGAATCTTTTTTTTTCGAAAATCAGATTTAAACAAAAATTAAATTCTTCAACTTTCAGAATTTTTTGCGTTTTAACCGTAAAAGTTAATTATGTTTCTTTTGCACGAAGTGATTTTGCAAACCCTCCAGAATATAACGATGCATATTTCTTTAATGTTATAAACATTTGAACACGTTTGAACAATGCTGAAAGGGAAAACGGCGCCCAGAATGCCCCATCTTTTGTGGATATTTTCCTATCTTAAAAACTAGACGCCCACGAGGAATTCTAATAGAAGGATACGATAGAGAAGACATTTTTCTTGAGGAAACCATAATTGAAAGTAGCAACACAAGCTTTGTTTTCGGCTGAGAAATTAAACTAGCTCCGCAAGGCACAAGGTACTGTCAGTGGTTCTTGGCGCAGCCGTTTCACCCCCGAGTTACTTTCTGACAATAACGCCACATTAAGCAAAGTATTATATTTTTACATTTGATCATATAACTAAACAATATTGTTCAATTGCATTTACAATATCAAGATTAACTATACGAGCAGCGAGAGCAATTATTTCCACTTCACTAACGGACGAGTATGACGACCTCCGCGTGATGTCAAAACACTCTGCGGTCCTCGGCGATCGTACCCGGCAGGTATTCGTCTCGTTGAACCTCCAACAATAACAAGTCGTTTCGATGTCGCCTCGCTATCAGTTTGCCCTCGACCGCCGACGAATAAGCAGTGCTCCGTAGCAGGGTTCAAGCATTTTCACCTATTAGTGCGTGTATAATACTTTCGAAGGCGAGATTCAAAGTCACCACATACCTCTCTCTTTCTGTGGGCTACTTGGTAATTCATGCTTGCAGTGGTATTAACCCTCAGTTAACAGTCGTTTGTCTGCTCTCAGCCAAAAAAGTAAAGAATCTGCACGTTTCTGAGGTACATATAACTTTTACTAAGATTTTAGTAGTTTTGTTTTAAGTGCGATTGCACGTGTTTTTAATGAAATACGATCGCAAGGGGTTAATGCAAATTACTAGGAGAGAAATAAAGTATTTCTTTTGGCACAAAAGCTTTAATATGTAATTCTAATAGTATCTTTTGTGCTCAATACAGATATGTAATCTATTCGTCTCGATCATTTGGGGCAAGCATGTCAAACTCAAAGGCTAACACGGGACAAATAAACAAGGTCAAAGTTTCTGTGGGACACAAAAAATAACAACATCAATTTTTATAGAAATATAGGTTTATTTCGACAACAAAAAAGAACAAGTATAACGGCAAGATTAATGTTTTTTTCCTGACACTTGCCAGCTCTGTCTTGACGGACCGTAAAGATAGTCGTTGTAGGCCGCAAGTTTGACATGCTTGATTTAGGTTTTTTTTGTGACAAACACTTTTACATTTAATAACTCGTATAATCTTGAAATTGAGAATGCAGTTGAACAATATTGCATATTTATATGATGAAATTTTACAAATGTACTTCTTTGTTTAATGTAGCATTATTATCGTGAAATAACTCATAAACAGTAAATGTACTTATAAAGCAAGCTACATGTAATACTAACGAGGGTGAAACGGTTGAGCTGAGAATCACTGGCAGTACCTTGTGTCTTGCGGAGCTATTTTAATTTCTCAGCCGACAACAAAGCTTGGGTTGCTACTTTCAATTATGGTTTCCTCAAGAAAAATGTCTTCTCTATCGTATCCTTCTATTAGAATTCCTCGTGGGCGTCTAGTTTTTAAGATAGGAAAATATCCACAAAAGTTGGGGCATTTTGTTTATCCGCTTCACGTAGCTGTTTCAAGAACCGGAATCAATATTGTAACTGTTTTCAAATCCCTAGTTCGAACCCATCTAAATCCATTGCAGGAGCCTGTGATGAGTGAGGAAATAAATGCTCAGACTCGCAATTAAAGTTGGCCCAAATCGAAATCTTCCCCCATCACCACTGAGAATTTTTTTTCTATGCGATATGCATATTAAAGTCTCGATTGTTCAAACCCCATTTTAAACAGTTCATTCTAGGCGAAACGACCATAGCAGTAAAAACCGAAAAAATACAAAAAAAGAACGAGAAACGATCGTCCTTCTAATCAGAGACTCAAAATGAATTCAGCAAAGAGGGTATACTTATCGCTGGAACTACCTGCGTTAAATCTGTTATAATTAAATATGTTGAATAAGTACTTTAGGAAAAGCGGAAAAGATAATTAATTAAGTAATTTATATTTTATAAAATGGATGTAAAATATTTACTTTATGGCTAGTAGGTGATAAATGTGACTACCGCGATATTGGGGCAAGGGGGGGGGGGTGAGTTGCGAGGGGGGAAAAGTTTCATTGTGATAAGGGGGGTGTGTGTGGGAGGGGGGGAGGTTGGTTGGGAGTGTTGTGGGCGTGACAAAGGTGGGTGGGTGTGGTGTGTTGGATGTGGGGGGGAGGGTGGTGGGATGTGGGTAGTGCGGTGTGGGGATGTGCGTGTGTGGTTGTGGGGATGTGCGTGTGTGGTTGTGGGTGATAGGTATTTCGCGAGTCGTTAGTAGATGTCTCTGGGGGGGTGTCGTGTTTTGCGGATGGGTAAGTGTTGTGTGTCGGTAAAAGGAAGAAGAAGAAGAAGGAGAAGGAGAAGGAGAAGGAGAAGGAGAAGAAGAGGAGGAGGGAGGAGGAGGAGGAGGAGGATCGGTCGGTAAGCGGTTGAATTATTATTATTATTATTATTATTGTAACGCGACGACGACGATAAAGAAGAAGAAGAAGAAGAAGAAGAAGTTTTTCGCCGAGGAGTGGGATGGGGTTTGAATACATACGCGCTTATGAAAAATTGTATATTTTTCTCTCTTTTGTTTACAATTCAAGGGAGGGAGGAGGATATTCGACAAGAGTATTATCGAACATCCCGTATATAATGGGGTATATCGTTCGTTCTTCGATAGTCGTTGGAGGTGACGTATATATTCTATTCTCCCACCTTCGCTCTCGCTATCGTTTTCCTCTCTAGTTATGGTCAAGCCGATTGTCGTTGGGTGATATATATATATATTCTATTTCCTCATCGCTCTCGCTATCGTTTCCTCTAGTTATGTTCAAGCTGATTGTCGTTGGGATGATGTATATATATATATATATTCTATTTCCGCATCGCTATCGCTTCCTCTTACGTTATTCGTAATATCGTTCGGTGGAAAAAAGTTTTTGTAAACGTCTTTTGTAAACAAAAGAGAGAAAAATATACAATTTTTCATAAGCGCGTATGTATTCAAACCCCATCCCACTCCTCGGCGAAAAACTTCTTCTTCTTCTTCTTCTTCTTCTTTATCGTCGGCGTCGCGTTACAATAATAATAATAATAATAATAATTCAACCGCTTACCGACCGATCCTCCTCCTCCTCCTCCTCCCTCCTCCTCTTCTTCTCCTTCTCCTTCTCCTTCTCCTTCTTCTTCTTCTTCCTTTTACCGACACACAACACTTACCCATCCGCAAAACACGACACCCCCCCAGAGACATCTACTAACGACTCGCGAAATACCTATCACCCACAACCACACACGCACATCCCCACAACCACACACGCACATCCCCACACCGCACTACCCACATCCCACCACCCTCCCCCCCACATCCAACACACCACACCCACCCACCTTTGTCACGCCCACAACACTCCCAACCAACCTCCCCCCCTCCCACACACACCCCCCTTATCACAATGAAACTTTTCCCCCCTCGCAACTCACCCCCCCCCCCCCCCCTTGCCCCAATATCGCGGTAGTCACATTTATCACCTACTATGGCTGTATTGTAAATTTGAAGAATTTTTACGAGAACTGAGGAACAAAAAAATGAGGACAGTCATTATGATTGCCCTTGGTAGTTCTAGTGTTAAAGATTACGAATTGAGTAGATGGGGTTATTAAATGAATTATTCTGCTTTCAGGCTGCTGAAAGACGTTAGAATACCTTCCAGTCATTAATGGTAACCGATGCCGATCAGGGCTGCTGTTATTTCTACAGATTCGCAATCATACATCGCGTTCATCCTTTAAATTGCAAAACCGGATGAACGCGATGCATGTGCATCGATGCACATCCGAGATGTATAAAAAAAGAATTCTACGACCATTAAGAACTTTTTTTGGTGCTGTAATCTTACGGATGATAGGGATACGATTTAGATAAGAAACTTGAAAAAATTTCGCAGTTCGAGATGAGAGACAGAAAGAGAGTGTATTTATATTTTTGTAATCGCTAACTCGCGATCGTTTTGCTCTCCTTTCCCGTCTCGACGATCAGGCCGTTCTTTCTATCGATCATCGTCGAGGTATCCGCGTGTAAATATTGCGTGTAAAAAGTAGAAACGTGGCCGACGACCATGATCGAGGATGTACATAACGTCAAACGTTGGAGAAAGCGTCGAAGGGCGATCACGCGAGACGGAAAGGGGTCTTATTTTATTTTTGATAGTCAATGAACGTCGTCGTTCGTCCAAAACCGCGTTGCTCATTGTCACGGCACAGCCCAAGCAGTGTTTTTTTTTTCCTTTTTTGTTAAGTTTTCTTCTTTTTTTTCCTTTTTCTTCTATCCTTCAGTTCGCTGGACCGTTCGATTCTAGCTTTGGTGGTGAAAACTGTACGAAAGGGATTACAAGAGAATTATTTGTCGATACCAAAGTTAGCTATGGACGGAGGATTTTGTCGTATCTGTACTAACGACGATCTAAAGGCAGACTAACACGTCTTAATATATGCAATTAACGTTAAGTTTCTATCACAGGGACCAAAGGTGACATCTTTTATTTCACGTTCTGTACAACGAATTTAGAAATGTAGAATAAAACGTCGAGGCGACCGAGCGATAGTCTTTGAAAATAATCTGGTCAGTCGGTGTTAATGGAAATCGATGATCGCGTAATGATAACCCATGGATGTCAGGACTCTATGGTGTTTCGAGTGTATTATTTTTCTTAGAGAAACGTAGAGGACTTTTTATATTTCTTTTGCCGGAAAGAATGACAGAAGAAACTGAATGTCGGCATACCTTATTTCCTTTTCTCCTTATATCGTTATCATTGAAACGTTGAGAAATAAAAAGATATTACGTTGAAGAAATTTTTATCAAGGACTGAGAATAATCCTTTAGGACGACAGCGAGCCGAAAAGGAAGAGATCATCGTCATTAGTCGATAAGCCGAAGCCAATTTTCGTGAATTGGAAATGTTAGGAAGTATCTCGCGGCAGTTGGTATTCGTTTCAGGAAAAAAATATTGTACTGTAAATAGCACGTAATGTTAATACTGTATTTAATATTTTTCTCTACGTAAAAATATATCACGGCGATACTTCTATTTATACACGTTATTATTTATAGTTCTATTAAAAGAATAACAGAAGACATCACTGACTTTTATTCCACGATTCACATCGAGGGACAAGGAGGCGAAAGGTCAAAGAGGAACAGTTGAATGGAAATCGTTTAATCGAAAAAATACATTTGCGTAACAGCATTATTAAAATTAGTGAAGGTTCTTTAACAATATTCTTACATCTCTATATAGTGTACAAATAGCACCCGTTCGTTCTACGCGACTTAATCCATTTGCATCCGAACTATAAACACGGCAGACGACACGTAGTACTGTTAATTTCCGCGCGCAGTAGTTTAACATCCGCACGCAAAAAACGGAATATTCCGCGCTTGGCGATAGGCGACGACCGTCATATGCGTAGTATCACGGTCGCAGATACAAATGAGTTAAAGAAATTCTGTCAAATTATGCTCGCAGCAATTTCGACGAAATTTATAATACTTTCAAGAATTACGATGTTAAAATACTGAAGTGAATGCCGCAATATTATTGCGGTAATATCGATGATAATTTACGATCGATATAATACCTAACTGAAGTATAAAATATATGTAAGTCTTAAAAATTAATCGATACGCACCATAAGACAAGTAAATTGCCAGATCATAATTTATTTAAATATATTGCCACTGTGACGGAAGATAGGGGATATATATTGCAACCGAAAAATCACAGGTCGTAAGATCAGCGGCACGAAAGATACTCTGAACTCTGAATTCTACAGCTACAGGTACAATTTACTTAAGGCACTTTTTCTTTTATTCGTTATTGCACTGCTTTCAGTATTCTATCGTTTGATTTATCGCTTGCTTCTTTGCATTAACTCTTTGCAATTCTTACTTCGATTTAAACATGTCAAGATGTTTACTCGAACGTATTTATCGTTATTGCTATCATAAAACGGAAAACTGGAGATGTAATTTCAAATGCAAAGATTTGACGCTGAATTATATGTTATAGGATAACGTATTTGTTCGTGGAACATTAAAAGTATTAGGAAAACGATAAATATTGCAGATCAATCGTTTGGTATGGGAGTATTGCAGTTTCCATGCCACAGTTTCGTTTCAGAGTCACATCTTGAATAATTAGCGAACACATCGGAGTAACCACGATCTCGCCACCATGTGCATAATTGTCTATTCCAACCGCAATTTATCGTGCGAATTAACTGTGGCTTCTCCATGCCAAGGAGTGTGTAAAAGTCTTGATCTCCTAAATGGCCCTGGAACAATTTATTTGTTTTACATTTAATAATCAATTTAATATTGTGACTAGAAAGTTAATAGATTTTATTTCCTTTTCTGTAATGTTAATACCTTAAAATGATACTTTTTCGTCATCGAATCAACGCTTTCCTTTTGGACAATTTGATCGTAGACCGAGGAGTTTCGCAATCTATCCAGATTAAAAAGTACAACACCACTGTTGTAACCTGGGTAACCACCCAAGGAAGCAGGCTCTCCAAAACTCGTATCCGGGTGTTTATTGCGGTACAAGTACAGGACATGGCGGTAGACCGGGGTAAGTTCGGGAGCTAAGCCAAACAGAGCTTCGTCTCCAAAGTTATTAAATTCCTGGAAGAGTTCCTTGATATCTCTTCGAAATTTAGTATCCGCATCGAACATTGCAGCAAACTTCTGTTCCACCGGTGCTATTCTGTGCAAGCCCAGCGATAAAAAGAACAGTGCGTCCGAGTAGTATGTTCCCGGCTTGCTACTGAAATGCGGAGACATGACCGATACAATGTCTTCTAACTGTGACGCTAATTCATGCACGTCATAATATTGTACCTAGAAATAATGATACATTTAGCAAAAAAATCCACAGAAGCTAGCCACTTAATTCGTCATTTCGTAATATAAAAATTTTAGAACCAGCGGAACAGGTAGAACCTTTTACTAGCATTAATTCTCTACGATTTGCAATTTGCTCGTTTACAAGTACAAAACTAAATTAAACTCTAACGTTCCTATTGCTCCACGCTAACTAAATTCTTCTGCATCGCTCTTGAAAACTAAGTGCTTTAAGTAGTGTTTAAACAAACAAATCATTGTCAACACCTTCATAAATTTTCCCGTTGACGAAAGTATATCTCTTATCACCGTCTCAGCGACATTCCTGCTGTCATCGTCGCTTATCACGTGAAAAGCAACGTCGACGGATGCCAGTCGGAGCAGAGACTCCGCGAAGATACCGAACTTCCGACGCATCGGCGAATTCGTCGTAACTTTGGTGAAGATGCACCACACATTGTAATAAATCCCATCCGGCGAGAAGTACGCCGTCGCAGCCGTCGAAGCCGCATCCTCGCTGGAATCGTTCGACTCGACGGTCGAACTGTTTTCCTGTCCACGAGGACCGAGGACCCAGCGTATACCATTCGAGGTCTGATAACAATAAAACAGTACGAGAAACACCGCGAGAGCTGTCAAGTTTATCAGCACCTTGCGTAACAAGAGCATTTAATCGCTCATGATCGAGCTTCCTTTTCTCTGCTCGCGAGACCACGCTGGTTGTCATGAACTTATTCTTGTGTTTTTTCTATCAAGATCTAATTAATTCCGGTAACTATATCGTCCGTCATTGTTTCACTATCATAATTACATGAAATTTCCACGTACGATATTCACTGACGAATTATTTGTAATTACGATGCACATGTTTGTTTGTAAAGTCGATGAATATTGGATGAGGTGGAAGAATGTACGGATAGGTAAATTTTGAAATTGGAAGAGTGGATTGTAAGGTCGGAGAATAAGAAGTGAACGACACCGATGCAACTGGCGACTGCAACTGCGTTTCTCTGTAAACGTTTTACTGTCCGTCTAGAAGACATTGACCCTCTGGAACTGTCCAGGACAGAAATGCGTTCTTCACGCTCCATTAGACAGCATTCTAGAGAAGGGCAGCTATTTTCGAGAATTCCTGGAAGCCAGCGGTGTTCGACGAGATTATATGAAACTCGAGTTTTATATTGTAATACGAAATGGATGGGAACTAATATTCTTAATTAACGGGAGGTACAGAGTCTTTAGAATTCACAGACGGAGAATTATAATTCCTAAGATTCTGAGGAGATATATTTCTGATTATTTATTCGGCACTGTATGATTAAAGCAAATCTATTATATATTCGACATACTAACATCGTGAAATTTAATAAGAAATTATCCTAGAATTTTAATATAAATGTAAATATATTGTAGAAAAAACGGCTTAGAAAAATGATTCTTTAGATTCGAAATTAACAAATATAATTTAAATTTAAACAGCATTCGGGGGAGCTGTATCATTAAAAAAATTCTGTTATATGAATCGTTTATTTCGAAAGTGGGATAAGTTATTTTTCGTAATAAAGAATGATGCTTTTTCAATGACTATACGAAATTATTTATACTGAGAAAAATATCAGTATCAATATTTTTAAACACGGTAAAACGTAAACCTTTAATATCTCGTTTCATAAAAAATGTGACTTATGTCACTTTCAAAATAAACGACTCATGTGAAACTCGATTTGTAAGTTTTACAAATTATACATTAACATTAATTGTGGTCATTAAGAGTTATTAATACAGGCGAACCACGATTAAATATCTTATTACTCATCTTTCTCTTGCGCGGTACCGCGGCAGGCTGCTACGAAGCGTAAAAATAACTATAGACAGTGTTACTGTAAATGGAAATACGAGAGGGATACTAATCTGTCGCAAAAAACATTCCGGGGGATGTCGAATTAACTTGAATAACTAAATTGCGTTATGGGATGTCACGTTTGCAATTAAAAAGAAAAAAAAAAAAAAAATGTCAACAGCACGCGGAGTTCCCAAGCGGTCACCCATCCAAGTACTATCCGCGCCCAATGTTGCTTAACTTAGGTGATCGGACGAGAACCTGTTTTTTCAACATGGTATGGACGTTGACAAGAGGAATAACTTTTTTCACTTATTTGAATCAAATAGAATGACATTATTTGTGATCACTAAGAGTTATTAATGCAGGCGAACCACGATTAAATATCTTATTACTCATCTTTCTCCTGCACGGCACCGCGGCAGGCTGCTACGAAGCGTGAAAATAACTATAGACAGTGTTACTGTAAATGGAAATACGAGAGGGATACTAATCTGTCGCAAAAAACATTCCGGGGGATGTCGAATTAACTTGAATAACTAAATTGCGTTATGGGATGTCACGTTTGCAATTAAAAAGAAAAAAAAAAAAAATGTCAACAGCACGCGGAGTTCCCAAGCGGTCACCCATCCAAGTACTATCCGCGCCCAATGTTGCTTAACTTAGGTGATCGGACGAGAACCTGTTTTTTCAACATGGTATGGACGTTGACAAGAGGAATAACTTTTTTCATTTATTTGAATCAAATAGAATGACATTATTTGTGATCACTAAGAGTTATTAATACAGGCGAACCACGATTAAATATCTTATTACTCATCTTTCTCCTGCACGGCACCGCGGCAGGCTGCTACGAAGCGTGAAAAACACTATAGACAGTGCTACTGTAAATAGAAATACGAGAGGGATACTAATCTGTCGCAAAAAACATTCCGGGGGATGTCGAATTAACTTGAATAACTAAATTGCGTTATGGGATGTCACGTTTGCAATTAAAAAGAAAAAAAAAAAAAAATGTCAACAGCACGCGGAGTTCCCAAGCGGTCACCCATCCAAGTACTATCCGCGCCCAATGTTGCTTAACTTAGGTGATCGGACGAGAACCTGTTTTTTCAACATGGTATGGACGTTGACAAGAGGAATAACTTTTTTCATTTATTTGAATCAAATAGAATGACATTATTTGTGATCACTAAGAGTTATTAATACAGGCGAACCACGATTAAATATCTTATTACTCATCTTTCTCCTGCACGGCACCGCGGCAGGCTGCTACGAAGCGTGAAAAACACTATAGACAGTGCTACTGTAAATAGAAATACGAGAGGGATACTAATCTGTCGCAAAAAACATTCCGGGGGATGTCGAATTAACTTGAATAACTAAATTGCGTTATGGGATGTCACGTTTGCAATTAAAAAGAAAAAAAAAAAAAAATGTCAACAGCACGCGGAGTTCCCAAGCGGTCACCCATCCAAGTACTATCCGCGCCCAATGTTGCTTAACTTAGGTGATCGGACGAGAACCTGTTTTTTCAACATGGTATGGACGTTGACAAGAGGAATAACTTTTTTCACTTATTTGAATCAAATAGAATGACATTATTTGTGATCACTAAGAGTTATTAATGCAGGCGAACCACGATTAAATATCTTATTACTCATCTTTCTCCTGCACGGCACCGCGGCAGGCTGCTACGAAGCGTGAAAATAACTATAGACAGTGTTACTGTAAATGGAAATACGAGAGGGATACTAATCTGTCGCAAAAAACATTCCGGGGGATGTCGAATTAACTTGAATAACTAAATTGCGTTATGGGATGTCACGTTTGCAATTAAAAAGAAAAAAAAAAAAAATGTCAACAGCACGCGGAGTTCCCAAGCGGTCACCCATCCAAGTACTATCCGCGCCCAATGTTGCTTAACTTAGGTGATCGGACGAGAACCTGTTTTTTCAACATGGTATGGACGTTGACAAGAGGAATAACTTTTTTCATTTATTTGAATCAAATAGAATGACATTATTTGTGATCACTAAGAGTTATTAATACAGGCGAACCACGATTAAATATCTTATTACTCATCTTTCTCCTGCACGGCACCGCGGCAGGCTGCTACGAAGCGTGAAAAACACTATAGACAGTGCTACTGTAAATAGAAATACGAGAGGGATACTAATCTGTCGCAAAAAACATTCCGGGGGATGTCGAATTAACTTGAATAACTAAATTGCGTTATGGGATGTCACGTTTGCAATTAAAAAGAAAAAAAAAAAAAAATGTCAACAGCACGCGGAGTTCCCAAGCGGTCACCCATCCAAGTACTATCCGCGCCCAATGTTGCTTAACTTAGGTGATCGGACGAGAACCTGTTTTTTCAACATGGTATGGACGTTGACAAGAGGAATAACTTTTTTCATTTATTTGAATCAAATAGAATGACATTATTTGTGATCACTAAGAGTTATTAATACAGGCGAACCACGATTAAATATCTTATTACTCATCTTTCTCCTGCACGGCACCGCGGCAGGCTGCTACGAAGCGTGAAAAACACTATAGACAGTGCTACTGTAAATAGAAATACGAGAGGGATACTAATCTGTCGCAAAAAACATTCCGGGGGATGTCGAATTAACTTGAATAACTAAATTGCGTTATGGGATGTCACGTTTGCAATTAAAAAGAAAAAAAAAAAAAAATGTCAACAGCACGCGGAGTTCCCAAGCGGTCACCCATCCAAGTACTATCCGCGCCCAATGTTGCTTAACTTAGGTGATCGGACGAGAACCTGTTTTTTCAACATGGTATGGACGTTGACAAGAGGAATAACTTTTTTCACTTATTTGAATCAAATAGAATGACATTATTTGTGATCACTAAGAGTTATTAATGCAGGCGAACCACGATTAAATATCTTATTACTCATCTTTCTCCTGCACGGCACCGCGGCAGGCTGCTACGAAGCGTGAAAATAACTATAGACAGTGTTACTGTAAATGGAAATACGAGAGGGATACTAATCTGTCGCAAAAAACATTCCGGGGGATGTCGAATTAACTTGAATAACTAAATTGCGTTATGGGATGTCACGTTTGCAATTAAAAAGAAAAAAAAAAAAAATGTCAACAGCACGCGGAGTTCCCAAGCGGTCACCCATCCAAGTACTATCCGCGCCCAATGTTGCTTAACTTAGGTGATCGGACGAGAACCTGTTTTTTCAACATGGTATGGACGTTGACAAGAGGAATAACTTTTTTCATTTATTTGAATCAAATAGAATGACATTATTTGTGATCACTAAGAGTTATTAATACAGGCGAACCACGATTAAATATCTTATTACTCATCTTTCTCCTGCACGGCACCGCGGCAGGCTGCTACGAAGCGTGAAAAACACTATAGACAGTGCTACTGTAAATAGAAATACGAGAGGGATACTAATCTGTCGCAAAAAACATTCCGGGGGATGTCGAATTAACTTGAATAACTAAATTGCGTTATGGGATGTCACGTTTGCAATTAAAAAGAAAAAAAAAAAAAAATGTCAACAGCACGCGGAGTTCCCAAGCGGTCACCCATCCAAGTACTATCCGCGCCCAATGTTGCTTAACTTAGGTGATCGGACGAGAACCTGTTTTTTCAACATGGTATGGACGTTGACAAGAGGAATAACTTTTTTCATTTATTTGAATCAAATAGAATGACATTATTTGTGATCACTAAGAGTTATTAATACAGGCGAACCACGATTAAATATCTTATTACTCATCTTTCTCCTGCACGGCACCGCGGCAGGCTGCTACGAAGCGTGAAAAACACTATAGACAGTGCTACTGTAAATAGAAATACGAGAGGGATACTAATCTGTCGCAAAAAACATTCCGGGGGATGTCGAATTAACTTGAATAACTAAATTGCGTTATGGGATGTCACGTTTGCAATTAAAAAGAAAAAAAAAAAAAAATGTCAACAGCACGCGGAGTTCCCAAGCGGTCACCCATCCAAGTACTATCCGCGCCCAATGTTGCTTAACTTAGGTGATCGGACGAGAACCTGTTTTTTCAACATGGTATGGACGTTGACAAGAGGAATAACTTTTTTCATTAATTTGAATCAAATAGAATGACATTATTTGTGATCACTAAGAGTTATTAATGCAGGCGAACCACGATTAAATATCTTATTACTCATCTTTCTCCTGCACGGCACCGCAGCAGGCTGCTACGAAGCGTGAAAAACACTATAGACAGTGCTACTGTAAATAGAAATACGAGAGGGATACTAATCTGTCGCAAAAAACATTCCGGGGGATATCGAATTAACTTGAATAACTAAATTGCGTTATGGGATGTCACGTTTGCAATTAAAAAGAAAAAAAAAAAAAAATGTCAACAGCACGCGGAGTTCCCAAGCGGTCACCCATCCAAGTACTATCCGCGCCCAATGTTGCTTAACTTAGGTGATCGGACGAGAACCTGTTTTTTCAACATGGTATGGACGTTGACAAGAGGAATAACTTTTTTCATTAATTTGAATCAAATAGAATGACATTATTTGTGATCACTAAGAGTTATTAATGCAGGCGAACCACGATTAAATATCTTATTACTCATCTTTCTCCTGCACGGCACCGCAGCAGGCTGCTACGAAGCGTGAAAAAAACTATAGACAGTGTTACTGTAAATTGAAATACGAGAGGGATACTAATCTATCGCAAAAAACATTCCGGGGGATGTCGAATTAACTTGAATAACTAAATTGCGTTATGGGATGTCACGTTTGCAATTAAAAAGAAAAAAAAAAAAAAATGTCAACAGCACGCGGAGTTCCCAAGCGGTCACCCATCCAAGTACTATCCGCGCCCAATGTTGCTTAACTTAGGTGATCGGACGAGAACCTGTTTTTTCAACATGGTATGGACGTTGACAAGAGGAATAACTTTTTTCATTTATTTGAATCAAATAGAATGACATTATTTGTGATCACTAAGAGTTATTAATACAGGCGAACCACGATTAAATATCTTATTACTCATCTTTCTCCTGCACGGCACCGCGGCAGGCTGCTACGAAGCGTGAAAAACACTATAGACAGTGCTACTGTAAATAGAAATACGAGAGGGATACTAATCTGTCGCAAAAAACATTCCGGGGGATGTCGAATTAACTTGAATAACTAAATTGCGTTATGGGATGTCACGTTTGCAATTAAAAAGAAAAAAAAAAAAAAATGTCAACAGCACGCGGTGTTCCCAAGCGGTCACCCATCCAAGTACTATCCGCGCCCAATGTTGCTTAACTTAGGTGATCGGACGAGAACCTGTTTTTTCAACATGGTATGGACGTTGACAAGAGGAATAACTTTTTTCATTTATTTGAATCAAATAGAATGACATTATTTGTGATCACTAAGAGTTATTAATACAGGCGAACCACGATTAAATATCTTATTACTCATCTTTCTCCTGCACGGCACCGCGGCAGGCTGCTACGAAGCGTGAAAAACACTATAGACAGTGCTACTGTAAATAGAAATACGAGAGGGATACTAATCTGTCGCAAAAAACATTCCGGGGGATGTCGAATTAACTTGAATAACTAAATTGCGTTATGGGATGTCACGTTTGCAATTAAAAAGAAAAAAAAAAAAAAATGTCAACAGCACGCGGAGTTCCCAAGCGGTCACCCATCCAAGTACTATCCGCGCCCAATGTTGCTTAACTTAGGTGATCGGACGAGAACCTGTTTTTTCAACATGGTATGGACGTTGACAAGAGGAATAACTTTTTTCATTAATTTGAATCAAATAGAATGACATTATTTGTGATCACTAAGAGTTATTAATGCAGGCGAACCACGATTAAATATCTTATTACTCATCTTTCTCCTGCACGGCACCGCAGCAGGCTGCTACGAAGCGTGAAAAACACTATAGACAGTGCTACTGTAAATAGAAATACGAGAGGGATACTAATCTGTCGCAAAAAACATTCCGGGGGATATCGAATTAACTTGAATAACTAAATTGCGTTATGGGATGTCACGTTTGCAATTAAAAAGAAAAAAAAAAAAAAATGTCAACAGCACGCGGAGTTCCCAAGCGGTCACCCATCCAAGTACTATCCGCGCCCAATGTTGCTTAACTTAGGTGATCGGACGAGAACCTGTTTTTTCAACATGGTATGGACGTTGACAAGAGGAATAACTTTTTTCATTAATTTGAATCAAATAGAATGACATTATTTGTGATCACTAAGAGTTATTAATGCAGGCGAACCACGATTAAATATCTTATTACTCATCTTTCTCCTGCACGGCACCGCAGCAGGCTGCTACGAAGCGTGAAAAAAACTATAGACAGTGTTACTGTAAATTGAAATACGAGAGGGATACTAATCTATCGCAAAAAACATTCCGGGGGATGTCGAATTAACTTGAATAACTAAATTGCGTTATGGGATGTCACGTTTGCAATTAAAAAGAAAAAAAAAAAAAAATGTCAACAGCACGCGGAGTTCCCAAGCGGTCACCCATCCAAGTACTATCCGCGCCCAATGTTGCTTAACTTAGGTGATCGGACGAGAACCTGTTTTTTCAACATGGTATGGACGTTGACAAGAGGAATAACTTTTTTCATTTATTTGAATCAAATAGAATGACATTATTTGTGATCACTAAGAGTTATTAATACAGGCGAACCACGATTAAATATCTTATTACTCATCTTTCTCCTGCACGGCACCGCGGCAGGCTGCTACGAAGCGTGAAAAACACTATAGACAGTGCTACTGTAAATAGAAATACGAGAGGGATACTAATCTGTCGCAAAAAACATTCCGGGGGATGTCGAATTAACTTGAATAACTAAATTGCGTTATGGGATGTCACGTTTGCAATTAAAAAGAAAAAAAAAAAAAAATGTCAACAGCACGCGGAGTTCCCAAGCGGTCACCCATCCAAGTACTATCCGCGCCCAATGTTGCTTAACTTAGGTGATCGGACGAGAACCTGTTTTTTCAACATGGTATGGACGTTGACAAGAGGAATAACTTTTTTCATTAATTTGAATCAAATAGAATGACATTATTTGTGATCACTAAGAGTTATTAATGCAGGCGAACCACGATTAAATATCTTATTACTCATCTTTCTCCTGCACGGCACCGCAGCAGGCTGCTACGAAGCGTGAAAAACACTATAGACAGTGCTACTGTAAATAGAAATACGAGAGGGATACTAATCTGTCGCAAAAAACATTCCGGGGGATATCGAATTAACTTGAATAACTAAATTGCGTTATGGGATGTCACGTTTGCAATTAAAAAGAAAAAAAAAAAAAAATGTCAACAGCACGCGGAGTTCCCAAGCGGTCACCCATCCAAGTACTATCCGCGCCCAATGTTGCTTAACTTAGGTGATCGGACGAGAACCTGTTTTTTCAACATGGTATGGACGTTGACAAGAGGAATAACTTTTTTCATTAATTTGAATCAAATAGAATGACATTATTTGTGATCACTAAGAGTTATTAATGCAGGCGAACCACGATTAAATATCTTATTACTCATCTTTCTCCTGCACGGCACCGCAGCAGGCTGCTACGAAGCGTGAAAAAAACTATAGACAGTGTTACTGTAAATTGAAATACGAGAGGGATACTAATCTATCGCAAAAAACATTCCGGGGGATGTCGAATTAACTTGAATAACTAAATTGCGTTATGGGATGTCACGTTTGCAATTAAAAAGAAAAAAAAAAAAAAATGTCAACAGCACGCGGAGTTCCCAAGCGGTCACCCATCCAAGTACTATCCGCGCCCAATGTTGCTTAACTTAGGTGATCGGACGAGAACCTGTTTTTTCAACATGGTATGGACGTTGACAAGAGGAATAACTTTTTTCATTTATTTGAATCAAATAGAATGACATTATTTGTGATCACTAAGAGTTATTAATACAGGCGAACCACGATTAAATATCTTATTACTCATCTTTCTCCTGCACGGCACCGCGGCAGGCTGCTACGAAGCGTGAAAAACACTATAGACAGTGCTACTGTAAATAGAAATACGAGAGGGATACTAATCTGTCGCAAAAAACATTCCGGGGGATGTCGAATTAACTTGAATAACTAAATTGCGTTATGGGATGTCACGTTTGCAATTAAAAAGAAAAAAAAAAAAAAATGTCAACAGCACGCGGAGTTCCCAAGCGGTCACCCATCCAAGTACTATCCGCGCCCAATGTTGCTTAACTTAGGTGATCGGACGAGAACCTGTTTTTTCAACATGGTATGGACGTTGACAAGAGGAATAACTTTTTTCACTTATTTGAATCAAATAGAATGACATTATTTGTGATCACTAAGAGTTATTAATGCAGGCGAACCACGATTAAATATCTTATTACTCATCTTTCTCCTGCACGGCACCGCGGCAGGCTGCTACGAAGCGTGAAAATAACTATAGACAGTGTTACTGTAAATGGAAATACGAGAGGGATACTAATCTGTCGCAAAAAACATTCCGGGGGATGTCGAATTAACTTGAATAACTAAATTGCGTTATGGGATGTCACGTTTGCAATTAAAAAGAAAAAAAAAAAAAATGTCAACAGCACGTGGAGTTCCCAAGCGGTCACCCATCCAAGTACTATCCGCGCCCAATGTTGCTTAACTTAGGTGATCGGACGAGAACCTGTTTTTTCAACATGGTATGGACGTTGACAAGAGGAATAACTTTTTTCATTTATTTGAATCAAATAGAATGACATTATTTGTGATCACTAAGAGTTATTAATACAGGCGAACCACGATTAAATATCTTATTACTCATCTTTCTCCTGCACGGCACCGCGGCAGGCTGCTACGAAGCGTGAAAAACACTATAGACAGTGCTACTGTAAATAGAAATACGAGAGGGATACTAATCTGTCGCAAAAAACATTCCGGGGGATGTCGAATTAACTTGAATAACTAAATTGCGTTATGGGATGTCACGTTTGCAATTAAAAAGAAAAAAAAAAAAAAATGTCAACAGCACGCGGAGTTCCCAAGCGGTCACCCATCCAAGTACTATCCGCGCCCAATGTTGCTTAACTTAGGTGATCGGACGAGAACCTGTTTTTTCAACATGGTATGGACGTTGACAAGAGGAATAACTTTTTTCATTAATTTGAATCAAATAGAATGACATTATTTGTGATCACTAAGAGTTATTAATGCAGGCGAACCACGATTAAATATCTTATTACTCATCTTTCTCCTGCACGGCACCGCAGCAGGCTGCTACGAAGCGTGAAAAAAACTATAGACAGTGTTACTGTAAATTGAAATACGAGAGGGATACTAATCTATCGCAAAAAACATTCCGGGGGATGTCGAATTAACTTGAATAACTAAATTGCGTTATGGGATGTCACGTTTGCAATTAAAAAGAAAAAAAAAAAAAAATGTCAACAGCACGCGGAGTTCCCAAGCGGTCACCCATCCAAGTACTATCCGCGCCCAATGTTGCTTAACTTAGGTGATCGGACGAGAACCTGTTTTTTCAACATGGTATGGACGTTGACAAGAGGAATAACTTTTTTCATTTATTTGAATCAAATAGAATGACATTATTTGTGATCACTAAGAGTTATTAATACAGGCGAACCACGATTAAATATCTTATTACTCATCTTTCTCCTGCACGGCACCGCGGCAGGCTGCTACGAAGCGTGAAAAACACTATAGACAGTGCTACTGTAAATAGAAATACGAGAGGGATACTAATCTGTCGCAAAAAACATTCCGGGGGATGTCGAATTAACTTGAATAACTAAATTGCGTTATGGGATGTCACGTTTGCAATTAAAAAGAAAAAAAAAAAAAAATGTCAACAGCACGCGGAGTTCCCAAGCGGTCACCCATCCAAGTACTATCCGCGCCCAATGTTGCTTAACTTAGGTGATCGGACGAGAACCTGTTTTTTCAACATGGTATGGACGTTGACAAGAGGAATAACTTTTTTCATTAATTTGAATCAAATAGAATGACATTATTTGTGATCACTAAGAGTTATTAATGCAGGCGAACCACGATTAAATATCTTATTACTCATCTTTCTCCTGCACGGCACCGCAGCAGGCTGCTACGAAGCGTGAAAAACACTATAGACAGTGCTACTGTAAATAGAAATACGAGAGGGATACTAATCTGTCGCAAAAAACATTCCGGGGGATATCGAATTAACTTGAATAACTAAATTGCGTTATGGGATGTCACGTTTGCAATTAAAAAGAAAAAAAAAAAAAAATGTCAACAGCACGCGGAGTTCCCAAGCGGTCACCCATCCAAGTACTATCCGCGCCCAATGTTGCTTAACTTAGGTGATCGGACGAGAACCTGTTTTTTCAACATGGTATGGACGTTGACAAGAGGAATAACTTTTTTCATTAATTTGAATCAAATAGAATGACATTATTTGTGATCACTAAGAGTTATTAATGCAGGCGAACCACGATTAAATATCTTATTACTCATCTTTCTCCTGCACGGCACCGCAGCAGGCTGCTACGAAGCGTGAAAAAAACTATAGACAGTGTTACTGTAAATTGAAATACGAGAGGGATACTAATCTATCGCAAAAAACATTCCGGGGGATGTCGAATTAACTTGAATAACTAAATTGCGTTATGGGATGTCACGTTTGCAATTAAAAAGAAAAAAAAAAAAAAATGTCAACAGCACGCGGAGTTCCCAAGCGGTCACCCATCCAAGTACTATCCGCGCCCAATGTTGCTTAACTTAGGTGATCGGACGAGAACCTGTTTTTTCAACATGGTATGGACGTTGACAAGAGGAATAACTTTTTTCATTAATTTGAATCAAATAGAATGACATTATTTGTGATCACTAAGAGTTATTAATGCAGGCGAACCACGATTAAATATCTTATTACTCATCTTTCTCCTGCACGGCACCGCAGCAGGCTGCTACGAAGCGTGAAAAACACTATAGACAGTGCTACTGTAAATAGAAATACGAGAGGGATACTAATCTGTCGCAAAAAACATTCCGGGGGATATCGAATTAACTTGAATAACTAAATTGCGTTATGGGATGTCACGTTTGCAATTAAAAAGAAAAAAAAAAAAAAATGTCAACAGCACGCGGAGTTCCCAAGCGGTCACCCATCCAAGTACTATCCGCGCCCAATGTTGCTTAACTTAGGTGATCGGACGAGAACCTGTTTTTTCAACATGGTATGGACGTTGACAAGAGGAATAACTTTTTTCATTAATTTGAATCAAATAGAATGACATTATTTGTGATCACTAAGAGTTATTAATGCAGGCGAACCACGATTAAATATCTTATTACTCATCTTTCTCCTGCACGGCACCGCAGCAGGCTGCTACGAAGCGTGAAAAAAACTATAGACAGTGTTACTGTAAATTGAAATACGAGAGGGATACTAATCTATCGCAAAAAACATTCCGGGGGATGTCGAATTAACTTGAATAACTAAATTGCGTTATGGGATGTCACGTTTGCAATTAAAAAGAAAAAAAAAAAAAAATGTCAACAGCACGCGGAGTTCCCAAGCGGTCACCCATCCAAGTACTATCCGCGCCCAATGTTGCTTAACTTAGGTGATCGGACGAGAACCTGTTTTTTCAACATGGTATGGACGTTGACAAGAGGAATAACTTTTTTCATTTATTTGAATCAAATAGAATGACATTATTTGTGATCACTAAGAGTTATTAATACAGGCGAACCACGATTAAATATCTTATTACTCATCTTTCTCCTGCACGGCACCGCGGCAGGCTGCTACGAAGCGTGAAAAACACTATAGACAGTGCTACTGTAAATAGAAATACGAGAGGGATACTAATCTGTCGCAAAAAACATTCCGGGGGATGTCGAATTAACTTGAATAACTAAATTGCGTTATGGGATGTCACGTTTGCAATTAAAAAGAAAAAAAAAAAAAAATGTCAACAGCACGCGGAGTTCCCAAGCGGTCACCCATCCAAGTACTATCCGCGCCCAATGTTGCTTAACTTAGGTGATCGGACGAGAACCTGTTTTTTCAACATGGTATGGACGTTGACAAGAGGAATAACTTTTTTCACTTATTTGAATCAAATAGAATGACATTATTTGTGATCACTAAGAGTTATTAATGCAGGCGAACCACGATTAAATATCTTATTACTCATCTTTCTCCTGCACGGCACCGCGGCAGGCTGCTACGAAGCGTGAAAATAACTATAGACAGTGTTACTGTAAATGGAAATACGAGAGGGATACTAATCTGTCGCAAAAAACATTCCGGGGGATGTCGAATTAACTTGAATAACTAAATTGCGTTATGGGATGTCACGTTTGCAATTAAAAAGAAAAAAAAAAAAAAATGTCAACAGCACGCGGTGTTCCCAAGCGGTCACCCATCCAAGTACTATCCGCGCCCAATGTTGCTTAACTTAGGTGATCGGACGAGAACCTGTTTTTTCAACATGGTATGGACGTTGACAAGAGGAATAACTTTTTTCATTTATTTGAATCAAATAGAATGACATTATTTGTGATCACTAAGAGTTATTAATACAGGCGAACCACGATTAAATATCTTATTACTCATCTTTCTCCTGCACGGCACCGCGGCAGGCTGCTACGAAGCGTGAAAAACACTATAGACAGTGCTACTGTAAATAGAAATACGAGAGGGATACTAATCTGTCGCAAAAAACATTCCGGGGGATGTCGAATTAACTTGAATAACTAAATTGCGTTATGGGATGTCACGTTTGCAATTAAAAAGAAAAAAAAAAAAAAATGTCAACAGCACGCGGAGTTCCCAAGCGGTCACCCATCCAAGTACTATCCGCGCCCAATGTTGCTTAACTTAGGTGATCGGACGAGAACCTGTTTTTTCAACATGGTATGGACGTTGACAAGAGGAATAACTTTTTTCATTAATTTGAATCAAATAGAATGACATTATTTGTGATCACTAAGAGTTATTAATGCAGGCGAACCACGATTAAATATCTTATTACTCATCTTTCTCCTGCACGGCACAGCGGCAGGCTGCTACGAAGCGTGAAAAAAACTATAGACAGTGTTACTGTAAATGGAAATACGAGAGGGATACTGACAGGGTTAGTGAAACAAGTGTTAAGGAAACAAGTAACCACACCTTAAATGTAATTTATTATGTACAGATAGCTGCTATTACTATAATTAGAGAACAAAAGTATACGTGTATTGTTTCAACGAAATTTCGAATCCAACTGACTGCTCACGAGCCGCGCCCGGAGGTCAACAAAAAAACAATCGCGGCTCCGCATACATATCGGGAAGGAGAAGGCTAACTTCGCATATATTTCTCACACTCCCCCTATCGATGTTAGCCGCTATATCTTTTATATCGTTTGCACACAGAACACATACTTTTAATTACGATAAATGTAGCATCTTTATGCACTTCTTATGTTTAATTCTTGGCAATGCTTTCGTGCATATGTCTGCAATCATATCTTCGGTACTTAAATACGCTACTATTATTAACCCTTTTTCAATTAATTCTCTCGTATAATGATAACTTATGTCTATGTGTTTACTTCGCTTGTGAAACATAGCATTTTTGGACAATTCGATCGCGCACTGATTATCACAATATATCGTTATTGGTTGTTTTACAAACTCTTTAAATTCCATATGATTCAATAGTCTGTTCATATATACCACTTCGCGTGACACTTCTGACAAGGCGGCATATTCAGCCTCCATTGTCGATAAAGATACAGACCTTTGTTTTTTTGATTTCCAACTTATCGGCGCACCCGCTAACATTATCACATTTCCACTGCAGGATCTTCTATCGTCGATATCGCCAGCCCAATCGGAGTCTGTGTACGCCTTAAGCTTTTCCTTGTCTCTTCTGTAATTTAATCCATAATCTGCTGTGTCCTTTAAATACCTTAAAACTCGTTTCGCTATTTTCCAATGTGGCTTTCCTGGATCAGAGCAGAAACGACTCAGCACACTTGCTGCAAATGAAATATCCGGTCTCGTTGCATTTGCCAGGTAAATAAGTCCTCCGACGAGTTCTCTGTATGGCCTTGTTTGCATTTCCCTGCGTTCTTCCTCGTTCGATGGAGCCATATCTTTTGAAATCTTGATATTTGATTCTATTGGCGTCGACGTACCTTTTGCGTTATGCATATTAAATTTACTAATTAAATCATTGATATATTTTTCTTGAGAAAGTTTCATACTTCCAGTTTCTCCGTCTCGTTCTATTTTTATTCCCAATATATCACTGATCGCTCCTAAATCTGTCATTTCAAACTTAGATTTCAATAACTGCTTAATTCTATTTAAGTTAGTCATATTTTTCGAGGCCAATATAATATCGTCTACGTAAATAATCATTATGACTCTATCTTCTTCTTTCTCAAATACATACACACATGGGTCTGCTTCCGTTCGCCGTGCTCCGTTTTCTGTGACGTAATTGTCTATTTTTCGATACCATTCGCGGCCACTTTGTTTTAGTCCGTATAAAGGCTTCTTTAGCTTACACACCTTTTCTTCTTCACCGCGCTTTTGGAACAATTCTGGCTGCTCCATGTAAATTTCGTCACTAAGGTCACCTTGTACATAAGCAGATACTACGTCCATATGGTGGACATACATTTCTGAATTTACTGCTGCTGCTAAAAGAGTCCTTATAATTTCGTATCTGGCAACAGGGGCAAATACCTCTTCATAGTCGACTCCTTTACGTTGGGTGTGGCCACGGGCTACTAATCTGGCTTTGTATTTATTTACTGACCCATCTTTGTTATATTTTGTTTTAAATACCCATCTATTCGTTAATACTCTTTTATTGTTTGGTCTTGGTACCAAAAACCAGGTTTTATTTCTCACGAGGGTATTATATTCAGCTGTCATAGCATCTAGTCATTTGTCTGATTCCTCACGATGCATCGCATCTTCTACAGTTGTCGGATCTACATAAGATTTGTTTATTTGAAAGATCTTTTTCGGCCTACCTCTTTTTCCGGTTTTGAGTAATTTTGGTCGTCCTCTTCCATGCGGTACGTTTCTTCGTGATGTTGGAGTTTCAGCTACTTCTTCGTGCTCCGATTCCGGTTCGTCGTCATCGATATCGGAGTCTTCTTCTGTTTCTTCCGTTTTGGTGATTTCTTCGGATTTCTCCACATTGCCATGTTGATATATTAAATCTTGATGTCCTTCATCGTCTACTGGATCAGCTTTGGATTCTGTTATTTCAATAAATTTGACATCTCGTGCTTTAATCACCGTCTTTGTATTGCGCTTCCACAATCTGTATGCTTTGGATACATTATCGTATCCGACCAAAATATGTTCTTCGCCTTTGGGCTCAAACTTTCCAAGTCTTCGACTCTTGTTTAAAACAATGGCCTTACTTCCAATTATGCGGAAGAAACCAACGTAGGGCTTCTTGCTCGACCATGCCTCTAATGGCGTTTTGTCGTTTAATGTTTTAGTTGGGCATCTATTTCTAATATACGTTGCTGCATTTACAGCCTCTGCCCATAGAGTTTGTGGAAGATTCCCTTGTATCATCATACATCGTGCCATCTCCACCAGTGTTCTATTGGCACGCTCGGCTACTCCGTTTTGCTGCGGAGTGTATTCGACACTCAGTTGTCGTTTAATTCCTTCTTCTTCTAGAAATTTTTGAAATTCTCGAGACAAATACTCTCTTCCGTTGTCTGTCCGTAAGCACTTAATTAAACAGCCTGTCTGTTTCTCTGCTTGTCTTTTGTATCTTCGGAACGCGTCTAGTACGTCCGATTTTTTTCTTAGCATCATTGTCTCCATATATCTCGTCCGATCGTCAATAAAGGTAACGAAATATTTTGCACCTCCTAAGGATTCGGTCCTCATAGGTCCGCAAATGTCGGAGTGAACTATTCCAAGTTTCTCTTGACATATACTCCTGGATGGTTTATATGGTTGTTGGCACATTTTTCCTTCCATGCATACTTGACAGTCCGCGCTCTTTACCGTCGTCTTTAAATTCATTCCTTCAACCATGTTCTCTGATTTCAATTTCTTCAGATCACTCGTGTTCAAATGTCCAAATCTTTGGTGCCACCTCAATAAATTGTCACTGTCACTACTATTTACGTACATTGCACGGTCATCGCTTTTATTGATTATGTATAATTGTCCGTTTTTAACCGCTGTCAATGCCGTAGTACCGTCCGCACGATTCACACACGCACCTCTTTGTCCAAATTTCACTGTGTACCCTTTTTCAGTGATAGCCGGTACCGATATTAAATTATGCCGTAACTGTGGTACATACATAACGTCTTTCAATTCTATCGTGTTCGAACAGTGTCTATTTATTTTCACTTTCATTTTTATGTCTCCCTCTCCGCGAGATTTAATACACTGATCTGCCGCGGTATAAACGTTTGAAGCTGTTTCTTTATTTAACGTATGAAAACTGTCTTTGGAATTTGACATATGTTTCGTCGCACCACTATCTAAACACCAAGTGTCACGTTTCAGTCCTACAACATTGTATGCAATTGCCGTCATTGCATCCGACGCACCATTTCCTTTAGCTTTATATTTACATTGACGACTCATGTGTCCCGTCTTTCCACAATTAAAACAACTACCACTAAATTTTGCGTTATTATGTTTCGGCACTCTGTCTTTTGGAAACGTACGCGGTTTATATTGTCGAATATTGTTTCTAGTCATAAGCGCTTCCGAATTCTCGTCATTGTAGCCGTGTTGTCTTTTTGAATCGCGATCGTTCTGTCTCGCTTCTTCCTCCAATAGCTTAGCTTTGAGGTAATCAAGCGGTGGGATTTCGTCACGTGATTCGATCGCTACGCTGAAGCTTTCGTATTCTTGTGGTAAAGAAACTAACAACATTACCGACAGTAGGTCGTCCGGAAGTTTTATTCCCGCTGAGTTTAACTGCTCGGCTTTTCGTTCAAAATCGCCGATGTATTGCGTCATACCAACGTTCGTTTGTTTCGACATCCGCACGAGTTGCTTATATAGCGTTACTTTTCTTATAGGACCTTTTGATTCGAAAATGGCTTTTAACTTATCCCAGGCCTCTTTCGCCGTCTCAGCCTTTCTTATGTGATTGAGTTGGCTCTGCGTAATGTTCATGTTAATTAACGCCAATGCTTTCGCATCTTTCTTCATCCATTCTTGCACGTTCTCCGGCGGCTTACACTCTGTACCGTTCACGTAGGGCCACAAATCATTTAGAATTAAAATGCTTTTCATCTGCACTGCCCATAATTCGTAATTGTTCTGGGTCAACTTTTCCGCACTCGCGAGACTTTGTGTGGACGCCATGTTCACTACCGAAAGGGCACGTGTCGATTTTCTTTTTCACTGGTTTCTACTTTTATTTCGCGCACTTGACACGTTCTGGGCCCATAACCTGACAGGGTTAGTGAAACAAGTGTTAAGGAAACAAGTAACCACACCTTAAATGTAATTTATTATGTACAGATAGCTGCTATTACTATAATTAGAGAACAAAAGTATACGTGTATTGTTTCAACGAAATTTCGAATCCAACTGACTGCTCACGAGCCGCGCCCGGAGGTCAACAAAAAAACAATCGCGGCTCCGCATACATATCGGGAAGGAGAAGGCTAACTTCGCATATATTTCTCACAGATACTAATCTGTCGCAAAAAACATTCCGGGGGATGTCGAATTAACTTGAATAACTAAATTGCGTTATGGGATGTCACGTTTGCAATTAAAAAGAAAAAAAAAAAAAATGTCAACAGCACGCGGAGTTCCCAAGCGGTCACCCATCCAAGTACTATCCGCGCCCAATGTTGCTTAACTTAGGTGATCGGACGAGAACCTGTTTTTTCAACATTTTTTTTTTTTTTTTATAAATTGTTTATTGATTACGGCCAAGATACAATGTAAAAGAAAATTCCGGCAATAAACTACCGGACTGGTTAATTAGTGAAGATAAGATTTCCTATATGGCACGGTTCCGTGCTTCTCATAGGAAGTGTGATTTAACGTTTTACATTTTTGTGTCGCCTTCGGCGTCGAATATCGTACTTAGTATATGTAATTTGGATAGAGTTTTAATTACAGTCAAAGTTTGCAATGCCGCTTTGTAAAATACTGTTTTTTATCAGACTTATAAACTACTTAAATCTACTTAAATTTAAAAAATGAGTTGGAGGTGAGTGAGTGAGGTGAGATGAGATGATATGTACATATGGTATGAATGGAGATGAGTGAATTTATGCTATACATATTTACAATGGAAGGGTATGTCGCGTACCCTAATCTTTGGTAATTTGTGTTCATAGAAATTTTTCTATGTTTCAGTCTTACGTTTTCTTGAGCATTTGGCGACTAGACGAGGATCGTTGTCTTGGCCTATAAGGCACTTTAACAGCTAGTTCGCTGCAGCCTGAATAGCGCCGACAATTCATTCAGGACTGCAAGGAATTCACTCGATATTGCACTCGTATTATTTGTACTTGAGTTTTTGTACTTTAGTTCTTATCCTATGTTGCCAACCATGAGAAGGGACGGAATAATTAGAAATAAAAATAAAAATAAAGAAAAGTATAAGAATGCAACATAAATCAAAATGAATATGCTAATAAATAATTATAACAATGAATCAAAGAAAATCGCGATTTTCTCTGTATTCCTTTTTTTACTTCCCCTTGCTTATTCTCCTTTTATACATTCCTTTCGTTTTCTCTATTTTGAACTTTAAGTATGTTAGTGAATCAAGTGACTCACTCTACAGTTGGGCGACATCCAAGGTAATTTGCCTAAGTAATTGTGGCTTTTATTGTTTTCGTCTACAGGTGGTAGTGCTGTGGAGAAGACTAGTGATTCTGAATTGTTACCTAGTAGTTTTGGATCGTAGGTGATCGCTTGTGAAGCTATTTTACGTTTAGTGTGGTATATAATTGGGATTTTTGTGACTTTATCTTGGATATATCCTTTTTTATCTAAATAAAAAAAAATTTAACTTAGGTGATCGGACGAGAACCTTTTTTTTTTCTTTAAATTTATTTAAATGTAATAACAATAGAGTGTACATCTATACATTTTATCAAATATATAAAGGCACTTAACAATGTTTACGTGTAAATTGTAGCACCTACTCTAAACTAAGAGTGTAATCTACAGTTCTTATATAAATATTATAAAGTTAAATCTTTGGTTAGTCAAAGTTATCAGTTGCGGTGAATAAGTTGCTTGTGAGAAATATATGCGAAGTTAGCCTTCTCTTTTCCGATATGTATGCTGAGCCGCGATTGTTTTTTTTGTTGACCTCCGGGCGCGGCTCGTGGGCAATCAGTTGGCTTCCAAAATTTCGTTGAAACGATACACGTTAATTTTGTTCTCTAATTATAGTTATAGCAGCTATCTGTATCTAATCAATTACATTTAAGGTGTGGTTAATTATTTCCGAAACTCCTGTTTCACTAACCCTGTCATTGCTAATTGCTAGTATCTGTAGGAAAACAATATAAAAAGAAAAACCTACTTGCGAAAATGTACAAGTTTTATACGTAATCAGTCTATGAATGTGTTAAAGATATGTAGCTTATCGTAAGGTAATTTATGTTTATATACAAAGGGCATACTGTAGCTTGTTAGGTTGGTGATACCTTGCAGAAGTTTATTGCGCGTTAGTTTATTTTTGTAGAATCTTTGTCCTAGTTGTTTAATATAATCTTCAATATATTCTGTGTTTGTTTCTTCATGTAGGTGTGTAATTGGAGTGTATCTGTTTGGAGAAAGTATCAATCTGAGGCATTTGTTTTGTAAAACTTGTAATTTCTTTATTTGTGTTTTAGCTGCACTGCACCAGATAGGTGCAGCATATTCTATTATAGGCCTTAGTATTGTTTTATATATAAGTTTCTTGTTTGAAGATGATAGTGGAGAGTTTATTAGTAACAGTGAGTATATTTTTTTGATTACTGCATATATTTTTATTATAATATGTTTCATATGCATATGATATGTCAGTTTACTATCGAGGTGGACTCCTAAATATTTCACTGAATGTACGGGTACAATCGGATGGCCATATACTATGATTGGCTGGAAGATTTTTATATCATTACATTTTTTACTAAACACAATTACTTATGTTTTAGTTTATTTACTTTTATTTTCCAGTTGCTGTAGTATTTCTCTAATATAGAGATATGTGTTTGCAATTGTTTCGCTGCTACTATTGCTGAGAATGAATAAAGCAGTATTAGTTTTTTCAAATTTTGGTATGTCATTTATATGAATGGTGAATAATTTTGGACCAAGTACTGATCCTTGTGGTACGCCTGCTCTGACTTTTCGTTTCGTAGATTTTGCGCCATCCACTGTTACTATTAAGTGTCTATCATTGAGATAGGAGTGTATTTTGATAAGGACGTCTGGATACTTGTATTTAATCATTTTGTATAATACAGCATATTGCCATACTTAATCAAATGCTTTTTCTATGTCAAGTAATGCCATCACGATTACCTTATTTATGTTGAAGTTGATGCTAATGTCATTTACTATTCTTGTAACCCGTTCTACCGTACTGTGATTTTGTCTGAATCCAAACTGCTCATCAATTAATATTTCATGTTTACTTTACTGATTACGGAAACGTGTTAGTATTATCTTTTCTAATAGTTTACTTAGTGTACTTAGCAAGCTAATTGGTCTATAACTGCTTGGGTCGTTGCTTTTCTTACCAGACTTAAGTATAGGAGTTACGAGTCCAGTTTTCCACTGAGATGTGAAATGAGCATATTTTATTGAAGCATTTATTATATACATTATTTGTACTAATATTTTCTTTGGTAAATTTTTAAGAATTATGTTTTGTATACTGTCTATTCCAGGTGCTTTTTTTGAAGGTAGATTATTTATTTCTTGTGTAATTTCTTTAGGGTTGGTATAGTATTTATGAGCCTCTGTAATTACTGTAGATTTCAAATAGTCCTTTACTGTTTCTATAATATTATCCTGCTCTGTTGACTTATTTGTGAGATTAATATTGTGTACATTTTCAAACTGTGTAGCCAATAGGTTAGCTTTTGCTTCAGTTGTTACGGCCTGTTGCGCGTCAATCTGTGGGGCCAGGCCTCGGCTGGGCCAGTTCGGGTTGTAAGGCCGAACCCTCGCTTGGTTGCCGCGAGGTCCACGAAATTTCTGCGCTCCCCGCGATTAATGTTGTAGACAACGTCGCGAGGATTTTTCGGGGTGGAGTGAAGTGATGTGATTGCTTGAGCCACTCCGAATTGGATTTTTTGAACTTTAATGAAACTGTATTTTACAAAGTATTAACAAAAAAAACTTAATTTAGTGGTAGTGGTAGCTTTATTATCGTAAGATGGTTTGTACAAAGTGCACGACGTTGCGAGCGGGCGCTTCTCGATGGACTGTGTTAAGAAATATTTTCTTCGCCCTTTTAAGCGATGTGTCGCTCCTTCGTCCCGACCAATCCCGTACCAGATTTCATTTGCTGTTTTCCCGGGATCGGTCGGGCTGTAAGGGCCCCGTCGATGCGCTGACGGGCCGTCGCCAGGCTCAAGGGCCTCTTGGCGGAAAATACAAACATATGGCGCCACGCTGTCGCGTTTACGATGCGACGTGCCCGTTGCACGTCGCCGCCACACTTAACCAAATTGAAAGTGTGTATATGTGTGAATTGAACTTGATTGTCGGAGGTGTTGCTTGTGCGAATGTTTTGGAGTGACTGGAGTGACTCACTCCTCCAAAAACGGAGGAGTCCTCCACGGATGAATGTCTCCCTCCACCGTCCGGTTACGCCCCCAAGAAAGGGGCTCGCGCGCCACCGGAAGTCGCGGTGCGACTTCGCACTTGAAATAAATATCAATATTTGTGGAGGCACGCGAGCGTTTTGGCGGGACGCCTTTGGACGCCCCTTGGATCGGTGGAGGGGACAACGGTTCAGTCCGTGCGGAGTGCGGGTCCGCTGGTCGCCACCCCGGCTTGGGACCAAGGTGGTCGAAGAGGGTGGTGGTCCTCGCCACCCGTCGGCGCATTAGTTACCACCTCGGTTAGGGACCGAGGGTGGCCGCAGAGGGTGGTGAGACCGGCGACTCGTCGGCGCAGGCAGATCTTTATGGTGCGGCAATTGTCCATTGAGGCACGAGGAGTGAGAGTCCCAATATTACTATTGGCCTCTCACCCCCCTTGGCTGTAGAAGGCCTGAGGCGCGCATGTGGATGTTAAAGCAGCCCTCAAAAATAGCCTTCACGCTCGCGCCATAAGTCCATTGTCTCTACTGAATAGACCTCTGCATGCTAGGAAACTCTCGAGGTTCAAGAGGGTCCTTAATCCCTCTGCCTTTTTATGGACTAATGGTTGACGGCTTGTCCTTCCGTCAACCTGAGATATTACGGTTTCCTGGACATGCAGGGCCGATCTTACATACAAAAACCCGCGAGACAATGGAATGCCTGCGCTCGACTCTTGACGACATTACTACCTCCTAAGGGTAGTAACACGGCCCGAGTATCGTTTTTCTTCAGTGTAGGTATTGTATTATATTCAGTCTTAAAGATTTTTGTCATTCTCCAGAGAGAGTTATCCTTGGGGTTGAGTTTTTGAAGTTGTTTATTCCACTTTTCATTTCTATATTCTCTTATTTTTCTCTTAATAGTCCTGTTTGCTACATATAACTCCATTTTAACTTGTGGCATTCGAGTTCGTTGCCATCTTTTCCTTATTTTATTTCTATTCTTAATTAAATCTAATATCACTTGCGGTAGTCTATCATTAGTATTACTTACTTGTCTAATAGGAACAGTTTGTTGAACACAATACTTAATAATTATTTGTAAGTTTTTGTACTTGTACATCTATTTCGTGTGAAGATGATATTTTTGATGTAATTTGTACTCTGTTATTTAATAGTTTACGAAATTTCACCCAGTCTGCTTCTTCGTAGATGTAACATTGTATGTTTCTATAGTTTTTGTGCTGAGCTCCGAGGTAAAATATTATTGGATTATGGTCAGAACTTAGCTCATGCTGTACTTTTACATCTGAAATGTTCCTTACATTTTTATTTATTACTATGTCTATAGTCGATGGTGTTGTATTGTTGGGTGGGTAGTTGGTTGGTTCATTCGGAAACATTATTGCACAGTTATTATTTTGTGTAAAGTCAAATAAAATTTTCCCACTCTTGTTAATTCTGTTGCAATTCCATGTTAAATGTGTTGCATTCAGATCACCTACGATTAGCACTTTGTCTCCAATGTTCATTAAAATATTAATATCCTGCTCATTAAGTAACACACTAGGCCTTCTGTAGGTTAAAATTAGATTGATGTCACTTAACAATTTTATTCCAACTGCTTCTAATGTAAAGTTAGCGTTAATGCTACGTTCTTTGTGTGGAATAGTAGCTTTAACCAACACAGCTACTCCTCCTGCAGAATTATCACGTTCCTTTCTGCAGCAGATATAGCTTTTAATTTTTAATTTATCCTTGCTAGTAAATTTAGTTTCATTAAGTAATAATATATCTATTTTATTTCTATTTAAATATTCTATTAATTCACCCATTCTACCTCTTAGTCCATTTGCATTCCAACTACAAATTTTCAGTCTGTCCATTGATTCTCCAATAGCTCAGTGAAATTAAAAAATACTTCAAATTTTTCTATTTTATTATGACATTGTTCTAATCTTGTCCTTAATTCTTTTACTAATTTAAGCATTAAATTGAAATTGCAAATCTGATTTAGTTTGTTAATTTCTGATGATAGTTCTGCAATTTTAGAGCTATGGTTAGTAATAGTGTTTGTAAGTGTGTCTTCTTGATTAATATTCTGTGTATCTTTCCCTGAAGTATTTTTATTTTGAAACAGCGTGTTCCTGGAGTTCCATGGATTTGTAGAAGGTACTTTTGTTTTAATAGTTGGGAATTTCTTATCATCATTTAGTTGAAGTGTATGCATGGGCACTTTAGCTTTTTGTAATTTCTTGTTTTCAGTAGTACTGTTTTTATTTGTAAGCAGTTTGAGTCTATTTTGATATACTTCACAAATTGTTGCATTTGCTGGATGGTCTTCACCACAATTGGCACAAATAGCAGGTACTTCTTTAGGTTTATTACAATCTTTAGTAAGGTGATTTTTAGCACATTTTAAACAGACTGGTTCTGCGTAGCAATTTGAGGTCGCGTGTCCCCACTCTTGGCATCTATGGCACTGGGTTATTCTTTTCTTATTAATGTACGATTCCCAGGTTATTTTTGTGTAATTGAGGTAATATACTTTTTGCTTAAGTTGAGTTAAAGTTGTGTCGACACTGCATGTTATCATAAACAGTGGCCTTGCTGTGTTTTTCATTAAATTAGCTTGCGTAGCACTAATAACTTGTTCATTTAGTTCTTTAATCATGTCCATTATGTTTGTATCTGCATGAAGCCCTCTGATTACAAATATGCGCTTTTTATTGTCTTTTTCTATGAATGTATGAAATTGTACATTATTATTTTGCCATTGTGTTTTTAATGATAGGTAGTCTTCTTTGGTTGTAGTGTACACTTCTGTGTAGCCTTTCTTGTACTTTATATGAAATTTATCATTAAGTTTATTTCTAATTTTACTTAGGAATTTATTATGTTCGTTTATTTCACCATGTATGACCAAAGGTGGGGGGTTCTTAATTGATTTAGGTTTTGCCACTTTTGGTGGATCATCAGTGCGATGAATCCCACCTTTATCCTTCGCGATGTTTAAGTCTTCGTCATCAGTATCCATGTCGATTTCATTATCACTAAGAACACTATATTTATTGGATGTAGGTACATTTAGAATTGTATTACCTTTCGGCATTTTGTTCTTTTGTTTCTTGGATTGCAAGTCAGTAGCTTGCACGTTCTGTAGTTTCCTTTTGTTAGTTTTAACTATGAGATCGCTGATTTTGCATTCTTCGCTCTCTGGTGTGTGAGAGACGACGCTTGCATTTTGTAGGTTAAGATCCGTAATATTAACTTTCTTTACCTTAGCTAATATATTGCACTGTTTTTAATAGTGAATTTTATAGTTTTAGATATATATCTATCACTAACGTGATTTTAGTCTATTATTCTTTGTTTTTTTTTAAATAATCGTTAATTACTTTAGAAATTTCAGATCTCAGTTCCGGTGCTCTACCGGGTCGGACGAGAACCTTGTTTTTCTACATGGTATGGACGTTGACAAGAGGAATTACTTTCTTTCAGTTATTTGAAGCAAATAGAATAACATTAATTGTGGTCATTAATAATTCTTAATGACCACAATTAATGTTATTCTATTTGCTTCAAATAACTGAAAGAAAGTAATTCCTCTTGTCAACGTCCATACCATGTTGAAAAAACTCACTTCCGATCGAGCCATGGAGGGAGACAGTAGTCGAGCTCCAACGATCCAAAATCAACAGTAAAAGCAATAAGTGAAAATTCTTAATAGTGGAAGAAAAAGAGTACTCCAACGAAAAACTGAAAGCAAAGCTACTAAAAATTTAAGAATTAACACCTAAATATCAAAAATAGCATCAGCAGTGCCATAACGGCGCGCGAAGCCAAAAAGTGAGGTTAGGTCAACCTAGTGGCGACTGCCGCTAGCATCAAAATAGTTAAAAACCTTAATAGTGAGTTAAAATTAGTGTTAAGCAAAAATAGAAAAGTAAGCCATTAGTAAATAAGAGTAAATTTAATTATATAAAATAACAGTACAGTGCGTATAAGAGTGAAAGAAGATCAAAAGTGAGGTTAGGAAAACCACGTGGCGGAGCAGCGCTCCAAGTTCCACGTGGCGTGAACAGAAAAGGGACCTAAAATTAAAATATGAGAATCCAAGAGAGATGAAAGCATCCCAAGAAGCAACAAGCAAAGAAGAGGATCTCTCGAAGCGGTATGGCCTAGGCCATGAACCATTATTAGAAGTACTTCCGGCAAAAGCCGAAAAAAGGTAAGCCAAAAGGTTTTTTAGGTATAATGGTCGTTCTATCATTAGTAGCTGTTAGTTGGAAACGTACTGAATCTTTTTGCATTTTTGCGGGTAGTTGGCCATTTGGCTTTTTGAATAATATTGTTTCGCATTTATCGGTATTAATCTTTATCTTCCAGTTTGTACAATACCCAGACAGACTGGAATATTGCAGCAATATTACATTGCAACCTTAAAGCTTGCAGGGAATATTGCCGCAACATTGCCGCAACATTGCTGCAATATTCCTATGTCCGCCTCTTTGTAGCTTGTAGGAATATTGCGGCAATATTGCCGGGAATATTGCAGCAATATTGCGAACGTTGCAGCAATATTGCGAACGTTGCAGCAATATTGCAGGAACATTGCGAACGTTGCGGGAATATTGCGGGAACATTGCGAACGTTGCAGCAATATTGCGGGAACATTGCGAACGTTGCAGCAATATTTAATTAAAACATTTATTTGTGATAATTGCATTTATTCAATAGAAATAGTTTTCAATAGTTCTCATCTTAATCTCCTCCATCTAATTCAATAGTTGTCATCCGATGACTGATGTCCTTGGTTTTTTGAACGACTTGTTCTGGTTTTGGACTGTGACAGCCATTTTGCAATGGCGTGGTTGATTTCTGACAGCGACCATGCCTCCTTCCCAATCATTTGTATACTTTCTGCAAAATAATAAATGCCCAAAGTAACATATGTGGTGCGGATATGACAATGGTAAGTCTTAAACAAAAAAACTTACTTTGTAGCAGCCTCGCCGTCGTTAATGTGCTAAAGCAACGTTTATTCAAACGTCCTAGCCAACTAAATTGCATCGCAATGTTATCTGCTATCACCTTTGAGCACAGGGCACATACAGCCATACCCAACTTTCCGTGCCCCATATTGGCTAGGCGTACAGTCTAAAAAACAAAATAAACTTTTGAAAACTCTAAAAAAACATTTCACATTATTAATTAGTGCTCAACACTGAGGGAAAGGTAGTATTTAGCAATATGAACAGCCAGTCACATGCGGGATCAACAAGAAATATAAATTCTTTGCTATGATAAAATGAAAAATTAGTGAATATTGTAGCATGCCCATAAGTCGAATGAGCAACTACTCCACCACAAAAAGAATTAATATTAACGTGCATCATTTTTGGCAATAAATCAGTTCGCACCTTTACTTTGAAAATATGCGACTGATATTACTAACTCAAGGTCATGAAATAATTGTTTTACAATTGTTTCACATATCCCAATTATTATCTTCTTACCGTTCTTTTGAAGAATAATTTATCCTTCAGTTTCCTCTCAAAAGTTATCAGATCACTTTCTGATTTGATGAGTGGGAATGTCTGGCACTCATCTTCAGATTCTTCTTCATCACCCTTTGATTCTTGTGAAATGAACTTTGCCCCTGTTAATACGTCCACTTTTTTGTTGAGGTCTTTCACCTCCATAAGCAGACTCGATAGGGCTTTTACCACAAACTTGCGGAAACCTACCAAATAAAAATTAAGCATTAGACGAATTCGCATTCCTTTTATTAATATTTTTAGTCATTTACCTAATTCTGAAGTATATGCTTCAGCTGCACTGTCTCTTCCAGTACTGGTAGAGGCAGTATGTACTCCGGTATTTCCATGACCTGTGTTTGTGTTTGCGTTAACTAAAAAGCATTACAAATACATGGATTACATTGTCCTAGGTTACGATCATAACGGCAGCTTCTTCATCACAACTCTTACCTTGGGAATTACCAGGACGTATATTTTCTTTATTTACGGTTGTCCCAGTATATGTTCGCACTGGAGTGGACGAATAAAAGGTGGAGATGGCAGCGTTAGGCTGGTGTTTGTCAGTTTCACTTTCTTACTGACATTTTTTATGTTATGAGATTCACTCTCCTCATCCGACGACAGTATTATTTTCGCCCGTTTCCTCCGTCACTCCTTCAACTGCATTGCCAGCTCATCTGCGGACAGCTCCTCCGACTGGATGAGGCATGACGTTTCCGCTGCTTCAGTTCTACAGTTCCCACGTTCCACGTTCTACAGTTGCACTTAAATATGGTAATGAAACTTTAATTGCAAATATCTTAAAAACTATTGAGTGTTTGCCCTATAATAGAGTATATTCAAAATCAGAACGACTTTCTCTACAAGTATGCAAAGATACAACCAAATCGCTGACCCGAAGGCCGTGCGTTCTCCTTGTTAGTATCACATTTTAATCTTCACTTGCTTGTTTTATAATATTCATTAACGCATTAAGGACCGCAAAGAAATCTGTAAGACATACACCTGAGGCCGCACGTTTCTGGGTAAACTTGTACGTTCAAAAATCATCATAACTTTGTTATTTATGAAGCAATTTTTGCGAAATTTTTAGAAATTGTGAAATAGGATGTATATTAAGCAATTATTTAAAAAAATGGTTTTTAATAATTATTAAATAATTAATAATAATTATTAATATTATTAATAATATTATATTATAATATATTATTAATAATAAAAATAATAATTGTTAATAACTTAATATTTCCGCTGCAATGTTGCGGCAATGTTCCCGCTGCAATATTGCCACTGCAATATTGCGGCAATGTTGCTGCAATGTTCCCGCTGCAATATTGCCACTGCAGTATTGCTGCAATGTTGCTGCAATATTCCCGCTGCAATATTGCCACTGCAATGTTGCAGCAATGTTGCTGCAATATTGTGCAAGATTCGCAATATTGCTGCTATATTGCTGCAATATTCCAGTCTGTCTGGGTAGGTAAAAATTTTGTCAAAAGTGATTTGAAGTTTTCCGGTTAGGTTTGCTATTTGATTATCTCTCTTGTAGATAATTAAGTCATCAGCGAAGGCTATCGCGCTGCAGCCTTCACTTGTGTTTAATTCGAATAATTTTAGTATATCAGAAAAATATAGGTTGAATAACGGCGGCGAATTTACAGCTCCCTGCTGGAGACCGTTTTCGATTTCGAATGGTTCTGAGATTTCACCATCGATGGAGACTTTAAATTTCCTTTCCGTTATTGAGTTTACTATCATTTGCACTAGCTCGATCGGGAAGTTTTTTTTATGCATTTTAACAATCAGACCGTCAATCCAGACTGTATCAAACGCCTTTTCTAGGTCTATCAGACAGGCGCCCACCGCGCAGCCCCCGTTCAGAGCCCAAGCCACGTCGTAGGTCAACTTTGTTAACGCGTGCGTCGTTGAGTGACCGCGCCTAAAGCCGAATTGGTAATCCGGTATCAGATTGTTTTCTAGTATTTGCTTAGAGATTCTTTTGTTTATAACAATCTCGAATATTTTGCCCATGTTCGGCAGCAGGCTGATCGGACGATAGTTTCCTGGTTCCTTTGGGTCTTTGCCCTTCTTTAATAATGGGAGTAGCTTGGCTAGTTTCCATCTTTCTGGGAAATAGTGGATGTTTAGGCAAGAGTTTACTAATACTGTTAGATACGCTATTATGTTTTTAGGTATTTTTTTTAGCGCGACGTTTGGTATATTATCAAAACTCGTGGATTTCTTGTTTTTCATTTTTTTTAGAATTGTTGTTATCTCTTTTTGGTTTGTGAAATAGTTTAGATGTTCTGTAGGTGATAGTACTGGATTCGATTTTGAAAATTTGGTTACGGGTTCGGAGCTGAATTTGCTTCTGATTTCGTTTAGTTTGTTCTGCATGAATTTGTCAAATGATGTTTTGCTGATATTTCTGAGATTATTATTGTGTGTTAGTTTGAAATGAGCTCCTAGTAGTGCGAGTCGTTCATTTGTGCTGCTGTAGATGAAGTTGTCGTTTGATATGTCGAGGTTGGTTGTATCTATTTTTGCTTCGTTAATTAGTAGTGAGTTATTTTTGTTGCAATGAAATTCGGTGGATATTTGACTGTTTTTTGGGTTTCTTATAGCTTTTGTTATTTTATATAAGTTTCTTGGGTCTTTTGGTGTTATTTTCTTTAGTTTGTTGTTCCAAAACGTATTTGCTGACTGGGTGTATAGTTTCTTTAATCTTTTGTTAATTGCTTTTATTATTTCTTTGTGGAATTTTATTTTGTTATCGCGCTGGTGAGTTTTTTCAACATGGAATGGACGTTGGCAAGAGAAATTACTTTCTTTCAGTTATTTGAAGCAAATAGAATAACATTAATTGTGGTCATTAAGAGTTATTAATACAGGCGAAACACGATTAAATATCTTATTACTCATCTTTCTCCTGCACGGCACCGCGGCAGGCTGCTACGAAGCGTAAAAATAACTACAGACAGTGTTACTGTAAATGGAAATACGAGAGGGATACTAATCTGTCGCAAAAAACATTCCGGGGGATGTCGAATTAACTTGACCAACTAAATTGCATTATGGGATGACACGGTTGCAATTAAAAAGAAAAAAAAAAAAAATGTCAACAGCACGCGGAGTTCCCAAGCGGTCACCCATCCAAGTACTATCCGCGCCCAATGTTGCTTAACTTAGGTGATCGGACGAGAACCTGTTTTTTCAACATTTTTTTTTTTTTTTTTTTATAAATTGTTTATTGATTACGGCCAAGATACAATGTAAAAGAAAATTCCGGCAATAAACTACCGGACTGGTTAATTAGTGAAGATAAGATTTCCTATATGGCACGGTTCCGTGCTTCTCATAGGAAGTGTGATTTAACGTTTTACATTTTTTGTGTCGCCTTCGGCGTCGAATATCGTACTTAATATATGTAATATGGATAGAGTTTTAATTACAGTCAAAGTTTGCAATGCCGCTTTGTAAAATACTGTTTTTTATCAGACTTATAAACTACTTAAATCTACTTAAATTTAAAGATGAGATGGAGGTGAGTGAGGTGAGATGAGATGATATGTACATATGGTATGAATGGAGATGAGTGAATTTATGCTATACATATTTACAATGGAAGGGTATGTCGCGTACCCTAATCTTTGGTAATTTGTTCATAGAAATTTTTCTATGTTTCAGTCTTACGTTTTCTTGAGCATTAGGCGACTAGACGAGGATCGTTGTCTTGGCCTATAAGGCACTTTAACAGCTAGTTCACTGCAGCCTGAATAGCGCCGACAATTCATTCAGGACTGCAAGGAATTCACTCGATATTGCACTCGTATTATTTGTACTTGAGTTTTTTTACTTTAGTTCTTATCGAGGATTGCCGTGCCTCCTCCAGCTCGGCCCGATTCTCTGTCGTTTCTGTAGACTACGTATCTTATTATATTCCAGCTCAGGATACTCGCGTTATTGTTGAATGTTCTTGTTTGATTAGCCATTTTTATAGTTTCTTTTTGGGTGCGCCTGGGTGCTCGCGCTCTCGCCATTGTCTATCGGTATTGAGTCATCTGCAAATATTTGACATAATAAATTAATTTTCTCTTCGTTTTCACTTATTTTTCTCAGAATTGCGGGAAGCTGTGAAACAAGTTGATTAAGAGTATTAGATATTGTCGCTAGGCTTAGCGAGTCCTGTTCCTTGGTTGCGTTAGACACGCTTTCGCTCTGCGCTGTTGGGGGGGGGTGCTTCTGATGAAAGTTGTTCGCGTCTCGTACTGCGGCGCTCTTAGTTTCGCTCTTCCTTGTGTAACTTGGCTGTACGTGGGGTGGTTGGTGCTGCCTCCAAATCTTTCTGTTATGTTTTTGAAGTTCTTCGATTGGCTGGGGTGATTTTTCCAGGTATTTGTTGGCTGCAGTTTATACGTGCTTACCGCTGATTGTCTTGCTTTCTGTGATCTTTCCTTGAGCACGGGGCATCCACGGTAGGATGCTGGATGACCATATTCGTTGCAGTTAACGCAGTATATCGCGTCTCTATGTAGGTTTTCTCCAGCTTTGCACTGGCCTCTTTCATGTTTTATGTTGCATTTAACGCATCTGTTCTCTAAGAAGCAATTCAGGGCCGTATGCCCTAGTCTTTGGCAGTTCCTGCACTGGATGATTTCTCTTCTTGAGAATCTCTCCCAACGTATTTTTTGGTAATTAAGGATTTTAATATTTTTTAAGAACGTTGTGTCAGTTTCCGGCGTGAACTTGACTATGAATATGGGCAATATTGCGCCTGTTTGCCTTGCTCTCGTTGACTGGAATTGACTAATGCCTACTGTTTTGACTTTCGCCGGCGCTATAGCGTTTAATTCCTCTTCGAGGTCGTTTTTTGGTGTGTTTGGGTCGATTCCCTTTAGTAGGTATACTTGCGGTTTCTGACCTTTAGGTGTGAAAGTGAAAAACTTTACCGCTGCTTCGCTTAGGCTATTTTTTAACGCAGTATATTCATCTACGGATTGCATATAAATAACGCAGTTTGCGTTACTTATGCGCTTGACGGAGAATTTGGCCGATGGCATTTTGTTTTTTATAAGGCTAATTAAGTTTTGCGGCGTATTGTTGTGTATGATTATGGGAGGTACCTTTCCCATTTCATTCCCTTTGTTTAGTCCGCTTTTCGGCTGTTGAGAGTGCAGCTGGATTCTTTCATTCACATCTGGTCTGGTTACGGTATCTATTTCTTCCTTGTCTGGGGGTGGTTCTACTTGCATTTTTTCTTCTTCAGGTACCAGCAAGCTGTAACGATTGGAAGTGGAGATCCCCTCCTCAGATTGGGGTTGTGTGTTTTTGGTTTGTTCTTCTTTTGGGAGCGTTCATGAGATACTCTAATTCTCTCTTCAATCTGGATATCTCTGCTTCTAATTTTTGTATGTTTGCATCCTTTTTTGTTATGCACTGCTCATCGGTTGATTGGTCTTTTACTTGCGCTTCGTTTTTCACTCTCCTTTCGTGTGCTGCAGCTACATTTGGGGCCGGAGTTAGTCTCTTCTTCTTTTTTTCCATGCTGATGGATTCACTGCTTGATGGATTGTTCTTTTCGAGCATGGCTGTTTTTATTTCGAAAGTCGCTCTGGGCCTTTTCTCCGCTTTTGCCGGAAGCGCTTCTAATTCTTGTTCTTGGTCTTGGATATTTATCCTTGGGAAATCCTCTTCTTTACGATGTATTTCTTGGGATGCTTTCATCTCCCTTGGGTTAACATGTTTCTTCGGTTCCTTGGCTTGGGCCGCCACGTGGGACTTGGAGCGTTGCTCCGCCACGTGGTTTTCCTAGCCTCACTTTTGGCTTCCCACTCTATTATAGCACAATTGCTGCTATTTTCAGTATTATAACTGTTAGTTAATGACTATTAACAACTTAGTTTTCTGTTTTATGATGATTTATCACTTTGCATCCGCTCTTAAAGTTTACACTTACTGATTTTACTATCGATTTTGGATCTGTGGAGCTCGACTACTGTCTCCTTCCACGGCTCGATCGAGAGTGGTTTTTTCAACATGGTGTGGACGTTGACAAGAGGAATAACTTTTTTCATTTATTTGAAGCAAATAGAATAACATTAATTGTGGTCATTAAGAGTTATTAATACAGGCGAAACACGATTAAATATCTTATTACTCATCTTCCTCCTGCACGGCACCGCGGCAGGCTGCTACGAAGCGTAAAAATAACTACAGACAGTGTTACTGTAAATGGAAATACGAAAGGGATACTAATCTGTCGCAAAAAACATTCCGGGGGATGTCGAATTAACTTGACCAACTAAATTGCATTATGGGATGACACGGTTGCAATTAAAAAGAAAAAAAAAATGTCAACAGCACGCGGAGTTCCCAAGCGGTCACCCATCCAAGTACTATCCGCGCCCAATGTTGCTTAACTTAGGTGATCGGACGAGAACCTGTTTTTTCAACACTTTTTTTTTTTTTTTTTTAAAGAATTGTTTATTGATTGTGGTAGTTTATATACATTTCGTGTCCGTCAATAAACCTTCGGACTAAACTTATAATTCTTCCAGGTAATTTTTCCTTTATGGCACGGACCCGTGCTTCTCAAAGGAATACATATTTTTGAACATTTAGTATCACAGATGTGTTGATGTATCACTTTTTCTATCACAATCTTTGGTATGTGTTATTTTTTTTGTACAGTCAAAACTTAAATAATAATGCCGCTTGCAAAAATACTGTTCTTTATATCTATGCTTAAAACTACTTATGACTACTTAATCTCGGTATGGAGATGCTGGTCAGATGAGATGAGATGATATGAGGCAGTAATTACAGATGAGTGAATGAATGGTGGATGAGATTTAGTGAATTATATCGATTAATGATAACGAAAAATATTGACTTTGTTCGTATAATAAACTAATTGGCAATTGCACTTTTTTTAAGGATTACCCCCCCCCCCCCCCCCCCAACGAACGTCCTTTAACAATGACGTTAAAAAAAATAAATTTAAATTTACGCGGGGTGACGAATGCGCAGTCAGTCAGACGACATCCAAGGCACTTTGGCTAAGTAGTTGTGGCTTTTTACGTCCCTGTCTATCGCCGGTAGTGCCGTTGTGAAGGCCAACAGGTTCGGGCTGCTTTTTATTATTGCTGGGTCATAGTCTATTGCTTGTGAGGCTTTTCTTCTTTTTGTATGATATATTAGAGGTATCTTTGTGTCTCTGTCTTGGACGAAGCCGAGTTTATCTACATATATGAACGCTTCGGTGGCGAAGTAGCCCGACTTGATGGCCCTCTCACAGTACCGGTCGTCAACGAAGCTTAGACCGTTTATGAGCGAGTTGCCTGTTCTGCTGCAGATAGCTTTTAAAATGTGAGTTCGGATTAGTCTTAACAAAAATATATCAAAACGCGAACATTTCGCTTTATTGTAGATTGTTGCATTTGCAACGCTCCTGTAGGAGCCGTCGCTCCGGAGTCGGGGCTGGAGGAGGCCGGTAGCTGCGCGCAAAACTTTCCTTTCGAAAGTTCTTATTTTTTCCATCCAGTACGGTGCTACTGCATACCATATTGGAGCGGCGTACGACATGATAGGGCGAACGTAAAGTTTATACATAGTGATTTTGATTCTTTCGTCTAGTGTTTTGGAGTAGAATAACCTGGTTAGAGCTCTGAATGTTATCTTAGCTTTTTCTAGCGAGTTGATCACATGTGTGCCGAAGTTTAATCTGTTGCTTATGTAGACTCCTAGATACTTGACTGTGTCTTTTTTTGGAATGGTTACGCTGGAGTTGTTTGGATCTGAGAGATCAAATAATTTGGATTCCTTTTGCATTCTTGCTTTTGTTAGTCTATATGGTTTTTTGAACAGGATGGTTTCGCATTTATCGGTGTTTATTTTTATTTTCCAATTGCTGCAATAACTGAAGATTTTATCGAAAGTTGTTTGTAATTTTTCCTTTAGTTCTGGGATTTTATCCCCTCTCTTGTATATAATAAGATCGTCTGCAAACGCTATGGCGCTACAACCTTCACTAGTGTTTAGTTCGAATAGATTCAGAATGTCGGAGAAATAAAGATTGAACAGTGGAGGGGAGTTGACCGCTCCCTGCTGCAACCCGTTTTCTATTGTGAATGTTTTTGCTGATAGGTTACCGTCGGTACTCAGTCTAAATTTTCTGTTCGAAATTGAACTTACTATCATTTGAATCAGTTCAATGGGGAAGTTCTTTTTGTAGAGCTTTACAATCAACCCGTCCACCCATACCGTGTCGAACGCCTTCTCCAAGTCTATAACGCAGGCGCCCACCGCATAGTCTCCGTTTAGTTCCCAAGCCACGTCGTATATCAGCTTCGTAATAGCGTGTGTGGTCGAGTGTCCTCGGCGGAAACCGAATTGATATTCTGGTATGAGATTATTTTCAACTATCTGGTGGTTTATTCGTTTATTTAGGATGATCTCGAATACTTTACCCAAGTTCGGCAGCAGGCTGATAGAACGATAATTCCCTGGTATCGTTAAGTCTTTGTCTTTTTTCGGGATTGGAATTAGTTTAGCTAGCTTCCATTTTTCCGGGAAATAATAGATATTCAGACAGGAGTTTATGATAACTGTTACGTACGCTAATATATTGTCTGGTAGTTTTCTGATCGCTGCATTAGGTATATTGTCGAAACTGGCTGATTTTTTATTTTTCATTTTTTTTAGTACCGTTGTTACTTCGAATTGGTTGGTGAAGTATTCTGTTCGTTCATTTGGCGTTGTTACGTCTCGAAGGGCGAAATTCTTTTCATTTTATTTTCTTTTATTTTTCTGTCGCATTTGTCAATATGTACTATGTATTGCGGGAGATTCCCTCGACAAGTGCGCGGAACGTTATTATTTATTCTCCGATTCGAAATACGCAGCGTTGCTTACTCATGAACGAAGCATCTAGCTGCGAAGCAGAATCGTTTGAGATATCAATTTTTTACGCCGCATCGAAACCGTCCGACCGGAACTCCGTCGACGACGAGAGGCCCAAGGTTGTTTAAAAGTATTGATTTTTGACGCTTGACGCAGTCTCGCCTTCGGAGAAGTTTCCAGAACTTTTGGAGAGAGACATCGGTCAGATGCCGGATGAGCCTTCAAATACTTATGTATTGTGGGAGTTAACCCTTCGTTGAGCTCATCCATGCATCGACTGTTAAGATCTAATACCGATTTCCTCCAAGAGACGAGATTGCGTCCCGTATATTTCTACATTAGCCATAGTTTATAAAATATGTATCATACGTTCTCCGTCCGATTAACATAAGATGTCACACACGTATCCGAGAGAAAAAGCCGACGGATCGTCTCCGTTCCGACGAAGACACACCGTCTCGCGGGCCAGACGAAAGGGAGGAAATTCGCTACGCGTAAACAGCGACCTTGCCTGCGTTTCGAGCGACTGCCCCACCATAGGGCCCACCACCGATAGCCCGAAAGCGAGCTTTGCTCGTCACTTCTTCCTGATCAGTCGCGAGGTGCGCTAGAAAAGTCCTTAGTGTTATTAAGCAAAGATTATTCGCGTTCATCTCGTGTAGAGTCGCGAATAATAGACTTAACACTTCGTATAAGCGTAATACTCCCGATCGTCAAATCGCGAGGCGCGTGATCGGTCGAGCAATTAAAAACATTAAAAACTCAATTAACATTCTGTTTTGTTTTAATTTTTATAAAAGTGATAATTCCGTTTATGTATAAAATGCATACGTCACACACGATCGTAAATCGCGAGGCGCGTGATCGTTGGCGACTGTGACTTTCCGTTTTAAAATTATTATTGTAATTTAACCGTTTTACCTTATAATTATATATTTTATTCGAATTATTGTAATTATAATTTCCGTAATAGTTTATAGGCACGCAAGAAAATTCGACCGTAAACTAATACAGTTTTCTGTCCAGCTCTAGGAAAGAATTGTTACGACAATATATATATAAGAAACACCGCTAACATCGAAGTAAAGACGAACACACACACATGATTGTAATTATAACACCGTAAATCAGGGTGAGTTTTAATTTCTCATCTTTGTTCATTTAAATTCTATTGTTTGAATTCAATGTCTATTTCACCAAATAGTTTGTAACAAATCATAACCGAGTTGTGACATATTACCAAAGATAATTACCGTATAATTTTAAATTATAAATTACTGTAAATGGGAGATTATTTCGGAAGTCGACCGATTGACTCAAACGAATCATCGTTTGTGGGATAACGCTCTCGAGTCGAAATCTCACGAATCCGAGGTAGTCTCACCACCGCAAAATTGTATTAACAGAATTTTGGATTTTCATATTTTCATTCGTATGGAACAGATTGATAATAATTGAAATATAGACTCTTTCTATTATTATTCAAATTTGCTTATTTTTAATTACGAAAGATTGATAGCCCTCTTTGATTTTATAGTCCTGGGACCTGTATAGGACCTTGTAGATCGACACCCACCCGTCCTGTCCTCTCTTAGCCATCTGCTAAGCAGAGTATCTCAAATTCAATTTTCTACATATTCGAAATTCCCATATTTCGGGCCGCGTGAAATCACCGCCCGTCGGCATCCGCTCGACGACGGATGAAGAGACCGTGCGAGCGTGTTTTAAACGAAACGCGCATTGCCGGACGCGCGACCATCCCCACTCGTAACGAAAACCGGTATCAGACGCGAGACCATCCCCATAGATAGTAACTAAAATTGGTCTCAGAAGTGGGATGCACACCCATTCATAACTGTTATTAGGTTTAATTATTGAGCGATGCACTTGGATTTTTCTAATATATACTTTTATTATTATACACGAAAAAGATGAAAGCTTATATGATGCACATGAGTAGTACATGTTTCTAAGAGAGGTACAAAAGGTGGCGCAAGCATCTCGCGTCGATGTATATGTATTGCGCGGTATATTTAACAATAACAAAACTGGTGTCAGACGCGCGACCACCCCCGTTCGTAATAGCGTTAACACTGGGTTTTTTTGTGAAAATTTTACAAGTTGTTCATTACTAAATTTTAATTTAATTTCGCCTAATTTGCTTTGGATGTAATCGTCGAATCTCGTTTTGACTCGGTTTCTAAGGTTGCTGCTATGTATTAGTTTAAAGTGTGCTCCAAGTAGTGCTAGTCGTTCGGCTGTACTACTAAATATATAATTATCATTTTTAGTGTCTAGATTGGATGTATCTATATTGGCTTCACTGATTAATAGGTTATCGCTCTTTTTACAATACAACTCGCTCAAGCTTTGATTTCTGTTCGGATTGTTTGTTGCTTTTACTATTTGAAATAAATTTCTCGGATCTTTTATCGATATTCTTTTTAATTTATTATTCCAGAATGTAGAAGCTGCCGGTGTATATAGCTTTTTTAATCTTTTGTTTATAGTTTTAATTATATTTTTGACGAATTTACTTACACTTTCGCGATTACTATTTGCTTGCTCGTTTCTACGGGATAAGTTAAATAATTTCGTTATGGCCTTCGACTTGCACTTTTTTAGGAATTTTATTTTGTTGTTTTCATAATCTTTCACATTGTTGACTGGCTTAGCTGACGGTGTAGCTAATCGAAGTGCTTTGACTATTTCATTTTCTAGTTTTATTATTGCCTCGTCTATTTTCTTTCTGTGCTATGTTATCGAGTGACTCTAGCTCTGGTAGCTTTGTTTTGCTTAGGTATTTTTTGTATTTTTGCCAGTTTGTACGGTGCAATTGTAATTTATATATATTTGCGTCAGCTTTTTCAATATTTGAGAGTGCAGTAGTTTGTAGAATTATTTGTATTTCTCAGTGTTCGCTGTCGTAGGGGATCGCTACTAGCCTGTTGCTATTGTTGTTTATGCTCTCCGTCAGCCTGCTATCAACCAATGCTATATCAAGGTTCGAGTTTGCTCTATGAAATGTCGGCGTTTCCGAGAATAACAATTCGGCTTTATACCCTTTTCCTTGGAAACTCAGCCACTCAGCCAGCTTGTTTCCTTTTGGATTATTACTCTTATTTTTCCACGAAGTGTGCTTAGCATTTACATCTCCACAGATTAGGAAGTAGTTGTTGTTTTTCTCTAGGTGTAATTGTATAAAGATTTTTTCAAGCTCGCTAATAAACCCTGTGCTATCGTGGCTTGAGCTGTAAACCGACACTACGTGCAGGCGGTTGGCCTGCGATTTAAGTTCCTAATATCTATTTTTTCTGTGTTGAGCTCACTACTTACGAATATTGCCGTGCCTCCTCCAGCCCGGCCCGTTGCCCAATCATTTCTGATTATTCTGTATCCTGGAAAATAGATATTGTTGGAGCTTCTGCTCGCGTGGTTTCTACCTTAACGGCTCGTGGTTCTCTGGTCTATTTCGTTCTGATCTTCTAAAACTCTGTTCCCCTCCAAGAGCTACGGGGCACGCGGTGGAACCCGGAATCATTGGCCCAAGCGGCCAAGAGGAGGTGGGAAACGGGGGGAGAGCGAACCTCAGGAGACTGGAGCATTTCGTGGAAAAGAGTACTAAGCTGTCTAGGGTCAATCCTGGGTCTGACCCCGATGTTTTGACGGGACGAGACCGTCCCCCCAACTCTCCTTCAATGCCCATCTCCCGAAGTCCGCTGAATTCCGACGAAAAAACAAAAATATATAACAGGCTGAAATTGCTCCGTTAGCGACGGAAAAGATATTATGCTTAATGCTTAGCTTTGATTCACAGATGCAGCAGAGCTGCGGCTTATGATAACTTAAGAAATCAGACAGGTACGCTCTTTTGTGAACGCTTACTATCGAGTTGACGTTAATACTTATTATTTTCCATTTAGGGGCACTTTCATTTATTCTGTTTGTCACAGTTTTATTAGCCATTTTGATAATCTCTCCTTGGATGCGTCTGGCTGCCCGCACTTTCGTCGTAGTCTATTGGAACAGATCCGTCTGCAAATATTTGAAATAGTAAATTAATTTTTTCTTCGTTTTCATTAATTTTTTTAGTATTGCTGGGATTTGCGATACTAGTTGTTTTAACGTATTGTTTATTGTGACTAGGTCTACTGTATCTTGGTCTCTGCTTTTTTTGGCTTCGTTTCCGCTCTGCGTTGTCAGGGGATTGCTTCTGGCGGCGTTTGCCCTAGTATCCTGTTGCGTTGTTCTTGGATCCGCCCCTCCTTGAGTGATCTGGCTGTACGACGGGACGTTGGTGGAGCCCCCAAACCTTTCTTGTATTCTTGCGAAGTTCTTCGTCGGGTTAGGTCGGTTTTGCCTAGCGTTTGCTAGGCGTTGTTGTTGATTGTTTCTTATAATCGGCTGCTTTGCTTTTAGTCTCTTCTCCAGGAACACAGGACATCCACGGTAGGACGCTGGGTGTCCAAATTTTTTACAGTTGACGCAGTAAATTGCGTCTTTGTGCAGGTTTTCGCCTGCCCTACACTGTCCTTTCTCGTGTTTTTCGTTGCACTTCACACACCTGGTCTCTAAGAAACAATTTAATGCCGTGTGGCATAGTCTCTGACAATTCCTGCATTGCATTATTTCTTTTCTTGCGAATTTTTCCCAACACACTTTTTGGTAGTTTAGCACTTTAATGTTCTTTAGAAATGTAGTGTCCGTTTCGGGAGTGAATTTCACTAAGAAAATGGGCAATACTGTGCCTGACTGCCTTGCTTTTGTCGTTTGAAATTGTGTCGTCCCCATTACTTTTATTTTCGAAGGCGCTATTGCATTTATTTCTTCTTCGAGCTCGTCCTTAGGTGTGTCTGGATCAATTCCTTTTAACAGGAAGACTTGCGGCTTCTTTTCTTTGGGCGTGTACGTGTAGTATGTTATGGAAGCTGCGTTCAGACTTTGTTTTAACTCTTCATATTCTTCTATTTTTTCATGTACATGACACAATTGCTGCTGCTTGTACGCTTAATGGAGAATTTCGCTGTAGGAATTCTATGTCTAATATGCATGATTATTTTTTGCGGCGAGTTATTATGTATTATAACAGGTGGTGTTTTCCTTGCCGTTTTACTCCACTCGTTACCAATTTTCGTTCTTTGCAAGTATTGCTCTACTTGTGAGATTATTTCTACTTGTTCACTAGTGTTGTTCTCCAAGTCTATGCTGTGTACTTCTTTGAATTGGGAGGCAAGTACATTTGCCTTTTCCTCCTCGATTGTAGCTTCAATGTTGTTCCTACTCAGTGTAGGTATAGGATGGAATTCCCTCTTGAAAAGCTTTGTCATGCGCCAGAGTGAGTTATCATGTACGTTTAGTTTTGCAATTTTTTCAGACCAAACGTTATTTCTGTGTCTTGCAATTAAGGCTCTTATATGATTTGTTTTCCTGTTCATCTGTATTTTGAGTTCTGAAATCCGCGTTGTTTGCCACCTTTTCCTTAATTTGTTTCGTTCCCTGATCATGTTTATTATATGTTGAGGTAGGCCATCTTGAAGTTGTTGTACAGTTGTGATGGGTGTGGTTTTTTCTATGCAGCTTTGAAATGTGTTTGTAAGTCGCTGAACCTCCTTGTCAATTTCTTCTGTTGAGTTAATCCTTGGGGTGAGTTTAATTTTGTCATTTAATAATATTCTGAGCTTATCCCAGGTTCGCATGGTCATAATCAAACTGAGGTCTATTATTAATACTTTTAATTTGAGACTCTAATTGAATAATTACAGGGTTATGGTCTGACGACAGTTCTTTAAGAACTCTAATTTCTGAGACTAAGTTAACATTCTTATTTAGGCCTATATCTATGGTTGTTGGCGTTGAACCGTTTTCAGGGTAATGTGTAGGTTCGTCTGGGAATATTATGCTACAGTTGTTCTTTTGTGCAAAACCGTACAAGACTCTACCTCTTCTGTTATTTATATGACAGTTCCATGTTACATGTCGTGCATTAAGGTCTCCAACCAATATCACTTTATTACCTACACCTAATATATTTTCTAAGTCTTTGGCTGAGAACTCGCTATTTGGACTACAATATCCTGCTACTATATGTATTTTGCTTGCTAATTTTATACATAGGCACTCAATTGACGATGCATTATTTATCGTAACTTCTTTGTGAGGTATGTTATTTTTTATCAATATAGCAATACATACCTCCGCATTACTGTTTTTATCTTTTCTAAGGCACGTATAGTTCTTGATTTTAAGTTTTAGTTTTCATTATACCTAGTTTCGCTAATTAATGCAATGTCAATGTTTGCTCTGTCTAGGAACTCTATTAATTCACCTACTTTACTTCTTAAACCATTAGCATTCCAGCTGCATATGGGCACTCTACTCATTGCTTAAGTTCTGACAAAAATTGAGCAATAAATGAAATTGTTCGGCTGCTGACTTACAGTGTGTCAATTGGTTTTTAAAATCTCTAACTGCCTTTAGCATTTTTGAGATGTTAAATATTTTGTTTAACTCTTTAATTTCGTTTGTAAGCGCTATAAAATCTGCAAAGTCGCTACTACTATTGGGATTGTTACTTGAGATATGTTGTATACCTCTTTCGTATTGTCCACCTACATGCGGGACAGTCATTTTCTGGCCTGCTGCGGTTTGTTGGCCTTCAATTAACCACGTTGGCTGGCTGTGTTGGTATATGACAGCATTTCCAGTCGTCGGTTTCTGTGGTATGTTTCTCAGTATTGGTGGGAACTCGCGACTGTCATTGATATTTGGTGTGATCTTGGTGATTCTGTCTGGCTTCTTCTGCTTTCCCTTTGGGTTTTTGGAGTTCTTGTTTGTTATGATATCCAGTCTGGCTTTGTATTCTCTACAAATGATGGCGTTAGCTGGGTGATCTCCCCCACAGTTGGCACATTTGGCAGGTTCCGTTGGTGGCTTCTTGCAATCCTTTGTCAAATGTTTCTGTGCGCATTTGAGGCAGGCAGGCACCACGTAACAATTGGCCGTGGCACGTCCCCCATGCTTGGCACCTATGGCACTGTGTGATTCTTCTCTTGTTAATATAGTTATCCCAAGAGATTTTGGTATGCCCCAGGAATTGTACCGTTTGTCGTAACTGCTTGAGCGTTACATCTGCAGTTGTTGATACCATAAACATCGGTTGCTTAGTGTTTGGTAAGATTCCACCTAGGCTGCGTCGGCTTTGATTCCGCCGCGGCTTCTTCAAGGGTGACCTGAGGGACGGTGTTGGGGCCTCCGAGTACGCAACTGCGTAATATTCTCCTCCTTTCCCTGTATCCTGGGGTATTGCCACCTCCTAGTCTCGGCCGGCTGCCCGTGCCCCGCTTATCGGGGTACCGACTAGTTGGGGACTTTGAGGGGGATCAGGGGAAGGAGACGCGGCCTGGAGGTTTCCAGCCCGTCCAAAACCAAGTCAGAACACTTTAGAACCGTTTGAAAGACACACGCACCGCACAAGCAAATTCAATATTGTATCTTAACAAGCACACTTACTTTTGTACAAACAAATAAAACCCATTTGGTCAACAATATCGTTGCCTACATTAAGAGTGCCCAGTTCGAACCAGCATTTAAATCCTAAACCGGGCATTCGCGAACTAATGGTAGGAAGCAAGACGTGCTCTACCATAAACCAGTGTTCTTCATTAGCGATATGCCATATACTGTATAGCCCAGTTCGGTCATTTCTTCCTTAATGACTTCTATTTCGGTGTTTTGGTGTAGGCCCCTGACCACGTAGGTTTTCTTTCTGATGTTTTTGTCAGAGTAAGTGTGGAATTGTAACTTTTTGTCTTGCCATATTCCCTTCAGTACATCATAGTCCCTTTTGTTTGATGTCAACACTTCGGTGAACTCTTTGTGGTATTTGATATAGAATTTATCTTTTACTATATCTTTTATTAGTTTAACACTAGAACTACCGGCGTTAAATCTATCATATTTCAAAATATTAAATACGTACTTTGAAAAAGGAGGAATCAAGAGGCGGAAAAGATAATCGATTCGGTGATTTACGCTTTTTAAGATGGTCGTAGGATATTTATTCTAAGACTCTTCTATAAACTTGGTGAATTTTTGGAAAAAATTGTGTACCAGTCTTTTTGACTGGTTTGGTAGTTCTAGTGTTAAGAAATGTGCCATGGGCTTCTACTTTGCCGTGTATGACTAGCGGCGGTGGTTTCTTCAATTTGATCGGGGTTGGATTTTCCTCGTGTTTGCCGCAATCTTCGCCATCTTGCAAATATTTTTCTAATCTGTTTCGCAATTCTTGCTTCCTCCCTTTCGTCGATAGCTTCATGTTCTCCAAAATATTTTTTAATTCGGACACCTTCATTTTCTCAAGTTTGCTTTGTGTTACGTTTTCTTGAATCTGACCTGCGTCGTTTACCTTTTTCGAGCATTCGCCTTCAATCGTCGCCATTGTTGCGGCTCCATGTGCTTCACATCCTTGTGCCGTCGCCATTGTCTTAATCTTGCCGAACCTTATACTATTCAACTTCAATAGTCCAATTCCGTCACTAATACTGTTTCTTTTTGACCGATTCTTGTCGTTCACTACTTTACAACTGGTGACGAAGACCAACTTGCACTTCGTCTACAACTTATCGAACGACACCCCGATCTCCACTTATCAGTATTTGACGAAAACGCGCACTTTTTGCATTTGATTTTCTCTAAAGCCAAATTGCTGATCTATTATAATGTCATTTAGTTTTTCAAATTTGGTTAGTCTTTTTAATACTACTTTTTCCGTTAACTTGCTCATTTTTGGGAGAAGGCTGATGGGTCTATAGCTGCTAGGATCTGTCTTATTTTTGCCTGGTTTCAATACTGGAACGATATTGCCTGTTTTCCATGAGTCAGGAAAGTGTGAATGTTTTATGGACGCATTTATGATGTAAGTGAGCTGTACTATTGTTTTTCGGGGGAAATTTTTAAGTACTACGTTCTGAATCTGATCAGCACCCGGAGCTTTGCAACTAGGATGCTTACTTATTATAACCTTCACTTCCTTTGGTGAAGTGATATACCTGCTCCAATCATGATCCGCGTGCGAGTTCTGTGTGTACCCTTGGCCTTGCGATATTATTTCCTTTTGTTCTTGGCTGTTATTTGTGAGATCTATGTTGTGTACAGTTTCAAATTGCGTTTGCAAGAAAATTTGCTTTTTGTAATTCTGTTAAAGCTTTCTGGTCGTCCTTTACAAGCATTGAAATAGGTTTATATTCTTTTTTAAAAATTTTTGTCATGCGCCACAAGGAATTGTCTTGTATATTTAATTTTTGTAGTTTTTTAGTCCAGACTTTGTTTCTAAACTTCGCTATTTCAGCTCTTAGCTTTTTATTTTTACTGCGCATCAATCTTTTGTAATCCATAAGCCTAGTTCTTTGCCAGTATCTCCTGAGTTTGTTCCTTTCTTTAATTATTTTTAAAATGTAGCTGGGCAGTCTGTCATGTGGTTGTTGAACAGTTTTTGCGGGTATGGCTTTTTGTATACAACTACGTACAGTGTCTGTAAGCCTTTGAACTTCCTTATCTAGTTGTTCTCTGCAATCTATGTTAAGGGTTATTTTCGTTTTCTCAGCTAAAGATAGCTTGAAATAATCCCAGTCTGCTGATCTGTAGTCATATTCAACCTTGTTAATTGTATTATTAATTTTGGTGTCAAGTGAAATTATTACCGGATTGTGATCAGATGACAGTTCGTTGACTGTTTCTATGCTAGAAGCTAGCCGGACATTTTTGTTAATGCATATATGTGTCAATTGTAGTAGGTGTTGAGCCATTTTCTGGAAAGTGAGTAGGATCTTCTGGATACATTAGACTACAGTTGCTTTTCTGGATGAAATTATAAAAAACTCTTCCCCTTTTATTGTTAACATGACAGTTCCACATTGTGTGCCTTGCATTCAAATCAACAAAAACCGGGACCTTATCACCTAAGTTTACTAGATTATGTAAATCTTTGTTTGTAAAATTAGCGTTTGGACTACAATAAACTGAGATCACATGAATGTTATTTACCAACCTAATGCCTAGACATTCTATATTGCACATGTTTGGTATTTTCACTTCTTTAAACGATATGTTGTTCTTAATAAATATCGCTATGCCACCTGCAGCACTACTCTTGTCTTTTCTAATACAGGTGTAATTTCTTATCTTTAGTTTTAGCTTTTCGTTATATCTGGTTTCATTTACTAGTAATATATCTACCTTTTCTCTATATAGGAACTCTATTAATTCAGCTAATCTATTCCTTGAACCATTAGCGTTCCAGGTACATAAAGTCAACTTATTCATTATTTAAGTTTTGACAAAAGTTTAGAAGGAGTGTGAATTGATCACCAGTTGTTTGACAGTGTTTCAACTGTGATTTGAATTTCCTGACTGCTTTTAGCATTTTGGATATATTAAATATGCTGTTCAATTCTTGTATTTCTTTGTTTAAACCTATAAAATCAGCTAGCACATTATTGCAATCTTTGCTACCGTATTTATTAGCATCCATCTGTCTGTTGAAAACTATTTTTGAGTATTGTGTCTGATTTAATGCTGCTTGCTTGTACTCACCTTTGTTATTATAATTTTGATTTGCGTCAGTAAAACAGAAATTTGCAACTTTACTAGCAACTGTTCTTTGTTTGGATTCTCTGACCAAATTAGGAAACTGGACTCTGTCTCTGATGTTTGGAGTAGGTTTGAAGTTTTCCTCACTATTCTTCTTATGTGTTCTGTTAAGGTTTCTTGATGTAACAAGCTCGAGTCTTGCTTCGTACTCCTTGCAGATGATTGCATTAGCTGGATGCGCTCCCCCGCAGTTGACACACTTGGCTGGCTCCAAAGGTGATTTCTTACATTCTTTAATTAGGTGTTTTTGCGCACACTTCAAACATGCAGGTTCCGCATAGCAGTCGGTTGTGGTGTTACATACGGCCCTGAAAAACTTTTATTTCATGCGACCCTGAATCTTTTATTTTTCATTTGATACCAGTCGACCGTTAGAAAATTTATGTAAAGATGTAAACCGAAGGGGTCTCGCTGTACAGGAACACTGTCCAAGCAACTAGCATAAACAAACTACTATCCCCTACAATCCTGGCAAGACATATTCCATGCTCCTTTGGTCTCCTAATATCCCTTCCAGAGTCCTACCACCTCCACTCATTTTTCCTCAGTTTTTCCAAAACAGAGCCCTATATAAGCGAGGGATTTTTTAACTCCTCGGGTCCAGTATTCTGTAGAACGTCACGCTGTTACTTAGGGTACAGAAACTTAAAAGTCACGACTTTCGCATTCGCTTTACTATTGTAAGTATAAGACGTGGAAACCCCCGCGAACCGATGCGTAAATTTCGGCTAATTGTAAGTTTAAATTTAAGAATCCTCTATTGTAATTGCATATTGAACCACTATTGATAATAACTTTGAATATACGTTTACATTCACATTGTGACATTTCAAACGTCTCAGTTATTTCAATTGACTTCCTTTAATCTTCATGTAACAGAGCAACGATCTCCCTCATTCACTCTTACCGCTCGGGGTGAATAAGATTTTTTAAAACTAAAGTTACGGGTGATCGTTAGAAGAGAAAGAGTCTACGGGTTGCAACAATTTCCATTTCCCTTATACCAGTGCTAATTTTGTTTTAAGGAAATGAGGAATATCATTTAGATATATATTAAATAGAATGGGCCCCAGCACAGAGCCTTGAGGGACACCTGCTTTTATTAACTTCCTGTTTGAGGAACTTTCATTTATATTAACCTGCAAGAAACGATCAGTTATGTATGAATGTATAAGTCTTATCAGTATCCTAGGGTAGCCTTGAGTTATCATTTTATACAAGAGCCCATCTATCCAGACTCTATCGAATGCCTTTTCAATGTCCAATAGAACCAGTAACACTGTTCTTGTTAAAATTCAATTTAATATCGTTTACTATCCTGACAACTTGTTGAACCGTATTGTGTTTTTTCTAAATCCAAACTGCTCGTCTATTAAGATTTGATTTTCTTCCTCAAATTTTTGCATTCTTGCAAGTATGATTTTTTCAGTGAGTTTGCTCATTGTTGGCAAGAGACTTATGGGTCTGTAACTGGTAGGCTTTGTGCGAGGTTTACCTGGTTTTAATATTGGAATGACATTAGCAAGTTTCCATATTTGTGGAAAGTATTGAAATTTGATTATTGCGTTGATTATGTACATTAATTGTACGGTAGCCTTTTTGCTGTAGTTTTTTATAATAATATTTTGAATCTGATCATGACCTGCCGCTTTGTATGATGGCAGCTTTTTAACTAATTGTTGTACTTCAAGAGGTGATGTTAGGAATTTTTTATTATAATCTTGATCGTTTGTATCTTTTACCAGGTACGAGGTCACTGTTTCAATAATGTTCTTTTGTTCTGTTGTATTGTTTGTGAGATCTATATTATGAACTTTCTCATACTGATTCGCAAGTATTTGTGATACTCTAAAACTGGTATAGGTGAGTATTTTTTCTTGGAGATTTTGATCTCAATATTCCTGCCTTCCATCGACGAATGAATGCCGATGTTGGTCAAGACTCATACTCCGCTAAATTTCTCGGGTGCAGAATACGCCTATAATTCTTTGATTTCCAGAAACATGACTTGTTCAAAAACTCGTTAAAAGAAACCAAGATTCCATTTTTCACCTTTAGTTCAAACTTTGAACGAAATCTGGTCATGGTTCTCAAAGGTCTTCCAACTATTCCTATTCCAGAATTGACCTCTGAGATAAATTCTCGAGGTCTAAATCCTTCTTCACTCTCGAACGAAATGAAGTCATTGCTAATCTTGATAAGCTTGAGCGTGATATTCTACTGGTTACGGAAACCTGGCTTGCTCCTAACATTAACTTCTCAATTCCTGGATACTCGGTTATCCGCCAGGATCGTCCCTCCAGGAGGGGGGGAGTTGCAATAATAATTAACAATAATTTAAAATTCTCAGTTGTACGAGATCACTCTGAACTGGAATTCCTAGCAGTCCGACTCGATCATCCGTCCATTTTGGTCGGTGTTATCTATTCGAAACCTGATCGTGCCCTGAGTGTTGACGACCTGAGATTGAGCACTCATTTTGGCTCTATTTACATAATTGGTGGAGATTGGAATGCGAAGCATCGCTACTGGAACAACACCAGGGCAAATAAGGCTGGTACCACTCTCTATGACTGCATGATTAAATCAAATTTTACCATTATTGCTCCAGACTCACCTAATTACACTAGGCCTCATACTCTGCCATCAATTATCGATTTCTTTATTACAGATTTGCCTCACTCCTTTTCGTGTGTTGCTTTGGACCACTTTGGAACGGAACATAAACCTGTATCATTTTGCAGGACTGTATCTGCTGACCCCTCGTCTGGTTCATTATTTTATTTATCAACCGACTGGAGCAAGTATAGGAACAGTACGTTAAGCTGGAACACTGTTCCCAAATTTAACTCGAAAACCGACATAGACCACTGTATCGATTCTCTTAACATCTTTCTGCTTGGATCCATTCGAGACGCTGCAATACGTGACTCCACTCTAGCAAATTCTCCGACTTCTATTCGGAAAAAAGCACTGGCAAATGATGATTTATTGACTTCTCTCATTAAATACAGGAGAAAGATGCGTAAGCTATATCAAATCTCAAATGATAAATTCTTTACTTTTCAAGTTAAAGAATACTCTAAACTGATTCGATATCGAATCTCCAAAGTCCGGCAGCATGCCTGGGCTAAAATGCCAGAGAGCTTCAATGAACCAGATCCTACATTCTGGCAAACTTACAAAGCTATAGCTAAAAATCGCTCTATTCTCACTCCGGTATTAGAAGTCAACGGAAACAAGATCTATAATTCTCACGACAAATATGATGCCTTAGCTAACTCATTTGCAGAAGTTCACAGTACAGTCTCTCGAATTGTATCCAAGCATGATCTGGAAGTCAATACTTTCTATGACAACTTTGAATGGTCTTCCTTCGGAAACAGTGTTTCAGCAAAACTGTACTCTCCGAAGAAAATTTTTGAACTGGTTCACAAAATGAAATCCAGTAAAGCTCCTGGTCCAGACAAAATAACTGTTCCAATGCTGGCTAATGCATCACACAAAATTTTCTGCCAATTATATTACATTTTTAAATTCTCCTTTAAGTTCTCATACTTTCCTATTGCATGGAAGGTTGCAAAAGTCATTCCCATTCTTAAACCTGGTAAACCTACATCGGATCCGGCTAGCTATCGACCGATAAGCCTTCTATCTATTCCTGGCAAATTGTTCGAACGTATTATACATCATAACATTGATGATTTTACTAAATCAAACAGCATTCTCATCAATCAGCAATTTGGATTTCGTCCAGGACATTCAACCACCCACCAGGTCGGCAGAATAGCTCAAAACATAGCCCACGGGTTTAATGTTCACTGCGAAACTATAATGGTTCTTTTGGACTTATCCAAGGCATTCGATACAGTCTGGCATAGGGCTGTCTTGTTTAAATTATACAAAATGGGTTTACCACACTCAATTCTAAGACTCTTAAGTTCGTACCTACTGGAACGTACATGTTACGTGTGGTTCAACTCTCACAAATCTGTCATATACAACTGCCAAACTGGTGTCCCTCAGGGATCCCTCCTAGGACCATTTCTATTTATTTTATATATCAATGACATTCCTTCCATGCAATCTTGTGAAATGGCCTTATATGCCGATGATACTGCCATTTATTCCACCTCCACTCGGCGTTCTCGCATGGCCCTATTCAGGAGAATTCAAAAATATTTAGATAATATTATTGTTTATTTTAAAAGTTGGAAGTTGATGCCAAATCCCTCCAAAACCGAGGCTATTTTCTTTTCTAACGCTAAATCTCAAGAGTTTAATAATTTCTTGAAAAATAACATGCTTATAATTGATGGTGAGACCGTCGCCTGGTCAACTCGAGTCAAGTACCTTGGCGTTGTTCTGGACTCCAGATTAAACTGGAATCATGCTCTTATGGATCGCATTACGAAGACTCTCCGAGCTTTTCGTGCACTATCCACGTTTATCTCAATTCGTTCCAATTTATGTCTCAAACTACGTATTTTAACATACATTATGTGTCTCAGGCCTGTTCTCATTTATGGTTCGGTCATCTGGTGGAAGATTCTTCCCAAAACAACCAGGAAGAAAGCTCAGGTCATTCAATCCAAAATTTTGAAATTCATTCTTGATAAGGAGGTCAGGTTTCCCATCAGGGTACTGCACACTCTTGCTAATCTTCCTCTTCTGGGTGATTATATCGACAGCATGATCGACAATTTCTCCGTTGTAAATCATACTAACCCTCTGATTCGCATGACCGGAGATTATACACCAGACAAACTTCCTTATCGAGTCAAAACACTGTATCCGTTATCTTTTTAATGAACACTGTTCTCACAATGACTTCTTAATTTAATTCTGATTCATATCGGTTTCCTTTCCAGATAGTTCTGATCTTACCATAGATCTTTGATTTATTCCTACAATGCAGTTATACAAGTGAAAACTCATGTATTTTCTGTCCTCTCACCCGTCCCTTCCCGGAGTCGCACTCCTGTGCGATGGAAGGACCATGGGTAGACTTACTGTTTTTATTTTAAAATAGTATAATAGTCATGTTATTGATGTTCCCTGTATGCCACACCCTCTTTACACTTCTATTTTTCACTTCTACTTCCGTCTCTGCGGACTTCGCAATCGTAGACTTAATTTTCACGTTTGCCTGTGCTTCTCTTCCTCCCTCCCGAGGCTTGGTGGTTTTCCCTCACCAAGTTCTATGGAGACGAGGGTAGTTCATGATTTGCTTTCTCTTGTCCTTCCTGCTCTCTCTTTATTTCCTGTTTGTTTTTGTTAAACCGTGGGTTTTTGAAAATTTCCCACGTTATAAAAAATCAATTACCTCTCTTGTTTTTACTTTTATAGGTAATCCCTCACCTACCCGCTCTGCTGATAAGTGAGCTAAGGCTCACAGGGGCAGCACTCGTAGGGTGAGTGTAGGCACGTGGTACAATAATGCGGTGTGGCGTAAGCCCACGATTGTTATATCTTCGGAGAAATAACGCCTACTCAACACGAGCCTTGTTTGGTTTGGTTTTATCTCTATTAGAGAGAGAGCTACAACAACCACTCTAGCACGTGCGACGGTTAAGCTTGAAGAAGTAAGATGAACTCTTCCCAACTTACAATCCACAGTTTCCCTAGGCGCGACCTAGGGAAATGTCGCGCTAAATATGAACTCCCTACATGAGGGTCTGGACCGGCGAGCTGTTTTCGGCTCCCCGGCTGCAGACCCACTGCCACCCTATACTCCTTAAAAAAAAGGACACCAGTGTAACCAGAATACGTAGAGGAACAACTCTCTCAATACAATAAACTCTCGGTTCTGAGAATCACTCTCGCCTGCATCTCATCTTCACTCTTTTATTTAAACTTTTTTTATTTATTTTTTTTTGTAACGTTTGAGCTTTGTTAATGTACCGCGTGACTCCCGCTCTGGCGGCTGGGAGACATCCAAGGCAGTTTATCTAGATACTTGTGACTTTTTTCGTTTTTGTCTATAGGCGGAAGTGCTGTGGAGAAGACCAGTAAATTCGGATTGTTACTTAGTAAATCTGGATTGTAGGCGATCGCCTGCGAAGCTATTTTACGTTTAGTGTGGTATATAATTGGGATTTTTGTGACTTTATCTTGGATATATCCTTTTTTATCTAAATAAGTGAATGCTTCTGTCGAGAAGTATCCTGTTTTAATGGCCTTCTCACAGTATAGGTCGTCAGCTAAGATCAATCCATTTATCAGAGAGTTATCTGCCCTGCTGCATATTGCTTTTAATATGTGAATTCTTGTTAGTTTTATTATGAATGTATCAAAACGCGTGCAATTTGCTTTGTTATAAATTGTTGTGTTCACGACGCTTCTATAAGATCCGTCATAACGAAGTCGGGGTTGGAGGAGGCCGGTGGCAGCTCGCAAGATTTTCTTCTCAAATGCTCTAATTTTCTCCACCCAGTATGGAGCTACCGGATACCATATTGGAACGGCGAATGACAAGATCGGGCGCACGAACATCTTGTACATTGTTATTTTTATTCTTTTGTTTAACGATTTCGAATAAAACAGGCGGGTTAGCCCTCTGAATATTTTTTCGGCTTTTTCAAGTGATTTGTCCGCGTGTGTCCTATTTAGCTTACTATTTATGTATACTCCTAGGTATTTTACCGTTTCACTTCTTGGAATAGTTGCGTTGTTGTTACATGGATCTGTTAGATTAAATAGTTTGGCTTCTTTTTGCATGCTCTTGCTGGTTAATCTGTATGGTTTTTTGAAAAGAATAGTTTCGCATTTGCCTGTGTTGATTTTAATTTTCCAGTTGTTGCAGTATTTATAATTTTTATCGAATGTGTTTTGCAGTTTTCCGTTTAATTTCGGTATTTTGTCTCCCCGTTTGTATATTATAAGATCGTCAGCGAAAGCCAAAGCGCTACATCCATTATAAGTATTCAGTTCGAATAGGTTAAGTAAGTCCGAAAAATATAAGTTGAAAAATGGGGGTGAGTTTACCGCACCCTGTTTAGTGGTTGTGGTAGCTTTATTATCGTAAGATCGTTTGTACAAAGTGCACGACGTTGCGAGCGGGCGCTTCTCGATGGACTGTCTTAAGAAATATTTTCTTCGCCCTTTTAAGCGATTTGTCGCTCCTTCGTCCCGACCAATCCTGTACCAGATTTCATTTGCTGTTTTCCCGGGATCGGTCGGGCTGTAAGGGCCCCGTCGATGCGCTGACGGGCCGTCGCCAGGCTCAAGGGCCTCTTGGCGGAAAATACAAACATATGGCGCCACGCTGTCGCGTTTACGATGCGACGTGCCCGTTGCACGTCGCCGCCACACCCTGTTATAATCCATTCTCAATTATACAAGTTTTATCAGATAACTTTCCGTCTATGCTCAATCTAAATTTTCTGTTAGTTATTCAATTTTTGATCATTTGGATCAACTTCATCGGGAAGTTTTTTTATAAAGTTTAACTAGAAGTCCGTCCACCCAAACCGTGTCAAACGCCTTTTTCAAATCTATTAGGCATGCGCCCACCGCTTGGTTTCCGTTTAGTGCCCAAGCCACGTCGTACAGGGTGTAAGACATTTAATGGTCATGTTTTCGGGGGGTTGTTCTAGAGCTCGGATTGGATGAAGATTTGTAAAAATTACTTTCCGCAAAATTATTTGTAAAATTTCGTAAAAAAATCGGTTGAAACTGGCTCGGCTATCTTCTTCGTATTGTTACGTAGGTAAAATGTCTGAGAGGAACCATGGGTCAGAGGTCAACCGTTCTCCCGCAAATCGACCTTTCATTGGGCCTCCGCGGTCTAATTCACGCTTAGTAAGTGAGAGAGTCAGCTGTTCCTTCGGAAAGAGACACACAAGATATCCTTGTCGGCTCGAACAGTCTGAGGAGAAGCGTGCTACTAGACATTGGAAATTGGGGGACTGGGTCACCGAACCACTAAGAGCAGTGCAAGTGTTTATGTTCTTTTCCCCGGGAGGACCCATGAGCGAACCTGACACCGAGCGCAGGTCATTGACGTCTTCCTAGCCGACAAGGATATCTTGTGTGTTTCTTTCCGAAGGAACAGCTGACTCTCTCACTTACTAAGCAAAAATTAGATCGCGGAGGCCCAATTAAAAGACGATTTGTGGGTGAACGGTTCACTTCTGACCCATGGTTCCTCTCAGACATTTTACCTACGTAACAATACGAAGAAGAAAGCGGAGCCAGTTTCAACCGATTTTTTTACGAAATTTTACAAATAATTTTACGGAAAGTAATTTTTACAAATCTTCATCCCATCCGAGGTCTAGAACAACCCCCCGAAAACATGACCATTAAATGTCTTACACCCTGTACATTAATTTAGAGATTGCATGTGTCGTTGAGTGTCCACGCCTAAATCCGAATTGGAATTCGGGGATGAGTTTTTTTTCGGTTATTTACTTGTTGATACGCCTATTTAACACGATTTCGAATAATTTGCCTATATTCGGCAGCAGGCTGATCGACCGATAGTTGCTGGGCAATGTTCGATCTTTATCTTTTTTTGGTAATGGTATTAGCTTGGCTATTTTCCATTTTTCTGGGAAATAAAAGATGTTTAAGCAAGAGTTGAAGATAATTGTTATATATGCTATGATATTGCTGGGCAACTTTCTGATCGCGGCATTTGGAATGTTGTCAAAACTAGTCGATTTTTTGTTTTTCATTCTCTTTAATATCGCGTTGATTTCTGTTTGGTTAGTGAAGTAGTTTAATTGTACTGTCGGGTTTAGTGGTGGATTGTTAACTGAGAATGTTTCTAATGGTTCTGTTTTGAATTTTGATTTTATTTCTTCGAGCTTGCTTTGAATATAACTGTCAAATTTAGTTTTGCTAAATACTACTATTTCTGAGTGAATGCTGAATGCTACTATTTCTGAGATTACTACTGTGTGTAAGCTTAAAATGTATCGGTGAGGCAATACTAATTGGAGGGTCCGCCGTTTTCATTTTCGGTCTTTTTTTTTGAAACCTTTGCTAACGTATTTGTGAGATTTTTCTGATTAAAATGATACCAAACACGACATAGTTTGAATTATATTTACTTAAAATTTAATATATTTGCTTACCACTTACATAATTTAAACATTTCGTGTTTGGTATCATTTTAATCAGAAAAATCTCAAAAACACATTGGGAAAAGTTAAATTCAGAAAAGTTACTAAATAAAAAAGTTTATTGTTGCATTAGCAATGCGTCGCTTTGTTTGCTTGCTCTCTCTGTCTCTTCTACAGTCTGTTCTTATCTACGTTCGCGCTCGACTGGAGCCGCCGAATGTAAACACCGATTCGCCACCTCTACTTCATAAGAACGACATCGATCGCGACCTTTGCATTTAAGCCTTACGACGGTGTCGAAATTATGCTTCATTTATCCAACTGGGTGGCGATTCAGTGTTTTCATGCGGCTCCAGCTGAATGCGAATTCCTAAGAGCGACATTCGGTCACGGCTTGAGCATTTAAACCTTGCGAAGGGGTCGATTATGCTGCATTTATCTCGCCGAGATGTTGCATTTATCCAACCGGGTGTCAATTCAAAGTTTCATGCTGCTCCAGCTGACCGCGAATTTAATCGAAATCTACGGCGGCGGGTTGTCGCGTTTATGCTGCGACGCGCTGTCGCGTTTATGCTTCAACGTGCTCGCTACGCGTACAATAGATTTTCTTTATGATCGCAATTGTAGGAGAAGACGTTACGACTCGACCGAAGTAAGACGTGATTTTAAGACCAAGACGCAGTTCTAGTTAATTTTAATACATGTAGTATTACAGAAAATGGGGAAACGTTAGGAGTGGGAGGCCAGGAGCCTTAATAGGTGAGGGCGAGGTCTATGTGAAGGAAGATGGTTCTTTTAGTAATACAATTTTTTATTACCTAACCATAATAAACAATAGCAATAATAATAACAATAACAACAACAATAATAGTAGTAGTAGTATAGTAATGACGATGAAAATGATTACGATGGCGATGACGGTGATGATGATGATGATGATGATGTTTATGATAATAGTGATAAACATGTCGAATTATAAGATGTTGGAGCGGGGCTAGGACCTGACACTAGCTGCCGTGAGTATTTGCGAGTGCTATTCATCGGCACCTAAACAATAAAAATTAATATTAAAATGAAAATTGTGTTTATAACTTTTATAAAATTATATAATTGTACTTATGATATTAATAGTACATACCTAAAATATGGTTTTTTAAAGCGTTAACTATATTTTTTATAACGGGTGCGTCGTTTGACACGAGCTGATCCAGTCGCTGGAATATGTGTTTTTTTTTTTTTTTTATTTTAACAAGAAACAATATGAAAGCTTGCAGTGCAAGAATTATTACAGAGAACTCCATCGTGGTCGCGACCGCGACTTCTCATGGAGTAATAGCGGATTATAATAAAAGAAAACATCCAAGTGCGCTTGGTACAATAAGAACATAAATAAGAGAGCCCCAAAAAGCATGATATAAACATCAAAAAAAGGCGACTTCGCTAACAAAAAGAAACCAGGATGGACAAAACACTTACAAGGAAAAAAAAAAAAAAAAAAAAAGTAATGGCATAGCCATTTTAAAACGTCGCGGATAGTACATTGTTTCGTTAGAACGCAGGTATTGCGCAGTGCATCTTGACCTTGATTATTGACTTGAAAAGATACAGATTATGCGGTCAAGATGAATTGGCGTCTAAAAATTAAATAAGAAAAAAGAAGCTCTCGGAAAGAGAACATACGTGAACATAGACTCAGTGTCTCTTTTACTGAGACAAACCACGCAAAAAAAGAAAATATGGTAAGAGCGACTTAAAGCTAATCTAATACTACTATGTACAGCCTAAAACTAACTTAACCTAGATATACAAAAGAACTATATACAAACAATGCTAACGAAAAAGAAAAGAGTTGGACGAAAAAAAAAAAAACGAGGTTTTGTCGTTAAACTATTGAACGAGAAGGGGGAAATGCTCGGCCCGAATGCGACGAACGATCAGAACTCGAGCCATGGTAGCTTGTTCAAGTATTTGTAGTTTCTATGATTGGTATCCCGAGGAGGGAGAGCGGTTGAGAACCTAAGTTGCGAATGATCAGCAGAGATCGCATCCGGATCGTAGCGAATCGCCAACGAACCGCTTTTCCTGGCTGTGTGATAAATGATCGGAATCTTTGTGTGTGTATGTTGGATATAACCCTTTTTATCTAAATAAGGGAAGACAGCTGTAGAAAAGTAACCGTTGTTCCTAGCAATCTCTGCTTGATCGTCGGTGATAACATGTAGGTTGGAGATGAGGGGGTTATCTACATTCGCGTGCATAGCTTTATATATAAAAGTTCTAGTGTTTTTTAGCGCGAAAATATCAAATCGCATACAATCGAGTTTATTGTAGATTGTCTGATTGTGAATATATCTCTCCTTGCCATCCGGCAGTCGTCGCGGAATTAGAAGTCCCGTGATCGCCCGGAAAATCCTGCGCTCAAACTTGCGTATCTTTTCCATTACGTATGGAGCAATAGAGAAGCAAATCGGGAAAGCGTATGCTAAAATTGACCTGATATATAGCTTGTACAGAAGTAGTTTTATGTTCTCACCCACATGTTTCGAGTAAAAAAGGCGAGCTAATTTGGCGGCGATACCTTTGGCTTTTTCCAAGCTGTAATTAGCGTGTTCGTTGAAGTTAAGCCGCTCATTCAATATCACCCCCAGGTATCGAACTTTTTTAACCCTGGGTATGATGGTGCTCGAGCCGTCGGGCGCATGTATCGCGAATTCTTTCGCGAGTCTTATCTGCCTGTTACCGAGGAAACGTAGCGGTTTGGTGAAAAGAATCGTTTCACATTTCGACTTGTTTATCCTGACCTTTTTCCTGTTACAAACTGAAACTATTTTGTTGAAAGCATTTTGCAAAAAATTATTAATTTGTTGTGGGTCTGTGCCGTCTTTGTAGATAATTAAATCGTCTGCAAAGGCGATGGCTTTGCATGCAGATCCGTTTGAATTGAAATTTTTGAGAATATCCGAAAAATATAAGTTGAATAGTAACGGCGAATTCACCGCACCTTGTTGTAAACCGTTTAAAATATGGAAAGTGCGAGTTGAAAATGTGTCATTGTAAAATGTTTTGAAAGATCGTCCGGTAATCATATTATCTATCATAAGCAAAAGGTCCGCAGGCAGATTCATTTCGTAGAGCCTTACGACCAGGCCCCTCGACCAGACCGTGTCGAAGGCCTTTTCGAGGTCTATTAAACATGCGCCCATCAAGCTCCTTGAATTCAATGCATCGGCCACGTCGCGAGTGAATTTAGCCACGGCATGTACTGTAGAGTGAGAGTGCCGGAATCCGAATTGGTGATCCGGTATAAGCTTATTGTCTGTTACAAATTTAATCATCCTGATATTGATCATTATTTCAAAAAGTTTGCCTAAATTAGGTAGTAAGCTTATAGGCCGGTAACTATTTAAATCGGCAGGGTTTTTTCCTTTTTTCAATATTGGTATCAACTTTGCCGTTTTCCAACGCTCTGGAAAGTAGGAGATACGCAAGCACGCGTTAAATAGAGCCGCGAGATAGTCAATGGCCGAGCCCGGTGGCGCTTAACTGCGACGTTTGGTATTCCGTCGAATGAGGCCGATTTCTTATTCGCTAAGGATTTTAGCGCCTTAATGATCATGCGCGGATTGACGAAGTACTTGGTGCTGATCATTGGCCAGATCTGCTCGTTTATGGTGTTAAATGACCATTCGACTAGCTCGCGTGTTTCATTAATCCGTTTGTATAACGCGTTAATCGCTCGCTCATGTGTTTCCTCGTCGGTAGTATGGGGCTGCAGGTTTTTGGTATGTACCCTAGCAAAGTGAACTCCCAGTAACGACAGTCTGTCGTCGGTATTCGTAACTATGAAGTTGTTATCAGTTTTTGGCAGAGCCGAGGTGTCGATGCCCGTATCGGACCAGAGGCGGTCATCGCCGCAAGCCCCCCTCAGCGGCGGAAGCGCACCGGAGCTTTTTGTGCTTATTATCTTATTGATGAAGTGGTGAAGTTTAGAAGGCTCGCGCGTATTTAGATTTTTGAATCTGTCTTGCCAAAATTTTGTTGATACTTGGGTAAAAAGCTTGTAGAGTCTATGGTTTATGCGTTTTAAAATGAGTTTATAGAATTTAATCGAATTAGCGTGAGAGTTGTCTGACTGTCGATTAGAACGTATTAGATAAAAAAGCTTTGAAATAGTCTTTGATTTGAATTTTTTCAGAGTTGCAATACGAGGATCGTCATAATCCTTCGGGCAGTTCACGACTTCAGTCATTGGAGTGCAATTTCTCAAGATTGACGAGAGATTGTCCTCGAGAGCCACAATGGATGTGTTAATCATTTCGATCGACGCATTGAGAATAGAGTCGTGTTTGATGCTGTTAATAAATTCATGAATATCCAGTCTAAACCTCTTCCAATCAGTTTTCCCGTAATTGGGTCTTAAGATCTTTGGTGCACGAGCAACGGACGCGCTCCAACCGTCAAGGGAGAGTCTGACGACGATCGCCCAATGATCGCTGTCATACGGCAACACCTCGAGTCTGCCTGTACCATCGTTGATTCGCTCGGTCAATCTATCATCCACCAAAGCCAAATCGAGGTTGGTATTGGCTGGGTGATACGATGGAATATCAGAGTAAAGCAACTCCACTCGAAAGATAGCTCCGTGGAGCTGTAACCAATCGTGCAATGCACGCCCCTTACTGTCATTGACAGGATTGAGCCAATCTTCGTGTTTCGCGTTAAAATCACCCGCGATAACGAAATGGTTAATTTCGTTTACGAGCCGAAGCTGAGAGCACAAATCGTCCAGGTCGCGCTCGAAAACGGCCTTGATCTTACATGGGCTGTAAACCGCGGCGATCACGAGACTTCTATTGCCGGAGAGAGACATTCTAATAGCTATAGCTTCGATTGATTTTTCGTGTGAGAAACCAAGCTCAACCCTAGAGTAGCTGTAGCTTCTGTTAATGACAATAGCCACGCCTCCACCGAAGCGGTTGTTTGCCCGATCCTTACGGATAACGGTATATCGAGGTGGCAGTTCCAGCGAATGTCTAGGGTTGAGCTTGGTTTCAATCAGACAGCAAACGTCTGGTCGATGTGTGTTTAGAAATTGGTGAAGAAATGCGCGCTTATGTAGATTAATAATAGAATTTACGTTTATGGAGATTATGTGGAGATTCTACAAAGGAATATCGGCAGATGCGTCGGCAGGCATCATTGAATAAAGTTTTGAACGTTCCTCGCATTGCGCCGCCTTGGCACTGTATCCTGAGTATCATCATCTATGAAGGATTGAAATAAAAGATCAATTTTCTCTGTATTTTCATTGATCCTTTGAAAAATTATCGGTAGTTGCTTGGAGATATTTTCCAGCGTAATTAAAATATTCCTGAGGTCACTCTGCTGACCAGGAATGTTACTTGTAATAGGTACAGGTCGCTGCGTTGCCAACGGCGGATCGTAGGTCGCGAAGGAGGGGAAGGCAGAACCCCCCGCCACTCCAGCGGCCACACTGCTGTACGAGATGGTGGGGACGACCCTCTGCGGTGGTGGCCCTCTCCTGACGTCTTGGTTCCATGAGGCTTGCGGGCACGGTGGGGGGGGGGGGGGGGCGGCTGCCCTCCTCTCCTTAAATTTGAGACAGCCTCTGTAAGAAGCTGGGTGCCCAAACTTCTCGCAATTTACACAATAAATTGCTTCATGCTTTGTAGCCTCAGTGACCGAGCACTTCCCCCTCTCGTGCGAGAGGTTGCATTTAACGCACCTCGCGTCCAAATGACAATTCGCCGAAGCGTGTCCTATGCGTTGACAATTGAAGCATTGCAACAAGTCGTAGCGGCGAAATCTATCCCATGTAACTCGCTGGTAATTAAGGATGTTGATAGATTGAATGAATTTAACATCCGCGGTCGGCTCGAATTGTACGATAAACATGGGAAGTTGATTCCCAGATTGCTTCGACTTGGTAGTCGCAAAGTGCGATACCTTCAACGCTTTAGCTTTAGTAGAGGACAGAGCGTTTATTTCTGTCAACAGTTCATCGCACTGTGTATTAGGGTCTATGCCCTTCAAAAGCATCGAGACCGGCTTCTCGTTCTTAGGAGTGTACGAAAAAAATTTCAGTTGGTTGCTTCCCAGAATCTCTTTCAGCTTACCGAAGACATCTATAGTGTCGGCGTATATTACATGGCTTTTCGAGCCGCTACGCTTTATTGAAAAAGCTTGCTTACGAAAAGTATTCTTTGTCAAGTTAATTATAATCTGCGGCGAAGCCGCATGAACAATAATAGGCGGCGGTTTAATGGACTTAACGTTCGGTGTCCTCTGTTGAGGAGGTGCTGGCCCGGCGCTAGCTGTAGCGGTGCTGGAGCCTCGGTTGCGTTGTTCCAGGTCGGCAAGCACGTGGAAGCGGTTGTCGGCGCTGGTCGTCGCTGGTGCAGTAGTCGGCGGCGGGGATCGCCTGCCGGTACCCCTGGAAGTAGTCGCCGTCGTCCATCCTGCGGCGGCATCCTCGGCGGGCCTCGAAGCCGGAGCAGCACTCGTGAGGACAGTGAGCTGGGCCTTTAGTAGCCGGTTCTCGTTGCGGAGCTTCTGTAATTCCAGGCGAACCTTCTCGTATGTTGTCGCCGGAACGTCCTGGTCGTGGGTCGACGACGTCGTCGACATAGCGTCGCTGGTCTGAGAGTCGGCGGGTTTCTCAGGATTACCGCTCGTCGACGGCGATGATGGTTTGGCGGCTTCCGTGAGCCGCGGCGAGGTCCGTACTGACGCAACTTTCCGGGTCTTCTTGGTCTGCATACTCTCGGTTGAAAGATGCAGATTAGCTTCCTTGTGCCTTTTTAAGGAAGGGTTCCTAGGTCGTGGAAACAGCGGTGAAAGGCATTCGCCGTCTGAGCTTGTCTTGTCGCGCGACGCGCTGCCCGCACTGCTTTTCGCGTCTATCCGCGACACGTGTTTATCCATAAATTGGATAAACTCTCAAAAATAATAAAAAAAAAAAAAAATAAAAAATAAAAGAGTGTCTGTTGGGACTTGCAAAAGCAAGTCCCGAACGCGAAAAAAAAAACGAAAAATTCGCAGTGGTTTGCTGTCAGTCTTACACTCGCGAAGTAAAGTTTAGTTGGCCACTCGGTATACTGTACTTAGAAAAAAAACTTTCTGGCGAGAGCTCCGTCGGAACGATGTTTACTCTCCGAACGCTCAGCGCAGAATGATCTGGAATATGTGTTGTGCCTCCAATGTTAGATCAGAATTTTCTCTACTGTGCCCTGATCTTTGTTCTTCACGCTCGTCTAACAATAATCTGTTTTCTTCCGCATCGCAATTAGCGATGAAATTCGTAACATCTTCCGCAGTAAATGTGGTACCCGTTAAAATAGTGATATCCCGCTGGTATGTACGGGTCTCGGGAATAATTTTATTCCACGAATTAATATATTATCTGCCGATACTTCCATCCAGGATGTAGGCAAATTTTGTATGCAGTGTTTTAAATTAAATTCCTTCTGAAATTCGTTTATGCCACCTTCATACGTCACAGCTTTCTGGACCGTTTTGTGGCGATATAAAGATTTAGATTTGGCAATTACGCCCCGGTCCATTGGCTGGATCAGGCTCGTCGTATTCGGCGGAAGAAATATAATTTTAAAATCTGGTTCATCTGCTAATTGTTCCGGCAGCCTATGTCCCCCGCAGTTGTCCAATATTAGTGCCACTTTGCCACTTATACCTTGATTTAATTGATGTGCCCGTGCACTGCGCTTAAAATAATTTTCATACCAATCCACAAATACATTTTGTGTCATCCATGCATTCTTTTGAGATTTAAAAATGACGGGAAGATTCTGCCTGCAATTTTTCAGAATCCTAGGGTTTTCGTATTTATTTATTACCAAGGGTTTCAACTTGTGCGTCCCAGATGCATTTGCACATAGAGCCACCGTAATGCGCTCTTTGCGGCTTTTAAATCCCTTTATAAAATATTCTTTTCTAAGCGCCAATGTTTTTGGTTTTCCATAATAGCCCAGTCTCATCCATATTGTATAAATTTTCTTCAACGATATCGTCTATGCCACTTGCTTCTAATATGTTTTCAAAATCGCTACAGACTTTTTCCGCTGCATGAGAATCTGCACTAGCTGCTTCCCCATACACTTTAGCTAATCGTATATCGTTCCTTTTTTTAAATCCATCTAACCAGCCCTTACTTACTTTAAAATCTGATTGCAACCCAATGGTGTGCTTAAACTCTGTTGCTTTCTGCATATGTATAGCATCCGATATAAAATCGCCAAGAGTCCATCTTTCGATAAACCATGCCAGCAAATGTTGCTCCAGTCCGTCGTACATTGGTGGTTTTATTCTCTGTCGTTTTTGCTGCATCTTCCCTTTATCAGCGAACTTCAGAATTTCCGGTGCGTTATTTTTTATTCGTTTAACCGTTGACCGATGCATGTTATATTTCTTTGCTATGGTCGAAATACTGAACCTTTGCAAGTCGTCTAAAACATTTAAACGGTCCCTCATGGACAATGTAACTTTCTTCGTACTGGCCATGTCCAACACTTTATGTAAATATTAAATATACGCGCAGAATTGGACTAGCACTTTTTCACTACTCGCGGAATCGCGACGAATTCTCCTTGAGAGTTGATTACTCGACGCAATCGTTCTCGGCCGACGGAGAACTTAGCCGAGGAATTCTCCGATGGAATTCTACTCAAATTTTGCGATGATATTTGTGAGCGAGGCACGGAAAAGTGGACGATTAGTACTTGTGCGATGTCGGAACGGAAAGTAAGTATTTTGGAAGAATTTTCTTCCGAAGACCTTCGACGACGCTATGGGCCGGACATCCCCGCTTACTGAATTTTCGCGACGTTTCAGCAGGCGGGTTTTTCGGATTTTCCGGGCGGTGCGAGACGTTAATTGGCCGAGACAATTAACGTCTCACAATTGTGTGAGGCCCCATTTCCTCCGAGAGGAGTGACTACCCCCATGGGACTCTCGACGAGAAGGGCCCCACGAAGGCGGAACCTCACCCCCTGCGATTACGTGGTGGAGGAAAGTGCAACCAAATGTGCCCAAAAAATCCTAGTCCGGCCGATCGGTAGAATTTCTCTTCGAAGGTGCGGTTTATGACCGATTTGTCATCGCGAGTCAGCGGCGGTCGAAGGGACCGTTCGGGCTGAAGTCACTGCTTACCACCCGCTGACAGAGCATGACGGATTAACGAAAACGTTCATTCAAAACGGAGGTTGCCTAATTCTTTAAGGACCGGAGTTTTGGCCGCCTTGGCGCGTGATGGTCGGCAAATGTTGGTAAATAATAAAAAGTCTGGCGGCCAGACTCGGGCCTCAAAGAACGGCAAACTTTCGCTTCGTCTCGACTGCGCTTTTGTTTCCGTACGGCGGAACACTACGGTACAAGAAAATAGAGTCGTAGTGTCCCGTTATTCACCCGACCACACGGCTCCTCAGAGTGCGTTAACGTACGAACGTTAACGTATTCGATAAGTATACTTTGAGTATTAGATCTTTTCGTATTCGAATCGCTGTGTAATAAGGCTGTGAGAAAAATGTCATGGTCCTCTTTTATAAAAAATGCAATATTTTCTCCATCCTGGAACCAGATTCCCTGGCACCCTTCTCACTCTATAAGTGCTATGTACAACCCGCACTTTAGAATAAAAATCTCAATTTTCCAAATGCTGAAATGCAACGATTGTTTAATTTCATATTTTGTATTTACATTCACATCTTTGTTTTTGTATATTTCATAAATATTATCATTAATAAAATTTCATCAGTAACCATTCCAAATTATTTCTCTATTTCGTTTTTTTTACATTAAAACTTTTAATAGGCCATCATATCGATTTCTCGCGAAATGACCCAAAATCGTTTTTCAAAGTGGTGCATTTCTTATATCGAAAACTATTTATGAAATACGTTATTATAATTATCATCATCATCATCGTCATCATCATTATTATTACTACTGCTACTACTGTTGTTGTTGTTGTTGTTGTTGTCATTAGAACCATCTTTCTTCTCACAGACCTCGTCCTCACCTATTAAGGCCCCTTGTCGCAGCATAAATGCGACCACCCGTCGCCGCAGATTTAGATTAAATTCGTGGTCAGCTGGAGCAGCATGAAACTTTAAATTGACACCCAGTTGGATAAATGCAACATCTCGGCGAGATAAATGCAGCACAATCGACCCCTTCGCAAGGTTTAAATGCTCAAGTCGTGACCGAATGTCACTCTTAGAAATTCGCATTCAGCTGGAGCCACATGAAAACACTGAATCGCCACCCAGTTGGATAAATGAAGCATAATTTCGACACCGTCTTAAGGCTTAAATGCAAAGGTCGCGACCGATGTCGTTCTTATGAAGTAGAGGTGTCGAATCGGTGTTTACATTTGGCGGCTCTAGTCGAGCGCGAACGTAGAAAAGGACAGACAGTAGAAGAGACAGAGAGAGCAAGCAAACAAAGCGACGCATTGCTAATGCAGCAATAAACTTTATTATTTAGTAACTTTTCTGAATTTAACTTTTCCCAATGTGTTTTTGAGATTTTTCTGATTAAAATGATACCAAACACGAAATGTTTAAATTATGTAAGTGGTAAGCAAATATATTAAATATGAAGTAAATACAATTCAAACTATGTCGTGTTTGGCATCATTTTAATCAGAAAAATCTCACAAATACGTTAGCAAAGGTTTCAAAAAAAAAAGACCGAAAAAGACCGAAAATGAAAACGGCGGACCCTCCAATTAGTATTGGCTCACCGATACATTCGGGCCACTCCCCCTATAGCTTGGGCCCCTCTGTCTCTTCTACTGTCTGTCCTTTTCTTTGTTCGCGCTTGGCTGGAGCCGTGATGTAAACAAGAATTTGGCACCGCTACTTCATAAGAGATGCGCTTGAGCCCCGAACTGAGTCGTATTTATCCAAATTTTACTGTATTTCGGTTGCTATTTGAGTGTTTTTCGGATTTGCTATTGTCTTTACTATGTGCAATAAGTTTTTTGGATCTTTAGGTGAGATTTTGCTTAGTTTGTTGTTCCAAAATGTGCTTGCTGATTGCGTATAGAGTTTTTTCAGTCTTTTATTTATTGCTTTTATTATTTCTCTGATGAATTTAGATATGCTTTCGCCTAGGTGGATCGGTTGTCTATTGTTACGGGTGATGTTGAATAGTGTAAGGATTTTGCAGATAGGCAGTAAAAGAATCCCACAGTTATCGTTTAATAATAATAAATGAAAATATAAATGTATTTTAACGAACACTGTACATAGACTCCGATAATACTCGCGACTGAACAATCCTTTGTCCTTCTTCACTATTTCGACCGACACACGGTCTTTCTGCCGACATACGGCTACAACTCTTACTCGCTCTACGTCCAGCGACCAACTCCCTTCGCAGTTTTATCCGCTCTCTCGTCGCCACGTGCACGCGCCATTAACGGCTAGTCACTTCGCACGTTCGCACACTTCACACCGGTCCGTCACGCATGCGCAAATTAAATTTTCAATTTCTAGGATCTTACAATAGTTTGGTTGAAGCTTTCGATTTGCATTTTTTGAGACGTTTAATTCTGTTATTTTCGTACTCCTTTATGTTGTTAACGGGTTCGCTACTTGGTGTGGAGGATTGAAGTGCCTTGAATATTTCTGCTTCAATTTTATTTATAGACTCATCAATGGTTTGACGCGAGAAGTTATCCGGTGATTCTATTTCAGTTAGTTTGACTTTATTTAAATAGTTTTTATACTTAGGCCAGTTTGTGCGGTATAGTTGCAACCTTCGAGTATTGTTATCTGCTTTTATTACAGGTGACAAAGCTTTCATTTTAACCAAAATTTGGATTGCCCAGTGGTCACTATCGTAAGATAGGGTGGTTAGTCTTTTGCTGTTACCGTTTATGTCGCCGATCAGTTTACTGTCAACTAGTGCAATATGTAGGTTTGAGTCTGTTTTATAGTATGTGGGTGTTTCTGAGAATATTAGTTCGGTTTTGTACCCTTTGCCCTGACATGCCAGCCATTCTGCTAGCTGATTTCCTTTCGGATTATTGCTTTTGTTCTTCCATGTTATGTGTTTGGCGTTTAGGTCACCACATATCATGAAAAAGTTGTTATATTTTTCCAAATGCAATTTCGCGAATATTTTTTCAAATTCTATTATAAATGCTTTGCTATCGTGGCTCGAGCTGTAAATCGAGGCTACATGCAGGCGGTCTGCATTTGCTAGATGCAATGTTACTATTGTTATTTCTAATATGTCCCGTTTTATGTCCCTAACTTCTGTTTTTTCCACATTGAGATTTTTACTTACTAATACTGTCGTGCCTCCTCCTCGTCGACCCGTTGATCTGTCGTTTCTAAAGATTTTGTACCCTGGAAACGAGAGGTTATGTTTTGGAGTTAATTTAGTTTCGCAAATGCAGCATATCTGTGGTTTGTGGCGGAGTAAAAACTCGCATAGATCAGCTCTTTTGTGTACGTTTATGATGAAGTTTACGTTTATACTTATTATTTTTAATTGTTGGTCGTTTGCGATGATCTCGTGAGCTTTCACTCGCTTAGCCATTTTAAAACGCTCGCCTTATGTGCGCCTGACTGCCGACGTCTTCCTGCCGGCCCGTTTGATCCACTCCTTCTGTAAGTATTTGAAATAACAGATTAATTTTTTCTTCGTTTTCTGTGGTTTTTTTAATGACTATTGGTAATTGTGAGGCTATTTGATTGAGAGTGTTACTTAGTGATACTATGTTTAGTGATTCTGTTGCTTGGTCTGCGCTATTGTCCAATCTGTTTTTTGCTCCTTCCGCAGGTATTCTGTTGTTTTCTGCTCCTGCTGCTTGCTTCGTTTGATTCATAGCTCTATTGCCTTGCACCGCTTGGCTATACGATAGGTTGCTGCTGTAGTTTACCGCTCTGCGAGTTGCCCTTCCGAGGTTTGCCGTTGATCTGACTTGCCATTCCACTCCGTTTTCTTGGAGTGAGGGTGCGAGGGGCGCTGGTGCTCTTTTGATGTTTTTTCTTTTCACGAGGAATACAGGGCATCTACGATACTATGCTGGATCGGCAGTGTTGCACCTGCTTGTTTTGACTTTGCAGTCTGGAACTGCATGATTCCTGTTGCTGTTAGTTTTGCAGGTGCTATTTTGTTGATTTCATCCGTCAGCTCTTCTTTCGATGTTTCCGGGTCAATGCCCTTCAGAAGAAACACTTGTGGTCTCTGTTCCTTGGGCGTGAATGTGTAATATTTTATCTTTTCTGCGCTTAGGGTCTGTTTTAGCGTTTCGTATATTGCTAAGTTTTGTGTGTGTACCACGCAATTGTTGCTGCTAACTCGTTTGATGTTGAAGTTTGCCTCTGGGACTTTGCTTTTTATATGTTTTATTATTTTTTGTCTTGGTTCATTGTGTATTATGATTGGAGGCGTTTTGCTAAGGGCATCTGCTCGGTTTTGCCCAGTCTTACCACCTAGGGTTAGTGGCCTTTCTTTGCTTGTTGTTGATTTCAGCGGCTGCTCTTCCATTGTTGCTTCCTTCGGCTTTTCTTCTTCTTCTTCTTGGTCGTCACTCTTTCTGTGTGGCAAGGAGATCGAAGCGATTTTGAGTGTGTATCCTTTCTCTTTCTTGTGCTTTGGTTTTCTGGGTTTCTGCCTTTTTCTTCGGATTCTTAAGATGCTCTAGGGTCCTATTCTGGTTTAATCTCAGACGAGCAACCAAAGACTATCGATGCTCGTCTTCGAATAAACGGAACAGATTCCCTTAGAATTAATTAACAATACCGTAGCCTAGAAACTTAACTGGACGCGCGTAATTAAAACAAATGATTAACTTTATTAACTATATAAAAATACAATACTCTTAATAACACTAAAATTGCTATAACTCTCTATTTATCTCTAATGCTCTCTCCACTCACGCTATGACTCTCACTCTGTAAAACTCTCCACTCTGTATATCTCAACTCAACTCCGTGTTCTGAACTCAACTGACTCTTTCCGAAATTCACGCTCGCATCCACCCTTGACACTCTTTCTCACAGCATGCATTCTTCGTCTTTCTCACAGCATGCGTTCTCTGTTGCACTCACTCATTTTCTCTTTATCTACAGACTAAACATTCATGCTAGCCCTGACATCCGTCGCCTTCCAAATCACGTACTCTAAACATCCACTCTCGCCTATATACAAACCATCCACACTCACTTATTCCAAAATTAATACTATTTACGCACAAGAAAAATTCCGTTCCTACAATGCTCAATTTCCATTTTGAGCCTCTCAATTTCCTCTATCAACTCTTGGTGAGATGCTTTTTTGCTCTCTTTGGGTGTTTCTTGCGTCTCTGACCGCATGTCTTTTATTATCGTTCCGCTCCTTTGTCTTCTTTCATGGGCTGCTGCCAATTTTGGAGCTGGTTGTTTTTTCTTAATAATGCGTTTATTCAACTAAATAATACATGTAATTGATTACAATCGAAAATAATACAATGATACGCCTATATGGTCGCACAATGCGACATCTCAAGGGAGAAGAAGAATATATAATGTATAACAGAAGTAAATTCGAGTGCGCTTAGTGAGAGAGAACAAAACTTATTGGGTGAAAGCCCCAAAAAATGAAATGAATTTCAAAAAAGGCAACGTATCTGACGAACAGATACCAGGACGGACAAAACAATTACATAAGGGGGGGGAAAAAATAGAATATTGGCAGAGCCAATATTGAACAGAACGTAAAGTAAAAAAAATGCGACTGCATTACAGGCGATGGGGTAGGACATCTTGACCTTGAGTAAATTAAATTAAATATGATGCAGATCGATGGTCAAGATGTAAAAGAACCGAAGAATTAAATAAAGAGAAAGAGATCTTAACGAACAAAAGCAAAAAAATAACAAATTTTGTCTCTTGCGATAAATGCGGCAATTAACAGTTTTGGTAAGACTCTGCTTAAATGTAAATTAAACTAAATATTGAACAGTGAGATTGATCAAATAAGCTTATCCTAGGTAGATTAAGAGATAATGGACTAAATATAAGAATTTAACTGTACAAGAGTAATATAATAGTGATCTTATCCTAATAATACTTCAAAACAAAAGAAAAATGTGGGAAAAAAACGAGTGTTTATCGTTAGGGGTAACGAGAGAGGTAAATACTCGGTAGCAAATGCAATGAACAGTCATGGATTGAGCCATGGAAGCTTATGAAGATATTTGTAACTCTTTTGGTCAGTGTCTCGTGGAGGGAGAGAGATGGAGAAACGTAATTGAGAGTGATCGGTGGATAGACTGCTTGGATCGTAATGAAGAGCTAATGAGCCTTTTTTCCTATTTGTATGGTAAATGAATGGTATTTTCGATTGGAGATTCTATATATATCCCTTCTTGTCGAGATAAGGAAAAACTGTAGTGGAGAAAAAGCCGTTGTCACGCGCTTTTTCCGCGTGAAAGTCAGAAACTGTGTGTAATGAGGTAATGAGAGGATTATCTGCATTAGAGTGCGTAGCTTTGTAAATAAACATTCTAGTCCATTTAAGCGCGAAAATATCGAAGCGAGTACAGTTAAGCTTGTTGTAAATTGTTTGATTATGAACGCATTTTTCTGTACCGTCCGACATACGACGTGGTATTAGGAGTCCCGTGATCGCTCGGAATATTTTTCGCTCGAAAACGCGGATACGTTCCATTACGTAGGGAGCGATGGCATAACAAATAGGAAAAGCGTATGTTATAACAGATCTGACGTATAGTTTGTAAAGAAGTAATTTTACATTTTCACCGAGATGTTTTGAATAAAATAAACGAGCTAATTTGGTGGCATTGCCCTTAGCTTTTTCGAGACTATAATTCGCATGATCGTTATAGTTAAGCCGTTCACTGAGGATCACTCCCAGGTATTTAACCTTTTTAACCCTGGGTATAAGGAGGTGCGGACGACCAGGAGCATGTATATAGAATTTTTTGGATAATCTGAATTGTTTTTTACTGATATATCGCGCTGGTCTGATAAATAAAATTGCTTCGCATTTGAGCATGTTGACTCTGACCTTTTTCATATTACACGATGCTACTATGGTGTCGAATGGTGCGTTTAATGGTATAGCAATGATGGTCAGCGTGCTCCTCCTCCGAATTCGACGCAATTAGAATATCGTCGATGTACGTGAAAACAAAGTCTAGATCTCCCAGAGCCCGATTTAAATATCTCTGGAAAGATTGGCTAGCATTTTTGAGACCAAAGGTCATGAACAAGAATTCATATAATCCGAATGGCGTTGGCACTGCCGTCTTCTCGACGTCCACGGGAGCCATCGGATTTTGGTTGTATGCTTTGTACAAGTCTAGTGACGAAAAGACCGTCTTGCTATGCAAGTTGGTGGAGAAATCATGGATGTGGAGAGTTGGGTACTTATCCGGAACCGTCTGTTTGTTTAGACCCCTATAATCCCCGCAGATACGCCAAGTACCATCCTTTTTCAATACCATGTGAATGGGGCTGGCCCAAGGACTCGAGGAAGGACGGCAGATCCCAGCCTCAACAAGTGCCTTAAACTCTCTTTTAGCCGCGTTAAGTTTCTCCGGAGCGAGGCGTCGCGGCCTCTCCGACACCGGAGGACCAGTGGTTAGGATGTGATGAAAGACATCAACGGTTTTCGCGGGTGCTACCTCAGGTGCACCTGTGAGATCAGGGAACTCAGCAAGAATTTTCGTGAATTTCGAACCGGGCATTAGAGTGCCCACCGATGGACACAACACGCGCTTGGGAACTGCTAGCGCATACACGTTGGTGCCCGCGTCTACTAACCGGTTTCGTCTTAAGTCTACAATGAACCCGTAGTGCTTTAGTAGGTCTGCACCGATGATTGCATATGGTACTGCCGCAATACGGAAATTCCATACTATAGTGCGCCGTAGGCCTAGATCTAACGATCGATACGATTCGCCAAACGTGTCAATAACGGTCTCGTTGGCCGCTATCAACTTAAGGCCGGTTGGCTTGCCGCGAATCTCCGAATGTGCCGGTACTAGGGAGACCTCGGCGCCAGTGTCAATCAGGAACGATTGACCCGAAATGCGGTCGCGAACATGGAGACGGTGTGTTGCAAATGAGCCTTCAGTACCCGTCTCAGTGACGGAAGGCTGTCCTAGTTTCCCGACCTCCAGGAATCATACTTCGGACAGCTGGGTCGGCACGATCTGGGACTGTCCGGGTATCTCCTATGCGCCCAACATAATTTTGACGTCGGCGTAGGGCTCCTGCCGCGGTTGCGGCTTGCTGATGAGGCGCGGCTTCCTGCCCGCGAATTCGGGCGAGCACCTCTCCGTTGGAGAAGATCGACTTTCGCGCTTAGAGCTGTCATCTGAGCAACAAGCCTCCTGATCTCCTCCTCCAATGAAGATGAGCCCGGGGCTTGCAGGGTCGACGACGATGTGCCATCGCGCGCGACAGCGGTCACGCCTTGGGTCGACAGCTGGGACGAGTCCGAAATCCGGTCGGCTACCGCGGCGAGCTTGTCCAGATCACTGACACCGGATGCCGCGATAATTGCGCGAGGAATACACTGGATATCACCGTGTCGTCGCATGTGTCCCCCGCGAAGTTGCGGAGTCTACTCAATATTAGGGACGGTTTCCCCTCAGTGAGAACTTGCCCCTTTAAGAATCTGCGCAGCCTGGCTTCCTGCGACTCGCCGAACGCCGCGATAACGCGCCTCTTTACCTGGCTAAAAATGTCCGTTGGTCGCGGATCTGCAATGAGCAGGTCTCTTACTAACGCGACGACGTCATAGTCCAACACCGCGAGGACCGCATCGGCTTTGGTGTCCTCGGACGTAATGCGCGCAGAGCGGAACGTGGTTTCGACTTGGGCAAACCACAGTTCTGGATCGGCCCGGAAAAACGAAGGGATTTTCGGGACGCGATAATTGTCTACGTGGCCCGACCTCGGCTCGACCTCGGCTCGAGCCGCGGTGTCTTCCGGCATTGACATGATATACGGCGTAGCACAACGTAAAATACCACCGGAAACAGCAGTGGCGACTGCGTAGGTTCAAGGCGCCGGTGACGTTGGCTTCACGCACAGCAATCCTCTCCGTGGGACGGGCGGCGAGAGCCGCGTTGGTCCTTCTCGAAGGCAGGGAAGAGGCGGCGGGAGCCGCGTCGATCCTTCTCGATGGCAGCAATATGGCGGCCGGAGCTGCGTCGATCCTTCTCGAAGGCAGCAAGATGGCGGCCGAAACAGCGTCGATCCTTCTGGAAGGCCCGGTCTCCTAACCCCACGTGCACCGACCTGGGGCGGGATGCACGCAGAAACCTCAGGTGCCTCGGCTGGCTCGACTGCTGCAGGAGGCAGCCTTCGGCCAAAATTGCCGAACCAAAACGCCAACGACGTCCGTTTACGCCGGGCGCTTAACGATGCCACGAGTCTTCTCGACGAGAGGAGAAATGTGGCCTGGCACCAGACTCCCGTGTCCTGACGATTTTCGTACTTTCCGAAATCACGTCGGGGTCACCAATGTAGGATCAAGCCTACCACAATTAATTGGGATACAGGGAACAATAAACTATGTACGTGCAACAACGGTTGCCGCTCGGAGGTTCTGCTTTTCCACCGGAGATTCACTAATTGCGCACTCTTAAGAGAGTCGAGCTCAATTATCTCCCAAACCTGACGTGCGCCGCAAGCCTGGCAGAACTGCCGCCAGGGGGTGCGGCGAAACCCCACATGTTTTAGTTTTCTCGCAAATAAGAGTGAAACTTTCGAATTGTGTAACGTAAGAAAACTTTATTGAACTCAGTCGCGAAAAAGAATGCGTGTGTACACGTGTATCTCAGAACAAGTCGTCGAATAATGTCGGCCGGAAGTCAGAAAACTTCTCGAATAGTTATCTTTTGTTTCCTTCTTCCGTTCATTGTCTGATCGTTGCGCCCCACCGGAGTCGAGTCGAACTGGGGCGTTCTCTCAAGGGCAGTCGGTGAAGTAGGTTCCACCGTAGTCGGTGGCAACCGAGCCGCCACAATGTCAAAAACAAATCCGCCATCTGAAGGAGAACGCCTGCGGTATTTAGGATAACCGTCATCCCCACTTTGTGTTTCTCTCAGAAGAGGACGGGGATACTTCTTGCTGCAGGATCCGTTAACCATACAGGGCGAATTTCTGTTGAGAGCACCACATGGGCCATGGATCATGGTTGACTTGACAATCTCATGGAGGGCAGGGTCTAGCTCTGGGTCAGGTATCTCTGCACAAATAACTTTGTCAATCATGTCGGGTTTTATCTTTTCTTCCAGCCAAAGGAGAATGTGTACATGGGGAAGGCCTCTTTTTTGCCATTCTATGGAGAACATGTGACATCTACATGACCCAAATATAGACCCTTTGGTAAGGAGCTTCATCAACTGCTTCACCTTTAAGTAGAAAACCCGCGCTACTAAGTCATGTCTGTGCTGAGCCTTCTGACCTTCCTTGAGCAATTCACATATTTCTCGCCATTTTGTGTTGCACGTAAAAGTTATAAACAGATCTGGACGACCAAAATGGCGGACATAGGTCATGGCATCCTGAGTATGCTCATGCATGTAGCGCGGTCCTCCAGTGAAGCTTGATGGCAGCACTACCATCTTATCCAGCTCCGATACCTAACCGTCAGCTTTTCTCATGGCATCCTTCAAGTGAATATAGTCTTCACTTCTCAACCTTTTTTGGTTGTTTCGAATAAAGTTTAGTCTTTCTGTTTCTATTTTTGCGTACATATCAACCAAAAATTGATTGAGGAGATTACGAAACAAAAGTAAATAAGGTTCTTCGCCTTCTTGCTCCATCAACATATAACCGTAGAAATCAGCTGCAGACACAGTTTTCTTAAGTGGTGTCTTGGTGTTTGGGTCACACTGAGGGATGTTGATACAATACCCATCTTCTCCATGGCAGAACATAAGAGGATACTGAAGAGAATCATACGCTCGATGAGCTCACTGATTCTCATCAGTTTGTTGTCCCTGCTGTGGAGAACGATGTCTCGCTTTTCAAATACTTGGCCAACAATCACGACAGCAACTTTGTTAATGGTAGGAGTATTGTAACGTCCCCTGTGGGCATTCGAGGGCTTTTTGTCAGCACTGATAACTACCTGGAAATCTTGTAGATCTTTGGGAACAGACTCAACAGCAGCTTTGAAGTCCTTGATATACTTGTTATGTTCATGAAGAATTTTCTGGAGCTGGCCTACCAATGCTGGCTTGACATTTTGAAAGTAACCACAGCGAATGTCTCTTTCATGGTTGTCATCACCAACAAAATATATCTGAAGGAAAGACGGCTGTTGTTGTGTTCCAGGCATCAAACTCCCTATTCTGTGATAGACCTGTCCTTGCACCTTAAATGTTGGCATGAAATGTCCCTCTTTTATCTCTTTTGCTCCAAACGACGTCATTTGGAAACAACCGTTGTATTTTCGAATATTATTCAGAAAATGCTCAGCCTCAGGATGTTCGTGAGTAAGGAGGCTGTGCAAGGGTTCAGGATATTCTTGAAAGGGAGGAAGTTGGACTTTCCTGGGCTCTCGTACTTCTATTTTACAGCATGACACCAATTGCAAGTTGACCGTTGTCCAATATCGACTGTTTTGTCTTTTGCATATTCAGTTTTTGGGTCATACTTGTAACCTGAATGTCTCTTTACTGTCCATGGCTGTAACCTTTCCCTTGAACGTCTTACATTGTGTTTTGTTACAGCTACGCGATTAACCGGAGGATTATTTTCTGAGTACTTTTTTGAAGCCTTTCTATGGATTTCAGGATGGGTTTTGTTATACTTCTGTACAGCCCTTCTATGAACATCAGGGTGATTCTCAGTATATGCGTGAACAGCTTTTCTGAGAACTTCAGGGTGGCTTTCAGTGTATTTGTTAACCGCCTTTCTGTTAACTTCAGGATGGTTTATCCTGTATTTCATAACAGCTTTCCTGTTGACCTCTGGATGTGTTTGGCTATATTTTGCAGCCGATTCCCTTAGTTGTATTTTGCGAACTGAATTTGTGCATCGTTTCCTACGTTTTTTACTTTTAGATTGATGAGTTGGATTCAATGTTGTAGTAGACTCATCTGAACTGAGAACAAAGGTAGATTCTAGGTTCAAAGGATTAAATTCAGATAGGCTAGATTCAACTTGTTCAGATTCGGGAAAAACAACTTGGGATGGGCCTGGTTGAGAAAAGCCGATTTGAGAAGGGCCAGGTTCAGAACAACTACCTTGTGACCGGAAAGCTGAAGGAAGAGCAGTTGGGGACGAAGGTGAAGCAAGGTTGGTGGGTTGCTCGTAAGGAATAAGTACATCGAAGTGGCCTTCCATGTCATCACCAGAGAACTTAAGTCTTTTAACCCCCTCAACTTCCTCTCCATAGCAGGCTAATAGCTTCCCGTCACGAAACAGCTCAAACTTGTAAGGGAACACCTCTCCAGCTACCATGAGTTCACAGAAAGTACCATAGAAGTAAGGTTTTGACATGTCAGTAACGTATTTTTGTTTACTGCTATAAGGAACTTGATTTGTGGTCAAAGTGTACGGCTTAAGCCTGCGCCAGTTGTTGGAAACATGGCGCACAATGTCTGTGCGCACTCGAAACGTCAATGAAGCTGTACCGTGGACCAAGTATAATAGACAGGAGAAAAGGCAAGCACCGTCCCCCGTGATCTTTATGACTCGGTGAGGAACTGCCACTCCATCAATTTCTACAGTTTCTAGAGCCATTACGGCACAATTTGAAATATTGAAATAAGTGTGGATGTAACAAAATGGGAAGTCTGAAGAGATATAAATGGAAACGATAAAAATACTCCTTTTAATGAAGATAAAGAGCGCTGACCTAGACTGAATTTAAAAAGGAATTGTAAGAAGTGGATTGGAAAAGCCAAATGATGTGTGAATTTTTGAATGAAAAATATTTATTAGAAAAGTTGAAATAGTTAGTTGAAATAGTAGTAAATAAAGATCTTTTCACATAAACAGGCGAAAGATTTGTATAAAATAGTGATCAGGATGCCCCTCAAATTATAAAAGAAAACCTGAAAGTAGTCGCGGTGAAAGAGAAATTGTTCTTCAAATAGAAGGCAGAACGCTAAGCACGTGATCAGGTGATATGGTAATCAATACAGGCCTCAACCTGCAAACCATTGTCTTTACTTACTGTTACTGCACTGACTTTGTAGATTAGTCGTACAGAGAGTACGTGATGGTTGAACACTTATTTTTATAGTTTGATTGTAACTACAATTGAAAATTTTCACCCAGTAAACCCCCTTTTTTTTTTTTTTTTTGGAGGAGGGGAAATGCGTCTACGCACACCCCGGCACCAAGATGCCGGGGTAGTGTGGGACTCGCCGGGAGTTTGACCTCCCGGAATACCCACTAAAACCCCTCCTCCTAGGTTCCAATCTCCTGGAACTAAAAGGTGTGGGCGGCACGGCACGAGGCAATACTTCGCCCACACGTTTCTCATTTCAATCCTTAATTAACTCGTCTAAGTTTCCTTTTCAGGTCCTGTTATTTTTATTCTTCCGTATTTTTCTTTTCTTCCTTCCTCTCTGTATCTTCCTTCTGTCTCATAATTTTAGTGATAAATTTCTCTCCGATCTTCCAGTGCTCCTCTTTAGTTAGCATTTTATCAATGATTTTATTTAGTTCCAGCCTTCCTCTAATTTTTAATTCTTCTTTTAGGTGTTCTCCTTCTTCGTAGAACCTTTCGCAGAAAAGAAACGTGTGCGGGACTGAATCCTCCACGCCACAATCGTACCAACACTTATCGTCGTTGCTCTTCCCAATCCACTTGAGATATTTCTTAAAACACCCGTGTCCTGAAAGTGCTTGTGTTAAATGGAAGTTTGAGGTACCAAACTTCCTATTTTTCCATTTAGAAATATCCTTGATCCAGCTTTGAGTAATATTATTTTCCTTGTCTAGCTCCCATTCTCTCTGCCATTCCTTAATACTTTTCCTTTCCAGATCTTTACTTATACTATCTATTTTTTCTTTTTTCACTACATCTTCAATTCGTTTGTTCTTTTTAATTGACTCTGATTTTACAAAACATTCCAACTTTCTTTAATTTTTATATGTATAGGCAATATACCGGTAATGACGCATAGTTTCCTACACGACACCGTATTATAGGCCCTAGCCACACGCTTCAGGGCAATTCTTTGCGCGGCTTTAAGTTTCTTTTTATTTCTATTAATTTCGGTTTCTTCAGCCCAAATAGGGGCAGCATACAACCCAGACAGACTGGAATATTGCAGCAATATTGCAGCAATATTGCGAATCTTGCACAATATTGCCAATATTGCAGCAATATTGCTGCAACATTGCAGGGCAATATTGCAGCGGGAACATTGCCGCAACATTGCGGCAACATTGCAGTGGCAATATTGCAACGGGAACATTGCCGCAACGTTGCGGCAACATTGCAGTGGCAATATTGCAGCGGGAACATTGCCGCAACATTGCGGCAACATTGCAGTGGCAATATTGCAGCGGAAATATTAAGTTATTAACAATTATTATTTTTATTATTAATAATATATTATAATATAATATTATTAATACTACTAATAATTATTATTAATTATATAATAATTATTAAAAACCATTTTTTTAAATAATTGCTTAATATACATCCTATTTCACAATTTCTAAAAATTTAGCAAAAATTGCTTCATAAATAACAAAGTTATGATGATTTTTGAACGTACAAGTTTACCCAGAAACGTGCGGCCTCAGGTGTATGTCTTACAGATTTCTTTGCGGTCCTTAATGCGTTAAGTTAATAAAGTTTCATTACCATATTTAAGTGCAACTGTAGAACGTAAAATCAAGAGCTGCCGTGACGTAGCAGCAACGTTCTGGGTTCGCACAGAAAAGACTAGGGTTCGAATCCCGTCGTGGGTAATTTAAGTTTTTTTTTCAATCTTTATTCTTATTTATATTCTTTATTCTTTTTTTAAATCTTTTAACTACTTATATTTCACATGTAGAGATGAATAAATGTTTTAGTTAAATATTCCTGCAACGTTCCCGCAATATTCCTGCAACGTTCCTGCAACCTTCCCGCAACGTTCGCAACGTTCGCAACGTTCCCGCAATGTTCCCGCAATATTCCTGCAACGTTCGCAATGTTCCTGCAACCTTCCCGCAACGTTCGCAACGTTCCCGCAATATTGCCGCAACATTGCTGCAATATTGCCGCAATATTCCTGCAAGCTACAAAGAGGCGGACATAGGAATATTGCAGCAATGTTGCGGCAATATTCCCTGCAAGCTTTAAGGTTGCAATGCAATATTGCTGCAATATTGCTGCAATATTCCAGTCTGTCTGGGAAGACAATGGACTCCCACATATAATAATAAAGAATTCTGTATTTGTTTACAGCGCCCTTTAGGTTAGGCATAATTCTCGTCAATGCGTAAATTAGTTTAACACTTCTTTCGGTAGTGGTTTCAATATGATTGTAAAATCTATTGCCTTTTTCAAAATAGACTCCTAAATATTTTATCTCCTTGATAATTTTTAGTTCTTTGTTATTGATAATTATTTTAAAATCACTGTTAATTCTCTTATTATTTAAACTAATCATTTTTGTTTCATCTTCAGAAATTTTTAGGTCTTTCTTTTTCATCCATTCGTAGATTTCATTTACTTCTTTTCCGATTATTTCCTTAACTTTTTCCAATTTAGTTGCAGACACCACCAAAAGAATGTCATCCGCATAACTTATGATTTCGGAGTCCTTAGTCATTTCCTTGGCCAATAGTTCGTCGTACACAAAATTCCAGAGCATAGGTCCGATTATTGAGCCTTGGGGCACTCCTCTTTGCATGAGTCTTTTAACTATTTTACCTTCTGATTCGTATTTAATGCTTCTATTTTTAAAGTAATTTATGATAGTATTTACAAGGTATATAGGGTAATTTCTTTTATTAATCGCATTTATAATATCAGTCCACTTTATTGAGTTAAAGGCGTTCTTCACATCGAACGAAATTATTATACAAAATCTATTTTTAATTTTAGCTGTACCAAAATGTATTTTAATCTGTTTAGTGCCTGTAAGGTTCCCTTTTTCTTGACGAAACCATACTGATTTTCCGCAAAGAGTTTGTTATTTTTTGTTTTTAAAAGTCTATTCTTAATGATTAATTCCATAGTTTTAGCCCACGCATCTAAAACACACAAAGGTCTATAAGCATCCGATCTAGTAGGATCTCTACCACTTTTCGGTATGAGAATAAGTCTCTGTATCTTCCACTCATCGGGTAGCCAAGAGTTCCTTAAGAAAACATTAAAAATTGCCGTAACTTTTTCAATGTCTTTTAGCATAATCTTTTTAACGATAATGCCAGGGATATTGTCGTTTCCCGTAGCTTTATGTACGTTAAGACTGTCTATAGCGTTTCTCATCTCGTTCACTGTGATATCCACATAGTTTTCATTAGCATCTGGTTTAATTTCATCTTGAATTTTGTTATATTCTGCATCTGATTCAAATAATTCATTTACTATTTTTTCTATCATTGTTTCAGTTAATTTTAAATTATTTTGGTAGCCTTTAATACTTTTTATAATAGCTTTGTACGGCTTACCCCATGGGTCATCATTAATAGTTTGGATATACTCCTCGTATTTGTTTTTCTTTGCGTTTAAAATCATAATTTTTAATTCATATTTACTTTGTTTAAATTTGAATTCGAGCTCCTTATAGTTCCTATTTTTCTTTTTATATCTTTGCATGAGTCTTCTATTTTTAAAAACTTCTTTACGCTTTTCTTTGATTTCAGTATTCCACCAGACGTTAGGTAAATGTGCTCCGGTATATGTGGTTTTCATAGTCATGGTACGGTTACAGACCTCATTGGACACGTCTATTAAATTCTTAAAATATGCATGTTTATTTTCTTCATACTCTATAATTTCCTTATCCGGTATTATTCTTGTTGCTATTTCGTCATAAGTTTTTTCAAAGTTATCTGTATTAAAGGTGTTAGTTTTCCATCCTGTTTGTACTTTTTTACGGTTTCTCGAGTATGTTTCAAATTTGTGAAGTATGTATAAGTGATCCGAGGCTGTGTATTTCTTAAGGACTTTACTTTCAATTTTATACTTTTCTATTAGGTCGGATATAAAAATGACGTCAATTTTCGATCTTTTGTTGTTCTTGCAAAAGGTGTACTTGCCCTTAGGATTTAGTGGAATCAAATCTAATAGCTGCATGTTATTTAGTAAGAGTTGTCCTCTTCTATCACTCTTTTTACTACCCCAGGCTCCAGACTTCGCGTTTAGGTCACCGGCAAGGATAATGTTAAAATTTCCTATACTTCTAATATCCAAAATAATCTCTCTTATTTTTTCCAGGTACTCTTCGACCCAGTAAACACTTATATTCACTTAAAGACTTATTTCACATCGAGGGAGCCCCAATAAAAATTGTATGTGTACTATTATTTTAGCCAACAAAATAAACTTTACAACATGATGATTTTTTCACAGTAGGCCTAAGTAAGCTACAAAGCTATTAAAGTTCTAAAAGCTTTTTTTGCTAATTTCCATATTCGAAAATATATATTCAATCATTTAAAACCTGCAATATTTTACGTGCTTCGAAACTAAAAAAAAAACATAAAATTTCGAATTTTGAAAAATCCTTTCATAGTGGGTGCTTATACCCTAGAAGGAACGCTCATGCAAAATTTCAAGTTTCTAGGTCAAGTATTTTCGGCTCTGCGTTGATGAGTTTGGCCCATACTTTAACCCCCCAAAACCCCCCCTAAAATTTCGAATTTTTCAAAACCCTTTCTTATTGAGCACCTAACACCCAAGGGGACGGTATGTTCCAAATTTCATTGCAATTCGTTCTGTGGTTTTTGAGATTTCGTGATGAGTGAGTGAGTGAGTGAGTCAGTCAGTCAGTGGTATTTGAGCTTTATATAATAGAAGATTTGTACTAATATTTTCTTTGGTAAATTTTTAAGAATTATGTTTTGTATACTGTCTATTCCAGGTACTTTTTTTGAAGGTAGTTTATTTATTTCTTGTGTGATTTCTTTAGGGTTGGTATAGTATTTATGAGCCTCTGTAATTACTGTAGATTTCAAATAGTCCTTTACTGTTTCTATAATATTATCATGCTCTGTTGTATTATTTGTGAGATTAATATTGTGTACATTTTCAAACTGTGTAGCCAGTAGTTTAGCTTTTGCTTCAGTTGTTACAGCCTGAGTATCGTTTTTCTCCAGTGTAGGTATTGTATTATATTCAGTCTTAAAGATTTTTGTCATTCTCCAGAGAGAGTTATCCTTGGGGTTGAGTTTTTGAAGTTGTTTATTCCACTTTTCATTTCTATATTCTCTTATTTTTCTCTTAATAGTCCTATTTGCTACATATAACTCCATTTTAACTTGTGGCATTCGAGTTCGTTGCCACCTTTTCCTTATTTTATTTCTATTTTTAATTAAATCTAATATCACTTGCGGTAGTCTATCATTAGTATTACTTACTTGTCTAATAGGAATAGTTTGTTGAACACAATACTTAATATTATTTGTAAGTTTTTGTACTTCTACATCTATTTCATGTGAAGATGATATTTTTGATGTAATTTGTACTCTGTTATTTAATAGTTTACGAAATTTCACCCACTCTGCTTCTTCGTAGATGTAACATTGTATGTTTCTATAGTTTTTGTGCTGAGCTCCAAGGTAAAATATTATTGGATTATGGTCAGAACTTAGCTCATGCTGTACTTTTACATCTGAAATGTTCCTTACATTTTTATTTATTACTATGTCTATAGTCGATGGTGTTGTATTATTGGGTGGGTAGTTGGTTGGTTCATTCGGAAACATTATTGCACAATTATTACTTTGTGTAAAGTCAAATAAAATTTTCCCACTCTTGTTAATTCTGTTGCAATTCCATGTTAAATGTGTTGCATTCAGGTCACCTACGATTAGCACTTTGTCTCCAATGTTCATTAAAATATTAATATCCTGCTCATTAAGTAACACACTAGGCCTTCTGTAGGTTGAAATTAGATTGATGCCACTTAACAATTTTATTCCAACTGCTTCTAATGTAAAGTTAGCGTTAATGCTAAGTTCTTTGTGTGGAATAGTAGCTTTAACCAACACAGCTACTCCTCCTGCAGAATTATCACGTTCCTTTCTGTAGCAGATATAGCTTTTAATTTTTAATTTATCCTTGCTAGTAAATTTAGTTTCATTAAGTAATAATATATCTATTTTATTTCTATCTAAATATTCTATTAATTCACCCATTCTACCTCTTAGACCATTTGCATTCCAACTACAGATTTTTAAGGGATCCATTCTGCTTCTAGTTGATTGGTGAAGTCAAGAAATGCTTGAAATTTCTCTATTCCTGTATGGCATTGTTCTAGTCTTGTTCTCAGTTTCTTTGTTAGATTCAGTAGGGTATTTATATCACAGATCTGGTTACTTTTATTAAGTTCCTTTGATAATTCCATAAATTTAAAGTATTCACTATTATCAGTGACCTGGGAGTCTCCCTTAGCAGTGCTTTCTTTTCTTGATTCTATATTATTTTCTTTATTTTTGACAATGGCTGTAGCCTCTTGATTTCGTCTTCTGGCATTCCACACATTTTCAGGCTCTGCTAATTTATTTACTGACTTAGGGAATTGCCCGTCATCTTGGAGGTTGAGACTTCTCGCGTTAAGATGTGCAGTTAATTTATTATTATTATTCGTTTTATTATTATTGTTATTTTTATTCATGTGCAGACTAAGCCTTCTTTGATATGCTACACAAATTGTAGCGTTGGCTGGGTGATCACCACCACAGTTTACACATTTGGCTGGTAGGCTTTTTGGTTTGGTACAATCCTTTGTGAGGTGTTTGTCTGCGCACTTAAGGCAAGCTGGTTCAGCATAGCAATTAGTTATTGCATGCCCCCACTCCTGACATCTATGGCATTGCGTTATTTTTCTTTTATTAATATAGTTTTCCCAAAATATTTTCGTGTGACTAAGGTATTGTACTTTTTATCTTAGATGCGATAACGTTGTTCCACTGCTAAATGCTATCATAAATAGCGGTCTTGATGTATTGTTCATTATATTGGCATGGATAGCATCTAGTCCATACTCTTTTAGTTCTAATACCAAATCCTTTGCTTCTAGTTCGGCATGGAGGCCTCTAGCAATAAAGACACGTTTCTTATTTTCTCTTTCCGTGAATGTGTGAAACTATACGTTAGTATTTTGCCAGTGCGTTCTTAGTAATTGGAAATCGGTTTTGTTTGTAGTGAATACTTCTGTATAACCCTTATTATATATGATATAGAATTTATTTTGCGGTATGTTCTTTATTTTGTTCAAGAATTTATGATGCCCCTGGTGGAAATATATCTACAACGAACTACAATTCTCTACAATATATTGCTACAACATTGAACAATTTTCTACAACTTAACCCTATCTTCACTGTGTTTAATTTCAACAAATTTCTACAACCTAGTACGCGGATTGGGACAGTATTTTAGAATTTCGCGAATAGTTGTAAAAAGTTGTAGAATGTTGTAGTATTCTATAAGATACTACAACAAACTACGCGCTAGACTCTTGAAGGCTATTTTCTAAATTTTTCGATATGACATGGAAAGTTATAGAATATTGTAGTATTCTATAAGATACTACACAAACAACGCGCTGGGCTAGCTCTTGAAAGATATTTCCAAAAATTTGTACATAAGACATAAAAACTTGTAGAATGTGGTAGAATTTTGTAGCAGTCTATAAGATACTACAACAAACTACGCGCTAGACTCTTGAAGGCTATTTTCTAAATTTTTCGATATGACATGGAAAGTTATAGAATATTGTAGTATTCTATAAGATACTACACAAACAACGCGCTGGGCTAGCTCTTGAAAGATATTTCCAAAAATTTGTACATAAGACATAAAAACTTGTAGAATGTGGTAGAATTTTGTAGCAGTCTATAAGATACTACAACAAACTACGCGCTAGACTTTTGAAGGCTATTTTCTAAATTTTTAGATAGGACATTAAAAGTTGTAGAATTTTGTAGTATTCTATAAAATACTACAACAAACTACGCGAGCCGTGTTTTAATAGAGATCATTCTTTCAAGGTCCATTTGTTAGAGTAGCAAGTTGCAATTTGTTGTAAAAATTTGTAGTGCTCTAAAACTTATTACAATTTATTACATAAGAGAATCGAGTAAGTTTTAGTGAGACGTTGAATGTCGTAGAATATTGTAGTTACGAGCTACAATTTTCTACAATTTTCTACAACCACGCAAAATGTTGTAGAAAATTGTAATTTGTTGTCGAGTCGCATAAAAAGTTGTAGATATATTTCCACCAGGGGCTCCTTTATTTCCCCGTGTATTACCAAGGGTGGCGGTTTTCTTAGTTGGTTAGAAGTTGTCGTTTTTCTTGCTTTTGTATTGTTGGGGTTTGTATCCTCATCCTTTAAAGGAATATCCTCTTCTGCTTCCATTTCCGAGTCTTCTTCGGATAAGACTTCATATCTGTTGCTTGTCTTAACACTGTGTACTACGGTTTGTTTCGTCATATTTATTTTTGGAATCTTGGATTCTTTATTCTGATTTTTGTTGCTGGTTGATTCTTGACGTTTTCTCTTTTTAACAATGATATCGTTAAATTCGATTTCTTCATGCTCTCTTATATTTGAGGCATCGTTATTATTTTCTAGGTTAAGTTGATTAATTTTTGTATTTATGTCTTAAGTACGAGAACCTGTGCATTACAACGTGATATGACTATTGACGAGATCAATGATTTTACTTTGAGAGTAACAAATTGGCGGACCAATATATTTATCTATCTCTGAACGTACAGAGGACGAGAACCGGTGCTTTTGAGACGAGAACCTGTGTTTTTAATAATTCCTTTATTCAATGAAATAATACATGTGTTAGGCATACAAGCAAAGTTCTTTTAACAATGAAAGTCCTCTATGGTCGAATTGTTCGACATCTCAAAGGAACAAAAAAATAATATATAATAAAGAAATATATCCGAATGCGCTTGATGAGTATATAAACATATTAAGTGGGAGGCCCCAAAAAGAATGATACGAAATTAACGAGAACCTGTGTTTCAACATGGTATGGACGTTGGCGAGGGGAATTACTTTTTTCATTTATTTGAATCGAATACACTAACATTAGTTGAGGTCATGAACCCTTTGCACTCGAGCGGCGCCACTACGGCGCCCGAGCGGCAGAATGCGTCCACTCGAGCGACGCCGCTACGGCGCCCCAGCGGCAGAATGCGTCCACTCGAGTGGCGCTGCTACGGCGCAACGGTCTTCTGTAACTCGCTCTGCTTATTTACGCTGTGAAATAAGATATTTCTCTCGGAAATACTTTCGTGGATTAGGCTCGGCTTACATTTTCAGCCAAATCTTAGCTCAGTTTAGTTAGTCTCAGCATAGTGTTCGCTTGGAACAGTCTTGGCAGTGAATATAGCAATTGAAAAGTTTTTGAGCCCTAAAAATATGGATCAAGATCAGATCAGCACAAGTTCGGACGAATTCAATTTTACCGCTTTGGATGAAGAAACTACATTGATTCCCGAGGTATTACTCCACGAAACGAACGAATCCAGTGGAGAAGATAGTGAGGAAGCAAGAGGTGTGAGACAACGAAAAATTAGAATTATAGAGAGCGAAAGTGAAGTTGAAAGTGAAGACGAAAGTGAAACTGCGGAAGGTGCAAGCAGTTCAAAATGGCTACTTTGCAGAGGATACGAAGAAGTGCCGCCAAACGTACAATTTATACCTGGCCAAAACCCCACAGCACCACGAATAGATTCTAATATGAATGAGCCAATGGATTTTTTTAAACTGTTTTTCACCAATGACCTCGTGGAAAAAATTATTTCTGAAACCAACATATATGCAAAACAAAAATTGGAAGAGAAGACGCTATCTGCAAATTCGATATGGAGAAGCTGGCGTGATGTGAACAACGCAGAATTCTGGGCATTTATTGCTGTTATAATCAATATGGGAACAATGCCGTTGGCCAATTTGCAAGAATATTGGTCGAAGAATATCGTCAGTTTTATTTCTTTCTATTCGGATACATTTACAAGAAACAGATTTAGCCAAATATTCTGGATGCTTCATCTGAAAACTATTTCAACACGCAACACGAATCTGAGAACGCGCCTGCAAAGAGTAAGTTGTTTTTTGGATTATATCAATTCAAAGTTCTTGGATTATTTTATACCGGGCGAGCATATATGTGTGGACGAGTCAACGATAAAATTCAAGGATCGAATTTCGTTCCCGACATACAATCCTAAGAAACCGACAAAATGGGGTGTAAGAGTTTATACTCTGGCTGACGCGAAGACTGGCTACACTTGCTGCATTTTGCCATATTATGGATCATTCACAACAGAACTTTTAGTCAGACCCGATTTACCGGTTTCATCAAGAATTCCGATACACTTATACAAAATGTTGTTGGAGAAAATTCCAGGTGCTCAGGGGCACCATATGTACACGGATCGCTACTACACTAGTTATGTCTTAGCTCAAGAACTAGCCAAATTGAAATGCAACATCACCGGAACGATCTCATCGAACAGGAAAGAATTGCCCAAGGAAATAAAAAAGGCAAATTTTTCGAAAAAATCCACGGTCGCGTATCGACGGGACAACACCTTACTATTAGGGTGGAAAGATAAGAGGATTGTCACTTGTTTGACTACGAGGGGTGACACAGGAATGTCGACGGTGAAAAGGACTACACGAGATGGTGTGGAAATAACGGTGAAGAAACCCAATATTGTATTAAATTATATAAAATATAAGGGTGACGTTGATCGGGCGGACCAATATGCATCAACGTATTGTTTTCTGCGAAAATCGCTTAAATGGTGGCGTAAACTGTTTTTTTGGGGCATGGACATTTGCCTGATCAATTCTTACATTCTGTATAAACTAGAGAAGACCAAAAAAGGGGAAGAGCCACTTAGCCATTTGCAGTTTCTAAAAACACTTGTCGAGCAATTGAGAGGATCATATCGCCAGCATCGAAAGCAAGCGTCTACGTCGCATTCCGATGAAATCCGACTAAATGGGAAGCTTCACATAGTACTAAAAGGGCCAAAAAGGGACTGCAAGGTTTGCTCTGACCGTAACGCGCCTGGAGGTAGGCGGGAAGTAACGTATTACTGTGATACGTGTCCTGATAAACCTAGGATGCATCTTGGGAATTGTTTTAAGCAATATCACACGAAAACTAATTATAGAGCGTAATATTTAACAGATTTTGTTGTATTCGATATAAAAATTAATAAATTGCTGAAATTTTATTACTTATACACGTTAAATAAATAAATTGCTAATACCTTTTGTTTATTTCAACTGAATCGACTAACATCAATTTAGGTGACTACTACTTATTAAAGAAATGAGCTATGATTAAATATCTTATTACTCTTCTTTCTCCTGCATGGCGCCGCTGAAGACTGCTCTGAATTACCAACAGTAGCTAGAGTGATAACTATTCTAAATGGAAATTCGAGAGGGGTACTAATTCTTTGCAAAAAATATACTGATGGATTTTAAAATAAATAAAGCAACTAAATTACGTTGTGGGACGTCTAATATGTAATTAGATGGAAAAAAAATTATGCCAACAGCACGCGGAGTTCCCAAGCGGTCACCCATCCAAGTACTATCCGCGCCCAATGTTGCTTAACTTAGGTGATCGGACGAGAACCTTTTACTAATTTACGAAACTTATCCCAATTTGCCTCTTCATAGATATAAAACTTTCTGACTTTATTTACTCTGTGCTGCGCACCGAGATATAGTATTATGGGATTATGATCTGAGCTGAGTTCATGTTGATCTTCTATATCCGATATGTTTGTTACATTCTTATTTATTGCTATATCTATGGTTGATGGCGTTGTGTTGTTAGGTGGATAGTTTGTTGGTTGGTTAGGGTACATTAGCATGTAATTATTGTCTTGTATGTAACTTAATAATGTTCTACCACTCTTGTTTATTCTGTTACAATTCCAAGTGGAGTGGGCTGTGCATTCATATCCCCTATTATTAGTACTTTATCCCCTGTATTCATTAATTCTGTTAGATCCTGTTGGTTAAGTTCTATGTTTGGTCTTCTATACACTGATATTATATTAACTCCGGTTTGAAATTTGATTCCCACTGCTTCTAACTGTATATTGTTACTAATATTAAGTGCTTTGTGAGGTATGTTATTATTAACTAATAGGGCTACTCCCCCGGCTGAATTGTCCTTTTCTTTTCTGTAAACAGTATAGTTTTTTATTTTTAATTTATCTCTTTCGGTATACTTAGTTTCATTTAACAGGAGTATTTCTATTTTGGTTTTGTCTAGATATTCAATTAATTTGCCCATTGTACCTCTTAAACCGTTTGCATTCCAACTACAGATTTTTAATGGATCCATTCTGCTTCTAGTTGATTGGTGAAGTCAAGAAATGCTTGAAATTTCTGTATTCCTGTATGGCATTGTTCTAGTCTTGTTCTCAGATTCTTTGTTAGATTAAGTAGGGTATTTATATCACAGATCTGGTTAATTTTATTAAGTTCCTTTGATAATTCCATAAATTTAAAGTATTCACTATTATCAGTGACCTGGGAGTCTCCCTTAGCAGTGCTTTCTTTTCTTGATTCTATATTATTTTCTTTATTTTTGACAATGACTGTAGCCTCTTGATTTCTTCTTCTGGCATTCCACACATTTTCAGGCTCTGCTGATTTATTTAGTAACTTAGGGAATTGCCCGTCATCTTGGAGGTTGAGACTTCTCGCATTAAGATGTGCAGTTAATTTATTATTATTATTCGTTTTATTATTATTGTTATTTTTATTCATGTGCAGACTAAGCCTTCTTTGATATGCTACACAAATTGTAGCGTTGGCTGGGTGATCACCACCACAGTTTACACATTTGGCTGGTAGGCTTTTTGGTTTGGTACAATCCTTTGTGAGGTATTTGTCTGCGCACTTAAGGCAAGCTGGTTCAGCATAGCAATTAGTTGTTGCATGCCCCCACTCTGGACATCTATGGCATTGCGTTATTTTTCTTTTATTAATATAGTTTGCCCAAAATATTTTCGTGTGACTAAGGTATTGTACTTTTTGTCTTAGATTCGATAACGTTGTTCCACTGCTAAATGCTATCATAAATAGCGGTCTTGATGTATTGTTCATTATATTGGCATGGATAGCATCTGGTCCATACTCTTTTCGTTCTAATACCAAATCCTTTGCTTCTAGTTCGGCATGGAGGCCTCTAGCAACAATGACACGTTTCTTATTTTCTCTTTCCATGAATGTGTGAAACTGTACGTTAGTATTTTGCCAGTGCGTTCTTAGTAATTGAAAATCGGTTTTGTTTGTAATGAATACTTCTGTATAACCCTTATTATATTTGATATAGAATTTATTTTGCAGTATGTCCTTTATTTTGTTCAAGAATTTATGATGCTCCTTTATTTCCTTGCGTATTACCAAGGGTGGCGGTTTTCTTGGTTGGTTAGAAGTTGTCGTTTTTCTTGCTTTTGTATTGTTGGGGTTTGTATCCTCATCCTTTAAAGGAATATCCTCTTCTGCTTCCATTTCCGAGTCTTCTTCGGATAAGACTTCATATCTGTTGCTTGTCTTAACACTGTGTACTACGGTTTGTTTCGTCATATTTATTTTTGGAATCTTGGATTCTTTATTCTGATTTTTGTTGCTGGTAGATTCTTGACGTTTTCTCTTTTTAATAATGATATCGTTAAATTCGATTTCTTCGTGCTCTCTTATATTTGAGGCATCGTTATCATTTTCTAGGTTAAGTTGATTAATTTTTGTATTTATGTCTTAAGTACGAGAACCTGTGCATTACAACGTGATATGACTATTGACGAGATCAATGATTTTACTTTGAGAGTAACAAATTGGCGCACCAATATATTTATCGCTGAACGTACAGAGGACGGGAACCGATGCTTTACCGGACGAGAACCTGTTTTTCAACATGGTATGGACGTTGACAAGAGGAATTACTTTTTTCATTTATTTGAATCAAATAGAATAACATTAATTGTGGTCATTAAGAGTTATTAATACAGACGAACTACGATCAAATATCTTATTACTCTTCTTGCCCCTGTGCGGCACCGCGGCAGGCTGCTACGAAGCGTGAAAATAACTATAGACAGTGATACTCTAAATGGAAATACGAGAGGGATACTAATCCTTCGCAAACAACATTCCGTGGGATCTCAAGTTAACTTGAGTGTAGGGGTGACGGTTTACGATCCGGTCTCCGCCATTGTTTCGACTTTGGGCTGCCGATTCGGCGCGGAGCCCATTTGCTATTTACAATTAGCACACGCAAACATTTTGGGACCGCGCGGGGCTAGGACCGTCCGAGGTAGACAGGGGCCGGGTCGCGAGCCGTCGGTAAAGGAAGTCCATTGTCTAGGTGGGCACGTCGTCTCTAGGCGGCCGTGACCTTGAGGGGTGTTCAACAGATGTGGGGATTTTCCATATCAGAACACCCCCGTGGCCTACGGGCGTCTCGAGGTAACCAGGGTCGACAAGCTGTAATCACGGTAGACAAGCTGCCGTGTTAAAAAGAAGACGCGAAACAGCGCCGCAATTAGTGGCGGGGACGAACTAAAGGCATAAATTTATATAGAGCATGCCCATCTAACTTAATGTATACTCAATGGTTGTATTCTAATGCTTGCCTTCATATTTTCTTTTCAATTTTATGTTAAAATGGAAATAACAACATTATATTTCAGTTTCTTTCGTTTTATTAATATTCATATTACAAAAGAATCATAATATATATACATAGGAATAGATATACAATTACAGTACAAACATTTTCTAACCACTATTTTCCTTGCAGGAAATGATCGAACATTTCTTCCTTTGCTTCATATCTAGAAAAAGAAAACAGCTTCAATTATAACAATATTTTAAAAATTATAGCAATTATAATAAGTATGAAATAAATAATAATTATGTCTCAAGTTCGTTTGGCTGCTCGTTTTCGTCGTGAACGGTCTCCAATCACCCATAATGGCGGTCCAGAACAGAATTGACATTTCAGTCTTGGCGGTAACAGAATCACACCGATTCTCTTTTGCTAGTGTAGTTGAAATTCACCGATTCGGTGTACCTGAATTAGTAGTAACATCACTATTGCCACCTGGTAGTGGCGCGGAACGTAACTGAAACAGCTTGGCCCATTACAGCTTGTCGACCCTGGCTGTACCCTTGAGAACTGTAAGATACTCCGAACAATTTGTATTTAATAAAGAATTTCCGAACTAACGGGAAGAACGTTGAAACCTACATTGAGCAACTAAATTACGTTATGGTATGTCTCATTTGTAATTTGAAATGAAAAAAAAAATTGTGCCAACAGCACGCGGAGTAATAAGAAACGGATGGGAAATCAGTTTCTTAATTAACGAGGAGTATAGAAACATAGAAATTGATAGGCAGAAAATTATGGTTCCTTAAATTCTAACGAGATATTTCCATAGAATTGTGAAATCAATGTAACTACATTATAGAAAAAATGCCTTAGAAAAATGATTCTTTATTTTTCAAATTACCAAATATAATTTAGAATAAATCTATAGCTGTTAATGCAATTTTAAATTGAACAATTGGTAATTATAGGTTTAGTATTGCAGCTTGCTGTGAATAGTGAATATTACTTTTATTAGAGGTGTTAAAACTGACAGAAGGGAACGTATTTAGTTTACAGCGAATTGACAAATATTAGAAACAAACAAACAAACATTATTTGTTATTCTCTCTTTGTTTCATATGTAGGAAATAAATAAAAAGTCTCATTGAAGTGTTCGCCTTTCCCTTTCTTGACACTAGATATACGGAAGCCGCCGAATTGTCTGATTCTTACGTTTTTAGAAACGGTTTCTAAATTTATAGAGACGCGGTACAATAGATATTTCACATGTACCTTATAATATACAAATCACTTAACTGATCATCTTCTTTGCCGGTTGATCCCACTTTTTTCAAAGTACTCATTTAATATATTTAAGTATGTATAACAAATTCAACGCCCGTAAATCTAGTGTTTATTATCCGGTCTTATCCTTTTTAAGTTCTATTTAACGAATTCGTAGGCTGAACAATTCACATTCACCTAATTATAGGAGAATTTAATTAAGTAGTAATGTTTCTCAGGTGTGAATTACGAGATTAAGATATTTGATAAGATTAGACGTCCAAATAACCTTTGAGAATGAAGACGACGTATGAGAATAGAAATTTTTTTTTATCTTATCGAGACGAAGCTTCATTGGTGAACAGCAATAGATAAAATTACGCCGGAATTAAATTTCATTAGTTTTCGTCGCAAAGTGAAAGACAATGGAAAAGTTCAACGAACGTTTCCGTCCTTTTCATTTGTGAAATCTGTTTTATGTAAATGAGTTTCGAAGTGTGAATAGAGTGAGTGTTACAATTCAAAGATAGATAGACTATTTAAATTAATTTAAAGCGTTTATTAGATTTTACTTAACCGAAGAAAGTAAGTCGACAAAATTTTAAAGAAAATTTTCACTTTGACGGAGAATAATTGAAATAAATTGATATCACAAAATTGGAGATATAAGTTTCACGTGTAGCTTTAATTTTGCAATTTGAATTCTGCAGCATGTCTTCGTTCAAAAACTTTATCAAACAGCAAGGAATATTTTCTACGCGTTCGAAAACAGAAAGTGCGAGTGTATTAAAATCAGAGACGCGAGAAGACTGGGATGTGCAAAAAAATTTGGCACATCGACAGAATAGCGAAACAAGCGTGAAAATTCACGAAGAAATTTCCCTTTTGGAGAAGAAACAAAGAAGACAGCGCAGCAGGTAAAATTAGGAACAAAATTGCGTAGTAACTGATAAAACTCGAAATAAAGTTGAAACACTTCACATGCAGTAAGTAAATAAATAACATAATTTATTAATTAAATAGAACGGGATTCAATATAATCGAGACCTTCTGCAATGATACAACCTTTTAGCATATAACAAAAAATTAATAGAAACAATATACAAATTAACATCTGCACACTTCGTATTTCACCAGGGTTGTATCCTCAACAATAATAAATCGTTTCGCAGAAATTCTTGCAACAAAAGTAAATCTAATAAATCAAAGAAAAATAGAAATATTTCGAATTTAGAATTCCAACTGATTTTTAATGTTTTCGTAATGAATTAAGATTGATTTGATAGAAGAAATTTCATAGAATTTTCGCAATGGAAAAAAAATAAAATTAGAAACGTTTCTAATTTAATATCCCTACGGATTTATAAATCATTAGGATAGGTATGTTTTCCTAAAGAATTGCATTACATTTGATAGAAACAATTTCTCAGAATTTTCTCGATGGAAAATAAACAAAATAAAAGTAGTAGTATTTCTAATTTAAAATCACTACTGATTTATGAATCATTAGGGTAAATATGGTTTCCTAAAGATTCGAGTTACTTTTGATAGAAACAACTTCACATAATTTTCATGATACAAATTAAATAGAATAACAGTAAAAATATTTCTAATTTAAAATCACTACTGACCGCATTTTCCCTGCTTTATGTATTTTCTTTGAAAGGGTTAAATCAGACGTAAGTTAGCACATAAACTATTTTTACAACTGTAACTTTACATACTTTCATTAAATTAATTAAGCAGCGTGGAATCACTCAATAAGCAGGAATTAACTATCTTCAACAACCTTTTTAGAACCATCGGAGCAGGATTCACCGAGGACATACTAAAATGCAGGATATGCAAAGAGAGATTTAAATCCCCCAAAACGATGCCCTGTCAGCACACTGTTTGCCTGCAGTGCTTAAATCGACCTGCATTCTTTGATGACAAAGGTGCAATTCTGATTCATGTATGCAAAATCAAAAAAATATTCTTAAGAAATTCTATCGTGTGGAAAAATTATTTTAGACACGTAAAACGTAAGAATAATTGGGACCTGGAAATAAGATAGCGTTATCTCTCTCTGTTCAACTAAAATGCACATCAAATAATTTATTATTTAACCCCGTAACGCACGAAGAAAAAATCAGAAAGCCCTTAGATTTCCGACAATTTATTCATTCTTTATTTTACTTATGAACGTTCGATCATATAAAATGCGCGGTAATTTTGAAAGGTAGACAAGGTGCATACAATAACAAGTGACACTCGTGACGCGATAAATGGAAAAGTCAATTTTGAAGTGTTTCAAAAATTATTGAATTAAAAATATCAGTGGGTCAGGATGAAATATAATTAATTCTATGCTATTTAATATTGCGTTGAGTTATATGCTATATAAAAAATCAGTGATAGATTGTCATTTTAGCAAGTGATTGTGAGTTATTGCGCATTCAGCCGCAAAACAAATCGTATGACACGAGATTAACCGCGTAATTTCAAAGTCACAAGTATATCAAAGTCTTACATGAGAATATTTGAGTAATTGAAATTTTTAAATTTCCAGAAATTTCTCTCAGATGTCCACTCTGCCAATTTAAAGTGACGAATATCACACCGGAAAGGCTTCCGACGAATCCGCAGATCGAGACGCTTATGAAAATTTCTGGTAGTTTAAACGAAAACTCGCGAAAAGAAAAAGCGATGTCGGTGACTTTTGCAGATTTGCCAAGAAAGTCGCTGGTCGATGAAATTGTAAAGTGTCACGTGTGCGACGCGATTTGCAAGGTGGAGAAGAAATGTGGACACTGTAGACATGTAAATATTATTTAGAGATACTCAGTTGCAAAATTCTTTTGTTGAATGAAGAAAATTCTTTGTGACGGAAAGAACTATTTAATTTACAACGTCGAATGTTAAATTACTATTAGTTTTTTATATATGAAACTGAACTTTGTTCTGAAAATTAATCGTTCTTCGTCTTGCAAAATTGTACACGGTGTCTCAGCCGATTTGGATTTCTTTTACAACTTTCCCCAGCGTATTATCGCTGAATGTTGCAAAATATTATAGGGTCCTACTCTAATTTAATCTCAGACGAGCCACCAAAGGATATCGGTACTCGTCCTTGAAGAAACCAAATAGATTCCCTTAAAATATAACTAATAATATCGTAGCCTAGAAACTTAACTGAACGCGTGTAATTTAAAAATAAGTGATTAACTTTATGAACTACATATAACTATAAAAATACAAAACTCTTAATAGCACTAAAATTACTCTACCTCTGAATTAATCGCAAAAACTGTCTCCACTCACGCTATGTCTCTCACTCACTGAACTCTCAACTCAACTGCGTATTCTCAAATTCACGCTGACATCCACCCTCGATACTCTTTCTCACAGCATGCATTCTTCGTCTTTCTCACAGCATACGTTCTCTGTTGCACTCACTCATTTTCTCCTTATCCATAGACTAAACATTCATGCTAGACCTGGCATCCATCGCTTTCCAAATCACGCACTTTAAGGGGGGATTCCCATTTCACGGCTACAAAAAATTTTTTTTTTTTTTATTATGATTATTGTAGTTCATACTCTTGAGAAACAATGTGCAAAATTTCAATCCGAAATTCGTTGAACTGACAAAGTTATGAGTCAATAACGAACTCGGCGCGCACGTATGCTGAGATAGCGAGCGGGCAATACCCGAGAGGTTCCTGTTTAGTGTAGCAAGTATATAGTCTTTGACTTTGACTTTGAGACTCCACACATCCGTCGGTGTCAAATTCAAAGTTGGTGGGGTGGAAATTGAATGCTCTATGAGTGATTAGGCCAGGTAAACAGCCGAACGCTGGTTCCTGGAATGAAAACTGTATGTAAAACTTCAAACGCGTTTTTCTCGAAACGGGTTTTTTTCTGTACGGCCGACATGATATCTACGGAACTATTCAGTCGATTGCCTTCAAATTTGGCACAATTCTCGAAAAAACATCTGTCTTCAGTGTGAACTACGGAAAAACGTATACATGCACAACTTTTTGTTTTATAAACAAACGTGTAACGAAATTTTTTGCGAAAAAACAAAATTTTTTTTCCAACCGTCGCAGTTTCTTTAGTTTTTGGAGAAAAAAAATTGTCCGTAGTTCATACCAGAACTACATTCATAAGGAGTAAATTGCCATTTGAATGTTTTGTTTCAAACAACTTGAAGATCAATTATCGTGTCGGCCAGCGACCGGGAATTTTCAGGAGGCGTCCCACCTCGAACGACGTGAAAGCCATAATTTTCAAGATAATCAATTAAAAATTGAACTGTAGACAAAGATTTATCTAATGGTTTCCTTAATAAAAATTCCTAAAAAAACACGATTTTTCAACACTTGAAATGGGAATCCCCCCTTAAACATCCACTCTCGCTTGTATACAAACCATCCACACTAACTAATTCCATAAATTAATACTATTTATGAGTGTAAGAAATTCCGTTCCTACAATATCAGCTCATACATTAAATAACGTAGGTCTGTCCTTACTTCATAAATTTCAAAAACGCTGTGATGCAAATATTCGTTATGTTGAACGATTTCTGCAAATAAACGCTGCCATCACTGTGAATTTTAGAATTATTCAAATTGAAATTTCTCTTTAATGACTAACTTTTCGACATACATAGATCAGTACACCTATCCCCCGATTTACACGATACACCCAATTCTGTTCTTACACGGTTTTGCTTTAACACGGTCTAGAAAAAAAAATTGATTCCGTTTTCACACGATTCCATTCGATTTAGCACGATTAAAAAATCTAAAATATTCTTAAAATAAATTTTTTAATCAATTTATTTTAACTATTTTTTTACAGGGTTGAAGGATATAGAACTAATGCCCTTATATCTATGTATGTACTTCATGTCTTTTTTTACACGGTTTTGTCTGGAACGTATCTACCGTGTAAAAACAGAATTAGGTGTTCTTTATTTAGAAGATTTTGCTTTTACACGGTTTTTAAAATAACAGATTTTAAAAAAAGTGCTTTTAATTATTTCTATTTAACCCCTGGAGGACTAGCGACACATATACGTGGTCTGAGAAAAAATTTAATTATAGTTTATCGCTGCTTGTATGCACAGAGTTGAAAAATTGAAATACAACCGTTGAAATATGATTAAACAAATAGTAATTTATAATGTATATACATCAACAGCCTAACTTGCTGATAAAAAGGTGGTTTTGGATCGCAAAATAAATGGTTATCTCTCAATATTCAAAAATGTCTCCGTCCGCAAAGGGTTAACGTTCAAATAGATGACTGAATTATACACGCTTTAGTTTGTTTTCGGTTTACGCAGTTGTACGTATCAAAATTCACGATTTCGATTTACACGGTTTTCTAAGGAACCTATCTTCCGTGTAATGCGCGGGACAGGTGTACTTTTTTAGAAAGGCGATCTAGCTACATCGATTGACGTAGAAAGAAATACCTCATTCTATCTAAAAAACCAAAGTTGACCTTCATATGACCTTGATGCGTTCACGTACGAAAAAAATTATAACACCAGAATATGTCTCGCTCGATATCATTCAAGTCTCCGATGAAATATTTTTCACTACGAGCAACAATAGCGAGAAAATCGAGATATCAAAATCGACTGAGACACCCTGTATATCGAATTAAATTCCAGACTCTTAATTTGATGTTTTAGGTATTCTGTGCGAATTGCTGGTCAATTCACGCAAATAATTTGAGAGGTCGACTGAAAGATTTAAAGGAAGAATTGGACACTATAAGTGAAAAGTCTGCAGACAGAATCAATGTTTACAAAGTAAGTTTTACTTTTTCTTTACTTTTCATCTTTACCATCTCCCTCATAAAGTATATTTCAATAAATACTTAACATGCTCGTCGGCATTTTGGAATTGAACTTTTCAAATTTATTAATAAAAGGAAATCTATTATTGCATAATAATGTGCATTAAAAATCAGTAATAATTATGGTAGCATTGTAGAGTATTTAAATACAAAATAATACTCTCTTGAGTTAACATGTGGCAAGAAATAATTCTTCATAAAAGAATAGGTCGATTTAGAAGAAATTACCTTAAGGAAAATTCTTCCGCAGAATAAAGTCGATGAAGTGAGGACTTCCATCAACAAAGAAGTTGATCAGAAAATCGCTGAATTGGTGCAGCAACGAAAAGAAAATCTAAAGAAGACAGACGAGATGTTGGCTTCTGGTGAAACTGCCGTCGAAGAAATTAAATCGAAGATATCCAAAACTCGCGACGAGATTGTCAGAGAGAAGGAAATCTGTGATTCTTCTTTGGACGAGGAAAGAAAGGTGAGCTTAGAAAGATGTATGCTTGCTGATTCTGCGTAAAATCTTTCAATTTTGTGCTTTCAATCCCTCCCGATGACTTACACTCCTCCAGCTACTTTTACCCTTCACTTGCAAGCCCACCCAAATCTCATCCCTAAGATTAAAAAATTCGCCCAGTGAAAGTCTTCATCCGTTTTTCTTTGTCAGAAAGGTCGATAATTTCGCATTTTTTATACAAAAAACTTTAACAGTAATTGATTTGAAATTTTGTATGCGTTTTAGTTATACGTTCTCGGTGTTACATAAATATTTTCATTTTGACACACTTCAAAATACTGTTTGAATTGTCCGTGAACTAGGACGCTGCGCACGTAATGGTTTACATGATATCGCCACCCCAGTTCATTTGAAATACAAAATTCTAGCGCGGTTTGACTCTATACACATTTCTGCAATGAGCTTTTTATCTATAAACAGTTCCCAAAAAAAATGCCTTCAAAATTTTCATCATTTTGTAAATATAAATTTACGTAGTTAATGAAATTACAAATATAATTATTTTGAAAATAGTGTATTTAAGTCCACTTTCCGCAAAAACATAATATTCAGTTCAAAAATTATAATACATAATTTCTCTACTTCACTTTTAATTAATACTTTAAAAACGATCAGATTATAAACTTAAATCAATTTAATATTTACAAAACATCAAATGTGCGTATTACATATACCAATATTTTTCACACCATGCAAATACAAACCCTTAAATATCTCCATATAATATAAAATGGTCTTCCACCACTTTCAAATAAAACAGCTCACATAGTTATTGTTCTATCTAAAATCAAGAAAACATAATTATTTCCGAGAAGTGATAACGGTCTAACCCCAACTGTTTTTCTACAAAATTTTTCCGATCTTTTGTTAATAAAAAGAAAAGTACACAATCTATCGTCTTGCCTGTAAGTCAAACGATAAAGGGACCCTTTCATAATATACAGTTCAAATTTCAAGTCGATCGGTTCAATAGTTTTTTCTGAATTACATCGACTATCTGCGGAAACAATTTTCCGAGAAAAACACGTTTAACCCTTTCAGACTCGGCATCCATTACATTGCATATTGACTTCATGCAACCATATTAACTACTTGGTATATTAAAAGTTGCCTAAATCATAATTTATACGGTCTTTGGTCAGTTCAAGTATAAATCGATAAATCAGTGGATCTTTAGCTTTCGGTTTTAACGAGCTGTGGTGCTTCGAAAGTTATTAATCATTTCGGCGTCAACTAGTCGAAAAAGAGGTAACCAAAATAATCGTTTTATTGACCGCATAGTTTTTACAAATTCGTTTTTGCAAAGGAAGAAATTGTTTCAAAAACTTTCACTCGATATAATGTACGGTAAACTAATAAAATAAACATGTTCGTTCACCAATTGTTTAGTAACATGATCCTAATGTTACATTACAGTAGCCATTCCTAGATTTACACTAGATTTACGGAAGCCGGCAAGTTGACGAGTTCCTACTTGTTTTATAAACATTTCTCAAATTTACAGAGAAGCTGTACAGTACATATTTGACGTGTATTTTATAATACAATAATGACTTAACGAATTACCATCTCTGCCGCTTGATCCCTCTTTTTCCAAAGTCCTTACTTAATATATTGCAATGTAACAGATTTCACGTCCGTAAATCTAGTATTAAATGTCATAGCAGTATATAAAAAAGATGTATATGCCATTTTTTCCCATTACATGTGACCCTCGTTTAAAAATATATTTGAAAACAACTTGTTTTCAACCATGTCATAATTCGGGTCTGAAAGGGTTATAGTTTGCTCGGTCCCACACCGCCAACTATATAACCCTGCTTTAAAACCCTATAACTTTGTAAATTTTCTGCATTTAAACTTAACCCCTTGACATACAAATAAAACGGAATTTGATGCGTCCGAAAAATACTATTTAAATTAGTTTAAGCGAACAGTTATGTACACGCTCAAAAACAGAATGTTTTATTTTGAAATTTGCACTGTTATATAGCATTCAATCAGGTTGATGATCCTCAGACATGTTACGAGGATTATTTCTCAGTTTTACTAAATTCAAATGTACATACTGTTGGGGCACAGGCCCCTGACATCTGGAAAGGCTTATTATACGGCTGGTAAAGATCTCCTCGGTGACGAGATTGAGTTACTCGTAAGGTAAAGGTACCAGTAGTTGACCAGTTAAGAGAAATTTTCTACGGAAACAATGGTAACCCTTTACTCTATCAATAAATGGCGAGAATCAATACATGGAGACGTTCGTTAAACCCTTCAGATTATGTACCAAGACCACTTTTTAAAAAAAGTTAAGTTATACAAGTTTGGTAAATATTTTTGAGAATTCGGAAAATGATCCAGTAGTTGACCACTCTTGAAAAGGAAAAAAACTAGTAATTGACCACCTCTTTTCGTTAGTAGTTGACCACTTATATTCGAAGCAAGGTCAAAAGACTAATGCTGGAAATCAGTTTATTATCGTTTAATTTTAACAATTAGCAGTACAAATCATATTTAAACAATAAAACGAAGAAATTAACCAAATTAATTGAATAAAACATTCAACTCAGGAACAGAATAAACATTACGAGTTCTGCTTGCTTTGGTGGGCTTATTAATATGAGAAACTACAGCATTCCATTTGTAGTCCAACACGTCGGGCTTCTCTGGCCACTATTGCTTTCATATTGTTTATTTGCAATAATTATCACTAGTAAACAGACGTAAGATGTAATTATAGTAAGTAAACAGATAAACATGAACACAAAAACATTTATATCTAAATATATTGATTCCATATGACATCTAACTCGGGAATAGAATAAACATTTCGAGTTTTACTCGTTTTAGTGGGTTCCTCAATATGAGAGAGTATATTTTCCCAATCGCATTCGAGCACGTCAGGTGTCTCTGGCCATTTCCATAATCGCCCATGCTTCTGCATAGATGATATTGAACGTGCGGTCATCTACTAAAATACGTTATACTATAAAAGTGAGCGTTATGTTACTTGTTTCTAATGAAATTATATGTAACATAGATACAATATAATTGGTATTTAATGTTGGTTAATTTGTGCTAGTAATTGACCATGTATGTCAACTTCTAAAACTAACCAGAACGCTAAGATTCGGTAGTTGACCTACCGGTTAATTAAGTTTTTGAAAGTAGAATAAGAAAAACAATCTGCTTAATAAATATAAAATTTAATGACAATTAAGTTGTGAAAGTTTCAAGCATAAATGTTCAAAACTTGAGAAATTACTTACCGCCAACTGCGCACGGTTTCTTAATGAAAATGTTAAGAAGGTTATAGCGTCGAGCAATACGACTGACATTACCAAGTTCAAACGTCCGTAGTTTTGATAAACAGTCGTATCCAAGAAAAAAGATATGAGCATCGCATCGGTAAAGAACGTAGCGCGTCTATCTTATTTGTTTTCAGAGGCATTCATTTATAAAAAGCTTATTTTCAACGTTTTAATTGAAAGTGGTCAACTTCTGGCACATGGTCAATTACTGGTGCCTTTACCTTACTTCGCCTTTTTTCTTTTTTCTTATAATTAGTAACAATAGCCGTGTAGTAAGCCAGGGACATTGGCAAGATGCCTCGAAGATTTATGTGGGCCCAAATGGTGCGGCACTTGGGACATTTCCGGCGTATCCTGAAAATGCCACCCATAGCCAAGGGAAAGCCAAGCATCAACAAATTCTGCGGCGTTGCCAATAACCCGTCCACCCTTGAACGGGGACGTTGACGTCCCTCACCTAACAAGTCCCAATATCTAAAGGAATTGGAAAGGGAATTTGGGGAGGCGGCAACGCCCCATAACAAATTTTATAAAACGGGAACTAGCGTGCGAACGCGGCTAATATTTGTTTGTTTCTCAAAATAATAGGTTGAGTCATAGTTATATTTTTTTACCGCATTAAGTATAAGTTTGTAAAGTGACTTCGGCGGAAATATATAATGGATGAAGTAAAAAGTTCTGAGCGTTTTTTCTCTTTATTTTGATGATAAAATTAACAAACTTAGAATTTTCGGAATTAGATCAAATAAGCGCCGCTTTGTTCAATAACTTTTGCCCATTTTGAAGGCAATTTCATAATTCCGCGATTGAAGAAGTCTTCGTCCCTATTGTTAAAAAACTCGACCAGCTCACTTTCACAAGCCTCTCCTGAGGCCAGTTTTTTGCCATCAAGAAAATGTTGTAAATGTTTAAAAAGGTGATAATCCCTTGGTGCCAGGTCTGGGCTATACGGCGGGTGCGATATAACCTCCCATCCAAGCTCTCGGAGCTTCTGGCGTGTCGTTAAAGATGTGTGCGGCCTGGCGTTGTCTTGATGGAAGACAACACCCTTCCGATTGGACAATTCTGGTCGCTTCTCGTCGATCGCCTGCTTCAATCTGGTCAGTTTTTCGCAATATAGGCCCGAATTGAGTGACTGGCCCGATGGGAGCAGCTCATAGTGCAGGATTCTCTTCCAATCCAACCAAACACATAGTAAAACCTTCTTGGTCGTTAATCCGGGCTTGGCGATCGTTTGGGCCGTCTCTCCGCGCTTGGACCACGATCTTTTCGCCTGTTATTGTCGTATGTGACCCATTTTTCATCGCCAGTCACCATCCGCTTCAAAAATGGGTCCATTTCGTGACGCTTCAGCAAAGAATCGCAGGCATCAACTCGCTCCAAAAGGTTCTTTTGCGTCAGTTCGTGTGGCACCCATATATCGAGCTTCTTTTTGAGACCAACCTTATGCAAATGGTTCCAAACGGTTTTCTGGCTAATCTTCAGTTCCTGGGCAATGGAATAAGTGCTCGCATGCCAGTCTGACTCGACGATTTCCATGATTTTATCAACATTTTCAAAACGCTCAAAACTTTTTACTTCACCCATTATTAACCGTTTGGCTGCTGACGTATTTTTTCGGACATATGCCAAAACTGCGGCACTAATTGCGCGTGTATGGGAAAAAATGTAAAACACTTTTCATACAATAAACTCACTTGTATTGCTTTGCAACGACAAAACTTAAAAAATACCAATTGTTTACATAAATTTGTTTTAATTGATTTTGTGAATAAAATTGGTAATAAGCACTTATAATTCAGTCAAATTAACAGAAATAATTTCTTATAATTTTTTACACGGCTGGTTTGCTATACAAACCGCGCGAAGACCCTTTTTACAAATAGAGCAAATTAGGTTTGAACGTTTAACTTCTCCACCATGTTTACTGCTGCATTCCACGCACCGCCGCAAATTTCGTCCAGGTAGCTTTTCAAGACAAAACATTTCGCTTGGTGTAGATGATGTATGTTCTTTATATGCGTTGTTTTTGTTTGCGAACCATTCTAGTGTTTTGGAGCAGCATTATTACGCTCTCCGCAGTCTCGGCATAAAAAAAAACTGGAGCGCTATCGCGCTCTTGGCATTTTTGGCGTAACATAAGAAGAGCGCTATAGCGCTCCTCAGCAAACAAACGGTTAAACAATTCAACCCACAATTGAATTAAAGTAATTTGTTCCTTCTCTTGGGAGGTGGTCCTTCGTGCTAATTATTTAATCAAATAATCCGAAAACACTCGATCGACGTAAAGCCGACCGCGAGTCAAAACACATACAGTATGGCATTCGCCGTGCGAGATCACTGCTGTACTGAATACTGCATTCGATACTAAATTCTTTCTGATTTACTGGTTTACTGATGCGATTTTGTTGAGGATGGGGGGGGGGGGGAGCATCTTGAGCCTTCAAAACAAAACTGAATCGACGCACGAGTGAAATAATTAAATCATCTAATAATATACTGCATAGCGTATGCTGGAGACAGTTCCGAACGTCTCAGAGACGTCAAAGTCTACAATGCCACATGAAATGCATGACGTCTCCGAGACGTCATTGTATGTCAAGGGGTTAATACTTTGCACAGACGTTCCTACAAGATTCAATAAAAAAATGAAGAAAGTTCAATTTTTTTGACCATGAAAACCGAAGTACCCCCTTAACACTTTACCGACCGGTAGCCTATAAATAGGCTTTTTGTCACCAACGCTTAGACTTTTAGTTTATTAACACTAGAACTACCAAACCAGTCAAAATGACTGGTACACAATTTTTTCAAAAAATTCTCAAAGTTTATAGGAGAGTCATAGGAGAAATATTCTACGTCCTACTCAAAAAACATAAATGACCGAATTGACCATCTTTTCCGCCTCTTGATTCCTCATTTCTCAAAGTACTTATTTAATATATTGAAATATAATAGATTTAACGCCTGTAGTTCTAGTGTTAATCGGTCCCCACGGCAATCACTAATTTGTTATTTATTATTGCAATGGAAGTGCGTTAAGGAGTCAGTGAGAATCATTTGTAATTTTCAAAGAGATTGTAATTTTCTTTAGGCAATCGAAGCCGAAACAAATCCTTTAAAATGGGTAGAATGCTCAAACAATAGCGGTCGGTAATGTGTTAACACCAACCCGCGATTCTCCCCGTCTCTTCGAAAGCTTCTCCGTCAAAAGAAGAATTTTCAAGGACACGTAGAAACTTCTCGCCTGTCGCAACTCCCGTTTTCCTCATCCCCCATTGTTGAAATCTGGACCAGCAGCCTACCTGTCCCGTGCAGGAGACCCCGCAGTATTGATCACCCGGGAGAAAGGCACGTTGGTGGTGGTTGCCAAGCACGTGGGGCTGGACGAAGCTCGGAGGGAGGTCTCGGTCATATCCAACCCTCTTGGCGAACGGGAAAGAAAAAAAGGGAGGGGAAAAATTGTCACCGGTGAAAGAAGATAATCTGAGATATGGTTGAACATAGGTAGAATCGTGAATGCAGATTTGGGGAGCTATGGGGAATATCTTTATGGTGGGAGGTGGAAGAGGAGGAGGAGTATTGATCCAACTTGGCTGAACGGTGGAATGGTTTCGTTGAGGGTTTTCAACGATATGGTCTTTTTTTATAATTATGATGATATGGAATATTTTGTAGTTTGGGGTGAATCTTCGGGCGAAATCAATGAAATGCAGTTAGAAATATATTGAGAAAGATTATTTTTAGTTTCACACGGTTTGAAATATGCAAGTAGAACACGACATTCAGCTACAGAACGGGGTTGTCGAAATTATTAACTTCCTTTGGTCACAAGTGCACATAAAATGTAGTAACACTAATGATTGCTGATGAGCAAAAAATCTGAAAAATATAGTTAACATATTTAAGTAATTTGTACTTCAGGAACTCGCGAATTTTTTATAAAACCTAGTAATTACTTAAACCGCAACTGTATCCATTTGAAAATTAGCAGGCACTATGGGATGTCGCCTGAATGTTTCGTCGCAATCTGATAAAGTTTGTAAGTGTATGATATTTTGTTGTAGCCAGTCTGCTATAGGGCCTTGAAAATTATACGCGGAATTAACCCTTTACGGTTGTATTTCATTTACACTCAAATTCCTTAGTGGTCTTAATGGACTTCTTTATCCTTCATCAGTCCCTGGGCTCGTTTTTGAACCAAACCGACATTTAATTTGATAAAAATCGACACAGATGCACAGTGAATAAATATTGTCTTCAATAAAGCTAAGAAAAAGTACAAAAATCCTGTTTTTTTTAAATAGAAAATAGACTACGGCTCAGGAAAGTCTGTGGGCACTTTACCCGCAGCAGTATCAAGACAGTGAAAATTTCCTAATTTTTTAAAAAATTCTCCCAGCATATAGGACACTCATAGAGCAGATATTCCAGATGTAACTTATAAAACCTAAATTACTTAATTGACCGTGTCCTCCACCTCTGGATTCCCCATTTTCCAAAGCGCTCATGGCAGTCAAATCCGAAGAAATACAAAAAAGAGAAGAAGAAGTGCTAAAATACAACTTAACTTACCCCCATCACTAAATTCATTCACCACAAGCTACTTCGATAAAAGGATCATATCCTGTGCAACATTAATTAATGAAATATTCCCAGATGAAACTTTAAACATAAAAGCAGAGAGAGAAGTTCCGAGAAACTATAAATATAAGCCCTTTTTCGTAAAAACTTCCACCATTTTTTACACCCTCGCTCTGATAGAAGTAGAAACGAATTTGGCTCATCGTTATTCCGGCAGGAGGGAAAGGACGAAGTCGAAGGAGAGAAAAGAAGAGAGAAACAGAAGGGAGGAACGCAATCAGAGGAGTTGATAATACCGAGCAAGCCGATAGGAGCGGAGCCAAGGGAGGAGGGTAATGGTGTTGGTATATAAGGTACGAGCAGCCAACGTCTGCTTCTGACAGCCCATTACCACTGTACAAACGCGAGCACAGCGCTTTGGGAGGACGAAAGCCCTCTCTCTCTTGCTCTCTCTCTCTCTCTCGACTTCTGTCTCTCTGTCTCTCTTGCTCTCTCTAGATTACTGTGTTCATCCCTCTCGATTGCTCTCTCTCTACGTTTCTGTCTCTCTTTCTCCCTTCCTCTCTCTAAGTTTCTGTCTCTCTTTCTGCCTTGCGCTCTCTAGGTTTCTGTCTCCTTTCTCTCTTGCTCTCTCTCTCTAGGTTTCTGTCTCCGTTTCTCTTTCACTCTCTATATTTCTGTTTTTCTCTTCCTCTGTTGCTCTCTCTAGGTTTCTTCCTCTCTCCCTCTCTAGATTTCTGCTTCCCTCTTTCTCTGTTTCTCTTTATCTCTCTCCCTCTCTGGATTTCTGTTTGCCTTATTCTCTCTCCTCTGGATTTCCGTCTCTTCCTCACTTTCTCTCTATCGCTCTCTCTACATTTTCGCTTCCCTCTGTCGCTATTTCTCTTTATATCTCTCCCTCCGTAGATCTCTGTTTCCCTCTTTCCCTGTCTAATTTTCTGGATCTCCCTCTCATCAAATTTCTCTTTCCCCCTTTCACTCTCACCCCTTTTGCACGGTCCCTTTCTACGTCTGTTTTCCTCCACCTCCATCCTCTAGCTTTCCTTTGTCCTCGGTGATTTTGCCTCTTGTTTCTCTTCTTCGAGGATGGAAATTATCCTGGAATTGGAGGTCGGTACTTTGTTCAGTTTGCGGAGAAAGCTTGTTGCGTTATAGTAGACGATAGGGTTTTTAGTCCAAGATTAGTTGACCCTTAACCCTTTGCGCTCCGAGTTACTTTTCGAACTTTTCGTCAGATAAGCAAATATAGTCTTGGAAAATTGCCTAACGTTGGTTATTCATTTTTTATTAATATCAGGAACAATTGTAGGCACCGCGGGATATTTATGTTAAGATGTAAAATTATTGTTGATTTTGAAAAGTCGATAATTAGTAGATGAAACGTTAAGTGCCATAGATAACTGTGTCGAGTGCAGCTCGACACAGGAGTGCAAAGGGTTAATTTAACACTAGGTTTACCAGACGGGTTATTTTGACCCATTTCGAACTTCGTGAGCGAAATTACAGAAATCGTTTACGTTATTTTTTGCCACTTGCAACTGTTTTTTATTCATTCAACGAGACGAATATATGAGCCGTTATCTTTGAAAGTGGTATAAGTCCATTTTATATTATACTAGCTGTACCCTGCGCGCGCTGCTACGCCTACAAAAATCTAATTTATAGAGAACTCGTTATGACAATTCTGTGCTTTTTTTTTATTGAACCTATTGGAGAATAATTGTACGATATTAAGTCAGAAACCTTCGCGGGCATGCGCACAACAACATATCAAAGTTTCATCGCAATCGGGTGATCGTTTTAGGAATGCATAAGGGACAAACAAACAAATATTCATTTTTATATATAAAAAAGATAGATGGAGATATTTAAGGGTTTGTATTTGAACGGTTTGAAAAGGATTGGTACATGTAATACGGTCATTTTATGTTTTTTAAATATTAACCCGTAACGAACAAGCGCATTTTACTAGAACAATGACCAGTGGAGCTACGGAATTTTAACAAATTAATTGTTTTATTACTACAGCGAGAAGAAGTGCATAATTAATATCGCTTTTATTGGATTTTATGGAAATTTTCAGTAATAATAGGTAGTATACGAAGAAATATGCCCATACAAAAAGATACTGAAGTGAAAATTGCAGAAAAATAATGGGGGTCGAAATAAACGAACAGGTGTATGTATGTAATGCATAGATTCGTACACATTTATAAATTTATTTTTTATAGATTTACAATGTATTTATGCAAAATAGAAAATGTAAGTAAAAAAGTAAACAATTACTTATATACTTTTGGGTGTGGTACTTCTCCCAACAGTCTCCTATGTGGATACCAGGTTTTTTACTACAAGTATCACGTCATGCTGCCTGTATGGCGGCATTCGATTTTCTTGGAATATTTATAATGTCGCGAATATAGCGGCAGGAGTTTGCTAAGGGTTAAATTGATTTGAGCTTACAATGTGATCGTTTTTAAAGTATTAGTTAAAAATGAAGTAGAGAAATTATGTAGTATAATTTTTGAACTAAATGTTATGTCTTCGCGGAAATTGGATTTACACCACTTTTAGCGTAATTATATTTGTAATTTCATTAACTACGTAAATTTATATTGACAAAATGATGAAAATTTTGATGGACTATTTTTGGGGACTGTTTGTAGATAAAAACCTCATTGTAGATTGCATTCATTGTTATCATTAACTAACTTTTTGTCAAAAATGGACTTACACCACTTTCAAAGAAAGCGGCTCATAAATCGAAATTCATTTTCTTCAAAGCCTTCTAATTTTGAGATGCTCTATGTGGTACAGCTATTGACAGTACAGCTTATTCGTGTCAGTAGAATTGAGTAGATAAGGAATGTCGATAAACCTAGTGAAAAAATGCATATTTTGTTGTATCCATGAGATATTTCTTACGGCTGATACTTTTAGAATATCTAATTATTCCTATTTTTCGTACAAAATTAAATTTTCCACTTTATATAATACAAATAAAAAGCAATATGTTGCACGCACAATTTGTTCCTTTTTAAGCAAAATTCACGATTATTCATATCCATAAAAGGGCTTTCATTATTTTACAGTATTATTAACGAAAGAGTCAAAGGACACATTTTCAAACTTTAGCCCTTTGCCCTGCAGTGAGGAGAGACATGTACGGTACAAAGGATGGAATAAAAATAATTGAAATTTTATAAAAATTGTGAAGGTCAAAAACCCAGTATTACACGATGCAATAAAATAATTTTCACATCGTCAGTTTTATTTGAATGAAATTTTATTCAATTAAATGTGCAAACAAATTAAATTTTTAATCGATGGTAAATATTTATTTGCACAGTGTAACGTTTATCTATGACGTACACAGTCGCAAAGAAAATTGTAGAGCAAGGGTGTTCAGGCTTACACCCTCAATATGCCGGAGTTTATTATACGCACCAGAGGCCACTATTTCCGAAATATTAATTAATTTCGGGGCCTACCGAGGGTTGCCTTCGGTGGGCCTAATCAACGAACAATCCTCGCTTGCGAGTTTGTGTTAATTTGCTTCTTTGTTCGAGAATTTGAATAGTAATTGCCTTATAGTGGACCCGGGGGCATCGGCAAACGGCCCTGGTGTCATTGTTTCGAGCGGACCGCGACCCTTAGACCGGAAAGACGCTCGGACCCAGGGCATTTCCCTTCTTTATCGTTACTTGGTCGTAGGTGAAGGAGTCGATTCGGGAAATATGCGATGTTGCCGATTTTCTCGCACATCCTTGAACGGAGACGTCAATGCACCTACGAAATATCAGACCCTCCTGATTGGTCAGGAAGGGAAGAGTGGGAGAGTGCGGAGACGTCTCTCAACACATAAAAGGGCAAGTGTTCGCCTGTAACAATACACTTTTAAACACATTAAACTTACACTTTATGCACTTTAATTTACACTTTACACGCTTTAAACTCATAGTTTAATTTATACACTTCAACCCCTTCAGACGCGAATTTTTAAATTATAATTTAATATAATTATAATTATAATTTTTCTTTATAATTTGTAAATGTACATTTTAACCGCTTAGCGACCATGCCCGAGATATGTCCGGCATAGATGCCGTTTCGAGTTTCCTATAAACGAGTTAACTCGGGCGCTGAAAGTTTTAGGGATATTTAATGCCATCGCCCGAAATATTGCGTGACAATCGACATCCTACCAATCACGTCAATGTGGAGTATGTAGTAAAAAACGTGATGCTCAGGGCAAGAAAATTCGTAGAGAAACCAGGTATTATTGTCCAGACTGTGATGTGCCTTTATGTGTTATACTATGTTTCAGATTGTACCATACTGTCAATGATATTTATAGATCGTAAAATATATTTACTTGATTTTTACTTTAGCTCTTATTACCTATTATTACTTAGACGACAGTGTTGTATTACTTTTGGTTAGATTGTGTTTTTTTGGCTTTTTCATTGTAGCCCGAGTTAACTCGGGTTGTGTCATGAAGCATAATAAACATCTTGTTTCTTCTCGAAAAAATTGCTATTTTTTGTGCCTTACAAAGCTACGTCTAGTGAGCTATATCTGTAGATGGCAAAAATGGTATAAAAAAATCGGGCATTTTCGACATAGGTAATTTTGAATATAAATTCGGTAATTAAGCGGTTAATGGACATATAGTCCTCACGCAAAAATTGTGACATTAAGGAGATTCTAAGAAATATTTGCATAAAAAATACTAAGTGGAACTAAGTTTAAACCTATACGTAATAAAATACAGCATGAAAAGTATTATGTACATTACAATGTGCACAGGGTCCGAAGGAGTAAAACTAACACTTTATACACTTTAACTTACACTTCATAACTTACAGTACACTTATAACACTTACACAGTAACATAACATAACACTTTGATATTCACAAGCATGTGGTGTGGCACTGCTTGGTGGTGGATATAATTGCTCCCCAAGTGCCACACCCTCACAATAGACACAGATATATCAATTTATAATTAAATCAGTTTGTATAATAATTGCAATAACCAGTAAAATGAATAATAACAACGGTGTACTCAAATTTCTAAGTATTTTCCTCCCTTATGGGAGGTAGCCCTTCGAGCAATAATTGTAATAATAAAGTAAAAATAAAAGACCAACAAGGTCGAACGCCGGAAGTCGACCACGAGCCCAACCAAAGGGGTTAATTCGAAATTATTTTCCAACTTTAATTACTTCCACTAGCAATCACTCCAGCACTACAGTAAATACATCACGTGCATGTTATAATACTCAAATCATTTCGTCTATTGTTAAAAATTCATTAAAAATTAATTCTTATAATACACAAACTAGTCATTTACTGTATTTAACCCTTTGCACTCCTATGTCGAGCTACACTCGACACAGCATTCTATGGCACTCAACGTTTCATCTATTAATTATCGACTTTTCGAAATCAACAATAATTTTGCATCTTAACATAACTATCCCGCGGTATCCACAATTGTTTCTAATATTCATTAAAAATTAATAATCAACGTTAGACAATTTTCCGAGACTATATTTGGTTATTTGAAGAAAGATTAGTAAAATAATTCGGAGCGCAAAGGGTTAACCCATTGACTGCCAACTACGAGATATCTCGTAGCTGCAATATAAGTTTGAATTAATAAGTTAACAATAATGGCCGAGCGTGTATAGAAATTGTGGAATAAAAATGTTCTTCGTATCATTACAAATGTCGAGATTAAATTTTTGTTTAATGAAATCAATGTTCTAAAAACTTTCTGTCATCTTCTCAAGTTTTAACAAGCAAAGGTAATGTTTGCTTAGTTTTCCTGGCAGTGAATGGGTTAAATATAAGGCATTCAACACCCGCAGATCTACAAGCAAAACCTCCAAACTCATTGTCTCGATTTTCCAAAAATGGCTACAAAACGCCTACAAACTTATTTCACAAAAAGATCTTAAAAATCTCCAACATCGATCTTAAAAAAAAAAAGAAGACAAAGTTACCCGAAGAAAGAAATCATCCCCTAAATAGGGCGCAAGTTGTGCATAAGAAATGAAATCAATTCGTTGTGTAGCTCAGCTAGAAGGGTAGAGAAGAGCGGTTTTTCGAGGGTGGCTTTGGAGCCACGCCCGCCACCCTCCGAAGGCCACGCCCGTGCGCGAACCTACCCCCGTAGGCACTCGAGGGCCTAAGGGCTAATAATTCACGTCACCGGCACACCCCACCATAAAGAGTCAGCTACAGGCGCCGCGTCGTATATTCCGTATCAGCGTGCCGCATAAACGTTATCCAGTCCCAGCTACTGTTAATTACCGATCATCTTTTGTAATTAATTGCACCCCGTTGGCTCTGCATATTCGAGTTGAGATTTGTTGAAATTTTTAAGAGGATTTTTGGGGAATTGCTTGCAGATTGGTGTGTTTAGAACTAATGTTAACGCTAGATCTTATAGATTAGATATTACAGTTAATATTAGATTTTACAGATATTATTAGATATTAGATATTACAGTTAAATACATCTAATTCTGCTTTTACACGGTTTAGAAAAATAAATTTAATTGGCTTTTCACACGATTTCATTCCATTTAGCACGGGTGAAAAAATGATAGATTTACATTTTAAGGGCAATTACTTTCAGTAACCGTAATTTTCCAGATATATTTAGGGTAGTACATGTATGCATACAATGTTATTTTCAACAAATATTAGAGTGTCTTTCCGAAAAGTTTGCTCTTAGCTTTTTGCGCAATACTTTTTTCACAGTGTTTTTTTCTGCAAATTATCTACCGTGTAAAACGAGAATTGTGCGTATACTAATTAAGTAATGTGGAAAAAGAGGAATCAGCAGGTGAAAAAGATATACGGTCAAAACGACCGGTTTCCAATTTTTCGAAAAGTTCCCTTAATTCAAAGGAGAGCCGTACAGTGATTACTGCAATCTTATCTTATAAAACATACTTGACTAAATTAATTTGAAAGTTAAAATTGTTTTTTAGGCAAGTTTAGAATATTGAATAAGTTGCAATACTTATGTTAATCTTAGGTTATATTACTTTTAATATAGAACACTGTAGATATTGCATTTTTTTCGTAAATAATTGCAGATAAAGAATCATAGAAAAGTAGAAGCTTTTGGGGCGAAGAAAGAATATAATTTTGCGATTTCTCTGTAGTAGAGTAATCGAATTGTAATTTTGGTATGAAAATTGCTTTTTACTGGATTCAGGAATATGGAACAAGTAATAGGAGTTGTAATAATTACTTTAGCTTTAAGATAACCTTGTTTTAGGATAATAGAAATTACACTACTACCAAAGATAGAATGTCTTTCTGTTAAATATAGTTGAAAGTGTCTTCTATACCTTAACCCTTTGCCCTACGATTTCTGTCGTGACTGCCTCCCAAATAGTTGAAAATGAAATTGCTGAAATAAAAATATGTCAGTGATTCCTGATATATCTTACAATTTAACCCTTTGCAGTCCTATGTCGAGCTATACTCGACATAGCTTTTCACTTCATTTTATCTTCTAACGATTTAATATCGACTTTCCAATTTCATAATGATATTGTAATATCACCAAAATATCCGTCATAATTCCGTCATAATTTTAAAAAAATGAATAACCAATGATAGAAAATGTTGTGAGATTAATTTCATTTAGCTCACTACAAAATTGAGAAAATAATTCGGACCGCAAAGGGTTAAAGCAATATTGATAACATAGGAATAATATTATTGTGTCATGTTCCACTGATATTTTCAATTTGATAACTTTTGAGTAGCTCCAAAATTTTCTGTTCCATCAACCGCATCATGAGTGTCCCTCGTTGTTGTAGGGCAAAGGATTAACACTAGAACTACTGGCGTTAAATTTATCATATTTTAAAATATTAAATAAGTACTCTGAAATGGAGGAATCAAGAGACGGAAAAGATAATCGATTCGGCGATTTATATGTTTTAAGATGAACATTGAATATTTATTCTAAGACTCTTCTATAAACTTGGGGAATGTTTGGAAAAAATTGTGTACCAGTCATTTTGACTGGTTTGGTATTTCTAATGTAAAACAATATTCTGGTATCTTCTATCATTTCTATATGTGCTGATAAAGTATAATACTTCTAATAATATTTCAAGCGATTATGACTGAATTGCGAGAGCAAAATCAGTATCATCTTTTGTCATTTATTGCCTCATCCGAAACAAGATTGCAACGGTACCCTCGAATGCGATAATTGACTCGGCTGACAATTATATAACGCATCATCGGTGCTCATTTACATTTTGACATTTCATCATTATTCGGTGATGTGGCCACGTGTGAATCGACGTTTTTGACAGAATGTAGTTTCGAAGATGTTACATTATAACAGTCATTTATTTTCTATACGATTTGGCAGGCTTCCGCAGTCACAATTAGTATTAGAGCCGATTAGAAACTTAGAAGTGGAAGAATAAAGGAATTGAAAGAACAGGTGCAAGATGTAAAATAAAAATGTGACCTAGTTAATATAATTAAGTTAGTGTACGCAATTATAAGATTTCTAACAACATTATATCTACTGCAATATAATAGCATGCAGAAATAATTAGAGTGGAAATCCATAGAGATGAGAAAATTAATTAAATCTTGCAATTAAGGCGGCTGAACATTCGTACAGTATAACTTAACCAGAATTATTATATACCTTTTATACAGATACTGATTTTCTCATTCGTAGTCGATACCAATTACAATGTTTGGCTTTATTATAATTATAGTAAATACTCTCTCAATGGTTACTCTCTCAGTTTCCTCGTAATTATAGTAGCTATCTTGCACAGTCCAGCTTTCTCCGAATTATAGTAAACACTTTCTCAATTTTCAGCTCCTTAGAGTTATAGTTAGTAATCTTCCAGCGTCCGGTTTCTTTAGAATTATAGTAAATATTGCTTCAATGTCCAGTTTCCTCGTAATTATAGTAGCTATCTTCCACAGTCAAGCTTTCTCCGAATTATAGTAGACACATTCTCAATTATCAGGTCCTTAGAGTTATAGTTAGTAATCTTCCAGCGTCCGGTTTCTTCAGAATTATAGTAAATATTCCTTCGGTGTCCACTTTCCTCGTAATTAGAGCAGGTATCTTCCAGAGTCCAGCTTCCTCCGAATTATAGTAGGTACTTTCCCAGCTTTCAGCTTTCTTCTAATTATAGTAGGTATCTGCCAGTGCCAGGCTCCCTCCGAATTATAGTAGGTACTTTCCAAACATCCAGCTTTCTTATAATTATAGTAGGTTCCTTCCAGTGCCAGGCTTCCTTCGAATTATAATAGGTACTTTCGCAACATCCGGCTTTCTCATAAGTATAGTGGTGTGAACCGAAATAAGAAAAAACTTATGATAATTTACAAAATGGCAGGACTTTGAATATTGAATATCCAAATTCTTGAATTTTTCCATGTTTAGCGTGTTGGAAGAAATACCATAAATTCTTTTTTCTTATCAATTTTGTTCAGACGATAACGGCACAAACACCGAAGATGTATGCCTTTGGAGTCAATCGGTCGACTAGGGGTTGAGATATCGTGTCAGCCATCTAATTGTAAGAAAATATTGTTTCGAGAAAAACGGATTTAAAGTTTCTCATACCAGTTATTTGAGAATGGTGCGCCGCCTTCTTTAACCATCTATCACTTCGTCAATGTCACGAATTCGAAAAAATCCTTGGACCTTTTTACTTTTGCAAATGTCTACTTTGATAAAATACCAAAAAAATCCATTTATTGAAAGATCTAGACTGGAGACCCCGGTAAATTTTCTCATACGAGCCATAAGAGAATGGTGCGCCGTTTTCTTTAACCATCTATAACTTTGTCAATTTCAGGAATTCGAAAAAATCCATGGACATGTTTACATGTACAACTGTCTACATTGACAAAATGCCAAAAAGTACAATTATACAAATTAGTACAATTATTCCACGTAATTATCCCTTTCCCATAGTCCTCACTCACGTTGTTTCTTTTGTTTATCCCATTCCCACCACATTCTGTTATTTTATTATATATAATATTCTATTTTATTTAATTTTATCTTATTATATTCTCTCGATATAAATATATTTGTTGATATATGTGTAGTATTTTCATTTTCATTTTCATTTTTTTTCCTTTACATTTTATTGTCATGCCTACCATAATTATTGGTTCTTTTCGATTTACACTAAAGGGCAATTTGACCGTTAAAAAGAATAAATAAATAAAAAAATCCATGATTTGAAAAATCTAGACTGGAAGACTCCCTTGTTAAATCCATGAAACTAAAACTATAAACTCATAAGCTGTCCACCTTCCCAACAGTAGAACTTGACATCGCACCAATGCTTTATAAATCCACGAGCGATTTGATTGCATCGGCATTCCACTTCCGACTCTCATCACGACTTCTCAAAATCTCGTTCCCTGGCGAATACCAGAGAAAACCAGCATAAGCCAAAGGTCATTCTACCGGAAAATAATCGCATGCTGCGAACTAGTTAGAAGGATCGACTTTGTCGTACGGTGGTCGGTAGTTTGCCCCTAAAATTAGCCACAGTGACATATTGAAGAGTGCGCCGGGCACGGGCGGGGTTACGGTGCCCCGTTGAAAGGCGTCCCCTCCCTATTAAGTACAAAAGCCGTGCCCTGGGAAAATCAACTGACGCGTAACTAAACGGTGTATCATTAATTCCGACGTGTATGTTTATATCGCCGCTGCTAAAGAGCGTGCAACGCGAGTTTGCACGGCCAATTTTCTACGGCGCCGACTCGAATGCGTTTCCGTTTTGGTGTCGTCTTCTACGGTGGACAATTCGTTCTCTCCCCTTTGAAGAGAGACTTATTTTTTTTTTCTGTATCATATAGAATATTGTAGAAGATTAATTTGACATTTGTAATAGTAGGATAATCAGAATCAAATCATCTTAGAATGTTTGTTAAAATTTGAGTTATTTAATTCTTCTAGAAACATAGGAATCAGAAACTATTCGAGGCAATCTTCTGTCCACAGTTCTTAAAAACGGCGAAACATCTGAGAACCTTTATTCAAAATTAGATTATTTATTAGGTTGGAAACTATGAAACGGGCGTTGAAAAAGAATAAAAAACAAAAAGCGCAATTTTTCACATTATTTATTATATTCAATCGAAATAACTTCCATTGGCATCTACGACTTTCTGCCAACGATTGGGCAAGTCATATATGCCTTTTTGAAAGAAATCTTTCTTTTCGAGTTAATAAAGAATTCAAAGTCTTTTATAATATCATTTCGGTTATTGTATTTCTTTTCTCTTAAAAATAATTCATAATTACGAAAAAGGTAATAATCGGTCGGTGAAATATCAGGTGAATATGGAGGATGTGGCAAAATTTCATATTGTAGAGAAGTTAATTTGTCAACAGTAATTGAAGCTTTATGTGGTCGTGCGTTATCATGCAGTAATATTGCGCCGTGCCGATTGAGCAATGCTGGTTGTTTTTTCATAAGTTTCTCATGTATGACATCAATTTCACGACAATAAGACACCGCTGTTATGGTTTCACCTGGTTGTAGGAAGGAATAATGGATCACTCCTTGGGCATTCCACCATATGGTAACCATAATTTTTTTTTTATGAAATTTCGGTTTCGGGGTGTGTCCTGGGAGTGTATTCTTATCTACCCATTTGCTTGATCGCTTTCGATTATCATGCAACATCCACTTTTCATCACAAGTGATGATTTGGTGTAAAAACGGCAATCGTGTATTGCGAAGCAACAAAGATGCGCACTTGCTCTTGCGGCCGATCATCTGCAGTTGCGCCAGTTCGTACGGCACACATGAGTCCAATTTCTTTACTTTATTTATTGTACGCAGATGTTTTAACACAGTCGTATGGCTAGTTCCTAGTTTAGACCCAAGTTCGCGAATAGTTGTGTGTGAATCGGATTCCACAGTCATCTTTAATTCCTCGTTATCAATATGGGCCGGTGGTCTTCCTCGAGGCTCGTTGGCGATATTCAAATTGCCAGAACGAAATTTTTGGAACCAATATCGAGCATTTTTTTCAGTAGTGGATCCATCTCCGAATGCGCGATTAATGTTTCTCGAAGCTTGAGCTGCGATATGATTCAATTTGAACTCGTACAAGAAAAGTAGATGTAAATCGCGTTTTGTTTCCATTTGGTATCGGAGAAAAATAATATAAAAATGGGATACAAACACGAAAAAATTTTACGAAATGAGTAAGAAGAATACCTTTAAACTTTATAAATAAAAATATCGAGCGCACGTTACAATGAACTTCTCTCAGTCGCAGCTGAGCACAGACTAAACCAAAAAGGCCCGTTTCATAGTTTCCAACCTAATAATTTGTCTGTGATAATAGATTTGAGGAGTCGAAGCAAGCAAATCTACCGTTAAATTCCTTCCCCAATCACTATCACCACGTTAAATCCTTCTATAAATCATCTTCTATTGCACAATCAGAACAACTATCCCATATGAGCCATTCACTCTGTCAAATTGATTAACTTCATAAAACCTAAAGTGGAGAAACGTGATGAAATAGTATACACTCCTTTTCAAAATTCCCTTCAAAATATAAATAGAAATAAGTATTGTAGAATATATAATCGCATGTAGCTTTCCTCTAACGAAGTATAAAATGAATAAGGTGGAATAGCCTTGGAATTAATTAGATTGACTTCTGAATTCAATTATTTATTATTTTATGGCCAAACAAACTTAGTCATTTATTGGTGTTAACCGTTATTATTACGAAAATTTAATCTAAACATAAAAAGTTAGGATTCAATCGAGTGCTTTGAGACTTAAATTTAAAAAAATTTAAAAAGTGGAGTTAATTATTTTCAATTGCACAATCAAAGCAGGAATCCCCTATGGTGATAGGCTAGAGAAATGAAAACAAGTAAATTCACCATCTAAATCTTCCACCGAATTTGAGTTCCACACTCAGAGTAACAATTATCTGCGACACTTAACTTCAGAAATGTAAACGAGCAAATCAACCAACCACGAATCTTCCTCCAAGCTACACAACCACCTTCAATTCTTTAAAAAATTTATTTTTAATTCCACAATTAGAGTAACAACCCCCTACAATAATTAACTTCGGAAATAAAGCCAGGCAAACCCATCGCACCAAACTTCAAAACCACCTCAAATCCTGTTAAAAATCGTCTAACATTCTGCAAACAGAATAACAACCATCCCCAATATCTGACTTAAGAAAGAAAACAAGAAATCCAAGCTCCGAAACCACCTTCAGTTCTTTAAACAAATCGTCTTAAATTCCACAATTAGAGCAACAATCGCCAATGGCAATAACCGATGACAAATATTTTAAAATTACAGTAACAATGATTGACTTCGGAAATAAAACCAAGCTCATCCATCATACCAAACCTCGAAACCACCTTGAACCCTTTTAAAAATCGTCTTAAATTCCATAATCAGTGCAACTCTCCCGAAATTGTAACCGCGGTATGAAATTCCTATTAATGTCATTGCGGTGCGCGGTAGACATTTAATTCCCGTAGTTTTTGTGATCCTTCCAATCGAATGCTACCATAAGGAGCGCATGTTTTATTGTACCACCGGCTGTCATGGTGGTCCTGCGACGAGACAAACAGGCTTTAGGCCACCAAGCCTATTTGGTACACGTGTCCTTGCACGTTGAATCTCTGCCGATCCTCCCCGGTTCTCGTTCTCCTCGTAGGAGAGGCTATCGTGACAAAAGGGCAGCACACTTCGGCACGTGAACGCCGGTGGGACGACTTCGGGGCTGCCGAAGTGCTAGAAAGCATGGGGAAGTTTTCTTCTCCCTTTTCATTCATCTCTCTTGTTATATTTCCCTCTTTGTTTACCGTTATCTGTTGAAATATGTGGAATTTTGAAGTGTCTTTGATGCTTGTAGTCGTGGAACAGAAGGTAAATGGATTTTTGGAATTAATTCTGTGTGGAGTTGCAATAGCGATATAGTACGTAGGAGATATTAATTTTAATTGTTGTGTTATCTAGTTGTACTTTGGTAATTAGATACTTGTAAAGTAGCATTGCAAGTTCTTGAAAGTAGGACACAATTTTCTCATTTTAGGTGAAAAATTCTCAGATGGGTTTTCACTACTTTGTTAAGATAATAATCTTTTATTCTTTTAATTATCCTTCTTCAATTTTCCATGGAAAAGGCAATGCTTTCAAGCCATCATCCTACGTTCTTAAATATATAACGCAGTTTCTTTCTTTTAGATGACAGATTTTAAAATTGGTTTCTTCTATCTAACACTAGGTTTACGGATGCCGTCAAATTGACGCGTTCTTACTTTTTTGATAAATATTTCTCAAATATATAGAGAAGAGGTACAGTAGATATTTCACGTGTATTTTACAATACAAAAATTACTTAACGAATTATCAGCTTTGCCGATTGATCCCTCTTTTTCTAAAGTCTTTATTTAAGATATTGCAGTGTAACAGATTTCAGCCCCGTAAACCTAGTGTTAATGAAAATAACAATCTTTTATTTTCAATGATATATTTTATCCTTCTTCAATTTGTAACAGAAGAGGCAATGCTTTCAAAGTACTATCGTAAGTTCTTAAAAGTACAGTTCAATTTTCTTTTTTTAGATGAAAGATTCTCAAGTTGCCTTCCTCTACTTAGCTAAGAAAATATTCTTCTATTTTAATGATATACTTCATTCTTCTTCAATTTTCCATAGAAGAAAAAATTCATTCGAACTATCATCCTAAGTTACTAAATGTATAAAGCACTTTTCTCCTTTTAGAGGAACGATTCTAAATTTGGTTTCCCCTATTTAATGAAAATAACAATCTTTTATTTTCAATGATATATTTTACCCTTCTTCAATTTGCAACAGAAGAGGCAATGCTTTCAAAGTACTATCGTAAGTTGTTAAATGTGCAGTTCAATTTTCTTCTTTTAGATGAAAGATTCTAAAATTGGTTTCTTCTACTTAATGAAAATAATAAGCTTTTATTTTTACTAAAGTATTTTATCATTCTTCAATTTTCCGTAGAAGAGACAATGCTTTCGAGTTTTCTTAAGTTCTTAAACGAATAATCCAGTTTTCTTCTTTTAGATCAGGGGTAGTCAACCAGGTCCCTATCGCCCAGTAGTGGGCGATTTAAGCTTTCATTGTGTGTTGAGTTTTGTCTAAAGTTACCTTCTTTTTTTTTATCAACGGCTATCACTCGAGTTGAGTTTGTTTCTTCTTTATCACATTAAACATCACTGGTATTTCGCAAGTTCCAACATTGTTGTCAAATTGAAACTTTTTCTATTAAAATCGCATCTTCACAAAGCAGAAACCTTTAAGGCACAAATAGATATATAGTCAGCAGGACTTTACCTTTTTAATGCCAATATTTAAATATGGAATGTATTAGACAATCCGTAAATCTGAGAATTTAAAAGTCATGAAATTTCATTGAATTCAATAGCGGCGGTTACCGATGACCCTATAGCGTTCAGCGTGTTAAATAATATAATAAATGCTACATATTTTTACTACATGTTCATTCAAAAATTACGAGTAGATTGCAATTGCGCTTAATTACGTTACTGTGGAATTGATGGTCAGTAAGAAAATTTGACTGCCAACAAAGATACAAATAGTAGTCGGTGAATGTACAAAGGTTGAGTATTGCTGTCTTATATGAAAGATTCTCAAGAAGGTCTTCACTACTTTCTTAAGATAATAATCCTTTATTTTTATATAATATTTTATCATTCGGTTTTCCATAGAAAAGACAATGTCTCTTTACAGCAATCTTTATCCTGTCCGCTCCTTCTTTTTCATGTTCCTTTTGACGTCGTTCTCCGACCTTTCTCCTTGTTCTCTCACCCTCCGCCCATCCCTTGCAGCTACACTTTTCCACCCTCTGCTCGTAGATTGGCCGCAATTCAGTGTCGCGTCGTTGCACACGGTTTGCGGCTGAAAACGTCAATTGCAATCGCTCCGCATATTTCATTTTTGGATCGCTACGTCACGTATTAACGCCAAAAGGGATTCTAAAGGTACTCTCTTCGTGGGTGCGCGAGGAAATGTTAATCGAAGCGGTAAAATTGAAAGCATAGCGTATTTTCGTGTATAGTAACTATCTTCCAGTGCCCAGATCCTCCGAATTATAGCAGACGCTTTCTCAACGTCCAGCTTTCTTATAATTATAGTAGGTATCTTCCAGTGCCAGGCTGCGTCCGAATTATAGCAGACAGTTTCTCAGTATCTAGATCTTGCAGAATTATAGTTAGTAGTCTTTCAGCGTCCAGTTTCTTTAGAATTATAGTAAATATTCCTTTAGTGTCCAGTTTCGTCGTAATTATGGTAAGTGTCTTCCAGAGTCCAGCTTCCTCCGAATTATAGTAGGTACTTTCTCAACTTCCAGCTTTCTTATAATTATAGTAAGTATCTTCCAGTGCCAGGCTGGCTCCGAATTATAGCAGACAGTTTCTCAGTATCTAGATCTTGCAGAATTATAGTTAGTAGTCTTTCAGCGTCCAGTTTCTTTAGAATTATAGTAAATATTCCTTTAGTGTCCAGTTTCGTCGTAATTATGGTAAGTGTCTTCCAGAGTCCAGCTTCCTCCGAATTATAGTAGGTACTTTCTCAACTTCCAGCTTTCTTATAATTATAGTAAGTATCTTCCAGTGCCAGGCTGGCTCCGAATTGTAGCAGACGCTTTCTCAGTATCTAGATCCCTCAGAATTATAGTTAGTAGTCTTCCAGCGTCCAGTTTCCTTAGAATTATAGTAAATAGTCCTTCAGTGTCCAGTTTCCTCATAATTATAGTACGTATCATCCAGAGTCCAACTTCCTCCGAATTATGGTAGGTACTTTCTCAACTGCCAGCTTTCTTATAAGTATAGTAGGTATCTTCCAGTGCCAGGCTGTCTCCGAATTATAGCAGACGCTTTCTCAGTATCTAGATCCTTCAGAACTATAGTTAGTAGTCTTCCAGCGTCCAGTTTCTTTAGAATTATAGTAAATATTCTTTCAGAGTCCACCTTCCTCTGAATTATAGTAGGTACTTTCTCAACTGCCAGCTTTCTTATAAGTATAGTAGGTATCTTCCAGTGCCAGGCTGCCTCCGAATTATAGCAGACGCTTTCTCAGTATCTAGATCCTTCAGAACTATAGTTAGTAGTCTTCCAGCGTCCAGTTTCTTTAGAATTATAGTAAATATTCTTTCAGTGTCCAGTTTCTTTAGAATTATAGTAAATATTCTTTCAGAGTCCACCTTCCTCTGAATTATAGTAGGTACTTTCTCAACTTCCAGCTTTCTTATAATTATAGTAGGTATCTTCCAGTGCCAGGTTGCCACCGAATTATAGCAGACAGTTTCTCAATATCCGGCTCGCTCAGAATTACAGTTAGCCAAAAGGGATTCTATAGATACTCTCTTCGAGGGTGCGCGAGGAAATGTTAATCGATGCTGTAAAATTGAAAGTATAGCCTATTTTTCAACAACTTTTCTAACTGAATCGTTGTTATTTCAGGAGAAGTCATATTAAATGTAATTCTCACAAACACTAGCCATACCGGAACTTTCTGTACACGTATTCTTATTGCGGCAAGACACTTGATCGGTTTTGAAATAACAATAATATTTGTACGAATGAAATGCAGAAGATCGTCAATTTATTATAGAAAACAATGCAGAAAATAACCTTTCGTTAAAAGTACAAGGAATTAGATGTTTTTACTGTATTGAATCGGTCATATGACCTCACATGCTACGGTTAGTGTCAAAAAGGATTGTGCATATGAAAAAATCCATTTTTTGAAAATTGGAGAGAAATTTCCACATATGCATTTGCATAAACATCCGCAATGTACTAATTAATGTCCATTCTTTGGACAACGCGGCTTCAACCAACAATTTAATCGTAACGTTACTGCATTTTATTTAACGTTGCCACTAATTAATTACTGTCCTCGATCTACCGCCACTAACAAAATTATTTCCGCAGGTCAAAACGTACCTGACTTTTCAACAAAAAGTCGCAGAACTGGCTGCAACAATTTCCGCTCTGGAACTGGAACTACCCCCTATAGAATTATCTATGGGAACAAGCACTAAACGACGATCTCTGGTGTTAAAATCGAAAGAGAATCCCATCGTTTCCTACAAGTAAAACATAAACGAATTTATCTAACTCTAAAAATAGCAAAGAAATGTAAAAATAAAAGGAATATAGTCAATTTTGCTAATTGCTTTTATGCTTACAATTTTAATGCCACTAAAAATAGCTCAACAATTTTAATAATAATTTTAATAGTGTTATACAGTAGTAGTGATAATAAAATACAATCTGCAGGCACAAAATGCTGACGCCAGTGACCATAGCCTGCCGTGACACAGTACAAAATCCCTCTTGCCTCGCCCTGGACCCTTCAAGGGACCACGTTTTGGTCGCATGCCCTGCTTTGGGCCAAGTTGTTGTGTTGGACAGAAAGTATAAGCTTTTACGAAGAATATATCATCAAGATATGATGGCACCGCAAGGAGTGGCTTTTCTGGAGGAAACCGAAGAAATTTTTGTAACAGGTTTCGTTTAATTTCATTTTTTGGGGGGGATTCTTAATTTTTATTAACTTCTTGGGAGGAGTATTTTAATCCCTTACCCTGCGATTTCATTTCTGACGATGTATGCCATGGTGAAACATAAACTTACAGAAATACAAAAAGTGGTTTCTGCTATATCGAAGACTTTGAAATAAGACTGATAATATAAAAGCAACTTTATGGCACCGCTTACCGTTAATTGTTGCAATTAGAGAATTTGTAGAAAATTTCAAATTCTTTTATTCCAATTTCGCCACCACGAGTCTTACTCGTTACTGTAGGGCAAGGAATTAATTGCTGGGATCTTTTGGAATATGAATTAAATAATAGCTGGGACTTTTCTAAATGCTATAAATACCTATAATTGGTTATAGTTATAATAGGAATATTAATTGGACGATCGCACACTGGGAAATGTTAAAAGTAGAATTCTAAATAATAGGGTTAACCTTGATTTGTAAGAAATATTTGTAACTTTTGCCTATTTAAATTCTGAGGGATTCTTAATTTTGGTCAATTTCTTGGGAATTGTATTTTATACCTGGAATTTTTTTGAGAGCCTTAAGCACTTATGATTGACTATAATTATAATCGGAATATTAATTAAACGATAGCACACTTGAAAATGCAAAAAATAGAAATCTGAATAATAGGGCTAACCTTGATCTGTAAGAATTTAATTACAAAGAATATTTGGGGCTTTCAAAAATTCAATTGAAAAATTAGAAAAATGATTTGGAAACATACAAATATATTCCCTGTTATCTTAAGGATGCATGGTGGACTAATAGTTCCTTAAAATTTTTAAATATTAGGAGTACAAATTAGTTTGGTCCGTTTTTTTGTGGTCAAAAATGCATTTATTTCAGTACAAAATGAATAAACAGATTAAACAAAGTATTGTCCATCGCTGGCTACTACATTTTCCCACCTCTCAGGCAATTTTCAAATTCCATCTGGAAAAAATGTCTCGTTTTTTGAGACGATCCAAGTTAGGAGCCAATTTTCGATTTCTGCGAAAGAAGTGAACCGGTGACCTGCCATATCGTGCTGCATCCGGCAGAACAACCAGTAATCAGAAGGAACAATGTCCGGCGAATGCGGCGGGTGCGGTAAAATATCCCATTTGAGCGTTTTTAAATATTTTTTTACGACTTTTGCGACATGAGGCCGAGCCGCCGAAATCGCCTTTCAACGTCTCTCGGTTTCAGTTCATAAGGCTCCCAATTGCCTTGCTTTTCAATCATTCCCATGGATTTCAATCGTACGGAAACTGCTTGTTGTATAACTCCAAATGATTCTGCAAGCTCCTCTTGTGATTGACTCGGATCTTCATGGAGTAAAGCCTCCAATTCGTTGTCTTCGAATGTTTTTGGCTGTCCAGAGCGAGGCTTGTTTTCAACGCTGAAATCACCATTCTTGAAACGTCGAAACCATTCCCTACATGATTTATCAGTTGGAGTATTGTCACTATAAACTTCCACAAGCATTCGATGCGCTTCAGCTGCACTTTTCTTCCAATTAAAGCAGAAAACTAAAACCTCCCGCAAATTCTGCTTAGTTAACACGAAATTTGACATATTCAATACAGTAAAAAACAAGGTTTTTGTATGAAACTCCAAGCGATATAAACTGAATATTATTGACAGATGTCTAACCTCTCTGAAACAATTGAAATCAGCTGTCACTATGAAACATTCATAACACATTGCGTACGGCGCTCTTTGCGATTTGTGTATCCAATTATTTCGTATTCTTTCGGAAATTCGACATACATTTATTTCGCTAAGAATTTGTCATAGGAATATCAAAGGCTACGTTGCCATAGTAAAAATCAATTTATTCTTAATTTCTTGAGTCGTCGATATATACGTACATATAAAAAAATGACAAACGAGATATCTCGTAAGCCGCGACGGTCGGTTTGCTATATACGAGATATCTCGTCACCCGTACGCAATGTGATAACAGCCAGAGCTATTTTTTGAAAACGGACTGAACTAATTTGTACTCCTGATAATATTCAACATTTCCTTTATTTCTAAATCTGCAAAATTGTAAAGTACAATTTCGAAAAGCACCTATTTTACTCGAATTTTCAAAGAGATAAAATAAAGTACCATTTTTTGTTTTCTCTCAGACAAATGGAAACATTGCATCGTAGTATTCAATCGCAGAGGCGAATTCCAGCGTAGCTTTTGCACTAAAGGCTCCGGAAGCTCGCAGCTTCGTTCGCCGGAAGGACTAGCCTTCGATCCGACCGGAAATCAGCTTTATATCGCCGACACTGGAAACGATAGAGTGCTGATACTTACGAAAAATGGCGAACATTTGGGAAGCATTGGTCCGAGGAAGCAATATTCAACGAGGACTGGCAAAACTACTCGGATAATCGTCAATGAACTGAATCAGCCGACGGATGTTGCAGTTTCGTCTACCTGTGTTATCGTTGCCGACTGCGGAAACCATAAAATTAAGGTAACTAAATTTCTACTTGTTCCTTCAGCATTGAGTGTTCCTTTAATAGCTTTAAATTATGCAAAAAGAAAAAATAGTAGTTCAGGGGAAGAAGTTTCGCCAGTCGTGAAAAATGCGAAAGAGAAATGTTTGTGAGTCGAAGGAATTGTAAAGCAGAAATTTCTACGAGTCGGAGAAAGTGCAAAGTAGAAATCCTTACGAGTCAAAGATATTGCAAAGTTGGGATTTTTACAAGTCGAAGAAAGTGCAAAGTAGAAATCTTTACGGGTCAAAGATATTGCAAAGTTGGGATTTTTACAAGCCGAAAAAATTGCAAAGTAGAAATCTTCACGAGTCAAAGTTATTGCAAAGTTGGGATTTTTACAAGTCGAAGAAAGTGCAAAGTAGAAATCTTTACGAGTCAAAGATATTGCAAAGTTCGGATTTTTACGAGCCGAAAAAATTGCAAAGTAGAAATCTTCACGAGTCAAAGTTATTGCAAAGTTGGGATTTTTACAAGTCGAAGAAAGTGCAAAGTAGAAATCTTTACGGGTCAAAGATATTGCAAAGTTGGGATTTTTACAAGCCGAAAAAATTGCAAAGTAGAAATCTTCACGAGTCAAAGTTATTGCAAAGTTGGGATTTTTACAAGTCGAAGAAAGTGCAAAGTAGAAATCTTTACGAGTCAAAGATATTGCAAAGTTCGGATTTTTACGAGCCGAAAAAATTGCAAAGTAGAAATCTTCACGAGTCAAAGTTATTGCAAAGTTGGGATTTTTACAAGTCGAAGAAAGTGCAAAGTAGAAATCTTTAGGATTTTTATAAGTTGAGGAAAGTGCAATACTAAAATTTTGACAAATCGAAGAAAGTGCAAGGTAGAAAATAGAATTCGAAAAAATTGTTTCTGAGAAATTTATACAAGTAGAAAGAATTGCGAAGTGGATACTTCAACGAGTCAAAGAAATTGTTAAAATAACCGAAAATAAAATTCCAAAATGTGTCTAACAAATATACATCGCATATTTTATGAATTGCACCTTTGCTGTTTAAAGATCTTCGGCCACGATGGGGAAATTCTACGAAGTTATGGCAGCCTTGGAGCTCTCCGAGGATTCTTCAAGTCTGTGACGAAATTAAAATGATCATTTTTCTTATCTCAATTATTTTATCTGCAAATTGTGAAAGTTTAAAATGTACAAAAATGAGGAATAAATTTGCATACAGGTCACCGCAAGTTGTTTGCGTCGACAAAGAAGGAAACGTGATCGTCGGCGACGCCGGAAATGGAAGGGTGCAGATATTTTCTGCGGATGGTGAACTCCTGCGAATTCTGGGAGAAAAAGGAAGCAAAGGCCGGCAATTTCAATGGGTTTCCGGTGTCTTGGTTAAAGATAATTGCAGTGTACTTGTCGCCGACAGTAAAAACAATACGATTCAATTGTTTTAAGATCTTACGGTGAGACTAATTTAGATTAAATATTAAAGTTCCAACAGCTTGAAATGCTCATGGTTTCTCGATTGCATTGAATATTACGAGCGTTTAATACTCAAGAATTCTTAATGTTCGTGAAATAAATGTAAATTGTAACGTGAATTAAATATTGTGGTAAGTTTATATGATTTTGTAAAGATTGTACTGTGTTAGAATTATGCGTGAATATTTATAACAATCGGAAATATGTAATTTTTTAGAATTCACTGTAAAACACCTTACAATGATTGCTTACGTAAGAATACTTGAACGTTTGTACTTGTTTATAATTTTGCAAGCTGAAATTGAATCTATTAGCAAGCTCCGATGAACAGGAATTTGCAAAGAGAGAATTAAAACAATAGATTAATTGTTAATGCACAATTATCATATTACGAGTACAGAACAGAGTGTGCTCTGAAATAGATTTTCAATTGCAGGGAAGATTAAATGATAATTTACTGCTGTTCAAACTACTGAAATTAGCAAGCTCCGATGTACCGGAATTGTAAAAAGAGAATTAAAATAAAAGAAGTAATTATTAAAGCACAGTTATAATATTATAACTATGGAAGGCAGTAGTTGGAAAAATAGTGAAAAATCGATACGGAGGGATGCAAAAGAAATTTTAAATCAAAATGGAAAGTAAATCGTACACGTATACCAGTGTTTCCCAAACTTTCGTCATAGTGGAACACTCCTTAAATTCTAAAATTTTACAGAACACTGGAGTAAATTTGGTTTATTCTAGTCTAATCCTGGAGTACATAGGTAAATAAATAAAAACGGACAATGTTTCGTTGCTCTGTAATGTCACTTTCTTATTGTTCGCGGAACATTTAATAACTCTTTGCGGAACACAGTTTGGGAATCTGCAGTTTCCTGTACTTCAACTATTAGTCGCATTGTTAACACTAGAACTACCGGCGTTAAATCTATCATATTTCAATATATTAAATAAGTACTTTGAAAAAGGAGGAATCAAGAGCCGGAAAAGATGATCGATTCGGCGATTTTTCTTTTTTGAGATGGACGAAGAATATTTATTCTATGACTCTTCTATAAACTTGGAGAATTTTTGAAAAAAGTTGTGTACCAGTCATTTTGACTGGTTTGGCAGTTCTAGTGTTAAACCCCACAGCTGTCTATCAAGTACCAAGTAAAAAAAACTACGGCAACCAAAAATACACATAAAGATTCTCACCGAGAAAAATGTTGAAGAAAATAAGAAACTAAAGGGACATTCAAGTCCGCAAAATCCTAACAGACCTCCCAAAACCTAAAACTTCAGCGAGAAAGCTCCGCGATCTAACAAGTGTCCTATCAATTAAAAACTTCCCACTCAAAGATCCAACCGAAAACCCCAAGTTTACTTTTCCCAAACCACAGAACCGCAGAACAAACATATCCTAACGTCGGATGCCGTCGGTCCAGCTAAGCATATTTGACCAATAAATAATTTAGCAAACAAATTGATCCCCCGGGACTATAAACAGATACTTAAAGGCACGCGCTGCTTCCTGGCCCCATGGCGGGACATTAAAAGACCACTCTGCCTATGGGACGGTGTACGTTGGTTTTGAGACAAGAATTAATCGGCGAAACGAGAACCCCTACTGTGAGAACCGAAGTGGGGCCCCCGGCGTGAAATCTCTATTATTGAGGGGTTGGAATGGTACCCCATGTTCCATGTGTGGACACACGTGGATGAGTCGACAATGTGTGAGTGTGTGCTCCGGCGTGTGGAGGAACTGGTGCTGACAGGGGGTTCGATTCTCGGCCCCCATGGAATAATGTAATCGTGAATTAAATGTTTGATCGGGTATCCGCGATTCTGTGGTGTTCAGATGGAGAACGTGAAATGGATTAGAGAAATTTGGATGGTTAGGTAATGGGGTAATGAGCTTAGAAGAAGAAGAGTTCATCGCCTTTAGGCGAAGAAAGTGGAATGGATTAGAGCGGTGTTTTCCAAACTTTCGTAATTGTGGAACACTTCGTAAATTTTAAATTTTGTAAGGAACACTGGAGTACATTTGGTTTATTCTAGTCTGAAACTAGTGGAAATAGGTAAATGGATAAAAACAGACAATGTTTCGTTACTCTCTAATGGGAATTTCATAATTGTTCGTGGAACATTTAATAACTGTTTGCAAAACACAGTTTGAGGAACGCTGGATTAGAGAAAATTAGGTGGTCGGGTAATGGAGTTATGGGTTTGAGGCAAGAAGAAGAACAAGAAGAAGACTTCCATGGAGAAGGAGAAGAAGAGTTTATTGCGTTTAAACACGAAGAATAGGAAAGCTTAGAAACTTTGAGCTGGTTAGATAATGAGGTGATGGGACTACGAATTTAAAAGGAGAAGGAGAAGAAGATGAGTCCATCGCGTTTGGGCAGACAAAATAAAATAAAATAGAGAAGTGTAGGTGGATGAGTAATGAGGTAATAGAGTTTAGTAAAGAAGGAGAAGAAGAAGGAGGAAAAAAAGATGGAGGAGAAGAAGAAAAAGAAAAAGATGAAGAAGTCTCCACGGCGTTTAGGCAGAGAAAGTGGAACTGGTTTTAGAGAGGACTCAGATGGTTAGTTATTGGGTAATCAAGCAACAAGTTTGAGAGAAGAAGAAGAAGAAAATTCTATAGCGTGTATGCAGTAATAACAGAATGTTCATCGCATTTAGGCAGACAAAGTAAAATAGAATAGAGAAGTTTTGGTCGATGAGTAATGAGGTAATAGATTTTAAAAAAGAAGAAGAAGAAGATGAAGAAGATGGAGAAGAAGGAGAAGACTCCATGTCGTTTAGACAAACAAAGTGGAATGGATTTTAGAGTGGATTTTAAAGTGGGCTCAGCTGAAGATCAGAAGTTTGAGGGAAAAACACGAAGATTCTGCAGTCTTTAAGCAGAACAAATCGAACATATTAGAGAAATTAGCATTGCTGATCGCTGCATAATAGTATAAAAGGTTTGGGAGGAGAAGAAGAAGATGCTGTGGAGTTTTAGCAAGGAAAACAAAAATGATTGGTTACTCAGTGAAAAATGGGATAACAGGATGAAAAAGAAAAAATTCGACGACGTTTCTTTGCAAAAGAATTGAATATTTTATTTTATTTATATTACCCAGAACATTTACCAGGGGGAATTCATTTTCGAGTATTTTCACATAGAACCAAGAAGCGATTCGCTACAGAAATACCGATCACAATCTCCCAGCATCCTCCCCATCCGTAACGTGACAAATTGAGATAAATAATCGTTTGTGGGGACACAATGCTCTCTTGAAATTTGTCACGGCGACACTCGAAACGGCACGCTCCTGGGGCACTTGCGAACCGATACTCTTAAAACAAACACTGCTATCCTATCTGTTTTCGTATATTTGCCTTTAGAACATGATACCGTACGATGTTATCGCTGCGATTATTATCAAACCGTTGCCTTGTGATTTGTTTAATGATCGAGTGCACCAGAGTTAATTTTCTTCACCGAAGGGTGTTTAGAGGTGAAGGGACAATGTTTTATTGTGTACTACAAAGACAGTAGATTCTGTATGAAAAAAAGAAATATAATAATATTAATCCTTTCACCACTACGGGAACATATGTTTATTTTCCATCAAATATTTTATTTTCCATCAAATATTTCATTTTGAGAATATATTGTCCGAGTTAACTTCACTGTTGGGATTTATACGTCCCATGTCACTATTTTCTTCTGCCAGAGGAAGTTTTGGGAATAAGAGTTATTTTATTGACTTTAATTATTTCATGATTGTAAGACTCTGCGCCAGCAAAACACCAAGTAGGGGAGAGTTGCCAAATGCGTACTGGCCACCTAAATCGTACCAGCTCTTTTATTTAAAAATTAATGCATTTTGATGGCTCCTGGTGGTAAAGATATGAACTTTTATTTATGTCAATAAAGTAGGACCAAAAAGTCATTCGCATGAAGTGTTGTTTTGTGAATGGCAGAAGCAAAAAGAAATCAGGTAAGTCTGATGTTAATTTTAAACGATTTTAATCGGCTGAATTTAATATAAATCTACAGTTTCTGACGTAGTCTTATATATTTTTGAAAACTAGCTATGCTATATTATTTATTTGTATTTAGTTTATAAAACATGCATGTTTTAAAGTTAGCTTCAATTATTTGGCGGGACGTCTTTTTCCTAAATCGTACCTCACTGTGGTTTCCTAAATCGTACCAGGACTCAAACAAAGAAAAATTGATTTCATGCCTTCAACCAACACCGCTGCTCCAGTTCTCATGGAAGTGGAGAATGAAAACGATTGGTTCTGATTTCTTTGCAATAATTCTTATTTAGAAAACATGATCCAATGCTTAAAGCACCCAAAGTGGGTACATGAAGCTTGTGGAGGAGTTTCGAAAGAAGGCAATATTTATTATTGTCCTAATTGTATTTCAGTTAAGTAGTGTAATATTACATTTTCTTTTTATGTTGTTTTGTACATTAAACTTAAATTAAACTCAAAATACAGTTTCTCTTATGATTTTTTCATATCTTTTTAATCCAACACATGAGGTACGATTTTGGAAACCGGCTGGTACCATTTAAGATGCCGGTTGCCTAAATCATACTGTTTGCATGATCTTATAAAAGTGTTCTTATCACAATGATCTATCAATAAATATTTAAAAAATCATAATAAACTGCAACTTCGATAGTTAATGCATAGATGCAAAACATAATATTTGCTAAAATTCCTACTAAAGAATTTGTAAACTGCCTTCGAAATTAAGTGGTACGCATTTGGCCACTCTCCCCTACATTTTCAAGGCTATCGTCAAGGACATTTTCTCCAGTGAGGCAGGAAGATGGTCCTCGCCCCTCTTATGGGGAAACAAGGCCCTTAAAAGACCCCATCGACGAAGGGAGGAAGGCGTTGTATATATATACGACGTCAAGGACCCTCCGGGGTTAATTCTTACCGGTCACCTCTCATTAAAACTTCTGGATCACTTCTTGTTCACATCTTGAGTTCACTTCATCTTTACTTCTTGGTCACTTCTCATTAAGTACACCAAAATAGTGTGATGAGAGGTTTGGACATGTGATTAGAATTCCAAAGGCGGATAGTTTTGATATAACATCCTTCAATATGTTTAAAATATTTAAGAAAACCGATAACTGGACGGAAAATAAGCAATGTACGAGGTCTGTTCAGAAAATTGGATCTCTCACATTAGATCGCGACTGCCGTGCTTTCTTGGGGCGTGTTTTGTGCAAAAAATCAGATGACTGTTCTCCCCCACCCTCCTTACTCGCCAGACCTGGGTCCTTGTGGATTTTTGTTGTTCCCAAATTAAAATCTGTGCTGAAAGGACGCCGTTTTCAGTCTGTAGATGACATGAAATTAAAATCGTCGCAAACCTTAAAGGACATTTCAAATGAAACGCCGCTGCGAAATGTGTGTAATTAGAGGAGTCGAGTATTTTGAAGGGGACAAGGACCAATAATCTGTAAAATTAAAAATAAAGTTTCTTTAAAAAAAGTTCGGTATTTTTCTGAACAGACCTCCTATGTCCTGCTTAGGTTGCAGTCTCTTTGGAGTATACTTTGCAGAAATATTTGAAATGAGTCGGTATCCGACAAACATTTGTAACACTATTTAACTTTACCACGACGCAAAAGAATTTGAAAAACGTGGAGATTACTGCAATTAACTTCTAAGCTTGAAGTAATTAACGCTAGATCTACGGCCGCTAATTCAGGTATACTTAAATATATTAAATAAGTACTTTGAAGGAAGATGGATCAAGCGGCAAAAAATACGATCAATTAAGAAATTTGTGTATTATAAGATACACGTGAAATATCAATCGTGTACTGCTTCTCTATAAGTTTAAGAAATATTTTTAAAAACGTAAGAACCCGTCAATTTGACTGCCGTAGATCTACTGTTAAAGCCGAAGAACTACAAAAGAAAGAAAAGAAGATCCGCATTCGATACCTTCATCTTCAGAACTCATTAAAATCCTTCTTCCTGATTTCTATGAAAGTAAACAATTAGTAAACAATCCAGAAAAAAATCCTAAACCAAGTACATCGACAACGTCAATTTCAATTTCCCTCTACCTCCCAAGAATTCCCTTAATCCCCGATATATTCCATTCATCCGATCCTCCAACTGATACCATCGAAATATGCAAATCATTCGTGAATCCTAGCCGATATTAAATCCAAAGGGTGAAGATAGAAGTACATCGATGTTCTCATATGCCGAGAGAGAGAGAGAGAGAGAACATAATCCCAATTATGCGTGTACAACGCCATCGAAACCGGTCGTCGATAATAATTCGCCAACGGAAGCTCCTCTCGAAGGCTCGTTCGCCGAGGAACGTGGATGGAGTTTTCCATGGGTGGTAGAATACGACAAAACTTTATCGGTTTGCCAGCTACAACCCCAGCCGACACCGGCGTATTGTGATCGTATTAACACCTTGCATAATTGCATCCACACCGACGCCGGCGCGTTTCTCATTGTGCTAAACACACCTCATTTGAATATTGGCCCATTCATGGCGATGGGAAGAGCAATTGATGATTAAAGGGAGCTGAACTTCAACGGGGATAGCTTCTTCACCAGGAGAGGGTGTTTTCTCAGGCTGTCAGATCTTTTAGTGATCTTCGTTTGCGTTTGTGGGGTTATTGGATGGTGTTTGAACCGTTTGAGGCGGTAGGAGAGAAAATTGAAGTGGTACCTTGGTCGCTTTTCTGTATTTTTAATTTCTGAGATTCCTTTCTTATTGGGGGAGGTAGTTTATCAGATTGTCAGACTTTTGTTAATCTTCGTTAGCGTTTGTGGGGCTGTGAGATGGTGTTTGAGCCGTTTGAGGCGGTAGGAGAAAAAATTGAAGTGGTAGCTTGGTTGTTGTTCTGTACTTTTAGTTTCTGAGATTCCCTTTTTATTGGCGGAGGTAGTTTATCAAGTTTTCAGACTTTTGGAAATCTTCGTTTGTGTTTGTGGGATTGTGGCAAGGTGTTTGAGGAGTTTCAGACGACAGAAGAAAGGAGGAACTAGTAAGGTGATTCATTCTTTACATTTTTCGTTTCTGGGATTCCTTTCTTGTTGGAGGAGATTGTTTTTCAGTTTGTCTGGCAAAAGTTCACCAAAAGGTGATCTTTGTTTAGTTTTGCAGAATTGTGAGAAGGTATATGAGAAGTTTGAGACGATAGAAGAGAGGATAGAATTAATAACTTAGTGGCTTCTTTGTATTTTTGTTTCTGAGATTCCTTTCTTATTTGGGGAGATAGATGTTCAGGTTTTCAGACTTTTGGTAATCTTCGTTTGTGCTTGTGGGATCGTGGGGAGTTATTTGAAGAGTTTAAGGCTCTAGAAGAAAAGGTGGAAATTGTAACTTTGTCGCTTCTTTGTATTTTTGTTTCTGACATTCCTTCCTTATTTAGGGACATAGATTTTCAAGTCTTCAAACTGTTGGTAATCTTCGTTTGTGTTTGAGAGATTGTTGGAAAGTTTTTGAAGAGTTAGAGGAGATAGAAAATAGGACAGAAGTGTTAATTTCATTGTTTCTTTGTGCTTTTAATTTTTGGAATTAATTTTAATTAACAGGGGCAGTTTTTAAAAGTTGTTGGATTTTTTAGCGGTCTTCCTTTGGTTTTGAGTGCTTATGGAAAGAAATTGGAAAAGTTTGAGATGATTCAGATGCTGGAAATGGGCATTCCAGTGTAGAAAATGATGGCGTCGGCAACTGAGTTGTTTGTTTTATATTTCTTATTTCTGAAATACCATTTCTTTTGCTGTCGTATCATATCTCGTCATCCAGAAATTTTCATTTGGACTTATGAGAAGATGTTTCGAGGTAGATCACAAACCGAATGCTTCGAAAATTAATAAAGCAACGAAAGTATTTTAATATCCAAATAGAATAATTTCTGAGACTAATTCACACAAAATTCATCCCATCTACCAGAACAAAGTGATCCCCGTCGTCTGATCACCAACGTCAACACGAAAATGAAAATACAGTACATGAAAATTTCTATTTCCACCATTCTTAAATCCACAAAACAAACCCATGCCTATATAATTCTCCCAACCGCAAAAACATCTAATCTCTCAACCACGAATCTCTTCCCTCAGCAAAATCCATAAACCTCAACCTCCACCACCCAAAACACTCCACAAAAAATGAAGGAACACCGCCCAAAGAAAGCCGCCACGTCGAAAAGTATTTCACATCGTTTGTCCATCCAGAAGCACACTGAAACTACCACCCTCACCCCATAAAATAATTCCATCCGCCAGAGAGAACCCTACGCGGGGATGGAAAACGCTGAAAATAAAATTTCTCCCCGGCTGTAACAATGAACCGCAGGATTTCCACGGATAAGCTATGGCTATTAAACTCTCCACCAATCCTGAGACTCTTCGAAACTTGCAGATCAACGATTGGACGTGGTCTCCGCCCAGGGGTTGTATCGATCATCCCCTTCATGCGCGACTAGCAGCCCCTATATAAACCAGCGTCCCCAGGGACTCCGCTGATAGTCCAAATCTGTCCAACGTGAAGTAGAAACCTTCCCTTAATCCCTTCTACACCCTTCAGTGATTATATAAGGTCAGAAATTTAGCAAAATTCATGGAAGTCAATTAGGGGTGTAGGAAAAGAGTTTCGGGTGGGTTTTGAGGAGTTGTTTGAAAAGAGGGATATTGTTTGAAGGAGGGAATCGTTAAGGGGGTGGTTTTGAGGTGTAGCTCAGTCGAGGAGGAGGGTTTGTGAGTGAAGGTGTTGTTCCTTGGGGGTTGTTAGAGGTCGAGGGCGAATGAGAGAGTGAAATCGGCATGGCGAGTCATCCTAATTACGAGTACGAGGACCGAGGGCAGAGAATCCGACATAGGGTTGGTACAACGTCGAGGGCTGCTGATTCTACTGTGGCTTGCACCAGGTAATTGTCCTGTTTTTTTTTAATTACTTTTTAAAGCGTCATTTTCTGGTGTTTTATTGTGGTTTCCTGATTTCTTCGCAATTGGAACACTGGTATCATTACTGTTTTGCGTCTGTTAAGTATTAATGCCTTTGTTACTGTGTTAATTATTATTTATTAGTAAATTTATTAATGTTGAATGTGACCTGCCGCAGTCAAAGAATAAAGTTAGTAGAGCTATTTGATAATTTTTTGTGGAAGAATAAGTTGTTACTGTGCGTAGGAAACTGATTTCTTGTGAAAAATAAAAGTGCGAATAATTCTGGAGAACCCCTCGATGTCTCATTTTAATGAAATATCTTCTCGATAAGTCAAAAATTATTTTCTTCGGAATTATATTACCTACTTTTTCTGAAATATGTTAAATCATTTCGATATATTGAACAATTCATAATATAATCAAAATTTTCTTCAGTAATATCGAGTTTTAAAAATTCTTTAATATTTCAGATTTCATATTTAATAGCTGTAATCATTTTGCCTCAGACTTACAATTTTATATGGCTGTAAAACGGTCTAGAAAATACTTTTTTACTGTCTTGCAATAATTTGTCAAATGTTACGTCCAATTAAGAAAAGAGGGTTGAAAACAATTTAGATATTTCGCGCGAAAAAAATTAATTTGACTAACGAACAATAATTCAATGAGGATTCTCAGTCGGCCCGAGTTCAAATCCTTCTGTCACCTTTAGGATATTTTCCTAAATTATTATTTAACCTTCATCCACTCCTTAAAAAAAATCACAACAAAGTTCCTACGGTTTTTTCCGACTCGTTGTCTATTTTCTATTAAAAAAAAAACAGAATTTTGTTGATTTTCCTTTATAATAATTTCATTGAGCATACTATATATTCACGGTGTACAATTTGCCTTAGATTGGATGAAATTAAATTTCGATTGACGTAAAAAAAGACCTCAGGGACGAATGAAGGTTAATTCATCATAGCCTCTATGATTTCCACCCACCTGAGACAGTGATTCCTAAGCCAGGGATGACAAATCCTCTCGATTGACTAGGTCATTTTTGACCCCTCAGTTTACAAAAAAAGTGGGTCACAAATTTACTTACCATATTATGTAAAATTCCTAAACTGACCTACACGAAATGACCGTAGCAGTTAAAGTCGAGAAAATACAAAGAAAATCAAGATTCAACGAATGACAAATGATAGAGAAATTCCTAACCTCTTTTAGTCTACCGTCCCTTTTTCAGAAAAAAACACACCGACTCCCATTCTTGAAATCAATAATGTAATGTATAGTTTTCCAAGTTTTTTGGGTCATAGCCCACTTTTTCAATCAGTGATTCGATGACGTCCCTCTTAATTGAAGTATACTATATTATATATTGAAAAGCAAGAGCATATTTTAAACTTTGTATTAGTGCGTATATCGACGCCGGGTACGCAACCGTTCTACGTTTAATTTGCGATGCTCCAGTACTCCGAGGGTTAAAATACATTTAAAACTATTGGTTGAAACATGCGTTCAATGATTTTTAGTGTCAACGCGTTGATTGCCAACTACGAGATAACTCACAGAAAGATTATTAACTCCTTGCCGTACAATAACGAGTGGTACTCGTAACGGGATAAATTGAATAGACAATTTTGAAGTTTTCCAAAAACTATTAACTGAAATACATCAGTGGGTCCCGATACGATAAAATTACTTCTGTGTTATTAACCTGTTAACCGGGGAATTAACTTTTGTTCAACTCGTTTCAAACTGGAGACTTTTTTCTTCGCAGTGAGAAATAATATTATCGCACCTAAAGTACCACGCTAGAATTTAATGGAAAAGAATAACGTAAAACGTAATGCGTTCAACATACCATATTTAAAAATTGCCACGACGAAAAACATCGTCATACGCATTAGAGTTGTCTTCCTGGTATGACGAAATATTACGTCCTACCCGGTTAACAGGTTAACATTGCGTTAAGTTATATCTATATCAGGAAACAGGGATAGATTGTTACTTCAGAAATTAATTCTGAATTATCGCGCATCCAGTCACGAAAGAAATCGTACGGCAAGGTGTTAATAAATGAACAGAAAATATAGTTATACAAAATTTATTCAAAATCAACTACGAGATAATTCGTAAGATCTTTTTTTAGAAAAACCCATTCTCTATGCTTCTTGACGATTACTACGTACTGTACTCAGAGTTTTTAATAATATAATATGATTAAATTAAATTGGCTTTATAGACCGGAGTCCTGAAAATTAACGTGGCAGTCAACCTGTTAATGAAACTTTTCGGCGCATTCTTGCGAGTATTGGCCATGGGGGCAGCGATTGGCCCTCAATGTCCCCTAAATTTACCTTGGACCAAAAAAAAACCCTTAGATCTCTTCAACTCCCACCGATGGGCGGTAGCGCCCCCGTTAGGAAGCTATAAAGTAGATTAACCAGTCAAGTGGTGCATTTTCCATGCGCAGGCGCTTATTTAATATGCCCCGGGGCATATGCTACTTAACACTTTATCTAGCGCTCATTCTTCTGAACATTATGCACGAATGTATGTACCTGCACTCAAACTTGTTTTGTGCGGTCTTTTTTTGTGCGATTTGTCTTGTGCGATTTTTTTTGTGCGGTATATGAAAATTTCAATCAAATTGGAACATAATTGGCGAAGTTATCAACAAATAAGTGCAATGTACGTTTGTTTGGCCATATTTTTCGATTTTTAATATGTAGTTCATCACATTACATAAGTATTGTATTGTATGTTACTGAACTCTATACATATCCTGAAGTGACGAAAGCGATTTTGTGCCAGTTTACCACAAGAAAGTTCGCGTATTGTTAGACTACGAAGGATAATGGTTATACGTTTTGAAAAGTTTTGTATGTGTAAAATAAGTAAATATTTAAATAAAATATATAAAAATGTTCGCATGTGTATTTTCTAAATCAGATTCCAAGTAGCTACCAAGCCTCGTGTCTTGATTTTGTTTAAAAAAACAATTCCTAGTTATTTCGTTAAGCTTTGAGTTATTTTCTACGTGAGACTTTTTTTATGCGGTCCCTATTCACCGCACAAACAGAAATACTTTTTAATTTTGTTGCGAAAACTATCTCTTATAGTTACTCCTGAAGTTTTGTGCGATTTTTTTATGCGGTCCCTCTCCACCGCACAAAAACAGGTTTGAGTGTACTTGCAAAGCTCCATAACATTACAATTAAAATGTGAAGAAATACTCATTATGTCGTTTTAATTTCAGTTGTTCCGAGGCAACGTAACTTTATTTTATTATCATCTGTAATAACAGATTAATAGACTGTCGGCCAATGAGTATTGATAAACAGAAAGCCTATTAATAGGCTTCCGGTAGATGAAGTGTTAAAAACTAACATATTTTGTACACTAAACCAGGGATTCCCAAGCTTTCGTCATCGTGGAACACTTCTTAAGTTCTAAGTAAGGAACACTGTCGTTTTGGTCTATTCTAGTCTAAAACTGAAGTAAACAGTTAAATAGATAAAAACAGACAATGTTTCGCTGCTCTCTAATGTCAGTTTCATAATGGTTCGTGGAACATTTATGTAATAACTGTTTGCGGAACGCCAATGTTCCGCGGGACACAGTTTGGGAAACGTTGCTTTAAACCATCATCAACCCTTTGTGCTCCGAATTATTTTACTAATTTTTCGTCGGACAAGCAAATATAGTCTCCGAAAATTGTCTCTCGTTGATTATTCATTTTTACTTAATACTACAAACGATTGTAGGTACCGCGGGATATTTATGTTAAGATTCAAAATTATTGTTCATTTCGAAAAGTCGTTAATTATTAGATGAAACATTAAGTGCCATAGAAAACTCTGTCGAGTGTAGCTCGACATAGCAGTGCAAAGGGTTAATGACTCGTGTTACTTGAAACAGAGCTTGAAATATTAGGATGGTTGATTTGAAATTCGAAAACACCAAATCTTATCCACTGCGTTAAGTCGACCGCATGACTTGTAAAGTGAGGGACCAGAAAGAAGGCACTTCGGGCGGAAGGGGAGATTGCTATCGCACCGCCTATCCCCGCCATGTCGGTCCTGGAAACCTGAGATTGACGAATGACAACCGAAAATAAAACACTCCTTTCGTCGTTCACATGACGACGCAACGAATGTGCGGGTCTCTCTTGCCAATAGCGCGTCGAAATCGAAAATGCGTGAGGGAGAGGAATGTCCCTATCCGTCGGGCGAATCAGGGCAAAGTACCCCTTAACCGTTTGGCTGCTGATGTATTTTTTCAGACATATGCCAAAACTGCGGCACTAATTGCGCGTGTATGGGAAAAAATGTAGAACACTTTTCATACAATAAACTCACTTGTATTGCTTTGCAACAACAAAAATTAAAAAATACCAATTGTTTACATAAATTTGTTTTAATTAATTTTGTGAATAAATTGGTAATAAGCACTTATAATTCTGTCAAATTAACACAAATAATTTCTTATAATTATTCTTATATTTTTTCACTGGACGCACAAATTCTAGTGTTTTGGAGCAGCATTATTACGCTCTCCGCGGTCTCGGCATAAAAAAAACAGGAGCGCTATCGCGCTCTTCGCATTTTTGGCGTAACATAAGAAGAGCGCGATAACGCTCCTAAGCAGTTGAACGGTTAAGTGCCTTCTTTCTGGTCCCTCACTATATACACGTCGTAATTACTTAACTGGTTAAGAATAGCTAGACACGGGAGAAGCGGAAAAAAGAGTTGAAATTTCATTATTTCAGTAGCCAATACTACGTGGGGCCTAGCAGCGACATCAGCGAGGAGGATTTAGCAGAATTACCTTCGTGCGTTTACGCGGGCAGATCTGCTCAGCACATCGCACATACTTCATCACATACTCATTCTCCTCTGCATTATCACATGCCAGTTTCTACTCCCGGTAATAATAATAATAATTTCGTTAATATCAATGGAATTAATCAATCAAAAATTTAAAAAAGGACCTACTTCAAGCCCTTAACACGTTGAACGCCATGAGGGTCACTGGTGACCGGCGCTGTTGAATTCAATGAAATTTCGTATGACTTTTAAATTATAATATCTACGAATTTTCTAATACAGTCAATAGTAAAATATTGGCATTAGAAAGGTACAGTCCTGCTGACTATCTAGCAATTTGTGTCTTTAAGGTTTTTGCTTTGTAAAGATGTGATTTTAACAGAAAATGTTTCGCTTCAGTGAAAATTATGAAGCTAGCGAAATACGGGTGGTGTTCAACGTGTTAAGGAGACTTCCATTTTCATGGTAAAAACAATCACGGGCACTGACGCGTAAAATATAAAATAGATTCGTCAAAGTGTTACGAAGAAGACAACCTGTTTTTTCTATAGAAATTGGTTTCAAGAAAAAGTTTCAACTTTGAGCGTTTGTTGTAACTACAATTTTTATCAAATTTCATTAATTTTGTCATTTCTGAAATCCATAAACACTTAGGAATCGATATAAGAGTAAAAAACGATATGAGAAAATTGATTTTTTGGCGAAAGTGCGGCTAATCTCTCGCATTGGACCACTGTGCGACGTGATGAATGAGTATACATTTTGAGAAAACTGAAAAGATTATTTATTTAGGATAAATGAGTTAGGGTAAATTCCAATTACCTGCAGGAAAAAGAATATTAATAACAAAATTGTGCATTGAGAGGTTAATAAAACTAAATCTTTGCGGTCTGAAGACTCAAAATTCGCTACATGCCTAACACTAGAACTACCAAGGTAGTCTAAATGACTGGTTCCCCATTTTTTCTAAAATCTCTCCAAGTCCACAGGGGAGCCATAGATTGGATATTATACATCCACCTTATAAAACATAAATTACTGAATAACCGTCTTTTCCACCTTTTCATTCCTCGTTTTCTGAAGTACTTATTTAATGTATTGAAATATAATCAATTTAACGGCGTTGGTTCTAGTGCTAACACTAAAATTGCCAAGTGGCTGAAAATGACCGTTTCTCAATTTCTTCGAAAAACTTCCGTGAAGTAAATATTCCACTTCTGTCTTATAAAACCTAAATTACTAAATTGATCATCTTTTTCACCCCTTGATTTCACTTCTTCGAAAGTACTTATTTAGTATATTTAAATGTAATAGATATAAGGACGGTGGTTTTAGTGTTAAATGTATATTTAAAAAATTGTAATTAATTGATAGAGTGATTATTTACATTGCTAATATTCTTAAAATCTGCAGATCATAATGATACGGAGATGAATGGGGTGGAGGAGGGTTATTATCCAAATGGCAGCCCTTATAGAATTCAACGGCACGCGGCTAATATACGAGAAAGGAAGCGCATGCTGAGGTGAGAAATTAATCACGCTGTCTCGATGACTACTTTGAGCCTGATTAATTACTAATTACAGTTGTTGATTAGTAATTAAAATTTGACGGTGCGTAATCTAGTTAGGGGCTAATGAAGTTAGGCGATGCATCAGTGTCTTGTGTTAAGTCCGATGAAACTAGAAGGGGTATGTGTTTCCACTTAAACTGTATTAACCCTTTCAGGACGGAAACATTTTTGAATCTTGAGAGATAATCATTTATTTGACGATACAAAACCACCTTTTTATCAGAAAGTTAGACTTTGAATATACAGGGTGGGGCATTTAAATGGGAACACCTAAATATCTCGGTTATTATTAGTCGTACAAAAAATCTCCACAGAATAAAGTTGTACTGTTTCAAAGGGTGAATTTGATGACGGTAAATAATTTTTTCTCAAGGTCATTTTTTCGAGATTTCAAGGTCATCGTATTTTTTTTAAATGGGGCTGCATATTTTCTTTGCAACAGTCTGATAGCTTATAAAAAAACGAATCCAACCAGGTGCAATATGATGACCTTCACGTGACCTTTAGCGAGAAAATTATGAAATGTTTGTCAGCAACTTCAGTACGCGTTCGGAGACGGTAAATGAATGAATTTCAATTTCATTGAAACAGTGTACCGTGTAATTGTCCCTGGTGCTTGTAAACTGGCATTCGTATTCTCCTTTCATCGGTTGAAGTATGTTTAGAAGCATTTTTGGCGTGTCTGTCGTTACTATTCGCCGGATCCTCTATCGGGATGTTACAACGGCTCGCGGCTACAATGTATCGTTTACAAAGGCTTTGCCACGTCGCTACATATTATTATCTTATTTATTATTATTATTATCATTATTAACACCTTCTAACATAAAGATTTAACTTAACCCTTTGCGGACGGGACACTCTGACGCGCGTGTGTCCGCCTGGACGGGGAGGCTTGGGAGCATTTCGTGGAAAATTAGTAAACGCATGAAGATTCGTTTGCAACAATTATACATTTCGTACTATATAAACAAATGTTTGCTAAATGATTTACAACATGTCAAATTTTAAAATATGAAATTGAAATTATCAATAACAAGTCTAATAGACTTTTTATTGATAATTTCAATTTTATATTTTAAAATTTTCTAGAGTGTGATATTTCTGAAAACAGTTGCCTATGCACATAAATGTTCTTTTCGGACATGTGTCACAAAGTCTAATAGACTTTTTATTGATAACTTCAATTTTATATTTTAAAATTTTCTAGAGTGTGCTATTTCTGAAAACAGTTGCCTATGCACATAAATGTTTTTTTGGATATGTGTCACAGTAGAAACGTGTTTGTTCCCTTCCTCCTTTTATTTTCATATTTGAGCACACAATGTAGTCCCTGCAGTTTTCATTATCATCATGACAAATTTGCTATTTGCTTGGGCTTGGGCCAGAACGGTAAAAGTGCTTGGGCTGCGGTCCGCAGACAGCCGTCCGCAAAGGGTTAAGACTGTTTCAATGAAATTGAAATTCATTCATTTACCGTCTCTGAACGCGCACTGAAGTTGCTGACAAGCATTTCATAATTTTCTCGTTAAAGGTTACGTGAAGGTCATCATATTGCACCCAGTTGGATTCGTTTTTTTATAAGCTATAAGACTGTTGCAATGATATATGCAGTCCCATTTAAAAAAAATACGATGACCTTGAAATCTCGAAAAAAAATGACCTCGAGAAAAAATTATTTACCGTCATCAAATTTGCCCCTTGAAACAGTACAACTTTACTCCGTGGAGATTTTTTGTACGATTAATAATGACTGAGATATTTAGGTGTTCCCATTTAAATGCTGCACCCTGTATATAAATTATAAGTTACTATTTGTGTAATCATATTTCAACGGTTGTATTTCAATTTTTAAACTTTAACCGTATATACATGCGGCGATAAATTATAAATAAACTTTTTCTCAGGCCACATATATGCGTCGCTAGTCTTCAAAGGGTTAATAAAATAAGAACAACTGAGAATTCGGAAGTCCGAACTCGCAATTAGTGGAGCCACGTTGAAAGTTCAAATTCGTCTCCGCCTTAGAACATTTTTTTAATTATCATTTGATATTGCGTAGCCTCAGTGGTTCGCCTGTGTTCACCTGAAACAATTGGGCCTAGGCGAAATGATCATAGCTAGTAAATGCAGAAAACTATAAAACAAAAAGAACAATAAATAATTGAGAGGCTATGGTGGATAAGGGTATGATGACTGAGCCTTGCAATCAGTGCGAATGAGTTTTCAAATTTTCCGTGGGGACTGAAAAAAATAGTTCCTAAATTATCATTTAACACTTTATCAACCACTTATTCATTAGTTTTCGACAAGTTAACGCTAATAAAACGATAGCTTATTAATCGACTAATTGAAATGAGTCAAATAAACTTACACTGCTTTCAAACAACTAACATTAGAACAACACAATGTGTATTACTTCACATTTTAATTTTAACACTAAACCTACCAAGACAGTCAAAAGACCGGTACCTAATTTTTTCTATAAATTCTCTAATTTGATAGGGGGGCAGTGAAGTGTATATTCTACTTCTATCTTATAATACCAAAGTTACTTAAAGGATTATCTTTTTCACCTCTTGATTCCTCTTCTTTCAAAACACTTATTTAGTATATTTAAATATATTAAATTAAAAGCCGGTAGTTTTAGTGTTAAATTCATAGAACTTTGCAAGTGGATGCATATACTTCTGTAACGAGTTAATGCTCATAGAACGATAGCCTATTAATCTACAATTACAAATGGCAGTCAAGTAAACTTACACTGCTTTGAAACAAATAAAATTACAATGACACGATGAGTATTATTTCACATTTCAATTTTATATTCATAGAACTTTGCAAGTGCATGCATACACTTCTGCACCGTATCCAAAAATGCAAGCGGTTGCTAAAGTATTAACACATTCGCGACCGACTTTTTTCCGTTTCTAATACCGAGTACCGGCAAAAATAATGAAATTCTGAAGCTGGTTGCCGCAGACTTGTATCGTTAAAGCAAGGACAAAAATTATAAAATTTGTTTTGAAATATCAATGTTGCAATTATGCGTTGTTTAAAATAAAAAGATTTTTATAATTTGTATACTTGCCGGCTTACAGTTAGTGAGCCAACTGAGAAATTCTCACTTGTCTCACTGAGATAGCGTTTATTATCGAAAGCGTCTAATGTTGCCGCATTCAGGAACAAAAATTGCAGGATGTGAATTCACGTCAGCGGCAATGAGGAATAGAATTTGAAATGACGCGAATTCACGTCAGCGGCAACCAGGAATAGAACTTGAAAAGACGTGAATTCACGTCAACGGTCGCGAATGTGTTAATATATCATATCGGTGGTTCAGAGCTGACATAAAACTGAAGCCAAAGAGTACAAAGCAAAAACAAATAAATGATTGCAAAGAAGTATGCAGATTGTCAGTGTGATTGCGATTTTTAGCAGCATCAACTCGGCTTTCGACGAGCTTCGTGTCCACGTACCGACGTTCCCTTACGAGAAGAGGCTATCGAAGATTGACACTCTGCGTCTGGCGATCGCTTATATAGCTCTTCTGCGTGAAGTCTTGGCGGCCAGGCTCGATCCTTTAACTTACGTCGAGAGGTGCCTTAGGGGAGAAATAAATGGAGAGCGTGCAGAATGGAATACAAGCGGTTAGTAATCACTATGTAATGTTTCGACTTAACCCATTGGGGCACCGAAATTCAGAAAATTAACCCTTAACGCTCCGACTTTTAACACATTGTTGACCGGTCATGAGTTAACTCGTGTTTTCATGCCCAAACGTTGTTGACCGGCCACGAGATAACTCGTGTTTGCACTTGCATTAGCTATTTCAATTTTACCACACCAAAAAAATTGCTAAAATATATAATATATATAAACTATAATACATAGCAGATATGTACAAAGTTTCATTTAAATTCATTATGCATAAGCAAAGAATACTGAAGTTTATTTAGGTTCTTTTCACTTACGGAAGATATAGCCGGTGACATGAGTTAACTTCTACGTAAAATTGCCGGTTAACAATGCGTTAATTGTGAATATCTACCGGCAACTCCAACTTATTCTCATCATACTTCGACTTGCAAGTTTTTAAGTGTCAGATTTTAAATGCTACAACGACGTGTAAAAAATAATATTAAAGTCATTCAAAACAACCTTTATTCATCTCAGGAGTAATATAATTTTGATAACAATATTTATATTAATTATAATTGAGTAATGCGTCGCACATCGGCGGTGCTTAACACGTTCCGTGCCACGTGTACCACCGGAGGTACACGCAGTCATATTTATTTAATGCGCTGAAAACATATATTTTATTACAAATATGATTCTGTAAACTATATTTCTACCTAAAAAATGAGGCATTATACAAGATGCAGTATAGAACAAAACAAATAAGTTTATTTAATTGTTATATATACAATAATTAATAATTACATTCAATGGTGCATTTCGATGAAGCAAGGGAGGCATAAAGACGGCTTTTTCGGGCAATCGATGCAAAACGTTATTACTCTTATGGTTTTTTGTCTTGCTACTTCGGTACCGAATTTTTTTACAGTTTTTTTATAGTAAAAAAAGCAATGTTGTCTAGCTCTCCTCGCTCAATTCAAAAATCAAAAGATGAAAGAATAATCCAATGAAAGTAAATAATGGAAACTTGTTCTCCAACAGAAACAAATTAAAAACAAAGAAATGTTATCTCCGTGTATTTACCTACTCCTTCTTTTGTTAAATGAATTTATTTTATTTCTCCTGTTTTTTATTGAACAAATTGGAGTGCAGCAGGTTTTTTACTAACCGAAAAGTTTCGAACTGACTGACTTTTGCACTCGAACTGATCGCAGCGCCACGTGTACCACCGGTGGTACACGATGTGATAACTGCTCTAAACAAGAGAACTACTTATGTATTGATGATATAATGAAATATTGTATGATAATATATCGATCTTTAGTCAAAATATCAAATGGCCTGAACGACAAGTCAGGCAAAAATGGCTTGGCACGGAACGTGTTAAGAGGCACACTTGGAGCGTTAAAGATTAAATGACCCATGTTGCACAGACTGTTTTTTTAATTGAACAAAGTTTGTACATTTTTATTAACCCTTTGCACTCGGATGTCCCGTTTGAAGGGACATCGTAAGTGTAGCATATCTCTCGTTTGCCCCTCTAAGGGGACAAACGAACGACGAATTTATTAGTGACTAGCTGTACCCTGCGCACGCTGCTACGCCCACAAAAATCGAATTTAAAGAGAACTCGTTATAAAAATTCTGTGCTCATTTTTTTATTGAAGTACTCTTAGATATACAGTTTTGTTTTAATTTTTTTGTACTCAGTCAGAAACCTTCGCGGGCATGCGCGCAACAACATATCAAAGTTTCATCGCAATCGGATGATCGGTTTAGGAATGCACAGGGGACAAACAAACAAACATTCATTTTTATATATAAGAAGAAGAAGATTACGGAGGATGATCTTATTGCACTGCAATATTTTAAAAAATTCATGTTTCCCTGAAGTTTTCTATTGAAATGGCAGAATGCAGAAAATCGTAAAGTACCGCCGACTTGCTGACAGATAACGTCACGGATGGCTACGAGTGCAAAAGGTTAAGAAAGTTATAAAATAGCATAAATTTTTGAGATAGTACAAAAAATATCCCACCATGCATATTTACGGGTCAAAAAAGTGGGACACTTTTAATACCGCCGTGCCGCAAAGAATTAGCACATATCCGTCCGGATGACGAAAATTCGTCGTTTCACGAGCAATCAGCAGTAGCTAAATGACGAAAATTGGTCATTTCTGTATTGCAGCAGATAATTGATTCTTGTTTTTTTTAAACACACATACTTTTGGACTTCTTTAAAAGTATTTTTGAAGAGATGACTTTCAAAATCACTTTTCAAGGAGTCTTTTCGAGAAGTCTGGTGTAAAAATTATTCCAAATTCACCCGAAAGCGTAGAAGAGGTAACACATTTATTTATTGGAAATGATCTATTTGAATTAATGACAATAAAGTGAAATCACACACTTTCTGATTTGTGGAAACCTGAAACCAAAAAATCAATAAAATGGATTGATATAAGTGTTCCTGAAATGAAACAATTTACAGACTTCATTCATTTAATGGTGATTCATTCAAACTTCTTCGTGGATTTCAGTTTTATTTAACTTCAAAAAGAAAAAGATTAGAAATAAAGGTGTAGATATAAATACAATATCATCGTATTTCACTTGTCAAAGTTTCACTAAGAAGCACATAGAATATTTAAAAGTTATGTTATTTTCATATAAAGCATATTGTTTCTACAAATTGTGCCAAAAAATGCCGGTATTTCTCGTGCTACTTCTTAGGCCTTCTTCTGGAATTTATTTTGTAAGATCAGAACACTACATTATATTATTCTTTTGTGCATACATTTACTAATATGTTAACTACATTATATATTTTTTTAAGTCAAAATATACAAAATTGAAGCAGATACGCATCATTGAAGACAGCAATCTTCAAATTGTAAGAACATGTCGCGATGGCTGACACAATTCCGGCCGTTGTGGTACAGTAAAACCTCGATAAAGGCATCAGAAGTTTCCGTCAATAAATGCATCCCCCTCAGAGAATCTCGACGCTCGACGAGGAAGCAGTGTAATATGATACCACCCGAATGCATCGGTGAGGCAATTCTAATTGGAGGGTCGATCGTTTTTATTTTCGATTTTTTTTAAATCTTCGCTAACATATTTGTGAGATTTTTCTGATTAAAATGATACCAAACACGATACGGTCTGAATTATATTTACTTAATATTTAATAAATTTACTTACTATTTACATAATTCAAACTATATCGTGTTTGGTATCATTTTAATCAGAAGAATCTCAAAAATGCATCCGGAAAAGTTACATTTAGAAAAATGAATAAATAAACAAGTTTATTGTTGCATTAGCAATGCCTCGCCGATAATTTCGAGCAGCTCACTTTGTTTGCTTGCTCTCTCTGTCTCTTCTACTGTCTGTCTTTTTCTAAGTTCGCGCTCGGCTCGAGCCCTAATGTAAACACAGATTCGACACCGGTACTCGATAAGAGCGATAAGAGCACTGCTTTGCCCCCGAAATCTGTTCATTTATCGAAGTTTTACTGTACGCTGAAACAGAAAAACGTGGTGTCTTTTTCTTCATTATGAATTTGGTTATAGCCCGAACTAAAGTAAATGTAACATCTCATTGTTTAAAAAGACGACGACTCATTAAAGTTGGAATGGGCTTTTCATCTGTTTAAAATACTGCTAAATTATTTCTTAAAAACGGCAAATTTCTTTGCAGACCTGACAGCACGCCTCTCTTGGATAAATTGGGAGAATCTAGGAGTGAATCCGAATCGACGATCGGTATTAACCACCCTCGCCCTTACCACCGATAACATGAATTAAAATTACCAGGACGAGTTGCAGTTATCCTTTTCTTTGTAAATATTTTCGAAGCTGGATAGAGTGCCAAAGGACTCCTATACGAAAATGTATAACGTGCACACTTCCGTTCTAGTCTCTACGTGCAATATCGGCCGACGACGTTGTATTTCGTAATTTATATATGTATATGTAAAGAAATAATTGCTGGCGTAGTTTAGTATTTCGTTTGGAATAAAAATCAGTGCTCGTGAGGAGCTGTTGCATTCAACGAGTCTAAAGATGACATTACAAACTCCAAATTAACCGCTTTCCCTACGACTTCTTTTGTCACCGCCTCCGTAATGATTTCGAATTGAATTGCTGAAATAAAAATTAATCAGTGATTATTGATACATCGTATAATTTAACGTAATATTAATATTATAAAAATAATGTTATCGTGTCGCGCCTCAATGATATTTTCAATTTTATACGATTTTCGGAACTTGAAAATTTCCTATTCCATTTACCGCGCCATGACTGTCACGCGTTATTGTAGGTTAAGCGATTAACGTGAAACCTTTTATTAATATTCCTCATTTTTCCCGAAAGTTCATCCATTTAGAATCTTTGCATTTTAGAATTCTTATCTACGGTAGTAAAGCAAATATTTTATCATGTTGAAGGCCGCCGGTATTTCGCTGGTTTCATCATTTCTACTGACGTGAAACATTTTGTATTAACATCACATTTTTACGGAACAGAAACTTTAAAGGTACAAATAGTTACTCAGCAGATGTTTATATTTTTTCAGGTTTTGCACTTTAAATGCACCCTTTTTCAAGTGAAATTCATCTATTTACAAATCATATTCATTCTTTTGAAAATCAATTTCACTTTTTTGCAGAGGTCAATCAGAATTTTTGTTTTACAAATCAAGTACTTCTACGTAAATATCTCATTCAATATAACATCTAATGTAAAACGGTAGTAAAAAGAATTCATAATATTATTAATTTAACGATTCTCGCAAAAGTGGGTTTTTAAGGGTTATTGTACGTTGTCTATACACAGTTATCATACATACTACTAATTATGTAATTATGAACTACGTAATATGCACTGACTATAATAAATTAGTAATTACTTTTAAATAGTAAATGTCTGTACCGTTTGGTAACAAAATTTTTGATTTCTTAATACGTAGTTTACGTTTGATGTTTTTTTAAATAAAATATTTAAGTAGAAGTGCTTGATTTGTAGGAGGATGATTTTAACTTATAAACGAATGAATTTGATTTGCAAAAGAATAAATTTTATTTGCAAAAGAATGAATTTGATTTGCAAAAGGGAGAACTTGATATGAAAAAAGGGGGAATTCAAAATGCGAACACCGTGAAAATTCGTAAATATTACAATTTCAATGCCATATGAAATTTCATTGAATTCAATAGCGACGGCCACCGCACAATGGAACAAAATAGATAAATAATGTAGATGGAAAAAAATCATGTCAGGGAATGGATTTTTAATATTTTCATCTTAATTTAGAATATTTGCTGAGACCATTGACAGAAATAACGATTAATCTTGCAAACATCTAAGTGCAAAAATTAATGCTTAAAAATACCGAATTATAACATCGCGAAATTGTACAAATATTTCGCTGAAAAGAAAGTGCTATTAGAGCAATTTAGAATTTTGTGAGATCTTTTATCTGTTGTACAGTTTATCACAATTAGTCAATGTTGAAATATCCATAATGAATTTCACGAAAGATTATGTTTTGAATTTTTTGTCGATTGTCCTGGAATTTCTAATAGCTGTTACTTTTTCATTTTTCTGCGTCTATATCGTAGAATGCAAGCGATTAAATCGGTCAAGTAGTTAATTCCTTTATATTCTTACTTTTAGCGTAGTAATTTTCAATTTGAAGTTACATCGGATTAATGTAATTTCTTTAATACCGGATAAGCATTGAAATATCAACTGTTCTCATTCTCAGTAAATTTGAAATATCTTCATAAAAGTAGGAACCTGCAAGTTTGACGGGTTTCGTTGATTTAGTGTTAAAAAATAAAGGAGGGGAAAGTTTCCATAATATATCAGTCGAACAGTATCACTGACAGATGTCACTCCCGCCTAAAAAAACATTCGAATCTCGCCACCCCGATTGACAGTAAATATACTCGCGTCTTTCTCATAAAAAAAACGCAATATTCAAACCGTTTCTACCTCATTTTCCTATCCAGTGTTACAAAATACATCACTCCACCGTGTTCTCCGTTTAGAAATTCAAAACTCTACGACTCGCTGCAGGACAAGACGTCAATCGAACATATACTTCCACTTAACCATAAAACCAAACCCGTAAAATCATCTAATTCTCTTCTCCATATATTCAAAAGGCAGACAATTAGAAAGAGAAAACAGCGACGGCCCGAACGAATGGAAACAACGAAGAAATTTCATCCGTCAGAAAGTATAAACAGAGAGGATGATAATTATCAAACGCAGAAAGAGTTTTCGATTCTCGCGAGAAGAAAAGAAAACGATCGTTCATCGAAGAACGCTCCACCAGTCTCTTTTTTTGCGAATATTTTTGCGAGCTCTCTCGTGAATTACCCTCTGAATCCTGCAGAAGAAGAGAAAGTCTCCAGAGAGAAAAAGGTAATGGAAAATCATGAAGATCGACGACCAAGCGACGAACAACAAAAGATATCACTGCGAAAGCAACAGAATACGGGGTGGCTGGTCGATGGAAGGACCTCTGGCAGTGATAAGAAAAGTATGGAGATTCTGCAGAAATTACCGACTGCGACAGTCGCGATAAAACAGGAAGGAAAATATAAAGATGACAGTGATTACGTGCGGGACTCGACGGAAACCAGCAGCGGCGGAAGTAGCTCGACTTCCGTTTGCGGATCCGGAAGGATGAAGAGGATCCATCGAGCTATGGGGAAAAAGTAAGGGTTGGAAGTTGAACGACTCTGAGAATTTTGTCATTTTAACACGTTCCATTTTTGCTCGACCTTTTATTCAGGCTATTTGATGTTTTGACTGAAGATTCATATATTATCATACGATATATCGTCATATTATCAATCTATAAGTAATTATCTTATATATAGTTGTGGTCACATAGTGTACCTCCCGTGGTACACCTGACGCTGCAATCAGTTTTAACTTTTCGGATGGTAACAAGAACCTGCTGTATTCGAGCTTGTACAGGGTGTTTCAAAATTATATATCGCGATCAGCCAGGTGTTCTACACCTTTGGATCGGTTGGCATTTGTAAAAGAAATCAGCTGCAAAATCCAGGAAAAGGTTAAAACTTAAGGCTACACTGTTTTATTGGCTCATCGTATTCGCCTCGTTCGTAGGTAAAATAAATATTTAGAAACACCCTGTACCATCGGTGGTACGCGCGTTAACACATTGCATGCGCGTTTATTTCGCCGCGGACTCATGCGCATAGCAGACGTTTCTTCGTGAATTTCGCAGGAATTTAGTCATTCAGTAGAACCGCAATAAATCGAAAACTACTTCGTTTTTCTTAATGAAACTTTTTTTATTTTACACTTAAATATATGCTCTATGACTAAAAAAAACGACATTGTTTTTAATAGGCAATGCCCATCCTATTTAAACGATACCCGTTCTCCAGCACATATCTACTAATTGTAAGTACGTACCTTTACGCGCTCCAACGGCAGATTACAAAAAGCGTAAAGGTACGTTTCCCACATGCAATGTGTTAATATAAATTAAAAAGGAATTACATTACCCAATTTTCGACACAAAAATCCATTATGGAGATATTTATTTATATGCCAAATAAGAAAAATTAAATGAAAAATTTTTCGTTACCTTATAAAATCCAAGGAAATTTAAATCTCTTTAATTCTTCTAATTTCTAATAATACTTTTGAGTATTATTGAGTATTATTAAAGAGCCAAATTGGTAATCAATTGACATGGCTTCCGGGTTGGAGCCATGTCAATTGAATAACTTCTAATTTCTAGTTAAATCTAATTTAACTCTTGGAAAGGTAATTACTTTCTGTATTGTGTGAAACGAGGAAAGATAATAATTCAATTTTTGCAAATATGTAGTCGAGGAACGACCGAAATTAGGAGAAACCCCATACGACTGACAAAAAAAAACATAGACAAGGGTTTTCCTCGTCCACGGCAGAGGTTACTTTCCGCGAAAAGGAAAGAAATTCTTCTCGACATGGAGTTGAATAAACGATCGAAATCATCGACGATGCCTTATATGAATACGCGATCGGTAACGCGAAAATTGTACAATGTCGGTGCGACGTATCAGGCGCCCACCATAAAGGACGAAACCGAATGGAAAGAGTGGCCTGTCCATGGAATGCATGAAAGGCCTGTTTTTCTTCCTCAAGCAAGTATCTGTTTCCTGACAATACATTAATTTGATAGAGTGCTTACGGAGCTGCCACGAATATGAAAATTGTTTTCTCCATGAGACTCCATTTTGAGAAAATTAGTTTTACGAAAAATACAATTTTTCGATTATCAGCATTACTTGCAGTGTAACGGTAAAAGTGGGGTTAAAAAATAATATTATCCGTTTGAGTCCCAAGCAGCGCGATCGCGCTGTTGAGATTTTATGTCGAGAAAACCTAGCACATTTCGAGCATTGTGGATAACTGTCGGTGCGATACCGATTGTCGAAGTCGCGCACTCAGATTTACTGACGCAAGTACATCACACAGCTCCTTTGAATGTAAATAGTACATTTTACAATAGGTAGAATAATACTATAATAATGTAATAATACATTACACAATGAAAATTTTTATTTCATTGTTATCTTCTCAATCATTTTTATCGAACAAACCTTAAAATATTTATAAATTTTACAGTATGCATATGTAATAATACATATGCATTTTATAAAATAACGAATTACAAATTAACAATATTTTGTGTTATGAAGAAACAATTTAAATGGAGAGTAACGCTTATAATTTGTAACGTCGGTGTTTATCAAAACATATTGGATGAATTCCTTTTTTACATCGCACACAAATTAAATGTGATCTTTTTATTGCATTTTTGGTGCTGCAGACTACGCATTGTCGATATAAAATAAACAAAGCGATATCGCGCCGCTTGGTATTTCTCGACATAAAATAAAACAAGCGCTATCGCGCTGCTTGGGTCTTTTCGTACTCATTTAGAGAAAGCGCGGTTGCGCTGTTTGGGATTCTTCGACAGTGTTTTTTCAATACCCTCTGGGACTCAAACGGTTAAGATGGCGATGGCATTCAAATTCCCTTGTAGCCATATTTCGTAAGTTTAAATCGAACAAAGATATTCAGGTGTTCTGTTTCTTGTGAGTTACCCTGTACATTAATTGCAGTTAATTTTAAAGGGTTGGCAACTAATGTAAAAAATGGTAAAGAAACAGTCACGCAAGGAAACTTAAAAACTTTGAGAACTACTGCTATATCACATGATAACTACTTTACTATGTTGCACCTTTCCGAGAACAATTATTTCATTGTAGAAGTGACATTAAACAGTATAATAATAATGAAAATAATAATAGAAAAACAGTATTAATAGTAAAAAAATATTTATAGAAATGTCTAATAAATATTTATGCAAAGTTTTATCAAAATCGGAGTGTATCAGTTCCCGAACTTCCCTGGTTAGATTTTATAAGTTAGAAGTGCAATATTTATTTCATGGCTTCCCTATCGATATGAAGAACATTTCGAAAAAACTTACTACCGGTCTTTTGACCGCTTTGGAAGTTTTAGTCTTAATTATAAAATCAACATTAACACGTTGAATGCCATGGTATCACCTGTGACCGGCGCTACTGAATTCAATGAAATTTCATGACTTTTAAACTGTAATATTTACGAATTTGTTAATTCAGTCAATATTTACGCGTTGGTCTCAAAAAGGTAAAGTCCTGCTGTTTGTATATTAGCAGTTTGTATATTACTAGCGAAATACCGGTGGCATTCAACGTGTTAAATAGTACTTCTAGTATAAGCTAATATAATATCTTTCTGTCAGCTACTTTCATGAGTAACATTATAATTTCAGGTTGGATTGGCAGTAGAATATCTAGGCAAATATTACACAAGCCAAGACGGTTTCTCGTATCGCGAAATAATAGATCGACCGGAAATAGAGGTGGTCTCAGTTGATCCTGACTCCGAGTGTTTTCCGTCAACTGGTGAAAAAAAGTATAACAAATATGGCACATCGAACCGGAATACTTCGAACGTGAAAAGTCCGAAAACATCGCAGTCAACGGAGAAAAAGAAGTCGTTTGCGAGTTGTATGCACGAAAGTCTGCATTGCGTTCTTGGTTATTGTTCGCAGATTATGACTCCAGCGTACAAAATGAACATAGAGAGTAAACTCGACAAGTTAAACCGAGACGAAAATCTTCCACTAAGCACCATCTGCAAACAGAACGTGAACTTCGAAATGAAGAATAGAAGAAACGATAGTTGGTCTAAGAACGATAAAGCTTCTAAGGAAAATACACAAAAAAGCATAGATAAAAGTAAACCACTCGGTAATCGTACGATTAAGACACAAAATATCCTGAACATTGGTCACAATTCAAAACCCCGCCTCTTTCCCGCGCAAAAGATGTTCGTAAGCGGTCAGCAAAAATCGATTGCTATTACCAGTTTAAAAACACTTCAGGGCGATCAGATTAAACTGCAGGATGTACGAATAAAGAATCCGGTGATTTTAGTGAATCCTTCCGAAACGAAAACTTTGAAAGCACGCATTTTAAAGCCAACCTCGAGTGACGGGAACACAATAAAATTCGAGGAGGCAATAAGCGACGAAACTTTGATGGAAATGTCCTCGATATATAAGAATCTTGTTTCTACGAATGAAATAGAAAATGCCCGGGGTATTTCTACGAAGGCGACGCCCGTGAAAGCAGAAGGGAAAGTTCAATTTTCGAAAGAATCCGAGGAGCTTCCGGTTAAAGAGAAATTAAAAAATATCAACACCAGCTGCAGCAAAATATGGGGCGCGAATGATACTTCGGAAATCGCCAGAATTCTTTCGGATTATAATAAAAGTACGTTAAAAAAGCCAGCGATAGAAAAAGTTTCCTCCACTGCTGCAAAAAGTTTTAGATCGAAGGATTTTAACGATGAAGAGAATCCTATCCAGGGATTTTCAGGGAAAAAGGAAACGACCATACAGCTTCCGGAAGGAAAATGGCGGCGATTTCATTTGACGGTAGAAAAATTAAAGGACTTGAAAGAAAATGATAAAATACTCGCAACGAGATTAGAAATTAAGAGACCGTCGGTAACAGGCGAACAAGTTTTATCAAATGCAAGCCTGTCGATAAAAAAGGGTGATAAAAGTATGAAGTTCTCTGAAAAGATTGGTATGAATAGAGTACAGGAGAAGGAGAATAAATCGATAAATATCGATGGGTCGAAGATACGGTCGCTTCGAGAATTACTGGAAAATACTTCCACGTTGTATTGCGCAGCAACCGGCGTACACCAGGACGATTTAGCGAGTTATATCGATAGTCTCGATGCCAAGGAAAGCGTCGATTGGCTAGAAACTTGCAACAATTCAGTTACATAATAATTAGAAATAGAATTCTAATTCTTAGTCTTTTTTTGTTATTTCGTAGGTCATAATCACTTTATTTGCAAATGTAATCAAACCTTGACATTGGTTTTTAATAATTAAGAAATGTTATTAGTTATAAATTAAATAAATAAAGAAATTAGGAAATGCATCAATTGAGCCGTTATATTTGAAAGTGGTACAATTCCCTTTCATCTTAATTTAAGATATTTTAAATTTCGTACAAAAGCTTTCGTGCTATAACATGTTATAGTTGAACATTTTTGGACGAAATCATGAGGGCATATTATTCTATTTAATTTGCTATTTAAAATTCAAAAAGAAGACACTTATGCTTAGCTAAAACTAACTTTAACACACTTTTCTCAAAAATGGACGAACACCACTTTCACTTTTTTACAATACCTCATGTTTTTCAAAAGCGAAGGTGATGGAGTTATTCAACTTCCGGATTCGGATTTAGAACGAACAATTTTACAAGGATAGTGGATATTGTAGATCATAAAAAAAGTTTTAATTTGTTGAACAGTGTTATTTCTCCTCTAACCTTAAATTTAATAAAAACGTTTCCGCAGTTTTAAAATTATTACACGCTAATATACAGAAATTTCCTTGCGTTACATAGATTATATCTCATGTCATAGATTATTTTACAAGTTCAAAAAAGCTAAGTTAAAATCAGGTTCGTGTGAAGCTACAGTCCTGATTGAAACCAATTGCATCGAGTAAAAATATAAGTGCTATCGCGCGGAATTAATTCGAATTAAACGTTTTCATTTTCGTCGTTAACACCATGCCACCGTTGATCCCAGCATGTATGAAGAGCATACAAACAACGAGAATCGCAGAATAGACGAACAGCAGCGCCACAATGCCGAGATTTCGTTGTCAATCTCTGTTTTGTCGGCGCTTTCGATGCGCGTACCTATAATCAAATTGTATATTAACCCTTTACGCTCCTCATAGCAATCAGTTTATACAGTTTTCTGTTATATTATAATTTGATTTTTCCCTTAAGGGGGTATCGTTGCCTAGAACGTCAATTTCGTGGTCGTTTTCAGGAATTTTTATTGGTATTTAACACCAAGTTTACTCAGTGGGTCATTTTGATCCATTTCGAACTTCGTGAGAGAAATTAGAGAAGCCGTTTACATTTCTTTCTGTTAGTTGTACTGACAGGGGACGTTCGGGAACTGATACACTCCGATTTTGATGCATCTTTGCATAAATATGTATTAGACATATCTAAGAAAGCAGCTGGAATTCATTCGCGCTCGTTTTCGATTTTGAGAGAGATATCAGCACCTTCGTCCGGACCGCCCTTTCTATATACGTGCTTTTTAGTCATAAACAACAAAAGATATCACAAAATAGTTAAAATAAAAGTTACACTATTTCTTGAGATCCATAAAGCCACATTTTTTTGGAAAATTGAACGCCCCGGTCCCTCTTTTTTTAAGTACAAGCTTGCAAGCTCGAGCGGCGTCGCGCAAACTAAAAGCCTAATCCCAATTTCGACTAAATTCCAAATTTACCCCATTAAAAGTGAGCTTTTGAGCTATGAGCCCGCAGACGTTGAGCTTTTGAGCCATTTTTCCGAGGTATTCGCGAAATTCCATAAAAATTTGAGGAATCTTTTAGTTTGAGCAACGAGAGTTGAGCTTGCAAACTCAAGCGTCGCCGCTCAAACTAAAAGCTCAATCAGAATTTCGACTAAATTCCAAAACTCCATAAAAAAGATGCTTTTGAGCTATGAGCCAGCAGGCGTCGTGCCATTTTTCCGAGATTTTCGCAATATTTCGTCAAAATCCAAGTGAGCTTTTAGTTTGAGCAATGAGGTTTGAGCTTGCAAGCTCAAGTTATATTAGTTGAAAGCGAGGTCCAAAAAAGAAAATAGTTCTGCTGGTGTGCAACGGTGCGTCCGTTCTGTTAATTTTAAACATAAAGTCCATTATCATCTCAATCAGTATAAATATGGCTACCATCTGAACCGCGGAAATTTAAATATCCCGCTAATTAACAAAATGACACACATTATCATACACATGATTATTATACATATATACCATAGCGGAAAAATATGAAAATAACAATATTTTGTGGAATCTAAGATTTGAAAAGTATATTTCAAATATCTAATCTAGAATTTCAAATATCGTGCACATTCAGTTCAGAAAATAACGTTTCGAGAAAATCACGTTTAAAGTTGTACGGTCGCGTGCTCTAACTACGAGCGGTCACTTTTCAATTAGCTACAACTCCGTAAATACTAAGAATTTGAACAAATCCTTTTGCAGGCATATCTTCAAGAACATATATTATATGAAAATTCAAAAAAAAATCGATCTTTTGACACTTCTACGCAACACCACCCCATCAAGTTATTTTCTATCATAAAAATCACTCAATCGATAAGTGATATCGAACGCAAAGAGTTAATTCATGAAAATTATGAACTACATACAACATTATTATTAAAATGAAAGGTATTATTACATCACGTAACATTGATCCGTGTTAGGAGCATAACGTCAAAGACTCTTGTGGAATTGAAATTGTTAGCTGAAAATATCTATCTTTATATTTAATTTCTAGAAGGAATCGTTATATATATTATTAACCCTTTGCCCTACAACAACGACTGACACTCGTGATGCACTTGATGGAATAGGAAATTTTGAAGCTTTTCAAAAATTATCAAATTAAAAATATCAGTGGAACATGACACGATAATATTATTTGTATGTTATTAATTTTTAGTTAAATTCTAAAATATATCAGCAATCACTAACATATTTAATTATAGCGGAGGCAGTCACAAAAGAAATCGTAGGGCAAGAGGTTAAAGAGGTTAAAGGGGTTAAATGTATTAATACTTTGACATAAAATTAAAATTTCATCATGGCTTCGTGGAAACTCTGATACATTATCATTTCATAACGCGGCTCCAAACCGGAAGTCCACTCTAACGTTAACCACTACTTTGAAACATTTACCTTTTCTTCTCCGACTCTGACTCGCTCCCCTCGCTGATAGTTTTTTCAGCTACTTCCTCAGTCGACGTTTCATTTTCACTGTCGTCCTTGCCCTTCCGACTCGAATGCTTTCCTTCATCTCCTTTAAATTTCGTTTTAACGTTATCCGAATACTTCCTATCACCTTTCTCCGAGGACTTTCTTTCCGTCTTTCGTCTCTGCCTTTCGTCCTCGCTCGAAACGTCGCGTTTCGTCTCTTCTCTTCGTGAGGTCCTCCTCTTTCCTTCGTTTTTTTGCGACTTATCGTGCCTTCCGGAATTACGGGAACTCGACGTGGAGTATCCAGTGTCTTGGCGGGCTTTTCTACGGTTTCAAAACGAAGAGAATGAATAGAATAACCGTCTCACCCATATCAAGATGTTATTTCGCCCGAATCGAGAGAAATTAAACACAACGAATACATATTATTCTCAAAGAAGCTGTTATAAAGAAGAAGCAAATCAAATCTTGTTTTTTTAAGGGGTTACGCAACCTTGGCGCTCGGAAAAATAGGTATAAAACTAAACACTTTTTTTGACGCAGCCGTTAAGTATATAAAATGTTCTTTAGTCTACACATATATATAGTAGTTTTATGAACAATTTGCAATGTTAATGATTCAAAAATGTTAAAAAATGACAGAGATATGAGGCGATAAGTAGGACTCTCTTTTGAAAACCCGTACTCACGGTGTACATGATATCCCTGTTAGGCATTGTCTGAAATATAAAAAATTGTTGTTTTCTTATTTATAAGGGTAATAGCTAAAATATGACGTAGGGAAAAATTTTAACAAATTTTTTTGTAGAAATGACAGCTATTTGAAAAAAGAATTCGTATTTGCATCGAGATGTTGAGTTTAAAAAGTGTATAACTTTTGAACATGGCATCCAATCAAAATAATCCTACGTCACCTTTTAGAGAATATTATAAACAACAATTGTTGTAAATTTTAACCAAATCGGTTGAGTAGATATTGAGATATCGTGTACACCGATTTGAAAAATGTAGTTTCGAGAAAAACGCTACGGCAGGTCCTAAGTTTCATGATTTCTTACTCCGGCGCGCTCACTGCTAATTGCTATAACTTTGGTAATAGTTTGAATTTTGAAATGGTTATACGCTTAAAATATTCCTAAAAATATAAGCAATTCATCTAGCCAAAAAAAAAATCGATTTTTTGAAAATCTCAAGGTGGCGTAACCCCTTAATAGAAAAGATCCTAGGGATTATAGCGCAATTTTTTTAACACGTTGAATGCCACCCGTATTTCGCTAGTTTCACCATTTCCACCGAACCGAAATTGTTTCTATTAAAATCACATCTTTATAGAAAAGAAATGTTAAAAGTAAGAATAGTTATATACTCAGTAATACTTCACTTTTCTAATAGTAACATTTTGATATCGATTATATTAGCATATCCGTGTGTATCTCAAATTAAAAATAATAAGTAATTTCATCGAGTTCTACAGTGCCGGTCACCGGTGACCCCCATAGCATTCAACGTGTTAAGCAGCAGACGAAAGTCAAACGTGAAGTGCATAAAATGAAGAAACTCGACGTACCGTTTCGAATGAGTCACGTTTCTCGGAGAAGAATCAAATTTGTCTATTTCCTCCGTCGAGTCTTCGCTTTCAGAGTAATTGGCCTCCAAATCCCTTTCGCGTCTTTTCTTCTTTCTTCTGTCATCGTGAACCTTTCTGATTCTCGTGTCTTTGTAAACGTCTCCCCGCGAGATGATGCTTATATTCGACGTTTCCTGTTTCTTCTTACGCTTACTTTTGTTCTCCGTTTGAACAACGTAGAGACGGTACAATTGAAGTAGAATAACCAGAGTGTTCTTGCAAGTGAAGAAGATGTTCATGTAGCTGACTATCCGATAATGAATGATCAGTATCAAACGAAAAGCCAGAAATGGTCCGTCCTAGAATTTGTTTGATTTCATTGCACTATTTCAAAATAGAATGAGTTGCCTCATAACGTAGATCTCAACAGTATCATGAAATATATAATTTAAAACGTTCCAAAACGAAGAGTAAATAATGCAGGCCACAGAAAATAATTATTAGAATATTTCAGACGTAAAAACCTATTTATATTTCTAAGTTCCTTGGTATCAAAGATAAATAGTAAGTTTTCTATTGAGTTTTGAGATTATAGGTAAAACTCTGTATTCCTATTCTGTTCCGAAGCCTCGAATAATGCGACACGCGGCAACAGTGTCCGCCAGTGTTATTGTTCTGTTTTTATATTTTCCCGCCGATTGCCCGTGCTCACAGTCTTGTTCAAATAAACTTAAATTCTCTTACAACGTACCCTGAGATTTTTCAAGTAGTGCATAATAAGAAATCTATTTGCAAGAAATTTATGTTAAGGATTAATCAATATACAGGGTGGGTCAAAAGTTAGTAGACCACTTTAACCCATTCACTGTCAACTACGAGATATCTCGTGGTTGCACTATAAGTTTTAATTAATAAGTTGTCAATAATGGCCTAGTGTGCATAGCAATTTTGGAACAGAAATATTCTTCGTATCCTGACAAATATCGAGATTATATTTTTCATTAATTATATTAATGTTCTAAACACTTTCTGTCGTCTTCTCAAAGGGTCTAGCAGGATAAGGGGGTCAAAAGTGCCCTTGAAGCTATTTTATTCCACGATGCGTCATTCGATAGGTAACCATAAGAAACCATTGCACACAAATTTTTAATCCGATAGCTTGACCGGGAGGGTAGTTATGGGGTAAATTCAAAAAACCGGTTTTTGCCTCATTTTCGCCACTTAATGATGTGTAAAAATGTCGAAAAAATTCTGACACATTCTAAACATGATTGCACACGTTAGGAATGATTTTCAGATTGATCCGTTGCAAGTGCCGCGCGCAAAAAATCAAAAACGACAAAAAAATGGGAAAAATGTAGATTTTGCACTGAAATCTTCGAGACACAATTTTTAAATAATTCCTGTAAGTACCTGATGTATCCATTAATATGCTCAATTTTTTTCATATTTTTTTGATATGGTGCAACACTGTCGGAAAAATCAAAAACCGATTTCTGGGACGCATTTCGGGCTGAAACGCGATCAGTATTTGCTATCATTGCATTATTTTAATTCAGTATGTTCATTTTATTACCTTCAATGTCACTGAATACGAAAAGATACGTGTTAAGGAAGAGAATCAAGAAAATAAAGTAAATTATTAATTGTATGCTCCTTATATGCTAGAACTTTGAACCTTCCTTCAAGAGTTGAGATGGCGCAGTGGGTAGAGTGTCTGCCTGTGGAACCGCTGGAAACTTTTTGTCGCGGGTTCGAATCCCCATGGGGGACTTAATTTTTTTTTCTGTAATTTTTTTTTTTTAAATTATTAAACACATAGCAATAATCAATAGTCGCTTTAAGGTGTTTCACAGATATTTTTATGTCTTCAAAAAATATAAAACCAGCATGAAAATAATCATACGGTATGATTTTCCTAGTTATGCCATATTTTGCAATTATGAGTATTTTCAAACATTTTGTATGCTTAATAGATATTGGTTTATTATAATGCATGAAAATATATGTTAAATAATGAGGGGACATAATATTATATCTTGGAAAGTTATAACAAAGAGGAGGAAGGCAGAGTTTCTTCCTTTCTATAGATTGTAACTTTTCATGATCCTTTTACACTTAACATACATTTTCAAATGTCTTAATAAATCGATGTTTATTCAATATACGAAATGTTTAAAAATACTAGTAATCGCAAATCGTGGCATTATTAAAAACAGTAGATATAATTATTTTTAAAAATATTTGTGAAACACCTTAAAGTGACTATTGATTATTGCTATGTGTTTATTGTAAAAGTATAATGTATGTTAAGTGTAAAAGGATCATGAAAAGTTACAATCTATAGAAAGGAAGAAACTCTGCCTTCCTCCTCTTTGTTATAACTTTCCAAGATATAATATTATGTCCCCTCATTATTTAACATATATTTTCATGCATTATAATAAACCAATATCTATTAAGCATACAAAATGTTTGAAAATACTCATAATTGCAAAATATGGCATAACTAGGAAAATCGTACCGTATGATTATTTTCATGCTGGTTTTATATTTTTTGAAGACATAAAAATATCTGTGAAACACCTTAAAGCGACTATTGATTATTGCTATGTGTTTAATAATTTAAAAAAAAAAAATTACAGAAAAAAAAATTAAGTCCCCCATGGGGATTCGAACCCGCGACAAAAAGTTTCCAGCGGTTCCACAGGCAGACACTCTACCCACTGCGCCATCTCAACTCTTGAAGGAAGGTTCAAAGTTCTAGCATATAAGGAGCATACAATTAACAATTTACTTTATTTTCTTGATTCTCTTCCTTAACACGTATCTTTTCGTATTCAGTGACATTGAAGGTAATAAAATGAACATACTGAATTAAAATAATGCAATGTTAGCAAATACTGATCGCGTTTCAGCCCGAAATGCGTCCCAGAAATCGGTTTTTGATTTTTCCGACAGTGTTGCACCATATCAAAAAAATATGAAAAAAATTGAGCATATTAATGGATACATCAGGTACTTACAGGAATTATTTAAAAATTGTGTCTCGAAGATTTCAGTACAAAATCTACATTTTTCCCATTTTTTTGTCGTTTTTGATTTTTGGCGCGCGGCACTTGCAACGGAAGAATCTGAAAATCATTCCTAACGTATGCAATCATGTTTAGAATGTGTCAGAATTTTTTCGACATTTTTACACATCATTAAGTGGCGAAAATGAGGCAAAAACTGGTTTTTTGAATTTACCCCATAACTACCCTCCCGGTCAAGCTATCGGATTAAAAATTTGTGTACAATGGTTTCTTATGGTTACCTATCGAATGGCGCATCGTGGAATAAAATAGCTTCAAGGGCACTTTTGACCCCCTTATCCTGCTAGACCCTTTTAACACGCAAGGTAATATTTACTTTGTTTTCCTGGCAGTGAATGGGTTAACACTAGAACTACCGGCGTTAAATCTGTTGTTGCGTCCCAAGATACGCGGCCAACTCATCAAGCTGGACCAATTCGGGTCGTAAGTCCGAACCCCCACCTTGATTGTTGTAGGGAACGTATTTAGGAAACGCGCCTCACGGGAGGTAGTTTCGTAGGGAGTGGAAGCAAAGGGTGAATGTGTGAGCCACTCCGATATGGGTTTTTGCACTTTAATAAAAACTGTACTTTACAAAAACTATTAACAGAAACTTAACAGATATTGACGGAATGCGTGTGATTGAAGTTAGTATGTCGGAGATGTTGCTCGGTTGAAGTGTTGTGGAGTGACTGACTCCTCCAAAAAATGGAAGAGTCCTCCATGGATGAATGTCTCCCTCCACCGTCCGGTGCGCCCCCAAGAAAAGGGACTCACGCGCCACCCGAAGTCGCGGTGCGATTTCGCACTTGAAATAAACATTAATATTTGCGGAGGCGCGCGAGCGTTTTGGCGAAAGGCCCCTTGGATCGGTGGAGGGGACAGCGGATCAGTCCGCGCGGAGTGCGGGTGCACTCGTCGCCACCCCGGTTTGGGACCGAGGGTGGCCGCAGAGGGTGGTGAGACCGGCGACTCGTCGGCGCAGGCAGATCTTTATGGTGCGGCAATTGTCCATTGAGGCACGAGGAGTGAGAGTCCCAATATTGCTATTTTGACCTCTCACCCCCCTTGGCTGTAGAAGGCCTGAGGCGCGCATGCAGATGTTAAAGCAGCCCTCAAAAATGGCCCTCACGCTCGCACCATAAGCCCATTGTCTCCACGGAATAAACCTCTGCATACCAGGAAATGTCGATGTTCAAAACAGGGCCTCTAATCCCTTTTCCTTATTAAAGGACTAATGGCTGACGGCTTGTCCTTCCGTCAGCCTGCAATACTACGGTTTCCTGGACATGCAGGGTCGATCTCAAATATTAAAAATCCGCGAGACAATGGAATGCCTGCGCTCGACGTTTGAGAAACATTACTACCTGCTCAAGGGTAGTAACATCTGTTATATTAAAATATATTAAATAAGTACTTTGAAAAAGGGGAATTCAGAGGTGGAAAAGATGATCGATTTAGTAATTTATATTTTATGAGATGGACGTAGAATATTTCTCCTATGGCTCTCCTATAAACTTTGAGAATTTTTGGAAAAAATTGTGTACCAATCATTTTGACTGGTTTGGTAGTTCTAGTGTTAACCATTGCTCTGCAGTTTCTTTTTAACTACGTGGGCAATAACTCATAATTAATTCCTGAAATAAAAGTTCATCGCTAATTCCTGATATAGCGTATCACTTAACGCGATATTAATAGTTTAGAAATAATTTTGAACGTTTCGTGACCCACTTATACTTTCGGTTCAATAGTTTTTGGAAAACTTAAAAATTTTCTGTACTATTTACCGCGTCATGAGTCTCACTTGTTATCGTAGGGCAAAGGGTTGAAGTATAACAACTTTTTTCCTGCTAATTTCGTCAAATTAAGGTTGAAATTGGGGCAATAATCTACAAAGCTAATTAAAACTAATTTCCAAGAAGCATGTTTACATCATTTATAAAATAATAAATGTGAATTTTTAATTAGTAAGAATAGTTATAGTTAATGTCATAGCACTGGTGTAATTCGAAATGCTCTTATATTGTTATGTGTATTGTTTTTTTATTAATTTCATTATGTAAAACGTTGCAACATGGCAGAATGCCCCGATTATATTGAATTCCGTTGTACAGAGTTCGCCCTTTAAATTCATTCTTTTGCAAAGCAAATCCTCCTCCTGCAAAACAAATTCACCCGTTTTTAAATAAAAATCATCCACTTGCAAATCAAGTACTTCTTCTTAAATATTTTATTTAAAATATAACATCAAACGTAAACTAGGTAGTAAGAAATCAAGAATTTTATTACAAAAAGGTAAAGACATTTACCATTGAAAAGTAATTATTAATTCATTCAAGTCTGTGCATATTACGTAATTCATAATTACATAATTAGTAATGTGTATCAAAACTGTATATAGACAACATACAATAACCCTTAAAAATCCACTTTCAGAAAAATCGTAAAATTAATAATATTACGAATTACGTAATATGTACTAACTTTATTGATAACTAACTGAATTGAATGAATTAGTAATTACTCTTGAATAGTAAATATCTGTATCTCTTTTTACTACCTAGTTTACATTTGTTGCGTTTTTAAATAAAATATTTAGGTAGAAGTACATGATTCGGAAAAGGATAAATTTGATTTCCAAAAGAATGAATATGATTTACAAAAGGGTGAATTTCATTTTCAAAAGAGTGAATATGATTTGCAAAAGAGTCAATTTAAAGTGCGAAACCTGTTTTTAACCCTTAAAAATTATCGTGGGTAAAAATCACGCCATGTAAATTATTTTTCTAATATTATTAACAAATCAAATTCCTGGTAACACTGATTTTTCTTGTAATCATTTATGGCGTCAGTAGGGATACCATTATCATAAAAAAGTTCACTTTTGTTATGTACTTCGTTAGCTGCACAACAAAAAAACTGATCTGGGATGATTACCTGTTAGAATTAGGATTTTCTCTCATTACACCATTTCTTAAAAAAAGATTAAAAATACCGAATTTGCCAGATAATCTGAGGAAAATAATATTAGAAATAATTGGCAAAAAGTTTGATGAAACAACGCCAATACCACCATCCACATCTAGGCAAAAAAGATGCTGTATATGTACAGGAAAAGAAGACAGAAAATATACTGTGCGAGATATTAGGTTGGAAACTATGAAACGGCCGTTTTTGTTTAGTCTGTGTTCAACTGCGACTGAGAGAGGTTCATTGTAACGTGCGCTCAATATTTTTATTTATAAAGTTTAAAGGTATTCTTCTTACTCATTTCGTAAAAATTTTTCGTGTTTGTATCCCATTTTTATATTATTTTTCTCCGAAACCAAATGGAAACAAAACGCGATTTACATCTACTTTTCTTGTACGAGTTCAAATTGAATCATATCGCAGCTCAAGCTTCGAGAAACATTAATCGCGCATTCGGAGATGGATCCACTACTGAAAAAAATGCTCGATATTGGTTTCAAAAATTTCGTTCTGGCAATTTGAATATCGTCAACGAGCCTCAAGGAAGACTACCGGCCCATATTGATAACGAGGAATTAAGGATGACTGTGGAATCCGATTCACACACAACTATTCGCGAACTTGGGTCTAAACTAGGAACTAGCCATACGGCTGTGTTAAAACATCTGCGTACAATAAATAAAGTAAAGAAATTGGACTCATATGTGCTGTACGAACTGACGCAACTGCAGATGATCGACCGCAAGAGCAAATGCGCATCTTTGTTGCTTCGCAATACACGATTGCCGTTTTTACACCAAATCATCACTTGTGATGAAAAGTGGATTTTGCATGATAATCGAAAGCGATCAAGCAAATGGGCAGATAAGAATACACCCCCAGGACACACTCCGAAGCCGAAATTTCATCAAAAAAAAATTATGGTTACCATATGGTGGAATGCCCAAGGAGTGATCCATTATTCCTTCCTACAACCAGGCGAAACCATAACAGCGGTGTCCTATTGTCGTGAAATTGATGTCATGCATGAGAAACTTATGAAAAGACAACCAGCATTGCTCAATCGGCACGGCGCAATATTACGCACGACCACATAAAGCTTCAATTACTGTTGACAAATTAACTTCTCTACAATATGAAGTTTTGCCGCATCCTCCATATTCACCCGATATTTCACCGACCGATTATTACCTTTTTCGTAATTATGAATTATTTTTAAGAAAAAAGAAATACAATAACCGAAATGATATTATAAAAATCTTTGAATTCTTTATTAACTCTAAAAAGAAACATTTCTTTCAAAAAGGCGTATATGACTTGCTCAATCGTTGGCAGAAAGTCGTAAATGCCAATGGAAGTTATTTCGATTGAATATAATAAATAATGTGAAAAATTGCGCTTTTTGTTTTTTATTCTTATTCAACGCCCGGTTCATAGTTTCCAACCTAATACAATATGTACCAACTTCATTTGTAAAGGGCACCGCAATCTTATTTGCAATAACTCTAAAACATAAATTTTATCATTTTCATGAAATATGTAATTCTTATAATATATCTAATCTCATTTACATGTCTTTATTAAATTAATAAAATAAAATTCACTTATTGGGGTGCAATTACACCCATGATACTGTTAACCCTCTGCACTCCTTAATTTTTTGTCACCTACCAACAACTCCTTAAATAATTTACAAAATATATAAAAAAAGAGGCCTCAGTAAAAAGTTGCATTGCAACGGCAATTGTTATTATTATGTTATTATTATTATTATTATTTTAGATATTGCGTTGTATAATGTCGAGTGCAGCTCGACATTAAAGTTGGCGTAAGAAATGTAATTTCGAGCCACACTTGACATAGGAGTGCTAAGGGTTGATTTTTTAGATGATACCTTTTAAGGGTTAGTCAACAAATTATGTGTGTTTAGTTAGTATGAAGTGTTTCAAGTTTATTTGCAACTTCCAAGAGTTATTCAATTAGGTTGGTCCATATGAAATGTCGGATTAGTTCCATGCACTGCATTTTGGCCATATTTTGTAAATAAGTAGCCCGAAAATGAATAATTTTATAGTTGAAACAGGTTATTTGGCCCCATACACTCAATACTGAGTGCTTTTTTCTTTCGAAGATTCTTAATCTCCATAAAAAAATATACTTTCTTGTGCAACGTGAGTACTAGTGAAATACGAGTGCTAATCCGATATGAATTTAAACTTGGTAAGAATGCTGTTGCTGCAAGTCTTAACATAAACAGAGCATACGGAAGGCAATTGTTAATAAAAAAATCGTACAATGTTGGTTTAAAATGTTTCGTTCTGGATATAAGTACCTTCAAAATGCGCCTCGTGGTAGGCCCACAATCGTATGCCATAATGATGCCCTAATCTATACACAGGAAGCTGAACTTCCTTTTTTCCAAGACGATGAAAGCATTACTACTGGCAGATACCGTACAATAATTGAACAAATGCTTGCAGAATTGAAAATACTACGTTCGGTTTCAATTACTCAGCAGTGGCCTATTTTATTGTACGACAACGCAAGACCATATCCGTCAAAAGTGAGCTCAACAAAATTTCGTCAATTGAAATATGAAATTTTACGGTACCCACCTTATTCACCTTTTACGGATTATCACATTTTTAAAAACACAGAGACCACTTCATTACAGAAAAAAAAATCAATAATGAAGGTGACCTTAAAAAAGTCGCCTCCAATTCCATTGTTTCTAAAAATTCAAATTTTCTTAAAAATCGTATAAATGCCCCTGTGGATCTTTGGCAGAAGTGTATCAATGTCGATGGAAATTATTTTGATTTATAAACATTCATTTTGTAAAAACTGTGGCATTTTAATTTCGCCGTATGCAAACCGACGTTTCATATGCCCCAACCTAATATTTTGTAATAGTCCAGCAACTCTTGAACCGCTCTGTGTTACGAGAGATAACTGTAAGAAAATGTAGAATGCGGCTCTGCATAATCGACATATGCCTGTGCGTTGTTCTTTTATTTTATTGGGCGTTGGGCAGTTTCCTCCACGCCGCCATGCGATATAGACGTGTATCCATTATTTTTATATATATTAAATAAAGTCGAAGTGTGATAATAAAACAAACGAGACATTTTATTATCCCGAAAACTTCTGTCAATAACAAATGAAATCTTACCTGAAGTAACATATTCAACGCGATCCCCCAAACGTCGATACTGCAACAACTCGTTTCAGTCTGCACCCTCTTCTTTACGGTACTTCCGGAGGACAACCTCGACTTCCTCGACTTCGTGGCTGTTAATACCACTGTGAATTGCATCAGAGACCATGCCCAAATGCCTAGCGTAAGATAAACCAGTACTGGTTCTCTGGCTATTCTATCTTCCTTGAAGGAATCGAAAAATTCGATTATATCCGCTGCTGTTCCAATGTACACCAGCAACAATTGGCTCAACTGATCTCGCGTTAGATCGCCCTTTGGCAGCATCCATCTTCCGATTATCAGTACCAACATCAGGAATTGCTCTATCAGCGTCACCCAAGTCTCAGTGGATATCTGTATATCCGGTAAATGAATGTTGACCTGCAGAAAGAGGATGTGCTTTATTTCTATTTCTGATTTCGCTCGAGGTCTACCAAAGATACGATAATACTGGTTGATATTCATTGTACTTTTTAATTGGTTTGGGCAACGCCGAATTTACCATGAAGTTAAATAACAATAAGCTAAAGTTTGGCGACTCAGCCTTCAGAGGCCTCTGAGTTTTAACTCATTGCCGTACAATAACGAGCGACACTCGTGACGCGATAAATGGAAAAGTCAATTTTGAAGTGTTCCAAAAATGATTAAATTAAAAATATCAATGGGTCAGGATAAAATAAAATTAATTCTATGCTATTTAACACTAGATTTGCGGACTGAGCCAATTTGGCTCATTACAAACTTTATTACAATATGTATATAAAACTTAAATATTATTTTTTAAAAACATATGTTGGTTTTTAGTTACGTAATGAAATATATGTAAATGTTGATTCCTCTCCCCCGCAGACCGCCTCATCACGCATTATCGAATATGGTATACCTATTTTTACGGTTGTGAGCCAATTTGACTCATCAAATAATTTAACAGATAATCGCATAACACATGAAATTTATAGCTTACATCAAGCCTGGGCAACTTGCGGCTTGCAAGACGCACGTGATTTGTTCCTCCTCTAATTTGTCTGTCCTCACATACAATGTTTGTGTGTTTCTTCTTTTCGCTACTCCACTACATTATCTTTCTTATAGCTCTGGAACGCTTCTTGGCAGCTGAGGGGTAATTTGCTCTAATTCGCCCGACGGATAGGAACATCCCTCTCCCTCACGCATTTTTGATTGTGACGCGCTATTGGCAGAAACAGCTACGCACACAAATCAGATTGCGTGACAAAGAGAAAAAGCAACAGCCGTGAAACTGAGTGCGACAGCACGAAGTGGTCCGTGAAAGTCGAAGCATTGGCGTACGCACGAGATTTTTACAATCAGGATAGGTAGATACCGATGTTATCGACTTGCATAGACTATCATTTTTCAGTATCGGTAAAACAGATTTCGGTCCTACAATTTGGAATATTCATATACGTGGAAGTACGGCAATGCTACGACTATGCAAAATGATACGTCACGAGGCTGAGCGCCACAATTCCAGAAAATAAGAGGACGTCACACGCGGGTTATAGGGAGGGGGTAGGCGGTGCGAGTGCAATCTCGCCTTCCGTCTCAGCTGCCAAGAAAACGTTCCAGAGCTATACCTACCCACTTCTGTCATCATTTCGATTTATACATCGCGGGTGAACAAAGCATTTTTAGTGGAATAATATAATTTTATAAAATCCATTCTTTGAAAAAATGTTTTCAATGAATGTTTGAATAATAAATCTTTCATTTAAATTGATTTGAAACTATTTTCGTTGCAAGAAACTTCAATTTTCTTGTATGAGTCAAATTGGCTCACTTCAGTAAAAGTAGGTATATACACCCAATTCTGTTTTTACACGGTCTTTTTTTACACGGTTTTGATTTAACACGGTCTAGAAAAAAACATTGATTCCGTTTTTACACGATTTCATTTGATTTAGCACGGTTAAAAAATCTAAAATATTTTAAAAATGAATTTTTTAATAAATTTATTTTAACTATTTTTTACAGGGTTGAAGGATATGGAACTAATCACCTTTTTTCTCTGTAAGTACTTCATGTCTTTTTTACACGGTTTTGTCTGGAACGTATCTACCATGTAAAAACAGAATTGGGTGTAATTAACACCCGTAAATCTAGAGTTAATATTGCGTTAAGTCATACGCTGTATCAGAAATCAGGGGTAGATTGTTATTTCAACAATTAATTCAGAGTTATTGCGCATTCAGTCACAAAAGAAATGGTACGGCAAGTGGTTAAGGAAGAAATAGAAGAGATAAAAATTGTTTATGGAAGATTCTGTTCTAAAGTATGAAGAAATGGTTCTAGTTCGTCATTACCTAAAAGATAAAACTAGTCTACAAAATTGACCTGTTTTCTTACACAAAGAATTTAAATTGAAATATATCCTAAACTATTAACTTTGTGACATGCATCGATCAGTACTGTTTTATAAAAAAGACCTAGCTGCCTCGACATTTGCGTAAACTATACCTCATTTAATCTAGAAAAAACAAATTTGACCTTCATATCACCTTGACGCGCCCACTTACGACAAAATTGATAATACCATTCAATTCTTTTATGAAACGTTTTTCGTTACGAGCAATAATAGCGAGAAAATCAAGATGTCAAAATCGGCTAAGCCACCTTGTATACATGAATTTTCCTGATTTCTACGTACTCCCAGTGCCTTCTCCAGATGTTTCAAATCCTCTGCCGCCAAATTTGTCAAATCAAGATTCTCCGATATGTTAACATTTGACTCAAACGCTTTTAGTCTTCTGTCAACCTTGTCCAACTCCAAAAGCCATATAGCTGGCACCACGCTGCTCAGGTACAGGAAAACGGAAGGGCAGAACCTGTCAAGAAGGAAATACAGTTTTAGTACAGTCAATATAGACTGTTATAATAGTTTTTTATGCCTCCAATCAGGAGCGTATATTCTGGGTGTGTTAGGCGTGCACCGCACACCAGCAAAAATGCAATGTGAAACAATGTGGTTACAGGTTGTTACAATGTATTTTTAATAAGTAGTAGTAGTTTCATCATTTTCACCCAACCGAAACTGTTTCTATTAAAATCACATCTTTATAGAATAGAAATGTTAAAGGTAAGAATAGTTATGTACTCAGTAATAGTTCACATTTCTAAGAGCAATATTATAATATTGAATATATTAGCATGTCCATGAATATCGCAATTTAACCGTTCGTGTCCCAGGGGGTATTGAAAAAACACTGTCGAAGAATCCCAAACAGCGCAACCGCGCTTTCTATAAATGAGTACGAAAAGACCCAAGCAGCGCGATAGCGCTTGTTTTATTTTATATGGAGAAATACCAAGCGGCGCGATAGCGCTTTGTTTATTTTATATCGACAATGCGTTGTCTGCAGCACCAAAAATGCAATAAAAAGATCACATTTAATTTGCATGCGATGTAAAACAGGAATTCATCCAATATGTTTTGATAAACACCGACGTTACATATTATAAGTGTTACTCTCCATTTAAATTGTTTGTTCATAACACAAAATTATTGTTAATTTGTAATTCGTTATTTTATAAAATGCATATGTATTATTACATATGCATAATGTAAAATTTAGAAATATTTCAAGTTTTGTTCGATAAAAATGATTGAGAAGATAACAATGAAATAAAAATTTTCATTTTGTAATGTATTATTGCATTATTATAGTATTATTCTACCTATTGTAAAATGTACTATTTACATTCAAAGAAGCTGTGCGATATACTTGTGTCAGTAAATCTGAGCGCGCGACTTCAGCAATCGGTATCGCACCGTCAGTTGTCCACAATGCTCGAAATGTGCTGGGTTTTCTCGACATAAAATCTCAACAGCGCGATCGCGCTGCTTGGGTCTCAAACAGTTAATATGTCTTTTTAATCAACTTCGCATGTATACCATTTATTTTTAAAATGTCGTCCGGTAAACCGGTTTGAACCGGTTCCAACTGGTTTTATTTGGTGTGTTCAAAAGATAGAAAAATTCCTAAATTTTACATATTGTGGGATCAGGCAGAAGCGCTCCAAAAAGAACTCAGGGGAAAAGAACGCGGAAAAGAAATGTCATCAGGGAGAGGACGCTGGCGCAGTGGAACCGCGCCGACCCAGTGTGTAATTTGGCAGAGCCAGCTGGACAAAACTAATTTTTGAATGAAATTGCGGTTTTCATTAATTTTACTGACTTTTTTACTAATATGAAACATAATCTTATTCTTAGTGTTAATAACAATATATATTTCAATAATTACTTAGCATTTATACGTAAAATAAGAAACTCTCAACTTGAAAATTTTTTTGTACTTTAACGGTAATAGTTATTTACATTTTTTCTGCTCGAAATGATTCTATAAACTACCGCGAATACAACGATGTATATTATTTTAATGTTATAAAGATTTAAATATGTTTAAACAATGTTCAAAGCAGAACAACGCCCAAAATGCCCCCATTTTTACGAATATTTCCCAATTTAACCCTAGAAACTAAACGTCCGGGAAAAAATTTAATAGCAGGAGGCGATAGGACAGACGTTTTCCTTGGAGAAAGCAGAAAAAAAAGTTGCGAGAACTATTTTGTTTTCGGCTGAAAAATTAAAATAGTTCCGCAAGACATTTAGTTTCGGCCGCTCACAAGACCCAAGACCCAAGGCAATACTCTTTCCCCGCAGGTAAAAGAAGTCGCGTCCGTCCGTTAGGGACAAAACAAAACAAAAAAAAAGATAGATAGATTCAGATATGAGCACACAAATTTGGAAAAGTGTAATAAACCGTAAACTATGTCAAAACTTAAAAAACTTTCAGAAGAAGAATCGAAATGCCGAGCAGCGCGGCATAAAATAATAAAAAAAGATAGATGTCGTCATTTGTCTGCAATGGCTCGTCCCATTTTCAATTGTTTATACCTTCAGCTTTGAACACATAAGATTGCAAAAGTATAATAAATAGTAATCTAAGTTAAAAGTCTACATACTTTCCGGAAACGAACTTAAATTACATGTTAATTGTTAGAGGGGTTTAAACCGGTAATAAAAGGTCGTTTGGAAAAATAAAAAATTGTAAACATATCCCAAATAAGTGAAGATAACAATACATACAAACAAATACCATTCTCACCTACCGTTAAGTAACAATTGTGGAAAATGTCTGGGGCATGATACGAGCGCGAAAAAGCAGTGTACGGAAAGTGCAACTTTGAGGGCTGTTAATTAGTTATTGCAGATTATTATTTGGAATAATTTTTACATTTTCTGTTTATATGGATATTCTACTATTGATTTACAATAAAATTTTATACATATGGACCATTACGAAAATTGACTTTTGTCCAGCTAGATGGGCCAAATCACACATTGTGCGACCCAGCAGATCTTCGTGTTAAGCAACGCAGGCCGGGTACCGCTGCTTGGATAGGTTACCGCGCGCCTCTCTTTCTTTTTCACGATCTTACAACATTGTTTAACCCTTTCGCTACGGAGCGCTTGTGACAAAATGTGGCCGCTCTGTACGAAGCGCATTACTGAGTAGTTGACACTGAGGTACGGAATGTTACGAAGTACTTAGAAGTCGTTTCTTGCTCTCTAAATTTTACAGTGATATTTATTATATTTAGTAATATCATTTTACTTTCTAAAATATAAAAATTTATAATAATAATTTACTTTTTAAATATTATATTATAATGTTCATATAATATTTCTTATTACAATATAACAAAATTTCTAAAGTATTTAAAGGCGAACACATAATCAATAATCAACTTTGGTATGATAAAGCTCAAAACATGGAGCCACACATAAACCAACATTGTCAACAATAGTATCTGGACTCACGTCTTTTTCCTTGTTTACTGCAGGTGACACATTTTCGAACTCGATTCTTTTTGCCGCCTTATTCGAATATATGAACGAAAGTATCTCATATGTCAAATATGAAACAATAGTATATATGGTATGAACGTATATATACGCTCTTCGTACCCGAGCGCCCACTTTTCGAGGGCGTATATATGCGCCCTTCGGAGCGAAAGGGTTAATGTCTAATATCTTGTCCTGGCTGTCCTGCGAGTCCTGTGCTTGCCCTGCCTGTTTTATCTTTCCAAAGGATAATACAATTTCTTCCCAAGATCGAGAGTGTATTACAGAAAGATCGTAAATTTGTTTTTATTTCAGTTTACGACAGTCATCGTTCCTTCGTTGATCCCGACAAGTGTAAGTCGATTTGATCGATCACAAGAGATGAATGGGGTATCATGTTAAAAGGGGGTCACTGTTACGAAGCCCTTTCTGTGTGTCAATAATTTTCGACCTGATTTAACGCATAGTGGAATCTTCTTACTCTCGCCCCCCTCCCGTTACTAATGCTCCAATTTCCGTCTGTCAAATCGGAGACGATCCCTATAAAAACACACCCTTTCCTTGCTCTGGAAGAGGGCTTGCGGTCTCTTGTACAACGTCTGCGCATCTCGTCTGCGCTTCGAAGTTTTTTATACTTCTTTTCTGCGAATTGTTTTTAAACGAAAATCATGCTATAGTGAGTATGTAATTTAATTTATATGTAATTAATTCGCACATTGTTGATAAATGAATATGACATTTTCAATGTTGCTTACTATATCTATTTAAATAAATTTATAAATGTTCAAGATGTGGAGTGAAGTATTTTAATATTGTTCGTTTGCGCTGGCCATTATTTTTTTTCTGCGCATCCGGTCTGCGGATCGAGGTTTTTTCTACTTTTATTCTCTTAACTGTTTTTAAATGAATATCTTTGCATAATAAATATGTATTTTTTAATTTCGCACATATCTATTTAATATCTACTTAATATAATTAATAATAATTAAAGTCATATCTATTTAAATAAATTTACAAATATTAAGGATGTGTTGCGAAGTATTTTTGAGTCACTAATTTGTTGTATGTGTTATCCTTTTTGAAAACGGAACAAGTCGAATTTTGAACGAATAGGATATAATTTCATCTTAGATAAACATAAATATCCTCTTTTTCATTTTTTAAACAATGAAGCAAAGAAACGAATTATCTATTCACCCTTTTTAATATAAAGCAGAAAATGTAGGTATCTATAATTTTATAAACAGTCAAAAATATATTTGAAAAATAGTTACAAAAAGCATTACCATTTCCATTCCTGATTCTCCTTAATAGTGAGGGTGAAAATACCCTCGAAGAACAGCAGCAGAATAGGACAGCTGAGATACCAAAACAAAGTGTTCTTCTTAAAAGTCGTAACTTGCCAGATCGCAACGAAACCATGAGACGCGAAAACCAATCTTGTAATAATCGCTTTTACGGTTGCTAAAAACTTCGCCATTGTAAATTCCGCTTTCGGCGATTTCTATCTAGCTTCCTCGATGTTTATTGCCACAAGCGCACAAAATCACCTGGCACGATCGAAACTCAACATCGCGGTTACAATTGATTCTAATTACATCGTTGAATTCACACCGAAAGAAAAGTAAGAACAACTAGAAAAATTACTGTTTAAATGCTACATCTTCTGCACGTGTTTAAATCGATGTGTTCGGAAGAATCATCTTCGCACGAGCCACTTTGGTAATGGTACTCTAATGAAACTATAAGCCGAAGGATTCGTATTCCTAGGACGCGCCTGCGCAATGCTAACCTACAGCGCAATGGTGTTTGATATTTGTAATTCTTTGAGCTACTTAGAATGGTGTTGTCGGTATATGACGATAGGTGTAGACTTTCGATTTATTTCACTTTACTGATCACGAATTATTTAGGCGAACGACCTTTTACCAAATTAATTCAAATTGAAAATGAATACTGTACAGCTGTGATGGAACAATCCTGTTCAATAAACAAAACAGTTAAAAATGAATATTGAATAGCTGTAACTAACACAGGCTCAACAAATCATTACTTTTATAATACCGTTCGCTTCTCGGTCTCACGGCTAACTGTAAGATAGTGCTAAGGCCGACATTTTTAAATGACTTAATATCAGTTCTATCGTCAGTAAAATAATTTTAGTGGATGTTAACATAAATTTGATCGTTGTTGCTCTTAATATTATTGTAATTACATAACTTTTTCAATATATTGTCTTAATTTTGTTCGACTTGTTCGTCCTGCTTATCGTTACTTTTATTATACCTATCGCTTCTCGGCCTCACGGTTAAGATAGGAGTGCTAAAGCCGTAATTTTTTAATTAATTAAGTCATTTCTATCGGAACTATGTAATATTGGTCGAAATTAACATAAATCTGATCGTTGTTGTTCTTAATAATCTGAGTCGGTAACGTGTAAAAGTCCAGTCCATGATTATAGAACAGTGTACAATTTTTGGTTAAACTATGGAGATTTCGCTTATTGTAAGGACACACGATACAGAGGAGCCCACTGTATTTTGAAAAATATAGAACATTTTTTTCGAGCTGAGGGTTTACAACACGTCCGCAATCCCAGTACTTCAGACCGTAGCATCTCTTGGTCTTATATTTATGACAATTTACATGCCGCGTAACTTAATAACATTAATTCTACTGTGTATCTCATGTATAACAATATATTGATGTATTATACCTCAGTAATGACCTAAAACCATAAATAAATGAAATAGACGCCTCGTATTCGATTTGCGCACCATAAAAGGGTATTCTCGTTTGCAATACCTTTTTACAGAACTTTCCCTACGCTCCACCAGATGGAACCAAAAATACTGTACCGTTTGTTCTCCCGTCTTTCCTGACATTTAGTAAATAAATTATAATCGAAAGTAATGTGAAACGAAGTGCCCAATACGTTCAGACGAATTTACAGAAAATCTCGAATTTAACGACAAGGTACATTACAATCTCTCTTCTTATATCTCGTTGTAATATAACCTAAAAAAAGCCGACTGTGCAGATTTCGTTTGAGGTTATTCCGACAAAGCGGTCCTAGGAAAAATGGCAAGGGAACCCGACGAGGAGCTGAAAAAAGCATTTTCGCAGTTACACGAGAAAATAGACGACACCACGAGGGAATTGAAGGTCGCCGATATACATATAGAAAAATTACGGCGGATAATACAACGCGGTGAATTGACTGCACAGGAGATAACCTCATATCCGGAGAACACGAGAATATACGCGCCCGTTGGCAGAATGTTTCTTTTAAGCGACATTAATAACATTAAAGCCGGCATCGACAAAAGTGTGACGTTTATCGACGATAAAGTGAAAACACTGGAAAATAAGAAGTCGTATTTGCAACAGAACTTGAAGGAATTCGAAAACAATATTAGAGAGATGATACAGCAGAAGAAAAACAAAGAGACGTCCGGCTGAAGGGAGAATTTTCCCGTGGAAATTTTCATTACGCTGGGACTAATATTAAAGGAATTTAATTTAACAACACGCTTGGTTTCGGCAATCAGCATGATCATTTTGCAACTAAAGTTCAGCACAAAACTGTCTGTCTTCGTAATGCGACATTATTGGAAAATCTACTAAAATTTTGTACCGTTTTAATTGTAACATGTACGATAAAAATAAAGTGAGCATGTGTTTAAACGATTAATAGAATTATCTCTTATAGTCTTAAATCTCAGCAGAATGTTCTCTGTTTAAATTATTCTTTTCTTATGTTACTACTATTTACTAAGAATATTATGTATTGTTGAATAGTTTAGTGGAACATTTACGAAAATGAATTATAAATGTCGAGTTGAGATATGCAATTCCAAATTAAAATCAGAAATCGAAGGACTCTGCGCACGGTTTCACATAAAAGTCCATGGATTTATATGCAACATTTTTATTCGACTATTAATACTCCCAGAATACTGACTCATACGAACTTCGATATAGCAAAGATTATACAAAGATACAAACGAAAGAGTTTCTTGTTTGCCTTACAAATCAATTACGCGTCTGTAACAAACTCCTCCTTCTAATTGGCGACTGATAAACAGTCTGCGCTCTATCACTGATCTGTTTCAAGTTAATAACCATCGCATAGAAAGACCTCAGTACCGTACAATTATTTGGTGTAAAGAAAAAAAAAAAAAAAGATAATAATAAACAGAAAAAAAAAAGAAAATAAAGTTCCGCTGCCACTTCTAATCACTATTAATTTATTCTAGCAGGATTAATACATACAACAAACGATTTTCCGTGTTTCGACTTATTTCTTCATCGATTTATTTTGTCACTTGCTCTCTTACCCTTTCTCTCCCGCTCTCTCGCTCTCTCACTTTAAATTCCTTAGCTATTTCCTAAGCTACGTTTAAAAACTTATCCGTGCCAACGCAGTAATTTGGCAAATCGACGAATCTGAAATTAAAGTGTCCTAGGTTCCCGTTTTCTTCTCATTTAAACTCGAAGACGACGACAAGGGGGGGGGGGGGGGGTGGGGGGCGGTAGAAAAGACGAAACAATACGATTACTCAACTCGTTAATATCCTCGTAATAATTACCGCTCTTAGACGCTCTAACATAATGCACGGGGCGCGAAAAAATTCTTTCGGCGCTGCAATACTTATGAATACTACGTTTATCTGTATCTTGACATCGTACAATCGAATGCAATGACAATATGTACAAAGATTATTAAATGTAAACCTAAGTAAATCCTATTACACACAGGAGGAGAAGAAATAACACTTCGACGTATAATCTCTCTACCTCGAGTGATTCGGGGACGTTGGATAATGAACTGTCGATCGTAAATGATGGTAAAAACAGAATAACCTTGTATGGATTATTGTACAATAAGCATGAGAATAATTTTGTCACCCTTACGCTTCGTAGGATCTGTATGCAAGTGTATTAAATTCATTGAAAAAAAAGCTTCAAGGAGAATGGTGGTTAAGGAAACTTCATCGTTCTCTTATCGATAATTACCCATGTATTACGGTAGCTTATCGTGTATGAAATTAATTCATTCGGATGCAATATGAGAATGTCAGTCTTAACTAAAATGATTGCCATTGTTCACCGTACTACGTTGTTTGACAATTCTCGAAACAAGATATTTCCACGTATCCATCGAAACATATAAAATTCCAATTAAAACATTGACCTTTCATTAAAATGCAGAGCAAATCGGGTCGAAAAAATTTTGAGATAGAAATTCTCGTATGCACGGAAACTATTGTCAGAGGAAAGCAAAAGAAAACCATTGGAAATAAATTACATGAACGATATTCGTTTGTATCAGCGCACCATACGTTCAAAATGTGTATAAATCAAAGTAAAACTATGTATTCTTAAATAAAGTTTTTAAGTAAAATGTACTTATCGTTACATACGATACATCGGCCGGCGAAGAGATATAAATCATACTCTCAATTAGCTTAAGAAAATAATTTATGCCGCCTCCTAGAAAGACCGTACGTATATAAATACAAAAACATGAAACCTCGATGCTAGATGCCGAATGTACATGTAATAAATACAGGAATAATGCAATTTAGTAAGATATTACGACGTTCCTTCTTTTTTTTTTCCTTTTTCAACTTTTAAACCTTAGCATCCTTCTCTCTAATGAAATTCAGCTAAAAATCGTAGTTTACGAAAAATAATACAGCGCACACGATTTCATTAAGATAGTGCAATCTGCGCCATTCTGAGTTCCTGTTTGAGCCACTGTATGTCAGCCTTCACTGTTTAAGCTGGAATAGAAGAATTTATTTTAATTTACAAACGGTCGTCTTAACGGCAGATTTATGGTTAAATCAGGTAATTCCTGTGTTTTAGTATTTCGCGCGTTGTACCGGGAATTGCGTTATGCGAAAACAATAGTCGGAATATCTTTGTCGCGTTGTACGAGAGTCTACCGTATTGTCATTTGTAATAGCCGTAATAGGCCATAAGTCAGTGAATGTTAGCCTATCAAAGGCCAATTAATCGGCTAAAGGTCGATAAAGTGTTAACCAATCCCATCACAATAGTAGTCGCCATCAATCTCATAATACATCATCAATAGTTTTAAAATTCCGACTGTGTTACAACCAACCTGTAAATCCTTGCGGTGGTTGTCCCGGCACTGAGTATTGTGGTCTAAAGTTCCCAAAATTGGCAGCGCCAGCGAAAGTAGCTGGCAATTGTCCCCCGGAGAAACCAGCAGGAAATTGTTGTGCTAATAACGCTGCCTGCCCCGATTGCGAACTACTGCCACCCGGTGCCGTCGCAGCTAATCGACTCAAAATTGACCTTTCCGACATTTGAAGTCTTTGAGCAACTGGCGGAATGCGAGCCAGCGTTGCTGGTAAACGGCTCACGTCTGACTTCATGTCAGACAATAATTCTTCCAACTGATTCAGTACCTGTTTGAAAAGATATATTTAGAACCGCAGTTGCGATTGTTTCCAAAAGGGCAATAAGATTGGAATGTCGGTAGAAGATAATACAACGATGGCGAATAACTTGTAAGAAATGCTGTTCGGATGGCGATGGAATCACACGATTGACACGTTGAATGCCACCTGTATTTCGTCGATTTCATTATTTCTACAGAACTGAAACTGTTCCTATTAAAATTATATTTTTATAGGGTAGAAACGTTAAAGTAAAAGTACACTGTTCACAAAAATTAGGGAATATTAAATTAATATTTTCATTGAGTTCAATAGCGCCGATCACCGATGGCCCTCGCGGCATTCAACGTGTTAATGAAATATTTTTTTATATTGTTCCTTAACGACAACAAAATTACTGTTACCTTATGCAACACGGCATTCGCAGGCTTATTTCCTGCAAGACTTTCTTTGCTAAGATGTTGATGCGATTCAGCAATGCACTCAACTTCGGCGAATCTCGAGTTGAGGCTCATTGCAGGGTGATTAGGATCCTGCGTTAAATTCAGGTACGCAGCTCTTCTTAATTGTTCCTCTATCACTAACGCTTGCTCCAATAACTTGAACCGTCTCGCCAAGAACTTATTTTTTATTTCTAAAAAGTTACCTTTACCCACGTCCATTTTAAAGGGCTCGTTAATTATTGCAAATCTATACAAAAGAAATAAAAGATTATGAAATCATTTCTTCGAAGTTTTCTTTCTTCCAGCTTTGTAGAGTATTATTACCGAATATCATTTTGGATATCTTGCCAACGGCCGTAACCATGTGTTACGATACCAGCCAACAGCCAATAATCGTGTCTTCGATGCCAAATTTCATATTCACGACCAGGCACGGCTGCTTTCTCTTCGTTCAACCACAAAGTGTGCAATTCTGTGAAGCCACCGTCGGCTATGTTAAACATGAACTTGCGTTTTGGCTTTATCATCTCTGAATCACAGTCCTTTGTTTCCTTCTCCTTGCTATCTTTCTCCTGTAGATAGAAAGTTCCGGAGCATGTAGAAAAGTAATTAATTTAATATTTCTCTTTAGAAAAAAGAAGAATACCTCTCGTTTCTCGTTCTCATCCTCGTCGTCTTTCACGATAACAACATCTTCCTCGGCATCTTGTTTCTGCTTGTTTTCGCTATTCTCCGCCTTTTCGTCATGCTTTACTGTGGCTTTCTCTTCCTTGTTGTCCGTTTTATCCTTCTCTTTTTCCGTTCCTTCGGTATCGCCGTCCTTTTCCTCTTTTCTAACATCCTCCTTGTCTTTATCTTTCTCGGCATTGGTCTCGTCTTCCTCTTTGGAATCTTTCGGTTCCTCCTTCAAATCTTTCGAATCGGCAGCCTAAGGGGAACAATATACTTTATCCGTGGTAAAAGACGTGTATGTCTGTAATAATGGAAGGTCTAAGCGAAAAATTCCAAAGTCGACCTTATATTAACGCATAACGGTCGACAGATTTCTTTGTAATACTAGCCCTACAGACGACAGAAAATTTGGTGAAAGCTTATTAAAAATTTGTAAGAATGATAACTTAAATGAAACATTTAAATTAACTTATTTCGATATAAATTCAAGATATTTAGTGAATTTGTAAGTTTATTTTTCGAAGCAGTCGCCAATTTTAATAATGGATTCGTGAGACTTGTTGAACGATATGTGAATGTTTGTTTACGGCCGCCTTTAATCTTTCTATCGGAACAAACTCGACAATCTTTTTTACAACCAGGTTGAAAAATACACAATTCCCCGTTAAATCGATTCTCGGTTTCAGAACTGCTGCAAAACTAACATAATATTTATGCCTCAACCTTTTGAGGACTAGGGACGCACATACGTGGGCGAAGAAAAAATTTAATTACAGTTTATCGTCGCATATACAGGGTAGTTGGTAACTGGTGGTACAAGCGAAAAGGGGGTGATTCTACATGAAAAACCGGGTCGAAAATATAGAATAAAATGTTCTGATACAAAGCATTGTTTTCGAGAAAAATGAGTTTGACAATTCACCGTTAGATTTTTATTTGTGGGATCAGGTGACATCAATTGTGTATCGTGATGACATAACGAGCATCAAACAATTGCAACACAAAATTCTGATAGCGTTTGAACACTTAAAGCAACATAATAATTGTACATTGCAAGAGGTTCGAAGGAATTTAATACGAAGAGTACAATTACGTCCGCAACAACGTGGACAGCACTTCCAGCAATTTATGAATTAAACGAATTCCTCAAAGGCAATTCTAACATTGTAACCTCGACCTTCGATTTATTCGATGTATACAAACCTCGAAAACCTTTGCGAACAAAGGTTGAGGAAACTCAGAATAAAGTCCGTTGTGCCGCTAATAAGTCGAGTGCACGCACACTAGACAAATTTTCAAAATTATTTTTCTCGAAAACAAAGCCTCCAACGAAAAATTTTTATTCTATATTGTCGACTTATTTTTTCATGTAGAATCACCCCCTTTTCGCTTGTACCACCAGTTACCAACCACCCTGTATATACACGATTAGAGTTGATAAATCGAAATATAACCATTGAAATATGATTACACAATTAGTAATTTATAATTTCGATACATCAACACTGATGTAGCCAGTGATTATCTCTCATTATTCAAAAATATCTCCATCCGGAAAGGGTTAAAACGTTATATAACTGCAAATTTTTCTTGTCAGCGTATGATCAACTAACTTTCTGATGCAATAAGTTGTAATATTTGATAAAAAAAAAACACAGCGACGATAAGTCAATGAAATGAAAACTTAATTTTTCCCATGTCCCCGTATTGGGCCCTTTCGTTTTCTATGTCATAAGTGCACTTCCCCGAAGCGAGGTCTTTCGACCGTTACGGGTTAATTGTAACAAATTATAATAGTATTTAAATAAAATATTAACACATCGCGTACGGATGACGAGATATCTCGTATATAGCCAACCGACCGTCGCGGCCGGCTTACGAGATATCTCGTTTGTCATTTTTTTTACATGCACGTACGTATCGACGACTCAAAAAAATAAAAATAAATTGATATTTACTAAGGCAACGTAGTCCTCAATATTCTTATGACAAATTCTTAGCGAAATAAATGTATGACGAATTTCCTGCAAGCGCGTTGAAATAGTAGAGCGCCATACGCAATATGTTAACGAATATCATTGAATAAAATAAATATTCAGTCGCGAGATACAACAAGATCGTAAACCAAGGACAAACCTCTTTATCCTTTGGCTCTTCCTTGCACTCCTTCACGTCCGATGCTTCGGAATTTAACTTATTCGTTTCGTTTACTATGGTACTAGAAGTTGGTGTTGGAGTTGCAGCAGGACTAGGACTAGGTGCATTAGAAGTTGCCGGGGTTGCACTTGTACTGCTAGTGCCAGTCGCACCGTCTCCGCCTACTTCTACTTTCACAGGTTCCACGGGTTTCCGGATCATTTCTGGCATCGAATAGTATCCATTTATGTGCTCGAATTCTTGTACCTACAAATACACACTTGCGTCGGTAAGTCATTCCAGGTAGAAATAAAAGTCTGAATTAACCGTTTAACGCATAGCAACTGAAGCATTTTAACTCTTTGCACTCTGATGTCTTGTCTGAGGGGACATCGTAAATCTAGCATATCACTCGGTTGCCCCCTCTGGGAGGAAATTCGAGTTTATCTGTAATTACGGAGGATGAACTTATTGCATCGCAACATTCAAAGAAATGCATGTTTCCCTGCAATTTTGTATTGAAACGGTACAAGAAAAGAAATCGTAAAGTGCCGCCTAGTTGCTGATAGATGACGTCGGGGATGTCTCCGAGTGCAAAGGGTTAATATTCAAGTAGCATAATTTAATGCCTTTATACATTTCCCATTACAACTTCTAAATTCAAGATGCCGACTGCAATTCACACAAAATTTAACCCATCTACGAAACAAAGTAATGCCAGACGTCTGATCGCCTGCGTCAATACGTAAATAAAAGGAAAATACATGAAAATTTCTATTTCCTTCATTCTTAAATTCACGAAACAAAGCCATACATATATACAATTCTCCCAACCACAAAAATAACTAATCTCTCAACCACGAATGACACTCGTGACGTGTTAAATGGAAAAGGATATCTTGATGTTTTTCAGAAACTATTACAATTGTAAAACATCATTGGGTCATGATACGGTAAAATTATTGCTATGCTATTAACATTATGCCGACCGCGCGATAAATCAAGATTTTTTGGTTTCACGCCAGTAGGACTCGTGCAGACCTGTTTGCTTGTCGCCAGCGCTTTTCGAATTTGTGGAGATATCATAAAACGTCACGTTTTAGTACAATATGTTATAATTTTGTCCCGCAATTATCACGAAATTTCGAGGATATGAAGCGTATTGCAGCCTGTACAGAATACAAGCGATAGTTTGCACTAGTTTGTGATTGTGAGATAGCCGCGACGCCTTTGCAATATAATAGGCAAGTGTCTCAAAATTTTAGCATGGACCAACGTGGTGTCACCGGCATTTGTTCGCATATTTTCATTTGGCACCAATGTGCTGTCACCGGCATTTGTCCGCATAATATTGCATGGCATCAACGTGGTGTCACTGGACGGCATAATGTTAACACGTTGACTACCATGGGGATCACCAATGACCGGCTCTATTGAGTCCAATGAAATTTCATATGACTTTTAAATTGCAATATTTACGAATTTTGTAATACATTCAATATTTAAATATTGGCGATAAAAAGATAAAGTTCTGCTGAATATATATCCATCTGTGTCTTTGAAGTTTTTGCTTTAGAAAGATGTGATTTTAATAGAAAAGGTTTCAGTTCGGTAGAAATGATGAAACTAGCGAAATACCAGTGACGTTCAATGTGTTAATATTGCGTTAAGTTATACGCTATATCAGAAATCACGGATAGATTGTTATTACAGTAATTAATTCTGAGTAATGGTGAATTAAGTCACAAAAGAAGTCGTACGGCGAAGGAGTTAATAAAATAAAATATTATAAACTTCCCACCTTCTTTCTAATTAGAGACATAACGCCGATTCTCGTTAAGACATGCTGCCGACTGAGACCTTCCCTCGGCACGCCGTCAGCGAATGTTTCCGCATTATCGGCTCCGGGTTCGCAGAGATGTCGCATGAAAAGGGAAACGTAGGCTTTGAAGTTCTTCTCCGATTTGCCCCGTAAATCTCGCACCAGCCTAAAATTGAATAACAAACTTTAACAGTAATTTAAATTTACTGATACACGAAACCATGCCGAACGACAGACTAACCATTGAGAGTTGAAGGCGTCCTGGGGCGGCATGCCGTAACGCATAATCGCATTGAGGAATGCCTTTCTTTGTCTCGCATTAAAGCCGAGCACCTGAAAATTAATTAAAAAATGCATATCAGTATGAATTAAGAAAGTTATAGTGATAGAATGTTGTACTGGTAATTCTTTAGGTTGAATATACTTGTGAATAGATAGAATTCGGAAGGTCAATTACGGCGGAAATTTTTTCAAACTTGTCTGCACGGCTGTTCAACTTTTTCAAGCAACATTATTAACGGTTAAATTGTATATAATTATATTATATTATATTATTAATGAAGCTACATTGAATGGTAAAATTTATTCGATTATAAATGCATTTTAACGCAAACGCGATGAAATTTATAACGGGAAGCATCAACCATCAAATTCGGTACCAATTTTCATTTTGAAGAATTCGCCGTACAGAGATCGCGGATTTGCAAATTTGCTACAGCTAAGAGACTAACACGTTCACTGCGTACAAAAATTTTATGTTATATTCGAAAACCGAAGTAATACCGCTTAACCCTTTGCGGTCCGAATTATTTTGTCGACATTGTAGCGAGCCAAATGAAATTAATTCCACAACACTTTCTACCGCTGATTAGTTATTTTTTTGTAATCATAGCAATAACTATAGGTACTGATCGATATTTAGGGGATGTTACAAAATCATTAGAAAATTGAAAAGTTGATATTAGAATGCCAGAAAATAGAATGATGTGAAAAGCTATGTCGAGTATAGCTCGACTTAGCTTTCGAGTATGGCTCGAAGTATTCAACTTTAATGTGACAACTTCTACTTCATTTGTGTCCAACTTGAATGGTTCAGTATAAAGTGACTCAACAATTAGGTCGTCGGCTTCTGACGGGGAATCGTTGTGGCTCAATAACTGAACGCATTAAAGAGCGACCGATATCATAATCTCTGTAAATAGAAGAGAATTTTTAATTACTTCTATATTTCCATTCACACGAGCAAGCAACGGCGGAAGAGGTCGATCCTTTTCGTCCCTCCTCTCCAATCTTCGTCTACTTCTTCGAGACAGTAGATCTCCATCGCCCTTCTCATCGAAGTCATCGTCTTCCTTATCGTCATCGCTGGGTGCACTAAAGTCACTGTTATAATCTGACAAATTCTCCTGCCACGGTTGATCATCTCTCGCCCCTTGATCGCCAGTTACACCGCCATCGTTGTAATTCACCTGCTTGCGTACTCGTTTGCCTGTAATTAAATGTAACTCGTAAAATTCTTCTGCAATTATCATTCCTTCACGCAGACTACATACCCTTTCCAAGAGTCCTAGCAATATCCTCCTGCTGTTGCTCGTAATGATGTCTCAGTAATTTAATCCAGTACGCTGGATCTGTGTTCTCGGCTTCCTGCTTGATGATTTCAGTGTCAGCCTCTTCTTCCGTTTCTCCTTCCTTCGTCACGTACGACGCGACTTTGAATGAACTTAAGTATTCGTTGGCCCAGTTTTCTTTCTGCTCGATACCTTCTTTACTTCGATCCAACAATTCTGCTACAGCCTTGTCATCGTAATGAATGGCTTCGTCCTCTTTGCCTTCCTCTTCCTTGAACAATTCCTCGGTACCTGGTCGAAATATTTTATTTGTTTTGATAAAAGTTGTTTCGAGTGGTCGATTCTATGAAGTATTAAACGTTCGTAGTATTTTCCGTTATCGCGATACCACTAATTTTTTCAATCTGAGAGAAATTACTTGAAATCTTGTATATCATTTTACAAATAGAACTTTTATTCATTTTAATGAAAATTATTTTGAGTGGTTGATTCTGCGAAATATTAAACGTTCGTCCAATCTATTATCGTAATTCCATTAATTTTTTCAATCTGAGAGAAATTACTTGAAATCTTGTATATCATTTTACAAATAGAACTTTTATTCAGTTTAATGAAAGTTATCTTGAGTGGTTGAGCATTTAAAATACATTCACTTCGACGCTAATTTTATTGAACTTTTCGTCGATTGATTCTATGAAATATTAAACGTTCGTCATATTCGTTATCGTGATTGGACTAAATTTTTGAACTGCGACACAAATAATTTGAAATTTTGTACATCGTTTCAAAAATAGAACCTTTCCTTGCAATAGGTAACGTAACGCTAGAACTACCAAGTCGAAATTACTGGTTCCTATCTTTTTAAAAAACATTTCCAAATTTATAATGCAGTCGTACAGTAAATATTCCATATCTACCTTATAAAGCATAAATTACTGAACCCATCATCTTTTGCGTCCTCCTTCGGCAAAGTACTTATTTAATATATCTAAATATAATAGAATTAACGCCTGTAGTTCTAGCGTTAAATCACCGGCAGCATTGAAAAGGCTGATCAATTGTATAAATTATTCTGCTGAAAAATCATACCAAATCGTAAGATATCATCGAGTTCCTGCTTGCTGAAATTCGCGCCTTTTCCGCCCATTCCGGGTCTCACGACTAAGTGGGTAAGCATCATTTTACGTTTGGCCACCTGCGTTACTCTCTCCTCGACAGAGTTACGAGTAACGAATCTATAGATCATGACTTTATTAGCCTGGCCAATTCTGTGAGCTCTGCTGAATGCTTGAATGTCGTTATGAGGATTCCAGTCGGAGTCGTAAATGATAACGGTGTCTGCGGTCGCCAGATTAATACCTAATCCACCGGCTCGGGTTGAGAGCAGGAAAACAAACTGCTGCGCGCCTGTGAAATTTTCGGAATTAGAATAGCAATCATAGCGAATGTAAAAATTCTTGCAAATATCATTTCATCATGGAACAAGGTCTCGTTGAACGAATTTTTGCAAGAGGTACGAAATTACATTCTATTTTGGCAACATATTTCCGAAACCTACATTTCAATCAACTTTAACACGTTGGCTCCCATGCTTTTTATTATACGATACATATACAATGTACGTGCTAATAAATGTGTAATTTATGTATGAATAAAACTATCTTTATATGTTCTATACAGCGTTGACACATTGAATGGCATGGGGGTCACCGGTGACCGGCACTGTTCAATTCGATGAAATTTCTTATGACGTTTAAATTGCAATATTCACAGACATGCTAATATATTCAATATTAAAATATTGCCATTTCCGTTGCCGAAACCGTTTCGGTGCGGTGGAAATGATGAAATTAGCGAAATACGGGTAGCATTCAACGTGTTAATTTCTTCACGCCATCGTAGTAACTACTAATTTTCGCGGCGCCGGTCACCGGTGCCTCCACGGCGCTGCCAAAAACTGAGTGCCGGTCACCCGTTCCGCTAAAAACTGAATGCCGGTCACCCGTTCTGTCAAAAACTGAGTACCGGTCACCCGTTCTGCAAAAACTGAGTGCTGGTCGCCAGTTTGCACAATGGCGCTGACAAAAACTGACTGTCCCAGTCACCGGTGCCCCCCACGCACTGCCAGAAGCTGAGTGCCGTTCACCGGTGCCCCCCATGACAGCCAACGTGTTAAGTTTGCTTACATCGATAGAAAAAAACGAGTGCCACTTCATCATTGAAGCGATATTCCGTGTTAATTTCGATTGGAATTATAAGCTAAGAGCGCGATTATTAAACAAAACCAGATATACGTACCGGGGGCATTAAACCTATCGATAGCCTCTTGACGTTGCGCGCCAGTTATATTTCCGTCTATTCTCTCGTATTTGTAACCCTCCCCTTCCAAATAATCCTCCAAGATATCTAACATCTTCGTCATCTGTGAGAAAATCAGCACTCTATGCCCGTCGTCCCGCAATTTCTTCAACATTTTACTTAACAAAACTAATTTCCCAGCTGCCTTGATCAGCGCCGACGTTTCGTAACTTCCGTTCGGAGCCGTCGGCGCTTCCTGCGACGCCGCTGGGAATAAATAGGGATGGTTGCAGCATTTTTTAAGATCCATCATGATATTCAGTAATGATACTTGTTGCCCTCCTCCTTTCGGATTCAAAGCTTCGAAGTTCCTCGTCAGAATATATTTATAGTATTTCTTCTGCATCGGTGACAATTCGACGCGCACGATAAATTCAGATTTACTGGGCATGTTCTGTAAGAATATTCAATGTTAATAATAATATCGACAATTTTTCGTCATGGATTTATTTAACCCCTTGCTGCATGATCATTCTTTTCGCGAAGAAAAGAAATGTATCCGATAAACTAGGTAATAAAACGAACCTTAAACAATGTTAGAAAACACTTTTAAATTTCTATTTGAAAAGAATCACATTTTCTGCTAAATGCAAATGATAATTGACAAAATACTTGGGTATATTTACTACGCTAAACACTTTTTGGATGATACGTACACACTATATGTATCTTTTAATATTTAAAAATTGCACAAAGTACAAGTGAAAACTACTCGAAACAATAATGTGTCAATCAAATGAGTCGCTAGTAGCCATTACACAAGTCGAAATGTTTTAGTAGTTTCAGAAAACGTTAGATGTGTCATCAATAATGTGAATAAGTGTCAAATATATCAGTAAGTGGAATAATCGAATAATCGCAGAATATTCGCCTTACAATAGATTAACCCATTTGCATCAATGCGTATACGATGATCTTACCAGTCGCGGAATATTCCGCTTTCCATAATTGTTAAATTACTGTGCGCGGAAATGCGCGGTACTGCAGATCGTGTGCAGTGTTTAGAGCTCTGATGCAAACGGACTTAATCTATTGTGCACGGAAATGCACCATACTACGAATCGTCTGCTGTACTTAAAGTTGCGTTGCAACTGAATTGAGTGAATTTCATAAAAGAAATTATTATTTGCAAAGCATATGACCCACCATGCTGTAAGGGCTTAATACGTAACATCCTCATTAAAAGATACCTTCAAAACATCGGCCTTCAATCTCCTCAACATATGCGGACCGAGCAATTCATGCAATTTCTTGACTTGCTCCTCCTTCGAGATATCAGCGAATTCGTTTTGGAATGCGGCTAAATCGTTGAACTTGTCGCGACACAGGAAATTCAGCAAGTGGAACAATTCCTCCAAATTATTTTGCAACGGCGTACCAGTCAGTAAGAGCTTGTATGCAATATTGTAAGACGCCAGCAATCTGAAGAACTTGGATTGATTTGATTTCAATCTGTGCGCCTCGTCCACGACTAATACGGCCCAATCTATCGATCCTAAGCATGCCGAATCGATAGAAATGAGTTCGTAACTTGTCAGAAGTACGTTGAACTTTATCTGCGATGATCGAATTTTCGATGCTCTGCCGCCGCGAACTGCGCCTTCTTCGAACGACAGTTCGTTCTCACGTATTACGATACGACTGTCCTTATCGCCTGAAGGAACAAAAAAAAATGAGTACTTGAATCTCTCAATCTATTTGTCTGAACTGTTATTGCTAATTTGACGAAGATCTACAATTTTAGGTGGATTCCGAATCACCAAGGTTATGGTATTTTAAATGAAAGTTTAGGAAAGATTTCTCAGTGGTAGAGATTTGAACTCGGACGCAGTAATTAACACTAAAACTACTGGCTTTAAATCTAATATATTTAACACGTTAAATGCCATTGCGGTCACAGGTGACCGGCGCTATTAAATTCAATGAAATTTCGTATGACTTTTAAATTGTAATATTTACGAATTTTCTAATGCATTCAATATTTCAATATTGGCATTAAAAGGGTAAAGCCCTGCCGACTATATAACTACTTGTGTCTTTAAGGTTTCTGCTTTGTAAAGATGTGATTTTAATAAAAAAAGTTTCACTTTTGTAAAAATGGTGAAAATAGCGAAATATTGGTGGCATTCAGCGTGTTAAATGTATTAACATACAGTGGTTTGGAAAAAGAGGAATCCAGAGGAGAAAAAGTTAATCAATTAAGTAATTTAGGTTTTATAAGGTAGAAGTAGAATGTATACTTCACGTCTTCCCTATCAAATTGGGGAGTTTCTAGAAGAAATTAGAAGCCGGGCCATTTTCACCGCCTTGGTCGTTCTAGTGTTAAAAGATCGAGTTTTTAACGCTAGAACTACCGGCGTTAAATCTGTTATATTTAAGTATACTAAATAAGCACTTTGGAAAAATGACTAAAGAATATCGACTCTATTGTTCTCCATGAATATAGAAAAATTTAGAAAAAAGTAAGAACCAGTCATTTTGACTGCCTTGGAAATTCTAATGTTAAAAGATCGAGTTTTTAAGACTAGAACTATCAGCGTTAAATCTATTATATTTAACCCTTTGCGCTCGGCTGTCCTCTCTCACGCGATATCGCAAACCTAGCGTAGTACTCACATGTCCCCTCTGATGAGACACCAAAGTTTATTAGTGATTACGCGGAATCAACTTATTCCGACGCAACTTTTTGAGAAATGAAAGTTTCCCTAAAGATTTCTATTGAAATAGCACAATAAATAAAATCAAAATTTGGTAAAATTACTAAAACATATAAAAAAAGTATCAGCCGGTTTTAAATCGGAGAATGTGCGAAGTGCGTTCGTCGAAAATGCCATCTTCGTCGGATAACAGACTAAATAAAAAGCTACATATTCGCAATGTAGGAGAAAGTAAACAAGACTGTATTGTTGTATTGTTCTGATAGAAAAACGTCAGGTGGAGGACATCAAATCACTTATTATTACGAAATTTATACAAACCACCCTCCAATGCATACTGGGAATTACTTTAAGATGTATTATTCTGTAGACAATTATAAGAAACAAAATTTTGATTTCTTTTGCAAAAAATACATTCCTCAATGCCTACCAATTCATATAAATCAAAGATTGTTATAATATATTACTTGGTTCCAACGTTATAATATATGAGATGCTCAGAAGCCAATGCGGTTAAGTCAATTTTTTTTATATTTTCTGGTTTTTGTAAATTTTAATAGACTGAAGTTTATTCCATTAAAATTTACAACGATTAGAAATTATCAAGAAATAGACTGAACCGTATTGGCTTCTGAGTGACTCATATAATGTGACACAAGTCCTTCTGGGACTTTTTCGCGGCAAAGTGCCGCTTGCAAAGGGTTAAATATATTAAGTAAATTCCGTAATTTATGCTTTACAAAATAGACGTGAAATAACGACTGTACGTCTCGTCCATAAATTTGCAGAATTTTTATAAGAAAATGAAGAACCAGTCATTGTACTGCCTCGATAGTTCTAGCATTACTACTAAAGATAAAAATATTGTCACTAACCGACATAAGTAACGCAGTAAAAGTCAGGAGCCCAAGTTTCAAATTCACGCTCCCAATTAATGATCGTTGAAAGCGGGACAGAAACGAGGAACGGTCCTTTACAGTGTCCTTCCTTGTACAACGAGTACAAGAATGTAATGGTCTGAATAGTTTTTCCTAAACCCATTTCGTCCGCTAAAATTGTATCTATGCCTTGGCCCCATGAATATCTTAACCAATTCAAGCCCTGTAATAATGAAATTACAGTTAGTGCTGTAACTAATACACTTATTTTTAAATACTTCATTAATCGTGGTGATTCGTTTACTTCTAACTGATATGGATGCAACTGCATTCCAGTCTGATCCAGGTATTCCGGTTGCCGTTCGTATTTCTTTTTTAAATCCGTCGTAGGTTTATCCGGCGGCGGGGTGTACCGTTTCGGCGTCCTTTCCTCGTCGTCGATGATCTCTCGCGTTTTCGATTTCTTTCCTTTACCTGAATATTACAATTTGTTACCATACTGCTTCGCGTCGATGTGTATTTTAAGAGGAAAAAATATAAATTAACCGACTCTTCTCACCCTTCTTGCCCTTGCGCGAGGAACTGCCATCGCAACAGTTCGCAGCTCTGAGATCTAAGTAATACTCGATGGCTTGCTTCAATCCTGGGATATCTTCGTGTTCGTCTTCCCAGGTGGCTTGATCGTAGCCTAATTCTCTCCATTTAACGAGATAAGTTGCTCTGCCGTCTCTTTGAAGTCGATGGTTAATTACTCTGTGTACAACGAGCCATTCTGGCCGGACGCCGTAGCGGTAGAATCGTTCTTCTAGATTATAGTCGTCTCTGTTCGTGGCGCCGTCCTGTTCCTTTAAGCGTTTAACTCGAGAATCACTTTCGTCTAGAGGTTCTTCCAATTTTGGCGGTTCATCCATATCGTATTTACGTGAATAATTCCTGAAAAATTCGGTCTCGTGCGATGAAACTGATAAATTTGACGAAGTGCTTACAAGTTGATTCTGCATCGTTTTTGACGGTGTACCTGAACATAAGAGGATGAAAAACGTCTAGTTGTAATTCTGTGATCCAGTCGCAATGCCAGTACGACATGTCTGCCCATTTTACGAAGAATTCACGAATTTTCCGCTGTTTTGGGGCAGCTTTGCTGGTAGAAGGTTCTTCCGATGGGGTTTCCGAGCATTCCTTCCACCTCCACGTTAAGATCTTGGCAACTTTGAACAGAAGTAAAGCGATTCAAGTTATTCTTCGTATTTTTGTATTTTTTGACTTAAATTGTTATGGTCATTTCGATTAGTCTTATGTGAGTTCCGAATAATCGAGTCTGCGGTATACATATTACATAGAGAATCTTTAAAATTTGTCGAGAGGTGACGATGAATTTAAACTCGTGCCCACAAATTACGAGTCCCAAGCTTTATCTCCTAATCATAGCCTCGTCGTGTAAGCTATTATTCAACTTTTTGTATTTCTTGGCTTAAAATTCTACGATCATTTCGTCTACGACCTAAAGTTCTAGCTTCCTTTAATTTATACCTTTTCCACGTAACGGCGGGCAAGAACATCTGGGACACTTCCAATCACCATCTGGTATTTCCGATAATGGAGGATTTAAACAGTGCGTATGGTACGCACTGGTACAACTGTCGCAGCACAACAACTCTCCGCCATCCTTACATATTCTACAGAACTCCATGTGTTCGTCATCGTCCTCGGCTGCACCTAACGATAAAAAATGTGTTAAAATTTGTTAAAACAAACCGGGAGTGTACACACACATTTTGGGAAGGATAGGGTAGACTAGGATCATGAGGAAGGTACCTGCAATACCTTCGCCTTCACAATGGGGACAACTCCATTTGCCTTCTGGTGTTTCCTCTAATTCGGGCTCTAAACATACCAAGTGATACGCTCGAGGACAAGTATCACATAATATTATTTCACCTCCTTGCTGGCACACCTCGCAGTAATCTTGATGATCCGTCTATGGAAGAGATTTATTCACATCAAAAATATACAATTATAGTAGACTCTCGTACAACGCGGTTAACGCTAGCCGTACCATGCGCGGTTAACATGTTGAATGCCACCGGTATTTCGTTAGTTTCTTCGTTTCTACTGGAGTGAAACTTTTCTTACTAAAATCACATCTTTACAAAGCAGAAACTTTAAAGACACGAAGAGATATGTAGACAGCAGGACTTTACCTTTTTGAGACCAACGCGTAAATGTTACGATTTAAAAGTCATATGAAAGGGTCTAGCAGGATAAGGGGGTCAAAAGTGCCCTTGAAGCTATTTTATTCCACGATGCGTCATTCGATAGGTAACCATAAGAAACCATTGTACACAAATTTTTAATCCGATAGCTTGACCGGGAGGGTAGTTATGGGGTAAATTCGAAAAACCAGTTTTTGCCTCATTTTCGCCACTTAATGATGTGTAAAAATGTCGAAAAAATTCTGACACATTCTAAACATGATTGCACACGGTAGGAATGATTTTCAGATTCTTCCGTTGCAAGTGCCGCGCGCAAAAAATCAAAAACGATAAAAAAATGGGAAAAATGTAGATTTTGCACTGAAATCTTCGAGACACAATTTTTAAATAATTCCTGTAAGTACCTGATGTAACCATTAATATGCTCAATTTTTTTCATATTTTTTTGATATGGTGCAACACTGTCGGAAAAATCAAAAACCGATTTCTGGGACGCATTTCGGGCTGAAACGCGATCAGTATTTGCTATCATTGCATTATTTTAATTCAGTATGTTCATTTTATTACCTTCAATGTCTCTGAATACGAAAAGATACGTGTTAAGGAAGAGAATCAAGAAAATAAAGTAAATTGTTAATTGTATGCTGCTTATATGCTAGAACTTTGAACCTTCTTTCAAGAGTTGAGATGGCGCAGTGGGTAGAGTGTCTGCCTGTGGAACCACTGGAAACTTTTTGTCGCGGGTTCGAATCCCCATGGGGGACTTAATTTTTTTTTCTGTAATTTTTTTTTTAAATTATTAAACACATAGCAATAATCAATAGTCACTTTAAGGTGTTTCACAAATATTTTTAAAAATAATTATATCTACTGTTTTTAATAATGCCACGATTTGCGATTACTAGTATTTTTAAACATTTCGTATATTGAATAAACATCGATTTATTAAGACATTTGAAAATGTATGTTAAATGTAAAAGGATCATGAAAAGTTATAATCTATAGAAAGGAAGAAACTCTGCCTTCCTCCTCTTTGTTATAACTTTCCAAGATATAATATTATGTCCCTTCATCATTTACAATATATTTTCATGCATTATACTAAACCAATATCTATTAAGCATACAAAATGTTTGAAAATACTCATAATTGCAAAATATGGCATAACTAGGAAAATCATACCGTATGATTATTTTCATGCTGATTTTATATTTTTTGAAGACATAAAAATATCTGTGAAACACCTTAAAGCGACTATTGATTATTGCTATGTGTTTAATAATTTAAAAAAAAAAATTACAGAAAAAAAAATTAAGTCCCCCATGGGGATTCGAACCCGCGACAAAAAGTTTCCAGCGGTTCCACAGGCAGACACTCTACCCACTGCGCCATCTCAACTCTTGAAGAAAGGTTCAAAGTTCTAGCATATAAGGAGCATACAATTAACAATTTACTTTATTTTCTTGATTCTCTTCCTTAACACGTATCTTTTCGTATTCAGCGACATTGAAGGTAATAAAATGAACATACTGAATTAAAATAATGCAATGATAGCAAATACTGATCGCGTTTCAGCCCGAAATGCGTCCCAGAAATCGGTTTTTGATTTTTCCGACAGTGTTGCACCATATCAAAAAAATATGAAAAAAATTGAGCATATTAATGGATACATCAGGTACTTACAGGAATTATTTAAAAATTGTGTCTCGAAGATTGCAGTGCAAAATCTACATTTTTCCCATTTTTTTGTCGTTTTTTATTTTTTGCGCGCGGCACTTGCAACGGAACAATCTGAAAATCATTCCTAACGTGTGCAATCATGTTTAGAATGTGTCAGAATTTTTTCGACATTTTTACACATCATTAAGTGGCGAAAATGAGGCAAAAACTGGTTTTTTGAATTTACCCCATAACTACCCTCCCGGTCAAGCTATCGGATTAAAAATTTGTGTACAATGGTTTCTTATGGTTACCTATCGAATGACGCATCGTGGAATAAAATAGCTTCAAGGGCACTTTTGACCCCCTTATCCTGCTAGACCCTTTCATTGAATTCAATAGCGCCGGTCGCCGGTGAACCCCATGGCATTCAACCTGTTAACACGTTCCGTGCCGCGTGGGGCGCATACGGCGCATTATTGTCCGATGAAATAGCATTTAAAATTTGATGGTGAAGTCAAATATCGATATCTGAATATCATGTTTACCGCGTTTATTGTATCATGGAGCATACACCCTTTTTGAAAATTATGGTATTTGTACTACTGTAAACATTGTAAGGAATAAGTCAGAAGCAAATCCGTAATCGTAATAGCGTAATAATCGTATACGCCCCACGCGGTGTGGACAGAAAGTTACCAAAAAACACGGAACGTGTTAAATGACCGATTCAACAAAATGGAAATATGCAACTTCTTGTATTATTAACACTTTCGCTCCGAGCGTCTTTTCCGGCGCGGTACTCCCGCTGAACAGGCCGCCGCGCCAAAAATGTGCACGCTGCGCGAGAGAGATCGCCAGCAGCCGCGCTTGCGCCTAACTGCAATAGAGTTGCTTTGACGGTATTTTTTTTTTAAAAATATCGTTCCTTCTAATGCTACATGGCCAAGTTCATTGAAGAAACATATTGTTATTATTGTACGTGAAAAACCTTTGCTCTCATTGAAATTTAATAAAAAACAAAACATCGATGAAACCTAAGAAGCTGGAAACGATGAAGAAAACAATCTAATTCTCGACTAAAGTAGACTTAATTCTTGAATCTGGCAATTCTTGTCTCTTATTATTAGACGCGTTGCAGGGAGATTCGCGTTATATGAAAACAGTAGTCGCAATATCTTTGCCGCGTTATACGAGAGTCTACTGTATAGTACTTCAAAGTAGTGAACATGTTAGCGATGACACTACCTTGCTAGATAAATTCTTAATATTCACGTTACGAAGTACGATAATGATTGAATAGAAAGAATGAGAATATTAAAATCTTACGATAGACACCATTCTATGATATTCCAAACCGATTAGATTTTACCTGAAGACCCTCCTCTCCATCGGGGAATTTCGAAGTAGTTTTCGTCTTTTTCTTTTTCTTAGTTTTGTTCCCAATTTTAGTCTTCGCCTTTCTGCGAACGGGAGGTTCGGCCGGTGGTTCGACTCCGCTTTCCTCGGCGCCGCCTTTACTTGCTCCTTCGGCGCCAGGAGCTTCCTCCGCGTCGGCCAGCATTTGTTCAAATTCCATGTCGGAATCTCTATCCGTACCGGCACCGCTTCCTTCGGCTTCTTCGTCCTGATTTGCAAAAATGACGATACGATTTAATAAGAACGATTCGATTATAATATCTTTAAATCATAGAACAGAAAACTGCAAAGTACCGAGCTTCCGCGTTTACGCTTTCCAAGTTTTATCTTAAGCGTTGGTACTTTAGACGCCTTCTTTCCTTTCTTCGCCCTGGATCCTCGCGATTTTCGTTTTCTGTCGCTGTCTTCGTCGTCGTCTTCCTCTTCTTCGCCTTCCTGCACCGCACCGCTGCGATTTGCTCTTGCGTTTCTACTATCTTCGTCTACATTTGCTGATGCTACATCTGCGTCAGGTTGCGTATGGGGATTTAATTCCGAGAAGTCTCGCCATTTCGCTGCTACCAACATCATAAGTTTCGACATTGGGACCTAAGAATGTAATATAAGTTGTGAAAATAGCGAACAAAACTTTACGGTTAATATTTCTGGATGATAATTCACCTTTGGATTTTCCTTCGCTAAAAGTGGCCTGACGTGTTGTTGGAATAATTTGTACGTTGTTAAATTCTGGAAATCTGCATCCGAATAGTCAATTTGGACATCTGTTAATCCAAAAGTGTTGCACACTTCCTCGATAGTGGGCATGCCCGTCGTAGGCTCCTGGCTGGGAGGAGCCGGCGTGCTATGGCTGGAGGACTTTCTGGACGATGATTTCCTACTTTTTCTATTGCCAGCATAGTCACTGTCTTCTCCAGCTGCATCACCCGCTTCACCCCCACCGCCGAAGTCGCTTTCCTATGGATTTTAATAGAACATGCTATAAAAACTGTATCTTTACAAAAAGAAATAATTGACACAGTTTAAACAAAGAAAATTACATCTCCAGAATCAGATTTTTTCTTCTTCTTCTTTTTCTTCCCCTTCTTATCTTCGCTGCGTGCTTTCCGCTTTTTCCCCTTCTTCTTTTTTCGCTCTTCCGGCTCATAATCGTCATCTTCCTCCTATATATCAAAAAATTTATGTAAAGATAATAATGTTCAAACTGCAAACAGATTAGTGCATTTTGAAGAATCCAAGTACTAACTAATCTCTGAGATTCTTCTGCATCGGATGATCCATCCACTGGTTGATTAACGTTTGAAACCTGAGCCCCAGTTTCATCCAAATCATCTTCCCCTAAAAATAAAATCTAATGAGATATACATTACTTGTAATCAATTCAAACAAAATGTTTCTCATGATACTTTGCAGTGACATTAATGTATTAACTGGACATACATTAACTTAATTATATTTCAGAGATCATTTATAAATTACATATGCATAATGGAATTAATGAAAAATCATTAAACTATACTTTTATTAAAATATGAAATATTCCTGCCATAGAAATATTACAATGTTATATGTGAGTGTGCTCCTGACTTGTAAAATCAATAAGTCTCTGTTCATTACAATGCAGCATTAATGAAAAAATAATCAATGCTCATTTCTCATGAAATCTATACTTCATCAACAGAAATTAACAATTCCATGCAACTCTTTTATGTGCATTTTAGAATTCTGGAAATTACCCAATTCGCAGAAAAAGAAACATTTTTCGTATTAAATATGCATAAAAAGCAAATGCATAAAAGTTTTTGAAAAATTCTGTATAAATATTCAAAGCGTTCGGAATCGATGCAATTTAAGCTCTTCGTTGCAACGACATTCCGACAAAAATGATAAAAATTTTCATCCAATCCGATGCAATGACCTTGACTTTTTTTTATGTTATAAATATTGTATTATTCCTCAAATAAATACATTCCATTCGATCGTTGAGTTTCCAAAGAATCAAGGAAGAATTCGTAAAACTTTTCGAAACTTTCGAAAGTTACGAATTTAACGTCGAAATTGACGAAAGCCAAGGTACTGGTAATTATCGAATCGATGATAACGTTTCTAATAAAACCGATCCTCTTACATCGACAAACTATCGAAAGAATAAGATCACCATAATGAAACTCCTTCGAGTTTCAGGCCAACAACCCGGTACATGTCTATGCATTGTTACAAATCTTTATTGTGCATCATAATCATATATCGCAAATATATAAATTATTTCGGACTAATCCGCGTTCGGTGAATGCTTTGTGCGAGTGTGCGTCCGCCATTTTCTTCGAAAGGGCTTACCACATTGGACATCTACATTTTATATTCGTAATATCATTGCAAATTCCGCGCTCGCATTTTATTCGGCCACGAGGGTAAGGCCGATATAACGGGACATTATAAAATGCATTGAAAACTTTGAATTATCCTTTAATGAAATTTTTTTTCCCGAAAATCATGCCGGCGCTTGTATACGCGGCTAAGAATGTGTAAGCGCCGATGCACACATACAATCGTGCCAGATGGTCGGAAAAGCAAAGCAGGCATTGCGAAATTGCTTAAGATTCCAACAGAAATTATGTGCATCGTTTTCCTATACTTTAAACCGTTATTTCATTGTGGAAACTAGACTTTAAGTATGCTTTTCCATGTACACGAGCACGCTCGGCACGGAAAATAAACAGTTTTATCGGTTCGTGACTTAAGTTTATTAAAGTCGTATAAAAAGCCTGCATGCGTGTAAATTCTCGTACTTTCTTTACGAACAGCGGGGAAACCGATGCGTTAAAAGTACATTAAAAACGATGCATCGCGTTATGGAACAGTTGCAAACTATGAACAACGTAAGAAATTACGTGGAGCACTCAACGAAAGCTAGGGAGACGCACGATGTGCAAATCCGAGAAAATCGTTTACCCGTAAAACCGTTGAATTACGCGCAAAGTTCAAATGTCACGATCTAGTATCGAATTTTTGTAAGCTCTCGATAGATACGCGAACGTACAACGACTCTGTGAACCATCGGATAGTTGAAACTCGGAAAACCATGTGATTCCTAACATCAACCGAATGTAAACAGTAACCTATACTCCATTTATCTCTTTATATTGATCAGTAGCAAATTACTCCGTTTCATCTTCGACAATGATATTACATGGCACCTAACGGACGAACATTGTGCAAAAAAAATCGCAAAATTCTTTGATAATCCAAAAGTTAAGTTCTTCCTTCCCTAAGGAACATCTTCCCTCGTCTCGACACCGAAAAATGTTCACTCTTCGTCCGTTTGGAGAACGGACAAATCGTATTGAGACGGTGAAAAGAAAAATCACAATTAAACGCGTCTCAGCCGGACAGCGTGGAAAACTGCAGAAGGACCAATTGACATGGCAGCCATCGTACGAAAAGCGCGCGTCCTGCGTGCTCCCGAGGATACAACTTTCCGGTAGTACCCTAAGCGGAGTAACGTCCACTCACCCGCGTAGCTCTCGTCCACCTCCTCGTCCGACGCCATACTCCAAAATTACGAGATATCGCTCTCGAACACCGAGATCACTCACTGGATAAGACTATCGTGTGGAAAAACAGCACGGAAATGCGACATTAACGTTCGTACCTCGACGCTCTCGCGTTTCGGCGTGCCGTCAGTTCGCTTCGTACGTGCACCGATGTGCACCTACTGCTGTATGCTTCTTCTCTCACGCGATTCGTCGGTTCTCCTCATTCCTCCCCACTTTTTACCAATAGCACTTCCCCTCCTCTCGTTCGACTGTATAAGAGTACGTTTCTATCTCCCTCTTTCTCCCTCTTTATTTCTCCCTCCCCTCTGCCGCCACTCGAGGATGTGGTATAGCACACTGCTGAAAATATGGCGGATGTACCGTCGTTAATTGTGATTGGTCGTATCGTGCTGCTATTGTCTTGGCGCGAGTAACGAAAGTTCTGATATTCGCTGATTTCGTTGAGGTTTATGACATGCATTGTTACAGTTGTCTTTCTGAACGGAGAATCTGTTGGAGATCCGTTGTCTTCGACTTGAGATGAGTTGAGGAGAGGAGATATAAGTCCGTTGTCAAGGCAACAACGACGCCACGCCATGTTGAAGAATCTTCCCTCCGCGTTCTGTATGCATTCTTGGAGCGCCTGACATTACAGTGCGCTATAGCTGAATGTTACGAATGGTCTACCGTGTTGCATTTATTTCTTTTTTCTCCCCCTCCCCTCCTCCGCCACCGGTCGTCATTTACTTTTCAGAAAATACTTTTCAGTTTAGTGAAAAAAAGGGCATTTTTTTGGCCCACGTCGATGGTTTTTCTATGACGTTAACTTCTGCTTTCGTTGTATCGGGTGCAGGTGTATATATTTTCCTTGTTTTTTTTATTTAGTCCGGCTCTTTTAATTTCAATTACTTTCTCGCGAAAATTTTAGGTGTAATTAAGAAATTCAGGGTAAAGTTTCAAAGAAGAGGCATAGATAGCGGGGACTGCTTCGTGATTTTTCGTATTGCAGGGTGGATCGAAGACATTCGGAATTTGATCAGTTATTATATAGAAAGATCCTCCATTTTAGCTCGATGTAAATTATTAGACTGCAGGTTTTAGTTGTGTGCGTGTACGGATTTGCTGTATGATTAATGGTCGGGAAGTTGTGGATGTTTTCATTGCATTCGTGTGCCCGCGTGTATCGACTTTTTAGATGAGAACGGAATAACCGGATGCAATCGATGCGCGTTTTATTTCCATTTCTTCCTCTTTTTTCAGGCTCGATGTTTATTTTTAATTTACAGGACATCTCTAATATACATGTATTGATTTTCTACATTCGGCTGCTCGGAGCGCCAATGTATTAAATAACACACGTGATCAATTCTGCCGCGTGAAGATTCGAGATGAAGCATTAGTTGTCAACACTTATATTCATAATGGATTAAAAAATAAAAAATATGTAATATACAACTTGCTAAATAATAATTGTATACGTACATATGTATATACGAACTTTTATAATTGTTTATGTGTTAAAAATCGTCAATTAATATATGAAATATGACTTGCATAATTGACTTTGCAAAGTAATATGTTAAAATTAATATTTATTATATGCAGTCATTTACGTTAATCCGGAGAATATCGTAAGGCAATGGAACATCGTTAAAGGAGATTAAAATTTTGCGGAAAAGGGATTTTCTATAATGGGCACCTGGAACATCTGCTACCTAAGACCGCAAACTTTTGAATTCCTTTTCGTACGATAATCTCCTTAGATTTATGACTCAGGTATAATCGGAATTTGCAGAATTCCAAAGTGCACTGGTTCAGATAGATTCTTCGAACGTAATTTTCGATTTTTCGCTGAGTCGCCGGTAAATGAAAATCGTTGAGATTCGTGCAAACTAAATTAAAATCGTAATGATGGAATTTCCTTCATTCAAATAAGACATCGCCGCATTCCTCTATACTCTTTTTATTTATAATTCTTAGAAATACGAATTCCGTGTACGGAGAATTTTGTACATTGCTTTCCTGCAATACAATTTCTCACCTTACATTGGCAGATCGTCGTGTTAACATCAATGGAAATTTATTTATACGTTTCAGATGTAACAATCTATTTACAGATATGAAATACATATTATATTCGTGAAGGCTCGCCTCCACGAAAGAAAGAATAAAGCATTTATTTGTAGTATCGTATATAATAGTCTTAACTCGTCTCTACAAGTGATATACATATACAATTTCAAAAGGACAAACACGCTTCGCATAATAAACGTTAATCGTAATCTACAAAAAGTGTAGTCCATCGTCAGGAATGGAAGAAGCAATGCAATACTAAATGGAATGAATTAGGACCTTAAAGCTTTTACAATAATTAACATTATAATACACTCCGGGAAGGGGGGGGGTTACACAATAGGAGATTAATTAACGTCGTCGAAATTATTGTACATAATATAAATATTCATATCTTATTGCGTAATATATCCAGCCATCCAAAGGCAGTCGAATGCTGTTTGCTTCGGACAGAAGAGTTTTATCGTATTATATCATACGCACCATCTAAAATCGAAAATGCTGCGGTATATTTTCTGTAACTAAGAAGCGGTGAATCAATGTAATCCGTTTGAAAATTCATTTTGCACACTGACAAACTTAACGTCTTTAGGATCAAACGGATAATAAACAAATTTTTGTACTACATCGATCGTCTCTATGTAGTCGGACCGATAGCTTATATAATTTAATAATTATATAGTTCTACAGTTTCGTTCTATATTAATCCTTTGCACCCGTGCCTTTCGAAATATTATTTTTTACATTACTTTTGGCCTATGTGCGTATTAGAGAGAAAATAAAGTATGTAAAAATAGTCGTTTCCCTTTGCTTGTTTTTTATATTGGATCGAGTAAACGGATGAAGAAATCAGTAAAAGAGTGTATTCTTGGGGTGCCAAGGATTAAAATTTAATGTTCAAGCGAATATTCACGTAGCATCCGACGAAAACAATCCGTAAGATCGTAAAAGTTGTAAACGGCTTTTGAGGAGACAAAGAATTATATGCTTCGTCGTATAAATACACCTTAACTCTTTCGCTACGGCTAAATTCCGCCGTTTACGTCGTATCATTTGATTTATTATATCGACATAAATAAAATAACTTCATTCTCAGATCATAAAATCGAACACATAAACGCGATAATTAATTGCAAAATTTTCACTGGGCAATCGTTACTTTAACGCAGAGCAATTGCTTCTTGTACGAACGACTAAAGTCGTTACTATGCAAAGATACCTCTTTGCAACTATATTTGCTCTTAGTAGCGAAAAAGTTAAGATGATACTTTGTCAAGGACATTCAACCATAATCTACACTAAGGGCACTGAGTCCCTTCTTCTTGATGGCCTCTGCTACGGCTCTCTCTAAAAAATCTTCCTGCTGATCACTGTCATCTATCGTATCCGCGTCCCAATCTATTCCGTTATACTGCTCCACCTCCGTAGAACTGTTTAATCTCAAAGAGTTCATAGATGTGGTAGCTAAAGAGCTGGAAAAGTTTCCGACACCTTGTACACGATTGGCTGGACAAGAACAGTGCACGTCTGTATATTCGTTATTAGTCCAGTAACCTGGAGCTTTGTCGCTGTAGAAAGCACGCGACTGAGATACGAGTCCTGCAGACTGAACTAAACCATGGTTACGAATGGCCATCATCACCGCTGTGTTTTCCATTTCATTTCCTGTGATCAACTGAAATCTAGACTCTTCCAGAGGATAAGACGGTACGTTCATAATATAATTCTCTAAAACTTTGTTGATCGTATTGTCTACAAATCCTTTGGCAACCTGACAGGCCTGCCATCGCTTTAATTTTTCTCTTGCATGCTTTTCAACGTCGTCGTACTCCACATTTTCAGCTTCCTGTACCATTTCCTCCTTTTCTTCCGAATGGTTTTCCTAAGAAAATGTTCCTCTCAATTTTGTTATGCTACAAATTAGTCACAGGCAAACTAAACGAAACTAATATTATAAAAAGTCGTAGCTCTATAAATTAACTTTAGTAGTGTTACTACATCTAACATCCTAACTCCTACATCTTTTCTGAAACAATGGTAAGAGAATGAAGATCATAAGGAGAATTAAATACAATTGTCCTGTCCATTTATCAAAACTATACAACTCCGCATAATGTAATTCGTTAAAATCGTAATCAATCGGGGGAATTATGACAGATAATTACCGTCTCCCAACAAGTTTCATTGACCTTAACAAGCCGTGTACACTGGCGTTTCGGTGGAGCTGGTCTTTCGTGATCATCGGTATCGGATTCTTCAACGTCGGTCGCCATTTTCTCTATTTTGTGTACAATTAAATTATTTCCTCTCCGTAATTATTCGCACAATGAGCAATAAGTCCTTCGACAATACTGAACAGATACGGCGAAGGAAAGCCGAGTGATATCGTAAAAATTTCGCAGCGTTACAAACTCTCCTCAGGCTTGCATAGAATTATCGATGAATTGATTTGAAGTATTAAGTCGAATCGATCGTGTCATAATATAATATTATAGCAGCCCTTAAAACCTGCCAGTATTTCCCGCCGATCGGAGAATTTAATAATCATAAAGAAACATGAAAACACGGAAGAATGTACTGCACACACAATCAAACAGGAAGAATCACTTTTGACAGCTTCAAGATGGCTACTTTAACACTCGATTATACGAAATGAAAATCCATAGAGTAGAGAGGCTTAAAGCGACTTCGATATGTGCACTTAAATTCAGATAGAACGTAAAGTATGCGAAACAGTTAAGAATTACGAATGTCAGGAGTCCGTTACGGTCGGAGTGAATTTATTTCGACGATGTCTTAACAACGCGGGACTAAAATGGCGTAAACATGTGTTCATAGGGTCTGGAAGGATTTTGACGTCTGTTCTGTCAAGCGAGACATTTTCTACATCGTTAAGTGTGAATTCATTTTGACATTATCGTCGAACGGCTCGTTTGGCATGGCTGCGTGCGGAGAATACATTCGTAGCCAATTTCCTACGATAGACGATGATTTGTATCAATATGTAGAAGGTACGTAGCAACGAAATAACCTAAAAGTTTGAAAATCATTACTTTCTGTCTCGTTGATAAATCACTCGTGTATTCTTCCTTTGAAGGTATTTTAGATAGTTCTAAGGATGACTTCGAAGATGGCGACGAAGTTTACGAGGCTATAGGAGAAGTACTACACGAGGTTGCAGAGAAACCAGAAAACGAGGTTAGGTCTGTAAACGTGTTCATATCAGTTATTTCTACTTTGTCATTGATTGTATCGCAAATTCGGATTATCTAGGACAGGCGACAGCAACCTTTTTTGGCTGTGGGTAAAAATCAGCGAAAATATGATTATTAAGAAGACATTTCGGGTCAGTGGTACTTTCATTTTAAACCTTTGATTGTGGACTGTTCCTAGTTGAAGCGTGAGCGGCATGCGGCCCGCAGATGCGATCGCCGAGGGCCAATATTTTTTCGCGCAGTATGTGATTTTTGTCAGTGTTGGGCATATACGATGAAAACAATTGCCGAACATACAGACGAGATCATAGTAAACAACCAAAGCCTTCGCCGGATGGGCATTTGTGTCTATAGCCTATCATTAATACCTTTACAGGGCCTGCATTTGCACCCATAGCAGTCAAAGGGTTAAAACAGTCTTTTAGTGAATAGTAAGATAAATTTGATGGAGAAAATGATTACAAGATGCTTTTGAGCCACAAAAATTCAATGTTATAATTGTAATTGCTATAAAAACAAATGTAGTTGTCAACTTTTAGTTCATTAGCTTATGAACTTCATTTATAAACGTCCGTGTACGACGCGGAAACACCGGGAACTTCACTGCCACGGGGTCTTTTATTAAAATTTTTAGACTAGAATTCGCTGATGCGCCCAATCTATTTGTAAACTATCTCGAGTTTGTCCGCTACAGGCGTAAGACGCGCGAAAAATAGCCTGACAGCAAAGTGTTAATCTTATTATTTATATTTTCTCAAAGTATTCGTTTCGTGTTTATGTTTTATAATTTATTTTTGTATATTATAGTTTATTTGCAGAACTCAAGCGGACCGCTTAAAATTATGAAATGAGTCACTTGGTGGCCCGCGGGTCAGAGGTTGCGAACGCCTGATCTAGGATATATGTACAATGTTATTTTTATCGATTAATAAGTATCGATTGTAGCCGTCGATGTAAAAGCTTTTTTTTTTCTTATTTAATTTATTTCGCCAGGTGTAAGTTTATTCTTTGCCGACTAAAGATCGATTCTATTTACTTTGCAGGCAAATATGTGTAAAATTATTGGAGATGTTAAAAGGCGGCTCGAACGACAGTCGAGTCGAGAGAAGAAAAAATGGAGTGAACAAAGTATTGAATGCTCCCATTCATTTGGGAGCGATGGCTGCTACTTTAGAGGCACAAGTAGAACAGATCAAAAGTATATGGGTTACCACGAGAGACGATGCAATGGTAAATATATTTATTTACATTTGAAGAATGTCATTGATTTAACACGTTGAATGCCACCAATATTTCGCTAGTTTCATCATTTCCACCGAACCGAAACTGTTTCTATTAAAATCACATCTTTTTAGAATAGAAATGTTAGAAGTAAGAATAGTTATGTCCTCAGTAATACTTCACTTTTCTAACAGTAATATTTTAATACTGAATATATTAGCATGTTCCTGAATATCGCAATGTAAAAATCATGAGAAATTTAATCGAATTCAACAGTGCCGGTCACCGGTGATCCCCATGACATTCAACGCATTAAAGACATAAGTAGTTATATAGTCGGCAGGACTTTACCCTTTTAATGCCAATATTTAAATATCGAATGCACTGAAAATTCGCAAATATTACAATTTAAAATTCGTACGTAATTTCATTGAATTTAATAGCGCCGCTCACTGGTGACTCCCATTCAACATGTTAAATAGAATTGAAACTTACGAAGAATACGGTTTCGTACATTCGTATATGATTCAAATCGCGGAAAATCAATTTTCATTACCGTATCTGTACATACCTTGTCATAAATGTCGACAGAAAGTGGACGCCAAGAAATTGGAGAAGGCGGAAGCGAAGTTACAACAAAAGCAAGAAAAACGTGTCAATAACGAATCAGGATCAGCCGGACGTGTTAACGCTATAAATCATGGTATCGAAGCTGCCAGTGCGAGTCAAATGATCAGCAAGAAAGACAGCCGAATGGAAACTAAAGGCGGTGTAAATAAAACTCAGGATATCAGAATAGAGAACTTCGACGTGGCGTACGGAGACAGAGTTTTATTACAAGGGGCAGACTTAACGCTTGCATTTGGCAGACGTTACGGTCTCATCGGCAGAAACGGTCTGGGTAAAACTACCTTATTGAGAATGATATCAAGGTACCTAAATTCTTCTTGAAACTTCTCAAGTGCTCGACTCTCGATAACCACAAACTTAATTCCATACAGCAAACAGTTGCGAATACCATCTCATATACAAGTATTGCACGTAGAACAAGAAGTAGCCGGTGATGAAACCTCTGCACTCGAATCTGTCCTAGAATGTGATCAAGAACGAACAACGTTGCGCACCAGAGAGGCAGAATTGCAAGCTGCAATAGAAAAAGATGGTGGAAATGCAGGAGACACGTTAGGGGAGGAATTAGCACGAGTATACGAGGCAATGCAATTAGCCGAAATCGATAAGTCACCTGCGAGAGCAAGTGCGATTCTATCAGGTCTCGGGTTCTCCGTTGAAAGACAATCCTGGCCTACGAAAGCTTTCTCCGGAGGTTGGAGAATGAGACTGGCTCTCGCTCGGGCATTATTCTCGAGACCAGATCTTTTGTTGCTCGATGAACCAACGAACATGCTTGACATCAAGGCGATCCTCTGGTTGGAAAGGCATCTCCAGTCGTGGCCGACGACGCTACTAGTAGTGTCGCATGATCGCAACTTTTTAGATACGGTACAGCGCGAAGATATTCCTTTCTGTGTTTAACCCTCGCCCGCCGGATACCGGGTCCATTCGGGCCCATGCGACTTGATACGCAGCGTTCGATTGGGTTTCCTCAGCGTCGAACCGAACTAAATATACTTTACGCGGACCGAGGGTGGGGATACGTCAGTGTAGATGCGCATATAGCTGATCGCGACTTTGACGACACTGTGCGACGGAAGACGATCGGGATGGACGAACGCGGACTGAATGCGAATAACGAATTAACCGTGAAAAAGCACTGAATCAATGGAGGTTAAACATCGTTGCATTCATAAATCTCCGTTAAAGATTGATAATAGAGTTCAAATATTTTTGCCAATTGCAATCGAAACTATACACGTCTGGATTCGAATGGACCCGGTTCCCGCCGAGCAAGGATTAAAACGCTGAGCCTGACGTCAGTCTCTGAGGACTGACGGAGGACTTTTCATTTGGGCGGAGTTGATTCGTGGGGCTTACAGCAATCTTTTTGTTTTGACGACATTGGTCCATGGGACTGGTATGCACCATTATCAAGGTTATAAAATGAATGTTGTAATTTTAAAGAAGTTGAATGCCACCGGTATTTCGCTAGTTTCTTCATTTCTATTGAAGTAAAACGTTTTCTATTAAAATCACATCTTTACAAAACAGAAACTTTAAAGACGCGAAGAGATATGTAGACAGCAGGACTTTACCTTTTTGAGACCAACGAGTAAATATTCACGGAATTAACAAACTGGTAAATATTACAATTTAAAAGTCATATGAAATTTCATTGAATTCAATAGCGCTGGTCACCGGTGACCCCGATGGCATTCAACGTGTTAAAACATTCTAGGCGAAGATATGGTTTATATTTACACAGATTACAAAAGCTAAGGAGCTGTTTAATCAATTTTCTACCTAAATTACATTTATTTTGTAACATTGATAATTGTGTATACCAGTCTCATGCACCGATGTCGTCAAAACAAAAAAATTACTGTCAGTCCCCAGGGACTGGCGTCGTGGTCAACGTGTTAATGCTCGATTTTAAATCGTATATCTATCTTCGTTTTATCTATAAACGATAGGTTCCCACTGATATCTTGTACCTACGCGGACAAAAAATAGAAACCTATCGTGGAAATTACGAGCAGTTCGCAAAGACCAAAGGAGAACGCGAAAGAAACCAGCAAAGAGAATACGAGGCTCAGCAGGCGAAGCGAGCACACGTTCAGGAATTCATCGATCGATTCAGATACAATGCCAATCGTGCGTCTAGTGTACAGAGTAAAATAAAGATGTTGGAGAAGCTGTAAGTTAACAGGCAATACTGTAAAAACATTACGAATAACTGAGAATGTTTATACATTTATGAAGTAATGCATGTAACGGGAAAAATATGTACGGTAAGTCCTCAATCTACGCGATTAATTTGATCAGCGATTTCCGGACAACTTGAAAAATCGCGTAAGTCGAACAGTGCTCATAGAAAGGCTGACGAATTCTCGCACGACCCACTGCACATAAATGGCTGAATGCCTACACTGTACACAAGCAATTATCTTTGTTTGTGCCACATACGTAAAGACAAAGTTTTGGCAATCAGAAAGCGAATTTCACAGTTCGAAATTGATTTCTGATTCCCTTTAACCGTTTGAGTGTCAAGCAGGCGCGATCGCGCTTCTTTCGTTCAGTACTGAAAAGTGCCAAGATGATCGATCTATAAAATTAATGGCACTTTTTGCACGAACAATAAAAATAGTTCAGTAATATTTGAGTCGCTTAGAAGCCAATGCGGTTGTCTATTTTTTTGATATTTTCTAAGTTTTGTAAACTTTAATAGAATGAAGTTTATTCTATTAAAACTTAAAAAAATAAGAAAATATCAAAAAAATTGACTTAACCCCTTGACCTATAATAACGAGTGACCTCGTGATACGGTAGATGGAATAGGAAATTTTGCAGCTCCCCAAAAATGATGAAAGTGAAAAAATCAGTGCGACACAAGACAATAAAATTATTTCTATGTTACTAATATTGCGTCAAATTGTAAGATATATCAGGAATCACTGATAAATGTTCATGTTAGCAATTTGATTTTGAATTATTGCATGCATAGTCGCAAAATAAATCGTAGGGTAAGGGGTTAACCATATTGGCGTCTGAGCGACATATATTGTGATTACGACAGTGTAGATATAATATAGCCAATATCTTTAACTGGCAAACAAAACAAATCTTATTTTGTTGCATTCCTCGATGCCAAACAAAAAAAACGCGATTTCGCTGCTTTGCCACTTTTCGACCAGGTTTTCGCAAAGAGTTCTGGCACTCAAACGGTTAAAGAATCCGCATAGATCGAGGACTTACTGTAACACATTAAAAGTACGACAGTTACAATGAAACTTTCAGAGTGAAGAAGTTTCTTTTAAGACTTTACTTCCGTATGTGTGCCGATACGAATTGAAATTTCATAAATATCCGCAGTCTAATAAGTATAGATACACTTCAGTGAGAGATTTCTTTACATTCGCAGGCCCGAACTGAAACCTCTGGAGAAAGAATCGGAAGTTACTCTTCGCTTTCCAGACGTCGAACCGCTAAGTCCTCCGATTTTGCAACTCAATGAAGTTTCATTCAGTTACACCGGCGCAACCGATTCTTATATATTTACCGGTGTAAATCTCACCGCTAGTCTACAGTCTCGCATTTGTATCGTCGGTGAAAACGGAGCTGGCAAAACAACGCTTCTGAAAATAATAACTGGAGCACTGAGTGCAACGCGGGGCACTGTGCACATACATCGAAATTTGAAGTTTGGATACTTTAGTCAACATCACGTTGATCAGTTGGACATGCGCGTTTGCCCTGTTGAATTATTACAACACCATTTTCCAGGTAGAAATGCATCCTATTTATAAGTCAGCTTAAGGAAATGAGTTTAAGTTAAATAAGGATGCGTTCTTCTCATTTTAAAACTAATTGTACCATCCGCGGTCAAATGATCGGTTCATCGGAACGAAAATTTGTTTTTTTTTGTATTATTAACCCTTTGCACTCGGATGTCCCATCTGAGGAGAAACCGTAAGTCTAACATATCACTCGGCTCTCCCCTCTGAGGGAACATTCGAGTTTATTAGTGATTACGCAGAATGACTTTATTGCACCGCCACATCTAAGAACTGCATGACAATTTAAATTGTCTATTAAATTGACAATTTATTGTGTATCTTGCGGGAAAGTATCGTTATTTTATAATGAATCGAATGACAGAGCCTCGTAAGAATAGATAACCTAAAGTCCCGGTATGGTTAGAGTTAAATGAAAATTAATACAGTAAAATATCGCCATGAATTTGCGAAAGAAAGTTTGAACTGTTTTGTGAAAGTTTTCTTTGTAAATTTTTCAATATGAGTATAAATGGCTGATACCACTTTGAAATAGAATGTCTCGAGTAGTTATATATAAACGGTTATAATTAACACGTCGAATGCCGTCAATATTTTCTAATTTTATTTTAAAATCACATCTAAGTAAAGTAGAAACATTAAAGATAAAAATGAATGATCTTAGTTAATTTCTAGTAATATTTCAATATCGAATGTATCAGCAAACTCGTGAATATCATCGTTTAAAAGTCCTAAGAAATTTCGTTGTACTCCGCAGCGCCAGGCATTCGACATGTTAATTATTAATAATTAAATTACAATGGAATCTCCTTAATCTTTAATCGTTTTAGGTAAACCAATTGAAGAATACAGAAGAATGCTTGGGAGCTTCGATATAAGTGGAAATTTAGCGCTTCAAACTATAAGTTCTTTATCTGGAGGACAAAAGTCCAGAGTTGCCTTTGCGCTCATGTGCGCAGCCACGCCGAACTTTTTAGTCTTGGATGAGCCTACGAACCACCTTGACATCGAGTCGATCGAGGCTTTAGGAAAAGCTTTGAATACTTGCCAAGTAAGATTTCATATTCTACAATTATCCGTTGAATTCTAAGTTTTTAACAGGTTAAGCGCTGAACCTATATCGCTCTGCTTTCCGTTCAGGCCGCTCACAGCGGTGTTCGATTATAAACATCTTTCCGATCAAATAAGTGCATATCGCAGACCATTGAAAAAGATAGTAAAGTGGTACCGAAAGATTTAGCTTTCACACTTTGTTTAATGCTAGATCCACCGACGATTAATTCGATATATTGGGTTGGCAACTAAGTGATTGCGGATTTTGTATAAGAAGGAATTTCCTTAACCGTTTTAGTGCCAGGGTTTTTTAAGAATCCGTATCGGATTGTGCCATGCAGCGCGATAGCGCTTCGTTGATTTATTTGCGAGAAATGTCGATCGACGCGATCGCGCTGCTCTTCTTTTTCGTATTAAAGTAAATTCAATAAAAACAGCTTATTTATGCAGGTGGTTTACAATTATTTGAAAAAAAATGGTAATTCCGAGAAGAAACTCCGATATGACTTGCGATCGTGACCTAACATCGCGACAAAATTCACCACAGTACGCGAACAGCGCGATCGCGATGCGTGGCATTAAAACGGTTAAGCTGATGAGGGACCCATAAATCGAGTTTCTTAACACTTTGCCGACCGATCGGGGAGATCTCCCCACTTTGAAGCAAGTCGGTGCCCGACCGATCGGGGAGATCTCCCCATTTTGACTTTAGCAACGCGTTTCTCGTTTTCTGTCATTGTTAACTACCTTGACCTGGAGTTTTTCGCAATTGCTGACAGACTACTGCTGTGGAGCACAACATATAATAAAATCAGCTAATTTTGAAGGCTCCTTATTGCCTATTATTACGGTTCTTTAGGTTCGGGAATTCGGAACCCCTAATAAACGTTAGCGATATTATATAGAATAATAATATATTCTAATATTGTAATAAAATTATTACAATATTAGAATATATTACTGTTTTTCTATTCCATGTTTGAGTCGTCTTATTTATCCTTAGTCATCTTTAATGTCCTTAATTTCCTGATCTTGTTGTCTATACTCTTTGAAAAACGATTAAAAGATAATTGTTATAAACTTTTAATTTTATGTTTTGTATAAATAATATGTGAAATCGTTAAACGAAATTGTTGCCGTGAAATATAATTGCTCACGTGACTAGTTTTCGGACTTCTTTGAGTTCAAATAGTGAATTTCAGTCCGTGCTACTTCCGAAAAATGCGCGGTGGAAACCGAACAGTTCTCTGTGGCGCGTGCGGTCGGCAAAGTGTTAACATAGCCAAGCTGTTTTAATTTTTTTTGAATGCATGTATGCGATACATTGAGCTTCTCTGCAGTCTCACGTGTTGTGCTATGACTATCTGAATCGATAATGGCCTTGATATGGCCCTCATCAACTGTAACTGGACGGCCAGGTCGTTGCGAATTTTGGAGTGAAATATCACCCGAATGAAATTTGGCAACCCAATTTTGACAGTGCCTTTCTTTCAAGACTTCATTCCCATATACGACACATAACTTCTTGTATGCTTGGGATGCGTTCCTGTCTTTTCGGAAATAATACAATAAAATATGTCTGAAATGCGCGTTTTGTTCTTCCATATTCAAATTGGGATAAAAACGAAACTACATAGCTAATCGATACGATTTTTTTTTACTAATCAAAGGTAGAAGTCCAAATAACAAGAAAATAATATAGATTAGGTGCTGTGATCACGTAGCTAACACAAAAGAAAATGCTAAAACCAATTATCGACAAAATCCGCAATCACTTAGTTGCCAACCTAATATTTAAAATTGTTAAATATACATGTCCGAATGAAATAAATGAATGGGGTAAAAAACTTGAACGATTCCATCGCCTACAGTCTTCAAGTCAGACGTAGAAAATTGAAAAAAAAACAGCGTTAGAAATTACAGGAACATTTTCAAAAAATTCAGGACAAGTCATTTTGACTAGCTTGGCAGATCTAATGTTAAATAATGTTGTTATGAATGCTTATTTATGTTCTAACTTGTAATGGCTCGAATATTCAAAACGGATTTTTGCGAAAACGAAGCCTCAAATGAAAAAATTTGTTTCTTTATTTTCCACTTGATTTTTCATGTAGACTCACACCCTGCTCGGTTGTACTACCGATGCTGGGACACCCTGTGCATCTCTTGGACCTGTTATTTTTGAAATTTCGAATCGACGACTTGGGCTTATTTTTGTTTTATGAAAATGCTAAATATACGATTTTTAATTGATTATTTATAGTATGTAATTTGCTGTAATTCTTCTTTCAGGCTGGTGTAATATTAGTATCTCACGACGAAAGATTAATCCGAATGGTCTGCACCGAACTTTGGGTCTGCGCAGAAGGTTCCGTTCGATGTATCGAGGGTGGTTTCGACGAGTACCGCAGAATTGTTGAAAAAGAATTCGAAGTCTAACACTTCCCTTCCGGCTCTATCACTCTTTGCATTGTCCCTTAATGAAATCGTTATTTCCGAAAATGAAGGATTTTTGATCAGTTCGATTAAATACAAAAACACTGCGATTATTTCAACATGAAATTCATTTCCCTTCTTTGTAACTTCGTTACAGCTTATGAAATAGTTCCCGTTTGTTCATTGACGTAGATAGATCTCAGCCGACACCAAAATATTCTATTGCCTGGCTTAAATATAATTTAGCGAATTAATTGATTGTTATGTTCCACTTTGCCGGAGAATAAAATGCCGAGTCGATTCTATGTTCTGGAATAAAAACTGCAAATAGGGCTAGGAGAATTTAACACCACGTGACTGCCATATACAGTAAATTATATCTCGAGAAATCTGATATTTGATATTGTACATTAGTAAATAATAAAAATGATTGTTACAAATCAAAGCATAGGAGTATTCTACGTTCTTTTTCATTTATAAAATCGTTAAGATATTACATTGGCATACGTATCAACTATATAACAATTGTATTAACAACGTAATCGACTTTTAGTCATTCGGTTATTTATCACTTCGATTCCAATTCTTTCAAAGTTGCGTCGAAACGTTCTCAACGTTGAAATGCACGTACCGAAATCAGTGCTCTATAAATCTAATGCAGTCTTGCGCATTTAATAATGACATCGCCGATAAAGACTATCGGACGGTCGATTCAAGTATAATTGCGAAATTGAGACCAAAGTTTTATTTTCAATACTGCATCTCTGCTCAATGACATTGTCTTTTTACAACGGTAACAATAAATATTTATCAGACAATAGTAGGCTTGCTCTAAGACCAATAAATATCGTTCCTAAAAAAAATGTAATAAATTCTCATTCGCAGAATATGGGCGTACCTCTAAATTCACGATTCTGATAACGATTGTACAGGAAAAAAGAAATTTACCTTTCTTCGTCTAATCCTTTTTCTACGCGGCTACTTTCTTTCCTTTCATTGTGGGAACGTTTTTAAACATGTTGTAATTAATATGTAAACGTAATAAATAAAGACAAGTTAATTGAACATATTTTATGTGCCAAACGAGATGAATCGGATCGTCACCGTTTAACCCCCGGACGAAGTGTTTAACGAGACCATCGGCGTTTGTTGGGGTGGTGCTGGAGCCTGCTGTTTTGCCGCTGTAATTTTTTAAATGTTTTTATTATTTCTTTCTTAATTAACCCAAGACATAAACACACACACGTTTGCTAATTGAGTTCCCGTTATTAGCTGTGCATTGCATGCAATAGAAGCATCGTAGATGTGCTCCAAAATGTAAACTGTTAACGCATTGACTGTCGATCGGCAGGTTTTTACATTAAAAAAATACTTAAAAGAGATGTTAATTCTGAAATATGTTATATTATACCACTGGTAAACTGAAATCGGGATGCTTTTCAAAATCTGTTAGACGGAAAGTTGTGTGTAATTAAAATTCGCAACGGGAATTGAATTCTTCGACGGAAGAAATTTTTGATTTTACAAGGCAAGCAACGTGTTAATGCGTACATGGTATTTGCGCATGCAAAGATAAGTGTGTTTCGACAATCGATTCCTACTGAACACTACGGAAACTTAAATTAAAGAGAGATAGATTACAGAATAATTATTACTTCGTCAGAAAGAATGATGAATAACGTAAATACGAAGTTTTCCAGGTCTTTATTTTCCAATCTACAAATAACACAAATCATATCTCGTAAATTAGTGCATAAGGTAATACATGCAATACAATCAGATCAAGATTTAAGGTACACAAAGCCATGCAAGATTCTAGATTAAATCCATCGTGTTAAACAAGACAGAAAGCGCAGAGAAACGAAGCCGCAGGTGTCCTTGGCAATACATGCATGCGTCATTTTGTTAAACGTACGAACGACAAAGTGATTAGTCAAACGAATAGATCAGAGATCTGTTTAATAGTAGGAGTGAAAATAGAATGTAATTTATTCTGTTTGTAACTCTCACCGTTCCTGCTGTTGTAGACTTTCGTGAATCCTTTGAAAGATTCCGGCGGCGGGAAATGTGCAATAGAATGAAACATTTCGGCGAAACGTACTTCCAAATCTACAGAATTCATGGCTTGGCCATTCCTCATCGATGAGCTCCTCGTTGGTGGCGTCGGAGGAAGTGGTGGAGGTGGAGCTAATCTTGGTGCAGGACGATGTGGAAGCGGTGGTGCAGGTGGTGCAGGTGGAGGTATACTCGGTGCAGTAACCGTCACCCTGGATGGTGGTGGCGGTGGTGCTGCTCTTGTAATCGTAGTGGTAGAACTCGTTCTGGAAGTTGGCGGAGAAGGAGGCTTTGCTACCGGAGCCCTGAGAATTCTATTCGTAGGCCGCGGTTGTGTTTCGTTTAAACAATCCTGGGACTGATGGAGAGATGGAGGTGTCGACGCCAGTACAGGAGGGGATCGAGGCAGTCTCATGCTCTGCGCTCTAGAAACACTTCCGCCGCTTGTTAAGTTCAACTTTTTAGGAGGCGGTGATGGCTTCTGAGCTACTGCCGACGGTGTTAACGACTGTTTGGGTACGACGGTGGGTTTTCCGAATCCTTTCGAAACCTCTGAAGTAGAATTCACGGAGTCTGTGGTACTTTGTCCTTGTGGCGCATTCGCCTTCTGGAAATGTAGATGTGGATGTTTCGGACTACGTAATTTTATGTACGCGTGACGATAAAAGATTTTCATGTATTTAACCCGTTGCCGTACGATAACGAGTGACACTGGTGATTCGGTAAATTGGATAGGATATATTCAAGGTTTGCAAAATCTATGGAATCAAAAATATCAGTGAGACGCGACACGATAATTATTTCTATAACATTGATATTCCGTTAAATTATACGATATACAGGTAACCAGATACAACACGGTAGATAGGTTTCTAGAAAATACCGTGTTATATGAGACCCAGAGCCAGTAAACAATTGATGTTATGTTTTAAAAACTTATTAAAAACAAACATTTTTTTTAATTTCATATCCAACTAGCTGCTTAAGACACTTGGTCTTCAGACCACGGTAATAAAAATAAACAAAAAAGGGCCTGCCGTTTACGGGCCCACAGACTGATACAATACGACGATGTCGCATTGCACTGTGTCCTTTTAAATACGGCGGGACTTTCCGCAAAACTGTATCTCTGAGACGGCAAGTCTTGTCGCGGATGTCGCGTAAACTGTGCATGACGCTTTCCGCTATAACATCGGAATAGAGCTAGAAATGAGTAAATTATAATTTATTTATATACAGGGTGTTCAAAAAACCATTCAATATTTATATGATATATAGGATAGACTGTACTGAGTAAAAAAGCTTTAGTAAATATAGAGATATAAACATTTTTGTTTGTTGTTATCATAATTGACTTACTATTGAATTTTCGATGCTTACAGAAGATTTTCCACGTGTCCACCTTCCATTTCTAGATACGCTTGGCATCTTCCTTTTACAGAGTCGCGAACCCTCTCGGAAATTTCATATTTCTGTCGAATTGTTTGACGCTGACATGTTCACAATACTTTGTAACTGTGTAATATCTACAATCGCCGATCCACAATTGACTAATTCTCAATGAAATCAACTGTCGGCACTTGAATAAGAACATTCAGAACGCGGTTTATAAACACTAAAGTAAACATTGCATGCGATGGAAGCAAGTAAGTCAATCATGATACCAGCAAACAAAAATGTTTATATCTCAGAAACGGTTGACCTTTCGACCTATGTTTACTAAAGCTTTTTTACTCAGTACAGTGTATCCTATATACCATATAAATATCGAATGGTTTTCTTTAACACCCTGTATTTTCATGTAAAGGCACTATAGTTCATTATTTCTTCCCGTCATTATTTTGAGGTAATTTAGTTTTTAACACGTTGAGCCAGGCATCAGTCCCTGGACACTGACAGTGAACTTTTCGTTTGGACGGAAGTTGTTCATTGGACTGACAGCAATCTTTTTGTTTTGACGACATTGGTTCATGGGACCGGTATGCACCATTATCAAGGCTGTAAAATAAATGTAATTTTAACGAAGTTTATTAACACGTTGAATGCCACAGGTACTTCCCTAGTTTCGTCATTTCTACTGGAGTGAAACTTTTTCTATTAAAGTCACATCTTTACAAAGCAGAAACTTTAAAGACACGAGGAGATATGTAGACAGCAGGACTTTACCTTTTTAAGACCAACGCGTAAATATTGACTGAATTAACAAACTCGTAAATATTACAGTTTAAAAATCATATGGAATTCAGTTGAATTCAATAGCGCCGGTCGCCAGTGGTCCCGATGGCATTCAACGTGTTAAAACATTCTAGGCAAAGATATGATTTAGATTTACACAGATTACAAAAGCTAACGACTGGCTTAGTCAATTTTCTAGCTAAATTGCAACATTTATTTTATAACCTTCATAATGGTGCATACCGATCCCATGCATCAATGTCGTCAAAACAAAAAGTTTGCTGTTAGTCCCACGAATCAATGACGCCCAAACGAGAAATCCACTGTTGACTAACGCCGGGCTCAACATGTTAAATATGTTAAACAAAAATCATTTTATCCAGTGTTGTAGAAGTACAGTGTTGTACAAAGGTTTTCGCAATTTTCTTATCGTGTTAGAGCGAAATAGTGTTATACGATGCCGTATTGTAGGAGGGCTACCTGTATCAAGAATCACAGATCAATTTTAATTTTACCATTTTAATCCTGCATTATTGCAAACGCAGTAACAAACAAAATTGTACGGCAAGGGGTTGAAGTTTTTCCGCGAGTGGTATTTATGCGAGAGTTACTATAGGAAGATGTATAAATTTTGGTTGGCCTGTATTATGGAAGAAATTTAATTAGAATGACGGCATTCATGCATGCATTTTTATAGACCTTGCTAATTTTTATATATCTCAGATCTGTACCTGATTAAATACTTGTGGCTTTTGCGTTGCCGGTGGTACAGGGGGTGGACCACGCTTGATGCTATGAGTCGAGCTAGTAGTCGAAGGACCAAAGTTAGTGTTATTTATATTGTTTGTATCTCTTTCACCCGAGGTTGGCCTAAGTCCTGTGGGTTTTAATTTTGGCATACCACTAGAAAATAATCCACCTAATCCTATGGGTCCTCCATTATTAGAATTGTTACCGCCGCTGGATACCACGTTTGAACCATTGTTGTCTCTGTTACCAGAGAGAGATTTTGATAGCTCGCCTCGTACTTTCCCTAAAAAAGAAGACAATGTTAGTTTAAATCCATCGCCTATACGATTCTATAAACTGTCTTAAGAAGATTGAAAATACTTAGAACGTTCCGACACGCCAATTACATTTACCAAGCGCTTACATAATTTATAGCATACCACTAACTGCAGGTGCACTTTTGTCGATGGTAACAGTTTTTTTCAAAGTCTTTCCTGCTCTGATCGACTGCAGAAGCTGACTTCTATCTTGATCACCCCCTGCGCTAGCAGTATTCAAAATAGGAGGAGGTGGCGGCGGCGGAGCAGGCATCTTTACTCAAATCCTACAAATCATTCGCACAGATACTTTAGTAATATATAAAAACAAATAAAACCACGTAACAAAGAAGCTTCACTCCTGTTAGGAGCTGAAATCGTGGGAGGTAAACGACGCAATGGCTGAACTGCATTTTGAAAGATAAGATTAGACCTCCCACTGAGAAAATCCTACAATTAGGTTAGCAAGGAAACGATTTACATTCAGATCCACGTAAGCGTGAAAAGACCAACGTTAAACGAATGAACAACTGAAAGTACTATATTATATTGTAGAAATCGTTTACCTAAAGCTAATCGAATGATCCTCACGACTGGCCAATCTTTGAAACTACCGCACTTTAAGTCAGTTTTCGAGTCACAACGATGGAACAGGGCCCTCGACATTCCAAAATTCTGTTAAAATGAAAGCTCGAAATTGAATTGCTATCATTCAGGAATAAAAATCACCGTCAATGGTATACATATTAATGGTGAATTCAATGAAACTCGACCCGACAGTGGGTGACTATTTGTTTATGACATTGACGAGCCATATCCGATCGAACATACGTTGAATACACCACACCTGAAACTCCTTCTTAAAATCGTCGAACGAAACGAGAACGGTTTCTTTCCGTTATAACTGAATTCTTATTGGCCGTATACGTAAAACCTATATTCTTACTTTCCGTTGGAAAAAATCGGACCAATGGTATGGAAAGTAAATGTACGTGTTATCGGTAAGATTATTCGACAAGTAATTGTAATGATATTCCGGCGTAATCGTACCTGAGATTAGATCGACAAGATATCTAGCCTTGGAAATAACAATTGAATATTGGAAGCTTTTTATTTTTATAATCAATAAGAATAAAGACTTTCTATTCAGTAGAAAAAAAGAAAGAAAAAGAAACGATAGAAATAAAAATCAGCACGTTATTATTTTGGATAAATTATAGGAAACAAGCGCATCCTCGATGAATTCCGCTGTCGAAATTGTAAAAACGTACATCTGTATTTTATGCTAAGATTGCATCAAAATAACACGTGATTTGTTTAACATATGTACGTGCAAATTAACAAAGTATATAGTGTTATAAGTACTATTCGATAAATAATATCATTTACATACAATTATATGTACAGACATAGACGGTTCTTAATCATATAAGGTCATGCTAAAAGATCTTCCTGCATTTCATTACGAAAATCACCGAAAATAATTGATTCGTGATAATTAAACACCTTACCTCCCATACAATCGAAAGGAAAAGACCGGTTTGCAGTAACATTATCTTTCCTTCTACATAATCATATCGATTTGCCTACGATATAAGGTGAAAGACTGAAGTTTTCTATAATTTCGTAATATCAAAAAATGGTTTATAAGTGTAAAATTTGTTGTGCAAAAGTTTTTACATCAATATACAATTATATACATATATACAAGTCTTCGATATAAAAATAGATTGTACACTATCAATTACGATAATCCCTGTAAAAAGTTTCCATCCTCCTATATTTTCTTACAGAAAATAATTCCGATAATCTTTGCAAACTGTTCCAAACAACATAATTCTATGTTTATTCAATATAATCTAACACTCATCTCGTCGATGCCGTTAACGTGATAACAAATTTTCGCTCAACATTCACCTCCGGACATTCCACGGAGACGAGACAAAAAACCTACGCGGCACGGAAGATTTCCTATTTTATTCGTTCGTTACGTGATTCGTTGACTGATTTTTCATCTCTTCGATCTGCTCGGAAATTACAATTTCCGATTGATCAGTTTCCTTATGAAGGGAAATAATGATTTTTTCTTCCGTGGAAGATTGACTGTCGGAAGAGCCTTCCTGGGTCGAGGTGGCTGCTTCCTGAAATGGAATAAATTCAAATTAATCCGATTCTTGATTGAAAACACCTTATATTCCATTATGATTCCTCACCGTGCTTCGAATCTTTGTATGCGTCTTTATATGTTTCGTTAAATGATCCGAACGCATAAATTTCTTTGTACATTCGGGACATTGAAATCTCTTTTCGCCGGTGTGAGTTCTACGATGCCTCTGAAGTTCGTCCGACCTAGTGAACTTTTTACCGCAAAATATCCAACTACAAACGAATGGCCGTTCTCCCGTGTGCCATCTTAAATGGGCACGTAGGTGACTTGTTTTTCCGTAAACTTTATTACAACCGGCTATGTGACAGACGTGCTGCCTTTTCCTCGTGATGTCTCTGTTTCTATAAAGAAAGAAGTTTCATATTAGTAATGTCGCTGCCCAAGCTACCTCAAATTTAATAACTCGAATTGAATTTTATAATTGCTACTATTCCATTTTTACTTTTCTGTATTTCTGGCTTCGTCTTTCATTCATTTTTCTACAATGATTCTTCAAGTGGAAGGAGAACATGTCGCACAACTGAAATTGCTAAATGTGATGGTATTTATAACAGTGGTCTAAGTCATTTGTTCTTTGTTTCGAGATATATCGATTTTTATTATGAGTCGCGCGTTGAGCTCTGTATAATAAGACTTCTTGCTTTCTTCTTGCGTTTCTTTCTACTTTAACTGCTACGATTGTTCCGCTTTGGAGATATAGATGTTGGATGCAGAATTACCGAGGCTACGATATATTAACACTTTAATGGCCGCACATCTATGCAGTTAAACTTCGCCAGAGGCCGGTAATATTTTTAAAGAACTAAATTAAAAAAACTTCATATAAGTTTACGAAATAATTGAACGTGTGCGAACACACACATTTTAAATAAAAAAACTAACAGTCACTAACTAACTAACAACGCTAACAGTCATTCCGACTATCGCACACATGTGTGTGAGCGGCTATTAAAGTGTTAACAGTAAAACAATCGGCTTTGTATCTATTATATTTAAATATACTGAATAAGTACTTTGGAAAAAGAACAATCAAAATAAACTTGGAATGTTTACTGTACGGCTTCTCTATTAATTTTGGGAATTTTCGAAAAAATTTCTGTCCCGTCCTTTTTACTCTATTTAACCGTTTTAGTGCCAGAGCTTTCTATTAATTCGTGTTGGACAGTGCCATGCGTCGCGATAGCGTTTCCTTCATTTCACTGCGAATAATGTCGAGCGGCGCAACTTCGCTCTTCCGTTTCTTCGTCGACATATTTCTTTCATCGTCAATCGAGAGTTTCTGCTAAACGCCGCAGCAGCTTTTATCACACCACGTAAACATCGCGATCGCGTCGCGTGGCACTAAAACGGTTAATGTTAAATAGAAAATTCCGAAAAACCCCTATGATAAACTGATTCAACAAAAAATACCTGATAACGTAAATTCTCTAAATTCTTCATCTCAAACCACTCTCATAATCATCGCCACAAATAATCTAATTTTATCAGATCATTACCTATCACCATCGCCACAATTGGGGCACGTACAAGCGACTCGTCTTCTATGTTGCTTATTAGTATCTGTCTCAACACTCGTCGGTGCAACAGTAGTGACTTGATGTTGATGTTGATGCTGATGCTGATGTTGATGCGTCGCCGGGGCGGCCGCCGGTATTGTATTATTCGACAGAAGTGTCTGCAAAATTTGCCATTTCGCGGGATCGCTAGAATCCACTTGCACGGTGGGCGTTGCAACGATCGGCGCAGCCGCAGTGGCAGGTAGAGTTTGAACCGTAGCAGGCTGAAGGGCACTTGCAGGTATAACTTGCACGTTACCCAAGCCAGGAATATTTTGGACAGGTATAGATTGCAGGAAACCGTTCGTCGCATTCATTCCGGCGGTTGGTTGGAGCTGCATTATACTTCCGCTTCCAACGCTTCTCATCATGTTGCCTTGTTGAGCGGTCAGATTCGCTAATGCGGATGCAGGTATGAGCGTCAATTGTTGCCCTTGTGCCCCTATAAAGTATATGGACGACGTGGCAATTTTTTCTCAGCGTGACTAAATACTAACATCGTTTCGGAGTATTGCTCTTTCGAGAATAATAGTTGTTTCATAGGAGTATTATTTTATACGGAGAGAAAATACGTTAAGATTTATAAAGAACGTAAGTAGCTATCGATGTACATGCCTGTAATTGTAATAGGTTGAACGGTAGGCTGTGCTGATTGAGCACCAGGAATATGTATTACTTGACCACTAGCTAACTGTCTGGCATCAATACTGGTTACTTTTATATCACCTTCGACTGATTCTGGCGGTCGTGTTAATGCTGATAGCGGTTGCACGTCGATCTTTTGCCCGTCCTTTGTCGTTATTACGTTGTTATTCCCAGTTACGGGCCTCCCGAGCGAACCGATTCCAAGTACCTGTAAAATGCATTCATTCTCGAAATACACGACGATGTTACAGACTAAGAGGTTTAACGATTGGTCAGGAGTTTAGAAATAGACGCCTAAGAAGTTTAACGATTGGTTAGGAGTATAGAAATAGACGACTAAGAAGTTTAACGATTGGTTAGGAGTTTAGAAATTAACAGGAGTTTAATTAACACGTTGAATGCCACCCGTATTTCGCTAGTTTCATGATTTCCACCAAATCGAAACTATTTCTATTAAAATCACATTTTTATAGAATAGAAATGTTAAAAGTAAGAATAATTATGTACTGAGTAATACTTCAGTTTTCTAACAGCAATATTTTAATATTGAATGTATTAGCATATTCATGAATATCGCAATTTAAAACTCATAAGCAATTTTATCGAATTCAACAGTGCCGGTCACCGATGATCCCCATGGCATTCAACGTGTTCACTATGAAAAACATAATGTTATCCTTTACCTGTACATTACTTGGCGTTGTAACAGTCGTACTCCAGGTTGCAACGGTCGACGATGGCGTGGAAGATTGTTGAGCTTGTTGAACCTGTTGCTGCTGCTGCTGCTGCTGCTGCTGTTGTTGCTGCTGCTGTATAACTTGTTGCACTACTTGCTGCACTTGTTGTTGTTGCTGCTGCTGCTGTTGTTGAACTTGAACCTGTGCAGCCTGCTGCTGTTGTTGCTGTTGCACAGCTTGCACTACTTGTGGCTGCGTCTGCTGCTGTACTACTTGCTGTTGTGCTTGTTGCTGAGCAACTTGCTGAGCTACTTGCGTTACTTGCTGACTCTACATATACATCCGAAGCTTTGCTGTACTTTTTAATCTGTTGGTTGTAGGTTTAATAGGATATGTCATATTTTGAAGTTTTCTCAATTACCTGCAAGCTTTGGAGTTGTGGCAAATTCGCTATTTGGACTTGCTGAATTTGTCCGTTTGGTGTGATTATTTGTGCTACTTGAGGGATTTGCTGTAAATGAATTATTACATTTAGATAACTTTAGAGAATGGAAGTGAGTATGGAGCGTCTAATATTAATCCTTTGCACTCGGTCGCCCCTTCTGAAGGGACATCGCAAGTATAGCATAGCACTCGGATGTCCCTTCTGAGGGGACATCAGAATTGATTAGCGATTACGGAGGTTAAACTTATTCCATCGTGACTTTTTGTGAAATGCATATCTCCCTGAAGTTTCCTATTGACATGGCACAAGAAAGCAAATCAAAATGTGGTACAATTACCAAGATATATGAAAAAAATATCGACCGATTTTACGTCGGAAGAGAACGTGCGAAGTGCGTTCGTCGAGAATGTCATCTTCGTCGGACAATAGACTAAACAAAAAGCTACGTATTCCCAATGTAGGAGGAAGAAAACGAGACTGCATTGTTTGTTGTGGCCGAAAAACAGCAGGTGGAAGATGTGAAACCACTTATTATTGCGATACTTATGCAAACCACCGTCCACTGCATATTGGGAATTGCTTTAAAATGTATTATACCGTAGCCCAGTGGTCGGCAAATGGCAGGTCTTTAGCGATCTGAGTGCGGCTCGGCCAATCGGACTCAAATGTTTTATACTTTTTGTTGATAAATAAGATTATTATTATATCGGGTTGTATTTAATGTTTAGTAACTATTTTAAATCGACTGCGAAAAACATGGTTCTTGACAGGTTCTTGAAAAGAAATTTGGCTCTCAAAAAAATGTTAATCGTCCCGCTGCTGATTTTTGGCTCCTTTGACTAATGAGTTTGCCGATCACTGTCGTAGACAATTATAAGAAATAAAAGTTTGATTTTTCTGCAAAAAATATGTTCCTCGATGCCTACCAATTCATATAAATCAAAGATTATTATTATGTATTACTTGGTTCCAACGTTATACTATATAACGTGACACAAGTCCTTCTACGACTTTTTCGCGGCATATTGCCGCCAAGTTGCTGGCAGTTAACGTCCGAGAAGGCGCCGAGTGCAAAGGGTTAATACTTATAATGCACAACGCACTTGGGTAATTTGAGGTATCATCTGGGTAGTAGGCATATTGAAAACACTCGACAAGGCCTGAACAGGAAAATGCACGGTTTGGTACACGGTCTGTCCATTGCTAGCGGTAACTGGTACTTGCACCGGCACAGTTTGCTGTACATGCTGCATGGGAAACTGGAGTGGTCTGACTTGTACGCTTTGCCCTGCAAGAAGATTAGGTTACTTGTAGTTCTACAATATACGTAGTGTGGTATTCATAGTATATTAACCGTTTTAGTGTCACGCAATTGGTAAAAGTTGCTGCGGCGTTTAGCAAAAATTTCCAATTGTCGATGAAAGAAATACGTCGACGAAGAAACGGAAGAGCGAAGTTGCGCCGTTCGACATAATTCGCAATGAAATGAAGGAAGCGCTATCGCGACGCATGGCACTATCCGACACGGATTTTTAAAAAGCTATGGTACTAAAACGGTTAAACACGGAAAAACAACGTACCCGATGGCAACTGAACCGTTTGTCCTGTGATATTTTGAATAATCGAAGTGGGAAATACGTTTGGTGCCCTTATCAAACTAACTGGCTGTGGTGTAATAATAGTTTGACCGTTAGCCAATTGCACTTGCTGACTAGCAAGTTGCACTTGTTGTCCATTAGCAGTGGCAAATTGCATTGTAGGCTGAGTTTGATGATGCCCGCCTGTGGCGGACATTGCGGAAGATGGAATGAAGAGAGCTTCTTGGCCATCGATATTAACGGTTTGCATTTGTGGTATTACACTGTAACTAAGTTGTTGTTGGGGCTGTTGCTGCTGTTGCGGCTGCTGTTGTGTCTGCTGTTGTTGGTTTTGCTGTTGCTGCTGTTGAAGCGCAGCTTGCGCCTGAGTACTAATAAGCTGAGCACCCTAAACGATCGTAAAGTATTATGAATAACCATGCTTCAAATTATTGGTTTAAACTTTGGACATTTGAAATACCTGTAAGAACTGCTGAGGTAAAGATTGCACAGAAATTGTTTGAGCCCTCTGTTGATCGTGCTGCTGCTGTTGAGTTTGTAAAGGCACAAAGTTTTGCAGTTGCTGCAGTGTAATGACTTGTGGTTGCTGTTGCTGCTGCACCTGCTGTTGAACATCTTGTTGCTGTTGCAATTGCTGTAGCACATTGGCGCTTAGAAATCGAATCTGTGGTTGAGCAGTTTGCTGTTGTTCCAACTGTTGTTGTTGCTCGGCTTCCTCCTGTTGCTGCTGCTGCGTTTGTAAAGGATCCTGCTCCTCGATCTCCTCCTACACAACATTTCCTTTGTACTTCAAATGTTCCCTCTCCCTTTTTATATGTTGCATTCTAAGCCATAAATTACGCTCCGAAGTAAAACCTCTCAATTATCTCACCTGAGTGATATTCCTTCCATCTACGCTTCGTTTCATGATGAGAATATTCACGAATTGTCTTCTCTGCCTTAAAGAACGTCGACGTCAATGCTAATTTTACGTCGAAGTACCCTTATGCTAGGAATCCATCCTCTTCTATGCCGAATTTGGCCAACTACATAGACCACGATACGCGAGAATACTCGCTCCGCGAGCGTTCAACCTACAAAAAACCATCCATTCATTAAAACTTTAATTATTCCAATCGTAAATCTACAACCCATCTATAACCCATTTTACACTAACACTCGAAAAATCCATCTGAGATCGTCTCCTATCCTCGATATTCTCCGACTACCAAACAACACCCGCATCCTGCCCCATATTCGACTCTAACGATACACCAAAACATTTAACATAAATTCAACGTCAGTCTGAAGATCAGCGTGCGAAGCTGCTTAAAAAAAACAGCGACGATCGACGAACGATAGCGGCACGTGTGAGGACCGTGAGAGGACCACTCTACGAAGACAAAGAAGGCCAGAGAGAGCACTCCTCGAGAACCCAATCGAGGACCGCCTCTCTACGCCCCTGTTCCTGCCGTCCCACCCGCCGTCCGAATATCGCACGCCGTAGCAAGGACGCGCATAGGCACAGATACAGAAGCGCACGGTGTGTCGTCACACCCGCCCACTCGGTGTCGTTCGGCCGTCCGTTCACTCACACTTCCACGTACCTGCGATAACGGGGAAGGCAGCCTCACGATGCAGCCTCCACCCACTTTGCACATGGGACTCCACCTAACTCGCCAACCAGCACGTGCTTCTCTGTTAAACGTCCACTGTGCTCCCGCCACTGATATTCTCTCCCTAAATCGTACTTTTATTCAGGATCTAAACAAAACGTTCTCATCTGTTCGATTCCTTTGTTACGCTTAAGTTAGACATGATAGGATGAAACTTGTAGAAATCGTCCCTTACTTCGTCACACGTCTATGCTAAGAATCGTAGAAAATCGTAAGCAACGAGCATAGAAATAATTATGGAACATCGTTCGAACGAGTGGCTCCGGTACGAGGGTATCGCCGTGTCTATTTACGCCTCTCTCGCTACGCATACACTTCCCACCGAACTACACACGTGTGTACGACAGTGAGGCAAACTCGGCCGCGCGCGCACTCTACGTTGCAGTAGTTGATCGTGCCTGACGATCTACACCGTTCCTCGCTGGATCTTTCGATATCACTTGTACGAATATTCCCGCGATACTCCCCGATACAACCACCGATTGTACCAAGTTCCTTATATTATCCTTGATACAACGTAAATCCAAGCCGTGTTCAAAGTTGCCGCCAAAAATCACCTCGTAACGTTGTCCTTCAGCCGTAAAGACGCTTCCAAGCCGAGACTTTTCAATCGTTTTCCCGATCCCGCCCGTTCACGACGAAACGACGATATTCCGTGAAGTCTCGTGATACCTGACACACGATACCGTCTTCAACGTGATTTCAACACGTGTAGGTATACCCACAACGTGTCGGTTGGCCGTCCCTCGCGAAAACAAGGCTACGAATACCGCTATGAGAGGACTACTTTCGCTGTGGGGCGGTGCGCGAGGTGGCAACGTCGCCGTCCGCGAGGTGATCGGACGAGGGCTCCGATTGGTCGGGTGTACTTGGCGATAGCCGGCAGCGAGCAGAGGTTCGTTAGACAGGGGCGTACGCAGCAACTGTCGGACGCCCACCCCGTCGAAGAGGGATAAACGATGCACACCTCCTACTTTCTCTGGCCTTCCTTCCCCTCTTTTTGCCGTACCCCCGGTCAGGGCCACGCTCGAGCGGGGTCGCGAACGGCGTGCCTCGTCGTTAGGGGCATATCCTTTCTCGCTTTAGTAACCGTAACCGATCGCGAGCCAGATGACGAGGTACGCGAAGAAGGGAGGAGCGGTACTCCCTCGCTATGCCGCCGCCCTTCTTTTCGTAATGAGGGACACAAGCTCCACGGATCTTTATGTGTATGGAACCGTCGAGGAGGAATGTATCAACGTGTGCCGCACTCGAGGCTTGCTGCTCGGTTATGAGACTTTGCTTGGCATTCTTGAGGAGCTGCCGACGTTCATTTCGTTTTTGGTTTCGTAATTTGAATTTTCGTTCTTTTGAGTCGCGTAGGTTACTTCGATTTTTCAGGGTTTCAGCGCTTGGGACGGCAATGGGAACACTATGGGCTGTTTAGAGGTTCTTCCGGCCCGTATATTCTAAATTGATAGTGTAGAAATTTTCAATTACAGTATTTTAAAAAAAGTAGTATTTTTTCGAACTGCTATTCAACCTTCTAATAAATTATATCGTCCAGCCAAAAATCCGTTTAGCGCACTCTTAAAAAGATTGCCTATCATTGATTTAGATGTGAATATTTGGTAAAATAAACTTCTTGGAGATGGCGGTTCGAGTTCGACTGGAAATCCCGACTCTGTCCTCGTTGCTTTATATACGATACTCAAACATTTGACTATTCTTCTTTTCCAAACAAGAAGTTCAAGTTATCTTCGAGCTTTATCTCGTACGATTTCAACTGTTTTTCACAGAAACACGAAGTTTGCAATTAGGTTTCCACAGCGCGAGGGTTTACGAGCTTACCTGCACCTAAATAGATATGTCAGGTAACGTATGTGGGAGAAGTATTGATCGTACGAGTAGGAATGCGTCCATAATTGGCAAGTTATTTACAAGAGTCTTTCGTTCTAATTCCACTTTCAAAGGGTAAAACACATTTTTGGAGGTGGAAGAGAGGAAGGAAATCACGTGGCATACTCGAGGATCTATCTGAAACAAACGAAACAGTAAATACACGATGTTGATGCATCTGTGCCACAATTTTTTATTAGTGACAATGATAGTGAAATAAATTAATTCTCAACATAAATTACATGCCATGGCTTCCTGACAGTGGCAATAAATAAAATAATTACTTTAAATAGTCGACATTCTGCGTTGGTTCTAATGTACATTAAGAATTAATGTTAACAATAAATAAACACGCCGGATAATACATAAAGACGGAATTTTTTTACAGTATACTCAACCACGCACGGCTATCACATACATATAACGTATCTAGATATAATTATTAACAGTATTTGATTTATTCGTTACAAAGATATTAATATCGTATGCATCGAAGTTTTAAATTCCACCTAGAAATTCGGGATAAGACTTTCGTCGAATTGCACTTCGTTCCGCTTTGGTAACGTCGGCTTTGTGATATGATTTACAGTCATTATTATTTATATATATGTATATATGTATAGAATTTTACAATGTAAGAACAAACAAATATATGATTAATGCGCATGATGTTTTTAATCGTTGATCGATGATATATATAAAGCTGACCGATGCACCTCTTTTTCTCGCCCTATCGTAAAATTGAGCAGGAAGTTGTAATATGTACAGACAGAATGCGATAACTACTTTTTCTTTTTCAACTCAAATGCTGTACAGAGTATATGTATATAGAAATGAAGTTTTAAGTCCCGTGTCTCTTTGTCTTTTACATCATCGATTGGTCACGTTATTAATCCTTTGAGTGCTGTGAACACATACACGTATACGGTAAAAGTTATCGGCATGGATTTTCGGCACACATATGTGTTTACCAATTTTTCCTATTCCTCAGGCACTGCTATCACAATTATCAGTGAGTGACACGATTAATTTTCTGAATTTGAAATGGATTGTTTCGATTCCACGAATAATTAAACAGTTTATCAGGTATATGGAATTTCTAGAAGTTATTACTTGTAAGATATTCCGTTTGACATATAAAATTCAAGTTTTCCATACCATCCTTCGGATATTCAGAATCAATGATAAACCTTCAAGTTAGATTCATTTCAAATTCGAATCTTTACGATCAAATGATGCATCTTTAAAAATAAACTGAACAATTACGATTATAGCTAGTGTGTTTCTACGATCGATCAACGGTATTTCACATAGAAGCGTGTTCCATTCTCCGACGATCTCGTTAATGATCAGCACTCAAAGCCTTAATTCATGATTAATTTGCGCGATTCAACTATAAGGAATACTATGTATATCATATTTCATCGTCCTCTAACCATCGAGCCGACTGCAACAAAGTGGTCGCCGTATAAAACGCGAAACATATTCGCAGTGTTCATGGATCATTTGTACTAGAATGGGCTGCTACGTGCAAGGTTCAATGAGGATGAGGATCCTATGAAAAACGGTCTTTCGCAACGTTCCAGTTGTTTGCTAACGAGAAACAGACGAATTCGTAGATCGTACGATGCCACGACGATGATCCTTAAAGTCCACCACCTGATCTCTCTACGCTGATTTGCTTCTTCAGAACTTCTTGCTCGTGTTGCGCTTCCTGCATCTCTGCCATTCTTGCAAAACGCGAATACGCCACGTGTCCGGATTTGATCGCTGACATCATCTATATTCGTGAAATAAAGAAACTTCCATGATGAAAATTGAACGGGAGATATGAATATTATTGACAATATTATGGACAAGTTTGAATTCAGGTTGGCATAGGAGCAGCATGACAGTATGCCTTGCAATTGTACAGAAGCGGAATAATAAAAAGTAAGAGAATTAACATTGCGTACGGGTCATGAGATATCTCGTATATAGTGAATCAACCGTCGCGGCCGGCTTACGAAATATCTAGTTTGTCATTTTTTTATATGCACGTATGTAACGACGGTTCAAAAAATTAAAAATAAATTGATTTTTACTAAGGTAACGTAGCCGTGAATATTCTTATGACAAATTCTTAACGAAATAAATGTATGTTGAATTTCCTAAAGAGTACAAAATAACCGGATATACAAATTGTACAAAGTCTCTGGAGCGCTCAAATCTGTCCGCCCTGCAAGCGCGTTGAAACAGTAGAGCGCCGTACGCAATGTGTTAAAAAGATATCACCGTCCACGCAATTAACGCTTTGAGGATCAGTAAAAGTTTTCATGCATGTGCGAAAAGTGCTGTTTTTAACGCTTCATCTGCGGGTTTAAATTTGTTATACTTAAATATTCTAAATGTGCGCTTTGAAAAAAGAGGGATCAAGCAGCAAAGATGATGATCGGTTAAGTAATTCGCTGATTTTCCATACATTACAGAAATATTTAAAAAAATATAGGAACCCACCAATTTCACGACTTCCGAAGATCTAGTGTTACAGATACAATATTATTACACGCGAAAGATGCGGTAGAATTGACGATAGATCTACCGAACAAGCCAACCTGCTTCGTAATCGTTTATTAACAGGTTGAATGCCACCGGTATTTCGCTAGTTTCTTCATTTCTACTGAAGTGAAACTTTTTCTATTAAAGTCATATCTTTATAAAGCAGAAACTTTAAAGACACGAAGAGATATGTAGGCAGCAGGACTTTACCCTTTTAATGCCAATATTTAAATATTGAATGCATTAGAAAATACGTAAATATTACAATTTAAAAGTCATACGAAATTTCATGGATTCTAATAACGCCGGTCACCGGTCACTATGGCATTCAACGTGTTAAATTGTAGAAATTTATAATGGTGCAATTGCTCCAAGTTTCTACGGCTATCTTGCAGAATATGAACAATTAAATCATCTGTTTCTTGCTGTGCCATACGAAGATCTGTGAACGCGTAAAGTACAGAAGAATTTTCAACAGCAATGTCATAGAAAATAATACTTTCAATAACCGTATTACAGAAAATTTCGGTATAATCTCAATGAACGATTAAATATTAATTACTACTTAGCACTTTTCGCGAATGTACAGAGGATTCGACGCTCAAAGGGTTAATGCTACAACAAACAAAAAAGGCACGATACGAGATACTGGAACAGACGTCCACTAATACAGTCATAGTCGGCAAATAAGGAAATTAATTCGTGCAAATTTAGAGATGTTAAGAAGATTGTTACAATTTGAAATAGTAATTATCCAACAGGTCTTTCGTATTTACTACGTATTAGGCGTGGAATTTCTATCTTCGTGAAGAAATTAAGGAATTAGAGAAGTCTGTGTAATACGCGTGGCGATGCAAAAAGGACAATTTTCAAAGCGGAAAAACTAATTCAGCAATCCGTGCGTATGCGAACTTTCACAGACCTGAAGGTACTCATCCAACTCGACTTGACCGTTCATATTAGTGTCGATTTCACGAAGTATTTCGTGAAGCTCTTCGCCAGGTACGTCCTTGTCGCCGAAAAGCTGCGAAGAGCAGAAAAAGGAACTAATTAAATATATGTTAACTCATTTACCTGCAAGTAATCTTGTAGCTCCATTTGCCCATTGTAAGTGAGATCAATTTCATTGAGCAACGTGTGCATCTCATCTTCGGTCAGTCTTATGTCAAGTACCTAGATTACCGACGGTTAAGTATCGCTTGATAAAGGAAAACCAAATTCCGCGTAAGAATGATCGTGTTCCCTGTACCTTAAGTCCTCGCCTAATGTCATTAATGGAGACGTATCCCTTGTTGTCCTTGTCGATGATTCCGAAACGTTTTATGTACAGCTGAATCTCCTCTTTCGTGAGATTGATGGGAATCTTGTCGCGCGAAGCACGATTTACCATTTGACCCATTTCGTTCGCAAGGAAATCGCTAGCCTGTTTGTGTTGCCTCTTCTTCTCGTCTTCCGACCAGTGCAATTCCTCTGCCATGATATCTATAATACCTGGAAGAGCCTCTTGAGACGCCTGGACATTTAGAAACGCCAATCTCAACCGTCGGGCTATCATGTCGATTGCTGTTCTTGCGTACTCTCGAACACCGTATCGAATCTGAAAATTGTCACTGTTTGTTTTCTTCCATCGAGAATAGGGTGATTTAATGACTTTGCGAAAGACTCACTTCAGCATCGATATACGGAAATTCAGGGTGGATTTTTTTACCAATGATAGGCCAACGTTTGCCGGTAAGCGAAGCCATTTTCGCAACGGCGAATGCACGGTCACCGTAACTCGTGGCTAAATGTTGGGCTGCTTCGCATTCCAAGCCAAAATCTTGCACTAATCTGATGTACATCGTTGGACTCCAACCGTGCGCTCCTTCCAGGAGGAAACCATCGGTTTGACATGGCCTTTCGGGTTTCAGATCGCAGGCTGATGGTAATGAGAATAATAATCGTCAGAAATTAAACAAATTCTACTGGCAGAGGAGGTTTTGCGTTGCTTAAGCTTATATCAATTATCTTCTTTGCGCTGGAAAGGAATTAGAAAATGAGATACTAGTCGCAGAACCACGGGACGCCATCAATGATAAATAAAAACTTATGCAGTTTTAAACTGTTTGTAACATTTTACACAAGTTCTACTGATAGAAGTATCGAAATAATTGAATTGTCTTCGAAAGCCTAAGATTCGATAGGGAAGCGGCCTTAATTGAACAGCGGACCGCGAGGTATTAGCACTTTGAACGATATGGGGGTCACCGGTGACTGACGCTATTAAATTCAATGAAACTTCATATGACTTTTAAATTGTGATATTTACGAATTTTCCAATGCATTCAATATTTAACACGTTGAACGCCACCGATGTTTCGGTAGTTTGATCATTTTTACAGAAGTGAAACTTTTTCTATTCAAATCACATCGTTACAAAGCAGATACCCTAAAGACACTAGTAGTTATATAGTCAGCAGGACTTTACCCTTTTAACCTTTTCGCTACTACAGAAGACTATAGTCGCTCTCCATAAAATGCCACAGACATACTACGGACAATTATAGTCGCTCTCCATAAAATGCCACTGACAAACTACGGGCTATTATAGTTGCTTTGCATGAAATGCAGCGTATGGTATATACGATCAGTGAGTGGAGTTATTGCGCATTGAACATCTTACTCTGGACATGTAGTATTAGAAGGAAAGATCTTTTTTTTTCAAAAAGCACCGTCAAAGCAACTCTGTTGCAGTGAGGTGTAAGTGCGACCGCTGACGATCTTTCGCGCGCAGCATGCACACTTTAGGCGAGGCAGCTCGTTCAGCAGGAGTACAGCGACGGAAAACACGCCCGTATCAAAAAGGGTTAATGCCAATATTTAAATATTGAATGCATTAGAAAATTCGCAAATATTACAATTTAAAAGCATGCGAAATTTCATTGAATTTAACCGTTTTAGTGCCACGCAGCGCGATCGCGCTGTTCGCGTACTGTGGTGAACTGTATCGCGATGTTTGGTCACGATCGTCAATTCGCAACGCGCTTGGTTCGTAATTACTATTTTTTTTTCAAATAATCGTAAACCACCTGCATAAATAAGCTGTTTTTATTGAATTTATTTCTATACGAAAAAAAAAGAACAGCGCGATCGCGTTGATCGACATTTCTTGCAAATAAATGAACGAAGCGCTATCGCGCTGCATGTCACAATCCGACACGGATTCTTATAAAACCCTGGCACTAAAACGGTTAATAGCGCCGCTCACCGGTGACCCCCATGGCATTCAAAGTAGTAAATATTGTCATTAAAAGGGTCAAGTTCTGCTGGCTATATGTCGATTTGTGCTTTTCAGGTATCTGCGATGTAAAGATATGATTTTAACGCTAGAACCACCAAGGCAGTCAAAATAATTAGTTTCGTATTTTTTAGGAAAGTTCACAAAACTTATGGAGGTGCCGTACAGTAGATATTTCATATCTGTCTTTGTAAGACAAATTATTGAATCGATTATCTTTTTCCCCTCTTGATTCTGCTTTCGCCGAAATAATTATTTAACATATTTCGATATAACAGATTTAACCACTTAACGCTCATACCCGTGACGTTCACGGGCATAACTGATACGTCTGCCTCTCATCAGTTTGTTGAGTTGAGCCGCTGATATTTAAGTCTCAGTTCTGTGGCATCTAACACCGAAATGTATAGATTTACAGCAAACTTTATTCATTGTATATTGAAAGAATAAATAATGATAATATCTCCAGCTTTTGCTGTCAATTTTCGTTCGCTTCTTCAGTCTTCGAGCGATCACTGTACAGTATACGTATGAAATACTTTTACTTTTCCTAACAATTGTGAAAAATCCAAAAGAAAGTACAACATATTTAGATACATCTAAGTGAATGTAGATCTTCCGCATTTCACTGTAACAAGTACAAAGAATTCATAATGTTAATATGACTTACTTGTGTTATATTCTATCTTTTACTTTTTTTTTCGAAAAAAATAATTCGTTTTCTACTAGGAATACCTAAAACATTTTACATTATGCATAAAATAAGAATTTATGCAAAAAAAAATCGTTCATGTTTGGACGGTCGGTTCTAAGAAAATCTGAGCGTTAAGCGGTTAACACCGGTGGTAGTTCTACTGACAACAGAAAAAGTTTCACTTTCGTAAAAGTAACGAAACTACCGAAATACCGGTGACGTTCAACGTGTTGATACATTCGCTACGGCTGCTTTAAAATTTTACTATTTGAGAAGGAGAGATAAATCGACTTCGTGCTGAATATTCCTATTTGCCCGTTATAGATACTTATTCTAAGCCAAAACGCACCTTTGATAGCTGCATCGATAGTTTCCTCGGCCATGGCTCGATAAGTCGTCCATTTTCCTCCAGCAATTGTAATAAGTTTCGTAGGACTAACGTGCACTATGTGATTCCTAGCGAGAGACTGTGTATTAGGTTTGTTCGGGTCAGAGACAAGAGGTCTGATACCGCTCCACGCTGAAAGCACGTCTCCACGACGAACTTCAACGTCCGGGTTCAAGTAATTCTTGACCTCGTGTAGAATAAACATAATTTCATCCTCCGTCGGTTTCGGATTATGTGTGACCTCGCAAGGAAGGTCGGTAGTTCCTGCAATGGTCTGTTTTTGCCACGGTAAGAAGAAAATCACCCGACCGTCGCTCGTTGCTGGATCCAGGAGACCCATTTGATCGGGGCTACGGGAATTTTACCTGCCTTTTATTATCATTCTTTCGACGAACCGTTAAACTTCAAATTCTCTACCTGTAGTAACCCGGGAGGACGATATGAACACCCGAAGAGGGACAGCAGATCTCGGGGACATTCTGGTCGTCCATCTTTCTAATGTGATCGGTGAAAGGTCCCGTTGCGTTAATTATCGCTTTAGCTTTCACGTCCCATTCGTCTCCCGTGAGTTCGTCTTTTAGATGAGCACCTACAAGCACTCGATTGCCATCCTTCGAAGAAAATATAATTCTGATAAGGTGCTACCGTGATTTCTTTAATCATCGAATTAAACAGTGCGATTAGATATACCTTATCCAAGCCTTTCAGGAGATTAACGACTTTAACGTGATTAACTACCGTTGCGCCGTGTCTCGATGCCGTCAGAGCAACAGCCAAGTTCATCCTGGCGTCGTCTTGTTGTCCTATTATAATAAATATACATAGTGTAATTAATGCACGGTAATAAATACAACTATGATAAATCTGTACGAATGAAAAATACCGTCGTAATATACAATAGCTCCTGTAAGTTTGTCACCCTTCAACATCGGGAAAAGTTCGAGTGCGTTCGATTTGCTAAGAAAGTACGACGACTTCACCGTCTTACTGCCCGCCACCAGATCGTACATTTTTATGCCGAACCAGTAATATGGTATTTGCCACCATCTGTTAAATGCAACGGTATTAAAGTCTCAATTATTATTCTTTGTATTTTTGTTATGCATGTACGACCAAAATCACTCGATTCGATTACGTACGTGTAAACAGGTAACATGATAGGTAGAGGATGAGCTAAATGTGGCGCGCTCTGCAACATCGAAGCTCGTTCGTGAAGTGCTTCCTTTACCATATTATATTGCTCTACATCCAGTTGCATTATGGCTTTCTGCAGGTAACGAACACCACCGTGGATCAATTTCGTGCTCCTAGAGGACGTGCCGGACGCGAAATCGTCTCCCTCGATTAATGCCGTCTTTAAGCCTGAAATTATACATGATTTTCTAACTTTGCGTGATCCTTCTTACAACTGCATCGTACTGATTAGAAAGGGGTGATTTATACCTCGTGTACAGGCATCTAAAGCGCATCCTGCACCTGTTGCACCACCACCTATTATGAGAACATCGTACTGATCGTGCGATTTTAGAGTCTTTACTTGATCCTCCCTCGATGGCAACGGTCTCTTTGCTGGCCTTGGCTTTGGTTTTTCCGCGTATACCTGAAACACGATTATAATTAGTAATTTATCTTGTTAGTGAATGTCTTTAGGGTCGGAGTTATCGAGACTTTCATACAGCATTGCAGACATTTTTTTAGGGTAAACGGGATTGAAATTTGATAGGGGTACATCATGAATGTGGAATTGAAGGCTCGAACTTCTAATTAGTGGCCATAATTTCAATTCTCTCCAAGAGATCTTTCTCTTAATCATTATTTACCATATCAAAGTCTCTAATTCGGATTTTCTTAAACTGTAGATCATAGATCTTATAACCATAGAATTTAAATTCGAAAAATTCATAGAAAAACAAACACAAATCTACTAAGAATCCAAGATCCTATCTCCACATTCAAAATAGTCTCACTAATATCCTTATCATTCGCCAACGTTATTAAAATAAAACAATCATTAATTCTATCTCACCTTTAATTACTTTCGGTCGATAAAGTCAATTGGATCTTATCAACCCAAGAATTCTCGATCAAAACTCATTCAGTTTGCAATTTACAATTCTTATCTCACCGATTACACCGTTCTTTCACGCAACCCTCGAATCGATTAGATGCACGCCAACAATTATCCGCGTCACGTGAAGAGAACGGAAGTATTAATAAATTTAATGATACAGTTCGTGCAGATCTAATAAAAGAATTCGATAACAGAGAGCTCAGGTCTGGCGTCGTGTTATTGAAATTAGCGCCGATTGAAGACAACTCAATATTTGCCGTTCGCGCTCGCGCTCCAACGCAAACCAATTACCAGACCTTATAACACCCAGAACTGACCTTGGATAATATACTACGGTGAATCAACAATAAGAGCAGCTGCTCTCGTCGTGGCACTCGAGAGAAGACTCATTTGGTTGGACTGTGCAACCAGGAAGATGTGAAACAAATTGTTTTCCACGTCGGGAAGAATTATTGAAAGATCGAAATATAGATGTGTAGGGTGGACGAAACGTCAAGAACTGCTTTGCAGTATTAATAAATTTTTTATTTTTCTGTTTACGTTTAATGAGTTAACTGCGAAACTTAATTTAAAATTCCTCACAGGATGCGGAATGAAAATCAAGCAGCGGCGTGAATACAAGTCGAACGCAAGGCAAATGCTCTTACTATAAATTTTACGGTAAAAGGAAAACAAAAGGTGGAAAGATTATATTTTTATTCAATTAGAAATTTACAATTTACTGTTAAAAAGGTTAACGCAGTAGAGCTCTGGATCGACGTGCATACACGCCGATTGCAATTAACTGGTTAAAATATTGTAGCATTATGCACGGTAAACATAGGAGATTTATTGATGTTAATATTGAACAAATTTGTTGGTATACATAACCCTTTGCACTCCTTAAGTTTTTGTTAGCTACCAATAAGTTCTTAATTCATTTGCAAAATGTATCAAAAAAGGGGGCGTCAGTTAAAAGTTGTATTGTAACAGAAATTGTTATTATTATATTATCATTATTATTATTATTATTTTAGAAATTGCATTTTTTAAAGTCGAGTCTAGCTCGACGCTAATGTTGGCGTAAGAAGTATAATGTCGAGCCACACTGGACATAGGAGTGCTAAGAGTTAATGGCAAAAAAGTTCCTCAAAGCAGATCGTGACTTTTGACCCACCCTGTATAGTATACATCAAAAATACTAATTATAAAAATAATGCAAATGTGTATTATTACTATAATGGGAATTTGTCTGATTTATAGAAGAAGATATCAGTTTATTGAATGATAAAACTACAAATCTGTTCTGTTAGATGAAGCAGGTGGAATTAAATAGGAAATTAATGAAATTAGTTTATATTGACATTCAAAAGTTCACCAAGGACGATCGAAGTGCTCAGATCTGACGGTAAATAAGTACAAAGGTAAATATTTAGATATAATAAATATATAGTTAATTCGTCACAGATTTTTAGTTTGATATAGCTCAGGTATTCATACGAGCGTAGTAAATTCTTGACAATTGCATTGCGTTCGAAATAGTCGAGCCTGCACGGCTACTCGTTCTGGCCTGGCACGGTTCTTCCTCGTGGAATTTTGGTAACCACGCGACTACTGCCTGATCACGAGACACGACCCTGTCGTGTTTTGGCTGCTTGTCTGATACAGTTATGTATACAGAGAGAGAGAGAGCGAGAGAGAGAGGGCGCGAGAGAGAGAGAAACGAAAAAAAAACGGATGGAGTGATGGTGAGAGAGAGAGAATGGATAGAGAGTACGCACATGCGTGTGAAATGGATAGAGTGAGTGAGTGCGTGCGGGTGAGAGAGAGAGAGAAACGGAAAAACGGATAGAGCGAAAGTGAGAGAGAGAATGGATAGAGAGTACGCACATGCGTGTGAAATGAATAGAGCGAGTGAGTGCGTGCGGGTGAAAGAGAGAAACGGAAAAACGGATAGAGCGATAGTGAGAGAGAGAATGGATAGTGCGTACGCACATGTGTGTGAAATGGATAGAGTGATGAGTGCGTGCGGGTGAGAGAGAGAAACGAAAAAACGGGTAGAGCGATAGTGAGAGAGAAAATGGATAGAGGGTACACGCACATGTGTATGAAATGGATAAAACGAGTGAGTGCGTGTGGATGAGAGAGAGAGAGAGAAATGGATAGAATGAGAGACAAAAATGGATAGAGGCGAGAGCGCGAACGTGTAAGAGAGAGGGGAGAGAGAGAGAGAGAGAGAGAGAGAGAGAGAGAGAGAGAGAGAGAGGGAGGGATGGAGAGGGAGGGAGAGAGAGAGGGAGGGAGGGAAGGAGGGAGAGGGAGGAGAGAGAGAGAGAGAGAGAGAGAGAGAGAGAGAGAGAGAGAGAGAGAGAGAGAGAGAGGCTGCTATCTCGTAATTAACAATTGCGTGTGAAATATAAAAACATCGATTACTTATTTCGACGAATCATTATTAATCGTATTCTTTATACCCATTTTTTTCTTCCCTGATATGAACACGTTGAAGTACAAAGTGCAATAAAAAGAAGTCACATACATCATGGAAATACAATTCATCCTACGAGGTGTACAATACATTTGATAAATGGCCTGGAACCATATCTTTACAGTGTATATTGTCAGAGTATTATTTTCAGCTGATATGGAGACTATGGAGTCAAAGGATTGGGCTTTCAATTAGAGAACTCGAATTGAAAGACTACATTGAAATCACTTTTACGCGGTTTTCCTAAATTATTAACTCCTACCGTAAATTATCATTGCAAATAAAGCAGAAAAGAAAGAAAAATTGTATTTACTAGAAACTACGGTAGCTAAAGTGTTAAAAAATGGAATCTTCAATTAACGGACCTAAAATGAAACCGTTTTGGGAACGTTTGTACTAAAATATTAGCTTAGTCGAAATAATCACAGCAAATGAAGAGAAAAATAGGATTTTCCGGAAGCTACAGTAGCTAAAGAGTTAAAGACTGGAATTTTCAATTAACGGACTTAAAATAAAACCCCTTTTAGGTTTGTTCTAAAATATTAGCGTAGACGAAATTATCATAGTAAATGAAGAGAAAAATAGGATTTTCCGGAAGCTACGGTAGCTAAAGAATTAAAAGTTCCGACTCGAACTGAATCCAACTTCAAACCCCCTCTAAGAGAATTGTTCTAAATAACTATTTAATATATCAAAGCCTCGGTGATTCTACGACCACCAAAAATTGTATTTCCTATGCGAAATAATAAATCAAAATCAAAATACAAAGCAGAACAAGATCATTTCAATTTTCCTTCTTCAAAAGTTTCAAGCGGCCTGCCTATCCCTAACAAAGTAAATTAAACCCTACCGAACAATAACGAGGGACACTCGTCACGCGATAAGTTGAATAGGAAAATTTGAAGTTTTCCTAAAACTATGAAGGAGGTATTGTTGTCTAGAGGTTTAAAAAGATCGATTTTTTAAAAAATGTCTTACAATATGTATCTTCAAATGTATGCCTGCCGAAGGATTTATTCAAATTGTTAGTAATTGTAAAGTTATAGCTATTTGAAAAGTGACCGTTCGCAGCTGGAGCACGCGGTCGTAAAACTTTAAACGCGTTTTTCTCACAACGATTACTTTCTGAACTGGCGTACACGATATTTGAAATTCTAACAGGCAGTTCGACTTCAAATTTGAAGAGAATCTTCAGCAGACCTGTCATTATCACATGAACCTCGGGTTTTAAAAAATATTGCTTTTTTTATATTTTGCCACTATGATACATGTGGAAAAATGTCAAGAAAATCAATATTCGAACTGCAAACGATCGCAATTTTGCTAATTAGCACGATATTAACATTCCCGAGGTTCAAACGACAGCCATATTCATATTCAAGATGATGATTGAATTTTATGTTTAAAATTAACAAAACGGACCCTTGCACACTAGCAGAGCTCTTTTTTTTAAACCTCGCTTTCAACTAATATAACTTTCAAAATTGTAGTTATTTCTGCATTAAAAAAATAACATTTATTCCTTAAATACTAATAAAAACATTTGCCAGAAGTCAAATATATAGCTTTCATCTTTTTCCAAAAAAAATTCCTGTAAACCATGAAAATGTCGTTCGAAACAATACCTCCTTAAATTAAAAATATCAATGGGTCACGATACAATCGAATTATTTCTATGCTATTAATACTGCGTTTAGTTATACGCAATATCAGAAATCACGGATAGATCGTTGTTTCAACAATTAATTCTGAGTTATTGCGCATTCGCTCAGAAAAGAAATCGTACAGCATGGAGTTAAACGTGCCCTGCATCAACATTGCCTATCGACAATTCAGAAATCAATGCCACGGACACTAAAGAAGCTTTAATTTATTTCTGACACAATAATAACGTACTTACGGTATTCTCGGGCATAAATAAGTATGTAGTAAGTGCACTGGCGCCCACGGCACTCGCCCCTGCCACCAGCAACTTCAGCGATGCCATTGTATGCTGTCACGTACCCGGTCAATCTTCTCGGAAAGATCTGTAAAGAACATCGGCACATTTCCGTTAAACTCACGCCCGTGACTCATCAATGAACCAATTGCGTAATACGATAACTCCGTCGCGTGTTTCACATTTCATTTCACCTAGAATGGAAAACTTCAAGCGGAGATAACGTGATTATCTGCTGCTAGTTATCAATTAACTTTGAATCACTACTAAGTATCAAATAGAAAACTCACGATGTGCATGACAAAGCGTAAATTGATATCGACACGTTGATTACCGCCATAAAAGAATAGAAACTTTTAAAATAGACTACCTTGAATAAAGTTGAATTTAATCTATACATCATCATGGCTCATATGTGGGTCGGTAGGCTATAAGAAGACACTGCCAGACTGATACAGAGGGTGGGGCAATAAGTAGGTACATCTTGAATATTACCGTTATTTGTAATAATGCGAAAGAATATCATATGGAAATCTTGCACGATATAAAGAGTGGAAATTTGTGATGCAAATATATTTTGCATGGGTGAGGAGAAATCTCCTTAGAGGAGATTTCAGGGTCATCTCTATTTTTTTAACAGTAAAACTACCGACGTTATATCTACTAAAATTTAGATATACACTCAAACCTGTTTTTATGCGGTCTTTTTTTGGGCGATTTTTCATTTGTGCGATTTGTTTTCTGCGGTATATGAAAATTTCAATCAAATTGAAACATAATTGACGAAGTTATCAATAAATAAGTAGTAGGTTTGATTGGCCATATTTCTCGATTTTTAATATGTATTTCATCACATTACATAAGTATTGCGTTAGCCGATTACATTTTATATTATTGAACTCTATACATATCTTCAAGTGACGAAAGCGATTTTGTACCAGTTTACCACAAGAAAGTTCGCGTATTGTCAGACTACGAAGGATAATGGTTATACGTTTTGAAAAGTTTTGTATGTGTAAAATAAGTAAATATTTAAATAAAATATTTAAAAATGTTCGCATGTGTATTTTCTGAATGAGATTCCTAGTAGCTACCAAGCCTCGTGTCTTGATTTCGTTTAAAAAAACAATTTCTAGTTATTTCGTAAGCTTTGAGTTATTTTCTACGCGAGACTTTTTCTATGCGGTCCCTATTCACCGCACAAAAAAAAATACTTTTTAATTGTGTTGCGAAAACTATATCTTATAGCTACTCGTGAAGTTTTGTGCGATTTTTTTTATGCGCTCCCTATCCACCGCGTAAAAACAGGTTTGAGTGTACTGAGTAAGTACTCTGGAAAAAGAGAAATCAAGAGGTGAAAAAGATAATTAATTAACTAAGTAAGTTAGGTTTTGTAAGATAGAAGTGGAATATTTACTGCATGGCTCGCTTATCAATTTGGGGAATTTTTAGAAAAAATTGCGAACCGGTCATTTCGATCGGCTTGGTAGGTTTAGTGTTAAATGGAATGCTATGTTTTTTTATCGTGATGTAATAACCGATGCTGAGACGACTTTGACAAGCTATAGTGCAATGTCATGTAAAGTGAAATGTGGTGGTAATATGAACTTTCTAACATTACAGGAAATGTTCGACGTGATGATAGTTCGCATCGATGCAAAGTTGCATCTTCGTATCGCTGCATTGCGTGCATGTCTCATCGTCTCTAAACTCATTCTAGCACTTGCTGTATTTCATAGACTCTTTGTTTTTGTTTACAATTGATCTTGTAATATTGTTTATGCTGTAGCAATACATCGCGGGTAGCTGGAACTGTAACCATTCCAGCAATTTGTAACATTAACACTAGAACTGTTGGAATCCCACTTCTGACATTAAATTTATAATGGTGTTTTCGTGATATGTGCCCAACAACTTTATTCTAAGGAACTGAATCGAGAGTTTTCGGTTACAAACGAAATAAGAGACGCAGGCCGACGATATGACTTCGTGGCAGAATTGCAAACTAAAATCTGTCTGCTCTAAGGGCCTTAGACCGTCTTTTTAAGGACTCTAAATTAGTATGGTAGGAGGTTAGGGAACTCTGACTCTTCTGACTCGGATTCCGAAAGGGCGGATGTTATTTCTATGATATCTATTGATAAGTTGTAATGTTTAGAAAAAGTGATATATGACCGGAAAATAATTACTGCATCCTGTTTGGCATCAGAGTCACTTCGGCGTATATCTTACGAAAATATTTAAAATGAGTCGGTATCCAACAGAACTAATTAATTTCATATTTTTCATAAATATCGAAAGTCATGGACGATTTCGCATAATACGCACGCGACACGATACCGTTTATTTTTGCTCTTCAATGATGGAGTTACTTCTGCGAGGAGTGTTGGATACCGACCTAATTCTATAAGATAGAACACCAAATATTTCGAAACGTGATTCAAGTCCAAACGGGAAATCTTACTTATTTGTTATTTTTGTCATCGCTTTTCCTACAAAACATATTTTCGAGACCTTTAGTCTTGACAGAAGTCATAGGGAAAGCGGCCGCCCTTTGGAACCTTAATCACGAGAAGTCGGGGTTATCCGAACCTCCCACCAGGCTGTTTCAGAGTCCTTAAGGTAGTTGTCGTGCGATGGGCATAGTGTCAGAAAATTCTAAATTTTAGAATACTCATTGAGGACATTATAATACAATTATCCTTAAAATTTTAAGTCGATTGACCGCCTCTAATTCGAGATAAACTTAATTAAAGTTCGGGTCATTAGCATGGAGAGTATATGCGCTATGTAGTAGTTCTACCACTTTATTAATTCTAATAAAAAAACTAACAGTCAGAAACTTTCAAAAAACTAACAATTCATAAATGTTTTTGTTCTGAATTAGACAAAAAAAAACAAATATATTGACCGTCCCGTTATTGAGTTATAATAATGCAAAAATTAAAAATTGTGGAAAAAAGCACACGCGGGAAAATCGAACAGAAACAACTTGGCAACGCTATACTGTACATACATTGAGTCTGTATACACTGAAGCGCTGTATCCAGTATACAAGCCCAGTATGTCCAACTGTGCGGCATAAGCGACGTTGCCAAATTGCGAGACGTGAATATGTTTCATAGTGTTTGTGTATACATATATATGAGATTTGTATGTGTATGTTGTCACGGGTACAGTATTGAAACAAAGGTGATCGTTCATATCGCTACTCGCTCCTATACTCTTACCACGCACATGATCCAAAAACTATTGACGATATTGTACCACGACAACGTCCTTAAAACCGCGGTCTCGTTTCCAAATTTAATCAATTGTCAAGAATCGCTGACCATCGGTATCTTGCTACGACGTTATCCTTAACACTAAACCTACCAAGGCAGTCAAAATGACTGGTTCTTAATTTCTCTGAAAAATTCTTAAAGTTCCTAACGCTTCAGCTTTTTTATTTTTCTATGTCTACTTTGAAAGATATAAGTAATTCTATCGTTCAATAATTTTTTCCCCGTTATTCCTTTCCTCTTAACATTTTTATTAATTATCTCTAAAAATACTGCATTAATCGTCGGTAGTTCTAGTGTTAAGTTGTAAAAACTTCAAACGGAAAACTAGTTGTTCAAAAATAAAGTGTTGTAAAACTCCTCACAGAATACAACAGGAGTTTTCTTTTTTCAATTGCGCCCTTGATGTTAAAAAGATCGACTACCCCTTTAAAGCTTATGTTGTATTTCAAATTTCGCGCGCAAAAAATAGAGTTCCGTGTTCCCAGATTTCAAGGAAATTGAGAACGGTGGTTCTAGAGCAGTGCTCGGCAAACTACAGTCCACCGCCGATTTTAACGCTACAACTGCCGGTGTTAAATCTGTTGTATTGAAATATTTTAAATAAGTACTTTGGCGAAAGGGGAATCAAGAGGCGAAAAAGATCATTGATTCAGTAATTGGGCCGTTTTCTTTGAAAGTGGTGTAAGCCCATTTTTGACAAAAACTTAGTTAATGATAACAATGAATGCAATCTGCTACGAGCTTTATATCTACAAATAGTTCCCGAAAAAAATCCTTCAAAATTGTCATCATTTGGCAATATAAATGTAGGATCTTAATTTAAACGTGAGTTTTATTAAAATCCAAGGTATATAAAAAGTATACTTAACACTATTCCTACCACGACCGGTCAAATGACCGTTTTTAAAATTTCGATTAGAATTTCCTATATACAACGTAATTGAATCGCCTTTAAACTTCACGACTTTTCCTCAAATATACGTATAATACATTCACATTATAATACATTTTTCAATACTCACTTCTTTTTTTACTGTTCATTTTCTGGGAAAAAATTATCATTTGACAAATTCACCGGTTGCGGTAGGAAAAGGTATACGTGAAGTGTCGGTAGGAATAGTGTTAACACGTTGAGTGCCACGCGATTTTATAAGGAAATCCCCGTTAGGCCACGCGCGCTGCTGTCGCGGCCTGAACGAAAAGTTGCGTCAGTCAGTGGTGACTGACGCGGCCTGAACGGAACGTTCAGTGTCAGTCACCGATGACTGACGTGGCACTCAACGTGTCAAGTAATATATAAAACGTAGTTAAAAGTAATTTTCTCCTTTCGCCTTTCGTCTTTCACCTTACGTCACTGATCTTTTCGCCGTTACACAAACAAACAACCCTCGCACCCAGCATTCGTTCCACGCACTCTCATATAGAGCATTCTTTCTTTCTTCCTCTCTTTCTCGCATCCATATAAATTTACGTAGTTAATGAAATTACAAATATAATTACTTTGCAACATAATATTTAGTTGAAAAGTTATGCTACATAATTCCTCTACTTCACTTTTAACTAATACTATAAAAACGATTACATTATAAACTTAAATCACTTTAATATTTAAAAAACATAAAATGAGCGTATTATATATACCAATTTTTTTCAAACCATTCAAATACAAACGCTTAAATATCTCCATATAATAGAAAATGAACTTACACCAGTATCAAAGAACAAGGCTCAATTTATGTTTTATAAGATGGACGTGGATTATTTACTCCATGGCTCTCCTATAAACTTAACACTAAACCTACCAAGCCGGTCAAAATGACCGGTTCCCAATTTTTTCTAAAATTTCCCTAAATTAATAGGGAAGCCATGAAGTAAATATTCCATTTCTATCTTACAAAACCTAAGTTATTTAATTAAGTAATCACCTTTTTCACCTCTTGATTTCTCATTTTCCGAAGTACTTGTTCAGTATATCTAACTTTTAGTAGATATAACGTCGGTAGTTTTAGTGTCAAAGAATTTTTGTAAGAAATAAGGAACCAGTCATTTTGCCTGCCTTGGTAGTTCTAGTATTGAGGTGTAAAAGCTATAAATTCCTGTTTGCGCGATCACGATGCATTGCAATGTTTCAACTGTAATTGCGCATGTATTCGTCGATAAGCCACAGCTAGATTCTCCCACTGCACGCATATATGCGTCCATGGCAAGCACGTCAAACTGAAAGGCTAACACGGGCCAAATAAACAAGGTCTACGTTTATGCGGCCCGCGAAAACATAAATGCTTGAATATTTAAAGAAACATAGGCTTATTGCGAAAATAAAAAGAGCAAATATAACCGTAAAATTAATATTCTTTCCCTGACACTTGACATCTCTTGACGGGCCGCAAAGACGGACTTGGTCACGCGGAATAATACGCGCACGAGGATGGTGCCATCTCACCAGCCGCGGAATAATCCGCCCTTTGCAATTGATAAACCGTGTGCATCGAAATGCGCGGTAATACGGGTCGACTTCCGTATTTACAGGTGTGATGCAAACGGGGTAACCGTTTGAGGACGAAGGGCGCATATATGTGGTCCAAGAAAATATGTGATTATAGTTTATCCGCACATGTATCAGGTTAAATTTGAAAAATTGAAATAAAATTGTTGAAATATCATTACGCAAGTAGTAATTTATAACTTCTATACATTAACATTGTAACTTTCCAATAAAACGTTGGGTTATGATCGCCAAATACATAATTATTTCTCAATATACAGAAAAGTCTTCGACCGCACAGGGTTAAGCGAGTTCGTTTACTCGGATATTCGACATGATAGCTGAATCAGCAGACTTTCGATGTGTTCTTTATTAAGAACAAGTTTCGGCGCTGTTGACCTAAAGGTCGTCTTCACTGGTCCATTTAGTGATTCACCGCCCGTACAGGCGATACTTGGCAGTGTATCAACAGGTGTACAGAAGGAAATAACAATGAGGAAACAATACTAAACGGTAATAGAACGATCGGCTATAGTAAATATATATTAATTGTATTTTATCAACCTATAGCCTACACTTGTTAAACATTATAATATTGGGTGTAGAAAATAAATAGTTCCTTCCGATTTTTCGGTGATGCCAGAATTTTATTCCAAATAACTTAGAAATGCTTCAGCCATTGATATAATCGCAATTGTTCTTTACAGACATTAGCCATTTTTCTGGCAAAATACTAATTCCATGGCGATGGAAATTGCAAAGTTTTTGGTGACATGAATTCATCTAAGCATCTTCGGGCATCAGTGGCGGGAAAATTACGGCATGCCGTTGATTTGAAAATAATAGTATAGAATTTTTCAATTTCAGTGTTATCAAAAACTTGATTTAAATGGATGTTCCTGTTCTGCATATGCAAAAGTTTCCATAGAAATTCGAATATTTGGAAAATATGGAAAATATTAATAAAAAAAATCAATTTTGTAATATATTTTCTAAACAAATAATTTGTATGCAACTTTTCTCACGCAGTTAAATTCTGTGTTGAAAAACACACAATTTGAAAAAAAGATATATTTTTGTGGCCACTGGTTACAGAGATATTCCCAAAAATTGCGTTTTCTACCATCAACATTGAGGGGTATTTCACCCCTTCAGAGTGGATGGTTGCCGGTAAAAAAAATACGTGTCAAATGTTTTTTTGAGAACTATCTGTCAGATAAATTTCATAAAAATCGGCGTGATCGACTTCGATATGTTCCCTTGTTAGTTATCTTCTTCTTCTATATAAATAAAAATGTAAATGTTCGTTTCTTCAAAATCTGAAATCTCTGAAAGTTCTTCACCGATTGCTTTGGAATTTTGACACAGTGTTGCATTCGAATACGCGAGTGTTTTTATATTTCTAACTAGCTGTACCCCGCGCGCTTCAGCGCCTACAGAAGTCGAATTTAAACAGAATTCTTTATAACAATTCTGTGCACATTTTTATTTATTGAAGTGGTCTTGGATACACAATATATTTTTTATTTAATGTTAATTATTTCTTTTGTACTAACATAAGTCAGAAACCTTCGCGGGCATGCGCACAACACATATCAAAGTTTCATCGCAATCTAATAATCGGTTTAGGAATGCAGAAGGAACAAACAAAAAAACATTCATTTTTATATATAAGATTATATAGATGTCACACCTGTGACAGGTAAAAACATGAGTTTTGAAAAACAGCGCCATTTAACCGTTTTAGTGCCAGGGTTTTTTTAAGAATCCGTGTCAGATTGTGCCATGCAGCGCGATAGCGCTTCGTTCATTTATTTGCAAGAAATGCCGATCGACGCGATTGCGCTGCTCTTTTTTTCATAAGAAGTAAATTCAATAAAAACAGCTTATTTATGCAGGTAGTTTACGATTATTTGAAAAAAAATAGTAATTGCGAACCAAGCGCGTTGCGAAGTGACGATCGTGACCAAACATCGCGACACAGTTCACCACAGTACGCGAACAGCGCGATCGCGCTGCGTGGCGCTAAAACGGTTAACAAGACTGCCAATGAGCCACAGCAAAGCGTGGCCGGGTACATCTAGTAATACTATAAAATTAGCCTCAATAAAGCCATTGTTCCATTAAATAATGACTGGAACATGAAATGAAAGCTTTTATTTATCGTGGATTTACGGCATTAACACTGGTTATAACGTAACAGTCTTTAAAATCCGGTCTCATGGTAAAACCACTAGGAACAAATGGGTTGACCTACGAAAAATTACTTTTATTTTCTTTTAATCTCATATTTCTTATAAACACCATGTAACACAGATAAATACCAGCGAATATACCTGTCCATAAATACAATTTACTTATGTTTTTTTCTATTAAATAATAAATATTAGCTTGCGTTACTGTGGAAAAATACGCGGTGTACAGAGTTTAGTTTGTTTCTCGGTGGTTGGCCAAGTGTTAAGATACTTTTTCTTTATTTATCATAGGATAGATACGAGTGAGCGATATAGATTGATCGCGAGGAATTTACCAACGTGTTGGCATATACTTCTTCAACGATCAATTTGAGTATCAGGACGTTGGCTTCTGCACGCGGATTCTCGTTTAAAAAACAACGGTATTGGCAGGGCTGCCAAAACAATGGGCATCCGCGCACATTAATCCTCGGCCATATATGTCTGCACGTGACCTGCCAATTTTAAATCACGATGCACCGTGTCATATGGCATTCCGATGTTGACCGGTCGAGAAGAAAATATAACAATTTTTTAACTATCAGTTCTTCTACGTTAACTTAAACTCAAGAACATGTTCATTTTTTTAACTTTAGGCTAGTCTCGGAATATTTTCAACTTCCTCAAAGGGTATAGCAGGCTAAGGGGGTCAAAAGTGCCCTTCAACCGATTTCAATGGGGGCGGTCTCATTCGATAGATAATGCTCGGCGATTGATGTCTACAAATTTTTAACCCTGTATCTTGACCGGAAGGGTAGTTATGAGGAAAATTTAAAAAACAGGTTTTTGGCAATTTTTCCCCATTTATTGAGGCGTAAAAAATCCGAAAAAATTCTGGCATATTCTACACGGTACCGGACATGTTGGAGAATTTTTTCAGATTCTTCAAAAGAAGATTTCGTATCGAAATCTTCGAGGTACAACTTTTTGGTTTATATTGTAACAATCTAACACCTACGATTGTTAATAAGGAAGTGTGTAGCTTACGAATAATTGAATCAATTCAATCCTTTGCATTCACTTGCAATTGCTTTGTATGCAGAAACATTGAAAAGCACAAAATGAACATACTCTATCAAAATAATGGAAAAATAACAATTACTTCTTGCATTTTAGATCAAAATACGTCCCGAAAATCGGTTTCCGATTTTTTTCACAATAACGCAGGTGATTTAAAAATCTGAAAAAAATTGGGAATAACAATCGTAGGTGTTAGATTGTTACTATACAAACCAAAAAGTTGTACCTCGAAGATTTCGATACGAAATCTTCTTTTGTCCGTTTTTTTTGTTTTTGCCCATTTTTCACGCTTAGGTACTTCGACGGAAAAATCTGAAAAAATTCTCCAACATGTCCGGTACCGTGTAGAATATGCCAGAATTTTTTCGGATTTTTTACGCCTCAATAAATGGGGAAAAAGGGCCAAAAACCTGTTTTTTTAATTTTCCCCATAACTACCCTTCCGGTCAAGATACAGGGTTAAAAATTTGTAGACATCAATCGCCGAGCATTATCTATCGAATGAGACCGCCCCCATTGAAATCGGTTGAAGGGCACTTCTGACCCCCTTAGCCTGCTATACCCTTTACTAAAATTCGGAGAAAATCATCAAGTTTCTGAATTTCAGTCTAAGTTCATAGAAAATTTGCACTTTTCCCCAGGCTCGATGGAAACTTTCTCAATTTTAAACAAAAGAAAAAATTCATATCTTCAACTTTATCGTAAGCCCAAGGAGGGCCCTCAATTTTCTCAATTTCAATCCAGATTCATGGAAAATTCTCAATTTCCTCTGTTTTACGATAGGTTCGGTGAAAATTTCCTCAATTTTAACTCCAAATGAAAAAATTAAATGTTCAATTTTACCGTAGGCTCAGAGAAAATCGTAAATTTTTTAAAATTTAGTCTAAGCTCATAGAAAATCATGAATTTTCCCTGTTTTGTTCTAGGCCCTATCAAAACCTCCTCAATTTTAATATAAGATAAAAATTAACATTTTCAATGTTAGCGTGAGCTCAGAGGAAGTCGTTAATATTCTCTTTGAAATCCAAGTACAAAAAGAAATTACCTTTCACGATTTTCGGCTAGGTTCAGAGAAAATACTTCAATTTTAACCCAAGATAAAAATTGATATTTGTAATTATAGCGCAGGCTCAGAGAAGGCCTTCAATTTTAATCCAAGTTCAAAGAGAATATTTAATTTCCCCGAGTTTAGCCTGAGTTCAAAGGAACTTCTCAATTTACACATGAAATAAAAAAGTAATCTTTTCAATTTTAGCGCAGGTTCAAAAAAAATCGTCCGTTATGAAAAAAGATAGGAAATTGATATTTTTCATTTCGGCACAGGCTCAGAGAAAGTCCCCACATTTAATTTAAGTTCAAAAGAATATTTAACTTTCTGGATTTTAGCCTAGGCGCAGAGAAAATCCTTAATTTTAATCCAAGATGAAAAAATTCACTTTTCAATTTTAGTATAGCCTCAAAAAATTCCTCAATTCCCACAATTTTAATTCAAGTTCGAAGGAAATGTTTAACTTTCTCCATTTTACCCTAAGTACAGAGAAAATCCTTAATTTTAACCCAAGATAAAAAAATTCACTTTTCAATTTTAGTATAGACTCAAAAAATTCGTCAATTCTCACAATGTTAATTCAAGTTCGAAGGAAATGTTTAACTTTCTCAATGTTACTCCAAATTCAGAAAAGATCCTCAATTTTAAACTAAGACAAAAAAATACAATTTTCAACTTTAGCATATGCTCAGAAAAAATCCTCCATTCTCACAATTTTAATTAAAGTTCAAAGGAAATGTTGAACTTTCTCAATTGTACCCTAAGTTCAGGGGAAAATTGCAGTTCTCTGTAACTGGAGGTGGCTTCTAAAAATATAATTTCTGAGCAGCTCAAAAATGTTTCGACGCAAAACTTCGTTTCATTTTACGACGATAACCGACAAAAAATATAATCGTTAGTGCATTGTACCGTTATCAGTCCGCATAATACGATTCTTAAAGAGCAGATAAAATTGACACGTATCTACGTCGTGTTCTTGTATAACTTTCAACACTTTCGTAAAAGGAAAAAGAAAAAAAAAGAGTTTGGAGAAGGTCACTGATATATTCGTCTGCTCGTAATCTCTGGTACAATTATTAAATATTAATTGAATTACCAGCCATCGTGTCGTTATCTACATAGAAGATGAGAAATTACATAATTCTTACTGAAACAAGCGTGTGCATAAATGCAAGCTTGGAAATAAATAGAAGCAACCTGGTAATTATAGTTGACACGTTCGAAACGACGTGCACTGGTTCGCTTAAGTTGCCTTTCATATCTAAAGTGGAAAATTGCAAAATCGACCATTTTCTTCATTCTTTCATGCTAAAGAGGAATATTTCTTCCTTTTTTCCGACAAAGATCTGAAGATCTCTTAGAATAATATAGATCAGTGGTTCCCACAATTTTTTAGAAAGTCTCGCGCAACAATCTTTAGAATTTTTTATATTTTTTATATTTATTATTTAACCCCTTAGCCTACAACAACGTGTGACACTCATGCCGCGGTAAATGGAATAAGAAACTTCGAAGTCTTCCAAAAACTATTATATTGAAAATATCAGTCGGTGACGAGACGATAAATTTATGATATTATTACTGCCAATATTGAGTTGAGCTATACGAAATATCAGATATCAGAGAGAAATTTTGATTTCAGGAATTAATTCTGAGTTATTGTGGACGCAGTCTAAATAGAAATCGTAGGACAAGGGGTGATAATGAACTACAATTAACGTACAGGCTACTGTTGCCGAAGCATTCCTTGGCAAAGAATTATTTATCCAGAAAATGGGAAATCTTAGTCGTCTAATGAGCCACTCACTTGCCAAATTGTTTAATTCCATAAAACCTAAAGTGGAGAAATGTGTTGAGATACTGTTCAGTCCTTTCGAAAATTCCCTTCAAAATATAAAATAAATATGGTGCAATAGCCTTGCAGTTAAACAGATTTACTTCTGAAATAAATTATTTACTATGCGGTAGATAAATAAATTTTGTCGTTTAATGGTGTTAATCGTCGTTATTAGGAAAGTGTATTATAAACATACAAAATTAGGTCTCAATCATGTGCGTTGATACTGAAATTTAGGAACATTCAAAAAGTAGAGTTAATCGGATTGGCCTATGAACGGCTCAAATGTAGATCTTTTGTGATGGATGATCTGCTTTGCCTTAACCAGCCCAGAATTGTAACTTAAGTCCCCTAAAGGTCCCTTCGTGGTCCCCTAGAGGACCGCGGACCCAGTTTCAGAACCACTGAAATGGATAATCAAAAGCTCTGTAAAGTCTGTAATTCTTACAGACTTCGTGATAATATATTTCCCCTTTTTCCTGAAAATATCTGGTCTTCGAATTCTTCCGGAATAACCTGATACTCAATTACGAATTTAAGACTCAAGCAGTTCGAACAATTAGCCGAACGAGTCATAACTTTCTACGGACTGTAAGAAAGTTCCGATCGGTGATTCAAAACCTATTTAAAGTTACAAGTCCGAGTCGTAATGACCATAGCAATTAAAGTTGAAAGATACGGGAACAAAAAGAAAATTCCCTGAAACCCTTAACTAAATGTGTTTCATGAATTAACAATCGAAAGTTGCGACTAAGGCGGCTGCCACTTTTTCATTTAAAATGGACAATCCTAAAATGGATAAGTAATCTCTCCTATAACTTCAACTAATTACATATTAATTGCAAACTACACTAAAATGACATGTAAACTACTCTTCACTAACTGAATTAACTGATCGAATATTAAATGTGACTACTGTACTATCAAAAAAATATTTCTGACGTCGACGATTTCAAAAATTCCTCGTGTTTACCTGCTGCTCAAATACGATCTTACAGCTATTTCGAATAAATAATAATTTCAACTGGTTGAATATTAAATGCAAACTGCACTAAAATTACATGTAAACTACTAAAATTTACTAACTGAATATTAAATGTGACTGCTATACTATGAAAAAAATCTTTCTGACGTCGACGACTTCAAAATTCCTTATGGTAACCTGCTGCTCAAATACGAACTTACAACTTCGAATAAATTATAATTTCAATTGAATATTAAATGCAAACTGCACTAAAATTGTACGTAAACTACTCAAATTTACCAGCTTAATTAACTAACTGAATATTAAATGTACTATACTATACTATGAACATAAATTAGCCAATCGGGCATTAACATTCTGCCGCAACGAAATTCCGAGCGGCTTTCAAAAACATTCCACAAATTGACAATATCCAAAACTTAATCCTTCTACGTATCGCATAACACAAATACGATCTTTAATCACTATCTTGCAATTGCACTATCGAAAAATGTTTCACACTCTACGAGACCTTGACAGCCCCTAGAACACGTGGGATTACGTAAGCTGACAGTCAGCAAATTCTAACATTTCTCATTCCGTTTCCGGGTTTATTGGTAGTGATGCCGAGATAACGTAGGCATTCCTATTTAAAGAAAAATTAGAAATCACCGTAATTACACCTACATGACAAGAAGGTACTTAAAAACAGATTGAACCCATGAAATCACCGAATTCCTTGAAATCCTTTATCCCAGTGGTTCTCAAATCGAAATCCATGGTCGTCTACGGACATCCAAGCGATGATCGCTTAAAGTTTCCGCGAAAAACTCAAAAATACACCTAATTACCATGAAAAACTGAATTGCTGTCTCCATTCGCGCATTCGTGTGTCCATGCGGTTGAATTTGAATTACGAGCAGCCAATGTGGCTTATCTCGCTGATTTCCAGCAATCGTATCGATTCGATTTTTTTAATTAAATAAATTTACGCAAGTCTTGCATCATATTAGTAATTAATTTTATATTTTTCATAAATATTGAAAGTCATGGATGATTTCGCATAATGCGCACGCGACACGATACTGTTTATTTTTGCTCTTCAACGATGGAGTTATTTCTGCGAGGAGTTTCCTTTTTTCAATTGCGCCCTCGATTTCAAAAAAGATCGACCACTCCTTTAAAGCTTATGTTGTATTTCAAGTTTCGCGCGCAAAAGTTTTGTGTTTCCAGATTTCAAAAAAATTGAGAACAACGGCTCTAGAGCAGTGATCGGCAAACTACGGTCCGCCATCGATTTTAACACTAGATCTACCGGTGTTAAATCTGTTATATCGAAATATATTAAATAATTACTTTGGCGAAAGAGGATGCAAGAGGCGAAAAAGATAATCGATTCAATAATTTATTTCTTGTAAGACGGATGTGAAATATTTGCTGTATGGCACCCCCATAAATTTGGAGAATTCTTTTAAACAATGAGGAATCAGTCATTTTGACTGCGTTGGTAGTTCTAGCGTTAACCTATTCGTATCAGTACGCGGAATATTCCGCTCTTTACACAGTTAAACTGTTTTGCGCAGAAATGCGCCGCACTACAAAGGGGTTAAAATAACAGTATAGAAATTTGGAATTTCAAGTGTTTTAAAAAAATTATAAGGTGGCCTTTTTTAAATTTTCGATAAGGCTTAAAATATTTAATGAATTATATTAGCCCCCCAAAATTCCGTCTTTTTTGCTAATCCGCTCTTAACCCTTTGAAGACAACAGACGCATATATGGGTCGCTCAGAAGCCAATGCGGTTAAGTCATTGTTTTTTTATATTTTTTGATTTTTGTAAATTTTAATAGAATTAATTTTATTCTATTAAAATTTACAAAAATTATAAAATATCAAAAAAATTGATTTAACCGAATTGGCTTCTGAACGACTCATATGCAATTCGAGAAAAAATCTGATTGCAGTTTATCGGCGCATGAATACGCGGCTAGAATTGAAAAATTGAAATAGAACTATTGAAATATGATTGCGCAAATAGTAATTTGTTACTTCTACACATTAACGATCTGACTTTCCGATAAAGAGATATTTTCTGATCGCCAAATAATGATTATTTCTTAATTTCCAAAAACTTCTCCAGAGGACCGCGCAGGGTTTATTTAAAATTTCGGGCTGCATATGCATCCACCTCGTTAAATGTACATTTGACGACTAGGATTTGCCATTTTCTTAATGAATAATTCTTCGTCAAGATATATTCTGATAGCAGTAGCCTGTACGTTAATTATCGTTCATTTTAAAGGATTCGCGAGCAGTATAAACATTTTTAAAGAGACCGTCACGCGAGAAAGACTAAAAAGCTTTGAGAACCACTGTTTTATCCTTATCCGCACGAAAAATTGCCACGCACCTTTTCACAATACTACTCGCCGAAAATTCGTTGGATTATGTATACATAATCGAGAACACAAAGCCGAGAAACGATGTCGCAAGGCTACGATGAAAATAGTATCCACGTATCCTGTGCCAAATGCCTGCAAATGTCAGTTGCAATCAACTGCAATTCTCTCAGGATGTACTCATTATACAACATACATTTTTCTCGCGTATTCGGGGAAAAAGAGGACTGCATAATAAGGCTCGATAATCGCGATCGTATTATCGGCGAAGAGAACGACATGTAGTAAACAATAGTTATCGCTTTATCGAACGAAACTTTTAACAGGGTCTCTTTCTTTCTTTGTATAACGTTCGTTTTATCGAGGTTGAAGAACGAAAGAAAAGAAAAAGGAGAAGAAAGAAGTGACGCCTCGTTCGATTTTACGGTAGAACGAAACAATTTATTCTCTTCCAACGTTCGCTGATACGATTGATGTAAAAGCGTAATCACGATTGCATTTTTAACCAACGAAACGCTTGCAAATGTCAGTTGCAATCAATTGGGATTCTCTCAGAACGTACTCATTATACAGCACACGTTTTTCTCGTTTATTCGGAGAAAAAGAGGGATGAATAATAATGCTCGGTAATCACGATCGCATTTCTACCTAACGAAGCGCCATGCAGTAAACAATCATTGTCGCTTTATCGAACGTAACTTTTAACAGAGTATCTTTCTTACTTTGCACGACGTTCGATTCATAAAGGTTTGAAAAGAAAAGGAAGGGAAAAAAGAGTAGAAAACAGGACTAACGCCTTGTTCGATTTTATAGGGTGGAATGAAACAATTTTTCCTTTCCGACCGTTCTCCAACACGATTGATGTAAAAGCGCTACCTAACAGATCAATTTGTGGCTGTAATTTAATGAATGATAAAAGTGTTACTCACTGTGAGACAAATTGGCAATTACTCCGCAATTGGGCTTCCGTTAACACTCAGCGCACAGTGGTGGTGAGCGCGGTTCGTCAAACTAAAAATCAACGGAGCACATATTCAACAACGACGGTACACATTTCACTGAATCGCATGAGCGAACGCCGAGGCGGACGAATAGCCGGCCACTAATAAAATGTAAACTCACAGCTTGCAACGATATCTGTCGGCGATTCGTCGAGTTACTTTGGAAGCGCGGATGAAAATCAAATGGTGGGGAAAATCCTACTTGTCCTTTGAATCGAATCCTTTTCTTGCCCCTTCGTAGATTTTCTCTCGGCTTTAATTATGTGATTTCGTTGCCATTTTAAAGGACTTTCGAAATATCGGATTCTTCCAGTAGTAGGGGAGATCTGTTTCTTTCAATTGTAGAAAAGATTTCCTTCCTATAAATGTGAAAAAGTCCCTTCTTCTAATTATAGAAAAAAAGATTAGGATTTTTATATAAAATGGTCTTCTGAAAAGAGCATTTTATGAGATGTTCCAATAGGACATCGTCGGCGAACACTGTGAATGATAATTCAGAATTACTTATCCCAGGGTATACGTATTGATTAAAGGATTTGCGATATAATCAACTATATTATCTTATATTCACATTTTTTGTACAAAAACAAATGATATTCCGTTCTTCTTTCCTCATTTTGACGAGAAACAATTTAGCCGTAAAAATACTTAGTATCTTAATTGTTAATTTGCACATTGTTTCGTATAGGTAGCGTAATTCCTTAGTTTTCTTGTCTCGCATAATTTTACAAGGGTCATTATGCGAAACGATTCGGTAAAAACTTGCCGGTTATTCACGTAGATGCTATACTGAAATAAAATAATCTTTCTGTTATTTTACAGTAAAGTATCTGTACAAATTAGGCACTCAGTTTCTTTCTTTTGTTTTCCTTCCACGAGCGATTATTCCATAGAAAGTTGAATATACATTAATGTTTCGAGTACTAACATCACGCCGTCCGAAGTCTTAATGCTAGTAACAGGTAGAGTCACATCGGCTAACGATCTAATTGAATAAAAGATGTAAACATAGTACAAATGCAGAGGATGTATGATGAATGGATGTACAATAAATAGCAAAGACCATTACAAAGAATCAAAGACACACAACGTTTGGCTAAAACCTACTATTTACACAAATTGTTATATCAAAATATATGATCAATTTTTATTACACAATTAGTAGTTATTTTATCATATTATTATTTCTGAGCTAAAAATACGAGCCAGAAATTACACCTCGTCGGATGCAAGCACCTCTCTATCGGTAGGAGAAGAAGACTTTTCCTTTCTTTCCTCTTCTTTCATTTGAAGAGCAACAGCCGACTCGAGCACCCTTATTCTTCCCTCGTGCTTCACGATTACCGCTTTAAGTTTTCTAATTTCCTCCGTAAATTCTTTCAATAGCTCTTCCTGCAAGAGATATAATCACATGAATATCGGAAATACGATACGTCGTGTTAACGCTCGAACTATCGATCTATTAAATTTAAATATACTAAATAAGTACTTTGGAAAAAGAAGAATCGAGAGCTGAGAAACATAATCGGTTAACCCGTTGAATGCCACTGGTGTTTCGCTGGTTTCATCGTTTCTACTGAAGCGAAATTTTTTCTATGAAAATCACATCTTCACAGAGCAGAAACTTCAAAGTTGCAAGTAATTTTATCCTCGGCAGAATATGTTTAACGTCAACATTGAAATGTTAAATGCATTGGCAAATTCGCAATTACAGTTTAAAAGTCGTATGCAACTTCATTGAATTTAATTGCGCCGGTCACCGCTGACTTCCGTTGCATTCAACGTGTTAACTAATTTCTGTTTTATGAGATAGACGTGGACATTTATCGTATGGCTACCCCATCAATTTCTAAAGTTTTTAGAAAAATTTGAAAACCGATCATTTTGACTGCCTTGGAAGTTTTAGTGTTAACACTAGATCTACCAGGATTGATAAAATAACGGGTTCTTAAATTCTTTGACGAATTCCTCAAATTTCCCAAAATGCAATTCCTGTAATCGTCGGTCATACAATTAAAAGGAATATATTGATACTTGTTTAATACGTTCACTGTCTATACGCATTTTAGAACCGTACCTCGAAGTTGAGGCAATACCGATTGAAATAATAAAGCATTGCACTTGACTCAATAGTTGAATTTTCGGTTTTTAGCGATGAGTCGTCAAAAACTGAATCATAGGCAATGAACGTGTTAAAAAAGAAAGTCTAAAATTGAAAAATCTACAAAATACAAAACATACAGAAATGCCTGCCGAAGCTTGTCCGGCATTTTGTGCAGAATTCGATGCAACTTTGGCTCCTTTGCTTAGTATATTCGACTTCTTATGGACTTTTAATTCGTTCTTCGCCACTGACGGTTGATATCCTTCTCTTAAAGATATCAGCACAGGATCCGCATCCGTACCACTTTCCCATTCTTCTGCGGAAATTGCGGCCGTGTCGCCGGGAGTGTCAGGATACAAATCTTCTTGGAAAAGTTCCGACTGCAAATCGACGTATGGCATTTACGTATTCGAATCTCAATCATTAATTTGTTGGAATTTGCTGTGTTAAATTGCTCTGGCAAATTCGACATAAGCTTCGGACTGTTATGTAGAGAATTTCATTGAATTATATACCTTTCGTGGTACGGTCATAGAAATGACCTGGCAAAAGCCTGAGTTATTGAGCCGATAAAATCTAGATATTTCACAGCTATTAACATCACAGCCTCGTTTTGGCATCATTCCTATACCTCGTTGAGGATCAGGAGTTTGAAACGTATTAATATAATGAACGAACGGCGGCTCCGGCGTAATTTCGAAATATCGAATCACGGAATCGCCTTTCCCGCATAGATACACGAGATTCGTGTCTGGATCATACAGGGGAAACATAACTCCGTTACTGGTATCCAATTCTACCATGACTATGGGTTCCCCTAACATGTCAGGGGCTCGCAGCGAATACTGCCTTTCTGACATTTTACTGAAACCTGTCGTAAAGATCAAGCCTCCCCTGAAATAAATATAAACACGGCTTTGTGGATACGTAGTTAATGTTAAGCGTGTTATACCTTTGTATTATACATCATGCATACGTAAGGATGCAATTTCTTACGAATATGACAAATGCAATAACATAATTAATGTTATGTGCTTCCAAGTAAATGCTTGACAGTAAGACAAATTTAAGTAACACAGCGACCTTGGATCTTTGAAGGATTAGCGACACTTCTGATTAAATAACAGTCTGCTATAGTATAGTTCAACGATCCTAGTTTCTTTAATCATCAGAACTGAATAACATCCACCTTATTACAACATACAAAGAACCGTTCCCGTTGCTCTTTGAGCCTGTATTAAGTAGTTTAAAACAAACTCTGTTTGTCGACAGAATTGATACGAATTATATTTGAATAAAAAACCAGCATCCAACTCATAAATACTGATTTTTCTAGCATTCGTGTAGAAATTATTTGGATTATTCGTTCCGCGGATAGTAATAATGAAGTTTTCCGTTTTTAACACTGCAAATAACATCCACTTTACAACAGTATATCTTTACGCTACAGTTTTTTCATTGTGCTTCGTATTTTTATAACTATTTGTCTATTTACATTCACGAAATGTTACATCTTAGAAAAATAACTTGACGGACAATACTTACTGCAATTTTTATGCGGATATTATAGAGCAGACATCTTGACATTTGCACTTACTAAGTCGACACCCTCCTGATGCTGTATTTTCAATCGGAGTTTTCCATTAAAAATTACTGAATCTCGCACTACACAAATTGGAAAGACCAAGTGATAATCAAAGTTAAAAGTATCTTTTGTGTGCATAGAGAAGTGCATCTTTCATAGAACTCTTGCAGATACTTTTTAGAAGAAATACTAATCGTGTGTTAACGTTAACACATTGCGTATGTCACTTTGCTCGCCCAACGTCCCTCCAGGGTTTGCATATTTATGACCATTTAAAAAAAAAGCTAACAACGCGTACACACTTTTTTAATTGTACATTTGTAACATACTCTTTAATTTGACTATACATTCTTTTTATTTATTTGTCAGGTAAGCTTTTTTAAATTTTACCTACTACTTATTTTACATCAATGAAACGAAAGTGATTAGTTTTTACTTATCTTACAAAGTTCAAGAATGATTGAGAGTGTGTTATCTGGCATTCTTTTATGCAATTTTTGCCCTTTCCTATTATCGCTATACGTCAAACTCTTTTTTATTTCTCGAGTCATTGATACGCGTGTATGAGAATCCTTAACCGTTTAAGTGCCACGCGGCGCGATCGCGCTGTTCACATGCGGTGGTAAAAGTTGCCGTGGTGTTTAACAGAAACTCTCATTTGGCGATGAAATGAATTCTGCCACGCGGCATTATTCGCAATTAACACTAAACCTACCGTCGTTATATTTACTAATATTTAGATATACTGACCAAGTACTTTAGAAAAAGAGAAAGCAAGAGGTGAAAAAGATGATTAATTAATTAAGGTTTTATAAGATAAAAATGGAATATTTACTTCATGTCTCCCCTATCAATTTAGGTAATTTTTAGAAAAAATCGAGAACCGGTCATTTTGACCGGCTTGGTAGGTTTAGTGTTAAATGAAGGAAGCGCTATCGCGACGCATGACACTATCCAATACGGATTTTTAAAAACCTCTGGCTCGGACGCTTGGAGTGCTACATATAAGATATTTTGCGACCAGTACGCAATGTATTAAATAAAATGAATGACGACTAATACAATTGAAGAATGTTTTTATGCCCACAAGTATTGGATACCAGAAGTAAGTTATCAATACTTCTTGTGTAAAAAGGCGGATGTATACTGTTTGATGATTATTCCGTGAGAATATACACCGTCAAGAAAGCTCTGCTATGAATCAAATGAAGTACGAGTACTAATGGCAGGAAAAATATATTTCTTATACTTTTTACTATGTACTCTGTATCGTAAGAAGTTGTGTAACACATTTAAATGTTACAGTTGTAAGAAATCATTGATAATATTTCATGTGTAACTACTTGTGTATTCTAAAGAAAGTCTACTCTAATGCTCTAACGAATTTCATAACAAACATAATAGATTAATACCGATAAATGAATACATTATTGTGCAATAAGAGATGTTGAACTGTGAAAACTATGAAAATATGAAATCCTTCCTCTGAACCCTTTCGCTACGGGCGTTTTTTCTGGCGCGATACTTCCGCTGGAAGTGTGCGCACTGCGCGAGAAAAACGCCTTACAGCAACGAAGTTGCTTTGACGGTGTTCTTTGAAAAAAAAAAGCTCTTTCCTTCTAATGCTACATGTCCAGAGTAAGATATTCGATGCGCAATGACTCCAAGCACTCGTTATACAATGCGCTGCATTTTATGGAGAACGACTATAGTCGGCCGTAGTATGTCAGCGGCATTTTACAGAGAGCAACTATAATCGGCCGTAACATGTCAGCGGCATTTTATCGATAGCGACTATAGTCGGCCATAATATATCAGCGGCATTTTATGGAGAGCGACTATAGTCGGCCGTTATATATCGGCGGAATTTTGTGGAAAGCAACTATAGTCGCCCATAGTATTTCAGCGGCATTTTATAGAGAGCGACTATACTCGGCCGTGGTAGCGAATGAGTTAAATATACTTTCCCAATTTCAGAGATAAGAATCGCCAAAAGTCAAAAACAGCATGCAATCTTGCACAATAATTGTAATATCATTGTAACTGATCAACTAAGTGCTATTGCATTAAATATAAGAATTATATTTTTACATACGTCCCCAGGTGCATTTATTTCTCTGTCAAACATTTTGTTTGTTATCCAGAAAAAAATGATTGAAAATTTCAAATGAACCGTTAAAGCGAATAGATAATTCATACCTGTAACATATGTTTTTCAATAAAGCTGTATCGTTTCTTAACCATTCGTTTAAATATATCATACATTCAAAATCCCATACTTCCATTTTATATTACACATAAATTAATCATTTTGCTCTATAAACTGTCACCCATAAATGATAATAATTGAAACATAGTATAAACGTTAACAAAAAGCAACAGATATCAATATAAGTTTACAGACACAGAATCGATAGCTTATTAATACTTATTACAATAATATAAAACAAACTGGTGATTAAGCATATAATGCAGTTAAAATGTATAAGCGTTGTGCACTCGAGAAAGCAATAAAAGATATATATATATATTAGCCATGTATACAATTCAGTTCCATAAGCACAAATCTGTACAATTATCCACCATACCTGAGAAAAATAGCTCGTGTCGCTTTACTTCCTTCGTGTGCTATAGCTTCTTCCAATATTTCACCAGACCTTGGGTCTAAGATTCGTATCTTTTTATCTTTGCACGTAGTAACTAAGCGGGATCCGTCCCAATTCCAGCACGCAGAATAAATTACATCCGGATGACAGTCTATCCGTACCAAGGCCTCTCCTGTACCAACGTTCCAGATCAGGACAAGATTGTCCGATCCAGCCGTAAGTAATACATTTAAAGCCGTTGGGTGCCATAACACCAGACCGACTCTGCGCTGATGCAACTGAAGGTCTACCACAGACTCGGTTAACGTCCTGGAAATACCGCCGTCGGGTATTTGCCATACTTTAACCACACAATCTTCAGAACCCGACGCTATAACATTATCGTTATGAGGGCACCATGCAATGTCTAATACGGGTCCTTTGTGTCCACCGACCAAAGGATAATCCGCCGGTATTCGTCCTACCTACAATTGTTTGAGGACAATGTTGAAGACTAAAGAAACAGATCAAAGAGGACAACGAAGCAACGCCATTCAGATTAAACGCAAAAGAACGACTCTTATACAAATACTATTTAAACTACCAAATGTACTTAGAAGCTGTTTAAAGTAACGATAACTATATATAATATGCCAAAGTATTTCAATAGAATGACACTTGGTTCATCGATATCTTTGTTGCTGATCAGCTTGTCGTATCGACACGATTGTTGAAACATAAGAATATCATAGACCTAGTAAAACTGACTGTTGAAGTTTCCAAAAAGTAGAAGAATACCGTAAAATGAAACGAAATAAAACACAACGATCAAAAACATCCAAGACTTACTTTGTTATGAGGTAAGACTATGAAAGCACCACCGCCCGCAGATTCTACGATGATGGCGAGAAATTTCGGATTCACAGCACAAAAAGTTGAATCCCACGAGGACTTGGATACCCTAATATTGTCGTAGCATTGTTCACGTTTCAAAGGCGTTCCGTACACGTGGCGGAACTTGCTGCTGCGCACAACACGGAAAGACATATCTGCACCTACTTTTAACGACAAACAAAAATGAAAGGAACAGAGATTAACCTAAAGGAATGGACAGTACCTTCCTACGCCGGTTATTATGATTATTTTAATAAATTATTGTTACGTGTCCACTGCCGGCGTGGGCGTCGCGTGGACCATCCCCGTTTTATAAATAGATTCCCCACCCCTGATGTTGAAATGAGCGCGACTGAAATAAGAATATTTTCGAATCCCGATTTTTACGATTCTGAAAGACTTTAATACGACCGATGTATACAGGAGAACCAGTGCTGCCAATTACCGTAAATATCGGAGTTAAATTCTGTATACCATAATTGGCGCATCGAAAAATAGATTCGATTTACCGAAATAAACGGACCGCTGTGCTTTTATATGAGGATGATTCACACCGGTCGTTATACCGCTTCTGAATTTGCATTGCTATACGTTCCCCGATGCCGTCTAAGGCGTGGATTCCCGTCTAAATAATACAATTCCGATATTTTCGTACTAGTTTCCACGACTATATTTGTATACTACGATTTTGATATTATGCCAATCGCTGAACAAATCTAAGGGCGCGAAAACTGTACAACCACTGTGGTCTTCTTTTATTATATTAACCCTTTGCAGCTCTATATCAATCTATCAAGTTTCATTAACATCGAACTTTTTATTGATTTCGTTTCATAGCTAAAAATAACTTTCTACTCCCTTTAACTATAGGTTTAAAATAAAGCTTAATATCCGCTGCTTATAAAGATATCAAATTGATTTCAACTATGCGACGCGATAACTCGAAAAAATTACTTCTCGATCGTAAAACGTTCCGACAAAGTTGCATAAATCACGTGAAAATCACGAACCTTTTATCACATCGAAACAAAGCAATTTTGCCGATTAATACGAGGACAATTTCGGAGAGATGGTTAAAGTGTTATCGATAGATGAAAATCAAACGTAATTCTCGTTGCTGAAAAAATGTCAAATTGATTTCGAACATGCAGCGCGGTAACTCGAAAAAATTACTTCTCTATCGCAAAATGTTCCCAGAAAGATGCATAAATCGCATGAAAACCCATGAATCTTTTATCACATCGAAACAAAGCAACATTACCGATTAATGCGAGGACAATTTCTAAGAGATGGTTAGACTGTCATCGATAGATTGACGGCAACAACTATTGTCCCGCAGAGCGGTATCTAATCTACTCTTGTATTCGTGTATCGCACATACACGTTGTACACACGAGCGTCCTTAGTATTCGAGTACAGTTTGCGATTACATTGGTGCACTGCCGATAAGAATACAAGGCTGTATCCGGGACAACGAATATTTCTAAAGGGCGGATGTATATCAGCCTGGAATTTCAACGTTCCCGCCACTGACCAATGCCGTTGCATCGTAATTCAATGTACGACCACACAGTAGCGCTATCGATACGACCGACTGGATCATTTAAGAGCACCTTATTTGGAAGTGCGCACCCTGTTCCTGCGAGTACCTACCCTCGACGTTTATTATTTCTTACGTTGCATCGACATTTGCAACACGCCTACTTGGGAAACTTTCTTACCACGATTTTGCCCCGTTTTATCAACGATCACTTTGTACGCACGAAATATACGATTTCGATGGATACATATACGAGAAATTAATACGTTCTTCCGATAATTGCTGGTGTAATTAACGGAAATATTGTTATAATATACGTATGTAAAAGAAATCTCACCGACAGAATTTTTTCTCGATGACAGGCGATGCACGCTTTTGGAAAAGAACTCTCCCCACCCCCCAAATCTCACGCGCTAATGAGGATGATGGATGCGCGCGCATCTAAACACAAAATGGCGGGGAACGCGCGGACTATTAAAAATTCCAAGAGATCGAGAAACTGAACATTTCACGATATTATTTTCCAACCTTTCTTTATCGATTCTTCTACGATTGAAGTTCACTTTGATAAAATGAAGAAACACACAGCCACTTTTTCTAACGTTTCGATTAACAATTCGACAATTATTATAGTCACGATTCCGTAATTATCGATGAAAATAATATAGTTTATAGGTTAGAACTGTTGTCACTTTCCCGTTTAATAATTTGTTTTTACGTATTAACTTGATAGATTAGTTAAATTGCACAGAATTTAGAATGTAGATCATCGTTTAACGTTACATCGTACCTATTTTCCACGATAATTCAAATAATGCAAGCAAATAAAGTTAAGGTTAGAATAATATAAACCCACTTGCATCACAAATCTAAATACGGTAGAAGACCCGCAATACCGCGAATTTCCGCGCGTTTAACATTGTAGAGAGCGGAATTTTCCGCGGCTGGTGATATGCTATCTCTCTCGTCCGCATAATATTCCGCCTACGATGCAAATGGGTTACTAAGCGATCGTACAAATCTTACTGTGATCACGTAACACATAATTTAATTATCTCGATGGAACAATAAACTAGAATTTATTATGTAAAGACCATACTTAACACTAAAACTACCGGCTTCATATCTATTACGTTTAAATAGACTTAAAACATTGTGAAATCAAGAGCTGAAAAAGATGATCAATATAATAATTTTTACTTTGCAAAATAGACGCCTAATATTTACTCTACACCTCGTCTATCAATTTGGAAAATTTTTCAAAGAAATTAGGAATCGGCCACTTTAACCGACTCCGTAGTTTTAGTGTTTACAAGTCTTTCAAATCTCTCGGTATTTTCGTATCAAATTTTTGAACACTACCAACACAACGGCGAGCGATAGAACACACTTAAACGTTTAAAACTAAGATCACACGACAGGTATGTGGCTTATCGCGAGTGCGCCACTTACCTTCGCATCATTCGTGACAATATCATTAAAGTTGCATATGGTTGCACAGATTCCATGCATGTTTGCTATCGTGGGCAATGGTACGTTCAGGTGATAGGAGAGTGAATTCACTTGTAAAATAACGTCTAGCTAATTGAAAATGGGGAATCAAGCGACACGTGCCGGACATGCATCCGCCAAGAAGACTGATGCTGTTGCGAATCCCAGCGATTCATCCAATGCAAATAGCCTTTCAAAAAGTTCATCGGGAACCGAATCAGAAAGTAATCCGCACACGCAATTCCTTCCGATCGACAGTCTAGCTAAGGTATGAAGTTACCTTACGACTGATCAAGTGTCGTTGAATGTTCGTAAATGTAAACTAAGCGAGCGTGTTTTCAATGATTAATTGGAAATCTTCGGTCGCGTTGAACAGTCGTTGTAAAAATCCTTTTAACAGTTTATGTTTCCGAATTGTCATGCACATGTGACGAATGATCGCTCGATGCATCGTAACACATGTAACAACAATGTACCTAACCTTCAGTCATGTTACATTGTAAAACTTCTACTTTGAAAATGAAAGGTCCTTTGAATCAATGAAATTGTAATATTGTGGAAGTTTTTGTTATTTTTGTTCGTTAAATATTACGACGTTTTGCTGTAACATTAACACTTTGATTGTGAGGTCGAACATGGATAATTGGCACTGTTTTATGACATTAATCCTTTTATAGGTTCTTTTGAGCCTGTGATAACATAGGATGGAACTGTGTTTATATACTTTGAGATTATTTTCTTAACTTTGCGAACCACTGTAATTTGATTTTCGTAATTAGCAAACTTTATTCGTAATTAGCAAACTTTATTCGTAATCGAGTGCTTTTATATCAAGTTCAATGTATTATTTGAATTTCTATTTTTAATATTTGACAATGCGTTAAGGTATCTTGAAAGATATTTTGCCTTAATGGTTTTCAGCTTTTAAACGGACGAATTAAGTTCATTTGAAAAAAAAACATCCACAAAATTTAACTACTATGTTAGAGAATGAAATACTTAACCCTTTGCGGACAGAGTTTTTTTGATTATTGAGAGATCATCATTTATTTGGCAATCTGGAAGTACTTTTTTATCAGAAATCAGAACGTTAATGTATAGAAATTATAAATTACTATTCACGCAACGTGAAACTATAATTGTGTTTTAGTAGTTCTCAAAGGATTAATGAAATGTAAAATAATTAATCTACATATGTTATTTTAATTCAATGATTCTCTACAAACTTTTTTAATTTTCAGATCCTCACTCATCTTACTCACGATGCGGAACATACGAATGGCATTTCCAGATCTATATTTCAGCAGTATCTTTTTCCTAATTATCCCGAATTAGGTGAAAAGTTGTACAATTATTTGCATTACATTGCGAATGTTAACACGCCATATTTGAGTGCCAATTCTTTCAAACAACAAGCCGAAAAGTTCCTCTCTGTAATGAATGATCAGACTATATTAGAAAATTATGTGAAAATGTTTTCTAATGTAAATGGAGATGGAAGTGTTAGTCCAGAGATGCTGAGAACATTACTGATGCTTTCTTACAAAGTAGCCATGGACAGTAGCGGATCTCCTTCTTGCGTTTTTGCAGAATTCATAGTTAATTCGGCAGTCTGTTCATGCGTTAGTATCATTAGCTATTATAAACAGATATTAACACTTTGCAATCATAAATTATTCTCGGCTTACATAGCCATTTAAGATTCAAATTATCCCTTTCGCTACGGGCGTCTTTTCCACCTCGGTATTCCCGCTGAACGGGCCGCTGCGCCAAAAGCGGGCGCACTGCGTGAGAAAGATCGTCAGTGGCCGCACTTATGCCTCGCCTGAACAGAGTTACTTTGACAGTGTTTTTTTGAAAAAAAATATCTTTTCTTGTAATGCTACATGTTCAGAGTAAGATATTCGATGCACAATAATTCCAATCGCTCGTCGTATGTACAATACGCTGCATTTTATGCAAAGCGACTGTAGCCGCCGTATTTTTCTGAGAGCGACTATAATCGCCGTATTTTTCGGAGAGCGACTATAATCTCCGTATTTTTCGGAGAGCGACTATAGTCGCCGTATTTTTGGGAGAGCAACTATAGTCGCCGTATTTATTGGAGAGGGACTATAGTCAGCCGTGGTAGCGAAAGGATTGACAAGAACTCATTTAAGTAAAAGATTATTTCTTTCTTGAAAACGTTGCGTAAGAAGGTTCCCGTTTTATCGAATATCATTGGTCCCAACCCTTGACGGACGTTAGCGAATCGCACCTTAATTGTTTCTAGGTCGTTACATTATCCAATGCTTATTTAAAATTAATGCTGTAGTGTATCTATAGAATAATTATTAAACTGTAATACACTTATTTGCGTTGTCTGTTGCTGCGTAAAAATTAGACTGAGGAAACAATCTAGTAAAATTTGCTTTATAACATAAAAAGTGAGAGTCGCCGGCTATGGTAAACCATTCAATACAGTAAGACTCGAGTTGTCAAAATACGAAGTAACATACGTCCGTTAAGGGTTTATACTCCGAGCAGCTGTTTTACAGCTGATTCTAATTAAATTTATAGTTAATTCAAAATTTGTTATACGTTATATCGACAAGTTTAACGATAGAGGCCATTTTAAAGATGCCTATGATTGACAAAATGTTCAGATTACGCTTAGAACACATAAAATGTAAGTGTAATTATTTGCAGTTTCACGGTAAATACAGTTTATCCGTAAGTTACGTTAGCAACTGGATTTGGCAGCATTGCTCACGCATCATACATGGTCCTCATCGCTATGTAGTGCATGTACTAACAACTGCCTACCGAAATGGTAAAGCACTCTTATCTAAAGAACAGCCGCAGCCTCGATTAGAAATACCCACGCCTATACTGGAACAACCGGACTCCATTGATTTCCCTCAAATTCTACTGCCTGTAAGTTATGTGTGGTTATTGTCAAGTACGTTACCTCAGTGCTATCTTCAGGTATGTATTTAAAAGTCAGTTCTTACGCTTCGCTCTAATAGTTGGTGAAAATTATATGTATAATCGTGTTTAGACGAACGATTCACCAAAAGATATTACGCATGCTCTGATAGCAAGAATGGGTAACATATGTCCAAGGCATTGGACATTGTTGTACAACAGTTCGGAACATGGAGCAAGTGCAAATCGTTTTCTTCATCACGTGATGGGTTACAGAGGACCCACTCTGCTGTTCATTAGGACCGTTACTTCGAATGAGGATGGCATAAGACCCACGTATTGCGTGTGTTCGGCGGTAGAATGGCGCGAAAGCCACCTCTATTGGGGCGATGAGGATTCAATGGGCATTGAACTTTTCCCATCGTACAAAGTTGTCGAAAGGGGAGCTAAAATATTGTACTTAAATACAAATATCAGAGGCTATCCTCACGGCTTGCGGTTTGGAAGTAATCCACGTTCACCGTATATAAGTATCGATGAATCATTCCATTCAGTCAGTATTTTGGGTGCACCTTATCCTATTGCTAGTTTAGAGGTATGGGGTTGCGGAGATTCAAAATTAAGGTAAGAATCTGTGTAAAATGTGGATTTATGTTGAACCAATTGACATTTCACGTGTACCTAACACCGGGCTATGATTTTACAGAGAACGTCAATTGGACATAAAGAAATGGCAGGTGAAAGAAGCGGAGAAACAGAGAATCGTTAAATTAAGTGCCAGCGACTGGTTGGATCATCCTGATCGTTATTTACTTGAATTAGCCGGTAGGGCATCTTACAACGAAGGAAATAAGTAGGCGTAGGGAGGTCATAATGATCTAGCACAAAAATATTTCAGAATTAACTGCTAATAAGTTGCTTGTACATATGTATATAGTACGAAACATGTTGTTATCGAATTCAATGTACTTATGCCTGATGTGTAAGATTGCTAAATTCGCATGTGATTTTAAGATTTTCTCGTACTTAAAATACATGCACTTAACTTCAAGTACATTTTCTTAAGTATGAACTTTTAAGTTTGCAAATACGAACGTGCTACGTATATTTAAAAAAAAATATTACTTTGGTATCGTCAAGCCAGTAGTCGGTTTTTTGTCAATCATGCTGAAACGAGCGATAATCGACAAAGGTGACTCTTGTTCCTCGAGAATTCTAATGAATTTAAGATCGATGTAGAGGAAATATTACTCAGAATACCATTACGAATAAGCGAAGCTACTTATTAATTATAAGTAAAATAAGGCTCTATAAGATTTCACGCGTACTTAAAAGGTCCTACGTCGACTTCGACCATCGAGTACTTATTTAAATATCTTTGTGCAGTATATTTTAGAAATTTACTTTTCTGCTCAATATTATTATACTCCGTAGACGATTTAATTGAAAGTCTTTGGAGTGCCGGAAAATTGACAACGCGTATATTTTACATAGAGCGAGTAAACAAATTTACGTTATTAATTTTTAATACACAAATGGATAGCGTCTTGACGCTCGACACTAACCGTACCGCCACTTTATGCACCTAGTTTTGCTGCATTCGGTCGTTTAACTTATTATAAGATAACAATAATATTTTTCCGAAATTAGGAAATTGCCAGTTTAACCCATTTAAATCGGTACGTGGAATAATACGCGCACGGGGAAGGTAGCTTGTCACCAGGCACGGAATATTCCGCTCTTTATAATTGATAAACTATTGTGCGCGGAAATTTGCGGTACTATGGGTCTTTTGCCGTGTTTAGAGCTGTGATGCAAATGGGTTAATCCCTTGCTGTACAATAACTAGTGACACTCGTGATACGATAAGTGGAATAGAAAATTTGGAAGCTTTCCAAAAACCGTTGAATTAAACATGCGGTCAAACAAGTGAAAGATGGCTAGGGAGCGGCGGAACCTCTTGTTTTCAAATGCCTATTGCAATTTCGTTTTTGGAATCCTCAAACCCAGCCTCCTAAAGTAGACAACTATACGGAGTGTTTACTTTAGAAGTCTGGGTTTGGGAATTTCAAAAACGAAATGGCGGGAATAGCCGTTTGAAAACTAGAGGTTCCGCCGGTCCCTAGCCATCTTTCAATTAGCGGACGGTATAACAGTTTGTTGTTACCTGGTAGTAATTAAGCAAGTTTACCCTATTGCTGTAACTGTCAGAAATGCGAAGAAATGTTCAATCCTTGTATGGCGGATGCAGGGTCATTTTGATCCAATTGTTCTCGCGACTTAGTTTCACCAAAAAGTGATCACAGAACATATTTATACCAGAAAATTCTTCTGGTATCTGTAAATCTTTGCCGTTAAGGTGCAGGTATCGGTAATCTTTGCTATTAATATTGTGTATTAATTATGAGTTGCTGTGAATTCAGTCAGAAAAGAAATCGTACGGCAAGGGTTTAATGTAAGACGCAACTCAGAAAACAGTCTTTAGGTGATAGTACAATGAATGACATATGTCATTCAATTGAACCGGCCGTTTGCCCGTACATGGTACGGTTAGTGTTTATAACGGTGCAAATTTGTTCATTGTATAGAAGCACACGCAGGAATACGTGTATACGTTTTTAAAAGTAGGATCTCGGAAACTATATAGGTGCTGTTACTCAATTTTATATTCTTATAAATATTTTATCATGGCGTGCCTTACTTATGCGGTGTATATACGATTTACTTTAGCCTTGTAAAACATTACGATGTAACGAGAATGTAAAGTTTCTGCATATTAGCACACATGCACGTTCTTGAAGAGAATTATCATAACGTGCCTTAAGTATGTAATTATCCAAAAATCAGATAAGAATTGGCAAATCGAGATACGCGTACCGACCGACAATTCAACATTCAAAATTGCATTTTAAAGTTTCGTTTAATTCAACGATTTGTTATATGAGTCGCTCAGAAGCCAATCCGGTTAAGTCCGTTTCTTGATATTCTCTGATTTTTGTAAATTTTAATGGAATAAACTTCATTCTATTAAAATTTACAAAAATTAGAAAATACCGAAAAATGGTCTTAACAGCATTGATTTCTGAGCGACTTATATGTTGTAGGAAAAAAACGAACTGTGACAAATTATTCTTCGGTAATTTCCTTCAAAAGTATTGAAACATTCTTTTCTAGACACTTTGTATTATAAATAAATCGATGAATCCTCGGAAAATGTCTTTAATTTGCCAGCTGGAATGTACGAATAAGATTGTTTTTCCGAAGGACAAAGATCAGTGAGAAATAAATGAAGTATTCAACGATATATTTTTCTCTTCATTTCTCTAAATTCCTAGGAAACATTTAAATAATGCCTTACGACGTAACATCCCCTAATTAACCGTTTTAGTGCCACGCAATGCGATCGCGCTGTTCACATGCTGTGGTAAGAGTTGCTGCGGTGTTTAGCAGAAACTCTCAATTGACGATGAAAGAAGTATGTCGGCGAAGAAACAGAAGAGCGAAGTTGGGCCGCTCGGCGTTATTCGGAATGAAATGAAGGAAGCGCTATCGCGACGCATCGCGCTATCCAACACAGATGTTTAAAAAACTCTGGCACTAAAACGGTTAAATAATATAAGACTAATTAACCCTCACTCGGCAGGAGCCGGGTCCATTCGGACCCATACGTGTATCGTTTCGATTGCAATTTGCATAAGTATTTAAACTCTATCGTCAATCTTAAACCCTTTCGCTACGGGCGCCTTTTCCAGCGCGTTACTTCTGCTGAACAACGGGCCGCCGCACAGTGATCCAGAACTCCGATTTATTAGTTCAGGCACCTCGCATAGTTTTTGATCTCTCCGAAATCGTCGCTAAATGCGCAAAACACATCCGATCTAGCTAAAAATTAGTATTCTTATGTTTTTTGGGTCGCTGATTACGATTCTGAACTCAAAACTTCCAAAACCATACTGGCGGATACAAAATAACAATAAATAGAAAACGATATCCCAATCCGAAAGCATACATGCGCTGCCTCACGAATGGCGCGCACGACAAATGAATAACAATAACTCATGGAATACCAAAAAGTAGCAACAAATCTGAACGGGTCTTTCTTCAAGAGACTTCAAAGTTTATTTAAAAAAAAATGAGTGCGTAATTCATTCCACTTTATCGCAACGTATTAACGATATTTATCGCTTCAGTGACTTTATCATGACATCGGCATATTACGGGGACTCGATCTTCACTTTTCCTATTAATTGTTAAAAATTTCGGTGGATGGAGAGAAATGGAACATTGAAACGAAACAAATAACACCTTTATACCTGCAACCAGCTAGAATACATTCGAATCCTCAAAGAACGCGGCTACCTATTGTTGTCTCTAAATAAAAGACCACCAGTCTGCCTAACCCCATTTGAATTTTTAACCCGATGAAATAAATATATCATTACCTAAATTGCTAGGGTGAGTGTAGAGTAGGATTAACAGTATTCATTAAGTAAAGGACGATATCCCGGCCCTATGACATATACGCGCTTCCTCACGAATAGCGTGCGCGGCAAACAAATAACAATAACTTGTGGAGTAGCAAAAAGTAGGAACAAAACTCAACGGGTCCTCTTTCAGGAAACTTCAAAGTTTATTTTAAAAAAAAAAACGGCGTGGAATCATGGATTATTCACAACTATTTCCTTAGGAGAAGAAAGAAAACGCATAGATCTTATATTCTGTACCATAACAGTTGTAAAATTACGAACGTATTGAATATTGAATCCACCATTTTGGTTTTGAAAGTTTTGAGTTCAGATTCGTAATCAGCGACCCAAACAATCCTAATGTGTCAATTTTCGTTTAGGATTTCGGCAAAATTGTCCTCTGTGTGGCAGGTTCCCGCTGAAGTGAGCATGTCCCGTTAAACAATCAAAATTCATATCTGACGGAGGGGGACGCGATTTTTGCATGATCATTTAGGTGAAAGTTTACAGAAAAGGTCCTCATTAGTCAAATTACGACATAACACGACATTTTAAAGGTATTCATTGTAAATGATGGAAAACTTTGTCGATTTTCTTTCATTCATTGAATGTTAATTTTTTAATAAACTAGAAACAGTAATTTTATATTCAGCATGTGCTTTTTTTCGTAAAAGAATGCTCTTTAATTAGGAAAAAAATATAAGATAGATTCGTCTGAATGTCACAAAGAAGACAACGTGTATTTCGGTAGAAATTGGTCTCGAGAAAAAGTTCCAACTCTAAGCATTTCTTGTAACTACAATTTTTGTCAAATTTCAATAATTTTGCCATTTCTGAAATCCAGAGACATTTAGGAATGGATATAAAGAAAAAAAAGCGATACTAGAAATTGATTTTTTGGCAAAAGCGCGTCTAATCTCTCGCGCTGGACCACTGTGCGCCGCGCAAACAGTGTGAACGACGCGCGAAAAAGATCGACAGCGGCCGCACTTACGCCTTATTGCAACAGAGTTGCTTTGGCGGTGTTTTTTGAAAAAAAGATCTTTCCTTCTAATGCTACATGTCCAGAGTAAGATTTTCGATGCGCAATAACTCCAATCACTGGTCGTATGTACAATACGCTGCATTTCATGCAAAGCGTCTATAGTCGCCTGTAGTAGCGAAAGGGTTAATGGAGATTTATAAATGCAGCTATGTTTGATTTGCTTTGATTCAGTGTTTTTTCACGGTTAATTCGTTACTCGCAATCAGTGCTTGTTCGTCCATCCCGATCGTCTTATGTCGCACAGTGTGTCGTTAAAGTCGCGATCAGGCATGCCCACATCACACTGACGTATCCCCAGTCTCGGTCCGCGTAAAATATATTTACAGTAAAACCTCGATAAATGCACATATTTTGGGGGCAAAGCAGTGTGTAAAGTATAAAAGCCTTTCATAGGATACCGGTGTCGAATCTGTGTTTACATTAGGGCTCCAGCCGGGCGCGAACTCAGATAAAGACAGACAGTAGAAGAGACAGAGAGAGCAAGCAAATAAAGTGAGCTGCTCGGAAGTATCGGCGAGGCACTGCTAATGCAACAATAAACTTGTTTCTTTATTAATTTTTGTAAATGTAACTTTTCCGAATGTATTTTTGAGATTCTTCTGATTAAAATTATACCAAACACGATATAGTTTGAATTATGTAAATAGTAAGTAAATTAATTAAATAATAAGTAAATATAATTCAAACTGTATTGTGTTTGGTATCATTTTAAACAGAAAAATCTTACAAATACGTTAGTAAAGGCTTCAAAAAAATCGAAAATGAAAACGGCTGACCCTCTAATTAGTATTGCCTCACCGATACATTCGGGTGGTATCATGTTACATTGCTCCCTCGTCGAGCGTCGAGGTTCGCCAAGGGGGATTCTCCTATGTGGAGGGGATAGTCATGATGCATTTATCGAGGGAAACTTCTGATGCCTTTATCGAGGTTTCACTGCAGTTCGGTTCGACGCTGAGCAAACACGATCGAACGCTGCGAGTCAAGTCGCATGGGCTCGAGTGGACCCAGGTTCCGCCGGGCGAGGGATAAATAATGTACACCATCGATACACATTTCAACGTCCTTCCTCAAGCTGCAAAGAATCAAAGATTAAATATTCCTTCAAGAATTTATTGTTGATCATTATAATAATATGTAATACACTACATTTTCTACAGGAAGACGTGAATTGCATAGGATCTTTCATACATCAACGTCAACGTTAATTCAAAAGTCTTACGACACGAATGTATTTTAAAGCAGGTTCGGCAATTTGATTATGGGCTTCATTTACTTATTTCAATATAAGGTACTTGAATATATCATAACACGAGTCACTAAGCAATAAAGGGAGTATCAATAATACGATCATAACTTTCATTAAGTATCTACGTCGATATAATGAACCTCTTGTTCTCGTTAATAACAACGCGCAATGAAAATCCTAATACTGCTTGAAATTCACGCTTGCTGTAGTAAACGAAATTTTTTTACGGGTATCGTATGTAACATATTTACAATTATCCGATCATTTATCGTTTAAATAAATATATAAAAAAAATGATGTCTACGAAATCTGACGCTGTTCATAATTAGTAGATACGATTTCTTCCAACCTGCCCGATAACGGACACGTTGCACGGGAAAGGGATAAGAATTCAATATATTCCTTTGCTAGAATAAAATGAAGTACTAGATCACTACACTAAAGATGCATGACCACACTTTCCTCGGAATGGGCTTAACCGAATTTGAAGGGATAACTTGGAAATCCGCCAGCATGGAACGGATAATCGTCATCGTGGTCGAAGAACGTTTGGAACATTGAATTCGCATCGAAATCTGTAAGGAAAGTAATTAGTAGTTTCGACGATAATCCGCGGAGACTGTCGATTGATTGCTGCTTAACGCTAGAACTACCAAAGCAAATAAAAATAACTGATTCCTAATTTGTTATAAAAATTCTCCAAGCTTGTAAAAGAGTCATAGATATTCCATTTCCATCGTATAAAAACATTAATTACTGAATTAATCATCCTTTTCACCTTTTCATTCATCTTTTACCGAAGTATTTATTTAATATATTTAACATGTTGAATGCCACCGGCATTTCGATAGTTTCATTATTTCCACCGAACCGAAACTGTTTCTATTAAAATCACATCTTTTTAGAATAGAAATGTTAGAAGTAAGAATCCTCAGTAATACTTCACTTTTCTAACAGTAATATTTTAATATTGAATATATTAGCATGTCCCTGAATATCGCAATGTAAAAATCATAAGAAATTTAATCGAATTCAACAGTGCCGGTCACCGATGACCCCCATGGCATTCAATGTGTTAAATATAATTAATTACGCCGTTTAATCCTTAAATGCATACTGTTGCAAATATGCAAGATGTTTATTTTTCCACATCTAAAATGCTCAACTTCAAGAGGAATACATAAATATTTATAATTACATTTTTGCAACTATGAAAAATATTGAAAGTAAAGAAAATTTCGTTGATTTTTTGTATTATTCTTTCTCATTTCCTGGGATTATATATGAACCTAAAGAAATTAATTCAGAAATGGAACAAAAATCATGCATTTAAGGGTTAACGCAGGTAGTTCTACTACTGAAGGTTCATGAGTCGAACTTGGAATTAAGTTTGAAGTTATTAATTATATTATTAACCCTGTTCAGTCTGAATTATTTTGTCAATTTCGTACTGAACTAAATGAAATTATTTTCCCAATATTTTGTATCGTTGGTTTTTCCTTTTTTTTTAAATGATAGCAATAACTATAGGTACCAAAGGATATTTAGATGATATTACAAAATCATCAAATTGGAAAGTCGATACTAAATTGTTAGGAAATAAAATGAAGTGAAAATCTATGTAGAGTATAGCTCAACATCGGACTGCAAAGGGTTAAGGTAGACCGTTTTAAAACCTATTCAATTTTTACGGACGTAAAAACTACATAAATTCCAGTACGAACAGTCTGTTTGTTGCCCATTCTGTCGAATATCACGCGGAAGTGTACGAATTTATTTGCAAAGTATAACTTTGCGATCAAAAAGTGTAGAACTGAAAGATATTAAAAAGCATAGAAGTTTTTAAGTTAAAAAGTTATATTAACCTTGAAAACCGCTATCGCTATCGTTGTCATGTCCACTGTCGTAGCGCGATCTCTTTTTAGGATCCGAGAGAATACCGTATGCTTCACCAACTTCTTTAAATTTCTTTTCTTGCTCTTTCTTTTCGCCTTCCGTCGCATTTGCGTGTCGGTCTATGAATAACGATGAAAATGGTAATATAATACTGATTTTCACATTTAATTATGCAGCTTACATACCCGGATGATGCACCATGGCTCTTTTCCTGTACGCTTTTTTGATATCGTCGGTCGACGCATTTTTATCGATACCCAAGATCTTATAATAGTCTTTTCTCTGAGATTTCTTTAAAGCTAATTTGGCTTCCCGGAGCAATCGTATATTATCTGAAGATCATTTTAAATATTTAACATAGTATTTTATATTAACCGTTTGAGTTCCAAACGGCGTAATCGGGCTGTTCGGATTTCATGTCGAAAAATCCCAGTACATTTAAACGCTATGCATAACTGTCGGTGCATCTCGTGGATTGCTTCGTGTAATTACTTTGTAAAGCACAGTTATTAGTAACGATAAACACTTATGCAATAATTCATCTTATAACATTGCCAACTGCAATAAGATTATCGATGTGAAAAGCATAATCCCATTACTTAACAAAAAACACAAATTTGAAAACAAGTGCTACTGCGCCGCTTAGCTCTTGTCGCACTCAGTTGACTCGCTCAGAAGCCAATGTGGTTAAGTCCATTTTTTGATATTTTCTAATTTTTGTAAATTTTAATAGAATGAAGTTTATTAAAACTTACAAAAATGAGAAAATATCAAAAAATAGACTTAACCGCATTGGCTTCTGAGCGACTCAATTAACACTTCACTAACCGCCGAGAAAAACCAAACTACACGCTTATTTCAGTAAAGACGCGAACTAGCAAAGGATCGATGCAAGATCTCTCGATCAACCGATTTCGTTTAACCCTTTCGTTACGAGCGCCGACTATAGTCGTCATCGAATTATACCGTACCTCTAAAGTATCTCTCGATTTTATCGATCCGTATTGGATTAATCCAACCCAAAATACATTTTAAACATACATAATAAATTTTGATCGTCGAGACGAGCTTCTGTTTCTTCTTTATTCGGTAGTGAAATATTTGTGCGATAAGAAAGTGTTGCAATAAAAAATTTTTTTTAGATTATACACACTTTTTTTGACGCGGTGTCGGGTTCAGTGGGAGCTCTCCGGCGGAGCGGACTCCCGTAACGAAAGAGTTAAAACGGTGAGATCTCTCCATTCGTTTGGCTAAGTGTTAAAACAAGCTGCTATTGCGCTGTTCGGGATTTTTCGACAATGCTCTTTCAATGACCCCTGGGACACAAACGTTTAAGCATTTATACTATATTAACACATTGCGTACGGGTAACGAGATATCTCGTATATAGCAAACCGACCGTCATGGCCGGCTTACGGGATATCTCGTTTGTCATTTTTTTTTATATGCACGTATGTATCGACGACTCAAGAATTTTGTACTAAGGCAACGTAGCCTTGAATATTCTTGTGACAAATTCTTAGCGAAATAAATGTATGTCAAATTTCCGAAAGAATAAAGTACAACGTAATCGGATATACAAATTGTACTAAGTCTCTGAAGCGTTCGAATCTGCGGGCCCGGCAAGCGCGTTGAAACAGTAGAACGTCGTGCGCAATGTGTTAAAAGTTTTATAAAATTGTATTCGTACCGCGGCTCTTATCTATTTTACAGGCTTTCTCAAGATCCCTAACAGCTTCTTCGTACTCTTTGAGTTCCATGTAAGATGCGGCTCTTCGTAGAAGAGCTTTCAAATAGTTCTCATCGAGCTTCAATGCTTCCGTGCATTCCGTTACGGATTCATTTAGCCGACCTAACTGTATGGAGATAAGAAGAATTAACAGTTTCGTCCCGTAAATCGTAATAAATTGAATATATTCGAGGAAGGCCCGAAAAATAGCACCTTAGCTGCTACTGTAGCTTTGTTAAAATGAAGTTTTGCATTTGTCACTATGTTCTGTGTGTCTATGGCTAAAGCTTCGGAATATAATTTGTACGCTTCTTGATACTGCTCCATTTTAAATGCGGTATTACCCTCTTCTTTCTTTTTCTTTAAGCTTTTCGCTCTCTAAAATAGAAATATATATCAGTACATTTTGCTATGCAGTAGTAAGCTCCGGAAAAAGTGATACTTGTAACAGAATGAAAAGTATTCGTTAAAATTTCCTGCCTTGTATATTTCTAACGCTTTGACATGATCCGGAGCCAGTCTAAGCACTTGCTGAAAGTGTGCCAATGCTTTGTCGATATTGTCTTGGAAATACAAACACATTCCCCGAATATACATTGCATCTGCATTTTGTTTATCGAAGTGCAAAGCATCACTGATAAGGGGAAGAAGTGATTTAAGTAAGTTTTACATACAGAAGAAAAATGATAGTTTATCGGAGACGTAAGTATCGTACTTTGCAATGTCCTGTGCTTCCTGGTAACGTCCCAGAAACACCAAACACTCTGCTTTGGTTAGTTTAAATCGCGTACAAGATGTGCTCACGTCACAGCAACGGTCCATACAATACACAACCTACAATGTTACAATGGAGTGATTAGCTTCGAACCTATTAATTTAACGTGTGCATAAATATACTGTATGATCAAATCTTAAACCTTACGAAAATCCTTGGCAGTATAAGCAGCGTCTGCTTCCTTAAGATATTGTTGTACATACTTTAAGTCTTTTTTCTCTGCAGCTATTATCCTGTTAAAAGGATCTAGTTCTAATAACTTGGTTAAAGTGGTTTGCGCCTTAACGGTGTCTCCCAGAACCAAGCAACATTTTATAACTCTTGCGTAGGCCTAAAAATATACGCGCAGCAATGAAAAAACGTTTATTTGGGTTTCTTGATCCTTCGGCGTACCATTTCTTTTGTGACCGAATGCATGATAACTCTGAATTAATTGCTGAAATAACGATCTATCCCTGATTTCTGATATAGCGTATAACCTAAGGCAATATTAACGGCGAAGAAATAATTTGATTGTATCATGACCCAGTGATATCTTTAATTTAACAGTTTTCGGAAAACTTCAGAATTTCCTATTCCATATATCGCGTTGAGACTGTCACTCGCTACTGTACAGCAAGGGGTTAAAATTCTCAAGCGATGAGATACATACTCTGAGAAATTTGGGATCTAATTCAATACATTTTGTGGCATCGTTTAAAGCGTCTCGATATTGGCCAAGCATCATGTAACAGGCAGCTCTGTTTCCATAGTATCGTGGAATGTCCGGACAAAGTTCTAAAACGTTTTAATTACATTCATACACTAACATCCATAATACTGGTATCATTTAGTTGTATGGATAAACAGAACTTTACCAATGACTTCGTTGTATCCAGCTAATGCTTTTTTATATTGTTTCACGGAATAAAGTTGGTTGGCCAATTCCTTTTTGAGCTCTGCCAACCTGAAATGACTTGAGTTTTAGGCGAACGATGAATAATTCAAAGTATTCATTTGCAATACATAACATTCCATACATTTGGCTTGGCTTTGATTACCTAATTGATTAAACTGTTTTAAGAACACTGAACAGCGTAACAATATTTTTTATAATTAATAGATCAAATTCAAAGCTGTTCAAAATTGTCAGACGTTGTTCCATAAATTTTCCTTTTGCAAATACGAAAAGATAATTAAGTGAATTTCTCGAGAAGAATTATTATTTCTATAATTGAATTAAATGTTTAAAGGATACACTTATAATTAGAGAATACGTTGAAATAAAGTACGCAAGGTACGTAATATACTCACTCTTCAACGGACTTTTGAGGCTCCATGTCACTCTCAGAATTTGATACCTCGTTTACTGTATCAGTTGCCATTAGTGCGGTTCTTAAAAAGAAAGGAAAGGTTTTTGTAGGGAAATATAGCGTTTAACAAAGTGCCACGAGCATAAATACCGTTTTGTCGTTACTCTTAAAATCACAATCTCGTAAAACTACGAAACATGCTCCTAGAAATGTGCTTGTGCCCTTTATGTGACAAAATCCTAGTCTCTTTTCCTTATATTCAGTGCTACCAGCAGTACAAGCACCATTATCATATAACGACTCATCGGATGAACTTCACACGTTTCGCGTGTTCCGAAAACAATTCATTTTATTTATTCTCGTTTTCTAAAACATTGTAAATAATATTGTGAATACAAAATGTATTCTTTTAATTGAACCAGAGCAAACGTAATATTCGTAACGAATAGTAAGATACTCAAACGATATTTTCGGAACAATAATACTTCCCCGATAAATTAATATAAATGAGATTCTATAGAAACAAGCCTTGCGAAAAGCACATGGTTGAGTTAACCGTTTGAGTGCCACGCGTCTTTGCTGTTTCCCTGTGCAAACGTACTAAGGAGCGCTTTTTCGCTTGTCTTATTCCCTATCCAAAAGTGCCAAGCGGCGCGATAGCGCTTGTCTCATTCTCCGATTAAAATTGCCAAGGTGCCCTATTTTGCTGTTTTCTGCTCTTATTTGCATCCAAATATAAGATTGAAATTAAAATTCGTCCTTTTATCACCTGTCTCATTATTTTATTTTTACCTAAAACGGAATGGTAGCCGTAAAGTCGCGCATCGACAGAACTGGACAGAACCCGAACGCGTGCCGGTTGTCAGCTTCGTCGCAGCCTAGAGCGCTGGCACTTTTCGAGCGAAACAGAAGAGGCGCAAAATCGTTCCTTCGCACTCAAACAGTTAAGCAATAATACCAGGGTCGACAAGCTGTATGGGTTAAGCTGTTTCTAGATACACGGCGAGTAACCACCAGGTGGCGATAGTGATGTTACTAATGTAGGCACATGGTACAATAACGCGGTGTGGCGTAAGCCCACGATTGTTATGTCTTCAGGAGAGATAACGCCTACTCAACACGAGCCTCGTGGTTTTAATAATCTTTATTCGAGAGAGATATAACACCGCTCTAGCACGTGCGACGATGAAGACTTCAAGAGCAAATTTAACTCCTCCCAACTTACAATCAACAGTTTCCCTAGACGCGACCTAGGGAAATGTCGAGCTAAATACGAACTCCCTATACTAACCATGCACATTGAATTGATGATTTTCAACTCACTAGCAAGAGAGAATCGGTATACAATAATCCCCCCTATAACACGGTTGTAAACGACACACACGCCAGGCGCTCGAAGCACCAACCAATCGTGTGTCCAAAACGAAATTCATTCGATTAGATCGAATTTTCGCATATTATTTTCACGGCCTCGGCGTGTAGGGGTAGGTTCCGAAAAGGTGGACGCAGCCGCTCGGGAATACAATGGAACACACATTTGATTCAAAACTCAGATCTTATATTTCCAAATATATTACAATGATATATGGTCAATACAAATGGCCGCAACGTAGAAATACAATCGCTCGACGACGCGAATATAATAATCAAATATAAAACAATGAGAAAAGCATATGACTTTAAGGTGCTCGGACGTGGTCACATGAATATTGTTCGATCCACGATCGACAATAAACACGCCACTAACTAATCGAGTCCAAGTAACTGGATTTTCCAGTATTCAAATCCATCGACAGGGTCACTCCCGCTAAGTGGAAGGATCAGAATCGATGCTTAGCCTCGATAGTCCCGAAGCCGCTTACGTGTAGCCCAATAATCAAAATATATTAATAATCAACGTACGCGCCGAGCGATTGCCGCACGTCCGTTCTCTACGAGCGCCCGTGGTCAAGTGACTCTCCTTCGGAGCCGCCGCGCCAATGTTGACAATGGTCCACCTTGCTATTCGCCGTCTACGGTCGACGGCTCGCTTTGGCAACAACGGTACTCTTATAACGCGTTTTCATATTACGCGATTTCATGTCCCTCGTTCAACACGTGTTTCCCCCATATAACGCGGGGATTACCCACTTTATATTTCTGTACTGCGAAATTTATAATGATTTGTACAGTTCACAATCAATTTCGCGTACGTCTACACATTGTGTCAATTGTGTTCTTATAAAATTATATTAAATTATTTTATTAAATTTGTGTTCCTAGTTATTGAATTGTAAGATATTGTTATTGTTATTGTACATAGTTTTTCCTTAATATTCGATTTAAACCCCCTTTAACGAGAAAAGTTAAACGTGAATCATTTGTACATAACGCGTTATACGAGGTCATACGAGCGCGTTTTACGAGAATGCTCGTACAACGCGTTTTCCTATAATGCGGAACCAATATACCGTGTTATAGGGGGGATTACTGTAAATCCGTTACAGCGAAGACTCAACTTTCAATTCTGTTTGATTCTGTTTTGGACCATTCTGGACCGCCATTGTGGATGATTGTAGACCGTTCGAGACGAAAACGAGCAGCCAAAAGAACTTTAGACATAATTATTATTTATTTCATAGTTAATATAATTGCTATAATTATTAAAATATTGTTATAATTGGAGTTTTTTTCTTTGTTTAGATATGAAGCAAAGGACAAAATGTTCGGTTATTTCCTGCAAGTAAATATCATTTGTAACAATATAGTCATTTATTATCTTTTAATACAGAACATTTTAATAGAGAAACCTATTCCTGCAAATTCCTAATTTCTCTTAAATCAATTGCTTTTCTAAAAATACCAATTTCTTCGTCTCTTACAATCCCTTTCTTCAATCTTATCCTGGACTGTGCAAATCACTTCGCATACGGAGTTTCTTCCACCTACATGGAGAGGAACGCAGAGTTCTACAGCAACTGCCAGTGCAGCGCCTAAGACTTGGCAACCCGCTCAGCCTACTTCGGCTAAGCAGAACTGAGCAGAACCTCTACACCTTAACTGTCTTCTTTCACCCTTGAAGGAAGCAGAGGGCAGATATATACAGCGCAGCTCCGCGACCAAGCCAGGCGGGAAGGTAAAAACCAGCATTTATCTCGGCAATACGGTTTTGAAGGAGTTTTCCAATTCGATCTTACTAGTTTAGTAATTTTCTTTCTCTCCTCACTTGACCACCGTCACCGGGACGTGACACTGCGTAACACCAGTGATGCCAGGCCGAGGGATTTTTTCCCTCGTGGGACTTAGTGCGCATGCGCATGCTGACGTCACAGCCCGATATCAGCTGTTTTCACGGTCGTATCTATGTGCAACAGTAGGTACGCGTAAGGGGCCCTTCCTACTGGGAAGTTCCCAGTCGTTTGAAACGATTCGTTTCCCGTGTTTTTCGTTACCACGTTCCGTGCCACGTCAATTTTGGCAAATACATGTTCATTTATTTCCATGTAAATATGTTATTTATTTTAAAAATGTCCTCTTCCTGTAATTTCTACCATACTTCAATTGCCGCGGGGGTCTAACGATACCCCATATTTGAGCGAAGTATATACGTTGCTGAGGCTTAGTAGTGCGCATGCGTCAAAAAAATCCCTCGGCCTGGCATCACTGCGTGACACTACTATACCTATGCACCTAAATTTGGTACCCTGATATTATAAGTGGCTGTTCTATACTGAAAAAGAGGCTATTTTTCGATTCAACAGGATATTCGATTTCTATCGATCTCTGTCGAAATGATATAGCGTATTATTCAACAAATCGATACGGAACTGTACGGAACATTAAACATTGTTTTATATACACGAACAGTACCGAACACGTTTGATCGATCTAATATCAAACGTTGAAGTGACTTCGAAAAGCATTATTAGCATTTTCAATTGTTTCATTTTTATTATCGCGAAATGATTCAAATTACTACATGCAACTGATCAAATAATTTATTTGACATTTCAATAAAATCTGCTACTACAGCAACCGTTATATTATTCGAAAAAGGAAGGAGAGATTCACAGAAGTTCAGAAAATTATGATATTTCGTCTAAAATTAGATTATTAGAAATATAACACAAACCTATGTTTCGATCGATTCATAACCATCTTGAAAAGAGAAATCACTTTCTGAAAAAAATAAAAAACGGGCAGATGTATAATAAAAAAGAATTACAATAAAATGCGTAGAATTTCTTTTTATATTTACAAAGCAACGAAGAAAAATTTCTTTTCAAAAATTGATGGTGAAGATAACATGGAATATATGAATTTCGAAAAAAACTTTCAAGCCATTTTCGAGAATGGAAATATATATACGTAATGCTCAGTTTGCATCTTCATAAAACTTTTCACTGGCATGACGTTCTTTGAACACGTCTGCATGCTGTATCAATGTCTCAGTCTGTGCCATTAAGGATCTCGCTTTCGACAGTCCTGATCCAATACTGTTTGTACAGGTCGTCTGAAAAGAATTCTTTTTAGTATCATCATCATACTGATTTCTTAAAAGAAGCTTACAATATCAGTCATGAGATCAACGTCGTATTCTTCATTATTATTTTCAAGCTCTCCATGCACATTCTGCAGATTGTTCAAAAACTGTGAGGCCTCGGTGAAAAGAGCCACTGTTTCTCTGAAATAATTCTCACTTTACCAAACGAATCTGCATACTTTACAGTATAAAAAATGTTTTGTAAAATTTCATCATACCGATGAGCCTCTTGAGAAATCTGTAAACATGAAACAGGTTTAGAATCATGAACAAAATTGTCTATGGAATTCTTGCGTGCAGTCAGCAACTGCAAATTCTTACTGATGTTCTCCTTACAGCATGTTGTCTCATCTACGATGAATTTTATACTCTTAATCAGTGCATGCATATATATAAATATATATTCATAACGTTATTATTGTGTATGTACATACACAAGAAAAATATATATTTACACATTAATAGATAATATGGCGTATAATTAAACAATATTAAAATTACAAACCTTTCGCGGTTTTCAATCTCTTCATAAGTTCATTATGCTTCGCAATTTGGTACCTTTCGCTCTCGGAAAATCGCTCTTTACGAAGAGCCCTTTTTTCTTCTAAAAGCTCAAGAATTTCAGTAATGCTTTCCATATTATGGAACCTTGAAATTTTGTACAAGAATTACAAAATTAGGTATGAATAACGTATAAATATTTCGTAAGAAAGTATGAATAATATGAAACATGACTGTGTAAGTAACGACCATTACAAAAAAAGTATAAACTTGTATATCGTCGTTTAGATCAAATATAAGTTGCAATTACGTATTTCCCAGTTGTTTTCACATACCCAACATTATTTCGTAGAACATTAAATTGAAATAACGTACTTGCTATAACGAAAAGAAGTATTTCAATTGCTTCTGAACACTGTTACCAAAGTTGTGGTCAGTACGATTCAATTTGAATCCTTTTGAAACTGTTTGAACCGGTAGAAACGAACCAAACAGAACTGCAGTGGGAGTGGCTAACCATGCAAACTGTACTAAACTTTAATCATAGATCATATTGTATTACGTTGGCAACTCTAGGGACAAAGGGGTTCCTCCATTAAATCGTTCCTAATGTCGTCACAGCAGCGATACCTTTTGATACGTATTTCGCACAACTGGGAATACGCGTTGCTTCCATTTTTCCGCGTAAAAAGGAGCCATTGCGCCAGGGGTGGCCAACCTTTTGCATACCATAAGACAATTTTTTTCACAGACGAGTTCAGATGTGCCATGTAAATTAACCGTTTGAGTCCTAGAGGTCTTTAAAAAAATCCGATCGAAAAGGCCTAAGCGCTACGATAGCGCTTTTTTTATTTCATGTCTAAAAGATCCAAACGCCGCGATAGCGCTTGTCTTATTTCATGTCTAAAAGGCTTAAGCGTCTGAACAGTTGAGCGCGCTTGGTTAGATTGTGCGTGCGCCGGCAGTTGTCCGTATCGTTCAAATGCGCTGGTTTTTTTCGGCATTGAATTTGAAGAGCGCGAAAGCGGCGCGTGGGACTCAAACGGTTAAGTACCTTTTTACGTTCACGATCGGGGTTGGAAAAGTGAGATATGGATAGAATCTGCTTCGCTTAGGGGAGAAAAAGAAATAACTCAATTACACAATTAAATTAATTAATTTACGTCAGTTCAAAAGACACACGTTTATTGGAGCACCAATCTACTATAGTCAGAAATTATTTCTCATACATATACACTATTTACATTCTGCAATTGTAAGAAGAGCACTTAGGTTTCGAAAGAATGCAGATGCATTCAGTTATGGCGCCAAATTCAAAAGAATAGGTAAGCGTAAGGATCAGTAAGGATGCAGCGCGCCACTTGCAATTGGATAATACCTCGTATGTATCTGATGCAGAGTTAGTATTAAAAACATCTTTTCTCCTCAAAACAATTAAGAACCTAATTAATTAAGTCCAGTAGTATGCGCTGTACCACGTTAAATGGCGCGCCTCACGGATTGCCTGAGGAGTGAAAGTGGTAGGTTTCTCAACGATTCTATTCAATTCTATTGTTGCGTGGCCCGTTGGGGGTTTTTCTCAAAAGGGTGAGTTGCCTGCCGTAAAAAATCGAAGCTCTCCACTCTCTGAGAAGGATTTTAAATTGCCGCACGATTTCTTTTCTGACTGAATGCGCAGTAACTCAGAATTAATTTCTGAAATAACAATCTGTCCGTCATTTCTGATATGGCATATAATTTAACGCAATATTGATAGCATAGAAATAATTTGATTGTATGGTGTCCCACTGATTTTTTTAATTTAATAATTTTAGAGAAATCAAAAATTTTCTATTCCATTTATCGTGTTACGAGTATCATTCGTTGTTGCACGGCAAGGGATTAACGATGTGAAATATATATTTCCCCAGACAGACTGGAATATTGCAGCAATATTGCAGCAATATTGCGAATCTTGCACAATATTGCCAATATTGCAGCAATATTGCTGCAACATTGCAGGGCAATATTGCAGCGGGAACATTGCCGCAACGTTGCGGCAACATTGCAGTGGCAATATTGCAACGGGAACATTGCCGCAACGTTGCGGCAACATTGCAGTGGCAATATTGCAGCGGGAACATTGCCGCAACATTGCGGCAACATTGCAGTGGCAATATTGCATCGGAAATATTAAGTTATTAACAATTATTATTTTTATTATTAATAATATATTATAATATAATATTATTAATACTACTAATAATTATTATTAATTATATAATAATTATTAAAAACCATTTTTTTAAATAATTGCTTAATATACATCCTATTTCACAATTTCTAAAAATTTAGCAAAAATTGCTTCATAAATAACAAAGTTATGATGATTTTTGAACGTACAAGTTTACCCAGAAACGTGCGGCCTCAGGTGTATGTCTTACAGATTTCTTTGCGGTCCTTAATGCGTTAAGTTAATAAAGTTTCATTACCATATTTAAGTGCAACTGTAGAACGTAAAATCAAGAGCTGCCGTGACGTAGCAGCAACGTTCTGGGTTCGCACAGAAAAGACTAGGGTTCGAATCCCGTCGTGGGTAATTTAAGTTTTTTTTTCAATCTTTATTCTTATTTATATTCTTTATTCTTTTTTTAAATCTTTTAACTACTTATATTTCACATGTAGAGATGAATAAATGTTTTAGTTAAATATTCCTGCAACGTTCCTGCAACCTTCCCGCAACGTTCGCAACGTTCGCAACGTTCCCGCAATGTTCCCGCAATATTCCTGCAACGTTCGCAATGTTCCTGCAACCTTCCCGCAACGTTCGCAACGTTCGCAACGTTCCCGCAATATTGCCGCAACATTGCTGCAATATTGCCGCAATATTCCTGCAAGCTACAAAGAGGCGGACATAGGAATATTGCAGCAATGTTGCGGCAATGTTGCGGCAATATTCCCTGCAAGCTTTAAGGTTGCAATGCAATATTGCTGCAATATTGCTGCAATATTCCAGTCTGTCTGGGTCACGAACTTTAAATACTGAACAGAACCAGAATCCACATGTGCTATTCCTATTTTTACGAATGTGAGTCAAATTGACTCATTAAATATTTTTAAAGTTGGTCGTTTTACACACATGTAATTTATTTATTGTGCATAGAAATTTTTTGTGATCAATCTGATGCGAGAGTTTTCATGTTAAAACTTATCAATGTACTAGTTAGAAATGTATTGCAAACATGCACATTCAACATTGTGAAATTATCACTTCACTTTCACGCCTTCAAGTATCATGCAAAAGAAATAGAAGTAAGACTTCTTCTATTATTGTAAAGAAAAAGTTAAAAAATCTTGATCCTTTAATAGGAAGTAGAAAAGACTACGGGTCAGAAAAGACTCTAGGGACTTTGGTGTGCGTTTTATCGTATATGATTTTTGTTCGTTCGTACATTTCTAATATTACTTTTAACATTACGTTGATAAAAATATTCAATAATTGGGAATATTGATTAACAATTATTTACACTTCATGGAAACGTTAAAAATTGAAATCACTTAGATGTCAAAATGTTCGTTTTCGGAACACGCTTTACGTCATGTTTCACAGCACCAGAGAACGTATCGTTCTTTAATGTCGTTGTCATTATAACCTGCGGTAATTGTGCTCTTTGAAAAAGTAAAAGTATGTGTAATTCTATTACTTCTAAATTTTCTCAAATCAATCATATCATATTTTCCGGCATACTTTTCATCTTCGATATTTCACGCTTAATATAGTAGCTTATTAATTTACAAGACGTAGTGCCATGTGTTTGATAACCATGATGTAAATTACCGCATACGTGTGATCAGTTTTTAAGTAATACATTCGGAAGTACTTGCAGTCCGTAGTTTCACGGTTGCATTTGCAACATACTAAGTGAACTCCGAGTATGTGGCGAATTTACATTAACAGACATTCTAATTGAACTTCTGACGATTGATATCGTAATTACGAGTGTTTGAGAAAGTACATTTTTTTCTTGCAGCACTTTTCTCAAGATGAGTCGTTTCTTTGCGACTGGGTCGGACTCGGAGTCTGATAGCACGTCCGAGGAGGAGCAAGTTCAGAGAGCACCGGCCACAGCTTTTACGGTAAGTTAGCATGGTTCGATGGTTAAATTATTCTTTGTTATTAACTCATGAACTAAATTCATACACAAGCAGTTACTTTGATGCCTTAAATCATGTTTTTTTTGCAGTTCAGCGATGAGGAAGAAGAGACGAAGCGAGTGGTACGCTCGACGAAGGAAAAAAGATACGAAGAGATTGCTAATCTCATAAAACTTATACGAAACTATAAAAAGATTAAAGATATGAGTAGTATGCTTTCGAGTAAGTGGCACCATGATTAATACATTCAGTGCAGTAGAAAACACATAGGCTTTGTAATGTATCATTGATTAGAAGCATCTTTTTTTATTAACCTTTTGACTGCTATGGGCACATATATACGCTCTATAAAGTTACCAATGTATACTATGGACGCATATATAGGCTCTGCTAAAGCTATCAATGTAAACTTTGGACACACATACGCATGCTGTGAATGCTATTGATGTAGTCTATTAACGCAAATACACGTCCTATAAAGCTATCGATGTATAGTATGGACACATACACATACCCTGAGAAAACTATTGATGTAGACGATAGACATAAATGCGCACCCGGCGAGTAGACAAAGCAATAGTAATTGGATCGTGTAATATATTATAATGTGTTAGTACACCGCTGATGAGATCCATACTGCACGAAAAAGTATTCAGTCCCCAGCGATCGCATGCCTCACACGCGAAGCGCTTCAGCTTAGAAGAGTCCACAGTAAAAGGTTTAAACTTTTCTTGTGTAGAGCTGATATTTTTACTTTTACTGTCGTAAGCACTACTTGAGTTTTTGTGCGGTTACAACAAACAAATAGAAATGTAGTACGGAATCTATTTGTTCCTTATCATCAAATAGAAAAGTTCTTAAGCGGTTGACTGCGGAATTTAGGTTTAAAAATCCCTCGCGGCATGCAAAACTAAAATTAAGCAATTATGTGTATGCAGGGCAAATGCTTCTATTATACATTTTACGAAAAAAGGATAACTAAACGTGGAAGGATTAAATTTCTATTCGATAACACATTTACGATTCAGTCTTACAAATATTACCACAATAGAGCCTTGTATTCGCGTGGAACGCAGTTAACTGTTGAAAATGCGCTGCCACAGTGAACGTGTTAACTCTAGGTTTACCGACATTTTTTGCATATGTATGCTACTGAAATGAGTCGATAGTTATACCACATAGAGAACTTCAAAATTAGAAGGTTATGAAGAAAATGAATTTCGATATATACTCGTCTCGTTGAACGTATAAAAGTCGGTACAAGTAGCGGCAAAAGATGTAACCGGCTTCTGTAATTTCCCTCGCGAAGTTCGAAATGGGTCAAAATGACCCGCTCGGTAAATCTAGTGTTAAATATGAAATAACATGGAACTCTAAGTTGATTAGTTAATACAATAATTTCTTCCGTTGCAGGTTTCGAAGACTTAATGCGTGCCTACCAAAAAGCACTGCCTGTAATAGCAAAAGAAGAAGCCGGGCAAACTCCACGTTTTTATATCAGATGCTTAGTCGAAATGGAGGATTTCATTATTGAAGTATGGGAAGATCGTGAGGGCCGTAAAAACATGTCCAAAAATAATTCAAAATCGTTGACTTCATTGCGTCAAAAGTTGCGCAAGTATAATAAAGATTTCGAAGAAGATATAGTAAAATTTAGAGAAAATCCAGATCAGGATGATGACGAAGAAGAAGAAAAAGGTATATATATGATAATCATTAATAAAAAAACAAATCTCTTCAATTAATAAAATATATTACATGTAATTAAACATTTTAGTCGAAGAAGTTGTTGAAATGGAGGAAGAGGAAGACACCGCTGTGAATTTCAAGAAAGCTGGATCTGAAGCAAGCGAACCGGACGTATCGAAATTTAAGGTGCGTTCACGAACTGCAAGTATTTTTCGCAAATTTAGAGATTCTTTAGTAACAAACATTCGTCACGAAATTTGCAGAAAAGTGTAGCCGACGGCGAAGACGGCAGCGAAAGTGAATCCGATTGGGGTAGCGATTCCGACAGCGAAAGTACGAGTAGCGACGACGATGGACAATATCAAAATATTCGAGAAAGATTTATTAAAAAGTATGTACAGTAAAAATTGCATAAAACACAGAGACACAATTTCTACGTATATGTGTGTTCTGGATTTCAAATTCGTGCGTTTACAATTTTCAACAGGGTGACGGACAAAGAGGACGATGAGGACAAAGCAAAACGAAAAGAGCAAAAGAAAGAACGTAAGGAAAAGGAACGAAAGAAGAAGCGCGACGAGGACGATGGAGAAGGCGAATGGGAAACTGTAAAAGGCGGCGTAGCAATTCCATCTGAAAAACCAAAAATGTTTGCTAAGGACGCTGAGATCAATGTCACGGCAGTTTTGAAGAAACTTTCAGAGATCATCGCCGCGCGTGGGAAGAAACGTACAGACAGACGAGAACAAATTGAATTGTTGCACGAACTGCAGTCCATAGCCGATGCGCATAATCTCGGGCCGGCTGTTGCGGTTAAAATTAAGTTTTCTATCGTATCTTCAATTTTCGACTATAATCCGAAGGTATCCGACGCGATGAAGCCCGAATATTGGTCCAAGTTCGTATACTTTTTACGATTATACAAAACGAAAAACATCATCTCATTGAAAATTAATCAACTAATTATTCTTACAACAGGATATTGGAACGTATCACGGAAATGCTCGATATGTTATTAAGTACCGAAGACATGATAATTGCTGAAGGTATTTCCGAGGATGCGGAGGAATATCAAACGATTCCGTATAAGATACACGGATGTGTTTTAACGTTGGTCGAGCGATTAGATGAGGAATTCACGAAATTATTGAAAGAATGCGATCCGCACAGTAATGAATATGTCGAAAGGTCAGTATACTTAAAAAAGTCGGAGTTTATACTCTGAGAACCAGCTTTAATTAACGTCATTGTATAACTACCACATTGCATACGGCACTCTGCTGTTTCAACGCGCTTGCAGTGCCCGCAGTTTTTCAAGCGCTCCATAAGTGCATTTCATTTGATATATCCGATTGTTTTGTACTCTTCCGAAAACTCGACATACATTTATTTCGCTAAGTATTTGTCATAAAAGTATTCAAGGCTACGTAGGCAACGTAGTAACGTAGCAAGAAAATCAATTTATTTTTAATTTTTTGAGTCGATACCTACGTGCATATGGAAAAATGACAAACGAGATGATCAATGGTTTTGAATTTTCGGGTTTAAGCCGCGTTGAGTGTTGTAAAACATCCGACGTTTCGCCAGCATTGCAGCTGGCTTCATCAGGATGATCTGATACTGAGGTGCCCCATTAGAGTTTACAACACTCAACACGGCTTAAACCCGAAAATTCAAAACCATTGTTTAGTTAACGATGGCCGTGAAAGCTTCAAAACGACAAACGAGATATCTCGTACGACTGTTGCGACGGTCAGTTTGCCATATACGAAATATTCCTTGACCCGTACACAATGTGTTAACACGTTGAGTTCAACGCTGGTTCGTAAGACGCTAGACTTCATGCTATTTTTGCTTCAATGGCGAGGATTTGCAAATCTTTACGTAAAACAGCTCCTAAAACGATTTTCTGCTTAATAATATAACTACTAACTTCAGTTAAGATTTAGATCGTCCCTACAGTGTTCCTTAAAAGAATTTTTAAGGAGTTTTAAGGTCCTAACAGAATAGCAGGGCAGTTGACACTAAAACTACCAAGCCGATCGAAACGATCGGTTCTCAATTTTCTCTAAAAATTCCCTTAATTGATAGGGGAGTCATACACTAAATAATTCGACGTTTGTCTTATAAATCAAAAGTTACTTAACACATTGAACGCTATCTATATTTAGCTAGTTCCATTATTTCTATCGAAGTGAAACTTTTTCTATTAACACGTTGAATGCCACCCGTATTTCGCTAGTTTCATCATTTCTACCGAACCGAAACTGTATCTATTAAAATCACATCTTTATAGAATAGAAATGTTAAAAGTAAGAATAGTTATGTACTCAGTAATACTTCACTATTCTAACAGCAATATTTTAATATTGAATATATCAGCATACCCGTGAATATCGCAATTTAAAAATCATAAGAAATTTCATCGAATTCAACAGTGTCGGTCACCAGTGCCCCAATGGAATTCAACGTGTTAAAATCATGTCTCTATAGAGTAAACATGTTAAAAGTAAAATAATTGCATACACAGCGGTACTTTCCTTTTAAATATCGGATATATTAGACAATCAGTCAATATTGCAATTTAGAAGTCACAAGAAATTTCATCGAATTCGTCAGCGCCAGTCATCGGTGACTCCGCGGTCACCTATCGATTCCTTTGTCCCAAAATACTTGTTTAGTATATTTAAATATAATACATTTAAAGCCATTCGTTAGTTAGCTAACCGCCGAGAAAAAAAACGAATTTTACGCTATACAACGCGCATTTTTCAGCTGGTAAAGTAAAGGTTGGAGATCTTCCCATTCGGTCATCAATCGACCTTCTTTAATACTGAAAGATTTCCCCATTCAGTTGGTCAAGTGTCAATATAGTTGTACTTTTAATGTAACATGAAATCTAAAACAGGTTGAAAGATGAGAAGCAAGTTGCCGCGATAATAGATAAAGTTCAGGCATATTTGGAAAGACAAGGCAGCGTCTCTGAACTTTGTCGAGTGTATTTACGTAAAATTGAACATCTATATTATAAATTCGATCCGAACGTTCTTAAGCAAGAAGAAGTAAGTATTACGAATTACATCATTAACAGTTTTAATCGCCGTACGCGAACTTATGAATTCAATATTCTTTTAGGGAGAATTGGGGACAGATGTTATAACGTCCGTACAAGTCATGGAGAAACTTTGTAAATACATTTACACACACGACGGAACCGACAGGCTCAGGACGCGTGCAATTCTCTCGCATATTTATCACCATGCACTTCACGATAATTGGTTCCAAGCGCGTGATCTTATTTTAATGTCTCATCTACAGGAAACCATTCAGCATTCCGATCCAGCCACACAAGTGCGTGGGTCCTGCAGTTACCTTTATTCTCTCGTGTCTCATTTTGTCTCATTTACATTTACTTGCAGATTTTGTACAATAGGACCATTGCTCATTTAGGCTTATGCGCATTTCGTCATGCGAATATCAAAGATGCACACAATTGTCTGGTAGATTTAATGGTTACGGGAAAGGTGAAGGAACTTTTGGCGCAAGGTCTTCTTCCGCAGAGGCAGCACGAGCGTAGCAAAGAGCAAGAGAAGATTGAGAAGCAGAGGCAGATGCCTTTCCATATGCATATTAATTTGGAACTTCTCGAATGCGTTTACCTCGTTTCGGCGATGCTCATTGAGATTCCGTATATGGCTGGTATGATTTTTAATGTACTTTCGGTTACATAATGTTATACGGCAATATTGATATTTGACGCACTTATTTGCCAAATCGATTAACTCCATGAAATTTAAAGTGGAGAGATGTGATGAAATAATATTCACCCTTCTCCAAAATACCCTTTAAAATACAAATACAAATAAGTATTGCAGAATGTATAATTGCAGGTAGCTTTCGTCTAGCGAAATGTAAAATGAATATGGTGGAATAGCTCTGGAGTTAATGAGATTTACTTCTGAAATAAATTATTATTCGACGGCCAAACAAATTTTGGCATTTAATGGTGTTAATCGTTGTTATCAGGGAAATTTATTATAAAGATAAAAAGTTAGGGTTCGATCAAGTGCTTCGATATTGAAATTTGGAAAAATTTAAAAATTGGAGTTAACTGATTTAGCCTATGACCTTTCGGTCATAGTGGCCCAATGACCAAAGGTTCACACTTTAAGAAATGTAAAACATACAAACAAACTGACGTAAACTTTAAATACAGTGAATAGCAATAACACGGTATCTGTTAAAGCATAATCTTCATTGCGTGTTATATAAAGCCGAGGAGAGCAACAGAGTTGATATAACTTAATTTATATTTAATATAATTTAATTCACATCGAATTTAATATTTAATTCCAAGCGCACGAGTTCGATGCGAGACGAAGAATGATTTCGAAGACTTTCTACCAGCAATTAAGATCAAGCGAACGTCAGTCATTAGTTGGTCCTCCGGAATCTATGAGGGAGCATGTTGTTGCAGCGGCGAAAGCAATGCGCAATGGAAATTGGTCTGCTTGCAACAATTTCATCATTAACGAAAAAATGAATGCAAAGGTAAATCTTGTATTAAAAGCCTTAGACTTTAGATTAAGCAAACCTGACGAAATTAAAAACGGCAAATAAATGCATAGCAATTTATGAACCGTTCGTTTTGAAAGTTGTGGAACTCCATTTTTGAGAAGAGTGTGTTTAACACCGTGCCATATGATTTCTTTTGTGTCTGATTGCGCAATAACTCAGAATTAATTGCTGAAATAACAATCTGTTTCTGATTTTTGACATAGCGTATAACTGAACGTAATATTAATAGCGTAGAAATATCTTGATCGTATCGTGACCCAGTGATATTTTTTTTAATAGCTTTTGGAAAACTTAAAAATTTTCTATTCCATTTATCGTGTCACAAGTGCCACCCGTTATTGTACGGCAAGGGGTTAAGCTAATTTTAGCTAAACTTGGGTGTCTTCTTTCGCATTTCAAATGGCAAAGTAAATAGAACGAAGTATCCTCATGATTTCGTTCAAAAAGGTTCAACTGTTACACGTTATGGCATGAAAGCTTTTGTACGAATTCTCAACTATCCTCCGATTTACACGGTTCTCGAAATAGCAGATTTAAAAAAGAAAGTGTCGAAAATATACACTTTTGTTGGCAACATATTACTACATGACTTTGATTTACACGATATCCTGAGGAATTAATCTTTCGTGCAAATCAGGGGATCGATAAAATTTAACGAATATCTGCATTTTACAAAATAATATTAATATTGACAGTTCCGCTATCAGCATCTTGTATATGAGCCGTTCTTTTGGAAAATGGTGTCATTTTTTAGAAAAGTGTGTTTAACACTATTCCTACCGACACTTCACGTATACCTTTTCCTACCGCAACCGGTGAATTTGTCAAATGATAATTTTTTCCTTGAAAATGAACAGTAAAAAAAGAAGTGAATATTGAAAAATGTATTATAATGTGAATGTATTATACGTATATTTGAGGAAAAGTCGTGAAGTTTAAAGGCGATTCAGTTACGTTATATATAGAAAATTCTAATCGAAATTTTAAAAACGGTCATTTGACCGGTCGTGGTAGGAATAGTGTTAAGTTAGTTTTAGATAGATATAGCTGTTATCTTTTCGCATTTCAAATAGCAAAGTACATAAAATGAAATATCTTCATGATATCGTCCAAAAAGGTTCAACTGCTACAGAGCGAAAGCTTTTCACGAACTCTCAAATGTCTCAACATAAGAAAAAAGGGAATTGTACTACTTTCAAATTTAACGGTTCATTATTATATAAATAAATTTAAATATGTACCTCAACATAAAGAGAAAGGAACTTGTACCACATTCAAATATAACGGCTCCTAATGTAACTCACAATAAGATATTTGTCTTTTTTATTAGGTTTGGGATCTTTTCTACCAAGCAGATAAAGTTCGTGATATGCTTACGAGGTTAATCAAGGAAGAAGCATTGCGAACATACTTGTTCACATATTCGCACGTTTATGATTCAATCTCGATGCCGAAATTGGCAGAAATGTTCCAGTTGAAGCGACCGGTTGTTCATTCTATCATTAGCAAAATGATCATCAATGAAGAGCTTATGGTAATAGATGATTCATTTTGCTAATATCTCTGTCCAGTTTTCTTTTTATTTAGTTGAGTTTTCTGTACAGGCGTCTTTAGACGATCCAACAGAAACTGTTGTAATGCATCGTAGCGAACCAAGCCGCCTTCAGTCTTTGGCAGTACAGCTCACCGATAAAGTGAATAATTTCGTCGATTCTAACGAGCGTATCTTCGAGATGAAGCAAGGTAAGTGAAACATGTGATTCAATCCGATATTGTTTGATTTATGTTCTCTATAAAGTACTTTCATCATATTCCACGGTACATTAGCGCGGGATAAAGTACTTCGTAACTGGAATTTTCTCATTTTTTACTTACAAGGATTTACTCTGCGCAATTGCAAGGACGCTGTGATAAGGAGAGTGCTAGGCCTTCGCCTCGCCGATTTTGTTATAACTTCATATTTTCGTAGATTTGGTCGTCCCGAACATGAAGATATATACCATGATAGGGGCATATGGTCAATAATTTTTTCGATATTTTTAATTAACGTTTCGTTACTCTGTTAAAACAGAATTTTAGAATATGGCATTAATACTACTAGGTGTACGAATATCTTTTATATGCCAATCTCTACGGACGCGCGTCAAATTGACGCATGAACGAAATCATACACTTTCTTAAAGAAACAACTTACAAAGCAACACAATTATGAACTATTATCTTAGAGATTACATATTTCGTCGCTAAAATGCGAAGAAACTTTTTCCCCAACCCAATATATCACAGGTACAGCAGATTCTCGTATAGTGTGATAAATGTGTACCGTATTGTTGGAATTTGCGTTACAGGAAATCGTGCTGTATCGAATTTTTTTTTCGTATAACGCGCAAAATAAGAAATAACACTTTTGAAATTATTATTGCTATGCCGAATTTTATTTTTCATGTTTTATCAAATAGAACAGTATTTTAAAAATAAATGGCATATATACGAAATTGATTAACAGTAGAGCTGCCGAAGTTAAATCTATTATAGTTAAATATATCTACAAAGTACTTAAAAAAAATTGGAATCGAAAGGTAGAAACGATGATAATTCGGTAATTTAAATTTTATAAAATGGATGTAAAATAACTAATCTACAACTCTCTTATCAATTTGTCGAGTTTTTATAAAAAATTACGAGTCAGCCGTTTTGAGTGGCTCGTTAGTTCCAGTGTTAAAAAAACTTATTAATGCATGTGAGAAATCTGTTATTTCATTGAAATTTAATACTAAATTAAAACGATGAATCGTAAGAAACCGGTAACGATGAAGGAAACAATCTAATGCTTGAGTAAAGCAGTTTCAACCCCTTGCCCTACGATTTCTTTTGTGACTGAATACGCAGTAATTCCGAATTAACTGCTGAAATAAAAATTTATCACTGATTTCTGATATACCATATAACTTCACGCAATATTAACTCCTTGCCATAAAATGACGAGTGACACTGGTGATGCGGTAAATTTGATAAGAAATTTTCAAGTTTTGCAAAACCTATGCAATTGAAAATATCAATTAGACACAACACGATAAAATTATTTCTATGGCATTAATATTGCGTTAAATTATACGATATATCAAGAATTACTGATCAATTTTTAATTTACCAATATAATTCTGAATTATTGCGGAGATAGTCACAAAAGAAATCGTACGACAAGGGATTAATGGCATAGAACTAATTTGAACGTCTCCTGACCCATTGAAAGTTTCACGTCAATACTTATTGGAAGACTTCAAAATTTTCTATTTCATTTACCGTGTTTCACACGTTATTGTAGGGCAAGGGGTTAATTCTTCAGTCAGGTAATTCCTGTCATTTACTATTTATAGCTCTATAGGAATTTGCATTGAAGGAACTCGCGTTTCACATGAGAATACCGTATTTATTCATGTTCAAAATGGCCAAGGCTTCGAGTATGCAAAGTTTCGACATAATCGGCAAGGCGAAGTCCATGCACTCTCGTTGTAAAACTATCTCTATAATCACCGTCTCATATACCTCGTTCAAACTTATTACAATTCCTTTCAAACAATTTTTATTGCAGGAAATTTCTTCTCGAGAGGAAATCAAGGAAACTTCCGCGATCGGCAAAACTACAACCGACAGGGACAGGATTGGGGTCGTCAAAGACGCGATCGTGATCGTGATCGTGACCGTGATCGTAATCGAGAAGAGAATCGCAACTATTGAATCAAATAATACTGAATATTATTTACTTGGGTGTTCATCAGTGAATCATCATTGTATCATGTACACACTCGTGTAAATAATGTTGAAAATAACAGTATACAAAGTAACCATATATTGTTGCAGTGTATCATTAAAATATCCGTATTTCGATACTTTACATTTTATTACATACGTATCAAATAATCGGTTTATATTACACAAATAAACAGTATTAATCTGTTTTAATATATTATCATTCTAACAACTATATTTCCGATATATTTTCAATCAGTTTATTACCTGTAATGATACTGTCCGACGTGAGAACGAGCCGCATTCCGATAGATTTTTCTATAAGTCTGCAAGCAGCTACTTCCGCATTTGTAATTCCTCCTATTATACAAATTACAACTGTTTTCGGCAACAGAGGACCCCGTTGACCACTTATAACGCAGTTTGGCAAATTCACTAAATCCTCCAAATTACGAGGCTCTTTTTCTTGATTCGCTACAAGGTTTAATATTCTAGCCTATGGAGGTGAAAATAAATTAACTTTAAATTATTGTTTCTTATTATAACACTAACCGTATCGGCACTTGATGTGTATCTATTTTTACCGAGGCTGGTCATTGGACTGATTACAAAATGAGTCGCTCAGAAGCCAATGTGATTAAGTCCATTTTTTGATGTCAGATTCTTGTAAATTTTAATGGAAAAAACTTTATTCTATTGAAATTTACAAAAATTAAAAATTATCGAAAAATGGACTTAACCGCATTGGCTTCTGAGCGACACAAATAACAATAATATTTTTCCGAAAGATCTAAAGGAAATTGTCAATTTAATGTCAGAAACAAAGCAGAAAACAGCCTTTAGTTAGTGATACAATAAATTACAAATTTTCATTCCCTTAAACCGGTCATTTGACTGTGCATGGTACGATTAGTATTAGGGGTGTACTCCTGTTTTTATGGTAAAAAGATCAATTTTTCTTTGTTAATTAATTTCATATAAATGTTTTTACAACACTGTAAGTTAAAATTCATAATATTTCCAAAGTTATATACTTTTAGAGCACGATTATATACTTGGCAGCATGCGATCGAGCAAACTTTAATCGCGTTTTTCTCGGAATACTGTTTTCGCGGTTGGTTGACGGGATTCAGAAAAAAGTGTTGGACCGATAAATTCGAAATTTTAACTGTATGTTAACACAATACCGTCCGGATACACAAAAACATGTTTTTTCTTGGCCGCTTGTGAAATGCCGGGCACATATAATTAGGGTTTTACACACTGTGCATTAAATACCTGTAATCTATACATTTCGTAAAGACGGCTACAGTATACACGCCGAACACCTTTCATGATTGCAAATTTCATAAAAACTTATTTGATATTTTAATAGTTATATCAATTTTTGTAAAGTGACAATATATTTTTATAAAGCGAGTCGCAAATCTTTAAAAATGCCGGTTACACGCAAACAGCCCGGACCGTATTGTGCTACGAAAGAATCTCTTTACCGTTCGGTGTACAAGCAAGACGATAGATTGTATACTTTTTTTTAATTATCAAAAATTGTAAATCGAACGATAACTATATGTGAATAGAATAAAGCCTCGCTAGAATTTTTTATTCCGAATGAACCGAGGGTGAGATATCGTGTCAACCGTTAATGAAGAAATAGTGCGCAGCGTCCTAGTTCACGGTCAATTCAAACTGTACTTTTAAGTGTATCAAATTAACACGTTGAATGCCACCCGAATTTCGCTAGTTTCATCATTTCCACTGAACCGAAACTGATTCTATTAAAATCACATCTTTATAGAATAGAAATATTAAAAGTAAGAATAGTTATGTACTCAGTAATACTCCACTCTTCTAACAGCAATATTTTAATATTGAATATATTGGCATATCCGTGAATATCAGAATTTAAAAACGATAAGAAATTTCATCGAATTCAACAGTGCCGGTCACCGGTGACCCCAATGGCATTCAATGTGTTAAAGAGATGTATGTAACACAAACAATTATAGTTTTCGTGTAAAAATGCTAAAGTATCGGCCTTTCTGACCAAGAAAAACGGGAGTATCTCCTTCAATTATCATCATTTATCTCTAGTTCTTTTTACGAATATCGAGAAAAAGAAATACTTACTATGAAAGGTACGTAAGCGTTATTAAAAACGTAACTTGGACACGTCCGTCCTCTTTGATCCGACTGTTTAAAATAATTCGGCAGGAGTTTGAATTTTTTAGCGTTATTGCTCCAATCGCTATTCCGGTTCGGTGACATGTGTAGAATATTTTCCGTTCTACATTTTAACAATCCTATCGTTTGCAATTTATAAAAAAGGGGTATATGACGATAACCGTGAGCATGAAGATGTAATTTTTGAATTGCCTGGAGCTCATTCTGAGTAACGCCATCGTTAGCGGTAGATAATAGGCAAAGAAGTCTGAGACATCGTAACGGATGATCCACTAAAAGTGCAATAATTCATTAAGCGCATTAATGAGCTTTCAAGATGCACTGAAATTTCTATGTGATTAAAATATTTTGACTTGGCTTCCGGGTTGGAGCCGCGTTGAAAGTTGGAATGAATCCGACGTTTCGCCAACATTGCAGTTGGCTTCGTCAGGGTTTCGTCAGGGTTGATACTCAGTATCAGAGTTCCTACGAAACCCTGATGAAGCCAACTGCAATGTTGGTGAAACGTCGGATTCATTCCAACTCTCAACGCGGCTCCAACCCGGAAGCCAAGTCAAATGATTACCAATTTGGCCGCGAAAGCCTCAAAAGTATGATTAAAATCTGTTACCTATGTGTCTCTCGATGTAACTTAGACACTCTTTTCTGTCTCTACATTCGAGAACAGATTTCTCAATTGATTGAAGGTTTTGGAAGTCAGAACCCAGTTTATTTGCAATCGTTTGACAGGCAGAAATGTGAAAGGCCAATTGACGCGTCGTGTCTCTAGTTTTTTGTAATTTAGTCGCGACGTATCGTTCCATTTCGGCCAATTCCATCGTTTGAATTTTATCCTGTTCGGCTGATAGTAGCCAATACGGAAGATATTACTAATTTGCCAATAGAAAAAGTAAAAAAACAGAAGTTAGCGCGATAATATACATTTAAGAGACTTAGCCTTTCCATGTAGAATGGGAAATACGTCGCTGCACGGTGTATCTCTTACTTCTCCATAAATATGATCTTTATCCGGGTCTAATCTAGTCTGCGATTTGCCTAAAGTCCCTACGCCGACATTTATTTCTACAATTTCGTGCAACAGACCAGCATACGTTACGGGCGTCAGAAGTGGCGTAGTAAAATCGTAATTTCTGTCCATTAGAATTAGAGCGCCAATTTCATTTTCTATATTTGATGAACCTAAGCACTGTTTCATAGATTCTATGATCTTCAGAATTTGCTGGCTGTGCTTGCCAAATGAAAGAGTAAGCTTAGGAGAGCCAAGTATCAATTGCAAGGACCATAAGTTTCGCGCTAATGCCGGCATTAGGCTAGTATCTTTGTGGTAGTGTAGACTAACACACATTGGATATTCTAAAGATAAGACATTGCCATCTAATCGTATAAACTCCCAAGATAATGCTTGTAACGTGAGTAGCCCGGTCAAACCTAGACAAATAATTCTCCTCTTATTATAACATACAGAGATTCGTTAGCAATTCACGTAACATTATTTAACGCGTACGTATTCTCATTACAACGAAGTACAGTAAGTCCTCGACTTACATAGCTTCAATTAACGCAGATTCTCGGAAGCGGATCAGAAGTCAATTGCGAACTTTGAAATTCGTTTTTCGATTGCCAGAATGAATGCTTTGTTCGTACGAATGTAACAGAAGCGAAGATGAGTGTTTGCTTATGTACAGCATAGACATTCAGTTATTTGGTTGCATTAGGTTGCGCGAGAATCTGCATCCCTAATCTTGCTATGAACGCTATTCGATTTATGCGTTTTTTCAACGTGCGCAGATATCGCTGGAACGAATTAATCGTGTAAGTTAAGGACTTACTCTACGAAAGTATAACATATGTTAACACATTGCACGCCGGCTAAATATCGCCCGCGAAATTTGTTATTTTTGATAACGTTCCTGTTTAAATCAATATCAAATTTAAATACATTAAGTAATGCACAATTCAAACGAAATAATATTACCTTTATTGTCCATTTAAAATCGTAAAATCTACAATCATATATTTGAAATCCCACATTATCGTGGGACCAGCGTGCAATGGGTTTATAAATCCAAAATTCTTAGAAATACTTTTATCCCTTGTGGAATATCTTGTTTTACAATACAAATTGATTAAAGGTAAGAAGTCACCTTCTTCTTCGATGATAGAATGAAGAACCGCCGGTACAAATGGTGCAACTAGCAAATGATGGCAAGGTTGAGAGTGAGGTCTTACGGACAATGAAACCTTTGACTGTATATTATTCAATACCCTTTTGCAAACGATCAAATCATTTGAAACTAGAAATATGCATTGAGAATTTGATGCCCCCCATCCTAGTTCCATATTATAAATTTTATCGATACCATAGCGTCTAAAAAGAAAAGTATGGCATGAGTTCTCTCTCTTGTTAAATAATAAGATTTTTGGTATTTTAGGAGGAGACTTTACTTGAGGACAGTAACGCCGACAAAACTCTCTAAAACTTTCAGAAGCTTCTGTTCTATCACCAGATCTTTTGTTCCAGGAATTCCATCCAATATTTCAACAAGTTTTCGCTGGCTTATTTGTTGCAATACATTGAGCCTGTCGCTCAACGTGATATCCATATTGTTGATGCTTCGATTCGACTCGATATTAAAATTTATCGAAACCCATGACTATAAGTTTAAACAAATTACCACTGCATTTTCAAATGCCTAAGATTAAATAAATAATTCTGCAGCATTGAATATAATATTGGAAATTTCGTATGAATTATTATAAATTAGACTACATTATAGTATTTCTTTCTAGTATGGATATGTAATGCAATTTGATTAATTTAAATTGTTAATCTCTGACGAAGATTCAATAGAAAATAGATTCCATGTAATCGAAGTGTCAATTTTAAGTTTGTTGCAGAAAAGACAAGTCATTGATCACGAAAACAACATGACAGTAGATTAGACAACTTGTAACGAGTTAGCGACTACGAAACTGAAATACCGACAGCAGGGGGTCCAAGCGCGGACAAACTATACGGAAGTTTCAAAAAATGTTTCATGTTAACACTTTGCGGGCCGCTGTCACGTACTCGTGACTTTTGCTCGCCAACGGTTATCGGCCGCTGTCACGTACGCGTGAATCTCGTAGAACCTGCGTGAATCTCGCCGGCGGCAGCGTAACGGCGCTTCGATAAATGCGCGGCCCGCAAAGTGTTAATGGTTGCAGGAGGCGGTAGAGTCATCGAATTTAGTGTTTGTAGAAAACAGTAGAAAGCGGTAGCGTCACCAAATTTGTAGCGTTATTAACTGTAGTCAAAACATTGTGTTGGAGTTATCCACTAGAGACCTCTGTTGTTAGTTTGTTAAAACAGAGTAATTTGTTTAATTAAGTTGTTGCGTTTTTGTTTTAAAAAGTATGTTATTTTTTAAATTGGTTAGAGCTTGGTTTCGCATTGAGAATTTAATTTGTCTGTTGGGAAAATGGGAAACCAGTCATTTTGATTGCCTTGGTAGCCTAGTGTTATTCTTTCGTCTTTTGTTTAACTACTGTCATTTGTCTCAGAAAAAAAGAAAGAAATTCATACAACCGTCATTGTAATAGCGACCGTAATAGTATTAGCAATGCAATAAAAGAACGTCAAAGTATGAAAAGAAAAGAAAGTAGGACTAGAATTAAGATTTTAAGATGAGGGATCCTAATAAAGAGACACTAATATCTTCCTCCCAGTTATTTTCATTTCATTATACATGAATATTATTTTTTGTTACAAGTTTGGCATATGACTTAATTCTGTTGGACAATCATACTGTGAGAGTTATATAAATAAATCTAGGATATTCAATTTTTAAAAATTATTATAAACATTAAAATTTTAACATCTACGCAGGGATTTGATTGTACCAACTGAGTACGATTGATTTACACGGTAATTTAATATTTGCGTTATCGACTATGACAGTAATTATGATTTCTTTGAAAAGATGACAAGAAAATTATGAATATAATTTACCGATCGCCGTTTTATCAAAGCTCAAGTAGAAATAATAAACAAAATTAAAAACTGAAATAATATGCAAAATATTATTCGTACTTCGAGAGATTTCAAAGTAACGCTAAGTACGGTGATGACCGTATTCCGACTGCCAGACTGCAGTTACGAAAACGTATTGCAAACTCCGAAACCATCAGTTGTTGGGAAAAAAAAAGGATTTCTTCGAGTGAAAAAAGAAAGTGATTTCTATGCAAACTGTTACTATTTTGCTTATTCAACGACGTAATGAGTGTAATAATTGTCAAATTCTTCAATCTGAATTGTAAATGTTTGAAACAGAATGTTAAAGATGCTGAATGGCCGAAATACATATAGAGACTTCTAGATTTTTTGGAATGTACGGTTACTTGCTCGTTATTGCTTTCAATGCGAGAAAATTAAAAGGAAATAAATGTTTTCAAGTCATTGCGAGCAACAACGACTACAAACGTCTCAACACGTGGAGATTATTGCGACTGGTGGTTCAAAAAGGGTCAACCATCCTCCATTGCATGCGACATTCCATTTGAAGTATTTTCGCGTGATATTTACAGAATCAAACCACGCGAGAACAAGACAAATGAAACTTCAGATCTATCAGGTCTTTACATTTTATGAGAAAAGGAGATAGACGACCGGACTGCGTCGATCTCTCGTTTCGGTAATAATAATAATCTGAAGGTAATAATTAACATAGTACAATTAAAAGGTTGTCAGCATTATTGCAGTATTATCGATCATGGAGGGTGAGGGATTATTAATTGGGCATTGACTTAAAAACTACGATTTTTTTCGAAATGTACGAAATATTCGTTAACCCTTTGCGGGCGGAGACATTTTTGAATATTGAGAGATAATCATTTACTTGACGATCCAAAACCACCTTTTTATCAGAAAGTTCGGTTGTTAATGTATATACATTATAAATTACTATTTGTTTAATAATATTTCAATGGTTGTATTTCAATTTTGTAACTCTAACCGTGTATACAAGCGGCGATAATTTATAATTAAATTTTTTCTCAGAGCACATACAGTTGCGGACAAAAGTTTCCGAACGATTTAGTCGATGGTCCTTTATTATCAATAACAGTTTAGCATCTTACAGAAGCGTAGTACGGAAAAAGTACTGTGAAATTTTGTGGGGGCAATATAATGGGTTAGGGTTGTTTTTCGTGACATGGTGTTAGCCTTCTACACCGTATTAATGGCAAGATGGATCAAATACACTACCGTGAAATATTGCAAAACACAATGTTGCCGTACGCTATTTACAACATGTCACATGATTGCGCGTTCCATCTGTTACGGATGGATCACGAAATAACCCGTGCTTTCTACACGCTGTCTTTAGATGTCAATTACTTTAATACATTGTATCTACTTTTGTATGGTTCCTCTTCATAGAGAAAAATGTTTCACGCAATATCATACTTTAAAAAAGTACTAGATACTTTGGTCAAAATTGATTTTTAACTAAAATTAAAGTTTCATTGCCATATTTAACCGTTTGAGTGCCACGCGTCTTTGCTGTTTCCCCGTCCAAGAGTGCCAAGGAGCGCTTTTTTGCTTGCCGTATTCCCCATCCAAAAATGCCAAGCGGCGCAATAGCGCTTGTCTTATTCTCCGATTAAAAATGCCAAGAAGCGCTATTGCGCTATTTTCTGCTCTTGTTTCTGTACATTTTAATAACATTTGCATCCAAATGTTATATTGAAATTAAAATTCATCCTTTTATCAGCTGTCTCATTACTTTATTTTTATCTAAAACGGAATGGTAGTCGTACAGTCGCGCATCTGCTTTTGCCGAGCGTGTGCCGGTTGTCGGCATCGCAGCCCTGTGTTGCCAGCCCGAGGGATTTTTTCCCTCGTGGGAGCCTTAGTGCGCATGCGCATGCTGACGTCACAGCCCGATATCAGCTGTTGTCACGGACGTATCTATGTGCAACAGTAGGTACGCGTAAGGGGCCCTTCCTACTAGGAAGTTCCTAGTCGTTTGAAACGATTGGTTTCCCGCATTTTTCGTTACCACGTTCCGTGCCACGCCAATTTTGGCAAATTCATGTTCATTTATTTCCATGTAAATATGTTATTTATTTTAAAAATGTCCACTTCCTGTAATTTCTACCATATTTCAATTGCCGCGGGGGTCTAACGATACCCCATATTCGAGCAAAGTATATACGTTGCTGAGGTTTAGGAGTGCGCATGCGTCAAAAAAATCCCTCGGGCTGGCAACACAGTCGCAGCCTAGAGCGCTGGCACTTTTCGAGCGAAACAGAAGAAGCGCAAGATCGCTCCTTGGCACTCAAACGGTTAAGTGGAACTGTAGAACATAACATCAAGAGCTGCCGTGGCATATCGGCAACGTTCTGGGCTCGCACAGAAAAGACTAGGGTTCGAATCCGCGCAGCCCAGGACAGAAGCTAAAAAGAAGTTACACAACGCAAGTGCAACAGCAAAAAAGGTTGGGCAAAATAGGGAAAAGACAACAGGAAAAACTCTACCAATCATAATACATAATGAAGCGCCTCAAAAAATAATATTACAACATCAAAAGCAAAATTCCAGAGGCAAAATTCACCATAAAAAGGGTAAGCAATAACAATAGCGTCGTCTACACGCAAAATAAAACAGAATACATTACGTTAAAAGACAGCCTTAAGGGGGGCAGTCCCTTTAAACGCAAGAAAATTAGTCTTTTTTTATGAATTTTTTTGAAGGTGGTAAAGTTATCGATTTCTTTTGAAATTTATATATCATTTTATTGCATATGTCTAGTTTTAGACGCCTCGGAAGACACCGCAAACTGCTGAACTTGTAGGATTTTTGATATCGATGTGAAATAAAAAACGAAAATATTTTCCGATTATAGACAAGTGTAGGGGAAGGATAAACCTAAAAAAATATAAAAAAGTATAAAATTGAAAGTTATGTCGGCGTTTTAATAAAAAGGTAATTTTTTTGACGATTTTCTCGACAGTTTTTACCCCTTAAAATATATTTATTTACGCGATAACTTAAAAATTTTAGGTACATCCTTCCGGTAATGTTGTAGTAAAAAACGTGGAAAAATTTCAGCCAAATCGATTGATAACTTTTCGAGCTACAACACGAGCAGTTTTTGAAAATACAGTTTCGAGATAATCGCATTTGAAGTTTCAACCGAACCGCTCGGATTACCTGAGTCCCTACTTTACAGCATGCGGTGCCGCGCTCCCGATTATGTGCTATAACTTTGTTAATATTTCGAATTTTTATTTCTCCTTTATGTAGTATACTCTCAACATATCATACTTTCGAAACATGCAAAAAAAAAAATTGATTTTGTGAAAATTGTAAAGAGACTGCCTCCCTTAACGCAGCAGCCGTTAAATTCTACACATTCACGCCAAAAGAACTAAGACCTCAAACATTCTTATTAAAAGGCATAGATCTGGAGACGCGGAAAGACGAGCTACTAACGGAAATTAACGCAATAGCACCAGCAAAAATCAAAGCAATAGGAATCACGCAATTCCAAACAGCGAAGGTAAAGAAATCAGGCACGATCTTACCGATCTTTACAGTGCAATTCACGCCCGATACGGACGCAACGTTTTTAAAAAACATCAGAATCTTAAACTACCAGAAAATACAATGGGAGAAATTCATGCGCTGTGAGGTAATACAATGCAGGAACTGCCAAAGGCTAGGGCACAAAGCCGTGAATTGCTTTCTGGAAACAAGATGTGTAAAATGCAGTAAAACGCACGCCAAAGGGCAGTGCAAGGCGGGCGAAAACTTGCATAAAAAGGCGATCTACTGCGTTAACTGTCAAAAATATGGTCATCTGGCGTCATATCGAGGATGCCCCGCATTCCAAAACAAAGGCCCAAGGACAAGATCTTCAGAGGCAAAGATCAACCCGCGGACCCAAGACGGTACAAGAAAAAATCGACCAAGCTAGTCAAGCAACTACAGAATACTAGAAGCTACAATCGTGACGTTTTGCACGACAGGTACCGAACGCCTACACGTGGTTTCGGTGTACAGCTCTAGCCACAATAGTACAGTATTCATAGAAGAACTTACAAAGATTTACACGCAACTACATTTGGAAAAAAACAACAACTGTTTCATAATATGCGGGGATGTAAATGCCAAACATTCGTCATGGAACAACACGCGTAACAATCCAAAAGGAAACAAACTAGCCTATTGGCTAAGTTTCCAAGGAAGGGGATATAAAACTCAATTGCTATATTCAAATACGCCTACTTATCATCGAGCAAATTCAAACCTAGACTTAGCACTCGTCGACAGCAGGCTGATCGACAGCAGGCTGATCGACAGCAGGCTGATCGACAGCATAAATAATGGGAGCAAAAGACTAACCGCGTTACAGTATGACAGTGACCACTGGGTAACGCAAATGATCACACAAAACACAGTACTTCCGAAAACAGAGAAAACGGACGCAACACGCAAAGACTACAACTACATCGTACTAACTGGATAAAATACAAACATCAACTAAGTAAAATAAGATTAGCAGAACTAGAGTCACCGGTAAACATAACACAGCAAACCAGGCAGCCAGGATAGTTGATCGACTGAGCTGTCCTTCGAAGAGCTCCGCCTGCGTCCCCTTCCCATGCGCTCGAGAGCTCGCTGATTGCTTCGCCTTTCACTTGCCAGGTTCGGACCTATTGCCACGCGCGTGGTGACGTATTGGGGCGACATTCGTATCTAACCGCTCGCGCTGGAAAGACATGTCACGCGCGTCGATCGCGCAAAACAAAACGACGCGCGTGGCACGTCGACCAAGGTTATTTGTCGAAAGACAGTTTCAGATCGCACCACGTCGCGTGCAGGGTAAAACAAAAGTATTATTAGTGAAAAAGTATGCTCTGATATGATTTAAATCGAATACAATTAATAGATTTTAATGTTTTTGGACTTCTGGCGATGATTTGGTGGAATTCAACCACTACGTGACGCCTTACGGCGAAATATAACAACGAGGCGACTTCTCCGTCGCGACGGTTGCTTCGCGTCTTCCTGGCTCCGGATCCTCGCAGAAGTCGGTGTTGGACGCTCCGTCGTAGGGTACGCCGCTACGTGGAGTTGGGAGGTGGCTCTTAGTAACGGGGCATACAGTAGCCCTCCGCAAGTCAACTAGGGTCCGTGGTCCTGGGTTGTCCAAGAGACCACTTCCGTCGCTTGACTGGATTTGAGAGTCTGAGTTCTTCCACCGATACGTCAGGGTTTCTCCTGCGAGTGGAGGTCAAGGCTACGACTGCATTTCAGTGGTTAATCCGACTGCCTAGTCCAAAGTCTTTGACCACCCGCTCTCAACTCACTTTTCCGGCTAACGAAGGCCCTTTTTAAATGAGTGACCTCGTTCCTAATTGGTCGGCGGCCGGTGGTGGGGGTAGGGTGCGTACGGTCGGCTCGCACCCCCCTCCCTTGCCGGTACCTATCCGTCTACCGTTTAATTCGGTTCGCTACAATATAACAAATATCTTCAACTCTTGCTTAAACATCTTTTATTTCCCAGAAAAATGGAAAATAGCCAAGATAATACCATTACCAAAAAAAGATAAAGATCGAATATTGCCCAGCAACTATCGGTCGATCAGCCTGCTGCCGAATAGAGGCAAATTATTCGAAATCGTGTTAAATAGGCGTATCAACAAGCAAATAACCGAGAAAAAGCTCATCCCCGAATTCCAATTCGGATTTAGGCGTGGACACTCAACGACACATGCAATCTCTAAATTAATGTACGACGTGGCTTGGGCACTAAACGGAAACTAAGCGGTGGGCGCATGCCTAATAGATTTGGAAAAGGCGTTTGACACGGTTTGGGTGGACGGACTTCTAGTTAAACTTAATAAAAAAAAACTTCCCAATGAAGCTGATCCAAATGATCAAAAATTATATAACTAACAGAAAATTTAGATTGAGCATAGACGGAAAGTTATCTGATAAAACTTTTATAATTGAGAATGGATTATAACAGGGTGCGGTAAACTCACCCCCACTTTTCAACTTATATTTTTCGGACTTACTTAACCTATTCGAACTGATTACTTATAATGGATGTAGCGCTTTGGCTTTCGCTGACGATCTTATAATATACAAACGGGGAGACAAAATACCGAAATTAAACGGAAAACTGCAAAACACATTCGATAAAATTTATAAATACTGCAACAACTGGAAAATTAAAATCAACACAGGCAAATGCGAAACTATTCTTTTCAAAAAACCATACAGATTAACCAGCAAGAGCATGCAAAAAGAAGCCAAACTATTTAATCTAACAGATCCATGTAACAACAACGCAACTATTCCAAGAAGTGAAACGGTAAAATACCTAGGAGTATATGTACATAAATAGTAAGCAAAATTTTAGAACACACGCAAACAAATCACTTGAAAAAGCCGAAAAAGTATTCAGAGGGCTAACCCGCCTATTTTAGTCGAAATCGTTAAACGAAAGAATAAAAATAACAATGTACAGGGTGTAAGACATTTAATGGTCATGTTTTCGGGGGGTTGTTCTAGAGCTCAGATTGGATGAAGATTTGTAAAAATTACTTTCCGCAAAATTATTTGTAAAATTTTGTAAAAAAATCGGTTGGAACTGGCTCGGCTATCTTCTTCGTATTGTTACGTAGGTAAAATGTCTGAGAGGAACCATGGGTCAGAGGTCAACCGTTTTCCCGCAAATCGACTTTTAATTGGGCCTCCGCGGTCTAATTCACGCTTAGTAAGTGAGAGAGTCAGCTGTTCCTTCGGAAAGAGACACACAAGATATCCTTGTCGGCTCGAACAGTCTGAGGAGAAGCGTGCTACTAGACATTCGAAATTGGGGGACTGGGTCACCGAACCACTAAGAGCAGTGCAAGTGTTTATGTTCTTTTCCCCGGGAGGACCCATGAGCGAACCTGACACCGAGCGCAGGTCATTGACGTCTTCCTAGCCGACAAGGATATCTTGTGTGTTTCTTTCCAAAGGAACAGCTGACTCTCTCACTTACTAAGCGAAAATTAGATCGCGGAGGCCCAATTAAAAGTCGATTTGTGGGAGAACGGTTCACTTCTGACCCATGGTTCCTCTCAGACATTTTACCTACGTAACAATACGAAGAAGATAGCCGAGCCAGTTTCAACCAATTTTTTTACGAAATTTTACAAATAATTTTGCGGAAAGTAATTTTTACAAATCTTCATCCAATCCGAACTCTAGAACAACCCCCCGAAAACATGACCATTAAATGTCTTACACCCTGTACAAGATGTTCGTGCGCCCGATCTTGTCATACGCCGTTCCAATATGGTATCCGGTAGCACCATACTGGGTGGAAAAAATTAGATCATTTGAGAGGAAAATCTTACGAGCTGCCACCGCCCTCCTCCAGCCCCGATTTCGTAGTGACAGCTCTTATAGAAGCGTCGCGAACACAACAATTTACAACAAAGCGAAATGCACGCGTTTTAATACATTCATAATAAAGCTGACAAGAATTCACATATTAAAAGCAATATGCAGCAGGGCAGATAACTCTCTGATAAATGAATTGATCTTACAATTAGTAGCGAGTAGAAAACGTTACGCTTAAGTCTCTCTCTGTCCGGAGCGAGTGCAAATTTGGGCGAATTCCTTGCAGGCCTGAATGAAGTGAAGGCGCTATTCAAGCTGCAACGAGGTAAGCCGATAAAGTTCCTTATATGCCAATGGCAATTATTCTCCAGCTAGTGCTTAAGTAAACGTAAGACTGAAACATAGAAAATTCTATAATTATTAAGAATATATATAGATGAGTTATATATGTATGTATATGCAAGGATAGTTATATGCGCATGTGTGTATATATACATATATAAAACAAAACAAAATTTAAAAAAAACACCTACACGGACATGTGCTTTCAAGCAGGCAACAGCTTCGCCAAGCCAAAGGGTTTTTTTTTTTTTTTTTTTTACATGAGGAAATCTTCCAAAGACACCCCCTGCCCTGAGGGAAGGACAGTGGGTAGTGCCGTATTCCTACCGGCTAAAACCTCATGGTGACCTCTCGTTAAAGCTTTATAGATGGGACCCAGGAACTGAACTGCGCATAATCTAACTGGGCCCCATCCTAGCCTGTTGCTCCCGGTGGAGGCGGTTTCCGACCCCAAGGTCTCCCCCCATCCTCCCCCGGGGCTTCCCCCAAGAACTTGAAACCGTCATGCCGTCACGACATGACGGTTCCCCCTCCCCACCATGGTTGCCGAGGCGTAAATACCGAGTAGGGCCCTCACCACTACTCGGCTGTGTTGCCACTCGAGGGATTTTTTTTGACGCATGCGCACTACTAAGCCCCACCGACGTATATACTTTGCTCGAATATGGGGTATCGTTAGACCCTCGCGGCAATTGCAATATGGTAGAAATTACAGGAAGTGGACATTTTTAAAATAAATATCATATTTACATGGAAATGAATGAGCATGTATTATTTTATTATTCCGTACGTCTGCAGCCGATTTATTACATGAATACCAACATTTGTTGCGAGAGTAAGGAAAACTGGCAGAAAACCTTACTAATATTCAAACGTGAACACCAAATATAATAATGTATTTACAGTATTTATATGCTGTTGATATATATTAAGAAACTCCTTCGGTGAAGCGGCCCCAGGAGGTTGCTACAACAAAGAAATATATGGTAAATTAATCACAAAACAAAACATATAATAAATATTTCATATTTCGAAAAGGATCATGCATGCACATACTGGATTACAAAAAATAAAAAGAGAAATCTGATAGTTAATATAACTGATAGTTATATTAATTATTTTGCTGATTGTTGCGGGAGACATATAAGTTCTGTTTTCCATGCAATTGTAAATGATTGGAATCTACTGTAAAAGAACGGCAGTCAATGTTGTTGGCTTGGAAAGCACATCGGATTTTACATATTGCGTCTAAAGTGGCTGCATCAATCTTATTTCTCTTTTTACTCTTTACATCTGCAACAATAGAAAATAACCTTTCTGCTTCGGCATTAGAATGTGGAAGGGATAAAGCTGCTTGGACTAAAATTTATAAATTTGGAAAAAGCGGATCATCATTTAAATTTTTTTTTTCAAAAATAGTCTTCCACATATCGTCAATTTCTAACTTGTGTAAAATAGATTTTTCATCGTCATCAAAGACGATAGGGAGCATTCTCCATTCATAAGCTAATGCTGCGATATCAGATATTTGGAAATGTTTTGCTGCGTCTCTCAAATCTGGAAAGGCAAGTCTTCTTTCCTCGCGCAAAGCTACATCTGCATCTAAAAATTTCAATTCGCGAAAAATGACATCTTTATATGGTAATCTTTTTACCATTTCTTCAAAAGCGGTTGTATAAAATGATAAACAGATAGATTTAATATTTACATTGAATTCTGCAGGTTGCGTTTGCAAAAAAATTTCGCAATCGGGGCCGACATACACTGAATGCAATGGTAACAAATTTTGGTGCTGAATAGTGTCTCTTGTAATGTTTTTTATCGCATGAGGTAGCAAAAAATTGCTTCCCATCTGTTTTATTAATCGCTCGCTGGTATCTGCTATTTTATGGATTGGGATTTTCCTACCTTGGAACAAGGCATTGAATTCTGTTAAGGCCGTAGCCTAAAGGTCTATTTACACACATCAGTGACGTGACCGTGACGTGACAGATCAGTGTCAGTGCTATCCGTGACACTGCAGTGATGCCTATTCCCACACATCAGTGCCTTGTCAGTACGACTTGTGGCATGATCAGTTCTACGTTCGTGTTTCATACATAGTGTTAACATAGTGTAACATGTAAAATGTCGAAGTTTACAGAATCTGATTTATTGATGATTGCTGTTGTTTTGGATGAAGAAGAGGAGCAACAAGGGAAAAAGCGGAAGTGGGTTCATCAAGCCTGGAAGAAGAGAAGAACAGAAGGGGAATTTGCCACTCTTCAATAAGTTCAAAAATGTAAGTTTTTCGTCGTTCATCGTTAACTTTAAAAGTAATAAAATATTTAATATAGAAACTTCACAACGAAACGAGACAGTGTCACGACCGTGAAAACAGGAAAATATCGTCGAGGACTAACCTGAATTTCACTGTACGGTCACGGCGGGAGCACTGACGGCACTGATACGGACCGGCGCCGGGCCAGTATGAACAACACCACGCTAGTCCCTTAAAAGAATATCTTCCGGCAGGCTGGTAGGAGTACGTGCCTGTCACGTCACGGTCACGTCACTGATGTGTGTAAATAGACCTTTAATGTATCGGCTTTATTATACGGACGAGCAGGCAACTATTTTTGAGAATTTAATTAGTTTTAATGGACGCAGAGGTGCTGGCATTGTGCCTCTGCGGACCTAATTCCACAAAGATCCTCGCCTCTGAGTTTGATTGTTTCCATATTTTCCATGTAGGCTCAATAGTTATTGCCATATAATAAACCAGTGAGGCATTGGCAAGACGGCCCTATTCCATTGTCACCCTGGCCCCTTGGCTAGCGGGCCGTCGGGTCCGCACACCCCGCTAGCTCCGAACCCTCCCTTCAGGTACGTCTTGAAGGTTAAGGGTGAGGAATTTTTGACTCGGAACTTCCAGCGTTGCCGATGCCCTCACACCCCCTTGAACGAAGACGTCACTGCGTTCCCCCAAAAGTCAAACTCTTCTGATTGGTTCTTGGAAAAGAGTGAGGGAACGCAGTGATGTTTCTTAATTTATAAAAGGGCATGCACTCGCCCTTCTACAGACACTTCAAAGACATTTCCTTTGACACTTACATCGCTTTACACAATCGTACACACATTCAAAAACACCTCGAGTCACATCAACTGTAAACAGTTTGTTAAGTTTGAATAAAAATACAGTCCACTACGAAGTCTAATCTACATAAAACCAAAGGGCGATTTCGACCAAAAAAAACCACGCCTAAATAAATTCGTTAAACAAATTTAACGAATACTTTAAAAAAAATATGAAAGCTTTAGTTTCGGGATCGTTTAAAAAACTTGAAATTGATTTTGCCGAATTGTTGTTATTTTCTAAAGTTTCCAGGTAGAAGTAATGTTTCAAAACTTCCCAGTTATCGAGAAGTCTTGTAACACACTTATGTAAGACGAGCCATCTTGTACCTGATAATTTTAAAACTTTTCGCGACTCTACTTTAAAGAATTCCTGAAATTCCCGCAGGATGGCTGATCGTTTTGCACTACCATGAAAGTATGTCGCGACTAAATGTAATAATTTCTCGCAAGAATCCGGCAATTTGGAACAAGCTTTACTAGCAATTAAAGCTGAGGAATGGCATATACAATTTAATACAACGAGGGCCGGTACCTCTTTCTTTAATCTACTCGAAAAGGAATCTTTAATGCCTGTCATTACAGACGCATTATCACAAGCCATTCCTACAATGTTTGATAATGGTATGCTTTTAGATTCTAAACAATTCTTGAAATCAGTATACAACTTGTCTGCGGAGCAATCTCTAGCATCTAAGGTGATTAATTCTAACAATTGTGTGACGCATTTCTTATTTTCCGATGAAATGTATTGAACTAAAATACAAAGCAACTTATCGTTAGCGATAATCGTGCTTTCATCAATTAATATAGAAAACTTTTGAATTTTTAATTCTGCAATAAGCTTATCGCTTTCGCGTTTGCCTATTACATTTTTTATCAAATGTGTGCATTTTGTTCTCGACAATTTTAGATCGTTAACCACATGCGGATTCGAACAGATTTCCTTTAATAAAGGGACCATGTGATCAATAGTTCGGATAGCTATGTTATGTTCCGCGTAAAAAGCAGCTAACTTTATTTCCGCAATTTTTACTTTATTCACATGGTCCAAACCAAAATTACAATCAGTTTTTGTTAATGAAACAGATGGTGCGATATCACAGCTTTTCCTTGTATTTTTTATATGAAATTTAGTACGCGAATGTCTAATTAATTCCGTTTTTCCGGACACTAAGACTTTATTGCAAGCCGTGCAGAAAGCTGTTTTTCTATTGTCGTCAAATGTCAACCAGTCTTTAAATACGTTAAGCCTTAACCATGATACTTGGAATACTTTCCCTTTCTTGCTGCTCTTCTTATTCGCCGATCCACTCGAACCAGGCTGCTGGTAATCCATCTTCTGTTTTTTACAATGTATCCCACTAATATTTCACTGTGAACTCTGGAAGGCAAGTGTCGTGGAAGAATTTTCTTTCGAAGACTTTCGACCTCCGATGAGCCGGCCATCCCCGCTTGCTGAATTTTCGCAGGCGGGTTTTCCAGCAGATCAGCTCTGTCAGCAGCATGACGAATTAACGAAAACGTTCATTCACAACGAAGGCTGCCTAATTCTTTAAGGACCGGAGTTTCGGCCGCCTTGGCGAGTGACGGTCGACAAATGCTGGTAAATCATAAAAAATGTGGCGACCAGACTTGGGCCTCAAAGAACAGCAAACTTTCGCTTTGCCTCGCCTGCGCTTTTCTTTCCGTATGATGGAACAATATTATATAACATAACGCAATTCACATCCACTTTAACCCATTACCCGCCACAATTCAAAAATATAAAAAAAAAATTAATTAACTGTATAATGATATTTATATCAACGTTTTTATTTAAATGTAAAAATTGTATTTGAAAATAGAATTTAAAGAGAATTAGAAATTAGAATTGTATTTGAAATAGAAAGTTTTATTTGGAATTAAAAATTAAAGCCCGTCCCATTTTTGGGACATCGGCGGAATGTACTGAAGGTAGTACACTGAAAAAACAAAATTGAAATTATATATTCGTTTTATTCATAATCAAAAATGTTTATGAAGTATGGAAATATTCAAAACATTTGTCGTCCAACGGAACACCACACCTTACGCATATTCTTGTTGATTTTTTTCCACAAGCTACACATCTTTGCTGTGTATATACTGGTTTTATTAGATGCTCTATTATATGAGTATGATCTTATTATTTTAACGACTGTATTGTATTTAGGAGTTTTATCATGTGCAATGCAGTTATTGCGTGACCTGATTTTCAATTGCATCTATCGCAAAAATAATTTGGTAGGCGCCTTCCGCCCTTGACCTTTCTGTTTGAACATACAGAACAATCTTTACTTTTTACGTCTTCACAATGCCACAATATATGCAGTTTTCCATTGAGTCTTGTTCCACCAATTTTCGGACAAACATAAAATGTGTCATAGGCGTCCTGTTCTCTCTTCTAGCTGACACCTTATATAAGATGTAACTATTGATTGTACAAATCTCTAATCCTCAGAAAAAAAATTTTCGCCACCATTTGCAAGATTTTCTCAGAAAACAATATGAACTTGCTAATTAGTCAGCCTTATCGACACCTCCCATATTCATATTGTAATTTATAATAACATTTGGTTTGGTGTTGTTGACGGTGCCACCTTGTTTCACCCTTCTTTCTATAATTGTCGTGCCTGAGGTATTATAGCTTCTTACAAGGGAACTACCCGAGGTGTCCGCCTCCGATTTTAATGAAACCTTGCAGATTTGTTAAGCACGTGAAAATAATCGATACCTATTTTTTTATATCGGCTAAGTCACACGTTTAGGGGGTGAAACCACCCTTCAAAGTTTCGAGGTTTTTTCTTCTTTCGTTTATAACTTCAAAACAGTTAATGATAGAAAAAATCGTCAAATAAAATTTTAAATTCCATAGGCGTTTAGTACACAAAAAGGCAAATATTTCGTACATTTATCGTAAATCTCTATCATTAACCGTTTTAAAGTTATAAGCGAAAGAAGAAAAAATGTCGAAACTTTGAAGGGTGGTTTTACCCCCTAAACGTATTTAATTAAATTATTTAGAGAGTTCGTACCCACCCATGCGGTAGTAACTAGAAAGGATTCAGGGAATATTGCTTTCCTCACATTTAAAGATAGCAAAACGGCCAATAAGGCGGTAGAATGGGCGAACGAGGCCAAGCCTATTTTACACAAACGCGTTTTAAGAGTTTTAAAAGCAGACAGTTGGCACGATAGGAAACTTAAGCAGGACAAAAATACATTCGCAGGCGACAATAGACTAGAGATTAAGACATTACAAAAAGGAAAGGAAAATCGGCAACACTTCGGCCTACCTCATCTAGCACTAATCCTAATTGCAAGCTTTTTAAGCTTTAAAGAACTAGCTAAATTAGAAAGGGTCAGCAGGGCCTGGAGACTAGCCGTATGGGATCATATGGCTGGGATCCAGGTACTGGACCACAATAACTGGAGATGGCCGGAGGGCTGGGGAAGTCCGGTCATAACGAGTGAAGCCTTGTACTGGGCTCTTAGTTGCCACTCGAGGGATTTTTTTTGACGCATGCGCACTACTAAGCCTCACCGACGTATATACTTTGCTCGAATATGGGGTATCGTTAGACCCCCGCGGCAATTGCAATGTGGTAGAAATTACAGGAAGTGGAAATTTTTAAAATAAATATCATATTTACATGGAAATATGCAAAACATTTGTCGTCCAACGGAACACCACACCTTAGTGTAGGTCGTATACGCCCCACACGACACGGAACGTGGTAACGTTTCCCAGTGGGAAGGGCCCCTTTTGGGTACCTAATGTTGCATATAGATACGTCCGTAAAAACAGCCGCCATTGGACTGTGACGTCACTGTGCGCATGCGCACTAAGGCTCTCACGAGGGAAAAAATCCCTCGAGTGGCAACTATGACTGGGCTGCCACAAGATGTGGGGAGGGCGTGAGGAGTATTCTACTAGGTTGTCAGGATGCTTACGCAATGATCTCGTCGCAGTCAGTCGCGGTCGCGGTAAAAGCATGTAAGAATCTTAGTGTTAAAAAGAGATAACTCGCCGAATCTCGAATTCAACGTTTCCCGCTTGATTTGTTCAACTGTTTTGGGATTGCGTGCGAGGACGGAGGCGTTCAGTTGTTCGAAGCGTAGAAAGTGAACGTGGTCGATATAGTACGAAGCGATATTGTATTAAAGTCTTTTCTCCTTTTTGTTACTTAAATAAAACCTGTTCAAATAGCAAATGTGCAGTTTTCTGTTTTCTGTTTTCTGCGCGGCGCGACCCTATCTAACAGGTTATGGGCCCAGGCGTCAATAGTATAGAAAAAGTTAATTAACAAAGTAAGTGTAAACGCCACGTGCCAAAGTGAGGTTAGGGTCCGGTGCGCCACGTGCAAAAAGCAGATCAAGATGAACGTTGGAAAGATAGAACAAATTCACAAGCTGAGCAGCACAAATTACGAAACATGGAAAGTGCAAATGAGGTCAGTCCTTAGATATAATGATTTATGGAAGTACGCGAATAAAGAAATTGTAAAGCCAGAATTGAATCCTACTGAATGGATTTCTAAGGATGAAAAAGCGTTGGATTTGATAATGCTAAGTGTACAACCGGATCAACTAAATTATATAAAACGATCTGAAACGTCTGCAGAGGCGTGGGATGCGCTCAAAGAAATATATCAGTCCAAAAGTCCAATGCGACAGTGTGTGCTTTTCAAAAAATTGTTTCGCTTACAAAAACCTCCTGAACAGAATATATCGCAATATATAAATGATTTTATGAAGATTGCAGAGCAACTAGAGGAGTGCGATCTAAAGCTGCCAGACAATTTGTTACCGATATGGTTATTGAATTCGTTGCCGAATGAATATGAGACCTTTACTATAGCTATTGAATCTAGGGAGAGAATGCCTTCCCTGGAAGAACTGAAAACTAAGCTGATAGAAGAAGAGTCAAGGAGAATACAGAATAGTGGCAGATCCGAGACCAATGTAGAAGGAGCATTGTACTCAAACAAAAGAGTAAGTTATAAAAGAGAAAGTTCAGACCACGGTGTACAGAGAGAACAAGGTAAGAAGTTTGAATTCAAATGCTATACGTGTGGAAAGAAAGGGCACATTGCCAGAAATTGTAGATCAAAATTTAAACAAGGAGATAGAAAGCATTTCAGCGCAGAGGCGATGACAGCGACTGCCTTAAATGTATTAACTCAGAACCCTCGTGAGTGGTGTTTGGACAGTGGAGCGACGTCACACATTTGTTACGATGAGAAGAAGTTTAGCAGTTTGAATCAGACAGAGAAAACGAAAATCTACACAGCAGCAGACAGCGCAGTCGATTCGCAAGGTCAGGGTGAAGTAAAAATAAAGATCAAAACATTTCAAGGGGAACCAAACGACATTAAATTAGGAAATACGATGTTAGTTCCAAAGTTTAAAAGTAATTTGCTATCTGTATCAAGTATTACGGATCATGGGTTCAAAGTAATTTTTAGTAAGGATCATGCTGTAATAAGACGTCGAGATGGTTCTGTCGCAATGAATGCAGTCAGACGAGATAATTTGTATTTTGTGAAGGAAACCGACAGAAAATTTGCTGGGCTGTCAAAGGTGCATCAGAATAATCTGCTGAAATGGCACCACAGATTAGGCCATTTGAACTTCGATGATTTGAAGAAGATGAAGGATATAGTAAACGGTCTGGATAAACACATGGAGGGCCTAAATGCTGAGTGCGTAGTATGCTATAAATGCAAAATTCATCAACTGCCTTATAGATCCTCCACCACACGGGAGAAGGAGACACTTGGATTGATACATAGTGACATATGCGGACCTATGCAAACTGCATCCTTAGGGGGAGCGAAGTATTTCGCAACGTTCATCGACGATAAAAGTAGATATGTCGAAGTAGTTATGCTAAAGCACAGGTCCGAGATATTCCAAGCGTTTAGAGATTACAAAACTAAAGTCGAACTAGCTACTGGTCAACGGATAAAGAAGCTACGCACTGATAACGCAAAGGAATACGTTTCAAAAGAATTCTCAGATTACTTGAAGAAGGAAGGTATATCCCGTCAACTGTCCGTGGAATATACCGCTCAACAGAACGGCGTAGCGGAGAGAGCTAATAGAACTCTCGTAGAGATGGCCAGATGCATGCTGCTCCAAGCAAAGGTACCATTCGCTTTATGGGCAGAGGCTGTGAACACTGCAGCCTACATCAGGAACCGTTGCCCAACGAAAGCTGTGAACGGAACTACACCGTATGAATTGTGGACTGGTAAGAGGCCGTATGTCGGCTACATGAGAACCTTCGGAAGCAAAGTCATCGCGCTTGATAAAAGGAATCAAAGCAACAAATTCGCGCCGAAAGGAAGAGAGTATATCCTAGTAGGGTACTCAGACGTATCCAAAGCATACAGGTTGTGGAAAAAGGGTACCAGAACTTTTGAAAAACACCGAGACGTCAGATTCATAGAGAATGACGTTGTAAATACGAATGTACAGTCTGAAGAACCTCAAGAAAAAATGTATGAGATGCCTATCAACACGTCCAAAGAAGATACCGAAATTTCACAGGAGACAACGGAAAGGGTTGAGACATCACTGCGTGATGCAGAAGGACGATCGGATGGTAATAAAGGCGCTGAGACAGAAGATGACGACAGCGAACTGGACGAAGAAGAATTCGTAACACCGCAACTGACGAAGATAGGGCCAGGACGACCGACATTAATAAGGACTGGCAAGCCCGGACGACCTAAAAGGTTATTTCACCAACAGAACGTCAATGTTACAGTTTCGGACCAAAAGCGTTGTACACCAATAAATGTAAAAGAGGCTATGAATTGTCCCGAGAGGAAGTTGTGACTGACCGCTATGAAGGAAGAATATGATTCTCTCATACAAAACAACACTTGGGATCTGGTAAGTAGGCCTAAACATAAAACGGTACTGTCAAATAAATGGGTGTTTAAGGTGAAAGAAAAACAGGACGGGTCAATCGAGAAATATAAAGCGAGACTGGTTGCCCGAGGTGACCAGCAAAAAGAAGGCACGGACTATCGGGAAGTATTCTCCCCGGTCGCAAGGTACGAAAGCATAAGGACTTTTCTCGCCTGCTGCGTACAAAAGCAAATGTACGTCCACCAGATGGATGTGGTGGCCGCGTACGTCCAAGGAGATCTACGCGACGAGTTGTACATGAAGCAGCCAGAAATGTTCATCGATCCCCATCACGAAGATAAAGTCTGTAAGTTAAATAGGCCACTATACGGGCTAAAACAGGCTGGAAGAAACTGGTATGAAAAATTAGACAGTTATTTAACATCCATTAAGTTCGAAAAGACGCCGGCAAATCCGTGCGAATACATAGATTCAAATGTAAACAGTGACGTCATAATTGTAATTTACGTAGATGATTTATTAATCGGATCGAGACACCTTCGTAAGATAGAAAAAGTAAAAGATTTGCTAAAGGCTAAATTCAAAATGAAAGATTTAGGGACCGTAAAAGATATTTTAGGTATACATATAGATCGAGAAGGTGAGACTGGCAGTATGAGACTGTCCCAGAAACATTATGTAGAAGAGATATTAGATAGATTTAATATGCGAGATTGTAAACCCGTATCTACCCCCTTGGAAACGAACGAAAATTTCATAGAACAGTTAGAAGTCCAATCAGAAGCAGATGAATTAGAGATGCGCGGAAAACCGTATCGCGAATTAGTTGGAAGCATAATATACTTGGCAAACGCCACGCGTCCCGACATAGCTTTCGCCGCGAGCGCGTTAAGTAAGTTTTGCGAAAAGCCAGGAGTAAGTCACTGGAAGAAGGCGAAACGTGTACTCCGATATTTATCCGGAACTAAGAATTACGGGATAACGTACAAAAAGAGTGAAAACGAATTACAAGCGTACACAGACGCAGATTGGGCTGGGGATATTGAAGACAGACGATCGCGTTCTGGATACGTAGTACTACTCGCGAACGGGCCGATCAGCTGGAGCACTAAAAAGCAAAAATGCGTAGCGCTTTCTACTATGGAAGCTGAATATATTTCATTGTCCGAAGTTGTAAAAGAAATTATATATTTAAGAAGATTGTTAAAGCATGTAAAACATGAAGATTTAGTTAGTAAACCGACAAATATATTTTGCGACAATCAAAGTGCAATTGCATTGTGCAAAGACAGCGTATATCATCCAAAGAGTAAACACGTAGATATAAGATACCATTTCACTCGTGAAGCTTTAGAAAATAAGGAAATTAACGTAACATATATGAGTACGCATGAAATGACTGCAGATATCTTGACCAAAGCGTTACCAAAGGTTAGTCACGTAAAATGCGTAGAGAAGTTGAGTCTGCAATAATGATTGTTGAATTTTTTCGATTTGGAGTTAAGGGGGAGTGTTAAAAAGAGATAACTCGCCGAATCTCGAATTCAACGTTTCCCGCTTGATTTGTTCAACTGTTTTGGGATTGCGTGCGAGGACGGAGGCGTTCAGTTGTTCGAAGCGTAGAAAGTGAACGTGGTCGATATAGTACGAAGCGATATTGTATTAAAGTCTTTTCTCCTTTTTGTTACTTAAATAAAACCTGTTCAAATAGCAAATGTGCAGTTTTCTGTTTTCTGTTTTCTGCGCGGCGCGACCCTATCTAACACTTAGAATTTTGGATATTTCAGGTATAGATATTAGACCATCGGTCCTGCGCGAAATTGCAGACAACCAGGCTAATCTAACAAGATTCGGCCTGGGCCCATGCGCAGGACCGAGGGCCCCGGACTTAAGCATGATAATTAACAGTAACAAAAAGCTGGAGGCAATTCAGCTCCGGGGCGGCCGACTTAACGGGTACAGCTTGACGCAGACTGGACTTAATTTAACATCACTTAGCATAGACGAGACAGACATTATACCGACGAACGTAGCTAAAGCAATAGAAAACTCCACTAGACTGGAGACTGTGACGATAAATAGACCGAAAAAATTCAACGCAACAATCATAGACGCATTAGCCTCCAATAGAAATATAGCCTCCTCTATGAAGGGACTATACCTATCCTTATGCGTGATCGGACCGAGCGGCGAGGAAATGGAGGAGGGGGACGAAGAAGTGCCGATCGAGATGGCGGACTTCTTCGAACTTCCTATGGGACCCATCCCAAAGGAAGTCAGTCTCCCCGCCAATCTTTCCAAGCTGATCGAGCTGAAGATTGTATTTTGCGGATGGGTAGGAGTACCCTTCGTAGAGGAAATAGGTAGACATTTGACAGGACTTAGAAAACTTGACCTGACGGGCTGTACTAATATAAGAGGACAATTTGCCCTAGATCCGCTACAGGGATTGTCGGAGCTGGAATGCCTCCAGGCAAACCTCCTCTATCCGGATGTAGGGGCGGGTTTTATTCGGTTCCTTCCAAAATTAAAATCAATAGAATGCCCCGACTGCGAGGGAGTTAGCGACGAAGACATCAGCGGCGCAATTAGATTTTGCACGGAAATGGAGTATCTGGATGTGGAAGGATGTAGAAACATAGGTAGGCCAGTAGTAGACTGCCTCCAAAGATTTATCAGAGGGAACCCCTTTGGTCACCCATTAGAGATTAGATTAGGAGGGACAGCAGCCATAAGACATAGAAGAGATAGAAACATGTTCCACCCAGTGGCGTAGCTACCTAGGGGCTAGGCGGGGCAGTGCCCCGGGGCCCTCGAATCCTTACCAGAAATCTCGATCGAACTGAACTTTTGGAAATTTCTCCCATTTTCAAAATAAATATGACAGGTTGCAACCCCACTTTAATCATGACAACTCAGTTGAGAGAAATTCAAAAGTTATGCCTAGGGAATTCCCCTAAATTCTTTCCGTAGGTTGGCAATGTTGTCAATTTGACCGATAGTGATATGTGCGTTTTATTATTCATCGATGTGCGTTTTATTGTGAATTCGAGATAAGATATTTTTTTCGAGAACGGTTAAAAAATTAATGCTGTATCTGTTCGGTTCCATTTAACTATTAATTACCGTTCCCGTAAGGGGTCGAGCGCAGGAGTTAAATTATTTCGTGGAATCTGTCTACTAAAAACAAACAATGCATGTCCAGGAAACCTTAGAATTCAAGGCTGACAGGGTCACAGGTCCTGTTAGTTTTCATTACTTTTACTCTATGCTCGCTTTAATCTTTCTTTACAATTTTTCGTTACAATAGCTCAAAATCACTTCCCTGGCATGCAGCTGTTCGGTCCCGCGTAAATAATAGGTTTAAGGTACGAGTGGCTTAGCTATTTGTGAGGAAATCTAAATTAACATCAACATGTGTTCTCCAGGTCTTTAACCATCGAGGGAAGTGAAGGTCTTAAGATTAAGTTTGCACTCTCACTTCTCTCTTCCTCAATAGAAATAGCCGTATCATAAACCTTCGCCTGCGCTCACAAGTCATGCTACCGTCTTCCACTCGCGCACAAACCCTCCAACAAGGGTTGACCTGACCCGTGCCACCCGGGGCCCGGACCGCCGCCCCCTCCACCGATCCAAGGAAACGCCGAGCGATCCCGCCAAATCTTCGGGCGCCTTCGGAATTTACTAGGAAATTATTAATTTTACACAGACACCACACCACTTCCGTTGGCGCATAAATCGTATTTTTGAGGGCGTTCCCGGTCGGTGGAGGGGATGGTTACTCGCAATGGACTCCTTCATTTTTCGGAAGAGTTCAGTATCAAACCAAACTTCGAAGCAAAACAACCTTAATTTCAATCTCCAATTCAGATTCATCAATCACTATTTTTGATTAGTTCCAAGTGTTATTTTGTTATCGTTATTTGTATTTTTCTTGTTTTACGCATCTTCTTGTTCTTTCGTTATTGTTCAAATAAACAGTTAAAAAATCAGTCTCGGCTTATTAAGTTAAACCGCGACGTGCCGGGAATATTATCAGATTCACGGTACAGTATCAGGAGTAAGTAAGCTAATGTCAATAAACTTTTTTGTACTGGTCAATATAGTGGTTCAATTTTATTTGATTTTACCACTCATATTGATGTCCGTTAAGTCAATAAATCGTGTAAATCTATAGATTTCGGCTACAGCTCATTGTATAACGCGAAATATCGTGAAAAAATGCAAGTCACCTGCAGTAGGTACATTAATTCAGGTCCGCGGGCAGGAGATCGTTCATGGTCTCCACCGTTAAATGTGGTAACACTAACGGTGATCATTTTTTTTCCGGGGATTCCCCAACGACACTTGTAGCGTATCATTGTGTTTCTCTTTCCTTTTATTTTACTTTTAACGTCGTCAGTGAACAGTGAGTACCTACCTACTCGAGCACAATCTAATATTGTATTGTTTAAATAAATTAGAAAACTAAAATTATGGATAAAAAGAAGAAACCCAGTGGTGCATTTAAACGCAAACAACGCCAAGAAAGAGAAGATAGTAAACAAAAATTGCCCAAAATTGACAAGTTTTTTAGTCAGCCTTCTGCAAGTACATCTGGCCAAAATATTTCTATTGATAGTGACTCAAATAATGTGGTAACTGCAGTGTTGGTTGAGAAGCCTACTGAAGAAGATTCGACAATTATTGCAGTTGGAGATACCTCCGCCGCCGATCATGTGAACGTGGATGATGTTTGCATGACACACATAAGAGCGGAGGGTTTGGAGGAACCACAGACCTCTACATTTTTCGAAAATGTGTACGACAAATCTTCTTATGACTTGGAAAACTTCACGAACAAAATATTAAGTGATAACAAAAAACGTCAAATTCTTGATATGGGGCCTTTACAGCCTTCAGGACCTTTTCCAACAGACATCAACCAGATACAACAATAGGTGTTTTTCAAAATCGTACTACGTTTCGTGTTCTAAATATGGGCCAGTTAATCGTTTTTGGTTGTGTTATTCCAAAATACTAGACGCTGCCTATTGTCAACCCTGCTGGTTATTTGCTTCACAAAGGAATAATGTTTGGTGTACGGGAATTCGAGATTGGAAGCATTTATCAGAAAGAATTAAACAACACAGTTGTTCGAGTGGCCATTCGGAAGCATGTGCTGTGTATGAATTTTGGAAAAAAAACGATACTAATACTATCGACAAGGAACTTGAAAATGAAATTCGCAAAGAAGCATCATTTTGGAAAATGGTTCTTCAAAGGTTATTCGATATCATACTTATCCTAGCAAAGAGTTCTTTGGCTTTGAGAGGACATCAAGAAGACTTAAGTCAGGAAGGATACCACGGAAATTTTCTGTCCTTTGTAGAGCTTGTCGCCCGATATGATCACATTTTGCGGCAAGTTTTTGATATGCCCAAAGGATCTACAAGATATCTGAGTGCAACAATTCAAAATGAAATGATTGAGAGCTTGGGGACCAAACACGAAACCCATCTACTAGAACAAATTAGAGCATCACCGTTTTTTGCCATCATAATGGATACGACACAGGACATATCGAAGGTAGATCAGCTAAGCATTGTTGTGAGGTATGCAGTAATAACCAGATCGGAAAATGGACAGCCAATTGATATAGAAGTAAAAGAAGTGTTTCTAGGCTTTTATGCAGCCATCAAACATGGCGCAGTAGATTTAGTCAACCAAGTGACAACATTATTTATCGACAAAAATATTGATTTAAAAAAATGTGTGGGGCAAGGCTATGATGGATCCAGTGTGATGAGTGCTGTGTATAATGGTGTACAAAAACATATTAAGGATATCCAGCCTAACGCAGAGTACGTACATTGTGCCACTCATAATTTAAATTTGGTGATAAATGATGCCGTTAGCAGTTGTGTGGAAATACAGATTTTTTTCGCAACGTTGCAAGATTTGTATAACTTTTTCGGAAACAGCATCAAACGTTGGGATCTACTGTCAAAATTCACTGGCGAATCGGACACCACCCTAAAAAAACTAAATCCGACTAGATGGTCCAGTAGGGTCAATACGATATCTGCAATAAAACTTCGTTATTTTGATATTATCAAAGCATTATCAGAAATAGTTCTAAAGAGTCCTAATAAAGATGAGCGTAGTGAAGCAGAGAGTATTAAAACAAAAATGCTAAATTTCGAGTTCGTGTTGCTTTGCGAATTCATGCACAGTGTATTGAACGACATCAATTATGCATCCAAAACTTTACAAAAATGCGACATCAATTTGGGCGAGGCGAGTAAAGTTTTAGCAGAGACCAAAGCAAAGTTGCAAATTTATAAAAATGATTTCGAATTATTCCAGTGCAAAGCCAGTGAAACTGCAAGAAAATATGGTATTGATACCCATTTTCAAGAAAAAAGGCAAAGAAAAGTTAAAAAACATTTTGATGAATTAGCTGCTGATCACCGATTTCTAGACCGAGAAAAAATATTTAAAATTGAGATTTTCAATAATGTACTAGACACAGTAATATCTCAATTAGATACACGTTTTATTGGTATGAGTGCAGTCTGTCATATATTCGATTTTCTAACACCACCATTTTTACTACATGTTGATGAAGTAACTTTATTACAAAAGTGTGACGAATTCCAAAGAAAATATTCAGATATAATAGGCCCTAGTTTTTCACTTCAATTTATTAATATTTACCACCTAGTTTTACCTCAACTAACTGAAGCATGGACTGTTCACTAATTATGTAAGGAAATAATGAGCAAATATGGAGTGCTAGAATGCGACCTAACGGAAGTATTTACAGCAATGTTATTATTCTTTACAATTCCTGTCACTTCTGCAGCAGCTGAAAGGTCATTTAGCAAATTAAAAATAATAAAAAATTATTTAAGAAATAATATGGGCCAAACTCGACTCCGACATTTATCGCTAATAGCAATTGAAAACAAAACCGCATCAAGCCTGGATTTAAACGAAGTCATTGATACTTTTGCGAAAACTAAAGCTAGGAAAAAATTGTAAATATAATTGTTATTTAGTCAGTTGGCAGGCCCGACCTTTACATAATAAACCCTTGAATCTTCTCTATTTCGTTTTATTAGCCAAACCTACACCAAGTATTAATTGTAATTTATGTTGTTACTGTTTAATATTTTTATTACCTGCCCTGCAGTGCACAAAAAAGAGCTTAAGGACGTTGTCGTGGTACAATATCGTCAATAGTTTTTGGATCATGTGCGTGGTAAGAGTATAGGAGCGAGTAGCGATATGAACGATCACCTTTCTTTCAATACTGTACCCATGACAACGTACTCATACAAATCTCATATATATGTATACACAAACACTATGAAACATTTTCACGTCTCGCAATTTGACAACGTCGCTTATGCCACACAGTTGGACATACTGGGCTTGTTTACTGGATACAGCGCTTCAGTGTATACAGACTCAATGTATGTACAGTACAGCGTTGCCAAGTTGTTTCTGTTTGATTTGCCCGCGTGTGCTTTTTTCCACAATTTTTAATGTTTGCATTATTATAACTCAATAACGGGAAGGTCAATATATTTGTTGTTTTTTTGTCTAATTCAGAACAAAAACATTTATGAATTGTTAGTTTTTTGAAAGTTTCTGACTGTTAGTTTTTTTATTAGAATTAATAAAGTGGTAGAACCACTACATAGCGCATATACTCTCCATGCTAATGACCCGAACTTTAATTAAGTTTATCTCGAATTAGAGGAGGTCAATCGATTTAAAATTTTAAGGATAATTGTATTATAATGTCCTCAATGAGTATTCTAAAATTTAGAATTTTCTGACACTATGCCCATTGCACGACAACTACCTTAAGTAGCTTAGCATTTTTAAAGTATTTGTATATTTTATATTTTTATTTGATAAAACCTAATCAGTTTACATAGCAGTGGGGCCCCATTTTTTAATTTGCCCCAGGGCCCTTGGATACCTAGCTACGCCACTGCTCGGGAAGCCGAAGATTAACGTCGAAAGGACAAGGACATATTATATCTCGATATCTCTCCAGACACGCATCACGAGAAGCTTTGGTATAAAATCCAGAATACTGGAACTCATTAACAAAATCCAATAAATCATCATAAGGAAAGCTGTCGTGTGTGGAAAGCAAGAAACTCGCAGGACAAGATTGTTAATGATGAAGGCAAAAAACTATTAGATATAATTGAAGAGCTAGGGTTAATTGTATTGAATGGGAGGGTAAAGGGTGACGAAGATGGAAAGATAACCTATATTGGAAATAACAATGCATGTGACGGCACTGTAATTGATCTAGTAATGATGATTGATCGTGATAATATAGAGTCTGTAAAATTTTTAAATGTCGTAAATAGAATTGAGTCGGACCACCTTCCACTCACCGTTTCCTTCAAGACCATTCCAAATCAGGATAAGAGTGGGATGGATGATAATGAGTGTGATAAAGATCCAGTCTAAAAAATCGTCTGGGATAACAACAAAAGGTGTCAATACATCGAAGCTGTGAAAGAGATGCCCAAAAACCCTTAAAAACCCTTACCCCGGCCAAAAATCTCTCACTAATTCATTATTACTAAAGCATTATTACTCGCATTACTAAAGCGTTACATCAACGCATTACCATTACACTTATACTCTGTCTCGCCACTACGGATCTACGTATATTCTAAATAAGAATAAAATCAAATAGTTCTTAAAAGCCCATTTCTCGAGTTTGGTGTCTCCGGAAACCGCGAAACTACGATTTCGCATTACATCTGTACTACGGGATGTCATCGAAGGCGACCAAAACCGCTGTTCGAAAGAAATCGTGGAAAGGCTGGAGAGATCTTTTTACGTGGATAATTGCACGACGAGCGTAAGATCGCTAAGGGAACTGGATCACTTTATTTCCGCGAGTAAAGACATTCTGACGACGGGAGGTTTTGAACTGAGAGGGTGGGAGTACACTCATGATGGCACGGATAAAGATACGACTTTGGTTCTTGGAACTTTGTTCAATAAAGCACGCGACACCATCTCGATTAATCCCAAGATCTTGGACTTTAAAGAAAAGTGTGAGTGCATTACTAAACGGTCTATTCTTTCGATGGCTCACAAAATATTCGATCCGATCGGTTTCACCTCCCCAGTAACTTTGCTGCCGAAATTATTATTAAAGAGATTACATCAACTTAAAATTCAGTGGGATGATCCCGTGGACGAGAACATACAGAGGGAATTTAAACGATGGTGTAAACAATTACATTATTTAGAAAGAATAGAGATTCCAAGAAAATTGGGCGCGGGAGATTTTTCAAACCATACCTTTTGCGACGTGAGCAAATTGGCTTACGCAACGGTTACTCTGCATCAATAGTTAGCATTTTTTCTTTACAATAATTCAGAGTTTCCCTGGCATGCAGATGTTCGGAACCGTGCAAACAATAGGCTTAGGGTACGAGCGGCAAGGCTATTTGTGAGGATTGCAATAATATTCAAATCAACATGCGCCTGCCAGACCTTTAGCAAAGAGAGGAGTGCAAACGTTAATTTTAACCTTCGCCTTGTCACTTCTCTCTTCCTCAATAGGAATAGCCGTATCATAAACCTTCGCCTGCGCCGACGAGCCACCCTCTTTCGCCGCCCACGGGCCTCAGCCCCTCTCCCGAAGACCCTCCGGCCCCTAAGGGGGCGGGCGACAAAGTGGGAGTGGGCGACCAAGAAGGGGACTCGACTAAAATCCCGCCCAAAATTATTACGCGGTAAAATCAATTTTCTTGATCCCCTAGCCCAGTGGTCGGCAAAGTGCGGCTCCAGAGCCGCATGTGGCTCTTTGGCTCCTTAAGTGCGGCTCTGGCACAAATATCCACGGAAGGCGCAATAATATTTTCATTTAAAAAAAAACTTGGTAAGAAAAAAATTACATCTTATTTTGATAAATTAAAATTCTACTATAAATCGAGAACATGTATAATTTTTTGTTTAAGTTAAAAGATAGATAGGTAATTAAAATTTTATATTGTTGTAAAAATACGTAACGAACATCGAGTTTAACATCGAGTTTAAGGAGATGCAAGCACATTGTTCGCATTAATAAATATTTATTAAGTATGAAATTTAGTTTTGTTTAGTGTACTACTTATTTAGTGTAATAAAAGTTTACTAAACAAGCAGATTTGGCTCCCAATTTTTTTTAAAATTGTTGTAATGTTCATATTTGGCTCTTTGGCTAATAAGTTTGCCGACCACTGCCCTAGCCGAAAGTATGAACTTCCTGGCCGCTTTTCCCTCCGGGAACAACGGCTTTTGCAATCAGCTCGAGTTAATGCATGCTCTGATTGGCTACAAGAATTTTGTGGCTCGCAGTCACAGCGCCAACGTTGTGTCAAGAATTATCGTATTTGCTCGGAATATAAGCAACCTGAAATGCTTTACTGATAAATTACGTACAGTTGTACATGTATTCATGGCAATTGGAGAAAAATTGACAAATGGGGTTAGGCCACTTTTAAAATAAACGGCTCATTTATGTTGTGAATGTTTTTTCATTTAAACTGTTAAAAATGGACGATTCTTCATTTGAAGATTCGATTGATGAAGAGGAGGTATTGCAAAATTTTGATGATGAAGCAAAAGTAAGTGTTCAGAGTGAAACATTACCAAAGAAGTCTTCCGATCGGTACCTGCTTGTCTACAATACATATAAGAAGTGACGTGAAGAAAATAAAATGTCATTATCGAAATCAGAAGAAAACAATTTAATTGTTTATTTTGATGTGTTAAAAATGACATTAAAACCGTCTACTTTGTGGAGCATATGGAGTATGCTACGTAAAACTCTAAGTGCAAATGATAATATTAATATTACTAATTTTATTAACTTAAAAAGTGTAATAAAAACTAATGCTAAAGGCTACAAACCTAAGAAAGCTTATGTTTTAAGATGCAAACAAATTGTGCAATTCATGAACGATGCGTCAGATTATAATTATTTAGCGATGAAGGTTATAATTATTTACATATTCACTTCCCCAATAATAAAATATTAGTTATGCTTTGTTTTATTGCATTTTTTATAAATATTTGCAGATTATACTTGTATTTGGAATTTGTGGTTGCATGCGCTGTGATGAAATTACCAACGTAAAGGTTGAAGATGTGGAAGATTTAGGAAAAAAATATCTTGTGTCGATCATTTCTAATAAAAATGAATACTCAGGACAATTTCTTATTGGGGAACTGTTCTATGAAAAAATCAAAAAATATATTTCATTGAGGCCACCTGATAAGTTAACTGACAGATTTTTTATTAGATATAACGAAGGTCAATGTCATCGTCAGCCTATCGGAAGACATAACATTGGTGAAGTACCAGAAAAGATTGCGTCTTATCTAAATTTACCAAATGCAAAAAGATACACTGGCCATTGTTTTCGGAGAACGTCCGCAACACTACTTTCTGATTCAGGAGCAAATATGCAAATGGTCAAGCAACTTGGAAGATGGCGTTCGGACATAATAGCACAGGGATACATAGAAAATTCGATGCATAATAGACAGATGATATATGATGGAGTTATTCAAAAAACCAAAGTATCAACTACTCCTTCAAAATCCCTAACTAATACACAGGTGGATATCGAGAATAATAATGATGAATCTTATTGCAATATATACTGGTCAGATTTCTGTGAAGATTTTGACGTCAACCCGACTACAAGTGAAAGAAAAGAAAAAACACTTTTTCATTATCAAAATATACTCATATGCCACTTCATTAATCGCAAGGTTTTTTTTCAGGTGAGATTAAGAATAGTGATTTTGTCACAGCTGATAAAGATCCATTACTTTTACCAGTTACTAATAAAAATGAACCATTTACCAATTCCAATACAATCATTAAGCAGTTCCATCATAAACCTGGAATAAAATTAAAGTTTGAAAATCAACCAACTACTCAATCATCTACAGGAAAAAAAAGAAGAATTAATGAAAATTTGGATAGTCAAAATAACGCTAAGAAAAATTCAAGATTAATAGAAGATAATTTCAAATTTGATAATTGCTCTTTCACTAATTGTGAATTTAAAGTCATTTCATGTACTTGTAATAAAGAAAATACTCCGTGAAATAAGTTGAAAGACAAAGATATACGTGGAAAAGTTATTTTATATAAATATTAATGCGATAAGTATTATTATTGTTTAAGCTACGTATGATAGATTAATAAAGTTTTACATTCAAACAATTTCGGTTTTTCTATTTTTTTTTCTTTTTTACATCTATTATATACGATTTTAACGCCCGCCCCGACCAGCAAAAACCTCGGCTTCGCCTCGGTTTTGCAAAAGTCGGCGGGCGATTCTCACCAATCAGTTAATCGAGAGTAGCAGAAGCCGGGCACACTGCACTACGCTTCGCAAGGATGCCGAAAGGGCGCGCTGATGCCGGCCACAAAAATTAAAAATGACAGCTGTTAGCGTTCTTTGAACCATTAAAATTGATCATTTAACGTACTTTCGGCTGGAGATAAAGAAAAATAGTATACGATACACGGCCAGGAAATCCAACTTTCTGGCCTTGGGTCGTAATATACTATTTCTCAAATTTTCCGCGTGACTTCCGATGGCGCTCAAGGCGAATTCCTTGAGCTCCGCGCCATCGAAAGGAGGGACGATCGATACAGGATCTTCTCTCAAAAAATCAGTTGTCTTCAATTCCTCAATGGAGGAACAACTCAGCCTCGACTGAAGTTTATAGTAACAGTCTCACATCATCCTCAACGGAGGAACATTTGAATCTATCAACCATCTCGACGAAGAGAAAGTTTATCTTAAGTGTTGTTATTTTCATGTTAGTTCATTGTTAAGTTTAAATAAACATAATTCAAGTTCATTCGAGCTAATCAGTTGACCACGGGAGGCCCACAAAAACCAGGTTACGTTACATTAATTTGTACCGTAGTCAACACGTCGCCGCATCGAGAAATCGAATAAGACGTGCACTCAACACTACCTTTTACTGGTCTGACTCGACCACAGTCTTGGCTTTGCTGAATCGAGATGTGCAATGGGGGATTTTCGTATGGAACGGGTACGTGGAAATATATACCGGGAGAATTGAACCCAGCCGACCTTCCGTCTCGTGGATGTCAGGCAAAACAGCTGTTTGACTTGCGGTGGTGGGAGGGGCCCGACTGGCTTCGTATGGATCATAATAACTGGCCGACTTCTTCGGGTAAAATTGATGAAAATGAGGTAAATGTCGAGTTGCGAAAATCGGTCCAAACATCATTATTAAGCGCAAAGCATAAGATAGATTTTGAGATAGTAGATAAGTTTTCCTCTTATAATAAGATGATTAGGTTTTTCTCTATTATGCTGCGATTTAAAAACTACAAACTAAAAGGAGAAAAACCTGCTTGTACGCGAATCACATATCAGGAAATTTGTCAAGCAGAGCGGAAACATCTGAAGTATTTACAGGAACAAATGTTCGCTCAAGAAAATGATCCGAAATTAGCTACGATGCAAACTTTTGTACACACAGATGGCTTAATACGATTAAAGACCAAAATTTTGAAACGGGAAGACAAGTTTTCCTTTTTATGTCTGATAATATTAGATAAGCACAAAACAGTCGAGTTATTAATTTGGGAAACTCACGAAAATATGTGTCACGCAGGAGTACAAACCGTAATGTGTCAGTTAAGAGAGAAGTTTTGGATCCTGTCAATGAGAAAAATTGTCCGCTCTGTTATTTCTAGATGCGTTATTTGTAAAAGACACAGTAGTAAGAATCTGAAAGCGGATTCGCCCCCTTTGCCTGTCCATCGCGTAAAGGATGCGGCGACTTTTGAGATAACCGTCGTGGATTTCGCGGGGCCAGTATTTATACGCGGACAGCAAAGGGCGTGTATATGCTTATTTACTTGCGCCGTATATCTAGCAGTACATATAGAACTCGTAACATCACTGTCGACGAAGACATTTTTAGACAGCCTGCGTCGTTTTATCGCGCGTAAGGGTAGGCCGACTATTATTTATTCCGACAATGGCACCAATTTCGTGGGTGCAGACAATGCATTCAAACGGCTGAATTGGGATGTAATATCGAGTTGTAGTTCGGCAAAACGAATGGACTGGCGATTCAATCCACCCACGGCGGCGTGTTGGGGAGGATGGTGGGAGAGACTGATCGGTTTGCTCAAAGGTATTTTACGTAAGGTCCTAAGAAGAGCGTGCCTCACTTACGAGGAAATGAACACAGTTTTGTGCGATTGTGAAGTGACGCTCAATTCACAACCCTTAACATACATGTGGTTGACGGCTTCTCCAAATTCACGTGGCTGTACCCTACGAAAACGACGAACGCAAAAGAAGTATTGATGAGACTGAAAGACAAGCAGAAGATTTTCGGCAATCCAGTACGAATTATTAGCGACCGAGGGCCGGCTTTCACTTCTGAGGACTTCCGACAGTACTGTGAATCCGAAAGAATTCAGCACATTCTTATAACGACAGGAGTGCCGAGGGGAAACGGGCAAGCCGAAAGAGTTATTAGGATCCTTATACCGGTGTTAACAAAATTATCATTAGAAAATCCGACTCAGTGGTACCGTCACGTTCATAAAGTACAGCGTTGTTTAAATAGCACCTATCAACGAAGTATTGGAAGAACGCCGTTCGAAGTGTTGTTCGGAGTAAAAATGAAACAACGAGAAAACATTGGCATCATCGCATTGTTAGAGGAAGAAGCGGTTAAAATCTTCGATGAAGATCGAGAGAAGATTCGAGTTCTTGCAAAAGAAGGATTGTTGAAGATTCCGGAAGAAAATCGACGGCAACATGATAAACATTGTAAGAAGGCCGCCCAGTATCGAGAGGGTGATCTTGTGTTTATAAAACAAACGCAGCTTGGTCCTACCCTGAAAATTAAAGCGAAATACCTAGGACCATACAGGGTGACAAAAGTCAAAAGGAATCATCGGTACGAGGTAAGCCTGATAGGAGACGGAGAAGGGCCGCGAATCACCAGTACTGCAGCAGATTTCATGAAGCCATATCAGCTCGAAGAATATTCGTTATCTTCGGGGACCGAAGATTCGCAAGATGGCCGAATGTAGGAAGGCGACAATGTGTGTGTACGTGGTATGAGAGAGACAATGAAAGAGAAAGAGAGAGAGAGAGAGAGAGAGAGAGAGAGACTGGATGAATGAGAGAGAGAACGACATACGAACTGGAATAAAAGAAGCGTGCATGAGGAGGAGTGGGGATGAGGCAGGAGGCAGTGTGGAGAGTGCGAGCGAGCGGACGACATCTTTTGTATCTGACCAATCTTTTCTACCCATTAAAAATAGTTCTGGTTACATAACGTTGTAGCATAGCGATAATGAAATTAGAAAGAGAAACGCGAAGCTTCGCGTAATTCCGACACCCGACGATGAACCGCCGAGCGGAGCGGGAACGCGAGACGCGAGGCAGAGTCCGCGAGAGCCAGCTTGACAACGCGACTGTTGATTTTCACGACCAAGGGTAGCAACGATCGGGTATAAAATAGGGCTCGCGACACGACAGAATTCTTCTTCTGCTCCGAGAGAGAGGACGAGGTAAGACTATCGGCCGCTCTCGGATAGCAGTTAGGGCCTCTCCTTTTTTTTTTTTTTTTTTTTTATATTGTCTGAGTCGGGGCGCCTGTTGCACTAGGAGTGTGGGAGATAAAGATCTTCCACACGTAGTACCAGCGACTCGGAGGGAAGCGCCTGTGAGCGAGAGCCCACTTATCATCCAATGGAAGTGTATCTGGAGTAACCAATAGATGTGAGGGCACTATATTTGGTGAAAAAGAGTGGTGGCACAGGAAAGTTTCAAAAACCTGTGGGTAGAAAATGGAATACAGGATTAAAGGCTGCCAGCGATGGAGTAAGCCGAGAATGCTTGATAACGAGTTATGGTGAAATAAAGTTAGTATAGGTGAGAAAATAGGGTTTTGGACGCGCATGCGTCGTCCCTAAAGGTTAGGGCGAGCAGCAGCCAGCAGGGCTTATCTGGTAAGCGGGAATGAAATTTTGGCGACGTAAGGAAGGCTTCCCGGAGTGAAACTTCCCGTGACCCGGACCAGGGGATTTTCGTGGTTAGATACACTAAATTCACAGAGCATTTTGGTTATGAATTGATCCAGCAGGGGGACACGAGCAAGTTGGTGCACGTCCCAGGTGGAAGTACGCGAGTGCTTGTTCAGGATAATTTTTAAAATTTTAGATTGAACTGATTGGGTTTTTTTCCGATCTGAGCGGGATAGTAGATTCCACCAGAGAATGGATCCATAAGTGAGGATGGGTCTGAGACACATTATGTACGTCAGAGTTCTGAGTTTTAACGGTAAGTAAGATTTTGGCCCTATGAAATTTATTAAGGCGAAAGCAGCTGAGAGGGTCTTTGACATACGATCCGAGGCTGCGTAAACCCATCGTAACCGGTGGTCAAGGATAATGCCCAGGTATTTGACCTGCGTCGCCCAGTCAATAATTTGATTGTTAACGGAAATTTTGTTGTTGTCAAGGAAGTTGCCAAGGTTAAGTTTAGAGAAGAAGATGGCCTCGGTTTTGGAAGAATTAACTTGAAGTTTCCATGAGTAGAAGAATTTGAGGATAGAATCCAGATAGGCTTGGATTCGAGCTATTAATTTGGCACGACCTTTTTTGGTTGATGACGAATATATGCACGTGTCATCGGCGTATAATGCGATATCGCAAGATATTTGGTGCGGTATGTCATTGATGTAAAGTAAAAATAGGGTCGGTCCGAGGACCGATCCTTGAGGTACGCCTGTGAGAGCGTGATATACTACCGACTTATGAGAATTGAAGAGGACGTAACAGGTACGTTCTTCAAGGTAGGATTTTAAAAGTCGGGTGATCGAGTGCGGAATACCCAGGCGATTTAATTTGTATAGAAGGGCTTGATGCCAAACCGTATCAAAGGCCTTGGATAGGTCAAGCAATATCATTGCAGTCTCACGCTTGATGTTGAAGCAATGAGTGATATGTTGGGTGATTCTGGCCACCTGATGTATGGTGGAGTGCCTAGCTCGAAAGCCGAATTGTTGATTGATTATTAGCCTCTTGCTACTAATGAAATCTTCAAGGTTGTTGAGGATTATCCTCTCGAAGATTTTACCCACAATAGGAAGTAGAGCTATCGGACGGTAGCTAGTGGGGTCAGTGGCCGTCTTCCCCGGTTTCAGTATCGGGATAACCTTGGCGATCTTCCAAGGAGTTGGGAAGTGAGAAAACTGGAAGGAGAATTTGAAGAAATAATAGAGTTGGCAAATTGTTCTGCGGGAAGCATGTTTTAGCATTGGCACCGAGATATTGTCGGAGCCAGGGGCTTTCTTGGATTTCAGTTTAAGAATGATGCCATGAATTTCTTTAGGGGAAAAAGGTATGGAATTTTCAGAATCTGCTGGGGGATCCCAGTCGAAACTGTCTGAAAAGGCGTTAACATTGTGGGTTTGGTCAGAAGGGAGTCCCAAGGCCTCGTTGTGGACAAGGGAAAAGGATTTGGCCAAGGCATCAGCTTGTTCGAATGCGGAGTAAACTTTGACTCCGTTGACCTCAAGGAATGAGGAGGGGGGAGCACGGTTGGAGTGAGAAAAGGCGCGGTATGTAGACCAGAAGGTCGGGTCTGGCCTGGTAAATTGTCTCAACATTGTTGTCCATGCAGACTGTCTTAGCAGGGATATCCTGCGTTTGATGGATCCTGAATATTCTTTAATCAAAGAAGAGAAATAAGTCAAGGAAGTTTTTTTGATAATTTTTGCGTGCCCTCCTTCTCATTCTAATTAGTGCGACGAGAATATCATCATTTGCGATGGCGTCCATCCTAACTGAACGTGCGGTTCTGGGGTAGGAAACCCTTGACCTGTTGATACAGTCGTGTGGGAATTCATTAAGGTTTCTTATTTCATCATCAAGATGTTTGGTTGTTGAAAACTTGCTAGTAATTGACCACTGTCCAGACAGATCTCGATACCTGGCCCAGTCAGTGATGGAATTATAATATTCAGGGATGTGAATACCAGAGGAGGAGGCAGCCCTGATTGCGACCGGGCGGTGGGATGTCCCGAACAGGTCCAGACTGGAGCATGCAAAATTTGATGGCATGTCAGTAATGAAGAAGTCAATCACCGACGGAGAGCATCTGGGTTGAAAGTGAGTTGGCGACGCAGGTGCAACAATTCTAAAGTTTGATCGGAGCATAAAGTTGTACAACACAGTACCTGCTCTGTTGGCAACCGGATTGTGCCACAAGCGGTGTTTGGCGTTCCAGTCGCCACCGATTAAGAAGGGCGAACCGCAGTGGAGGACTGAGTCGATTTCACCTCTGTTTAGGATTTTCCCGGGAGGAATGTATATCACGCCAATGAAGATTTTTGGAAGAAAAAGCTGAATCACCAACAGTTCAAGATCCACCTGGGTCCGAGTCACTGAGAAGTTTAGTGAATTTTTGATGATAATGGCCACTCCACCTCCATGAGTCACCCTGTCCCTGCGTACGACAGTGTAACCCGGAATGGTGAAGGAAGTTGTGGGATTAAACCAAGTTTCTGTGACAAGAAGGATGTCGCAAGCGTTGGCATGGAGTTGGGTGATGACCTCGTTACGCTTGGAAGTTAGAGATCCAGCGTTCCATAACATAATATTCGGTAGCGGAGCCATTTAATTAAGTTGAGAGATGACGTTCCAGTATGCATGGAATTTTTCGACATTTGAGTTACAGGATTTAAGGCTAGAGATGAGAGAATTAACAGTGTTTAAAATAAGGTTCATGTCACAAAGCGAGTTTAACTCTTTGAAAGCGTTGGAGAGTTCATTGAATTTGTTAATGTTTGGATCTAGGTCCGGTGGACTAGCCTGAGAGGAGCAGGGGTGATGGCCGGCAGTGGAACGCAAAACGTCGGCAAAGGAACGAGCGGGTGTAGTTGGATGGAGTTTCGTTGGATAGCAGTTAGGGCCTCTCCAGGGGGGTGAAACTCTTATGTACGACCTTGGACAGCCAGTTTTAGTTGCGGGTTCAACTCTAGATGGCGCCACGTACAAGAACTAACACACGTACAGCTTTCAAATTCATAAGAAACCTACACAGTCTCTTTTCAAACAATACGTGAGACGTCATGGGCGCGCGACTTGTTGCATCGAAGAGCATAGACAAGCGTAGTATAAAAACATGTGTTTGCCAATGTTGCTAAAAAGAGAAAGTTTCGGAAAAAATTGAGGAATGGAAAAGCAGGAAAAGTCGGTGCAATTTGTAGACCCAAATATATCTTATGGGTTCGATGCGCCCAGTAACTCCGCCATAAACGACCCCAAGCCCGTTTGAGAAAGGAGGAGGGTTATGTATGCAATAGTAATATTAGTTTTAAAATAAGTAGCTTTACGTAAACGTGTAAAAATCAGTATGTATGTACGTCTTTTAAATAAATTTCTAAAGATAAATTGAATATTTATATTTTCCTTTAAAATAGCAGGTATACTGAACTTAGCGTCATTATTGTGAAAGCGAGAAATTAAAAATTTTGTGGACTATAAAATTAAAAATTCAGCGAACTTCACAATAATGAAGCAAAGTTCAGTATACCTCTGTAAATACTATTATCTTTAAATCAGTAAGCAATAATACTCTATATACGATATATATATATATAGCAGAGTGTGCTATATATATATCTATTAGTTGCGGGTTCCAGGATAGATGGCAGCACATCGGCGGTCTTGTGGGGCTTCGCCGCACCCTCTGGCGGCAGTTCTGCCAGGCTTGCAGCGCACGCCATGTTTGAGGAGAGTTGAGCTCGACGCTCTTGAGAGTCAGCAGTTAGCTCGTGGCCTTCAAAGCAGAACCTCCGAGCGGCAATAGTGTTGGAGTGCATATTGTCTATTATTTCCCTGTGTCCCAATAATTGTGGTAGGCTTGATCCTACATTGGTGACCCCGACGTGATTTCGGAAAGTACGATAATCGTCAGGACACGGGAGTCTGGTGCCAGGCCACATTCCTCTCTCGTCGAGAAGACACGTGGCGTCGTTGGGCGCCCGGTGTAAACGAACGTCGTTGGCGTTTTGGTTCGGCACTTTTGGCCCAAGGCTGCGTCCTGCAGCAGTCGAGCCAGCCGAGGCACCTGAGGTTTCTGCGTGCATCCCGCCCCAGGTCGGTGCACGTGGGGTTAGGAGACCGGGCCTTCCAGAAGGATCGACGCAGTTTCGGCCGCCATCTTGCTGCCTTCGAGAAGGATCGACGCAGTTCCGGCTGCCATATTGCTGCCATCGAGAAGGATCGACGCGGCTCCCACCGCCTCTTCCCTGCCTTCGAGAAGGACCAACGCGGCTCTCGCCGCCCGTCCCACGGAGAGGATTGCTGTGCGTGAAGCCAACGTCACCGGCGCCTTGAACCTACGCAGTCGCCACTGCTGTTTCCGGTGGTATTTCACGTTGTGCTACGCCGTATATCATGTCAATGCCGGAAGATACCGCGGCTCGAGCCGAGGTCGGGCCACGTAGACAATTATCGCGTCCCGAAAATCCCTCCGTTTTTCCGGGCCGATCCAGAACTGTGGTTTGCCCAAGTCGAGACCACGTTCCGCTCTGCGCGCATTACGTCCGAGGACACCAAAGCCGATGCGGTCCTCGCGGTGTTGGACTATGACGTCGTCGCGTTAATAAGAGACCTGCTCATTGCAGATCCGCGACCAACGGACATTTTTAGCCAGGTAAAGAGGCGCGTTATCGCGGCGTTCGGCGAGTCGCAGGAAGCCAGGCTGCGCAGATTCTTAAAGGGGCAAGTTCTCACTGAGGGGAAACCGTCCCTAATATTGAGTAGACTCCGCAACCTCGCGGGGGACACATGCGACGACACGGTGATATCCAGTGTATTCCTCGAACACCTGTCGCCAACGCATCGCGCAATTATCGCGGCATCCGGTGTCAGTGATCTGGACAAGCTCGCCGCGGTAGCCGACCGGATTTCGGACTCGTCCCAGCTGTCGACCCAAGGCGTGACCGCTGTCGCGCGCGATAGCACATCGTCGTCGACCCTGCGAGCCCCGGGCTCATCTTCATTGGAGGAGGAGGTCAGGAGGCTTGTTGCTCAGATGACAGCTCTAAGCGCGAAAGTCGATCTTCTCCAACGGAGAGGTGCTCGCCCGAATTCGCGGGCAGGAAGCCGCGCCTCATCAGCAAGCCGCAACCGCGGCAGGAGCCCTACGCCGACGTCAAAATTGTGTTGGGCGCATAGGAGATACCCGGACAGTCTCAGATCGTGTCGACCCAGCTGTCCGAAGTATGATTCCTGGAGGCCGGGAAACTAGGACAGCCTTCCGTTACTGAGACGGGTACTGAAGGCTCATTAGCAACACACCGTCTCCATGTTCGCGACCGCATTTCGGGTCAATCGTTCCTGATTGACACTGGCGCCGAGGTCTCCCTAGTACCGGCACATCCGGAGATTCGCGGCAAGCCAACCGGCCTTAAGTTGATAGCGGCCAACGAGACCGTTATTGACACGTTTGGCGAATCGTATCGATCGTTAGATCTAGGCCTACGGCGCACTATAGCATGGAATTTCCGTATTGCGGCAGTACCATATGCAATCATCGGTGCAGACCTACTAAAGCACTACGGGTTCATTGTAGACTTAAGACGAAACCGGTTAGTAGACGCGGGCACCAACGTGTATGCGCTGGCAGTTCCCAAGCGCGTGTTGTGTCCATCGGTGGGCACTCTAATGCCCGGTTCGAAATTCACGAAAATTCTTGCTGAGTTCCCTGATCTCACAGGTGCACCTGAGGTAGCACCCGCGAAAACCGCTGATGTCTTTCATCACATCCTAACCACTGGTCCTCCGGTGTCGGAGAGGCCGCGACGCCTCGCTCCGGAGAAACTTAACGCGGCTAAAAAAGAGTTTAAGGCACTTGTCGAGGCTGGGATCTGTCGTCCTTCCTCGAGTCCTTGGGCCAGCCCCATTCACATGGTATTGAAAAAGGATGGTACTTGGCGTATCTGCGGGGATTATAGGGGTCTAAACAAACAGACGGTTCCGGATAAGTACCCCACTCCCCACATCCATGATTTCTCCACCAACTTGCATAGCAAGAAGGTCTTTTCGTCACTAGACTTGTACAAAGCGTACAACCAAATTCCGATGGCTCCCGAGGACGTCGAGAAGACGGCAGTGACCACGCCCTTCGGATTATATGAATTCTTGTTCATGACCTTTGGTCTCAAAAATGCTAGCCAATCTTTCCAGAGATATTTAAATCGGGCTCTGGGAGATCTAGACTTTGTTTTCACGTACATCGACGATATTCTAATTGCGTCGAATTCGGAGGAGGAGCACGCTGACCATCTGCGGACGGTCCTTCAGCGCCTCCAGGATTCCCACCTCCGCATTAATCCCGCTAAATGTACACTCGGTGTGAGAGAAATCGAGTTTCTTGGCTACGTGATCAACTCGAATGGTATTCAACCTTCGACGTCGAAGGTAGAGGCGGTATTACTTTTTCCAAAGCCTACGCGCGTGGTAGAGCTTCGTCGGTATTTGGGGATGCTGAACTTCTATCGGCGGAACATCCCGCAGGCGGCGCGTTTACAAGCCCCTCTAAACGAGTACCTCCGCGATTCTGTGAAGAACGACAAGCGAGAAATAGTCTGGTCGGAAGCGGCTGAGGAAGCGTTTGAAAAGACCAAGAAAGCTCTTTCTAACGCGACCTTACTAGTTCATCCGAAAATCGGGGCCAACCTGAGAATTGTTACGGACGCATCAGATTTCGCGATGGGCGCGGTATTAGAGCAGCAGGCTCGCTGTTCCAACTGGGAACCACTGGCCTTCTTCTCGAGAAAATTTTCCTCTGCGCAAATGAACTACAGTGCGTATGACCGCGAGCTCACCGCCGTTTACGAAGCTGTGAAACATTTTCGCCATTTTGTGGAAGGTCGGGAATTCGTTGTCCTAACGGACCACAAGCCCCTTATGTACGCGTTTATGCAACGCCCGGAAAAGGCTTCTCCTCGCCAGGCGCGCCAATTATCGTTGATCGCGCAGTTCACCACTGCGATCCGCTACCTTTCGGGTACGGAGAATGTAGTAGCCGACACTCTGTCGAGAGTCGAGGCGCTTCACCTTCCCCTCGAATTTAACCTGAAAGAGATTGCGGAACAGCAAGCGGCGGACGACCAGTTGAAGATCGTTTGCGGATCGCCGGATTTCCCACTAAAACTTAAGAAATTGTCGTATGGACCGGACCATACAGCAGTCTTTTGCGAAATCTCCGGTGAGACGATTCGCCCGTACATTCCTGCCAACCTCAGGAAAACGATCTTCAACTTAGTCCATGATCCCGCGCATCCGGGCGCGAAAGTAACCGACCGCGTAATCCGGCAACGCTATGTGTGGCCGGACATGACTAGAGACATCGCCCATTGGTGCAAATATTGTGTTAAGTGCCAACAGACGAAGGTCTCACGCCACAACCAGCCCATGCCTGAGCACTTCACTGCTCCAGATGGTCGTTTTGACCAGGTCCACTTGGACATTATCGGCCCACTGCCGGTATCAGAGGGCTATAGATACTGCGTGACGCTTATAGATAGGTTCTCCCGTTGGGTCGAGGCCGTGCCTCTCAGGGAAATCTCCGCTCAGACCGTTGCGAGAGCATTCTTCGAGTCTTGGGTCTCTCGCTACGGGGCACCCAAGATCCTTACTACGGATCAGGGAGCTCAGTTTGAGTCGCGTCTATTTTCGGCGGTACTATCCTTCATTGGTTGTGACCGAATCAGAACCACCCCTTACCATCCCGCGTCTAACGGTATGGTCGAGAGGTGGCATCGGGTTTTGAAAGCTGCGATAATGTGCCATTCGGACATCGAATGGTCGCGCGCGTTACCGACCGTACTCTTGGGACTGCGAGCGCATGTGCGGACGGATGTCGACGCGTCACCCGCGGAATTTTTATTTGGGACCACGTTGCGACTGCCGGGCGAATTTTTTCTCCCGGAAAATTTATCGCCGGACCCTAATGTTTTCATCGAAGAGTTCAAAAAATTCATGCGGGAAGTAAGGCCCATTCCAGTAGTACACAACTGTCGGAATCGTGCATTCTTCTTCAAAGAGTTGCACCACTGCTCGCACGTCTTCCTACGGCGAGTAGTAAAAAAATCTCTAGAACCGCCATACTCTGGACCACACAAAGTGGCCAAGCGGACTTCTGATCGCGTGTACTCCATTAACGTCAATGGAGAGCTGCGCACGGTGTCGACTCACCTGCTGAAACCAGCATATCAACTGCTGGAAGAGCCTAGCGACGCAGTGCCCAGCACCCCCGGGCCGCAAAGCTCTGTCGAGCCCAAACGTCCTCCGCTGAGGATGTACGCGCGAAAGAAAGTCGCGTTTAATTTAAGCGCAAATGTACCAAAAAACAAATAAAAGTACGTTGTCTCTCGGGGGGGAGTCTGTGGGGCTTCGCCGCACCCTCTGGCGGCAGTTCTGCCAGGCTTGCAGCGCACGCCATGTTTGAGGAGAGTTGAGCTCGACGCTCTTGAGAGTGAGCAGTTAGCTCGTGGCCTTCAAAGCAGAACCTCCGAGCGGCAATAGTGTTGGAGTGCATATTGTCTATTATTTCCCTGTGTCCCAATAATTGTGGTAGGCTTGATCCTACAGTCTAAATTTTTAACATGGGAGTTTCCACCCCCTGGGCCTCTCTGGCAGGAGAGTACAGCGGATAGCTGGACGCCTGCTAGAGGGAAACGGGAGAGTACGGGAGTGTTCCTGGGTCCTCGTGCATAACGAGACAGTACAGAGCATCTCCTGGACGGCCGAGACGACTTAGACGAGATGGGAGAGTACGTGAGTGTTCCTGGGTCCTGGTGCATAACGAGAGAGTACAGAGCATCTCCTGGACGCCCGAGAATTAAATAGATTCGCGTATCATAGTCTTCACGCCTTTTGAATAAAGCTTAAGTCGCTTTGTCAAGTATTTGATTAACTTTGTCTATTTTGTCAAATCTTGCTCTACCGAATAAAATTATACAATCTCCTGTAGCCTTTTTCCCATCCGTAAAGAGGAATAAAACTCAAAAAAATATATCTACTGTCTCCAGATCCATTATCCTGAAACCTATACCAAACAATGGCTACAACTATTAAAAACAGTGCAATATATAAGCTAAGGTAAAGAAAGTTAATATTGCGGATCTTAACCTACAAAATACAAGCGTCGCCTCTCACACGCCAGAGAGCGAAGAATGCAAAATCAGTGATCTCATAGTTAACACTATGACGTCTGGCGACACCACAGTGGTGACCTTCACACAGTATCGCTCGGCGGCCGGCGACACCACAGTGGTGATCTTCGCAAAGTATCGCTCGACGGCCGGCAATACCACAGTGGTGACCTTTGCTTCGTATCATTTAACACTAGATTTACGGGCGTTAAATCGGTCACACTTAAATATATTAAATAAGAGCTTTGAAAAAAGAGGGATCAGCGGGGAAAGACGAAGATCGGTTAAGTAATTTGTATATTATAAGATACAAGTGAAATATTGACTGTACCACGTCTCTATGAATTTGGAAACCGTTTTTAAAAAAGTAGGAATCCGTCAATTTGACGGCTTCCGTAAATCTAGTGTTAAAAGAGAAATACTAAGTATGTACCGAAGAAAATGTAATTAAAAAAATATATATTTCAAAAAAATTTTACATTTATTTACATATGTACATTTTCATAAGAATAGGTGAGGCGGATTGAAAAATTGTGAGAACTACCGATGAGATTAGAAAAACTTGAATTTATCATCTCCCAATAACCTCAAAAACAGCCGGCGACAAGCGAAATAACAGAGTTAGTGGTGCCGGCGCCAAGCGAAGAATTGTTTAAAAACAGTGCGGCCGGCAAAGTGTTAAGACTAACAAAAGGAAATTACAGAACGTGCAAGCTATTGACTTGCAATCCAAGAAACAAAATGTAAATGTACCTACACCTGTCGCGGCGTAAAACACTCGCTCAAAAATTTTTGACTGGAGTGTCAAAAGTGTGAAACTTTCTGCATGACCTGTACCTAGGTACGGCCGTACAAACCGTACCTCGTGCAAGTCGCGGTACGGTACATGGCAGCTCGGACCTTGGTCATGCAGAATGTTTTCGCACTTTTTCGGGACTTTTCCATTCCCCTTCTCCAAGGGCGAACCACCCCTACAGATCAACAGACTAGAATAAAAGGGCCGTCTTGGACGGCTCTTCCTCGCTGTATTTTCATAACTCTCGTGCACAACGTTACGCTGTCGGTTGACCAATACGTGTCAACGGCTTATTTTCATATACATCTTATACATTTCATGAGTCGCGCAAGGCTCTTTTGTATATAATTAAGTGTAAATATAAAACTGTAAATATCTCCCAGAACTTCTTCATAAAATTAATCCATCTCGCGTACTATTCGCGAGTGGTGTCGCCAAGGAACCTTCTCCTTGAACCGCGCGACGTAACAACATCCAACAAATATAGTGTTCTTAGTGATAATGAAATCGACATGGATACAGATGACGAAGATCTAAACATCGCAAAGGATAAAGGTGGGATTCATCGCACTGATGATCCACCAAAAGTGGCAAAAACTAAATCAGTCAAGAACCCCCCGCCTTTGGTCATACATGGCGAAATAAACGAATATTATAAATTCCTAACTAAAATTAGAAATAAACTTAATGATAAATTTCATATAAAGTGCAACAAAGGCTATATATAATATAAGTAATATAAATAATATAATATGTAATATATATATAAATATATATATAGAGGTAACCCACGGGCGAAAGGGTAGCCGTCTATTGTTGGGTCGCGATGTTTGGTCACGATCGTTAATTCGCAACGCGCTTGGTCCGTAATTACTATTTTTTTTCAAATAATCGCAAACCACCTGCATAAATAAGCTGTTTTCATTGAATTTACTTCTATACGAAAAAAAAAAGAGCAGCGTGATCCTGTCGATCGGCATTTGTTGCAAATACATGAACGAAGCGCTATCGCGCTGCATGGCACAATCCGACACGGATTGTTATAAAACCCTGGCACTAAAACGGTTAAGATAACAAAAAGAGAACCATTTGTTACTGCTAAACAGCTCAAAGAAGATTTGAATTTGTCAATAGGGACCACACAAATAAAATCCCGTTTATACGAAGCCGGGTTGCATGGTCGAATATCTAGGAAGAAGCCACACATTTCCGAAACAAATGCTCGCAAACGTTTAAAGGCAAAAGAACATTTTAATAAACCGATTGCATTCTGGGATCCATAATTTGGAGTGATGAGTCAAAGTTTGAATTACATTCAAATAAACGATGGAAATATGTGTGGAGAAAACAAGGAGAAGCTGTTAAACAAAATGTTATCACCTCCACCGTGAAACACGGTGGAGGGTCTATAATGTTATGGGGCTGCTTTAACAATGAAACAGTAGGAAAATTAACAATTATTGATGGTATATTAACAGCAGCAAAATACATCGACATTCTAAAAGAACATTTGTTTCCATTAATTCAAAAAGGGTCTAGCAGGATAAGGGGGTCAAAAGTGCCATTGAAGCTATTTTATCCCATGATGCGTCATTCGATAGGTAACCATAAGAAACCATTGTACACAAATTTTTAATCCGACAGCTTGACCGGGAGGGTAATTATGGGGTAAATTCGAAAAACCACAGCTCGCAGACAGGATAACTGGCATGTTCTACAGGGAAATGTGAAAGACCACATTTCGGATAAAAAGGAACTTAATTCCGTAACGGTAAATGAACCAGGAATGTGGCATCACAGATTCTGCCACATAAACAATAAGAGTATAGCAGAGTTAGCACAGAGGGGTCATGTTCATGGATTGGATGACAAAATGACAAACCCTGATCAATGTTATGGATGCTGTCTGGAAAAGTCGACGAAAGCACTATGTAAAAGGCTTCATGAAAAGTCGTCTTCAAGAACTTTGGATTTACTCCACTTACAATTAGATGATTGCGGTCCGATGCCGGTAGCGTCAAATGGAGGTTCGATATATTTTTTAACTATAATAAACGATAATTCACGTACAATGGATGTATTGTTTTTGAAATCGAAGGATGAAGTAGTGAGCAAAGTAAAAGAGCATATAGTTAAAATCGAAACTCAAAAGGGACGCAAAATCAAACGTTTCCGATCGGATAACGGGTTAGAACAGGCAGCCAGGATAGTTAATCGCCAGAGCTGTCCTTCGAAGAGCTCCGCCTGCTTCACCCATTCATACAGCTGAGATGTCACTGATTCACAGACACTCTCTCGGTGTCATGGCCGGACCTATTGGCACGAGCGTGGTGGCGGATTGGGGCGACATTCGTATCTAACCGCTCGCCCTGGAAAGACATGCCACGCGCGTCGATCGCGGGAAACAAAACGACGCGCGTGGCATGTCCTTCCAGCGCGAGCGGTTAGATACGAATGTCGCCCCAATACGTCACCACGCACGTGTCAATAGGTCCGAACCTGGCAAGTGAAAGGCGAAGCAATCAGCGAGCTCTCGAACGCATGGGAAGGGGACGCAGGCAGAGCTCTTCGAAGCATAGTTGCCACTCGAGGGATTTTTTCCCTCGTGAGAGCCTTAGTGCGCATGCGCACAGTGACGTCACAGTCCAATGGCGGCTGTTTTTACGGACGTATCTATATGCAACATTAGGTACCCAAAAGGGGCCCTTCCCACTGGGAAACGTTACCACGTTCCGTGTCGTGTGGGGCGTATACGACCTACACTAAGGTGTGGTGTTCCGTTGGACGATAAATGTTTTGCATATTTCCATGTAAATATGATATTTATTTTAAAAATTTCCACTTCCTGTAATTTCTACCACATTGCAATTGCCGCGGGGGTCTAACGATACCCCATATTCGAGCAAAGTATATACGTCGGTGAGGCTTAGTAGTGCGCATGCGTCAAAAAAAATCCCTCGAGTGGCAACTATGCCTGTTCCGCGCTTCACTCTTCTTTCTACTGTGCCGCGATAAACTACGCATCGCGCGTTGAGAGTCATCTCTTTTGTTCAGTTGCTTTCGCAATTATTGTTCACGCGGTCCGCCTTCGCGACCCGTATTTTTATTCGTATATTCGCGATATTGTCCCTCGTTAAAACCCAAGTGTTTGTGTTTGTTGATTTGTGACGGAATAAAGCGAGTTTGGTGTAAGGGAGTTTTCTTTCCTCCACGTGCTTCCGAACGTGCATCGGATCGAATCGCCTCAGTCCCTGTCCTCGCGCGCCGCTTCCATTCGGGAGCGAACCAACGTTCCGTTCCGCGGCTGTTGTTCACTTCAGTCGCGAACAACTGTAAAGAAGAAATTATTATAGGCGGAGATTTCAACTCAAAAAATAAGGCATGGGGTAGCAAGAAAATTGATAAAAGAGGAGAATTACTATTAGAACTACTTAAGAAATATAACTTAAACCCGGCAGTGTCAAGAGGAGGTGACACGTTTTGTAGAAATGGAAGGAGATCGAAAATTGATTTTATGGCCTGTTCGAGAAATCTAATAGATAAGGTTAAGGATAGCAGAGTTTTGAATGCAGAAACGGCATCGGACCATTTTTATTTATTACATATTTTTAAGAACTTTAGATATAAGATAACAATTAGAGGAGGTTGGTATTTAGGCTCTTTCGATGAAAATAAAGGGTCTAGCAGGATAAGGGGGTCAAAAGTGCCCTTGAAGGTATTTTATTCCACGATGCGTCATTTGATAGGTAACCATAAGAAACCATTGTACACAAATTTTTAATCCGATAGCTTGACCGGGAGGGTAGTTATGGGGTAAATTCGAAAAACCGGTTTTTGCCCCATTTTCGGCACTTATTGATGTGCAAAAATGACGAAAAAATTCTGAAACATTCTAAACATGATTGCACACTTTAGGAATGATTTTCAGATTCTTCCGATGCAAGTGTCACGCGCGAAAAATCAAAAACCGAAAAAAAATCGGAAAAATATAGATTTTGCACTGAAATCTTCAAGGTACAATTTTTAAATAATTCCAGTAAGTACCTGATGTTACCATTATTATGCTCAATTTTTTTCATATTTTTTTGATATGGTGCAACACTGTCGGAAAAATCAAAAACCGATTTCTGGGACGCATTTCGTGCTGAAACGCGATCAGTATTTGTTATCATTGCATTATTTTAATTCAGTATGTTCATTTTATTACCTTCAATGTCTCTGAATACGAAAAGATACGTGTTAAGGAAGAGAATCAAGAAAATAAAGTAAATTGTTAATTGTATGCTCCTTATATGCTAGAACTTTGAACCTTCCTTCAAGAGATGAGATGGCGCAATGGGTAGAGTGTCTGCCTGTGGAACCGCTGGAAACTTTTTGCCGCGGTTTCGAATCCCCATGGGGGACTTAATTTTTTTTTCTGTAATTTTTTTTTTTTAAATTATTAAACACATAGCAATAATCAATAGTCGCTTTAAGGTGTTTCACAGATATTTTTATGTCTTCAAAAATTGTAAAACCAGCATGAAAATAATCATACGGTATGATTTTCCTAGTTATGCCATATTTTGCAATTATGAGTATTTTCAAACATTTTGTATGCTTAATAGATATTGGTTTATTATAATGCATGAAAATATATGTTAAATAATGAAGGGACATAATATTATATCTTGGAAAGTTATAACAAAGAAGAGGAAGGCAGAGTTTCTTCCTTTCTATAGATTATAACTTTTCATGATCCTTTTACATTTAACATACATTTTCAAATGTCTTCATAAATCGATGTTTATTCAATATACGAAATGTTTAAAAATACTAGTAATCGCAAATCGTGGCATTATTAAAAACAGTAGATATAATTATTTTTAAAAATATTTGTGAAACACCTTAAAGCGACTATTGATTATTGCTATGTGTTTAATAATTTAAAAAAAAAAATTACAGAAAAAAAAATTAAGTCCCCCATGGGGATTCGAACCCGCGACAAAAAGTTTCCAGCGGTTCCACAGGCAGACACTCTACCCACTGCGCCATCTCATCTCTTGAAGGAAGGTTCAAAGTTCTAGCATATAAGCAGCATACAATTAACAATTTACTTTATTTTCTTGATTCTCTTCCTTAACACGTATTTTTTCGCATTCAGAGACATTGAAGGTAATAAAATGAACATACTGAATTAAAATAATGCAATGATAGCAAATACTGATCGCGTTTCAGCCCGAAATGCGTCCCAGAAATCGGTTTTTGATTTTTCCGACAGTGTTGCACCATATCAAAAAAATATGAAAAAAATTGAGCATATTAATGGATACATCAGGTACTTACAGGAATTATTTAAAAATTGTGTCTCGAAGATTTCAGTGCAAAATCTATATTTTTCCAATTTTTTTTCGGTTTTTGATTTTTCGCGCGTGACACTTGCATCGGAAGAATCTGAAAATCATTCCTAAAGTGTGCAATCATGTTTAGAATGTTTCAGAATTTTTTCGTCATTTTTGCACATCAATAAGTGCCGAAAATGGGGCAAAAACCGGTTTTTCGAATTTACCCCATAACTACCCTCCCGGTCAAGGTATCGGATTAAAAATTTGTGTACAATGGTTTCTTATGGTTACCTATCGAATGACGCATCGTGGAATAAAATACCTTCAAGGGCACTTTTGACCCCCTTATCCTGCTAGACCCTTTAATGAGATATGTGAAAGCAAATTAAACGAATTATCTAGTAATAACATAGTTAGATTAGCACCTAGTATTAAGTATTTAGATAAATTAGATAATATTACGAAGGACATTTGTGATAAAGTTATGAAAAAAAGAAAAGGATATTATGGTAATAAGAAACCTGTTGTATGGTGGAACAAGGAAATAGGTGAAATAAGAAACGAGATGAACAAAAGAAGAAGAGTTTATCAAAGTATCAAAAAGAAAGGTAAAGACGCGAGTAGGGAAAAAGAGATGTACATAAGCAAAAGAAAAGAATTAAACATAAAAATAATAAAAGCTAAAGAGGAATCATACAACAACTGTATTAAAGAAATAGACAAAGACATATGGGGAAGACCATATAGAGATCTCATGAAGAAATTTAAAGGAAAAGAAGGAAAAATACATTTAACAGAAAAAAGAGTAAAAGAAAATATAAATAAACTTTTCCCTAGAGAAAATAACCTAGAAACTGAAAAAATGAAAAAAGCAAATAGAAATAGATTTTACGAAATAATAGAAGAAGTGACAGAGGAAGAACTGAAGATAGCGGCAAATAAACTTAAAAATAATAAAGCGCCGGGAATGGACGAGGTGTCAAACGAAATAATAAAGAAAATAGTAAATAAAAATCCAGAGAAAATAGCAAATCTATTAACAATGTGTTTTGAAAACGGGTTATTCCCAAAGCAGTGGAAGGTACAAAGGCTTATCTTATTACCAAAGCCTAAAAAAAGAGATGAAGATGAGCAGGAATACAGACCTCTGTGCCTAATAAACGGATGGGGTAAATTATTCGAACATGTGATTAAAAACAGACTAATAAGAAAGGAAGAAAATAAATTTACGAAAAATCAATTTGGTTTCTGTAAAAAAAGGACACGCTAGGTGCAATGTGTATTATTAAGGAAAAAACAGAAGTGGCAAAAATGAAGAATAAATATTGTATATTGGTAACTTTAGATGTAAGAAATGCGTTTAACACTATAAAATGGCCTGAAATTATAAGTAACTTAATAGATAGAAATAATGAATTGTATATAGTTGAAGTGATCAAAGAATATTTTAAAGATAGGAGGATTATTTATGAAATGACAGAGGGTGAAATTGTATATAACATGGAGAGAGGGGTTCCGCAAGGATCAATCCTGGGCCCCTATCTCTGGAATTGTATTTACGACGAAGTAGTAGGCAAAGAAACTGTCGAGGAATGTACGATCATCGGGTACGCGGATGATGTTGGTATGGTGTTCACGGGAACGAACCTGGAAAAAATAAAAGAAAATATTAATAATGAAGTTAGCGAAATAAAAAACATTTTACATAAGAAAAGTTTGGAATTAGCAATTAAGAAAACTAGAATTGTAACATTAAACAATAAGAAATTAGATAGTAATAATTGTATTATAGGAATAGATAGGTCTAAGTTTAAGAATAGCACTAAATACTTAGGAGTAATTTTCAAAAGAGGAATGAGGTTCTACGATCATATTGAATATGTAAGGAAAAAAAGTATAAATTTAATAACTGTATTAAGTAGATTAATGAGCAATGTGGGAGGTGTAAATAGCAAGGGCAGGTTATTATATTATAGGATATGGGAATCGGTTATATTGTATGGTGCGCCGATATGGGAAGAGGGTATTTTATATGATAAGAATGTGAAGAAGTTAAGACGAGCACAAAGGATAGCCCTATGTCGATTAGCTAGGTCGTATAGAAACGTGTCAAGTAAGAGATTGTGCGCAATCACGGGAAATTTACCTATAGAAATGAAAATTAAATTAAGGAAAGAAATATATTATAAGAAGGTTAGAATTAAGGAAAATAGGTTTATGTCGGAAGAGGAAAAGGAGGAGAAAATGAAAAGAGAAGAGGAGGAGACAGAAAAAAGGATCTGGGAAACATGGCAGAACAGATGGAATATGGAAAATAGCGCGTGGACGCATAGATGGGTTGAAGATGTTAGGAAATGGAAAGATAGGAAGCATGGAGATTTAGATTATCATCTCACGCAAATGCTGACTGGTAATGGCTGTTTTAACAGCTTCAGAAACAAAATTGGTAAAGCTGAAGATGCAGGATGTTGGTATGGGTGTGGAGAAGATGATACACCGGAACATACTCTGAGAAGATGTGGAAGATGGACGATTGAAAGAGAGAGGGTGAAAGATAGGATGGATGAAGAATTCGAATTCACGCCAGAAAGGCTGGTGGAGAAAATGTTAGAGAAAGAAGGAAATTGGATAATGATAAAGGAATTTATCACAGGAATTCTGAGAAAGAAAGAGAGGGATGAGAGAAAAATAGAGAAAGGAGAACGGATATGAACAAAGGATAGAATAAAGGCAGGAAATTGGGCGAAGTAAAACGCAAGTGTACCGCTCAATTCCTGTAAGTAAAGGAAAGGACAGAGGAGGGGTTTTAGTGGGTATTCCGGGAGGTGAAACTCCCGGCGAGTCCCACACTACCCCGGCGACCTGTTGCCGGGGTGTGCGTAAATGCATTTCCCCTCCTCTATAAAATCAAAAAAAAAAAAAAGGCACTCAAGTGGCTGAACAAGCTCGAGGGGCCAACCGGCCGGCTGGTCCGGTGGAAGGTAGGAAAGAAAGTGAACGTAGAAATAGACAGGAAATAGAAAGAAGGAGGGGAATAGATAGCCAGGGGGCATTATATAGCGAGGTTGTGACAAGTAGAGAGGAGGGGTGGTCAACGGTCACGAGAGGAAGAGGTAGGAGTAGGACAAGAATAGGAAATAGAAGAATGGACCAGGGATATTATGAAAGGGGTGAAGAAGAATTAGCACAAAGACAGGACAGTAGGAGAGGCGTAGGAGAATATGCTAGTGGTAGCAGGAATGTGAGTTTGGAAAGGAGAAAAATCGGCGGATTCGTGAAAAATGACGCGATAATAATCAAAGCGGGAAATAAAGAAACTGAAGATAGAGTGATGAAAGACCTGAGAGAGAAATGCACGAAAATAAAGGAAGATGTGAAAATGATTAGGAGGGGCAGAAATGACCATTACATCATCGAAATGAAGCCGAATGTCGACACACATAAGGTGAAAGAGTAGATTGCTAGGGTAACGATTGGAAGAGCCGAGGTGGTAACGAAAGTTCCCACCATCGACGTTGAAATAGACGGGATGGAACCCTACATAAATCAAGATGAGTTGATGGAAGCGCTGAAAAAAGAAATAGGGGAGGAATTCGTTGGGGACGTAAAGATTAAATTGTTAAGGGAGACGCGAATAGGGACAAAAAGGGCGATACTTACAGTTCCGATGCTCTGGAGAAAAAGGCTGAAAAACGTTAATAAGATTAAAATAGGATGGGCTATTTGTAGAATTCGGGAATGTCCAAGAATAGTGAGGTGTTTCGTGTGTCACGAAAACGGGCACATGAGCTACACATGTAAATTTAAAGACGTCACGATTTGCAGGAAGTGCGGTGGCCACGGACACGAGATGAATGTATGTTTGAAACCTGTTAAATGTTATTTATGTGAGAGAATGGGAATGGATGAGTATAGTATTAAGCATTTACCGGGTACTTTTAGGTGTTTGAGTAACAGAATTAATATTAATAGTAATTATGGATAGGTTAAAGATTTTGCAAATCAATGTTAATAGGTGTAAGTTAGCGGTCGATCTAATGGAGGTTACGGCAAAAAAGTTAAAAGTGGACTTTGTGTTAATCTCAGAACCATATAAAGGAAATAATAAATGGACAAATGATACAAAGAATGACGCGGCTATTTGGTGTACTAGAATTAATAATAAAGTAGAGTTTAAAGAGAATAGAAGGCAGGATGCGGGGATTACTGTAAATAAAATTAAAAATGTAAATATATTTTCCTGTTATGTATCGCCGAATATTAATATAAGAGCATATAATACTTACCTGGACAAGCTGGAAACCTATTTTAAAGAATGCAAAGAAGAAGTGATTTTAGCAGGGGACTTTAATGCAAAAAACAAGGCGTGGGGGAGTAATAGAATAGACAAAAGAGGTGAATTGTTATTAGAATTGCTTGGTAGATACAATTTAAATCCGGTTATCTCGAGAGGTGGAGTGACGTTTAATAGAAATAATAAAAAATCAAAAATAGACTTCATGGCTTGTTCCAGAAATTTAATTAATAAGGTTGTAGATAGCAAAGTTTTAAATATAGATTCAGCGTCGGTACATAACTATTTATTGCATACATTTAAGGACTTTAAATATAAAAGAATTACGAAAATAGGATGGCATTTAAGTTCTTTCGATGAGGACAGATTTAATGAGATTTGTGATGTAAAGTTAAATGAGTTGCCCAGATATAATATAATAAAATTAGCACCCACGATTAAATATATAGATGAATTAGATTTAATTACTAAAGACATATGTGATGAGGCAATGGTTAAAAGAAAAGGTTACTATGGCAATAACATGCCGGTAGTATGGTGGAACAACGATATAGGAAGAATAAGGAAAGAGATGAACCAGCTGAGAAGAATATATCAAAGAAAACAGAAGAAAGGAAGAGACTCTAGCATAGAAAAAGAAAATTATATAAGAAAAAGAAAAGAATTGAATATTAATATAATAAGATCAAAAGAAGAATCGTATAACAAATACATTAAAGAATTAGAAAATGATATATGGGGTAGACCGTATAAAGACTTAATGAGGAAATTTAAAGGAAAAGAGGAAAAAATAAACTTGACGGAAAAGAGAGCTAGTGAGAATATAGAAAAACTCTTCCCAAAAGAAGAGTACCCAGAACCTGAAAAGATGAAAAGAGAGAATATAAATAGGTTTTATGTTTCTATTGAGGAAGTTTCTGAGGAAGAAATTAAAAAAGCGGCGAATAAATTAAAGAATAATAAAGCTCCAGGGATGGACGGAGTCCCAAACGCAGTAATAAAGAGAATTGTAAATAAAAGACCGGAAAAAATAGCTAATTTGCTTACAATGTGTTTGGAGCAGGGAATATTTCCACCACAATGGAAAAAGCAAAGACTTATATTACTACCGAAGCCAAAGAAAAGAACGGAGGATATACAAGAATATAGACCATTGTGCTTGATAAACGGGTGGGGTAGGCTATTTGAATTAGTAATTAAGAATAGGCTAAGTAAAAATGAAGGAAATATGTTTACTAAAAATCAATTCGGGTTCTGCAAAGGAAAGGACACGTTAGGCGCGATGGAATTAATCAAGAACAAAACAGAAACGGCTAAATTAAAGAATAAATACTGCATTCTGGTGTCCCTAGACATAAAAAACGCGTTTAACTCTATAAGATGGACAGAAATAATTGATAATTTAAGATTAAGAAAGAATGAAGTTTATTTAATAGAAGTAATTAAAGACTATTTTAGAGATAGGAAAATTATATACGAGAGAATAGATTCCGAAATTGTACATATGATGGAGAGAGGTGTCCCGCAGGGATCAATCTTAGGGCCTTTTTTGTGGAACTGCATCTACGATGAAGTCGTGGGTAAATGTACGATGGATGAATGCCTGATAATTGGATATGCTGATGACGTCGGGCTGGTCTTTACCGGAACGAACCTGGAGACAATAAAAATAAATATTAATAAAGAAATTAGTGAGATAAAGGAGATACTTAGTAGGAAAGGTTTGGCGTTAGCTATTATTATTATTTGTTTATTGTATTGAGGCATAGCGCCTATTACAATCTCTCCTTATCATTATTCCTATTCTAGATTGGTTACTGCTTTATTTGTATCTTACTAACTTATTGACTACTTGTTTACATTTTTGGTATTTGATATCTATATTTACATTATCTAGATGTATTGCACTTAGTTTTGGTATTGTTTTACTTCCTTGGTCTCCTCTTGCCTTCTTGTTCTTTATTCATCTAGGCAGAATGCCCTAAGTTTCAAACCGTTTTTTATGTAGTTTGCTAGTTCCCATGCTTGTTTTTCTGTCTTTATTTTTAGTATGTCCATGTAGTTTGTGTCTTTGAATGCTTTTGGGCGTATTTCTGTGTATATGGGGCAGTTGCATATGATATGTTTTCTACTTTCCAGTTCTCCTGTATTGCATGTGCGACACGGGTGGTTTTCGTCTATTTTGTAATATAAGCCATGTCCCATCGATGAACTCCATCCTAGTTTTCCCGCTAGTCTTGCCTGTGCTATTATTCTTTTAATTGCTAATGGAATATTCATTGTTAGGTATCCTTCTTTTCCTGTTGTTTCTTTTCCTATGATTTCTCTGTATATGGGGCTGTATGTGGAGTTTGTTATTCTTGTTGCGTCCTCCTCAGTTAGTTTTTCGAGTATTTTATTTAATATCTCTTGTTGTGTACTGTCCTTTCCTATCTCTTCCCATTCGAGTTCCCCGGTGTGTCCATATCCATATTCGTGTAATCTACCTTTCAGTTGCGTTATCCAGTTTCTCTTCTTATCGGGTGTTCTACTGTCCAGGGCCTTCAGTTTTTCCAGGCATTTTCTTGGAAATCTTTGTTCGCGCATGTTTCTTATTCGCGACCAGTATCTGAGTGCTCTTTTTATTACTTCCAGTTCTAAGCCTACTCTTCCTGTCTCTTTTCTTATCATGTACCCTGGTGTGCTATTTGCTATTGCTAGCATTTTCTTTATATATCCCGTTTGTATTTTCTCTATTTCTGCTGCGTGGTTTAAACCCCAGATTCCCGCGCCATAGAGTAATGTTGTTTTTACTATGGCTTCAAATAATTTGTCTGCTGACTCCCAGTTATTTGCTTTTGTGTTCATTAAAGGACTCCATATTGTGCCTAGCGCTGTTTTAGCTCTGGCTATGAAGTGTTTTACTGCTGGCCGGAAACTACCAGATTGTGAAAAGGGTACTCCCAGATACACGTATTCCCTGACTTTTTCAATGGCCATCCCATTGTATGTTATCTTTTTCCCTTCTTTCTTCCTATTCGATTTTCTGCACTTTAATAGTTTTGTTTTGTCTGTATTCACCTCTAGTTTGTTCTCTTGACAGTATTTGTGTAGCGTATCTATTTTTTCTTGTAGGTCTATTGGGTTAGCAGCTGTTAGTATTAGGTCGTCCGCAAATAGGAGTAGTTCCATTTCATCAATTATTCTATTATGGCCTTTTTGTTTGAAATATTGGTCTATGTCGTGTATCATGAGTGAAAAGAGTGTAGGACTTAGGCTATCTCCTTGAAGTACTCCTTTGCTTATTTTTATACTGTTTGTTGTTTCTGTTCCATTTACTTTTATTCGGGTGACTGCGTGTTGGTATAGGCTGTGTAGTACTTTTATGATTTGTGAACTTATGCCTGCTTTTTGCAGTTTGTGCCAGAGGACTGAGTGCCAAATCGAGTCAAATGCTTTTCGAAAATCTACAAATAGTATATATAGTTTCCCTTTTGGGCGTGCTAACGTCTCGGCAATTTTCGTTTGTAGGAGAAAGATGTTGTCTTCACATGACCTGTTCTTTCTAAATCCTGCCTGCCCTTCGGGTAATATATCATAGCTTTCGCACCAAGTATTTATTCTGTTTGCTAGGATGGATGTGAATATCTTTGTGGTAGAGTTGGCCAAGGTTATACCCCTATAGTTATTTAAATCCAGTTTATTTCCTTTTTTATATAACATCACTGTGTTTGTTGTTCCCCAACTTTCTGGGACCTCACCTTTGTATAGAACACGGTTCATCAAGTTTATCATATGGTCTTTCATTTTATTTGGTAGGTGTTTAAGGAATTCATTGGCTATGCCATCCGGTCCTGGTGCCTTCCCCGTTTTCAATTTTTTCAGTACTGTGTTTAGCTCCCTAGGCTGAATTTCTTGGTCCAGGTATGGGTGTCTTGCATCCATAATACAGTACTGAATATCTGTGTTCTCCCTATATATTTCTTTATAATAATTTTCCCATTCCTCTGTATTGATCGTGCATTCTGTTACGCTCCTGCTTCTCAGCTTTCTTATCAGTTTCCAGAAGCTTCTTGAGTCTCTTACGTTCGATATGTCCATCTTTAGCTTTCTGATGTACTCTTCCTTTACTTTGCTTATGGTGTTCCGATATTTCTTCCTTGCTTCTATATATGTTTCCCTTTCTTGTATTTCTTCTGTTTTCCTAAATGCTTTTGCAGCTTCTTTTAGTTCTACCTTGGATTTGTGACATTCCTCATTATACCATATCTTGTTTGTTGTCCTTTTTTTCCCATTTACTCTCTTCTTTTTTGACATTCCTAGTTTGTTGGCTACGTCCTTTATTGCTGATGTTAGTGATGTGTACAGGTTTTCTCCTGTTAGGTTCATGGTTACTTCTTGTTTTTCCAGTTCTTCTCGATAGTTGTCTTGCATATTATTGTCCCATGTCAGTATATTTGTCATCCTTGCTTCTTCTTTTTCTTCCTCTATTCTCTCCCTTTCATTTTTTCCTTTTAGCGTAATTGTTATAGGTAAGTGATCTGACGTTCCTAGTTCCCTAACTTCAAAGTCCTCTATTTCCTGTAGGATGTGTACCAGGTTGTTCAATAAGTTTTGTCGTTCAATAAGAGATAGCGCTTCTAGGTTCGTCGTTTTATTTTTTTAAAGATGGCACTACTGTTTGATAAACACGTGTGAAGATCCATGTAGATCTGTCAACTGTTTCGTATATTTACAGCTGTTCAAAGTTGACGTGTCGTAGCATTTTTTTACAATGGAAAAACTGAATATCGTGCAGTGATAAAATTTTTATTTTTGGAAGGTGTAGCACCAAAACAAATTCATGAACGATTATTAAAAGTGTATAAGGACTCTTCACCTTCAATTAGAACAGTAGAAAGATGGGTTGCTGATTTTAAACGTGGTCGTACAAGTCTTGAAGACGATTCACGTGAAGGACGTCCAAAAAGTGCATCAACACCAGAAATCATAGCAAAAATACAGGATATGGTTTTAGAAGATCGTCGATTAACCGAGAGAGATTTAATAGAAGCCCTAGGGATCTCATTAGGCAGTGTGAGCAACATTTTGACTGAAGTTTTGGGTTTTAAAAAGCTGTGTGCACAATGGGTGCCGCATTCGCTAACAATGGAACACAAACACATTCGAATGCGACTTTCTCAGCAACATTTGGAGCGTTTTAGAAAGGATAAAAAGGATTTTATGCGTCGTTTCATCACTATGGATGAGACTTGGATCTACCACCATGATCCTAAATCAAAACAAGAGGCTAAGGAGTGGTGTGAACCCGGTACTTCGGCTCCGAAGCGAGTTAGGATCCAGAAATCGGCCAAGAAAGTGTTAGCATCAGTTTTTTGGGATGCAAAAGGAATTTTGTTCGTGGATTACCTCCAAACTGGTAAAACAATAAACTCAGATTATTATTGTAACCTTTTGGACCAGCTAGATGTAAAAATTCTTGAGAAAAGACCTGGTTTACAGAAGAAAAAAATCATTTTTCATCAAGACAACGCACCCTCTCACACAGCTCAAAAAACCATCGCGAAAATCAGTGAATTAAAGTATGAATTGTTGCAACATCCACCCTATTCGCCAGATTTAGCTCCCTCTGACTTCTGGTTGTTCTCACATCTCAAAAAATTCATGCGTGGGAAACGATTTTCATCGAACGAAGAGGTAATAGCAGCCGTGGAAGCGTATTTCGACAGTCTTCCGGATTCTCACTTCAGAGATGGAATCCATAAATTAGAAGATCACTGGAACAAGTGCATTGAAGTTCAGGGAGAGTATATTGAATAATAAAATGTACTTCAAACCATAAAATCGTGTTTTTCTTATCGGACGACAAAACTTATTGAACAACCTAGTATATCTACCCATGCTAAATCAATTGTGCTGAGACCTTTTGTGTCTATGTATGTGTATTATCCCCCTCTATCCGCGTTGCTTCTACCATTCAGTACTATGAGCCCTGCTCCTTCCATGGCTTCGCACAGCATCCTTCCTGTTTTGTTGACTGTTTTGTCTTTTGTGTTTCTGTTGTGTGTGAGGTATGTTAGCTCTGTAATATGTTCTTCTGTTTGGTTATTGTCCCCTATCCTGGCGTTGAAGTCTCCCATTACTATTATTGGTGTGTGTGTTTTTTCTTTGATATCCGTTATCATTTGTTCCAGTGATTTTAATGTCTGTTCGTTTCCTTTTTTTATGTATACATTGCATATTATATACTCTTTTCCTTCTCCTTTTAATTTGGCTTTTATGCATATCCAGGCCTCTGTTATGGATATCACTTCACACTTGTGTATTGCACTTTCTTTATACATAACGCAAAGGCCTCCACTGGCTCTTCCCATTGACTTGTCTTTGGTTGCTCTGCTTGTTATATATTTGTACTGCTTTAGGGATGTTGGTAGTCCCAGGGTTTCTTCTGTCTTAAATGTCTCTGCTAGACAGATTATTACGCTCTTCTGTATGTCGCTTATTTCAGTATTTGTAAGGTTGTTTATGTTTTTTATTCCATGGATATTCCAGAAGGTTATTTCCTGTAAATCTTCACCTCTGTAATTTGCCTTGGGCTTATCTCCTTTCGCCTTGAAAAAATTGTTTTTCTACTAGACCTATGTCCGCTTTCCATATTAGCATTCTGTTATCTACATGTATTTTTTGGTACCCTATCCTTACTCTTCTTCCCATTTCCTTTTGCTCTGCTGCATACTTTGCTATTTCCCTTTGTATGTTCCTTTGTTGGAGTGTTAGGTCATCATCAATGTAGATTCTTTCACCTTTCAGTCGCTTTTTTGCTGCTCTGATTTTTTGTTTGGACTCCCAGTCTGCTAACTTTACTTTGATCCAGTTTTTACTTCTTTCTGTCTTTATTTCTTGCGTATATTCTATATTTGCCTCAACGTTTAATTTTTCTTTCAAAAATCTATTTACTTCTTCTATCTTCGGCTCTATATTTAGTCCTTTTATAATGATGTTGCATTTTTTCTCTTTTCTTCTCCTATCTTCCTCGGCCCTTTCTAATTCCTTTATTCTATTCGTCAAGTCTTCCCTTTCTCCGACCCACTTCTTTTCCCTCTCTATTATTTCCTCCTTTAGTTTTGTTACCTCTTTGATTGCGTTAATCATTTCTATGTATTCTTTCCTGGTTTCTTTCAGTTCTTCCTTAACATTCCTTATTTCGCCTGCCATTGAATCCATTTTTTCAATCATTTTATTCAGTATGGTTGTTACGCTGTGATCTGTTTCCTTACCGTTATTTTCGACTACCTCCGCTTTTGCCTTTAGCGTCAATTGTTTTATGTCTTCGGCTGCTATTTTGCTGTTAGTGATGCATTTTGCAGGTCTTCCTCTGGTTATTTTTCCTTCGCTCGCCATATCTTTGTTTCAGTATGTTGTCTGTTTGTGCTATTTAGGTATTCGGTGGTCGTGCTTGGTTTCCTTTGAGGTTAGGTTTCCTCGTTTTCCGTTTTTCTTGGAGCAGCACAGTCCTTTTTATGATTTTTAATTTATATTGCACTTCCCCTCTGTTTTGCTGAGTTGAGTATGTAATGTCCCTGGTTTTCTTCTCGTAGTGGTCAGAAATCTGGAATATGTACTTGTGCTTCTTGGCTACACAACTCGGCGTTAGCTATTAAGAAAACTAGATTGGTAACTTTAAATAATAAGAGAATAGAGAATAATTATTGTATAATAGGTGATGATAGGTTTAGATTTAAGAATTCTGTAAAATACTTAGGTGTGATTTTTGAAAAGGGAATGAGGGCGTATGAACATATAGAGTATATAACAAAAAAGAGTGTAAATACGATAACTATGCTGAGTAAACTAATGAATAATATAGGAGGAGTGAATGGAACAGGTCGTCTGTTGTACTACTGTATTTGGGAGTCTATTGTATTGTACGGCGCACCGATTTGGGAAGAAGGTATGCAATATAGTAAAAATGTGAAAAAGCTAAGAAGGGCGCAAAGGATAGGTCTGAGTAGGCTCGCGAGGTCGTACAGAAATGTATCAAGTAAAAGACTATGTGCAATAACCGGTATTCTACCAATAGAACTAAAAATTAAATTAAGAAAGGAAATACATGATAATAAAATTAGAATTAAGAAAAATAGATTTATAAGTGAGGAAGAGAAGGCAGAAAAAATGAAGGCGGAAGAAGAGAAGATAGAAGAAAAGATCTGGAACATATGGCAGGAGAGATGGAATTCTGGGAACGTTACATGGATGCATAGATGGATAAAAGACGTCAGAATATGGAAAGCCAGGAAAAAAGGAGACGCAGAATACCATCTTACTCAGGTATTGACAGGTAACGGGTGCTTCAACAGCTACCGATATAGGATTGGAAAGGCGGAGGATGCGATGTGTTGGTATGGTTGCGGTGCGGAGGACACCCCTGAACATACACTTAAGGAATGTGAAAGATGGACAATCAACAGAGAAAGGATGAAGGACAAATTGGACGAGGAACTCGAGATAACGCCAGAAAGACTGGCGGAATTGATGATAGGAAACGTAAGGAATTGGATTGTGATAAAAGATTTTATCACAGGCATTATGATACAGAAAGAAAGAGATGAAAGGAAGATAGAGAAAGGAGAACAAATAGGTAATGAGATAGAATAAGAGACAGTATTAAGCGAAGTAAAACTAAGTGTACCGCTTAAATTCTGTCAGCAAAGAAAGGACAAGAGGAGGGGTTTTAGTGGGTATTCCGGGAGGCCAAACTCCCGGTGAGTCCCACACTACCCCGGCATTTGGATGCCGGGGTGTGCGTAAATGCATTTCCCCTCCTCTATAAAAAAAAAAAAAAAAAAAAAAAAAGAGGCCTTACACCAGGCCACCACCGCCGCCCTCATCAAGGCCGTAAAGGAGCGGGTGGTGTACCGGTACGGAAGACCGCGGACAATAATCACCGACAACGGGCGCCAGTTCGAGAGTCGGGAGTTCAGCCGGGCACTGAAGGAGTGGGGGATTAACCATCAGAAGACGCCGCCGTACTCTCCACAGTGCAATCCTGTGGAACGAGCTAATCGGAGTATCAAAACAATGATTGCTCAGTACACGGAGGAAGACCACCGTCGGTGGGATCACTGGCTCCCAGAACTGGCGTTCGCCTTCAATACCGCGAGGCACGACTCCACCGGATACACCCCCGCCTTCCTAAACTTCGGGAGGGAACCGACGCCGGCCAGCACGGCCATCTTCGCCGACCAGGACGAGCCGCACACCAGTGAGCCTGCGGAGAATGCCCGCCGACTACAGGAGGCATATGAGCTGGTCCGGACCAACCTGGCCCGGGCGTTCGACCGGCAGCGGGGACCGTACGACCGACGACACCGCAGATGGACACCCAAGGTCGGCGATTGGGTGATGCGCCGGGAGCACCCACTGTCCTCCGCGGCCGGCAAAGCCGCGTGAGGAGAAGGTAACCTGAGGGGAGGGCTCCGGTGACATGACCGGATCCCTCTGCACCCCCTCGGGTCGCCAGGGTTGTTCTCCCTCGGCACAGTGTACAGGAATTGTACATTGCCTTTATTTATAGTATGCGTGTATTTATTGTGTGCATGTATTTATGTGTGAATGCTTAATGTAAGTTAAGTAGATAATAATTTATTTATTGTCTATTTATGGAAGGATCAGCTGAGGCATAGCGCCACGCAGTGCATGCTCCCTCGTGAGGCTATGCCTCGGCTGAAACCGTGGACCGGGTAGAGGTGAGGGCCCTACTCGGTACGCCTCGGCAACCACGGCGGGAGGGGGAACCGCCATGTAGTGACTGCATGGCGGTTTCAAATCTTTTGGGAAAGCCCCGGGGTAGGATGGGGGAAGACCTTCGGGTCGGAAACCACCTACACCGGGAGCAACAGGCTAGGGTGGGGTCCGGCATTATGCTCAGTCTAGTCACCGGGTCCCACCTGTAAAGCTTTAACGAGAGCTCACCGTGAGTGGTTTAGCCGGTAGGGGTAGCCTTCAGCTACCAATCCGGCACTACCCGCTGCCCTCCCTCGGGGCAGTGGGTGTCTTTGGAAGATTCCCTCACGTAAAAAAAAAAAAAAAAAAAAAAAAAGGAGTAGGTTACGCGGGCCGCGATGGTGAGCACCTCCTCGTGGTGTGGCCCGGGAGGACCACATGGTGGGATTGCATGTAAAGTGCGATCCCATCATGTGGTCCTGCGAAGACTCACCAACACACTCATTCACACACACACACTACAGACATACAACATTCACACACTTCATTCATACTAGACTAAGACGACGGACGGACGGACGGACATTCATACACTATTACACTAGACTTGGACATACACGACTACACTATGGACGGATTATTTGTTGACGACTATGGCAAAAATAACAAATAAATATGGCAGACACAACGAAAGGGAATACAGTTTACGGTGCAGGGGGCGTCGGATCCCCCAATACCGGCGCGGTTGCGGGTGGTCAAGCGGGCCCCGCCGCGTCGTTATCCTACGACCGTGGACTATCTGAGGTGAGCCGCCAGGCCTCAGAGGAGTCACTTGCTACTGGCGGCAGTAGAGGAGGGATAGCGAGGAGGGGGAAGCTGCCGTACGTGCGGAGTCTCGACAGGCTCCCGCGTATGGACTGCGGTGCGGAGTTGGTACCGGTGATTTCGCGAATAGCGATCGCAGCACGCTCGCACCCTAACTCGGACCGGGAAGAGGAGGATAGGGGGATGGAGTTGAGGAGTAGGTTCAGGTGTAAGGAGGAGGTAGTCAGTAAAGGGACGGATAGCGAGGAGATGGAGGAGGAGCAGACGCCCGTGTTGGTAGATACCGACTCGGACTATCACCCGGAACCGGGGACGTCAGGCGCCGACATGTACCGAGCCGCGGAGGCGGCGGCGTCAGAGAGCGGCTCCAGCGACGCCACCGTCACCGGCGAGTCGAGCGGGGATGATAGGCGGAAAAGGAAGAGGGGCAAGCGGAAGGGGGTGTTCGGGGAGCCCAGGAAGCTTGGGCCCGGCATGAAGAGCCTCCCGAGCCATGAGGAACTCCGCGTCCAAGCGGAGGATTTAAAGTTGGTGGAGGTGTTGGCCACGTCGAAGGAGAACCTGGAGACGGTCGTCGGTATTGTTGATCGAGCCAGCAATCTAAAGACGACCGATCTCCGGGAAATCCGCAAGTCGGCTCGGGTCATCTACGCGATGACGGAGGAGCTTTTCGGGAGGGCGGAGAGGGGTGAAAACCCGGACCGCCCTGCCCGAACGATAGCGGTTCGTCAGGGCGGCTGGGAGGCGAAGTACCGCGCCCTCCTGAAGACCCATGTGGCGCAAACAAAAAAGTTTGCGACCATGGGCGAGAAATCGAGGGCCAAAGAGAAGGAGTGTGGCCGCCTTAGGGAGGAAGCCGCCCGCCTGAGAAGAGAGCTCGCAGACGGGGGGCAGGACCCGGATAGGAATCCCCCCCCGCTTCGACGACTTTCTCAAGGGCGAGCAAAGGGAGAAGGAGAGGCGGGGATCCTCCTGCCCGAGGGACCCCCATGGAGGTGGGAGACTCCCCCGCTGGCGTTCCGGATCACATTTCTGCTATTCTGGAGCGCCAGTCGGAGGAGTTTAATAGAAGGATGTTGGCCATGGAGGAATCCATGGCCAAAAGGATCGAGGACCTGGGCATCGGACTGGCTGGGCTGAAAATGACAGCCCAGGCTCGAGCAGAAAGACCCAGGTCGGGAGCGAGGAAGAGAGCGAAGACACCGGCAGGGGAAGTGAAGGGCACGGCGTTGGTGATGGCAGCGGGCAAAGCCTTGTCCGCTGCTACCGCCAAATCCAACGCCGCGTCCGGAGCGAAACCCCCTGGCCGGGTGGAAGAAGGGAGGACGGAGAAGGAGAGTAGGAAGGACGAGGAGGAGGAAGGGACGTGGGCGCAGGTAGTTAGGCGCGGCAGGCGGAAAAAGAGGAAAAAATCCTCTGCTCCTACTGCCACCGCACCTGCCGCCAAGGGGGGCCAAGCGCGGGTGATTCGCGCCGCCCCCCCAGCGAGGAAAGGAGCAGCGGGGAGTGCCCAGCCGGAGAAGCCTAAATTACCGAAGCCGCCGAGAACTGCGGCGGTGACAATAACGGCGCCGGCTGGGCAAGAGGAGAGCCTGGGCAAGCATCTTGCTCAGGCGATGCCCAGGGTGGGATTATCCTCTCTGGGCATCAACAAGATGCGACCAAGGAGGGCGGTCACCGGGGCCCTCGTTATTGAGATCCCCGGACCCGACGGCTTACTAAAAGCCGGCGGGTTGAAGGCCGCCCTCGAGAAGGAATTCGCGGGCTCGGGGTTGAGGGTCGCTTGCCCCCAGAAGTCTGCGGAGTTGAGGATCTCCGGGCTCACCGAGATGGCGAGCCCGGAGGCGGTTAAGGAGGCCCTGGCCGATGCCGGAGACTGCGGGAGGGCGGATGTCCGCGTCGGGGAGATCCGGAGAGATAACTCCGGACTCTTCTCGGCGTGGGTGAGATGTCCTCTCGCAGCCGCGAGGAAACTGGAGCGAGCTGGACAGGTGACGGTCCAGTTCCTCCAGGCAAGGGTGGCGGCATTACGGCAGAGGCCGCTCCAGTGCTTCCGGTGTCTTGAGACCGGGCACGTTCGGCAGAGCTGCAAGAGCTCTGTCGACCGGAGCGACCTCTGCTACAAGTGCGGAGGGGCCTCCCACAGGGCCGCAGGATGTACGGCCGTGCCCAAATGTCCGATATGCTCGGACTTGGGGCGGCCGTCGGGGCACAGGTTGGGTGGACCTGCGTGTCACCCACCCACTCGCAAGGCCAAGGAGGCCGCGAGTGGAACTGTGCCCCGGGCCGGCACGGGTGGAGAGGCTTGCCCCCAGAAAGAGGGGGGAGCCCCACCCGTAGCCGAGGCGATGGAAGTGGAGGCAGGGGGGACGCAGGATCCCCCCCCTGCGGATGGAGTGGCGCCAGCCCAGCCGGAGGTGAGCCTGGAGGAGGCGGTTAGCACGGCTCCATAATGCCAGCACGCCTTCTCCAGTGCAACCTCAACCACTGTCGGGCGGCTCAGGATTTGTTGTTCCAGTCCGTCCGGCAGATGGGGGTTGGGCTGGCTGTGATCGCCGAGCCGTACCGGGTCCTCAGTCGCCCTGACTGGGCAGGGGACGTGGACGGCGTAGCGGCGATCACATGGAGTTTGGAGGGAGGAGCCCCGGTCTGCGATGTGTTGTATCGAGGCCGGGGGTTCGTGGCTGTTTCTTGGGGGGAACCAGTGGTGATAGGGTGCTACGCGTCGCCGGCGAAAGGCCTCAGACTATTTGAGGCCTTCCTGGACGAGATCGGGCAATTCCTGTTAAGCTGTCCGTCTCGTCCAGTGATCGTCCTGGGAGACTTCAACGCCCACGCAGTCGCGTGGGGGAGTCCCAGGACGACGCCAAAGGGCGACGCGTTGCTCGAGTGGACGGCGGGTCACGGCCTTGTTCTGTTGAACGAGGGTACCGTGAGCACGTGCGTGCATGCCCGGGGCGAGTCGACAGTCGATCTGTCGTTCGCAAGCCCGGGTATAGCGCGCCGTGTGTCCCGGTGGAGGGTAGCGGAGGAGGTGGCCACATTAAGTGACCACCTCTACATTTCCTTCTTTTTTAATGCCCCTCCAGCCCTAGGTCCTCGCCGCCCAGACCCGTCACCGCGGTGGGCCATAAAAGGCCTACGTAAGGATGTCGTAGAATTGGCAGCCTCCGTCTTCGCCTGGCAAGAGAGGCCAGGCGAAATATTGGACGATCCCGAGGCTGGCGCCCGGTGGCTCCGAAAGGCATTGACATCGATCTGCGATGCCACAATGCCTCGGAGTCGCCCGCGCCGGCAGGGCTCGGTGTACTGGTGGTCGACCGCGATCGCGGAGTTGAGAACTGCATGCGTTCGGGCGAGACGCCAGTACACCAGAGCACGTCGGAGAAGGAGTACGACGGAGGAGGAGGAGTTGCGGCTGCGCCGTATCTTTTCCGCAGCCCGCAGAACTCTCCGCCTGGCAATCTACGACGCGAAGAACCAGGCCTGGAAGGAGTTACTGGACGGACTCAATGCCGATCCGTGGGGGCGACCCTATAAGATGGTCTTAGGAAAGCTAAGACCCTGGGCGCCCCCGTTGACGGAAAGGCTGCAACCCCAGTTCCTCCGGCAGGTCGTGTCGACTCTCTTCCCGAGAGAAGAAAGAGTCGAGCCTGACGGAGAAATGTCGGAATCCAGCGGGAACTGGACCGACGAGCTGGGGATTACCGTCCAGGAGCTGTCCGGTGCCGTCAAGCGCCTGGCTAGCCGAAATACGGCGCCAGGACCTGACGGCATCCCCGGAAAGGTCCTGGTTCATTCGTTGAGTTTCCTTGGACCCGATCTTAAGCGTATTTTTGACGCCTGTCTAAGATCGGGTCGGTTCCCCTCAGGCTGGAAACGCGCCAAATTGGTGCTCCTCCAGAAAGAGGGGAAGTCCGGGGACTCACCGGCTGCATAACGGCCAATCTGCCTACTTGATGAGGCCGGCAAATTACTCGAAAGGGTGATTGCCGGCCGTATAGTCAGGCATCTGTCCTTGGTTGGTCCGGACGTCTCTGAGGCCCAGTATGGCTTCAGACGAGGTCGTTCGACTGTTGATGCAATCAACAGGGTGAGCGACCACGCTAAGCGGGCGGTAGGCAGGGGCAGTGTTGCGCTGGCAGTGTCACTTGACATCTCCAACGCCTTTAACACTGTCTCCTGGGCTGCCATAGGGAGGGCTCTTGAGTACCATAGAGTCCCTCTCTATCTCAGGAAGATTGTCCTGGACTATCTAAAGGACAGGTGTGTGGGTTGGCATACTGAATCCAAAGGGTAGATACACATATAAAAAAGCTAATAGAAGATCTAAGATCGATATTATTTTTGTCTCGGAACAATTTAAAAAATATATAAAAGAAAATATTGTATTAAATATATTTACAGCCTCGGACCACCTCTACATTAGTCACAAATTTCAAAAACCTAGGAGGAATTTAACCCGGAAAAGTATTGGATGGAAGGCGAATACGTTTGACACAGATGAATTTAACAAGATTTATAACGGTATGGCATGCGAACTTCCAGAGAAGGAGATTATTGATCTTAAGTATGACAGTGAACATGTAAATACTCTAATTAATTTAACGAAAGAAGTATGTGAGAAAACTATGGCGAAAAAAAGTAATTACACAGGCACACATGCTCCTAATGTATGGTGGAACGCGGATATAAAAGAAAAGAGGAAAACGGTTCATAAACTAACAAGGGAGGTTTCCCAAGTGTCAATTCCGGATTTTAATGAAATTTACAGGGTATGTACAATTCGATGAAATATTTGACACGTATTTTTTTTTATCGGCTGACGTTCATATCTAGGGGGTGAAAACAGCCCTCAAAGTTGGGGACTAAAAGTTATTTTTTTAAATATTTCGGAAACTATTTGGTGTAGATCAAAAAAAAAAAATGCAAATTGTTCGTTTTTCAAAGACGGATTTAGTGGTAAAAGTAAAATTGCTTCAAATTTATTTATTTAAAAAATATATTAAAAAATCACATATTTTTTAATTTTTTTTAAGTAAAACGTAGAGTTACTTTTGTCATGCATTGCAAGAAGAAACTATGGACCAAACCCAAGAATGCGGATAAATCAGAATTTTTAGTTTTACCGGCATAATGGATATTTTCGTTCCACAAATTATAAGTCGCGAACTCGCCTTCTGGCATATGATTGCTTCTACGTGCAATCGTTTGATGCTTCAGTAATTATATTACATTACGTATAATAATTGTCCCTTGATAACTGTATAAAAAATAAAAATGTTTTTGCGATAATCCCTGTCATTCCATGAGTATTACAGGTATATCGCTCCGTCCGCTACGGGCATGCAAGGCGCGACCGGTGCGTGACTCGTAACAAAAGGCTGGTTGAATAAAAAACAGTTGTTTCCAGAAGCTTTTCCTACATTTATAGAAGAATGGTACCCATAGAAAACTTGGATCTTGTGGAATACAAGCGGGGTCAAATTAAGGACAAAACATATTTCTTATAATTGATTTATGATTAGCAGTAATAATTTTGTCGACCATCTGCTGACATTTGATCACAAAGAGCGCAACTGGATACCAAGTAATGGGCAATAAAAATTTAAAAATCTTTGCTTTGAAAGGATTCCTTAAACTTATTACTAATCCCTAGTTCCGTTAGCTGGTGGTAATTAGTCTTCGGGCGGGTAAGCATCCCTGACCATCGCTGACTCGTAAAAACACCATCATAAAGCATAACCCTGGTACCTATATTCGATGAAGTCATGGCAATTAAAATTTAGGGCCCTGCTGGTTTCATTTGCTTTCTCTCCTACGCAAGGGGGTCGAAAAATTGCTTTCCACCACCGAGGTACCAAAGGAAAAGTTTAATCCCTCATAGTAAAAATGTAGCCAATTCGTTGTTTTGCACCTTCCTGAATTTTGGAACCGCCCATATCGTGTTTCCGAAAAGGAGGGAAAAAACAATTATTTTCAATTGATGTCCAGATCGAAGAAGTCAATCCATTTTGGAATCTTGAACAAGAGTCTTCACTTAGCGCACACACAGATTTTTTTTTTACACCGCAAAGATTATCGGCACGATTCACGGCTTCAATCGAGGTTTGATTCTAGCCTGTTAAAAAGTGAACTGTTTCTAACGGTGTTTTAAGTGTACAGTGTAGAATACAGTGGTAGGATTTTAACGTACACGGGTTATAGTTTCGTAGAAGTGAAAAATGAAAATAAATCCGATTAATATCATAAATATATTAAAGACTACGTACAATTATGAAAATTCTACAAATGAAGATCCTATTAATAACAAGGAAATGGAATTGGCAGAAAATATTATTGATATTATTAATAGATGCCAGATAACTGGATATGCCGTTATAGAAGCTCAGCAGGAATTAATATTCGATGACTTCGGTAATCTACCACAAAATGTGACAACTGATGAACAATTATTGTCTACCCAATCCCCGTCTACTACTTCATCGTGTTCTTCCAATGAAGAAACAATTCAAGAAACCTGTGATGAGCACATCAATTATGAATATAAAAAAAGTGCAGTCGACTACTGGTGAAGTGGAAAACGGAAACGTTTGCCATTTGACTCGGTGCAGAATAGATTTAAAAGCTTGAAGACGGCACGACAATTATATAGATGGGAAACACAAGTCATGAAAGGTGGATCGAAGCAAGACAAAATAGGACACATTGCAAATATGGTACTCAACAAGTTTATTGAAGCCAGAGACAAGAAATTCACAATTCATGACATTGATTTGAGACGATGGGCTCTAACAGAGAATTCACAAATAAATTTGGTAGGATTTACTGCTTCGAAGAAATGGTTGTGGAAATTTAAGCAGGAACATAACATCGTTTCCAGAAAAACAACCTTTATTACACGTTTCCAGAGTGAAAATATATCAATGATCACAGAGGCTGCGGATAATTTCGTTTTGGATGTTAAGGAACGCATTGAACACCATGGAGCAGATAACATTTTTAATTCAGACCAGAGTGGGTTTCAACTCGAAATGCACGCCGGGAGAACCTTATCATGGATGGGTTAGAAAAAAACCGAGGCCATCGTTCAATCAAGTGCAGCTATAACGCATAGCTATACAATACCAGCCGACTGTATCAGCCAGTGGACACTTATTCTCACCACTGTTCCTAGTATTAAAAGAGCCACAAGGAAAAATAGGGCCTCGTGTTCAAAAAACAATATTTAAGGCCCCAAATGTTATTATCATAGCATCGACGTCAGGCAAATTAACTACAAATCATGTGAAAATGTGGTTTGAGCAAGTCTATTTGCCAAATGTACCTGAGACGACAGTTTTATTACTAGATTCGTGGACGGGATACGCAGAAGCAGCAACACACGGGACTGTCCCAGAAAATAAAATGTGGAGATACTGAAAATACCGAAAAGTACCACAGGATTGATACAGCCTTTAGATGTCTACGGCTTCAGGGTATGGAAGAATTTCGCAAGAAAAATTTCCGATCTAGCCATGCTAATGGATGTAGATATCAATTTATACTCCAGAAATAATATCATAAAGATGCAGTCTCTAATCCATAATCAGTTATCGGCACCGCGGTATAAAAATTTATTCAAGTATGCATGGTTCCGTTGTGGATATGTTGAGGAAAGACCTGGTGAATTTCAAAATCCAGTAAGCTTTTGTTTTACTGAAGTAGATAAAATAATATGTGATAAATGCGCAAATGTTGTAGCAATCAAGTGTTCTTGGTGTAAAGAACATTTATGTTTCCATCATTTTTTTAATGAGAATCACTACTGCCAGAATAGCATTCCGGATTAGAATTTATAAATTATCGATTAGTGGTACTTTACGTTACTTATTATATTACATTATATCATATCGTATCATATCATATTATATTATATATTATATTAGATATTATATTATGTTATATGACATTATATTATAGTATATTTTAGTTATAATTATAGTTATAATTTATTGAAATAACCGTTTCTTATTCGACCAGCCTTTTGTTACGAGTCACGCACCGGTCGCGCCTTGCATGCCCGTAGCGGATGGAGCGATATACCTGTAATACCCATGGAATGACAGGGATTATCGCAAAAACATTTTTATTTTTTATACAGTTATCAAGGGACAATTATTATACGTAATGTAATATAATTACTGAAGCATCAAACGATTGCACGTAGAAGCAATCATATGCCAGAAGGCGAGTTCTCGACTTATAATTTGTGGAACGAAAGTATCCATTATGCCGGTGAAACTAAAAATTCTGATTTATCCGCATTCTTGGGTTTGGTCCATAGTTTCTTCTTGCAATGCATGGCAAAAGTAACTCTACGTTTTACTTAAAAAAAATTAAAAAATATGTGATTTTTTAATATATTTTTTAAATAAATAAATTTGAAGCAATTTTACTTTTCCCACTAAATCCGTCTTTGAAAAACGAACAATTTGCATTTTTTTTTTTATCTACACCAAATAGTTTCCGAAATATTTAAAAAAATAACTTTTAGTCCCCAACTTTGAGGGCTGTTTTCACCCCCTAGATATGAACGTCAGCCGATAAAAAAAAATACGTGTCAAATATTTCGTCGAATTGTACATATCCTGTAAATTTCATTAAAATCGGGAATTGACACTTGGGAAACCTCCCTTGTAAGAATAGAAACAGGAAGAGTGCACATGGAGTTAGAGATGGTAAAAAAAGCGGTAAGCTACTGGAGAAGGTTAGAAGAGATGAGAAACCAACGACTCCCAAAGAAATGCTGGGAGAAGCAAAAAGCCTTGGACAGGAAAACACCAGATAAAAAGAGAAACTGGGTCACACAACTAAAAAGCAAACTACAACAATATGACCCCGAAAGCAATAACCCGCTAAACAACCTAAAACAAGAGGACACAACACAAAGGGCTCTAACAGAAATACGCGAAAAGCTAATCGAAGAGGATAGAAACAGAGTAATGCAATCCACATATGGCGAAATGTACAAGCAAATCAAAGACATAACAGTGTTGGAAAGAACGTACTACATACCTGGACTTCAACATGCCACTAGCACACAAAAGAATCATTGCTCAAGCAAGACTATCGGGAATACTAGGCTGGATAACGTCACTCAAAGATGGAATCATACACAAAATTGACGAAACCACACCATGTCGAGTTTGCAACACGGGTAATGCAGAAACCAGAGTGCACATAATAAGTACTTGTCCTATCTACGCGGAAATAAGACCACGCTCACTAAGAAACGAAGAAGGGACCGAGTTGCTGAAAGTAAGCACGGAAAAGATAGCCTGGGAGCTGACCAACTTCATAAAAGGATGCATGAAACTAAGAGCATTCTGTATAGAACTGTGATAACGCAACATAGGATAAGAAATTTCAGGATCTATATTTTCATATTTTCGTATATATATATATATATATATATACATACATACATACATACGTACGTATGTATGTATGTATGTATGTATGTATGTATGTATGTGTACATGGCTACACGAATGTATATACTATGTTGAGACCTTCATATATTTAATAGATTTTAGATTACCATAATATAGTTTAAACCTTAGAGCCATAAGTATTATTATTATAGACAAAATGTGCAAGACTGTAAACCAAAGATTGTACTGGGCAAATAGTCTTACTACAATAAATAAAATCTATCTATCTATCTATCTATCTATTGAATTTAAATTTAAAGATGAAATTAGATTATTAAATATAAATATATTTGGTCATATAAGTGTTAATGGTGGTAAACCAATAATTGATATAATTGAAAATATAAAATAAAATTTAAATTTAAATTTTATGAATTTTAAAGTTATTATTAATGTAGGAATCGGCTACGGCAATGTTGTCAAATGCGCTTTACCGCGTAGTCAGACGGATGAATGGTATGCGTGCATGTGTGTATTTCGCGAATGAGTGAAAACGACGTAGGGCTAAAAGACGCGACGTTAAGGCAGAAGACGTTCAGACGCGACGAAGATACGACGAGTTTTTAAGACGAGAATATTAAGACGTACATTTTAAGACGATTATTTTAAGACATAGTTATAGTTATTTTTTAGTATATTTTCTAACTTAGTTTTACGTGTTCTTTTCATTAAATATAGTTTTAGTTTGATAAATCTGATTTCTTTTATTCTTCCCCCACAATCGCGTACCGGAATCCTATATTAATTTATTTCTATTTTCAATATTATATAAATTAAATAAATTAATAATACAAAATATTGATGATGAATAAGAAATAAAATAAAATATTTGATATGATTCGATATTTAAGTTTATCTATCATTAAAGTGGTTCAATATTTCAGTTTTTCTATATTTGACTTATTCTATATATAAAGTAACTCAGCATTTCAGTTGTTCAATATCTAATATATCTCAGTACTTGAATTAGTCTATACGACCAAATAATAATTCGATTAACCACCCTTTTTTTTCTCAAAATTACGGAGCACTCGACACCACTCGACACTTCGATACAAAATACGGTAAAACGATTCAGCGCTACCGAGAACGACCTATAGGTGCGCTGCGATTGGCTAACTTTCAAAATGGTCTACCTTTGCTGAATTCAACATCCGCGTCGAGTAGATTGTGCAAAGTTAGCAGTTCCTTGTCCGTTCCGTGTATAGAATAAAGCGTAAGCCTTGTTTGCAACTTCGCAAAATATCGTGACTGTAGGTATCTAATGAGACAATTGGTTTATTTGCTGCTTTTTTGCATACAAAATTGAAACCTCGGGGCATGCAGGCACCGAATGCCTTCCAACTTCTTCCATCAAAGCCTCTTGCAAAAGCTAGATTTATACGTTGCTGCAGGAACGGACTGAACGACCGAGTTTCTCCAAGTGCATCAATTTTAATTGTATCATTGTATTTATTAGATCAGTTCATTCAGAATTCGATCCTTCGCAAGTTTCATACAATATCACGTTTTCGTTTTTTTATCTTCCTTGATAGTAACTTTGAAACATTACAAATTCCTCTGTGACAGTTTTATCGACGTCCGAAAATTACTGAGGATTTGATCCTTAACGCTGAGCGCGCTTGAGGTTAATCAAAGTCTTGAGGTGATTAATATCCGATAACAAGTATGTGAGAAGAATAGTAACGCGCATTAACGTAGGAATTTATTCACAATTCGCTGTTTATACTTTCACTTAAACGAGAGTCAATCAAAGGATGGATCGCTCCGGTCTACTGACAATACTTGTTTTAATGGTAATTTGTCAGAACGCGAGGGGGCTGGTTTTGTAGAAGATCCGAGGAAGCCACTGTACCAATCGTGGATGGAGTACCTCTGGTTTCAATTCCATACGAGGCTATGCCAGAGGACGAAAAGTTCCTCCGGTATGCTGCAAAGATCACGCACTTTCAAGCCACCTCTCCATTGGAGACGTGTCAGCATAAACTCGTAATGAAGATTAACCCTTAGCACTCCGTTGTCGCTGCTGAGGCGACATCGAAGTAGAAGCCAACAGCTCCGTTGTCGCCGCTGAGGCGACACGGCACGCCAGCATCTAGAGGCAACATTGTATCTTTATGTAGGTAGGAAGATGTTTCGGCACACGTTTAGTGTAATCTGAAAAGTTTCCTCTGCGACACACGTTTGCCCAGTGCCAAACCGATCCTTTATTTTCAAAGTCGTTTGCGCTAGAATATTTCTTTACCGTAAAATGGCAGGAAATAATAGTTACGAAAAGAGTGGATTTTCGGAAAGTGAGGATGAATTGGACCTCACGATATACGGAAATAATTTGATTGAAAGTGACGGAAATGAAGATGGATATAGTGATACTGAGGGCGATAGTGACGACAGCGATGTAATAGTTCACCGAAGACGAAAGGTACGGCGTATCGAATCCGATACCGATGATGACTGGGTCGACGTTACGGAGGATGGGTACAGGCCCCATCGAATCAATTTTTCCATTGGATCAAAATTTACAGGTCCGCAAATTTCCTCCGATATTTTGGAACCGATCCAATTTTTCAAGCTGTTTTTCACGGACGAGCTGGTTCATGATATAATAAGAGAAACGAATAATTATGCAAGATCCGTGTTGGCATCAAAAAATCTTAGCAAAGACTCTGTATGGCACACGTGGCATGATGTTGATACAGATGAATTCTGGGCATTTATCGGAGTCATCCTGAATATGGGTACAATGCCTCTCGCCAATATGCAAGAGTATTGGTCTACGAGGAATAATAGCAGAATCCCCTTCTTTTCGAGTGTATTTACAGGAGCTCGATTTCAACAAATATTTTGGATGCTCCACCTAAAAACACCGGACTCAGGTAGCACGGATCTAAATACCCGCATACAACGGGTCAGCATTTTTTTGGAATACCTGGATTCGACATTTTCAGAATATTTTATTCCTGGACAAAACATTTGTGTGGATGAATCCATAGTCCAGTTTAAAGGGAAAATCTCCTTCATTACTTATAACCCTATTAAGCCAACGAAGTGGGGTATAAGAATTTATTCGATGGCAGACTCAGAAACCGGATATATTTACACCATTTTGCCTTATTATGGAAGTCTCACATCACAAAACCTTGTCCGTCCAGATCTACCAGTTACCACCAGGATTCCGCTGCATCTGTACCAAAAACTCTTAAATAATATTCCCGAGGCACAGGGTTATCACATGTTCACCGATAGGTACTATACCAGTATCCCTTTGGCAGAAGAGCTCAGGAAAATGAATTGTCACTTAACTGGCACTATAAAAGCCAATAGGAAAGGTATTCCATCGGTCTAAAAAAAAACAAAGTTTTCTGAAGAAAATACCTTCGCCAGCAAAAAAGGGAATGTCATGTTCCTGGCCTGGAAAGACAAAAGAATCGTCTCCCTCTTAAGCACGTGGAATGATACTGGTATGGTGGATGCAGCAATAATTCTACGAGGAGAGAAAGAGGTTAACATTAGGAAGCCTAATGCAATTACCAGCTACACAGCTTCCATGGGCGGTGTTGATCGAGCCGATCAATACGCATCCACGTATTGTTTTTTACGAAGATCTCTTAAGTGGTGGAGAAAAATGTTTTTCTGGGGCATGGAGGTGTCGGTCATTAACTCCTATATTTTATATAAAACTATCAAAAAAAATCGAAATGAGAAACCGTTGACGCACCTAAAGTACGTCAAATTACTGGTCGATCAACTGGTTAACAATTTTCGGCAACAAAGGTCGAGAGCGTCAACTTCCTCGTCTGCGTCTGCTGAAGTAAGGCTGAAACGGTAAGCTTCACGAAATGCGGAGGGGGAAAAAAACAGATTGCATTGTGTGCTCGAACAGGCAGAAGAAAGGCGAAAGACACGAAACCAGCGAATATTGCGATACCTGTCCTGGTAAACCACGAATGCATCTTGGGGATTGTTTTTCAAGATACCATTCAATTAAAAAATTTTAAAAAATAATTGTTATTTTTCTATATTGTTATATCTTTTGTATTGTTATATGCTTTTTATTTTTATTATTATACTCTTGTATTGTTATATTCTTTATGTTTTTATTGTTGTACTTTGGTATTGCTATATTCTTTATATTATAATTTTGTTAATAAAACAAAACTTTCAAATGTATACAAGCTTTCTTTACTAACAAGGCAGGGTCTTTGACCTTTCTCAGAAGCGCGGCCGCAACATTGTAAATACTATCAGATTACCGGATAGGTCATGGTTAAAATCACCCGGAGCTCGCAACATTGTAAATACTTTCGTAGCAGGTGATAGCTCATGGTCAAAATGACCCGGAGTTGCTGGAACCTCATCTCAAAAATCGTCCGGAGTGCAAAGGGTTAAAACATCGTGTTCAGACATGACCGAGGAGCAACTGGCCAAACTGAGCGTTAATCTTTTGAACTGCCAGTCTGCGGCAGAAGGAAGAACGACGTGTCCTTGCACCGAAGAAATGGTAGATAGTTAACGAACTGACTTTTTAAATTAATATATCCTTTAATTCTACACTGCCGGCGGTCTATTGACACCATTTGATAGCACATTGTTGATTTTATCTGTACATTAACATTGCCATTTCTATTTGAAACTCGCTCAAAAAGAAAGAAAAAAAAAAAAAAAAAAAAAAAATTATTGCATATAACCCAGACCGCACATCACAGGCTAGGAGGTATGATAATTATGCGAAGTAAGAATTAAGTTTGCAAATTACTGAATGTGTGTGTGTGTGTTAATACGAGAATTTATGAATTTAATTGCAGCGTTACTCCGTTGCATCAGATGCCCAGAATGTTGTGCAATGGTGTGACGAGAAGTGGAAAATGTTGCCGCCTTTTTTCTTCGCCGGGCGGTTATTTTTGCAGTAAACATACAAGTGAAACGTCCGTTACAGGTGATCAATCTCCTCCGTCAATACATTATTGAATTATATATCGCCTTGCGATAAGATTGATAAAGAAACTTGGAGGGAGTACTTTAAAAGACTGCTAGATGGATCAGACGAAAGAAAGAGGGGAGAGAAGAGACAACGTATTGTAGAGGAGGAAGATGAAACTGAACTAACAGATGAGGAAATTGAGGTACAGATTAAGAAGCTGAAGAAGAAAAAAGCGGCAGGGGCGGATGGGATACAGAATGAAGCATGGTTGTATGGCGAAGGAAGTATAAGGAAGACGTTAAGGGAGATAATAAAAGCAATTTGGAAAGGAAAAGGATTTCCAGATGAATGGAGAAATGCAACGATAACAACACTGCACAAGAAAGGGGATCTGGAAGATGTGACAAATTACAGGGGAATAAGTTTGTTATGTACAGGGTATAAAATATATGCAGCAATTTTAAATGACAGGCTGAAAAAAGAAATAGAAGAAAAGAAAATGTTACCAGAAACACAAGCAGGGTTCCGAAAAGGTAGAGGAGCAATAGATAATGCATACATTCTGCAGCATGTAATAGAAAAAGAAGTAGTGAAAAAGAAAGGAAAGATGTATGTGTTTTTTGTGGACTTAAGGGCGGCATTTGACTCGGTCAATAGAAAAATACTATGGCAACAAATGAACAAGTTGGGCATAAGGAGAGGGTTAGTAGAAAGAATAAAGGAAATCTATTGGGAAACAAGAAGTGTAGTAAGAATAGAGGAGGGAGAGACGGAGGAGTTCTGGACGATGGAAGGGGTGAGACAAGGTTGTCCTCTAAGCCCGACACTGTTCACATTATTCATAGCAGATATGGAGGAATACTTAAGGAACAACAGAACAGGAGGAATCAAAATAGGGGGGGGAGAAAGTATGGTCACTTGCTTATGCAGATGATGTGGCTCTGGTGGCAACAGAAGCAGTGGAATTGAAGGCAATGATGAAGAGCCTGGAAATATACTTAGAAGAAAAACAATTAGTGCTGAATACAGAGAAATCGAAAGTGATGGTATGCAGAAAGAATGCAGGAAGGGAAAAGGTTATAAGATGGTACTGGAAAGGAGCAAGAATAGAAGATGTACAGGAGTTCACATACCTAGGAGTGAGAATACAAAGGGATGGAAACATAGCAAAGCATATTAGAGAAAGGGTGAAAAAGGCAAGTGTGGTGTTAAACCAAGTATGGGGGATTGGAGAGAGAAGATTCAAGGACGATTTTAAAATGAGAATGTGGATGTTCGACAGATTGGTGATGGGTGTACTCTGGTATGGGGTAGAGCTGTGGGGTTTTAAAGAGAGAAAAGAGGTGGAGAAAATGCAGGTCAGATATATAAAGTGGGTATTAGGATTAAATAGACAGACACCGGAGTACCTAGTCCTAGACGAAACCAAAAGAGAAAAAATTAGGATTATGACAGGGTTAAGAGCATGGAAATTTGAAGAGAGAGCGAGGAACGGGGAAGGAAGAAATCTGGTAAAGGAATGTGTGAAGGAGAAGGAAAGGATAAATATAAGAAGTGCTAGGGAAAGAGAAAACTATCTATTAAGGAATGGAATGAGTAAAGCGGGAATGCAACAGAGGCAGGAATGGGGGTTAGAGACGGCAGAAGAGCTGAGGGAAAGAGACAGGGAGGTCCAGCTACAGGTGCAGTACAACAAAATAGAAAACTCCCAATACAATCAGAGGTACAAACACATAAAAACCATGCAACTACCGCAATACTTAGATAGAGAAGGAAAGGAGGGGAGCCAGCAATTAGTAGCACAAGCAAGATGCGGATCGCTGGAAAGATGGAATCGGTATTGGGAAGAAGAGGAACAGAGGCAGTGCGAATTTTGTGAGGACAAATTTGGAAACATAGAGCATTTTGTAAGGGAGTGTAGAGAGCTGGAAAGGGGGATCAGCATAGGAGAAGTAGTTAGTGAAGAAGGGTGCGAGAGGGCGGTAGAGTGGATAAGGAAAGTAGTACAGAAGAAAAAAGAAAAGGAACGAAAGGGATAGGTAATAGTAAAAAGGCAGAAAGATAAAGAGGAAAGTGAAGAGAGAAAGGAAAAGAATAGGTATTCTTTTAAGCACAAGTGCAATAAATTTAAATAATAAGAAATTAGGCCAAAGAGGTAAAGACATTAGAATGTAAGAGTCAGAGTGTGGAAGGGATGTGAGAGAATAGGTATGAATGGAAAATTGTAAGTGTGAGTGATAATAGAAAGAGAAATGTAAAACCAAGTCCGTTTTATGGCCGGGAGGCTAAAATAAACTATTTTATATATATATCGCCTTGTGTTCGCGATTTCATATTTTCTTTAAACTCGCCATTTTTGTATTTCTTCCTTTCTTAATTTAATATCTTATATGAGCCGTTCATTTTGAAAGTGACCTAACTCCGTTTTTAAATTTTTTGCCGGTTACCATGTTTACATGTACAACTTCATGTTATTTATCAATGAAGCACTTCAGGTTGCCTATATTCAGAGCAAATACCATAAATTTTTTACACATAAGTTTTGAGAATTAATTAAATAACTGCGCCGTGTAGTTTGAAAGTGGCCCAACTCCATTTATAGTTACATCAAGATATTTACTATTGATAATGTCGGAAAGCAGTGATGAAGGTAATTTCAATTAATTAGTATTTACAAGTTAACCTCATTTTTGGGACAATTGCGTTAGTTCATTAACCTGTACGTTTAATTAATATAAAAATTAAAATTTAATATTAAATTTTAGAAATTATTTCACCCATGAGGAAAAACAGAATAAGACCATTTAGTTCAGATAGTGAGGAAGAAATAGCAACTAATAATTTAAAAAAAAATCGAAAAAGAAACAGAATTATAGAACAATATTCGTCTTCAGAGGGTGAAGATCCAAATAACAATGGAGAAAAGATTGATGCATCATACATCCAAAAAGTGCGAAAAATTAAACGGAATTCAGGAAAAAGATATTTCACTCAGATCGGAAATATTGTGCCTAAAAAAATTTTCGAAAACAAAGATTGTGGTTGTCGGAATGCTTGCACAAAAAATTTCAATGAAGAAGAAAGACAAAATATTTTTGAGAAGTTTTGGGGTTTGGCAGATTTTAACAAACAAAATGTACTATTTTACGAAGCTGTCGAGCGCAAAATTGTGGAACGAAGACGTCCAACAAACGGAAAAGGTTCACCAAGAAATTTTAGTTTTAGATATTTGTTACGTTCTAAAAACGGAAAAATTCCCGTCTGTAAAAAATTCTTTTTGGATACTTTTAAAGTAAGCGAAGGACGCTTAAAACGAGTACTAAACTCTGCAAATGTGGGCAATGATATGCGTGGGAGGATGGCTGGATCATCAAGACAATTACCTGAAGAAGCGAAAAAGCACGTTCAAAATCATATTAAAAGTTTCCCTAATTTTGAATCCCATTATACCAGATCTCATAATCCTAATAGAAGATATCTACATCCAGATCTAACTATCAGGAAAATGTTTAATTTATACGAGCTTCACTGCGAGGAAAATGGAATAAAAGCCGTTAATGAGTGGACTTATAGGAAAATATTTAAAAAAGATTTTGATTTACATTTCCACCAACCACGCAAAGATACTTGCCAAAAATGCGACTTATTAAACATTAAAATTAAAGCATCGAATAATGATGAAGAAAAGAATAAATTCACCGAAGAACACGATGTCCATTTAAGACTAGCAGAATCAGCTAGAAATTCACTAAAACAAGCTCAGGAGCAAGTATCACGTAATCCGGATTATTATTTTGCTTTCTCGTTCGACTTGCAAAAAGCATTACCGTATCCCAAGCTGACTACCTCAGTAGCATATTACAAACGCAATATGTATGTTCTAAATTTAGGTATTCACAATTTTCGTAACGATAATGTTTACATGTACGTTTGGGATGAAACTATTGCATCCAGAGGTGCTCAAGAAGTTGTTTCATGCATTTTAAAACATATTAAAAATTTAAGAAGTGAAAAACACATCATAGCTTACAGTGACATGTGCACCGGGCAAAATAGAAACATTAAAGTAGCTTTAATGTGGTTGAAAATTGTCCAAGCTTTGGATAATAATGTAGAAATTATAGATCATAAATTTTTAATATCAGGACATTCGTTTTTACCAAATGATAGAGATTTTGGCGTGGTAGAAATGGCATTAAAAAAAAATAATTTACTGTTCGTTCCCCAAGATTATTACAAGATTATTAAAAACTGTCGGAAGGGGAATAATTTCATTGTAACTGAAATGAAACAGGAAGATTTTGTATTAACGAAATTATTAGAAGACGCAATTTTTAAAAGGGTAAAGAATTCTGATGGAGAATCAGTAAACTGGTTAAGAATATGTTGGATGCGTTTTGTCAGAAATGAACCATATAAAATTTTCTACAAGACATCAATGAATGAAAATGAAAATTTTAAAGTCTTGAATTTATCACCACGTCGGGGTAGACCAAGAAGGTTCGAAAATATTGTATTGGCACCACTGTATAAAAATATTAGACAAGTTACAACAGCAAAATTTAAGGACATGATTGACCTATTACGATACATACCACCAGAACATCATGATTTCTTCAAATCCCTTTCACACGCACAAAATGTAGACGAATAGTAAATTGTTTTGTAATAAATTTATGTTTGTAATTTTCTATGTTCTGTAATTAAAAAATGTTTTGAATCGCATAAATTATGTTTCCGAAGTGTTTTCAAGATATGTAAAACAAATTCGGTATTGTTTTTTTCAATTTGAAACATCTTAAATTATGTTGAATGGACTTGGGCACCTTCAAATTTTATAATGAATCTAGCTGTTAATTTTGAAAGTGGCCCAACTCCATTCTTGATAAGAAAACGCACGTTATTTACTTAATAATTGCCACTATTTTAACAGGAACTTTAAATTTAACATCCTTAGATACGCTTAAGCAGTATGACTCCTTAGTATCTTATACGTATATTTTTAAATTCATTGAAACGCAAAACTTTAAATATCTCGATTTAAAGATAAATGGAGTTAGGCCACTTTCAAAATAAGCGGCTCATATATCTTATATAAAATACTTGTTTTAAACACTCCTGCCCAATTAAGTTTGTCCTTTAACCTCTCTCTCCCTCTCCCTCTCTCCCCCTCTCCCTCCCTACCTCACCCTGTCGCCCTCTCCCCCTCTCCCTCTCTTTTAACTCTCTCGGTTTTAACTCTTAACTCTCTCTCTCTCTCGAGGTGTGGACGTGTTTCACATCGCTCCGTAAAAGTTATAGTTTTTGCGGGGATAGAGGAGGCGGATAAGGACAAAAGTTTGCACAGAGGTGCAATTAGAGGTAGTGCGTAACTAGGAGTGTTATTTATTTGGTATGTACTGAATTGTGATTGTAAGACTTCAATCTGTGAATCGTCCGGTTGCCAGAACGACAGGAAACCGTAAAGGTGCCAACGTGGACAACGCGTTAGCGCTGACGAACACGGCAATTAAGGAAACTAATTAGGAGTTATCGGCCGATTAGTCGGTAATGGCGGTATGAGTGACACTGAATATGCAGAATATCGTTGCTCTGCATGTAAAAAAGAAATGAAAAATGTGGTACTGCAATGCAAGACTTGCGTGAAATTCTTCGCTCATCCTGGATGTGTTTCCAAGCACAGAGCTTATAATAAAGACAGTGAATATACAAAGTGCGAGGGTCCATTTCGGAAATTATATGTGGTGAGTGAAAAAGCAGAGATGAAGAAAATAGGAACTAGCAGGGAAAGAGCAGGATCCATAGGAGCGGCAGGAGCATCGGCAAGTGCTTTGGGAAGTACCATCAAATCAAATGTTGATACAAAAATAGACTGGCTGATTAGAACAGTGAAAGAGATGAGAGATGAAGTGGCGTGCAAAAGTGAAATTAAGACGATGATCAAACTAATAATCCGTGAGGAACTACAATGTTTCAAGCAGGAACTGGAAGATTTAAAGAAAAGTATACGGGAGAATACGACAGAAATTGCGGAAAGGGGAACAAAAAGCTATAGTGAAGTAGTGAAAGATAAGAACAATGAAAGCATATTAATTGTCAAGCCGAGGATAGAACAAGAGAGTGAAACAACCAAAAGATTGGTAAAAGAAAAAGTAGATATAAAAAATTTAGTGGTAGGGATAACAAAGATTAAAAAGGGTGGCAGTGGATCAATTATATTAGGTTGTGAGAGCGAGAGAGAGATAAAAAAGCTGAAAGACACAGTACGAGAAAAGTTAGGTGATGATTACGAGATTGCGGAGCCAAAGAAAAGGAAGCCAAAAATTAAAATTACAAATGTTAGCGAAAAAGAAATAAATCTCAGGGATGAAAATCTGATAGATACGATTTTGAAGCAGAATGAAATTAATGGGAAAGAAGAAGGATTCTACATAAGGGTAGTGAAAAAGATTGTTAAAGAGAAAAAGGATGACAGGGCGCGAACAAAAGGAGAAGGAAGAAGAGAAGAAGGCTCTTTAATACTCGAGGTAGATAAAACAAGACAGGTGCGAATGATAAGACGAGAAAAAATAAATATAGGTTGGAGAAAGTGTCGGGTATTTGAATATTACAATGTCAAAAGATGTTTCAAGTGTTGGGGCTATTATTATATTGCTAAAAATTGTACGAGGCAGGACACATGTTACAAGTGTGCAGGACACCATGAAGCAACTGAATGTACATCAGCAAAGAAGAGGTGTGTGAATTGTATGTATAAAATTAAAACATACAACTTGAAGTGATGAGCATGAGGCTGTGAGTGTAGAATGTCCAACGTATATCAAAGTGTTAGAAGAGGAGAAAAAGAGAACTGACTGGATCCCATGGTATAGCAACCACAGACGGAGTCAATTACAGTAAACCCTCGATAAATGCACTCATTTCAGGGGCAAAGCAGTGCTCTTATCGTGTACCGGTGCCGAATTTGTGTTTACATTAGGGCTCGAGCCGAGCGCGAGCTTAAAAAAAGACAGACTGTAGAAGAGACAGAGAGGTCCAATCCACAGGGGGACCGGCCCGAACGTATCGGTGAGGCAAACTAATTGGAGGGTCCGCCGTTTTCATTTTCGGTCTTTTTCGGTCTTTTTTTTTTGAAACCTTTGCTAACGTATTTGTGAGATTTTTCTGATTAAAATGATACCAAACACGATATAGTTTGAATTATATTTACTCAATATTTAATATATTTACTTAGTATTTACATAATTAAAACATATCGTGTTTGGTATCATTGTAATCAGAAAAATCTCAAAAATGCATTGGGAAAAGTTACATTCAGCAAAATTAATAAACGACCAAGTTTTTTGTTGCATTAGCAATGCCTCGCCGATACTTTCGTGCCGCTCACTTTGTTTGCTTGCTCTCTCTGTCTCTTCTACTGTCTGTCCTTTCTTAACCTTTTAGATACGACGCGCCACTATAGTGGCTTTTGGGAATATCATCTTTCAGGACGACGCGCCACTATAGTGGCTTTCGCGGATGTGATCTTTGAACGACGCGCCAGTGTAGTGGCTCGCTCTAGTGACTCACTCGCTCACCATTTGAATTGAAAAATTGTCTTCATACGCAATAATTGTCTTCATATGAATAATTGTTGTACACTTCTTTTTGCTTTACATCGATTTACAACAGTATAAATAAAACAATAGACAGACAGAATATACAGTCTTTGTATATGTGTTGTACCATGTTTCAAAATATATCATACCCAATTATATTATTAATTATTAAAGTGAATTGTTATAGTTAAAGTATGTGTAATATATATTTTTAATAAATTATGATTTAATTATCAAATATTTCATTTGAATGTTCTCGTGCACAGAACGGGACTGCCCGTCACACTTTGCAGTGTTATATCGATTATACATCGTTCACGTCAGACCCTGCCGTCCAGGGAAATAGCCGCACGCAAAATTCAGCCGTATCTAAAAGGTTAAGCTCGCGCTCGGTTGGAGCCAGAATGTAAACACAGATTAGATGCCTCTGCTACCTAAGAGCAATATTCGGTCACGACCTGTGCATTTATCGAGGGAGGTGCCTATTCAGTGTTTTTATGCGGCTCCAGCTGACCGCAAATGTAGAAAGGGTCAGAATATGGAAAACCACCCCCTCGAAGATGCAGGAGTTAAATGTAACGGGACTCGTTTGTGATGGACACGAGATAGGGGCGGGAGGAGGGAACCTCCGACCGGTTAGGTCGAAGGTAGGGAGCCCATCCTCCTCCTCACCGTGGTGTAGATCGAGTCCCCCCCGCAAACCGGTTCCTCGCTGTCCTCAGTGGGGAGTTCCAGTTCCTCCTTCCACAGATTCAGTTCGTCCTTGTAAACAGGTTGGATGGTGCAGGTTGCCTTGAAGGTCTCCGGGCCGATGGCCAGGAATATCTTCATGGTGATACGGAGGGGATTGTTCTCTCCCTTAATTTGGCAGTAGCAGTCTACTGCAGCAAGTTGGACGGTGCCATCGACGCCCTCGGAATAACAAAGTTTCGACTTTGCGCGGAGCCACCCGCGACGGCCCGATGGTGGAACTACGAGCGGACCCGACACCGTTGTCGGGTATTTCTCGTTCTCAGGCGAGTAAAGCCGAACCTCGACCATTGACGACTTCGCGGCGACCGGAGCTATGTCGTACTGCAATGCGGTGATGCGAAACGGACGATTCTGACTCAGAACGTTGAAGTTATTTACGTTTACTGTGAGCGACTGACCGGGGGTGACCACACCCAAGAAATAGTCCACGTACGCTCCATTGCCACGTCGGCGGCGAGTACGGCGCCGCCTGCGCGACGGCATCTGGAACCACTGTCACGGAAAGTTCTCGTGTCGGTAATTAGCAATCTACCTTACCGGCCGTCGGTAAGTTACCGACTGATGGTAACACTTCCTTCGTAAATAAGCACTGAAGGAGTAGCAAAAAAGGATATTTGGCGCGCGCGAGCCCCAGGACCACGTCAAGGTATATCCTACCCTGGGGTTTATAGCCCGAAGGCGACCGTAGAAGGTCTGAAGCGGTACTGTTCCCGCGTAACTCGAATACACAAGTATTATAACACGCCCCCGATAGGCGGGGGGGGGGGGGGGGGAGCCGATCCCTAGTGAATAGTTAAATCGTGTCACTTGCCCGGTGATGCAGTTGGCCGTCGTACTTCGCTGGTGATCCCTCGATGAGTGAGGTGGTGAATGCCGTTCCGCCGGCGCTGTCCCGGTGAAAGTTCCAACGATGGGGGGGGGGGGGGGGGGGGGTAAGGAGGTGTCCCGGAGATAGGGGCGGGAGGAGGGAACCTCCGACCGGTTAGGTCGAAGGTAGGGGGTAAAGCTGTCTGCGTCGTTGGGTGCCGCGTTTGCTCACGTTGGATCAGAAACGTGTTCGAACGAACATTTCGATCGCTCTTTTGAAAAACGGCCACATTTGAAGAAAAAAAAAATCTCATTCCACCAAGACAATGCGCCGGCTCACACCTCAGCGGTCGCCATGGCAAAAATTCACGAATTACGATTTGAATTGCTTGACCACCCACCTCACTCACCAGATCTAGCCCCAAGTGATATCTTTTTGTTCTCCAAGTTAAAAGTTGCACTCGGAGGACACAGATTTTCATCAAATGAGGAGGCCATCAACTTTGTAAACAGCTATTTTGCAGAGAAAGACGGCAAGTACTATTTGGATGGCTTGAAGAGATGGGAGCATCGCAGGGAGAAGTGTATAGACTTACAAGGAGACTATGTAGAGAAATAAAAATAATTTTGAAGAAAAAATGTCTTATATCTTTGTTAGGTCGGAAACTTTTCAGACCGCCCTCGTAGTGATTCGTTTGTGAATGTGCGCCAAATGCTTCGTGGCATCGATGCAGCTAATAGAGACTATAGCGCAGCAAGAGAAACATATCCCGGATGGCTGCGAAATCATGGTGGAACATCGGGACTGAGATGCGTCCCTGATAGGAGGCAATTCCGAAAATTGGGCCACCGTTTCAGCGAAGCATCCCTGGTTCAATGTTCTAACAATCATCGAAATGCTGGTCGACCAAGGACGCATTAGAAGAAAGAAGAGCAAGCCGTTGCACTTGCACGCAGCTACCCTTTTATGGGACTCCGTGGCATTGCACGTCAAGTCAATATATTACACATGACGGTACGCCGTATATTTCGTGAGGAAGGACTGCGACCGTATCGCTTACCGAAAGTGCAAGCACTACAGGAATCGGACTATGGACACCGTTTAAATTTTTGTGAGTGGATGCTGCGTAAAGTGGAAAGGAACGGACAATTCCTTGAAAATATTCTTTTTACGGACGAGAGCAGTTTCTCAAGTGTCGGTTTGCAAAATCGGCAGAACACTAGGACAGCATTTTAGTCAAGGACGATTTTCCGTTAATGTATGGGATGGAATAATCGGTGACACAATAATTGGGCCAGTTTACGCTACTTACGCTACTCCCCAGATTGAAATCCACTAGACTTCTTTCTCTGGGGAGCAGTGAAATCATTAGTTTATAAATCAGGGTCTGAGATAAATACTGTGGCAGAGCTCAAACAACGGATTAACATTGCTTTCGAAAAAATCCAACGCAATGAGGATGTGTTTGCTAAAGTGCGCCGAAATTTAAAATATAGACTGCAGAACTGCGTAAATAGTGGTGGTGGACACATCGAAGCCGGTGATCAGGCAAGATTGTTACGCAACATTGGCGATGACGGAAGTACCCTGTGGGTCAGAAGAAGACAGAGGTTGGGTGACGGCGAGAGTGACAGTGAAAGTGCATGTGAAGGTGAAGGTGAAGGTAAAGGTGCATGTGAAGGTGAATAATTTGCTTTCTTATTGTTTGTGACGATTCTTTTTCATTTTATAGAGGCAACCTTCCAAATTTGAATTCAGATTTGACGTTTTTAGTTGACTTTAACTAGTTATTCCTTGTTTTTGGTCTTGAAATAAGCTGGAATGGCTGAGAAGAAGTCAGAAAATTCCGCTGGATTACCAGTGATGAATAGGAACCAACGCAGGATGTTTGAATACAACAACCGTAGAGCTGATGAGAAAGGTGATTGGGCTGGCATGGTAGATGCAGACAAGTACGTCGAGGCACATCCGTCTAAGCCGAAGAAATCCACTGCTAAGACTACCGCGTGGAAGAAGAAGAACATGGCGAAACCGCCAGTTCTCAGGGATCCAGATGAGATGCGTGAGCGCCCCGCTGTTAGGAAGGCGGCAACTGAGAATCTGGTTGACGAGCCACTTTGGACTGCAGGACCGTACTCCGGAACGCAGCCAAAGAGGCAGGTGAATCACCACACCTAGACTTTTCGACGTTTCCCCTCCTATGTGAGCGAGTCTACCACAACCTGCAATCGATCAACCCAAGGCTGAGAGGGGAAATGCCATTTTGCATGTTCCAACACGTGATGGGAAGCGCTTTGAATGCGTCTTTAATACATCACGTCAGGTTCACGAACGCGGAAGACCGCTATGCAAATGAGGAGTCCCCGCTCAACTTGTTTTCCCCTGACTTCGTACTACCGGCAGATATCGCGGAATACCTCAAGTGCGTCGCCAACACCGTTACGTCGCAAGGAAACCTTGTTCGCGTTAATGTACCTATCTCCGCCGTCCCTTTATTTGCAATTCCACCAGACGGTGCTGTTTCATAATCTTAATCATGAAATGAATATGATCATGCTGATCATAATCACTCGACTTCCGAGCCAACTTCACCACCCACAAATTATCACACCTAGCCAGTTATTCAATATCCATTTTGCTCGATATTCTATTATAATTTGCGTTCTTATTGTTTGTAACGATACTTTTTCGAATCAGTCAGAATACAATTTGATTTTGCCTATCATAATTTTGTGATATTCAATATGTAACGAAGCACCGAGCTTCGTTACTCCACCGCCAGGTGGCGCTCCACTTCTCGCGAGTGAATGTGGGCGCCGAGCTCAATAAACCGATACCGCGCCGATCGATCGGGGAGAAGTATCTCAGATTCCGTCGCGAGCCGTCGTGTAGTGCTGACGTGTGTTGCCGAGCTAAACTTCTCGTCCACGTGCTACACTACTCCAAACTGTGCAAATCAAGAGAGCTTCTCAAACCTGGTTTGCCCAATCCTTTATTATATTATTATATTATATTACTCTATTATTCTATCATTATATTACTCTAGCACTTATATACCACATATTTACAATCCTTATTACATTATTATATCACATTATTCTATTCTATTACTCTATTTCCCTTAAATCTATTATTATTATATTATTCTAGTACTTATATATTACATTTTACAATCTCTTATTATATTATCATATCATATTATTCTATTCTACTATTCTATTTCATTACTCTATTATCCTATTGTTCCATTATTATATTACTCCAGTACTTATATATTACTCATTTACTTATTATCGAGTTATTACTCCTGTACATATTACTTACAAAACTCAATCGCTATAATTTAGTCGCCTATATAATAAGCACGTTTTCGCGCACTCTCATCTTTTCTAAATTCCTTACCTCTATTCTCACCTTAACCTACCTCCCCCCGGTACGTCGCGGCTGTTTACCCATTTTTTGTGTTGTCGCTCGGCAGTTGCCGAGCGATAGCACTCCCCCGCCCTCTCTCCCGGCCGCACTCTGGATTCTTCCATGGTTAAAAAGGCAAAACCCCAGCCGCGTCCTATTACGCTTAAACACATCACTCTCGTCAATAAAAATGTTCCATTAACCACTCTTAAAAATCCGTCCGCGACGGCCGCCAAAACAGTTGCATTCAAACTTCAATCTCTTCCGTCTTCCTCTAAGTTTCCTTCTGATCTCTCCACAATTAACGAACGCTTCTCCATCAGCGAATTGCACTCAGACTCAGAAAATCTTCCGGATGTAAACATGGATGCAAACCCTACTCCTAAGTCCGAGGAACCCCCTCTCCCCGCGACCCTCCACGCGGTGGATCCGATACATTCCTCATTAAACCCATTGGTCATTACGGTCCCAGGAAACTCCACCACCCCTTCCCGATCTCCTGCAAACTCGGGATCTCCTAAATCAAAGAAAGCGCGTCGTAAGGAGGCTCGGGCTCCAGACGATGCCCCCACTCCTCACACTTCCTCTACCGAATTTAACATTCCCACCCACAATAAATTTCATGCCTTATCCTCTTTCGACGAGGACCTCCTCCCCCCCTCTGATCCTAGATCAAAACCCTCTCTCTCAACTACAGCTACGGTCCCCCCGACTGTCGACCCGCCAAGCTTCCAAGCTTCTACCTCAGTACGCAAGGTGAGACCTCCTCCCTTATACATAAAAAATTTCAACGGAAACATTCCCTCATTCAATAAGAAAATGATCCTTGACTTCGGAGAATCGGCTTACCAAGCCAAGTTTCTCGGGAAAAGCATTCGCCTCCAATTCTTCTCGTTCGACAACTTCCTAAAGTTCAAAGAATCCCTAAAAAACACTAAGGTTCCTTTTTTCACTTTCAGTGTCCCAACCGAAAAATCCCTGGTCATGGTACTAAAGGGCCTCCCCCTCATTCCCTCATCGGAACTGTTAGAGGAACTAAAAGCCAACGGGCTTTCCCCTCTAACCTGCTCCAATATCACTCCCAAAAAATCCTCTTCCACATTTCAAATCTACCGGGTTTCCTTCCCGCCGCCTACCTCTGTCTCCTCAGTCACTCGAGTAGGCTTCCTATTCAACGTTAGAGTGTACTGGGAAAAGTTCTTCTCCAAGCGTCCATACACACAATGCTTTAGATGCCAAGCTTACGGCCATTCTGCAAACAACTGCAACCTTCCTGAACGCTGCGTGAAATGCGCTGGCCCTCACTCCTCCTCTCAATGCAGCAAACCGTACGAAGTCACCCCTCACTGTGTTAACTGCGACGGTGACCACACTGCCAACTATAGCAGCTGCCCTGCTCTTATCAACTATTTGGACAAGCGCTCGTCAAGCGCTCAACCCACTGTCAAACCTCCTACTCTACCTCTCAATCCCGACAACGTTACCTTCCCTGTACTTCCAAAAAGCTCCATGAAACTCCATCCAACTACACCCGCTCGTTCCTTTGCCGACGTTTTGCGTTCCACTGCCTGCCATCACCCCTGCTCCTCTCAGGCTAGTCCACCGGACCTAGATCCAAACATTAACAAATTCAATGAACTCTCCAACGCTTTCAAAGAGTTAAACTCGCTTTGTGACATGAACCTTATTTTAAACACTGTTAATTCTCTCATCTCTAGCCTTAAATCCTGTAACTCAAATGTCGAAAAATTCCATGCATACTGGAACGTCATCTCTCAACTTAATTAAATGGCTCCGCTACCGAATATTATGTTATGGAACGCTGGATCTCTAACTTCCAAGCGTAACGAGGTCATCACCCAACTCCATGCCAACGCTTGCGACATCCTTCTTGTCACAGAAACTTGGTTTAATCCCACAACTTCCTTCACCATTCCGGGTTACACTGTCGTTCGCAGGGACAGGGTGACTCACGGAGGTGGAGTGGCCATTATCATCAAAAATTCACTAAACTTCTCAGTGACTCGGACCCAGGTGGATCTTGAACTGTTGGTGATTCAGCTTTTTCTTCCAAAAATCTTCATTGGCGTGATATACATTCCTCCCGGGAAAATCCTAAACAGAGGTGAAATCGACTCAGTCCTCCACTGCGGTTCGCCCTTCTTAATCGGTGGCGACTGGAACGCCAAACACCGCTTGTGGCACAATCCGGTTGCCAACAGAGCAGTCTGGACCTGTTCGGGACATCCCACCGCCCGGTCGCAATCAGGGCTGCCTCCTCCTCTGGTATTCACATCCCTGAATATTATAATTCCATCACTGACTGGGCCAGGTATCGAGATCTGTCTGGACAGTGGTCAATTACTAGCAAGTTTTCAACAACCAAACATCTTGATGATGAAATAAGAAACCTTAATGAATTCCCACACGACTGTATCAACAGGTCAAGGGTTTCCTCCCCCAGAACCGCACGTTCAGTTAGGATGGACGCCATCGCAAATGATGATATTCTCGTCGCACTAATTAGAATGAGAAGGAGGGCACGCAAAAATTATCAAAAAAACTTCCTTGACTTATTTCTCTTCTTTGATTAAAGAATATTCAGGATCCATCAAACGCAGGATATCCCTGCTAAGACAGTCTGCATGGACAACAATGTTGAGACAATTTACCAGGCCAAACCCGACCTTCTGGTCTACATACCGCGCCTTTTCTCACTCCAACCGTGCTCCCCCCTCCTCATTCCTTGAGGTCAACGGAGTCAAAGTTTACTCCGCATTCGAACAAGCTGATGCCTTGGCCAAATCCTTTTCCCTTGTCCACAACGAGGCCTTGGGACTCCCTTCTGACCAAACCCACAATGTTAACGCCTTTTCAGACAGTTTCGACTGGGATCCCCCAGCAGATTCTGAAAATTCCATACCTTTTTCCCCTAAAGAAATTCATGGCATCATTCTTAAACTGAAATCCAAGAAAGCCCCTGGCTCCGACAATATCTCGGTGCCAATGCTAAAACATGCTTCCCGCAGAACAATTTGCCAACTCTATTATTTCTTCAAATTCTCCTTCCAGTTTTCTCACTTCCCAACTCCTTGGAAGATTGCCAAGGTTATCTCGATACTGAAACCGGGGAAGACGGCCACTGACCCCACTAGCTACCGTCCGATAGCTCTACTTCCTATTGTGGGTAAAATCTTCGAGAGGATAATCCTCAACAACCTTGAAGATTTCATTAGTAGCAAGAGGCTAATAATCAATCAACAATTCGGCTTTCGAGCTAGGCACTCCACCATACATCAGGTGGCCAGAATCACCCAACATATCACTCATTGCTTCAACATCAAGCGTGAGACTGCAATGATATTGCTTGACCTATCCAAGGCCTTTGATACGGTTTGGCATCAAGCCCTTCTATACAAATTAAATCGCCTGGGTATTCCGCACTCGATCACCCGACTTTTAAAATCCTACCTTGAAGAACGTACCTGTTACGTCCTCTTCAATTCTCATAAGTCGGTAGTATATCACGCTCTCACAGGCGTACCTCAAGGATCGGTCCTCGGACCGACCCTATTTTTACTTTACATCAATGACATACCGCACCAAATATCTTGCGATATCGCATTATACGCCGATGACACGTGCATATATTCGTCATCAACCAAAAAAGGTCGTGCCAAATTAATAGCTCGAATCCAAGCCTATCTGGATTCTATCCTCAAATTCATCTACTCATGGAAACTTCAAGTTAATTCTTCCAAAACCGAGGCCATCTTCTTCTCTAAACTTAACCTTGGCAACTTCCTTGACAACAACAAAATTTCCGTTAACAATCAAATTATTGACTGGGCGACGCAGGTCAAATACCTGGGCATTATCCTTGACCACCGGTTACGATGGGTTTACGCAGCCTCGGATCGTATGTCAAAGACCCTCTCAGCTGCTTTCGCCTTAATAAATTTCATAGGGCCAAAATCTTACTTACCATTAAAACTCAGAACTCTGACGTACATAATGTGTCTCAGACCCATCCTCACTTATGGATCCATTCTCTGGTGGAATCTACTATCCCGCTCAGATCGGAAAAAACCCCAATCAGTTCAATCTAAAATTTTAAAAATTATCCTGAACAAGCACTCGCGTACTTCCACCTGGGACGTGCACCAACTTGCTCGTGTCCCCCTGCTGGATCAATTCATAACCAAAATGCTCTGTGAATTTAGTGTATCTAACCACTAAAATCCCCTGGTCCGGGTCACGGGAAGTTTCACTCCGGGAAGCCTTCCTTACGTCGCCTAAATATCATTCCCGCTTACCAGATAAGCCCTGCTGGCTGCTGCTCGCCCTAACCTTTAGGGACGACGCATGCGCGTCCAAAACCCTATTTTCTCACCTATACTAACTTTATTTCACCTTAACTCGTTATCAAGCATTCTCGGCTTACTCCATCGCTGGCAGCCTTTAATCCTGTATTCCATTTTCTACCCACAGGTTTTTGAAACTTTCCTGTGCCACCACTCTTTTTCACCAAATATAGTGCCCTCACATCTATTGGTTACTCCAGATACACTTCCATTGGATGATAAGTGGGCTCTCGCTCACAGGCGCTTCCCTCCGAGTCGCTGGTACTACGTGTGGAAGATCTTTATCTCCCACACTCCTAGTGCAACAGGCGCCCCGACTCAGTCAATATATATATAAAAAAAAAAAAAAAAAATCGATCGGGGAGAAGTATCTCGCATCGTGCGGCTATCGAGCGTTTTACGAGCGAACCCCGACGAGTACTTTCTCTTATATCTTTTGTATCTCTTCCGCCTCACTGCCATCCGACAACCGAGCCTTCTTGGAAGGACACATTTTTAACGGACGCAGTTTGGTTTTATTCCAGACCCTCCTCACTCCGCATCCACTTCCGTCGTCGGGAACCCCCCTGCGCTGATCGGCCCTCGCCGCCGAAGGTCTCTGACCGCGATCAGACACCGCACAGCGCCCGACCGCGACGATCCCTACATCTGGCCGGCGAGCGCGCCGGAGTAGTCTTGAGACCGCGCTCGACTACGCCCAGTTCCGCCGTCGGGAAAATCCCCGTACGCTGACCAGGCCTTCGTAGCCGAGGTGTCCGACCGCGAGCGGACACCGACCAGCGCCCGACCGCGACGATCCCTACACCTGGCCGGCAACCGAAGCCGGAGTAGTCTTGAGACCGCGCTCGACTACGCCCAGGCCAGCCTCTCCTGGCCGCGACGGTGACCACCTCCTCGTGGTGCGGCTGGGAGGACCAAGAGGTGGGATCACGCAGAGTCATCCCACCCCTTGGTCCTGCTAAGAGTCACCAACACATTCATTCATACATACACACTACAGACACACAACACACACACACTTCATTCATACTAGACAAAGACGACGGACATACTGACTGACATTCATACACTCTTACACGGGACATGGACATACACGACGACATTCAAGGACGGAACTAATTATGACGATACGGCGAACAAAATTTATAAAAATTATGGCAGACGAATCTAATGGAAATAAAGTTTACAGAACAGAGGAGGGACACCTCAGTTCCGGTGGGACCCGCGGTGGTCAAGCAGGCCGCGACCCATCGTCATCCCATGACTGTGAGACGTTAGATGCGAGCGACCAGGCGTCTACGTCTACCAATGTGACTGGAAGCAGTATGACGACAGGAACGTTAAGGAGATCCGCTAGGAGGGTGGAAAGGTACAGTTCGGACCCATCACCGACTGTAATAGCATCGCTTTTGGAACCCCAGAGGGATACTCCGGTATCCCTAGCCATGCTAAGGGCAAGATCACACGTGGACAGTGAAGGTGAAGCGTGGATAAAGGAGATGACCGAGAGGGTAACGAGACCAGGACAGAGGGGCAAAAGTGCAGAGAAGCGGCCGAGAACAGAGGACAGGGAAGAGATGGAGTTCGAAATGGAAGGTGAGGCTGAAGTGATAAACATAGAGGAGACACAGAAGAAAAGAAAAGGAAAAGAAAAGAAAAAGGTAGAAGAGATAAAGAAAGCGTCAGGTGAGTTTACAGAGATGAACGACAGATTTGCTAACTTTATAACGGAATTGGAAATGATAAAACAATATATGCTGCAAAATACAAATGTAAAGACTGAGATGAAACAAAAAGTTACGAAAGTGATACAGGATATGAAAGAGGTTCAGAATAACACGAAAGCAGTGAGTGAGAAAACAAAAAGAATGGAGGTGTATTATAAAGAATTGGAAAATGAGATAAATGAAAAGGAAAAGAGAAAAGAAGAGGAACAATGGCAAAGACGGAAAACTCGAGCGGAAACTGATAGGAGCAGGGAACGCGAGGGTAGAGCGGAAATGGACAGGAGAATAGTGACAGGAAACCAGGAAGTGTTGTACAGTGAAATGTTAACAAGGAATAGTGAGGGATGGACGACTGTTTCTAGAGGACGTGGAAGAAGCCGAAATAGGTCTGGAAATAGAGGAAGGATGGTGCAGGGATACCAAACAAGGAGGGAAGGTAATGTACAAGGACAGGAAAAATTTTCAGGTGATGGTGTGATGGGAACAGGTAGCAGAAATGTAAGCCTGGAGAGAAAGATAATAGGAGGATACGTCAAAAATGACGCTATCATAATTAGGGCCGAAAATAAGGAAACCGAGGAGAAGGTAATGCGGGAGGTAAGGGAGAAAGGCGAAAAAATCAAGGAGGAGGTCAGAATGGTAAGGAGAGGGAGGAATGGCCACTTCATCCTAGAGATGAAGCCTAACGTGGATACATTCAAGGTCAAGGAACAGATAGCGAAGATAGCGAAAGGAAGGGTCGAAGTGGTCACCAAAGTGCCTACCATCGATCTGGAGATCGATGGCATCGAACCCTATGTGGAAGAGGAGGAATTTAGTGACGCGATAAAGAAGGAATTTGGAAGTGAGTTCGTTAGGGACGTGAAAATAAAACTTTTAAGAGAAACTAGGATCGGAACCAAACGTGCAATCTTAACGGTTCCAATGGTGTGGAGAAAGAAGTTGAAAAACGTGACTAAAGTTAGGATAGGATGGGCGATATGCCGGATTCGTGAGTGCCCCAAAATAGTGCGATGTTTTGTGTGCCACGAAAATGGACATGTCAGCTATAACTGCAGACTCAAAAACTTGAAGATATGCAGGAAATGCGGAGGTCAGGGGCACGACATGAGTGTGTGTGCCAAACCGATGAAGTGCTACCTGTGCGACAGGATGGGATTGGAGGAGTATAGGACTAGACACTTGCCGGGGACCTTTAGGTGTATGAGCAATAGGGTGAGTTTTAGCAATAATAATTATGGATAGTATTAAGTTTTTACAAATCAATATGAATAGATGTAAGCTAGCAACGGACTTAATGGAAATTACGGCAAAACAGTTAAAGGTGGATTTTGTGTTTATTTCGGAGCCGCACAAAGGACTTGATAGGTGGACAAACGACACCAAAGGTGATGCGTCAATTTGGTGTACAAATATTAATAATAAAAGTGACTTTAAAGAGGAAAGAAAGGCTAGTGAAGGAATCGTTGTAAATAAAATCGAAAAATTGTATATAGTCTCTTGTTACATATCGCCGAATATTAGTATTAGTGAATTTAGCGCGTTTTTAGATAGATTAGATAAGATATTACAAAGTTGCAAAAGAGATATTATTATAGCGGGTGACTTTAACTCAAAAAATACGGCATGGGGCAGCAATACAATCGACAAAAGAGGTGAATTACTGTTAAAATTATTAGACAAGTTCTATTTAAATCCGGTTCAAACTAGAGGTGGTAGTACTTTCAGTAAAAACGGTAGGAAATCAAAAATAGATTTTTTAGCATGCTCTGCGAAATTATTAAATAACGTTAAAGATAGTAGGGTGTTAAATACGGAGTCGGCCTCCGATCACTCTTATTTGTTGCATGTTTTTAAAAGTTTTCAGTTCTATAAAATACCCAGAAGGGGTTGGCAAAAAGATACGTTTGATGAGGAGAAATTTAATGATGTAATTGTAAAAAAGTTAGATGAGTTACCGAACGTAAACGAAATTAGATTAGCGCCAAATGTAAAATATATAGATAAGTTAGATAGGATAACTAAAGAAATATGCGAGGAATCGATGGTTAGAAACAAAGGATATTATGGTAACAAGAAACCGGTGATCTGGTGGAATAAAGATATAAAAACTACTAGAGACGAAATGAACAAACTACGGAGAAAATATCAAAGACTTAAAAAGAAAGGAAAAAATGTTATAAACGAAAAAGAACAATATCATAATAAAAGAAGAGAATTAAATATAAAAATCATAAGGGCAAAAGAAGAAGCCTATGGCAAATATCTAAAAGTTATAGAGAAAGATCCGTGGGGACGTCCGTACAGGGATCTTATGAATAAATTAAAAGAAAGAGATAGTAGGATTAATATACCTGAAAATAGGGTAAGAGAAACAATTAAAAATCTGTTTCCTACGGAGAGTAAACCAGAGCCGGAAATTATGGAAAAAAGAACGAGAAACCGATTTTATGAGTCTACAGTAGAGGTTAGCAATGATGAAGTTAGGTTGGCTGCAAGCAAACTAAAAGATAAAAAGGCCCCAGGAATGGACGAGATCCCGAATTTAATTATAAAGAAAGTAGTGGATAAGTACCCAGAAAAGATAGCAAACCTTTTCTCCATGTGTTTTGAGAGCGGGACCTTTCCAAAACAATGGAAAACGCAAAGGCTGATCCTGATCCCCAAGCCAAGAAAAGAAAATCAAGTGAAGCAAGAGTACAGGCCAATATGCCTGTTGAACGGTTGGGCGAAGCTATTTGAATTAGTAATAAAAAACAGAATGTATAAAGATGAAATGTTCGCGGAAAATCAGTATGGATTCTGTAAAGGAAAAGACACTTTGAGTGCAATGTATATAGTTAGAAATAAGGCAGAAATGGCGAGAATTAAAAAAAGGTTTTGTATACTAGTAACATTAGACATTAAGAACGCGTTTAATACAATAAGGTGGTCGGAAATTATTTTAAATTTACAAGAGAGAGCATATGATTTATATATAGTAGAATTAATTAAAGACTATTTCAAGGATAGAATTATAGTTTATGATAGAACGAAAAAAGCAATTGTATATAGAATGGAAAGGGGGGTTCCCCAGGGCTCAATCCTGGGGCCCCTATTATGGAATTGTATTTACGATGAAGTTATCGGCAAAAACACAGTGGACGAATGTAAAATAATAGGATTCGCGGACGATATCGGCCTGATTTTTACAGGATCTGATATAGACCAAATTAAAAATAGGATAGAGCTAGAGATAAAAGAAATAAAGAGAATTTTAAGTAAAAAAGGGCTAAATTTAGCAGAAAACAAGACTAGAATAATTACTTTAAACAATAAAAGAATAGACAATAAGATTTGTAAAATAGACAACGATAGATTTAAAATTGAAAATAGTACACGTTATTTAGGCGTAATTTTCGAAAAAGGTATGCGGTTTGTAGAACACGTGGAACATATCACGAACAAGAGTATTAGATTAATAACTATATTAAGTAGGTTAATGCGTAATATAGGAGGCGTTAGTTATAAGGGCAGGAAGTTATACTATTACATATGGGAGGCAATCATACTATATGGAGCGCCCATATGGGAAGAGGGCGTACAGTTTGAACAAAATGCAAAGAAATTAAGAAGAGCACAAAAGATAAGTCTCAGCAGATTGGCGAGGTCGTACAGGAATGTCTCGAGGAAAAGACTGTGCGCCATAACAGGCAACCTGCCAATAGAATATAAGGTTAGATTAAGAAAGGAATTGTACGAGAAAAAGGAAAAAATTAAACGGAATAGACTATTAACAGAGGAAGAAAAAAGCGAAAAGATTAAACAAGAGGAAGAAAGGATAGATAGACAAATATGGGAGGAGTGGCAAGGGATGTGGAGAGAAGAAAATAGGACTTGGACGCACAGATGGATTTTGGATGTACGGAAATGGAAAGAAAGGAAAAAGGGAGAGTTAACATATCACTTAACCCAAATGTTATCAGGAAATGGTTGTTTTAACAACTACCGATTTAAGATAGGTAAGTCGGAAAACTCGTTATGTTGGTATGAGTGTAATGCCGAAGATAGCCCGGAGCATACACTAGTGGAGTGTGAAAGGTGGACTGCAGAGAGAGAGCGGATAAAGGACCAGATGGATTGGACAGGCGAATTCACGCCAGAGAGGTTAGCGGAAAAAATGATGGAGACAGAAGGTCAATGGTTAAGGGTAGAGAAGTTCATCTCTGGAATTATGCAGGAAAAAGAAAGAGACGAAAGGAGAATAGAGAAAGGAGAGCTGACAACACGGTAATAAGGTATTAGAATGTAAGAATGGTGTGCGAAGTAAAACATTCGTGTACCGCACACTATTCTTCAGTCCAGAAAAGGATGAGAGGAGGGGTTTTAGTGGGTATTCCGGGAGGTATAACTCCCGGTGAGCCCCACACTACCCCGAAACAGCTAGTTTCGGGGTGTGCGTAAATGCATTTCCCCTCCCCTATAAAAAAAAAAAAAAAAAAAAAAAAAAAAAAAAAAAAAAAAAAAAAAAAAAAAAAAAAAGGCCAGCCTCTCCTACTCCTCTGGCCCTGCCAACCGGTAAGCCACACGGGACCGGCTTACAAATTGGCGCCCGAACAGGGACCACTCCGCCTCAGAAGAACGGCCCCATGGCAGAGCCACCGACGAGCTGGATCTACAGCCTGAAGAAGACCGAACTGACCGAGGAGATGGAGCGGAGAGGAGTGACGACCGAGGGGACGGTGGATGAAATGCGCCGCCGACTGGTAGCGGACATCCGGCAGCCGACGCCCGACGAACCGAAGGCGGCCACGGACCAGCTGGCCCTGGACACACCGGCTACGGACACACCGGCCATGGACTTTCCGGCCAGGGAACAGCCACAGACGTCCGCCGGCCCATACGCCCCGCCTGGATTCTGGTGGAACGCTTACGCACCACCACCACTGACGAGCGCTGGCGCAGCAATGGACAAGGTGCGGAAATGGGGATGCTGGTTCGACGGCAGCAGGGACCCCCGGGACTTCCTGGAACGAGTGGAGCAGCTACGGACAGGCTACGGGTTATCCACCGGGCAGCTCCTCCCCTGTCTCCCGGAGCTGCTGCGCGGGCCAACGCTGTGTTGGTACCAAAATCAGAAGGACCGTTGGAGCTCATGGGAGGACTTTGAGGATTCCTTCCACCGGTACTTCTGTCCGCCAACCGACCGGTTCGCTTTGGAGGAAGAGATTGGTCAGCGGAAGCAGCGGCCTCACGAGACGGCACGGGAGTACGCCAATGAGTTGGAGACACTCATGCGGCGGCTCGGAGGGATGAGCGACCGGGCGCAGCTGGATAGGATCTTCTACAACCTCCGGCCCGAGTACCAGGTGCACATCCGACGAGGCCAGTTCCGGACCCTCGCCGAGCTACTCGATATCGCCCGAGAATACGAGCTGGCGCAAGCCCGGCTCGACGCAGCCACCGCCGCGGCCCAACGACGGGTCCAGCCCCGACCAGTACCACGGCGCCAGGACGCCGACCAGGAGGACCCGCTCATCGCGGTGGACTACCACCCGGAGCATAACTGCTGGCGTTGCGGGCAGCGCGGACAACATCGGAGCGAATGCCGCCGACCAGCGAGGAACTTTTGCTCCCGCTGTGGACGCACGGGACGGCTGTCCCGAACGTGCCCCTGTCCGGCGGGAAACGGGCGACGCGGCGGGCCGAGGGGCGCGGTCCGGTTCACCGCAGAATAGGCGACCCCGCACCGAAACCACAGGACGATCCGCGCACATTCCTCCCATGCCGGATCTACGGACGGACGTTCGAGGCCCTGGTGGATAGCGGAGCGGCCCGATCGTTTGTGAACGCCGAGGTGGCAGCGTGGTGCCAACAGCAAGGCGTCGCCCCGACCACGGAGACCCGCTACGCCCGCACGGCGGACGGACGCAAGGTCCGCCTGACCGGCAAATTAAGGCTCCCGCTGCGTGTGGAGGACCGGGTGCTACGGCACCAACTACTGGTCTTTCCCGGCCTGACCCACGCCGTGGTGCTCGGCGTGGACGCCCTCCGACGACTAGGCGGCACAATCACCATCGGAGATCCCGGGAGACGCCGACGGCCACTCCGGCGACCGGCCGTAGCGGCAGTGACCACCGAACCAGCCCAGGGCCTGGTCACCTGCACGGCTCGCCAACAGGCGACTCTGCAGCGATTCCTGCAGGAGGAGCTCCCACGCTTCGAGCAGATCCGGGGGCCAACCCCGTTGATCGAACACCGGATCCGGGTACGGACGACGGAGCCGACCAAGCACCGCTACTCGCCGCGGAACCCGGCGATGCAGAAGGTGATCGACCAGGAGGTCGAAGCCATGCTACAGGATGGGGTCATCGAGCCCTCCTGTAGCCCCTGGAGCTCGCCCGTGGTGCTGGTGAAGAAGAAGGACGGGCGGTACCGCTTCTGCGTCGACTTCCGGCGAGTGAACGAGGTGTCGGAGAGGGACGCCTACCCGTTACCCCAGGTCCACGCCACCCTGGACAAACTTCGGGAGGCCCGGTACCTCACGACGTTGGACTTACGCAACGGCTATTGGCAGGTGCCACTCACGCCCGACAGCCGGCCGGTCACCGCCATCACCGTCCCGGGGAGAGGCCTCTTCCAGTTCCGGGTGATGCCGTTCGGCCTGCATTCAGCGCCGGCCACGTTCCAGCGCCTACTGGACCAGGTCATCGGCCCGGAGATGGAGCCATGGGCGTTCGCTTACCTAGACGACATCGTCATCCTCAGCCGGACCTTCGAGGAACACCTCCAGCGCCTCCGCCAGGTCTTCCGGCGGCTCCGAGACGCGAGGCTCCGGATCAACCCGGACAAGTGCCACTTTTGCGTGCCGGAACTCCGATACCTCGGGCACCTAATCAACGCCCGAGGCATCCAGACGGACCCGGAGAAGGTGCGCGCAATACTGGGAATGGCACCACCGACCAACCTGAAGCAGCTGCGGCGGTTCCTGGGGGTACTCTCTTGGTATCGCCGGTTCATCACGGGGTTCGCGGAACTGGCCGCCCCCTTACACCAGCTGCTCAAGAAGAGCCAGAAATGGCGGTGGACGAACGCCGAGGAAGAAGCCTACCAGACCCTCCGCCAACGACTCGCCTCCGCGCCGGTACTGGCGTGCCCGGACTTCAGCCGCCCGTTCGTCCTCCAAACCGACGCCAGCCAACACGGTCTCGGAGCCATCCTGACGCAGGACCATGAAGAAGGCGAGCGGGTGATCGCCTACGCCAGCCGAACGCTCAGCCCGGCGGAGCGGAATTACTCCGTCACGGAGAAAGAGTGCCTGGCCGTAGTATGGGGGATCCGCAAGATGAGACCATACCTCGAAGGCTACCCCTTCACGGTCCTCACCGACCACCAGGCACTCAAGTGGCTGAACAAGCTCGAGGGGCCAACCGGCCGGCTGGCACGGTGGAATCTTGAGCTCCAGCAGTAAGAGGTGGAGATAAAGTACCGGAAGGGTACCGCCAACCTCGTCGCCGACGCCCTGTCCCGACAACCCGTTGACATCGCGGGACTGGACACCGACCACTGTCCGTGGTACCACCGACTCCTAACCGCCGTGCAGGAGCACCCGACACGGTACCCGGACTACCGCATCCGAGAGAACCGCTTGTACCGTAATTGCCTGGATCGCCTCCAGGTCACCGATGACCCCCGACGGTCCCCATGGAAGGCCTGCATCCCGCGAAGCGAACGCGCGCGAATACTTCGGGAGGTACACGACGCACCAACAGCCGGCCACTTCGGAGTCGCGAAGACGGCAGCGCGACTGGCCAACCGCTACTTTTGGCCGGGCATGTTCCGCGACGTGGCCAAATACGTCCGGAACTGCGACACGTGCCTACGCTACAAGGCGCCAGCGGAGGCGCCGGCCGGAACGATGAGCACCACGATGCCGCGCGGACCATGGGAGGTCGTGGCCATCGACTTCGTCGGACCAATGCCCCGCACGGGAAAGGGGAATACGACCCTCCTGGTGATCCAGGATAAGTTTACGAAGTGGGTCGAACTGCAGGCCTTGCACCAGGCCACCACCGCCGCCCTCATCAAGGCCGTAAAGGAGCGGGTGGTGTACCGGTACGGAAGACCACGGACGATCATCACCGATAACGGGCGCCAGTTCGAGAGTCGGGAATTCAGCCGAGCACTGAAGGAATGGGGGATCAACCACCAGAAGACGCCGCCGTACTCCCCGCAGTGCAATCCCGTGGAACGAGCCAATCGCAGTATTAAAACCATGATTGCTCAATACACGGAGGAGGACCACCGCCGATGGGATCACTGGCTCCCGGAACTGGCGTTCGCCTTTAACACCGCGAGGCACGACTCGACCGGATGCACCCCCGCCTTCCTTAACTTCGGGAGGGAGCCGACGCCGGCCAGCACGGCCATCTCCGCCGACCAGGACGAGCCACACGCCAGCGAGCCTGCGGAGAATGCCCGCCGATTGCAGGAGGCGTACGAGCTGGTCCGGACCAACCTGGCCCGAGCGTTTGACCGGCAGCGAGGACCATATGACCGGCGACACCGCAGGTGGACACCCAAGGTCGGCGATTGGGTGATGCGCCGGGAACACCCGCTGTCCTCCGCCACCAAGGCATTCGCCGCGAAGCTGGCTCCACGATACTCGGGGCCATACCGAGTCATAGGCAGGACGGCTGCTGCCATCTTTCGGCTAGGCGAAATTCACGGGCGCAAATTAGTGGGGAGAGCCCACGTGAAGGATTTGCGCCCCCACCCCGGGCATCTGGGTGGGGAGACGGCACCCGCTAAACGGGTATATAAGGGCCGTGAAGCCGAACCAGAGCAGCAGACGGGCCATAATGGCGAACGAGAACGGACGAACGACGGCACGAACCGCAAAGGGAACGAGGACCCAGCACCGGCCAGCCGGGCCGCTGTACGCGGCTCCCAACAGGCTGATAACACCAACAGCCAGGCTGCGCCTCCAGGAGGCACTGCGGCGCCGGAGGTCCCCGAGCGTCCGACCTCTGGCACAGTCCCGGTCCCGGACTCCGGCCCGCACGCCGACGCCAGCACCGGAACGGCGCCGGAAGACGCGGCCCGCCAGACCAGCCACGGACAACCGCCAACGGGCCCGGCCAACGGCAGCTCCGCCGACACCGCCGGACACACCAGCCGCCGCATCGCCGGCCACACCAGCCGCCGCACCGCCGGTCTCACCGGCCGCACCACCGCCGACACCGGCCGCCGCACCAGCACCGGCCGCCGCACCGACACCGGCCGCCGCACCAGCACCGGCCGCCACACCAGCACCGGCCGCCGCACCGACACCGGCCGCCGCACCGACACCGGCCGCCGCACCGATACCGGCCGCCGCACCGACACCGGCCGCCGCACCAGCACCGGCCGCCGCACCGACACCGGCCGCCGCACCAGCACCGGCCGCCGCACCGACACCGACCGCCGCACCAGCACCGGCCCCCACACCGCCGAGAACCCCAGCCGCCGCTACCAAACGCGGGCCGTCACCGGCCGCGACGCCGCCGACGCCTCCACCGGCGACCACCGCCGTATCTCGGCCGCCACGAGCGCCGACCGCACCAGCCAGCACCGGGCCATGGGCCGCCCCATCGACCGCCGCTACGACGCGGCCGGCCCGGCCGCCGACCGCCCCCGTGGCCAACCTGGCCGGACCCTGGACGACAACAGGGAGGCTGCCAACCCCGATGCCGCCCCCGCCACCACCGCCAACGACCGGGTATGGGACGACCCCTCCGGCAACGTGGCTCAGGAGGCCGGTGGCACCCCACGACGGGCACCTGTTCAGCCCGTGGGTCGTCGCCAACGTGGACGGCCCAAGAAGCGCATATTGCGTCCTCCCCGAACTCCTGCAGCCGGGGAGCCGGATCCACCTGGATGACCAGCATCGGCTGACCATCCAGGTGGACTCACGGGGGGCCCTCTTCATAAATGTAGATCCCCTGCGGACATACGGCTGGCAGCCACCGTATTAGAATAAGCATAGGCTAAGCGTAGGTTAAGTAGATGTAAGTGTATATATTAGGGTAAGATAGGCTAAGGGTAGGTTAAGTATGTAAACAGTAGCTATAAGTGTATATATTAGGCTAAGGATAGGTTAAGTTAGGTTAAGACCGCACCGGGCCAAAGGCCAACCGACCGGGCCAAAGGCCAACCGACCGGGCCAAAGGCCAACCGACCGGGCCGAAGGCCAACCGACCGGGCCAAAGGCCAACCGACCGTCTTGTACATACACACCGAAGTCATAAAATAAAAGATCGATGCCGGAAGGCTCGGTACGGATGGCAAGTATAAGGCGCAGGAAGAGAGGGGGGGATGTAACGAAGCACGGGGCTTCGTTACTCCGCCGCCAGGTGGCGCGCCACTTCTCGCGAGTGAAAGTGGGCGCCGGCCTCAATAAATCAATACCGCGCCGATCGATCGAGGAGTAACATCTCGAATCGAGCGGATATCGAGCGTCATAGACGAGCGAACCCCGACGAGTGTTATCTCTCTCTTTTTTGCTGCTTCCGCCTCTCTGCCATCCGATACTGAGCCTTCTTCGGAAGGACAATTTTTACAAGGACGCAGTTTGGTATTTCTTCCAAACCCTCCTCGCTCCGCATCCAGTTCCGCCGTCGGGAACCCCTTACGCTGATCGGCCCTCGCCGCCGAAGGTCTCTGACCGCGATCAGACACCGCCCAGCGCCCGACCGCGACGATCCCTATACCTGGCCGGCAAGCGTGCCGGAGTAGTCTGGAGACCGCGCTCGACTACGCCCAGTTCCGCCGTCGGGAAAATCCCCGTACGCTGACCAGGCCTTCGTAGCCGAGGTGTCCGACCGCGAGCGGACACCGACCAGCGCCCGACCGCGACGATCCCTACACCTGGCCGGCACCCGAAGCCGGAGTAGTCTTGAGACCGCGCTCGACTACGCCCAGGCCAGCCTCTCCTACTCCCCGGCCCTGCCAACCAGCAAGCCATCCGGAGGACGGCTTACAAAGGTTTAACGAAATATGCGCTGAGAAGTTAAATGAGATACCTAGAAATAATATTATAAAACTAGCACCTACGGTTAAGTATATCGATAAATTAGATTTAATTACTATAGAAATATATGCGATACAGTAATGGAAAAAAGAAAAGGTTACTACGGCAATAAAATGCCTGTGTTGTGGTGGAATAGCGATATAGGTCAGATAAGAAAAGAAATGAACCATTTGAGAAGAGTTTACCAGAGAAAACAAAAGAAAGGAAAAGACGCTAGTATGGAAAAAGAAAGATATGTTAGTAAAAGAAAAGAATTAAATATTAAAATAGTAAGAGCCAAGGAGGAGTCGTACGGTAAATATATTAAAGAACTAGACAGAGATATATGGGGTAAACCTTATAAAGACATGATGAGAAGATGCAAAGGAAAGGAAGAAAAGATATATCTGACCGAAAAGAGAGCTAGGGAGAATATTGAGAAACTATTCCCAAAAGAAGAGAACCCGGAGCCTGAGAAAATGAAGAAAGAAAAAAGAAATAGGTTTTACGAATCGATAGATGAGGTGACTGAGGAAGAACTGAAGAAGGCGGCGGATAAACTAAAAAACAATAAAGCCCCAGGGATGGATGAGGTCCCGAATGTGATAATAAAGAAAATAGTGCATAAATGTACAGGGAAAATAGCTAATTTAATGACCATGTGTTTGGAGAATGGGCTCTTCCCAACACAATGGAAAAGGCAGAGACTCATCTTGTTACCCAAGCCAAAGAAGAGAGTAGAGGATACACAGGAATATAGGCCGTTGTGCCTGATTAATGGATGGGGCAAGCTGTTCGAGCACGTACTTAAGGGAAGATTAACGAGAAATGAGGGAAATAAGTTTACCGCTAGTCAATTCGGTTTTTGCAAAGGTAGAGACACTTTAGATGCGATGGAGATAATTAGAAAAAAGACAGAGATAGCAAGGTTAAAAAAGAAATACTGTATTCTGGTAACTTTAGACATAAAAAACGCGTTCAATTCTATAAAATGGACGGAAATAATAGATAATCTAAGATTAAGGAATAATGATTTGTATATAATTGAATTAATTAAGGAATACTTTAGTGATAGGAAAATTATTTATGAAAGAATAGAATCAGAAATTGTATATACCATGGAGAGGGGGGTCCCACAAGGATCAATCCTTGGACCATTTTTGTGGAACTGTATTTATGATGACGTTATTGGAAAAAGTACAGCCGACGAATGCTCGATAATTGGATACGCAGATGACGTAGGGATGATTTTTACTGGAAAGAACCTGGAAATAATAAAAGAAAAAATTAGTAATGAAATTAGCGAAATAAAGGAAATTTTGTTTAGAAAAGGTTTGACATTAGCTACAAAAAAGACTAGATTGGTAACGTTAAATTATAAGAGAATAGATGTTAATTACTGTATGATAGGTGAGGATAGGTTTACATTTGAAAATAGTACAAAATATCTAGGTGTAATTTTTGAAAAAGGTATGAAAGCGTATGAACATGTGGAGTATGTAACAAAAAAGAGCGTGAATGTGATAACTATGTTAAGTAAGTTAATGAGTAATGTTGGAGGAGTAAATGGCACAGGTCGTTTGCTATATTATAAAATATGGGAGTCCATTGTGTTGTATGGGGCACCGATTTGGGAGGAAGGAATGCAATACGATAAGAATGTGAAGAAGCTTAGAAGGGCACAGAGAATAGGATTGTGCCGCCTTGCGAGAGCATACCGGAATGTGTCAAGTAAAAGGTTATGCGCGATAACAGGGAATCTACCGATTGACTTGAAAATTAAATTAAGAAAGGAAATATATGTAATTAGAACTAGTATTAAGGAAAATAGGTTTTTAAGCGAAGAAGAAAAGGCTGAAAGAATGAAAACAGAAGAAAAACAGACAGAAGAAAGGATATGGAATATATGGCAAGAGAGGTGGAAAACTGGAGATAGTACATGGACTCATAGGTGGATTGATGACGTAAGAATATGGAGAGCAAAGAAAAAAGGAGACATGGAGTACCACTTGACACAGGTAATGACTGGTAATGGAAGCTTTAATAGCTATAGATATAGGATTGGCAAATCGGAGGACGCAATGTGTTGGTATGGATGCGGTGTGGAGGATACCCCTGAACACACAATGAGGTATTGTGAAAGATGGACGATCTGCAGGGAAAGGATGAAGGATGACATGGATGAGGAATTCGAGTTTAAGCCAGAGAAGCTGGCAGGAATGATGACGACAAGTGTAAGGAATTGGATGTTGATAACACAGTTTATCACAGGCATTATGGTAAAAAAAGAGAGTGATGAAAGAAAAATAGAAAAAGGTGAGCCGATTGGAAATATAATAGAATAAAGGGCATTATTCAGCGAAGTAAAACTCAGTGTACCGCTCGAATATTGTCAGCAAAAGAAAGGGAAAAGAGGAGGGGTTTTAGTGGGTATTCCGGGAGGTCAAACTCCTGGTGAGTCCCACACTACCCCGGGGCAAACTTGTCCCGGGGTGTGCGTAAAGGCATTTCCCCTCCTCTATAAAATTAAAAAACAAAAAAAAAAAAAAAGGCGTTCGCCGCGAGGCTGGCGCCACGATACTCGGGGCCATACCGAGTCATAGGCAGGACGGCTGCTGCCATCTTTCGGCTAGGCGAAATTCACGGGCGCAAATTAGTGGGGAGAGCCCACGTGAAAGATTTGCGCCCCCACCCCGGGCATCTGGGTGGGGAGATGGCACCCGCGAACCGGGTATATAAGGGCCGTGAAGCCGAACCAGAGGATCAGTCGAGCAAAGATGCCAAACGAAGAAGGACGAACGACCGCGAGAACAGCAAAGGGGAAAAGGACCCAACACCGGCCCGCCGGGCCGCTGTACGCGGCCAGCCGGATAGTAACCCCGGCAGCCAGGCTGCGCCTCCAGGAGGCACTGCGCCGCCGGAGGTCCCCGAGCGTCCGGCCGCTGGCGAAATCCCGGACCCGGACACCGGCCCGCACCCCGACACCAGCACCGGAACGCCGCCGGAGGACGCAGCCCGCCCGACCAGCCATGGACAGCCGCCAACCGGGCCGGCCACCGGCAGCTCCGCCGACACCGCCGGCCACACCAGCCGCCGCACCGCCGGCCACATCGGCCACCGCCGCTCCGCCGGCCTCACCGGCCGCACCGCCGCCATCACCGGCCGCCACAAAGCCGCCGGCCGCACCGCCGCCAGCACCGGCCGCCACACAGCCGCCGGCCGCACCGCCGCCAGCACCGGCCACCGCACCGACATCGGCCGCCGCACCGACGAGAACCCCCGCCGCCGCTACCAAACGCGGGCCGTCACCGGCCGCGACGCCGCCGACGCCTCCACCGGCGACCACCGCCGTGACTCGGCCACCACGAGCGCCGACCGCACCAGCCAGCGTCACCGGGCCATGGGCCGCCCCGTCGACCACCGCTACGACGCGAGCCGCGCTCGACTACGCCCAGGTTAACCTTTTCTACTCCTCTGGCCCTGCCAACCGGTAAGCCACACGGGACCGGCTTACAAATAATATTATGCAATACCCTTATCCTTAAATTTCGATCCCAACAGGCCTGTACGGGTCTTGACAGACTTGTTTCGTTATTACTGGCTGCAATTAGCAATGCCAGTCTGCAATCTAAAACTTTACTAAAGTTTCTTATGAGACTACACTCAACGTGTGACATAGTTGTGAATTCTTTCTTTACAATCATGTTATTTTTGCCAATCATGGCCGTCTAAAAAAGAAAATGACCTTCATCTTCTCCGAGTTCATTTCTAGTTTTCAGTAATGTGAAAAATGAAGAATTTGTTAAAAAATGCTTAACCCTACCAACTAAGGTGGAAACGATGCACAAAAATGGAAGAGCTACTGTATTTTCTGCAAATAAGTTAATTTTACAAAAGTGAGACTGAGGAACATCATTCATGAAAACTCCAAACAGCATGGAAGTAGAAATTGAATCTTGAAAATCCTCATGCATTGCCGGTATGAAGACAAGTTTGCATGCATTCACGAAAAGAAACAAAAAGGTCAATCGCAGAAAGTATTCATTTGGGTCAACTCGTCGTAGCGTAGAAGTCGAGGCATTGTATCAAATTGATCCAAATGTCAAATTTCATTCTGCTGCAATTCCTCAACTATAACTGCTACCGTTATTTCGACTAGGAAATACTCCTTCAATTTTTACGTGGATGTAGAACTATCGAGGCTATGATATACACATCACATAGGACAAATTTCCTAGATGTAAAGGCAAATTAGGAACTCGATCCCACCGATTGCGAATCCGAGCCTTTAATTCCATAACTGCAATAGCTCCATAATCTGATTTATTTTACCTTTTTTTACATTTCTTCGCTTTCAATTGCTATAGTCATTTTGCCTAGAACCCATTGTTTTACGTGAGTTTCGCACCAACGATGCTATGATATATTACATGACAATTTAGGAAAAATTTCCCGTGATAACGAGGGATTTAAACTCGGACTCACTGATCACAAGTGATTGCGAGTCTGAGCCTTTATCTCCATATTTATCATAGCTTCGCCAAATGCCTTCGCAAGATCAGGGAAGACCTTGCGGATGAAAGGACGTCACTGTGTAATTCCAGGTAGTTGCGCTAAATATCCAAGAACTTTGACGAACAATTGTTCGAGAGGTGTGCATTATCATCAAGAATGCAATCATTTTGTGTTGCGTTTCTGTCTCTTGAGCTTCATATGACGTCACAATGTTCTGACAGCATAGGGTAAAACCTTTTTCTACTTTAACATCGCTGGAACTCACAGAGATTAGCTAATTTCTAGCGAACTATGCTTATTTTTTTAATGAAGAACTGTAACGATGCTTATTAGGAGAGGAAAAGTTGCCAGTAATTGGGAAAATTTGTGAAACAAACGGCTTGTGTCTCGACCATATCAAGTTCATTTGTTGGTGCAAAATTGTTGTTATGTCAGTGATCCTGTGAATGCCTGAAGTACAACAATAACAACAAGTTTCCGTTTCTCCTGGGAAGCAAAAAGCGCGAGCAACTCTGTTTCGTTGCATGAGGATTCTCGGAGGATGTAAGTGAACTATTCATTCCACTCTCTGCTTATCAGAGGGAATATTCTATTTCTGATCCGAACACCGAGGTGAACGATCGCCTCTATAACCAACCAGGGCCTCACTGCTCTGACCAAACTTCTTTTGCCATTCTTTTCGTGGAAAGATTCCAAACGGAAATCTTTAGTATGGAAAGGTTTCTCTTTCCACTTGCTGGTTACATAGAAGTGGTCTTCCGTTTGCATGCACGTAATAGAGAGCCAATGATTTTGATCTGGTTGTCCAAATCAATTTGTGAAGACAAAGTTGGCTTATTTTTTTCTTTTTTTGGTGAATCACCAACAACGTGTACGATCCAGATCGTGTGCAGCTTGTTTTAACAGAAGCAGGGACCGGTCGGCTTAAGTTAGAGGAAATAAAAAGCTCGTTAAACTATTTGAAATAAAAAAAAACTGTTCACTGTTGGACTTTTGCAAAGAATGTTGAGGATGGATGGAAACGGAAAGATGACATTATTGTCGTTTAATTGGAGTAAAGTTCGAGAAGCACTTTACTTGTTTTTTTGCAGTAAATTTTTTTAAATTACTTCATTTAGAACTGTATCTTGCATTCCAGTCCACTCCTACAGAAAACAGTGTCCAATTCTTCATAATTTGCGGAGACTGCTTCTCAATAGGCAATCGACGCAAGAATTATAAATAGCGAAGTTGGAATAGCTTCCTGTTGCTATTATAATAATACGTTTGAAAATAAATGTATGCGAATTATTTGCTATTAGAAAAATAAAAGAATGATGGTGCACACGAGAGCTACACCCCTCTGAGAAGAATTGTTCTGCTCGGCTACTTCAACATTGTAATTGTTCAATGTTTTCGTTGATGTCGAACAAAGTTAGGAATTTATACAGCATCTGGCTAAATCTTTCCTATATCTGCAATTAGTTCGTAGGCGAATGACCATAGCAAATGATACCTGTACCAGGAAACAAAAATAAATAGTTTATTCCTTTTGCGTCTATCAGTTGCGAGTCTCACAAAAAACGTTTCAGAAATTAAGGACGCATTGAAAGATTTGTAATAGGAAGAATCATGAAGACTTTTTAGAATGCATGAATTTCTTCCATAGGCGAATGAAAGTTCCTCAGTCTTGATTCAGTGTCTATACTTGATACAGAAGCTTATTCACATCCATTGAGGTACTGAATTTTTTGAGACAGAAAAATGAATCAAAGTAGAATGTATTTACAATACTACGTAATTCTAGGAATGACTTCATGACTGTATTTAAAACCCCGAGGAAAAAGGATACTCTCTCTTCTACTTAATACAATTTTTGGGTAAGATAAAAAAAAGAGCAACTGTAAGTGTGTTATAATTCCCGCCGAATAACTTAAAGGCCCATCGCGGCGCGGTACATCTTCCGGTGCGATGACTTCCGTCGGGTAGCTCTCGTTGTCCGCTGTTCTGAGTAGGCCATGTGCTAACAATTGGTTGTGCAATAGAATATAAGTACCATGTATTACGTTAGACTCTAAGTGTATTATATACTCGCAATAAATATTTCTTTTTAATAAATCAACTGCGCCATCAGCAACTATTGATCCATTTGTTTGAAAGTGGCACAAGTCACATTCTTTTCAAATCGAGACGAGGCCGCATTCTTTGTTCTGACAGAAAAACGCCACGTGGAAGACGTCAACCGAGTCAATTCTTTTCTTCCGCCATACGTAAACGAAAAAGTATTTTCTAACCAAAGAAGCAAATTTTATAAGCTAAAAGAATCCTCAGAAGGAGAATTCAGAGAATTCTACAAGTTTCTTTCAAAAATAACTATTACCAGGACATGCAATAAACCTTTTAAATGACTTCTTAATACATTGAAGACGGATGTTTTGATCCTAACTTCGAGCCTTAACACTAGAACTACCGGCGTTAAATCTGCTATATTTAAATATATTAAATAAGTACTTTGAAAAAAGGGGAATTCAGAGGTGGAAAAGATAATCGATTTGGTAATTTATGTTTTATGAGATGGACGTAGAATATCTATTCTATAACTCTCCTATAATCTTTGAGAATTTTTGGGAAAAAATTGTGTACCAGTCATTTTGACTGGTTTGGTAGTTCTAGTGTTAAAGATACAATGAGTTTAAAATGACAGTATTAATAATAAAGTTAACGGACACAAACATTTCTGTAAATCGTCTTCAATCTACCAAGTTACTTGTGAGGACCGAACAAGGTCGACAAAACCAAGATCATGAAGTCCGCGGATTTTCCCATATAATATCACCGGTTACCTTCTCGCGAAGTTGTAATGGTACTAAGCAGGATACAAATACAGTGCCATCATCTATATTGATATTTGAATGTTGCATCTGTTTATATTTTTGTTGACCAGATGCTCCATCACAACTCCATTTGCAGAAAAGAACTAAGTGATTTTTATCGTCTGAAATGTCTGAACTTTTTAAAATTTTCATTCCCGTGTGATTTAACAAGCTTTGTAAATCTACCTTTGCATAAATTTCGCTAACTTCTATTGCATCATTCGAAGGATAACAATTCTTTTTTTTCTTTCAATAATGCACTATATGAGGGCCACAGGTTGTTATTACATTTTATTGCTTCATTTCTAGTTGTTATATATTGAAATTTAGATAAATCTGCTGTGATAAATATATTCAAAGCTTTCTTCGTGGTAAACATTCCCTGTCTTTAACATACATGTCCTTTTAAGAAAAATTTTTATGTCGTCACTACATTCATTATCTTCTAAATACTGAAGGAAACGTGCCTATTTATGCATGCCATGTTGTCTTAAACTCATTTTTGTTGCTCTTAACAGTTCTTGTAAAAAAAAATTTGTTGTCAAAGACCGGGCTCTTCGAATTTTTTCTCGGGTGCTACATTGTGAAAATGTTTTTTTTCCTTTATGTAAAGAAACAGTGGATGATTGTCGCGTTGATTTAATATTTGCTGACTCTCTGCCACTTGTAGATGGCATTTCTGATAATACCAAAGTTGGGTATGAAAAGTTTCTGCCAAGCCATTGCTTAGTTCTCGTCATGAAGGTGGCTTCAACGTTACGAGATTGAATCCACTTCTGCTTTAGTTTGCAAGTAAATGCTCTTAATCGCGTTTTTAATAATTCTAAATTTTCAAGAGAGACATTGATCTTTTTGCTTATTATCTCATATAGGAATGTATAATCATTCATGTCTCTAGAAGAATTTCGAAAGGCATAGAATAGATCTTGGTTTGTACGAAAAGCCTTCATTTTAAATAACCGATGGTCTATATCATAAAATAAGAAAATGCAGAATGCAAGAAATATTTCACGTTACAAATCATTCAATATTTGTGTACTTACCTATATATATATATATAAAGTGAAATATAATATAGATGTAGCAGCAACTAAACTTAACTAAGCAATGAGTAAATAAAAATATATAATACACTAAACACACAATTAAATACGTATATGTAACACACGAAACACAAAATAAAACAAGAATGTAAAAATATATAAAAAACAGGGAATAAACAAAATGAAACACAAAGCAAATGTAAATATAACGTTCTGGATAATACGTTCTGCACTCTTTAGTGAAACTGTTAGAACTGAATGCAGAGGAAAAATAGGAAACTTTCTCGAAGGCTCATCTATACTGTAGGATAAACATTTTGTGTGGTCTAAACGCTTCCTTAAGGGAATTCTCAAGTATCTGACAGAGTACAGATGACAGATACGAACGCTGCGTTGCGCGTAAGTCCGCGAGACCGCATGCTTTACACACTTATAATTTCAGGAACAGGAAATGATTTTTACATTTTTATATAGGGTGAAGCATGCTGAAAATGTATTAATATGTAAAAGTTTGGAATTATTTGGAATTTAAAAGGTGTACGTTTCAAGAGAAAAAAATTTATCTACTTTTTTCATTCTATTGAACATGATATTTTGAATACAACATTAACGACAATCTGTAGTTGAAGGTAGTTTTACTTAACATTATAGAATACTTTTCGTATAAAAAAAAGGGAATAAAATATTAAATTTAGCTGTAAGAATACTTCGCAGAAGGCAGACAGTTTTTTCGTAAGAAATACCGTTTTAAAAATATCTAAGTTTCAATATTCATTGCAATTATAATTTTTGTTAAATTCTATTAATACCTTTGGTTTCAAAGCTGATGAACATTTAACAAGCTATATGTACAGGATGTTTCAAAAGGTTTTGTCATGGCTTCGGGAGGTTGTTCTAGACCTCGAATTGGATGGAGATTTGTGAAACTAACCTGCCGCAAAATTCGCGGAAGGGCAGTCGATTTTTTTGAGCTGGGCCATCTTATTCGTCTTGTTACGTAGGTAAAATGTCTGAGAGGAACCATGGGTCAGAAATGAACCGTTCTCTCGCAAATCGACTTTTAATTGGGCCTCCGCGATTGAATTTTCGCTTAGTAAGTGAGACAGTCAGCTGTTCCTTCGAAAAGAAACACGCAAGATATCTTTGCCTCGATAACGAGGCCTGGCGATACACCTCGTTGGGTGCATGGTCACTGGATGACGACCCGGCGGGGCCCGCTCCACCACCCGCAACCGCGCCGGTACTGAAGGTTCCGAATCCCTCTGCACTGTAAACGTTACTATCTTTCCTTCGTGAGTCCATATTTATTTATTACATTTCTTCTGCCAATGTCGTCAACGTAAATTTCCGATCGAATGCCCACTCGCTCCGTTCGCGCTGCCACATCCGGAAGCAGACGGGCGGCACCAGGGAACTCCACGAGGAGGTGAAGCGAGTAGATCATTTCCCAATGAGGGTCCACCAACATTGCTGAAATCCTCCGCACCAGATTTTCACTGGGTGTTGATAGAACATCAGACCCATCGGAGTTTCCCAGGGAATCTGCCACCGGTCGTTGACCGATTGGACGAAACCTGGGATTACTCATCGGCAATGTTCCCCACAGTTTAGCTATGCGCCAGTTATTATTATTTAACCCCTTAACGCACAGTTTTGTTGAAAAAAACGGCCAAAAAAAATCAATTTTTTTTAATGCAAAAGTACATACTTTAGAACATAGTCTTGGCAAAAAAATAAAAAAAAAAAATTATTCAACATTTTTACTTTAAATTTAGATTTTGATCGTATCTATAAAGATACACTTATCTTTGCAAGTTTGCAACATTTAGGTAAATATTGAACTAAACTATTATTGGAAATGGGTGATAAATTAATATACTTTATATTTATTACTTTTACTATGAGGCTATGAAAGAACCGTCTTTATATTGCTGGAGTTTAGAAGGAACTGACTGTGGATGCCCAAAAGACGAGCTCGGGCCCACTCAGTAATATAAATTGTTTATGTTACTTTCCCCTACACTGTAGAGAGAGTCTCCTGTTTGGAATAGGAATTCCTAGAACGTAGAGTCGTTTTCGAAAATACTACGACGGATCGCATTCAGTCGTCACGAGTGCAGAAATATACTGCGCTTTTGTCCCATGGAAAAAGGCTATATTTTATTCTTGAATAAATAAGTGTTATAGCTTACAATCCTATGTGAATGATAAATATCAACAAAACGATTGTTTTTCTTAGCTTTCACATTGTTATTTTCAATTCTCGATTATGTACGAGTGCGAAAAATTATAGCATCATAAAATAAAACCTCGCTCGAGTTAACTCGAGTGTGCACAATTTCGCCGGTTTAGCGCGCTCGAATTAACTCGAGTGTGCACGTTAAGGGGTTAATCCTGATTGGACGAGCCTGACAGCACCACAGTCGGCACCAAACTGGCTGACGCGCACACCGCCACCGCAGGAAACACCATCACACCTACTACTACCGCCGCCGCCACCGACACCGGCGGCACTGCCAACCATGACTGAGTCAGCAGCCGACAGAATCATCACGCCGGGACCACACCCGAGGTCGGCACCGAACCAGCTGACGCTGAAGTGGCTAAACAAACTCGAGGGGCCAACCGGCCGGCTGGCCCGGTGGAACCTCGAATTGCAACAGTACGAGGTGGAAATCAAATACCGGAAGGGTACCGCCAACCTCGTCGCCGACGCCCTGTCCCGACAACCCGTCGACATCGCGGGACTGGACACCGACAACTGTCCGTGGTACCACCGGCTCCTAACCGCCGTGCAGGAGCAACCAACACGGTACCCGGAGTACCGCATCCGAGAGGACCGCCTATACCGAAATTGCCTGGACCGCCTCCAGGTCACCGACGACCCCCGACGGTCCCCCTGGAAGGCTTGCGTCCCGCGAGGCGAGCGCGCGCAAATACTCCGGGAGGTACACGACGCACCGACAGCCGGCCACTTCGGAGTCGCGAAGACGGCGGCGCGACTGGCCAACCGTTACTTTTGGCCGGGCATGTTCCGCGACGTGGCCAACTACGTCCGGAGGTGCGACACCTGCCTGCGCTACAAGGCGCCAGCGGAGGCGCCGGCCGGGACGATGGGCACCACGATGCCGCGCGGACCATGGGAAGTCGTGGCCATCGACTTCGTCGGACCAATGCCCCGCACGGGAAAGGGGAACACGACCCTCCTGATGATCCAGGACAAATTCACGAAGTGGGTCGAACTGCAGGCCTTACACCAGGCTACCACCGCCGCCCTCATCAAGGCCGTAAAGGAGCGGGTGGTGTACCGGTACGGAAGACCGCGGACAATAATCACCGACAACGGGCGCCAGTTCGAGAGTCGGGAGTTCAGCCGGGCACTGAAGGAGTGGGGGATTAACCATCAGAAGACGCCGCCGTACTCTCCACAGTGCAATCCTGTGGAACGAGCTAATCGGAGTATCAAAACAATGATTGCTCAGTACACGGAGGAAGACCACCGTCGGTGGGATCACTGGCTCCCAGAACTGACGTTCGCCTTCAATACCGCGAGGCACGACTCCACCGGATACACCCCCGCCTTTCTAAACTTCGGGAGGGAACCGACGCCGGCCAGCACGGCCATCTCCGCCGACCAGGACGAGCCGCACACCAGTGAGCCTGCGGAGAATGCCCGCCGACTACAGGAGGCATATGAGCTGGTCCGGACCAACCTGGCCCGGGCGTTCGACCGGCAGCGGGGACCGTACGACCGACGACACCGCAGACGGACACCCAAGGTCGGCGATTGGGTGATGCGCCGGGAGCACCCACTGTCCTCCGCCACCAAGGCGTTCGCCGCGAAGCTGGCGCCACGATACTCGGGGCCATACCGAGTCTTAGGCAGGACGTCTGCTGTCATCTTCCGGCTCGGCGAAGTTCACGGGCGCAAATTAGTGGGGAGAGCCCACGTGAAAGATTTGCGCCCCCACCCCGGGCATCTGGGTGGGGAGACGGCACCCGCCAAGCGGGTATATAAAGGCCGTGAAGCCGGAGCGAAGGAACAGTCGAGCCAAGATGCCGAACCAAGCAGGAAGAACGACCGCGCGAACCACCAGAGGGAACCGCATACAACACCGGCCCGCTGGGCCGCTGTACGCGGCACCCAGCCGACTAGTAACACCGTCAGCCAGGCTGCGCCTCCAAGAGGCACTACGCCACCGGAGGTCTCCGAGCGTCCGACCTCTGGCGCAGTCCCGGACCCGGACCCAGGCCCGCACTCCGACACCAGCACCGGAACGACGCCGGAGGACGTGGCCAGCCCGACCGGCCACGGACAGCCGCCGTACCGCCGGCGACACCGACCGCCGCACCGCCGGCCACACCGGCCGCACCGCCACCAGCCCCGGCTGCCGCCACTAAACGCGAGCCGCAACCGGCCGCACCGCCGACAGCACCAGCGCCAGCACCGGCCGCCGCCACCAGACGCGAGCCGCCATCGGCCGCACCGCCGACAACACCGGCCGCCGCACCGACACCGGCCGCCGCACCGACACCGGCCGCCGCACCGATACCGGCCGCCGCACCGACACCGGCCGCCGCACCAGCACCGGCCGCCGCACCGACACCGACCGCCGCACCAGCACCGGCCCCCACACCGCCGAGAACCCCAGCCGCCGCTACCAAACGCGGGCCGTCACCGGCCGCGACGCCGCCGACGCCTCCACCGGCGACCACCGCCGTATCTCGGCCGCCACGAGCGCCGACCGCACCAGCCAGCACCGGGCCATGGGCCGCCCCATCGACCGCCGCTACGACGCGGCCGGCCCGGCCGCCGACCGCCCCCATGGCCAACCTGGCCGGACCCTGGACGACAACAGGGAGGCTGCCAACCCCGATGCCGCCCCCGCCACCACCGCCAACGACCGGGTACGGGACGACCCTCCCGGCAACCTGGATCAGGAGGCCGGTGGCACCACACGACGGGCGCCTAGTCAGCCCGTGGGGCACCGCCGACGCGGAAGGCCCCCGAAGCGTTTTTTGCATCTTCCCCGACCTCCTGCAGCCGGGGAGCCGGTTCCACCTGGAGGACCAGCATCGGCTGACCGTCCAGGTGGACTCACGGGGGGTCGTCTTCGTCCACGTCGACCCCGCGCGGACATACGGTTGGCAAACACAGCCACCGTACTAGGCTAAGGATAGGTTAAGTGTAGGCTAAGCGTAGGTGGAGGACGGCGGCTAGAAGGGTTTTTGGGAGCCAAACTCGGGCTTTGACCGAGGGAGGGCTAACTTCCAAAAAACTCTGATGGAACTGATGTCCGTCTCTTGTAGAGTCGAGAGAGCGGCTGCTGGTGCCAACATGGATGGAGCGGTAAGGCCGCGTAGTTTGTACTGCACGTAGTGCAAAGGTTGCAGGGCCGCCGGCACAGGGAGGGGTCAAATTAAGGCCTGGTCCGGCGCCCACACACCCGGTCTCTGGGAAATGTGGGAGGGTGCCGGAGCCCCTCTTGTAAGTCCGTAGGTGGCTCAAAACATCCGGGTGCCACAACACCTGTTGATACGGTCTCTACCGTTTTTGCTCGCCACCGCGGCAGAGTGGGGCGCCACGTCCCCGGAGTAATAAGCCGGACTCGACCGTACCTCGTATGCTCTGCGCGCTGAGCCCTAGCGATAGGAGCCAGGGCGCGGAGTTCGGGGAGGTGCGGGAGGGACCCCGTCCTGAGCGGCTAATCCTAGGGTTAGTAGCCCGAAGGGGCACTCGGGACGGGTGGGACTTTTTAACATCATTAATTTTCCGCCCTCCGGGCGAGGTGTCGAGCGGCAATAATGGAAGGGTGCCCGATGTGAGCAACAGAGAATGGTTTTTGATACGTGCAACCAGCAGTACGTCTTTTGAGACTCAATGGAGGGGATTTCGGCAAAGTTGGGGGCCCTTGCTAGCGAAAAAGGTTCCCATCGCTCCACCTCCACGTGGTGTCCTCTGGGGCTGACACTCCTGCTTGCGGGGGTGTCGGCGCGAACGGAGCGAGTGGGTCGTTGGACGGATTACTTGTTGACGGACTGGCACCCCTTTATTAACAATTATGGACGGCACAACAAACAAAAATAAAGTTTACTGCACAGAGGGCGGATCCCTCAGTGCCGGCGCAGATGCGGGTTGTAAAGCGGGCCCCACTGCGTCGTCATCCAGCGACCGTGGCTCCTCCGGGGTTGGGCACAGTGCCCCGGTTGTAGTGCTCACTAACTGTGACCTACAGACTGGCACACTCGATAGGGCGAAGACGGGGGCGGGACCGTCCCATTTTGTTGCTCCGGCAGCAAGTGGAACGAAGACGTCCCACTCTTCGTCCAAAAAGGACTTGAGCAAGGATACGGACAGGACCCGGGATAGACCCCGCAAAAGGTCTATCTCGGAGATAGAGAAGCGCGAGGAATGGAGGCGCGAGGTGGACGCGCATCTCGTGGAGATCGATGGACTCGTGGACCACGGGACCAGCGAGAAGGCCGGTAAAAACGGCAAGAAGTCCCGAAAGGAGGCTCTGCCGGGAGGTGTCTTCTGGGAGCCAGAAAAGCCTGGCCCCGGTATGAAGTCCCTTCCGACGGAGTCCTTCCTTAGTGAAGGACTTCCTGCCGTTGATTTAGACAGGTGTTGGAGGCGCCTGAGAGGAGTGATGGAGTCGACGACATACATTGTCAGCCGTATGTCCAACGCCAAGACCACGGACATTCGGAAAATCCGAATGAACATGAGGATTGGTCACTCACTCGGCAGCGAAATCACCCGCCGGGTGAAAAACAACGATGCCCCGGATCCTGCGGCCAAGCTGCTCTTGACGGCTCGGAGCGACCGGGAGCGCCGCGCCAACGAGCGGGCAAGGAAGTCCGAGAAGGAGAAGGATGCCCTTCTTCTTAAAGTCAGGGAGTTAGAGGACCTCCTTAAAGAGGCCAACGCCCGCCTCCCGACCACCGTCGTCGCACCTGACGGCGGAGGTATGGAGGTGGACGTTGCTTCTCCGGACCCTCCCGTCGGTCAGCAGGGAACCGCGGGGGGGCCTGGAGAAGGTAGAGAGGAATGGACCAAGGAGAAAGCCATGGAGCTGGCCAAAGAAGTGGCCAGCTCCATGACGAAAGATTTCGCCCGCGAGAACGCTTCCCAAAAGCTTGCTCTTGGGAAGGTTTTCGCGAGTTTTGATAAGCGGCTAGCCGCGGTAGAGAAACCAGCGGCCCCCACCCTCAGTGGGGGTTGCAAGGCCTCCTCCAAGCCTGCCTCCTCCTTGTCCCCCCTTCCTTCTTCCACCCCTTCCTCATCTTCCTTTGTGGGGGGAGAGGGGAATAAGAGTAAGAAGAAGAAGAAGAAGAAGGGAAAGACGCCAGGAAAACCGGCCCAGGTAGCGGTCAACGGAGGCCCTAAAGGACCCCCAGCTCCCGCTAGGACGGAGCCGGCAAAGAGGCAGGAGGAAACCTGGGTGCAGGTGGTGAAGAGGGGCAAGAAGGCCCCCTCCACCCCCGCCACACCTGCACCCAAGCCTGCACCAGGAAAGGCGCAGGCGAGACCTCCGGCCGGAGGACCACGGGCAGCGATGCCGCAGAGAGGATCCGGCAAGGGAGGTAAGGGCCAGCAGGGAGGACCTAAGCTGCCGCGTCCCTCTGGGTCGTCGGCGGTGACCGTCACCGCCCCTGCTGGCCAGGAAAAAGACCTGGGTCAAAAATTGGCCCAGGCAATGTCCAGGGTAGATGTCGAGGCCCTGGGCATCGCGGATTTCAACCCTAGAAGGGCGGTCACTGGGGCCCTCGTCTTCGAGGTCCCCGGACCCGACAGCCTCCTCAAGGCTGCCGGGTTAGTGGCCGCCCTGAGCAAAGCCCTCGAGGGCACAAGTATTAAGGTTGCCTGTCCGCAGAGGACCGCGGAGCTGGTCATCTCCAACCTCACGGAGATGGCCACTCCAGAAGCGGTCCAAAAAGCGATCGCGGCGGAAGGCAAATGTGCGGCCAGCGAGGTGCGGGTCGGGAGTTTCCGGGTCACTGGATCCGGAATGTTCTCGGCCTGGGCCCGCTGTCCGCTCAACGCGGCAAGGGCCCTGCAGAAAGCTGGACGTATAACGGTCCAGTACTGCAGGGCCAAGGTAGCGGCCATGGAACCAAGGCCGCTACAATGTTTCAGGTGTTGGGAGACCGGACATGTCCGCCAGAACTGTAGAAGTTCGGTGGACAGGTCCGGTATATGCTACAGGTGCAGTGGGGCTGGACACAAGGCGTCTACATGCCGGGCCACCCCAATCTGCGCCATCTGTACCAGTACAGGTAAACTGGCCCGACACCGAATGGGTGGACCCTCGTGCCACCCACCAAAAAAGAGGACGGGACCACCGAATGCGGCAAGGCAGCCACCGGCTGCCAAGGCCGCCGTAAAGAAGACCGCCAGCCCCACTGCCAACATGGGAGCATCGGCCGAGGATAGGAGCGACGAGGCTATGGAAACCGAGGAGATTACCGTGGCGGTGAGTCCCCTCTCCATTCCTTCCCCGTCCTCCGCTATGGAGAAGGTGGGGGAAAAGGGGGTACCAACCCCCTCCCCCACGGTGCGGGCTGAGGCCTCTCCTCCCCCGTCACCCACCCTAACACCAACGACGACGGCAGGGAGTTCAGAACTCCCTGCCGGTAACAGCGGCCAGGCCGTTGTAGGGGTTGCCCTGGAGGAAGGCCTGTAAGCAGACGATAATGTCTGCACGCCTCCTCCAGGGTAACATTAACCACTGCCGGGGTGCGCACGACTTGCTGCAGCAGACCCTCCGGCAGTGGAATATCGGCCTGGCAGTGATCGCCGAACCGTACCGGATCCCCGACCACCCGAATTGGGTGGGGGACCTCGACGGTACGGCGGCGATCACTTGGAGCATGGCCCACGGAGCTCCGTCCTGCCACGTACTTTTTCGTGGCAGGGGCTTCGTGGCCATATCCTGGGGGGAACACGCGGTGATCGGGTGTTATGCTTCGCCCTCGAAAAGTCTTCAACTTTTTGAGGGTTATTTGGACGAGGTCGGCCAGTGCCTTGTAGCATGCCAACCTCGTCAGACGCTGGTCCTGGGCGACTTCAATGCTCACGCATTGGAGTGGGGAAGCCCCAGGACCGATACCAAGGGAACGGCCTTGGTAGACTGGGCGGCGAGTCACGGCCTCATTCTCCTGAATGAGGGTACCGTGAGCACGTGCGTGCATGCCAGAGGTGAATCTATTGTAGATGTCACTTTTGCTACGCCTGGCATAGCGCGACGTGTGACCGGCTGGAGGGTAGAGGAAGAGGTGGCCACCTTAAGTGACCACCTCTATATTACTTTTCATTATAATGCCCCTCCAGCCATAAACGGTCCTCGTCTCCCAGACCGATCACCGCGGTGGGCCATAAAAGGCCTACGGAAGGACACCCTTGAGTTGGCCGCCTCCGTCTTCGCCTGGCGAGAAAGGCCAGGCGAAATTTTAGATGACGCAGAGGCAGGTGCTCGGTGGCTCCGGAAGGCATTGACGTCGATTTGCGACGCAACAATGCCCCGGAGTCGCCCTGGCCGCCCGGGTTCGGTGTACTGGTGGTCGCCCGAAATCGCTGAGCTTCGCGCAACATGCGTTAGGGCGAGACGCCAGTTCACCAGAGCCCGACGGCGGCGGAGCACAACGGAGGAGGAAGAGTTGAGGCTGCGCCGGATCTTTTCCGCAACCCGTAGAACTCTCCGCCTGGCCATCTATGACGCAAAGAACCAGGCATGGAAAGAGCTTTTGGACGGTCTCAATGCCGATCCGTGGGGGCGGCCCTATAGAATGGTCTTAGGAAAACTAAGACCATGGGCGCCCCCGTTAACGGAGAGGCTTGAGCCCCAGTTCCTCCGGCAGGTTGTATCGACACTCTTCCCTAGGGAAGGAACCGTCGAGCCTGCCGGAGAAAGATCGGTTGCCAGTACTGACTGGACCGATGAGCTGGGGGTTACCGTCCAGGAATTGTCCGGGGCTGTCAAACGCCTGGCTAGCCGTAACACGGCGCCAGGGCCTGACGGCATCCCCGGGAAAGTCCTGGTTCAAGCGATGGGTGTCCTTGGACCCGATGTCAAGCGCATTTTTGACGCTTGTCTGAGATCGGGTCGGTTCCCCTCAGGATGGAAACGCGCGAAATTGGTACTCCTCCAGAAGGAGGGGAAGTCCGGAGACAATCCGGCCGCATACCGTCCAATCTGCTTGCTTGATGAGGCCGGCAAATTGCTTGAAAGAGTAATTTCCGGCCGTATAGTCAAGCATCTGTCCTTGGTCGGTCCAGACGTCTCTGAGGCCCAGTTTGGCTTCAGACGGGGTCGTTCCACTGTTGATGCTATCAACAGGGTGAACGACCTCGCTAAGCGGGCGGTAGGAAGGGGCAGAGTTGCTGTGGCGGTGTCATTAGACATATCCAACGCCTTCAACTCTGTATCCTGGACTGCCATAGGGAGGGCTCTCGTGTATCACCGAGTCCCTCTCTATCTCAGTAGGCTTGTCCTGGACTATCTCAGGGACAGGTGTGTAGATTGGCACGGTGTGGATGGGCCATGTTCTAGTTCCGTTGAGCGAGGGGTTCCACAGGGATCGGTCCTCGGACCGCTCCTGTGGAACCTCGCATTCGATGCAGTACTGCGGACTCCCCTCCCCGACGGCGCGTCGTTGGTTGCGTACGCCGACGATACGATGATCGTCGCCGTCGGTACGGACTGGAGGAGTAACCTAGAAATAGCCGAAGAAGCGTTTCGGAGGGTCTCCTTGTCGATCGAGGAACTGGGGCTGAGGGTGGCAACGGAGAAGACGCAAGCCATTTGGCTATGCGGCGCTACAGGCCGCGGGTTGCCACCCAACGCCTCAATCACGGTAGGTGAGACAACTGTCACCGTGAGGCGTAAGTTTAAATACTTGGGCCTCATGGTTGACAGTTACTGGCGCTTCTCACATCACTTTGAGAACTTGGCCCCCAAGTTGGAGAGAGCGGCGTCTGCCTTAAGTCGCCTGGCTCCCAACTTGGGTGGTCCAAACGAGAAGGCAAGGCGGCTGTACTTGGGAGTCGTCCGGTCCATGGCGCTCTACGGAGCTCCAGTATGGGCCGGCGGCTTGGATGTCAACGGGCGGGCGAGCCGCGCTATGCGCAAAGTTCACCGCCTGATGGCTATCCGGGTCGTGCGGGGTTACCGCACGATCTCCTATGCAGCCGCCTCGGCACTGGCGGCCTCCCCGCCGTTTGTCTTTCACGCGGAAATGGCCGCGGAGATTTATACGAATCTCCGTGCACCGCCGCCGCAAACGGACGAGGGAGAGTCGTCGGGTGCCGAAGATGAGGATGTGAGAAGCCGGGCCGAGCGGCACATGATTGCCAAATGGGTCTCGTGGCTCGAAGAGCCCGAGAACCAGGCATCACGTGCCGTTAATGCTGTCACCCCATTCCTCAGGGAATGGGTGACGCGAAAACACGGCCTTCTCTCCTACCGCCTAACACAGGTGCTCACCGGGCACGGATGCTTCGGGGAGTACCTGTGCAAGATCGGCAAGGAGGTAACTCCTCAATGTCACCATTGTGACAGGGGGGAGGAGGACACTGCCCAGCATACGCTGGCGGTCTGCCCAGCGTGGCAAACTGAGCGCAGTGTCCTCAACGCGGTAATAGGAGTGGATCTCTCACCACAGAATGTGGTGAGAGAGATGCTTGACAGCGGGGTCAAGTGGAAAGCGGTTGCCTCCTTCTGCGAGGAAGTACTCCTGCAGAAGGAGGCAGCGGAGAGAGACAGAGAAGGGCTGAGGGAGAACACCTCACGTAGGCAAGCCCGCGTGAGGCGAAGGTAACCCGGGGGGAGGGCGCCTGTGACATGACAGGATCCCTCTGCACCCCCTCGGGCTGCCAGGGTGCTTCTCCCTCGGCACAATGCACATAGTGCATTGCTTATTTATTGCGTGCGTGTATTTATTGTATGTATGTATGTATGAATGTATTTATGTTTGTGTGTGTTTATATAGTAAGGTAAGTAGATAATAATTTATTTATTACTACTTATGGATGGGTCAGCTGAGGCATAGCGCCGCGCTGTGCATGCTCCCTCGCGAGGCTATGCCTCGGCTGACACCGTGGACCGGGTAGAGGTGAGGGCCCTACTCGGTACGCTCCGGCAACCACGGCGGGAGGGGAAAACGCCATGTAGTGACTGCATGGCGGTTTCAAGTCTTTTTGGGAAAGCCCCGGGGTAGGCTGGGGGAAGACCCTCGGGTCGGAAACCACCTACACCGGGAGCAACAGGCTAGGGTGGGGTCCGGCATTATGCTCAGTCTAGTCACCGGGTCCCACCTGTAAAGCTTTAACGAGAGGTCACCGTGAGTGGTTTAGCCGGTAGGGGTAGCCTTCAGCTACCAATCCGGCACTACCCGCTGCCCTCCCTCGGGGTAGCGGGTGTCTTTGGAAGATTCCCTCACGTAAAAAAAAAAAAAAAAAAAAGGCGTTTGACACGGTTTGGGTGGACGGACTTCTAGTTAAACTTAATAAAAAAAAACTTCCCAATGAAGCTGATCCAAATGATCAAAAATTATATAACTAACAGAAAATTTAGATTGAGCATAGACGGAAAGTTATCTGATAAAACTTTTATAATTGAGAATGGATTATAACAGGGTGCGGTAAACTCACCCCCACTTTTCAACTTATATTTTTCGGACTTACTTAACCTATTCGAACTGATTACTTATAATGGATGTAGCGCTTTGGCTTTCGCTGACGATCTTATAATATACAAACGGGGAGACAAAATACCGAAATTAAACGGAAAACTGTAAAACACATTCGATAAAATTTATAAATACTGCAACAACTGGAAAATTAAAATCAACACAGGCAAATGCGAAACTATTCTTTTCAAAAAACCATACAGATTAACCAGCAAGAGCATGCAAAAAGAAGCCAAACTATTTAATCTAACAGATCCATGTAACAACAACGCAACTATTCGAAGAAGTGAAACGGTAAAATACCTAGGAGTATATGTACATAAATAGTAAGCAAAATTTTAGAACACACGCGAACAAATCACTTGAAAAAGCCGAAAAAGTATTCAGAGGGCTAACCCGCCTATTTTAGTCGAAATCGTTAAACGAAAGAATAAAAATAACAATGTACAAGATGTTCGTGCGCCCGATCTTGTCATACGCCGTTCCAATATGGTATCCGGTAGCACCATACTGGGTGGAAAAAATTAGATCATTTGAGAGGAAAATCTTACGAGCTGCCACCGCCCTCCTCCAGCCCCGATTTCGTAGTGACAGCTCTTATAGAAGCGTCGCGAACACAACAATTTACAACAAAGCGAAATGCACGCGTTTTAATACATTCATAATAAAGCTGACAAGAATTCACATATTAAAAGCAATATGCAGCAGGGCAGATAACTCTCTGATAAATGAATTGATCTTACAATTAGTAGCGAGTAGAAAACGTTACGCTTAAGTCTCTCTCTGTCCGGAGCGAGTGCAAAGGGCGAATTCCTTGCAGGCCTGAATGAAGTGAAGGCGCTATTCAAGCTGCAACGAGGTAAGCCGATAAAGTTCCTTATATGCCAATGGCAATTATTCTCCAGCTAGTGCTTAAGTAAACGTAAGACTGAAACATAGAAAATTCTATAATTATTAAGAATATATATAGATGAGTTATATATGTATGTATATGCAAGGATAGTTATATGCGCATGTGTGTATATATACATATATAAAACAAAACAAAATTAAAAAAAAACACCTACACGGACATGTGCTTTCAAGCAGGCAACAGCTTCACCAAGCCAAAGGGTTTTTTTTTTTTTTTTTACATGAGGAAATCTTCCAAAGACACCCCCTGCCCTGAGGGAAGGACAGTGGGTAGTGCCGTATTCCTACCGGCTAAAACCTCATGGTGACCTCTCGTTAAAGCTTTATAGATGGGACCCAGGAACTGAACTGCGCATAATCTAACTGGGCCCCATCCTAGCCTGTTGCTCCCGGTGGAGGCGGTTTCCGACCCCAAGGTCTCCCCCCATCCTCCCCCGGGGCTTCCCCCAAGAACTTGAAACCGTCATGCCGTCACGACATGACGGTTCCCCCTCCCCACCATGGTTGCCGTGGCGTAAATACCGAGTAGGGCCCTCACCACTACTCGGCTGTGTTGCCACTCGAGGGATTTTTTTTGACGCATGCGCACTACTAAGCCCCACCGACGTATATACTTTGCTCGAATATGGGGTATCGTTAGACCCCCGCGGCAATTGCAATATGGTAGAAATTACAGGAAGTGGACATTTTTAAAATAAATATCATATTTACATGGAAATGAATGAGCATGTATTATTTTATTATTCCGTACGTCTGCAGCCGATTTATTACATGAATACCAACATTTGTTGCGAGAGTAAGGAAAACTGCAGAAAACCTTACTAATATTCAAACGTGAACACCAAATATAATAATGTATTTACAGTATTTATATGCTGTTGATATATATTAAGAAACTCCTTCGGTGAAGCGGCCCCAGGAGGTTGCTACAACAAAGAAATATATGGTAAATTAATCACAAAACAAAACATATAATAAATATTTCATATTTCGAAAAGGATCATGCATGCACATACTGGATTACAAAAAATAAAAAGAGAAATCTGATAGTTAATATAACTGATAGTTATATTAATTATTTTGCTGATTGTTGCGGGAGACATGTAAGTTCTGTTTTCCATGCAATTGTAAATGATTGGAATCTACTGTAAAAGAACGGCAGTCAATGTTGTTGGCTTGGAAAGCACATCGGATTTTACATATTGCGTCTAAAGTGGCTGCATCAATCTTATTTCTCTTTTTACTCTTTACATCTGCAACAATAGAAAATAACCTTTCTGCTTCGGCATTAGAATGTGGAAGGGATAAAGCTGCTTGGACTAAAATTTATAAATTTGGAAAAAGCGGATCATCATTTAAATTTTTTTTTTCAAAAATAGTCTTCCACATATCGTCAATTTCTAACTTGTGTAAAATAGATTTTTCATCGTCATCAAAGACGATAGGGAGCATTCTCCATTCATAAGCTAATGCTGCGATATCAGATATTTGGAAATGTTTTGCTGCGTCTCTCAAATCTGGAAAGGCAAGTCTTCTTTCCTCGCGCAAAGCTACATCTGCATCTAAAAATTTCAATTCGCGAAAAATGACATCTTTATATGGTAATCTTTTTACCATTTCTTCAAAAGCGGTTGTATAAAATGATAAACAGATAGATTTAATATTTACATTGAATTCTGCAGGTTGCGTTTGCAAAAAAATTTCGCAATCGGGGCCGACATACACTGAATGCAATGGTAACAAATTTTGGTGCTGAATAGTGTCTCTTGTAATGTTTTTTATCGCATGAGGTAGCAAAAAATTGCTTCCCATCTGTTTTATTAATCGCTCGCTGGTATCTGCTATTTTATGGATTGGGATTTTCCTACCTTGGAACAAGGCATTGAATTCTGTTAAGGCCGTAGCCTAAAGGTCTATTTACACACATCAGTGACGTGACCGTGACGTGACAGATCAGTGTCAGTGCTATCCGTGACACTGCAGTGATGCCTATTCCCACACATCAGTGCCTTGTCAGTACGACTTGTGGCATGATCAGTTCTACGTTCGTGTTTCATACATAGTGTTAACATAGTGTAACATGTAAAATGTCGAAGTTTACAGAATCTGATTTATTGATGATTGCTGTTGTTTTGGATGAAGAAGAGGAGCAACAAGGGAAAAAGCGGAAGTGGGTTCATCAAGCCTGGAAGAAGAGAAGAACAGAAGGGGAATTTGCCACTCTTCAATAAGTTCAAAAATGTAAGTTTTTCGTCGTTCATCGTTAACTTTAAAAGTAATAAAATATTTAATATAGAAACTTCACAACGAAACGAGACAGTGTCACGACCGTGAAAACAGGAAAATATCGTCGAGGACTAACCTGAATTTCACTGTACGGTCACGGCGGGAGCACTGACGGCACTGATACGGACCGGCGCCGGGCCAGTATGAACAACACCACGCTAGTCCCTTAAAAGAATATCTTCCGGCAGGCTGGTAGGAGTACGTGCCTGTCACGTCACGGTCACGTCACTGATGTGTGTAAATAGACCTTTAATGTATCGGCTTTATTATACGGACGAGCAGGCAACTATTTTTGAGAATTTAATTAGTTTTAATGGACGCAGAGGTGCTGGCATTGTGCCTCTGCGGACCTAATTCCACAAAGATCCTCGCCTCTGAGTTTGATTGTTTCCATATTTTCCATGTAGGCTCAATAGTTATTGCCATATAATAAACCAGTGAGGCATTGGCAAGACGGCCCTATTCCATTGTCACCCTGGCCCCTTGGCTAGCGGGCCGTCGGGTCCGCACACCCCGCTAGCTCCGAACCCTCCCTTCAGGTACGTCTTGAAGGTTAAGGGTGAGGAATTTTTGACTCGGAACTTCCAGCGTTGCCGATGCCCTCACACCCCCTTGAACGAAGACGTCACTGCGTTCCCCCAAAAGTCAAACTCTTCTGATTGGTTCTTGGAAAAGAGTGAGGGAACGCAGTGATGTTTCTTAATTTATAAAAGGGCATGCACTCGCCCTTCTACAGACACTTCAAAGACATTTCCTTTGACACTTACATCGCTTTACACAATCGTACACACATTCAAAAACACCTCGAGTCACATCAACTGTAAATAGTTTGTTAAGTTTGAATAAAAATACAGTCCACTACGAAGTCTAATCTACATAAAACCAAAGGGCGATTTCGACCAAAAAAAACCACGCCTAAATAAATTCGTTAAACAAATTTAACGAATACTTTAAAAAAAATATGAAAGCTTTAGTTTCGGGATCGTTTAAAAAACTTGAAATTGATTTTGCCGAATTGTTGTTATTTTCTAAAGTTTCCAGGTAGAAGTAATGTTTCAAAACTTCCCAGTTATCGAGAAGTCTTGTAACACACTTATGTAAGACGAGCCATCTTGTACCTGATAATTTTAAAACTTTTCGCGACTCTACTTTAAAGAATTCCTGAAATTCCCGCAGGATGGCTGATCGTTTTGCACTACCATGAAAGTATGTCGCGACTAAATGTAATAATTTCTCGCAAGAATCCGGCAATTTGGAACAAGCTTTACTAGCAATTAAAGCTGAGGAATGGCATATACAATTTAATACAACGAGGGCCGGTACCTCTTTCTTTAATCTACTCGAAAAGGAATCTTTAATGCCTGTCATTACAGACGCATTATCACAAGCCATTCCTACAATGTTTGATAATGGTATGCTTTTAGATTCTAAACAATTCTTGAAATCAGTATACAACTTGTCTGCGGAGCAATCTCTAGCATCTAAGGTGATTAATTCTAACAATTGTGTGACGCATTTCTTATTTTCCGATGAAATGTATTGAACTAAAATACAAAGCAACTTATCGTTAGCGATAATCGTGCTTTCATCAATTAATATAGAAAACTTTTGAATTTTTAATTCTGCAATAAGCTTATCGCTTTCGCGTTTGCCTATTACATTTTTTATCAAATGTGTGCATTTTGTTCTCGACAATTTTAGATCGTTAACCACATGCGGATTCGAACAGATTTCCTTTAATAAAGGGACCATGTGATCAATAGTTCGGATAGCTATGTTATGTTCCGCGTAAAAAGCAGCTAACTTTATTTCCGCAATTTTTACTTTATTCACATGGTCCAAACCAAAATTACAATCAGTTTTTGTTAATGAAACAGATGGTGCGATATCACAGCTTTTCCTTGTATTTTTTATATGAAATTTAGTACGCGAATGTCTAATTAATTCCGTTTTTCCGGACACTAAGACTTTATTGCAAGCCGTGCAGAAAGCTGTTTTTCTATTGTCGTCAAATGTCAACCAGTCTTTAAATACGTTAAGCCTTAACCATGATACTTGGAATACTTTCCCTTTCTTGCTGCTCTTCTTATTCGCCGATCCACTCGAACCAGGCTGCTGGTAATCCATCTTCTGTTTTTTACAATGTATCCCACTAATATTTCACTGTGAACTCTGGAAGGCAAGTGTCGTGGAAGAATTTTCTTTCGAAGACTTTCGACCTCCGATGAGCCGGCCATCCCCGCTTGCTGAATTTTCGCAGGCGGGTTTTCCAGCAGATCAGCTCTGTCAGCAGCATGACGAATTAACGAAAACGTTCATTCACAACGAAGGCTGCCTAATTCTTTAAGGACCGGAGTTTCGGCCGCCTTGGCGAGTGACGGTCGACAAATGCTGGTAAATCATAAAAAATGTGGCGACCAGACTTGGGCCTCAAAGAACAGCAAACTTTCGCTTTGCCTCGCCTGCGCTTTTCTTTCCGTATGATGGAACAATATTATATAACATAACGCAATTCACATCCACTTTAACCCATTACCCGCCACAATTCAAAAATATAAAAAAAAAATTAATTAACTGTATAATGATATTTATATCAACGTTTTTATTTAAATGTAAAAATTGTATTTGAAAATAGAATTTAAAGAGAATTAGAAATTAGAATTGTATTTGAAATAGAAAGTTTTATTTGGAATTAAAAATTAAAGCCCGTCCCATTTTTGGGACATCGGCGGAATGTACTGAAGGTAGTACACTGAAAAAACAAAATTGAAATTATATATTCGTTTTATTCATAATCAAAAATGTTTATGAAGTATGGAAATATTCAAAACATTTGTCGTCCAACGGAACACCACACCTTACGCATATTCTTGTTGATTTTTTTCCACAAGCTACACATCTTTGCTGTGTATATACTGGTTTTATTAGATGCTCTATTATATGAGTATGATCTTATTATTTTAACGACTGTATTGTATTTAGGAGTTTTATCATGTGCAATGCAGTTATTGCGTGACCTGATTTTCAATTGCATCTATCGCAAAAATAATTTGGTAGGCGCCTTCCGCCCTTGACCTTTCTGTTTGAACATACAGAACAATCTTTACTTTTTACGTCTTCACAATGCCACAATATATGCAGTTTTCCATTGAGTCTTGTTCCACCAATTTTCGGACAAACATAAAATGTGTCATAGGCGTCCTGTTCTCTCTTCTAGCTGACACCTTATATAAGATGTAACTATTGATTGTACAAATCTCTAATCCTCAGAAAAAAAATTTTCGCCACCATTTGCAAGATTTTCTCAGAAAACAATATGAACTTGCTAATTAGTCAGCCTTATCGACACCTCCCATATTCATATTGTAATTTATAATAACATTTGGTTTGGTGTTGTTGACGGTGCCACCTTGTTTCACCCTTCTTTCTATAATTGTCGTGCCTGAGGTATTATAGCTTCTTACAAGGGAACTACCCGAGGTGTCCGCCTCCGATTTTAATGAAACCTTGCAGATTTGTTAAGCACGTGAAAATAATCGATACCTATTTTTTTATATCGGCTAAGTCACACGTTTAGGGGGTGAAACCACCCTTCAAAGTTTCGAGGTTTTTTCTTCTTTCGTTTATAACTTCAAAACAGTTAATGATAGAAAAAATCGTCAAATAAAATTTTAAATTCCATAGGCGTTTAGTACACAAAAAGGCAAATATTTCGTACATTTATCGTAAATCTCTATCATTAACCGTTTTAAAGTTATAAGCGAAAGAAGAAAAAATGTCGAAACTTTGAAGGGTGGTTTTACCCCCTAAACGTATTTAATTAAATTATTTAGAGAGTTCGTACCCACCCATGCGGTAGTAACTAGAAAGGATTCAGGGAATATTGCTTTCCTCACATTTAAAGATAGCAAAACGGCCAATAAGGCGGTAGAATGGGCGAACGAGGCCAAGCCTATTTTACACAAACGCGTTTTAAGAGTTTTAAAAGCAGACAGTTGGCACGATAGGAAACTTAAGCAGGACAAAAATACATTCGCAGGCGACAATAGACTAGAGATTAAGACATTACAAAAAGGAAAGGAAAATCGGCAACACTTCGGCCTACCTCATCTAGCACTAATCCTAATTGCAAGCTTTTTAAGCTTTAAAGAACTAGCTAAATTAGAAAGGGTCAGCAGGGCCTGGAGACTAGCCGTATGGGATCATATGGCTGGGATCCAGGTACTGGACCACAATAACTGGAGATGGCCGGAGGGCTGGGGAAGTCCGGTCATAACGAGTGAAGCCTTGTAATGTAGGCCAAAACTTTCTTGGCACCTCAGAGATAATGTGCTCTGATTCGCCCGACGGATAGGGACATCCCTCTCCCTCACGCATTTTCGATTTTGACGCGCTATTGGTCGAGATAACCGCACATTCGTCGCGTCCTCATGTGAACGACGAAAGTAGTGTTTTACTATTGGTTGTCATTCGTCGATCTGAGGTTTCCAGGACCGACGTGGTGGGGATAGCGATGCAAGAGCAATCTCCCCTTCCGTCTGAGGTGCCAAGATACTGTAGTTTTACTATAGTGGGCTGCCACAAGATGTGGGGAGGGCGTGAGGAGTATTCTACTAGGTTGTCAGGATGCTTACGCAATGATCTCGTCGCAGTCAGTCGCGGTCGCGGTAAAAGCATGTAAGAATCTTAGTGTTAAAAAGAGATAACTCGCCGAATCTCGAATTCAACGTTTCCCGCTTGATTTGTTCAACTGTTTTGGGATTGCGTGCGAGGACGGAGGCGTTCAGTTGTTCGAAGCGTAGAAAGTGAACGTGGTCGATATAGTACGAAGCGATATTGTATTAAAGTCTTTTCTCCTTTTTGTTACTTAAATAAAACCTGTTCAAATAGCAAATGTGCAGTTTTCTGTTTTCTGTTTTCTGCGCGGCGCGACCCTATCTAACAGGTTATGGGCCCAGGCGTCAATAGTATAGAAAAAGTTAATTAACAAAGTAAGTGTAAACGCCACGTGCCAAAGTGAGGTTAGGGTCCGGTGCGCCACGTGCAAAAAGCAGATCAAGATGAACGTTGGAAAGATAGAACAAATTCACAAGCTGAGCAGCACAAATTACGAAACATGGAAAGTGCAAATGAGGTCAGTCCTTAGATATAATGATTTATGGAAGTACGCGAATAAAGAAATTGTAAAGCCAGAATTGAATCCTACTGAATGGATTTCTAAGGATGAAAAAGCGTTGGATTTGATAATGCTAAGTGTACAACCGGATCAACTAAATTATATAAAACGATCTGAAACGTCTGCAGAGGCGTGGGATGCGCTCAAAGAAATATATCAGTCCAAAAGTCCAATGCGACAGTGTGTGCTTTTCAAAAAATTGTTTCGCTTACAAAAACCTCCTGAACAGAATATATCGCAATATATAAATGATTTTATGAAGATTGCAGAGCAACTAGAGGAGTGCGATCTAAAGCTGCCAGACAATTTGTTACCGATATGGTTATTGAATTCGTTGCCGAATGAATATGAGACCTTTACTATAGCTATTGAATCTAGGGAGAGAATGCCTTCCCTGGAAGAACTGAAAACTAAGCTGATAGAAGAAGAGTCAAGGAGAATACAGAATAGTGGCAGATCCGAGACCAATGTAGAAGGAGCATTGTACTCAAACAAAAGAGTAAGTTATAAAAGAGAAAGTTCAGACCACGGTGTACAGAGAGAACAAGGTAAGAAGTTTGAATTCAAATGCTATACGTGTGGAAAGAAAGGGCACATTGCCAGAAATTGTAGATCAAAATTTAAACAAGGAGATAGAAAGCATTTCAGCGCAGAGGCGATGACAGCGACTGCCTTAAATGTATTAACTCAGAACCCTCGTGAGTGGTGTTTGGACAGTGGAGCGACGTCACACATTTGTTACGATGAGAAGAAGTTTAGCAGTTTGAATCAGACAGAGAAAACGAAAATCTACACAGCAGCAGACAGCGCAGTCGATTCGCAAGGTCAGGGTGAAGTAAAAATAAAGATCAAAACATTTCAAGGGGAACCAAACGACATTAAATTAGGAAATACGATGTTAGTTCCAAAGTTTAAAAGTAATTTGCTATCTGTATCAAGTATTACGGATCATGGGTTCAAAGTAATTTTTAGTAAGGATCATGCTGTAATAAGACGTCGAGATGGTTCTGTCGCAATGAATGCAGTCAGACGAGATAATTTGTATTTTGTGAAGGAAACCGACAGAAAATTTGCTGGGCTGTCAAAGGTGCATCAGAATAATCTGCTGAAATGGCACCACAGATTAGGCCATTTGAACTTCGATGATTTGAAGAAGATGAAGGATATAGTAAACGGTCTGGATAAACACATGGAGGGCCTAAATGCTGAGTGCGTAGTATGCTATAAATGCAAAATTCATCAACTGCCTTATAGATCCTCCACCACACGGGAGAAGGAGACACTTGGATTGATACATAGTGACATATGCGGACCTATGCAAACTGCATCCTTAGGGGGAGCGAAGTATTTCGCAACGTTCATCGACGATAAAAGTAGATATGTCGAAGTAGTTATGCTAAAGCACAGGTCCGAGATATTCCAAGCGTTTAGAGATTACAAAACTAAAGTCGAACTAGCTACTGGTCAACGGATAAAGAAGCTACGCACTGATAATGCAAAGGAATACGTTTCAAAAGAATTCTCAGATTACTTGAAGAAGGAAGGTATATCCCGTCAACTGTCCGTGGAATATACCGCTCAACAGAACGGCGTAGCGGAGAGAGCTAATAGAACTCTCGTAGAGATGGCCAGATGCATGCTGCTCCAAGCAAAGGTACCATTCGCTTTATGGGCAGAGGCTGTGAACACTGCAGCCTACATCAGGAACCGTTGCCCAACGAAAGCTGTGAACGGAACTACACCGTATGAATTGTGGACTGGTAAGAGGCCGTATGTCGGCTACATGAGAACCTTCGGAAGCAAAGTCATCGCGCTTGATAAAAGGAATCAAAGCAACAAATTCGCGCCGAAAGGAAGAGAGTATATCCTAGTAGGGTACTCAGACGTATCCAAAGCATACAGGTTGTGGAAAAAGGGTACCAGAACTTTTGAAAAACACCGAGACGTCAGATTCATAGAGAATGACGTTGTAAATACGAATGTACAGTCTGAAGAACCTCAAGAAAAAATGTATGAGATGCCTATCAACACGTCCAGAGAAGATACCGAAATTTCACAGGAGACAACGGAAAGGGTTGAGACATCACTGCGTGATGCAGAAGGACGATCGGATGGTAATAAAGGCGCTGAGACAGAAGATGACGACAGCGAACTGGACGAAGAAGAATTCGTAACACCGCAACTGACGAAGATAGGGCCAGGACGACCGACATTAATAAGGACTGGCAAGCCCGGACGACCTAAAAGGTTATTTCACCAACAGAACGTCAATGTTACAGTTTCGGACCAAAAGCGTTGTACACCAATAAATGTAAAAGAGGCTATGAATTGTCCCGAGAGGAAGTTGTGACTGACCGCTATGAAGGAAGAATATGATTCTCTCATACAAAACAACACTTGGGATCTGGTAAGTAGGCCTAAACATAAAACGGTACTGTCAAATAAATGGGTGTTTAAGGTGAAAGAAAAACAGGACGGGTCAATCGAGAAATATAAAGCGAGACTGGTTGCCCGAGGTGACCAGCAAAAAGAAGGCACGGACTATCGGGAAGTATTCTCCCCGGTCGCAAGGTACGAAAGCATAAGGACTTTTCTCGCCTGCTGCGTACAAAAGCAAATGTACGTCCACCAGATGGATGTGGTGGCCGCGTACGTCCAAGGAGATCTACGCGACGAGTTGTACATGAAGCAGCCAGAAATGTTCATCGATCCCCATCACGAAGATAAAGTCTGTAAGTTAAATAGGCCACTATACGGGCTAAAACAGGCTGGAAGAAACTGGTATGAAAAATTAGACAGTTATTTAACATCCATTAAGTTCGAAAAGACGCCGGCAAATCCGTGCGAATACATAGATTCAAATGTAAACAGTGACGTCATAATTGTAATTTACGTAGATGATTTATTAATCGGATCGAGAGACCTTCGTAAGATAGAAAAAGTAAAAGATTTGCTAAAGGCTAAATTCAAAATGAAAGATTTAGGGACCGTAAAAGATATTTTAGGTATACATATAGATCGAGAAGGTGAGACTGGCAGTATGAGACTGTCCCAGAAACATTATGTAGAAGAGATATTAGATAGATTTAATATGCGAGATTGTAAACCTGTATCTACCCCCTTGGAAACGAACGAAAATTTCATAGAACAGTTAGAAGTCCAATCAGAAGCAGATGAATTAGAGATGCGCGGAAAACCGTATCGCGAATTAGTTGGAAGCATAATATACTTGGCAAACGCCACGCGTCCCGACATAGCTTTCGCCGCGAGCGCGTTAAGTAAGTTTTGCGAAAAGCCAGGAGTAAGTCACTGGAAGAAGGCGAAACGTGTACTCCGATATTTATCCGGAACTAAGAATTACGGGATAACGTACAAAAAGAGTGAAAACGAATTACAAGCGTACACAGACGCAGATTGGGCTGGGGATATTGAAGACAGACGATCGCGTTCTGGATACGTAGTACTACTCGCGAACGGGCCGATCAGCTGGAGCACTAAAAAGCAAAAATGCGTAGCGCTTTCTACTATGGAAGCTGAATATATTTCATTGTCCGAAGTTGTAAAAGAAATTATATATTTAAGAAGATTGTTAAAGCATGTAAAACATGAAGATTTAGTTAGTAAACCGACAAATATATTTTGCGACAATCAAAGTGCAATTGCATTGTGCAAAGACAGCGTATATCATCCAAAGAGTAAACACGTAGATATAAGATACCATTTCACTCGTGAAGCTTTAGAAAATAAGGAAATTAACGTAACATATATGAGTACGCATGAAATGACTGCAGATATCTTGACCAAAGCGTTACCAAAGGTTAGTCACGTAAAATGCGTAGAGAAGTTGAGTCTGCAATAATGATTGTTGAATTTTTTCGATTTGGAGTTAAGGGGGAGTGTTAAAAAGAGATAACTCGCCGAATCTCGAATTCAACGTTTCCCGCTTGATTTGTTCAACTGTTTTGGGATTGCGTGCGAGGACGGAGGCGTTCAGTTGTTCGAAGCGTAGAAAGTGAACGTGGTCGATATAGTACGAAGCGATATTGTATTAAAGTCTTTTCTCCTTTTTGTTACTTAAATAAAACCTGTTCAAATAGCAAATGTGCAGTTTTCTGTTTTCTGTTTTCTGCGCGGCGCGACCCTATCTAATACTTAGAATTTTGGATATTTCAGGTATAGATATTAGACCATCGGTCCTGCGCGAAATTGCAGACAACCAGGCTAATCTAACAAGATTCGGCCTGGGCCCATGCGCAGGACCGAGGGACCCGGACTTAAGCATGATAATTAACAGTAACAAAAAGCTGGAGGCAATTCAGCTCCGGGGCGGCCGACTTAACGGGTACAGCTTGACGCAGACTGGACTTAATTTAACATCACTTAGCATAGACGAGACAGACATTATACCGACGAACGTAGCTAAAGCAATAGAAAACTCCACTAGACTGGAGACTGTGACGATAAATAGACCGAAAAAATTCAACGCAACAATCATAGACGCATTAGCCTCCAATAGAAATATAGCCTCCTCTATGAAGGGACTATACCTATCCTTATGCGTGATCGGACCGAGCGGCGAGGAAATGGAGGAGGGGGACGAAGAAGTGCCGATCGAGATGGCGGACTTCTTCGAACTTCCTATGGGACCCATCCCAAAGGAAGTCAGTCTCCCCGCCAATCTTTCCAAGCTGATCGAGCTGAAGATTGTATTTTGCGGATGGGTAGGAGTACCCTTCGTAGAGGAAATAGGTAGACATTTGACAGGACTTAGAAAACTTGACCTGACGGGCTGTACTAATATAAGAGGACAATTTGCCCTAGATCCGCTACAGGGATTGTCGGAGCTGGAATGCCTCCAGGCAAACCTCCTCTATCCGGATGTAGGGGCGGGTTTTATTCGGTTCCTTCCAAAATTAAAATCAATAGAATGCCCCGACTGCGAGGGAGTTAGCGACGAAGACATCAGCGGCGCAATTAGATTTTGCACGGAAATGGAGTATCTGGATGTGGAAGGATGTAGAAACATAGGTAGGCCAGTAGTAGACTGCCTCCAAAGATTTATCAGAGGGAACCCCTTTGGTCACCCATTAGAGATTAGATTAGGAGGGACAGCAGCCATAAGACATAGAAGAGATAGAAACATGTTCCACCCAGTGGCGTAGCTACCTAGGGGCTAGGCGGGGCAGTGCCCCGGGGCCCTCGAATCCTTACCAGAAATCTCGATCGAACTGAACTTTTGGAAATTTCTCCCATTTTCAAAATAAATATGACAGGTTGCAACCCCACTTTAATCATGACAACTCAGTTGAGAGAAATTCAAAAGTTATGCCTAGGGAATTCCCCTAAATTCTTTCCGTAGGTTGGCAATGTTGTTAATTTGACCGATAGTGATATGTGCGTTTTATTATTCATCGATGTGCGTTTTATTGTGAATTCGAGATAAGATTTTTTTTTCGAGAACGGTTAAAAAATTAATGCTGTATCTGTTCGGTTTCATTTAACTATTAATTACCGTTCCCGTAAGGGGTCGAGCGCAGGAGTTAAATTATTTCGTGGAATCTGTCTACTAAAAACAAACAATGCATGTCCAGGAAACCTTAGAATTCAAGGCTGACAGGGTCACAGGTCCTGTTAGTTTTCATTACTTTTACTCTATGCTCGCTTTAATCTTTCTTTACAATTTTTCGTTACAATAGCTCAAAATCACTTCCCTGGCATGCAGCTGTTCGGTCCCGCGTAAATAATAGGTTTAAGGTACGAGTGGCTTAGCTATTTGTGAGGAAATCTAAATTAACATCAACATGTGTTCTCCAGGTCTTTAACCATCGAGGGAAGTGAAGGTCTTAAGATTAAGTTTGCACTCTCACTTCTCTCTTCCTCAATAGAAATAGCCGTATCATAAACCTTCGCCTGCGCTCACAAGTCATGCTACCGTCTTCCACTCGCGCACAAACCCTCCAACAAGGGTTGACCTGACCCGTGCCACCCGGGGCCCGGACCGCCGCCCCCTCCACCGATCCAAGGAAACGCCGAGCGATCCCGCCAAATCTTCGGGCGCCTTCGGAATTTACTAGGAAATTATTAATTTTACACAGACACCACACCACTTCCGTTGGCGCATAAATCGTATTTTTGAGGGCGTTCCCGGTCGGTGGAGGGGATGGTTACTCGCAATGGACTCCTTCATTTTTCGGAAGAGTTCAGTATCAAACCAAACTTCGAAGCAAAACAACCTTAATTTCAATCTCCAATTCAGATTCATCAATCACTATTTTTGATTAGTTCCAAGTGTTATTTTGTTATCGTTATTTGTATTTTTCTTGTTTTACGCATCTTCTTGTTCTTTCGTTATTGTTCAAATAAACAGTTAAAAAATCAGTCTCGGCTTATTAAGTTAAACCGCGACGTGCCGGGAATATTATCAGATTCACGGTACAGTATCAGGAGTAAGTAAGCTAATGTCAATAAACTTTTTTGTACTGGTCAATATAGTGGTTCAATTTTAGTTGATTTTACCACTCATATTGATGTCCGTTAAGTCAATAAATCGTGTAAATCTATAGATTTCGGCTACAGCTCATTGTATAACGCGAAATATCGTGAAAAAATGCAAGTCACCTGCAGTAGGTACATTAATTCAGGTCCGCGGGCAGGAGATCGTTCATGGTCTCCACCGTTAAATGTGGTAACACTAACGGTGATCATTTTTTTTCCGGGGATTCCCCAACGACACTTGTAGCGTATCATTGTGTTTCTCTTTCCTTTTATTTTACTTTTAACGTCGTCAGTGAACAGTGAGTACCTACCTACTCGAGCACAATCTAATATTGTATTGTTTAAATAAATTAGAAAACTAAAATTATGGATAAAAAGAAGAAACCCAGTGGTGCATTTAAACGCAAACAACGCCAAGAAAGAGAAGATAGTAAACAAAAATTGCCCAAAATTGACAAGTTTTTTAGTCAGCCTTCTGCAAGTACATCTGGCCAAAATATTTCTATTGATAGTGACTCAAATAATGTGGTAACTGCAGTGTTGGTTGAGAAGCCTACTGAAGAAGATTCGACAATTATTGCAGTTGGAGATACCTCCGCCGCCGATCATGTGAACGTGGATGATGTTTGCATGACACACATAAGAGCGGAGGGTTTGGAGGAACCACAGACCTCTACATTTTTCGAAAATGTGTACGACAAATCTTCTTATGACTTGGAAAACTTCACGAACAAAACATTAAGTGATAACAAAAAACGTCAAATTCTTGATATGGGGCCTTTACAGCCTTCAGGACCTTTTCCAACAGACATCAACCAGAACAATAGGTGTTTTTCAAAATCGTACTACGTTTCGTGTTCTAAATATGGGCCAGTTAATCGTTTTTGGTTGTGTTATTCCAAAATACTAGACGCTGCCTATTGTCAACCCTGCTGGTTATTTGCTTCACAAAGGAATAATGTTTGGTGTACGGGAATTCGAGATTGGAAGCATTTATCAGAAAGAATTAAACAACACAGTTGTTCGAGTGGCCATTCGGAAGCATGTGCTGTGTATGAATTTTGGAAAAAAAACGATACTAATACTATCGACAAGGAACTTGAAAATGAAATTCGCAAAGAAGCATCATTTTGGAAAATGGTTCTTCAAAGGTTATTCGATATCATACTTATCCTAGCAAAGAGTTCTTTGGCTTTGAGAGGACATCAAGAAGACTTAAGTCAGGAAGGATACCACGGAAATTTTCTGTCCTTTGTAGAGCTTGTCGCCCGATATGATCACATTTTGCGGCAAGTTTTTGATATGCCCAAAGGATCTACAAGATATCTGAGTGCAACAATTCAAAATGAAATGATTGAGAGCTTGGGGACCAAACACGAAACCCATCTACTAGAACAAATTAGAGCATCACCGTTTTTTGCCATCATAATGGATACGACACAGGACATATCGAAGGTAGATCAGCTAAGCATTGTTGTGAGGTATGCAGTAATAACCAGATCGGAAAATGGACAGCCAATTGATATAGAAGTAAAAGAAGTGTTTCTAGGCTTTTATGCAGCCATCAAACATGGCGCAGTAGATTTAGTCAACCAAGTGACAACATTATTTATCGACAAAAATATTGATTTAAAAAAATGTGTGGGGCAAGGCTATGATGGATCCAGTGTGATGAGTGCTGTGTATAATGGTGTACAAAAACATATTAAGGATATCCAGCCTAACGCAGAGTACGTACATTGTGCCACTCATAATTTAAATTTGGTGATAAATGATGCCGTTAGCAGTTGTGTGGAAATACAGATTTTTTTCGCAACGTTGCAAGATTTGTATAACTTTTTCGGAAACAGCATCAAACGTTGGGATCTACTGTCAAAATTCACTGGCGAATCGGACACCACCCTAAAAAAACTAAATCCGACTAGATGGTCCAGTAGGGTCAATACGATATCTGCAATAAAACTTCGTTATTTTGATATTATCAAAGCATTATCAGAAATAGTTCTAAAGAGTCCTAATAAAGATGAGCGTAGTGAAGCAGAGAGTATTAAAACAAAAATGCTAAATTTCGAGTTCGTGTTGCTTTGCGAATTCATGCACAGTGTATTGAACGACATCAATTATGCATCCAAAACTTTACAAAAATGCGACATCAATTTGGGCGAGGCGAGTAAAGTTTTAGCAGAGACCAAAGCAAAGTTGCAAATTTATAAAAATGATTTCGAATTATTCCAGTGCAAAGCCAGTGAAACTGCAAGAAAATATGGTATTGATACCCATTTTCAAGAAAAAAGGCAAAGAAAAGTTAAAAAACATTTTGATGAATTAGCTGCTGATCACCGATTTCTAGACCGAGAAAAAATATTTAAAATTGAGATTTTCAATAATGTACTAGACACAGTAATATCTCAATTAGATACACGTTTTATTGGTATGAGTGCAGTCTGTCATATATTCGATTTTCTAACACCACCATTTTTACTACATGTTGATGAAGTAACTTTATTACAAAAGTGTGACGAATTCCAAAGAAAATATTCAGATATAATAGGCCCTAGTTTTTCACTTCAATTTATTAATATTTACCACCTAGTTTTACCTCAACTAACTGAAGCATGGACTGTTCACCAATTATGTAAGGAAATAATGAGCAAATATGGAGTGCTAGAATGCGACCTAACGGAAGTATTTACAGCAATGTTATTATTCTTTACAATTCCTGTCACTTCTGCAGCAGCTGAAAGGTCATTTAGCAAATTAAAAATAATAAAAAATTATTTAAGAAATAATATGGGCCAAACTCGACTCCGACATTTATCGCTAATAGCAATTGAAAACAAAACCGCATCAAGCCTGGATTTAAACGAAGTCATTGATACTTTTGCGAAAACTAAAGCTAGGAAAAAATTGTAAATATAATTGTTATTTAGTCAGTTGGCAGGCCCGACCTTTACATAATAAACCCTTGAATCTTCTCTATTTCGTTTTATTAGCCAAACCTACACCAAGTATTAATTGTAATTTATGTTGTTACTGTTTAATATTTTTATTACCTGCCCTGCAGTGCACAAAAAAGAGCTTAAGGACGTTGTCGTGGTACAATATCGTCAATAGTTTTTGGATCATGTGCGTGGTAAGAGTATAGGAGCGAGTAGCGATATGAACGATCACCTTTCTTTCAATACTGTACCCATGACAACGTACTCATACAAATCTCATATATATGTATACACAAACACAATGAAACATTTTCACGTCTCGCAATTTGACAACGTCGCTTATGCCACACAGTTGGACATACTGGGCTTGTTTACTGGATACAGCGCTTCAGTGTATACAGACTCAATGTATGTACAGTACAGCGTTGCCAAGTTGTTTCTGTTCGATTTGCCCGCGTGTGCTTTTTTCCACAATTTTTAATGTTTGCATTATTATAACTCAATAACGGGAAGGTCAATATATTTGTTGTTTTTTTGTCTAATTCAGAACAAAAACATTTATGAATTGTTAGTTTTTTGAAAGTTTCTGACTGTTAGTTTTTTTATTAGAATTAATAAAGTGGTAGAACCACTACATAGCGCATATACTCTCCATGCTAATGACCCGAACTTTAATTAAGTTTATCTCGAATTAGAGGAGGTCAATCGATTTAAAATTTTAAGGATAATTGTATTATAATGTCCTCAATGAGTATTCTAAAATTTAGAATTTTCTGACACTATGCCCATTGCACGACAACTACCTTAAGTAGCTTAGCATTTTTAAAGTATTTGTATATTTTATATTTTTATTTGATAAAACCTAATCAGTTTACATAGCAGTGGGGCCCCATTTTTTAATTTGCCCCAGGGCCCTTGGATACCTAGCTACGCCACTGCTCGGGAAGCCGAAGATTAACGTCGAAAGGACAAGGACATATTATATCTCGATATCTCTCCAGACACGCATCACGAGAAGCTTTGGTATAAAATCCAGAATACTGGAACTCATTAACAAAATCCAATAAATCATCATAAGGAAAGCTGTCGTGTGTGGAAAGCAAGAAACTCGCAGGACAAGATTGTTAATGATGAAGGCAAAAAACTATTAGATATAATTGAAGAGCTAGGGTTAATTGTATTGAATGGGAGGGTAAAGGGTGACGAAGATGGAAAGATAACCTATATTGGAAATAACAATGCATGTGACGGCACTGTAATTGATCTAGTAATGATGATTGATCGTGATAATATAGAGTCTGTAAAATTTTTAAATGTCGTAAATAGAATTGAGTCGGACCACCTTCCACTCACCGTTTCCTTCAAGACCATTCCAAATCAGGATAAGAGTGGGATGGATGATAATGAGTGTGATAAAGATCCAGTCCAAAAAATCGTCTGGGATAACAACAAAAGGTGTCAATACATCGAAGCTGTGAAAGAGATGCCCAAAAACCCTTAAAAACCCTTACCCCGGCCAAAAATCTCTCACTAATTCATTATTACTAAAGCATTATTACTCGCATTACTAAAGCGTTACATCAACGCATTACCATTACACTTATACTCTGTCTCGCCACTACGGATCTACGTATATTCTAAATAAGAATAAAATCAAATAGTTCTTAAAAGCCCATTTCTCGAGTTTGGTGTCTCCGGAAACCGCGAAACTACGATTTCGCATTACATCTGTACTACGGGATGTCATCGAAGGCGACCAAAACCGCTGTTCGAAAGAAATCGTGGAAAGGCTGGAGAGATCTTTTTACGTGGATAATTGCACGACGAGCGTAAGATCGCTAAGGGAACTGGATCACTTTATTTCCGCGAGTAAAGACATTCTGACGACGGGAGGTTTTGAACTGAGAGGGTGGGAGTACACTCATGATGGCACGGATAAAGATACGACTTTGGTTCTTGGAACTTTGTTCAATAAAGCACGCGACACCATCTCGATTAATCCCAAGATCTTGGACTTTAAAGAAAAGTGTGAGTGCATTACTAAACGGTCTATTCTTTCGATGGCTCACAAAATATTCGATCCGATCGGTTTCACCTCCCCAGTAACTTTGCTGCCGAAATTATTATTAAAGAGATTACATCAACTTAAAATTCAGTGGGATGATCCCGTGGACGAGAACATACAGAGGGAATTTAAACGATGGTGTAAACAATTACATTATTTAGAAAGAATAGAGATTCCAAGAAAATTGGGCGCGGGAGATTTTTCAAACCATACCTTTTGCGACGTGAGCAAATTGGCTTACGCAACGGTTACTCTGCATCAATAGTTAGCATTTTTTCTTTACAATAATTCAGAGTTTCCCTGGCATGCAGATGTTCGGAACCGTGCAAACAATAGGCTTAGGGTACGAGCGGCAAGGCTATTTGTGAGGATTGCAATAATATTCAAATCAACATGCGCCTGCCAGACCTTTAGCAAAGAGAGGAGTGCAAACGTTAATTTTAACCTTCGCCTTGTCACTTCTCTCTTCCTCAATAGGAATAGCCGTATCATAAACCTTCGCCTGCGCCGACGAGCCACCCTCTTTCGCCGCCCACGGGCCTCAGCCCCTCTCCCGAAGACCCTCCGGCCCCTAAGGGGGCGGGCGACAAAGTGGGAGTGGGCGACCAAGAAGGGGACTCGACTAAAATCCCGCCCAAAATTATTACGCGGTAAAATCAATTTTCTTGATCCCCTAGCCCAGTGGTCGGCAAAGTGCGGCTCCAGAGCCGCATGTGGCTCTTTGGCTCCTTAAGTGCGGCTCTGGCACAAATATCCACGGAAGGCGCAATAATATTTTCATTTAAAAAAAAACTTGGTAAGAAAAAAATTACATCTTATTTTGATAAATTAAAATTCTACTATAAATCGAGAACATGTATAATTTTTTGTTTAAGTTAAAAGATAGATAGGTAATTAAAATTTTATATTGTTGTAAAAATACGTAACGAACATCGAGTTTAACATCGAGTTCAAGGAGATGCAAGCACATTGTTCGCATTAATAAATATTTATTAAGTATGAAATTTAGTTTTGTTTAGTGTACTACTTATTTAGTGTAATAAAAGTTTACTAAACAAGCAGATTTGGCTCCCAATTTTTTTTAAAATTGTTGTAATGTTCATATTTGGCTCTTTGGCTAATAAGTTTGCCGACCACTGCCCTAGCCGAAAGTATGAACTTCCTGGCCGCTTTTCCCTCCGGGAACAACGGCTTTTGCAATCAGCTCGAGTTAATGCATGCTCTGATTGGCTACAAGAATTTTGTGGCTCGCAGTCACAGCGCCAACGTTGTGTCAAGAATTATCGTATTTGCTCGGAATATAAGCAACCTGAAATGCTTTACTGATAAATTACGTACAGTTGTACATGTATTCATGGCAATTGGAGAAAAATTGACAAATGGGGTTAGGCCACTTTTAAAATAAACGGCTCATTTATGTTGTGAATGTTTTTTCATTTAAACTGTTAAAAATGGACGATTCTTCATTTGAAGATTCGATTGATGAAGAGGAGGTATTGCAAAATTTTGATGATGAAGCAAAAGTAAGTGTTCAGAGTGAAACATTACCAAAGAAGTCTTCCGATCGGTACCTGCTTGTCTACAAAACATATAAGAAGTGACGTGAAGAAAATAAAATGTCATTATCGAAATCAGAAGAAAACAATTTAATTGTTTATTTTGATGTGTTAAAAATGACATTAAAACCGTCTACTTTGTGGAGCATATGGAGTATGCTACGTAAAACTCTAAGTGCAAATGATAATATTAATATTACTAATTTTATTAACTTAAAAAGTGTAATAAAAACTAATGCTAAAGGCTACAAACCTAAGAAAGCTTATGTTTTAAGATGCAAACAAATTGTGCAATTCATGAACGATGCGTCAGATTATAATTATTTAGCGATGAAGGTTATAATTATTTACATATTCACTTCCCCAATAATAAGATATTAGTTATGCTTTGTTTTATTGCATTTTTTATAAATATTTGCAGATTATACTTGTGTTTGGAATTTGTGGTTGCATGCGCTGTGATGAAATTACCAACGTAAAGGTTGAAGATGTGGAAGATTTAGGAAAAAAATATCTTGTGTCGATCATTTCTAATAAAAATGAATACTCAGGACAATTTCTTATTGGGGAACTGTTCTATGAAAAAATCAAAAAATATATTTCATTGAGGCCACCTGATAAGTTAACTGACAGATTTTTTATTAGATATAACGAAGGTCAATGTCATCGTCAGCCTATCGGAAGACATAACATTGGTGAAGTACCAGAAAAGATTGCGTCTTATCTAAATTTACCAAATGCAAAAAGATACACTGGCCATTGTTTTCGGAGAACGTCCGCAACACTACTTTCTGATTCAGGAGCAAATATGCAAATGGTCAAGCAACTTGGAAGATGGCGTTCGGACATAATAGCACAGGGATACATAGAAAATTCGATGCATAATAGACAGATGATATATGATGGAGTTATTCAAAAAACCAAAGTATCAACTACTCCTTCAAAATCCCTAACTAATACACAGGTGGATATCGAGAATAATAATGATGAATCTTATTGCAATATATACTGGTCAGATTTCTGTGAAGATTTTGACGTCAACCCGACTACAAGTGAAAGAAAAGAAAAAACACTTTTTCATTATCAAAATATACTCATATGCCACTTCATTAATCGCAAGGTTTTTTTTCAGGTGAGATTAAGAATAGTGATTTTGTCACAGCTGATAAAGATCCATTACTTTTACCAGTTACTAATAAAAATGAGCCATTTACCAATTCCAATACAATCATTAAGCAGTTCCATCATAAACCTGGAATAAAATTAAAGTTTGAAAATCAACCAACTACTCAATCATCTACAGGAAAAAAAAGAAGAATTAATGAAAATTTGGATAGTCAAAATAACGCTAAGAAAAATTCAAGATTAATAGAAGATAATTTCAAATTTGATAATTGCTCTTTCACTAATTGTGAATTTAAAGTCATTTCATGTACTTGTAATAAAGAAAATACTCCGTGAAATAAGTTGAAAGACAAAGATATACGTGGAAAAGTTATTTTATATAAATATTAATGCGATAAGTATTATTATTGTTTAAGCTACGTATGATAGATTAATAAAGTTTTACATTCAAACAATTTCGGTTTTTCTATTTTTTTTTCTTTTTTACATCTATTATATACGATTTTAACGCCCGCCCCGACCAGCAAAAACCTCGGCTTCGCCTCGGTTTTGCAAAAGTCGGCGGGCGATTCTCACCAATCAGTTAATCGAGAGTAGCAGAAGCCGGGCACACTGCACTACGCTTCGCAAGGATGCCGAAAGGGCGCGCTGATGCCGGCCACAAAAATTAAAAATGACAGCTGTTAGCGTTCTTTGAACCATTAAAATTGATCATTTAACGTACTTTCGGCTGGAGATAAAGAAAAATAGTATACGATACACGGCCAGGAAATCCAACTTTCTGGCCTTGGGTCGTAATATACTATTTCTCAAATTTTCCGCGTGACTTCCGATGGCGCTCAAGGCGAATTCCTTGAGCTCCGCGCCATCGAAAGGAGGGACGATCGATACAGGATCTTCTCTCAAAAAATCAGTTGTCTTCAATTCCTCAATGGAGGAACAACTCAGCCTCGACTGAAGTTTATAGTAACAGTCTCACATCATCCTCAACGGAGGAACATTTGAATCTATCAACCATCTCGACGAAGAGAAAGTTTATCTTAAGTGTTGTTATTTTCATGTTAGTTCATTGTTAAGTTTAAATAAACATAATTCAAGTTCATTCGAGCTAATCAGTTGACCACGGGAGGCCCACAAAAACCAGGTTACGTTACATTAATTTGTACCGTAGTCAACACGTCGCCGCATCGAGAAATCGAATAAGACGTGCACTCAACACTACCTTTTACTGGTCTGACTCGACCACAGTCTTGGCTTGGCTGAATCGAGATGTGCAATGGGGGATTTTCGTATGGAACGGGTACGTGGAAATATAAACCGGGAGAATTGAACCCAGCCGACCTTCCGTCTCGTGGATGTCAGGCAAAACAGCTGTTTGACTTGCGGTGGTGGGAGGGGCCCGACTGGCTTCGTATGGATCATAATAACTGGCCGACTTCTTCGGGTAAAATTGATGAAAATGAGGTAAATGTCGAGTTGCGAAAATCGGTCCAAACATCATTATTAAGCGCAAATCATAAGATAGATTTTGAGATAGTAGATAAGTTTTCCTCTTATAATAAGATGATTAGGTTTTTCTCTATTATGCTGCGATTTAAAAACTACAAACTAAAAGGAGAAAAACCTGCTTGTACGCGAATCACATATCAGGAAATTTGTCAAGCAGAGCGGAAACATCTGAAGTATTTACAGGAACAAATGTTCGCTCAAGAAAATGATCCGAAATTAGCTACGATGCAAACTTTTGTACACACAGATGGCTTAGTACGATTAAAGACCAAAATTTTGGAACGGGAAGACAAGTTTTCCTTTTTATGTCTGATAATATTAGATAAGCACAAAACAGTCGAGTTATTAATTTGGGAAACTCACGAAAATATGTGTCACGCAGGAGTACAAACCGTAATGTGTCAGTTAAGAGAGAAGTTTTGGATCCTGTCAATGAGAAAAATTGTCCGCTCTGTTATTTCTAGATGCGTTATTTGTAAAAGACACAGTAGTAAGAATCTGAAAGCGGATTCGCCCCCTTTGCCTGTCCATCGCGTAAAGGATGCGGCGACTTTTGAGATAACCGTCGTGGATTTCGCGGGGCCAGTATTTATACGCGGACAGCAAAGGGCGTGTATATGCTTATTTACTTGCGCCCTATATCTAGCAGTACATATAGAACTCGTAACATCACTGTCGACGAAGACATTTTTAGACAGCCTGCGTCGTTTTATCGCGCGTAAGGGTAGGCCGACTATTATTTATTCCGACAATGGCACCAATTTCGTGGGTGCAGACAATGCATTCAAACGGCTGAATTGGGATGTAATATCGAGTTGTAGTTCGGCAAAACGAATGGACTGGCGATTCAATCCACCCACGGCGGCGTGTTGGGGAGGATGGTGGGAGAGACTGATCGGTTTGCTCAAAGGTATTTTACGTAAGGTCCTAAGAAGAGCGTGCCTCACTTACGAGGAAATGAACACAGTTTTGTGCGATTGTGAAGTGACGCTCAATTCACAACCCTTAACATACATGTGGTTGACGGCTTCTCCAAATTCACGTGGCTGTACCCTACGAAAACGACGAACGCAAAAGAAGTATTGATGAGACTGAAAGACAAGCAGAAGATTTTCGGCAATCCAGTACGAATTATTAGCGACCGAGGGCCGGCTTTCACTTCTGAGGACTTCCGACAGTACTGTGAATCCGAAAGAATTCAGCACATTCTTATAACGACAGGAGTGCCGAGGGGAAACGGGCAAGCCGAAAGAGTTATTAGGATCCTTATACCGGTGTTAACAAAATTATCATTAGAAAATCCGACTCAGTGGTACCGTCACGTTCATAAAGTACAGCGTTGTTTAAATAGCACCTATCAACGAAGTATTGGAAGAACGCCGTTCGAAGTGTTGTTCGGAGTAAAAATGAAACAACGAGAAAACATTGGCATCATCGCATTGTTAGAGGAAGAAGCGGTTAAAATCTTCGATGAAGATCGAGAGAAGATTCGAGTTCTTGCAAAAGAAGGATTGTTGAAGATTCCGGAAGAAAATCGACGGCAACATGATAAACATTGTAAGAAGGCCGCCCAGTATCGAGAGGGTGATTTTGTGTTTATAAAACAAACGCAGCTTGGTCCTACCCTGAAAATTAAAGCGAAATACCTAGGACCATACAGGGTGACAAAAGTCAAAAGGAATCATCGGTACGAGGTAAGCCTGATAGGAGACGGAGAAGGGCCGCGAATCACCAGTACTGCAGCAGATTTCATGAAGCCATATCAGCTCGAAGAATATTCGTTATCTTCGGGGACCGAAGATTCGCAAGATGGCCGAATGTAGGAAGGCGACAATGTGTGTGTACGTGGTATGAGAGAGACAATGAAAGAGAAAGAGAGAGAGAGAGAGAGAGAGAGAGAGAGAGAGAGAGAGAGAGACTGGATGAATGAGAGAGAGAACGACATACGAACTGGAATAAAAGAAGCGTGCATGAGGAGGAGTGGGGATGAGGCAGGAGGCAGTGTGGAGAGTGCGAGCGAGTGGACGACATCTTTTGTATCTGACCAATCTTTTCTACCCATTAAAAATAGTTCTGGTTACATAACGTTGTAGCATAGCGATAATGAAATTAGAAAGAGAAACGCGAAGCGGCGAAGCTTCGCGTAATTCCGACACCCGACGATGAACCGCCGAGCGGAGCGGGAACGCGAGACGCGAGGCAGAGTCCGCGAGAGCCAGCTTGACAACGCGACTGTTGATTTTCACGACCAAGGGTAGCAACGATCGGGTATAAAATAGGGCTCGCGACACGACAGAATTCTTCTTCTGCTCCGAGAGAGAGGACGAGGTAATTAAGACTATCGGCCGCTCTCGGATAGCAGTTAGGGCCTCTCCAGGGGGGTGAAACTCTTATGTACGACCTTGGACAGCCAGTTTTAGTTGCGGGTTCAACTCTAGATGGCGCCACGTACAAGAACTTGTGGGGCTTCGCCGCACCCCCTGGCGGCAGTTCTGCCAGGCTTGCAGCGCACACCATGTTTGAGGAGAGTTGAGCTCAACGCTCTTGAGAGTGAGTAGTTAGCTCGTGGCCTTCAAAGCAGAACCTCCGAGCGGCAATAGTGTTGGAGTGCATATTGTCTATTATTTCCCTGTGTCCCAATAATTGTGGTAGGCTTGATCCTACATTGGTGACCCCGACGTGATTTCGGAAAGTATCGTCAGGACACGGGAGTCTGGTGCCAGGCCACATTCCTCTCTCGTCGAGAAGACACGTGGCGTCGTTGGGCGCCCGGTGTAAACGAACGTCGTTGGCGTTTTGGTTCGGCACTTTTGGCCCAAGGCTGCCTCCTGCAGCAGTCGAGCCAGCCGAGGCACCTGAGGTTTCTGCGTGCATCCCGCCCCAGGTCGGTGCACGTGGGGTTAGGAGACCGGGCCTTCCAGAAGGATCGACGCAGTTTCGGCCGCCATCTTGCTGCCTTCGAGAAGGATCGACGCAGTTCCGGCTGCCATATTGCTGCCATCGAGAAGGATCGACGCGGCTCCCACCGCCTCTTCCCTGCCTTCGAGAAGGACCAACGCGGCTCTCGCCGCCCGTCCCACGGAGAGGATTGCTGTGCGTGAAGCCAACGTCACCGGCGCCTTGAACCTACGCAGTCGCCACTGCTGTTTCCGGTGGTATTTCACGTTGTGCTACGCCGTATATCATGTCAATGCCGGAAGATACCGCGGCTCGAGCCGAGGTCGGGCCACGTAGACAATTATCGCGTCCCGAAAATCCCTCCGTTTTTCCGGGCCGATCCAGAACTGTGGTTTGCCCAAGTCGAGACCACGTTCCGCTCTGCGCGCATTACGTCCGAGGACACCAAAGCCGATGCGGTCCTCGCGGTGTTGGGCTATGACGTCGTCGCGTTAATAAGAGACCTGCTCATTGCAGATCCGCGACCAACGGACATTTTTAGCCAGGTAAAGAGGCGCGTTATCGCGGCGTTCGGCGAGTCGCAGGAAGCCAGGCTGCGCAGATTCTTAAAGGGGCAAGTTCTCACTGAGGGGAAACCGTCCCTAATATTGAGTAGACTCCGCAACCTCGCGGGGGACACATGCGACGACACGGTGATATCCAGTGTATTCCTCGAACACCTGTCGCCAACGCATCGCGCAATTATCGCGGCATCCGGTGTCAGTGATCTGGACAAGCTCGCCGCGGTAGCCGACCGGATTTCGGACTCGTCCCAGCTGTCGACCCAAGGCGTGACCGCTGTCGCGCGCGATAGCACATCGTCGTCGACCCTGCGAGCCCCGGGCTCATCTTCATTGGAGGAGGAGATCAGGAGGCTTGTTGCTCAGATGACAGCTCTAAGCGCGAAAGTCGATCTTCTCCAACGGAGAGGTGCTCGCCCGAATTCGCGGGCAGGAAGCCGCGCCTCATCAGCAAGCCGCAACCGCGGCAGGAGCCCTACGCCGACGTCAAAATTGTGTTGGGCGCATAGGAGATACCCGGACAGTCCCAGATCGTGTCGACCCAGCTGTCCGAAGTATGATTCCTGGAGGCCGGGAAACTAGGACAGCCTTCCGTTACTGAGACGGGTACTGAAGGCTCATTAGCAACACACCGTCTCCATGTTCGCGACCGCATTTCGGGTCAATCGTTCCTGATTGACACTGGCGCCGAGGTCTCCCTAGTACCGGCACATCCGGAGATTCGCGGCAAGCCAACCGGCCTTAAGTTGATAGCGGCCAACGAGACCGTTATTGACACGTTTGGCGAATCGTATCGATCGTTAGATCTAGGCCTACGGCGCACTATAGTATGGAATTTCCGTATTGCGGCAGTACCATATGCAATCATCGGTGCAGACCTACTAAAGCACTACGGGTTCATTGTAGACTTAAGACGAAACCGGTTAGTAGACGCGGGCACCAACGTGTATGCGCTGGCAGTTCCCAAGCGCGTGTTGTGTCCATCGGTGGGCACTCTAATGCCCGGTTCGAAATTCACGAAAATTCTTGCTGAGTTCCCTGATCTCACAGGTGCACCTGAGGTAGCACCCGCGAAAACCGCTGATGTCTTTCATCACATCCTAACCACTGGTCCTCCGGTGTCGGAGAGGCCGCGACGCCTCGCTCCGGAGAAACTTAACGCGGCTAAAAAAGAGTTTAAGGCACTTGTCGAGGCTGGGATCTGTCGTCCTTCCTCGAGTCCTTGGGCCAGCTCCATTCACATGGTATTGAAAAAGGATGGTACTTGGCGTATCTGCGGGGATTATAGGGGTCTAAACAAACAGACGGTTCCGGATAAGTACCCCACTCCCCACATCCATGATTTCTCCACCAACTTGCATAGCAAGAAGGTCTTTTCGTCACTAGACTTGTACAAAGCGTACAACCAAATTCCGATGGCTCCCGAGGACGTCGAGAAGACGGCAGTGACCACGCCCTTCGGATTATATGAATTCTTGTTCATGACCTTTGGTCTCAAAAATGCTAGCCAATCTTTCCAGAGATATTTAAATCGGGCTCTGGGAGATCTAGACTTTGTTTTCACGTACATCGACGATATTCTAATTGCGTCGAATTCGGAGGAGGAGCACGCTGACCATCTGCGGACGGTCCTTCAGCGCCTCCAGGATTCCCACCTCCGCATTAATCCCGCTAAATGTACACTCGGTGTGAGAGAAATCGAGTTTCTTGGCTACGTGATCAACTCGAATGGTATTCAACCTTCAACGTCGAAGGTAGAGGCGGTATTACTTTTTCCAAAGCCTACGCGCGTGGTAGAGCTTCGTCGGTATTTGGGGATGCTGAACTTCTATCGGCGGAACATCCCGCAGGCGGCGCGTTTACAAGCCCCTCTAAACGAGTACCTCCGCGATTCTGTGAAGAACGACAAGCGAGAAATAGTCTGGTCGGAAGCGGCTGAGGAAGCGTTTGAAAAGACCAAGAAAGCTCTTTCTAACGCGACCTTACTAGTTCATCCGAAAATCGGGGCCAACCTGAGAATTGTTACGGACGCATCAGATTTCGCGATGGGCGCGGTATTAGAGCAGCAGGCTCGCTGTTCCAACTGGGAACCACTGGCCTTCTTCTCGAGAAAATTTTCCTCTGCGCAAATGAACTACAGTGCGTATGACCGCGAGCTCACCGCCGTTTACGAAGCTGTGAAACATTTTCGCCATTTTGTGGAAGGTCGGGAATTCGTTGTCCTAACGGACCACAAGCCCCTTATGTACGCGTTTATGCAACGCCCGGAAAAGGCTTCTCCTCGCCAGGCGCGCCAATTATCGTTGATCGCGCAGTTCACCACTGCGATCCGCTACCTTTCGGGTACGGAGAATGTAGTAGCCGACACTCTGTCGAGAGTCGAGGCGCTTCACCTTCCCCTCGAATTTAACCTGAAAGAGATTGCGGAACAGCAAGCGGCGGACGACCAGTTGAAGATCGTTTGCGGATCGCCGGATTTCCCACTAAAACTTAAGAAATTGTCGTATGGACCGGACCATACAGCAGTCTTTTGCGAAATCTCCGGTGAGACGATTCGCCCGTACATTCCTGCCAACCTCAGGAAAACGATCTTCAACTTAGTCCATGATCCCGCGCATCCGGGCGCGAAAGTAACCGACCGCGTAATCCGGCAACGCTATGTGTGGCCGGACATGACTAGAGACATCGCCCATTGGTGCAAATATTGTGTTAAGTGCCAACAGACGAAGGTCTCACGCCACAACCAGCCCATGCCTGAGCACTTCCCTGCTCCAGATGGTCGTTTTGACCAGGTCCACTTGGACATTATCGGCCCACTGCCGGTATCAGAGGGCTATAGATACTGCGTGACGCTTATAGATAGGTTCTCCCGTTGGGTCGAGGCCGTGCCTCTCAGGGAAATCTCCGCTCAGACCGTTGCGAGAGCATTCTTCGAGTCTTGGGTCTCTCGCTACGGGGCACCCAAGATCCTTACTACGGATCAGGGAGCTCAGTTTGAGTCGCGTCTATTTTCGGCGGTACTATCCTTCATTGGTTGTGACCGAATCAGAACCACCCCTTACCATCCCGCGTCTAACGGTATGGTCGAGAGGTGGCATCGGGTTTTGAAAGCTGCGATAATGTGCCATTCGGACATCGAATGGTCGCGCGCGTTACCGACCGTACTCTTGGGACGTCGAGCGCATGTGCGGACGGATGTCGACGCGTCACCCGCGGAATTTTTATTTGGGACCACGTTGCGACTGCCGGGCGAATTTTTTCTCCCGGAAAATTTATCGCCGGACCCTAATGTTTTCATCGAAGAGTTCAAAAAATTCATGCGGGAAGTAAGGCCCATTCCAGTAGTACACAACTGTCGGAATCGTGCATTCTTCTTCAAAGAGTTGCACCACTGCTCGCACGTCTTCCTACGGCGAGTAGTAAAAAAATCTCTAGAACCGCCATACTCTGGACCACACAAAGTGGCCAAGCGGATTTCTGATCGCGTGTACTCCATTAACGTCAATGGAGAGCTGCGCACGGTGTCGACTCACCTGCTGAAACCAGCATATCAACTGCTGGAAGAGCCTAGCGACGCAGTGCCCAGCACCCCCGGGCCGCAAAGCTCTGTCGAGCCCAAACGTCCTCCGCTGAGGACGTACGCGCGAAAGAAAGTCGCGTTTAATTTAAGCGCAAATGTACCAAAAAACAAATAAAAGTACGTTGTCTCTCGGGGGGGAGTCTGTGGGGCTTCGCCGCACCCCCTGGCGGCAGTTCTGCCAGGCTTGCAGCGCACGCCATGTTTGAGGAGAGTTGAGCTCGACGCTCTTGAGAGTGAGTAGTTAGCTCGTGGCCTTCAAAGCAGAACCTCCGAGCGGCAATAGTGTTGGAGTGCATATTGTCTATTATTTCCCTGTGTCCCAATAATTGTGGTAGGCTTGATCCTACAAACTAAACACGTACAGCTTTCAAATTCATAAGAAACCTACACAGTCTCTTTTCAAACAATACGTGAGACGTCATGGGCGCGCGACTTGTTGCATCGAAGAGCATAGACAAGCGTAGTATAAAAACATGTGTTTGCCAATGTTGCTAAAAAGAGAAAGTTTCGGAAAAAATTGAGGAATGGAAAAGCAGGAAAAGTCGGTGCAATTTGTAGACCCAAATATATCTTATGGGTTCGATGCGCCCAGTAACTCCGCCATAAACGACCCCAAGCCCGTTTGAGAAAGGAGGAGGGTTATGTATGCAATAGTAATATTAGTTTTAAAATAAGTAGCTTTACGTAAACGTGTAAAAATCAGTATGTATGTACGTCTTTTAAATAAATTTCTAAAGATAAATTGAATATTTATATTTTCCTTTAAAATAGCAGGTATACTGAACTTAGCGTCATTATTGTGAAAGCGAGAAATTAAAAATTTTGTGGACTACAAAATTAAAAATTCAGCGAACTTCACAATAATGAAGCAAAGTTCAGTATACCTCTGTAAATACTATTATCTTCAAATCAGTAAGCAATAATACTCTATATACGATATATATATATAGCAGAGTGTGCTATATATATATCTATTAGTTGCGGGTTCCAGGATAGATGGCAGCACATCGGCGGTCTAAATTTTTAACATGGGAGTTTCCACCCCCTGGGCCTCTCTGGCAGGAGAGTACAGCGGATATTAGCTGGACGCCTGCTAGAGGGAAACGGGAGAGTACGGGAGTGTTCCTGGGTCCTCGTGCATAACGAGACAGTACAGAGCATCTCCTGGACGCCCGAGACGACTTAGACGAGATGGGAGAGTACGTGAGTGTTCCTGGGTCCTGGTGCATAACGAGAGAGTACAGAGCATCTCCTGGACGCCCGAGAATTAAATAGATTCGCGTATCATAGTCTTCACGCCTTTTGAATAAAGCTTAAGTCGCTTTGTCAAGTATTTGATTAACTTTGTCTATTTTGTCAAATCTTGCTCTACCGAATAAAATTATACAATCTCCTGTAGCCTTTTTCCCATCCGTAAAGAGGAATAAAACTCAAAAAAATATATCTACTGTCTCCAGATCCATTATCCTGAAACCTATACCAAACAATGGCTACAACTATTAAAAACAGTGCAATATATAAGCTAAGGTAAAGAAAGTTAATATTGCGGATCTTAACCTACAAAATACAAGCGTCGCCTCTCACACGCCAGAGAGCGAAGAATGCAAAATCAGTGATCTCATAGTTAACACTATGACGTCTGGCGACACCACAGTGGTGACCTTCACACAGTATCGCTCGGCGGCCGGCGACACCACAGTGGTGATCTTCGCAAAGTATCGCTCGACGGCCGGCAATACCACAGTGGTGACCTTTGCTTCGTATCATTTAACACTAGATTTACGGGCGTTAAATCGGTCACACTTAAATATATTAAATAAGAGCTTTGAAAAAAGAGGGATCAGCGGGGAAAGACGAAGATCGGTTAAGTAATTTGTATATTATAAGATACAAGTGAAATATTGACTGTACCACGTCTCTATGAATTTGGAAACCGTTTTTAAAAAAGTAGGAATCCGTCAATTTGACGGCTTCCGTAAATCTAGTGTTAAAAGAGAAATACTAAGTATGTACCGAAGAAAATGTAATTAAAAAAATATATATTTCAAAAAAATTTTACATTTATTTACATATGTACATTTTCATAAGAATAGGTGAGGCGGATTGAAAAATTGTGAGAACTACCGATGAGATTAGAAAAACTTGAATTTATCATCTCCCAATAACCTCAAAAACAGCCGGCGACAAGCGAAATAACAGAGTTAGTGGTGCCGGCGCCAAGCGAAGAATTATTTAAAAACAGTGCGGCCGGCAAAGTGTTAAGACTAACAAAAGGAAATTACAGAACGTGCAAGCTATTGACTTGCAATCCAAGAAACAAAATGTAAATGTACCTACACCTGTCGCGGCGTAAAACACTCGCTCAAAAATCTTTGACTGGAGTGTCAAAAGTGTGAAACTTTCTGCATGATCTGTACCTAGGTACGGCCGTACAAACCGTACCTCGTGCAAGTCGCGGTACGGTACATGGCAGCTCGGACCTTGGTCATGCAGAATGTTTTCGCACTTTTTCGGGACTTTTCCATTCCCCTTCTCCAAGGGCGAACCACCCCTACAGATCAACAGACTAGAATAAAAGGGCCGTCTTGGACGGCTCTTCCTCGCTGTATTTTCATAACTCTCGTGCACAACGTTACGCTGTCGGTTGACCAATACGTGTCAACGGCTTATTTTCATATACATCTTATACATTTCATGAGTCGCGCAAGGCTCTTTTGTATATAATTAAGTGTAAATATAAAACTGTAAATATCTCCCAGAACTTCTTCATAAAATTAATCCATCTCGCGTACTATTCGCGAGTGGTGTCGCCAAGGAACCTTCTCCTTGAACCGCGCGACGTAACAACATCCAACAAATATAGTGTTCTTAATGATAATGAAATCGACATGGATACAGATGACGAAGATCTAAACATCGCAAAGGATAAAGGTGGGATTCATCGCACTGATGATCCACCAAAAGTGGCAAAAACTAAATCAGTCAAGAACCCCCCGCCTTTGGTCATACATGGCGAAATAAACGAATATTATAAATTCCTAACTAAAATTAGAAATAAACTTAATGATAAATTTCATATAAAGTGCAACAAAGGCTATATATAATATAAGTAATATAAATAATATAATATGTAATATATATATAAATATATATATAGAGGTAACCCACGGGCGAAAGGGTAGCCGTCTATTGTTGGGTCGCGATGTTTGGTCACGATCGTTAATTCGCAACGCGCTTGGTCCGTAATTACTATTTTTTTTCAAATAATCGCAAACCACCTGCATAAATAAGCTGTTTTCATTGAATTTACTTCTATACGAAAAAAAAAAGAGCAGCGTGATCCTGTCGATCGGCATTTGTTGCAAATACATGAACGAAGCGCTATCGCGCTGCATGGCACAATCCGACACGGATTGTTATAAAACCCTGGCACTAAAACGGTTAAGATAACAAAAAGAGAACCATTTGTTACTGCTAAACAGCTCAAAGAAGATTTGAATTTGTCAATAGGGACCACACAAATAAAATCCCGTTTATACGAAGCCGGGTTGCATGGTCGAATATCTAGGAAGAAGCCACACATTTCCGAAACAAATGCTCGCAAACGTTTAAATTTGGCAAAAGAACATTTTAATAAACCGATTGCATTCTGGGATCCATAATTTGGAGTGATGAGTCAAAGTTTGAATTACATTCAAATAAACGATGGAAATATGTGTGGAGAAAACAAGGAGAAGCTTTTAAACAAACTGTGAAACTTTTTAACTAAACCGTGAAACACGGTGGAGGGTCTATAATGTTATGGGGCTGCTTTAACAATGAAACAGTAGGAAAATTAACAATTATTGATGGTATATTAACAGCAGCAAAATACATCGACATTCTAAAAGAACATTTGTTTCCATTAATTCAAAAAGGGTCTAGCAGGATAAGGGGGTCAAAAGTGCCATTGAAGCTATTTTATCCCATGATGCGTCATTCGATAGGTAACCATAAGAAACCATTGTACACAAATTTTTAATCCGACAGCTTGACCGGGAGGGTAATTATGGGGTAAATTCGAAAAACCACAGCTCGCAGACAGGATAACTGGCATGTTCTACAGGGAAATGTGAAAGACCACATTTCGGATAAAAAGGAACTTAATTCCGTAACGGTAAATGAACCAGGAATGTGGCATCACAGATTCTGCCACATAAACAATAAGAGTATAGCAGAGTTAGCACAGAGGGGTCATGTTCATGGATTGGATGACAAAATGACAAACCCTGATCAATGTTATGGATGCTGTCTGGAAAAGTCGACGAAAGCACTATGTAAAAGGCTTCATGAAAAGTCGTCTTCAAGAACTTTGGATTTACTCCACTTACAATTAGATGATTGCGGTCCGATGCCGGTAGCGTCAAATGGAGGTTCGATATATTTTTTAACTATAATAAACGATAATTCACGTACAATGGATGTATTGTTTTTGAAATCGAAGGATGAAGTAGTGAGCAAAGTAAAAGAGCATATAGTTAAAATCGAAACTCAAAAGGGACGCAAAATCAAACGTTTCCGATCGGATAACGGGTTAGAACAGGCAGCCAGGATAGTTAATCGCCAGAGCTGTCCTTCGAAGAGCTCCGCCTGCTTCACCCATTCATACAGCTGAGATGTCACTGATTCACAGACACTCTCTCGGTGTCATGGCCGGACCTATTGGCACGAGCGTGGTGGCGGATTGGGGCGACATTCGTATCTAACCGCTCGCGCTGGAAAGACATGCCACGCGCGTCGATCGCGGGAAACAAAACGACGCGCGTGGCATGTCCTTCCAGCGCGAGCGGTTAGATACGAATGTCGCCCCAATACGTCACCACGCACGTGTCAATAGGTCCGAACCTGGCAAGTGAAAGGCGAAGCAATCAGCGAGCTCTCGAACGCATGGGAAGGGGACGCAGGCAGAGCTCTTCGAAGCATAGTTGCCACTCGAGGGATTTTTTCCCTCGTGAGAGCCTTAGTGCGCATGCGCACAGTGACGTCACAGTCCAATGGCGGCTGTTTTTACGGACGTATCTATATGCAACATTAGGTACCCAAAAGGGGCCCTTCCCACTGGGAAACGTTACCACGTTCCGTGTCGTGTGGGGCGTATACGACCTACACTAAGGTGTGGTGTTCCGTTGGACGACAAATGTTTTGCATATTTCCATGTAAATATGATATTTATTTTAAAAATTTCCACTTCCTGTAATTTCTACCACATTGCAATTGCCGCGGGGGTCTAACGATACCCCATATTCGAGCAAAGTATATACGTCGGTGAGGCTTAGTAGTGCGCATGCGTCAAAAAAAATCCCTCGAGTGGCAACTATGCCTGTTCCGCGCTTCACTCTTCTTTCTACTGTGCCGCGATAAACTACGCATCGCGCGTTGAGAGTCATCTCTTTTGTTCAGTTGCTTTCGCAATTATTGTTCACGCGGTCCGCCTTCGCGACCCGTATTTTTATTCGTATATTCGCGATATTGTCCCTCGTTAAAACCCAAGTGTTTGTGTTTGTTGATTTGAGACGGAATAAAGCGAGTTTGGTGTAAGGGAGTTTTCTTTCCTCCACGTGCTTCCGAATGTGCATCGGATCGAATCGCCTCAGTCCCTGTCCTCGCGCGCCGCTTCCATTCGGGAGCGAACCAACGTTCCGTTCCGCGGCTGTTGTTCACTTCAGTCGCGAACAACTGTAAAGAAGAAATTATTATAGGCAGAGATTTTAACTCAAAAAATAAGGCATGGGGTAGCAAGAAAATTGATAAAAGAGGAGAATTACTATTAGAACTACTTAAGAAATATAACTTAAACCCGGCAGTGTCAAGAGGAGGTGACACGTTTTGTAGAAATGGAAGGAGATCGAAAATTGATTTTATGGCCTGTTCGAGAAATCTAATAGATAAGGTTAAGGATAGCAGAGTTTTGAATGCAGAAACGGCATCGGACCATTTTTATTTATTACATATTTTTAAGAACTTTAGATATAAGATAACAATTAGAGGAGGTTGGTATTTAGGCTCTTTCGATGAAAATAAATTTAATGAGATATGTGAAATAGGTGAAATAAGAAACGAGATGAACAAAAGAAGAAGAGTTTATCAAAGTATCAAAAAGAAAGGTAAAGACGCGAGTAGGGAAAAAGAGATGTACATAAGCAAAAGAAAAGAATTAAACATAAAAATAATAAAAGCTAAAGAGGAATCATACAACAACTATATTAAAGAAATAGACAAAGACATATGGGGAAGACCATATAGAGATCTCATGAAGAAATTTAAAGGAAAAGAAGGAAAAATACATTTAACAGAAAAAAGAGTAAAAGAAAATATAAATAAACTTTTCCCTAGAGAAAATAACCTAGAAACTGAAAAAATGAAAAAAGCAAATAGAAATAGATTTTACGAAATAATAGAAGAAGTGACAGAGGAAGAACTGAAGATAGCGGCAAATAAACTTAAAAATAATAAAGCGCCGGGAATGGACGAGGTGTCAAACGAAATAATAAAGAAAATAGTAAATAAAAATCCAGAGAAAATAGCAAATCTATTAACAATGTGTTTTGAAAACGGGTTATTCCCAAAGCAGTGGAAGGTACAAAGGCTTATCTTATTACCAAAGCCTAAAAAAAGAGATGAAGATGAGCAGGAATACAGACCTCTGTGCCTAATAAACGGATGGGGTAAATTATTCGAACATGTGATTAAAAACAGACTAATAAGAAAGGAAGAAAATAAATTTACGAAAAATCAATTTGGTTTCTGTAAAAAAAGGACACGCTAGGTGCAATGTGTATTATTAAGGAAAAAACAGAAGTGGCAAAAATGAAGAATAAATATTGTATATTGGTAACTTTAGATGTAAGAAATGCGTTTAACACTATAAAATGGCCTGAAATTATAAGTAACTTAATAGATAGAAATAATGAATTGTATATAGTTGAAGTGATCAAAGAATATTTTAAAGATAGGAGGATTATTTATGAAATGACAGAGGGTGAAATTGTATATAACATGGAGAGAGGGGTTCCGCAAGGATCAATCCTGGGCCCCTATCTCTGGAATTGTATTTACGACGAAGTAGTAGGCAAAGAAACTGTCGAGGAATGTACGATCATCGGGTACGCGGATGATGTTGGTATGGTGTTCACGGGAACGAACCTGGAAAAAATAAAAGAAAATATTAATAATGAAGTTAGCGAAATAAAAAACATTTTACATAAGAAAAGTTTGGAATTAGCAATTAAGAAAACTAGAATTGTAACATTAAACAATAAGAAATTAGATAGTAATAATTGTATTATAGGAATAGATAGGTCTAAGTTTAAGAATAGCACTAAATACTTAGGAGTAATTTTCAAAAGAGGAATGAGGTTCTACGATCATATTGAATATGTAACGAAAAAAAGTATAAATTTAATAACTGTATTAAGTAGATTAATGAGCAATGTGGGAGGTGTAAATAGCAAGGGCAGGTTATTATATTATAGGATATGGGAATCGGTTATATTGTATGGTGCGCCGATATGGGAAGAGGGTATTTTATATGATAAGAATGTGAAGAAGTTAAGACGAGCACAAAGGATAGCCCTATGTCGATTAGCTAGGTCGTATAGAAACGTGTCAAGTAAGAGATTGTGCGCAATCACGGGAAATTTACCTATAGAAATGAAAATTAAATTAAGGAAAGAAATATATTATAAGAAGGTTAGAATTAAGGAAAATAGGTTTATGTCGGAAGAGGAAAAGGAGGAGAAAATGAAAAGAGAAGAGGAGGAGACAGAAAAAAGGATCTGGGAAACATGGCAGAACAGATGGAATATGGAAAATAGCGCGTGGACGCATAGATGGGTTGAAGATGTTAGGAAATGGAAAGATAGGAAGCATGGAGATTTAGATTATCATCTCACGCAAATGCTGACTGGTAATGGCTGTTTTAACAGCTTCAGAAACAAAATTGGTAAAGCTGAAGATGCAGGATGTTGGTATGGGTGTGGAGAAGATGATACACCGGAACATACTCTGAGAAGATGTGGAAGATGGACGATTGAAAGAGAGAGGGTGAAAGATAGGATGGATGAAGAATTCGAATTCACGCCAGAAAGGCTGGTGGAGAAAATGTTAGAGAAAGAAGGAAATTGGATAATGATAAAGGAATTTATCACAGGAATTCTGAGAAAGAAAGAGAGGGATGAGAGAAAAATAGAGAAAGGAGAACGGATATGAACAAAGGATAGAATAAAGGCAGGAAATTGGGCGAAGTAAAACGCAAGTGTACCGCTCAATTCCTGTAAGTAAAGGAAAGGACAGAGGAGGGGTTTTAGTGGGTATTCCGGGAGGTGAAACTCCCGGCGAGTCCCACACTACCCCGGCGACCTGTTGCCGGGGTGTGCGTAAATGCATTTCCCCTCCTCTATAAAATCAAAAAAAAAAAAAAAAAAAAAAAGTCACTCAAGTGGCTGAACAAGCTCGAGGGGCCAACCGGCCGGCTGGTCCGGTGGAAGGTAGGAAAGAAAGTGAACGTAGAAATAGACAGGAAATAGAAAGAAGGAGGGGAATAGATAGCCAGGGGGCATTATATAGCGAGGTTGTGACAAGTAGAGAGGAGGGGTGGTCAACGGTCACGAGAGGAAGAGGTAGGAGTAGGACAAGAATAGGAAATAGAAGAATGGACCAGGGATATTATGAAAGGGGTGAAGAAGAATTAGCACAAAGACAGGGCAGTAGGAGAGGCGTCGGAGAATATGCTAGTGGTAGCAGGAATGTGAGTTTGGAAAGGAGAAAAATCGGCGGATTCGTGAAAAATGACGCGATAATAATCAAAGCGGGAAATAAAGAAACTGAAGATAGAGTGATGAAAGACCTGAGAGAGAAATGCACGAAAATAAAGGAAGATGTGAAAATGATTAGGAGGGGCAGAAATGGCCATTACATCATCGAAATGAAGCCGAATGTCGACACACATAAGGTGAAAGAGCAGATTGCTAGGGTAACGATTGGAAGAGCCGAGGTGGTAACGAAAGTTCCCACCATCGACGTTGAAATAGACGGGATGGAACCCTACATAAATCAAGATGAGTTGATGGAAGCGCTGAAAAAAGAAATAGGGGAGGAATTCGTTGGGGACGTAAAGATTAAATTGTTAAGGGAGACGCGAATAGGGACAAAAAGGGCGATACTTACAGTTCCGATGCTCTGGAGAAAAAGGCTGAAAAACGTTAATAAGATTAAAATAGGATGGGCTATTTGTAGAATTCGGGAATGTCCAAGAATAGTGAGGTGTTTCGTGTGTCACGAAAACGGGCACATGAGCTACACATGTAAATTTAAAGACGTCACGATTTGCAGGAAGTGCGGTGGCCACGGACACGAGATGAATGTATGTTTGAAACCTGTTAAATGTTATTTATGTGAGAGAATGGGAATGGATGAGTATAGTATTAAGCATTTACCGGGTACTTTTAGGTGTTTGAGTAACAGAATTAATATTAATAGTAATTATGGATAGGTTAAAGATTTTGCAAATCAATGTTAATAGGTGTAAGTTAGCGGTCGATCTAATGGAGGTTACGGCAAAAAAGTTAAAAGTGGACTTTGTGTTAATCTCAGAACCATATAAAGGAAATAATAAATGGACAAATGATACAAAGAATGACGCGGCTATTTGGTGTACTAGAATTAATAATAAAGTAGAGTTTAAAGAGAATAGAAGGCAGGATGCGGGGATTACTGTAAATAAAATTAAAAATGTAAATATATTTTCCTGTTATGTTTCGCCGAATATTAATATAAGAGCATATAATACTTACCTGGACAAGCTGGAAACCTATTTAAAAGAATGCAAAGAAGAAGTGATTTTAGCAGGGGACTTTAATGCAAAAAACAAGGCGTGGGGGAGTAATAGAATAGACAAAAGAGGTGAATTGTTATTAGAATTGCTTGGTAGATACAATTCAAATCCGGTTATCTCGAGAGGTGGAGTGACGTTTAATAGAAATAATAAAAAATCAAAAATAGACTTCATGGCTTGTTCCAGAAATTTAATTAATAAGGTTGTAGATAGCAAAGTTTTAAATATAGATTCAGCGTCGGATCATAACTATTTATTGCATACATTTAAGGATTTTAAATATAAAAGAATTACGAAAATAGGATGACATTTAAGTTCTTTCGATGAGGACAGATTTAATGAGATTTGTGATGTAAAGTTAAATGAGTTGCCCAGATATAATATAATAAAATTAGCACCCACGATTAAATATATAGATGAATTAGATTTAATTACTAAAGACATATGTGATGAGGCAATGGTTAAAAGAAAAGGTTACTATGGCAATAACATGCCGGTAGTATGGTGGAACAACGATATAGGAAGAATAAGGAAAGAGATGAACCAGCTGAGAAGAATATATCAAAGAAAACAGAAGAAAGGAAGAGACTCTAGCATAGAAAAAGAAAATTATATAAGAAAAAGAAAAGAATTGAATATTAATATAATAAGATCAAAAGAAGAATCGTATAACAAATACATTAAAGAATTAGAAAATGATATATGGGGTAGACCGTATAAAGACTTAATGAGGAAATTTAAAGGAAAAGAGGAAAAAATAAACTTGACGGAAAAGAGAGCTAGTGAGAATATAGAAAAACTCTTCCCAAAAGAAGAGTACCCAGAACCTGAAAAGATGAAAAGAGAGAATATAAATAGGTTTTATGTTTCTATTGAGGAAGTTTCTGAGGAAGAAATTAAAAAAGCGGCGAATAAATTAAAGAATAATAAAGCTCCAGGGATGGACGGAGTCCCAAACGCAGTAATAAAGAGAATTGTAAATAAAAGACCGGAAAAAATAGCTAATTTGCTTACAATGTGTTTGGAGCAGGGAATATTTCCACCACAATGGAAAAAGCAAAGACTTATATTACTACCGAAGCCAAAGAAAAGAACGGAGGATATACAAGAATATAGACCATTGTGCTTGATAAACGGGTGGGGTAGGCTATTTGAATTAGTAATTAAGAATAGGCTAAGTAAAAATGAAGGAAATATGTTTACTAAAAATCAATTCGGGTTCTGCAAAGGAAAGGACACGTTAGGCGCGATGGAATTAATCAAGAACAAAACAGAAACGGCTAAATTAAAGAATAAATACTGCATTCTGGTGTCCCTAGACATAAAAAACGCGTTTAACTCTATAAGATGGACAGAAATAATTGATAATTTAAAATTAAGAAAGAATGAAGTTTATTTAATAGAAGTAATTAAAGACTATTTTAGAGATAGGAAAATTATATACGAGAGAATAGATTCCGAAATTGTACATATGATGGAGAGAGGTGTCCCGCAGGGATCAATCTTAGGGCCTTTTTTGTGGAACTGCATCTACGATGAAGTCGTGGGTAAATGTACGATGGATGAATGCCTGATAATTGGATATGCTGATGACGTCGGGCTGGTCTTTACCGGAACGAACCTGGAGACAATAAAAATAAATATTAATAAAGAAATTAGTGAGATAAAGGAGATACTTAGTAGGAAAGGTTTGGCGTTAGCTATTATTATTATTATTATTATTTGTTTATTGTATTGAGGCATAGCGCCTATTACAATCTCTCCTTATCATTATTCCTATTCTAGATTGGTTACTGCTTTATTTGTATCTTACTAACTTATTGACTACTTGTTTACATTTTTGGTATTTGATATCTATATTTACATTATCTAGATGTATTGCACTTAGTTTTGGTATTGTTTTACTTCCTTGGTCTCCTCTTGCCTTCTTGTTCTTTATTCATCTAGGCAGAATGCCCTAAGTTTCAAACCGTTTTTTATGTAGTTTGCTAGTTCCCATGCTTGTTTTTCTGTCTTTATTTTTAGTATGTCCATGTAGTTTGTGTCTTTGAATGCTTTTGGGCGTATTTCTGTGTATATGGGGCAGTTGCATATGATATGTTTTCTACTTTCCAGTTCTCCTGTATTGCATGTGCGACACGGGTGGTTTTCGTCTATTTTGTAATATAAGCCATGTCCCATCGATGAACTCCATCCTAGTTTTCCCGCTAGTCTTGCCTGTGCTATTATTCTTTTAATTGCTAATGGAATATTCATTGTTAGGTATCCTTCTTTTCCTGTTGTTTCTTTTCCTATGATTTCTCTGTATATGGGGCTGTATGTGGAGTTTGTTATTCTTGTTGCGTCCTCCTCAGTTAGTTTTTCGAGTATTTTATTTAATATCTCTTGTTGTGTACTGTCCTTTCCTATCTCTTCCCATTCGAGTTCCCCGGTGTGTCCATATCCATATTCGTGTAATCTACCTTTCAGTTGCGTTATCCAGTTTCTCTTCTTATCGGGTGTTCTACTGTCCAGGGCCTTCAGTTTTTCCAGGCATTTTCTTGGAAATCTTTGTTCGCGCATGTTTCTTATTCGCGACCAGTATCTGAGTGCTCTTTTTATTACTTCCAGTTCTAAGCCTACTCTTCCTGTCTCTTTTCTTATCATGTACCCTGGTGTGCTATTTGCTATTGCTAGCATTTTCTTTATATATCCCGTTTGTATTTTCTCTATTTCTACTGCGTGGTTTAAACCCCAGATTCCCGCGCCATAGAGTAATGTTGTTTTTACTATGGCTTCAAATAATTTGTCTGCTGACTCCCAGTTATTTGCTTTTGTGTTCATTAAAGGACTCCATATTGTGCCTAGCGCTGTTTTAGCTCTGGCTATGAAGTGTTTTACTGCTGGCCGGAAACTACCAGATTGTGAAAAGGGTACTCCCAGATACACGTATTCCCTGACTTTTTCAATGGCCATCCCATTGTATGTTATCTTTTTCCCTTCTTTCTTCCTATTCGATTTTCTGCACTCTAATAGTTTTGTTTTGTCTGTATTCACCTCTAGTTTGTTCTCTTGACAGTATTTGTGTAGCGTATCTATTTTTTCTTGTAGGTCTATTGGGTTAGTAGCTGTTAGTATTAGGTCGTCCGCAAATAGGAGTAGTTCCATTTCATCAATTATTCTATTATGGCCTTTTTGTTTGAAATATTGGTCTATGTCGTGTATCATGAGTGAAAAGAGTGTAGGACTTAGGCTATCTCCTTGAAGTACTCCTTTGCTTATTTTTATACTGTTTGTTGTTTCTGTTCCATTTACTTTTATTCGGGTGACTGCGTGTTGGTATAGGCTGTGTAGTACTTTTATGATTTGTGAACTTATGCCTGCTTTTTGCAGTTTGTGCCAGAGGACTGAGTGCCAAATCGAGTCAAATGTTTTTCGAAAATCTACAAATAGTATATATAGTTTCCCTTTTGGGCGTGCTAACGTCTCGGCAATTTTCGTTTGTAGGACAAAGATGTTGTCTTCACATGACCTGTTCTTTCTAAATCCTGCCTGCCCTTCGGGTAATATATCATAGCTTTCGCACCAAGTATTTATTCTGTTTGCTAGGATGGATGTGAATATCTTTGTGGTAGAGTTGGCCAAGGTTATACCCCTATAGTTATTTAAATCCAGTTTATTTCCTTTTTTATATAACATCACTGTGTTTGTTGTTCCCCAACTTTCTGGGACCTCACCTTTGTATAGAACACGGTTCATCAAGTTTATCATATGGTCTTTCATTTTATTTGGTAGGTGTTTAAGGAATTCATTGGCTATGCCATCCGGTCCTGGTGCCTTCCCCGTTTTCAATTTTTTCAGTACTGTGTTTAGCTCCCTAGGCTGAATTTCTTGGTCCAGGTATGGGTGTCTTGCATCCATAATACAGTACTGAATATCTGTGTTCTCCCTATATATTTCTTTATAATAATTTTCCCATTCCTCTGTATTGATCGTGCATTCTGTTACGCTCCTGCTTCTCAGCTTTCTTATCAGTTTCCAGAAGCTTCTTGAGTCTCTTACGTTCGATATGTCCATCTTTAGCTTTCTGATGTACTCTTCCTTTACTTTGCTTATGGTGTTCCGATATTTCTTCCTTGCTTCTATATATGTTTCCCTTTCTTGTATTTCTTCTGTTTTCCTAAATGCTTTTGCAGCTTCTTTTAGTTCTACCTTGGATTTGTGACATTCCTCATTATACCATATCTTGTTTGTTGTCCTTTTTTTCCCATTTACTCTCTTCTTTTTTGACATTCCTAGTTTGTTGGCTACGTCCTTTATTGCTGATGTCAGTGATGTGTGCAGGTTTTCTCCTGTTAGGTTCATGGTTACTTCTTGTTTTTCCAGTTCTTCTCGATAGTTGTCTTGCATATTATTGTCCCATGTCAGTATATTTGTCATCCTTGCTTCTTCTTTTTCTTCCTCTATTCTCTCCCTTTCATTTTTTCCTTTTAGCGTAATTGTTATAGGTAAGTGATCTGACGTTCCTAGTTCCCTAACTTCAAAGTCCTCTATTTCCTGTAGGATGTGTATATCTACCCATGCTAAATCAATTGTGCTGAGACCTTTTGTGTCTATGTATGTGTATTATCCCCCTCTATCCGCGTTGCTTCTACCATTCAGTACTATGAGCCCTGCTCCTTCCATGGCTTCGCACAGCATCCTTCCTGTTTTGTTGACTGTTTTGTCTTTTGTGTTTCTGTTGTGTGTGAGGTATGTTAGCTCTGTAATATGTTCTTCTGTTTGGTTATTGTCCCCTATCCTGGCGTTGAAGTCTCCCATTACTATTATTGGTGTGTGTGTTTTTTCTTTGATATCCGTTATCATTTGTTCCAGTGATTTTAATGTCTGTTCGTTTCCTTTTTTTATGTATACATTGCATATTATATACTCTTTTCTTTCTCCTTTTAATTTGGCTTTTATGCATATCCAGGCCTCTGTTATGGATATCACTTCACACTTGTGTATTGCACTTTCTTTATACATAACGCAAAGGCCTCCACTGGCTCTTCCCATTGACTTGTCTTTGGTTGCTCTGCTTGTTATATATTTGTACTGCTTTAGGGATGTTGGTAGTCCCAGGGTTTCTTCTGTCTTAAATGTCTCTGCTAGACAGATTATTACGCTCTTCTGTATGTCGCTTATTTCAGTATTTGTAAGGTTGTTTATGTTTTTTATTCCATGGATATTCCAGAAGGTTATTTCCTGTAAATCTTCACCTCTGTAATTTGCCTTGGGCTTATCTCCTTTCGCCTTGAAAAAATTGTTTTTCTACTAGACCTATGTCCGCTTTCCATATTAGCATTCTGTTATCTACATGTATTTTTTGGTACCCTATCCTTACTCTTCTTCCCATTTCCTTTTGCTCTGCTGCATACTTTGCTATTTCCCTTTGTATGTTCCTTTGTTGGAGTGTTAGGTCATCATCAATGTAGATTCTTTCACCTTTCAGTCGCTTTTTTGCTGCTCTGATTTTTTGTTTGGACTCCCAGTCTGCTAACTTTACTTTGATCCAGTTTTTACTTCTTTCTGTCTTTATTTCTTGTGTATATTCTATATTTGCCTCAACGTTTAATTTTTCTTTCAAAAATCTATTTACTTCTTCTATCTTCGGCTCTATATTTAGTCCTTTTATAATGATGTTGCATTTTTTCTCTTTTCTTCTCCTATCTTCCTCGGCCCTTTCTAATTCCTTTATTCTATTCGTCAAGTCTTCCCTTTTTCCGACCCACTTCTTTTCCCTCTCTATTATTTCCTCCTTTAGTTTTGTTACCTCTTTGATTGCGTTAATCATTTCTATGTATTCTTTCCTGGTTTCTTTCAGTTCTTCCTTAACATTCCTTATTTCGCCTGCCATTGAATCCATTTTTTCAATCATTTTATTCAGTATGGTTGTTACGCTGTGATCTGTTTCCTTACCGTTATTTTCGACTACCTCCGCTTTTGCCTTTAGCGTCAATTGTTTTATGTCTTCGGCTGCTATTTTGCTGTTAGTGATGCATTTTGCAGGTCTTCCTCTGGTTATTTTTCCTTCGCTCGCCATATCTTTGTTTCAGTATGTTGTCTGTTTGTGCTATTTAGGTATTCGGTGGTCGTGCTTGGTTTCCTTTGAGGTTAGGTTTCCTCGTTTTCCGTTTTTCTTGGAGCAGCACAGTCCTTTTTATGATTTTTAATTTATATTGCACTTCCCCTCTGTTTTGCTGAGTTGAGTATGTAATGTCCCTGGTTTTCTTCTCGTAGTGGTCAGAAATCTGGAATATGTACTTGTGCTTCTTGGCTACACAACTCGGCGTTAGCTATTAAGAAAACTAGATTGGTAACTTTAAATAATAAGAGAATAGAGAATAATTATTGTATAATAGGTGATGATAGGTTTAGATTTAAGAATTCTGTAAAATACTTAGGTGTGATTTTTGAAAAGGGAATGAGGGCGTATGAACATATAGAGTATATAACAAAAAAGAGTGTAAATACGATAACTATGCTGAGTAAACTAATGAATAATATAGGAGGAGTAAATGGAACAGGTCGTCTGTTGTACTACTGTATTTGGGAGTCTATTGTATTGTACGGCGCACCGATTTGGGAAGAAGGTATGCAATATAGTAAAAATGTGAAAAAGCTAAGAAGGGCGCAAAGGATAGGTCTGAGTAGGCTCGCGAGGTCGTACAGAAATGTATCAAGTAAAAGACTATGTGCAATAACCGGTATTCTACCAATAGAACTAAAAATTAAATTAAGAAAGGAAATACATGATAATAAAATTAGAATTAAGAAAAATAGATTTATAAGTGAGGAAGAGAAGGCAGAAAAAATGAAGGCGGAAGAAGAGAAGATAGAAGAAAAGATCTGGAACATATGGCAGGAGAGATGGAATTCTGGGAACGTTACATGGATGCATAGATGGATAAAAGACGTCAGAATATGGAAAGCCAGGAAAAAAGGAGACGCAGAATACCATCTTACTCAGGTATTGACAGGTAACGGGTGCTTCAACAGCTACCGATATAGGATTGGAAAGGCGGAGGATGCGATGTGTTGGTATGGTTGCGGTGCGGAGGACACCCCTGAACATACACTTAAGGAATGTGAAAGATGGACAATCAACAGAGAAAGGATGAAGGACAAATTGGACGAGGAACTCGAGATAACGCCAGAAAGACTGGCGGAATTGATGATAGGATACGTAAGGAATTGGATTGTGATAAAAGATTTTATCACAGGCATTATGATACAGAAAGAAAGAGATGAAAGGAAGATAGAGAAAGGAGAACAAATAGGTAATGAGATAGAATAACAGACAGTATTAAGCGAAGTAAAACTAAGTGTACCGCTTAAATTCTGTCAGCAAAGAAAGGACAAGAGGAGGGGTTTTAGTGGGTATTCCGGGAGGCCAAACTCCCGGTGAGTCCCACACTACCCCGGCATTTGGATGCCGGGGTGTGCGTAAATGCATTTCCCCTCCTCTATAAAAAAAAAAAAAAAAAAAAAAAAAAGAGGTCTTACACCAGGCCACCATCGCCGCCCTCATCAAGGCCGTAAAGGAGCGGGTGGTGTACCGGTACGGAAGACCGCGGACAATAATCACCGACAACGGGCGCCAGTTCGAGAGTCGGGAGTTCAGCCGGGCACTGAAGGAGTGGGGGATTAACCATCAGAAGACGCCGCCGTACTCTCCACAGTGCAATCCTGTGGAACGAGCTAATCGGAGTATCAAAACAATGATTGCTCAGTACACGGAGGAAGACCACCGTCGGTGGGATCACTGGCTCCCAGAACTGGCGTTCGCCTTCAATACCGCGAGGCACGACTCCACCGGATACACCCCCGCCTTCCTAAACTTCGGGAGGGAACCGACGCCGGCCAGCACGGCCATCTTCGCCGACCAGGACGAGCCGCACACCAGTGAGCCTGCGGAGAATGCCCGCCGACTACAGGAGGCATATGAGCTGGTCCGGACCAACCTGGCCCGGGCGTTCGACCGGCAGCGGGGACCGTACGACCGACGACACCGCAGATGGACACCCAAGGTCGGCGATTGGGTGATGCGCCGGGAGCACCCACTGTCCTCCGCGGCCGGCAAAGCCGCGTGAGGAGAAGGTAACCTGAGGGGAGGGCTCCGGTGACATGACCGGATCCCTCTGCACCCCCTCGGGTCGCCAGGGTTGTTCTCCCTCGGCACAGTGTACAGGAATTGTACATTGCCTTTATTTATAGTATGCGTGTATTTATTGTGTGCATGTATTTATGTGTGAATGCTTAATGTAAGTTAAGTAGATAATAATTTATTTATTGTCTATTTATGGAAGGATCAGCTGAGGCATAGCGCCACGCAGTGCATGCTCCCTCGTGAGGCTATGCCTCGGCTGAAACCGTGGACCGGGTAGAGGTGAGGGCCCTACTCGGTACGCCTCGGCAACCACGGCGGGAGGGGGAACCGCCATGTAGTGACTGCATGGCGGTTTCAAATCTTTTGGGAAAGCCCCGGGGTAGGATGGGGGAAGACCTTCGGGTCGGAAACCACCTACACCGGGAGCAACAGGCTAGGGTGGGGTCCGGCATTATGCTCAGTCTAGTCACCGGGTCCCACCTGTAAAGCTTTAACGAGAGGTCACCGTGAGTGGTTTAGCCGGTAGGGGTAGCCTTCAGCTACCAATCCGGCACTACCCGCTGCCCTCCCTCGGGGCAGTGGGCGTCTTTGGAAGATTCCCTCACGTAAAAAAAAAAAAAAAAAAAAAAGGAGTAGGTTACGCGGGCCGCGATGGTGAGCACCTCCTCGTGGTGTGGCCCGGGAGGACCACATGGTGGGATTGCATGTAAAGTGCGATCCCATCATGTGGTCCTGCGAAGACTCACCAACACACTCATTCACACACACACACTACAGACATACAACATTCACACACTTCATTCATACTAGACTAAGACGACGGACGGACGGACGGACATTCATACACTATTACACTAGACTTGGACATACACGACTACACTATGGACGGATTATTTGTTGACGACTATGGCAAAAATAACAAATAAATATGGCAGACACAACGAAAGGGAATACAGTTTACGGTGCAGGGGGCGTCGGATCCCCCAATACCGGCGCGGTTGCGGGTGGTCAAGCGGGCCCCGCCGCGTCGTTATCCTACGACCGTGGACTATCTGAGGTGAGCCGCCAGGCCTCAGAGGAGTCACTTGCTACTGGCGGCAGTAGAGGAGGGATAGCGAGGAGGGGGAAGCTGCCGTACGTGCGGAGTCTCGACAGGCTCCCGCGTATGGACTGCGGTGCGGAGTTGGTACCGGTGATTTCGCGAATAGCGATCGCAGCACGCTCGCACCCTAACTCGGACCGGGAAGAGGAGGATAGGGGGATGGAGTTGAGGAGTAGGTTCAGGTGTAAGGAGGAGGTAGTCAGTAAAGGGACGGATAGCGAGGAGATGGAGGAGGAGCAGACGCCCGTGTTGGTAGATACCGACTCGGACTATCACCCGGAACCGGGGACGTCAGGCGCCGACATGTACCGAGCCGCGGAGGCGGCGGCGTCAGAGAGCGGCTCCAGCGACGCCACCGTCACCGGCGAGTCGAGCGGGGATGATAGGCGGAAAAGGAAGAGGGGCAAGCGGAAGGGGGTGTTCGGGGAGCCCAGGAAGCTTGGGCCCGGCATGAAGAGCCTCCCGAGCCATGAGGAACTCCGCGTCCAAGCGGAGGATTTAAAGTTGGTGGAGGTGTTGGCCACGTTGAAGGAGAACCTGGAGACGGTCGTCGGTATTGTTGATCGAGCCAGCAATCTAAAGACGACCGATCTCCGGGAAATCCGCAAGTCGGCTCGGGTCATCTACGCGATGACGGAGGAGCTTTTCGGGAGGGCGGAGAGGGGTGAAAACCCGGACCGCCCTGCCCGAACGATAGCGGTTCGTCAGGGCGGCTGGGAGGCGAAGTACCGCGCCCTCCTGAAGACCCATGTGGCGCAAACAAAAAAGTTTGCGACCATGGGCGAGGAATCGAGGGCCAAAGAGAAGGAGTGTGGCCGCCTTAGGGAGGAAGCCGCCCGCCTGAGAAGAGAGCTCGCAGACGGGGGGCAGGACCCGGATAGGAATCCCCCCCCCCCCCCGCTTCGACGACTTTCTCAAGGGCGAGCAAAGGGAGAAGGAGAGGCGGGGATCCTCCTGCCCGGGGGACCCCCATGGAGGTGGGAGACTCCCCCGCTGGCGTTCCGGATCACATTTCTGCTATTCTGGAGCGCCAGTCGGAGGAGTTTAATAGAAGGATGGTGGCCATGGAAGAATCCATGGCCAAAAGGATCGAGGACCTGGGCATCGGACTGGCTGGGCTGAAAATGACAGCCCAGGCTCGAGCAGAAAGACCCAGGTCGGGAGCGAGGAAGAGAGCGAAGACACCGGCAGGGGGAGTGAAGGGCACGGCGTTGGTGATGGCAGCGGGCAAAGCCTTGTCCGCTGCTACCGCCAAATCCAACGCCGCGTCCGGAGCGAAACCCCCTGGCCGGGTGGAAGAAGGGAGGACGGAGAAGGAGAGTAGGAAGGACGAGGAGGAGGAAGGGACGTGGGCGCAGGTAGTTAGGCGCGGCAGGCGGAAAAAGAGGAAAAAATCCTCTGCTCCTACTGCCACCGCACCTGCCGCCAAGGGGGGCCAAGCGCGGGTGATTCGCGCCGCCCCCCCAGCGAGGAAAGGAGCAGCGGGGAGTGCCCAGCCGGAGAAGCCTAAATTACCGAAGCCGCCGAGAACTGCGGCGGTGATAATAACGGCGCCGGCTGGGCAAGAGGAGAGCCTGGGCAAGCATCTTGCTCAGGCGATGCCCAGGGTGGGATTATCCTCTCTGGGCATCAACAAGATGCGACCAAGGAGGGCGGTCACCGGGGCCCTCGTTATTGAGATCCCCGGACCCGACGGCTTACTAAAAGCCGGCGGGTTGAAGGCCGCCCTCGAGAAGGAATTCGCGGGCTCGGGGTTGAGGGTCGCTTGCCCCCAGAAGTCTGCGGAGTTGAGGATCTCCGGGCTCACCGAGATGGCGAGCCCGGAGGCGGTTAAGGAGGCCCTGGCCGATGCCGGAGACTGCGGGAGGGCGGATGTCCGCGTCGGGGAGATCCGGAGAGATAACTCCGGACTCTTCTCGGCGTGGGTGAGATGTCCTCTCGCAGCCGCGAGGAAACTGGAGCGAGCTGGACAGGTGACGGTCCAGTTCCTCCAGGCAAGGGTGGCGGCATTGCGGCAGAGGCCGCTCCAGTGCTTCCGGTGTCTTGAGACCGGGCACGTTCGGCAGAGCTGCAAGAGCTCTGTCGACCGGAGCGACCTCTGCTACAAGTGCGGAGGGGCCTCCCACAGGGCCGCAGGATGTACGGCCGTGCCCAAATGTCCGATATGCTCGGACTTGGGGCGGCCGTCGGGGCACAGGTTGGGTGGACCTGCGTGTCACCCACCCACTCGCAAGGCCAAGGAGGCCGCGAGTGGAACTGTGCCCCGGGCCGGCACGGGTGGAGAGGCTTGCCCCCAGAAAGAGGGGGGAGCCCCACCCGTAGCCGAGGCGATGGAAGTGGAGGCAGGGGGGACGCAGGATCCCCCCCCTGCGGATGGAGTGGCGCCAGCCCAGCCGGAGGTGAGCCTGGAGGAGGCGGTTAGCACGGCTCCATAATGCCAGCACGCCTTCTCCAGTGCAACCTCAACTACTGTCGGGCGGCTCAGGATTTGTTGTTCCAGTCCGTCCGGCAGATGGGGGTTGGGCTGGCTGTGATCGCCGAGCCGTACCGGGTCCTCAGTCGCCCCGACTGGGCAGGGGACGTGGACGGCGTAGCGGCGATCACATGGAGTTTGGAGGGAGGAGCCCCGGTCTGCGATGTGTTGTATCGAGGGCGGGGGTTCGTGGCTGTTTCTTGGGGGGAACCAGTGGTGATAGGGTGCTACGCGTCGCCGGCGAAAGGCCTCAGACTATTTGAGGCCTTCCTGGACGAGATCGGGCAATTCCTGTTAAGCTGTCCGTCTCGTCCAGTGATCGTCCTGGGAGACTTCAACGCCCACGCAGTCGCGTGGGGGAGTCCCAGGACGACGCCAAAGGGCGACGCGTTGCTCGAGTGGACGGCGGGTCACGGCCTTGTTCTGTTGAACGAGGGTACCGTGAGCACGTGCGTGCATGCCCGGGGCGAGTCAATAGTCGATCTGTCGTTCGCAAGCCCGGGTATAGCGCGCCGTGTGTCCCGGTGGAGGGTAGCGGAGGAGGTGGCCACATTAAGTGACCACCTCTACATTTCCTTCTTTTTTAATGCCCCTCCAGCCCTAGGTCCTCGCCGCCCAGACCCGTCACCGCGGTGGGCCATAAAAGGCCTACGCAAGGATGTCGTAGAATTGGCAGCCTCCGTCTTCGCCTGGCAAGAGAGGCCAGGCGAAATATTGGACGATCCCGAGGCTGGCGCCCGGTGGCTCCGAAAGGCATTGACATCGATCTGCGATGCCACAATGCCTCGGAGTCGCCCGCGCCGGCAGGGCTCGGTGTACTGGTGGTCGACCGCGATCGCGGAGTTGAGAACTGCATGCGTTCGGGCGAGACGCCAGTACACCAGAGCACGTCGGAGAAGGAGTACGACGGAGGAGGAGGAGTTGCGGCTGCGCCGTATCTTTTCCGCAGCCCGCAGAACTCTCCGCCTGGCAATCTACGACGCGAAGAACCAGGCCTGGAAGGAGTTACTGGACGGACTCAATGCCGATCCGTGGGGGCGACCCTATAAGATGGTCTTAGGAAAGCTAAGACCCTGGGCGCCCCCGTTGACGGAAAGGCTGCAACCCCAGTTCCTCCGGCAGGTCGTGTCGACTCTCTTCCCGAGAGAAGAAAGAGTCGAGCCTGCCGGAGAAATGTCGGAATCCAGCGGGAACTGGACCGACGAGCTGGGGATTACCGTCCAGGAGCTGTCCGGTGCCGTCAAGCGCCTGGCTAGCCGAAATACGGCGCCAGGACCTGACGGCATCCCCGGAAAGGTCCTGGTTCATTCGTTGAGTTTCCTTGGACCCGATCTTAAGCGTATTTTTGACGCCTGTCTAAGATCGGGTCGGTTCCCCTCAGGCTGGAAACGCGCCAAATTGGTGCTCCTCCAGAAAGAGGGGAAGTCCGGGGACTCACCGGCTGCATAACGGCCAATCTGCCTACTTGATGAGGCCGGCAAATTACTCGAAAGGGTGATTGCCGGCCGTATAGTCAGGCATCTGTCCTTGGTTGGTCCGGACGTCTCTGAGGCCCAGTATGGCTTCAGACGAGGTCGTTCGACTGTTGATGCAATCAACAGGGTGAGCGACCACGCTAAGCGGGCGGTAGGCATGGGCAGTGTTGCGTTGGCAGTGTCACTTGACATCTCCAACGCCTTTAACACTGTCTCCTGGGCTGCCATAGGGAGGGCTCTTGAGTACCATAGAGTCCCTCTCTATCTCAGGAAGATTGTCCTGGACTATCTAAAGGACAGGTGTGTGGGTTGGCATACTGAATCCAAAGGGTAGATACACATATAATAAAGCTAATAGAAGATCTAAGATCGATATTATTTTTGTCTCGGAACAATTTAAAAAATATATAAAAGAAAATATTGTATTAAATATATTTACAGCCTCGGACCACCTCTACATTAGTCACAAATTTCAAAAACCTAGGAGGAATTTAACCCGGAAAAGTATTGGATGGAAGGCGAATACGTTTGACACAGATGAATTTAACAAGATTTATAACGGTATGGCATGCGAACTTCCAGAGAAGGAGATTATTGATCTTAAGTATGACAGTGAACATGTAAATACTCTAATTAATTTAACGAAAGAAGTATGTGAGAAAACTATGGCGAAAAAAAGTAATTACACAGGCACACATGCTCCTAATGTATGGTGGAACGCGGATATAAAAGAAAAGAGGAAAACGGTTCATAAACTAAGAAGAATCATGCAGAGAAAGAAAAAGAAACATAAAACATATACAGTAGATGAAAGAAATTATAAAGAAGCTAGGAAAGAATTGAAAATTTTAATTTTAAAAGCTAAGCAACAAACGTACGAAGATTACATAGAAACTATCAATAACGACCCTTGGGGGAAGCCATATAAATCTATTATGAAGAAAATTAAAGGTGCTAAATATGATACAAATTTATCTAAAGAACTAACGGAAAAAATCTTGAACGACTTATTTGAAATAGATAATGAAAATTTGAATATAGATGACGATAATTTAAACACAGATATAATAGACATAAATTTGACAAGAATAACCAAAGATGAACTAAAAGCTGCCTTGGATAAAGTGAAAATTAAAAAAGCTGCAGGAAACGATGGAGTGCCAGGGATTGTAGTTAAATGTATGGTACTTGCTGATACCGATAAGATTGCAGCAATCCTAAGTAACTGCCTTTCAACCGGTAATTTTCCTACACCATGGAAGGTCCAGCGTCTAGTACTAATTCCTAAGAAAGATAGAGACCCTAAGAAAACTAATTCATACAGACCTCTGTGCATTATGAACATTTGGTCTAAGCTGTTAGAAATAGTAATTAGAGAAAGGATTATAAAAGAAACTAAAACATGCATCTATGCAGAGAACCAATACGGATTCACTAAAGGTAGAAATACAATACAAGCAATGAAAAGGTTAAAATATATTTATGATACAGCAATGATTAAAAACAGATATTGTATAATAGTTTCATTTGATATTAAAAACGCATTTAATTCGGTTAGATGGTGTGACATAATTAGAACGTTTATAAACAGAGAATACCAAAAATATATAATCAAAATCATTAAGGATTATTTTAAGGAGAGGAGGATTATTTACACTGTAGAAGGAAAAGAGTACACTAGGGATATACAAAGAGGAGTACCGCAAGGCTCTATCTTGGGACCGATGATGTGGAACATGGTGTATGATGAATTGCTGAATAAAGATATGAGAAGGGAGTGCGAACTTATTGGATATGCCGACGATGTCTTGCTGGTTGTAACTGGATCAGACCTGGAAATTATAAAAAGCAAAATTAAAAACGAGATTATGGAAATATATGATTGGTTAAAAAGTAGAAAATTAAAAATAGCCGAAGAGAAAACGAAAATGTTGTCTTTAAACAGGAAAAGAATAAACCCAAATTTTAAGATCAGAATTAATGACACAGAAATTAAGTTAACGAAAAATGTGAAATATTTAGGAGTAGTGTATGAAACAGGCAATAATTTCTACATGCATATAAATCAAGTTACGGAAAGGAGTATAAGATTGATATACGCGTTGAACAAAATAATGCCTAACATCAAAGGGGCGTTAAATAAGTATAGAATCTTGTATTATCACATGTGGGAATCTATTGTCCTATATGCTGTACCTATATGGGCAGAGAAGAGCGAGATAGAGAGGAACCGGAAGAAACTGAAGGCGGCACAGAGGATTGCATTGAACAGAGTGGCTAGAGCGTACAACACTGTGTCCCATCGCAACCTATGCGTAATCACGGCAGTTTTACCGATCCACCTAAAAATAAAAGAGAAAAAGGAAATTTTTGATAGAAGCGAAGCTATTAATAAAAATAAAAGAATTGGAGGAAATGATAAATGGGAAAAGATTCAGACGGAAACCAAATTAATTACGGAAAGAAGTTATAAAGTATGGCAGGAGGAATGGGAAGAAATAGACCAAGAAAGTAACGTGCTAAGGAAATGGATACCATCTATTGAGGAGTGGAAGGATAGGAAATTTGGAGAAGTGGGATATCACATGACCCAAGCTCTGAGCGGACATGGGTGTTTCAGGAAGTATTTAAAGTGGATTGGTAAGCAGGAGAACGACAAGTGTTGGTACGATTGCAATGCTATTGATTCGGTGGAACATACATTCCTTAACTGTGAAAGGTGGTTTGTAGAAAGAAATAAACTAATGGAAGACCTTAAGATAAGAAACAGATTAACGCTAAAGATTATATTGCAGAAAATGCTTGTAAATAGGAAGAATTGGTTAATAGGATATAGATATATTAATCAAATCATGAGAGAGAAAGAAGAGACAGAGAGGAGAGAGGAGAGAAGGAAGAGGAGAGAAGAATTGTGTAACAATTAAAGAAGGATTGGAAACAAGAAATGTGGGCGAAGTAATGCCTCTGGCAGTCCCGCCCACATTTCAATGTTCTAGTATTAGGACATTAAGAGGAGGGGTTTTAGTGGGTATTCCGGGAGGTCAAACTCCCGGTGAGTCCCACACTACCCCGGCATCTCGATGCCGGGGTGTGCGTAAATGCATTTCCCCTCCTCTACAAAAAAAAAAAAAAAAAAAAAAAGGTGTGTGGGTTGGCATGGTATGGACGGCCCAGAGACCAGCTCTGTTGAGCGGGGGGTTCCACAGGGATCGGTCCTCGGACCACTCCTGTGGAATCTCGCGTTCGACAAAGTTTTGCGGACTCCCCTCCCCGACGCACAGTGGTCCAGAACGTCGATCTAGCTGTTCAGGCACCTCGCACAGTTTTCGATCTCTTTGAAATCCTCGCCAAAAGCGCAAAACACATCCGATTTAGCTAAAAATTAGTATTCCTATGTTTTTTGATTCGCTAATTATGAATCTGAACTCAAAATTTCCAAAAATAAAATGGCGGATTCAATATGGCGACCAGGTATATCGAAAAATTAATGGTTCCGCGTAAAAATTAGTATTCTTATGTTTTTTGAGTCGCTGATTACGAATATGAACTCAAAATTTCCAAAAACAATATGGCGGATTCAAAAATCAGGCAGAGTGTCATAAGGCGGAGCAAATTTACAAGAGCTTTCCCCTTTTACAAAATTATTGGTTTATGCAAATGATTGATTAGGAAAACCACCTTCCACATTTTGTTATGTTTGCCAAGAAGAAGAATAATTTGAAAAAACCGTTTGTACCTGACTCATTCGGTGGTCAACATTTTCGGCTTCCTCGCCGCCCGCGGTTTATGGCATGTGCGACCTGCTGGTTCACTTAGAGCCGTTAAGTTGTAAAACCCACATTTAAAAAACTATCGACTTGTAATTGCCGATGAGGGTTTCTATTTAACTCTCGGTTTTTACAAGTTGGCTTAGCGAATTCCAAGAAATTGTGAACCGCATGGCGTTGCACTAAAACCGCTCTGATTTTTTTTCGAATCCATTTAAAACGATATTGTTTGAACTACAGGTAGACAGAAATTTCGAATACTCATTTACAACACAAGATTAACTGTTTACCCTCTTCTAATTTAGCCAATTCATAGAAAGATTTCCTTAAAACCACTGACAGACTCTAGCGGCGGGCAGCAGCTGGAGTGCGCGCGACTCTTTAAACAATAAAAAATCAAATTTGTGGGACGAGTTGGGATCGTTTTTTTGCAGGATCACATAGCAGAGACCTTACAGAGAAGGGCCTTATACGCCAAACTACGAGAATATACGGTACATAAAAGATGCTGACTGTCAATGATAGAAAACTTTGATGATTTTCTCTCATTTATTGAACGTTAATTTTTGAATAAACTACAAACGCTAATTTCATATTCTGCATATGCATTTTGATCGTAGAAGAATGCTCTTTAATTTAAAAAAAAAATCATTAGAAAATGTAAGATAGATTCGTCAGAATGTCACGAAGAAGACAACGTGTTTTTTCGATAGAAATTGGTCTCGAGAAAAAGTTCCAACTTTAAGCGTTTGTTGTGACTACAATTTTTGTCGGATTTCATTAATTTTGCGATTTCTGAAATCCATGGACATTTAGGAATCGATATAAAGAAAAAAAAAGCGATTCGAGAAAATCGACTTTTCGGCAAAAGCGCGGCTAATCGCTCGTTCTGGACCACTGTGCGGCGTATCGAATCCGATACCGATGATGACTGGGTCGACGTTACGGAGGATGGGTACAGGCCCCATCGAATCAATTTTTCCATTGGATCAAAATTTACAGGTCCGCAAAATTTCCTCCGATATTTTGGAACCGATCCAATTTTTCAAGCTGTTTTTCACGGACGAGCTGGTTCATGATATAATAAGAGAAACGAATAATTATGCAAGATCCGTGTTGGCATCAAAAAATCTTAGCAAAGACTCTGTATGGCACACGTGGCATGATGTTGATACAGATGAATTCTGGGCATTTATCGGAGTCATCCTGAATATGGGTACAATGCTTCTCGCCAATATGCAAGAGTATTGGTCTACGAGGAATAATAGCAGAATCCCCTTCTTTTCGAGTGTATTTACAGGAGCTCGATTTCAACAAATATTTTGGATGCTCCACCTAAAAACACCGGACTCAGGTAGCACGGATCTAAATACCAGCATACAACGGGTCAGCATTTTTTTGGAATACCTGGATTCGACATTTTCAGAATATTTTATTCCTGGACAAAACATTTGTGTGGATGAATCCATAGTCCAGTTTAAAGGGAAAATCTCCTTCATTACTTATAACCCTATTAAGCCAACGAAGTGGGGTATAAGAATTTATTCGATGGCAGACTCAGAAACCGGATATATTTACACCATTTTGCCTTATTATGGAAGTCTCACATCACAAAACCTTGTCCGTCCAGATCTACCAGTTACCACCAGGATTCCGCTGCATCTGTACCAAAAACTCTTAAATAATATTCCCGAGGCACAGGGTTATCACATGTTCACCGATAGGTACTATACCAGTATCCCTTTGGCAGAAGAGCTCAGGAAAATGAATTGTCACTTAACTGGCACTATAAAAGCCAATAGGAAAGGTATTCCATCGGTCTAAAAAAAACAAAGTTTTCTGAAGAAAATACCTTCGCCAGCAAAAAAGGGAATGTCATGTTCCTGGCCTGGAAAGACAAAAGAATCGTCTCCCTCTTAACCCTTTGCGGACGGGACACTCTGACGCGCGTGTGTCCGCCTGGACGGAGAGGCTTGGGAGCATTTCGTGGGAAATTAGTATACGCATGAAGATTCGTTTGCAACAATTATACATTTCGTACTATATAAACAAATGCTTGCTAAATGATTTACAACATGTCAAATTTTAAAATATGAAATTGAAATTATCAGTAACAGGCCTAATAGACTTTTTATTGATAATTTCAGTTTTATATTTTAAAATTTTCTAGAGTGTGATATTTTTGAAAACAGTTGCCTATGCACATAAATGTTCTTTTCGGACATGTGTCACAAAGTCTAATAGACTTTTTATTGATAATTTCAATTTTATATTTTAAAATTTTCTAGAGTGTGATATTTCTGAAAACAGTTGCCTATGCACATAAATGTTTTTTTGGACATGTGTCACAGTAGAAACGTGTTTGTTCCCTTCCTCCTTTTATTTTCATATTTGAGCACACAATGCAGTCCCTGCAGTTTTCATTATCATCGTTACAAATTTGCTATTTGCTTGGGCTGCTGTCCGCAGACACGCGTCCAGAACGGTAAAAGTGCTTGGGCTGCGGTCCGCAGACAGCCGTCCGCAAAGGGTTAAGCACGTGGAATGATACTGGTATGGTGGATGCAGCAATAATTCTACGAGGAGAGAAAGAGGTTAACATTAGGAAGCCTAATGCAATTACCAGCTACACAGCTTCCATGGGCGGTGTTGATCGAGCCGATCAATACGCATCCACGTATTGTTTTTTACGAAGATCTCTTAAGTGGTGGAGAAAAATGTTTTTCTGGGGCATGGAGGTGTCGGTCATTAACTCCTATATTTTATATAAAACTATCAAAAAAAATCGAAATGAGAAACCGTTGACGCACCTAAAGTACGTCAAATTACTGGTCGATCAACTGGTTAACAATTTCCGGCAACAAAGGTCGAGAGCGTCAACTTCCTCGTCTGCGTCTGCTGAAGTAAGGCTGAAACGGTAAGCTTCACGAAATGCGGAGGGGGAAAAAAACAGATTGCATTGTGTGCTCGAACAGGCAGAAGAAAGGCGAAAGACACGAAACCAGCGAATATTGCGATACCTGTCCTGGTAAACCACGAATGCATCTTGGGGATTGTTTTTCAAGATACCATTCAATTAAAAAATTTTAAAAAATAATTGTTATTTTTCTATATTGTTATATCTTTTGTATTGTTATATGCTTTTTATTTTTATTATTATACTCTTGTATTGTTATATTCTTTATGTTTTTATTGTTGTACTTTGGTATTGCTATATTCTTTATATTATAATTTTGTTAATAAAACAAAACTTTCAAATGTATACAAGCTTTCTTTACTAACAAGGCAGGGTCTTTGACCTTTCTCAGAAGCGCGGCCGCAACATTGTAAATACTATCAGATTACCGGATAGGTCATGGTTAAAATCACCCGGAGCTCGCAACATTGTAAATACTTTCGTAGCAGGTGATAGCTCATGGTCAAAATGACCCGGAGTTGCTGGAACCTCATCTCAAAAATCGTCCGGAGTGCAAAGGGTTAAAACATCGTGTTCAGACATGACCGAGGAGCAACTGGCCAAACTGAGCGTTAATCTTTTGAACTGCCAGTCTGCGGCAGAAGGAAGAACGACGTGTCCTTGCACCGAAGAAATGGTAGATAGTTAACGAACTGACTTTTTAAATTAATATATCCTTTAATTCTACACTGCCGGCGGTCTATTGACACCATTTGATAGCACATTGTTGATTTTATCTGTACATTAACATTGCCATTTCTATTTGAAACTCGCTCAAAAAGAAAGAAAAAAAAAAAAAAAAAAAAAAAAATTATTGCATATAACCCAGACCGCACATCACAGGCTAGGAGGTATGATAATTATGCGAAGTAAGAATTAAGTTTGCAAATTACTGAATGTGTGTGTGTGTGTTAATGCGAGAATTTATGAATTTAATTGCAGCGTTACTCCGTTGCATCAGATGCCCAGAATGTTGTGCAATGGTGTGACGAGAAGTGGAAAATGTTGCCGCCTTTTTTCTTCGCCGGGCGGTTATTTTTGCAGTAAACATACAAGTGAAACGTCCGTTACAGGTGATCAATCTCCTCCTTCAATACATTATTGAATTATATATCGCCTTGCGATAAGATTGATAAAGAAACTTGGAGGGAGTACTTTAAAAGACTGCTAGATGGATCAGACGAAAGAAAGAGGGGAGAGGAGAGACAACGTATTGTAGAGGAGGAAGATGAAACTGAACTAACAGATGAGGAAATTGAGGTACAGATTGTAGGGGTATTATAATGTATGAGTGAGGATAGCAAGAATGCCGGAACGAATGTAAATGTTTGGAAGTTAAGAGTGGCTGAACGAGAGTGTGAAAGAATGCCCGAGTAACGCGAGAAAGAGATTTGGATGTTTTAAGAATGCATGTATGTGTGTGAGCGTGAGAGGGTCGAAGCGAATGGGTATGCTTGCGAAAACGTCGTGAGAATAAAAAGCATTTACACGCATTTATACTAGTTAATACTAAAACCCATCCTTCCCGTCACCAAAAGATTAAGAAGCTGAAGAAGAAAAAAGCGGCAGGGGCGGATGGGATACAGAATGAAGCATGGTTGTATGGCGAAGGAAGTATAAGGAAGACGTTAAGGGAGATAATAAAAGCAATTTGGAAAGGAAAAGGATTTCCAGATGAATGGAGAAATGCAACGATAACAACACTGCACAAGAAAGGGGATCTGGAAGATGTGACAAATTACAGGGGAATAAGTTTGTTATGTACAGGGTATAAAATATATGCAGCAATTTTAAATGACAGGCTGAAAAAAGAAATAGAAGAAAAGAAAATGTTACCAGAAACACAAGCAGGGTTCCGAAAAGGTAGAGGAGCAATAGATAATGCATACATTCTGCAGCATGTAATAGAAAAAGAAGTAGTGAAAAAGAAAGGAAAGATGTATGTGTTTTTTGTGGACTTAAGGGCGGCATTTGACTCGGTCAATAGAAAAATACTATGGCAACAAATGAACAAGTTGGGCATAAGGAGAGGGTTAGTAGAAAGAATAAAGGAAATCTATTGGGAAACAAGAAGTGTAGTAAGAATAGAGGAGGGAGAGACGGAGGAGTTCTGGACGATGGAAGGGGTGAGACAAGGTTGTCCTCTAAGCCCGACACTGTTCACATTATTCATAGCAGATATGGAGGAATACTTAAGGAACAACAGAACAGGAGGAATCAAAATAGGGGGGGAGAAAGTATGGTCACTTGCTTATGCAGATGATGTGGCTCTGGTGGCAACAGAAGCAGTGGAATTGAAGGCAATGATGAAGAGCCTGGAAATATACTTAGAAGAAAAACAATTAGTGCTGAATACAGAGAAATCGAAAGTGATGGTATGCAGAAAGAATGCAGGAAGGGAAAAGGTTATAAGATGGTACTGGAAAGGAGCAAGAATAGAAGATGTACAGGAGTTCACATACCTAGGAGTGAGAATACAAAGGGATGGAAACATAGCAAAGCATATTAGAGAAAGGGTGAAAAAGGCAAGTGTGGTGTTAAACCAAGTATGGGGGATTGGAGAGAGAAGATTCAAGGACGATTTTAAAATGAGAATGTGGATGTTCGACAGATTGGTGATGGGTGTACTCTGGTATGGGGTAGAGCTGTGGGGTTTTAAAGAGAGAAAAGAGGTGGAGAAAATGCAGGTCAGATATATAAAGTGGGTATTAGGATTAAATAGACAGACACCGGAGTACCTAGTCCTAGACGAAACCAAAAGAGAAAAAATTAGGATTATGACAGGGTTAAGAGCATGGAAATTTGAAGAGAGAGCGAGGAACGGGGAAGGAAGAAATCTGGTAAAGGAATGTGTGAAGGAGAAGGAAAGGATAAATATAAGAAGTGCTAGGGAAAGAGAAAACTATCTATTAAGGAATGGAATGAGTAAAGCGGGAATGCAACAGAGGCAGGAATGGGGGTTAGAGACGGCAGAAGAGCTGAGGGAAAGAGACAGGGAGGTCCAGCTACAGGTGCAGTACAACAAAATAGAAAACTCCCAATACAATCAGAGGTACAAACACATAAAAACCATGCAACTACCGCAATACTTAGATAGAGAAGGAAAGGAGGGGAGCCAGCAATTAGTAGCACAAGCAAGATGCGGATCGCTGGAAAGATGGAATCGGTATTGGGAAGAAGAGGAACAGAGGCAGTGCGAATTTTGTGAGGACAAATTTGGAAACATAGAGCATTTTGTAAGGGAGTGTAGAGAGCTGGAAAGGGGGATCAGCATAGGAGAAGTAGTTAGTGAAGAAGGGTGCGAGAGGGCGGTAGAGTGGATAAGGAAAGTAGTACAGAAGAAAAAAGAAAAGGAACGAAAGGGATAGGTAATAGTAAAAAGGCAGAAAGATAAAGAGGAAAGTGAAGAGAGAAAGGAAAAGAATAGGTATTCTTTTAAGCACAAGTGCAATAAATTGAAATAATAAGAAATTAGGCCAAAGAGGTAAAGACATTAGAATGTAAGAGTCAGAGTGTGGAAGGGATGTGAGAGAATAGGTATGAATGGAAAATTGTAAGTGTGAGTGATAATAGAAAGAGAAATGTAAAACCAAGTCCGTTTTGTGGCCGGGAGGCTAAAATAAACTATTTTATATATATATCGCCTTGTGTTCGCGATTTCATATTTTCTTTAAACTCGCCATTTTTGTATTTCTTCCTTTCTTAATTTAATATCTTATATATCTTATATAAAATACTTGTTTTAAACACTCCTGCCCAATTAAGTTTGTCCTTTAACCTCTCTCTCCCTCTCCCTCTCTCCCCCTCTCCCTCCTTACCTCACCCTGTCGCCCTCTCCCCCTCTCCCTCTCTTTTAACTCTCTCGGTTTTAACTCTTAACCAGGGGGTGTCAACTCTTATACAAAAACTTGGTACTCATATAGTACTACTTGCCGGGTTCCGCTCTAGTTGGCGCCACGTACAAGAACTAACACAGGTACAGCTTTCAAAAATCCATGAGAAACCTACACAGTCTCTTTTCAAACAATACGTGAGATGGCATGAGCACGCGACTTGTTGCATCGAAGCGCATAGAGAAGACGTAGTATAAAAACATGTGTTGCCAAATGTTGCTAGAAAGAGAATGTTTCGGAAAAAATTGAAGAATGGAAAAGCAGGAAAAGTCAGTACAATTTGTAGACCCAAATATATCTGATGGGTTCGATGCGCCCAGTAACTCCGCCATAAACGATCCCAAGCCCGTTTGAGAAAGGAGGAGGGTTATGTATGCAATAGTAATATTAGTTTTAAAATAAGTAGCTTTACGTAAACGTGTAAAAATCAGTATGTATATACGTCTTTTAAATAAATTTCTAAAGATAAATTGAATATTTATATTTTCCTTTAAAATAGCAGGTATACTGAACTTAGCGTCATTATTGTGAAAGCGAGAAATTAAAAATTTAGTGGACTGTAAAATTAAAAATTCAGCGAACTTCACAATAATGAAGCAAAGTTCAGTATACCTCTGTAAATACTATTATCTTTAAATCAATAAGCAATAGTACTATATATACGATATATATAGCATACTGTGCTATATATATAAAATCTAGTTCTAGTGTGCGGGTTCCGCTCTAGGCGGCAGCACATCTGCGAACGAAACTTAATGTATGGGAGTTGACACCCCCTGCTCTTAACTCTCTCTCTCTCTCTCGAGGTGTGGACGTGTTTCACATCGCTCCGTAAAAGTTATAGTTTTTGCGGGGATAGAGGAGGCGGATAAGGACAAAAGTTTGCACAGAGGTGCAATTAGAGGTAGTGCGTAACTAGGAGTGTTATTTATTTGGTATGTACTGAATTGTGATTGTAAGACTTCAATCTGTGAATCGTCCGGTTGCCAGAACGACAGGAAACCGTAAAGGTGCCAACGTGGACAACGCGTTAGCGCTGACGAACACGGCAATTAAGGAAACTAATTAGGAGTTATCGGCCGATTAGTCGGTAATGGCGGTATGAGTGACACTGAATATGCAGAATATCGTTGCTCTGCATGTAAAAAAGAAATGAAAAATGTGGTACTGCAATGCAAGACTTGCGTGAAATTCTTCGCTCATCCTGGATGTGTTTCCAAGCACAGAGCTTATAATAAAGACAGTGAATATACAAAGTGCGAGGGTCCATTTCGGAAATTATATGTGGTGAGTGAAAAAGCAGAGATGAAGAAAATAGGAACTAGCAGGGAAAGAGCAGGATCCATAGGAGCGGCAGGAGCATCGGCAAGTGCTTTGGGAAGTACCATCAAATCAAATGTTGATACAAAAATAGACTGGCTGATTAGAACAGTGAAAGAGATGAGAGATGAAGTGGCGTGCAAAAGTGAAATTAAGACGATGATCAAACTAATAATCCGTGAGGAACTACAATGTTTCAAGCAGGAACTGGAAGATTTAAAGAAAAGTATACGGGAGAATACGACAGAAATTGCGGAAAGGGGAACAAAAAGCTATAGTGAGGTAGTGAAAGATAAGAACAATGAAAGCATATTAATTGTCAAGCCGAGGATAGAACAAGAGAGTGAAACAACCAAAAGATTGGTAAAAGAAAAAGTAGATATACAAAATTTAGTGGTAGGGATAACAAAGATTAAAAAGGGTGGCAGTGGATCAATTATATTAGGTTGTGAGAGCGAGAGAGAGATAAAAAAGCTGAAAGACACAGTACGAGAAAAGTTAGGTGATGATTACGAGATTGCGGAGCCAAAGAAAAGGAAGCCAAAAATTAAAATTACAAATGTTAGCGAAAAAGAAATAAATCTCAGGGATGAAAATCTGATAGATACGATTTTGAAGCAGAATGAAATTAATGGGAAAGAAGAAGGATTCTACATAAAGGTAGTGAAAAAGATTGTTAAAGAGAAAAAGGATGACAGGGCGCGAACAAAAGGAGAAGGAAGAAGAGAAGAAGGCTCTTTAATACTCGAGGTAGATAAAACAAGACAGGTGCGAATGATAAGACGAGAAAAAATAAATATAGGTTGGAGAAAGTGTCGGGTATTTGAATATTACAATGTCAAAAGATGTTTCAAGTGTTGGGGCTATTATTATATTGCTAAAAATTGTACGAGGCAGGACACATGTTACAAGTGTGCAGGACACCATGAAGCAACTGAATGTACATCAGCAAAGAAGAGGTGTGTGAATTGTATGTATAAAATTAAAACATACAACTTGAAGTGATGAGCATGAGGCTGTGAGTGTAGAATGTCCAACGTATATCAAAGTGTTAGAAGAGGAGAAAAAGAGAACTGACTGGGATCCCATGGTATAGCAACCACAGACGGAGTCAATTACAGTAAACCCTCGATAAATGCACTCATTTCAGGGGCAAAGCAGTGCTCTTATCGTGTACCGGTGCCGAATTTGTGTTTACATTAGGGCTCGAGCCGAGCGCGAGCTTAAAAAAAGACAGACTGTAGAAGAGACAGAGAGGTCCAATCCACAGGGGGACCGGCCCGAACGTATCGGTGAGGCAATACTAATTGGAGGGTCCGCCGTTTTCATTTTCGGTCTTTTTCGGTCTTTTTTTTTGAAACCTTTGCTAACGTATTTGTGAGATTTTTCTGATTAAAATGATACCAAACACGATATAGTTTGAATTATATTTACTCAATATTTAATATATTTACTTAGTATTTACATAATTAAAACATATCGTGTTTGGTATCATTGTAATCAGAAAAATCTCAAAAATGCATTGGGAAAAGTTACATTCAGCAAAATTAATAAACGACCAAGTTTTTTGTTGCATTAGCAATGCCTCGCCGATGCTTTCGTGCCGCTCACTTTGTTTGCTTGCTCTCTCTGTCTCTTATGTCTCTCTCTGTCTATTCTGGTCGCGGTTAATCTCGTGTCCATCACAAACGAGTCCCGTTACATTTAACTCCTGCATCTTCGAGGGGGTGGTTTTCCATATTCTGACCCTTTCTACATTCGCGGTCAGCTGGAGCCGCATAAAAACACTGAATAGGCACCTCCCTCGATAAATGCACAGGTCGTGACCGAATATTGCTCTTAGGTAGCAGAGGCATCTAATCTGTGTTTATATTCGGGCTTCAACCGAGCGCGAGCTTAGAAAAGGACAGACAGTAGAAGAGACAGAGAGAGCAAGCAAACAAAGTGAGCGGCACGAAAGCATCGGCGAGGCATTGCTAATGCAACAAAAAACTTGGTTGTTTATTAATTTTGCTGAATGTAACTTTTCCCAATGCATTTTTGAGATTTTTCTGATTACAATGATACCAAACACGATATGTTTTAATTATGTAAATACTAAGTAAATACATTAAATATTGAGTAAATACAATTCAAACTATATCGTGTTTGGTATCATTTTAATCAGAAAAATCTCACAAATACGTTGGCAAAGGTTTCAAAAAAAAAGACCGAAAAAGACCGAAAATGAAAACGGCGGACCCTCCAATTAGTATTGCCTCACCGATACGTTCGGGTGGTATCATGTTACACTGCTCCCTCGTCGAGCGTCGAGGTTCGCCAAGGGGGATCCCCCTATGTGGAGGGGATAGTCATGATGCATTTATCGAGGTAAGCTCATGATGCATTTATCGAGGATTTACTGTACCAGATTACGAGCCCTCCGATACCAAGCAAGTTTAGTAGACTGCATTTTTTCCTATCTTCAAAAACAAGCGAGTTATTCAGGTGACCTGTTTAAAATGCCCCACCCTGTATATATTATATTATACATATACATATATATATTAGTAATAGGCTAGGTGGGGGAGAGAGGGGGGGGGGGCATTAGATAGCAGATAGGCATTAATACTACTACTGCTGCTGCTGCTGTAGGCATGGTAGCTCATGCTAGAACTTTACGTTACCCATGGAAGCATCGGATACCCAATCCTGTTCCAACCTTGTCATTATCGCATATCGATGATGGCGACGCGTTACCTTTGCCGACGGCCGCTCTTGTTGCGGCGCTCGAACGAATGCGTTGCTTGTCAACGGCCAGTAGCGTCTCGTCGGTAAATGGTGCACTGCCTCATCGAGATCGAACGAATGGTAGTAGTGATGAGAGGGACAGGAGGAACAGAGACTGAGCGAGGCAGCCCAACGTAATATCACGCTCCTCCTGGGGCAACAGCTAACGTTAGGGAGGGATGGCTGCACTGGTGATGAAGTCTCAGCCTGTACTGCGGGAGTAACCTTGGCAAGTGGCCCGGGCCTATCCGGATAAAGCCAGGGTCCCTAGCACCAGGTTAAAAACCGGGCGGGTAATGCGGTCCTTGCTCCGCCGGTGAGGTCCAAACAGCGGCCGAGTCGGGGAGTAGTGTGTAGGCACGGGAATCAACGCTGCTCCAGCCCACCGCCTTGGGGTGGCACCGGTCACCCTCCCGCTGAGGACTTTCCTAACGTTCCTAACGTTCCTAACCTCAGCATCGGAGACTCCAATACAGAGTTCCACTGCCCTGTCGAACCTCTATCCTAAGCGGTAGCATAGCATTAGCGTCGTGCAATTCATGGAGCAGACTGGATCTAGCTTCTGTTGAGCCGGCGTTAGTCCACTAACTACTGTTCCGTTCATGCCTCGCTACGGACATCGTGCCGGACGGCGAATCCAGGGTCGACAAGCTGTAATGGGCCAAGCTGTTTCTAGTTACGTTCCCCGCGGTCAGCAGGTGGCGATAGTGTTGTTACTACTAACACATGTACACCGAATCGGTGAATTTCAACTACACTAGCAAAAGAGGATCGGTGTGATTCTGTTACCGCCAAAATGCAACGTTCAATTGTTCTGAGCCACCCGAACGGAAACGAGCGAGCAGCAAAACGAGCAATATATAATTATTACATTATTAATTATTTCATAGTTATTGTTATTGTTATTACTGTTATTTAGTTCGTAGTTGTTATAATTGTTATAATTATCGAAATACTGGTATAATTGAAGTCTTTTTCTAGATATGATTCGACATAAGAAATGTGCAATCATTTCCTGTCAGGTAACTGGAGGAAGAATGTTTTCATTCCCGAATCCAATGTCTCGACCAAAGATATTTTCAAAGTGGTTAGCAGCATGTGACGATCCGCATTTATTATTAGTAACTAATGACAGAATTGTAGGAACGGAATTTTTCCTACGCTCAAATAGTATTAATTTTGGAATTAGTGAGTGTGGATGGATTGTAAATAAGCGAGAGTGGATGTTTGAAGTACGTGATTTGGAAGGCGACGGATGTCAGTGCTAGCATGAATGTTTAGTCTGTAGAGAAAGAGAAAATGAGTGAGTGCAACAGAGAACGCATGCTGTGAGAAAGACGAAGAATGCATGCTGTGAGAAAGAGGATCGAGGGTGGATGCGAGCGAGGATTTTTGGGAAGAGACAGTTGTGGAGTTGAGTTCATAGAGTCAAGTTGAGTGGAGTTATACAGAGTGGAGATTTAGAGCGTCAGAGTTATTTTAGTATTGTTTAGAGTATTGTATTTCCTATATTTAATAAAGTTAATCATTTGTTTTTAATTACACGCGTTCAGTTAAGTTTCTAGGCTACGGTATTGTTGATTAATTCTAAGGGCATCTGTTCCGTTTATTCGAAGACGAGCATCGATATTCTTTGATTGCTCGTCTAACAAGGGGAGGACCAGCACCGGGGGTCACCGATTTTTTTCAAATTTGGTACACGTGTTCTACTCGGCAAATAATTAGACACCTATTTTGCCAAAAGTGTAGATAAGTCCAAATTTTTGAAAAAATTGAGTTCAAAAAAAAAGTTCACCGATCGACTTGAAACTTTGTAGGTATGTTCTACGAGCAAAATTAAGGTATACCTATTTTTTTATTTCGCTATAAAAATTTTTTTGAAAACAGACATGTACGTTTAGAACTCTAGAGTTAGAAGTATTTTCAACATAACGGCGTGGCTGAGCGGACAAGGAAGCGGACTGCGAATACTATGGACCCTGGATCGATCCCCGCATGGGGTTTACTTTTTTTTTTCCCTGCCAGTTTCATTTTATTTCCTTGTGGGATTTGTTTTACTTATTGTCATATTGTGTTATACATATTTTATACATTTTAACTTCTACTTTACTGTATATTTTATTTACGAATTTCAGTGTCAGGATTACAATAAAGTCCACAATTATGCATTTTAACAGTAACCATTCATTTCTCTTCGTACACTGCACATTTATCCGGGTGGTAAACGTCATAGAAACATAGGCTTTGTTTTTATTTTGAAATATCTGTAAAATATCGTTGTCGGTACGGCGGTTTACGATCCTGTCTCCACCATTGTCTCAACTTCGGGCGACCGATTTATGACTGCCCGCGGTATACGGGGGTCGAGTCATAATCCATTGAGAAAGAGAAAGTCATTGCCTAGGTGCGTACTTCGCCTCGTACATCAGCAACTTTCTGCACCGATATTTAAAAACATGATCGAATATGCGTGGTATGCGTCAAAATTAAGTCATAACCGAAGAATATTTTTCAATGTGAATCAAGTTTGCTTTCCGAGTTCGGAAATAAATAAAAAATGTAACTGCGGCGATATATCATTTATATCGTGTTCGTGGTGCAAACATCGCCTATGTTTAAAATGTTTTTACGATATTTACCACCCGGATAAATGTGCAGTGTACAAAGAGAAATGAATGGTTACTGTTAAAATGCATAATTGTGGACTTTATTGTAATCCTGACACTGAAATTCGTAAATAAAATATACAGTAAAGTAGAAGTTAAAATGTATAAAATATGTATAACACAATATGACAATAAGTAAAACAAATCCCACAAGGAAATAAAATGAAACTGGCAGGGAAAAAAAAAAGTAAACCCCATGCGGGGATCGATCCAGGGTCCATAGTATTCGCAGTCCGCTTCCTTGTCCGCTCAGCCACGCCGTTATGTTGAAAATACTTCTAACTCTAGAGTTCTAAACGTACATGTCTGTTTTCAAAAAAATTTTTATAGCGAAATAAAAAAATAGGTATACCTTAATTTTGCTCGTAGAACATACCTACAAAGTTTCAAGTCGATCGGTGAACTTTTTTTTTTGAACTCAATTTTTTCAAAAATTTGTACTTATCTACACTTTTGGCAAAATAGGTGTCTAATTATTTGCCGAGTAGAACACGTGTACCAAATTTGAAAAAAATCGGTGACCCCCGGTGCTGGTCCTCCCCTTGTAAGATTAAACTTGAATAGGACCCTATAGAATTCGTAACAGGGTCAAATGGCAATCAATCAATGGAAACAATCAATTTGGCCAAATTCGGCAATATGCCTAAAGAAATACTAATCCGACATGTTCGGCTTTTGTCGGATTTTATAAAAGTTTACTTTTGAATTCGTATACAGAATCCAATTCTACTGGAAATTGTGAATTAGATTGTAGAGTAGATTATTTAATTACTTTAAAAAATTTCTTTAACGTGACAACTTCGCAAGGAGGGCATAGTTCAACAGATATAGATAATTTACCAACTATTACAGTAGAAAGCCATGAAGATTATGAAATAGATGAGAATGTAATAGTTGGTATGAAACATGTTATGCTTAAAAAAATTATAAAATCTGTTCCTTGTGAAGTATGTCACCCTAATTTCACGAGCATACTTATGGGAGAGGAAAATTTCATAAAATGCATGAGAGCAATTGTGTTCACTTGTGGGCAATATTTACCTAAAATTTCTTATATCCCCACGTTCGGCCATTACATTAAAGCAGGTTTAAGCGATAAAATTACATTTGAGTTCCAGAACTGTGCTCACAGCAAGCATTTAGAATCAAATATAATCAATGAAGCAGTCAATTATTTTATTCAAAATTATTTTGCAATCGTGCGAAGCATATTAAATGGTTCGCAACAACCACCAGTGCATGCAGATGATCTCATGCAAATGGCATATGAATATGTTAAAAAATATTCCAAGAAAACATTATAAACAATTCATATGCCAGTATTATTGTACATCTATTATATTGTATTTATTTTATATTTATATTGTATATATATTGTATTTATTTTATATTTATATTGTATATATATTATATTTATTTTATATTTAGATTATATTTACTAATTTTTATATTTATAAGTCTATTGTGACCATGATGATGCAGCACAGCTGCTTTTCTTGAGCGTGAGGACGGCTCAAGAACTTGACTTATTTCAAGTTCAGAGTAATCGCTGATCGTTCACCCTTTGCATTCAGTTCAGGGGGATAGGAAGAGCAGCTTTCTGAGTGGCTTTTAGGAAATTTTTACTTGTACATAATCGGCAGATGTTTAAACCGAACGTTTAGAATGTTAGGAAATATTTGTATTGTATGCGTATATCTATTTCTATATATAACTGTGTATATTATGATTCTTTTTTAATATGAATATTAATAAAAGGAAATTAACTGAAATATAATGTTGTTATTTCCATTTTAAAATGAAGTTGAAAAGAAAATATAAAGGCAAGCATTAGAATACAGCCATTAAGTATACATTAAGATAGATGGGCATGCTCTATATAAATTTATGCCTTTAGTTTCGACCCCGCCGTCAATCGCGGCGCTGTTTCGCGTCTTTTTTTTAACACGACAGCTTGTCTACCCTGGATGTAACGAAGCGCCGAGCTTCGTTACTCGTCCGCCAGGCGGCGCGCCACCTTCTCGCTAGAGAATTATTCCTTAGTATTATTATTCCAACTATTAAATTAATATTAAATATTAAGTACAACCTATTAAATATCCAGTACTGGCGTCCAATTCTTAGTGCATTAGTGTTATTTACTGTTATTTCCGGTGACTGTGTTAATAAAACAGATTGTGAAAACTTGTGCGTCATGGCTCGTCGTGGAAGTAGTGATTCGTTTGTGAATGTGCGCCAAATGCTTCGTGGCATCGATGCAGCTAATAGAGACTATAGCGCAGCAAGAAAAACATATCCCGGATGGCTGCGAAATCATGGTGGAACATCGGGACTGAGATCCGTCCCTGATAGGAGGCAATTCCGAAAATTGGGCCACCGTTTCAGCGAAGCATCCCTGGTTCAATGTTCTAACAATCATCGAAATGCTGGTCGACCAAGGACGCATTAGAAGAAAGAAGAGCAAGCCGTTGCACTTGCACGCAGCTACCCTTTTATGGGACTCCGTGGCATTGCACGTCAAGTCAATATATTACACATGACGGTACGCCGTATATTTCGTGAGGAAGGACTGCGACCGTATCGCTTACCGAAAGTGCAAGCACTGCAGGAATCGGACTATGGACACCGTTTAAATTTTTGTGAGTGGATGCTGCGTAAAGTGGAAAGGAACGGACAATTCCTTGAAAATATTCTTTTTACGGACGAGAGCAGTTTCTCAAGTGTCGGTTTGCAAAATCGGCAGAACACTAGGATCTGGGCGCGCAGGAACCCACACATTATGACCCAGCATTTTAGTCAAGGACGATTTTCCGTTAATGTATGGGCTGGAATAATCGGTGACACAATAATTGGGCCAGTTTACGCTACTTACGCTACTCCCCAGATTTAAATCCGCTAGACTTCTTTCTCTGGGGAGCAGTGAAATCATTAGTTTATAAATCAGGGTCTGAGATAAATACTGTGGCAGAGCTCAAACAACGGATTAACATTGCTTTCGAAAAAATCCAACGCAATGAGGATGTGTTTGCTAAAGTGCGCCGAAATTTAAAATATAGACTGCAGAACTGCGTAAATAGTGGTGGTGGACACATCGAAGCCGGTGATCAGGCAAGATTGTTACGCAACATTGGCGATGACGGAAGTACCCTGTGGGTCAGAAGAAGACAGAGGTTGGGTGACGGCGAGAGCGACAGTGAAAGTGCATGTGAAGGTGAAGGTGAAGGTAAAGGTGCATGTGAAGGTGAATAATTTGCTTTCTTATTGTTTGTGACGATTCTTTTTCATTTTATAGAGGCAACCTTCCAAATTTGAATTCAGATTTGACGTTTTTAGTTGACTTTAACTAGTTATTCCTTGTTTTTGGTCTTGAAATAAGCTGGAATGGCTGAGAAGAAGTCAGAAAATTCCGCTGGATTACCAGTGATGAATAGGAACCAACGCAGGATGTTTGAATACAACAACCGTAGAGCTGATGAGAAAGGTGATTGGGCTGGCATGGTAGATGCAGACAAGTACGTCGAGGCACATCCGTCTAAGCCGAAGAAATCCACTGCTAAGACTACCGCGTGGAAGAAGAAGAACATGGCGAAACCGCCAGTTCTCAGGGATCCAGATGAGATGCGTGAGCGCCCCGCTGTTAGGAAGGCGGCAACTGAGAATCTGGTTGACGAGCCACTTTGGACTGCAGGACCGTACTCCGGAACGCAGCCAAAGAGGCAGGTGAATCACCACACCTAGACTTTTCGACGTTTCCCCTCCTATGTGAGCGAGTCTACCACAACCTGCAATCGATCAACCCAAGGCTGAGAGGGGAAATGCCATTTTGCATGTTCCAACACGTGATGGGAAGCGCTTTGAATGCGTCTTTAATACATCACGTCAGGTTCACGAACGCGGAAGACCGCTATGCAAATGAGGAGTCCCCGCTCAACTTGTTTTCCCCTGACTTCGTACTACCGGCAGATATCGCGGAATACCTCAAGTGCGTCGCCAACACCGTTACGTCGCAAGGAAACCTTGTTCGCGTTAATGTACCTATCTCCGCCGTCCCTTTATTTGCAATTCCACCAGACGGTGCTGTTTCATAATCTTAATCATGAAATGAATATGATCATGCTGATCATAATCACTCGACTTCCGAGCCAACTTCACCACCCACAAATTATCACACCTAGCCAGTTATTCAATATCCATTTTGCTCGATATTCTATTATAATTTGCGTTCTTATTGTTTGTAACGATACTTTTTCGAATCAGTCAGAATACAATTTGATTTTGCCTATCATAATTTTGTGATATTCAATATGTAACGAAGCACCGAGCTTCGTTACTCCACCGCCAGGTGGCGCTCCACTTCTCGCGAGTGAATGTGGGCGCCGAGCTCAATAAACCGATACCGCGCCGATCGATCGGGGAGAAGTATCTCAGATTCCGTCGCGAGCCGTCGTGTAGTGCTGACGTGTGTTGCCGAGCTAAACTTCTCGTCCACGTGCTACACTACTCCAAACTGTGCAAATCAAGAGAGCTTCTCAAACCTGGTTTGCCCAATCCTTTATTATATTATTATATTATATTACTCTATTATTCTATCATTATATTACTCTAGCACTTATATACCACATATTTACAATCCTTATTACATTATTATATCACATTATTCTATTCTATTACTCTATTTCCCTTAAATCTATTATTATTATATTATTCTAGTACTTATATATTACATTTTACAATCTCTTATTATATTATCATATCATATTATTCTATTCTACTATTCTATTTCATTACTCTATTATCCTATTGTTCCATTATTATATTACTCCAGTACTTATATATTACTCATTTACTTATTATCGAGTTATTACTCCTGTACATATTACTTACAAAACTCAATCGCTATAATTTAGTCGCCTATATAATAAGCACGTTTTCGCGCACTCTCATCTTTTCTAAATTCCTTACCTCTATTCTCACCTTAACCTACCTCCCCCCGGTACGTCGCGGCTGTTTACCCATTTTTTGTGTTGTCGCTCGGCAGTTGCCGAGCGATAGCACTCCCCCGCCCTCTCTCCCGGCCGCACTCTGGATTCTTCCATGGTTAAAAAGGCAAAACCCCAGCCGCGTCCTATTACGCTTAAACACATCACTCTCGTCAATAAAAATGTTCCATTAACCACTCTTAAAAATCCGTCCGCGACGGCCGCCAAAACAGTTGCATTCAAACTTCAATCTCTTCCGTCTTCCTCTAAGTTTCCTTCTGATCTCTCCACAATTAACGAACGCTTCTCCATCAGCGAATTGCACTCAGACTCAGAAAATCTTCCGGATGTAAACATGGATGCAAACCCTACTCCTAAGTCCGAGGAACCCCCTCTCCCCGCGACCCTCCACGCGGTGGATCCGATACATTCCTCATTAAACCCATTGGTCATTACGGTCCCAGGAAACTTCACCACCCCTTCCCGATCTCCTGCAAACTCGGGATCTCCTAAATCAAAGAAAGCGCGTCGTAAGGAGGCTCGGGCTCCAGACGATGCCCCCACTCCTCACACTTCCTCTACCGAATTTAACATTCCCACCCACAATAAATTTCATGCCTTATCCTCTTTCGACGAGGACCTCCTCCCCCCCTCTGATCCTAGATCAAAACCCTCTCTCTCAACTACAGCTACGGTCCCCCCGACTGTCGACCCGCCAAGCTTCCAAGCTTCTACCTCAGTACGCAAGGTGAGACCTCCTCCCTTATACATAAAAAATTTCAACGGAAACATTCCCTCATTCAATAAGAAAATGATCCTTGACTTCGGAGAATCGGCTTACCAAGCCAAGTTTCTCGGGAAAAGCATTCGCCTCCAATTCTTCTCGTTCGACAACTTCCTAAAGTTCAAAGAATCCCTAAAAAACACTAAGGTTCCTTTTTTCACTTTCAGTGTCCCAACCGAAAAATCCCTGGTCATGGTACTAAAGGGCCTCCCCCTCATTCCCTCATCGGAACTGTTAGAGGAACTAAAAGCCAACGGGCTTTCCCCTCTAACCTGCTCCAATATCACTCCCAAAAAATCCTCTTCCACATTTCAAATCTACCGGGTTTCCTTCCCGCCGCCTACCTCTGTCTCCTCAGTCACTCGAGTAGGCTTCCTATTCAACGTTAGAGTGTACTGGGAAAAGTTCTTCTCCAAGCGTCCATACACACAATGCTTTAGATGCCAAGCTTACGGCCATTCTGCAAACAACTACAACCTTCCTGAACGCTGCGTGAAATGCGCTGGCCCTCACTCCTCCTCTCAATGCAGCAAACCGTACGAAGTCACCCCTCACTGTGTTAACTGCGACGGTGACCACACTGCCAACTATAGCAGCTGCCCTGCTCTTATCAACTATTTGGACAAGCGCTCGTCAAGCGCTCAACCCACTGTCAAACCTCCTACTCTACCTCTCAATCCCGACAACGTTACCTTCCCTGTACTTCCAAAAAGCTCCATGAAACTCCATCCAACTACACCCGCTCGTTTCTTTGCCGACGTTTTGCGTTCCACTGCCGGCCATCACCCCTGCTCCTCTCAGGCTAGTCCACCGGACCTAGATCCAAACATTAACAAATTCAATGAACTCTCCAACGCTTTCAAAGAGTTAAACTCGCTTTGTGACATGAACCTTATTTTAAACACTGTTAATTCTCTCATCTCTAGCCTTAAATCCTGTAACTCAAATGTCGAAAAATTCCATGCATACTGGAACGTCATCTCTCAACTTAATTAAATGGCTCCGCTACCGAATATTATGTTATGGAACGCTGGATCTCTAACTTCCAAGCGTAACGAGGTCATCACCCAACTCCATGCCAACGCTTGCGACATCCTTCTTGTCACAGAAACTTGGTTTAATCCCACAACTTCCTTCACCATTCCGGGTTACACTGTCGTTCGCAGGGACAGGGTGACTCATGGAGGTGGAGTGGCCATTATCATCAAAAATTCACTAAACTTCTCAGTGACTCGGACCCAGGTGGATCTTGAACTGTTGGTGATTCAGCTTTTTCTTCCAAAAATCTTCATTGGCGTGATATACATTCCTCCCGGGAAAATCCTAAACAGAGGTGAAATCGACTCAGTCCTCCACTGCGGTTCGCCCTTCTTAATCGGTGGCGACTGGAACGCCAAACACCGCTTGTGGCACAATCCGGTTGCCAACAGAGCAGTCTGGACCTGTTCGGGACATCCCACCGCCCGGTCGCAATCAGGGCTGCCTCCTCCTCTGGTATTCACATCCCTGAATATTATAATTCCATCACTGACTGGGCCAGGTATCGAGATCTGTCTGGACAGTGGTCAATTACTAGCAAGTTTTCAACAACCAAACATCTTGATGATGAAATAAGAAACCTTAATGAATTCCCACACGACTGTATCAACAGGTCAAGGGTTTCCTCCCCCAGAACCGCACATTCAGTTAGGATGGACGCCATCGCAAATGATGATATTCTCGTCGCACTAATTAGAATGAGAAGGAGGGCACGCAAAAATTATCAAAAAAACTTCCTTGACTTATTTCTCTTCTTTGATTAAAGAATATTCAGGATCCATCAAACGCAGGATATCCCTGCTAAGACAGTCTGCATGGACAACAATGTTGAGACAATTTACCAGGCCAGACCCGACCTTCTGGTCTACATACCGCGCCTTTTCTCACTCCAACCGTGCTCCCCCCTCCTCATTCCTTGAGGTCAACGGAGTCAAAGTTTACTCCGCATTCGAACAAGTTGATGCCTTGGCCAAATCCTTTTCCCTTGTCCACAACGAGGCCTTGGGACTCCCTTCTGACCAAACCCACAATGTTAACGCCTTTTCAGACAGTTTCGACTGGGATCCCCCAGCAGATTCTGAAAATTCCATACCTTTTTCCCCTAAAGAAATTCATGGCATCATTCTTAAACTGAAATCCAAGAAAGCCCCTGGCTCCGACAATATCTCGGTGCCAATGCTAAAACATGCTTCCCGCAGAACAATTTGCCAACTCTATTATTTCTTCAAATTCTCCTTCCAGTTTTCTCACTTCCCAACTCCTTGGAAGATCGCCAAGGTTATCCCGATACTGAAACCGGGGAAGACGGCCACTGACCCCACTAGCTACCGTCCGATAGCTCTACTTCCTATTGTGGGTAAAATCTTCGAGAGGATAATCCTCAACAACCTTGAAGATTTCATTAGTAGCAAGAGGCTAATAATCAATCAACAATTCGGCTTTCGAGCTAGGCACTCCACCATACATCAGGTGGCCAGAATCACCCAACATATCACTCATTGCTTCAACATCAAGCGTGAGACTGCAATGATATTGCTTGACCTATCCAAGGCCTTTGATACGGTTTGGCATCAAGCCCTTCTATACAAATTAAATCGCCTGGGTATTCCGCACTCGATCACCCGACTTTTAAAATCCTACCTTGAAGAACGTACCTGTTACGTCCTCTTCAATTCTCATAAGTCGGTAGTATATCACGCTCTCACAGGCGTACCTCAAGGATCGGTCCCCGGACCGACCCTATTTTTACTTTACATCAATGACATACCGCACCAAATATCTTGCGATATCGCATTATACGCCGATGACACGTGCATATATTCGTCATCAACCAAAAAAGGTCGTGCCAAATTAATAGCTCGAATCCAAGCCTATCTGGATTCTATCCTCAAATTCATCTACTCATGGAAACTTCAAGTTAATTCTTCCAAAACCGAGGCCATCTTCTTCTCTAAACTTAACCTTGGCAACTTCCTTGACAACAACAAAATTTCCGTTAACAATCAAATTATTGACTGGGCGACGCAGGTCAAATACCTGGGCATTATCCTTGACCACCGGTTACGATGGGTTTACGCAGCCTCGGATCGTATGTCAAAGACCCTCTCAGCTGCTTTCGCCTTAATAAATTTCATAGGGCCAAAATCTTACTTACCATTAAAACTCAGAACTCTGACGTACATAATGTGTCTCAGACCCATCCTCACTTATGGATCCATTCTCTGGTGGAATCTACTATCCCGCTCAGATCGGAAAAAAACCCAATCAGTTCAATCTAAAATTTTAAAAATTATCCTGAACAAGCACTCGCGTACTTCCACCTGGGACGTGCACCAACTTGCTCGTGTCCCCCTGCTGGATCAATTCATAACCAAAATGCTCTGTGAATTTAGTGTATCTAACCACGAAAATCCCCTGGTCCGGGTCACGGGAAGTTTCACTCCGGGAAGCCTTCCTTACGTCGCCAAAATTTCATTCCCGCTTACCAGATAAGCCCTGCTGGCTGCTGCTCGCCCTAACCTTTAGGGACGACGCATGCGCGTCCAAAACCCTATTTTCTCACCTATACTAACTTTATTTCACCATAACTCGTTATCAAGCATTCTCGGCTTACTCCATCGCTGGCAGCCTTTAATCCTGTATTCCATTTTCTACCCACAGGTTTTTGAAACTTTCCTGTGCCACCACTCTTTTTCACCAAATATAGTGCCCTCACATCTATTGGTTACTCCAGATACACTTCCATTGGATGATAAGTGGGCTCTCGCTCACAGGCGCTTCCCTCCGAGTCGCTGGTACTACGTGTGGAAGATCTTTATCTCCCACACTCCTAGTGCAACAGGCGCCCCGACTCAGTCAATATATAAAAAAAAAAAAAAAAATCGATCGGGGAGAAGTATCTCGCATCGTGCGGCTATCGAGCGTTTTACGAGCGAACCCCGACGAGTACTTTCTCTTATATCTTTTGTATCTCTTCCGCCTCACTGCCATCCGACAACCGAGCCTTCTTGGAAGGACACATTTTTAACGGACGCAGTTTGGTTTTATTCCAGACCCTCCTCACTCCGCATCCACTTCCGTCGTCGGGAACCCCCCTGCGCTGATCGGCCCTCGCCGCCGAAGGTCTCTGACCGCGATCAGACACCGCACAGCGCCCGACCGCGACGATCCCTACATCTGGCCGGCGAGCGCGCCGGAGTAGTCTTGAGACCGCGCTCGACTACGCCCAGTTCCGCCGTCGGGAAAATCCCCGTACGCTGACCAGGCCTTCGTAGCCGAGGTGTCCGACCGCGAGCGGACACCGACCAGCGCCCGACCGCGACGATCCCTACACCTGGCCGGCAACCGAAGCCGGAGTAGTCTTGAGACCGCGCTCGACTACGCCCAGGCCAGCCTCTCCTACTCCTCTGGCCCTGCCAACCGGTAAGCCACACGGGACCGGCTTACAAATTGGCGCCCGAACAGGGACCACTCCGCCTCAGAAGAACGGCCCCATGGCAGAGCCACCGACGAGCTGGATCTACAGCCTGAAGAAGACCGAACTGACCGAGGAGATGGAGCGGAGAGGAGTGACGACCGAGGGGACGGTGGATGAAATGCGCCGCCGACTGGTAGCGGACATCCGGCAGCCGACGCCCGACGAACCGAAGGCGGCCACGGACCAGCCGGCCCTGGACACACCGGCTACGGACACACCGGCCATGGACTTTCCGGCCAGGGAACAGCCACAGACGTCCGCCGGCCCATACGCCCTGCCTGGATTCTGGTGGAACGCTTACGCACCACCACCACTGACGAGCGCTGGCGCAGCAATGGACAAGGTGCGGAAATGGGGATGCTGGTTCGACGGCAGCAGGGACCCCCGGGACTTCCTGGAACGAGTGGAGCAGCTACGGACAGGCTACGGGTTATCCACCGGGCAGCTCCTCCCCTGTCTCCCGGAGCTGCTGCGCGGGCCAACGCTGTGTTGGTACCAAAATCAGAAGGACCGTTGGAGCTCATGGGAGGACTTTGAGGATTCCTTCCACCGGTACTTCTGTCCGCCAACCGACCGGTTCGCTTTGGAGGAAGAGATTGGTCAGCGGAAGCAGCGGCCTCACGAGACGGCACGGGAGTACGCCAATGAGTTGGAGACACTCATGCGGCGGCTCGGAGGGATGAGCGACCGGGCGCAGCTGGATAGGATCTTCTACAACCTCCGGCCCGAGTACCAGGTGCACATCCGACGAGGCCAGTTCCGGACCCTCGCCGAGCTACTCGATATCGCCCGAGAATACGAGCTGGCGCAAGCCCGGCTCGACGCAGCCACCGCCGCGGCCCAACGACGGGTCCAGCCCCGACCAGTACCACGGCGCCAGGACGCCGACCAGGAGGACCCGCTCATCGCGGTGGACTACCACCCGGAGCATAACTGCTGGCGTTGCGGGCAGCGCGGACAACATCGGAGCGAATGCCGCCGACCAGCGAGGAACTTTTGCTCCCGCTGTGGACGCACGGGACGGCTGTCCCGAACGTGCCCCTGTCCGGCGGGAAACGGGCGACGCGGCGGGCCGAGGGGCGCGGTCCGGTTCACCGCAGAATAGGCGACCCCGCACCGAAACCACAGGACGATCCGCGCACATTCCTCCCATGCCGGATCTACGGACGGACGTTCGAGGCCCTGGTGGATAGCGGAGCGGCCCGATCGTTTGTGAACGCCGAGGTGGCAGCGTGGTGCCAACAGCAAGGCGTCGCCCCGACCACGGAGACCCGCTACGCCCGCACGGCGGACGGACGCAAGGTCCGCCTGACCGGCAAATTAAGGCTCCCGCTGCGAGTGGAGGACCGGGTGCTACGGCACCAACTACTGGTCTTTCCCGGCCTGACCCACGCCGTGGTGCTCGGCGTGGACGCCCTCCGACGACTAGGCGGCACAATCACCATCGGAGATCCCGGGAGACGCCGACGGCCACTCCGGCGACCGGCCGTAGCGGCAGTGACCACCGAACCAGCCCAGGGCCTGGTCACCTGCACGGCTCGCCAACAGGCGACTCTGCAGCGATTCCTGCAGGAGGAGCTCCCACGCTTCGAGCAGATCCGGGGGCCAACCCCGTTGATCGAACACCGGATCCGGGTACGGACGACGGAGCCGACCAAGCACCGCTACTCGCCGCGGAACCCGGCGATGCAGAAGGTGATCGACCAGGAGGTCGAAGCCATGCTACAGGATGGGGTCATCGAGCCCTCCTGTAGCCCCTGGAGCTCGCCCGTGGTGCTGGTGAAGAAGAAGGACGGGCGGTACCGCTTCTGCGTCGACTTCCGGCGAGTGAACGAGGTGTCGGAGAGGGACGCCTACCCGTTACCCCAGGTCCACGCCACCCTGGACAAACTTCGGGAGGCCCGGTACCTCACGACGTTGGACTTACGCAACGGCTATTGGCAGGTGCCACTCACGCCCGACAGCCGGCCGGTCACCGCCATCACCGTCCCGGGGAGAGGCCTCTTCCAGTTCCGGGTGATGCCGTTCGGCCTGCATTCAGCGCCGGCCACGTTCCAGCGCCTACTGGACCAGGTCATCGGCCCGGAGATGGAGCCATGGGCGTTCGCTTACCTAGACGACATCGTCATCCTCAGCCGGACCTTCGAGGAACACCTCCAGCGCCTCCGCCAGGTCTTTCGGCGGCTCCAAGACGCGAGGCTCCGGATCAACCCGGACAAGTGCCGCTTTTGCGTGCCGGAACTCCGATACCTCGGGCACCTAATCAACGCCCGAGGCATCCAGACGGACCCGGAGAAGGTGCGCGCAATCCTGGGAATGGCACCACCGACCAACCTGAAGCAGCTGCGGCGGTTCCTGGGGGTACTCTCTTGGTACCGCCGGTTCATCACGGGGTTCGCGGAACTGGCCGCCCCCTTACACCAGCTGCTCAAGAAGAGCCAGAAATGGCGGTGGACGAACGCCGAGGAAGAAGCCTACCAGACCCTCCGCCAACGACTCGCCTCCGCGCCGGTACTGGCGTGCCCGGACTTCAGCCGCCCGTTCGTCCTCCAAACCGACGCCAGCCAACACGGTCTCGGAGCCATCCTGACGCAGGACCATGAAGAAGGCGAGCGGGTGATCGCCTACGCCAGCCGAACGCTCAGCCCGGCGGAGCGGAATTACTCCGTCACGGAGAAGGAGTGCCTGGCCGTAGTTTGGGGGATCCGCAAGATGAGACCATACCTCGAAGGCTACCCCTTCACGGTCCTCACCGACCACCAGGCACTCAAATGGCTGAACAAGCTCGAGAGGCCAACCGGCCGGCTGGCACGGTGGAATCTTGAGCTCCAGCAGTACGAGGTGGAGATAAAGTACCGGAAGGGTACCGCCAACCTCGTCGCCGACGCCCTGTCCCGACAACCCGTTGACATCGCGGGACTGGACACCGACCACTGTCCGTGGTACCACCGACTCCTAACCGCCGTGCAGGAGCACCCGACACGGTACCCGGACTACCGCATCCGAGAGGACCGCCTATACCGTAATTGCCTGGATCGCCTCCAGGTCACCGATGACCCCCGACGGTCCCCATGGAAGGCCTGCATCCCGCGAAGCGAACGTGCGCGAATACTTCGGGAGGGAGCCGACGCCGGCCAGCACGGCCATCTCCGCCGACCAGGACGAACCGGAGAGTAGTAAGCCTGCGGAGAATGCCCGCCGATTGCAGGAGGCGTACGAGCTGGTCCGGACCAACCTGGCCCGAGCGTTTGACCGGCAGCGAGGACCGTATGACCGGCGACACCGCAGGTGGACACCCAAGGTCGGCGATTGGGTGATGCGCCGGGAACACCCGCTGTCCTCCGCAACCAAGGCGTTCGCCGCGAAGCTGGCGCCACGATACTCGGGGCCATACCGAGTCATAGGCAGGACGGCTGCTGCCATCTTTCGGCTAGGCGAAATTCACGGGCGCAAATTAGTGGGGAGAGCCCACGTGAAAGATTTGCGCCCCCACCCCGGGCATCTGGGTGGGGAGACGGCACCCGCGAACCGGGTATATAAGGGCCGTGAAGCCGAACCAGAGGATCAGTCGAGCAAAGATGCCAAACGAAGAAGGACGAACGACCGCGAGAACAGCAAAGGGGAAAAGGACCCAACACCGGCCCGCCGGGCCGCTGTACGCGGCCAGCCGGATAGTAACCCCGGCAGCCAGGCTGCGCCTCCAGGAGGCACTGCGCCGCCGGAGGTCCCCGAGCGTCCGGCCGCTGGCGAAATCCCGGACCCGGACACCGGCCCGCACCCCGACACCAGCACCGGAACGCCGCCAACCGGGCCGGCCACACCAGCCGCCGCACCGCCGGCCACATCGGCCACCGCCGCTCCGCCGGCCGCACCGCCGCCAGCACCGGCCGCCACAAAGCCGCCGGCCGCACCGCCGCCAGCACCGGCCGCCACAAAGCCGCCGGCCGCACCGCCGCCAGCACCGGCCGCCACACAGCCGCCGGCCGCACCGGCCACCGCACCGACATCGGCCGCCGCACCGACGAGAACCCCCGCCGCCGCTACCAAACGCGGGCCGTCACCGGCCGCGACGCCGCCGACGCCTCCACCGGCGACCACCGCCGTGACTCGGCCACTACGAGCGCCGACCGCACCAGCCAGCGTCACCGGGCCATGGGCCGCCCCGTCGACCACCGCTACGACGCGGCCGGCCCGGCCGCCGACCGCCCCCGTGGCCAACCTGGCCGGACCCTGGACGGCAACAGGGAGGCTGCCGACCCCGATGCCGCCCCCGCCACCACCGCCAACGACCGGGTATGGGACGGCCCCCCCGGCAACCTGGCTCAGGAGGCCGGTGGCACCCCACGACGGGCGCCTGTTCAGCCCGTGGGTCGTCGCCGACGTGGACGGCCCAAGAAGCGCGTACTGCGTCTTCCCCGAACTCCTGCAACCGGGGAGCCGGTTCCACCTGGATGACCAGGATCGGCTGACCATCCAGGTGGACTCACGGGGGGCCCTCTTTATAAACATCGACCCCCTGCGGACATACGGCTGGCAGCCCCAGCCACCGTACTAGAATAAGAATAGGTTAAGCATAGGCTAAGCGTAGGTAAATAGTAGATATAAGTGTATATATTAGGTTAAGATAGGTTAAGACCGCGCCGGGCCACAGGCCAACCGACCGGGGCCGCGACGGTGACCACCTCCTCGTGGTGCGGCTGGGAGGACCGAGAGGTGGGATCACGTAGAGTGATCCCACCCCTCGGTCCTGCTAAGAGTCACCAAACACATTCATTCACACACACACACACTACAGACATACAACACACACACACTTCATTCATACTAGACAAAGACAACGGACATACTGACTGACAATCATAAACTATTACACGGGACAGGGACATACACGACGACATAAAAAGGACGGAACATATATGACGACTTGGCAAAAAAAAAAACAAATAATAAAACATGGCAGACGACAATACAGATAAAAACGTTTACAGAACAGAGGAGGGAGACCTCAGTTCCGGTGGGACCCGCGGTGGTCGAGCAGGCCGCGACTCATCGTTATCCTACGACTGTGAGACGTCAGATGTGGGCAACCGGGCATCTACGTCTACTAATGCATCCGGAAGGACAGAAACAACAGGCACTTTAAGGAGGTCGGCCAGGAGAATCGAGCGGTACAGCTCGGATCCTTCACCGACTGTGATTGCCTCAGTCCTGGACAGGCAGACGGAGACTCAAGTAACACTGGCCATGCTGAGAGTAGGGAGAGCTGGTGTGGAAACGAGTGGTGAAGTGGGAGTGAAGGACACGGGAGACAGTGCAGTGAGAGTGGGAAGCAGGGGTAAAAGCGCGGAGAAAAGACCGAGGATGGACGACAGGGAAGACATGGAATTCGAGCTTGAGGAAGAAGTGACAAGTGTAGTGGTGAGTGGGGAGGACCAAGCACAAAGAAAGGACCTATACAAGAAGAAAAGTGAGCAGACAAGAGAGGCGACCGGTGAGTTGAACAGTTATAATGATATGTTAATAAGGTGCATGAAGGAATTGGAAATTGTGAAAACATATATGGAACAGAATAATAACGTTAAGACGGAAATGAAACAAAAAATAGGAAAGGTGATGCAGGATATGAGAGGGATTTACAGGGACACGAAAACGGTGGGTGAAAAGACTAAGTTAATGGAACAATACTATAGGGAAGTTGAGGTTGAGATTAGGAAACGTGAAGGCAGAAGTGAAGGTGATCGGAGAATTAGACAGGAAGATAGGACTAGAAGGGAAGCAGAAAGAATAGGAGAACGCAGAGAGGAGGACTCGAGAAGGAGGTGGACAGGTAGCCAGGGAGTATTATATAGTGAGGCGGTCACTGGTAGAGAAGAGGGATGGTCCACGGTCACCAGAGGTAGAGGTAGGAGCAGGACAAGGACAGGGTACAGGGGGAGAGTAGAACAGGAGTACCATGCAAGGGGAGATGAATACACACAAAGACAGGACACAAGGACAGGTGTAGGAGAGTTCGGAGGTAGTAGCAGGAATGTCAGCCTAGAAAGGAGAAGAATCGGGGGTTTTGTGAAAAACGACGCGATTATAATAAAGGCAGGCAACAAAGAGACGGAAGACAAAGTGATGAAAGATGTGAGAGAAAAGTGCTCTAAAATTAAAGATGACGTGAAAATGATTAGGCGAGGTAGGAACGGTCATTATATTATGGAGATGAAGCCGAACACGGACACTTACAAGGTGAAAGAACAGATAGCTAAAATTACGGTAGGAAGAGCCGAGGTGGTAACGAAGGTTCCCACCATCGACATAGAAATAGACGGGATTGAACCTTATATTAATCAGGACGAGTTTAGCGACGCGCTGAAAAAAGAAATAGGAGAGGAATTTGTTAGGGATGTTAGAATAAAGCTGTTAAGAGAAACTAGAATAGGGACCAAGAGAGCAATATTGACTGTGCCTATGTTGTGGAGGAGGAGGCTTAAGAACTTAAATAAGATTAAAATAGGATGGGCAATTTGTAGGATCCGCGAATGTCCGAGAATAACGAGGTGCTTCGTGTGCCACGAAAATGGGCACATGAGTTATAATTGCAAATTTAAAGACGTTACGATCTGTAGGAAATGCGGTGGCCATGGCCACGAAATGAATGTATGTCTGAAACCGATTAAATGTTATTTATGTGTGAGAATGGGTATGGATGAATATATGACAAAGCATTTACCGGGCACTTTTAGATGTCTTAGTAATAGGATTAGTATAAATAATAATTATGGATAAGTTAAAAATTCTGCAAATAAATGTAAATAGGTGCAAGCTGGCGATCGATTTAATGGAATTAATGGCGAGAAAATTGAAGGTTGACTTAGTTTTGATTTCGGAACCACATAAAGGATTGAATAAATGGACGAACGATACCAGAAATGACGCGGCAATTTGGTGTACTGGAATTAACAATAAAGTAGAGTTTAGAGAAGATAGAAAACAGGATGCGGGTATAACTATAAATAAAATCAAAAATGTACATATTTTTTCATGTTATGTTTCTCCGAATATAAGTATAAAGGCGTATAATAAGTATCTGGATAAGTTGGAATTTTATTTAAAAGACTGTAGGGAAGAGGTGATTTTAGCTGGTGACTTCAACGCAAAAAATAAGGCGTGGGGAAGCAAAAAGATAGATAAAAGAGGAGAGTTATTACTAGAAATGCTTGACAAATACAACCTAAATCCTGTTGTGTCTAGAGGAGGAGAAACTTTTAAAAGAAATAATAAAAAATCAAAGATAGATTTCATGGCTTGCACCAGAAATTTAATTAATAAATTGCAGGATAGTAAGGTTTTAAACATTGACACGGCGTCAGACCACAAATATTTATTACATACATTTAAGGACTTTAAATATAAGAGAACACCTAAAACGGGATGGCACCTAAGCTCTTTTAATGAAATAAGGTGTAACGAAGCACGGGGCTTCGTTACTCCGCCGCCAGGTGGCGCGCCACTTCTCGCGAGTGAAAGTGGGCGCCGGCCTCAATAAATCAATACCGCGCCGATCGATCGAGGAGTAACATCTCGAATCGAGCGGATATCGAGCGTCATAGACGAGCGAACCCCGACGAGTGTTATCTCTCTCTTTTTTGCTACTTCCGCCTCTCTGCCATCCGATACTGAGCCTTCTTCGGAAGGACAATTTTTACAAGGACGCAGTTTGGTATTTCTTCCAAACCCTCCTCGCTCCGCATCCAGTTCCGCCGTCGGGAACCCCTTACGCTGATCGGCCCTCGCCGCCGAAGGTCTCTGACCGCGATCAGACACCGCCCAGCGCCCGACCGCGACGATCCCTATACCTGGCCGGCAAGCGTGCCGGAGTAGTCTGGAGACCGCGCTCGACTACGCCCAGTTCCGCCGTCGGGAAAATCCCCGTACGCTGACCAGGCCTTCGTAGCCGAGGTGTCCGACCGCGAGCGGACACCGACCAGCGCCCGACCGCGACGATCCCTACACCTGGCCGGCACCCGAAGCCGGAGTAGTCTTGAGACCGCGCTCGACTACGCCCAGGCCAGCCTCTCCTACTCCCCGGCCCTGCCAACCAGCAAGCCATCCGGAGGACGGCTTACAAAGGTTTAACGAAATATGCGCTGAGAAGTTAAATGAGATACCTAGAAATAATATTATAAAACTAGCACCTACGGTTAAGTATATCGATAAATTAGATTTAATTACTAGAAATATATGCGATACAGTAATGTAAAAAAGAAAAGGTTACTACGGCAATAAAATGCCTGTGTGTGGTGGAATAGCGATATAGGTCAGATAAGAAAAGAAATGAACCATTTGAGAAGAGTTTACCAGAGAAAACAAAAGAAAGGAAAAGACGCTAGTATGGAAAAAGAAAGATATGTTAGTAAAAGAAAAGAATTAAATATTAAAATAGTAAGAGCCAAGGAGGAGTCGTACGGTAAATATATTAAAGAACTAGACAGAGATATATGGGGTAAACCTTATAAAGACATGATGAGAAGATGCAAAGGAAAGGAAGAAAAGATATATCTGACCGAAAAGAGAGCTAGGGAGAATATTGAGAAACTATTCCCAAAAGAAGAGAACCCGGAGCCTGAGAAAATGAAGAAAGAAAAAAGAAATAGGTTTTACGAATCGATAGATGAGGTGACTGAGGAAGAACTGAAGAAGGCGGCGGATAAACTAAAAAACAATAAAGCCCCAGGGATGGATGAGGTCCCGAATGTGATAATAAAGAAAATAGTGCATAAATGTACAGGGAAAATAGCTAATTTAATGACCATGTGTTTGGAGAATGGGCTCTTCCCAACACAATGGAAAAGGCAGAGACTCATCTTGTTACCCAAGCCAAAGAAGAGAGTAGAGGATACACAGGAATATAGGCCGTTGTGCCTGATTAATGGATGGGGCAAGCTGTTCGAGCACGTACTTAAGGGAAGATTAACGAGAAATGAGGGAAATAAGTTTACCGCTAGTCAATTCGGTTTTTGCAAAGGTAGAGACACTTTAGATGCGATGGAGATAATTAGAAAAAAGACAGAGATAGCAAGGTTAAAAAAGAAATACTGTATTCTGGTAACTTTAGACATAAAAAACGCGTTCAATTCTATAAAATGGACGGAAATAATAGATAATCTAAGATTAAGGAATAATGATTTGTATATAATTGAATTAATTAAGGAATACTTTAGTGATAGGAAAATTATTTATGAAAGAATAGAATCAGAAATTGTATATACCATGGAGAGGGGGGTCCCACAAGGATCAATCCTTGGACCATTTTTGTGGAACTGTATTTATGATGACGTTATTGGAAAAAGTACAGCCGACGAATGCTCGATAATTGGATACGCAGATGACGTAGGGATGATTTTTACTGGAAAGAACCTGGAAATAATAAAAGAAAAAATTAGTAATGAAATTAGCGAAATAAAGGAAATTTTGTTTAGGAAAGGTTTGACATTAGCTACAAAAAAGACTAGATTGGTAACGTTAAATTATAAGAGAATAGATGTTAATTACTGTATGATAGGTGAGGATAGGTTTACATTTGAAAATAGTACAAAATATCTAGGTGTAATTTTTGAAAAAGGTATGAAAGCGTATGAACATGTGGAGTATGTAACAAAAAAGAGCGTGAATGTGATAACTATGTTAAGTAAGTTAATGAGTAATGTTGGAGGAGTAAATGGCACAGGTCGTTTGCTATATTATAAAATATGGGAGTCCATTGTGTTGTATGGGGCACCGATTTGGGAGGAAGGAATGCAATACGATAAGAATGTGAAGAAGCTTAGAAGGGCACAGAGAATAGGATTGTGCCGCCTTGCGAGAGCATACCGGAATGTGTCAAGTAAAAGGTTATGCGCGATAACAGGGAATCTACCGATTGACTTGAAAATTAAATTAAGAAAGGAAATATATGTAATTAGAACTAGTATTAAGGAAAATAGGTTTTTAAGCGAAGAAGAAAAGGCTGAAAGAATGAAAACAGAAGAAAAACAGACAGAAGAAAGGATATGGAATATATGGCAAGAGAGGTGGAAAACTGGAGATAGTACATGGACTCATAGGTGGATTGATGACGTAAGAATATGGAGAGCAAAGAAAAAAGGAGACATGGAGTACCACTTGACACAGGTAATGACTGGTAATGGAAGCTTTAATAGCTATAGATATAGGATTGGCAAATCGGAGGACGCAATGTGTTGGTATGGATGCGGTGTGGAGGATACCCCTGAACACACAATGAGGTATTGTGAAAGATGGACGATCTGCAGGGAAAGGATGAAGGATGACATGGATGAGGAATTCGAGTTTACGCCAGAGAAGCTGGCAGGAATGATGACGACAAGTGTAAGGAATTGGATGTTGATAACACAGTTTATCACAGGCATTATGGTAAAAAAAGAGAGTGATGAAAGAAAAATAGAAAAAGGTGAGCCGATTGGAAATATAATAGAATAAAGGGCATTATTCAGCGAAGTAAAACTCAGTGTACCGCTCGAATATTGTCAGCAAAAGAAAGGGAAAAGAGGAGGGGTTTTAGTGGGTATTCCGGGAGGTCAAACTCCTGGTGAGTCCCACACTACCCCGGGGCAAACTTGTCCCGGGGTGTGCGTAAAGGCATTTCCCCTCCTCTATAAAATTAAAAAACAAAAAAAAAAAAAAAAGGCGTTCGCCGCGAGGCTGGCGCCACGATACTCGGGGCCATACCGAGTCATAGGCAGGACGGCTGCTGCCATCTTTCGGCTAGGCGAAATTCACGGGCGCAAATTAGTGGGGAGAGCCCACGTGAAAGATTTGCGCCCCCACCCCGGGCATCTGGGTGGGGAGATGGCACCCGCGAACCGGGTATATAAGGGCCGTGAAGCCGAACCAGAGGATCAGTCGAGCAAAGATGCCAAACGAAGAAGGACGAACGACCGCGAGAACAGCAAAGGGGAAAAGGACCCAACACCGGCCCGCCGGGCCGCTGTACGCGGCCAGCCGGATAGTAACCCCGGCAGCCAGGCTGCGCCTCCAGGAGGCACTGCGCCGCCGAAGGTCCCCGAGCGTCCGGCCGCTGGCGAAATCCCGGACCCGGACACCGGCCCGCACCCCGACACCAGCACCGGAACGCCGCCGGAGGACGCAGCCCGCCCGACCAGCCATGGACAGCCGCCAACCGGGCCGGCCACCGGCAGCTCCGCCGACACCGCCGGCCACACCAGCCGCCGCACCGCCGGCCACATCGGCCACCGCCGCTCCGCCGGCCTCACCGGCCGCACCGCCGCCATCACCGGCCGCCACAAAGCCGCCGGCCGCCACAAAGCCGCCGGCCGCACCGCCGCCAGCACCGGCCGCCACAAAGCCGCCGGCCGCACCGCCGCCAGCACCGGCCGCCACACAGCCGCCGGCCGCACCGCCGCCAGCACCGGCCGCCGCACCGACGAGAACCCCCGCCGCCGCTACCAAACGCGGGCCGTCACCGGCCGCGACGCCGCCGACGCCTCCACCGGCGACCACCGCCGTGACTCGGCCACCACGAGCGCCGACCGCACCAGCCAGCGTCACCGGGCCATGGGCCGCCCCGTCGACCACCGCTACGACGCGAGCCGCGCTCGACTACGCCCAGGTTAACCTTTTCTACTCCTCTGGCCCTGCCAACCGGTAAGCCACACGGGACCGGCTTACAAATAATATTATGCAATACCCTTATCCTTAAATTTCGATCCCAACAGGCCTGTACGGGTCTTGACAGACTTGTTTCGTTATTACTGGCTGCAATTAGCAATGCCAGTCTGCAATCTAAAACTTTACTAAAGTTTCTTATGAGACTACACTCAACGTGTGACATAGTTGTGAATTCTTTCTTTACAATCATGTTATTTTTGCCAATCATGGCCGTCTAAAAAAGAAAATGACCTTCATCTTCTCCGAGTTCATTTCTAGTTTTCAGTAATGAGAAAAATTAAGAATTTATTAAAAAATGCTTAAACCTACCAGCTAAGGTGGAAACGATGCACAAAAATGAAAGAGCTACTGTATTTTCTGCAAATAAGTTAATTTTACAAAAGTGAGACTGAGGAACATCATTCATGAAAACTCCAAACAGCATGGAAGTAGAAATTGAATCTTGAAAATCCTCATGCATTGCCGGTATGAAGACAAGTTTGCATGCATTCACGAAAAGAAACAAAAAGGTCAATCGCAGAAAGTATTCATTTGGGTCAACTCGTCGTAGCGTAGAAGTCGAGGCATTGTATCAAATTGATCCAAATGTCAAATTTCATTCTGCTGCAATTCCTCAACTATAACTGCTACCGTTATTTCGACTAGGAAATACTCCTTCAATTTTTACGTGGATGTAGAACTATCGAGGCTATGATATACACATCACATAGGACAAATTTCCTAGATGTAAAGGCAAATTAGGAACTCGATGCCACCGATTGCGAATCCGAGCCTTTAATTCCATAACTGCAATAGCTCCATAATCTGATTTATTTTACCTTTTTTTACATTTCTTCGCTTTCAATTGCTATAGTCATTTTGCCTAGAACCCATTGTTTTACGTGAGTTTCGCACCAACGATGCTATGATATATTACATGACAATTTAGGAAAAATTTCCCGTGATAACGAGGGATTTAAACTCGGACTCACTGATCACAAGTGATTGCGAGTCTGAGCCTTTATCTCCATATTTATCATAGCTTCGCCAAATGCCTTCGCAAGATCAGGGAAGACCTTGCGGATGAAAGGACGTCACTGTGTAATTCCAGGTAGTTGCGCTAAATATCCAAGAACTTTGACGAACAATTGTTCGAGAGGTGTGCATTATCATCAAGAATGCAATCATTTTGTGTTGCGTTTCTGTCTCTTGAGCTTCATATGACGTCACAATGTTCTGACAGCATAGGGTAAAACCTTTTTCTACTTTAACATCGCTGGAACTCACAGAGATTAGCTAATTTCTAGCGAACTATGCTTATTTTTTTAATGAAGAACTGTAACGATGCTTATTAGGAGAGGAAAAGTTGCCAGTAATTGGGAAAATTTGTGAAACAAACGGCTTGTGTCTCGACCATATCAAGTTCATTTGTTGGTGCAAAATTGTTGTTATGTCAGTGATCCTGTGAATGCCTGAAGTACAACAATAACAACAAGTTTCCGTTTCTCCTGGGAAGCAAAAAGCGCGAGCAACTCTGTTTCGTTGCATGAGGATTCTCGGAGGATGTAAGTGAACTATTCATTCCACTCTCTGCTTATCAGAGGGAATATTCTATTTCTGATCCGAACACCGAGGTGAACGATCGCCTCTATAACCAACCAGGGCCTCACTGCTCTGACCAAACTTCTTTTGCCATTCTTTTCGTGGAAAGATTCCAAACGGAAATCTTTAGTATGGAAAGGTTTCTCTTTCCACTTGCTGGTTACATAGAAGTGGTCTTCCGTTTGCATGCACGTAATAGAGAGCCAATGATTTTGATCTGGTTGTCCAAATCAATTTGTGAAGACAAAGTTGGCTTATTTTTTTCTTTTTTTGGTGAATCACCAACAACGTGTACGATCCAGATCGTGTGCAGCTTGTTTTAACAGAAGCAGGGACCGGTCGGCTTAAGTTAGAGGAAATAAAAAGCTCGTTAAACTATTTGAAATAAAAAAAAACTGTTCACTGTTGGACTTTTGCAAAGAATGTTGAGGATGGATGGAAACGGAAAGATGACATTATTGTCGTTTAATTGGAGTAAAGTTCGAGAAGCACTTTACTTGTTTTTTTGCAGTAAATTTTTTTAAATTACTTCATTTAGAACTGTATCTTGCATTCCAGTCCACTCCTACAGAAAACAGTGTCCAATTCTTCATAATTTGCGGAGACTGCTTCTCAATAGACAATCGACGCAAGAATTATAAATAGCGAAGTTGGAATAGCTTCCTGTTGCTATTATAATAATACGTTTGAAAATAAATGTATGCGAATTATTTGCTATTAGAAAAATAAAAGAATGATGGTGCACACGAGAGCTACACCCCTCTGAGAAGAATTGTTCTGCTCGGCTACTTCAACATTGTAATTGTTCAATGTTTTCGTTGATGTCGAACAAAGTTAGGAATTTATACAGCATCTGGCTAAATCTTTCCTATATCTGCAATTAGTTCGTAGGCGAATGACCATAGCAAATGATACCTGTACCAGGAAACAAAAATAAATAGTTTATTCCTTTTGCGTCTATCAGTTGCGAGTCTCACAAAAAACGTTTCAGAAATTAAGGACGCATTGAAAGATTTGTAATAGGAAGAATCATGAAGACTTTTTAGAATGCATGAATTTCTTCCATAGGCGAATGAAAGTTCCTCAGTCTTGATTCAGTGTCTATACTTGATACAGAAGCTTATTCACATCCATTGAGGTACTGAATTTTTTGAGACAGAAAAATGAATCAAAGTAGAATGTATTTACAATACTACGTAATTCTAGGAATGACTTCATGACTGTATTTAAAACCCCGAGGAAAAAGGATACTCTCTCTTCTACTTAATACAATTTTTGGGTAAGATAAAAAAAAGAGCAACTGTAAGTGTGTTATAATTCCCGCCGAATAACTTAAAGGCCCATCGCGGCGCGGTACATCTTCCGGTGCGATGACTTCCGTCGGGTAGCTCTCGTTGTCCGCTGTTCTGAGTAGGCCATGTGCTAACAATTGGTTGTGCAATAGAATATAAGTACCATGTATTACGTTAGACTCTAAGTGTATTATATACTCGCAATAAATATTTCTTTTTAATAAATCAACTGCGCCATCAGCAACTATTGATCCATTTGTTTGAAAGTGGCACAAGTCACATTCTTTTCAAATCGAGACGAGGCCGCATTCTTTGTTCTGACAGAAAAACGCCACGTGGAAGACGTCAACCGAGTCAATTCTTTTCTTCCGCCATACGTAAACGAAAAAGTATTTTCTAACCAAAGAAGCAAATTTTATAAGCTAAAAGAATCCTCAGAAGGAGAATTCAGAGAATTCTACAAGTTTCTTTCAAAAATAACTATTACCAGGACATGCAATAAACCTTTTAAATGACTTCTTAATACATTGAAGACGGATGTTTTGATCCTAACTTCGAGCCTTAACACTAGAACTACCGGCGTTAAATCTGCTATATTTAAATATATTAAATAAGTACTTTGAAAAAAGGGGAATTCAGAGGTGGAAAAGATAATCGATTTGGTAATTTATGTTTTATGAGATGGACGTAGAATATCTATTCTATAACTCTCCTATAATCTTTGAGAATTTTTGGGAAAAAATTGTGTACCAGTCATTTTGACTGGTTTGGTAGTTCTAGTGTTAAAGATACAATGAGTTTAAAATGACAGTATTAATAATAAAGTTAACGGACACAAACATTTCTGTAAATCGTCTTCAATCTACCAAGTTACTTGTGAGGACCGAACAAGGTCGACAAAACCAAGATCATGAAGTCCGCGGATTTTCCCATATAATATCACCGGTTACCTTCTCGCGAAGTTGTAATGGTACTAAGCAGGATACAAATACAGTGCCATCATCTATATTGATATTTGAATGTTGCATCTGTTTATATTTTTGTTGACCAGATGCTCCATCACAACTCCATTTGCAGAAAAGAACTAAGTGATTTTTATCGTCCGAAATGTCTGAACTTTTTAAAATTTTCATTCCCGTGTGATTTAACAAGCTTTGTAAATCTACCTTTGCATAAATTTCGCTAACTTCTATTGCATCATTCGAAGGATAACAATTCTTTTTTTTCTTTCAATAATGCACTATATGAGGGCCACAGGTTGTTATTACATTTTATTGCTTCATTTCTAGTTGTTATATATTGAAATTTAGATAAATCTGCTGTGATAAATATATTCAAAGCTTTCTTCGTGGTAAACATTCCCTGTCTTTAACATACATGTCCTTTTAAGAAAAATTTTTATGTCGTCACTACATTCATTATCTTCTAAATACTGAAGGAAACGTGCCTATTTATGCATGCCATGTTGTCTTAAACTCATTTTTGTTGCTCTTAACAGTTCTTGTAAAGAAAAATTTGTTGTCAAAGACCGGGCTCTTCGAATTTTTTCTCGGGTGCTACATTGTGAAAATGTTTTTTTTCCTTTATGTAAAGAAACAGTGGATGATTGTCGCGTTGATTTAATATTTGCTGACTCTCTGCCACTTGTAGATGGCATTTCTGATAATACCAAAGTTGGGTATGAAAAGTTTCTGCCAAGCCATTGCTTAGTTCTCGTCATGAAGGTGGCTTCAACGTTACGAGATTGAATCCACTTCTGCTTTAGTTTGCAAGTAAATGCTCTTAATCGCGTTTTTAATAATTCTAAATTTTCAAGAGAGACATTGATCTTTTTGCTTATTATCTCATATAGGAATGTATAATCATTCATGTCTCTAGAAGAATTTCGAAAGGCATAGAATAGATCTTGGTTTGTACGAAAAGCCTTCATTTTAAATAACCGATGGTCTATATCATAAAATAAGAAAATGCAGAATGCAAGAAATATTTCACGTTACAAATCATTCAATATTTGTGTACTTACCTATATATATATATATAAAGTGAAATATAATATAGATGTAGCAGCAACTAAACTTAACTAAGCAATGAGTAAATAAAAATATATAATACACTAAACACACAATTAAATACGTATATGTAACACACGAAACACAAAATAAAACAAGAATGTAAAAATATATAAAAAACAGGGAATAAACAAAATGAAACACAAAGCAAATGTAAATATAACGTTCTGGATAATACGTTCTGCACTCTTTAGTGAAACTGTTAGAACTGAATGCAGAGGAAAAATAGGAAACTTTCTCGAAGGCTCATCTATACTGTAGGATAAACATTTTGTGTGGTCTAAACGCTTCCTTAAGGGAATTCTCAAGTATCTGACAGAGTACAGATGACAGATACGAACGCTGCGTTGCGCGTAAGTCCGCGAGACCGCATGCTTTACACACTTATAATTTCAGGAACAGGAAATGATTTTTACATTTTTATATAGGGGGAAGCATGCTGAAAATGTATTAATATGTAAAAGTTTGGAATTATTTGGAATTTAAAAGGTGTACGTTTCAAGAGAAAAAAATTTATCTACTTTTTTCATTCTATTGAACATGATATTTTGAATACAACATTAACGACAATCTGTAGTTGAAGGTAGTTTTACTTAACATTATAGAATACTTTTCGTATAAAAAAAAGGGAATAAAATATTAAATTTAGCTGTAAGAATACTTCGCAGAAGGCAGACAGTTTTTTCGTAAGAAATACCGTTTTAAAAATATCTAAGTTTCAATATTCATTGCAATTATAATTTTTGTTAAATTCTATTAATACCTTTGGTTTCAAAGCTGATGAACATTTAACAAGCTATATGTACAGGATGTTTCAAAAGGTTTTGTCATGGCTTCGGGAGGTTGTTCTAGACCTCGAATTGGATGGAGATTTGTGAAACTAACCTGCCGCAAAATTCGCGGAAGGGCAGTCGATTTTTTTGAGCTGGGCCATCTTATTCGTCTTGTTACGTAGGTAAAATGTCTGAGAGGAACCATGGGTCAGAAATGAACCGTTCTCTCGCAAATCGACTTTTAATTGGGCCTCCGCGATTGAATTTTCGCTTAGTAAGTGAGACAGTCAGCTGTTCCTTCGAAAAGAAACACGCAAGATATCTTTGCCTCGATAACGAGGCCTGGCGATACACCTCGTTGGGTGCATGGTCACTGGATGACGACCCGGCGGGGCCCGCTCCACCACCCGCAACCGCGCCGGTACTGAAGGTTCCGAATCCCTCTGCACTGTAAACGTTACTATCTTTCCTTCGTGAATCCATATTTATTTATTACATTTCTTCTGCCAATGTCGTCAACGTAAATTTCCGATCGAATGCCCACTCGCTCCGTTCGCGCTGCCACATCCGGAAGCAGACGGGCGGCACCAGGGAACTCCACGAGGAGGTGAAGCGAGTAGATCATTTCCCAATGAGGGTCCACCAACATTGCTGAAATCCTCCGCACCAGATTTTCACTGGGTGTTGATAGAACATCAGACCCATCGGAGTTTCCCAGGGAATCTGCCACCGGTCGTTGACCGATTGGACGAAACCTGGGATTACTCATCGGCAATGTTCCCCACAGTTTAGCTATGCGCCAGTTATTATTATTTAACCCCTTAACGCACAGTTTTGTTGAAAAAAACGGCCAAAAAAAATCAATTTTTTTTAATGCAAAAGTACATACTTTAGAACATAGTCTTGGCAAAAAAATAAAAAAAAAAAATTATTCAACATTTTTACTTTAAATTTAGATTTTGATCGTATCTATAAAGATACACTTATCTTTGCAAGTTTGCAACATTTAGGTAAATATTGAACTAAACTATTATTGGAAATGGGTGATAAATTAATATACTTTATATTTATTACTTTTACTATGAGGCTATGAAAGAACCGTCTTTATATTGTTGGAGTTTAGAAGGAACTGACTGTGGATGCCCAAAAGACGAGCTCGGGCCCACTCAGTAATATAAATTGTTTATGTTACTTTCCCCTACACTGTAGAGAGAGTCTCCTGTTTGGAATAGGAATTCCTAGAACGTAGAGTCGTTTTCGAAAATACTACGACGGATCGCATTCAGTCGTCACGAGTGCAGAAATATACTGCGCTTTTGTCCCATGGAAAAAGGCTATATTTTATTCTTGAATAAATAAGTGTTATAGCTTACAATCCTATGTGAATGATAAATATCAACAAAACGATTGTTTTTCTTAGCTTTCACATTGTTATTTTCAATTCTCGATTATGTACGAGTGCGAAAAATTATAGCATCATAAAATAAAACCTCGCTCGAGTTAACTCGAGTGTGCACAATTTCGCCGGTTTAGCGCGCTCGAATTAACTCGAGTGTGCACGTTAAGGGGTTAATCCTGATTGGACGAGCCTGACAGCACCACAGTCGGCACCAAACTGGCTGACGCGCACACCGCCACCGCAGCAAACACCATCACACCTACTACTACCGCCGCCGCCACCGACACCGGCGGCACTGCCAACCATGACTGAGTCAGCAGCCGACAGAATCATCACGCCGGGACCACACCCGAGGTCGGCACCGAACCAGCTGACGCTGAAGTGGCTAAACAAACTCGAGGGGCCAACCGGCCGGCTGGCCCGGTGGAACCTCGAATTGCAACAGTACGAGGTGGAAATCAAATATCGGAAGGGTACCGCCAACCTCGTCGCCGACGCCCTGTCCCGACAACCCGTCGACATCGCGGGACTGGACACCGACAACTGTCCGTGGTACCACCGGCTCCTAACCGCCGTGCAGGAGCAACCAACACGGTACCCGGAGTACCGCATCCGAGAGGACCGCCTATACCGAAATTGCCTGGACCGCCTCCAGGTCACCGACGACCCCCGACGGTCCCCCTGGAAGGCTTGCGTCCCGCGAGGCGAGCGCGCGCAAATACTCCGGGAGGTACACGACGCACCGACAGCCGGCCACTTCGGAGTCGCGAAGACGGCGGCGCGACTGGCCAACCGTTACTTTTGGCCGGGCATGTTCCGCGACGTGGCCAACTACGTCCGGAGGTGCGACACCTGCCTGCGCTACAAGGCGCCAGCGGAGGCGTCGGCCGGGACGATGAGCACCACGATGCCGCGCGGACCATGGGAAGTCGTGGCCATCGACTTCGTCGGACCAATGCCCCGCACGGGAAAGGGGAACACGACCCTCCTGGTGATCCAGGACAAATTCACGAAGTGGGTCGAACTGCAGGCCTTACACCAGGCTACCACCGCCGCCCTCATCAAGGCCGTAAAGGAGCGGGTGGTGTACCGGTACGGAAGACCGCGGACAATAATCACCGACAACGGGCGCCAGTTCGAGAGTCGGGAGTTCAGCCGTGCACTGAAGGAGTGGGGGATTAACCATCAGAAGACGCCGCCGTACTCTCCACAGTGCAATCCTGTGGAACGAGCTAATCGGAGTATCAAAACAATGATTGCTCAGTACACGGAGGAAGACCACCGTCGGTGGGATCACTGGCTCCCAGAACTGACGTTCGCCTTCAATACCGCGAGGCACGACTCCACCGGATACACCCCCGCCTTTCTAAACTTCGGGAGGGAACCGACGCCGGCCAGCACGGCCATCTCCGCCGACCAGGACGAGCCGCACACCAGTGAGCCTGCGGAGAATGCCCGCCGACTACAGGAGGCATATGAGCTGGTCCGGACCAACCTGGCCCGGGCGTTCGACCGGCAGCGGGGACCGTACGACCGACGACACCGCAGACGGACACCCAAGGTCGGCGATTGGGTGATGCGCCGGGAGCACCCACTGTCCTCCGCCACCAAGGCGTTCGCCGCGAAGCTGGCGCCACGATACTCGGGGCCATACCGAGTCTTAGGCAGGACGTCTGCTGTCATCTTCCGGCTCGGCGAAGTTCACGGGCGCAAATTAGTGGGGAGAGCCCACGTGAAAGATTTGCTTCCCCACCCCGGGCATCTGGGTGGGGAGACGGCACCCGCGAAGCGGGTATATAAAGGCCGTGAAGCCGGAGCGAAGGAACAGTCGAGCCAAGATGCCGAACCAAGCAGGAAGAACGACTGCGCGACCACCAGAGGGAACCGCATAAAACACCGGCCCGCTGGGCCGCTGTACGCGGCACCCAGCCGACTAGTAACACCGTCAGCCAGGCTGCGCCTCCAAGAGGCACTACGCCACCGGAGGTCTCCGAGCGTCCGACCTCTGGCGCAGTCCCGGACCCGGACCCAGGCCCGCACTCCGACACCAGCACCGGAACGACGCCGGAGGACGTGGCCAGCCCGACCGGCCACGGACAGCCGCCGACCGGCCCGGCCAGCGGCAGCTCCGCCAACGCCGCCGGAGACACCGGCCGCCGCACCGCCGGCCACACCGACCGCCGTACCGCCGGCGACACCGACCGCCGTACCGCCGGCGACACCGACCGCCGCACCGCCGGCCACACCGGCCGCACCGCCACCAGCCCCGGCTGCCGCCACTAAACGCGAGCCGCAACCGGCCGCACCGCCGACAGCACCAGCGCCAGCACCGGCCGCCGCCACCAGACGCGAGCCGCCATCGGCCGCACCGCCGACAACACCGGCCGCCGTACCGCCGTCAGTACCGGTCGCCACACCGCCGCCAACACCGACCACCGCTACCAGACGCGGGCCGTCACCGGCCGAAACGCCGCCGACGCCCCCACCGGCGACCACCGCCGCGTCTCGGCCACCGCGGGCACCAACCGCACCAGCCGTCTTCGCCGGGCCATGGGCCGCCCCGGCGACCACCGCCCCGACGCGGCCACCCCGGCCCCCGACCGCTCCCGCGGCCAGCCTGACCGGACCATGGACAGCCACAGGGAGGCTGCCAACCCCGATGCCGCCCCCGCCACCACCGCCAACGACCGGGTACGGGACGACCCTCCCGGCAACCTGGATCAGGAGGCCGGTGGCACCACACGACGGGCGCCTAGTCAGCCCGTGGGGCACCGCCGACGCGGAAGGCCCCCGAAGCGTTTTTTGCATCTTCCCCGACCTCCTGCAGCCGGGGAGCCGGTTCCACCTGGAGGACCAGCATCGGCTGACCGTCCAGGTGGACTCACGGGGGGTCGTCTTCGTCCACGTCGACCCCGCGCGGACATACGGTTAGCAAACACAGCCACCGTACTAGGCTAAGGATAGGTTAAGTGTAGGCTAAGCGTAGGTTAAGTATGTATATAGTAGATGTAATTGTAAATATTAGGTTAAGTTAGGCTAAGGATAGGTTAAGTTAAAACTCAATACAAATACAAATTCACGCTTGCACCACAATAGGGTAAAATTAGGGTAAAAGTAAATCTCAAAATTCCAAACATTACTCCATTAAGAAATACATACTCCTAAACTGTCAAATTCAATTTAAAAAAAAAAAAAAAAAAAAAAAAAAAATTTAAATTAAAATCAAAATTAAGCTAAATACTACAAGCCACACTAAGCAGTCCTCAACTATTATAAACCGCCCTAAACCATCCCCCTATAATGATGAAGCCATCACGGTTATTCTCACCGCCAACAAACAAGGTCTATGAACTGAGTCACACACTCACCGTAACATATATCTATGTTCTCAAATATGCATAATTTACATCTATTGCAATGCTTACCGGAATAACCCCATAATTTGGCCTGATAACTCTATATAAACGACTATTGCCACCTAAAATAGAAATATTAAGAACAGAAGAGAAAATCTTTCAGCCTGATACGAATGCTTGCAATCTAGCGTCAACTCATAGCTAAATTTATAGCTTCACTGATTTCATCTTTAGCTATATTTCTCTTCGTGTCTAATCTTTCTCCAATTCACCCCTGAATATAATCGTATATAAACATAAATAGATAAATATAAAATATAAAGTATAAAACAAACATAGACATTATATATGTGCATCCTACCAATAAATTGTTCCCCATATCTACATACATGTATTTATCTCACCCTCAGATGCAGCAGGTAAGACTAAGATAAAACATATACACCCTAAATATGAATTAAGACCTGTGGTACCATCATAACTCGTACATATAAACTACCTCCATACAACATATATTCATGTATGAATACGCCCCACAAACTCATATATGAACTACATTGCGGATTGTATCCCGGCAGGACCCTTCCGGTCAGCATTACAAACGAGGCAGATAGCAGCGCAAGATAGGGCAAATAAATAAAAACAGCCCCTTCTCCACAACCTTCCCCAGGCTAATATACCGGGCTACAAATCTCGCATCCCCTAATACAAAAACACCCCCACATCGATCTCTTAGCACCCCTTCAATAAATAGCCGATTCTCACTCGCGCCCGTTTTCTACCCTACCCCTCTCTCACCCGATACGCGAGGTTGCCCAGGAATGGTTCTCCCGATCCATTATGGAACTGCTCTTCACGTGACCCCTGGCGTCGCCCAAGTAACTTTCGCCCCATACGCTTCTGACTACTGCCCCGTCCCCAACCGCTCACCCATGATCGAGGCCGAAAAGAACCTACTTGTAAATCTCCAAATCTCCCTGTCTCTCATAGCATGGAAGCATCCACAAGCCAGTTAATAACCGACAGCGACGAGGACCTGCAGCTAATGCAGCTTGGGCAGGTTTTGGAAACCTCGGACCGAAGCACCCTTGACATAACATTAGTCCTGGAAGACCACCCGGGCTCGGTCCTAAGGAAGGATGACGTAGATGACGTCATCTTTGAAATTATGAAAATTTCACTGGAGAGAAAAACAAAAATAAAAATCGAAAAGATAAACTTTAGGAACGGCGGCCTAAAATTAGTAGGGAAGGATAGAGCAACAATGGAGACAATAAGGGAGACGATAGAAAGAGGAGTGGTAATTAGGGGAAAGAAACTAAGGGAGGGAGCAGGGGGGGACCTAGAAAAAAAGAAAGATGTTATGATTTGGTGCTCCTCCCGCAAGATGGAGGACACGATGCTTAGAGAATTAATTAAATTAGAAAGGGGAGACTGGGGCACGGAGGAATGGGTACTTACCAGAAAAGGGCAGGCAGACGATAGATGTACAAGGCTATATTATAGAATACCTGCAAAATTCATAGGGAACATAAGACGAGAGGGACACAACCTGACGATAGGGGGAGCTATCAAATTGAGATTCTCCATATACAAATGAAGGGTAACTTGACCAACACACAGTAGGGAGCCGATGACGAAAACCCAGCTGAGACCATAGTTTCTCGTAACGAACATTCTGAGGCCCCACCAAATACACTAATACACACACTAACACAAATACACATATGAGAGATAGGAGTAGGAATAAATAGTCAGGGGGAATAAGGGAAGATACGGGTATACAAAGTAAATGAACAAATAGATAAACAACTAGATAAACAAATAGATAATAAATAAATAAATAAACAAATAGATAGGTAAATAAATAGGTAGATAGATAAGTAAATAAACATACAAAATACGAATCAGAAAGGGAAAAGGGAATCTCACGGGAAACACTAGCGGAACAAGGGAACTAAATAAAAGGTTAGGAATCAGATCAACCAAACCTGACCAAGAAACGCGAGAAAGATGGGTCCTCGTCGCTACATATCAGAACATACAGACTGAATAAGAGCTCCTAACATCCCACTAGCGGCACCCGGCCCCCCGTCTCACTTGTAGCTCAAATATATGACAGCGGTTCTTACCCATGCGGAAACAAAGTGCGCTGGCATGCTGGCCAGTACTCTGGGCGTCGTCTTCTGCCGTCCCTCCTCTTCCCTCGGGGGAACTTCAGCCTCCATCACTGAGCATTTGGTCCAGTGATACAACCGGCACCGGGGAGTTTCTAGCCGGGGGGGGGGGGGGGGGGGACGCAAACAGTTACCTCACTCGATCGCTATACATTAATCGAGCTGCAAACAACCGCTCAGACTTATTGCCCCTACGAGCGCCCGGTTAAAAGATCTACCCGAAGCTACACGGACACCCACGGGCTGAGCAGACCGGACGCTGCCCCCTCCTCTCGACACAAGCAGCTCCCGCCCTCACTCACCCTACTTCCTCGACCGCAACGCTAGTCTCATCGCACACGAATACCTATCCTACCAGACTCATGAGACACCTGGGAAATCTCTAGGCTGAATGAAATATCTGTACTAAAACTAGAATGTTACCAGTCATACAACTGCTGGATCTTGAAAATCCCATTTCATACCGCACCATTGACAGATATAATGAGAGTTGCTGATCGGACCCAATAATCATCATGAATTAAAAGATGGACCAGATACGCATAACCCCCAGCCCTGTAAAACCGCCCTATCGGTTGCGCTGTTACTGCTTCGTTAACTCTCCAGCGACTGCCTATCGTTTACCGAGGTAATCCTGGGAACCCGTGTTGCCATGCTCGTAAGGCAACCCGGGTCCCAATACATCCGGAGAGTGTAAACACTCTGCAACGGGAACCCGGGACCAACAGAAACCCGCTTACCTCCGATCGATTCAATCATCAATTCTGGGGTAACCCTCGAACCGGTCGGAGTGAAGTAGGGAGGAAGATCCCGGGGAATGAAGATACAAAGCCGCAAAAACCAGGTTGACCTTAGACTCGGCTCTCCGGATGTAAAAACCAACAAACGATACACGGAGCAACAAGGCATAGATAATAGTAAAAGTAATAATACAGTTGATTGCACCACTCATCTTTATTTTTAGGGAAAGACTGTCGTCTAAAAAAGGTAAAATCCTTACCCCAACGGTGCAATCAGTAATCAGCACATCTCTTCCTCTTCTCTAGAATCTTAGCACAGGGCGACGTAAAACAATCAAAGCATACAAACATGAAGATCATCCAAATCAACCTCCACCACGCACCCGTCGCCGCTGCAATGCTTGTAACCACAATGAAGAAGGGCAACATCGACATAGCTCTGGTACAAGAACCATACATAGCGTATGAAGGTATCAAAGGAATGAACGCGGCAGGCAACGTTTGGAGCACCTCAGTGAGCAAAGATACGAGGACATGTATCATAACCAGAAAAGGAATCAACGTGACGCTCCTGCCACAATTCAACGACAATTATACCACGGTGGCGGAGCTCACGTGGAAATCAAGCGAATCTGGAGAGAACAAGGGACTAGTCATCGCATCGATCTACTCGAAGTGGAACGGAAAGGACACGGTAATAGGCCAGAAAGGCCAAGAAGCCTGCGAATGGTGTACAGACAAAGGGAAGGAAATCCTGATAGGCATGGACGCCAATGCCAAAAACGAAGTTTGGGGCAGCACAGAAACAAATGCAAGAGGGAAGCTGCTGATGAGAGAAATGCAAGAATTGGACCTGACCTGCCTGAACAAGGGGAACGAACCGACCTTCTGCAGCATACAAAGAGAAGAGGTTCTGGATGTAACACTGGGATCTCCAGGAGTAATTGGCATGCTCAAGAACTGGCACGTAAGCCAAGAAGACTCAAAGTCAGACCACCGATACATCCTAATGGAGGTAACCAAAGAAGACATAACCGAAAGAATATGGAGGAGGGACCCGAGGAAAACAGACTGGAAGAAATACAAGACACTGGTAGCAATGAAGGCACACACCTTACCGAAGAGATACGGAAACCAGGAGGAAATAGACAAAGCGATAGAAGCATTAAACGAACTGCTGAAGGAAGCCTGGGACGAAGCCACGGATGAAAAGGCATGCAAAAATAAGATAAACATACCATGGTGGAACAAGAAACTGGAGAAGGAGAGCGACAGAATCTCCAACCTGAAGAAAATTGCCAGAAGGAAGGGAGACAGGGAAACATGGGGCAAAGTGAAGAAGGCTAACAGGAACCTGCGGAAACTGATTTTTGAGAGCAAGAGGAAAACCTGGAGGAAATATTGCGAGAGTGTCAAGAAACTACCAGAAACGGCTAGATTAAACAAACTCTTATCCGAGGATGGACAGAGGGGAATCGGAGCTCTGAAAACGAGGTCAGGAAAGTTCACCGAAAACGACGAAGAAATCCTGGAACTCCTACTGGAAGAACACTTCCCAGGGTGCAACAGACTGCCGGGCAACGAGGAAAACACACGGACAGAAGGCGAAAAGAGGAAACCGAATTGGGAATTGGCCAATAAGGTGGTCAGCCAACAGAGAGTAAGATGGGCAATTATGTCATTCGACCCATACTAGGCCCCGGGAACGGACGGAATCTACCCGCAACTCTTGAAGAAGGCCCTACCCTGGATAGAAGGGTTCATAGTAAAAATAATAAGAGCATCCATAGCGACAGGACATTACCCGACAAAATGGGGGGAGACGAGAGTCGTCTTCCTACCTAAGCCGGGTAAGCCGGACTACACGACGCCCAAGGCATACAGGCCGATCAGCCTCACGCCGTTCCTACTAAAAGCAGCAGAGAGACTGATCGACAGACACCTCAAAGAAGTGACGCTGAAGAAAAAGCCATTGAACACGAAACAGCACGCCTTTAGAGCCGGCAGATCCGTAGAAACGGCACTGCACGATCTAGTGGGAAGCGTGGAAGATACATTTAACGAAAAAGGAATAGCAATAGGAGGCTTCGTGGACATCGAAGGAGCCTTCAACATGACGTCGACGGAGTTAATCGAGCAGTCGCTCAAGGACTTCGAAGTCGAACCAGAAATCCGAGAATGGATAATTAAAATGCTGAGCAGCAGAACCCTACAGGCAAAGAAGGGAACCACGGAAATAAAGGCGGCAGTGAACAGAGGGTGCCCACAAGGAGGTATACTGTCACCTCTATTATGGTGCATAGCAGTGGACGGGCTAATCGGTGCGCTACAAGAATGCGACGTGGAGGCAGCAGCATATGCGGATGACGTGAACTTCCTGGCAAAAGGAAAAACCATCAACGAAGCCAAGGAAAAGGCAAGAACGGCACTACAAATTCTGGAAATCTGGTGCGAAGCAACTGGACTATCAGTAAACCCGGCGAAGATGGAGATGATGATGTTCTCTAAGAGCTTCATCTCCAACGCACAAAGACCCGTGATAGAGGACCTAACATACAAGGGAGAGCCCCTGATATTCGTAAGGAAAATTAAATACCTGGGAATACATATCACGGACAGACTGATATGGTCGACACACGTGAGACTACAGCTAGAAAGAGCCAAGAAAAACCTGAACGTCATGTTCAGGATGGTAGGAGCAAAATGGGGACTGGACCCAGTAAGAAGCAAATGGATATACGAGGCAATTATAGTGCCAAGAATCACATTCGGAGCGCTAATATGGTGGAAAGCGACCACGCTTAGTACCATCAAAACGCAGATGGACAGCATCCAAGGGATGGCACTCAAACGAATCACAGGAGCATTCAAAACCACCCCGACAAGGGCGCTGGAAGTTATGTGTGACGTCACACCGCTGGACATCAAAATCAGGGAACTGGCACTAAGGACAGCCTACAGACTAAATTACTGGAACCTCTGGAGCGGAGAGAAGAAAACCAGAAAGGGAATGAGCCGACACATGGACATAGTATACAAAGAAGCGCCTCATGAGGTAGTGAGCATCTTCCACATGCCCGCAGACAAGACTGTGGCGGAATACGACTTCGGGAGGAAATTCACAATCCACATCGGACCGAGGAGCGAATGGGACGAAGGGAAAAGACCATACGACCCAAAAGGTAGGGTATATTACACGGACGGATCCAAAAAGAATGGGTTAACAGGAGCGGCTTGGATCAGGGAGGGTATCCCGAGCGAGGCCAAAGCCCTGAGACTCGGGAGCCTACCCACGGTATTCCAAGCCGAGGTCACGGCGATCAAGGATTGCGCTGAACACCTAAAAGAGGGAAAAACGAGGAACGAGAGTATAACGATATGCTCAGACAGCCAAGCAGCACTGCTGGCCCTGGATAAAGGAGCATCACTGTCAAGAACAGTGATCGACTGTAAGAACACGCTAAACGACCTAGCAGCAATGGGAAACAGGATATCTCTGATCTGGGTACCAGGTCACAAAGGAATAGAAGGAAACGAGGCAGCAGATAGACTAGCCAACGAAGGATCGGATGAACCACCGATAGGGCCGGAACCGATGCTACCAGTAGCGGAAGCAACGGCCAAACAAGTAATTAAAGATTGGAGAGGAACGGAAAGAAAAAGGAAATGGACCCACACGAACGGTTGCGTACATGCGAAGGAACTCCTAGGGAACGTAGTCCCATACAAACAAGGGAAAATCCTCAACAACCTGGAGAGGAAGGACCTATCAAAGATGATTGGCATCATGACCAATCACGCGGCTCTGGGAAACCACCTAAAAAGAATAGGGAAGGAAGTGAACGAGAACTGCGGCGCGTGCAGGGAAACCCCTGAAACGGGAAAACACCTACTATGCCACTGCCCTGCGATAGCGGCAAAAAGAAAAAGAATCATGGGAAGCGAATTCCTCACAGAGAGGGAGATCGCAGACGTACCACCAGCCAAGGTGATCAAATTCCTAGAAGAAGTAAAGCCCTGGAGGGAAATCGGAGGATAACGCCGAAAAACTCCTCAAGGCTACTATACACAAAAGATGGGAAGCAAAGCCCACAAACTACTCAAAGAAAGCTCTAGGCGAACACTATAGAATCTGCAAAAGTCCTCGAGCCCCGAACGCTCAGGCGATGATCCCGAGCGAAGGGGCGGCGGACGACCAGCAAACAATAGAGATCATCCCAAAAAGGGGAACGAAGAGAAAAGGAGGGTTAAAGGATGGGAGCTGCCGACATACGGAATGGAAGTAAACCAATCCCAGACCTCTGGTCAGGACCGACGAAAAACCATCCCCTCGGGCTAGCAATAGCGGCGGCCACGCTCCCTCCTCCCCTCCCATCTCACCAATCGTTCCTCAAGGATAGAACCCTCTAAACAAAAACCAGCTTTCCCCGCAAGGGGAAACGGAACATAAAGGACCTCCAATCCACCCTCTGCTATGCGCAAAGGAGGAAAGGGAGGATTCTCTTTTCAGGCTATAGGTATAGAAGAAATCGACACCTCTCCGAAGGACGAACAACAGACGAAGGAACGGGGCAGAACCACGCAAGGAGGCAAAATCAACGGGCCCACGACCCGAACTGGAACCAAGGGAACTCTAACCCGGACCGGCGAACAAGCCGAACCCCAAGACCACAGACGGCGAACGTCACAGACTCTGCAAGAGATCCCAACCCGAAGGTCCGGGAATCCGGGAAATCGGGAAATCAGACAACCAGCAAACATACGGACCTGGACAGGAGGGGAAGAAGGCGACGCGAAGTACCAGGTAAGTCAAGCACCAATAATAAATACTGAAAAGACCATGTAACCAATCCAGAGCGCCAACCAAACGAAAGACAACCACTCCAACTAACTCGGAAGGATAGAAGGACGAAACGATACAAACCAGACGGACAAGGTAGCTGCGGATAGGCCGGGGGTGGAACAGGGATGGACGGAAACCGGAGCAAATAAACATCGAACGAGCAACGCAACCGTCCATGCCCCATCCCCCGACAGGTGCTCCCAGCCTGAGGCATCGAAGAAAGGATGTCCAACACCAGGCAACCACAGGTAAAATTAATACCGGCCATCGTCGAACTACCATTGCAGGTCAAACAGTCCAAACCACCCAGCATGGAGAACACAAGGCGAGCTCGACAGGAAAGCTGCGGAGAGACCGGGGGTGGAACAGGGGTGGACAGAAATCGGAGCAAAATGAAAATTGAACGAGCGACGCAACTGTCCGCGCCCTCTCCCCCCGACAGGTACTCCCAGCAAGAGAAATCAAAAGAGCACCGAAGCAGGCAAACGGACATCGCCCCCGTTTGACTGAACTGGAAAGGAAGAAGGAAGGATCCGGAACAGGATCGACCAACAACGAATTCGAGAGCAGGCTAACAACATCCAATAACGAAAAGGGTTGGGATGTACCCTACCAGCAAGCTGAGGAGAGGCCGGGGGTGGACCAGGGGTGGACAGTAACCGAAGCAAACTGAAAATCGAACGAGCGACGCAAACTGTCCACGCCCTCTCCCTCCGACAGGTGCTCCCAGTCTGAGGCACCGAAGAAGGAGGCCTAATCCAAAAAATAACCACAGGTAAAAACTAATACCAACCAGCATCAAACCGCCCTTTCAGGTCAAACGAATCAGAACACCCAGAATGGAAGGAACACAAGGCGAGCTCGACAGAAAAGCTGCGGAAAGGCCGGGGGTGGAACAGGGGCGAACAGAAACCGGAGCAAAATCGAAATCGAACGAGCGACGCAACTGTCCGCGCCCTCTCCCCCCGACAGGCGCTCCCAGCAAGAGAAACCAAAAGGGCACCGAAGCAGGCAAACGGACACCGCCTCCGTTTGACTGAACTGGAAAGGAAAAGAAAAAGGATCCAGGACAGGACCGGTCAACAACAAACTCGAGAGCTGGCTAGCAGCGATCAACAGCGAAAAGGGACGGGACAAAACCCTACCAGCAAGCTGAGGAGAGGCCGGGGGTGGAGCAGGGGTGGACAGTAACCGGAGCAAAATGAAAATCGAACGAGCGACGCAAACTGTTCACGCCCTCTCCCTCCGACAGGTACCCCCAGCACCAGTCGTACCACTGGAACAATTGGAACCCAGGAACGGAAACTGTAGCCCCCCCCCCCCCCCCCCCCCCCGAGGAAGAAGGAGTAGAACTAAAAGACGACGCCAGGACTGAAGGCTAACATCAACCAACTTCCATAAAAGGAAGAACATAAATTATACACTTGAGATACAAGTGAACGGAAGACAGGGTGCCCGGGAGCAAGGAATCAACTGGAGGAGTATAATCGGGACTCAGGCAAGATACGAAATGCAGAGAGACCCGATTCTCTCCGCCTCAGTCCTTGAGAACGAGCATCCTTCCTCCTGCGGGCTAACCGTCTCAGGAAGCCTCACGGGAGGACCACCCTGAACGACCTGCCCGCCCAACCAACCGCGACATCCGATGCTTCCCAAATCGCGTACGCGCGCGACTAGAGTCCGCACTAAAAAGCCGGGTACGCGAGTAGAATAGATCAAAGAATCCAAAAATCCAGACTAACTCTGACCAAGCCTGATAGCTTCCATTAGACTAGACCGAGTAAGGGTGGACCGTCTTAACCGCGGGAGGGACCCAGCCGGCTGGTTCAACCCGCTATGAAATCGATATCACACCTTTAAGGAGATTTCGACGAAGTAGAAGGGGGCCCTCCATCAGGGACTTGAGTAGGTAAGGGTGGGAGGTACCAGCTTCTAGAGACCAGCTCGGCTCATAAAAAGTCACTTGATCCAATCGGACCAAGGAGCCAAACTCGAAACGCTTGCTCTTGGGATAGAATCACGCGGTAGGCCTTTGCTCGAACAAATAGAAAGCAGCAGCAGACAGCTCAGATCATAGGAAGAGGGTATGCAGCGTGTATGCACTTGCGTCTACGCAGGGGCGGACGAACCCCGAGCAAGGCCGGGTACGCCCTGAAACCATCGGACTCTCGGACGGGGGATGTAAAAGCCCTCATCTCCGTATGCGGTCACGGTGCCTAAGGGGGCCCACCGCCGCCGATCGATTCCTTCTTGCAGTACCGATGCCACCCGTAAGGGACAAGCTAGGCGCTCGTTTAAGAAAAACGGAATGATCGGGCAAGGCAACTGTCCGCTCCCTCTCCCCCGCGGTATAATTCTCTCTCTAAGCACCGAGAGAGATATAACAACAACAATAATAAGATGAAATCTATCTCTCTCTCTCTCTAATTCAAACTCAACAATTTTCTCTCTTAATCTACTTAAACTCGACTCAAGTTTTGAACTAAAACCAAACCTCTCTCTCAACTCAAAAGTTTTGACTTAATCTCTTAATCTAAACTTAAACGCGGTTGCAATAATAATAAATAATAAATATGAATGTAAATGCACGTACACACACACATAAGCATGCATATACATACATATACAAACGAGCATACATATATATATACATGACAAAGGGAGGGGTGCCGGCGCGCTGCATACAAAGATAAAGTTAAACAGAACGGGACGGGGGGAATGGCGCTGAAGGGGGGGGGGGGGGGGGGGGGGAGGGGCGATGAGAAGGGGTAGGACGGGAAAAAGGGATTAGGACCAGCTAGCTCAATCTCTCTCTCTGAAATAACACTACGCTGCTGCTGCTGCTGCTGCCACCCATTGATCTGATGCGATTGACTTGATAAAATGTAACCAGCCAAGTCAATCAATCATAGTAGGCATGGCAGCTCATGCTAGAATACGTATCGCTACCCCATGGAAGCATCGGATACCCCAATCTTGTCCGGATCTCGTCACGACTGTACTAGTCGATGGGAAATCGCGTCATCACTGCTGACTGCCTGCTCTCTTGTTGCGGCGCTCGAACGTTCCTCCTCAGCGGTGGTGCGTAGAAACCCTATCGACGATCGAACGATTGCAGAAGTGAGTTACAGGAGACGGGACAAGAGGAACAGAGATCGAGTCGGATAGCCCAACGTCTGATCACGCTTCTCCTGAGGCAACAGCTAACGTTAGGGAGGGATGGCTACACCGACAATGACGTCTCACCCTGTACTGCGGGAGCACCCTTGGCAAGTGGCCCGGGCCGATCCGAATAAAGCCAGGGGCCCTAGCAGCAGGATTAAACTCGGACGGGTAATGCAGTCCTTGCTCCGCCGGTGAGGTCCAAACAGAGGCCAATCCGGGGAGTACTGTGTAAGCACGGGAGTCAACGCTGCTCCAGCTCACTGCCTTGGGGTGGCACCGGTCACCCTCCCGTTCAGGGCTTTCCTAATTACTCCTAATTACTCCTAGGTGCTATGAACATTATTAAAGAAAAGACGGAGATAGCAAAAATAAAGAATAAATATTGTGTACTTGTTACTTTAGATATAAGAAATGCCTTTAATACAGTAAAATGGACAGAAATAATAAAGAATTTAGTTGATAGAAAGAACGAATTGTACATAGTTGAATTAATTAAGGATTATTTTAAGGATAGAAAAATTATTTATGATATGACAGAGGGTGAGGAAATTGTGTATGATATGGAGAGGGGGGTTCCGCAAGGATCAATCCTGGGCCCCTACCTCTGGAACTGTATATATGATGAGATAATTGGCAAACAAACTGTGGAAGAATGTACTATAATAGGATATGCGGATGACGTAGGCATTGTATTCACGGGTACGAATTTGGATAAAATTAAAAATAATATAAATAGAGAAGTTAGCGAAATTAAAAATATTCTTTTTAGGAAAGGACTGGAATTAGCAAATAAAAAGACAAGAATTATAACTCTAAATAATAAGAAACTAGATAACAGTGGTTGTATAATAGGTTTAGATAGGTTTAGATTTAAAAATAGTACTAGATATTTAGGAATAATTTTTGAGAGAGGTATGAAGTTTTACGAACACATAGAATATGTTACAAAAAAAAGCATAGAGTTAGTAACGGTGTTAGGAAGATTAATGAGTAATGTAGGAGGTGTGAATGGTAAAGGTAGGATTTTGTACTATAGGATATGGGAGTCTGTTATATTATATGGGGCACCAATATGGGAGGAGGGTATTACGTATGAGAAAAATGTTAAAAAGTTAAGACGGGCACAGAGGATAGCTTTAAGTAGACTAGCTAGGGCATACCGTAATGCATCTAGTAAGAGACTGTGTACCATTACAGGAAATCTACCGATAGATATGAAAATTAAGCTAAGGAAAGAGATATATCATAGGAAGTTAAGTATTAAGGAAAATAGATTTATTGCGGAAGAAGAAAAAGAAGAGAAAATGAAGAGAGAAGAGGAGGAAATAGAGAAAAGATATTGGGAAACATGGCAGTACAAATGGAGTATGGAAAGTGACACATGGACACACAGATGGATTGCGGATGTAAGAAGATGGAAGGATAGGAAGTATGGTGAATTAAACTACCATCTTACACAAATTCTGACTGGAAACGGCTGTTTTAACAGCTATAGATATAAGATTGGGAAGGCAGAAAATGAAGAATGTTGGTATGGGTGTGGGACAGAGGACACACCGGAACATACCCTTAGAAGATGCGGAAGGTGGACTATCGAGAGAGAGAAGGTGAAGGACAGGATGGACGAAGAATTTGATTTTAAACCTGAGATACTGGTGGAAAAAATGTTAGGAAATGAAGGAAACTGGTTGATAATAAATGATTTTATTATAGGAATTATGAAAAAGAAAGAGAGAGACGAGAGGAAAATAGAAAAAGGAGAAAGTATTTAGACATAAGATAGAATAAGACAAGAAATTGGGCGAAGTAAAACATTTGTGTGCCGCCCAATTTCTGTATATATACAAGGAAAGGAAAGAGGAGGGGTTTTAGGGGGTAGTCCGGGAGGTTAAATTCCCGGTGAGTCCCACACTACCCCGGTGATTTATTGCCGGGGTGTGCGTAAATGCATTTCCCCTCCTCTATAAAATAAAAAAAAAAAAAAAAAAAAAGGTCGAACCTGTGCTACAGGTGCAGCGGGACCGGCCATAAGGCATCAGCATGCCGGGCTGCTCCCATCTGCGCCGTGTGCACCGGCACGGGTGAACTGGCCCGACACCGGATGGGAGGCCCGGCGTGCCACCCACCCATCAAGAAGGCCAACGCTTCAAAATCGGGGAGCAAAACCTCCCCGACCAACAAGGACCAGAGGAAACTGCCGGCCGGTCCCGCTGCCAACGCGGGAGCACCAGCACCGGCAAGGACTATCGAGGAGGCTATGGAGGTGGAGATGACGACCGTGGCGGTGAGTCCCCTCCCCATTCTATCGTCCTTCTCTATGGAGAAGGTGGGGGAAAAGGGGGTACCAACCCCCTCCCCCACGGTGCGGGCTGAGGCTTCACCTCCCCCGTCACCCACCCTAGAAAAACCGACGACGGCAGGGAGTTTAGAACTCCCTGCCGGTAACAGCGGCCAGGCCGTTGTAGGGGTTGCCCTGGAGGAAGGCCTGTAAGCAGACGACAATGTCTGCACGCCTCCTCCAGGGTAACATAAACCACTGCCGGGGTGCGCATGACTTGCTGCAGCAGACCCTCCGGCAGTGGAATATCGGCCTGGCGGTGATCGCCGAACCGTACCAAATTCCAGACCGCCCGAATTGGGCAGGGGATTTGGATGGTACGGCGGCGATCACCTGGAGTATGGCCCACGGAGCTCCGACCTGCCACGTACTTTTTCGGGGCAGGGGCTTCGTGGCCATAGCCTGGGGGGAACACGCGGTGATCGGGTGTTACGCGTCGCCCTCGAAGAGTCTTCAACTCTTCGAGGGTTATTTGGACGAGGTAGGCCAGTGCCTTATTGCATGCCAACCTCGTCAGACGCTGGTCCTGGGAGACTTCAATGCTCACGCATTGGAGTGGGGAAGCCCCAGGACCAATGCCAAGGGAACGGCCTTGGTAGACTGGGCAGCGGGGCCGCGATGGTGAGCACCTCCTCGTGGTGTGGCCCGGGAGGACCACATGGTGGGATCACGATGGAGTGATCCCACCATGTGGTCCTGCGAAGACTCACCAACACACTCATTCACACACACACACTACAGACACACAACATTCACACACACTTCATTCATACTAGACTAAGACGACGGACGGACGGACGGACATTCATACACTATTACACTAGACTTGGACATACACGACTACATATTTGGGACTGATCTTCATATGACGACTTGGCGAAAATTTAAAAAACAAATATGACTGACGACAATAATGGAAAAACCGTTTACGGAGCAAAGGAGGGATACCTTAGTTCCGGTGTGTCTGGTGGTGGTGAAGCAGGCCCCAGCACATCGTTATCCAGCAACTGTGGAACCGTAGGTGTGGTTGACCAGGCGCCTACGGTTTTAGCTGCGTCTGGAAGAATGAGGAGGGAATTAGGAGAAGGAGAGGGATCATCAAGGGAATCCCTAAACCTTAGTATGGAGGAGGAAGGAGATGATGAGTGGTTAGACACCAGTACAGGGACATGTTCGCCAACATCCAGAGGTACGGACATCAGTACCAACGAGGAGGAGGAAATTTGGTTGGGATCAAGGAGGAAGGATAGAGCTATTAAGGTTCCTAGGAAGAGGATGAAGAAAGGTAATGGGAATGGTAGCGGAAATCCTAAGAAAGAAGAGGAGAGAAGTACGGGAGAGGAAAGACAGGATACGGAATGTTCGGAAGAGGATAGTACGGTGAGAATGATGCCAAGGAATGTGGGAGAGATTTGCGATTGGTTAGGAAAGGATACTCAAGTGATGAAGGAAGGTTTAGAAAAAATGATAAATACGATGAGTGAATTTCTTAATTATGTCAAGTTGTAACGAAGCACGGGGCTTCGTTACTCCGCCGCCAGGTGGCGCGCCACTTCTCGCGAGTGAAAGTGGGCGCCGGCCTCAATAAATCAATACCGCGCCGATCGATCGAGGAGTAACATCTCGAATCGAGCGGATATCGAGCGTCATAGACGAGCGAACCCCGACGAGTGTTATCTCTCTCTTTTTGCTACTTCCGCCTCTCTGCCATCCGATACTGAGCCTTCTTCGGAAGGACAATTTTTACAAGGACGCAGTTTGGTATTTCTTCCAAACCCTCCTCGCTCCGCATCCAGTTCCGCCGTCGGGAACCCCTTACGCTGATCGGCCCTCGCCGCCGAAGGTCTCTGACCGCGATCAGACACCGCCCAGCGCCCGACCGCGACGATCCCTATACCTGGCCGGCAAGCGTGCCGGAGTAGTCTGGAGACCGCGCTCGACTACGCCCAGTTCCGCCGTCGGGAAAATCCCCGTACGCTGACCAGGCCTTCGTAGCCGAGGTGGCCGACCGCGAGCGGACACCGACCAGCGCCCGACCGCGACGATCCCTACACCTGGCCGGCACCCGAAGCCGGAGTAGTCTTGAGACCGCGCTCGACTACGCCCAGGCCAGCCTCTCCTACTCCCCGGCCCTGCCAACCAGCAAGCCATCCGGAGGACGGCTTACAAATTGGCGCCCGAACCGGTTCCACTCCGCCTCAGGAGAAACGGACCCATGGCAGAGCCACCGACGGGTTGGATCTACAACATGAGGAAGACCGAGCTGGAGGAGGAGTTGCGGAGGAGAGGCCTGACAACCGAGGGGACAGTGGACGAGATGCGCCGCCGACTGGTAGAGAGCATCCGGCAGCAGACGCCCGAGGAACCAAAGCCGGCCATGGTCCAACCACGCACGGACCCACCAGCCCTGGACACAGCGGCCATGGACATACCACAGGCGTCCACCAGCCAACACGCCGCATCGGGAGCCGGGTGGAACGCGTACACGCCACCACTAACGAGCACTGGCGCAGCAATGGACCAGGTGCGGAAATGGGGATGCTGGTTCGATGGCAGCCGGGACCCTAGAGACTTCCTCGAGCGAGTGGAGCAACTACGGATGGGCTATGGGCTATCCACCGGACAGCTAATCCTCTGCCTCCCGGAGCTGCTACGCGGGCCGGCGCTGCGGTGGTACCAGAATCAAAAGGACCGCTGGAATTCGTGGGAGGACTTTGAGGACTCCTTCCACCGATATTTCTGCCCGCCAACCGACCGGTTCGCCTTAGAGGAGGAAATTGGTCAGAGGAAGCAGCGACACAACAAGACGGCACGGGACTTCGCGAACGAACTGGAGACGCTCATGCGGCGACTAGGAGGGATGAACGACCGAGCACAACTGGACAGGATCTTTTACAACCTCCGGCCCGAGTACCAGGTCCACATTCGCCGGGGCGAGTTCCAGACCCTAGCCGAACTGCTCGACATCGCCAGGGAATACGAGCTGGCACAAGCTCGACTCGACGCAGCCTCCGCCGCAGTCCCGACGCGACAACCCCGGCCAGTACCACGCCGCCAGGACGTCGGCCAGGAGGACGCATGCATCACGGAGGACTACGACCCGGAGCAAAACTGCTGGCGCTGCGGGCAGCGCGGACACCACCGGAGCGAGTGCCGCCGCCCGGCGAGGAAGTTTTGTTCCCGCTGCGGACGCACGGGACGACTGTCCCGCACGTGCCCATGTCCGGCGGGAAACGGGCGACGCGGCGGACCGAGGGGCGCGGGCCGGTCCACCGCAGGATAGACGACCCCACGCTGGAGCAACAAGGAGATCCGCGCACATTCCTCCCGTGCCAAATATACGGACGGACCTTCCAGGCCTTGGTGGACAGCGGAGCGGCCCGATCGTTCATGAACGCCGAGGTAGCAGAATGGTGCCAACAGCAAGGCGTCGCTCCGACCCCGGAGACCAGCTACGCCCGCACAGCGGACGGACGCAAGGTCCGCCTGACCGGCAAACTAAGGCTCCCGCTGCGAGTAGAGGACCGGGTGCTACGGCACCAACTACTGGTCTTCCCCGGCCTGACCCACGCCGTGGTGCTTGGCGTGGACGCACTCCGACGACTGGGTGGCACAATCTCCCTCGGAAGCCCCGGGAGACACCGACGGCCACTCCGGCGACCGGCCGTAGCAGCAGTGACCACCGAACCAGCCCAGGGCCTGGTCACCTGCACGGCTCGCCAAGAGGCGACTCTGCAGCAATTCCTGCAGGAGGAGCTCCCCCGCTTCGAGCAGATCCGGGGGCCAACCCCGTTGATCGAACACCGGATCCGGGTACGGACGACGGAGCCGACCAAGCACCGCTACTCGCCGCGGAACCCGGCGATGCAGAAGGTAATCGACCAGGAGGTCGAAGCCATGCTGCAGGATGGGGTCATCGAGCCCTCCTGTAGCCCCTGGAGCTCGCCCGTGGTGCTGGTGAAGAAGAAGGACGGGCGGTACCGCTTCTGCGTCGACTTCCGGCGAGTGAACGAGGTGTCGGAGAGGGACGCCTACCCGTTACCCCAGGTCCACGCCACCCTGGACAAACTTCGGGAGGCCCGGTACCTCACGACGTTGGACTTACGCAACGGCTATTGGCAGGTGCCACTCACGCCCGACAGCCGGCCGGTCACCGCCTTCACCGTCCCAGGGAGAGGCCTCTTCCAGTTCCGGGTAATGCCGTTCGGCCTGCATTCGGCGCCGGCCACGTTCCAGCGCCTACTGGACCAGGTCATCGGCCCGGAGATGGAGCCATGGGCGTTTGCTTACCTAGACGACATCGTCATCCTCAGCCGGACCTTCGAGGAACACCTCCAGCGCCTCCGCCAGGTCTTCCGGCGGCTCCGAGACGCGAGGCTCCGAATCAACCCGAACAAGTGCCACTTTTGCGTGCCGGAACTCCGATACCTCGGGCACCTAATCAACGCCCGAGGCATCCAGACGGACCCGGAGAAGGTGCGCGCAATCCTGGGAATGGCACCACCGACCAACCTGAAGCAGCTGCGGCGGTTCCTGGGGGTACTCTCGTGGTACCGCCGGTTCATCACGGGGTTCGCGGAACTGGCCGCCCCCTTACACCAGCTGCTCAAGAAGGGCCAGAAATGGCGGTGGACGAACGCCGAGGAAGAAGCCTACCAGACCCTCCGCCAACGACTCGCCTCCGCGCCGGTACTGGCGTGCCCGGACTTCAGCCGCCCGTTCGTCCTCCAAACCGACGCCAGCCAACACGGCCTCGGAGCCATCCTGACGCAGGACCATGAAGAAGGCGAGCGGGTGATCGCCTACGCCAGCCGAACGCTCAGCCCGGCAGAGCGGAATTACTCCGTCACGGAGAAAGAGTGCCTGGCCGTAGTATGGGGGATCCGCAAGATGAGACCATACCTCGAAGGCTACCCCTTCACGGTCCTCACTGACCACCAGGCACTCAAGTGGCTGAACAAGCTCGAGGGGCCAACCGGCCGGCTGGCACGGTGGAATCTGGAGCTCCAGCAGTACGAGGTGGAGATAAAGTACCGGAAGGGGACCGCCAACCTCGTCGCCGACGCCCTGTCCCGACAACCCGTTGACATCGCGGGACTGGACACCGACCACTGTCCGTGGTACCACCGACTCCTAACCGCCGTGCAGGAGCACCCGACGCGGTACCCGGACTACCGCATCCGAGAGAACCGCTTGTACCGTAATTGCCTGGATCGCCTCCAGGCCACCGATGACCCCCGACGGTCCCCATGGAAGGCCTGCATCCCGCGAAGCGAACGCGCGCGAATACTTCGGGAGGTACACGACGCACCGACAGCCGGCCACTTCGGAGTCGCGAAGACGGCAGCGCGACTGGCCAACCGTTACTTTTGGCCGGGCATGTTCCGCGACGTGGCCAACTACGTCCGGAGGTGCGACACCTGCCTGCGCTACAAGGCGCCAGCGGAGGCGCCGGCCGGGACGATGAGCACCACGATGCCGCGCGGACCATGGGAAGTCGTGGCCATCGACTTCGTCGGACCAATGCCCCGCACGGGAAAGGGGAACACGACCCTCCTGGTGATCCAGGACAAATTCACGAAGTGGGTCGAACTGCAGGCCTTACACCAGGCTACCACCGCCGCCCTCATCAAGGCCGTAAAGGAGCGGGTGGTGTACCGGTACGGAAGACCACGGACGATCATCACCGATAACGGGCGCCAGTTCGAGAGTCGGGAATTCAGCCGAGCACTGAAGGAATGGGGGATCAACCACCAGAAGACGCCGCCGTACTCCCCGCAGTGCAATCCCGTGGAACGAGCCAATCGCAGTATTAAAACAATGATTGCTCAATACACGGAGGAGGACCACCGCCGATGGGATCACTGGCTCCCGGAACTGGCGTTCGCCTTTAACACCGCGAGGCACGACTCGACCGGATACACCCCCGCCTTCCTTAACTTCGGTAGGGAGCCGACGCCGGCCAGCACGGCCATCTCCGCCGACCAGGACGAGCCACACGCCAGCGAGCCTGCGGAGAATGCCCGCCGATTGCAGGAGGCGTACGAGCTGGTCCGGACCAACCTGGCCCGAGCGTTTGACCGGCAGCGAGGACCATATGACCGGCGACACCGCAGGTGGACACCCAAGGTCGGCGATTGGGTGATGCGCCGGGAACACCCGCTGTCCTCCGCCACCAAGGCATTCGCCGCGAAGCTGGCTCCACGATACTCGGGGCCATACCGAGTCATAGGCAGGACGGCTGCTGCCATCTTTCGGCTAGGCGAAATTCACGGGCGCAAATTAGTGGGGAGAGCCCACGTGAAGGATTTGCGCCCCCACCCCGGGCATCTGGGTGGGGAGACGGCACCCGCTAAACGGGTATATAAGGGCCGTGAAGCCGAACCAGAGCAGCAGACGGGCCACAATGGCGAACGAGAACGGACGAACGACGGCACGAACCGCAAAGGGAACGAGGACCCAGCACCGGCCAGCCGGGCCGCTGTACGCGGCTCCCAACAGGCTGATAACACCAACAGCCAGGCTGCGCCTCCAGGAGGCACTGCGGCGCCGGAGGTCCCCCAAGCGTCCGACCTCTGGCACAGTCCCGGTCCCGGACTCCGGCCCGCACGCCGACGCCAGCACCGGAACGGCGCCGGAAGACGCGGCCCGCCAGACCAGCCACGGACAACCGCCAACGGGCCCGGCCAACGGCAGCTCCGCCGACACCGCCGGACACACCAGCCGCCGCACCGCCGGCCACACCAGCCGCCGCACCGCCGGACACACCAGCCGCCGCACCGCCGGCCACACCAGCCGCCGCATCACCGGACACACCAGCCGCCGCACCGCCGGCCACACCAGCCGCCGCACCGCCGGTCTCACCGGCCGCACCACCGCCGACACCGGCCGCCGCACCAGCACCGGCCGCCACACCGACACCGGCCGCCGCACCAGCACCGGCCGCCACACCGACACCGGCCGCCGCACCAGCACCGGCCGCCACACCGACACCGGCCGCCACACCAGCACCGGCCGCCGCACCGACACCGGCCGCCGCACCGACACCGGCCGCCGCACCGACACCGGCCGCCGCACCGATACCGGCCGCCACACCGACACCGGCCGCCACACCGACACCGGCCGCCGCACCAGCACCGGCCGCCGCACTAGCACCGGCCCCCACGCCGCCGAGAACCCCAGCCGCCGCTACCAAACGCGGGCCGTCGCCGGCCGCGACGCCGCCGACGCCTCCACCGGCGACCACCGCCGTATCTCGGCCGCCACGAGCGCCGACCGCACCAGCCAGCACCGGGCCATGGGCCGCCCCATCGACCGCCGCTACGACGCGGCCGGCCCGGCCGCCGACCGCCCCCGTGGCCAACCTGGCCGGACCCTGGACGGCAACAGGGAGGCTGCCAACCCCGATGCCGCCCCCGCCACCGCCGCCAACGACCGGGTATGGGACGACCCCCCCGGCAACGTGGCTCAGGAGACCGGTGGCACCCCACGACGGGCACCTGTTCCGCCCGTGGGTCGTCGCCAACGTGGACGGCCCAAGAAGCGCATATTGCGTCCTCCCCGAACTCCTGCAGCCGGGGAGCCGGATCCACCTGGATGACCAGCATCGGCTGACCATCCAGGTGGACTCACGGGGGGCCCTCTTCATAAATGTAGATCCCCTGCGGACATACGGCTGGCAGCCACCGTATTAGAATAAGCATAGGCTAAGCGTAGGTTAAGTAGATGTAAGTGTATATATTAGGGTAAGATAGGCTAAGGGTAGGTTAAGTATGTAAACAGTAGCTATAAGTGCATATATATTAGGCTAAGGATAGGTTAAGTTAGGTTAAGACCGCACCGGGCCAACGGCCAACCGACCGGGCCAAAGGCCAACCGACCGGGCCAAAGGCCAACCGACCGTCTTGTACATACACACCGAAGTCATAAAATAAAAGACCGATGCCGGAAGGCTCGGTACGGATGGCAAGTATAAGGCGCAGGAAGAGAGGGGGGGATGTAACGAAGCACGGGGCTTTGTTACTCCGCCGCCAGGTGGCGCGCCACTTCTCGCGAGTGAAAGTGGGCGCCGGCCTCAATAAATCAATACCGCGCCGATCGATCGAGGAGTAACATCTCGAATCGAGCGGATATCGAGCGTCATAGACGAGCGAACCCCGACGAGTGTTATCTCTCTCTTTTTGCTACTTCCGCCTCTCTGCCATCCGATACTGAGCCTTCTTCGGAAGGACAATTTTTACAAGGACGCAGTTTGGTATTTCTGTCGAAATTATCCTCCTAGAATATGTATTCCCAGAGGCGCATTCCTATGCAGGCTGGCCCTTTTCCGGTCCTAGCCCAATGTTACGAGGCATCCCTTTGTCTACAAAAACCTTTCACGTCGTACCCAATTCTTATCTCGCCGCATCGCACACTTTCCCATATTCTTTCCCTATCCCAAGTCAAACAGACCCTTTTGTATTCCCCTGGACTAACGAAGACTGGCTGGCTGGTCATTGTAGAATGATCCACCACTTCCGCTCCTAGATGCTAGCGATATCAATAAACATGAGTCTCCCATTCAAACCTACGTTGTATCCCAAATTCCCAATCGGTTCCAGCAAGTTCCTCTCCCCACCTATCCTTTTCCTAGGAGTATCCCTACCCCCGCCTTTGGGAAACTCGAATATAAAAAGGGAACCTTCGAGAGGCGCCGAGAAGCATTCTTCCTTTATAATTCGTACAGTTAACCTCGAAATTCTGTAAACATATTTTATTTCTAATAAAATAATAAAAATCCAAATCGTCTTGTGCGGTTCGACGACATAAATTGGTGGCAGCGGTAAGGGATATTGTCCGCGGACGTGAACCAACGGAAAATCTTCTAGCTGACTAGATATCCTTCAAGAAGGAATCGTTGGGATATCCTCATAAGAACCCGGAGAACCGCACCAAGAAGACGAACTGGATCATAACTGGACTCAGTGGCGCCAAGGCAGGACCAACGTAAGTCTCTCTACCGATACATTATCAGACCTTGCAAACGACTACGTGACTGCTCCTCCTGGCAAAATGTCAAGAACACAAAGTCCCACTCGAGCTCAAATCGACATGAATCTGATAGCTGAGAAATTGTTACAAGTATGCGACAGATTAAGAGTATTAGAGGAATCGAGACCGGTTGATCAAGTACCAATTAACGCTTACCCGTCCTCTCAAAACGAAATGCCGCAACCCACGGTTACAATGGAAAAATACGAGCAGTGTTTGCCACTAATTCCGGACTTTAATGGAACAAACACGGAAAATTTTATTAGCACCATCATCAAAGTCTCGTCTATGCTAAATGAAAACCAGCATTCACTGCTATTATTGGCAATTATATCACAAAAAATAAAAGGACGCGCTGCTGTAACTATTCGACCGGACACCGTAACGACGATTCCGAAATTAATCGAAAAAATTCGCTTTATCTACGGGAGGACGATCGACGCTTCATCGATAAAAACAAAACGAGATTCGTGCAAACAGAGGCCAAACGAATCTACAAACGAATTTATACAACGCTTCTCCGAAATACAAGACGAACTACTATCCGCCATAAATTCCGAGAGAAGATTACAAACGTACATCGACATTAAAGAAATAATCTGCAACGAAGAAGGAATCATGTGCTTCCGTCGCAACGTGAGGCCCGAGATTTCACATTATCTCTTCAGTCAACAACTGGAGACGCTGAACCAAGCGTTCGAGGCTGCACGCATGTACGAGACGGAACTACACTACATGCAGCAACAGTCGAAAATATGGGCTCAACCGAGGGACCAACGGAATCCCAGTGAACAACACCGACCAATTTTGAGAAATGCCAATCCTGGATGGCAAGCAAAAGAGTGCAACTACTGCAAGCGACGCGGACATCTCGAGGTCGAATGCAGAACGAAGCAGTGGCAAGAACAGCAAGCAGGTCGGACAGCAGCGAAATTTTCAATGGGCCCCGCCGAACACCATACCACCAGACGCACAGCCACTATCGGAAGTGCCAGATCTTCAGCAACAGAGGAACATCGTGTGGACCATTCCCCGTTTGTTCGATTAGAGCTACCTGGACTTCGACCGACCGTATTCCTCATAGATACAGGTAGTGAAATTTCTCTAATTAAGGAAAAACAAATCGTAGGAAAGGATCTTCCCAAAGGCACACCAATGACGCTTAGGGGTATTACGAATAATACCACGAATACCTTATATTCAGTTTTTATACCGTTTAACGATCAATGTAACCAATTTCAAGTAGTGGACGATAGATCTCCAATCATTCAGGACGGGATATTAGGTGCAGATTTTCTATTTAAACACAATTTCTCTCTCTCATGTAAAGTTTTCAAGATCGGGAATATCATTAAGCGATGCAATTATTCAAATAGCAATTGTCAGAACAAAACAGTACTTGTCAATTTCATAACAGGAACTGGAGCAATCACGAAAGTCGATACCAACGGTCAACCTATACTTTCAGATTTTCTTAAAAGTCAAGTTGAATCTGTAGAAGATTTTGATGAAAAACTGGTTTTCCGCATAAACAATAACAATAAAACAAATGAGAGAATTGATTTATTAAAAGAAAACACGCGATTAGATCATCTAATTGAAGGTAGGAGGGAAATATGGGAAATTATATCAAACTACCACGATATTTTCGTACTACCGGGCGATCCTCTTCCAAGGTCATTAATATTGGAACATGAGATTAAAACAACCGACGAAATTCCGATATATACAAAACAGTACAGATATCCCCCGATCCATCAGGATGAAATTAAGCGACAAGTAACAGATATGTTACAAAAGGGCGTTATTAGAGATAGCGATAGTCCATATAACAGTCCACTATGGATTGTTCCGAAAAAATTAGACGCGTCGGGAAAACAGAAGTGGCGCTTAGTAATAGATTACAGGAAACTAAACGAGAAAACTATAAAAGATTCCTATCCGATCCCGAACATCGACGAGATACTAGATAAATTAGGTAACGCGAAATACTTCTCAGCATTTGATCTTGCCTCGGGATTCCACCAGATCGGCATTAAAGATAACGACATCCAGAAAACTGCCTTCTCGACTAACGACGGACATTTCGAATTCACTCGAATGCCTTTCGGTTTAAAAAACGCACCCCCGACATTTCAAAGACTCATGAATCGGGGCTTACAAGGGTTAATAGGCAATAATTGTTTCGTTTATATTGATGACATTGTAGTTTTCGGTAGGACTTTAGAAGAACACAACAAAAATTTAAAAATTTTATTCGAACGTTTGCACCAATGCGGCTTAAAACTCCAGCCCGATAAGTGCGAATATCTGAAGCCCGAATTAGAATATTTAGGTCATATTATTTCTGCCAACGGTGTGCAGCCAAATCCAAAAAGAATCGAAAAGGTAAAGAACTATCCCGTTCCTAAGAACGCGAAAGAAATCAAACAGTTCCTAGGGCTATGCGGATACTACAGAAAGTTTGTTAAAGATTTTGCTAAGATCGCGAAACCTCTCAATCGGCTGTTAAGAAAAGATCAGGAGTTCCAATGGACCAACGAACAACAGATAGCTTTCGAGACATTATGCAACGCGTTAACGACCAAACCTACGGACAAAATATCTCTCGACATAGTAGGGCCCTTAGACGAAACGTCACGCAAAAACAAATACATTCTAGTAATACAGGACTACTTAACCAGGTACATAATGTGCGAACCCCTTATTGATAAATCGACCGCAGCCGTGATACAAGCCTTCTGGGCTTCGTGGTTACGAATTTTTGGAAAACCTAAGGAGATTTTAACAGATAATGGAGGGGAATTTACATCTCTGGAATTTACAGAGTTCTGTAACCTTATGAAGGCCAAACATGTATTAACCTCAATCTATCACCCTCAATCTAATGGGAAAAATGAAAGGTCTCATGCTATCTTAAAAGAGTACATTCGTTGTTATCAAACCGCGGAAAATCCATGGGACCTACTCCTTCCCAAGGCGATGCTCAGTTATAATTGCACCACTAATCGCGCTACGGGATACACACCATTTGAACTACAATTAGGTTACGAACCCAATAGCATCTTCGATGAACAAGACGAATACCTGACTCTCAAACAGCAGGTAGACAATCTCAAGTTCCAACATGAAAATAAATTAATAGAAACAATCGAGTACCTCCAATCACAACAATCCTCCACGTCTTACAAGCATCTTGAAAAAATACAGAAAGGTGACCTAGTCCTTATTCGAAATTATAATTCTAAACCATTGGAAGATAGATGGCGAGGACCGTTCGTAGTCACGGAAATTGTTAATGATCATTCGATCAAGGTCAATGACAGCGGAAAACCGGTTACTCATCATAGGACAAATGTTAAGTTATTTAAAGCTCCTTCACAATTAATTCTAGATGAGGAAATGTAACAAGAATCTTATGATTGCCCTATTATACTTGACGACCATTGCCATGCTAAGGATTACGCATTCTGCACCAGCGGAAAAGGCCGACGACAAATATAAACTTACTGCACTCAGCGACCAGGAAACTATCTTTCTTGAACATCTAAATCAAGTGAGGATGTATCATGAACAGTGGAAGATAGTTATTGGTTACGATTTCGCACACGTCGATGCCGATCTAAAAGCTATCGAGGATTTATATCAACGCGTCTTAACCGGGATATGCCTTCGAGAATTATCGGGTACAAAATTCGCGTGTTCCTCGCGTAATCGTTTAATAAAACGCGTATCAGATTTCGACCACATTCGTGGAGAGCTTCGCAATGCATTATACACTGCGGGTATTGATAGCAGCTCCTCGCGTGTTCGGCGCGGAATTTTTGACTTCGTAGGAACAATCACTAAAACACTTTTTGGTACTCTCGACGCATCAGACGCACAATATTACAACGACGAACTCGATAAGCTTTACACAGATCAGGAAAAGATAGTACATTACGTGCGTAACCAAACCAGCATTATATTAACTGCAATGAAAACAAATGCATTTCTATTTAATAAAACTCATAATGAGATAGAGTCAATCAACAGGCAGTTCAATTCGTTGAGAGATCTATCGAAAGCAAACGAAATGAATATACAGATCGATGAAATTATATTAGATTTAGAGTCTAGTATTAGCGACTTACGCGAACAAGTTCGTAGAATAGAAGACTTAACGTTCGACGCTAAGCACGGAATAATTAAGCCTTATGTATTACCACCGGAACAACTGTTTCAAATACTTCGAAAACATGAACACGTAGATAATTTTCCAGTACCTCTTAAGGAAACATATTATATGGCGTTAATCGACATTTGCGAAGTAAATATAGCACTTAACGGAAAGCGTGCTCTGTTAGAAATAAAAGTCCCGTTGCTGGAAGAAAAAATATATAATCTAGCCAAAGTCATATCCCTTCCGCTTCACGGATGGATGTTTCATTCTATATTAAACACACAGCAACGACTTATACTATTAGATACATTACGGCTTTCGTTTATGCCAATTACAACATCCGATGTTGCAAACGCGAAAAAATTGAATGGGCAACTAGTTATTAAACGCTACGCACCCGATTACACCACGCACTTTCAAGACAATTGTTTAACTAACATACTGACCAAACACGAATCCACTAATTGTGAAACAAAGTATATGCGAATTCAGAACACTGTTTGGATACAGTTACAAACAGGGAACCAATGGATCGGCATAGCTCCAAAATCAGAAATGCTGCATATACTTTGTTCCGATAGAATACCTAGACATGTAGAACTTAAGCATAATTTTATATTGACCTTGGCACCCGATTGTAGCGGAATCTCGCTTTCAGCCACTTTGAAACCAAACAACGTCATAAGCAGTAACAAAACGAACGGTTACCAAATTGTAGCAACTGGAATCAAATTACCAGAGCTGAATATATCAGAAAGCGATATTCCCCTAAATCTTATAGAGAATCCGCATATAGAACCAGAGGAACTACAATCAATCGGACGAACACTAGACGAATTGCAAGACATATCCGAGAAAACGATTCATCATCAGCGTCTAAAGACTTGGAAAGAAAAATTTTTCGAGTACCTGTCGTATGCCGGATATGCAGCCCTTTCGGGACTATTGTTCGTCTTCCTTGCTAAAATCGGATTCTTCAAAGCGCTGATCAATGTAGTGAGATCATTAGTGGGTAACTGCTACTCACACTGTAGCTTTAACAATAATGCTCCTACGCAACATGTCACATATACCAACGTTCCTCGATTAGCCGAATCTGCCTCTCTAAATAAGGGCTTTCGAGACCTTTTGTCCAGATCGTAGACAAAGGTCTTCAATAAGGGGGGAGGTGTCGAAATTATCCTCCTAGAATATGTATTCCCAGAGGCGCATTCCTATGCAGGCTGGCCCTTTTCCGGTCCTAGCCCAATGTTACGAGGCATCCCTTTGTCTACAAAAACCTTTCACGTCGTACCCAATTCTTATCTCGCCGCATCGCACACTTTCCCATATTCTTTCCCTATCCCAAGTCAAACAGACCCTTTTGTATTCCCCTGGACTAACGAAGACTGGCTGGCTGGTCATTGTAGAATGATCCACCACTTCCGCTCCTAGATGCTAGCGATATCAATAAACATGAGTCTCCCATTCAAACCTACGTTGTATCCCAAATTCCCAATCGGTTCCAGCAAGTTCCTCTCCCCACCTATCCTTTTCCTAGGAGTATCCCTACCCCCGCCTTTGGGAAACTCGAATATAAAAAGGGAACCTTCGAGAGGCGCCGAGAAGCATTCTTCCTTTATAATTCGTACAGTTAACCTCGAAATTCTGTAAACATATTTTATTTCTAATAAAATAATAAAAATCCAAATCGTCTTGTGCGGTTCGACGACATTTCTTCCAAACCCTCCTCGCTCCGCATCCAGTTCCGCCGTCGGGAACCCCTTACGCTGATCGGCCCTCGCCGCCGAAGGTCTCTGACCGCGATCAGACACCGCCCAGCGCCCGACCGCGACGATCCCTATACCTGGCCGGCAAGCGTGCCGGAGTAGTCTGGAGACCGCGCTCGACTACGCCCAGTTCCGCCGTCGGGAAAATCCCCGTACGCTGACCAGGCCTTCGTAGCCGAGGTGGCCGACCGCGAGCGGACACCGACCAGCGCCCGACCGCGACGATCCCTACACCTGGCCGGCACCCGAAGCCGGAGTAGTCTTGAGACCGCGCTCGACTACGCCCAGGCCAGCCTCTCCTACTCCCCGGCCCTGCCAACCAGCAAGCCATCCGGAGGACGGCTTAGCCACAATATAAAGAAGTCGGTGAAGGAGGGGGTGAAATTAGTTTTCGACCAGATGATGGAGTTCCGGAATAAAACGAAGAAGTCAGGAGAAAGGATAGCAAGGTATAAGAAAGTAGAGGAAAGATTAGCGAAAGATAAAAAGGAAGAAAAGAAAGCGAAAGAAGTTGCATGCCAAACAGTAAGAGAAGAGGTACAGGTATGCGAAGAGATGGAGATTTGCGGAGGAACAAGAAGAGTCAGAATGGAAGTTCGTGAGAGTAAGGGAAAAGTTAATACGGCTACGCAGACGGAGGAGAGAGGTGTACAGAGGAAGATACAGAAGAGGATAGTTGAGATCAGAGACGAGAGTACTGAAAGGACAGAAAAAGTAACAGAGAGTAAGAAAAGGGAAGAAGTTCGAGAGGGATATAGGACAAGGATGGATGGAAGCAGAGATAGGGGCACGGATAGGAGAGATAGTGAAGTACGGATGACTGGTGGACCGGAAGTAAGAGGAGGAGAGAGACTATGGATGGAGGTAGTCAGGAGTAGGAAAGGAAACAGAGGAAGAGAAGCTATGGTAAGAGAAGATAGAGCAAGAGAAACATCAAGAGAAAGTATAAGGAAGAAATCGCCATTCAGAAGTAAGGGAGAGGCAGTTATCATTAGGACAAAAGATAAAGAGAAGAACAAGAGTTTGGTTGAAGAATTTAAGGAGAAAAATCCGGACATGAAAGAGTATGTAAAAACTGTAAGGGAAAGTAAGAATGGAGCAGTGGTGATAGAGTTGTTAAGAAGAGGAGAAGCCAGGAAGGTGAAGGAAAAGATAGAAGAAACCAGCAGGATTATGAAAGAAGAAGGAGTTCAAGTGGTCGCAAAGAGCCCGACCATGGAAATTGAGATTGATGGAATTGAAGCCTATGCAGAAAAAGAAAGGGTAGAGGAAGCTATGACGCGAGAATTTGGGACGGATATAATGAAAGAGACGAGGTGGAAAGTATTCAGGAAGACGGTTAGCGGAAATATGAGAGCTGTGTTGATAGTACCGATGAGAAGTAGAGGAGCAATTATGGCAAAGGAAAAGATCAAGATCGGATGGACGATATCTAGGATTAGAGGTAGGACACTTAAGCTACGATTGTAAAAAGAATGAAGGGAAGATAATATGCAGGAAGTGTGGGTTAGATGACCACGAAATATGGCAGTGTAAAGCAGCTACTAGCTGTTATATTTGTAAGGGACTGGGAGCTAATCAGGTGGAGGCAAGGCACCTTGCCGGGTCTATCGCCTGCATCAGAGGGAGAGAAAAACACGGTTTCGCGGTTAAGAGGTATTAAAGACAAAGAGAGGGATTGGAAAGATAAGAGATAGGACGCGTGACGCAGAAGGCAGCCGTCGAGAAGTAATGCTCATGGCTGTACCTCGGCGGCTGTACAAGAGTATGGAGGAGGGGTTTTAGTGGGTGTTCCGGGAGGTCAAACTCCCGGCGAGTCCCACACTACCCCCAGCACTTGTGCTGGGGGTGTGCATAAATGCATTTCCCTTCCTCCAAAAAAAAAAAAAAAAAGACTGGGCGGCGAGTCACGGCCTCATTCTCCTGAATGAGGGTACCGTGAGCACGTGCGTGCATGCCAGAGGTGAGTCCATTGTGGATGTCACTTTTGTGACGCCTGGCATAGCGCGACGTGTGACCGGCTGGAGGGTAGAGGAAGAGGTCGCCACCTTAAGTGACCACCTCTATATTACTTTTAATTATAATGCCCCTCCAGCCATAAACGGTCCTCGTCTTCCAGACCGATCACCGCGGTGGGCCATAAAAGGCCTACGGAAGGACACCCTTGAGTTGGCCGCCTCCGTCTTCGCCTGGCAGAAAAGGCCAGGCGAAATTTTAGACGATCCAGAGGCAGGTGCTCGCTGGCTTCGGAAGGCATTAACGTCGATTTGCGACGCAACAATGCCCCGGAGTCGCCCTGGCCGTCCGGGTTCGGTGTACTGGTGGTCGCCCGAAATCGCTGAGCTTCGTGCAATATGCGTTAGGGCGAGGCGTCAGTACACCGGGGCCCGACGGCGGAGGAGCACAACGGAGGAGGAAGAGTTGGGGCTGCGCCGAATCTTTTCCGCAGCCCGCAGAACTCTCCGCCTGGCCATCTACGACGCAAAGAACCAGGCTTGGAAGGAGCTTTTGGACAGTCTCAATGCCGATCCGTGGGGGCGGCCCTATAAAATGATCTTAGGAAAACTAAGACCATGGGCGCCCCCGCTAACGGAGAGGCTTGAGCCCCAGTTCCTCCGGCAGGTTGTATCGACACTTTTCCCCAGGGAGGGGGCCGTCGAGCCTGCCGGAGAAAGATCGGTTGCCAGTGATGACTGGACCGATGAACTGGGGGTTACCGTCCAGGAATTGTCCGGGGCCATCAAACGCCTGGCCAGCCGTAATACGGCGCCAGGGCCTGATGGCATCCCCGGGAAAGTCCTGGTGCATTCGTTGAGTGTCCTTGGACCCGATCGCAAGCGTATTTACGACCCTTGCCTAAGATCGGGTCGGTTCCCCTCAGGCTGGAAACGCGCCAAATTGGTGCTCCTCCAGAAAGAGGGAAAGTCCGGAGACTCACCGGCTGCATACCGGCCAATCTGTTTGCTTGATGAGGCTGGCAAATTGCTCGAAAGAGTAATTGCCGGCCGTATAGTCAAGCATCTGTCCTTGGTTGGTCCAGACGTCTCTGAGGCCCAGTATGGCTTCAGGCGGGGTCGTTCTACTGTTGATGCCATCAACAGGGTGAATGACCTCGCGAAGCGGACGGTAGGAAGGGGCAGTGTTGCTGTGGCGGTGTCGCTAGACATAGCGAACGCCTTCAACACTGTTTCCTGGACTGCTATAGAGAGGGCTCTCGAGTACCATCGAGTCCCTCTCTATCTCAGGAAGGTCGTCCTGGACCTATCGCCTAACACAGATTCTCACCGGGCACGGGTGCTTCGGTGAGTTTCTGTGTAAGATCGGCAAGGAGGTAACACCTCTATGTCACCATTGTGACAGGGGGGAAGAGGACACTGCCCAGCATACGCTGGCGGTCTGCCCAGCGTGGCGAACTAAGCGCAGTGTTCTCAGCGCGTTTATCGGGAGCGATCTCTCACCACAAACGGTGGTGAGAGAGATGCTCGATAGCGAGCCTAAATGGCGGGCGGTGGCCTCCTTCAACGAGAATGTTCTTCTCCTGTGAGTATGCATGTATATGCAATATGCATAATAATAAAATATAAATTAAAATATCTCCTAAACTAATGATTTTTTTACACAAATAGGTTAATACTTTTTTCTAAAGAATATGAAGGAGCATCAGCTGATGCAATAAAAAATATATGATTCCATTTAAAAAAACATCAATGACCTTCATATGTCCTTTACACGTCCGCCTACAAAAAAGCTAGTGCCATTAGAATGTACCGCTCTCAAAACCATTCAACATTATGTACATCATTTTTTGATATGCGCAATAACAATGACGTAAATCTGAATGGCAAAATGTGGCGCTCCACCCTGTATATAAAGCTAAAATAGCAGAATTTTATAACAGATACCGATCTGCGGTCACCCAGGGCAGCTACCCGGGCGACAACAATTCCATATACTTGTTTGCAATTTTATGCGGGTCTTAAAATGTATTACCCCCAGGGGGCATTGTCCCCTGAGGGGAACATTCATTGATAAATAAAGAAGAATTAACTCTTTGCACTGGAGAGCTCTGGTATGAAGACAATGCAAATAATTTTCACTTTAGAACATAATGACAAAAATAAATCGAAATGATTTCAATTATTATTTTAACAAAACATAAATTACATCTTTTCAGTAAAGTTTTGTTTGTGTCGCTTTGAATTTTTCGAAAAATGAATGAAAAGAGGCTTCGAGCGGGGAAGGTTAATCATTTTCTGTACTAAACCAATTGTTTTTGTTAACCACTTGCGCTACGATTTAACTTTCGGTAGCCGTGCTGCGCTCCACGAGTTAACTTTCGGTAGCTGTGCCGCGCTCCACGAATAATGAACGGTTGAACTGTTAGCCGACGTGCCACACACGTCGCTTTTGTTTCTGCGCTAAATGCCTATCGACGTGGTATACACGTCGCTTTCGGTTTTGGAACAAAAGCATCTCGACGTGCGTGGCACGTCTTTATAGCGCAAGTGGTTAACCTTCGAGCCGAAAAAAAATCGCCCGTTAAGGAGTAAAGTTTGTATGGCTCCTTCGTATCTATAAAACTAAATTTATATGTATAAAATTAAACTTACCATAGCTGATGTGATGCTCCTGTAGCGGACCTGCAATCTGCTTTAACCTGGCCTCGCTTAGCGCAATCAAAGATTTCGTCTCTGAAGTGCTGATCCTATGTTAACGTTCCCCTTTGGCATGTTGTCATATCTGTAACAGATTAGATATTCGTTACCATTATATTTACATATTAACTTATAACTTGACATACATTTAAAAAAACATTAAAATAACAAGATTGTCACGGTTTTCAATGTGTCCATGAGTTAGTTATGCTTTGCAATTTATTTTCTTTAACTCAATGTAATTATTATAAAATTATATGTATTTAGTCGACCTTTTATTTGCAAAGTTGAATTCCTTCACGTCAATAGCATTCGTAAATTATCAAACTGATTAGCACGTGAAAAATCTAAATTTACTTACTACACGTTCAAAACCGTGGACTGTTAGAAATCGCTGACTCGCCAAATGTATCACTTTGTAAAAACTTTCTCAGATTTGCCCGATACAGGTGTAAGACGCGCGGGAAATAACCCGACAGCAATGTGATAAATGTTTCTAATCATACATTGTAAAGATTTTGTATCATAGAATGAGAATTTTGTGTCGATTACACATTGCTGTCGGGATCGCGCAGCTTGCGCCTGTATCGGGTAAATCTGAGAAAGTTTTTACAAAGTAATAAGTTTGGCGAGTCAGCGATTTCTACAGACCACGATTTTGAGCGTGTAGTAGATAAATGTAGTTTTTTCACGTGCTAATCAGTCTGATAATTTACGAATGTTATTGACGAGCAGGAATTTAACTTTGTAAATAAAAGATCGACTAATTACATATAATTTTATTTATCACGAAGCGTCAATAACGTTTTCGAGGATGCTATCAAAAACATGTTCAACAAGAAGATTCGACGACTGATTGTAACAAAGCGAAAAAAGTAGCCACGAGATATTCAAAGTGTCAAAATAATTTCTGTTTTGAGTGTTTCAATACAGTGCGTACAAAATATTCTGGTAAATAGTAAGTTGTAATAAAAGTTATTTTAACATTACATCGTTTATTGAGACCAGAGAAAAAGCACTTTTATATTTAACCCGTTCGCTACGGGCGGGTTCTCCGCCGCGGTACTCCCGCTGAACGGGGCGCTGCAGCGCGATGTTTTCGAAGGAAAACATTTTTCTCCAAAGACGGTATTTATTTATAACGTCTAAACATGCGCACTTTTATTTACAGTATGCGAACAAATAACATTATGCAATATAATACAACAATATAACATTGGCATCTTATGGTTGCCAGTAGTACCCGTAGTACCTCAGTGCATCTTATGGAAGGCCACTATAGTGGCCCGCAGTACCTCAGTGGCATCTTATGGGGGGCGACTATAGTGGCCCGTAGTAGCGAAAGGGTTAAAAATTATCCAGTTTTAGCCATAAAAAAATTAGCTAATTAATAGATATCAGCCGTTCCCAAAAGAGTTATAGGTTACTTGTACGCTAAATATAATATCCGACATAAAAAATTCAATATTTTGATGGAAATGGTTTAAAGGCCCCGTATTGTCGTCTACGTGTTAAGGAGAAAATGCTTAATGTAAAAAGAGCATGCATGGTGGAAAAGAATAGACAGCACACATAAATTCAATACAAAAATTACTATTACAGCAACTTACTAAAACTATTGGCTAATAAGCCTATGTACCTAAATTTGGTACCCTGATATTATACGTGGCTGTTCCGTACTGAAAAAGAGGCTATTTTTCGATTCAACAGGATATTCGATTTTATGGATCTGTGTCGAAATGATATACCGTATTATTCAACCAATCGATACTGAACATTAAACATTGTTTAGTGGTAGTGGTAGCTTTATTATCGTAAGATGGTTTGTACAAAGTGCACGACGTTGCGAGCGGGCGCTTCTCGATGGACTGTGTTAAGAAATATTTTCTTCGCCCTTTTAAGCGATTTGTCGCTCCTTCGTCCCGACCAATCCCGTACCAGATTTCATTTGCTGTTTTCCCGGGATCGGTCGGGCTGTAAGGGCCCCGTCGATGCGCTGACGGGCCGTCGCCAGGCTCAAGGGCCTCTTGGCGGAAAATACAAACATATGGCGCCACGCTGTCGCGTTTACGATGCGACGTGCCCGTTGCACGTCGCCGCCACACATTGTTTTATATACACGAAGGTATTCGCGAACAGCACCAAACACGTTTGATCGATCTAATATCAAACGTTGAAGTAACTTCGAAAAGCATTATTAGCATTTTCAATTGTTTCATTTTTATTATCGCGAAATGATTCAAATTACTACAGGCAACTGATCAAATAATTTATTTGACATTTCAATAAAATCTGCTACTACAGCAACCGTTTTATTATTCGATAAAGAAAGGCGAGAGGCACAGAAGTTCAGGAAATTACGATATTTCGTCTACAGTTAGATTAGAAAAATAACACAAACCTATGTTTCGATCGATCCAATACCATCCTGAAAGGAGGAACCACCTTCTGGAAAAAGAAAAAACGGCAGTTGTATAATAAAAACAATTACAATAAAATGCACACAATTTCTTTTTATATTTACAAAGCAACGAAAAAGATTTTCTTTTAAAAAATTGATGGTTAAGATAACATGGAATATATGAATTTCGAAAAACACTTTCAAGCGATTTTAGAGAATGGAAATATATATATGTAACGTTTAGTTTGCATTTTCATGCTTTCTATTGTAAAGCTAAACTTACCGATACTGGCATAACGTTCTTGTAACATGTCTGCATACTGTTTCAATGTCTAGGTCTGTGCGATTAAGGATCTCGCTTTCGACAGTCCTGATCCGATACTGTTTGTACAGGTAGTCTGAAAAGAATTCTTTTTAGTATCATTATCATAATGATTTCTTTAAAAAAACTTACAGTATCAGTCATGAGATCAATGTCGTATTCTTTATTATTATTTTCAAGCTCTTCATGTACATTCTGTAGATTGTTCAAAAACTGTGAGCCCTCGGTGAAAAGAGCCGCCGTTTCTCTGAAATAATTCTCAATTTAACGAACGAATCTATATGCTTTATAGCATAAAAAATGTTTTGCAAAATTTCATCCTACCGATGAGCCTCTTGAGAAATCTGTAGACATGAAACAGGTTTAGAATCATGAATAAGATTGTCTATGGAATACTTGTGTGCCGTCAGCAACTGCAGATTCTTACTGATGTTCTCCTTACACAAGAAAAATATATATTTACACATTAATTGATACTGTGGCGTATAATTAAACAATATTAAAATTATAAACCTTTCACGGTTTTCAATCTCTTCGTAAGTCATTATACTTCGCAGTTTGGTTCCTTTCGCTCTCGACACATCGCTCTTTACGAAGAGCCCTTCTTTCTTCTAAAAGCTCAAGAATTTCAGTAATGCTTTCCATATTATGGAACCCTGAAATTTTGTGCAAGATTTACAGAATTAGGTATGAATAAAGTATGAATATTTCGTAAGTATGAATAATATGAAACGTGACTGTGGAAGTAACACCCATTACAAAAAAATATAAACTTGTATATCGCCGTTTAGATCAAATATAAATCGCAATTACGTATTTCTCAGTTGTTTTAACGTACTCGACTTTATTTCGTAGAACATTAAATTGAAATAACGTACTTGCTATAACGAAAAGAAGTATTTCAATTGTTTCTGATGACTGTTACCAAAGTAGCGGCCACTACGACTCAATTTGAATCCTTTCAAACCGGTAGAAACAGAACTGCAGTGAGAGTAGTTAAACCATGCAAAACTGTGCTAAATTTTAATCATAGATCATATTGTATTACGTTGGCAATACTAGGGCCAAAGAGGTTCCTTCATGAAAACGTTTCTAAAGTCTGTAGCACCGAGCTGAACGCTCCATCAATTCCCTAGGTAGCAACTAGAAAAAGTTTTAGTAGTGTGGTGACATTGTTTTAGACACCCGCGCGCGCTTTTTTTGCGCGTGGGACGCCCGGTGAGAGTAGTAGTTCTTCCTTCTTGTATTCTTAGTTAGTAACTAGCGGTATCCCTTCCTACTGCACCGTTCGCAATTCACTGCAGCGCCAAGTCTCTATTTTTCTTGCAGGAAATGACCGAACATTTCTTCCTTTGCTTCATATCTAGAAAAAGAAAACAGCTTCAATTATAACAATATTTTAAAAATTATAGCAATTATAATAACTATGAAATAAATAATAATTATGTCTCAAGTTCGTTTGGCTGCTCGTTTTCGTCGTGAACGGTCTCCAATCACCCATAATGGCGGTTCAGAACAGAATTGACATTTCAGTCTTGGCGGGAAAGATCACACCGATTTCCACTTGCAAATGTAGTTGAAATTCGTTAATTCGGTGTGTATGTAAGACTGTCGCGGTCACTCCGGTGTAAAATGGGAGAGACTGATAATTACTGTTAAGTAAAAATGAATCAAAGCACTTTCTATGTTAATTTATATATTTTACATATATACACATTATATAAAACTAGTTAAGACGCTTGCTCGAATCGGAATGGAATGAGGGTGGAAAAAGAGAATGTAAAGAGGACGCGCAAAGAACGCGCGCGCTTAGTCATCAAAACAATGATACCAACTACTACTATAAATGTTGGTAGTTACTATATAGGGAGTTCATGGAGCGTGCAGCTAGGGTGCTACAAGACTAGCGTCAGTATCGCCACCTGGTAGACGCGGGTCGCGTAACTTGGAACCGCTGAGCCCATTACAGGCTGTAGCAGCTGTAATTTACAGCTTGTCGACCCTGCGCGGCAGTTCGGACCGCGGACATGCAGAATGTTATCTCTCTTTTTCGGGAATTTCCCATTCCCCTTCTCAAAGGGCGAACCACCCCTACGTCTTGAAGGACTCCAATAAAAGGGCCGTGTCCAACGGCTCTCTCTCGCTGTTTTTTTTTCCAGTCTCTCGCGAGCCGCGGTAGAGTGCGGACGCCTTATACCTCGTCTCGTGTGACATACAAACTCAGACACAGTGATTCTCCTGTAAACTCAGTGGCTATTATTTACAACTAATTAATCCTCTCCATCAATATTAACTTGGTGTTCACGTGAGTTATTCTCCCCCCGTCGGACTTTGTCCACGGCGGGCCTGGCGAATGGTAGCTCAAATATTATGAGTATTATAAGTATAATAAGTATTACAATTACATTCTTTATTATAACTTTTATCTTAGTCAACATTATCCTATATATTATTAATTCTCTAAACTAAACTAACATAAAACATTGACTATTATTAACTATTAATTAACCAATTACCATCTAAATATAACTTTATATTTATAATAATCACTTAATCATAATTATAACTAATACCTCACAACATCTTAGATTAACGTATAAATCGAACGACTCTAATCCTCTAAGGAATTTCAATTCCTTTGTCTCTTCCATTGCGCGACCTACCGATAGGTCGCACGTGTTTATCTCAATTGTTTTTCCGACCTCTACGGCCAGCAACATATCACTTGCCTTCCTCGCAACGCGCTGGCAACATCGCAGGGGGGGAAATGTAAACTCCGGCCTCGGGTTCTGACACCTAGACGGATCATGGACATTAACAAAAAAACTCCCAACGTTACGCTTGGAAATCCGAACGCGGTTACACCTCAAGCCGCCCCCCTCAACACACCGTTCCAACTACCTGCCACCTCAGAGTCAGCTGCCCACATGGCAGCTAACCCCCACTGCCTAATTATTGACGACTGTCGTATAGACTTAGACATTGCGTCGCAAATGATCATGGAATCAAGTTCAGAAGATCCTGCAACGGAGACCACTCTCCCGATTCATCCCCAAAACAAAGGGAAAACCTACACTTCACACAATCCTCTGACAACACTAGAACTGAAACCCGTACAGAAATCTCTGCCAAAGTCACCTCCTCTGGGGGCTTCAGAGCCTAAAAAACAACGACGTAAAATGACTAAGACTACCCATGAGGTACAGCCTCCTCAAACACTTACGTCAGACATTAACATTCCGGTGAAAAATAGATTCCAAGTTCTATCTTCCTTTAATGAGGAAGACACTCCTCTCTCTTCAAACCCGCGACAACGCACCCCACCACCAACTCCAGTATCCCCCACACCAGTGATCGAACAGCCTCAGACCTCCACCACGCGGATAATTAGACCACCGCCTCTATATATTTCCAAATTTAATGGGAACATACCCGAATTCAACAAACATATGATCCAGGATTTCGGTGCTTCTGCCTACCGAGCCAAATTCCTCGGGAATAGCATCCGAATTCAATTTTTCTCGCACGAACACCACAATCAATTCAAAGAATCACTCAAGGGCAACACTGTCCCATTCTTTACCTTTAGTACCGCTACTGACAGGACACTCGTTATGGTCCTAAAGGGCCTTCCGCTTATACCCTCCAACGAACTTCTCGAGGAACTAAGGATCAATGGGCTTTCCCCCACGAGCCTTACCAACATTACACCCAAAAACTCCTTGTCGCGATTTCAGATTTACAGGGTATCCTTCCCTCCATCTACACCAGCCTCCTCAGTATCCAAGGTCGGCTTCTTATACAATGTCCGGGTATACTGGGAGAAATTCCTCTCCAAACGACTGTACACGCAGTGCTTTAGATGTCAGGCTTACGGCCACTCCGCCAACAACTGTAACATGCCCGAGCGATGTGTTAAGTGTGCGGGCCCACACTCATCCTCAGCATGCTCCAAACCATACGATGTTACCCCTCACTGCGTAAATTGCTCGGGTGAACACACTGCAAACTATAGCAAATGTCCACTCCTTGCAAAGTATTTAGACAAACGCTCCGTAAATACTCAACCAGCATCCAAAACTCCACAACCCCAATTCAACATTGGCAAGGTTAACTTTCCTCCACCACCAAAGGAAATTCCTGTCATCCCTCGAGGTGTCCCTTCCCGCTCGTACGCGGACGTATTAAGACCAGACACCCGCAGGCTACCCACTTCCGACTCCCGCCAAGTCACTGATTCAAACTCTGACTTTAACAAACTCAGCGAAATATCTGATGCATTCAAAGAACTAAATTCACTGTGTGACATGAATATCATACTATCCACAGTAAAAACACTAATTACACGTCTAAAGACTTGTAAAACTAACGTAGAGAAATTCCATGCTTACTGGAATGTGATATCCCAGCTTGACTAATGGCCCCATTCCCTAAAATCATATTATGGAATGCTGGGTCAATTATTCCTAAGCGTAATGAAATTATTATGCAATTACACAAAAATGCCTGCGATATTTTGCTAGTTACAGAGACATGGCTAGCTCCATCCTCTACCTTTACAATCCCTGGCTACTCAGTAGTTCGCAGAGACAGGGCAACTCGCCGCGGTGACGTGGCAATCATTATTAATAATGACATTAAATTTGCAGTGACACGGACAAACGCGGACCTTGAGTTCCTGGTCATTCAACTTTTCCAACCAAAAGTCTATATTGGAGTCATTTACGTAGTCCCTGGGCAAATTCTCTCCCGAGGGGACCTTGACAAAATTTTCACTGCGGTACACCCTTGATAATTGGAGGTGACTGGAATGCCAAGCATCGTTCTTGGCACAATTCCGTAGCCAATAAATCAGGTACAGAGTTGTATAACTACTTGCTTCGCTCGAAATTCAGGATAGTTGCACCGGCGTCGCCCACCCACTACCAACCTCGCTGTACTCCAACGGTCATAGACTTTTACATCACCGACCTTCTCCATCCACTAGAGTGCACAGTCCTTGACCTCTTCGATACGTCTCACAGACCGGTGCTTATTAAAGATGTGTCTTCAACAGATCCTAACCTGCCTGAGCTCTACAACACCACTGTTGACTGGAGGCGGTACTGCTATCTATCCACCGAATGGGTTCTGAAAAGCAAATTCTCCTCTACTAAAGAACTAGATGACGAAATCCTCAATCTCAATGACTTCATGCACGGCTGCCTCAGTGGCTCGAGAATTCGTTCTCCAGGGACACCATGCACTGCACGACGGGATGCCATCGCTAACGATGACATCCTGGCCTCTCTAATCAAAATGAGGAGGAAGGCTCGTAAATCCTTCCAAAGAACCACTCTGCAATATTTCTCAATTATCTCCAAAGAGTACTCCAAATCTATAAGCCGCAGAATCTCCTACTTAAGACAATCTGCCTGGACCTCCATGCTAAACCACTTCACGAAACCAGATCCAACATTCTGGTCATCCTACCGTGCTTACTCTTCCAATAATCGTACTCTTCCCTCTCCTTTCTTCAAAATAAATGGAGACAAAATATTCTCTCCCTTTAAGCAGGCAGACGCCCTAGCCCAATCCTTCTCCGCAGTGCATGGTGACGCCTTGGGATTACCATCAGCACGCGAGCACGAGGTACAGCTCTTTTATGATAACTTCAAATGGTCCTACCTGGAAAACAACGAGGTACCCGTGCTGTTCTCACCCAAAGAGATCTCGGATTGTATCCATAAAATGAAAGCCAAGAAAGCCCCGGGACCAGATCGCATTACCGTTCCTATGCTACAAAATGCACCATCCAAATTGATCTGCCAACTCTATTATTTCTTTAAATACTCTTTTATCTTTTCACACTTTCCGTCACCATGGAAGGTGGCCAAAGTCACTCCCATCCTCAAACCCGACAAGCCGCCTTCTGATCCTTCCAGCTTCCGGCCGATTACGCTACTACCAATTGTTGGCAAGGTATTTGAGAAAGTCATATTAACTAACATCGAAAAATATACCAAGGAAAGGAAAATAGTAATAAACCAACAATTTGGTTTCCGAGCAAAACACTCCACGATTCATCAGGTAGCGAGGATATCCCAACGTATAACCCACTGCTTTAACATTAAGCGTGACACAGCCATGGTCTTATTAGACCTCTCAAAAGCCTTCGATACAGTATGGCACAAGGCACTACTATATAAGTTATACAGTATGGGTATACCACACACTATACTACGGCTAATGAAGTCGTACCTGGAAGAGCGTACTTGTTACGTTCATTACAATTCTCACAAATCTATGACATACAAAACTGCAACTGGTGTACCCTAAGGATCGGCCCTTGGACCAATCCTGTTCATACTGTATATCAACGATATACCTCACACGCTATCCTGCGAGATTGCGCTGTTTGCGGACGATACTGCTATATACTCATCGTCTACACGTAAAAACCGCACAAACCTAATCACTCGTATTCAAACCTTCTTAAAAGTGATTTTGTCATACTTTGCCGACTGGAAGCTCAAGGTCAATACCTCTAAAACAGAAGCAATCTTCTTTACCAGATCTAATATCCAAACCTTCCTAAGTAACCACAAAATTCAGATAAATAATAAGGCCATCGAGTGGGCGACGCGGGTCAAATATCTTGGAGTTATCCTTGACCATCGACTCAATTGGAATCACGCGGCCGCAGACAGAATGTCCAAAACTATAGCCGCGGCCTTTGCACTAATAAAATTCGTTGGACCGAAGTCTCACTTACCTCTGCGACTCCGCATCCTAACATACACTATGTGCTTTAGACCGATACCAACCGATACTAGTTTACGGATCCACACTATGGTGGAACATACTGCCGCGTCATTATCGCAAAAAAGTACAGTCCAAAATTCTCAAAATTATCCTAAACAAACCAATTCGGTCATCAACCATAGAAATCCACAAACTAGCCCGCGTACCCTTATTGGATACGTTTATTACCGGAATGATCAGGAATTACAACGTCTCCGAACACGAAAACCCCATGGTCCGTGTCACGGGAAACTATACTCCAGATTGCCTGCCTTACGCGCCTAAAGTGGCATTTCCGCTCACGAGATGAGCCCCCCAGCGCACTGCACCCCCTTGCTAAGGGGGAGGCAACTGCGTCAAACCTCCACTATATCCGCCTCACTCCTTTCTATTCCCACTTAAATGAATCAATAGTGCAGGTTTTTGAAATTTTCCTGCACATCTAATCCTTTACCAAACGGTTCACCACATCCATTGGTAATACCACAAACACCTCCATCGGTTGGTAAGTGGGCTTAAGCCCTCAGGAACTTCCCACGGTGGCGCTGGCGCAGAGCGCACGAGTGGCACTCCTGCCGCCACTAGCACCGAAGGCGCCACCACCCAGTCATTAAATAAAAAAAAAAAAAAAAAGAGAAGATGATCAGAATAGGTGCCATGCCTAACCCAGACAGCAATTGGGATGTCTGCAACGTTGAGCGTTGTTTTGGATCAACTGGTATGTATCGACACTTCTAGAATCAATATTAACCCTTTTAGTGCCGGGAGCTGATATATCGGCTCTTGCTGCACTGGCGAGAAGTGCAAAGTATATAGTTTGTAATAAATGGTCGATATAAATTTATGATGAAGAGAACACTTTTTGTATGTGCAAATACGTTTTGTAAGAGAGAACTCAACTTTTACTTTCTTTATGACCTTTTATACCTTTGTTATTTATTTAATTTTCAATGAATATAGAAAAACTAGTGTCATTGTTTTGTTCTCTATTTCGTCCTTAGTATACTGCTTTTTGCATCATGTAAATATTGTTTCTTGTTTGGTTTTTATGAGCACTTTCCCAAACTCTAGTAAAACCGTGAAATTCGGCCGGTTATTCTCGCATAGGCACCTCTTTCAAAGGATTAATGAGTTTCATTGACTTTTATTATTTGCGACAGATTCAGTAATTCAATGATATATTTTGTAGATAATTGGTTGAGGGCGAAAGAGAAGGTGGCTGAAGCAGCGGAAACGTCATGCCTCATCGAGTCGGAGGAGCTGTCCGCAGATGAGCTGGCAATGCAGTTGAAGGAGCGACGGAGGAAACGGGCGAAAATAATACTGTCGTCGGACGAGGAGACTGAATCTCCGAACATAAAAAATATTAGTAAGAAAGTGAAAGTGACAAACACCAGCCTAACGCTGCCATCTCCACCTTACTTTCATTCGTCCACACCAGTGCGAACATATACTGGGACAACCGTAAATAAAGAAAATATACGTCCTGGTAATTCCCAAGATAAGAGTTGTAATAAAGAAGCTGCCGTTATGATCGTAACCTAGGACAATGTAATCCATGTATTTGTAATGCTTTTTAGTTAACACAAACACAAACACAGGTCATGGAAATACCGGAGTACATACTGCCTCTACCAGTACTGGAAGAGACAGTGCAGCTGAAGCATATACTTCAGAATTAGGTAAATGACTAAAAATATTAATAAAAGGAATACGAATTCGTCTAATGCTTAATTTTTATTTGGTAGGTTTCCGCAAGTTTGTGGTAAAAGCCCTATCGAGTCTGCTTATGGAGGTGAAAGACCTCAACGAAAAAGTGGACGTATTAACAGGGGCAAAGTTCATTTCACAAGAATCAAAGGGTGATGAAGAAGAATCTGAAGATGAGTGCTAGACATTCCCACTCATCAAATCAGAAAGTGATCTGATAACTTTTGAGGGGAAACTGAAGGATAAATTATTCTTCAAAAGAATGGTAAGAAGATAATAATTGGGATATGTGAAACAATTGTAAAACAATTTTTTCATGACCTTGAGTTAGTAATATCAGTCGCATATTTTCAAAGTAAAGGTGCGAACTGATTTATTGCCAACAGAGACAACACAAAGACGATGCTGTTAGTAATCAGCGCCGGAAGCGCATCAGATCGCATAATACGTGAAATGAGTAAAAATGATGCACGTTAATATTAATTCTTTGTGTGGTGGAGTAGTTGCTCATTCGACTTATGGGCATGCTACAATATTCACTAATTTTTCATTTTATCATAGCAAAGAATTTATGTTTCTTGTTGATCCCGCATGTGACTGGCTGTTCATATTGCTAAATACTACCTTTCCCTCAGTGTTGAGCACTAATTAATAATGTGAAATGTTTTTTTAGAGTTTTCAAAAGTTTATTTTGTTTTTTAGACTGTACGCCTAGCCAATATGGGGCACGGAAAGTTGGGTATGGCTGTATGTGCCCTGTGCTCAAAGGTGATAGCAGATAACATTGCGATGCAATTTAGTTGGCTAGGACGTTTGAAAAAACGTTGCTTTAGCACATTAACGACGGCGAGGCTGCTACAAAGTAAGTTTTTTTGTTTAAGAGTTACCATTGTCATATCAGCACCACATATGTTACTTTGGGCAGTTATTATTTTGCAGAAAGTATACAAATGATTGGGAAGGAGGCATGGTCGCTGTCAGAAATCAACCACGCCGTTGCAAAATGGCTGTCACAGTCCAAAACCAGAACAAGTCGTTCAAAAAACCAAGGACATCAGTCATCGGATGACAACTATTGAATTAGATGGAGGAGATTAAGATGAGAACTATTGAAAACTATTTCTATTGAATAAATACAATTATCACAAATAAATGTTTTAATTAAATATTGCTGCAACGTTCGCAATGTTCCTGCAATATTGCTGCAACGTTCGCAATATTGCTGCAATATTCCCGGCAATATTGCCGCAATATTCCTGCAAGCTACAAAGAGGCGGACATATGAATATTGCAGCAATGTTGCGGCAATATTCCCTGCAAGCTTTAAGGTTGCAATGTAATATTGCTGCAATATTCCAGTCTGTCTGGGTATTGTACAAACTGGAAGATAAAGATTAATACCGATAAATGCGAAACAATATTATTCAAAAAGCCAAATGGCCAACTACCCGCAAAAATGCAAAAAGATTCAGTACGTTTCCAACTAACAGCTACTAATGATAGAACGACCATTATACCTAAAAAACCTTTTGGCTTACCTTTTTTCGGCTTTTGCCGGAAGTACTTCTAATAATGGTTCATGGCCTAGGCCATACCGCTTCGAGAGATCCTCTTCTTTGCTTGTTGCTTCTTGGGATGCTTTCATCTCTCTTGGATTCTCATATTTTAATTTTAGGTCCCTTTTCTGTTCACGCCACGTGGAACTTGGAGCGCTGCTCCGCCACGTGGTTTTCCTAACCTCACTTTTGATCTTCTTTCACTCTTATACGCACTGTACTGTTATTTTATATAATTAAATTTACTCTTATTTACTAATGGCTTACTTTTCTATTTTTGCTTAACACTAATTTTAACTCACTATTAAGGTTTTTAACTATTTTGATGCTAGCGGCAGTCGCCACTAGGTTGACCTAACCTCACTTTTTGGCTTCGCGCGCCGTTATGGCACTGCTGATGCTATTTTTGATATTTAGGTGTTAATTCTTAAATTTTTAGTAGCTTTGCTTTCAGTTTTTCGTTGGAGTACTCTTTTTCTTCCACTATTAAGAATTTTCACTTATTGCTTTTACTGTTGATTTTGGATCGTTGGAGCTCGACTACTGTCTCCCTCCATGGCTCGATCGGAAGTGAGTTTTTTCAACATGGTATGGACGTTGACAAGAGGAATTACTTTCTTTCAGTTATTTGAAGCAAATAGAATAACATTAATTGTGGTCATTAAGAGTTATTAATGACCACAATTAATGTTATTCTATTTGCTTCAAATAACTGAAAGAAAGTAATTCCTCTTGTCAACGTCCATACCATGTAGAAAAACAAGGTTCTCGTCCGACCCGGTAGAGCGCCGGAACTGAGATCTGAAATTTCTAAAGTAATTAACGATTATTTAAAAAAAAACAAAGAATAATAGACTAAAATCACGTTAGTGATAGATATATATCTAAAACTATAAAATTCACTATTAAAAACAGTGCAATATATTAGCTAAGGTAAAGAAAGTTAATATTACGGATCTTAACCTACAAAATGCAAGCGTCGTCTCTCACACACCAGAGAGCGAAGAATGCAAAATCAGCGATCTCATAGTTAAAACTAACAAAAGGAAACTACAGAACGTGCAAGCTACTGACTTGCAATCCAAGAAACAAAAGAACAAAATGCCGATAGGTAATACAATTCTAAATGTACCTACATCCAATAAATATAGTGTTCTTAGTGATAATGAAATCGACATGGATACTGATGACGAAGACTTAAACATCGCGAAGGATAAAGGTGGGATTCATCGCACTGATGATCCACCAAAAGTGGCAAAACCTAAATCAATTAAGAACCCCCCACCTTTGGTCATACATGGTGAAATAAACGAACATAATAAATTCCTAAGTAAAATTAGAAATAAACTTAATGATAAATTTCATATAAAGTACAACAAAGGCTACACAGAAGTGTACACTACAACCAAAGAAGACTACCTATCATTAAAAACACAATGGCAAAATAGTAATGTACAATTTCATACATTCATAGAAAAAGACAATAAAAAGCGCATATGTGTAATCAGAGGGCTTCATGCAGATACAAACATAATGGACATGATTAAAGAACTAAATGAACAAGTTATTAGTGCTACGCAAGCTAATTTAATGAAAAACACAGCGAGGCCACTGTTTATGGTAACATGCAGTGTCGACACAACTTTAACTCAACTTAAGCAAAAAGTATATTACCTCAATTACACAAAAATAACCTGGGAATCGTACATTAATAAGAAAAGAATAACCCAGTGCCATAGATGCCAAGAGTGGGGACACGCGACCACAAATTGCTACGCAGAACCAGTCTGTTTAAAATGTGCTAAAAATCACCTTACTAAAGATTGTAATAAACCTAAAGAAGTACCTGCTATTTGTGCCAATTGTGGTGAAGACCATCCAGCAAATGCAAGAATTTGTGAAGTATATCAAAATAGACTCAAACTGCTTACAAATAAAAACAGTACTACTGAAATCAAGAAATTACAAAAAGCTAAAGTGCCCATGCATACACTTCAACTAAATGATGATAAGAAATTCCCAACTATTAAAACAAAAGTACCTTCTACAAATCCATGGAACTCCAGGAACACGCTGTTTCAAAATAAAATTACTTCAGGGAAAGATACACAGAATATTAATCAAGAAGACACACTTACAAACACTATTACTAACCATAGCTCTAAAATTGCAGAACTATCATCAGAAATGAACAAAATAAATCAGATTTGCAATATCAATTTAATGCTTAAATTAGTAAAAGAATTAAGGACAAGATTAGAACAATGTCATAGTAAAATAGAAACATTGGAGAATCAATGGACAGACTGAAAATTTGTAGTTGGAATGCAAATGGACATGGAAATGGACAAATGGACATGGACATGGACAAATGGAATGCAAAAGAGGTAGAATGGGTGAATTAATAGAATATTTAGATAGAAATAAAATAGATATATTATTACTTAATGAAACTAAATTTACTAGCAAGGGTAAATTATAAATTAAAAGCTATATCTGCTACAGAAAGGAACGTGATAATTCTGCAGGAGTAGCTGTGTTGGTTAAAGCTACTATTCCACACAAAGAACTTAGCATTAACGCTAACTTTACATTAGAAGCAGTTGGAATAAAATTGTTAAGTGACATCAATCTAATTTCAACCTACAGAAAGCCTAGTGTGTTACTTAATGAGCAGGATATTAATATTTTAATGAACATTGGAGACAAAGTGCTAATCGTAGGTGATCTGAATGCAACACATTTAACATGGAATTGCAACAGAATTAACAAGAGTGGGAAAATTTTATTTGACTTTACACAAAATAATAATTGTGCAATAATGTTTCCGAATGAACCAACCAACTACCCACCCAACAATACAACACCATCGACAATAGACATAGTAATAAATAAAAATGTAAGGAACATTTCAGATGTAAAAGTACAGCATGAGCTAAGTTCTGACCATAATCCAATAATATTTTACCTCGGAGCTCAGCACAAAAACTATAGAAACATACAATGTTACATCTACGAAGAAGCAGACTGGGTGAAATTTCGTAAACTATTAAATAACAGAGTACAAATTACATCAAAAATATCATCTTCACACGAAATAGATGTAGAAGTACAAAAACTTACAAATAATTATTAAGTATTGTGTTCAACAAACTGTTCCTATTAGACAAGTAAGTAATACTAATGATAGACTACCGCAAGTGATATTAGATTTAATTAAGAATAGAAATAAAATAAGGAAAAGATGGCAACGAACTCGAATGCCACAAGTTAAAATGGAGTTATATGTAGCAAACAGGACTATTAAGAGAAAAATAAGAGAATATAGAAATGAAAAGTGGAATAAACAACTTAAAAAACTCAACGCCAAGGATAACTCTCTCTGGAGAATGACAAAAATCTTCAAGACTGAATATAATGCAATACCTACACTGGAGAAAAATGATGCTCGGGCCGTGTTACTACCCTTAGGAGGTAGTAATGTCGTCAAGAGTCGAGCGCAGGCATTCCATTGTCTCGCGAATTTTTATATGTAAGATCGGTCCTGCATGTCCAGGAAACCGTAATATCTCAGGTTGACGGAAGGACAAGCCGTCAACCATTAGTCCATAAAAAGGCAGAGGGATTAACGACCCTCTTGAACCTCGAGAGTTTCCTGGCATGCAGAGGTCTATTCAGTAGAGACAATGGACTTATGGTGCGAGCGTGAAGGCTATTTTTGAGGGCTGCTTTAACATCCACATGCGCGCGCCTCAGGCCTTCTACAGCCAAGGGGGGTGAGAGGCCAATAGTAATATTGGGACTTTCACTCCTCTACGCCTCAATAAACAATTACCGCACCATAAAGCTCTGCCTGCGCCGACGAGTCGCCGGTCTCGCCACCCTCTTCGGCCACCCTCAATCCCTAACCGAGGTGGTAACTAATGCGCCGACGGGTGGCGAGGGCCACCACCCTCTTCGACCACCTTGGTCCCAAGCCGGGGTAGCGACCAGCGGACCCGCACTCCGCACGGACTGAACCGTTGTCCCCTCCACCGATCCAAGGGGCGTCCAAAGGCGTCCCGCCAAAACGCTCGCGTGCCTCCACAAATATTGATATTTATTTCAAGTGCGAAGTCGCACCGCGACTTCCGGTGGCGCGCGAGCCCCTTTCTTGGGGGCGTAACCGGACGGTGGAGGGAGACATTCATCCGTGGAGGACTCCTCCGTTTTTGGAGGAGTCAGTCACTCCAGTCACTCCAAAACATTCGCACAAGCAACACCTCCGACAATCAAGCTCAATTCACACATATACACACTTTCAATTTGGTTAAGTTTTTTTTGTTAATACTTTGTAAAATACAGTTTCATTAAAGTTCAAAAAATCCAATTCGGAGTGACTCAAGCAATCACATCACTTCACTCCACCCCGAAAAATCCTCGCGACGTTGTCTACAACATTAATCGCGGGGAGCGCAGAAATTTCGTGGACCTCGCGGCAACCAAGCGAGGGTTCGGCCTTACAACCCGAACTGGCCCAGCCGAGGCCTGGCCCCACAGATTGACGCGCGACAGGCCGTAACAACTGAAGCAAAAGCTAACCTACTGGCTACACAGTTTGAAAATGTACACAATATTAATCTCACAAATAATACAACAGAGCAGGATAATATTATAGAAACAGTAAAGGACTATTTGAAATCTACAGTAATTACAGAGGCTCATAAATACTATACCAACCCTAAAGAAATTACACAAGAAATAAATAAACTACCTTCAAAAAAAGCACCTGGAATAGACAGTATACAAAACATAATTCTTAAAAATTTACCAAAGAAAATATTAGTACAAATAATGTATATAATAAATGCTTCAATAAAATATGCTCATTTCACATCTCACTGGAAAACTGGACTCGTAACTCCTATACTTAAGTCTGGTACGAAAAGCAACGACCCAAGCAGTTATAGACCAATTAGCTTGCTAAGTACACTAAGTAAACTATTAGAAAAGATAATACTAACACGTTTCCGTAATCAGGAAAGTAAACATGAAATATTAATTGATGAGCAGTTTGGATTCAGACAAAATCACAGTACGGTAGAACGGGTTACAAGAATAGTAAATGACATTAGCATCAACTTCAACATAAATAAGGTAATCGTGATGGCATTACTTGACATAGAAAAAGCATTTGATAAAGTATGGCAATATGCTGTATTATACAAAATGATTAAATACAAGTATCCAGACGTCCTTATCAAAATACACTTGTATCTCAATGATAGACACTTAATAGTAACAGTGGATGGCGCAAAATCTACGAAACGAAAAGTCAGAGCAGGCGTACCACAAGGATCAGTACTTGGTCCAAAATTATTCACCATTCATATAAATGACATACCAAAATTTGAAAAAACTAATACTGCTTTATTCATTCTCAGCAATAGTAGCAGCGAAACAATTGCAAACACATATCTCTATGTTAGAGAAATACTACAGCAACTGGAAAATAAAAGTAAATCAAACTAAAACATAAGTAATTGTGTTTAGTAAAAAATGTAATGATATAAAAATCTTCCAGCCAATCATAGTATATGGCCATCCGATTGTACCCGTACATTCAGTGAAATATTTAGGAGTCCACCTCGATAGTAAACTGACATATCATATGCATATAAAACATATTATAATAAAAATATATGCAGTAATCAAAAAAATATACTCACTGTTACAAATAAACTCTCCACTATCATCTTCAAACAAGAAACTTATATATAAAACAATACTAAGGCCTATAATAGAATATGCTGCACTTATCTGGTGCAGTGCAGCTAAAACACAAATAAAGAAATTACAAGTTTTACAAAACAAATGCCTCAGATTGATACTTTCTCCAAACAGATACACTCCAATTACACACCTACATGAAGAAACAAACACAGAATATATTGAAGATTATATTAAACAACTAGGACAAAGATTCTACAAAAATAAACTAATGCGCAATAAACTTCTGCAAGGTATCAGCAACCTAACAAGCTACAGTATGCCCTTTGTATATAAACATAAATTACCTTACGATAAGCTACATATCTTTAACACATTCATAGACTGATTACGTATAAAACTTGTACATTTTCGCAAGTAGGTTTTTCTTTTTATATTGTTTTCCTACAGATACTAGCAATTAGCAATGACAGGGTTAGTGAAACAGGAGTTTCGGAAATAATTAACCACACCTTAAATGTAATTGATTAGATACAGATAGCTGCTATAACTATAATTAGAGAACAAAATTAACGTGTATCGTTTCAACGAAATTTCGAAGCCAACTGATTGCCCACGAGCCGCGCCCAGAGGTCAACAAAAAAAACAATCGCGGCTCAGCATACATATCGGAAAGGAGAAGGCTAACTTCGCATATATTTCTCACAAGCAACTTATTCACCGCAACTGATAACTTTGACTAACCAAAGATTTAACTTTATAATATTTATATAAGAACTGTAGATTACACTCTTAGTTTAGAGTAGGTGCTACAATTTACACGTAAACATTGTTAAGTGCCTTTATATATTTGATAAAATGTATAGATGTACACTCTATTGTTATTACATTTAAATAAATTTAAAGAAAAAAAAAAGGTTCTCGTCCGATCACCTAAGTTAAATTTTTTTTTATTTAGATAAAAAAGGATATATCCAAGATAAAGTCACAAAAATCCCAATTATATACCACACTAAACGTAAAATAGCTTCACAAGCGATCACCTACGATCCAAAACTACTAGGTAACAATTCAGAATCACTAGTCTTCTCCACAGCACTACCACCTATAGACGAAAACAATAAAAGCCACAATTACTTAGACAAATTACCTTGGATGTCGCCCAACTGTTAGAGTGTGTCACTTGATTCACTGACATACTTAAAGTTCAAAATAGAGAAAACGAAAGGAATGTATAAAAGGAGAATAAGCAAGGGGAAGTAAAAAAAGGAATACAGAGAAAATCGCGATTTTCTTTGATTCATTGTTATAATTATTTATTAGCATATTCATTTTGATTTATGTTGCATTCTTATACTTTTCTTTATTTTTATTTTTATTTCTAATTATTCCGTCCCTTCTCATGGTTGACAACATAGGATAAGAACTAAAGTACAAAAACTCAAGTACAAATAATACGAGTGCAATATCGAGTGAATTCCTTGCAGTCCTGAATGAATTGTCGGCGCTATTCAGGCTGCAGCGAACTAGCTGTTAAAGTGCCTTATAGGCCAAGACAACGATCCTCGTCTAGTCGCCAAATGCTCAAGAAAACGTAAGACTGAAACATAGAAAAATTTCTATGAACACAAATTACCAAAGATTAGGGTACGCGACATACCCTTCCATTGTAAATATGTATAGCATAAATTCACTCATCTCCATTCATACCATATGTACATATCATCTCATCTCACCTCACTCACTCACCTCCAACTCATTTTTTAAATTTAAGTAGATTTAAGTAGTTTATAAGTCTGATAAAAAACAGTATTTTACAAAGCGGCATTGCAAACTTTGACTGTAATTAAAACTCTATCCAAATTACATATACTAAGTACGATATTCGACGCCGAAGGCGACACAAAAATGTAAAACGTTAAATCACACTTCCTATGAGAAGCACGGAACCGTGCCATATAGGAAATCTTATCTTTACTAATTAACCAGTCCGGTAGTTTATTGCCGGAATTTTCTTTTACATTGTATCTTGGCCGTAATCAATAAACAATTTATAAAAAAAAAAAAAAAAAATGTTGAAAAAACAGGTTCTCGTCCGATCACCTAAGTTAAGCAACATTGGGCGCGGATAGTACTTGGATGGGTGACCGCTTGGGAACTCCGCGTGCTGTTGACATTTTTTTTTTTTTTTTTCTTTTTAATTGCAAACGTGACATCCCATAACGCAATTTAGTTGGTCAAGTTAATTCGACATCCCCCGGAATGTTTTTTGCGACAGATTAGTATCCCTCTCGTATTTCCATTTACAGTAACACTGTCTATAGTTTTTTTCACGCTTCGTAGCAGCCTGCCGCGGTGCCGCGCAGGAGAAAGATGAGTAATAAGATATTTAATCGTGGTCCGCCTGTATTAATAACTCTTAGTGATCACAAATCATGTCATTCTATTTGATTCCAATAAATGAAAAAAGTTATTCCTCTTGTCAACGTCCATACCATGTTGAAAAAACAGGTTCTCGTCCGATCACCTAAGTTAAGCAACATTGGGCGCGGATAGTACTTGGATGGGTGACCGCTTGGGAACTCCGCGTGCTGTTGACATTTTTTTTTTTTTTTTTCTTTTTAATTGCAAACGTGACATCCCATAACGCAATTTAGTTGGTCAAGTTAATTCGACATCCCCCGGAATGTTTTTTGCGACAGATTAGTATCCCTCTCGTATTTCCATTTACAGTAACACTGTCTATAGTTTTTTTCACGCTTCGTAGCAGCCTGCCGCGGTGCCGCGCAGGAGAAAGATGAGTAATAAGATATTTAATCGTGGTTCGCCTGTATTAATAACTCTTAGTGATCACAAATAATGTCATTCTATTTGATTCAAATAAATGAAAAAAGTTATTCCTCTTGTCAACGTCCATACCATGTTGAAAAAACAGGTTCTCGTCCGATCACCTAAGTTAAGCAACATTGGGCGCGGATAGTACTTGGATGTGACCGCTTGGGAACTCCGCGTGCTGTTGACATTTTTTTTTTTTTTTTTCTTTTTAATTGCAAACGTGACATCCCATAACGCAATTTAGTTGGTCAAGTTAATTCGACATCCCCCGGAATGTTTTTTTGCGACAGATTAGTATCCCTCTCGTATTTCCATTTACAGTAACACTGTCTATAGTTTTTTTCACGCTTCGTAGCAGCCTGCCGCGGTGCCGCGCAGGAGAAAGATGAGTAATAAGATATTTAATCGTGGTCCGCCTGTATTAATAACTCTTAGTGATCACAAATCATGTCATTCTATTTGATTCAAATAAATGAAAAAAGTTATTCCTCTTGTCAACGTCCATACCATGTTGAAAAAACAGGTTCTCGACTGCCTGTTTTTCTATTGACTACATTGTTTTTTGGGGCTTCCATACGAACTGTTATATTTTTTTTTCTTCACATAGCGCACTCGATGTAATTCTTTATAATTTTTCTGTTCTTTTCTCTCATGAGATGTCGTTAATTCGGCCATATGAGAGCGCTTATAAATAGCTCACTTTGTAACACACATGTACAAAAAAAATCTAAGTTGAATAAACGAGTTAAACAGGTTCTCGTCCGATCACCTAAGTTAAGCAACATTGGGCGCGGATAGTACTTGGATGGGTGACCGCTTGGGAACTCCGCGTGCTGTTGACATTTTTTTTTTTTTTTTTCTTTTTAATTGCAAACGTGACATCCCATAACGCAATTTAGTTGGTCAAGTTAATTCGACATCCCCCGGAATGTTTTTTTGCGACAGATTAGTATCCCTCTCGTATTTCCATTTACAGTAACACTGTCTATAGTTTTTTTCACGCTTCGTAGCAGCCTGCCGCGGTGCCGCGCAGGAGAAAGATGAGTAATAAGATATTTAATCGTGGTCCGCCTGTATTAATAACTCTTAGTGATCACAAATCATGTCATTCTATTTGATTCAAATAAATGAAAAAAGTTATTCCTCTTGTCAACGTCCATACCATGTTGAAAAAACAGGTTCTCGTCCGATCACCTAAGTTAAGCAACATTGGGCGCGGATAGTACTTGGATGGGTGACCGCTTGGGAACTCCGCGTGCTGTTGACATTTTTTTTTTTTTTTTTCTTTTTAATTGCAAACGTGACATCCCATAACGCAATTTAGTTGGTCAAGTTAATTCGACATCCCCCGGAATGTTTTTTGCGACAGATTAGTATCCCTCTCGTATTTCCATTTACAGTAACACTGTCTATAGTTTTTTTCACGCTTCGTAGCAGCCTGCCGCGGTGCCGCGCAGGAGAAAGATGAGTAATAAGATATTTAATCGTGGTCCGCCTGTATTAATAACTCTTAGTGATCACAAATCATGTCATTCTATTTGATTCAAATAAATGAAAAAAGTTATTCCTCTTGTCAACGTCCATACCATGTTGAAAAAACAGGTTCTCGTCCGATCACCTAAGTTAAGCAACATTGGGCGCGGATAGTACTTGGATGGGTGACCGCTTGGGAACTCCGCGTGCTGTTGACATTTTTTTTTTTTTTTTTCTTTTTAATTGCAAACGTGACATCCCATAACGCAATTTAGTTGGTCAAGTTAATTCGACATCCCCCGGAATGTTTTTTGCGACAGATTAGTATCCCTCTCGTATTTCCATTTACAGTAACACTGTCTATAGTTTTTTTCACGCTTCGTAGCAGCCTGCCGCGGTGCCGCGCAGGAGAAAGATGAGTAATAAGATATTTAATCGTGGTTCGCCTGTATTAATAACTCTTAGTGATCACAAATAATGTCATTCTATTTGATTCAAATAAATGAAAAAAGTTATTCCTCTTGTCAACGTCCATACCATGTTGAAAAAACAGGTTCTCGTCCGATCACCTAAGTTAAGCAACATTGGGCGCGGATAGTACTTGGATGTGACCGCTTGGGAACTCCGCGTGCTGTTGACATTTTTTTTTTTTTTTTTCTTTTTAATTGCAAACGTGACATCCCATAACGCAATTTAGTTGGTCAAGTTAATTCGACATCCCCCGGAATGTTTTTTTGCGACAGATTAGTATCCCTCTCGTATTTCCATTTACAGTAACACTGTCTATAGTTTTTTTCACGCTTCGTAGCAGCCTGCCGCGGTGCCGCGCAGGAGAAAGATGAGTAATAAGATATTTAATCGTGGTCCGCCTGTATTAATAACTCTTAGTGATCACAAATCATGTCATTCTATTTGATTCAAATAAATGAAAAAAGTTATTCCTCTTGTCAACGTCCATACCATGTTGAAAAAACAGGTTCTCGACTGCCTGTTTTTCTATTGACTACATTGTTTTTTGGGGCTTCCATACGAACTGTTATATTTTTTTTTCTTCACATAGCGCACTCGATGTAATTCTTTATAATTTTTCTGTTCTTTTCTCTCATGAGATGTCGTTAATTCGGCCATATGAGAGCGCTTATAAATAGCTCACTTTGTAACACACATGTACAAAAAAAATCTAAGTTGAATAAACGAGTTAAACAGGTTCTCGTCCGATCACCTAAGTTAAGCAACATTGGGCGCGGATAGTACTTGGATGGGTGACCGCTTGGGAACTCCGCGTGCTGTTGACATTTTTTTTTTTTTTTTTCTTTTTAATTGCAAACGTGACATCCCATAACGCAATTTAGTTGGTCAAGTTAATTCGACATCCCCCGGAATGTTTTTTTGCGACAGATTAGTATCCCTCTCGTATTTCCATTTACAGTAACACTGTCTATAGTTTTTTTCACGCTTCGTAGCAGCCTGCCGCGGTGCCGCGCAGGAGAAAGATGAGTAATAAGATATTTAATCGTGGTCCGCCTGTATTAATAACTCTTAGTGATCACAAATCATGTCATTCTATTTGATTCAAATAAATGAAAAAAGTTATTCCTCTTGTCAACGTCCATACCATGTTGAAAAAACAGGTTCTCGACTGCCTGTTTTTCTATTGACTACATTGTTTTTTGGGGCTTCCATACGAACTGTTATATTTTTTTTTCTTCACATAGCGCACTCGATGTAATTCTTTATAATTTTTCTGTTCTTTTCTCTCATGAGATGTCGTTAATTCGGCCATATGAGAGCGCTTATAAATAGCTCACTTTGTAACACACATGTACAAAAAAAATCTAAGTTGAATAAACGAGTTAAACAGGTTCTCGTCCGATCACCTAAGTTAAGCAACATTGGGCGCGGATAGTACTTGGATGGGTGACCGCTTGGGAACTCCGCGTGCTGTTGACATTTTTTTTTTTTTTTTTCTTTTTAATTGCAAACGTGACATCCCATAACGCAATTTAGTTGGTCAAGTTAATTCGACATCCCCCGGAATGTTTTTTTGCGACAGATTAGTATCCCTCTCGTATTTCCATTTACAGTAACACTGTCTATAGTTTTTTTCACGCTTCGTAGCAGCCTGCCGCGGTGCCGCGCAGGAGAAAGATGAGTAATAAGATATTTAATCGTGGTCCGCCTGTATTAATAACTCTTAGTGATCACAAATCATGTCATTCTATTTGATTCAAATAAATGAAAAAAGTTATTCCTCTTGTCAACGTCCATACCATGTTGAAAAAACAGGTTCTCGTCCGATCACCTAAGTTAAGCAACATTGGGCGCGGATAGTACTTGGATGGGTGACCGCTTGGGAACTCCGCGTGCTGTTGACATTTTTTTTTTTTTTTTTCTTTTTAATTGCAAACGTGACATCCCATAACGCAATTTAGTTGGTCAAGTTAATTCGACATCCCCCGGAATGTTTTTTGCGACAGATTAGTATCCCTCTCGTATTTCCATTTACAGTAACACTGTCTATAGTTTTTTTCACGCTTCGTAGCAGCCTGCCGCGGTGCCGCGCAGGAGAAAGATGAGTAATAAGATATTTAATCGTGGTTCGCCTGTATTAATAACTCTTAGTGATCACAAATAATGTCATTCTATTTGATTCAAATAAATGAAAAAAGTCATTCCTCTTGTCAACGTCCATACCATGTTGAAAAAACAGGTTCTCGTCCGATCACCTAAGTTAAGCAACATTGGGCGCGGATAGTACTTGGATGGGTGACCGCTTGGGAACTCCGCGTGCTGTTGACATTTTTTTTTTTTTTTTTCTTTTTAATTGCAAACGTGACATCCCATAACGCAATTTAGTTGGTCAAGTTAATTCGACATCCCCCGGAATGTTTTTTGCGACAGATTAGTATCCCTCTCGTATTTCCATTTACAGTAACACTGTCTATAGTTTTTTTCACGCTTCGTAGCAGCCTGCCGCGGTGCCGCGCAGGAGAAAGATGAGTAATAAGATATTTAATCGTGGTCCGCCTGTATTAATAACTCTTAGTGATCACAAATCATGTCATTCTATTTGATTCAAATAAATGAAAAAAGTTATTCCTCTTGTCAACGTCCATACCATGTTGAAAAAACAGGTTCTCGTCCGATCACCTAAGTTAAGCAACATTGGGCGCGGATAGTACTTGGATGGGTGACCGCTTGGGAACTCCGCGTGCTGTTGACATTTTTTTTTTTTTTTTTCTTTTTAATTGCAAACGTGACATCCCATAACGCAATTTAGTTGGTCAAGTTAATTCGACATCCCCCGGAATGTTTTTTGCGACAGATTAGTATCCCTCTCGTATTTCCATTTACAGTAACACTGTCTATAGTTTTTTTCACGCTTCGTAGCAGCCTGCCGCGGTGCCGCGCAGGAGAAAGATGAGTAATAAGATATTTAATCGTGGTTCGCCTGTATTAATAACTCTTAGTGATCACAAATAATGTCATTCTATTTGATTCAAATAAATGAAAAAAGTCATTCCTCTTGTCAACGTCCATACCATGTTGAAAAAACAGGTTCTCGTCCGATCACCTAAGTTAAGCAACATTGGGCGCGGATAGTACTTGGATGGGTGACCGCTTGGGAACTCCGCGTGCTGTTGACATTTTTTTTTTTTTTTTTCTTTTTAATTGCAAACGTGACATCCCATAACGCAATTTAGTTGGTCAAGTTAATTCGACATCCCCCGGAATGTTTTTTGCGACAGATTAGTATCCCTCTCGTATTTCCATTTACAGTAACACTGTCTATAGTTTTTTTCACGCTTCGTAGCAGCCTGCCGCGGTGCCGCGCAGGAGAAAGATGAGTAATAAGATATTTAATCGTGGTCCGCCTGTATTAATAACTCTTAGTGATCACAAATCATGTCATTCTATTTGATTCAAATAAATGAAAAAAGTTATTCCTCTTGTCAACGTCCATACCATGTTGAAAAAACAGGTTCTCGTCCGATCACCTAAGTTAAGCAACATTGGGCGCGGATAGTACTTGGATGGGTGACCGCTTGGGAACTCCGCGTGCTGTTGACATTTTTTTTTTTTTTTTTCTTTTTAATTGCAAACGTGACATCCCATAACGCAATTTAGTTGGTCAAGTTAATTCGACATCCCCCGGAATGTTTTTTGCGACAGATTAGTATCCCTCTCGTATTTCCATTTACAGTAACACTGTCTATAGTTTTTTTCACGCTTCGTAGCAGCCTGCCGCGGTGCCGCGCAGGAGAAAGATGAGTAATAAGATATTTAATCGTGGTTCGCCTGTATTAATAACTCTTAGTGATCACAAATAATGTCATTCTATTTGATTCAAATAAATGAAAAAAGTCATTCCTCTTGTCAACGTCCATACCATGTTGAAAAAACAGGTTCTCGTCCGATCACCTAAGTTAAGCAACATTGGGCGCGGATAGTACTTGGATGGGTGACCGCTTGGGAACTCCGCGTGCTGTTGACATTTTTTTTTTTTTTTTTCTTTTTAATTGCAAACGTGACATCCCATAACGCAATTTCGTTGGTCAAGTTAATTCGACATCCCCCGGAATGTTTTTTTGCGACAGATTAGTATCCCTCTCGTATTTCCATTTACAGTAACACTGTCTATAGTTTTTTTCACGCTTCGTAGCAGCCTGCCGCGGTGCCGCGCAGGAGAAAGATGAGTAATAAGATATTTAATCGTGGTTCGCCTGTATTAATAACTCTTAGTGATCACAAATAATGTCATTCTATTTGATTCAAATAAATGAAAAAAGTTATTCCTCTTGTCAACGTCCATACCATGTTGAAAAAACAGGTTCTCGTCCGATCACCTAAGTTAAGCAACATTGGGCGCGGATAGTACTTGGATGGGTGACCGCTTGGGAACTCCGCGTGCTGTTGACATTTTTTTTTTTTTTTTTCTTTTTAATTGCAAACGTGACATCCCATAACGCAATTTCGTTGGTCAAGTTAATTCGACATCCCCCGGAATGTTTTTTTGCGACAGATTAGTATCCCTCTCGTATTTCCATTTACAGTAACACTGTCTATAGTTTTTTTCACGCTTCGTAGCAGCCTGCCGCGGTGCCGCGCAGGAGAAAGATGAGTAATAAGATATTTAATCGTGGTTCGCCTGTATTAATAACTCTTAGTGATCACAAATAATGTCATTCTATTTGATTCAAATAAATGAAAAAAGTTATTCCTCTTGTCAACGTCCATACCATGTTGAAAAAACAGGTTCTCGTCCGATCACCTAAGTTAAGCAACATTGGGCGCGGATAGTACTTGGATGGGTGACCGCTTGGGAACTCCGCGTGCTGTTGACATTTTTTTTTTTTTTTTTCTTTTTAATTGCAAACGTGACATCCCATAACGCAATTTCGTTGGTCAAGTTAATTCGACATCCCCCGGAATGTTTTTTTGCGACAGATTAGTATCCCTCTCGTATTTCCATTTACAGTAACACTGTCTATAGTTTTTTTCACGCTTCGTAGCAGCCTGCCGCGGTGCCGCGCAGGAGAAAGATGAGTAATAAGATATTTAATCGTGGTTCGCCTGTATTAATAACTCTTAGTGATCACAAATAATGTCATTCTATTTGATTCAAATAAATGAAAAAAGTTATTCCTCTTGTCAACGTCCATACCATGTTGAAAAAACAGGTTCTCGTCCGATCACCTAAGTTAAGCAACATTGGGCGCGGATAGTACTTGGATGGGTGACCGCTTGGGAACTCCGCGTGCTGTTGACATTTTTTTTTTTTTTTTTCTTTTTAATTGCAAACGTGACATCCCATAACGCAATTTCGTTGGTCAAGTTAATTCGACATCCCCCGGAATGTTTTTTTGCGACAGATTAGTATCCCTCTCGTATTTCCATTTACAGTAACACTGTCTATAGTTTTTTTCACGCTTCGTAGCAGCCTGCCGCGGTGCCGCGCAGGAGAAAGATGAGTAATAAGATATTTAATCGTGGTTCGCCTGTATTAATAACTCTTAGTGATCACAAATAATGTCATTCTATTTGATTCAAATAAATGAAAAAAGTTATTCCTCTTGTCAACGTCCATACCATGTTGAAAAAACAGGTTCTCGTCCGATCACCTAAGTTAAGCAACATTGGGCGCGGATAGTACTTGGATGGGTGACCGCTTGGGAACTCCGCGTGCTGTTGACATTTTTTTTTTTTTTTTTCTTTTTAATTGCAAACGTGACATCCCATAACGCAATTTAGTTGGTCAAGTTAATTCGACATCCCCCGGAATGTTTTTTGCGACAGATTAGTATCCCTCTCGTATTTCCATTTACAGTAACACTGTCTATAGTTTTTTTCACGCTTCGTAGCAGCCTGCCGCGGTGCCGCGCAGGAGAAAGATGAGTAATAAGATATTTAATCGTGGTTCGCCTGTATTAATAACTCTTAGTGATCACAAATAATGTCATTCTATTTGATTCAAATAAATGAAAAAAGTTATTCCTCTTGTCAACGTCCATACCATGTTGAAAAAACAGGTTCTCGTCCGATCACCTAAGTTAAGCAACATTGGGCGCGGATAGTACTTGGATGTGACCGCTTGGGAACTCCGCGTGCTGTTGACATTTTTTTTTTTTTTTTTCTTTTTAATTGCAAACGTGACATCCCATAACGCAATTTAGTTGGTCAAGTTAATTCGACATCCCCCGGAATGTTTTTTTGCGACAGATTAGTATCCCTCTCGTATTTCCATTTACAGTAACACTGTCTATAGTTTTTTTCACGCTTCGTAGCAGCCTGCCGCGGTGCCGCGCAGGAGAAAGATGAGTAATAAGATATTTAATCGTGGTCCGCCTGTATTAATAACTCTTAGTGATCACAAATCATGTCATTCTATTTGATTCAAATAAATGAAAAAAGTTATTCCTCTTGTCAACGTCCATACCATGTTGAAAAAACAGGTTCTCGACTGCCTGTTTTTCTATTGACTACATTGTTTTTTGGGGCTTCCATACGAACTGTTATATTTTTTTTTCTTCACATAGCGCACTCGATGTAATTCTTTATAATTTTTCTGTTCTTTTCTCTCATGAGATGTCGTTAATTCGGCCATATGAGAGCGCTTATAAATAGCTCACTTTGTAACACACATGTACAAAAAAAATCTAAGTTGAATAAACGAGTTAAACAGGTTCTCGTCCGATCACCTAAGTTAAGCAACATTGGGCGCGGATAGTACTTGGATGGGTGACCGCTTGGGAACTCCGCGTGCTGTTGACATTTTTTTTTTTTTTTTTCTTTTTAATTGCAAACGTGACATCCCATAACGCAATTTAGTTGGTCAAGTTAATTCGACATCCCCCGGAATGTTTTTTTGCGACAGATTAGTATCCCTCTCGTATTTCCATTTACAGTAACACTGTCTATAGTTTTTTTCACGCTTCGTAGCAGCCTGCCGCGGTGCCGCGCAGGAGAAAGATGAGTAATAAGATATTTAATCGTGGTCCGCCTGTATTAATAACTCTTAGTGATCACAAATCATGTCATTCTATTTGATTCAAATAAATGAAAAAAGTTATTCCTCTTGTCAACGTCCATACCATGTTGAAAAAACAGGTTCTCGACTGCCTGTTTTTCTATTGACTACATTGTTTTTTGGGGCTTCCATACGAACTGTTATATTTTTTTTTCTTCACATAGCGCACTCGATGTAATTCTTTATAATTTTTCTGTTCTTTTCTCTCATGAGATGTCGTTAATTCGGCCATATGAGAGCGCTTATAAATAGCTCACTTTGTAACACACATGTACAAAAAAAATCTAAGTTGAATAAACGAGTTAAACAGGTTCTCGTCCGATCACCTAAGTTAAGCAACATTGGGCGCGGATAGTACTTGGATGGGTGACCGCTTGGGAACTCCGCGTGCTGTTGACATTTTTTTTTTTTTTTTTCTTTTTAATTGCAAACGTGACATCCCATAACGCAATTTAGTTGGTCAAGTTAATTCGACATCCCCCGGAATGTTTTTTTGCGACAGATTAGTATCCCTCTCGTATTTCCATTTACAGTAACACTGTCTATAGTTTTTTTCACGCTTCGTAGCAGCCTGCCGCGGTGCCGCGCAGGAGAAAGATGAGTAATAAGATATTTAATCGTGGTCCGCCTGTATTAATAACTCTTAGTGATCACAAATCATGTCATTCTATTTGATTCAAATAAATGAAAAAAGTTATTCCTCTTGTCAACGTCCATACCATGTTGAAAAAACAGGTTCTCGTCCGATCACCTAAGTTAAGCAACATTGGGCGCGGATAGTACTTGGATGGGTGACCGCTTGGGAACTCCGCGTGCTGTTGACATTTTTTTTTTTTTTTTTCTTTTTAATTGCAAACGTGACATCCCATAACGCAATTTAGTTGGTCAAGTTAATTCGACATCCCCCGGAATGTTTTTTGCGACAGATTAGTATCCCTCTCGTATTTCCATTTACAGTAACACTGTCTATAGTTTTTTTCACGCTTCGTAGCAGCCTGCCGCGGTGCCGCGCAGGAGAAAGATGAGTAATAAGATATTTAATCGTGGTTCGCCTGTATTAATAACTCTTAGTGATCACAAATAATGTCATTCTATTTGATTCAAATAAATGAAAAAAGTCATTCCTCTTGTCAACGTCCATACCATGTTGAAAAAACAGGTTCTCGTCCGATCACCTAAGTTAAGCAACATTGGGCGCGGATAGTACTTGGATGGGTGACCGCTTGGGAACTCCGCGTGCTGTTGACATTTTTTTTTTTTTTTTTCTTTTTAATTGCAAACGTGACATCCCATAACGCAATTTAGTTGGTCAAGTTAATTCGACATCCCCCGGAATGTTTTTTGCGACAGATTAGTATCCCTCTCGTATTTCCATTTACAGTAACACTGTCTATAGTTTTTTTCACGCTTCGTAGCAGCCTGCCGCGGTGCCGCGCAGGAGAAAGATGAGTAATAAGATATTTAATCGTGGTCCGCCTGTATTAATAACTCTTAGTGATCACAAATCATGTCATTCTATTTGATTCAAATAAATGAAAAAAGTTATTCCTCTTGTCAACGTCCATACCATGTTGAAAAAACAGGTTCTCGTCCGATCACCTAAGTTAAGCAACATTGGGCGCGGATAGTACTTGGATGGGTGACCGCTTGGGAACTCCGCGTGCTGTTGACATTTTTTTTTTTTTTTTCTTTTTAATTGCAAACGTGACATCCCATAACGCAATTTAGTTGGTCAAGTTAATTCGACATCCCCCGGAATGTTTTTTGCGACAGATTAGTATCCCTCTCGTATTTCCATTTACAGTAACACTGTCTATAGTTTTTTTCACGCTTCGTAGCAGCCTGCCGCGGTGCCGCGCAGGAGAAAGATGAGTAATAAGATATTTAATCGTGGTTCGCCTGTATTAATAACTCTTAGTGATCACAAATAATGTCATTCTATTTGATTCAAATAAATGAAAAAAGTCATTCCTCTTGTCAACGTCCATACCATGTTGAAAAAACAGGTTCTCGTCCGATCACCTAAGTTAAGCAACATTGGGCGCGGATAGTACTTGGATGGGTGACCGCTTGGGAACTCCGCGTGCTGTTGACATTTTTTTTTTTTTTTTTCTTTTTAATTGCAAACGTGACATCCCATAACGCAATTTCGTTGGTCAAGTTAATTCGACATCCCCCGGAATGTTTTTTTGCGACAGATTAGTATCCCTCTCGTATTTCCATTTACAGTAACACTGTCTATAGTTTTTTTCACGCTTCGTAGCAGCCTGCCGCGGTGCCGCGCAGGAGAAAGATGAGTAATAAGATATTTAATCGTGGTTCGCCTGTATTAATAACTCTTAGTGATCACAAATAATGTCATTCTATTTGATTCAAATAAATGAAAAAAGTTATTCCTCTTGTCAACGTCCATACCATGTTGAAAAAACAGGTTCTCGTCCGATCACCTAAGTTAAGCAACATTGGGCGCGGATAGTACTTGGATGGGTGACCGCTTGGGAACTCCGCGTGCTGTTGACATTTTTTTTTTTTTTTTTCTTTTTAATTGCAAACGTGACATCCCATAACGCAATTTCGTTGGTCAAGTTAATTCGACATCCCCCGGAATGTTTTTTTGCGACAGATTAGTATCCCTCTCGTATTTCCATTTACAGTAACACTGTCTATAGTTTTTTTCACGCTTCGTAGCAGCCTGCCGCGGTGCCGCGCAGGAGAAAGATGAGTAATAAGATATTTAATCGTGGTTCGCCTGTATTAATAACTCTTAGTGATCACAAATAATGTCATTCTATTTGATTCAAATAAATGAAAAAAGTTATTCCTCTTGTCAACGTCCATACCATGTTGAAAAAACAGGTTCTCGTCCGATCACCTAAGTTAAGCAACATTGGGCGCGGATAGTACTTGGATGGGTGACCGCTTGGGAACTCCGCGTGCTGTTGACATTTTTTTTTTTTTTTTTCTTTTTAATTGCAAACGTGACATCCCATAACGCAATTTAGTTGGTCAAGTTAATTCGACATCCCCCGGAATGTTTTTTGCGACAGATTAGTATCCCTCTCGTATTTCCATTTACAGTAACACTGTCTATAGTTTTTTTCACGCTTCGTAGCAGCCTGCCGCGGTGCCGCGCAGGAGAAAGATGAGTAATAAGATATTTAATCGTGGTTCGCCTGTATTAATAACTCTTAGTGATCACAAATAATGTCATTCTATTTGATTCAAATAAATGAAAAAAGTTATTCCTCTTGTCAACGTCCATACCATGTTGAAAAAACAGGTTCTCGACTGCCTGTTTTTCTATTGACTACATTGTTTTTTGGGGCTTCCATACGAACTGTTATATTTTTTTTTCTTCACATAGCGCACTCGATGTAATTCTTTATAATTTTTCTGTTCTTTTCTCTCATGAGATGTCGTTAATTCGGCCATATGAGAGCGCTTATAAATAGCTCACTTTGTAACACACATGTACAAAAAAAATCTAAGTTGAATAAACGAGTTAAACAGGTTCTCGTCCGATCACCTAAGTTAAGCAACATTGGGCGCGGATAGTACTTGGATGGGTGACCGCTTGGGAACTCCGCGTGCTGTTGACATTTTTTTTTTTTTTTTTCTTTTTAATTGCAAACGTGACATCCCATAACGCAATTTAGTTGGTCAAGTTAATTCGACATCCCCCGGAATGTTTTTTTGCGACAGATTAGTATCCCTCTCGTATTTCCATTTACAGTAACACTGTCTATAGTTTTTTTCACGCTTCGTAGCAGCCTGCCGCGGTGCCGCGCAGGAGAAAGATGAGTAATAAGATATTTAATCGTGGTCCGCCTGTATTAATAACTCTTAGTGATCACAAATCATGTCATTCTATTTGATTCAAATAAATGAAAAAAGTTATTCCTCTTGTCAACGTCCATACCATGTTGAAAAAACATTCTCGCTTCAACCCTCGAAGGTGACGGACGTGCTCGTGAGCTCGCTACCTGCTCCCTGGACCGGTCTGCCGCTTACCGATTTTTCACGTGACACCTGTGCTGTATTATTACAATATAGCATTTCTGGATTGTGAAGTGCATAAGTGACAGAAGAAGTGATAAAATAAACAGCGTAAATAGTGCTCAACGGGTTTCAAACCCGTGTGATGGAAGTAGGACTATTGATCCTACAAATGACATAAAAAAAATAATTAAACAAAAAAATTTGTTAGAAAGGAGTGACGTGCCCTTGAGTGCATATGTTACCAAACTGCTGCAAAATAAGCAACCATTGAAAAGGCTAAATCCCAAGCCGAAGCTAACGGTGGGAAAAAGTTTACAAGAAACCGCAAATAGCGATATGAAGACTGCAAAGTCAAAAGCCGCGACATCCCAGCGAGGAGCTGACACAAAAAGTAAGCCTTCGTACGATGACCTCCTGGAGGTCATAGTAAATTTAAAAAAAACTATTGAGCATCTCCAAAACTCTGGAAAAGAGGAAACCGAGAAGAAGACGGAAAAAATTGCGATGAAATCCTCAACGCATAACACCAAACCGGACCACCGTGCAACTATGAAAAATTCCCCGGAAGGAGAAAATCCAGAAGGACTCAAGGAACAATGGACGACGGTAGGACCCATGAAGAGGAGGAACACTCAAAACACCAGCCAAACAGCCACCCAACCCCCAACGACAAGTGGAACCAAGCCCGACGCGAAGGCGCAACAACCCCCGATGACACAGGCACCAAGGACGGACAACACCCCAAAAAGAATAAAATTCGGAAATGAGGTAACTGTTTCCGACTCCACTAATAAAGTTAATAAACCGCCCCCCATTGTCATATATAACAGTAGCTGTAAAAAGACAATTGAAATCGTAGGAAATATTAACAAGAATTTTCATGTTAAGAAAATCAACGATGCAAAACATCTCTTACACGTCGAAAGTTTAACAGATTATAAAACTGCCTGTAACGAATTAAAAAATAAAAGTATCGAATTTTTCACGTACACACCGAAAGAAGACAAAGCAGTCTCCATTTTATTAAAAAATTTAGAAGGCGAATTCGAACCAGAAATCGTCTTAAATGAATTAAAACAAAAACAAATCGAAAACGTCAACTTCACATCGGTTAAAAGATTTTCAATTCTTCGTTCACGTAAAGACGGGAAAACATTGCCAATTTACATAGTTCAAATATCACAAAAGAGTAACATCAATAACGTAAAACAAATTAGAACGGTCCTCCATTCCTTAGTAACTTGGGAGAAATTAATAAAAAAAGATCGCATTCAGTGTACGCGATGTCAACGCATCGGGCACGTTGCATTTAATTGCAACTTAAAGTATAGATGCGTTAAATGCGAATTGCCGCACAACCCAGGAGAGTGTCCGCGTTCCACGGAGATGGATACAGACGCGAAAGATAAAGCGCCTTCTCCTCCCTATTGCATCAATTGCAAGCAATTTGGACACCCTGCTTCGTACAGAGGATGCCCAAAGTTAAAAGAATTGAAGCAAAAAATAGAAGAGAGAAGGCTGCTCGTAAAAGCCAACCAAGAGAAGAAAGCTAAAGCTTATAATAACATAACAAGAAATAACATTTCGTACAGCTCAGTAGCCTCCAACAAACCACTTACAACTAACCGCAGTACCTACAAACAACTACAACAGCAACAAACACCACAACCTAATCCATTCACAAGCACTCACACAAATTCCACTCCGACACACCAAGCATCATTCTTAGAAGAAATTAAAAAGATCATAGCAGCCACCATAAGCGTTCAAATAGCACAGTTAGCCGAAAATATTGCAGCAAATGCAACTAAAATAAACGTCATCGCGGAAGCTTTAGAAATTAACTGGTAGAATCATGTCAGACACGCGGAAAACAAACCCACCAAACAAATTGAGACTACACGAGCTTAAAATAATTCAAATTAATGTAAATTCAATAATTACTAACGAAAGAAGAGCCACTCTCCTGGATTGTATAAGTAAATATAAACCGGATGTAGTTTTGCTATCCGAAACAAAACTAAATCCGCGTCATAAAATAAACTTTAAGGATTACCAACTAATTAGAAGAGATAGGTTAAACTCTAAACAAGCGGGGGGCACGGGAATTTTAATTCGGCACGATATTAAATTCAAAAACATCCAGCCAAATTGTATAAAAAATAGTACTTGCTTCGAGTCCACAGTTTTAGAAGTTAAAATTCAGGATAATAGAAAACTATACCTAATAGCATCATATGCCACCAGCAGTTGTAAAAAAGAATTCATGATAGAATTTAAAGCCCTTTTCGACGCGCTTGAGTTGAACAAAGCTGACAATTATTATTTGCTAGCCGGAGACTTGAACGCTAAGCATGAAGCATGGGGAAACACCATAAATAATGCGCGAGGGGTTTCTTTAAACAAGTGGCTCCTTGAAAATCAAATTAACTTTAGAATCGAACTATACAGAACAGCGGTCCCTTCATACCCGAAAAGTGGGGCTTTCATCGACCTTTGCCTTGCAGACAATAGAATTAAATTCCACTGTACCTTGGGCCCTAACCTACTCCAGTCATTCAGGTATGACAGTGACCATAGAGCCTCTAGAATCATAATCTCCATCCCTTCCGCTAATTATCTAGAATTTGAAGAAACAACCCCACTAATAAAGTACGACTTTAACAAGACGGACTGGACGACCTTTACAGACTTTCTAATTGAAAAGGAAACTCCTGCTATCCCTAACAATAGAAACTTAACGGTAAACGAAATTGACGGCCACATTGAGACTTTAAACTCAAATATTTTAAATGCAATAGAACACACAGTCCCTCCTATAGACCTGAACAAAAACTCGACAGACAAATACATTACACCGGAAATTATAAAGCTTCGAAAACAAAAGAGTCACATCATCACACAACTTCATAGACTAACAAATCTTAGAAATTACACCTCTTTGAACGATCCATTGATAGATAGCTACAAACATTTACTAAAAAGCATAAGATATGAAATTAAAAAATCTTTTCAGTCATCCGTCAGCAATTTCTGGAAAAATAAAATTAATAAAATGTCTGTCCGGAAACCGAAAGAGCTATTTCCATCCATAAATAGTATCTTTCGGCCCAAAGACAGTAATGAGATAGACACATTGAAAATTCCTCTCAGCAATAGCAATTTAATAAAACACGCTAAACTCAACCCACAGAATCTCACAACTAACACTAATGAATTCGTAATCACAGATACAGTTCAGAAATTAGACGTTATTGGCGCACATTTCGAGTCAGTACACACTCAGAACGTACATATGGGAAAAGTTCAACTTTCGAATATAATTAACACCAAAATAAAAGTTCTCCAGCGAGAGATAGAAACAGATAGAGAAAGCAACGCTACCATATGCACATTCTCCGACACAAACACGGCAGACAATCCGGACGTACCCTCCAACCCGTCAAACTATTTCACTTCCTTTACTAAATTAGAAAAAACTTTCAAAAATCTAAATAATAAAAAATCGGCAAGTTTCGATGGAATCCCCAACATTGTTTTAAAACATCTTCCATGCAGATACGTTTTTTACTATAGCATTTTGTTCAATAATTGCTTAAATTTACAGTACTTTCCGAAAACTTGGAAAACAGCCAAATTAATAACGATTAAGAAAAAGGGAAAGGATGGTAGTGACCCTAATAGCTACCGTCCGATCAGTCTTCTCCCAAATATTAGCAAAGTCTTCGAAACTATAGTTAATGATTCAATTGTCAGCTTTTGCAACACTAAAAACATTATTCCAGAACATCAATTCGGTTTCCGTCATAAGCATTCTACAGTGCATGCAATTTCAAAATTCACCTCAGATATATGCTGGGCCAGAAACGCAGGAGATTGCGTAGGAGCCCTTTTAATCGATTTAGAAAAAGCTTTCGACACGGTTTGGCTGGATGGACTCTTTTATAAAATGCTGAAGAAGGATTTTCCAATACATTTGATAAAAATGTTATGGAATATGCTTCACGGCAAGAAATTTTTCGTCACAAACGGACAGTATAAGTCCAGCAACGGGTTTAAAATAAACAACGGCCTACAACAAGGCACAGTGAACTCTCCCGTCTTGTTTAGCATTTTTATAAGTGATCTGCTACGTATGTATGGCCTAAATAACGACGATGGTAAAATGGGAATCGCGTTCGCGGACGACCTGGTAATCTATGCCAGCCATAATAAAGTTTCGAAACTTCAACCGCTCTTGCAGGAAACGTTCAATAGAATACAAGATTATTTTCACACGTGGAAGCTAAAAATAAACATTAATAAATGCGAAACGATCCTATTTCGACCGTATATCTCCAAAATTTCAGACGCTAATAACGACGTGAGAAGTCATGCCTCAAAATTCCATATTCACGACAGTAAGAATCCGAACAACAAAATCCCACAAAAAAGCATCGTCCGTTACTTAGGCTTGCATCTAGACTTTAAGCTTAATTATAATGAGCACGTGTCTTTACAAATAGAAAAGGCGCAAAAATCTTTTCTTAGCCACAAAAGACTTTTCTATTCAAGAGACCTCGATAAATGCGTTAAAATTCTCTGTTACAAGCTACTCGTAAGGCCCATCCTGACCTACGGCTGTCCCATCTGGTTCAACATCAGCACAGGGACCATGGAGAAGCTACGAGTCTTCGAAAGGAAGTGCCTTAGAGCCTGCTTGGGCAAATACAGATCACCAGAGTCTAACTACACAAAGATGATCAGCAACTACAAGTTGTATGAAGAGGCTAAGCTCATTAGAATAGATTTATTTATACTGAAACTTGTAAGAAACCATTGGTCATGTATTAATAAAGTTACTTCCAATAGCCTCATCCACTGTTCCACGTATCCAAGTCCATTGTACTTTTCGAAGGCAATGGAGACTGGATACACTCCCCCCGAGTCCTTTATCTATCTGGACAGCGAAGGATACATTCAGAATAGAGACAACATACCTATCATTTACCACATTAATAGAAAAACTTATGAAAAGCAGATAACATATAATAAAAACGTTAGCTTCAGTGACCCAATCATGAGATTCAACTACAAACTGTCCAGTATAGATTTAAAGGACAAACATAGACATAATACCGATAAATATTGGTGGCTATAGATGCAAGACTAATGTTAATGATAGTTAAATAGTTTATTTAAAATTTTATAAACATTCAAATCCTCGGTAGTATAGTGGTCAGTATCCCCAGTTCGGTTTGAGACACCGTAGAGGAAGGACGTATTTTAGTGCTCCTTAAGTGCCACGTGCTCCTCGATTACCCTCAACCCTAAGCTTTCGCCGTCCAGCGTAAGCTACGAAGAGTGTTAAGAAAGTGTAGCTCATACAGTGTAAATATTAGGACAAAATCAATATCGCTCGTCTAGTCGCGTGTGTATAAAAGTTATTTAAAAATTAAATACGGAAAAAGTGAACATTGATAATGCAGAAAAAGACAAAGATCAAACAAAAGAAGAGGAAGTATCCATAGCATCTCGGACTTCCAGGAAGACATCAATGCCTAGAAAAATTACTATCCCGGACACCACTATTAGTAAAAGCGGATGCGCTGACATAAATTTATGCGAAATTTTAAAATTAAAAAATTCTATAAAGAATAAGGCTTTGCTAAAACCGAAGCTAACTTCAAGAAGTTTAGTAAGCGAGGAAATCATGTCCTCAGAAAAAATATCGAGAAAAAAAAATACCATCCCAAACAGAGAAGGTAATATGCATTCGGAAAACGAAAAAATAATGCCAAGTACGAGTAAGGAAACGATAGTCAAGCCGACGTATGATGAACTATTTAAATTGTTCCTTGAACAAAATAAAAAAATTGAGCTACTAACCAAACAGTTAGCAGACTCAAAAAACATACAAGACACTACGAAAACTTCATCGAAAAAAATAGACCAGGAAAAAAATTGGGAGTCAATAAATCGCTTCCAAGTGTTAGCTGCCGATGAACCTATGGAGGAAACTCCGGATACGAATAAAAGAAGGCTAGCAGAGTCACCCATTGCTTCGAGGAAAAAAGTAGCAGCTACAAGTACTCAGGAAGGAAGAGTGGATTTGCAAAGAGAGACAGCTAAATCTGGAAAAGGGAAAGCCCAGGAACAGACCGCCGCTTCCATACCTACCTGCACCCAGCCGACGGAGGCGAAATCTACCCCCCATCAACAAACTCCGTTGACCAGACATGCAGAAAAATCAAATACGTCCATACCAGGTAATACCGCTAAGGGTAAACCACCACCTATTACATTAATTAGCCCGCATTCAAAAACAGCAATAGAGATCTTAAAAACGAAAGCTAAATTAACAAATTTTTATCTAAAAAAGATTAATAACAATAAACAGCTTTTAATTACGAATTCACTTTTAGACTATAAAACAGCATGTTTAGCGTTAAAGTCAAATAATATCTCTTTTTACACCTACACACCACGTAGTGAAAAAAATATTACAATACTATTAAAAAACGTAGATAGCGATTTTGAACCACAAGAAATTCTAGAAGAATTACAAAATAAGAATATACAGAATTTAAAATTCATAAAAGTCAGCAGGTTTTACACATCAAAATCTAAAAGTTTAAATAAACAGCTTCCTATTTATATAGTACAATTGTCCCCAGATAGCGTTATAAACAACCTAAAACAAATAAATATAGTATTTCACTCTCTTGTAAAATGGGAGAAGCTGGAAAAAAAAGATACTATACAGTGTAAGCGTTGCCAACGATTAGGTCATGTTGCGTCGAACTGCAACATGGAGTATCGATGCGTCAAATGCAAAGATAAACATAGTCCGGGTGAATGTAGCCTGCCTCCGCCAACAGAAATAGATCATAATGATCTTAATAATATTTATTGTGTAAACTGCAATAACTATGGACACCCGGCCTCTTATAGAGGCTGTCCAAAAATTCTGGAGATTAAGGAAAAGATAGATTTTCAAAGGACTCAAGTACGTCAAAAAAGAAATATAACTGTTAGTAACATAGAAAATAGAGTGAGACCGAATGTCAGCTATAGCCAAGTTGTTCGCAATAGTCAAGGTATAAACCGTCCAGTATATACCCATCCCCCACCACCCCTTATACCATTCGCACACACATTAACACATACACACCCTGGTACAGATCCAAACCCACAATCACAATTCCTGGATACAATAAAACAAACTATCTCTCAATTGCTTGATTCTAAATTAAACGATTTATACTCGAAAATTGCAGCCAATAATAATAAAATAGATATTATCGGGAATATATTAAATATAGATTTTTCTTACGACACAAACATTCAGTAGTCAAATGGCATCTTTTACGCAGGATAAAATAAAAATTCTTTCGATGAATGTAAATTCATTAATAACAAATGAAAGAAGAGCCAATCTGGCAGATATTTTAGGAAAACACAATCCGGACTTTGCCTTCTTATGTGAGACAAAAATAAATAAGAACCATAAATTAGGATTCAAAGATTATGTATTAATAAGATCGGATAGACCAAATTCCAGACAGGGAGGGGGGACGGCTATCCTTGTTAAGAAACATATCAAATGTTCTCAAGTAACATTATCGTGCCCAACAAATACCATCTGCCTAGAATCCACAATACTAGAAATTAAATTAAATCAAAATAAAAAATTATATCTCATAGCGGCATACGCGCCCAGCAATTGCAGAAAAGAGTTCGGCTTAGAATGGCAACAATTATTTGATGCACTCCATTTAGACAATAGAAATAATTATTATATAATAGCCGGGGATTTGAACGCAAAACATGTTTCCTGGGGTAATAACATTAATAACAGTCGCGGAACCCTTCTTAACCTCTGGTACTCGAGAAACCAAATAGACTACAGATTAATGCTTTATAGATCTGAACTGCCTTCCTATCCTAAATACAACTCTTTTCTAGACATTTGTATTTCCGATAATAGACTAGAAGCTTTTAATTTAAGTAGAAATAAAAATTTGAAGACAATAGACATTGATAGCGATCACCGAGCATTATTAATAAATTTTAAAACAAAAACTAAAGACCATGATTTGTTAAAATTTGAAGAACAGCAGGTTCCAAACAGATATAATTATATGAATGCAAACTGGATTAAATTTAAAAAGTATTTAGATAACTCTCCGTTAGATATATCCAATGACAGAAATTTATCAATCACAGAAATAGATACATACATCGACGAACTAGACACTAACATACGCAACGCAATCGACCACGCGGTTCCTAAAATCAACAATAATGTTTCTTCCTCGGACAAATATATGACGAACAAAATACGATACTTAAGACGAATTAAAAGTAACATACTGTCGAAATATAACAAATATACAAACATCCTTTACTTTAACGTTTCTCTAATACCAGTAATAAACAGACTAAAAAGAATACTAAAACGTGTGAAACATTTAATCAGGCTAGAATTTTCTCGCAGCGTTAATGAATTTTGGAAGAAAAAAATACTGAACATTTCTCCAAAAGATCCCAAAAAGTTTTTTCCGTCTACAAAACAGATCTTCGGTCATCAATCGAATTCTTCATTAAATAATCTAAAAATCCCAGAGTCAGACATCGAGCTATTACATGCAGCAGAAACAGATATGTCACGACTTTCTAAAGATGCGCGTAACTCTTTTATAATAACAGATAAATCAGATGTACTTAATATACTTGGTGCACACTTTGAAAGAGTTAACATTCAGAATGTTGATCTAGGCATCCCCCAGCATTCTGAATTAGTTTCCAGAAAAATTCAAGATCTGCGTGAGACTATAGATAAAGATAAGATAACTCCGATAACACTTTGCACATTTTCCAAGCAGAACCCGTCTAATAACCCACATTTAGAAAATTCTTTACCTAAATATTTTACATCAGATACTGACCTTCAAAATTTATTTAAAAAACTTAACAGTAAAAGATCTTCAAGCCATGACAAAATTCCGAACATTGCTTTAAAAAATCTACCGAAGTCATATGTATACGTATATAGTATTATATTCAATAATGCATTAAACTTAGCCTACTTTCCTAAATCCTGGAAAGTAGCTAAAGTTATAACATTATTAAAGAAAGGGAAAAATGAGTGCTCTCCGAATAGTTATAGACCTATTAGTTTGCTTCCTAACATCAGTAAGGTTTTTGAAATTACTATTAATAAAACTATAAATTCATTCTGTGAAAACAATAATATTATACCAGATCACCAGTTCGGTTTTAGATACAAACATTCTACCATACATGCGGTAACGAAATTCGTGTCAGATATTTGTTGGGCACGAAATGGGAGTGATTGCGTTGGAGCATGTTTTGTGGACTTGGAAAAGGCATTTGATACGGTGTGGCTAGAGGGGCTTTTCTATAAACTCATTAAGAAAAACTTTCCGTTTCATTTGATCAAAATTTTATGGGAAATGCTTTTTGGCAAATCATTTCGAATCTCAGACAGGGACACATTATCGACGAAAACTTTTAATATAAAGAATGGCCTCCAACAAGGAACAGTCAACTCCCCGATACTGTTTAGTATTTACGTCAGCGACCTACTTCGCATGTTTAATATTAACAGTGATCCAAAAAAATCGGCTCTTGCGTTTGCTGATGATTTATTATTATACACCATAGACAATAAAGTCACAAAGATCAACAGAGATTTACAGAAAATATTCATTAAAATCAAGAAGTACTTGTGCACCTGGAAATTAAACATAAATATTGCTAAATGCGAAACAATATTATTCCGTCCTTATATATCTAATATATCAGATGCCAATAAAAACGTTAAATTACACTCGAAGCACTTTAAATTAAACGACGGAGAGACTAATAGTACATATATACCACACAAAAATACAGTAAAATACCTCGGTATTCACCTTGATTTTAAACTAAACTACACTCACCATGTACAAATACAAATTGATAAGGCGCAGAAAGCTTTTTTTAACTATAGAAAGCTTTTTTATTCTAAAATCTTACATAAGAGGGTAAAGATCCTGTGTTATAAGACTCTAATTCGTCCAATCCTAACATATGGCTGCCAGATTTGGTTCAACATAAGTGCCAGTGTAATGGAAAAATTAAGACTATTCGAAAGGAAATGTATTCGGGCCTGTCTAAATAGATATAGAACAGCTGAATCCAACTACACGAAACGCGTAAGCAACACAAAACTGTACCTCGAGGCGGAATTAGTCAGAATAGATATATTCATTATTAAATTAATCAGAAATCATTGGTCTGTAATCCCATATATACTTTCGAATAGTCTAATATATAGTTCAGTATACCCGAATACGGAGTACTTTGAACAGGCAAGGAAAACAGGCTACATTCCCCCAGAAAGTTTCCCTTATTTAGATTCTGAGGGCTTCATTCAAGATAAAAATAATATACCAATTATATATCACGTTAATAGAAAAACATATGATAAAAAAATTATGTATGAAAGAAATCTAAATTGTTTAGATCATAAAACTGATATGCGTTTTTTGTCTGATCTTACGGACATAGACAGAAATAGTAAATTCCGAAAGAATCCCGAGAAACACTGGTGGTGCTAACCTTTCGTCATAAGTGTAATCTGAGTGTTTTGTATACTTAAAATGACTTCCTAAAACTTTAATAAAAATCCGATCCTCGATAGTATAGTGGTTAGTATCCCCCCAGTTCGGTTTGAGACTTCGTAGAGGAAGGACGTACTCCACGTGCTCCTCTTGAGTCATAAAACTACCCAAGCGACGTTTTCGACCGCGCCAGGCGACAAAGTAACTGTTTTCTGCCTGAACTTATCAGTCAGTAAAGTGTCGATCTATCAGCTAGTAAAGTGTCGGTCTTTATTTTAAAATTCTATTTCGTGTTCATTTTACGCGTATAATCTCTTAAGTGGTACACGACGGAGAATAAAAAAAAGAATGAAGATACCAGCAAAATCGAAGAAGAAGTACCGAAGAATACTTTGCCTACACCGGTGACAACCGAAGCTTCACATCAATCCTTGAAACCAGCCACGGATATTTACACCATCAAGAAGCTATGCCCAGATATAAATCTTAGCCAAATATTAAATATAAAAAATAAAACGAGTAACAAGAGTATGCCGAAACCTAATTTACCTGGTAAGAAGATTTCAATATCTACAGAACACGAAATGGGGCCAAAGAGGATCCCATCTAAGCAAAAAATTGTAGATAATGAAAAAAAACAAGAGGAGCATCATCCTAAGGCGGGCACGAGTGCTGAACAATCTGATAAACCTTCGTATGAAGAATTATTCAACATGTTTATAGAACAAAAAAAAACAATTGAGAAACTGAGCAAACATCTAGAAGAAGCAAAAGTTCTCAATTCAAAAAATAAGACGCCAGCGAGAGTGACTAAAAATCTGGAAGACACCAATACTTTGGAAACAAAAAATCGTTTTCAAATTTTGGACAACGAAGAACCGATGGAAGCGACACAAGATTCGAATAAAAGGAGGCTCGCTGAGTCACCTTCCGTTGCAAGGAAAAAGTTAGCCGCTGCACACGGACAAGCAGTCACAGGAAATCCCAAGACTGAGGAAAAATTGAGGGCAACGGCTCCCAATAATTCAGCGGTACGAGCGACTTCGACTTTCCCCGCCACCCCTAGTCAACCAGTGAGCAGAAACACAGCCATAAACAACCCATCGACGTCCAGGCCCAAAAACTCGGAGGCGCCCGATCCAGGTATCATTCGTGCTGGTAAACCTCCGCCAATTATACTAAATAATACGCAGCCAAAGCAAATTATAGAATCACTAAAATCAGGCAATAACATTTTGAAATTTTATTTAAAAAAAATTAATATTAATAAACAATTATTATACACCGATTCAATAGCAGATTATAAAAATTCGTGCTTATTATTAAAAAGTTGCAATATTCCATTTTATACATACACGCCAAAATGCGACAGAAAAATAACGGTTTTATTAAAAGATCTTGATGGCAACATCGAACCGGAAGAAATTTTGGAGGAATTAAAAAGCAAAAGTGTTCCTCATTTAGAATTCGTGAAAGTTAATCGGTTTTCTACGCGAAATTCTATAATTGCAAATAAACAATTACCAATATACATAGTACAGTTAACTCCGGATAGCAAAATAGAAAATTTAAAACAAATCCGTATAGTATACCATTCGCTAGTAAGATGGGAAAAATTAATAAGAAAAGATAGTATTCAATGTAAGCGCTGTCAACGATTGGGCCACGTGGCTTCGAATTGCAACATGGATTATCGCTGTGTTAAATGTAACGAAAATCACTCGCCAGGAGAGTGTAGCCTCCCACCACTTAGGGAAGGAAACCAAAATGACCCAAATTTAATTTATTGCACAATTTGCAAGAACTTCGGTCACCCTGCATCATACCGGGGGTGTCCGAAGATTTTGGAAATGAAGGAAAAAATTGAACTAAGAAAGGAACAGGTTCGTCAAAAAAGAGAACAGGTCATCGCTAGCTTAGAAAGAAGGGTTAGACCCAATATAAGTTTTAGCCAGGTCACGCGCGGTCAGCCCAGTGCGGCTCGTCCACCCTTCGCACAAACCATCCAGTTACCCCCTCCACCTCCTCAGCCATTTACTCAGGTTACCCCATCACAGCCACCAAGTAATCATATTCAATTCATAGAATCCATCAAAGAATCCATATCCCATTTATTAGACTCCAAATTAAACGATCTCTACACAAAAATAGACATAAATAATCATAACATTGGAGTAATAGCAAATACACTAAATATTGAGCTCCCCTATGGCTCCAAATAATTTAACAAGCATACCGTCATTTACCCGTCTTGACAATATAAAAATTCTTTCAATGAACATCAACTCCATAGTCACTAATGAAAGAAGAGCCAATCTGGCAGACATTCTAAATAAACATAAACCAGATTTCGCCTTTTTGTGTGAAACCAAAATAAACAGTAACCACAAATTAAGTTTCAAAGGTTACAACTTTGTTAGAACAGACCGGGTAAATTCTAGACTGGGCGGTGGTACTGCTATCCTTGTTAGAAAGCCCATTAAATTCAAAAAAGTTCATCTATTAAGCACAACGAATGTTATTTGCCTAGAGACAACAATACTAGAGATAAAACTACGATCGAATAAAAAACTATTCCTAATTGCAGCCTACGCCCCTAGTAGCTGCAAAAAGGAATTTGCAATTGAGTTCAACCAAATTTTTGATCGGTTACAATTAAATGATAAGAATCACTACTATATATTGGCTGGAGATCTCAATGCCAAGCACTCATCTTGGGGTAATCACATTAATAATAGCCGTGGTACTCTTCTTCACTTATGGTATCTTCGAAACCAGATTGAATTCAAAGCTATGCTTTACGGATCAGAATTACCCTCGTACCCTAAGTATAATTCTTTTCTCGACATCTGCATTGCCGACTGCAGACTGAACATTTCTAATTTAACTGAGAACAGAAATTTAAAAACAATAGATATAGATAGTGACCATAGAGCCCTAGTAATTAACCTCAAACCTACAATCGACGAACAAGACTTGTTACAACCTGAACAACAGAATATCACTTACAGATATAATTACCCCCGCGCGGACTGGACTAAATTTAAACACCATCTTGAACAAACCTCGGTAGATATTCCCAATAATCTAAACCTCAATACAACTGAAATAGATTTCTTCATTAACACATTAGACGCAAATATACGTAATGCAATTGACATTGCGGTACCGAAATTTGACAGTAACTTTAATTCCACAGACAGATATATAACAGATAAAATCCAACACTTACGGTACTTAAAGCGAAGGATATTAACTAAATACAATAAGTATAGAAGTATGCTTCGCTTTAATAATACGCTCTTTCCCATCTTGCACAGACTGAATTATCTTTTAAAACATATTAAACGTCAAATTAAACTAGAATTCACACGTTCAGTAAATAATTTTTGGAAAAAAAAAGTGTCCTGCATTTCTCCAAGTAATACACAAAAATTTTTTCCGGCAATTAACCAAATATTCCGGCAACAATCACATTCAATACCAAATACATTAAAAATCCCTAATTCAAACATAGATCTATTACATAAAGCCGGATTAGACTTATCACAACTTGCCAAAGACTCACAAAATTCTTTTATTATATCAAACATAACAGATACATTGAATATTCTTGGAACCCATTTTGAACAAGTATTTACACAAAATGACAGTTTAGGCAAACCTCAACATACTCACATTGTCCATAAAAAAATCCAAGAATTCCAACAAACAATAGCCAAAAATAGGGAAAAGAATATAACTCTTTGTAATTTCACAAACCAAAATCCAGCTCATAACCCCAATCCGAACAGCAACATAGAAGATTATTTTACCTCATTTACCGAACTCAAAAATACTCTTAAAAAACTAAATAACAAAAAATCAGCAAGCCACGATAAAATCCCAAATATTGCACTAAAAAATCTCCCGGGCTCATACATCTATTTATATAGCATACTTTTCAACAATTCCTTAAATCTATCATATTTCCCTAAAGCATGGAAAAAAGCCAAAGTAATTTTTATAAAAAAGAAAGGAAAGGACGATAGTTCCCCCAATAACTATAGGCCGATTAGTCTATTACCCAATATTAGCAAAGTATTTGAGATCTCCGTCAATAAAGCTATAAATTCTTTTTGCACAACTAACAATATTATACCTGAACATCAGTTTGGTTTCCGATTTAAACATTCTACCGTACACGCTGTAACAAAATTTGTCTCGGATATTTGCTGGTCTAGGAATTCAGGGGATTGCGTTGGAGCATGCTTTATAGACCTAGAAAAGGCCTTTGACACGGTGTGGTTGGATGGTCTATTTTATAAATTAATTAAGAAGAATTTTCCTCCGCACCTGGTCACACTACTGTGGAGCATGCTCCATGGCAAAGAATTCCAGACGTCAATAGGTGATGAAACGTCATCCAAAACTTTTGCAATCAAAAATGGGCTTCAACAGGGTACAGTAAACTCACCGATACTGTTTAGTATCTATATTAGCGACCTGCTTCGCATGTTTGACCTTAACAGTGTCCCTAATAAATCAGCGATAGCATTCGCCGATGATATTTTAATTTACACAAACGGCAACAAAGTAACTCAGATAAACACGGAATTACAAAAAATATTCTTACAAGTTAAAAATTACTTTCACACATGGAGACTAAAGATTAATGTCCTTAAATGTGAAACGATACTGTTTAGACCATACATTTCCACTATATCCGATGCTAATTTTAACGTTAAAAAATATTCCAGGTATTTTAAACTCCATGATGGCGAAACTACTCGCACAAAAATTCCGCATAATAGCACAGTGAAATATTTAGGAATTAATCTAGACTTTAAACTAAATTATAATGTACATGTCCAAATTCAAATAGAAAAGGCACAGAAATCATTCTTTATCCACAAAAAACTTTTCTACTCTAAAAACCTATGCAAGAAGGTAAAAATAATCTGTTATAAAGCATTAATCCGCCCCATACTTACCTATGGCTGCCAGATTTGGTTTAACATCAGTGCAAGTACTATGGAGAAACTAAGATTATTTGAAAGAAAATGTTTACGCGCTTGTTTAAACAGATATAGAACGGTTGAATCAAATTTCACCAAAAAAGTAAGCAATACAAAACTTTACCAGGAAGCAGAAATAGTCCGTATAGACATATTTATATTAAAACTAATCAGAAATCACTGGTCCTGGATTCCTTTTATACGTAGTAATAGTTTAATTTATAGCTCAGCGATTCAGAACCCTGAATACTTCGAATTAGCACGAAACACTGGTTACATCCCTCCGGAAAGTTTTCCTTTCCTGGATGCTGAAGGATATGTACAGGATAACAATAACATTCCAACAATTTATCATTACAATAGGAAAACTTATGATAAAAAAATTAATTATCAAAAGCATATTAACTGTACACATCCCAATGCAGAATTACGATTTTTATCTAATCTTACAGAGGTAGACCTTGAAAGACAATACTGTAGAAACCTGAACAATCATTGGTGGATTGATTGACTACATCAAAAGCCAAATCATTATTTAATCTCGTTAAGTGAGTTCTGGCCCATTACTAGTATGGTGTTGAGATACCGCTAAGCTCACATATTTATTTATATAAGACCGCCGCACAAAAAATTATCAACATCCCAGTCCTCGATAGTATAGTGGTTAGTATCCCAGTTCGGTTTGAGACACCGTAGAGGACGGACGTATTCGAGTGCTCCTTAAGTGCCACGTGCTCCTCTATTACCCTTAAACCCCAAGCTTTCGCCTAGCAGCGTAAGCTACAAAGCGTGGAAGAAAAGTGCAGTTAAGCTTAATACAGTGTTAGATATCAGAGTAAAATATTATCAATTGTCAGGTTGTGTGTTTGTGAAATTATTTAATATCAATTCAGAAACATTGATTATAAACATGAAGAGAAAGTCAAAGATAAAACAAAAGAAGAAGATACTTCCATAGCATCTCGGGCTCCGAGGAAGATATTAATGCCCAGGAAAATCACCACCCCGGACACCACCATTATTAAAAGTAGATGTGCGGACATCAATCTATGTGAAATTTTGAAATTAAGAAATTCTACAAAGAATAAGACAACGCAGAAGCCGAAGTTAATCACAAGAAGTTCATCAATAGAAGACACCATGGCTACAGAGAAAACATCACGGAAAAAAAATACCAATCTAAATAAAGATGGAAGTATGCAACATGAAAAAGAAAATGAAAACATAATGCCGAGTACGAGTAAGGAGATGACAGTAAAACCCACGTATGAAGAGTTATTTAAATTGTTCCTTGAACAAAATAAGAAAATTGAGTCGTTAACACAACAATTAGCAGACTCAAGAAACATAGAAAATATCACGAAAACTGCTCCGAAAAAAGCAGACAAAGAGAAAAATTGGGAATCTGTAAATCGTTTCCAAGTACTATCCGCTGAAGAGCCAATGGAAGAAACTTCAGATACAAACAAGAGAAGGCTAGCAGAGTCACCGACCGCTTCGAGAAAAAAAATAGCTGCGACAAGTACACAGGAAGTCAGAGTGGAGTTACAAAAAGATACAATGAAAGCTGGAAAAGGGAAAGCGCAGGAGCCGACCACCCCGTACGTATATTTACCTACCTGCACCCAGCCGACGAAGTCGAAGTCTACCTCCTTTCATCAAACTCCGTTGACGAGACAGGAAGACAAAGTAAATGCACCCGTCCCAGGTAATACTGTTAAAGGTAAACCACCACCTATAACGTTACTCAACCCCAGCCAAAATTAACTATAGAGATTTTAAAAACAAAAGCAAAATTATCAAATTTTTATTTGAAAAAGATAAATAATAATAAACAGCTCCTGATTACAGATTCGCTTTTAAATTACAAAACAGCTTGTTCGACGTTAAAGACAAATAACATTTCATTTTATACATTGTTAGAATGACATTTTGTATTCACCGCGTCCAACGTGGAGCCACCTACGTAACTTCCGTATTGTAAACCTTCCTGTAAAGAGTCTAGTAGAAATAAAACGTGCATAGAAAAGTCTGGAAAGAAATCCAAGTCAATCTATTGAATCGCCAAATACCTACCACTATTGTTTGATACAATCCCTTCACTCGCTACACTATTTAAAACCTAACAGGTTACGGGCCCAGGGGTATAATTGTATCAAATAGTATTACAGTAATAAAAGTGCCACGTGTACGCGATTGAGCTAACCAAGTGCCAAGTGTTCGTAAATCGCAGATCATTAACCATGAGTCTAAATAGTCAAATTGATAAACTAACAAAAGACAACTATGATACATGGAAAGAGCAAATAGAGGCAATCCTCACGAAAAATGATCTTTGGTGCTACGTGGACGGGTCAAAGCCGAAACCCCAGCTAACGGAAGAAAACGCTGATCAAATCGCTGCTTGGGTAAGATTCGATAAAAAGGCAAAAGCTGATATTGTTCTCTCGTTAAGCGCGTCAGAGATCTGTCATGTGCGAAATCTCGAAACATCGAGAGACGCCTGGGTTGCGTTGGAAAACGTGTACGCATCGAAGGGACCAGCCAAAAAGGCGACGCTGTTAAAGAAGCTACTTTTCACGAGACTCACGCACGACAGCAGTGTGGCAAGTCATTTAAATAACTTTTTTGAACTTGTAGACAAGTTGAAACAAATGAACATATTTGTAGACAAGGACATCTTAACCATCTTAATGTTGTACAGTTTACCAAAAAGTTATGAAGGTTTCAGATGTGCAATAGAATCTAGAGACAAATTGCCTGATCCAGAAACACTAAAAGTAAAAATTCTAGAAGAAGCTGAAGCAAGAAGCAGGCTTGATGAAGATAATGATCATGGTGCTTTTAGTGCTACGCACGAAAATACAAGTAGACCAAAGTTTTTCAGTGAAAAACGTAATATAAAAGAAAAGGCTTTCAGGTATGAAAACAGTACAAGCACTGACAGTAAGCGTAAACCTTATAAGTGCAATTACTGCAAGAAACCTGGTCATGCGGCTGCTGATTGTTGGAAGAAGAAATCCGACAGATATCATCAAGCTCGGTACAGCGAAGGAAATCAGGAAGCATTCACAATTGATAATAATAACCAAGATGAGCTGATACTTTCAGCCTTAACCGCTGTTACCACAAACAAAAAGGAAGTGTGGTGTTTGGACAGTGGAGCCACATCTCACATGTGTAACGACAGGTCCTTGTTTTCAGAAATCAAACCAGTTATTGGTAAAGATGTAGGACTTGCAATCAACAAGAGTGCCAAAATTGAGGGTGCTGGAACAGTGTGCCTTGAACTGACGAATGGAAGATGTGTCACAAATGTAAGGTGCGAAAATACACTGTTTGTACCTGACCTGAAAACAAACCTGATATCCGTAGCTAGCTTGACTAAAAATAAAAAGAAAGTCATATTTGTGGACAACAAAGCCATAATTAAGAATGCTGAAGGACAAGTAATTACTGTAGCTCAAAAGGTAGGAAACCTATATTTTCTGAAACCTTTACCAATGAGGATCAATACAGGTACAAGTAAGACAAAGGAAACAGCAAACATGGCAGAAGCTTCAATTGATTTATGGCATTTGAGATATGGACATCTCAACACAGCAGACTTGAAATCATTAGTATCCAAACAAATGGTGAAAGGTTTGACCATGAACCTGAACGATGAAAAGTCCGCGTGTGAAACCTGCATAAAAGGCAAGCAAACTGCAATACCGTTCACTCAGTCGACCCACAGGAGCAAACAACCACTTGAGTTAGTACATTCTGACGTTTGCGGGCCGATGCGCACCACATCCATTGGTGGAGCAAGATATTTTGTCAGCTTCATAGATGACAATACAAGGTGGACGAAAATATTCTTTTTGCACACCAAAGACCAAGCAAAAGAAGCGTTCAAAACATACAAAGCACTAGCTGAAAATGAAACTGGAAGGAAAATAAAAACTCTAAGAACCGATAATGGGCTTGAATACTTCGGTAAAGAATTTAATAAACAATTAAGCGAATGGGGTATAAAACGGGAACGAACCGTCCCATACACGCCACAGCAAAATGGTGTCGCTGAGCGATTGAATAGGACTCTAGTTGAAATGGCGAGGTGTATGTTGATAGGTGCTGACCTACCAAAGAAATTCTGGGCAGAGGCTATAAATACTTCAATGTATATAAGAAATAGAGCCCCCACTAAGGCTTTAAAAGAAATCACACCATACGAGTGTTGGTATAAAAGAAAGCCTGATGTATCGCATTTAAGAATTTTTGGGTGTAAAGCATACGTGTTAGACAAGATGCCAAACCGCGATAAGTTAATGGCAAAGTCGCAAGAATGTGTTTTACTCGGATACGCGGATGATGCCAAAGCATACAGGCTCTGGAATCCCAAATCACACACGTTGGTCAAAAGCAGAGATGTGAAATTCATTGAGGAAGATGTGAAAAATGATGTCACAAAAGACACTCTGGAAGTGACGTTAACAGACCAGAATAACATCATGCCGGACAATGAAATTGAAGTTGCTGATGAAAATGACCACGATGATAGTAATAACAACGATTCAAACGAAGATTCAAACTGCAGTCTAAATGAAAACCAAAACGCAAGTGGTTTCAAAAGAGGACGTGGTAGACCAAGAATCATTCGGACGGGGAGCAGAGGAGCGCCGAAGAAACAATATAACCTAATTCCTATTCGACATCAAGCAAACATGATACACGAGGAATATCCAACGCTAGAAGAAGCACTGAACGGCCCAAATTCAGATGACTGGAGAAGCGCGATGAAAAAGGAATATGAAGCACTGAAAACTGCGGGTGCATGGATTGAAGTCGAAAAGCCAACGAACAAAAATGTAATTGGATGCAAGTGGGTTCTAAGAACTAAACATCGTTCTGACGGAACCATTGAGCGTCGTAAGGCAAGACTGGTGGCAAAAGGCTTTGCTCAACAGCCTGGCGTAGACTTTATGGAGACGTACGCGCCGGTAGCCAGAATGAGCACGATAAGAATCGTTATGGCGCTAGCTGCCGAATGGAATTTATCATTATTCCAGCTCGATGTAGAAATGGCTTACATAAATGGCGACCTAGAAGAAGCAATCCACATGGAGCAACCGGAAGGATTTCAAGATAATACTGGAAAGGTCTTACTCTTGAAAAAGGCTCTTTATGGTTTAAAACAATCAGGTAGACAGTGGTTTGCAAAACTTGATAAAAAGTTAAGAGCCATGGGACTACAACAAATAGTTGCTGATAAATGTCTGTACTTGAAAAGAAATAATGGAAACACGCTGCTAGTCACCATATACGTAGACGATATAATCGTTGCAACAAACAAAATCACTGCTTTTGACGAGTTAAGGAAAGAACTCGATACTGAATTTAAAATGAAAAATTTGGGACCTCTTCGATATTGTCTAGGAATAGAGTTTATTCAGAACGAAAAGGATAATACAATTTCTATGTTTCAGAGCAAGTATATTTTAGATCTTTTACAGCGTTATGGGTTGACCGACGCCAAGCCTGCAGGTACACCACTGGAACCCAAGGCAAAACTGAGTAAGGAAATGGAACCAAAGAATGAAACTGAAAAGATGAAAATGAAATCTGTGCCATATAGATCACTAGTAGGATCCCTGATGTACGCAGCTGTATGTACTCGGCCTGATATAGCGTACAGTGTCAGTATGCTAAGTAGATTTAACGAAAACCCTGGCCATGAACACTGGATTGCAGCGAAACGCACATTAAGATACTTAAAGGGAACAATGTCACACGGTATAGCATACCAAAAATCTAAAGAAAAATTACATGGCTTTGTAGATTCAGATTGGGGCAGCAACATAGATGACCGTGCATCACATACCGGTTATATATTCAAATTCGGTGGCGCACCAATCACATGGCAGTCAAGAAGACAAAAATGTGTTGCTTTGTCAAGCGTCGAAGCAGAGTACATGGCGCTTGCCGAAGCGGCAAAAGAAGCTGTGTATTTACGAAATTTATTCAAGGAAGTAGGCCTGATAGATAATCAAGGGACTTTGATTTACTGCGACAATCAGGGTGCGCAGAAACTATTAAAGAACCCTGTTCACCATGCGAGAACAAAACATATCGATATCCGTTATCACTATACTCGCGAAATATATGAGAGAGGGGACATCGATGTACAGTATGTGAAAAGTCAAGACATGCAAGCGGATGGACTGACGAAAAGTCTGAGTAATCCTACACATATAAGACTTGTCAAGAATCTGGGCATTGTCAACATTAATATGGAAGAATGTCCGCGTTGAGGGGGGGTGTTAGAATGACATTTTGTATTCACCGCGTCCAACGTGGAGCCACCTACGTAACTTCCGTATTGTAAACCTTCCTGTAAAGAGTCTAGTAGAAATAAAACGTGCATAGAAAAGTCTGGAAAGAAATCCAAGTCAATCTATTGAATCGCCAAATACCTACCACTATTGTTTGATACAATCCCTTCACTCGCTACACTATTTAAAACCTAACATACATATACACCACGTAATGAAAAAAATATAACAATATTACTAAAAAACATTGACGGTGATTTTGAGCCGCAAGAAATTCTAGAAGAATTGCAGCATAAGAATATACAGAACTTAAAATTTGTAAAAGTTAGTAGATTTTATACATCTAAATCAAAAAGCCTAAATAAACGGCTCCCTATTTATTTAGTACAAATGTCCCCAGATAGTATTATAAATAATTTAAAGCAAATAAATGTAGTGTTTCACTCGCTAATAAAATGGGAGAAGCTAGAAAGAAAAGATACCATACAGTGCAAGCGTTGTCAAAGGCTAGGCCATGTTGCATCGAACTGCAACATGGAATATCGTTGCGTTAAATGTAAAGATAAACATAGTCCGGGTGAATGTAGCCTGCCTCCGCCATCAGAAACAGACCATGATCTTAATGCTATTTACTGTATTAACTGTAATAATTATGGACACCCGGCGTCTTATAGAGGTTGTCCGAAAATACTAGAGATGAGAGAAAAAATAGAAACGCAAAGGGCCCAAGTAAGTCAACGAAGAAATATTGCAGTCAGCAATATTGAAAATAGAGTGAGACCGAATATTAGTTATAGTCAAATTGTTCGCAGCAATGAAGGTATGAATCGTCCCGCGTATATCCAACCCCCACCACCACCACCCATACCCTTCGCACATACAATAACACAGACACATCCAACTACAGCTTCAAACCAACATTCACAATTCCTAGACACAATAAAACAAACGATCTCTCAATTATTAGACTCCAAGCTAAACGATTTATACTCAAAAATTGCAGACAATAATAATAAAATAGAAATTATAGGGAATATGTTAGATATAGATTTTTCTTATAACGCGAATATTCAGTAGTCCAATGGCATCCTTTATGCAAGATAAAATAAAAATTCTTTCAATGAACGTGAATTCATTAATAACTAATGAAAGAAGAGCTAATCTGGCAGATATCTTAGGAAAGCACAATCCGGACTTTGCCTTCTTATGTGAGACAAAAATAAATAAAAACCATAAAATAGGTTTCAAAGATTATGAGTTTATAAGATCGGATAGACCAAATTCCAGACAGGGAGGGGGGACGGCTATCCTTGTTAAAAAGCATATTAAATGTTCTCAAGTATCATTAGCATGCGCAACAAATACCATCTGCCTAGAGTCAACAATATTAGAAATTAAGATGAACCAAAACCAAAAATTATACCTCATAGCGGCTTACGCGCCCAGTAACTGCAAAAAAGAGTTCGCCTTAGAGTGGCAACAAATATTTGATTCACTTCAGTTAAACAACATAAATAATTACTATATAATAGCCGGGGATTTGAACGCAAAGCATGTTTCCTGGGGTAATAATATTAACAACAGTCGCGGAACGTTTCTTAATCTCTGGTATTCGAGAAACCAAATCGACTACAAATTAATGCTTTATAGATCTGAACTGCCATCGTATCCTAAATATAATTCTTTTCTAGACATCTGTATTGCCGACAATAGACTAGAAGCTTTCAATTTAAGTAGAAATGAAAATTTAAAGACAATAGACATTGACAGTGACCACAGAGCTTTACTTATAAATTTTAAAACTAAAACCAAAGATCATGACTCATTAAAATTTGAAGAACGTTATTTTCCAAATAGATATAATTATGCGAATGTAAACTGGAATGAATTTAAAAAATATCTACATAACTCCACATTAGATATACCAAATGACAGAAATTTATCAATCACAGAAATAGATACATACATTGACAAACTAGACGCAAACATACGTAACGCAATCGATCACGCGGTTCCTAAAATCAATACTAATATCACTTCCTCGGACAAATATATGACGAACAAAATACGGTATTTAAGACGAATTAAAAGTAACATACTGACGAAATACAACAGATATACAAACATTCTTTATTTTAATGTTTCTCTGATACCAGTGATAAAGAGACTAAAAAAGATACTAAAACGGGTGAAACATTTAATCAGGCTAGAATTTTCTCGCTCCGTTAGTGATTATTGGAAGAAGAAAATAGCGAACATTTCTCCAAAAGATCCTAAAAAGTTCTTTCCGTCTATAAAACAGCTTTTCAGTCAGCAATCGAATCCTACAATAAACAACCTGAAAATCCCAGATTCAGACATTGAGCTACTACTTACAGCAGGAACGGATATATCTTTACTTTCTAAAGATGCGCACAACTCCTTTATAATAACTGATACCTCAGAAATTCTCAATATACTTGGAGTACATTTCGAAAGAGTGAACACTCAAAATATTAATCTAGGCATCCCCCAGCACTCTGAATTAGTTTGCAAAAAAATTCAAGATCTGCGCGAGTCTATAGATAAAGATAAAATAATTCCGATAACGCTTTGCATGTTTACCGAGCAGAATCCATCCAACAATCCACAGCTAGAAAATTCTTCGCTTAAATATTTTACTTCAGATATTGATCTTCAAAATTTGTTCAAAAAGCTTAACAGTAAAAGATCCTCAAGCCATGATAAAATTCCAAACATTGCTTTAAAAAATCTTCCGAGATCATATATATATCTATATAGTATTATATTTAACAATGCAGTAAATTTAGCCTACTTTCCTAAATCCTGGAAGGTAGCTAAAGTTATAACATTAAAAAAGAAAGGTAAAGATGAGAGCTCTCCGAACAGCTATAGACCCATTAGTTTACTTCCCAACATTAGTAAGGTTTTTGAGATTTTAATTAATAAAACTATAAATTCATTCTGTGAAAACAATAATATCATTCCAAATCATCAATTCGGTTTTAGATATAAGCATTCCACGGTACATGCGATAACGAAATTTGTGTCCGACATTTGTTGGGCAAGAAATGCGAGTGATTGCGTTGGAGCGTGTTTTATAGACTTAGAAAAGGCTTTCGATACGGTGTGGCTAGAGGGGCTTTTTTACAAACTTATAAAAAAAAACTTTCCGTTTCATCTCACAAAAATTTTATGGGAAATGCTTTTCGGCAAATCGTTTCGAACCGCAAACGGGGATTCATTATCCACGAAAACTTTTTATATAAAGAATGGCCTTCAACAAGGAACAGTCAATTCCCCGATACTGTTTAGTATTTATATCAGTGATCTGCTTCGCATGTTTAGTATTAATAGTGATCCGAAAAAATCAGCTCTTGCGTTTGCAGATGATATATTATTATATACCTCAGACAACAAAGTTACAAAGATCAACAGAGATCTACAAAAATTATTTATTAAAATTAAAAAGTATTTGTGCACTTGGAAACTAAATATAAATATTGCTAAATGCGAAACCATACTATTCCGGCCTTATATATCTAAGATATCAGATGCTAATAAAAACGTTATATTATACTCGAAGCATTTTAAATTACACGATGGAGAAATTAATAGTACATATATCCCACATAAAAATACAGTTAAATATTTAGGTATTCATCTTGATTTTAAATTAAACTACACCCATCATGTGCAAATACAAATTGATAAGGCGCAGAAAGCCTTCTTTAATTATCGAAATCTATTTTACTCCAAAGTCTTACATAGGAGGGTAAAGATCTTGTGCTATAAGACGCTAATTCGTCCAATCCTAACATATGGCTGCCAGATTTGGTTCAATATAAGTGCCAGTTTAATGGAAAAATTAAGATTATTTGAAAGGAAATGTATTCGAGCCTGTCTAAACAGATATAGAACAGCAGAATCTAACTATACGAAACGATTAAGCAACACAAAATTGTACCGCGAGGCGGAATTAGTCAGGATAGACATATTCATCATTAAATTAATTAGAAATCATTGGTCTGGAATTCCATATATACGATCGAATAGTTTGATATATAGTTCAGTATACCCGAATACGGAGTACTTTGAACTGGCAAGGAAGATGGGTTACATTCCCCCAGAAAGCTTCCCTTATCTGGATTCTGAAGGATATATACAAGATAGAAATAATATACCTACTATATATCATGTTAACAGAAAAACTTATGACAAGAAAATTATATATGAAAAAAATATAAATTGTTTAGATGGTAATGTAGATATGCGTTTTCTGTCTGATCTTACAGACTTAGACAAAAATCGCAAATTCCAAAAGAATCCCGATAAACATTGGTGGAGTTAACCTTTAGTTATAGTACCCGAAATGTAACTTAGAGATTGTTTACATAAGACCGTATCTCGAAATTGTAATAGAAATCCGATCCTCGATAGTATAGTGGTTAGTATCCCAGTTCGGTTTGAGACACCGTAGAGGAAGGACGTATTTTAGTGCTCCTTAAGTGCCACGTGCTCCTCGATTACCCTCAACCCTAAGCTTTCGCCGTCCAGCGTAAGCTACGAAGAGTGTTAAGAAAGTGTAGCTCATACAGTGTAAATATTAGGACAAAAACAATATCGCTCGTCTAGTCGCGTGTGTATAAAAGTTATTTAAAAATTAAATACGGAAAAAGTGAACATTGATAATGCAGAAAAAGACAAAGATCAAACAAAAGAAGAGGAAGTATCCATAGCATCTCGGACTTCCAGGAAGACATCAATGCCTAGAAAAATTACTATCCCGGACACCACTATTAGTAAAAGCGGATGCGCTGACATAAATTTATGCGAAATTTTAAAATTAAAAAATTCTATAAAGAATAAGGCTTTGCTAAAACCGAAGCTAACTTCAAGAAGTTTAGTAAGCGAGGAAATCATGTCCTCAGAAAAAATATCGAGAAAAAAAAATACCATCCCAAACAGAGAAGGTAATATGCATTCGGAAAACGAAAAAATAATGCCGAGTACGAGTAAGGAAACGATAGTCAAGCCGACGTATGATGAACTATTTAAATTGTTCCTTGAACAAAATAAAAAAATTGAGCTACTAACCAAACAGTTAGCAGACTCAAAAAACATACAAGACACTACGAAAACTTCATCGAAAAAAATAGACCAGGAAAAAAATTGGGAGTCAATAAATCGCTTCCAAGTGTTAGCTGCCGATGAACCTATGGAGGAAACTCCGGATACGAATAAAAGAAGGCTAGCAGAGTCACCCATTGCTTCGAGGAAAAAAGTAGCAGCTACAAGTACTCAGGAAGGAAGAGTGGATTTGCAAAGAGAGACAGCTAAATCTGGAAAAGGGAAAGCCCAGGAACAGACCGCCGCTTCCATACCTACCTGCACCCAGCCGACGGAGGCGAAATCTACCCCCCATCAACAAACTCCGTTGACCAGACATGCAGAAAAATCAAATACGTCCATACCAGGTAATACCGCTAAGGGTAAACCACCACCTATTACATTAATTAGCCCGCATTCAAAAACAGCAATAGAGATCTTAAAAACGAAAGCTAAATTAACAAATTTTTATCTAAAAAAGATTAATAACAATAAACAGCTTTTAATTACGAATTCACTTTTAGACTATAAAACAGCATGTTTAGCGTTAAAGTCAAATAATATCTCTTTTTACACCTACACACCACGTAGTGAAAAAAATATTACAATACTATTAAAAAACGTAGATAGCGATTTTGAACCACAAGAAATTCTAGAAGAATTACAAAATAAGAATATACAGAATTTAAAATTCATAAAAGTCAGCAGGTTTTACACATCAAAATCTAAAAGTTTAAATAAACAGCTTCCTATTTATATAGTACAATTGTCCCCAGATAGCGTTATAAACAACCTAAAACAAATAAATATAGTATTTCACTCTCTTGTAAAATGGGAGAAGCTGGAAAAAAAAGATACTATACAGTGTAAGCGTTGCCAACGATTAGGTCATGTTGCGTCGAACTGCAACATGGAGTATCGATGCGTCAAATGCAAAGATAAACATAGTCCGGGTGAATGTAGCCTGCCTCCGCCAACAGAAATAGATCATAATGATCTTAATAATATTTATTGTGTAAACTGCAATAACTATGGACACCCGGCCTCTTATAGAGGCTGTCCAAAAATTCTGGAGATTAAGGAAAAGATAGATTTTCAAAGGACTCAAGTACGTCAAAAAAGAAATATAACTGTTAGTAACATAGAAAATAGAGTGAGACCGAATGTCAGCTATAGCCAAGTTGTTCGCAATAGTCAAGGTATAAACCGTCCAGTATATACCCATCCCCCACCACCCCTTATACCATTCGCACACACATTAACACATACACACCCTGGTACAGATCCAAACCCACAATCACAATTCCTGGATACAATAAAACAAACTATCTCTCAATTGCTTGATTCTAAATTAAACGATTTATACTCGAAAATTGCAGCCAATAATAATAAAATAGATATTATCGGGAATATATTAAATATAGATTTTTCTTACGACACAAACATTCAGTAGTCAAATGGCATCTTTTACGCAGGATAAAATAAAAATTCTTTCGATGAATGTAAATTCATTAATAACAAATGAAAGAAGAGCCAATCTGGCAGATATTTTAGGAAAACACAATCCGGACTTTGCCTTCTTATGTGAGACAAAAATAAATAAGAACCATAAATTAGGATTCAAAGATTATGTATTAATAAGATCGGATAGACCAAATTCCAGACAGGGAGGGGGGACGGCTATCCTTGTTAAGAAACATATCAAATGTTCTCAAGTAACATTATCGTGCCCAACAAATACCATCTGCCTAGAATCCACAATACTAGAAATTAAATTAAATCAAAATAAAAAATTATATCTCATAGCGGCATACGCGCCCAGCAATTGCAGAAAAGAGTTCGGCTTAGAATGGCAACAATTATTTGATGCACTCCATTTAGACAATAGAAATAATTATTATATAATAGCCGGGGATTTGAACGCAAAACATGTTTCCTGGGGTAATAACATTAATAACAGTCGCGGAACCCTTCTTAACCTCTGGTACTCGAGAAACCAAATAGACTACAGATTAATGCTTTATAGATCTGAACTGCCTTCCTATCCTAAATACAACTCTTTTCTAGACATTTGTATTTCCGATAATAGACTAGAAGCTTTTAATTTAAGGAGAAATAAAAATTTGAAGACAATAGACATTGATAGCGATCACCGAGCATTATTAATAAATTTTAAAACAAAAACTAAAGACCATGATTTGTTAAAATTTGAAGAACAGCAGGTTCCAAACAGATATAATTATATGAATGCAAACTGGCTTAAATTTAAAAAGTATTTAGATAACTCTCCGTTAGATATATCCAATGACAGAAATTTATCAATCACAGAAATAGATACATACATCGACGAACTAGACACTAACATACGCAACGCAATCGACCACGCGGTTCCTAAAATCAACAATAATGTTTCTTCCTCGGACAAATATATGACGAACAAAATACGATACTTAAGACGAATTAAAAGTAACATACTGTCGAAATATAACAAATATACAAACATCCTTTACTTTAACGTTTCTCTAATACCAGTAATAAACAGACTAAAAAGAATACTAAAACGTGTGAAACATTTAATCAGGCTAGAATTTTCTCGCAGCGTTAATGAATTTTGGAAGAAAAAAATACTGAACATTTCTCCAAAAGATCCCAAAAAGTTTTTTCCGTCTACAAAACAGATCTTCGGTCATCAATCGAATTCTTCATTAAATAATCTAAAAATCCCAGAGTCAGACATCGAGCTATTACATGCAGCAGAAACAGATATATCACGACTTTCTAAAGATGCGCGTAACTCTTTTATAATAACAGATAAATCAGATGTACTTAATATACTTGGTGCACACTTTGAAAGAGTTAACATTCAGAATGTTGATCTAGGCATCCCCCAGCATTCTGAATTAGTTTCCAGAAAAATTCAAGATCTGCGTGAGACTATAGATAAAGATAAGATAACTCCGATAACACTTTGCACATTTTCCAAGCAGAACCCGTCCAATAACCCACATTTAGAAAATTCTTTACCTAAATATTTTACATCAGATACTGACCTTCAAAATTTATTTAAAAAACTTAACAGTAAAAGATCTTCAAGCCATGACAAAATTCCGAACATTGCTTTAAAAAATCTACCGAAGTCATATGTATACGTATATAGTATTATATTCAATAATGCATTAAACTTAGCCTACTTTCCTAAATCCTGGAAAGTAGCTAAAGTTATAACATTATTAAAGAAAGGGAAAAATGAGTGCTCTCCGAATAGTTATAGACCTATTAGTTTGCTTCCTAACATCAGTAAGGTTTTTGAAATTACTATTAATAAAACTAGAAATTCATTCTGTGAAAACAATAATATTATACCAGATCACCAGTTCGGTTTTAGATACAAACATTCTACCATACATGCGGTAACGAAATTCGTGTCAGATATTTGTTGGGCACGAAATGGGAGTGATTGCGTTGGAGCATGTTTTGTGGACTTGGAAAAGGCATTTGATACGGTGTGGCTAGAGGGGCTTTTCTATAAACTCATTAAGAAAAACTTTCCGTTTCATTTGATCAAAATTTTATGGGAAATGCTTTTTGGCAAATCATTTCGAATCTCAGACAGGGACACATTATCGACGAAAACTTTTAATATAAAGAATGGCCTCCAACAAGGAACAGTCAACTCCCCGATACTGTTTAGTATTTACGTCAGCGACCTACTTCGCATGTTTAATATTAACAGTGATCCAAAAAAATCGGCTCTTGCGTTTGCTGATGATTTATTATTATACACCATAGACAATAAAGTCACAAAGATCAACAGAGATTTACAAAAAATATTCATTAAAATCAAGAAGTACTTGTGCACCTGGAAATTAAACATAAATATTGCTAAATGCGAAACAATATTATTCCGTCCTTATATATCTAATATATCAGATGCCAATAAAAACGTTAAATTACACTCGAAGCACTTTAAATTAAACGACGGAGAGACTAATAGTACATATATACCACACAAAAATACAGTAAAATACCTCGGTATTCACCTTGATTTTAAACTAAACTACACTCACCATGTACAAATACAAATTGATAAGGCGCAGAAAGCTTTTTTTAACTATAGAAAGCTTTTTTATTCTAAAATCTTACATAAGAGGGTAAAGATCCTGTGTTATAAGACTCTAATTCGTCCAATCCTAACATATGGCTGCCAGATTTGGTTCAACATAAGTGCCAGTGTAATGGAAAAATTAAGACTATTCGAAAGGAAATGTATTCGGGCCTGTCTAAATAGATATAGAACAGCTGAATCCAACTACACGAAACGCGTAAGCAACACAAAACTGTACCTCGAGGCGGAATTAGTCAGAATAGATATATTCATTATTAAATTAATCAGAAATCATTGGTCTGTAATCCCATATATACTTTCGAATAGTCTAATATATAGTTCAGTATACCCGAATACGGAGTACTTTGAACAGGCAAGGAAAACAGGCTACATTCCCCCAGAAAGTTTCCCTTATTTAGATTCTGAGGGCTTCATTCAAGATAAAAATAATATACCAATTATATATCACGTTAATAGAAAAACATATGATAAAAAAATTATGTATGAAAGAAATCTAAATTGTTTAGATCATAAAACTGATATGCGTTTTTTGTCTGATCTTACGGACATAGACAGAAATAGTAAATTCCGAAAGAATCCCGAGAAACACTGGTGGTGCTAACCTTTCGTCATAAGTGTAATCTGAGTGTTTTGTATACTTAAAATGACTTCCTAAAACTTTAATAAAAATCCGATCCTCGATAGTATAGTGGTTAGTATCCCATTCTCGCTTCAACCCTCGAAGGTGACGGACGTGCTCGTGAGCTCGCTACCTGCTCCCTCGACCGCTCTGCCGCTTACCGATTTTTCACGTGACACCTGTGCTGTATTATTACAATATAGCATTTCTGGATTGTGAAGTGCATAAGTGACAGAAGAAGTGATAAAATAAACAGCGTAAATAGTGTTCAACGGGTTTCAAACCCGAGTGATGGAAGTAAGACTATTGATCCTACAAATGACATAAAAAAAATAATTAAACAAAAAAATTTGTTAGAAAGGAGTGACGTGCCCTTGAGTGCATATGTTACCAAACTGCTGCAAAATAAGCAACCATTGAAAAGGCTAAATCCCAAGCCGAAGCTAACGGTGAGAAAAAGTTTACAAGAAACCGCAAATAGCGATATGAAGACTGCAAAGTCAAAAGCCGCGACATCCCAGCGAGGAGCTGACACAAAAAGTAAGCCTTCGTACGATGACCTCCTGGAGGTCATAGTAAATTTAAAAAAAACTATTGAGCATCTCCAAAACTCTGGAAAAGAGGAAACCGAGAAGAAGACGGAAAAAATTGCAATGAAATCCTCAACGCATAACACCAAACCGGACCACCCTGCAACTATGAAAAATTCCCCGGAAGGAGAAAATCCAGAAGGACTCAAGGAACAATGGACGACGGTAGGACCCATGAAGAGGAGGAACACTCAAAACACCAGCCAAACAGCCACCCAACCCCCAACGACAAGTGGAACCAAGCCCGACGCGAAGGCGCAACAACCCCCGATGACACAGGCACCAAGGACGGACAACACCCCAAAAAGAATAAAATTCGGAAATGAGGTAACTGTTTCCGACTCCACTAATAAATTTAATAAACCGCCCCCCCATTGTCATATATAACAGTAGCTGTAAAAAGACAATTGAAATCGTAGGAAATATTAACAAGAATTTTCATGTTAAGAAAATCAACGATGCAAAACATCTCTTACACGTCGAAAGTTTAACAGATTATAAAACTGCCTGTAACGAATTAAAAAATAAAAGTATCGAATTTTTCACGTACACACCGAAAGAAGACAAAGCAGTCTCCATTTTATTAAAAAATTTAGAAGGCGAATTCGAACCAGAAATCGTCTTAAATGAATTAAAACAAAAACAAATCGAAAACGTCAACTTCACATCGGTTAAAAGATTTTCAACTCTTCGTTCACGTAAAGACGGGAAAACATTGCCAATTTACATAGTTCAAATATCACAAAAGAGTAACATCAATAACGTAAAACAAATTAGAACGGTCCTCCATTCCTTAGTAACTTGGGAGAAATTAATAAAAAAAGATCGCATTCAGTGTAAGCGATGTCAACGCATCGGGCACGTTGCATTTAATTGCAACTTAAAGTATAGATGCGTTAAATGCGAACTGCCGCACAACCCAGGAGAGTGTCCGCGTTCCACGGAGATGGATACAGACGCGAAAGATAAAGCGCCTTCTCCTCCCTATTGCATCAATTGCAAGCAATTTGGACACCCTGCTTCGTACAGAGGATGCCCAAAGTTAAAAGAACTGAAGCAAAAAATAGAAGAGAGAAGGCTGCTCGTAAAAGCCAACCAAGAGAAGAAAGCTAAAGCTTATAATAACATAACAAGAAATAACATTTCGTACAGCTCAGTAGCCTCCAACAAACCACTTACAACTAACCGCAGTACCTACGAACAACAACAACAGCAACAAACACCACAACCTAATCCATCCACAAGCACTCACACAAATTCCACTCCGACACACCAAGCATCATTCTTAGAAGAAATTAAAAAGATCATATCAGCCACCATAAGCGTTCAAATAGCACAGTTAGCCGAAAATATTGCAGCAAATGCAACTAAAATAAACGTCATCGCGGAAGCTTTAGAAATTAACTGGTAGAATCATGTCAGACACGCGGAAAACAAACCCACCAAACAAATTGAGACTACACGAGCTTAAAATAATTCAAATTAATGTAAATTCAATAATTACTAACGAAAGAAGAGCCACTCTCCTGGATTGTATAAGTAAATATAAACCGGATGTAGTTTTGCTATCCGAAACAAAACTAAATCCGCGTCATAAAATAAACTTTAAGGATTACCAACTAATTAGAAGAGATAGGTTAAACTCTAAACAAGCGGGGGGCACGGGAATTTTAATTCGGCACGATATTAAATTCAAAAACATCCAGCCAAATTGTATAAAAAATAGTACTTGCTTCGAGTCCACAGTTTTAGAAGTTAAAATTCAGGATAATAGAAAACTATACCTAATAGCATCATATGCCACCAGCAGTTGTAAAAAAGAATTCATGATAGAATTTAAAGCCCTTTTCGACGCGCTTGAGTTGAACAAAGCTGACAATTATTATTTGCTAGCCGGAGACTTGAACGCTAAGCATGAAGCATGGGGAAACACCATAAATAATGCGCGAGGGGTTTCTTTAAACAAGTGGCTCCTTGAAAATCAAATTAACTTTAGAATCGAACTATACAGAACAGCGGTCCCTTCATACCCGAAAAGTGGGGCTTTCATCGACCTTTGCCTTGCAGACAATAGAATTAAATTCCACTGTACCTTGGGCCCTAACCTACTCCAGTCATTCAGGTATGACAGTGACCATAGAGCCTCTAGAATCATAATCTCCATCCCTTCCGCTAATTATCTAGAATTTGAAGAAACAACCCCACTAATAAAGTACGACTTTAACAAGACGGACTGGACGACCTTTACAGACTTTCTAATTGAAAAGGAAACTCCTGCTATCCCTAACAATAGAAACTTAACGGTAAACGAAATTGACGGCCACATTGAGACTTTAAACTCAAATATTTTAAATGCAATAGAACACACAGTCCCTCCTATAGACCTGAACAAAAACTCGACAGACAAATACATTACACCGGAAATTATAAAGCTTCGAAAACAAAAGAGTCACATCATCACACAACTTCATAGACTAACAAATCTTAGAAATTACACCTCTTTGAACGATCCATTGATAGATAGCTACAAACATTTACTAAAAAGCATAAGATATGAAATTAAAAAATCTTTTCAGTCATCCGTCAGCAATTTCTGGAAAAATAAAATTAATAAAATGTCTGTCCGGAAACCGAAAGAGCTATTTCCATCCATAAATAGTATCTTTCGGCCCAAAGACAGTAATGAGATAGACACATTGAAAATTCCTCTCAGCAATAGCAATTTAATAAAACACGCTAAACTCAACCCACAGAATCTCACAACTAACACTAATGAATTCGTAATCACAGATACAGTTCAGAAATTAGACGTTATTGGCGCACATTTCGAGTCAGTACACACTCAGAACGTACATATGGGAAAAGTTCAACTTTCGAATATAATTAACACCAAAATAAAAGTTCTCCAGCGAGAGATAGAAACAGATAGAGAAAGCAACGCTACCATATGCACATTCTCCGACACAAACACGGCAGACAATCCGGACGTACCCTCCAACCCGTCAAACTATTTCACTTCCTTTACTAAATTAGAAAAAACTTTCAAAAATCTAAATAATAAAAAATCGGCAAGTTTCGATGGAATCCCCAACATTGTTTTAAAACATCTTCCATGCAGATACGTTTTTTACTATAGCATTTTGTTCAATAATTGCTTAAATTTACAGTACTTTCCGAAAACTTGGAAAACAGCCAAATTAATAACGATTAAGAAAAAGGGAAAGGATGGTAGTGACCCTAATAGCTACCGTCCGATCAGTCTTCTCCCAAATATTAGCAAAGTCTTCGAAACTATAGTTAATGATTCAATTGTCAGCTTTTGCAACACTAAAAACATTATTCCAGAACATCAATTCGGTTTCCGTCATAAGCATTCTACAGTGCATGCAATTTCAAAATTCACCTCAGATATATGCTGGGCCAGAAACGCAGGAGATTGCGTAGGAGCCCTTTTAATCGATTTAGAAAAAGCTTTCGACACGGTTTGGCTGGATGGACTCTTTTATAAAATGCTGAAGAAGGATTTTCCAATACATTTGATAAAAATGTTATGGAATATGCTTCACGGCAAGAAATTTTTCGTCACAAACGGACAGTATAAGTCCAGCAACGGGTTTAAAATAAACAACGGCCTACAACAAGGCACAGTGAACTCTCCCGTCTTGTTTAGCATTTTTATAAGTGATCTGCTACGTATGTATGGCCTAAATAACGACGATGGTAAAATGGGAATCGCGTTCGCGGACGACCTGGTAATCTATGCCAGCCATAATAAAGTTTCGAAACTTCAACCGCTCTTGCAGGAAACGTTCAATAGAATACAAGATTATTTTCACACGTGGAAGCTAAAAATAAACATTAATAAATGCGAAACGATCCTATTTCGACCGTATATCTCCAAAATTTCAGACGCTAATAACGACGTGAGAAGTCATGCCTCAAAATTCCATATTCACGACAGTAAGAATCCGAACAACAAAATCCCACAAAAAAGCATCGTCCGTTACTTAGGCTTGCATCTAGACTTTAAGCTTAATTATAATGAGCACGTGTCTTTACAAATAGAAAAGGCGCAAAAATCTTTTCTTAGCCACAAAAGACTTTTCTATTCAAGAGACCTCGATAAATGCGTTAAAATTCTCTGTTACAAGCTACTCGTAAGGCCCATCCTGACCTACGGCTGTCCCATCTGGTTCAACATCAGCACGGGGACCATGGAGAAGCTACGAGTCTTCGCAAGGAAGTGCCTTAGAGCCTGCTTGGGCAAATACAGATCACCAGAGTCTAACTACACAAAGATGATCAGCAACTACAAGTTGTATGAAGAGGCTAAGCTCATTAGAATAGATTTATTTATACTGAAACTTGTAAGAAACCATTGGTCATGTATTAATAAAGTTACTTCCAATAGCCTCATCCACTGTTCCACGTATCCAAGTCCATTGTACTTTTCGAAGGCAATGGAGACTGGATACACTCCCCCCGAGTCCTTTATCTATCTGGACAGCGAAGGATACATTCAGAATAGAGACAACATACCTATCATTTACCACATTAATAGAAAAACTTATGAAAAGCAGATAACATATAATAAAAACGTTAGCTTCAGTGACCCAATCATGAGATTCAACTACAAACTGTCCAGTATAGATTTAAAGGACAAACATAGACATAATACCGATAAATATTGGTGGCTATAGATGTAAGACTAATGTTAATGTTAGTTAAATACTTTATTTAAAATTTTATAAACATTCAAATCCTCGGTAGTATAGTGGTCAGTATCCCCTCATTCTCTTTCCTCTTAAGGTCGACTGATTGTAATGTTATACCATTTTTGTTCACCGTTACTGTTTATTGCATAAGTATTGTATTCTCTTATAATCAACAACTGCAGCGTTGAGCACAGCGAGCATTGTACATATTGTTTGAACTACGCGTTTCGTACGTATAAACCTAACATATCACTGTAATTAATGCGCTTATCCATTTTTGTTATACTTTTGCATGTTCTAATTCTTATTCTACCACTTGTTCATATATTGTTTGTATAGTCGTCAATATCCCCGCCTTGCTCGCAAGTACCCGGGGTCTCTTCCTCTACCGGAAGCATGTACTACATTTGTTGTGATTTATTTTTCGTTAATTTGCGTAAACATTTTCATATTTTTTTATAATGATTGTATCCTAATTGTCATTTTTATTTTGGATTTCTTTTATCTCAGCAATGCCTGATTGTATAGTTTTTGTGCCGTTTTTCTATACACAATTGATTTTCTATAGCATAAGTTATGTAACTTCTTCTAAACGACAACTGCAGCATTAAGTGCAGGCGGCATTGTATATATTATGGTTCAGATTGCGCGTGCTCCATGTGTGAGCCTATGATCTCATTGTAAATATTTTTCCTTCATTTTGTTATCCTTTTTTTGTATGTTTAGGTTTATTGTACCCCCTGTGTATATTATTTATTGGCACAATAAACATACTGTTACAAAAAAAAAAAAAAAAGTGGTTAGTATCCCAGTTCGATCAGAGTCACCGAGGAGGAAGTGTCGAAATTATCCTCCTAGAATATGTATTCCCAAAGGCACATTCCTATGCAGGCTGGCCCTTTTTCGGTCCTAGCCCAATGTTACGAGGCATCCCTTTATCTACAAAAACCTTTCACGTCGTACCCAATTCTTATCTCGCTACATCGCACACTTTCCCATATTCTTTCCCTATCCCAAGTCAAACAGACTCTCTTGTATTCACCTGGACTAACGAAGACTGGCTGGCTGGTCATTGTAGAATGATCCACCACTTCCGCTCCTAGATGCTAGCGATATCAATAAACATGAGTCTCCTATTCAAACCAACGTTGCATCCCAAATTCCCAATCGGTTCCAGCAAGTTCTTCTCCCCACCTTTCCTTTTCCTAGGAGTATCCCTACCCCCGCCCTTGGGAAACTCAAATATAAAAAGGGAACCTTCGAGAGGCCGAGCAGCATTTTTTCTTTATAATTCGTATAGTTAACATAGTAAAAACCTCGAAATTCTGTAAACACATTTTATTTCTAATAAAATAATAAAAATCTAAATCGTCTTGTGCGGTTCGACGACATAAATTGGTGGCAGCGGTAAGGGATATTGTCCGCGGACGTGAACCAACGGAAAATCTTCTAGCTGACTAGATATCCTTCAAGAAGGAATCGTTGGGATATCCTCATAAGAACCCGGAGAACCGCACCAAGAAGACGAACTGGATCATAACTGGACTCAGTGGCGCCAAGGCAGGACCAACGTAAGTCTCTCTACCGATACATTATCAGACCTTGCAAACGACTACGTGACTGCTCCTCCTGGTAAAATGTCACGAACACAAAGCCCCACTCGAGCTCAAATCGACATGAATCTGATAGCTGAGAAAATGTTACAAGTATGCAATCGACTAAGAGCATTAGAAGAATCCAAACCAGCCGATCAAACACCGGTTGACGCTTGTCCGTCCTCCCTAAACGAAGGGCTACAACCCATGGTTAGACTGGAGAAATATGAACAATGTTTGCCGTTAATTCCGGACTTTGACGGAACAAACACGGAAAATTTTATTAGTACTGTTATGAAAGTATCGTCCATGCTGAATCAAAATCAGCACTCGCTTCTCCTGTTGGCTGTCATATCGCAAAAATTAAAAGGACGCGCAGCTACAACGATTCGACCAGATGCCATAACAACGATTCCAAAGTTAATAGAAAAAATTCGCTTTATCTATGGGAGAACGATCGACACTTCGTCGATAAAAACCAAACGGGATTCGTGTAAACAGAGGCCACACGAACCCATAAACGAATTTATACACCGTTTCTCCCAAATACAAGATGAACTACTATCTGCCGTAAACTCCGAAAGGAGGCTACAAACATATATCGATATTAAGGAAATTATCTGCAACGAAGAAGGGATCCAGTGCTTCCGACGCAACGTTAGACCCGAAATTTCCCAATATCTGTTCAGCCAGCAGCTGGAGACGCTAAACCAAACGTTCGAGGCCGCACGCATGTACGATACGGAACTGCAGTACATGCATCAACAGTCAAGAATGTGGACTCAACCGAGGGACCAACGTAACTCAAGGGAGCAACACCAACCAACTCATAAAGATACTAACTCGGGATGGCGTGCAAAAGAATGCAATTACTGCAAGCGACGTGGTCATCTCGAAGCCGAATGCAGAACGAAACAGTGGAGAGAACAGCGAGGAGAGCAGGTCGGACAACAGCGAAATTTTCAATGGGTCCCGCCGAACACCATACCACCAGACGCACAGTCACCATTGGAAGTGCCAGATCGACAGCAACGGAGGAACATCGTGTGGACCATTCCCCGTTTGTTCGATTAGAATTACCGGGACTTCGGCCGACCATATTCCTCATCGACACAGGTAGTGAAATCTCAATAATTAAAGAGAAACAAATATTAGATAAAGATCTACCGCAGGGCGTACCGATGACACTTAGGGGTATTACAAACAATACCACGAACACCTTATATTCAGTTTTTATACCATTCAACGAAAAATGCAATCAATTTCAAGTAGTGGACGATAGATCTCCCATTCTTCAAGACGGCATATTGGGCGCAGATTTCCTATTTTCACACGATTTCTCTCTTTCGAGCAAAGCTTTCAAGATCGGGAATATTGTCAAACGATGCAATAGTTCAAATAGCAATTGTAAAAACAAGACAGTAATCGTCAATTTCATAACAGGAACCGGAGCAATCACGAAAGTCGATGCAAATGGTCAACCTATACTTTCTGACTTCCTTAAAAATCAAGTCGAATCCGTAGAAGATTTTGATGAAAAACTGATTTCCCACATAAACAGCAGTAGCAAAACAAACGAAAGAATTAATTTGTTAAAAGAAAACACGCGACTAGACCACCTAACCGAAGGTAGAAAAGAAATGTGGGAAATTATCTCAAATTACCACGATATTTTCGTATTACCGGGCGATCCTCTTCCAAAATCATTAGTATTAGAGCACGAAATTAAAACTACCGACGAAACCCCAATCTATACGAAACAGTACAGATATCCTCCGATACATCAGGACGAAATTAAACGTCAAATAACAGACATGTTGCAGAAAGGTATTATCAGAGATAGCGATAGTCCATATAACAGTCCACTATGGATTGTACCTAAGAAATTAGACGCGTCGGGAAAACAGAAGTGGCGTTTAGTAATAGACTACAGAAAACTAAACGAGAAAACTATAAAAGATTCGTATCCGATCCCCAATATCGATGAAATACTAGACAAACTAGGCAACGCGAAATACTTTTCCGCTTTCGATCTCGCTTCGGGATTCCATCAGATCGGTATTAAAGAAAATGACGTCCATAAAACCGCTTTCTCAACCAGCAACGGGCACTTTGAATTTGTTCGAATGCCGTTCGGACTAAAAAATGCACCACCTACATTCCAGAGACTTATGAATCGCGGACTACAGGGTTTAATCGGAAATAGCTGCTTCGTTTACATCGACGACATTGTTGTTTTCGGTAGAACCTTAGAAGAACACAATAAAAATTTAAAAACTTTATTCGAGCGCTTAAGCCAATGCGGCCTAAAACTCCAACCCGATAAGTGCGAGTATCTAAAGCCAGAATTGGAGTATTTAGGGCACGTTATTTCGGCCAATGGGGTACAACCCAATCCGAAACGAATTGAAAAGGTAAAACACTACCCCGTCCCCAAAAACGCGAAGGAAATTAAACAGTTCTTAGGACTATGCGGTTACTATAGAAAATTCGTTAAGGATTTCGCTAAGATCGCAAAACCTCTCAACCAGCTTTTAAGGACGTTGTCGTGGTACAATATCGTCAATAGTTTTTGGATCATGTGCGTGGTAAGAGTATAGGAGCGAGTAGCGATATGAACGATCACCTTTGTTTCAATACTGTACCCGTGACAACATACACATACAAATCTCATATATATGTATACACAAACACTATGAAACATTTTCACGTCTCGCAATTTGGCAACGTCGTTTATGCCGCAACAGTTGGTCATGCTGTGCTTGTTTACTGGATACAGCGCTTCAGTGTATACAGACTCAATGTATGTACAATATAGGTCGATGTTTTTTTCTGCGTTTATTTTTTTAATTGATTCGAAAAACTAAAAAATGTCTGAAAGTTTACGATATAAAGGTAAATTCATCAAAAAAAAGGTTTTGGGCAAACGATTAAGACTTCTAAAATCTATAGAAGAGGGTCGTTTACAAAAAATAAATAAAGTATCCAAAAGTGGATTTACAGACGGTTCTAGCCTTAAAGTAGGAAGACGTATAATTGATGTTGACGAATTGGCCGAAAATTTAGAATGTAAAGTTTGTGAGGAAACTTTAACATTAAAAAAAATTAAAAAAGAATCACGTGCAGGTTTACATTCTACTTTTTCAGTAGAATGTAAAAAATGTGGTTTATGGAATCTAGTTGATACAGGGAAATTTCATGTTACGAAAGACAACTCTACACATGCAGATGTCAACACAAAGATTATATTTGGTAAGATTTTTATTTGATTTTTATTGTATCTGTAGGATTCGACGTTCTTTATTCACACTGACAAATCTGAGTTTCTTACAGGCAATAAACACTAGACGGAAATCCACGTAAAGAGAGTTGTAGGGCCGAGAGTCGTCCTTTTTAAACTCCCGGTCATCCCTACTCCTTCCCGTGCATTTCCGTTCCTCACTTCTTCGTGGGTTCGTACGAGGGGAAGGGAGCTCTATCTGTCTCTGTCTAGGTGGGTCCGAAATATTGTTAAAGTCGCCTCGAGACGTCCGTCGGCCATGGGGGTGTTCTGATATGGAAAATTCCATATTTGTTGCACACCCCTCAAGGTCCCGGCCGTCCCGAGGCAACGTGCCCACCTAGACAATGGATTCCCTTTACCGACGGCTCACGAGCCGGCCCCTGTCCACCTCGGACGGTCCTAGACCCGCGCGGTCTCAAAATACTTGCGTTTCCTAATTAGAAGTTGCAAATGGGCCCCGCGCGGAGTCGGCCGCCCGAAGCCGATACAATGGCGGCGACCGGATCGTAAACCGTTACCCCTACAGTATCCATAGTTAATTAATATAAAATTTGCGTTATGAAACTAAAAAAAAAAATCTTTTCTAAGGTACCTTATATGCTGGTGTTGGCTGTACAACTTTAAATAAAGTTTTAACTTGTGTGAACATACCAACTATCTCAAAGGACTTATACAAGCGCTACGAAAGAGAAGTCGGTCCAGCAATAGAGATTTTAGCTAAAGAAAGCTGTCAATCAGCTGCTGAAGAGGAGCGGAAACTTGTGATAGAAAAAATCGACGAAATATGTAATGAACTGTATGGGTTTTGGATGTCATACAAAATTTATATGTACAACTTCACCATTTAATTAGTATATTATATTATTTTCCTTCCATTATTTCGTAGGCCAAGAGAAATAGTTGAAGAGATTTATCCGTTTCATTCTAATCTATGTTCCTCTATCGATTCTACAGCGAAGTCAGAGGCAAATGAAGTTGATAGTTCTGTCGATAATATTTCAAAATTCAATCAAGACCTTGGTGAAATCATAAATATTATCGTGTCTTATGACATGGGTTGGAGCAAACGAGGAAATGGGCGCAGCTACGACAGTTTGAATGGATATGGCTGTATAATTGGCTTCTTAAGTGGGAAAGTATTGGACTACAAGACATGTAATCGCAAATGTTTGTTGTGTGACTTAGGACATACAAAAGATGACCACGACTGCCGACTCAATTTCCAAGGCAGTGCTAAGGCAATGGAGCCTAATGTTGGGGCTTCATTGGCTAACAATAGTAAAATATTAGATACATCGGGTTTACAAGTCAGAGTTCTAATCGGCGACGAAGACAGTTCAATAATTTCGGCAGTGCGTAAAGGTACAACAAAGTCGGTTTTTAAATTATCCGACAAGAATCATCTCCAAAAATCTTTCAATAGTGATTTATACGGATTACGTACTACATTCAACGAGATGAAGAAAAAAGGAGTAGTCACACATATCAAAAAATGTCTTAGTTATGCCATTGCCCAAAATAAAGGCAAGAGTGCTCAACTTGCAGCTGCGATGCTCAGTATACCTGGTCATTTGTTTAATGAGCATGAAAACTGCGGCTCGTGGTGTCGTCGTGGCCAAATAGATTCAGAAAAACAAACAGTTTTTCTTAAAAATCGAGATTTATACAAGGCTTTGAAAGAAATATTTACTAAGTATGCTAAAAATTCTCAAAAATTCTGTGTTGCTGCTTCCAGTCAAGCAAACGAAAGCATTAATAATATTATGGCTCATAAAGCCCCAAAGAATTGTTGTTACAGTCGAAGCGAATCTGCTGATTATAGATATGCAAGTGCAATATGTACTAAAAATGAGGGTGATTCACATATAATGAGTGTCAATGAAAAATTATTATTATCACCTGGAAAACATACGGCATTATTTACTAGTCAAATTGATAAGACCCGGAAAAGAAGAGCTATGATATCAAATTTACCCTCTACCAAACGTAGGAGGATTATTTTAAACCAAAAACGAGATGATTTAAGACAAAGGAATGAAAAGTCAGAAGGAGTTCAGTACCAATCTAACTTTGGTTTTTTGGACCAGATAACTTTGTCTAATGAAGATCTTGGTCTTCAAGCTTCGTATGCTGACTCTCCTAATACTACAATTTCATCAAAAACATCGAGCATTGTATATTTTGACCTTGAGACATCTGGATTTCATAAAAATGATGAAATTTTACAAATTGCAGCTCAATATGAAAATCACAAATTTAGCGTATATGTTACTCCAACAAAAGAAATAAATCCAGAAGCTTCAAAGCATACTGGGTTAAAGAATATTAATGGACAACTTTTCTTCCATCACGATAGAGTAATAACAATCTCCCTAGAAGATGCTTTGCGTGCGTTTCAACAATTTCTAAGTTTTGCAAAAAAATCAAGTCTTCTCGTTGCTCATAATGCGTCATTTGATATTTCTCATTTGATTCGAGCCATTTTAAAGTTTAACATGGTTAGCGATTTTAATAAGGTAATAGCTGGATTTTCTGACAGTCTGCCGTTATTTAAAAAACACTTCAATGACAGGACTGGGGAAGGGGCATTCAAGCTGCAAACTTTAGCGAAAGATTTTTTAAAACAAGAGTCGAATGGAACTTTTCATGAAGCATCATATGATGTGTACGTATTAAAATTACTGGCTTCATTTTATCTTAGAAGTGAGGATATTTTTAGTGCTGCTAAATTTTTCGGTGAATCTATTAACCACATAATCGACTTACATAAGATTACTACTGTATTACCTTTCTTGGAACTGCTAAAAAGTATTTTGAAATATGGTATATTACGAAAAATGGCAAAAGGAGGACTGACTCATGAAAAATTGAAAAAAAAATACGAAGAAGAAGGGGAAGAAGGTCTTGTCAGTATTTTAACTCTATTAAAAAATGGCAAGCCACAAGTCACTAAAAACAAACGGATTATCGCGCAAATCGTGACATTTTATAAAACGAAAAATATGTGATTTAGTGCAATATGTTTGGAAGTCACATGATATTTATATCGTAGACATATCGTAGATATAAATATTATGCATACTTACATGATTTATTATTAATATTTATATGTTGTGTTAATAATATTTCTATATTATTAAAAGTAGTGTTTGCGTTTTATTTCATACAAAGTATATATTAATATTATTATGTGTGTTACCAAAAATATAATATTTATAATCTGCAATAAATATAAATGTTCTACCGTAAATATTAAATATTTTCCTCGCCATCCGGTTAAATTTACCGCTCAAATTTTTCTATCTATACTCGCGTACAGCGTTGCCAAGTTGTTTCTGTTCGATTTTCCCGCGTGTGCTTTTTTCCTCAATTTTTAATTTTTGCATTATTATAACTCAATAACGGGACGGTCAATATATTTGTTTTTTTTTTGTCTAATTCAGAACAAAAACATTTATGAATTGTTAGTTTTTTGAAAGTTTCTGACTGTTAGTTTTTTTATTAGAATTAATAAAGTGGTAGAACTACTACATAGCGCATATACTCTCCATGCTAATGACCCGAACTTCAATTAAGTTTATCTCGAATTAGAGGCGGTCAATCGATTTAAAATTTTAAGGATAATTGTATTATAATGTCCTCAATGAGTATTCTAAAATTTAGAATTTTCTGACACTATGCCCATCGCACGACAACTACCTTAAGAAAGGATCAGGAATTTCAGTGGACTAACGAACAGCAGATAGCCTTCGAGACCTTATGCCACGCGTTAACTACGCAACCGGTCCTTCAGTATCCTAACTGGGCGGAACCTTTTGTTCTCACCACAGACGCAAGTAATTACGCGTTAGGTGCCGTCTTATCACAAGGCACGATAGGGAAGGACAAACCGATAGCTTACGCTTCGCGAACACTAAATAACGCGGAGACTCGATACTCTACTACGGAAAAGGAGTTATTAGCTATAGTCTGGGCAACGAAACATTTCCATCAATATTTGTACGGACGAAAATTCACAATTGTAACTGACCATAAGCCACTCGTTTGGTTAATGAACGTAAAAGATCCTAATTCGCGTTTGGTACGTTGGAGATTGAAATTATTAGAATATGAATACGAAATAGTGTACAAACAGGGAAAAAATAATACCAACGCCGATGCGCTTTCGCGAGGTAGGATCAGGGTAATAGATCACGACCCGGTAGGAAATGAGCTGGAAAAATACCTGTCGTTCTACTCAAACAACCCTCGGATAGGTCCGGCAGATGACGATTTCATTAAGGGGTTAATAGAAGGCCCTAACGAGGCCACAAATACAGGCACCAGCAACCGCGGCCCTTTGATCATATCTCAGGTAAAAATTTCTCAAGGCTTCCTAAAAGAATTGCCAACCATCGTTTACACCGAGATACCCCCGGAGATTAGTGAGAAAGGAAGAATGTACGTGTCACCGCACGACACCGATAGGGCAAAATTCGAGACCTTTAATAATGCTCTTAACGGCGGTTCTAAGCTCAACATAATACAAGATAGAAACCGAAATTCCGAAATTGCTTCCGTGTTTTCAAAATTTGATCGTGACATAGAAATTTATATTTCAAAGCCAATCCCTACGGATAAAAGGGAAATCATTAAGTCAGCTCACGACTCAATTTTTGGAGGACATTACGCGTACGATAAGACATTGCAGAAAATTCGCAAACAATACGAATGGCCTAATATTACGCGAGATGTGAAAACTTACGTAGAAAGTTGTATCACGTGTCAAAAACAAAAAGATACAAAACGCCAAACGTACATTCCGCAAATGACCGACATTCCGGCCAAACCTACGGACAAAATATCCCTGGACATAGTAGGCCCATTAGATGAAACCAAACGTAAAAACAAGTATATTTTAGTAATACAGGACTACTTAACCAGGTATATAATGTGCGAACCCTTAATAGATAAATCAACCGCAGCCGTAATACAAGCCGTCTGGGCTTCGTGGCTACGAATTTTTGGTAAACCTAAAGAGATTTTAACCGATAACGGAGGAGAATTTACATCTGTAGAGTTTACCGAATTTTGCAATCTCATGAAGACTAAGCATGTGCTAACCGCAGTTTATCACCCTCAGTCCAACGGAAAAAATGAAAGGTCTCATGCCATTCTAAAAGAATATATTCGTTGTTACCAAACCGCGGAAAACCCATGGGACCTACTCCTTCCAAAAGCTATGCTCAATTATAATTGCACCATTAACCGCGCCACGGGTTACACACCATTCGAATTGCAATTAGGTTACGAACCCAATAGTATTTTCGATGAGCAGGATGAATACATGACTCTCAAACAGCAGGTAGACAATCTCAAACTCCAACACGAAAACAAAATAATAGAAACATTAGAGAACCTCCAGTCGCAACAACCGTCCACGTCATATAAGCATCTCGAACCAATTCGGAAAGGTGACCTAGTCCTCGTTCGCAATTACAACGCCAAACCATTAGAAGACCGTTGGCGAGGACCCTTCGAAGTAACAGAAATAGTTAACGGTCATACAATTAAAATCAATGATCACGGAAAATCAGTTACTCATCATAGAACAAATGTTAAACTTGCTAAAACCCCTTCACAATTAATTCTAGATGACGAAATTTAGCAAAAACTTCGTGATTGCTCTGATTCTCGTGACGACCATGGCAATGTTAAGGATAACGTATACTGCACCAACGGAAAATACTGACGAGAAATATCAGCTCACCCTACTCAATGATCAAGAAACTATCTTCCTTGAGCATCTAAATCAAGTCAGGATGTATCACGAACAATGGAAGATAGTTATCGGTTACGATTTCGCGCATATTGATGCTGATCTGAAAGCTATCGAGGATTTATACCAACGCGTTCTGGCCGGGTTATGCATTCGAGAATTATCGGGTACAAAATTCACGTGTTCCTCACGCAACAGATTAATTAAGCGGGTATCAGATTTCGACCACATTCGTGGAGAGCTTCGCAATGCTTTATACACTGCGGGAATTGATAGCAGCTCCTCGCGTGTTCGGCGCGGAATCTTTGACTTCGTAGGGACAGTAAGCAAAACCCTCTTTGGCACGCTCGACGTATCAGACGCACAATACTACAACGACGAACTCGATAAACTTTATGCAGATCAGGATAAAATAGTGCATTACGTGCGTAACCAAACCAGCATTATATTAAACGCCATGAAAACAAATGCAATGCTATTTAATAAAACTCACGACCAGATAGATTCAATTAATCGGCAATTTAATTTATTAAGAGATCTATCGAAAGCGAATGAAATGAACATCCAGATTGACGAAATGATATTAGACTTACAAGGGAGGTTTCCCAAGTGTCAATTCCCGATTTTAATGAAATTTACAGGGTATGTACAATTCGATGAAATATTTGACACGTATTTTTTTTTATCGGCTGACGTTCATATATAGGGGGTGAAAACAGCCCTCAAAGTTGGGGACTAAAAGTTATTTTTTTAAATATTTCGAAAACTATTTGGTGTAGATCAAAAAAAAAATGCAAATTGTTCGCTGTTCAAAGACGGATTTAGTGGGAAAAGTAAAATTGCTTCAAATTTATTTATTTAAAATATATATTAAAAAATCACATATTTTTTAATTTTTTTTAAGTAAAACGTAGAGTTACTTTTGTCATGCATTGCAAGAAGAAACTATGGACCAAACCCAAGAATGCGGATAAATCAGAATTTTTAGTTTCACCGGCATAATGGATATTTTCGTTCCACAAATTATAAGTCGAGAACTCGCCTTCTGGCATATGATTGCTTCTACGTGCAATCGTTTGATGCTTCAGTAATTATATTACATTACATTACATTACAATTATTACATTACAATTATATTACATTACTACACCAAATAGTTTCCGAAATATTTAAAAAAATAACTTTTAGTTCCCAACTTTGAGGGCTGTTTTCACCCCCTAGATATGAACGTCAGCCGATAAAAAAAAATACGTGTCAAATATTTCATCGAATTGTACATACCCTGTAAATTTCATTAAAATCGGGAATTGACACTTGGGAAACCTCCCTTGTTAGAATCAAGCATCAGCGACTTACGAGAACAAGTTCGGAAAATAGAAGACCTAACGTTCGACGCAAAGCACGGAATAATTAAGCCTTATGTACTACCACCGGAGCAACTATTCCAAATCCTCCGAAAACATGAGCACGTTGATAATTTCCCAATACCACTTAAGGAAACATATTATATGGCACTAATCGACATCTGCGAAGTAAACATAGTGCTCAACGGAAAGCGTGCGTTATTGGAAATAAAAGTCCCTTTACTGGAAGAAAAGGTATATGATTTAGCTAAAGTCATATCTCTTCCGGTACACGGATGGATGTTTCACTCTATACTAAACACCCAGCAACGACTTATACTGTTAGATACACTGCGACTTACGTTCGTACCAATCACAACACCCGACGTTGCGAACGCAAGGAAGTTGAACGAACAACTTATTATTAAGAGATACGCACCCGATTACACAACACACTTTCAAGACAATTGTTTAACTAATATACTGACAAAACATGAATCCACCAATTGTGAAACAAGGTATACGCGAATCCAGAACACTGTTTGGATACAGTTACAAACAGGCAACCAATGGATCGGCATAGCTCCAAAAACGGAAATTCTGCATATACTTTGTTCCGACCGAATACCCAGACATGTAGAACTTAAGCATAATTTTATACTGACACTAGCACCCGATTGTAGTGGAATCTCGCTTTCGGCTACCTTAAAACCAAACAATGTAATAAGCAGTAACAAGACAGACAGTTATCAAATTGTGACAACCCGTGTGAAGCTTCCAGAGCTAAATATATCAGAAAGCGATATTCCTCTAAACCTTATACAAAATCCGCATATAGAGCCAGAGGAATTACAATCGATCGGACGAACATTAAATGAATTGCAAGACCTGTCCGAGAAAACAATTCATCATCAACGGTTGAAAACTTGGAAAGAGAAATTCTTCGAATATTTATCATACGCGGGATATGCAGCCCTTGCAGGCCTATTGTTTGTTTTCCTCGCTAAAATAGGTTTTTTCAAAGCACTGATCAACGTGTTGCGAACTTTCGTGGGTAACTGCTACACCCACTGTAGCTTTAACAATCAAGCCCCGACTCAACATATAAATTATACTAATGTTCCTCGAGCAAACGAGTCCGCCGCTCTAAATCAAGGTTTCCGAGACCTCTTGTTCAGAACATAGACAAAGGTCTTCAATAAGGGGGGAGGTGTCGAAATTATCCTCCTAGAATATGTATTCCCAAAGGCACATTCCTATGCAGGCTGGCCCTTTTTCGGTCCTAGCCCAATGTTACGAGGCATCCCTTTATCTACAAAAACCTTTCACGTCGTACCCAATTCTTATCTCGCTACATCGCACACTTTCCCATATTCTTTCCCTATCCCAAGTCAAACAGACCCTCTTGTATTCACCTGGACTAACGAAGACTGGCTGGCTGGTCATTGTAGAATGATCCACCACTTCCGCTCCTAGATGCTAGCGATATCAATAAACATGAGTCTCCCATTCAAACCAACGTTGCATCCCAAATTCCCAATCGGTTCCAGCAAGTTCTTCTCCCCACCTTTCCTTTTCCTAGGAGTATCCCTACCCCCGCCCTTGGGAAACTCAAATATAAAAAGGGAACCTTCGAGAGGCCGAGCAGCATTTTTTCTTTATAATTCGTATAGTTAACATAGTAAAAACCTCGAAATTCTGTAAACACATTTTATTTCTAATAAAATAATAAAAATCTAAATCGTCTTGTGCGGTTCGACGACAGAAGGACGTGCTTTAGCGCTCTCCGAAAGCCACGTGTTTCTCGAGCTACCCACAGTCAATTGTTTTCGCCGAAAGGCATATTTTACGAAGTGCGTGCATTAATAGAAAAGTTATTTTTCTTTATATATTAATATCCAAAAATAGTGTATAGTTAAGTGTAAATAAGTGCTTATGATATTTCTGCATAAATAGACAGTAGAAAAAAAAAAAAAAAAAATTTCTTGACTAGAAAGTGTACAAATTTCTTAATCCATTCTTACGACGGAGGATAAAGAAAATGTCGAAGAGAAAACCAAAAGTGAAGACAAAGAAGAAAATATATATATAACACCGGTGTCGCCGAGGAAAATTCTAACGCCCAAGAAATTTAACATCCCTGAAGCCACACTTAACAAAAGTAAATGTGCAGATATAAACTTAAGTCAAATTATAAAAATAAAAAATACTTCACTCAACAAAATAATCCAGAAACCAAACTTAATAATTAGAAGTTCAGTACTGGAAGACACAATGTCAAGGGAAAAAATATCTGTAGAAAAGGAGATCAAACAAGTTCAGAAAGAAGAAGAGAAAAAAAATACGACCATGAAGAAAATAATAGAGCCTAATTGTTATTAGGCCATTGTAAAATTGTCTTTTCAGTATTATCCTGAAGCCTGGTTTTTGTAGTTCGTTTTTCCTAGGCTAAGTTATTATTGTTGTTATTGTATTATTCTTTGGGCTTTAATAAACGATCTTTTAAAAAAAAAAAAAAAAAAAAAAAAGTGGTTAGTATCCCCGCCTGTCACGCGGGAGACCGGGGTTCGATTCCCCGCCGGGGAGGTGAATTATTTTTTTTATTAATTTTGTTATAATAATTTTTCACTTATTATTATCAATTTATTCATTAATTCGTAAACGTAAAGCTTAACTTCTTAAAGATTGTACTCCAATTGTCATTTATACTCATTCTCTTTCCTCTTAAGGTCGACTGATTGTAATGTTATACCATTTTTGTTCACCGTTACTGTTTATTGCATAAGTATTGTATTCTCTTATAATCAACAACTGCAGCGTTGAGCACAGCGAGCATTGTACATATTGTTTGAACTACGCGTTTCGTACGTATAAACCTAACATATCACTGTAATTAATGCGCTTATCCATTTTTGTTATACTTTTGCATGTTCTAATTCTTATTGTACCACTTGTTCATATATTGTTTGTATAGTCGTCAATATCCCCGCCTTGCTCGCAAGTACCCGGGGTCTCTTCCTCTACCGGAAGCATGTACTACATTTGTTGTGATTTATTTTTCGTTAATTTGCGTAAACATTTTCATATTTTTTTATAATGATTGTATCCTAATTGTCATTTTTATTTTGGATTTCTTTTATCTCAGCAATGCCTGATTGTATAGTTTTTGTGCCGTTTTTCTATACACAATTGATTTTCTATAGCATAAGTTATGTAACTTCTTCTAAACGACAACTGCAGCATTAAGTGCAGGCGGCATTGTATATATGGTTCAGATTGCGCGTGCTCCATGTGTGAGCCTATGATCTCATTGTAAATATTTTTCCTTCATTTTGTTATCCTTTTTTTGTATGTTTAGGTTTATTGTACCCCCTGTGTATATTATTTATTGGCACAATAAACATACTGTTACAAAAAAGTGGTTAGTATCCCCAGTTCGGTTTGAGACCTCGTAGAGGAAGGACGTGCCCTTCGTACTCCTCTAGAGTCATAAACTACCCCAAGCGACGCTTGACCGCGCCAGGCGTCAAATCAGCAGTGATAGTTTTTCTTTTACATTTAATAGAGTGTTAGCTTTACTTCAAAAATTCTTCGTATTATTTTTACGTGTGTAATCACTAAAAATTGTGCACGACGGAGCCTAAAAAATATAATGAAGATACTCAGAAGACCGAAAGAAAGGAAGCGGAAGATACTGTACCTGCCACGGTGACAATTCAAGTTTCACAAGAAGCATTAAAACCAGCTAACGATATCGTCACCATCAAAAGGCTATGCACTGACATCAATCTTAGCCAAATATTAAGTCTAAAAAGTAAATCAAGCAATAAAATTATACCGAAACCAAATTTAATTGGTAAGAAGACTTCCACATCTGGAGAACAAGAAATGGCGCCGAAAAAGTTACCTTCTAAATTAAAAATCCTTGAACAAGAAAAGAAACAAAAGGAACTGCAGCCTATAGCGAGCACAAGTTCTGGATCTTCAGGAAAACCTTCGTACGAAGAGTTATTCGAGATGTTTATTGAACAAAAAAGAACCATCGAAAAATTATCTAAACACTTAGAAGAAACAAAAGCCGTTAAAGCAAAAGGTAAAACAGCAACGAGATTGATTGATAATTCCGAAGATAATAATACCTTGGAAACGAAAAACCGCTTTCAAATTTTGGATAAGGAAGAATCCATGGAAACGACACAGGATTCCAACAAAAGAAGGCTCGTTGAGTCACCTTCTTCAGCAAGGAAAAAATTAGCAGCTTCATATGGACAAGAAGTCACAGGAAATCCGAAGACTATGGAAAAATTGAGGGAAACCGTCTCCAAAACATTAACGGTACCATCGACTTCGACCCCTCGTGCCTCCCCAGGTCAACCGGCGAGCAGAATCACGGTTACAAACAACACATCGACGCCCAGACCCAAAACCTTTGACGCGCCTGACTCAGGTATCTCTCGCGCTGGCAAACCCCCGCCAATTATACTCAATAATACACAGTCGAAACAAATTATAGACATTCTCAAATCAGGTAGTGATATCTCAAAATTTTATTTAAAGAAAATCAACATTAACAAACAATTATTATACACGGACTCAATAACAGATTATAAAAATTCTTGTGCATTATTAAAAAGTTCAAATATTCCTTTTTATACGTATACGCCTAAATGTGATAAGAAAATATCAGTTCTATTGAAAGACCTTGACGGAAATATCGATCCAGATGAAATTTTAGAGGAACTAAAAAATAAAAACGTCCCATATTTAGAGTTCGTGAACGTTAACCGTTTCTCTACGCGAAATTCCAAAATTAACAACAAACAGTTATCAATTTATTTAGTCCAATTATCTCCAAATAGCAAAGTAGAAAATCTAAAGCAAATTCGCATAGTATACCACTCGTTGATAAAATGGGAAAAATTAATAAAGAAAGACAGTATACAGTGTAAACGCTGCCAACGTCTGGGTCATGTAGCTTCCAATTGTAATATGGATTATCGATGTGTTAAGTGTAACGCCAATCACGCGCCTGGAGAGTGTACCCTCCCTCCACTTGGGGAAGGAAACCAAAATGATCCAAATTTAATTTATTGCACAATTTGCAAGAACTTCGGTCACCCTGCATCATACCGGGGGTGTCCGAAGATTTTGGAAATGAAAGGAAATATTGAACTAACAAGGGAACATATCGAACTCGAACACACCGATTTTGATGAAATTTATGTCAGAGGTACTCCTCGTCAGAATATTGGACACGTATTTTTTTTTATCGGCAACCATCCACTCTGAAGGGGTGAAAATACCCCTCAAAGTTGAGGGTGAAAACACATTTTTGGATATATCTCGGTAACCAGGGGTCAAAAAAATTTAATTTTTTTTTAAATTGTGTGTTTTTCAACCGAGAATTGAACTGTGTAACAAAAGTTGCAAAAAAATTATTTGTTTAAAAAATATATTAAAAAATTAATTTTTTTTGTTAATATCTTCCAAAAAACATTCGCAACTGTTTAAATAAATTTATGTACACAAGCTATGGTCCAAATTAGCGGATACGTGTTTTTGGATTTTTTCGATTTTTGACGATAACGGTCATTATTTCGTGTTTAACATTTTCTCGTTCCGCACTGAAATGGCCGGCCGAAATGGACTTTTTTTCATAACAAATCTGACCTTATTGCCATGACTAGTATTCTAATAATCTATGCGAAAGAATTTTAAACATCAAATAATAAGCGTTAGTGTCAAAAACCAAAAATTCCAAAGTCACGAATGCACTGATTTCGGCAATACTTTACGTACATATTATTCGATAGCGGAATAACGCTTATCAGAAAAAATTAACGAAAAAATGAAAATTTAAATATATTATTTATCAAATCGTACATTAACCCATTCACTACTACGGGTGACTATAGTCGCTCTCCATAAGATGCCACAGACATGCTACGGGCGACTATAGTCGCCCTCCATAAGATGCCACTGACATACTACGGGCGACTATAGTCGCTCTGCATAAAATGCAGCAAATTGTACCTACAACGAGTGATTGGAGTTATTGCGCATCGAATATTATTACTCTAAACATGTAGCATTAGAAGGAAAAATTTTTTTTAAAAAAACGTCGTCAAAGCAACTCTGTTGCAGCGAGGCGTAAGTGCGATCGCTGACGATCTTTCCCGCGCAGCGTGCACACTTTTGGCGCAGCGGCCCGTACAGCGGGAATACCGCGCCGGAGAAGACGCCCGTAGCGAAAGGGTTAAAAATTTGAATTTTTTCGTTAATTTTTCCTGATACGTGTTATTCCGCTATTGAATATTATGTATGTAAAGTATTATCGAAAGCAGTGTATTCGTGACTTTGGAATTTTTGGTTTTTGACACTAACGGTTATTATTTGATGTTTAAAATTCTTTCACACAGATTATTAGAATACTAGTCATGGCAATAAAGTCAGTTTTGTTATGAAAAAATTCCATTTCGGCCGGCCAGTTCAGCGCGGAACAAGAAAATGTTAAACACGAAATAATGACCGTTATCGTCAAAAATCGAAAAAAACGAAAAACACGTATCCGCTAATTTGGACCATAGCTCGTGTACATACATTTATTTAGTCAGTTGCGAATGTTTTTTGGAAGATATTAACAAAAAAAATTAATTCTTTAATATATTTTTTAAACAAATAATTTTTTTGCAACTTTTGTTACACAGTTCAATTCTCGGTTGAAAAACACACAATTTAAAAAAAAAATTAAATTTTTTTGTCCCCTGGTTACCGAGATATATCCAAAAATGTGTTTTTACCCTCAACTTTGAGGGGTATTTTCACCCCTTCAGAGTGGATGGTTGCCGATAAAAAAAAATACGTGTCCAATATTCTGACGAGGAGTACCTCTGACATAAATTTCATCAAAATCGGTGTGTTCGAGTTCGATATGTTCCCTTGTTAGAACCATTCGAAATCGAAAACGGTCTCCAGCAGGGAGCTGTAAATTCGCCGCCGTTATTCAACCTATATTTTTCTGATATACTAAAATTATTCGAATTAAACACAAGTGAAGGCTGCAGCGCGATAGCCTTCGCTGATGACTTAATTATCTACAAGAGAGATAATCAAATAGCAAACCTAACCGGAAAACTTCAAATCACTTTTGACAAAATTTTTAACTACCCAGACAGTAACCTAGGACAATGTAATCCATGTATTTGTAATGCTTTTTAGTTAACGCAAACACAAGTCATGGAAATACCGGAGTATATGCCTCTACCAGTACTGGGAGAGACAATGCAGCTGAAGCATATGCTTCAGAATTAGGTAAATGACTAAAAATATTAATAAAAGGAATACGAATTCATCTAATGCGTAATTTTTATTTGGTAGGTTTCCGCAAATTTGTTGTTAAAGCCTTGGCAACGCTAATTGTGGAAGTGAAAGAGCTAAATGAGAAAGTCGATGCATTGTCAGGCGCAAAATTGATTGCCCAACAAGGAAAGGGCGGCAGAGAAATGTCCGAAGATGAGGAGACATTTCCAATAATTAAATCGGAAAGTGATTTAATAAGCTTTGAAAGCAAACTGAAAGATAGAGTATTCTTCAAAAAAATGGTAAGAAGATGATAATTGGGATATGTGAAACAATTGTAAAACAATTTTTTCATGACCTTGAGTTAGTAATATCAGTCGCATATTTTCAAAGTAAAGGTGCGAACTGATTTATTGTCAAAAATGATGCACGTTAATATTAATTCTGTTTGTGGTGGAGTAGTTGCTCATTCGACTTATGGGCATGCTACAATACTCACTAATTTTTGATTAATTTTTAATTGCATACTAATTTTTATTTTGTTTTTTAGACTGTACGCCTAGCCCATATCGGGCACGGGAAGCTGGGTATGGTGGTATGTACCCTGTGCTCAAAAGTAATAACAGATCACATTGCGATGGAATTTAGTTGGTTAGGGCGATTAAAAAAACGGTGCTTTAGCACATTAACGACGGCGAGGCTGCTACAAAGTTAGTTTTCTTGTTTAAGAGTTACCATTGTCATATCGGCACCACATATGTTACTTTGGGCATTTATTATTTTGCAGAAAGTATAAAAATGGTTGGGAAGGAGGCATGGTCGCCGACCGAAAGTAACCATGCAATTGCGAAATGGCTGTCGCAGTCCAAAACAAGAGCAAGTCGTACAAAAAACAATGAAATCCAGTTATCGGATGATAATTATTGACATAGATGAAGATTAGAATAAAAACTATGAAAAACTTTGAAATTCTATTTAATAAATGCAATTATCATAAATAAATGTTTTAATTAAATATTCCTGCAACGTTCCCGCAATATTCCTGCAACGTTCGCAATGTTCCTGCAACCTTCCCGCAACGTTCGCAACGTTCCCGCAATATTCCTGCAAGCTACAAAGAGGCGGACATAGGAATATTGCAGCAAGCGATGAGACATTTGAGGTTACCGCGCGCCATAGATCGGAATCCCACCGAATTGTATATAGCTCCGAAACTGAAGATGAAGCGCCAAATATTACTGATGATTTACCAGACAAATGGATAAATCCAAGTGGAAATCAACCGTCACTTATACCATTCATGGGTACACCTAGAATAACGTTAGTGGATTATTTATGTGCAGAAGAAGAATTTTACTTACTATTCGTTACCGATGAAATGTTCGAAGATATAGCAGAACAAACTAACATTTACGCGATGCAAGTATTGACTCAGAAACGGTCATGTCGTCTGGATAAATGGATTCCCACCAACAAATCTGAGATAGAAAAACTTTTCGGCCTTCTCATATGGATGGGATTAGTCAAATTACCCGAAATTAACTTATATTGGTCGAAAGATCCAATATTTGCTCAAAAATTCCCTCCATCAGTAATGCCACGAAACCGCTTCGAGATATTGTTACGAATGTTGCATTTCGTAAACAATGAAAATGCAGATCCTGAAGACCGCCTGTATAAAATGAGACCAATTATCGACAAATTAAAAGAAAATTTTGCAAAATACTATGATCCACCGGAAATGATATGTATTGATGAATCCATAATACCATTTCGCGGCCGTGTAGTTTTTAGACAATACATGAAACAAAAAAGACACAGATATGGTGTGAAATTATTTAAATTATGTTTCAAACCAGGATATACGTACAACTTTCAAATTTACTGCGGTCAACAATCTGGCAAAGAGAGAACAACACCCAAGGCGATTGTAATGTAACTTTGTCAAAACATATTTGATAAGGGGCATACGCTATGCGTTAATAATTGGTATTCTAGCATAGATTCGGCTGAAGAACTTATTGCTACAAACACCCATCACAAAATGTGATTTGCGAACCGTGTTTGATAGATTAAAAAGGAATGGTCTGTCAATTAATGTGGCCAAATGTGTGTTCAGGGAAGAGACAGTAGAGTATTTAGGCTAGAATATTAATAGCAAAGGCATTGCTCCGTTGGACAAACGGGTACAAGCAATTTCTCAGTACGAAAAGCCTAAAACAATAGAAAAACTGCGGAGATTTTTAGGCATATTAAATTTTTACAGCAGGTTTCTTCCTCGTGCAGCACATTGGTTAGCACCTTTGAATAAGTATTTACAGGGAGCGAAAAAAAAGGACAGAAGGTCAATAAATTGGGATGACCAAGCCAATCAGGCGTTTAATGAAGCAAAACGACAAATGGTAGCGGCATCACTTCTGCACCATCCTAAAGAAAATGCACATTTGGCATTACACACTGTTGCTTCAGACACTGCAATCGGTGCAGTTTTAGAACAGTACAACGGGAGCAGTTGGGAGCCACTCGGATTTTTCTCAAAAAAACTCGAAAAGGCACAAACAAAATATAGTGTATACGACAGAGAACTCTTAGCAATATACAAGAGTATTAAATTCTTTAGGCATCTAGTGGAAGGACGGGACTTGACGATACGGACAGATCACATGCCACTGATGCATGTTTTTAAACAGAAGGCAGATAAGGCGAGTCCTCGTCAGTTAAGGCATTTAGATTATATTGGTCAATACACCACAAAAATTACATTTGTAAAAGGTAATGAAAATCTAGTGGCTGATGCTCTGTCCAGGTTGGAAGCCATTGAAATGCCAGTTGTCATCTCAACGGACGATTTGGCAAAAGCTCAAACGGAGGATGATGAATTAAAAACATTGTTGACAGAACAGACAAACAAATGGAATTTCCAAAAAATTATATTAGACAACACTAAGAAATATTTATATGGTGACATTATAGGGAACAGCGTAAGACCGTATGGACCTCTTCCACTAAGAAAGAAGTTATTCAATAATGTTCACAGCATGTCTCATCCTAGCAGCAGGACTACCAATAAGCTGATTGCAAAGAGTTTTGTTTGGCCTTTTATGAACAGAGACATAGTCGAGTGGTCTCGCACCTGTGTGCCATGCCAAAGAAGCAAAATACACCGACATAACAAACCACTTCCTGAGAAAATGACTGTCCCAGAAAATCGTTTCGAACATATACATGTGGCTATTGTAGGACCACTACCAGTCATACAGAACTATAGATACTGTCTTACAATCATAGATAGATTTTCTAGGTGGCCTGAAGCAGTGCCGCTCACAGATTGTTCGGCAGAAAAAGTAGTTTCTGCTCTATATGCTACTTGGATAGCGAGATTCGGAGCCCCAGCAACCATCACCACAGATCAAGGTGCACAATTCGAATCACAACTCTTTCAGTCCTTGGTGAAACTGATTGGTTGCAATAAAACAAGAACTACAGAATATCATCCTCAATCTAATGGTATGATTGAAAGGTGGCACAGATCACTGAAAGCTGCAATTATGTGCCATGAAAATAAAAACTGGGTGGAAATTTTACCAACGGTGTTGCTGGGCCTCCGAACAAGCTTTAAAGAAGATTTAAATGCATCAGCTGCGGAAATGGTGTATGGCACTGCTTTAAGGCTTCCTGGTGAATTTTTTATAAATCAAGAGGAATCAGTAGATCCCCAAATTTTCATTGATAAATTCAGAGAACATATACGTCAGATAAAACCCCGACCAATTAGTCATAATTCATTGCACAAAACATTCATTCACAAAGATCTATTTACTTGTACTCATGTGTTTGTTCGGATTGATCTAAACAAAACGTCCTTACAATCCTTATGAGGGACCATTCAAAATCCTTAAAAGATTGACAGATCACATTTTTCAAATCGATTATAATGGAAAACCGACAAATATAACTATAAGTAGATTGAAACCAGCTTTTCTTGAAGCTGAGTCGAAAATAATTCAAAAAACTTATTAAAAAAAATCAGTAAGATTCGCGAGTTAAGTTATCTAACTCACTCGGAGGGGAGTGATGTGGCGAATAGTATCAAGTAGTATCATGTTAGTTATAGGGACATTGGTTAGTTACTAGATTCATAGTTGTACATATTTTTATTCCTATTTTCCCTTCCTGAAAAGGGCCTCACGTAGGCGCGTCCTATTCGGTTGAGGATCCTTAAAGTGTAAGCAGCTAAGTGGTTTTACAAAGTGTACAGAAATATATCCAGTTAAGAGGACTTTCAAGTGTAAACGATTTTCCTTCCAACATCCTTAGTATTATTTCATTCAGAAGTGTCCGCTACAAGTCGCCTCTCCATGGAACTAGCTCCCTACGCCCGCATCCCCAGGCGGTCCTAGTCCCGCGCCCCGATCAACACGAGGCCCACGCTCCTTGCAAAAACGTTTTCTCTTGTACTAAATTTAGTTTGATTAAAAGGTTACCCTTGTTCGTTAAGAGGCGTTATCGTTGTTCTTTCTCCAGTCCGCGGAAATACAATCTAAAATATACGAGCTGCCTGTGCAGTGAACTACTTGAAGTGAGCCCACTAAGAGACTCGATTTATATAGAAAACCCAATCTTCCCCAAAACAATGAGCCGGAATAGATTCATGCAGATCTGGAGAATGTGGCATTTTTGCAATAATGATCTATTGCATGATAAATCAGACAGACTATTCAAAATTAGAGAAGTTCTCAATTATATATGTGGCGCCACTGTCGCCACGAGCTCAGGCTAGGGAGTTTTGACGCGGTGTGATGCGCCACCCGCCAGAGGGCGACACGAGCTTCCAGTCGCCCCTACATGGAACTAGCTCCCTAGGCCCACTTCCTCAGTCGGTCCTAGTCTCGCGCCCTGTTCAAACACAAGGCCCACGCTTCGTATGCGCAAACCTTTGTATTAAGTTTAGTTTTGGTTAAAATATATTACTTTAGTACGTTAAGAGGAGTTGCCGCTGTTCCTTTCCCGTCCGCGGAATCACGACATTAAAATAAACTAGCTGCCTGTGCAGTCAGTTACGTGAAGTGAGCCTCACCGGTGAGACTCGCTTTATATATAGGGTTTTCCAATAGGGACGAGTTGATGTTGGCAGTCTGTGGCGGCCATGTTGTTTTGGCGGCGACTGTCAAATCTTTTGTTTATTTTTCAGTCAGTGATGCCAAATCACCATGGAAAGTTACACGAGTGAGCAACACGTCCAAAGGACAAAACTTTATTATCAAAATAAGTGTTCGTTAGTGCAAACGTTGCGCACGTTGCGCCCATTTTACGGCAGGCACGGTGGCCCATCAAACTCAACTCTCCAGCGTTTGGTGGTCAAATTCGAGACGACCGGTTCGGTAAACAATCAGCCAACACCCGTACGTCAAAGGACCGCCAGATCGGCCGAGAACATCGTCGCTGTCCGTGATAGTGGGTAAGAGAACCCGAGGCAGTCAATTCCTCGCCGTGCAAAAGAACTTGGCCTTTCGCAGACTTCAACTTGGCGAATTTTGCGTCGGGACTTGGGCCTGCACCCGTACAAGATCCAACTGACCCAGGAGCTCAAAGTTAATGACCATCGACAACGCCGTTTGTTCGCTGACTAGGCTTCGGAGCGTTTGAAAGAGGACCCCAATTTTGGCCGAAAAATCATCTTTAGCGAAGAGGCGCATTTTTGGATGAATGCCTATGTTAATAAGCAAAATTGCCGTATATGGGACGACGCCAACCCACACGAGGTTCACCAGGTGGCAATGCATCCACAAAAGTTACGGTTTGGTGCGGATTTTGGGCGGGCGGCGTCATTGGTCCGTACTTTATCCAAAACGACGTTGGTGAGGCTATCACCGTCAACGCTGAGCGCTACAGATCGATGATAATAAATTTCTTATGGTCTAAATTGAATGATATGGACGTGGACGACATGTGGTTCCACCAGGACGGCGCTACGAGCCACACAGCGAATGCCACAATTGACATTCTGCATGAACGATTTGAGGGTATGGTTATCTCTCGCGGAGGTGACGTGAATTGGCCACCAAGATCGTGCGATTTGACCCCGCTAGACTTTTTCTTGTGGGGTTTTCTGAAGTCGCAGGTCTATGTCAATAAGCCGCAATCGACTGATGCCCTCAAAGTCAACATAATCCAAGCCATCGCTCAAATTCAGCCGGATCTATGCGGCAGAGTCATTGAAAATTGGACCTCTCAGATCTGTGCCACCGTGCGAAGCCGCGGTGGACATTTGAACGGTGTCATATTCCGTATATAATGGCACTCTTGGGCCTTTCAAACAAAAACAAATTTCGTTAATATCTCACACACAGCTTGTTTTATTCCATTTCAACATCGACCCGCCTTTATTGGAAAACCCTTTACAACACAAGTTCGAGACTGTGTATACACCAAAGCAGCAATTATTATTGGATGAAGGCGGAATACCTTGGCGAGGTAGATTATTTTTCTGCACGTATAATCCTGCAAAAATCGTAAAATATGGGATTCTGGGAAGCGTCATCTGGATATATTTGCAATTTCAAAGTATATTCAGGCTCAGGAGCGACACTAGAAAATATGGTCCTAACGATTTTAGATCCTTACGTGGGATTCCATCACCATGTATATATGGACAATTATTATAATAGCGTACATACAGCCGAATTGCTCCTTCAGAAGAAAACAAGAGTTTGCGGAACAATTAGAGTAAATAGAGGACTTCGGAAGAATTTAAGAAACGTTACATTGAAGCAACACGAAATGATATTTGCAAGAAAGGGGCAAGTCCTTTTACACGTCTGGCAGGCTGCGAAGAACCGAACCGTCAGAACCATTTTGACAGTGCATTTGGCAGAAATGGTCAACGTTCCACATTGGTCAGGGATGACAACAAAACCCAAATCTATTGTGGATTACAATAAATATATGAAAGGAGTTGATCGTGCAGATCAGTACATGTCATACTATAATATTCTCCGGAAAAGCACCAAGAGGACAAAAAAGGCAGTACTTTATTTTTTTAACGCTGCTCTTTTTAACTCCTTTCTAGTCCACAAAAAAACAAGTCATAACAGGACGAGCTATAAAAAATTTTTACTCGAAGTGGCAATTGCATTGGTGGAAACAAAGGTGGAGGGAATTCAAGATATTGACACCGAACAGGCAGGACCATCTAACGTAGTTCATCCAACAAGACGAGCACTGAGACATGACTCACCAGGACGTTTATCGCAAGATTTTAAAAAACACAGATTAGTACCTATTATAACAAATGGAAAGAAAAAATATCCTCACCGGAGATGCAGAGTATGCTCTGCAAATAAAAAATCGGGCTATACCCGATATATTTGCGAATTTTGTAATGCGCAGTGAGAGCCAAGTGCCCAAAAAGTGAAAAACAATTATGGACAATGTTGAAAACAATTTGGGGAGAAATTAAAAAAGAAACCTTACAAAAACTTGTCGCAAGACTACCACGACTGGTACAAGCGGTTATTTCGCAACGGGGAGGACATATCGACGAAAAGAAGATTTAAACCTTTTTATGTCATTTGGTGGTAAGAATTGTACATACTATGCTCTCTATATCCTCTACTATAAGTAAATGTTCAATAAAGATTCTTTTTATTGAGAAATATGTAAATTATTGTAGCATAAATACAGCATTTACATGTATTTCTTAGGTGTCCGGATACTTTTGTGTGTGTGTGTGTGTGCGCGCGCGCGCGCGTGCGTGCGTGCGTGCGTGCGTGTATATATCATAGCAATCTATATATAGATCATACTATAATGACCAAATAAACGGTGTATATCATAAAATAATTGACTCTAACCCTGCTGCGCTATCATTTTTAATTCAATCATGAAAATCAATCCAGTTAATATTATAAATATTTTAATTGAAACATATAACTGTGCTAACATTAACATTGACACACCCGCGAATGAAAAAGAAGTGGAACTGGTGCGAAATATTGTAGATTTAATAGATAGATACAAACAAGCAACACATATCGATGTCGAAGTACAGCAGGAGCTAACGTTTGACGATTTAATAGATGAGTCGTCTGCGTGTGTTCAACAACCAGAGCAAGTAAGTTCGGAATCACCGCCTAGTTCGTCAGACAATACTTCGGAAAATGTGGATTCTGAAGCCGTGAATCTCGATTATAAAAGAAAGGCTGTCGATTTTTGGAGAACTGGAAGAAAGAGACCACTCAGCTTCGAGACTGTGCGAACAAGATACAGAAAACTTAAGAGACGTTCGCAACTTTATGAATGGGAAGAGCAAATTAATAAAGGTGGGTCCCGGTTTGATAAACTTCAGGCAATTTCACACGCCACGCTGAAAAAGTTCATTGAAGTAAGAAATGAAAAAATGATTGTGCACGACATGGATTTAAGACGATGGGCGATAAGGGAAAATGAAGCAGTAAAACAAGGATTTCAAGCATCTATCCACTGACTGTGGAAATTTAAACGCAAAATAATATAGTGTCACGAAAAACAACGAAGTTTATCACTCGTCATTATAATGAAAATTTGGCAGATATAAATGCACAGCTGAAACTTTTGTGTTAGAAGTAAGAGAATGCTTTGAATGCCATGGGGAGAATAACATTTTTAATACTGACCAGAGCGGTTTCCAACTGGAAATGCACTCTGGTAGGACACTATCACACAGAGGTGAAAAACAAACAGAAACTCTTATCCAGTTATTATCTGCAACTACACACAGCTACACAATTCAGCCCACCATTTCTGCTGATGGTCAATTACTTTCGCCACTCTTTATAGAGCTTAAAGAACCAAGCGGGCAATTGGGACCACGTGTTCGAAGAAATATATTTACAGCACCAAATCTATACACTGAAGCATCTACATCGGGAAAATTAACGAAAGATTTGTTCAGCTCCTGGTTGACAAAATTTTTTTTTCCGCATACTCCAGAGAATGCAGTCTTACTGATTGATTCGTGAAACGGTTATAACGAGGATCTGATACAAAGTGCAACGCCGGAAAGTAAACATTTGCAGATACTAAAAATATCGAAAAATACTACTCCACTCGTACAACCACTTGATGTATATGGATTTTGTATATGGAAGAATTTTGCTCGCAAAATTTCTGATCTTACCATCTCAGTAAATATAGATATAAACTTACATTCGAGAAATAATATACTAAAAATGCAGTCGCTCATACATAATCAGTTATCAGCTCCTCGTTATAAAGCACTATTTCGGTATGCTTGGTTTCGTTGTGGTTATACGGATGAAAGACCTCAAGAATTTGAGAATCCCGTAGATTTTTGTTTTACAAAACTCGATAATCTAACATTTATGAATTGTAATAGTGTAACCGTACTTAAATGTTCTTGGTGCAAGAAGCATTTATATCTATCTCATTTTTTTATACAATTTCATATTTGTAACTGTTAGGATATGTATCGATAACGGCTTCCGCTTTTTTAGCGACATCTACCGGTTCGACCAAAAATATGTACATTAACCACCACGTGTGTTTTATGTCCACGCGATCGTAGTTAAAACGTGAGGATCTTCTTGTATATCATATCAGTTTATTATAAATATATAACCATATAAAATCGTGCGCGAACGAATCATTTCTACGCCTCTACCCGAAAACAACCTGACAGTAACCAGTATTTAGAATAAAGAGTCTAGCCGGATAAGGATGAAAATTTGCCCCGAAAGCAAATTAATCTTGGGGCATATCATTCGATAGGTCTCTTTAAAAAAACCCTTCCTGCAAAGTATGAATCCGCTACCCCTACCGTAGGGATCGTGACAGGGTGAAACGTATTTTACAGTTCATGCTCGATTTCTCCCTTTTGTCTTCATAGAAAAGTTTGAAAAAATCACAGATATTATAGCCAATGGTGTGCATACTTTGGAATTTTTCAGATTTTTAGGAGTGGTGGAACGCAGTTAAAAAAATTAAAAATCAGCAAATTGTTTATATTATTGGCTGATTTCTAATTTTTTTAACTGCGTTCCACCACTCCTGAAAATATGTTTGCCTCATGAAGCAAAAAATAAATAAAAAAGGGAAAACAAAATTGTAGGAACGGAATTTTTCCTACGCTTAGATAATATTAATTTTGGAATTAGTGAGTGTGGATGGATTGTAAATAAGCGAGAGTGGATGTTTAGAGTGCGTGATTTGGAAGGCGACGGATGTCAGGGCTAGCATGAATGTTTAGTCTGTAAAGAAAGAGAAAATGAGTGAGTGCAACAGAGAATGCATGCTGTGAGAAAGAGGATCGAGGGTGGATGCGAGCGAGGATTTTTGGGAAGAGTTAGTTGGTTGAGTTGAGTTCGTAGAGTCGAGTTGAGTGGAGATATACAGAGTGGAGATTTAGAGAGTTAGAGTTATTTTAGTATTATTTAGAGTGTTGTATTTTTATCTATTTTAATAAAGTTAATCATTTGTTTTTTAATTACACGCGTTCAGTTTAGTTTCTAGGTTGCGGTATTGTTAATTTATTCTAAGGGAACCTGTTCCGTTTATTCAAAGACGAGCATCGATAGTCTTTGATTGTTCGTCTAAGATTAAACTTGAATAGGACCCTATAAAATATATAATAAATATTTCATAAAATATATAAAAAAACATAAATAAAAATATCCTAATATTCCGCAAAGAATCATGCACCTGTACATGCTGGATCACAAAAATAAAAAGAGAAAACTGTTCTCAATATAACTGATAGTTGTATTAATCATTTTGCTGACTGTTTCTATTATTACGGGAGGAATATAAATTCTTATTTTCGTGCAATTCTAAATGTTTCGAGTCCACTTGAAAAGAACGGCAATTTATATTAATGGCTTGGAAAGCACATCGGATTTTACACACCGCGTCTAAAGTGGCTGCGTCAATCTTATTTTTCTTTTTATTCTTTACATCTGTAACAATAGAAAATAATCTTTCTGCTTCGGCATTAGAATGTGGAAGAGATAAAACTGCTTGGACTAAAATTTCTAAATTTGGAAAAAGTGGTTCTTTATTTAAATTTTTTTTTCAAAAATAGTCTTCCACATATCATCAATTTCTAAATTGGCTAAAAGAGATTTGTTTTCGTCATCAAAGACGATAGGGAGCATTCTCCATTCGTAAGCTAAGGCTGTGATATCAGAAATTTGAAAGTGTCTTGCTACATTCCTTAAATCTGGAAAGGCAAGTCTACTTTCCTCGCGCAAAGCTATATTTCCATCTAAAAATTTTAAATCGCGAAAAATATCATCATTACATGGTTGGAAGAATAGTAAATGACGTCAGAGTCATCGTCATGTTGGTACGAGTGATAGTGGATGCTGTGGGTAAAAGTATGTGAGCCAAAGAAAGAACACGAATTCATTTTATTTTGTATTATGATTAAAATAAATATATGTAATAAAATCTAGAATATATCGGTTTGTGAAATAAGTGAGTACTAAATTAAATAAACCTCGAACCCCATCAGGTTGTGGGCCCAGGTGAAATAACCACGGGAGTATGAGAAAGTGAGGTTAAGTGACCACGTGCTTCACCCACGTTGCGCGAGACAAATAAAAAGGAAGAGAAAAAGAAAACCATGAGTTCCGTACAAGTGCAAAGCATCGAAAAATTAACAAATGAAAATTATGATTCCTGGAATGTGCAAATACGTAGCATACTACGATTTAATGAACTATGGGGATATGTAAATGGTAGTGTGGTGAAGACTGAAGACAATGAGGCCGCGTGGACGACAAAAGACGAGAAAGCATTTGATTTGATAGTGCTTAGTTTAGATAAAAGTCAATACAATAACGTAAAATGTGCAGAGACCTCAAATGAAGCGTGGGAAGCCCTTAAGAGAGTACATGAGTCAAAGGGTCCAATGAAGCAGTGTGTGTTGTTTAAACAATTATATAAAATGAAGAAGAACCCTGGTCAAAGCATGGCTCAATATGTGGAAGAATATACACACAAGTTGGAACAATTAGAGGAAGCAGGAATTAAACTACCGATAGAAATACAGCCAATAATGCTCCTCTTGTCTTTGCCAAGTGAATACGAGACTTTCAGCATCGCCATCGAATCTAGAGAAAAATTACCAACCATGGAAGAATTGAAAATTAAACTGTTAGAAGAGGAAATAAGAAAAACAGATCAAGAAGGAACAAATGGAGAGACGGAATACCTGAATGCACTGTTCGTCAATAGGAAACACAAGAAAGGCACAAATACACAATATGGGCACATGGCAAGAAAGTGTAGGAACAAGTTTCAAGGAAAGACAGAGAGAAGATCTGATGCAATGACAGCCACAGCATTACAAAATAATCATACAATGTTAAACATATGGGTATTGGACAGTGGAGCGACTAAACATATATCACACATAAAGAACAAATTTGGACAAATGAAACAAGAAGTAAATAAAATATACACAGCCACAAATGAAAGTGTGGAAGCAATAGGAACGGGAAGAGTTGATTTATCTGTAGAAATTGGTGAAAGAAGAACAAACAATGTACTACTAAACGATACTATTTTAGCTCCAGGTTTCAAGAATAATTTAATGTCTGTCTCGCAGATTACAAAGAATGGTTTTTCCGTAATATTTAAAGAACATGATGCAAAGGTGTTGCGCCGAGATGGATCAGTGGCAATCGTAGCAAGAGCAAAGGATGGGCTATACATTGTAAATGAAAAAGCTCAGCAAAAGGCAATGGTACAAACGGAAAAGCAAGATAGTTTACAGAAATGGCATGAGAGGCTGGGACACCTGAATTTTAATGAAGTAAGAAATTTGAAGAAAAATCAGATGGTAATAGGAATCAGAGAAGATTTAGAAAAGGTAAACCCTGATTGTCAAATATGTAACAAGTGCAAAATACATCAATTGCCATTTCATGCATCTCAACATAGAGCGAAACAAGTACTGGAACTGATTCACAGCGATATTTGTGGCCCCTTTACTGTTCCATCGTTAGGGGGAGCAAAATACTTTGTTACGTTTATCCATGATAGATCTAGAAATATATATGTAAAAACATTAAAGAACAAATCAGAAGTATTCAAAGCATTTAAGGAATATAAGGCATATGCCGAAAATCTAACGGGAAAGAAAATAAAGAGAATAAGGTCTGATAATGCAAAGGAGTATTTGTTCAAGAGTTTAGTGATTTTCTTACAGCGAACGGAATAACAAGACAGTTGTCAGTGCCTTACACACCCCAACAAAACGGTGTAGCAGAGAGAGCAAACCGCACCCTAGTGGAAATGGCACGGTGCATGTTATTACAGGGAGACCTGCCATTAACACTTTGCGCTCACCTGGCCAGGCTGCTGAGACGAAAGAGAGAGAGAGGGGGGGGGGGGAAGAAATGGGGCTGGTGCATGTGCCGGCCCCTCGTGCCCACGGCCCACATTAACGCCGTGTTTAAAAGATGTATAGACATAATTTCGTGAGCACTAGAATTACTGTTTTTAACAGACAGATGCGTTTAAGAAATTTATACAGCCGCGTTATCAAATGTATATTCTTAATAACATAGAGGTAGTTGTTAATAGTTTTAGTATTAAGGAGTTTTATGATGAGGAAAGGTCAGCGAAGGGAGCTGTGAAAGTTGACATGATGACGCGTAGTGTTAATGATCCGGGAAATTATTATAATGTTAATTATTTGTTTCAAAATTTTCCTGAAAAAGATGGAAAGCTTAACCCTTTCGGTACGAGCGCGCTGTCCGCCGTGACACTCCCGCTGTACGGGGTGCCGCGTCGAAAATGCGGACATAGCACATGGTCAGTCCTCTTTTGTATGAATGTTTTCTTAAGCGTTAAATAAGAACTATGCTTAGTAACACAATGTTTTTTCCAACAAGTATTGTTTGTAGCTTTAATATTAAAAGATATTTATATAAAAATTTACACAGAATTATTTACAAAATTGTATCCATACCGGTCATCAGACGGATGCTGGATATATCCGGCGCTCGTCCACACAGGTCATCAGATGGATGCCGGACATATCCGGCGCTCGGCCACACAGGTGACCAGATGAATGCCGGATATATCCGGCGCTCGTACCGAAAGGGTTAATGCTCCTATTAATGATATTGCGTATACGTCGCATATGGTTTCGCGTAGGGTTAGTCCGAATCTAGCTATTAAGAAAATATGTTATCGGAGATGTATACAGATAATTTTGGTATTAATGCTGTTGAGGGTGCAATGAATTATTGGTTTAATTAAGTTTTTATGTTTCTTATTTTTAGATAAAAATAAAGAAATGTCTCTACCTGGATTTGAACCACAGCTCAGTAATGGTGCGCATCACGGAGTTGTGGTTGTGTCGACATGCTACGAAGTTCCCCGAAAGGAGTCACGTTGTTTGTGTTTGCGGGATATAGGATGTGGAGGAAGAGTTGACGATGATGGAACGTTTTTATTAGTTAGTACGAATTTGATGCATGGTGAATGGGAGTCACTGACGGAGGCTGAAGACTGGTTCTTGGAACGTTATCTGGAAAGGTTATCTCCTTCGCAGCGGTTGGACGGCCCCGACTACTGTATGGTGCCGGACACGGATTGGGAAGGGGAAGGCGGGGAGTCACCGGACGCGCGAGCCCATAGGATATCCTAGGCTCGCGTACGGGATTGTAGTACTCAGTTGGAGTTTGGAGAGTCTGTGGAGCGGTCGTCTTGTATACCTGCGTTACCATTACCGTTAGTTTCTGCGCTTGAGTCGAATAAGAGAAAACGTGTTTTGAAAGATCGGAAGGTCTGCTGTTATAAGCGTTCTTCTAAATTTTTGGTATTTTGCTTTAACTGCAAGAAATATGGACACCCGGCTTCCTACCGAGGATGCTCTTCGTTCCAAGATAAAGGACCAAAGTAAAAAAAAACACCGACAAGAAGCAATCTACAGCACCAAACAAACGCAAAACAAAATCGACCTAATCCGCCGAAAAACAACACAAGGATAGCCGAAAGATTTGGAGGCTCTAGCAGCAGTGCAACTTAATTGAATCGAGAATTGAAAAGAATGGATCAATTATATCAATGAAACATATTATGTTACTCACAATGATTGACGAAAAAGTTTGCAATTCGATCACTAATACGACCTCAACAATGAGATGTTATAAAGGGTGTCCCAAAATTAACGCAAGATTTGAATTTACCACCATTCGTGCAGTAAAGTGTTTGCAACCCTGTTAAAAGAACCATTTGATAGTTGATAGTTTAGGGTTAGTAAAACTGGAGCGTTACACGATAGAACAACGTGTTTCCATTGTTGAACAATATTTCAAAAATAATCAAAGTCTGGCAACCACAGTTCGAAAATTTCGTAACAAAACATGGTCGGAATAGTGATTTAACCCCTTACCGTACAATAACGAGTGACACTCGTGGCGCGATAAATGGAATAGTAAATTTTGAAGCGTTTCAAAAATTATTAAATAAAAAATATTAGTGGGTGAGGATAAAATAAAATTAATGCTATGCTATTTAATATTGCGTTAAGTCATCCGCTATATCAGAAATCAGGAATAGATTATTATTTCAGCAATTAATTCAGAGCTATTGCGCATTCAGTCACAAAAGTAATGGTACGGCAAGGGGTTAACTTCATCAACCGTGAAGAGAGTAATTGAAAAATTCAGGCAGACTGGATCAATTGGTGATGCTAAACACATGTGGTTTCAACAAGATGGTGCCACATGCCATACAGCTCGTGAAACAATTCAATTACTGTATGAGACATTTCCTGACCGTGTACTCTCTCGTTTCGGTGATAAGAATTGGCCCCCTAGATCGTGTAATTTAAATCCATTGGATTTCTTTTTATGGGGCTATTTGAAGTGAAAGGTATATGCCAACAAGCCCACAAGCACACGTGCATTGAAGCAGGGAATTCAATGCTGCATTAACGAAATTCAGCCCCATTTATGCAAAATGGTCATGGAAAATTTCAACAAAAGAGTGCGTATGTGCCAGCAAAGCCGTGGAGGCCATTTGCCCTATGTGTTATTCCATACATAACCCTATCCTGTGCACTTTACGATTCATTAAAAAAATAACTATTTAAAGAAAAAAAAACTGTGTTTTTTATTTAATTCAAATCTTGCGTTCATTTTGGGACACCCTTTATATGTGGCGCTATATCCCGGGACTTTAACGATTTGTCGAGGAGAAGTGAAGCTGATCCTCAAACATTAAAGTTTGCTTTATCAATTTTACATGCTCGTATAAGAATATTTGAAACATTATTACACTTATCTTATAAGTTATCGATTACAAAGTGGCAAGCAAAATCAAGCGAGGAAAAATCTATAGTAGCTGAAAGGAAAAAAATGATACAAGAAGAATTTAAAAAAAGTGGGTATTGTCGCCGATGTACCGAAAGCTGGTTTCGGAAATTCAAATGACGGAAACACCAGTCGAAGATTTTTTTGGACCCTGAATTGTCAGGAGCTATCACAGGAATCAATGTCGAATTGATTTATAAATTTAAAGTGATCTTACACCAAAGCAAAAAAAAGTTAGACTCGAAAGAGCAAAGGAGTTGTTACGCTTGCACGACCGTGGCGAATTTCCAATCATTGTGTTCTCTGATGAGAAAAATTTCCCTATTGAGCAGTTCATGGACTCTCAAAATGATCGTGTTTACTTAACTGAACGCACTTACGAAAATTTGAGCCTACGAACGGCAACCCGAAGTAATTTTCCATCTTAAGTAATGGTATGGGCAGCTGTGACCGCCGATGGACGCTGTCCAATCGTTTTCATCGAGCCTGGTGTCGAAGTCAATGCGACTTATTATCGGGAAAATGTTTTGGAAGCTGCTTTAAAGCCGTGGGCACGCAAACATTTCGGTCGTACACCATGGACGTTCCAACAATACTCGGCACCGTCTCATAAAGCTCGTGTGAACCAAGAATGGTTAAAAAACCATGTTCCACACTTCACTTCGTCCACACAATGGCTTTCGAATTCGCCAGATGCAAATCCGATGGACTATTCCATCTGGGCCATTTTGGAGAGCAAGGTGAGGACTAAAAAATATGCCAGTATGGATGCGCTGAAGAAAGCCATTGTACGGGAATGGGCCAACATACCGCAAGATCATATTCGTGCAGCATGCAACTCATTTTTTAACGGTTTGAAGGCCATAGTCAAGGCAAAAGGTGGCCACATCGAGCTAAAGTGAACGGATTCTAAAATTTTTATTATTTCCACACATTTTTGTAATTTGAATCAATAAAAAATAATTTCACCCAAAAAAAATATGGTCGTTTGAATAGGTAACAGTTCAATCGCCTAACCCTGTAGATATAAAGAAGTTTGCACTATATGCCAAAAATACAGCAGAAATGTATGTCAAGTTGTATCCGTGGTACCCCATGAGTCCCAAACTTCACAAAATATTAATACATGGACCAGAAGTGATTGCAAATTCTCTTTTGCCTATTGGGCAGCTCTCGGAAGAAGTAGCAGAGGCCCGATATAAATATTTTCATATTTATAGGCAAAATTATTCAAGAAAATGTTCTCGAAAATCTTGTAATTAGGATGTCTTGAATAGACTTTTATTAAGTTCCGATCCTCTCTTATCAAGTTAAAACAAATATAATACTACCACCATGGTTTCTCGATGATCTGAGGAAAAAATGTTGGAAAAAAATTGTTTTGTGCCAAAAATGAATTTTTTGCAATCTTTTAGATGGTAAAACATGTTTTTGATTTTGTAATGTTACAGTTGATGGCACTATACACACACAAAATGACAATATGGCACGTTACTCAACAAAATTATACCGTTCAAATAATTGTACTCTGACAATTTACAAAGCTAAACCAAATAAAAAAGTACTGATTCTTAGTTCAATGCATAACTCCGTACAAGTTGAAGAAAATCGGTACTCGTATATCGGAGACAATTAGATTATATAATAGCACCAAATTTGGTGTAGATGTGACCGACCAAATGGCCAGAAGTTACACGTTAAAATTTAAATGTCGGAGATGGCCTTTACAGGTATTTTTCAATATCTTAGATTTAGCCAGGATAAATAAATGGGTTTTATATAAAGAAACCACGGGAGAAAAAAATTTTGAGGCAAGCATTTTTGTTTCAATTGGCAGAACTTGCCATCGAATATGAAAAAGAGGTACAACTGGGCAAAGAAAATCAACAAACGCCCGTCACAAATTCAAGTACAGGTTCACGTGAAAGGAAAACATGCCAAATAAGATATTGGAAATACAATAAAAGTAACAAAATCTGTGTAAAATGTAAAAAGTATGTATGTGGAAAATGTATGATCGAGAAGCCTATTTGTAAAAAATGCGGTGAAAACGAATAAAATGTACATTATATACTACTAAATAAAAGAAACTATATTTTTATGCAGTCAAATTGGCTATTATCTTCATTCTATATTAAAAAATATAAGTTCTAATAAATACGGGTCATTTTACCGGTCGCGGTAGGAATAGGTAAAGTGGAGGAATGGAAAGAAGGCAGCTGAGACGGAAGGGGAGATTGCTCTCGCACCGCCTACCCCCTCCCTATAGCCCGCGTGTGCCGTCCTCTTATTTTCTGGAATTATGCCGCTCAGCCTCGTGACGTATCATTTTGCATAGTCGTAGCATTGCCGTATTTTCACGTATATGAATACGTATTGACCAGTAGTGATGAAGAAGGTAAGTATTTAAAGAAGCAATATGATCAAAATATTTGGAAAATACAGGTAGCCCTCCTACAATACGATATCGTATAATACGGTTTCGCTCTAACACGATAACAAAATTGCAGAAAACTTTTTATGATACTGTATTTCATTTTCATCTCCGCGGCCTGAAAATAAAGTATTTCACGCTGCTGATCGATAATATGCGATCAGCAACGATGTGTTAAAGAATAACTTTTTTGCAGTGACGATGAAGAAATTTATTAGATTATAGTTGCACTAAATTTGAATAATATCTTTTATGTTGCATATATATAGATAATTTTTTCAAAAATTAAGTTGTTTATGTATACTTTAAAAACAAGATATTTGTTTTTAATAAGTTTTCGGAACGTAATCCCCCTTTTTGAACTGACATACACTCGCCGCGGAAAGTATGTTGACATCGTGTAAAATGGTCTGCTTTGGGCTTTCCGTCTTTTGTTTGTCAACGCAACAATGTTTTCATTTCTTAGAATACTGTATTTACAATTCTTTGACTGGCAAAGTCAGTCAAGATTTGTCCGTAAAACGATTCACAAGTGCTTATAGAGAAAACGTTATTTAGTGCCGTTCGGAAAGTAAGTTGACAACTACGTATTTTATTATAATTTATTGAAATTTAAACTTGTAGGTCGTGTTTTTTGTGTCTAATGACATCAGTTGTATAGTTTTATAATGGTACATGAATTTTATATTGACTTTGTCATTGTAATTGTATTCAAAATTCTAGAATGCCTATAAGTCGTGAGCTTGCGCCTGCCGAGAGATCACAAATATTTAAAAGGCGAATGAAAGGGGAAACACTTAGAAAAAATAGAAAAACACTTAGAAAATACTTAGAAACACTTAAAAAACTTCGTTCAAATAAAAGAAGAAAATATGTGTGGAGAAAAGTGGGAGAAAGTTTTAAACCGGCCCTAATTATTCCAACCGTGAAGCACGGAGGTAGTTCGATTTTAATATGGGGCTGTTTTTCATTAGCTGGCATAGGCAATTTGCATTTTGTAGATGGCATTTTGACAGGGCAGGGATATGTTAATATTTTACAGCAAAACTTAAAACAATCTGCTCAAAAAATGAACATAGAAAACACTTTTATTTTACAACAGGATAACGAACCAAAACATACATGCAAGGTTGCAAAACAATATTTTAATAATAATAATATTAATGTTCTGCCGTGGCCAGGTCAACGTGCTGACCTCAATCCAATTGAACATTTGTGGGATGATTTAGATAGAAATGTATCGGAACACTGCCGAACGAACAAGGCGGTACTCCAACAAGCATTGGCAAGCATGGTCCGAAATAAATCAGGATACCATTAATAAACTAATAGAAAGTATGCCAAAAAGACTGCAAGAAGTCATAAAAAATGAAGGGTACCAAACTTCTTATTAAATCTACATGATTTTTTGTTATTTTCATAAATTTTAGTTTAGTTTTTTATTAAATTTATTTCTGTCAACTTACTTTCCGCGTACACTTAATCAATATAAATGTAATATTTTTTTTCTGCCTACACGATATGTATTGTTAATCATCCAATAAAGATTTGGTGCATTATTGTTAATTAATGTATGTCAGTCATTATAACATAATGTATGGATTTTCGGTTGTGATAGTGAAAAACTTCATTTTTGGAACTTGTCAACATACTTTCCGCAGCGAGTGTATGTAATATGGAAATTTATTGTGGGCAAGGCAAAAAACTGCAGGACACTATAGCAACAATTCTTAGACCGTATTTCGGATATTGGCACCATCTCTATATGGACAATTATTATAATAGTTTGAATACTGCTGATTTCTTATTAAAAAATAAAATACGAGTATGTGGCACAATACGCGCTAATAGATTGCCAAGATGTTTGAAAACACAGCCAAAGATACAAAAAGGAGAAAGTATTTTCAAACGCAAACGTGATATTTTGTTGCAAATTTGGAAGGACAAAAGAGAAGTACGAATGATTTCGACAATCCATAAATTTGAAATGGTCAACTGTATTGGAAAACACAAAACCACAAGAAAACCGAAATGCATTGTAGATTACAATTTAAATATGAACGGCGTCGACCTCGCTGACCAATATCTGTCATATTATTCAATATTGAGAAAACAATTAAATGGTCGAAAAAGGTGGTACTATATCTAATCAACTGCGCCCTATTGAATGCATTTAAAATTTATAATTTTTGCAATGACAAGAAAATGAAATATAAAGACTTTTTATTTGCGGTGATGCAATTATGGACATCGGAAGAAGAGAACTCAATAACTACTATTATGGATATTGTGTAGGGAATGTATTTATAAGCAATCCGCGTTATGTTGGCAGCTCAAGCGGATGAGCGTCTAGTGTTTCTTTTGTACAACGCATTACTCTTTTGTCTGTCTCTTAATAAACTTCACGTGTTCCAACCATAATCCTAACAGGTTATGGGCCCAGAAAGTTTTTTTTTGAGTTCTATAATATTTGTGAAGAAATCGTGCAAAATACAAAACCGCGCTTTCACAGGTGACGGTTGGTTTGTTGTTTAAATAAAAGTACGGGATGCACAATTGATTAATTTGTTAGAGCATTAAAGAAGAATAAGTAAGGTGAAGCACGTGGCACGAAGCGAGCATGGCTACAAATTCTGGACGTACTGTGCGAATAGAGTCGCTGAATAAAAATAATTATGACATGTGGTGCATTCAAATGGAAGCCCTTTTAAGGAAAAACGATGATACCGAAAGATACCGTGTCCTGCAATAATCCCCGGAAATGCGGATTCAATAGCCGCGGCGGACGCATGGGCAGACTCTGACCAAAGAGCTAAAGCAGACATCGTGTTATGTACAAGTCCGTCGGAATTGAAACAAATAAGGGGGTGTCAGACGTCAAATGAGGTTTGGGAAAAAAACCGTTCTATTTACGCGTCTAGAGGAACGGCGAAAATGTCGCTGTTACTCAGGCGGCTGACTACATTTCGCATGTCGAGCAACGAGGACATACATGATCACATAAACACTTTTGTAGATATAGTAGATAAGTTAGCTGATATGGAAATTAATGGGCATAAACATCTTCAAAGTGCTACGTTATTAAATAGTTTGCCTGAAGATTTTGAGAATTTCAGGTGTGCAATCGAGTCCAGGGACGAGATGCCAGAGCTTGATATATTAAAAGTTAAAATTTTAGAAGAACACGAGACCAGGCATCAAAGATCAGGTAATGCTCATGGCGCAATGGCAGTCAGACCGAAAACATTTAGGAATAAGGACCAAGTAAAGAATGAAGTAAGCAGGTGCAATTCTAAACCGAAGCCCTCATGGCAATTTAAGTTAAAATGTTTCAAATGTGGAAAAATGGGACACAAGGCAATAGAGTGTTATGTTGGAATTAGCAAACAAAATCCATCAGCCAGAGCTGCAGATGAATTATTTTATGCCGAATGCCAAACTGTAAACAAGGCATACATGGTGCAGGAAACAAAAACAAAGTACTGGTGTCTCGACAGTGGATGTACGACACACTTATGTAAGGATAAGGGAAAATTTATACAAATTAAAGCAATCCAATCACGAGCAATTAAATCTAGCTAATAACACCTCTGCAAGTGTAATGGCTAGAGGAAATGTGTGTATCACAACCAACATAGGTGATGACATGAAAAAGATCGAATTCACTGATGCCCTATATGTTCCAGATCTGAGAACAAATTTGATATCGGTTGCCAAGATTACATAAAAAGGTAGTGAAGTAATCTTTAGGAAGGAGGAAGCTGTGATTGTAGGAAACGATGGAAGAGTTAAATTAAAGGCAAATAGAATAGGTAATTTATATTATCTGCAAGAAAACGTAAATGAGGCAAGACAAGTCACCCATGAAGGAAATTGTTTGGGCGTGGTTTCGTTCAGTTGAAGTCGCCCTTTGGTTTTCCGTAGATTAAGACTTTGCAGTGGACTGTATTTTATTTAAACTTAACAAACTATTTACAATTGTGAGATTCGAGGTGTTTGTATGTTGTAAGATTATGAAGTAAGTGTCTTTGAATTGTCAAATGAAGTGTCTGAGTACGAAGGGCTAGTGCATGCCCTTTTATAATTTAAGAAACATCACTGCGTTCCCTCACTCTTTTCCAAGAACCAATCAGAAGAGTTTGAGTGTTGGGGGAACGCAGTGACGTCTTCGTTCAAGGGGGTGTGAGGGCATCGGCAACGCTGGAAGTTCCGAGTCGGAAATTCCTCACCCTTGACCTTCAAGCAGTACCTGAAGGGTTCGGAATTAGCGGGGTGTGCGGACCCAACGGCCCGCTAGCCAAGGGGCCAGGGTGACAAGGGAATAGGGCCGTCTTGCCAACGCCTCACTGGTTTATTATATGGCAATAACTATTGAGCCTACGTGGAAAATATGGAAACAATCAAACTCAGAGGCGAGGATCTTTGTGGAATTAGGTCCGCAGAGGCACAATGCTAGCACCTCTGCGTCCATTAAAACTAATTAAACACTCAAAAATAGTTGCCTGCTCGTCCGTATAATAAACCCGATACATTAAGGCTACGGCCTTAACAAAAATAATACCACGATGATAAGGATGTGGCATGAAAGATTGGGCCACTTAAATATGAAGGATTTATTAGACCTAGTAAGAAGAGGAAAGATTCCTGGGGTCGAGGTAAAAGGACCAGTGAAAGTGCCTTCCTGTGAGAGTTGCATTCAGGGTAAGCTTCATTCCATGCCATTTCCTAAAGAAAGCACTAGATGTTCTCAATTATTAGACATTATACACTCAGATGTATGTGGCCCTATAAGTACAGAGTCACTGGGAGGTTCCAGATACATGATGTCATTTATAGATAACCATTCGAGGTGGTGTCAGATTTATTTTTGCAAAAGAAAGAGTGAAGTGTTTCAGGATTTCAAGAAGTTTAAGGTGTATGCTGAAACGCATACCGGAAGAAAGATCAAACATTTGCAGACGGATAATGGTGGCGAATATTGCAATGCCGAGTTCGATAGGTTCCTTGAGGCTCATGGTATAAGAGGAAGGTTAACGGTACCACATACGCCACAGCAAAACGGCATTGTTGAACGCAAAAATAGGACCATTATAGAAATGACCAGGTGTATGTTATTGCAGTCAGGAATGTCCAAGGGTTTCTGGGCCGAGGCTGTAGCGACGACCAATTATATAAGGAACCGATGTCCAACTGCTAGTTTAGGTAGAAAGACTCTGTTTGAATTATGGAACCAAAAATCACCTTGTTTTAGACATTTTAGAACTTTTGGGATGAAGGCATACATACTGAACAAAGATCCGAATAAAGGAAAATTCGAATCAAGAGTAAAACTTGGCACGTTTGTTGGCTATTCTGAGGTGGCCAAGGCTTACAGAGTATGGGTTCCAAGTGAGAGGAAAATCATAACATCCAGAGATGTGAAAATTCTAGAAAGTTCGGTTCATGAAAGGTACGATAGAGTAGAAACAAATAATGATTGTATTGATGTGGATTTAAATGTTGACAATAAGCAAGATTGTCATAATGAGGATGTACAGTCCACTTGCTCACCCCGACATGATCAGGTTAGAGCAAGATATGAAGGGTTATCCCAATGTAGAGCGCCAGGGCGTCCAAGAATGATTAGAAGTGGAGCACGAGGTCGGCCGAGAAAATTGTTTAGATATCATCCAATCAATGGCAGTTCAAATCAGAATGCTGAAATTGCCAGCGAAAATCAAGAAGTTAACGAAGCAAATGACTCAAATGAAGAAATTGAAATACCAAATGAAGTCGACATGGTGTCGACTGGATCACATTGGGTCAATATCATTGAAGTACCTTTGAAGGAAGCCCTGCTTGGAAATGAAGATATGGAATGGAAAAAAGCGATTAGGTATGAAATTAGAAGCTTAATAAAGAATGACACGTTTAGCATAGTGCAGGGGCCATCCGAAGAGAATGTGGTTGGATGCAGAACGGTATTGACAAATAAATACAAATCGGATGGGTCGCTGGACAAGAGAAAAGCTCGAGTCGTAGCAAAGGGCTATGCTCAGAGATCAGGGATTGATTTCATGGACACGTTCGCCCCCGTCGCGAGGTTGGAATCCATTAGCTTATTAATGGCTTTAGCTGCAAAATTCGATATGACTATCGAGCAAATAGACGTGACCAGTGCGTACTTAAATGGAAGTATCAAGGAGCAGGTATATATGGAAAAACCTGAATTGCTTGAAGATTGCTTAGAAGCACTCGTATCCGACCCAAATGAAGATAAAAGTGTCAAACAGAAAGCTAGAAGATTAATAAAGGAATTACAAAGTAATCAAGACGGAGTATGTAAATTAAAGAAGGCCATTTATGGGCTGCGTCAGGCTGGACGAGAATGGCATGAAATGTTAAGTCAAAAATTAAGAGGACTAGGACTTCTACCAACGACAGCCGATCCGTGCTTATAATGGGTGAAGTAAAAAGTTTTGAGCGTTTTTTGTTAGATGGCTTTAGTGAGCCATATCTCACAATGTATACGTTGCATCATGTCATTCTATACTGTGACTTAAAGGCAACATAACGCTGTAAAAAAAGTTCTCTGACAGTTTTTTGTTTTGTGAAGCCAGTTGTTTGTTAGAGCGTATCAAAATGGAGGTAACGAAAGAGAAGATTCGATACATTCTACAATACCACTACGATCAAGGGGAAAAAGCCGAGCAGGCAGCCAAAAAATTTTGTGCTGTTTATGGACCCAAAACAGTATCGAATGCAACAGCAAAGCGGTGGTTCCAACGCTTCCGTTCTGGTAATATGGACGTCGAAGATGAGACACGCTCTGGTAGGCCTATCGTTGAAAATGTCGATAAAATCATGGAAATCGTCGAGTCAGACCGGCATGCGAGCACTTATTCCATTGCCCAGGAACTGAAGATTAGCCAGAAAACCGTTTGGAACCATTTGCATAAGGCTGGTCTCAAAAAGAAGCTCGATATATGGGTGCCACACGAACTGACGCAAAAGAACCTTTTGGAGCGAGTTGATGCCTGCGATTCTTTGCTGAAGCGTCACGAAATGGACCCATTTTTGAAGCGGATGGTGACTGGCGATGAAAAATGGGTCACATACGAGAATGACAGGCGAAAAAGATCGTGGTCCAAGCGCGGTGAGACGGCCCAAACGATCGCCAAGCCCGGATTAACGACCAAGAAGGTTTTGCTATGTGTTTGGTGGGATTGGAAAGGAATCCTGCACTATGAGCTGCTCCCATCGGGCCAGTCACTCAATTCGGGCCTATATTGTGAACAACTGACCAGATTGAAGCAGGCGATCAACGAGAAGCGACCAGAATTGTCCAATCGGAAGGGTGTTGTCTTCCATCAAGACAACGCCAGGCCGCACACATCTTTAACGACACGCCAGAAGCTCCGAGAGTTTGGATAGGAGGTTATATCGCACCCGCCGTATAGCCCAGACCTGGCACCAAGCGATTATCACCTTTTTAGACATTTACAACATTTTCTTGATGGCAAAAAACTGGCCTCAAGAGAGGCTTGTGAAAGTGAGCTGGTCGAGTTTTTTAACAATAGGGACGAAGACTTCTTCAATCGCGGAATTATGAAATTGCCTTCAAAATGGGAAAAAGTTATTGAACAAAACGGCGCTTATTTGATTTAATTCCGAAAATTCTAAGTTTGTTAATTTTATCATCAAAATAAATAGAAAAAACGCTCAGAACTTTTTACTTCACCCATTATTACGGCAAACGAGGAAAAGAGAATATATATATGATAATTTATGTTGATGATATGTTAATTATATCGTCGAATCAACAATGGATTAAGGAGATCAAGGATGGTTTACGCAGAGAATTTGAAATTAAAGATCTAGGTCTTGTTCGTTACTGTTTGGGAATCGAGATACAGCAAGGCAAAAATTATGTTTCCTCGACTCAGAGAAGATATATTCTCGACTTGCTTAAACGTTATAAAATGGATAACTGTAATTTTGTAAGTACACCAATTGATAAAGATGTTGTTTTTCGCAGGCCTGATAAGGATGTCGGAAGTCAGGGGAGGCCATACCGTGAGCTAATTGGCTGCCTCATGTATTTGGCAACAGCCACACGGCCTGACATTGCGCACGCAGTGAGTGTGTTAGCTCAATTCAATGAGTGTAATGATAATACTCACTGAGTAGCAGCGAAGAGAATTCTAAGATACCTGAAGGGAACAATTAATAATACTTTAGTGTATAGGAAGTCAGATGGTCATGTCGAGGGGTATGTTGATGCAGATTGGGGAAGATGTCAAGTTGATCGCAGATCGGTAACTGGATATGTGTTCACTATGTGCCAAGGTGCGATAACTTGGAAGTCGCAAAAGCAGCGTATTGTTGCCCTGTCATCGACAGAGGCAGAATATATGGCTTTGTCGGAGTCCGTCAAAAGTGCCATATATATCAACAAATTCTTGAGGGAGCTTAATTTTCATCACCTAGTTGGCATAATTATTTATAACGATAATGTCGGAGCGCAGGCGTTGGCTGAAAATCCGATAGTCCACCCCAGGACTAAACCCATCGACATAAGGCACCACTTCATCCGAGAGGTTTTGAAAGAAGGGAATGTACAATTGTCGCATACGTCTACGGACAGGATGGTGGCAGACATGTTAACTAAACCGGTGACCGTCCTCAAACATCGCTTTTGTACTGAGTCGATGGGGTTGAAACCGTCTGATTAGTGTACTCCCTGATATAATTTTTGTTATGTGTATTATTTTTTTTTGTTTGTGTGTATGCAAAGGCGCGTATTGAGGGGCGGTGTAGGGAATGTATTTATAAGCAATCCGCGTTATGTTGGCAGCTCAAGCGGATGAGCGTCTAGTGTTTCTTTTGTACAACGCATTACTCTTTTGTCTGTCTCTTAATAACCTTCACGTGTTCCAACCATAATCCTAACATATTGAACAAAGTATTCTAAATACAAGAGTTCATGTACGAATCGACCCGCCATATACACTCTCGGGTAATATGAAGCAACATACCCTTGAACCAATAATAAGCAAAGCCACAAAGTAATTCCCAACAAAAAAATGTAAAGTTTGTCTGTCCAATGGAAAAAGGAGCGAAACACGATACTGTTGCAAATTGTGTCAAACATTATTGCACAAGGGAGAATGCTTCACTCGGTATCATACGTTAAAGGATTATTCAAACTTGTAAAATAAATAATTAAAATTTTTAAAAATATAAAAAATGTAAAAGATGTATAATAAAATATATAGTAATATTTAAGAGTACTTTATTTGAATATCTGCTAACAAATGCGAATTAAAAAAGTGAATACAGTAAAACCTCTCTTTATGCGATTTTATTTTTGTGCGATTTTTTTCGTGCGATTTTTTTATGCGGTATATGAATCTCAGCGGCGTTGGCGCCAGTTTAATGTTTCCTATCAGTCTACATATACATGTTGTGGACGAACCCTGACTACGTGGACTCCTTGACGACAATGTATGTGCACTTCGCGACGCTCTGTTCATTTGTTTTAAACAATCTCCTGACAACGCATTTTCTTAAAATAGACACTAATGCCGAAAGAAGCTTGAAATTCTAAAAGAGCTAAGATCATGCATGTCTCGCTATCGTGACGTTTACAAGCAACTGACCAATCGACCGTCGTCACAAAAACTGATCACTGACTTTATGGTGCCAAAAAATAAATCAATTGAAATCGTATCTTCAAGCGACGAAAGCGATTTTGAACCAATTCATCACAAGAAGATGCGCGTTTTGGATTACGACGAGTAGGAGTGAATTATTTAATGTGCATTTTGAAAGCTTCTCCATGTATACAATGAAAAATTAAATGTTTTTAAAATATTTCCAGGTCTAATTTAATTTATTTGAAAGCACTTTCTCATCTATTTCGTAAATAATTGATGTATTTTCTAAGTGCGACTTTTTCTATGCGGTCCCTGTCCGCCGCATAAAAATTTTTTAGGTAGTATATCGTACAAAGTTGTTTATTATATGTAAGTATTTATAAAATTTCCGAATATTTTTTGTACGACTTCTTTTATGCGGTCCCTGTCCACCGCACAAAAAGAGGTTTTACTGTATATGCATTGTATAAAGAGTTTCTAGAGCGTCCAAAAATGTGCGGGGCCTGGGAGCGCGTTGCGCGAGCAGAGCGCCGTACGCAATGTATTAACCCTCTATGGGCCCGTGTAACTTTCAGGTCACATTTTAAATTATCGAGGTTTTACCAAATAACTATAGCTTTTTTCAAGAGATGGCGCATAAATCTTAATTCCATAACGTTGTCAGGACAACCAATATCAATATTTATGACCGCTGCTAGGCTCATCAACCTGAAATACCAAAGTAAATGCTGTGCAAACTGCCCGCAGTAAATATAAGCGAAACCATTTGATTAAATTGATTACGAAACTAAAAATAGTGCACATAATAGCTCTGGGTTCGTATATCAATAACAACCTATTTGGTGGCATTTCAATTTTCAATTTGTTACTGTTTTTTTATGATACAGTTTTGTAACTTTGAGGTCACAGTGGGCTATTATGGCAGATTTCGGTACATCTAGAATAAAGCTTGTGCTTTCTCCTGTTTTCAGATTTATACATTATATACCTAAAATATGAATACAAAATCACATAGAAATAACAGAGGAATTACAATTAGACGCATTAGCGGTAATAGGTCCGATGATTCCTTATTAGATTCCGAGTCCGATGAGGATGTAATAGTATTTCCCCGACGACGAATAAATGTTATTGATAGTGATGAAGAATTTAGTACTCAATCCCCGTGAGATGAGGAAGATGCAGGACCACAAAAAATTGTTTGGCAACCACTATCCCAGACGAATAATAATAGTTGTTATCGCCCTTGGAAAGGAGATTACCCTAACGTCCCTGAAGCACCCCATTCTCCTATGACCTATTTTCGACAACTAGTCGACAAGGAAATTATAAGCAATATAGTTGACTATACCAACATGTATGCACTGCAATGTGATCCAGCAAAACCCATTGCTGTTTCAGTGAATGAAATCAAACAATTCTTTGGCTGCTGTTTTTATGTCCATTTACGGATTACCGAGAACTGAAATGTATTAGAATTCAAACACAAGAGTGTCTGCTGTTGCCGATACTATGAGTCGTACGCGATGGAGACAAATAAAATCAAAAATACCTTTTAGTATAAATTCACCGGCCAATGCAACAAACAATGCAGAAGTGACCGATAGTTTACAAAAAATAAGACCCATTCAGGGATAAATTGGTGAAAAATTTTAATCGCATTCCGATGTCTGAACACGTATGTGTTGACGAACAGCTTATACCAGGCAGCCAGGATAGTTGATCGACTGAGCTGTCCTTCGAAGAGCTCCGCCTGCTTCACAAATCAAATACAATTAATAGATTTTAATGTTTTTGGACTTCTGGCGATGATTTGGTGGAATTCAACCACTACGTGACGCCTTACGGCGAAATAATGGATGAAGTAAAAAGTTCTGAGCGTTTTTTCTATTTATTTTGATGATAAAATTAACAAACTTAGAATTTTCGGAATTAGATCAAATAAGCGCCGTTTTGTTCAATAACTTTTGCCCATTTTGAAGGCAATTTCATAATTCCGCGATTGAAGAAGTCTTCGTCCCTATTGTTAAAAAATTCCGACCAGCTCACTTTCACAAGCCTCTCTTGAGGCCAGTTTTTTGCCATCAAGAAAATTTTGTAAATGTTTAAAAAGGTGATAATCGCTTGGCGCCAGGTCTGGGCTATACGGCGGGTGCGATATAACCTCTCATCCAAGCTCTCGAAGCTTCTGGCGTGTCGTTAAAGATGTGTGCGGCCTGGCGTTGTCTTGATGGAAGACAACACCCTTCCGATTGGACAATTCTGGTCGCTTCTCGTCGATCGCCTGCTTCAATCTGATCAGTTTTTCGCAATATAGGCCCGAATTGAGTGACTGGCCCGATGGGAGCAGCTCATAGTGCAGGATTCCCTTCCAATCCCACCAAACACATAGTAAAACCTTCTTGGTCGTTAATCCGGGCTTGGCGATCGTTTGGGCCGTCTCACCGCGCTTGAACCACGATCTTTTTCGTCTGTTATTCTCGTATGTGACCCATTTTTCATCGCCAGTCACCAACCGCTTCAAAAATGGGTCCATTTCGTGACGCTTCAGTAAAGAATAGCAGGCATCAACTCGCTGCAAACGGTTCTTTTGCGTCAGTTCGTGTGGCACTCATATATCGAGCTTCTTTTTGAGACCAGCCTTATGCAAATGGTTCCAAACGGTTTTCTGGCTAATCTTCAGTTCCTGGGCAATGGAATATGTGCTCGCATGCCGGTCTGACTCGACGATTTCCATGATTTTATCGACATTTTCAAAACGCTCAAAACTTTTTACTTCACCCATTATAATGCTCGGCCGCAACAATGCATTCTTTAACGCGAGAAGGGCTTGCGTTCTGCTGTCGCGGAGTTTCTTACCTGCTTGCGCTAGAAATTAATTTACAAATGCGCGTGCTAGAACGGAGCATTATATTTCGCCGTAAGGCGTCACGTAGTGGTTGAATTCCACCAAATCATCGCCAGAAGTCCAAAAACATTAAAATCTATTAATTGTATTTGATTTAAATCATGTCAGAGCATACTTTTTCACTAATAATACTTTTGTTTTACCCTGCACGCGACGTGGTGCGATCTGAAACTGTCTTTCGACAAATAACCTTGGTCGACGTGCCACGCGCGTCGTTTTGTTTTGCGCGATCGACGCGCGTGGCATGTCTTTCCAGCGCGAGCGGTTAGATACGAATGTCGCCCCAATACGTCACCACGCGCGTGGCAATAGGTCCGAACCTGGCAAGTGAAAGGCGAAGCAATCAGCGAGTTCTCGAGCGCATGGGAAGGGGACGCAGGCGGAGCTCTTCGAAGGACAGCTCAGTCGATCAACTATCCTGGCTGCCTGGCTTATACCATTCAAAGGAAGATATAGGCTAAAAAACTATGTGCCCAAAAAACCTAAAAAAGGGGGCCACAAAGCTTTTTTACTGTGCGACTCATCAGGACTCATTTATAATTTCGAAATTTACACCGGCAAAGTGGTAGATGATCCCGAATTACCTAATGTCGGAAGTAGTGGTAATGCGGTATTACGTTTAGCAAAAATTATACCCAAACAATTGTTTTACAAAATTTGTTTTGACAATTGGTTTTCAACGTTGCCTTTAGTAACTGAATTAGAAAAATTAGGAATGCAGAGTGTTGCAACTGTGCGGTCAAACCGACTAAAAAACTGTGAGTTTTCGTCCGATAAAGTCATGCAAACTAAGGCCAAAGGAAGTTATGAGATACTTTTGTAGCGGCACGGCAGATTCTGTAACCAATACATTGTAGCCGCGTGCCGCTGCGAGATATCCCGAGAGCGGAGCCGGCGGATGGCAACGAGTCATTCGTCATTGATGCTCGTTGCAAAGCGGACCTGAATAAAATCTTTCGCACTAATTCCGAGCATTAAGTATCCACCAACGAACACGCCAAAGTTAAATTTAGTAGTAATAATAAAGCATCCTGCCCTACAATTGATAAAGAGCAAGAATTAAAACACTACTTTTGCAATAGTAATGAACTAAAACAAATCTTAAAAAAATTGCCAAATAAATCATCGGCAGGAATCGATGGCATACCACCAATAGCATGCAAGCATCTTTCATATAATATTATTATGGCCCTCACCAAGTTATTTAATAACCTTCTAAATTCCCATTACTTCCCCACAGTATGGAAAGTGGCCAAAGTAATACCGCTTCAAAAACCCGAAAAGGATCATTCCGACCCGGGGAATTACAGACCCATCAGTCTCACATCTAGCTTAATCAAAATATTTGAAGTAATTATTAACAAACATCTTCTCAAGGTCTGTAACGAAAAAAATATCATCCCCCATAATCAATTTGGTTTCAGGAGAACTCACTCCACAATACATGCAATAAATAAACTAGTAGCAGATATTACAAAGTCAGTTATGGATGGCAAGGTCGTCCCCGCAATCCTAATCGACTTGGAAAAAGCCTTCGATTCGATTTGGACGGACGCATTGATATATAAATTACACACTTATGGCTTTCCCAAGCATCTTATTCTTTTAGTCCTGGACATGATCACGAATAAATCATTTATCACATGGGATGGCATACACTTTTCATCACTAAATTTTCTAATATTGAACGGTCTTCAGCAAGGGACAGTTAACTCCCCTCTGCTATTCAATATTTATACAGCGGATCTAATGAAAGAACTCAAATTTAGCGAGGAATCTGAGGACGGTCCTCTGGCTATAGCTTTTGCAGATGATTTAATAATCTATTGGCCAGGAAAAAATGTAAAAGACAGGAAAATAGCCCTAAATAACGTGATTAATGACGTTAATAAATACTACGCTTCTTGGAAATTGAAAATTAATCCAGGTAAATGCGAGAGTATCGTCTTCCACAGGACCACAAAAGACCTCTCGAGGCATAATAGAAAAGAGATTAACGAATTCAGAATTAATATAACAGAAACGGGCACCAACAAGATAGCAGAAGTCCCACATAGTAAAATAGTTAAATACTTAGGATTTTACGTAGACCAATTAATAAGATTGTACCCACATATAGAAATACAGCTGGAAAAAGCCAAAAAAGCATACAGAGGCAATGCAAAAATCTTTTTTAGTAAACACCTCAACCCCAGAATCAAGGTAATATGCTACTTACTTTTAATACGGCCAATCCTATCATATGCAGCACCAATCATTTGGAATACAAGCGCATCCACAATGGAAAAAATCAGAGTATTCGAGAGAAGCTGCCTTAGAGCTTGTTACTTTATGTATAGGTCGTTCCATTCGAACTATCAAAGAAGAACAAGTAACAAAGTCCTCTACAATAAAGCCAATATTCCAAGAGTTGATAATTTCATTTTGAAACTAACGAGAAAGTACTTTGCTGCAACCAAGGTTAGCACCAACCCACTGATAATAAAAATGAGCACATATGACCCTGCTACAGTAATGAGACAGTGTAAGGAAGGCTATACTCAACCTCAAACGTTCACTTTCATAGATAAAACTAGTTTAATTCAAAATGAAAAGAATATCCCCCTAATATTTCATTGGAGAAGAAATAAGGCGGATAAAAGAATAAAGAGTCTAGCAGGATAAGGGGGTCAAAAGTGCCCTTGAAGCTATTTTATTCCACGATGCGTCATTCGATAGGTAACCATAAGAAACCATTGTACACAAATTTTTAATCCGATAGCTTGACCGGGAGGGTAGTTATGGGGTAAATTCGAAAAACCAGTTTTTGCCTCATTTTCACCACTTAATGATGTGTAAAAATGTCGAAAAAATGCTGACACATTCTAAACATGATTGCACACGTTAGGAATGATTTTCAGATTCTTCCGTTGCAAGTGCCGCGCGCAAAAAATTAAAAACGACAAAAAAATGGGAAAAATGTAGATTTTGCACTGAAATCTTCGAGACACAATTTTTAAATAATTCCTGTAAGTACCTGATGTATCCATTAATATGCTCAATTTTTTTCATATTTTTTTGATATGGTGCAACACTGTCGGAAAAATCAAAAACCGATTTCTAGGACGCATTTCGGGCTGAAACGCGATCAGTATTTGCTATCATTGCATTATTTTAATTCAGTATGTTCATTTTATTACCTTCAATGTCTCTGAATACGAAAAAATACGTGTTAAGGAAGAGAATCAAGAAAATAAAGTAAATTGTTAATTGTATGCTGCTTATATGCTAGAACTTTGAACCTTCCTTCAAGAGATGAGATGGCGCAGTGGGTAGAGTGTCTGCCTGTGGAACCGCTGGAAACTTTTTGTCGCGGGTTCGAATCCCCATGGGGGACTTAATTTTTTTTTCTGTAATTTTTTTTTTTTAAATTATTAAACACAGCAATAATCAATAGTCACTTTAAGGTGTTTCACAAATATTTCTAAAAATAATTATATCTACTGTTTTTAATAATGCCACGATTTGCGATTACTAGTATTTTCAAACATTTCGTATATTGAATAAACATCGATTTATTAAGACATTTGAAAATGTATGTTAAATGTAAAAGGATCATGAAAAGTTATAATCTATAGAAAGGAAGAAACTCTGCCTTCCTCCTCTTTGTTATAACTTTCCAAGATATAATATTATGTCCCTTCATTATTTAACATATATTTTCATGCATTATAATAAACCAATATCTATTAAGCATACAAAATGTTTGAAAATACTAATAATTGCAAAATATGGCATAACTAGGAAAATCATACCGTATGATTATTTTCGTGCTGGTTTTATATTTTTTGAAGACATAAAAATATCTGTGAAACACCTTAAAGCGACTATTGATTATTGCTATGTGTTTAATAATTTAAAAAAAAAATTACAGAAAAAAAAATTAAATCCCCCATGGGGATTCGAACCCGCGACAAAAAGTTTCCAGCGGTTCCACAGGCAGACACTCTACCCACTGCGCCATCTCATCTCTTGAAGGAAGGTTCAAAGTTCTAGCATATAAGGAGCATACAATTAACAATTTACTTTATTTTCTTGATTCTCTTCCTTAACACGTATTTTTTCGTATTCAGAGACATTGAAGGTAATAAAATGAACATACTGAATTAAAATAATGCAATGATAGCAAATACTGATCGCGTTTCAGCCCGAAATGCGTCCCAGAAATCGGTTTTTGATTTTTCCGACAGTGTTGCACCATATCAAAAAAATATGAAAAAAATTGAGCATATTAATGGATACATCAGGTACTTACAGGAATTATTTAAAAATTGTGTCTCGAAGATTTCAGTGCAAAATCTACATTTTTCCCATTTTTTTGTCGTTTTTAATTTTTTGCGCGCGGCACTTGCAACGGAAGAATCTGAAAATCATTCCTAACGTGTGCAATCATGTTTAGAATGTGTCAGCATTTTTTCGACATTTTTACACATCATTAAGTGGTGAAAATGAGGCAAAAACTGGTTTTTCGAATTTACCCCATAACTACCCTCCCAGTCAAGTTATCGGATTAAAAATTTGTGTACAATGGTTTCTTATGGTTACCTATCGAATGACGCATCGTGGAATAAAATAGCTTCAAGGGCACTTTTGACCCCCTTATCCTGCTAGACCCTTTAACCCCTTAACGTGCACACTCGAGTTAATTCGAGCGCGCTAAACCGGCCAAACTGCGCACACTCGAGTTAACTCGAGCGAGGTTTTATTTTATGATGCTATAATTTATCGCACTCGCACATAATCGAGAATTGAAAATAACAATGTGAAAGCTAAGAAAAACAATCGTTTTGTTGATATTTACCATTTACATAGGATTGTAAGCTATAACACTTATTTATTCAAGAATAAAATATAGCCTTTTTCCATGGGACAAATGCGCAGTATATTTCTGCACTCGTGACGACTGAATGCGATCCGTCGTAGTATTTTCGAAAACGACTCTACGTTCTAGGAATTCCTATTCGAAACAGGAGCTTCAGGAACTCTCTCTACAGTGTAGGGGAAAGTAACATAAACAATTTATATTACTGAGTGGGCCCGAGCTCGTCTTTTGGGCAGCCACAGTCAGTTCCTTCTAAACTCCAGCAATATAAAGACGGTTCTTTCATAGCCTCATAGTAAAAGTAATAAATATAAAGTATATTAATTTATCACCCATTTCCAATAATAGTTTAGTTCAATATTTACCTAAATGTTGCAAACTTGCAAAGATAAGTGTATCTTTATAGATACGATCAAAATCCAAATTTAAAGTAAAAATGTTGAATAATTTTTTATTTTTTTTATTTTTTTGCCAAGACTATGTTCTAAAGTATGTACTTTTGCATTAAAAAAAATTGCTTTTTTTTGGCCGTTTTTTTTCAACAAAACTGTGCGTTAAGGGGTTAATAGAATCAGAGGCAAACAGCCCGAATAACTTAGTTTATTCTACCAGCATCCCACTAGTTGATTATAACGATGTGGATAGAACTACCGTCAAAAACAATGTATATAAATATTGGTGGATTGATAACACACATCCAGACCTGATAGCCATTCAATATTAAATATTAATACTAAAACGCAAAGAGTTGCTCAATATTATAAAGATCTAGAAGAAAAGAAGAACACGAAAGATGAGAATAAGGAAGTAAAACGGGAAGATGCAAATAAGAAACAAGAGAATAAGAAACAGACATACAGTAATATAGTCCAAAAAAGTAATGTGAATAATATAAATAGTAATAATAATAGAAACTATTGGAAAAATATTCAAGAAAGAAGAGAAGGCGAATGGCAACAAGTTGGAAGAGGAGGCAGAATAAGGAAGCAGAATGTAGTTTTTGAAGAAAATAGAAATACGGATAATAGAAATGTCGCAATAGTCAAACATAGAATTGGCGGATACGTGAGATATGAAGCTATTTTAATTAAAGCAGAAAATCAAAGTACAGGAGAATCTATAATAAGAAATTTTAAGGAACAACATAGTGAAGCGAAAGATAACGTTAAGATGATCCGTAAAGTAAGAAATGGTAATCATATTATCGAATTAAGAAAGAATACGGATATAGAGGCGATTCAACAAACGATAAATCTAGTTGCCAACGGTCGAGCGGAAATTGTTGCAAACGTTCCAACCATTGACCTTGAAATAGAAGGTTTTGAACCATATGTGACACAACAAGAATTCACGCAATCACTAATTAAGGAGTTCGGTGAAGTAATGGCGAAAGATATTAGGATCAAAGTAATTAAAAATACGGCGATAGGTACCAAAAAAGCGGTGATTACTGTACCTATGATCTGGCGACAACGACTTCGCGGTAGAAATAAAATAAACATCGGATGGTGCGTTTGCAGGATGAGAGAAGCAGCTAGAATAGTTATATGCTTCATATGCCATGACGCCGGACATTTGAGCTATAATTGTAGAATTAAATGTAAGGAAAAAATATGCAGAAAATGTGGCAGAACGGGACATGAAATTTATAATTGCAATTTGGATGTTAGGTGTTACCTTTGTAGCAATGCTGGATTTGGAGAGATGTTTATCAGACATCTTGCTAGAACGTATAGATGTGTGATGCAACGAAATGGTACATGGAGGATGGGCACTGAAAATGAAAGTTACAACTATGGATAGATTAAACATTCTACAAATAAATATGAACAATTGTAAACTTGCCATGGACTTACTCGAAATTACTGTTAGGAAGAAGAAAGTAGATATCGTTATAATATCTGAACCATACCGTATCCCTAGATATTGGATTGCCGGTGAATGTAGAAAAGTGGCTATATGGAACACGCAGGTACATGGCTTGAAATTATACAATACAAAAAATATAAGCGGTAAAGGTTTTGTTATTGTTAAAATTAAAAATTGTTACGTTATATCATGTTATATTTCACCTAATATTAAAAAAGAAGAATTTGGTAAGTACCTAGAAAACTTAAATTGTGAGATTAAAAAGCTAAAAGAAAATATCATTATTGCTGGTGATTTTAACTCAAAATGTTCAGCATGGGGCAGTAAGACCACGGATAGAAGAGGTGAAAGCCTAATGAAGTTATTTAACGAAAATAATTTAATACCTATCAATCCAACTGGTAAAGCTACGTTCGAAAGAAACGGCAGAACTTCAAAAATAGATTTCATGGCATGTAATAAAAGTCTACATAATAAATTAGAATACAGCAAAATACTGGACTGCCTTACCGTAACGGATCACAACTATATAAATCATGTTTTTCGAAATTATAAAATAACTAAAAATAAACAACTTGGATGGAAAGATAATACATTTAATCGTGAACAATTTGATAATATATATTATGATATAACTAAAGAATTACCAGGAAATGCTGAAATAAATGTCATACCTGATATAAAATACATTGATAAATTAATTAATATAACGAAACAAATATGTGATGAAATGATGGAGAAGAAGAGAGAAGTTATATACGCAAGAAGGCCTACGGTTTGGTGGAATAATGAAATTAGTGAAGTTAGGAAAGAAGTCAATAAACTTAGAAGAATCTACCAGAGGAAGCTAAAGAAGAAACAGGAATGCAAGTGCGAAAAGGAGATGTACATAATGAAAAGAAGAGAACTTAATATTAAAATTTTAAATAGTAAAAAGAATAAATATAATGAATATATAGAGCAAATTAAAAAGGATCCCTGGGGTAGACCCTATATTGATATTATGAATAGATTTAAAGACAAAAACTACAAAATTAATCTAAGTAAGGAAGAAACTGAAAATATAATTGCAGATCTTTTTCCTAAAGAAAACCTGGATAACACAGATATCATGAGGAAGATAAGTAGAGACAGATGGTCTGAACAAATCGATATGGTTGCTGTAGAAGAAATTAAAAATGCCGCTGAAAAATTAAAAACAAAGAAAGCCTGTGGCCTTGATAACATTCCTGGCTTAATAGTTAAAAAGATTGCACTTAAAGACCCGTCGAAAATTGCTAACTTAATAAATATGTGTTTTGAAATTGGTAAATTCCCTAATGCCTGGAAGAGACAAAAACTTATACTCATTCCCAAAAAAGATAAAGATTTGAAACTAAGTAGTTCGTACAGACCACTGTGTATAATGGATTCTTGGTCAAAAATGATAGAATTAATTATTAAAGAGAGAATTTTAAAATTGTGCAAAGAAAATAATAGAATCTTCTCGGAAAACCAATATGGTTTTTGTCAGGGTAAAAGTACCATAATGGCTCTAAATAAATTGAATACTATTACCGAGACTGCAAAATTTAAGAACAGTTATTGTTTTTTGGTTATCATAGACGTTAAGAATGCTTTTAATATGGTCAATTGGCGCTGTATTATTGAAGAGACTAAGAAGAGGAAATTACCGGATTATATTATTGAAATTCTAAAAGACTACTTTACTAATAGAAAAATTTGCTATGAAATAGAAGGTAAATTATACGACAAAATAATGGAAAGAGGTGTGCCTCAGGGTTCTGTCTTAGGTCCTTTGCTATGGAATTTGATCTACGATGATATACTGGATAAAAAATGCATTATGGGATGCTCGCTTATTGGGTATGCTGACGATGTAGGCATAGTTGTAACTGGAAATGACCTAGAAACTGTTAAAAATAACATCAAGATAGAACTTAAAGAAATAAAAGAGCTACTTAAAAATAAAGGATTAATACTAGCTGAAAATGAAACAAAAGTGATAACATTAAATGGTAAAAGAATAACAAACAAAATAACTAAATTAGATCGTAACAATAATAACACCAATAATAGTAATAACAATAACAAAATATATATAAAAATTAAAAATGAAGCAAAATATTTAGGCATTATATATGAAAAAGGTATGAGATTTAAAAGCCACATACATTACTGCACTGAGAAAAGCACGAAATTGATGAATTTGATTAGCCGCATTATGCCGAATTCAGGAGGAGCTAACCTACATTCTAGAGAGCTATATTACTGCATTTGGGAGTCCATTGTATTATATGGTGATGTATGCTGGGCAAATGCAATGGAATTCCAGAAAAACAGAAATAAAATAAAAGCTGCGCAGAGAATATGTATCAGCAGGGTGATATCTGCTTATAGAAATGTATCGTTGTACAAATTATGCGCGATAGCCGGCAAATACCCAATATACTTGAAAATTAAAGAACGGAAATTAACACATGAACTACGTGAAAGTATAAATAAACGAAGACATATAGACCCGGGCAGAAAAGAAAAAATTATAGAAAAAGAAACGAAAGAAATAGTGGAAGCGTGTGAAATAGAATGGCAAGAACTATGGAGGAACAGGTATGAAAATGATTGGACGTTTAAATGGATACCGGACGTCAAAATGTGGAAGAATAGAAAGCACGGAACGGTACACTATCGACTGGTGCAAATTATTACTGGCAACGGAAGTTTTAGGGCATATAAGGCTAAGATAGGAAAAGATGAAAACAGCAGATGTTGGTATGGGTGCAATGTACCTGATACGGCTGAACATACGCTGTTGTGGTGTGAAAGATGGCAGGCGGAAAGAGAAAAAATACAGAATGAATTAAATTGGACGAGGGAATTTAATGCAGAGAATATACGAGAAGGAATGCTAGCAGATAAGAAGATTTGGTTTAAATTTAATAAAATGATAATTGAAATTATGAAGGTAAAGGAAAAAACAGAAAGGATAGAGGATGTTAAAACTGCAGAGAGAAGAAGAATGACACGAGCATGATGTTTGAACTTGATCAATGAATTTATTTATGAAAAATAATTTGAATTTGATCTAAAGGACAAAGAGAAGAGATCCCGATAGAACGGCCCGCGAAGTAATACTTGGTGTACCGCGGGTCTGTCCTAGGCTGTGTGGGAGAATGGAGGAGGGGTTTTAGTGGGTATTCCGGGAGGTCAAACTCCCGGTGAGTCCCACACTGCTTCGGCACTTTCTTTGTGCCTAGGCGTGCGTAAATGCATTTCCCCTCCTCCTCCAAAAAAAAAAGACCTGATAGCCATTGCTCTCAGGAAAAAGAACAATTCTTCCAGGGGGAACTTAACGTTAATCTAATCAAAAATATCTAAATTACTTCTAATGCTTCCCTTCAGGATCCCTTCCGATCAGGAGATATAGTACAAACTAATTGTTTAACGAAGATTTACAATTAAGTATAAAAAGTTATATTGTATGGTCAATTAATTTTAATATTGTTTAAATATCCCAGATAACTATCAGTATTACAAAATACTATATTACCATAGTGCTAATAACTATATTTACACAGAAATTAGCTTACGTTCCTTGATCTGAAATAGTACAAGTTACATTCGAGGATTTTTTTTTCACACTACATCAGTACGCAAAACATTTTTCCCTCATTAGTTTGCTATATAGTCAACGTCTAAGTTTAAGAGGAGCAAATAAAGATTAAATAGTACATAAACAAAATTAGTTTAAGATACTCCAAAGACTCGAGTGCTGTGAATTAGCAGCCATAAGCCTTATGACGTAGCAACTGCTTAAAAATAATGTTAAGGTAAAATAGTTAGTAAGTTTTTCTTGTTAAACCTATAACAAATGTATATTTTTGTTAAATTTTTTACAATAAAAAACTTTAAAAAAAAAAAAAAAAAAAGAAAACGCAGCAACAGCAGGATCCCGAGTTCAAATCCCGCCACATGTATAAGGATTTTTAGTGTTCGTAATATGACCCCATGAAATCAATTACAATAGCGTAAACAAATATAATAAGTACGTGACAAAGCTTAATTACTGAACCTTCTTTTTTCTAAATATTAAATTTTTTTTCAAAATCGTTATTTTAGGTTTTTAAAATATCTATTTTATATTCGACGAATATTTTGTTTATATTTTCTGAACATTCTTTTTACATTTTTTTAATATGTATTTTATATTCTAAGAATATGTAGTTCATATTTTCTGAACATTTATTTGACATTGTTTTTATATCTATAGAATATTTGAATTAATATTTATTTCATATTAAAAAGTATCGCTAAAAAAATATTATTTTGATATTCAAAAAATATATTAATCAAATATTTGTGTGCTACTAGGGACGTTGCAAAAAGCCCGGATGTAAAGGAGTTCCGATAATTAAATGTTTCAAATGTAATGTTCATTTATGTTTACCGCCAAGTGCAAACTGTTTTGTGGAATTCCACGCTTAAGTTTTCATACACAGAAGTGCGAACATTACAGGCCGTTGTTACCTGAAAATCACATAGTGAATATACTGCAATAAAATTGTTTAAACGGAAAATTTTTTTTTCATTTGCATATATAGGTTTATAATTGCTGATTTTTCGTTCCCCCAATTTTTTTGGATTTAAAACAAAAATTCGGCCCATAGAGGATTAATACAAAATTTACCAAACAGGCTTTGGATAATAATCTCACAGGAGTTTTACAGATGTAGTATGATTCGGTATTGCCCGAGGCAAGTTTAATAGATACAAATCATGATCAGGACATTGTGGAATTTTTGGATTATACATGTATTTTGAATGGCATGGTTCTTGATATATCTAAAATGGGACTGAAGCAGCAGAAATTTGATAAACTGAGACCGTGTTTGAGAACTATCATACCACCGGCTCGGCGTGAGTCTCAGAGGGAAACCATTACTGCAATGATAAAGCGAAATCTCGCTACACCTGAATTGCAGGGATTCATTAATGCCGAGCCGATGGTTGACGAGTTGGTTACAAATTTTTTGAACGCTTATACAGATGAGAAAAATCGAGCAACTTTAAAATTTATGACTAAATCTGTGGTGAAGCCACATACCTTTGACATTGAAGATTGGTTATTTACACAAGATCCCGCTACGAGAAACAATATTAGTAATGATTTTGCTTTATGGGAAAATGAATTGAACAAATATACTTTTATGACTAAAAAAAATCCGAAAGCAGTTCTTGAACGAAAAACTATTGCCGTTGTTACTGCTTTGCATACTATTGTACAGGGTGTAAAAAAATTAATGGTCATGGCTTGGAGGGGTTGTTCAACACCTCGGATTGGATGGGCATTTGCAAAAAAAACTTGCCGCAAAATTCGCGATAAGCGAATATTTCAACTTATTTGTTTGACCAGCTTTTCGCATTCGTCTTGTTACGCAGGTAAAATATCTGAGAGGAACCATGGGTCAGAAACGAACTACTTGACGCCTTACGGCGAAATATAATGCTCGGCCGCAACAATGTATTCTTTAACGCGAGAAGGCCTTGCGTTCTGCTGTCGCGGGAGTTTCTTCACTGTTTGCGCTAGAAATTAATTTACAAATGCGCGTGCTAGAACGGAGCATTATAATGGGTGAAGTAAAAAGTTCTGAGCGTTTTTTGTTAGATGGCTTTAGTGAGCCATATCTCACAATGTATACGTTGCATCATGTCATTCTACACTGTGACTTAAAGGCAACATAACGCTTTAAAAAAAGTTCTCTGACAGTCTTTTGTTTTGTGAAGCCAGTTGTTTATTAGAGCGTATCAAAATGGAGGTAACGAAAGAGAAGATTCGATACATTCTACAATACCACTACGATCAAGGGGAAAAAGCCGAGCAGGCAGCCAAAAAAATTTGTGCTGTTTATGGACCCAAAACAGTATCGAATGCAACAGCAAAGCGGTGGTTCCAACGCTTCCGTTCTGGTAATATGGGCGTCGAAGATGAGACACGCTCTGGTAGGCCTATCGTTGAAAATGTCGATAAAATCATGGAAATCGTCGAGTCAGACCGGCATGCGAGCACTTATTCCATTGCCCAGGAACTGAAGAATAGCCAGAAAACCGTTTGGAACCATTTGCATAAGGCTGGTCTCAAAAAGAAGCTCGATATATGGGTGCCACACGAACTGACGCAAAAGAACCTTTTGGAGCGAGTTGATGCCTGCGATTCTTTGCTGAAGCGTCACGAAATGGACCCATTTTTGAAGCGGATGGTGACTGGCGATGAAAAATGGGTCACATACGAGAATGACAGGCGAAAAAGATCGTGGTCCAAGCGCGGTGAGACGGCCCAAACGATAGCCAAGCCCGCATTAACGACCAAGAAGGTTTTGCTATGTGTTTGGTGGGATTGGAAGGGAATCCTGCACTATGAGCTGTTCCCATCGGGCCAGTCACTCAATTCGGGCCTATATTGTGAAAAACTGACCAGATTGAAGCAGGCGATCGGCGAGAAGCGACCAGAATTGTCCAATCGGAAGGGTGTTGTCTTCCATCAAGACAACGCCAGGCCGCACACATCTTTAACGACACGCCAGAAGCTCCGAGAGTTTGGATGGGAGGTTATATCGCACCCGCCGTATAGCCCAGACCTGGCACCAAGCGATTATCATCTTTTTAAATATTTACAAAATTTTCTTGATGGCAAAAAACTGGCCTCAAGAGAGGATTGTGAAAGTGAGCTGGTCGAGTTTTTTAACAATAGGGACGAAGACTTCTTCAATCGCGGAATTATGAAATTGCCTTCAAAATGGGAAAAAGTTATTGAACAAAACGGCGCTTATTTGATCTAATTCCGAAAATTCTAAGTCTGTTAATTTTATCATCAAAATAAAGAGAAAAAACGCTCAGAACTTTTTACTTCACCCATTATTTCGCCGTAAGGCCTCACGTAGTGGTTGAATTCCACCAAATCATCGCCAGAAGTCCAAAAACATTAAAATCTATTAATTGTATTTGATTTAAAACATATCGGAGCATACTTTGTCATTAACCGCTTGACAGTTTTGCCCGAACTGCACTCAGGCAGTCCCGAAGGGCTCCAAAAGATTCAGGGCGTAGAATTTCCAAATGGCGAAGATATGCAATCAACGCTCCGTTGGAACTCTGAGCTGAATGCACGAGTTTCAGGAGTTTTACGTACCATGGAAAACCGATACAAGATGCACGTTGGAAAACCAGTGCATGGCACCAATACATTCGCACTTGGATGGATTAATGTGCAAGACGTGGGAGGGAACGCGGCCGACTGGAATACCACTAGGCTTACTCCGCTCTCAGGACGCGGTGACTCGTCCGCCGCGCGAGGTAGTTCTCAAGCGTCGGCAGTATACATTCATGGACTAAGGAGAGAACGAAGTGAACGAGCCCGTGGAATCTGTTATACGAATGCCAATGGAATGGCTTTTGCCGGTTGGAGTGCTAGTAGTTCGAATGGATTGGCGGATAAGAAGAGATGCAAGAAAGGGAAAGTATTCCAATTTTGCACCGAGACGTGCAGAAACCAAACTCAAAACTCTAAGTCTTGTTACAGATTTTAAGATGCAGAGGACTGTTGAAGATAAAGATGCACTTCCGGAACCAACTAACATTGGATCCACTCTCAATAAACGCAAAACTACAAGAGGAAAAGGATCAAAGCAAAAATCATCGGACAAATTTAGACTGAAGTTGGGCCAAAAGCAACAACGTGAACGCAAGGAAGAGGTAGCTAATCGTTGGGGATTTACCATGTCGGATGACATGGAAGAGGTGAGCAAGTCGCTTGAAGCAATCCACCTTCCCATAACACAGAGAGCGCGACCTATACCTGTTGCAACACGTGGTGTCGGAATAGCTGTTACAATAGAATTCATGAAGATGACAACTACATGGAGTTTCAATGCGATCAGCGAAATATGTACGATTCACCAATACTATAGAGTCTGTCTCTATCTCTTCTATTCAAGATGTGTAGAAGCTAGGATGACACAGGTTAACTCTGAATCATATCAGATGTCAAAACCTTACTATTTGGACGAACAAATACGCTTTTTCCTTGATCCTGTGCTTAAGCTGCCAATCTGCATTGCTACTATTTTGTCAGTGATTGGTAAAATTACCGTATCTGGAAATTCTTGGCATTGCTTTTTGCCAGACCCCACAACTGAAGTGTAGACAGCCGAGTTCGCATACCTCTATTTTCAGCCTAAATGTGCTAGGGCTATTCTTGAGAGTATGGTCATCGTTAATGATGAAAACCGGGAATTCGCAACCGCCTTTAGAGAGAACTGTCCCATTCCAGGGGTACAATGGAATGCAGCTACAGGAGCTATCCTTAATGTAGATGACGTTTGGCCTGTCAACTATGGTGCTGATCACCTCCGGGAAGATATTTCCTGTGTCAATGCTTTGATAATGCGCATGGCAAACCGACTTCCTAAAAGTTTCATTTAAAGTATAGTGAAGGACGGAAATGGAAACAGTGGAGCCTTAGTTTCTATGGACCCCTTAGATGGCTTACGCATTGAGTCAACTTTCGCAGCCACTCCAATTGTTGCCACGACTAGAAAGCGGAGAGGTGTAGACGGAGAAGCAGTCGAATGCCCGGCTCGTAACGTATCACGTGTTATCGGAGCACGTGTTATATATCAGAATGTCACCACTGATATATGGTCTCCACTTGATGATGTTTCTAAAGAAGAGATTTTCTTCTAGAGAATTTAAAAATCAAGGATTGCGGAATAAGAGAGGTATGTGACGTGTGCACTAAAGGAAAAATGACTAGGAAACCTTTTCCAAAAAAATCAACCAATCAATCAAAAGAAATATTAGACTTAATACATACGGATGTATGTGGCCCCATGCAGGTTACTACACCTGGCAAAAAACGATATATTTTAACGTTAATAGACGATTTCAGTCGATATACCACGATATATTTACTAGGGCATAAATATGAAGTTAATGATCACATTATAAATTTCGTCCACAACATGAAGACAAAATTTGGGAAAACGCCAAAAGTAATAAGGTCAGACAGAGGAATAGAATACGTCAATCAAGAGTTAAGGAATCTCTGTACAAGAGAAGGAATACAAACACAATATACAGCAGCCTATACAGCAGCCTACACGCCAGAACAAAACGGAGTGGCAGAACGGAAAAATAGAAGTATCATTGAAATGGCAAGGTGTTTGCTTTATCATGCAGAATTTCCTAAGAAATACTAGGGAGAAGCGGTGAATACTGCCAACTTCATACAGAATCGAACACTAACCAAAGCTACAGGAATGACCCAATAAGAAAGATGGACTGGCAATAAACCGGACTTCAAGGAGTTTCATATATTCGGATGTAAAGCATACGCTCATGTGCCCAAAGAATTAAGAAAGAAATTAGAAGAAAAAGGCAGAGAATACAAATTCGTGGGATATTCAGAAGAAACCAAAGGATACCGTCTATTAGATACAACCACAGATAAAATTACGATAAGTAGAGACGTTAAATTCATAAACACTGAAGAATTAAATCAGAATACAGTTACGTTCTTAAAGGATCCTGCAGATGAAGCCGATATTTCTAACGAGGAGCAAACTGAATCGGGAGAGGAAAACGAAAAGGTAGAGGAAAACGAAAAGGTACAGGAAGATAAAGAAGATTATGAAACAATTATAGAAAACAGTCAAGAATACAGGAGAGCACGAGGTAGGCCACAGAAGATAAAGACAGGCTTAATAGGAAGGCCCAGAAAACAATATCAATCGGTCGCGAATGCAAATATGATTCAAGAAGTCGCAAACCTTGCAGAAGGAGTTTCCGTCGAAGAAGCTATGTCTAGCAATTCTAAGGATGATTGGATGAAAGCTATAACAGACGAAGTGACATCATTATTGAAACATGACGTTTGTGAAATTGTCGAAAAGCCTGCGGAACGAGAAGTCATTAAAAGTAGATTGGTATTAACAAATAAATACAAACCAAATGGTGAAGTCGACAAAAGAAAAGCAAGAATAGTCGCAAAAGGATACAGCTAACAACCCGGTGTGGATTACAACAAAACTTTCGCACCTGTCTCTAGATTGAGCTCATTACGCACTATCATAGCAATAGCTGTTCGATATCAAATCCAGGTACACCAGATAGATGTCACAACGGCATATGTAAATGGAACATTAGAAGAAACAATATATATGGAAATCCCAGAAAAATTTGAAGAAAGTCTAATCAGAATCATAAAAGGAGACGATAAAGATAATCCATTGAGAAGTAAAGCAAATAAAATGTTAAAAGAAATAGAATTGGGAAACAAAGTCTGCCTATTAAGAAAATCATTATATGGATTAAAGCAGTCAGGACGTCAATGGTACATGAAGCTAGATGAAAAACTAAAAGAAATGAAAGCGGTACAATCAAATGCAGATGCATGTATATATTACATAAAGAAGGACGAATCATTAACAATAATACTGGTTTATGTCGACGATATTATAATAGCGTCACATGACATTAAAAATATAAACCACGTGAAACATAATTTGTTAAAATTTTTCGAAATTAAAGACCTTGGTCAGATTAAACATTGTCTTGGTATAGAATTTTCCAGGGAGGATAACAAATTCATTCTACAACAAACAGGATACATCAAAGACATATTAGAGAGGTTTGGTATGTCAGAGGTCAAACCAGTGAGCACACCCATGGATACGAATCAAAAATTCCCAACAGAAAGAAACGGAGAAGACAATATAGAGAAGTTACCATTCCGAGAGTTAATTGGCGCATTAACTTATCTGGCTATGACAACGATACCGGACATTACTCATGCGGTACATACATTGAGTCAATTTAATACCTGCTACAAACAATGCCATTGGAAAGCCGGTAAGCGCATATTACGTTACTTAAAAGGAACTATTAATTTCGGATTGAATTTTAACATGGATGACGAGCCAATCAAAGGATATGCAGATGCTGATTGGGCTAATGACTCTATAGACCGTCGTTCGTACACAGGTTACGCATTTATACTATGCGGTGGAGCGATCACATGGGAATCGAAGAAACAACGCACAGTAGCCCTATCTACCACAGAGGCTGAATGTATAAGCATAACAGAATCCGTAAAAGAAGCAATATATTTAAAAAGATTCCTTTCAGATTTAGGATTAAACGAATTGGCCGACATCACAATCTACAATGACAACATAAGCGCGAAGAAACTGGCAGATAATCAAACTTTTCATTCAAGGACAAAACATATAGACGTGCGATACCACTTCGTACGTGAAATACTCAAAAATGGTCAGTTAAAACTGGAACACATAGCTACAGAAGAAATGATTGCCGACATCTTAACAAAAGGGTTACCTTCGCCGAAGCACCGAAATTTTACCAATATGCTTGGATTAAAGGATTATAACCAAGGAACCAATCGAACCTTCCATTTGAGGGAGAGTGTTGGAAAGCAAATAAAAGGTTCGCCGTGTAAACCGGGCTTGCTGCGCGCTGCGGCCGCACCGTGATTTCGCTCGCGTAAACCCCTCATTCTAATTAAAGCAAAAGTTAAAGTAAGATCCAAACATCGTGGTTAAGGAATAATATTTTTAAAGACTGGTTAAGATCTGACGACAATACGAAAAAAGCTTTCTGCACGGCTTGCAATAAAGTCTTGGCATGCGGAAACTCGGGACTCATTATACATTCGCGGACTCAATCACACATTGAAAATACAAGCAAAAGCTGTGATATCACACCATCTGTTTTATTACCTAAAGCTGATAGTAATTCTGATTTGGACTATGTTAAGAAAGGCAAAATTGCCGAAATAAAGTTAGCTGCTTTTTACGCGGAACACAATATAGTCTTCCAAACTATTAATCACATGGTCCCTTTATTAAAGGAAACCTGTTCAGATCCGCAGGTGGTTAAGGATCTAAAATTGTCACGAACCAAATGTACGCAATTCATAAAAAATGTAATAGGCAAACGCGAAAGCGATAAGCTTATTACAGAATTAAAAATTCTGAAATTTTCCATATTGTTACGTCCCAGCGACGGTGGTAAGGAAAAAATAAAAAGGGCGGAATATATCTCCCTAAAACCGTCTAGGAGGGATTGGTTGCCGACTTTTGCCTTCCACCTGGGTGGTCAAATGGCTGGGACTCGGCACGAAACGCTTTGCTTAAGGCTTAGTATGGAGTCTCGAGGCTAATAGTCAGTAAGATTTGAACGTGGCTCACCGATCTTGTACAATTTGCGTGGGTATGCTGGCTGACTGGATTTCGAGGCTCCGGCGCTCTGACGACGGTGATCAGCTGTTCGGTGAGCGGGCGTCAGCTGTTGGCGATGACGTAACCGTCCACGTGCGGATTCTGCTCTCGGTCGGAGCAGGAAAGCAGGGGCGTCGAAGCAGGATGGTTCCCCTCGTTACTGCGTCCGTGGATGCTCCTTACTGGTTGGAGGATGGCCTTACTAGCACGGATTCGTAAATGATGGCTTTTCCCTGGTTCCGGCGCTTCGCTTGTACCTCCTGAATCCAAGGGACGATCTCCGAAGTTACTAGGTTGCTCGATTCACTTTGCGTGCCGTGCTCCTCTGAGAGGATTTCGCATCGTTTCTTCTTATAACTCGTTTTCCGTGGATCGTAGTTCGGAATATTTCGCGTTGGAAGTGGAGTGAAAAACTCGGTAATACCTACTAGTCTCCAAGGTAAGGTTAGGTCGACGTTCGATTCAGTGACAGGTCGTAGTTCTGTGACTCGTGGGGAAACTTTAGGTGATGGTAATGGAAGATTAGAATTATCGACGACTGGACTGGAATCGTTGTGGGAAGGACAATCGATGCCTAGGAGATTTTGATAGTTGAAGGAATTTGGTGAATTTGGATCGTGGAGGGACTTCGCTAATCGTCGGTACTGGATCTTGCGACCAGCCCTGTGTCCGTAGCGAGGCATGAACGGAGCAGAAGAAAAGAAATTAACGCTGGATCTACAGATGCTAGAGCTAGTCTGCACCACGTATCACTCAACGCCAACACTGAATCTACTGCTTGAGGGAAAGGTAGACCTGTGATGCTGAGGCGGAACTCGCACCAACAGGGAGGATTTAGTAGAATAGGAAGATAAGTGGTTAGGGAGAAATCCGGAAATAGTGGAGGAGGTAGTGTTCACGGTCGCTAGTCACTGAACTGAATAACTTCTTAACTCAGAATAAAACTGTATAAAAATATATATATTGTTACAAAAGAATTAACTAAACACTATACTTAAAATCAAAAATAATACAAAATTTGGTTACGAACTAGTAGGGTATACAAAGATTTAGCACTAAAAATAGCTTATGGCTTTAGTAGAAAATAGTAACTCCCTACACGCGGACTGAGTCGGAACTTGTAATTATTCTGACAAAAAGGGCTCGTATTCTTGAGTCGAGGATGAATTCATTAACTGCCCATCGGTGGTGCTTGTCCTCACCTCGTTACCTCGGTTTGAGGTGGGGGAGGCCCAATTCCTCGAAATCTCGGTTCGAGGTGGGGGAGGCCCCAAAGTGGGAGCCTCTAGCTGTGACGTAGTTTGTTATGAAAAATGTTTGTTGCGGAGTCGAGGTACCAGTGGTCGAGAGTACGATATTACTAATACTTATTACTATGATTATAAGAGTCGGAAAAAAATAGGGGTGGGAAACCCGGGACGTAACAATATCGATTGATGAAAGCACGACTATCTTTAACGATAAGTTGCTTTGTATTTTAGTCAAATACATTTCATCACGCACAGGTTGTTATGCGACAAGTATGGGGGATAGGAGAGAAACTATTCCGAGACGACTTCAAAAGGAGAATGTTTCTATTTGACAAATTAATAGTAAGTGTCTTACTGTATGGTGCAAGGTGTACAAGGGGATTGGAAGGGGCAAGAAGCGTAAAGGATAGAGAATACTTCTACCAAAGAAACGGATTTAGTCATATAGGTATAAATATGTTAAGAAAGAGCGATAACTGTAATATAATAGATATAATTAGGAAGAGGGAGCGGGAAATACAGGGACAAGAACAGTGCAATAAGATTGAAGAGTCTAACAATAAGTACAACACTAGATATAAGCATATTAGAGTGGCTACGAAAGCAGAATACCTGGAAAAAGCAGGCGCGGGATGCAGCCAAAAACTTATGGCGAAAGCTAGGTGCGGCAACATGGAAGAATGGAACAGATACTGGATGGAGGACGAAAAAAGGAGGTGTATTTTATGCAGCGAGGGGTGGGGGACGTTAAAACATCTAATGGAGGATTGCACGAAAATGGAAAGATGTCCATGTAGACTGGAGGATGTGGTATCAGGAAAGATGAGCGAGCATCTCCAGTCCATAAATATCCGGACACTTACGTATTTGCGGAATTCGCACAAATATTTCTTAAATTTAGTTGTTTCTATGGATTTATTACGTTGTACTTTAATCTTGATACTGCTCTTGAGCAAAACAAGCAATATTTATTACCAAATAGTGTTGATAAAGTTATTATATAGATAAGTAAGCGAAAACGTACAGGGTGTAAAAAAATTAATGGTCATGACTTCGGGGGGTTGTTCTAGACCTCGGATTGGATGGAGATTTACGAAAATAACCTGCCGCAAAATTAGTTAAGGGTTGCCCGATTTCTTTGGTCTGGGCCATCTTATTCGCCTTGTGACGTAGGTAACATGTCTGAGACGAACCATGCGTCAGAAACGAAGCGTTCTCTCGCAAATCGAATTTTAATTGGGTCTCCGCGATCGAATTTTCGCTTAGTAAGTGAGAGAGTCAGCTGTTCCTTCGGAAAGAAACACACAAGATATCCTTGTCGGTTCGAACATTCTAAGGAGAAGCGTACTACTCGACATTAGAAATTGGGGGAATAGGTCACCGAACCACTGGGCCGCGTGGTGGGCACCTCCTCGTGGTGCGGCCTGGGAGGACCAGGTGGTGGGATCCCTACTGATGGGAACCCACCACCTGGTCCTGCTAAGACCACCAAATAACATAGGTTAAGTATACTAACATAGTGATAAGCTAATCCCCTAATGACTAATTATTTTCAGGAAAGGTTTGTATTTTATTTTCAGCTCTCTTTCAGGTTAACATTCACAGGGTTCACTGGGGGGACATAGAGTAAAAGGGGGGGCTTAAGGGATAAAATCTCAGGATAGCTAGGATAGGATTTAGGTTACTAGTTTGGGGCGAAGGCGTAGGGAAGACGGGTAGTAATGGGACTGGAACAGATAAGAAACGAAGAAATAGACGCAATAGTACTGGTCACAGGAAAATAGGTATTCAAATAGCACAAGACATAAGGAGACGGACAAATAGACAGGACAAAACGGACGGGACGGACATACAAAATGGACGGCGACAAACAATAATACACATATTCACTTTCAGACAGAAATACTTACCTACAAGACAGAAAGGATGGATCCATGTTGACGACTCGGCTATACCTAGAGGAAAAGAGAATAATAAAATTAATCATGACAGAACGGATTAACAGTAAAACGGTTTATGGTGCAGGGGAGGGATACCCCAGTACCGGTGCTCTTTTGGGTGGTAAAGCGGGCCCAGGGGTATCGTCAACAAGGGCCGCGATGGTGAGCACCTCCTCGTGGTGTGGTCCTGCGAAGACTCACCAACACACTCACTCACTACACTCACACTACAGACATAAACACACACACACATTTCATTCACTCGAGACAAAGACGACGTACGGACAGACTGACTTTCATACACTATGAAACTAGACAGGGACATACACGACGACGACATAGAAAGGACGGATTCATATATGACGACTCGGCTAAATAAAACTTAAAAAATTATGACAGACGAGAATAACGGAAAAAACGTTTACAGAACAGAGGAGGGAGACCTCAGTTCCGGTGGGACCCGCGGTGTTCGAGCAGGCCGTGACCCATCGTCATCCTATGACTGCGAGACGTCAGATGTGGGTAACCAGGCATCTACGTCTAAAAATGCAACTGGAAGTGAAAATACAACTGGGACAATAAGGAGATCCGCGAGAAGGATAGAAAGGTACCATGCTAAAGGTAGGGAGGACGCGTGAGGAACAGACAGGAGAAACGTGGGTGAGTGATATAAGTGAAAAAGTGACAAGGACAGGACAAAGAGGGAAAAGTGCGGAAAAAAGACCGAGGACAGAGGAGAGGGAGGAAATGGAATTCGAACTTGAAGGTGAGGAGGTAAGTGTGATAGACAGTGGTGAGACACAAAAGAAAAGAAAAGGAAAGGACAAGCAGAAAGAAGATGAGGTAAGGAAGGCGGCGGGAGAGATACTGGACATGAATGATAAACTAGAAAGTTGCATTAAAGAACTAGATGCAATTAAGCAATATGTAGTAAATAACTATAATGTTAAAATCGAAATAAAGCAGAAGTTTACAAAAATAATGCAGGATATGAAAGAGGTCCAAAATAATACAAAAGCGGTGAGCGAAAAAACGAAAAGAATGGAAATATACTACAAAGACTTAGAAAGCGAGATCAACGAAAATGAAAGCAGGAAAGAAATGGAGCAATGGTTAAGTCAAAGGCCAGGAGCGAGAAAGGACAGGGACAGAGAACGAGAGGGAAGAGAGGAAGTAGAAAGAGGAAGGATGACAGGAAACCAGGAAGCTCTGTATAGTGAAGTGACAAGAAATAGTGAGAGATGGACGACGGTTTCGAGAGGGCGAGGAAGGAGTCGAAACAGGTCAGGAAACAGAGGAAGGATGGAACAAGGACAACAAGGAAGAAGGGAGAGTTACATACAAGGACAGGAACAAAGGACAGGTGTAGGCGAGACGGGAATGGGAAGCAGGAACGTAAGTCTTGAAAGAAAAGTAATAGGAGGCTTCGTCAAGAACGATGCTATAATAATCAGAGCTGAAAGTAAAGACACGGAAGAAAAGGTAATGAGGGACGTAAGAGAGAAATGCGGAAAAATCAAAGATGAGGTCCGGATGATTAGGAGAGGCAGGAATGGCCACTTCATCCTGGAAATTAAGCCAAACGCGGACACCTATAAGATCAAGGAGTAGATATCGAAGGTTACGGAGGGGAGAGCGGAAGTGGTGACCAAGGTACCAACCATCGACTTGGAAATCGACGGTATCGAACCTTATATGGAACAAGGAGAGTTCAGCGATGCACTGAAGAAGGAATTTGGTGGTGAGTTTATCAGGGATGTGAGAATCAAAGTTTTCCGGGAGACTAGGATAGGTACGAAAAGGGCCATACTGACGGTACCAATGTTATGGAGGAGAAGGTTAAAAAACCTAAACAAGGTTAAGATAGGATGGGCAATCTGCAGGATTCGCGAGTGTCCTAAAATTACGCGGTGTTCCGTATGTCACGAAAACGGGCACGTGAGCTACAATTGTAGGCTCAAAAACATTAAAATATGCAGGAAATGTGGCGGACAAGGACACGAAATGAGCGTGTGTGAAAAACCGACGAAGTGTTACTTGTGCGAGAGGATGGGATTGGAGGAATTCAGGACCAGACATTTACGAGGTACTTTTAGATGTTTAAGCAATAGAACTAGTTTTAATAATTATAATAATGGATAATCTTAAAATCCTACAAATAAACTTGAATAGGTGTAGACTAGCTGTAGAATTAATGGAAATTACGGTAAAAAAACACAAAGTAGACTTATTGTTAGTAATAATATCAGAACCGTATAAAGGAAAGAAAAATTGGATAAATGATACTAAAAATGACGCATCGATCTGGTGTACTAATATTAATAACAAAGTAGAATTTAAGGAAGAAAGGAAGTTAGACGGGAGCTGGAAGCGAAAAAGAAGAAGAAACCAGGAGAGAAGAAAGGACTTAGGAAATAGAAGAAGGAGATGGAACGAAGGCACTAGAAGACATGACTAAGGACATGGGTAATTGCTTTGAGGACATGATGAATAGAGAGAAGATTGCGCAAGAACTAAAGAAATATTTATTGAATAGTCATAACTGTAGCGTAACAATGAAAGATAAAGTGAAAGTACCTGCTAATGATACGACAATAATACTGACGAAAATACAAAAGATAAATGCAAGACAACAAATAATAACGAAGTATATGAGGGCTAAAGAAAGACAAGAAAGACAAGAAAGTAATAAAAATAAAAACATGCATACTTACCCTAGATGTATAGATACGGAAATAGACACGGAGATGGACCGGGAATCTATAAACAGTGAAGCAGAAAATATAAGGAACAGAAAGAAGAAAAATAGCAATGAGATGAAGAGGCAGAAAAAAACAGTAACAACAACTACGAAGACAGGATTTGCCGGAGATTTTATTAAAAGAAAGCAAGAACAACGTGCAAAGATAACATATAGAGAAGCGCTTATAGGGCAAAACAAAACTACAGAATATGGTAATAATTATAACATAGGATATGTAAGTCAGAATGATGAATATAGAGAACCAACATATGAGGCACAAGAATGGAACGTGGTATCTAGAAGTAGGAAAAGAAGATTGGCGAAAAAGACGAAAATAATAGGAACAGGAAATGAAATGCCAAGAGAAGGTATAAGGAAAGACCGCGGAACGAGCTGGGAAAGAAAGAAGATAGGCGGTAGTGTTAGAAATGACGCTATTATAGTGAAGATTAACGAAGGTCAAGGAGGTGAAGAGGTAATGAAAGAGTTTAAGGAAAAGTATAAGGATGCTGTTAATGGAGTAAGATTAATTAGGAAAGCTAAGAGCGGAAATTTAGTCATTGAGCTGAACAAGAATGCAGAAACGAGAAAGTTTAAGGAAAGAATGATTGAGGTAGCGAAGGGAAGAGTACAGGTAGTGGCAAAGATTCCGGAGATTGATTTAGAAATAGATGGGATAGAGCCGTACGTAGAGGAAGAGGAGTTCGCGAAGGCATTAGAAAAGGAATTTGGAAACGAGAAAGCAAAAGAAGCGAGAGTGAAAGTGCTGAGAATGACGAGAACGGGTACTAAGAAAGCAGTGATAACGGTGCCGATGAATTGGAGAACAGAATTAAAAAATATAAACAAAATAAAAATAGGCTGGGCTAACTGTAGGGTGAGAGAGGCGGTTAAAATAATTAGATGTTACCACTGCCATGATGTGGGACACATCAGTTATTTCTGTCCTATAAAAAATGAAGGTAAGGAGATCTGTAGAAAGTGCGGTGAAGAGGGGCATGGGATGGGAACATGCGGAGCGACACCGAGGTGCCATTTATGCAGGAGATTAGGGATAAGGGATGACAGAACGGGACATCTGGCGGGCACGATGCTATGTGTGAGGATGAGGACCGGACAGAGGAGGACTGTAAATGAAAATATAAGTTAATGGAGGAATTAAAACTTCTACAAATTAATCTAAACAACGCAAGACAGGCAACTGACCTTTTACAAGTTACGGCAGAGGAGATTAAGGCGGATTTCGTAATGATTACGGAGCCACATGCGAACCCGGGAGATTGGCACATGGACCCCACGCTAAAGACTGCAATCTGGAATGTTAGAAAAAATAAAAAAATATATATGGATTCAATAATACAAGAAAATGGAATCATAGCAATTAGAACCGGAAATACATACCTCATATCAGGATATTTTTCACCGAACAGGAACCTAGTAGAATTTGAAGCATACCTGGAAAAAATGAACAAAATTATTAGGAAAATTAAAAAAAAATGATAAATATAGTATTATAATGGCAGGTGACTTAAATGCGAAGGCCAGCGCCTGGGGCAGTAAAAAAACGGACAGAAGAGGACAAAAACTATTAAACACCATGCAACTACTAGACATGCACCCATTGAATCCGAAAGGTAGATATACGTATAATAAAGCAAATAAAAAATCTAAAATTGACACTATATTTGTTTCGGAACAATTCAAAAAATACAAAAAAGAAAACATTATACTAAATAAATATACAGCCTCGGATCATCTCTACATCAGTCATAACTTCCAAATACCTAAGAGAAAATTGAGCAATAAAAGTACTGGATGGAAAGCGAATACGTTCGATACCGATGAATTCAGTAAGATTTTTAACGTTACGACATGCAAATTACCAGAGAAAGAAATTATAGATTTTAAGTACGATAAAGAACATATAAATACACTAATTAAATTAACGGAAGAAGTGTGTGATAAAACCATGTCTAAAAAAAGAAATTACACCGGCGCACATACTCCTAATGTATGGTGGAACTCGGACATAAAAGAAAAAAGAAATATGGTACATAAATTAAGAAGAATCATGCAAAGAAAGAAAAAGAAACAAAAAATATACACAATAGATGAAAGAAACTATAAAGAAGCAAGAAAGGAATTGAAAATTTTAATATTAAAAGCAAAACAACGAACATACGAAGAATATATAGAAACAATCAACAATGACCCTTGGGGGAAACCTTACAAATCTATTATGAAAAAATAAAAGGAACCAAATACGATACAAATCTAACTAAGGATCTAACGGAAAAAATTCTGAACGATCTATTTGAAACAGATAACGAAAATATGTACATAGACGATGATAACCAAAACATAGAAACAATAGATAAATATATAATGAAAATTTCAGAGGATGAATTAAAAGTAGCTATGGATAAAGTAAAAATTAATAAAGCTGCAGGAAACGATGGAGTTCCAGGGGTGGTGGTTAAACGAATGGTACTTGCTGACACTGACAAGATAGCTGCAATCCTAAATAATTGTTTGATAAGCGGTAATTTTCCAATACCATGGAAGGTTCAGCGCCTGATATTAATACCTAAAAAAGATAGAGATCCGAAAAAAACAAACTCATACAGACCTTTATGCATAATGAATACTTGGTCCAAACTTTTCGAAATAATAATTAGAGAAAGGATATTAAAAGAAACGAAAACATGCTTATACTCAGAGAACCAATACGGATTTACAAAAGGAAGAAATACAATTCAAGCTATGAATAGATTAAAATATATATATGACACGGCAATGATAAAAAACAAATACTGTATTATAGTTTCTTTCGATATAAAAAATGAATTTAATTCGGTTAGATGGAGTGATATTATTAACACAATTATAAATAGAAAATACCCGGAATACATAATTAAAATTATTAAAGACTACTTCAGAGAAAGGAAGATTATTTATACAGTCGAAGAAAGAGAGTACACTAGAAACATGCAAAGAGGAGTACCGCAAGGCTCTATTCTAGGGCCTATGATGTGGAACATGGTTTATGATGAACTTCTTAATAAAACAATGAGGAAAGAATGTGAACTTATCGGCTATGCAGACGATGTCCTTCTTGCCGTAACTGGATCCGACCTAGAAATCATTAAAAACAAAATTAAAAACGAGATTACTGACATATATGAATGGTTAAAAAGCAAAAAACTAAAAATAGCCGAGGAAAAAACTAAAATGATGTCCATAAACAGAAAAAAAATAGATCCAAATTTTAAAATTAGAATTAACAATAAAGATATAAAGCTAACGAAAGAAATGAAATACTTAGGAGTAGTTTACGAAACAGGTAACAATTTTTATATACATATTAACCAAGTGACCGAAAGAAGTATAAGACTAATATATGCGTTCGGCAGAATAATGCCAAATATTAAAGGAGCGCTAAACAAGTACAGAGTTTTATACTACCACATATGGGAGTCTATAGTTTTATACGCAGTACCTATATGGGCGGAGAAATGTGAGATAGAGAGAAACAGGAAGAAGCTAAAAGCGGCACAACGGATCGCACTGAATAGAGTGGCTAGGGCGTATAATACCGTGTCTCATAGGAACCTATGTGTAATTACTGGTATATTGCCGATCCACCTGAAAATAAAGGGAAAAAAAGGAAATATTTGAAAGAAGTGAAACTATTAACAAAAACAAAAGAATTGCAGAGAATGATAAAATGGAAAAGATTCAAACAGAAAGTAAAATAATCAAGGAAAGAAGTTACAAAAAGTGGCAAGAGGAATGGGAAGAAACGGATCAAGAAAAGAATGTTTTACGGAAATGGATACCAATTATTGAGGAATGGAGAGATAGGAAATTCGGAGAAGTTGACTTTCACATGACCCAAGCATTAAGTGGGCATGGTTGTTTTAAAAAGTACTTAAAGTGGATCGGCAAACAGGAAAATGACAAGTGCTGGTATGAGTGTAATGCAATAGACTCTGTGGAACACACCTTCCTAAACTGTGAAAGGTGGCTTTTAGAAAGGAATAAATTAGTAGAAGACTTTAAGATTAAAAATAGATTAACGCTAAATAATATAATACGGACATACACGGCGACATTTTGGGACTGATCTATCTATGACGACTTGGCGATAAAATGTAAAATAAATATGACAGACGAAAAAACAGATAAAACCGTTTACCGAACCGAGGAGGGAAACCTCAGTTCCGGTGTGTCTGGTGGTGGTCAAGCAGGCCCCAGCACATTGTCACCCAGCAACTGTGGAACCGTAGGCGTGGAGGACCAGGCGCCTGCGGTTTTAACTGCGACTGGAAGAAAGAGGAGGGATCTTGGGGACTCAGAGGGATCTTCAAGGGAATCCCTAAATTTAAGTATGGAGGAGGAGGATGGGAGTGAGTGGATGGACACAAGTACGGGGACATGTGGGCCGACTTCTAGAGGTACTGACATCAGCACTAACGAGGACGATGAAATTTGGATAGGGTCTAGGAAAAAAGATAGAGCCATTAAAGTACCAAGGAAGAGGATGAAGAAAGGTAATGGGAATGGGAGTGGAAATGATAAGGAAGAGGAGAGGAGTACAGCACAGGAAAGACAGGATATGGAACAATCTGGTGAGGATAGTAGGGAGAGCATAATGCCGAGGAATGTGGGAGAGATTTGTGAGTGGCTGGGAAAAGATACGCAAGAGATAAGGAAGGGTCTGGAAGGGATGATCGGCACGATGAGTGACTTCCTCAATTACGTCAGGGCGAGCCATAACATCAAGAAGCCGGTTAAGGAGGGGGTGAAACTAGTGTTTGATAAGATGATGGAGTTTCGAAACAAAACGAAGAGGGCCGGAGAAAGAATAGAAAGATTTAAGAAAGTAGAGGAACGCTTGGCGAAAGATAAAAGAAAGGAGGAAAAGATAGCGAAAGAAGTAGCATGTCAGACAGTAAGAGAGGAGATTCAGGTATGTGAAGAGGTGGAGATTTGCGGAGGAACAGGAGGGGTTAGAATGAAAGTTCGAGAGGGTAAGGGAAAGGTCAACATAGCTACACAGACAGAGGAGAGAGGGGTACAGAGGAAGATACAGAGGAGGATGGACGAGACCAGAGACAAGAGTAGGGAAAGGACAGAAAAAGTAGTGCTGAGTAAGAATAGGAAAGAAGCTCGTGAAGGAAATAGGGTGAGGATGGCAGGAAGCAGAGATAGGAGTACGGAGAGGAGAGACAGAGAAGTACAGATGGCCAGTGGACCGGAAGTAAGAGGAGGAGATAGACTCTGGACAGAGGTAGTCAGGAGCAGGAAAGGAAACAGAGGAAGAGAAGTTATGGAAAGAGAAGAGAAAACAAGAGAAACATCGAGGGAAAGTATGAGGAAGAAATCTCCATTCAGAAGCAAAGGAGAGGCAGTAATTATCAGAGCGAAAGACAAAGCGAAGAATAAGAGCGTAGTGGAAGAATTTAAAGAGAAAAATCCGGACATGCAGGAATACGTGAGAACTATAAGAGAAAAAAGAATGGGGCAGTAGTCATAGAATTACTAAGAAGAGGGGAGGCCAAGAAGGTAAAGAAAAAGATAGAAGAAACTAGTGCGATGATGAAGGAAGATGGAGTACAAGTGGTTGCGAAGAGTCCGACTATAGAAATAGAGATCGATGGGATAGAAGCTTATGCAGAGAAAGGAGAGGTGGAGGAGGCTATGACGCGAGAGTTTGGTACGGATATGATGAAGGAGATGAGATGGAAGGTCTTCAGGAAAACGATAAGTGGTAATATGAGGGCAGTATTAATTGTACCGGCAAGAAGTAGGGGGGTAATTATAGGAAAGGAGAAGATTAAGATTGGATGGCCGGTATGCAAAATAAGAGAAGCGGAGAGGATTGTAAGATGCTATAGGTGTCACGAGGTAGGCCATATGAGTTACGACTGTAAGAAGAACGATGGGAAGATTCTATGTAGAAAATGTGGTTTAGACGATCATGAGCTATGGCAATGCAAAGCAGCTACTGCTATATATGTAAAGGATTGGGAGCAAACCAGGTCGAGGCACGGCACCTCGCCGGGTCGATCACCTGTATAAGAGGAAGAGAGAAACATGGTTTCGTGGTCAAAAGATATTGAGGATAAAGAAATGGATCGGAAGGATAGGAGGTAGGACGCGGGACGTAGAGGGGCAGTCGTAGAGAAGTAATGCTAAACGTGATGCCTCGACGACTGTTCAGGATTATGGAGGAGGGGTTTTAGTGGGTATTCCGGGAGGTCAAACTCCCGGCGAGTCCCACACTACCCCCAGCACTTGTGCTGGGGGTGTGCGTAAATGCATCTCCCCTCTTCTATGAAATAAAAAAAAAAAAAAAAGGGGGGGGGATACCCCAGGGCCGCGATGGTGAGCACCTCCTCGTGGTGTGGCCCGGGAGGACCACATGGTGGGATCACGCTGGAGTGATCCCATCATGTGGTCCTGCGAAGACTCACCAACACACACTCATTCACACACACACACTACAGACAGACATACAACACATACACACTTCATTCATACAAGACAAAGACGACAGACGGACGGACTGACATTCATACACTATTACACTAGACAGGGACATACACGACGACATATACAGGACGGATTGATCTATAACGACTTGGCAAAAATATAAAAAAAATATGGCAGACGAAAATACGAAAAATAACGTTTACCTAACAGAGGAGGGACACCTCAGTTCCGGTGGGACCCGCGGTGGTAAAGCAGGCCGCGACCCATCGTCATCCAGTGACTGTGGGACGATTGATGTGGGCGACCAGGCATCGACGTCTTTTGGAGCATCTGGAAGCGAAGCGATAGCAGGAGGTATAAGAAGGTCAGCTAGGAGGATAGAGCGATATAGCTCTGATCCCTCGCCAACGGTAATCGCCTCAGTATTAGAAGCTCAGAGGGACACTCCTGTTTCACTAGCGATGTTGAAAGTAGGGAGGACGATAGAGGGGCGTAGAGAAGAAGTGAGAGAAAAGGAGGGAGGAGAAAAGGAGAAAAAAACCAGAGGAAAAAGCGCAGAGAAACGACCTAGGGCTGATGAAAGGGAGGAGATGGACTTTGAGTTGGAAGGAGAAGAGGGCCCAAGCGTAATAGAAGAAACCAAGAGAAGAAAGGGTCATGAAAAGAGGAGAGGCAAGGAAGTTAAGGAAGCGGTGGAGGAAATCTTGAATTGGAATGATAAACTAGGTAACTGTATAAAAGATTTGAATTCAATAAGTGAGTATATTTTAAATAACTATAACGTAAAGATTGGAATGAAACAGAAATTTGCCAAAATAATTCAAGATTTTAAGGAAGTTCAGAAAACTACTGATGCGATAAGTGAAAAGACGAACAGAATGGAGGAATACTATGGAGAACTTGAAGGTGAAATCAGAGAGAAAGAAAACAGGCGTGAAGAAATGTATATGAGAAGTGAGGAGCCTAGAATGGAATTTGACAGAACAAGAGTGCGAGAGGATGGAGGGGGAGGACCCAGAGGAAAAGAGGTGAGAAACAGAGGAACACTTTACAGTGAGGTGGTAACAAGGAGAGAAGATGGCTGGACTACGGTAACAAGAGGAAGAGGTAGAAGTAGGAATAGATCGGGACAGCGTGGAAGACCGGAACAAGGATACCAAATAAGGTACGATAACGAATTCCAAGGACAGGAGATAAGAACAGGTGTTGCGGATCCGGGAAGAGGGAGCAGGAACGTAAGCCTAGAAAGAAAGACCATAGGAGGTTTTGTGAAAAATGATGCGCTAATTATAAGGGCGGATAATAAGGAATTGGAGGAAAAGGTAATGAAGGAAGTACGGGAAAAATGTTCGAAAATTAAGGATGAGGTAAAGATGATCAGGAAAGGCGGGAATGGTCACTATATTATGGAATTGAAACCTAATGTAGATGCGTACAAAGTGAGAGAACAAATTAAAAAAGTAACAGAAGGAAGAGCTGAGGTGGTGACAAAAGTTCCAACAATCGACCTCGAAATAGATGGCATTGAACCCTATATGGATGAAGAGGAGTTCAGTGATTCGCTTAAGAAGGAATTTGGAATAGATTTTAGCAGGGATGTGAAAGTTAAATTATTTAGAGAGACTAGAATAGGGACGAAACGTGCTATATTGACAGTGCCTATGTTATGGAGGAAAAAACTTAAATACGTTAACAAAGTAAAGATAGGGTGGGCAATCTGCCGAATCCGCGAGTGCCCTAGGATTACTAGATGCTTCGTGTGCCATGAGAATGGGCACGTTAGCTACAATTGCAAATACAAGAACTTGAAAATATGTAGGAACTGTGGTGGTCAAGGCCATGAGATGGGAGTTTGCGAGAAGCCGGTAAAGTGTTATTTGTGCGAGAGACTGGGTATCGAGGAATTCAGGACAAGGCATCTACCAGGTACGTTCAGGTGCTTAACAAATAGGATAGGATTTAACAATAATTATGGAAAGTTTCAAATTGCTTCAGATTAATCTTAATAGGTGTAAGCTAGCGACGGATTTGATTGAAATAACAGCTAGAAAATATATGGTAGACTGTGTTATAATATCTGAGCCACATAAGGGCTTGGCAAAATGGTCAAATGATACGTCTAATGATTCCGCGATATGGTGGACAAATATTAATAATAAAAAGGATTTTAAAGAAGAAAGAATGAAAAGTGACGGTATTGTTGTAAATAGAATAGAAAATTTGTACATAGTTTCTTGTTATGTGTCGCCGAACATTAGTATTAAGGATTTTAATGTTTATATGAATAGGTTAGAATTTTATTTAAAAGCATGCAAAGGTAATATAATTATAGCGGGAGATTTTAATGCTAAAAATAAAGCGTGGGGCAGCAATAAGATGGATAAGAGGGGAGAACTGTTGTTGGACGTATTAGATAAATACCAGCTTAACCCTATTGTGTCTAGAGGCGGGGATACTTTCTACAAAAACGGGAAAAAATCAAAGATTGATTTTATGGCGTGCTCCAGAAATATGCTAAATAGAGTCAAGGATAGCAGAGTTTTAAATATTGAGTCAGCATCGGACCATTTTTATTTGTTACACGTTTTTAAAGACTTTAAATATAAGAAATGTTACAAAAAAGGCTGGCAACCGGGCACATTTGATGAAGTTAAGTTTAACGAATTGTATATAGATAAGTTTAATTTATTACCGACTAAAAACGAAATTAGGCGAGCACCCGACACTAGATATATAGATGGGTTAGACAATATTACGCGTGATATATGTGATGTAACAATGGCGAAAAGAAAGGGTTACTTTGGAAATCGGAGACCGGTTATTTGGTGGAATGAAGATATTAAGAGGATCCGGAGCGAAATGAATAGAACAAGGAGGACCTATCAAAGGCTGAAAAAGAAAGGAAAAGAAGCAAATTACGAAAAAGAAATATATCTAAATGAATGAAAAGAACTAAATATTAAAATTATGAAAGCAAAAGAAGAGTCCTATTGTAAATATTTGAAAGAAATTGAAAAGGATCCTTGGGTGCGCCCATACAAGGATTTGATTAACAGATTTAAAGAGAAGCAGGAAAGAATAAATATAACGGAGGAAAAGATAAGAGGAAATATAAAAAAGCTGTTTCCTAGAGAGGAGAAACCGGATCCACAAATATTGGAAAAGGAAGCGAGGAACAGATTCTATGAGACAGTACCCGAAGTTAGCGAGGAGGAAATAAAAACGGCGGCTGCTAAAATGAAAGATAAAAAGGCACCAGGCCTGGACGAGGTTCCTAATCTAGTCATTAAAAAACTAGTTGACAGATGTCCCGGGAAAATAGCTAGTTTATTCACAATGTACCTTGAAAACGGAATCTTTCCGAAACAGTGGAAGAGACAAAGGCTCATTTTAATACCGAAACCTAAAAAAAGTGAAGCTAGTGAACAAGAATATAGGCCAATATGTCTGGTAAATGGCTGGGCAAAACTGTTTGAACACGTCATTAAATGTAGAATGTTAAAAGAGGAAGGAAATATGTTTGTAAAAAATCAATTTGGCTTCTGTAGAGGTAAAGATACTTTGGGTGCGATGAAAATTATCAGAGAAAAAACGGAGGTGGCTAAAATGAAAAACAAATATTGTATATTGGTAACTTTGGATGTTAAAAACGCCTTTAACTCGATTAGATGGTCGGAGATAATTCGGAACTTAAAGGATAGGAAATACGATATGTACATAATAGAAATAATTAAGGATTATTTTAAGGACAGACAGATAGTGTATGACAGTATAGGAAGTGAAATTGTGTTTAGTATGCAAAGAGGGGTTCCCCAGGGATCGATCCTGGGACCCCTGCTTTGGAACTGCATTTACGATGAAGTAGTAGGCAAGGACACAGTCGAGGAGTGCACTATTATCGGATACGCAGACGATGTAGCGTTGATTCTTACAGGATCGAATATAGACATAATAAAAGATAGGATTAACAGAGAAGTAAGTAGTATTAAGAGAATTGTAAATAAAAAAGGACTAACGCTAGCAACAAATAAGACTAAAATAGTAACTTTAAATTATAAGAAAATAGTGAATAAGATATGTACAATAGGAAATGATAAGTTTAGGATTATAAATAGCACTAGGTACCTAGGTGTAATATTTGAGACGGGCATGCGTTTTTACCAACATGTAGAATATATAACGAAAAAAAGTATTGGTCTTATTACCGTTCTAAGTAAAATTATGCATAACATAGGAGGCGTTAATAACAACGGAAGGTTGTTATACTACCATATCTGGGAATCAATCATTTTGTATGGAGCACCAATATGGGAAGAAGCGACATTATTTGAAAAAAACCTTAGAAAATTAAAGAGAGCTCAGAGAATATGCTTATGTAGACTTGCGAGAGCATACAGAAACGTTTCCAGCAAACGGTTATGCGCGATCACAGGAATACTACCGATAGAATTTAAGATTAAGTTAGGGAAAGAATTGTATTATAGTAAGACTAGGATTAAGCAAAATAGATATTTATTAGAAGAAGAAAAAATGGATAGAATAAGAAGAGAAGAGGAAAAGATAGAGACAAAGATATGGGAACTGTGGCAAGAAAAGTGGAATGCGGATAATAGGACATGGACGCATAAATGGATAGGAAATATCAAAACATGGAAGGAGAGAAAGAAAGGGGAGCTCAGCTACTACCTAACACAGATGTTGACGGGCAATGGGTGTTTCAACACCTACAGACATAAGATAGGCAAGAGTGAAGATGCTAAATGTTGGTATGGGTGTGAGCTGGAAGATACCCCAGAACACACTCTGATTGTCTGTGAAAGATGGGCCGCAGAGAGGGAGAGGTTGAAGGACAGGTTGAATTGGGAAGGTGTTTTCACACCAGAGAAGGTAGCTGGAAAAATGATCCAGGAAGAAGGTCTCTGGTTGCAGGTAGAAAAATTTATCACGGGAATACTGATAAGAAAAGAAAGCGACGAAAGGAAGATCGAAAGAGGAGAAGTATTAATATAAGGAATTAGAATAACACGGAGTGCAATCGAAGTAAAACATGGTGTACCGATTGTATTCCGTCAGTCTAAGAGAGGACAAGAGGAGGGGTTTTAGTGGGTATTCCGGGAGGTCAAACTCCCGGCGAGTCCCACACTACCCCGAAACAGCAACTGTTTCGGGGTGTGCGTAAAAGTATTTCCCCTCCTCTATAAAAAAAAAAAAAAAGGGGGGGAGGGATACCCCAGGGCCGCGATGGTGAGCACCTCCTCGTGGTGTGGCTCGGGAGGACCACATGGTGGGATCACGCTGGAGTGATCCCATCATGTGGTCCTGCGAAGACTCACCAACACACTACCTCACTACACTCACACTACAGACACACAACACACACACACACACACTTCATTCATTCTGGACAAAGACGACGTACGGACAGACTGACATTCATACACTATTACACTAGACAGGGACATACACGACGACATATAAAAGGACGGATTTATTTACGACGACCCGGCTAAAAAATTAAAAAAAAAAAATGACAGACAAATTTACGGAAAAAAACGTTTACCGAACAAAGGAGGGAGACCTCAGTTCCGGTGGGACCCGCGGTGGTAAAGCAGGCCGTGACCCATCGTCATCCTATGACTGTGAGGCGTTAGATGTGGGCGATCGGGCATCTACGTCTTCTAATGTATCTGGAAGCCAAATTGTGCAAACGGGGACAATAAGGAGGTCGGCACGGAGAATTGAGAGGTATAGTTCGGACCCGTCACCGACCGTAATAGCATCGGTATTGGATACACACAGGGGAACACCGGTATCCTTGTCTATGCTAAGTGGTGAAAAGGAGGGAGAGGACAAGAACAGAGAATCAAGACCGAAGGAAACAGGTGGAACAGCGGGTACATCTAGACAGAGAGGGGTGAGTGCAGAGAAAAGACCCAGAACAGATGACAGGGAAGAGATGGATTTTGAAATGGAAGGAGAGGAGTCCAGAGAGAAAGTAACAGGTGCGGGACAGAAGAAGAGGAAAGGGAAAGATAAACAAAAAGAAGGAGAGGTAAAGAAAGCTGCGAGCGAAATAACCGATATGAATGAAAAATTGGAAAGATGCATTGAAGAATTGGAAGTTATTAAAGAGTATTTAGTGAATAACTATAATGTAAAAATAGAAATAAAACAACAATTCACACAAATAATGCAAAATATAAAATCGGTACAGAGTAAGACTAAATCAGTAAGTGAAAAAACTAAAAAAATGGAAGAATACTATAATGACTTAGAAGGAGAAATAAAAGAAAATGAGCACAGAAAAGATATGGAACAGTGGTTAAGCCAGAGACCGGGAGGAGATAGAAATAGAGACAGAGAATTGGAAGGTAGAGAAGATACATCCAGGAGAAGGGTAGCAGTGGACCAAGAACCTTTATATAGTGATGTTGTGAATAGAAGAAATGAGGGACGGACTACGGTAAGGAGAGGACGCGGTAGGAGTAGAAATAGATCCGGAAACAGAGGAATGATGGACCAGGGATTCTCAACAAGAAACGTAAGTAATATACAAGGACAAGTACAGAGGAGTGGAGCTGACGAAGCGGAGTTTGGAAGCAGAAATGTAAGTTTAGAGAGAAGGACTATAGGAGGCTATGTTAAAAATGACGCCATAATAATCAGGGCCGAAAATAAAGAGACTGAGGAGAAGGTGATGAGGGAGGTCAGAGAGAAATGCGGGAAGATTAAGGACGATGTCAAGATGATTAGGAGAGGTAGGAATGGCCATTTTGTAATGGAAATGAAGCCAAACGTCGACGTTCACAAGATAAAGGAACAGATAACAAGGATTACGGTAGGAAGGGCGGAAGTGGTGACAAAAGTGCCTACAATAGATTTGGAGATTGATGGGATCGAGCCATACGTGGAACAGGATGAATTAAGTGACGCGTTAAAAAAGGAAGTGGGGTCTGAATTTATAAGGGATATGAGAATAAAACTCTTCAGAGAGACAAGGATAGGTACAAAAAGGGCAATCCTAACGGTACCTATGTTATGGAGAAAGAGGTTGAAAAATGTGAACAAAATAAAAATAGGATGGGCTATTTGTCGTATGCGCGAGTGTCCTAAAATTTCTAGATGCTTTGTGTGCCATGAAAATGGGCATTTAAGTTATAGTTGTAAATTTAAGAATCAAAAGATATGTAGAAAGTGCGGAGGAACGGGACATGAGATGAACGTATGCGAAAAACCTGTGAAATGTTACTTGTGCGAGAGGATGGGACTAGAGGAGTACCAAACAAGACATCTAGCAGGTACGTTTAGATGTTTAAGCAATAGGATAGGTTACTGTAATAACAATTATGGATAGTTTTAGAATACTTCAAATTAATGTAAATAGATGCAAACTAGCGGTAGATTTAATGGAGTTAACGGCGAGAAAGCTCAAAGTAGATTTAGTGTTAATTTCAGAACCGTACAAAGGTATGGATAAATGGACGAATGATACGAAGAATGATTCAGCTATTTGGTGTACGAATTTTAATAATAAAGTAGAATATAAAGAGAAAAGAAAAAGAGATAATGGTATAGCTGTAAATAAGATTAAAAATGTACATATATTTTCTTGTTATGTTTCACCTAATATTAGTTTAAAAGATTTTAATATTTATTTGGATAAGTTAGAATTTTATTTAAAAGATTGCAAAGAAGACATTATTATAGGCGGAGACTTCAATTCAAAAAACAAGGCATGGGGTAGCAAAAAAATCGATAAAAGAGGCGAATTATTATTATAATTACTCAACAAATATAATTTAAACCCGGTCGTGTCGAGAGGGGGTGATACCTTTTGTAGAAATGGAAGGAGATCAAAGATTGATTTTATGGCGTGCTCGAGAAACCTAATAGATAGAGTTAAAGATAGTAGAATTTTAAATACAGAAACGGCATCAGACCATTTTTATTTATTACATATATTTAAAAACTTTAGATATAAGATAACACCTAGAAGAGGTTGGCATATAGGCTCTTTCGATGAAAATAAGTTTAATGAAATATGTGAAAACAAATTAAATGAGTTACCTAGTAATAACATAGTTAGATTAGCACCTAGTATTAAGTATTTAGATAAATTAGATAATATTACGAGAGATATCTGTGATAATATAATGAAAAAAAGAAAAGGATATTACGGTAATAAAAAACCTGTAGTATGGTGGAATATTGAAATAGGCGAAATAAGAAATGAAATGAACAAAAGAAGAAGAGTTTATCAAAGAATTAAAAAGAAAGGTAAAGACGCGAGCATGGAAAAAGAGATGTATTTAAACAAAAGGAAAGAACTAAATATAAAAATAATAAGAGCTAAAGAGGAATCATATAACAATTATATTAAAGAACTAGATAAAGACATATGGGGAAGGCCATACAGAGACCTCATGAAGAGATTTAAAGGAAAAGAAGAAAAAATATATCTAACGGAAAAAAGAGTAAGAGAAAACATTGATAAACTCTTTCCTAGAGAAGAAAACTCAGAAACTGAAAAAATGGAAAAAGAAAAAAGGAATAGATTCTATGAATCAATAGAAGAAGTAACCGAAGAAGAACTAATGATGGCGGCAAGTAAACTTAAAAATAATAAAGCCCCAGGAATGGACGAGGTGTCAAATGAAATTATAAAGAAAATAGTTAACAAAAATCCAAGAAAAATAGCAAACCTATTGACAATGTGTTTGGAGAACGGGTTATTCCTAAAGCAGTGGAAGATACAGCGGCTCATCTTATTACCAAAACCTAAGAAAAGAAATGAAGACGAGCAGGAATACAGACCTTTGTGTCTAATAAATGGATGGGGTAAATTATTCGAGCATGTGATTAAAAATAGATTGACAAGAAAGGAAGAAAATACATTTACTGATAATCAATTCGGATTTTGTAAGAAAAAGCACACATTAGCCCAGACAGACTGGAATATTGCAGCAATATTGCAGCAATATTGCATTGCAACCTTAAAGCTTGCAGGGAACATTGCCGCAACATTGCTGCAATATTCCTATGTCCGCCTCTTTGTAGCTTGCAGGAATATTGCGGCAATATTGCGGGAACGTTGCGAACGTTGCGGGAAGGTTGCAGGAACATTGCGAACGTTGCAGGAATATTGCAGGAACGTTGCGGGAACGTTGCAGGAACGTTGCAGGAATATTGCAGGAATATTGCGGGAACGTTGCAGGAATATTTAATTAAAACATTTATTTATGATAATTGCATTTATTAAATAGAATTTCATAGTTTTTATTCTAATCTCTAATTTATGTTAACAATTATCGTCCGATAACTGGATTTCATTGTTTTTTGTACGGCTTGCTCTTGAATGAGCAACTACTCCACCACAAACAGAATTAATATTAACGTGCATCATTTTTGCCAATAAATCAGTTCGCACCTTTACTTTGAAAATATGCGACTGATATTACTAACTCAAGGTCATGAAAAAATTGTTTTACAATTGTTTCACATATCCCAATTATCATCTTCTTACCATTTTTTTGAAGAATACTCTATCCTTCAATTTGCTTTCAAAGCTTATCAAATCGCTTTCCGATTTAATTATTGGATATGTTTCTTCATCTTCGGACATTTCTCCGTCGCCCTTTTCTTGTTGGGCAATCAATTTTGCGCCTGCCAATGCATCGACCTTCTCATTTAACTCCTTCACTTCCACAATTAGCGTTGCCAAGGCTTTGAAGTGATCTGTATGCGAGTTTTAAAAAAACAGCGAGAGAGAGCCGTTGGACACGGCCCTTTTATTGGAGTCCTTCAAGACGTAGGGGTGGTTCGCCCTTTGAGAAGGGGAATGGGAAATTCCCGAAAAAGAGAGATAACATTCTGCATGTCCGCGGTCCGAACTGCCGCGTACCGTACCTCGACTTGCACGGTACATGGCCGTACCTGGCCATACCTCGCCTTGCACTGTGCACAACGTGCACTGCACGTGGTACGGTTTATGGCCGTACCTAGGTACAGGTCGTACAGAAAGTTTCACTTCTTGACAGTCCCAGTCAAAGATTATTATCTTTTGATGAATTAACTTTTATGCACAATAATGATGTTAGCAAATTTATGTATGCATAAGTTTGAATATTGATTCACAATCAACGATTACAATATATGGAAAACTGTTAGATTCATTTATAATATTTTTACGTGGAACTGTTTTCCAATAGCTTGCAGCGCCCCGTAAACGACGTTTAGTTAAATAACATTGATATGCAACAATTGTTGCATCGAAGCCCATAGACAAGACGTAATATAAAAACATGTATTTGCCAAACGGCTCTTTCATCTCTTTCTTTTTTATGACCTCCACAGTTTTTTAAAAATCCGTGTTGGATAAATTGTGTTGTAAAATTATTATTAATTTGTTATTATAAAAATTAATTTTTATACTATTATTATTCATTGAAATTAACTTTATTACAATGGATTGTACAAAGCAAAGACGGAAATATTTTAAAGACTGTTCACGTAGACATCAAAGGAGGTTAATTAGAGCAAATTTAGAAAGGTTATTTAATACAAATGCAACCGCTAGTGCAAGAGACTTGCCAGTTTTCGATACGAGAGAAACTGATAGTGATGAGAGCATCGTCAATATAAATAATGTCGATTATAACAGCGAAAATAACTTCATGGGGCAAACTGTAGAAATAATCGAAAATATACAGCTTGATGAGATGGATGGTAATGAATTAACTGAAAACACAAACGCTTGCAATCCAGCTGCAGCAAACAATGATAACGACGGTTCTTTCAATGAGAATAATCTGAATGAAGATGTTACAACCGATGAAGAAACTATGACTTATTTATTAGAAGACGACTTACGTGAATGGGCTCGGCGCAACAAGTCTGTCACTCATAAGGCAATTGATAACCTTTTGAAAGTGTTAATAACGAATTTTCCTGATTGTAGATTACCAAAATGTGCTAAAACATTACTCGGAACAGCTGTTACAACTCAAACAGTATCTATACAGGGTGGAGAATATGTGCACATGGGATTGGAACCAGCATTAACAGCCTTTATGGATGGATACAGCTATGCTAATCTCCCCGTCAATCATTTAAAGTTATCATTGAATGTCGATGGTTTACCTCTATCAAGGTCATCAAACAAATGTTTGTGGCCAATTCTGATATCAGATGACATAATGAAATCAATTCAAATGGTTGGAATTTTTTATGGTAAAGGTAAACCAATATGTGCAAATGAATTCATGGCTTCGTTTGTGAACGAAATAACAGCAGTTGTGCGAGACGGATTCATGTATGAACACAAAATTATAGCAGTGACTCTTGATAAAATTATTTGTGATGTGCCAGCCAAATCCTTTCTATTGAATACTAAAGGACACACTGGTTTCTCTAGCTGTTCCAAGTGTACAATTGTCGGGCAATCGATTGCTTCAACTACGTGCTTTCCTTATGAAGATCCTCCTAGTCGACTAAGAACCGATGAAGATTTTTACTTACAGCGTGATAAGAATCATCATCACGGCGAAACGATTTTCAAACAAATACCGAACTTAGGCTTAGTTTCGAATGTAACACTTGATTACATGCATTTAGTATGTTTGGGAGTAATAAAAAAACTGTTACTGTTATGGATAACGGGTCCAATCCCATTCAAATTAGGAAGAGTTGCTATTGATAGAATATCGCAAAAAATGTGTATGTACACTAAAAGTACTCCAAGAGAATTTAACAGAAAACCAAGAAGTCTCACAGAAATTAAATTTTGGAAAGCAACAGAGTTTCGGCAATTCATGTTGTATACGGGGCCAATTGCACGGGGCCATATTCTGAGCAGTTAATAATATGTTTCGTAAGGAAATTTGAAGATTTATACGGAAAAAAATGTATGTCGCACAACATTCATAACCTACTTCATCTCACTGAGGAAGTGAGAAAATATGGAGTGCTAGATAATTTCAGCGCTTTTCATTTTGAAAATTTTTTGGGTGGTCTGAAACCTTTAATAAGAAAAGGAGACAGACCATTGCAACAAATAGCACGCCGGTTAAGCGAAAAATATATGGTTCATCTAGGACAAGGAATTCAAGTAAACAACTGCAAACTGCAGCGAAAGCATCTTGGTGGGCCCTTATTACACAATTTTTTTGGGCAGCAATTTGTGCAGTACAAATCCATACAGAGTAATGGGCTTTACTTAAACTGCGCCAATTTTTGGGAAAGTATGGTGATGCTGAAAAATAAAAGCATTTATCAAGTGCAGAATATTGTGAAAGTATTGCCAGACCAAATTTACTTTATCATAAAGCGTTTCAGCATAATTGATAACATATACGAGAAACCATGTTCTTCGGCTATGTTATCTATGTTTATCATAGTTGAAGATAAGCATCATGCACCGACGACATGTCTCAAGTCGGACGTTATTCATAAAATGTGGGTGATACCGAAGTCGCGGAGAGAATACTTTGTAATGGGATTATGTCATGTATTGTTTGAATAAAATGTTTTATAAATTGAAGTTATAAAAGATTATTTTAATGACAGAAAAATAGTGTATGATAGAATAGAAGGGAAAATTGTATATAATATGGAGAGAGGGGTTCCGCAAGGATCTGTCCTGGGCCCCTTCCTCTGGAATTGCATTTATGATGAGGTAGTGGGAAAAGAAACAGTCGAAGAATGCACAATTATCGGCAACGCACATGACGTCGGTCTGATATTCACTGGGTCGAACCTAGAAATAATAAAAGGAAAAATTAACACAGAAATTAGTGAGATTAAGGATATATTATATAGGAAAGGATTAACGTTAGCAACTAAGAAAACTAGGATAGTAACACTAAATAATAAGAAAATAGATAGGAATTATTGTATGATAGGACAAGATAGGTTTAAGTTTAAGAATAGCACTAAGTATTTAGGTGTAATTTTCGAAAAGGGTATGAGAGCTTACGAGCATATTGAATACATAACTAAAAAAAGTATAAATATGATAACGATACTAAGTAAAATAATGAATAACGTGGGAGGAGTTAACAACGCAGGTCGTTTGCTGTATTATCGTATTTGGGAAGCAATTGTATTATACGGGGCATCCATATGGGAGGAGGGTATACAGTATGACAAAAACGTGAAGAAATTAAGGAGAACGCAAAGGATAGGATTGTGCCGCCTAGCGAGATCATATCGTAATGTATCGAGTAAAAGGTTATGTGCTATAACCGGAAACTTACCGATAGAATTAAAAATAAGATTAAGGAAAGAAATATATTATAAGAAAATTAGAATTAAGGAAAATAAGTATTTGACTGAAGAGGAGAAAGCAGGAAAAATGAAAAGAGAAGAGGAGGAAACAGAAAGAAGGTATTGGGAAATATGGCAAGAAAGATGGAAATCGGAAAGCAGTACGTGGACACATAGATGGATTGAAGATGTCAGGACATGGAAAGATAGAAAGAAAGGAGACTTGGATTACCATCTGACGCAAATGTTAACCGGAAATGGATGCTTTAACAACTACAGACATAAAATTGGAAAATCCGAAGACGCGATGTGCTGGTACGGGTGCGGAGTAGTTGACACTCCGGAACATACACTGACACAGTGTGAAAGGTGGACGATTGACAGAGAAAGGATAAAGGACAGAATAGAAGAGGAATTTGAATTCACGCCAGAAAGGCTGGTGGAAATGATGACTGAAACAGAAAGGTATTGGATGATGATAAAGAAATTTATCACTGGTATTATGAAGCAGAAGGAAAGCGACGAAAGAAGGATAGAAAAAGGTGATCAGATATGAAATAAATTAGAATAAAATAGAATTCGGGCGAAGTAAAACAATAGTGTACCGCTCCGATCCTGTTAGCAAAGGAAAGGACTAGAGGAGGGGTTTTAGTGGGTATTCCGGCGAGTCCCACACTACCGCGGTATTAGTCCGGGGGGGGGGGGGGGGGGGGGGGTGTTGCGTAAATGCATTTCCACTCCTCTCTAAAAAAAAAAAAAAAAGGTCACCGAACCACTAAGAACGGCAAGAGTTTATGTTCTTCTCCCCGGGAGGGCCCTTGAGCGGACCTGACACCGAACGCAGGTCATTGACGTCTTCCTAGCCGACAAGGATATCTTCTGTGTTTCTTTCCGAAGGAACAGCTGACTCTCTCACTTACTAAGCGAAAATTCGATCGCGGAAGCTCAATTAAACGTCGATTTGCGAGAGGCCGGTTCGTTTCTGACCCATGGTTCCATTTTACCTACGTAACAAGACCAATAAGATGGCCCAGCCCAAATAAATCGGGCAACCGTTAACTAATTTTTCGGCAGGTTATTTTCGCAAATCTCCATCCAATCCGAGGCCTAGAACAACCTCCCGAAGTCATGACCATTAATTATTTTACACCCTGTACATAGAGAAGCGTTATGAGGGTATCAAGTTTTAGGCGACTTTGTCCCTCATCCGTTCGTTTCTCACAGTGCGATCTATTTAGTATGTGTATCTCTATACATTCGTATGCATTCTAATACCATACATTGCATATCGGCCACTTAAGATTTATAAACACGAGAGCAGCGCAATGCAGGCGTTCGGAACACTTTAGTTTAAGTTTGAGACTGCTAGTGATCGCAACGATGAGTCCTGGAAAAGAATTATCAAAAGAAAAACGTGCTGCTATTATAGTTCTGGCTACGGAAGGCTATTCTATTAGACAAATAGCTGCGAAAACGATGATTTCAAAGTCCACGGTCCACGATACTGTAGTGAAATATCGTGATCCAGAGGATTTATCTTCGAAAAAACGATCAGGAAAGCCTCGAAAGACCACTAATGCAGAAGACCGATACATCGAAGTCCTCAGCAAACGAAATAGGCAAATGTCTGCACAAGAAATTGCAGCGAAAGTTAATGAAAATAGAGTAGACCCTATTGGCAGTACGACGGTGAAGAGGCGATTACTGAAAGCGGGCTTGCGAGGATGTGTGGCAGTAAAAAAAACACTGCTAAGGCCACAAAATAAGAAGAAGAGGCTGGAATGGGCTAAGAATCATTCGAATTGGACCATTTCCCAATAGGAAAAAGTTCTTTGGACAGATGAATCCAAATTTGAAGTATCTGGTAACAATCGGCGCACTTTCATTCGTCGAAGAGTCAATGAAAAATATCTTCCAGAATGTGTTGTGCCTACAATCAAGCATGGTGGCGGTGCAGTTATGATTTTGGGATGTTTTGGGGGTAATGATGTGGGCGATATAGTGAAAGTGGAAGGCATAATGCGAAAAGAACAATATTTGAACAGTTTAAAAGAAAACGCGATACCCTCAGGGAAAAGAATTATAGGAAATAATTTTGTATTTCTGCAGGACAATGATCCAAAGCACAGTGCAAAAATATGTAAAAACTATTTAAAGGAACTGGAAGAGAATAATGAAGTTAAAATTATGCAGTGGCCCCCACAATCGCCGGACCTTAATCCAATTGAGAAGTTGTGGGACGAATTGGATAAACAAGCGAGAGCCAAGTGCCCAAAAAGTGAAAAACAGTTATGGACAATGTTGAAAACAATTCGGGGAGAAATTAGAAAAGAAACTTTACAAAAACTTGTCGTAAGACTACCACGACTGGTACAAGCGGTTATTTCGCAACGGGGAGGACATATCGACGAAAAGAAGATTTAAACCTTTTTATGTTGTAGGGGTATTATAATGTATGAGTGAGGATAGCAAGAATGCCGGAACGAATGGAAATGTTTGAAAGTTAAGAGTGGCTGAACGAGAGTGTGAAAGAATGCCAGAGTAACGCGAGCTAGAGATTTGGATGTTTTAAGAATGCATGTATGTGTGTGAGCGTGAGAGGGTCGAAGCGAATGGGTATGCTTGCGAAGAGCGACAGTTTAGTCTAGTTTGAAACGCGCAACTGAAAACGTCGTAGAAATAAAAAGAATTAACAGGCATTTATAAGTTAATATCAAACCCATCCTTCCCGCGCGCTAAAATGTCATTTGGTGGTAAAAATTGTATATACTATGCTCTCTATATCCTCTACTATAAGTTGTGGGGGTTGTCTTTATTTAAACAAAACAGTTTGGTTTTATTATGAACTTTATATAAGAATTAAATGCGGCACGAAAAATATATATCTGTTCCGAAGCGCGATACAGTTTAGACTGCGGTTCGTCGTTAAGCGAACCAGGGTCGACAAGCTGTAATGGGCCAAGCTGTTTCTAGTTACGTTCCGCGCTAGTACCAGGTGGCGATAGTGATGTTACTACTAATACATGTACACCGAATCGGTGAATTTCAACTACACTAGCAAAAGAGAATCGGTGTGATTCTGTTACCGCCAAAATGCAACTTTCAATTGTTCTGAGCCACCCAGGGTGGATCAACTCTTATGGCAGATCATGGAACGGTTTTAGTTCCTCTTGCCGCTTCTCGTTCTAGATGGCGTTACATATAAGAACTAATACACGTATGGTGTTCGAATCCGTGAGAAACTTCCGCATTTACCTGCCAAGGAAATCGGTGAGGCGCACTCGGCGCACTATCCCCACTACACAATTCAAACATTTGACTGCATCAGCTATGCGCTTGAAACATTTGAAAACATGTGTTTGCAAGATGTTCCTGAAAAGAGAAAGTTTTGGAAGGATGGCAGGATGTCAGAAAATCAGGAAAACTTCAGTACTGTAAGTACACTCGAAGAGAACAGCAAAAATCTAGCAGCGAACAAAATTCATATTCCAATCTATATTTCATAGATTTAAATATATCTAATCATTCTATAATAGTGCTATCAGTTTTCATTTTTGAGAATCTGTTAACACCATTTATAGAATTTTTTGGATATATTTGTATTTATTTGTAACTTAACTTGTTTTCGAGTATTTTATTTTTTAGAAAAATGAGAAAGCTGTGTGCAGTGCCTGGCTGCAGTTCCGGAGGAGAAGCACCTGGACACAAATTTCCCAAGTCGGTGAAAAGATCTGAATTGTGGGCAGGAACAATTCAGAATTATTCCCTTCTTCAGATTTCGACGTTGGAGAGGCAAACGTACAAAGTGTGTTACAAACACTTCCCCGAGAGTGCCTATATGGTAGGAAAATGCAGGAGATTATTTCCTACCGTAATTCCTTCTTTAAATCTCCCTGAGGCTTAAGAAGGAGGTATGGAGGAATCACCCATACCAGGCAGCTCTCAAATGGGAAGCATTGAATTTGAAAGAAGAGAAGAGACAGAACGTAAGAATTAAAGACCTGTTTAAAAATAATATTGTTGTATACAGAAATTATGCAAACATGTTTTTTTAATTTTCCAGAAGGAGAAGTGCTTGATGCCAGAAGCAATGTAACACATTACAAAATTAAAACAGAAGATATAATACGTAAGAATTAAACACCTATTTGAAAGTAATATTGCAGTATGCAGAAATTACACAAACATGTGTTTTTGCTTTTTTAGAGGGAGAAATGCCTAAAACCAGAAGTGGTGTGGTACACTTTGAAATTTTAGCAGAAGCAGGACAGACCAAACGTAAGAATTAAAAGTCTATTTAAAAGTAATATTATAATATACTAGAATTATAGATGCAAGTTATAGAGATAATGTTCATTTTTAGAAGAAGAACATCATGATGGAGGTATATTATATATGAGAAGAAATGCACCTGAACATTCTCCAGACATTTCAAGTAATTATTAGTCAAATAAATACAAATGCAATGAAACATTTAATGAACATTAAATATATATATGTTATAAATTTAATTTAAAAATTTTTCTTTCAGGTAGCCCTCTTGGTTTTTGCACCATGTGCACATCAAACAGATATATGGAAAGAGAAAGGAAAAGGACCACAAGAAACAGTTTGAGAAAGGAGGAGGGTTAGTATAATAATTAATATTACACTTCTAGTATAAGTACTTTTATGAAAATATGTAAAAAAAGAACGTGCATTTTTATTTTAATAAACGCAAAAAAATAAATTGTATATTTGTATTTTCTCTTGCGATATACAAGTGTTACGTCCCGGGGACTAAAATTCTTTTTCTTTTGAGTTCATTGCCTGCGCATTTGCCGATGTTTGAAATTCCTTCGGCAAATACGCAGAACGTTAATAATTGTTCTCCGATTCCGAAGATGCAGGAATGCTTATGCATTCAGAGTTCTCTCTAACTGCATTACGATATCGTTTGAGATTCTCTATAACAAAAGAAATGCACATCCGGCTGCTCTGCTGATAAAGGTCGCTTCGAGTCACGTATGTCCACCGGTCCCAGGAATTGCGAGGCGCATCAGCAGCGGCTGATGTGTGGGGCTCGGACGGAAGGGAGGATGGAGACTAGCATTCAAAATTGTTAACCTTAGCAAAACGTGACCACGGAACGTGGCTACCACCTCCACCTAGGGCCCACCCTTGTGAGGCCAAAGACGAGCTCAACTCGTCACTATCGTCTGGAAAGTCGCGAGGTGCGTAGGCATAGTCCGAGGGTTTAGTTAAGCATAGGTTATACGCGAATAACTTCAATAGTTTGATACGCGGTAACGGACTTTATAATCCTCGTTAAACAAATCATTCTCTTGGTTTTCAATCGTAAAGTCGCGAGGTGCGTGATTGTGAACCCGCGAAACCGTGAGAGAATCCTAGATTCTCCGTGAGCGTAGTTCGGTAACGCTGTAGTTCCGAAAGACTCAGAGTTTCGCGCGAGAAATCTGTTTCATTCTAATTTTGTAAACTTCGTTAAATTGCGTTTCTCTATTTTGCAGCTTAGCAGAATCATAGATTTAGCTATATAATTATATCGAGTGCAAATCTAAACCATCCGCTCTTCTGTACAGCCACTTGAACACCGAGTTCAACCACGACGAGAGTACCTTCCATTACAACCAAAATTATCTTTTATACGTATACCATCAGAAAGTCCAGGGTGAGTTCTTATTTTTCCCATAATTATACGAGGCTTATGTTCTATTGTAAAACTACCGTTTTTATTGAGAGCTCTGTAACCGTCGATTAATTTTAACTATTCATTTTTGTAAATGGGAGGTTGCTTCGGAGTCGAAGGATAGATTCGATTGAATCATAGTCACTCGATTACCGAGCCAACTTCACCACCCTCAAATTGTTAATTCGTAACCAGTTATTTCACATCTGATTTACTCAATAGTAAAATCTGTTTCTACTGCCTATAACGATAATTGCTAATTCAATCAGAATATATTTCATTTTACCTATTTCGATATTGTAATATTCAATCATACCAATCAATACCCTCATCCTTAGATTTCGATTCCAACAGACCTGTATAGGTCTTAACAGATCAACCCATCCATCCTGTCCTTTCCTCGCCTTAGGCTGGGGAGAGCTACAAAATTTCAAATAGAGTCAACCGCGGAAACCCGCGCGCGATTCGTTTTCGTCTTAGGCGTTACGCACGGAATCTACCATCCGTCGGCACCCGCTCGACGACGGACGGGACGTTCAAACAATACGTCGTTCGTAACACAAGTATACTGAACTTGGTTTTATCATTGCGAAATTGTGAAATTAATCATGTAATGATAGGAAAATTAAAATTTTCGAGAAGTTCACAATTTCGCAATAGTGAAACCAAGTTCAGTATACCTTTGCCCCACTATTTTAAATCAAATCAGCGCTAGTGCTATATATACGATATATATAGCATAGTATGCTATATATATATAACAGTTAGTTCGGTTTTGCAGCGCTGTTGTTTCTAGATGGCAGCACATCTGTGGTCGAAAATTAAAGCACGGGAGTTAGCACCCCCTGAGTAGAATGGAAGAATCGTCACAGAATAGAGCGCACGAGCGAAATACAGAAAGATAGAGTTTATACGTTATAAATACGTTAGAAAAATTACTTGTGTAAATAGAAAAGTGGTAATAGTAAACTCTAATTGTCGTTTCCTGTTTTTACAGGTAAGATTGTAAATAGTGTAAATAATTATTGTTGAATTAATAAATAAATAAAATCTCCACCTGTTTTTACGGAGAAACTTAATTCGTTTATTTTATCACCTTGCACAGTATTTGTCTTATATATATATAAAGCTATGACCAAACGATGATTTTTTTATGTGCAATTACGGTTTGAAAAAGAAAAATCACTTTGTACGATTTTCATGATGTCTTATTGTTGAGAATTGAGTGTTGCCGAGCATATCTTCTAGATGGCTGCCGAGTATAACTTGAATACACGGTCTCTTCCGGCGGTTGCTTCCGCCCAGGGGTGCGTTCGGGGAGTCGCTATTCGCACTATCTGGCGCTACAGACTGTTCGCAGAGCTCGAAAGTAGCGCAATCAAACACTACCGTGACGTCACTACTTATGGTGTGTGACGTCATGACTGAACGCAACCAACGCTATTTCTTCCGAGGTAGTGTAACAGTTGCGTAGCGTTTGCGTATTCCGTGAACAGCACCAAATAGCACCACACGCTGTAAGTTGTTTGTTTCAGCATGGAAAATTCGAATTAGCAAAGCTCTCAGGTCGATAATGAATCATATGGTAGACGTAATGGAAATATTATAGAAATCATGAAGAAATATAAAATGTATATTACAGTTAACGTGGTCCTAAAGTTTAGTAAAAAACAAAAAAAAACGAATGAAGTTTCCGTGGTTATTTTAAATCCGAAAGTGTCTTACGAAATTTTTGGAACAATTGAGGAATTTATTTTATACGAATAATTCACGTGTAATTCCGGAGCATATTAATATTTTTTTAAGGCATTACACTCTTTTGATCCTCTCTAATCACGTAAACGACACATCATGATCTATAATTTATTTACTATGTTATAAAAATAATAAATGTATTTAGGAAATTTAATTTCGTTTTAGTTTTATGAATTGCTCGATAATTTCACTGAATCATATGGCAAGAAAATTTAATCGCGAAAGCACCAATATCGAAACCCCCACACAAAACGATGATGATCGCTGCTAACGCTACGCTGTAGAACGTTCACGGAGCTTGCTATCGCCATCACGCTATTGGCTCCGCGAACGCCGTTGGTAGTGTTTGCGTTTACAGCGTTCGTAGCGACTCCCCGAACGCACCCCAGATACTCTGTGTCATGGCGTGAACACGTGTGCACTTCTTCTTAGGGTGCGTTCGGGGAGTCACTATTCGCACCATCTGGCGCTAAAGACTGTTCGCAGAGCTCGACATTAGCGCAATCAAACACGACCGTGACGTCACTACTTATGGTGTGTGACGTCATGACTGAACGCAACAAACGCTATTTCTTCCCAGGTAGTGTGACAGTTGCGTAGCGTTTGCGTATTGCGTGAACAGCACCGAATAGCACCACACGCTGTAAGTTGTTTGTTTCGGCATGGAAAATTCGGACAATTCCGTCGAGCTCACTTTAAAAGATTACGATACCAATGAAGAATACAAATTACTGCTTTCACCAAGTAGTGCTCGTAGAGTTGAAACGGGTAAGTTTACTCAGTGCAATAAACTAATTAATAGGTGTCATTCAACCGGTAATTAATAGGTGTGGAATTAAACAGGTTATGGTCGAATAATAATTATGGCTTATAAAGCATCGTTTATTTGCAAATAATGCAATATTTTCTATTTGGTGTCGGTTTTCATTCATTTTTGTTTATTGCTGTTTTCATTTATTTTTTTTTTAATGTATCTTCGGTCCAATTGATACCAGGAAAATTTATTTTCTAACCTTCGATGTATGAATTGTAATGTTGAATTGTGTTTTGTTGTCGGAAAAAGTCCTTGAAGGTCGTGAACGTGCTGAGGAGCGGAAAGAGAAGCGACACAGAGAACGAATGGCATTGCAGTCCAAAATCTCGGAACAATTGGACACACTCTTCAAAAAATTGTAGAACGATTTCTTATAAGATATATCTTTATTTTTGTTATTGAGTGAGGGTTTTCTGCCCGACAAACAAAACTACACCGAGTTTACATTTGTTGCGAATGTCTGTGATTACATTTTTTAAACTTCAATATAAAATTGTTTAAAACATGTTTTATTTATTCTGAAAAAATCCACATTCCTGAATTTTTTTTACTCCTCTTGATCATATTACGTACAACTTTGACGACCTCCAAAAGTAATCTACTGTTTAGTCGTAAGATAATAAAGGATTTTATTAGGACATAGATTATATACATTTGTGTGGGGTTTTAAAATTGAGAAAAGTTGACATTTTTATGTTCACAAAAACAATTGAGTTATAAATGTACGGTGCATTTCCGGGTCGAATGAACGTTTATGCAAGAAATTAATGCAAATTACTCGATAATAATGCGACGCTCAAAAATTGTACAATTGTTTGACAATCACTGATTTCCCTACTCATACGTTAACTTATTCGCTATATCGCACTCGGTTGTGAATAATAATTCTTTCAAATAACATATCAAATGTTAAATTTGTTTTCTTTATTATTTTGTGTCCAATAATAAATGGCAACAACGGCAGTTGCGGTAAACTATACGTTTCTTATGGGTAATTGTTCCATAGTAAATTTAACTTCCTTCCTTAAAGCATGCCGTCGGCGAGCTACTGTTATTATTGAAGCGCCGGATTCTGCTCGTATCAAACATGATTTTAATGACCCCTACCAGGTAAATCTAATTCAGCAGCGCAGAATCCATAGGAAACGTTGGCAATGTTCTGGCTCTTACTTACATAAACTGCATATCAGTCGCCTAACTGGTGAGATTAGGTCTAGGTTAAGTATCCTACGAAATCGTCGATGGACTGAAAAGGTTTCAAATCTTGATAGACCAGACCCCACATTCTGGAAAACATTCCATTCGCTATCTGGTTCTCCAAAGCATTTTCCTCCCATTAACTCATCCTCGGGGCCTTGTCTTTCTGATCATGCCAAGGCTAATGCTTTTGCTTCAAATTTTGCAGATACCTTCAAATCTACTGGTTCCATTCTGTCTCCTATGGAAAAAGCTGTCACCGACTACTGTAATGCAATTCTTGACGAACTCTCTCCTCCTCATTCTAATATACCCTGGATTTTTTTCACGCCCGCCGATGTTGTGGAGGCTATAAATCATACTGGGAACCGTAAGGCCCCTGGTATTGACGGTGTAGTGGGGCTTATGTTAAAACGTGCTAACCGTAAGATCTCGCTTCAACTCTATTACATCTTTAGAGCTTGTATTCGCCTCTCGTACTTTCCCACAGTCTGGAAAATCGCAAACGTTGTCCCGGTACCTAAGCCTGGCAAGCCGAGGAACCTAGCTAACTCCTATCGTCCAGTTAGCCTCCTTCCCTTAATGGGTAAAATTTTTGAAAAATTGCTACGTAAATTCCTTCTCGCTTTTCTTGAAGGTAATAGTATCATCATCAACCACCAATTTGGTTTCCGTACATCACATTCTGCCATCCATCAGGCTATACGTATAGCCCAGTATACCACTCATGCTCTCAATATAAACCGTATGACGAGTGCTGTGTTTCTGGACCTGTCCCGTACATTTGACTCCGTATGGCATTATGGTCTCCTATATAAACTTGGCAAAATAGGTCTCCCACTGCCCTTCATTTGTCTAATGGCTTCTTATCATCACAATAGATTTTTCTTAGTTAAAATAAGAGGATCCAAGTCCCAGAAACTTCCTGTCACCGCCGGAGTTCCGCAAGGATCGGTCCTTGGCCCTATCCTCTTTAGCATTTATATAAATGATATACCCCATGCTGATAACTGCCTTCTGGCCCTGTTTGCTGACGATGTGGGTGTAGCCAATCTGTCTAGTAAAACCCACATAATGATCAACAGACTACAAAATTACTTAAACAATATTACTAAATTCTTTGAAATTTGGAAACTCCAGGTCAACCCCATTAAAACCCAGGCTATCACATTCACACGACGTACCAAGATAAATCTAAACAATACCTTGCAGTTAAATGGCATCTCCATTCCCTGGTCAGATTCCATCCGCTATCTCGGTTTAATTTTTGATAGATTTTTTATAGGGCTAGAATTTTTGATAGGGCTATTCATCATATTATTAACAGTAAATCTATCCTAAACAAGAAGCTCCGTTTGCTCCTCTACAAAATGGTTCTAAGACCTGTTCTCACGTATGGTGCCCATCTTTGGTGGGGGGCCATAGTGAATCTACCTATGAATCACCTATGGCATGAGTTAGTTTGAGTGTGGGTTTTTCTTTCTTTTTCGTAATTCTTTTTAACTACCATTTCTTACTGCTTGAGTTTTCTCTCCTTGACTATTCTATCCCTATCTCTTTTCTAGGCTTGCACTACGTGCTATCACTCTGCACCGAGTTTTTTGCAATTATTTTCTCGGTTATTTAATTGTGGCCACTTAAAATTTTCCTGAGATTGGTAATTCCATTCCGTCTAGTAATTTTATTGCAGATAAGGTGGCTAATGCTACCAGGTACTGCCATCTAACTCAGCGTATGTATATATATATATATAAAAAAAGAAAAAAAAAAAGCAGCTCGACAGCGAGTCAGCAAAATGACGGAGACCACAACGACCACGGCACGGACAGCCATCCGCCGACGGACACAGCACCGGCCAGCAGGGCCAGGGTCGACAAGCTGTAATGGGCACAGCGGTTCCTAGTTACGCGACCCGGGTCTACCAGGTGGCGATACTGACGCTAGTCTTACATACACACCGAATTGACGAATTTCAACTACATTTGCAAGAGGAAATCGGTGTGATCTTTCCCGCCAAGACTGAAATGTCAATTCTGTTCTGAACCGCCATTATGGGTGATTGGAGACCGTTCACGACGAAAACGAGCAGCCAAACCAACTTGAGACATAATTATTATTTATTTCATAGTTATTATAATTACTATAATTTTTAAAATATTGTTATAATTGACGGTGTTTTCTTTTTCTAGATATGAAGCAAAGGAAGAAATGTTCGATCATTTCCTGCAAGGAAAATAGAGGTTAGAAAATTTTGTACTGTAATTGTATATCTATTCCTATGTATACCTATGTATATTATGATTCTTTTGTAATATGAATATTAATAAAACGAAAGTAACTGAAATATAATGTTGTTATTTCCATTTTAAAATAAAATTGAAAAGAAAATATGAAGGCAAGCATTAGAATACAAGCATTGAGTATACATTAATATAGATAGGCATGCTATACAAAAATGTATGCCTTTAGTTCGTTCCCGTGAATACTAGCGGCGCTGTTTTCAGTCCTTTTTCATAACACGGCAGCTTGCCTACCCTGAGCAGGGCCGCTGTATGCGCTGCCCAGGGGGACGATCACCCCGACACACAGTGGTTGAAATCGCGAAATTTAGTGACATTTTGTCGGAAAACCAACTTTTTCATATCAATATTTAATAAGTACTTATAGCTTCTTAAATGTTCATCAGCTTTGGAACCAAAGGTATTAATAGAATTTAACAAAAATGATAATTGCAATGAATATTTCAACTTACAAGGGAACTACCCGAGGTGTCCGCCTCCGATTTTAATGAAACTTTGCAGATTTGTTAAGCACGTGAAAATAATCGATACCTATTTTTTATATCGGATAAGTCGCACGTTTAGGGGGTGAAACCGCCCTTCAAAGTCTCGACATTTTTTCTTCTTTCGGTTATAACTTCAAAACGGTGTAACGAAGCGCCAAGCTTCGTTACTTCTCCGCTAGGCGGCGCGCCGCTTTCTCGCCAGAGAAGACGGCCGCCGTCACCGATAAATCGATACCGCGCCGATCCGTCGGGGAGAGCAATCTCCGCCGCGGGTGGAAGCTACCGAACGTCTTGGACGATCGGTCCGCCGGGCAATATCTTTGCATCATCCGCCTCACTGCCATCCGACTCTCGACCTTCTACGAAGGGACGACCGAGTTTTACAAGGAAGCAGTTTGGTATTCTCTCTACCTTCCTCTCTCCGCATCCGCTTCCGCCGTCGGGATCCCCCTTCGCTGATCGGCCCTCGTAGCCGAAGGTGTCCGTCCGCGAGCGGACACCGTCCAGCGCCCGACCGCGACGATCCTCACGCCTGGCCGGCAATCGTGCCGGAGTAGTCTTGAGGCCGCGCTCGACTACGACCAGTGCAAACCACCCTACTCCACCCACGCTCTGCCACCCGGTAAGCTGCACCGGAACCGGCTTACAAAATGGCGCCCGAACAGGGACCACTCCGCTCCAGGAGGACGGACCCCTGGCAGAGCAACCAGTGGGGCATACGGGACGAGGAAAGCGGACCCCCCCGCCGGGAGCCAGAGGAGAGGGACGGATCCCTGGCAGAGCAACCAGCGGGGCATACGGGATGAGGAAAGCGGACCCCCGCCAGGAGCCAGAGGAGAGAGACGGACCGACGAAGGATACCAGGGAAGAAGCACCATGCCGCCTAGCCGAGGACCCTCTACAGCCGATGCAGAAGAAGCCGTTCCAGCCGAACATGGACCGCGGCCGGCCATCGCCTTCAACAGCGCGAGGCACGACTCGACCGGATACACCCCCGCCTTCCTTAACTTCGGGAGGGAGCCGACGCCGGCCAGCACGGCCATCTCCGCCGACCAGGACGAACCGGAGAGTAGTGAGCCTGCGGAGAATGCCCGCCGATTGCAGGAGGCGTACGAGCTGGTCCGGACCAACCTGGCCCGAGCGTTTGACCGGCAGCGAGGACCGTATGACCGGCGACACCGCAGGTGGACACCCAAGGTCGGCGATTGGGTGATGCGCCGGGAACACCCGCTGTCCTCCGCAACCAAGGCGTTCGCCGCGAAGCTGGCGCCACGATACTCGGGGCCATACCGAGTCATAGGCAGGACGGCTGCTGCCATCTTTCGGCTAGGCGAAATTCACGGGCGCAAATTAGTGGGGAGAGCTCACGTGAAGGATTTGCGCCCCCACCCCGGGCATCTGGGTGGGGAGACGGCACCCGCGAACCGGGTATATAAGGGCCGTGAAGCCGAACCAGAGGATCAGTCGAGCAAAGATGCCAAACGAAGAAGGACGAACGACCGCGAGAACAGCAAAGGGGAAAAGGACCCAACACCGGCCCGCCGGGCCGCTGTACGCGGCCAGCCGGATAGTAACCCCGGCAGCCAGGCTGCGCCTGCAGGAGGCACTGCGCCGCCGGAGGTCCCCGAGCGTCCGGCCGCTGGCGAAATCCCGGACCCGGACACCGGCCCGCACCCCGACACCAGCACCGGAACGCCGCCGGAGGACGCAGCCCGCCCGACCAGCCACGGACAGCCGCCAACCGGGCCGGCCACCGGCAGCTCCGCCGACACCGCCGGCCACACCAGCCGCCGGCCACCGCCGCTCCGCCGGCCTCACCGGCCGCACCGCCGCCAGCACCGGCCACCGCACCGACATCGGCCGCCGCACCGACGAGAACCCCAGCCGCCGCTACCAAACGCGGGCCGTCACCGGCCGCGACGCCGCCGACGCCTCCACCGGCGACCACCGCCGTGACTCGGCCACCACGAGCGCCGACCGCACCAGCCAGCGTCACCGGGCCATGGGCCGCCCCGTCGACCACCGCTACGACGCGGCCGGCCCGGCCGCCGACCGCCCCCGTGGCCAACCTGGCCGGACCCTGGACGGCAACAGGGAGGCTGCCGACCCCGATGCCGCCCCCGCCACCACCGCCAACGACCGGGTATGGGACGGCCCCCCCGGCAACCTGGCTCAGGAGGCCGGTGGCACCCCACGACGGGCGCCTGTTCAGCCCGTGGGTCGTCGCCGACGTGGACGGCCCAAGAAGCGCGTACTGTGTCTTCCCCGAACTCCTGCAGCCGGGGAGCCGGTTCCACCTGGATGACCAGCATCGGCTGACCATCCAGGTGGACTCACGGGGGGTCCTCTTTATAAACGTCGACCCTCTGCGGACATACGGCTGGCAGCCCCAGCCACCGTACTAGAATAAGAATAGGTTAAGCATAGGCTAAGCGTAGGTTGGAGGACGGCGGCTAGAAGGGTTTTTGGGAGCCGAACTCGGGTTTTGACCGAGGGAGGGCTAACTTCCAAAAAACTCTGATGAAGCTGATGTCTGTCTCCGGTAGAGTCGAGAGAGCGTCTGCTGGTGCCAACATGGATGGAGCGGTAAGGCCGCGTAGTTTGTACTGCACGTAGTGCAAAGGTTGCAGGGCCGCCGGCACAGGGAGGGGTAAAATTAAGGCCTGGTCCGGCGCCCACACACCCGGTCTCTGGGAAATGTGGGAGGGTGCCGGAGCCCCTCTTGTAAGTCCGTAGGTGGCTCAAAACATCCGGGTGCCACAACACCTGTTGATACGGTCTCTACCGTTTTTGCTCGCCACCGCGGCAGAGTGGGGCGCCACGTCCCCGGAGTAATAAGCCGGACTCGACCGTACCTCGTATGCTCTGCGCGCTGAGCCCTAGCGATAGGAGCCAGGGCGCGGAGTTCGGGGAGGTGCGGGAGGGACCCCGTCCTGAGCGGCTAATCCTAGGGTTAGTAGCCCGAAGGGGCACTCGGGACGGGTGGGACTTTTTAACATCTATTTAATTTTCCACCCTTCGGGTGAGGTGTCGTGCGGCAACCGGCATAGTTTTGGATTGATTGAGCAAAGGAAGGTTAGCGTGCAGCCAGCAGTTTCGTCTCTCAAAACTCGATAGAGGGGATTTCGGTGAAGTTGGGGGCCCTTGCTAGCGAAAAAGGTTCCCATCGCTCCACCTCCACGTGGTGTCCTCTGGGGCTGACACTCTTGCTTGCGGGGGTGTCAGCGCGAACGGAGCGAGTGGGTCGTTGGACGGACTATTCTTTTGACGACACGGCAAACTTTTTAAAACAATTATGGACGGACACACGAAAAAGAGTTTAGTTTACGGTGCAGGGGAGGGATACCCCAGGCCGCGACGGTGACCACCTCCTCGTGGTGCGGCTGGGAGGACCACATGGTGGGATCACGACGGAGTGATCCCATCATGTGGTCCTGCTAAGAGTCACCATACACTCATTCACACATACACACGACATACACACAACACACATATCATTCATACTAGACTAAGACGACAGACGGACGGACAGACAATCATACACTACTAGACGGGACGAGGACAGACACGACGACATAAAAAAGGACGGAAATACTTACGACGACTCTGGCGAAAAACATTTAAAAATTATGGCTGACGAAAATAAAGGAAAAAACGTTTACCGAGCAGAGGAGGGATACCTCAGCTCCGGCGGGACCCACGGTGGTGAAGCAGGCCGTGACCCGTCGTTATCCAGCGACTGCGGGACGTTAGATGTGGGAAACCGGGCATCAACGTCTACAAATGCATCCGGAATGACGGAAACAGGGGGCACGTTAAGGAGGTCGGCGAGGCGAATCGAGCGTTACAGCTCTGATCCGTCACCGACGGTCATTGCATCAGTCTTGGACAGACACACGGAGACGCCAGTGTCTCTGGCCATGATGAGAGTAGGAAGGACAGGTGCGGAGACAAGTGGTGAAGTGAGTGAGAGGGACACAGGAGGAAGTGGTACGAGAATTGGTAGCAGAGGGAAAAGTGCGGAAAAAAGACCGAGGACAGACGATAGAGAGGAGATGGACTTTGAGTTGGAAGGTGAAGTGACAAGTGAGGTAGTGAGTGGAGAAAAACAAGGACAGAGACAGGACCAGTACAACAAGAGGAGGGAACTAACGAGGGAGGCGACTGGTGAGTTTAGTAATTATAATGAAATGTTGATAAGATGCATGAAAGAGTTAGAAGTAGTTAAGACATACATGGAACAGAATAACAATGTAAAGACGGAGATGAAACAGAAACTGGGAAAGGTTATGCAAGATATGAAGGGTATATATAAGGACACGAAGACAGTGGGGGAGAAAACGAAATTAATGGAGGAATATTATAATGAAGTGGAAAGAGAGATTAGAGAACGTGAAAGTAGGAGTGAAGGCGATAGGAGAAATAGAAAAGAAAGTAGGACTAGGAAAGAAATAGAAAGAGTAGGTGACCGGAGAGAGGAGGAGGGAAGTAGGAGGGGGACTGGTAGCCAGGGAGTTCTATATAGCGAGGTGGTTACTGGTAGAGAAGAGGGGTGGTCAACTGTAACTAGAGGAAGAGGTAGAAGTAGGACGAGGACAGGTTTCAGAGGAAGAATGGACCAGGAATATGGAACAAGAGGTGAGGAACATGTACAAAGACAGGAACCAAGAAGGGGGATAGGAGAATATGGTAGTGGAAGCAGGAATCTTAGTTTAGAGCGAAGGAGAATAGGTGGGTTTGTCAAGAATGACGCCATAATAATAAAGGCAGGAAATAAAGATACGGAGGACAAAATTATGAGAGATGTGAGAGAAAAATGCAACAAAATCAAAGATGAAGTGAAGATGATCCGAAGAGGTAGAAACGGACATTATATAATGGAGATGCGGCCGAACGCGGATACATATAAAGTGAAAGAGCAGATTGCAAAGGTAGCTGCAGGGAAAGCTGAGGTATTAACGAAGGTTCCCACCATAGATGTGGAAATAGATGGAATAGAACCTTATATAAACCAGGACGAATTCTGTGAAGCGTTAAAGAAGGAAATAGGAGAAGAATTTGTGAGAGACGTTAAAATTAAGCTATTAAGAGAAACAAGGATAGGAACGAAAAGGGCAATATTAACTGTACCAATGCTGTGGAGAAAAAGACTCAAAAATGTAAGCAAAATTAAAATAGGATGGGCTGTATGTAGAATTAGAGAGTGCCCTAGAATAGTAAGATGCTTCGTGTGCCATGAAAACGGGCACATGAGCTACGCGTGTAGGTATAAGGATGAGACAATATGTAGGAAATGTGGAGGTAGAGGGCACGAGATGAATGTATGCCTAAAACCGATAAAATGCTATTTGTGTGAAAGAATGGGTATGTATGAGAGTAGGACGAAACACTTACCAGGAACATTCAGGTGTTTGAGTAATAGAATGGGAAATAATAATACAAATTATGGATAAACTGAAAATACTGCAAATAAACTTGAATAGGTGTAAGTTAGCGGTGGACTTAATGGAGGTGACTGCGAAAAAACTGAGAGTGGATGTTGTTTTAATTTCGGAACCGTATGGTAGAGGTATGAATAGATGGATGAATGATACAAAGAATGACTCAGCAATATGGTGTACAGGAATTAATAATAAATTAGAGTATAGAGAGGATAGGAAACAGGATGAGGGTATAGCAGTAATTAGGATTAAGAATGTATTTATTTTTTCATGTTATGTGTCGCCTAATATAAATTTAAGAACTTTTAATACTTACCTGGACAAGCTGGAAGGGTACCTGAAAGAATGTAAAGAAGAGATAATATTAGCAGGGGATTTTAATGCGAAAAACAAGGCGTGGGGGAGTAAAAGCATTGATAAGAGAGGGGAGTTACTATTAGAATTGTTGGATAGATATAATTTAAAACCCGTAATGACGAAAGGAGGAGATACGTTTAAAAGAAATGGAAAAAAGTCTAAGATAGATTTTCTGGCTTGTTCAAGGAATGTAATGAAAAAGGTTAAAGATAGTTCAGTTTTAAATGTGGAAACAGCGTCTGATCATCGTTATTTATTACATATATTTAAGGATTTTAGATTTAAGAGAACCCCTAAGGCGGGTTGGCATTTAAAAACTTTTAATGAATCTAAGTTTGATGAAGTATGTGAGGAAAAGATAAATAGGTTGCCCAGATACAGTATAATTAAATTAGCGCCAACGATCAAGTATATAGACGAATTGGATGAAATTACTAAGGAAATATGTGATGAAGTTATGGAAAAAAGGAAAGGCTATTACGGCAATAAAATGCCGGTAATATGGTGGAATAGTGACATAAGTAGATTAAGAAAAGAGATGAATAGCTACAGAAGAATATATCAAAGAATGCAAAAGAAAGGGAAAGATGTTACTATAGAAAAAGATAGATATATAAGCAAAAGAAAAGAATTGAATATACACATAATGAAAGCAAAAGAGGAGACGTATAAGAAGTACATTAAAGAGCTAGATACGGATATATGGGGTAGACCATACAAAAATCTAATGAAAAGATATAAAGGAAAGGAAGAAAAGGTAAACATGACTGAAAAAAGAGCAAAAGAGAATATAGAAAAGCTATTCCCCAGAGAGGAAACAATGGAATCTGAAAGAATAAGAAAATGTAAAAGGAATAGGTTCTATGAATCGATAGATGAAGTTAGTGAGGAAGAAATTAAGAATGCGGCGAGCAAATTAAAAAATAATAAAGCCCCGGGCATGGATGAGGTCCCAAATGCGGTAATTAAGAAGATAGTGAGTAAATGCCCAGGGAAGATAGCAAACTTGATGACTATGTGCTTAGAAAATGGGTTTTTCCCAATACAGTGGAAGAAACAAAGGTTGATACTTATACCTAAACCGAAGAAAAGAATGGAGGATGCTCAGGAATACAGACCATTATGCCTGATAAACGGTTGGGGTAAAGTGTTGGAACATGTGATAAGGAACAGACTAATGGGAAATGAAGGGAACAAGTTTGCTGAGAATCAGTATGGGTTTTGCAAAGGGAAGGATACAGTAGGTGCGTTGGAGCTGATTAAGAGAAAGGCGGAAATTGCGAGGTTAAAGAATAAATATTGCATACTAGTGACATTAGATATTAAGAACGCTTTTAATTCTGTAAGATGGGCTGAAATAATAGACAACTTAAACGCGAGGAAGAATGATTTGTACATATTAGAAATAATTAAGGACTACTTTAGAGATAGAAAAATTGTATATAGTATGATAGAAGCGGAAATTGTATATATGATGGAGAGAGGAGTACCGCAAGGGTCAGTTCTTGGCCCATTTTTATGGAATTGCATTCACGACGATGTAGTGGGTAAGAGAACGGTGGAGGAGTGCACAATAATAGGGTACGCAGATGACGTCGGGCTGGTTTTCACTGGTAGGAACCTGCAAATAATAACAGAAAAGATTAGTACAGAAATAGGAGAAATAAAGGACATACTAGATGGGAAAGGACTGACTCTAGCGACTAAAAAGACAAAAATGGTGACTCTAAATAATAAGAAATTAGATATAAGTTATTGTATGATAGGGGAGGATAGGATTAGGTTTAGAAATAGTGTTAAATATTTAGGTGTGATACTGGAAAAAGGTATGAGGGCTTATGAGCACATAGAGTTTATTACGAAAAAAAGTGTAAAAGTGATAATGATTTTAAGCAGACTAATGAACAATATAGGAGGAGTAAATGGAATTGGACGCTTGCTATACTACAGAATTTGGGAATCGATTGTGCTATATGGAGCGCCGATATGAGAGGAAGGGATACAATATGAGAAGAATGTTAAAAAGTTAAGGCGTGTACAAAGGATAGGGCTAAGTCGCCTTGCCAGATCATACCGCAATGTATCTAGCAAGCGACTGTGTGCAATGACAGGAATTTTACCGATAGAACTTAAGATCAAATTAAGAAAGGATGTATATTATTTAAGAACTAGCATTAAGGACAATAGATTTTTAAGCGATGAAGAAAAGGCGGAAAGAATGAAAGCTGGAGAGGAAGAGACAGAAAGAAAGATATGGAATGAATGGCAGGATAGGTGGATATCAGGGAATAGAACGTGGACGCATAGGTGGATCGAGGATGTAAGAGAATGGAAGGCACAGAAAAAAGGAGAAATGGAATACCACATAACACAGGTAATGTCTGGAAATGGGTGCTTTAACAGCTACCGGAAAAGGATAGGTAAAACGGAGGACGCCAGGTGCTGGTACGGATGTGGGGTGGAGGATACTCCGGAACATACGCTTAAAGACTGTGAAAGATGGACAATGCATAGAGAAAGGATGAAGGATGCCATTGATGAGGAATTTGAGATGACGCCTGAAAGACTGGCGGAGAAAATGACAGGAAGTACTAGGAATTGGGAGTTGATCAAGGAATATATCACGGGAATTATGAAAAGAAAGGAAAGAGACGAGAGAAAGGTTGAGAAAGGAGAACAGATAGGTGAAACAGAAGAATAAAAGGCAAGATAGGAGCGAAGTAAAACTTAGTGTACCGCTCTTATCTTGTCAGCGGAGAAGGGACAAGAGGAGGGGTTTTAGTGGGTATTACAGGAGGTTAAACTCCTGGTGAGTCCCACACTACCCCGGAACAATCATGTTTCCGGGGTGTGCGTAAATGCATTTCCCCTCCTCTATAAAAATTAAAAAAAAAAAAAAAAAAAAAAAAAAAAAAAGGGGAGGGATACCCCAGTACCGGCGCAGATGGTGGTTGTAAAGCGGGCCCCACTGCGTCGTCATCCAGCGACCGCGGCTCCTCCGGGGTTGGGCACAGCGCCCCGGTTGTAGTGCTCACCAGCTGCGACCAAAAGACCGGCAAAGACGCTAGGGCGAAGGTCAAGGTAGGACCATCTTGCTCGGTTGCTTCGGCAACGAGCAAGACGAAGATACCTCGCCTTTCGCCCAAAAAGGACAAAGAGAAGGCTAACAGGGGCAAGCTCGGCAATGAGATTGTCGAGAAGCCCCGAAAAATTAGGATCTCCGAGATCGAGCGGAGAGAAGAGTGGGATCGGGAGATCAAGGCCTTTCTCGCCAATACTGTCGCCGGTATTGACGAGAAAGAGTGGAAGAGGAACGACGAATTGGGAGGGGTCTTCTGGGAGATGAGTAAGATCGGCCCGGGGATGAAGCCCCTCCCAAAAGAAGCCTTCATACAGGAAGCGATGCCGGCCCTAGCGCTCCCAGAGTGCCGGGGCTGGATGCGCGCCTGTATGGAGGAAATAGTAAGGACGGTTGAAGCCGCCTCCAACCTTAAGACCACCGATACCCGCCATATCTGGATGGCCGTCAGGATCGCATCGGTGGTCCAAGAGGAGGTAACCAGGCGGGCTAAGAGTAGCGACGCCCCTGACAGCTCTGCCAGGAAAATTCTAGCCGGGAGGAGTGACCGGGAGCGCAGAGCCAACGAAAAGGCCAGGAAGCTGGAAAAGGAGCTGGCTCACGCTCGTCAGGAACTTAAGGAGGCTAGGGACCTCCTTAAAGAGAGAGACGCCCGCCCCCAGGCCGCCGTTGCCACAAACAGCAGCGACGGCATGGAGGTGGAGGTCGCTTCCCCGGACCCCGCCGTCGGTCAACAGGTGGCCGCGGTGGGGCCTGGGGAACACAAGGAGGAGTGGACGCGGGAGAGAGCCATCGAGCTGGCCAAGGAGTTGGCCAGCGAAATGGCGAAGGCACACGCCCGAGAGACCGCCGAACAAAAGCTTGCTTTTGGACGGGTCCTCTCGGGCATGGAAAAGAAGCTGGCTTCCGAAGGGAAGCCGGCGACTGCCTCCACCTTCCGTGGAGGTAAAAACCCCCTCCCCCCGGCCGCTCCTTTTTCCCACCTTTCTTCCCCCCCTCCCACAGACCCCGCTGAGGGAACCAAGGGAGGAAAGAAGAAGAAGAAGGGAAAGCCGGCACAGGCGACAGCAATCGGCGGCCCCACAGGGCCCCCAGCTCCCGCTGCTGTCCCAGCCGTACCGGCAACAAGGCAGGAGGAGACCTGGGTGCAGGTGGTGAAGAGGGGCAAAAAGGCCCCTACCACCCCTGCCACACCTGCACCCAAGCCGGCGTCGAGGACAGCGCCGGCCAGGCCACCAACTGGAGGCCCCCGAGCGGCGCAGCAGGCGCCCAAAGGGCAACCAGGTAAGAACCAGCGGGGGGGACCGAAGCTGCCACGTCCTCCCGGGACATCGGCGGTTACGGTCACCGCCCCCGCTGGTCAGGAGAAAGACCTGGGTCAAAAGTTGGCCCAGGCCATGTCCAGGGTCGACCTGAAGGCCCTGGACATTAACGATTTTATTACCAGAAGGGCGGTGACTGGGGCCCTCGTTTTCGAGGTCCCTGGGCCCGACAGCCTCTTAAAGGCTGGCGGGCTCGTCGCCGCCCTTGGTAAAGCCCTGGAGGGATCAGGGATAAAGGTGGCGTGCCCGCAGAAGACCGCGGAGCTGGTCATCTCCAACTTAACGGAGATGGCCACTCCGGAGGCGGTCAGGCAGGCCGTCGCCGAACAAGGACACTGCGCGGTCGGCGAGGTCCGGGTCGGGAGCTTCCGGTTACTTAAATCCGGAATGTTCCCGGCCTGGGTCCGCTGCCCGCTGAATACAGCGAGGGCCCTGCAAAGAGCTGGACGTATTGTAGTCCAGTTCTGCAGGGCCAAAGTAGCGGCCATAGAGCAACGGCCGCTACAGTGTTTCAGGTGCTTGGAGGTCGGACATGTCCGCCAGAACTGTAAGAGTTCGGTGGACAGGTCCGACCTCTGCTGTAAATACACATAGAGTTAAGGAGCAAATCACGAAAATAACGGAAGGAAAAGCGGAGGTGATAGCGAAAGTGCCCACTATAGATTTAGAGATTGACGGCATTGAGCCATATGTGGATTTAGATGAATTGAATAGTGCGTTAAAAAGTGAGATAGGAGTGGAATTTGTGAAGGACGTGAAAGTGAAGTTGTTGAGGGAAACAAGGATAGGTACAAAGAGAGCGGTTATAACTGTGCCGATGATGTGGAGGAGACGTCTGAAGGATGTAAATAAGGTGAAGATTGGATGGGCGGTATGTAGGATACGGGAGTGTCCCAGGATAACTCGCTGCTTCGTGTGTCATCAAAATGATCATGTGAGTTACAACTGCAAATTTAAGCACACTAAGATATGTAGAAAATGTGGCGCGCATGGACATGAGATGAATGTGTGTGACAAGGAAGTGAGATGTTATTTGTGTGAGAGATTAGGAATGAATGATTTTAGGATTAGGCACTTACCGGGTACGTATAGATGTTTAGTAAATAGGACAGGAAATTTTAATAGCAATTATGGATAGGTTAAGTATTTTACAAATCAATTTAAATAGGTGTAGGTTAGCGACGGACTTAATGGAGGTAATGGCAAATAAACAAAAGGTAGATATAGTGATAATCTCGGAACCGTACAAAGGACTCGACAAATGGACGAACGACAGAAAAGATGACGCGGCTATATGGTGTACGGGAATAAACAATAAAATAGACTTTAAAGAGGATAGGAAGGTGGAAAATGGGATAGCTGTAAATAGAATAAAAAATGTGTATATAATTTCTTGTTACGTGTCTCCTAATATAAGTGTAAAGGTTTATAGTCAATATTTAGATAGGTTAGATAGTATACTAAGCAATTGTAAATATGAAGTGATAATCGCGGGTGATTTTAATGCCAAGAACACGGCGTGGGGAAGTACGAAAATAGACAAGAGAGGTGAACTGTTAATAGAACTTTTAAATAAATATAATTTAATCCCGGTCGTGTCTCGAGGCGGTGTTACGTTCAATAGAAATGGCAGGAAGTCAAAAATAGATTTTATGGCGTGTACAAAGAATTTTAGAGAGAAAGTAAAGGATAGTAGAGTATTAAATGCCGAAACAGCGTCTGACCACTATTATTTATTGCATAGTTTTAAGGATTTTAGGTATAAGATAAAAGCAAGAAGTGGATGGAATTTAAAATCGTTTAATGAAAGCAAATTTGATGAAATATGTGAAGTAAAACTGAATAAACTACCTAGTGATAATAAAATTAGATTAGGACCTAGTATTAAGCATGTAAATAGATTAGATTATATAACGAAGGAAATCTGCGAGGAGGTTATGGTAAAAAGAAAAGCATACTACGGAAACAAAAGACCAGTAGTATGGTGGAGCACAGAGATAGGAGAGGTTAGAAATGATATGAACAAGATGAGAAGAAGATACCAGAGAATGAAAAAGAGAGGAAAGGATGCGAGCATTGAGAAAGAGACATATTTAAATAAAAGAGAGGAGTTAAATAGAAAGATAATGAAAGCTAAAGAAACAACGTATCAAAACTATATTAAAGAATTAGAAAATGATATATGGGGAAGACCGTATAAAAACATTATGAATAGATTTAAAAATAAAGAAGGTAAAATTAAGATAGCTGATAAAATAGTAAAAGAAAAAATAAAAAAGCTCTTCCCCAGAGAAGATAACTTAGGAAGTAAGGACATAATGGTAAAAGCAAAAAGAAACAGGTTTTATGAAACAATAGAGGAAGTAACCGAGGAAGAAATGAAAATAGCTGCAAATAATTTAAAAAATAACAAGGCACCAGGAATGGACGATATACCAAACGAGATTATAAAGAGAATAATAAATAAACACCCGGAAAAAATTAAAAATATAATAACAATGTGTCTCGAAAATAGTTTATTTCCAAAGCAATGGAAGGTCCAGCGGCTTATACTGCTACCTAAAAATAAAAAAAGAGAAGAGGATGAGCAGGAGTATAGGCCACTATGCCTAATTAATGGATGGGGTAAATTTTATGAGCAAATAATAAAAAATAGGCTAATGAGAAATGTGGAAAATAGTTTTAGCAATAATCAATTTGGTTTTTGTAAAAAGAAAGATACACTAGGAGCCATGAACATTATTAAAAATAAGACTGAGATGGCGAAAATTAAAAATAAATATTGTGTGTTTGTGACTCTAGATGTAAGGAATGCTTTTAATACTGTTAAGTGGTCAGAAATAGTTAAGAATTTAATAGATAGAAATAATGAATTGTATATAGTCGAATTAATTAAGGATTATTTTAAGGATAGGAAAATTATTTATGACATGACGGATGGTAAGGAATATGTGTATGATATGGAGAGGGGGGTTCCGCAAGGATCAGTTTTGGGCCCATACCTCTGGAATTGTATATACGACGAAGTAATTAGTAAGCAAACGGTAGAAGAATGTACAGTAATAGGATACGCGGACGATGTAGGGATAGTATTTACAGGTAACGACTTAGATAGAATTAAACGTAATATAAATATAGAAGTTAGTGAAATTAGAAATATACTTTATAGGAAAGGTTTAGAGTTAGCTAATAGAAAGACTAGAATTATTACTTTAAATTATAAGAAATTAGATAATAGTGAATTTATGATAGGTATAGATAGGTTTAGGATTAGAAATAGTACTCGTTATTTAGGTGTCATCTTTGAAAGAGGCATGAAATTTTATGAACATATAGAACACGTAACAAAGAAAAGTATAAAATTAGTAACTGCGTTGGGGAGACTGATGAGTAATGTAGGAGGTGTGAATGCGAAAGGAAGAAGGTTGTATTACAGGATATGGGAAGCAGTGATATTATATGAAGCGCCGATATGGGAGGACGGTATGATGTATGAAAGGAATGTTAGAATGTTAAGAAGAGCGCAGAGAATAGCATTAAGTAGGTTGGCTAGGGCGTACCGAAACGTGTCTAGTAAAAGATTGTGTGCGATAACTGGAATTATACCGATAGACATGAAAATTAGACAAAGGAAAGAGGTGTATTATAGGAAATTAAATATTAAGGAAAGTAGACATATAGCGGAAGAAGAAAAGGAAGAGAAAATGAAAAGAGAAGAGGAGGAGATAGAGAACAGACAATGGGAAGCTTGGCAGCACAAATGGAGCATGGAGAGTGATAATTGGACGCACAGATGGATCGTGGATGTGAAAACATGGAAAAACAGGAAGCATGGTGAACTAAATTACCACCTCACACAAATCCTGACCGGTAATGGCTGCTTCAACAGCTACCGGTGTAAGATCGGCAAGGCGGAGAATGGTGACTGTTGGTATCGGTGTGGGACAGTCGACACACCGGAACATACCCTTCGACGATGTGAAAGATGGACTTATGAAAGAGAGATGGTGAAGGACAGAATAGATGAAGAGATAGATTTTAAACCGGAAGTTCTGGTGGAAAAGATGCTAGGAAGTGAAAGGAATTGGATGATAATAAGTGACTTTATTACAGGTATTATGAGGAAAAAAGAGAGAGACGAGAGGAGAATAGAGAAAGGAGAAAATATTTTAGAAATAAGATAGAGTAAGAAAAAGAGATTGGTGCGAAGTAAAACGTAGTGTGCCGCCCAATTTCTATATATACATAAGGAAAGGAAAGAGGAGGGGTTTTAGTGGGTATTCCGGGAGGTTAAACTCCCGGCGAGTCCCACACTACCCTGGTGATTTATTGCCAGGGTGTGCGTAAATGCATTTCCCCTCCTCTATAAAAAAAAAAAAAAAAAAAAAAAAAAAAAAAAAAAAAAAAAAAGGGGGGGGGGGGCCTTTTCGGAGGTCTCGGATATGACGAACCCGGGGGTTTACCCGAGCCGCGATGGGTGGGAGATGACTGGGGGGGCTCGCTGCTTGGCCTGTTATCAGGTCCAAGTTGGGTTACCCCGGGGCGGGGTGTATATAGACGCAGCGCCTCCTCCTTCGGGAGAGGGGTGTCTGCGAAGGGTGGGGCGCCCAGGGAAATAGTCTCCTCATCGCGATTTTCCGTGGATGGGGAGGGTGGCCCGCTTTTGAGGGGAGGGATCCAGGGACATGACTGGGTCCCTCTGCACCCCCTTCGGGCCACCTTACTGTTCTCTCTCGGCGCCAAGTTATATGTACATAGGGTTATAGCCTGTGTGCATGTATTTATTGGTATGACAGAATTTATTGGCGTGAATGGAATGTTTTGGCTATTTTTGAATAGGACAGGCAGGATTTTTCCTGCCTATGGATTAGGTCAGCCGAGGCACAAGCGCCGTGCTGTGCATGCTCCCTCACGAGGCTATGCCTCGGCTGAAAACCCTGGACCGGGTAGAGTTGAGGGCCTACCCGGTACGCTTCGGCACCACGGTAGGGGGGGGGGGGGGGGGAGCCGCCATGTAGTGACTGCATGGTGGTTTCAAGTTCTTTGGGGAAAGCCCCGGGGAAGGATGGGGGAAGACCTTCGGATCGGAAACCGCCTTCACCGGGAGCAACAGGCTGGGTGGGGACCAGAAGAGTATGCCTAGTTTAGCCCCTGGTTCTCACCTATAAAGCTTTAACGAGAGGTCACCGTGAGTGGTTTAGCCGGTAGGGGTAGCCTTCCGCTACCAATCCGGCACTACCCACTGCCCTCCCTCGGGGCAGGGGGTGTCTTTGGAAGATTCCCTCACGTAAAAAAAAAAAAAAAAAAAAAAAGGTCCCAAACGTGGTAATAAAGAGGATGGTGAATAAATGCCCGGAAAAAATAGCTAACCTGTTGACTATGTGTTTAGAGAATGGGATTTTTCCACCACAATGGAAAAGACAAAGGCTCATTCTGCTACCCAAGCTAAAGAAAAGGGTGGATGATACGCAGGAATATAGGCCACTGTGCCTGATAAATGGCTGGGGCAAACTGTTTGAGCAAGTAATTAAAAATAGACTAACTAGGAATGAGGGAAACACGTTTACCGCGAATCAATTCGGGTTCTGTAAAGGAAAAGATACAATAGGCGCGATGGAATTAATAATAAGAAAAACAGAAGTTGCTAAGCTAAAAAATAAGTACTGTATTTTAGTGACTCTAGATATAAGAAATGCTTTTAATTCTATAAGATGGACTGAAATAATAGATAATTTAAGAGTAAGGAAAAACGATTTGTACATAATTGAAGTTATTAAGGACTATTTTAGTGATAGGAAAATTGCTCCCCCTCCGGGAAGCAGAGTGAGTAAAAATAAGAATTTAAATTTTGCACCAATTTTCAGGTCCCGGGCGGAGCGGAGGGGAGCCGAAGAACCAGCCGACGGGGGAAGCCGGACAGCTGGTACGACCAACGCCTCCCCGACACATCGCTCCACGGCCGATGTACCAATCGGCAACGGTGAGCCCGCGCCTACTACAGCCAGGGTTCACCAGCGCTATGTGGCGGGTACGCTTAGCGCCCGCTGCCCACCCCGTTCAGGCCGATCGGAGAGCGATCGAGTCACGACCCCGCAGCGGGGGCGGAGCGAGCGAACCAGGGGTAATACCTCTGCGAACGCGAATCCGGGCCGTACTGGCAATTTCAAACGCCGTGCGACCCGCGAGGAGCTGCAGCAGAGGGACCTGCTCCTGGACCTCACAAACTCCGTCTCCAACAAACAAGACCTGGAGGTTATGGCGACCGAGGTCGCCCTCTACCTCCAGAGCTGCAAGGAGAGTCGCGACACGACCGCTCGAAGGGAGGCTGGGACCGGCGGTCCGCAATCACCGCGTTGCGGGAGCTCGACGCGACGGCGCCGAGCGCGAATCCGGACGCCAAGTAAGAAACAGTCGCCCCAACCCTTCGCAGGGATAAAGACGGTGGAATCCCGTGCGGGAGGCCGCAAGGATCCAGAGGCTGTACAGGCTGAACCGATCCCGGGCCGTCCGAGAAATTTTCGGAGGATCCTCCCCCTTCTGCCAGGTGCAGAAGGAAGAGGTCCAACGATATTTCGAGGACGTGCATGGGGGAGGGAATGTCCCGTCCAGCCTCCCTTCCGCACGGATTACGGGAGCTCCAGCAGCCAGTACCGAGGGCCTGGCTCGGCCATTCACGGAGAATGAGGTCGAGGGCCGGCTCAGGCGAATGAATAACTCCCCGCCTGGGCCGGACGGAATCACCTATTCCGACCTCCGAATGGCCGACCCGGGCTCTTGGTTACTGACAGCGGTATTCAATGCATGTTACCGCCTGGAGTCGGTTCCATCATCTTGGAAGACCTCCAATACGATTTTGGTATACAAGAAAGGGGAAAGGGGCGACCTTTCGAACTGGCGCCCGCTCGCGCTTGGCAATACCGCGTCAAAGCTGTACGCTGCGGTGATTGCTGACCGTCTGACCAACTGGGCGATCGAGAACGGGAGGGTCAGTTGGGCGCAGAAGGGCTTTCTGCGATGCGAGGGGTGCTATGAGCACAACTTCGTACTCGGAGAGGTCCTGGCGGACGCGCGCAGACCGAGGAAACAGGCTGTGGTTGCGTGGTTGGATTTGTCCAATGCGTTTGGTTCAATCCCCCACTCAACCATCAGCAATGCCCTTGAGTGCGCTGGTGTGCATCCCCGCCTCCACGGTACGTGGAAGGCCCTATATGATGGTTGTACGACGCGGGTTCGTACTGCCTAGAGGTACACCGACCCCATCCCAATTCGCTCGGGCGTGAGGCAAGGGTGTCCGTTGAGCCCAATCTCGTTTAACCTTGCGATCGAGTCGGTTGTCCGCAGGGCAATCGGCTCGGGAGCAGGTTATACGCTGCATGGCCAACGCTTTAACATCTTGGCGTATGCGGACGACCTTGCTCTCATCGCGGATACGCCCGAGGGAATGAGGGATCTACTTAATGCAGTGGAGAGCGAAGCCCGAGGGATCGGATTACGTTTTAACCCTGCCAAATGTGCCACCCTGCACGTCATCGGCGGCCGTGGCGGCAGGGTCGAACCCTCGGTCTTCGCTCTTCAGGATATCCCGTTGCGGGCTCTGGCAGACGGGGAGCTATATGAACATCTCGGCATCCCCACGGGCTTCAGGGTCGATCAGACGCCCATCTCCACAATTGAGGAGCTCATCGACTGCTTGCGCGCGGTGGACGCTTCAAAATTAGCCCCCTGGCAGAAACTTGAGACGGTGGCGATATTTATACTGCCCCGCCACGACTTTCTGCTAAGGGGAGCAAAGATATTCAGGGGACCTCTAAAGGAGGTCGATAAATATGTCAAACGTCTTGCGAAGGCGTGGCTAAACCTCCCACAGCGAGCGAGCGCGGAGGTGGTGCTCCTTCCACCAAAATGGGGGGGGGGGGGGGGGGGGGACTACTCCCGCTCGTGGACCTGGCTGACGCACTCACCGTCGCACATGCGTTCAGACTTCTGACTTCGCCTGATGCGCCGGTGAGGGAGTTGGCATGGGCTTCGCTGTGTGAGGCCACGAGCCGCAGGACGGGACAGTCGGCCTCCTGTGTGGACCTGGCGGCATACCTCTCGGGTTCCCGAGAGGGAAGATTCGCCAGGGATGCCACGTCCCCTGGGATTTGGGCCGCCGCGCGGATCGCCGCGCGCAAGCAGGCGGAGAGGCTGGGAGTCAAGTGGACCTGGTCGTCTGATCGCCAAGAACTCGCCCTGAACCTCCGTGGGTCGCGGGGGCGACCTGTGATCGTGACCCCGCAAGCACGGTCGCAGGTTGTAGCTAGGGTGCGGGAAGCAGTGGCCGAGCACTATATGCATTCATTGCTTCTTAAGAAAGACCAGGGTAAGGTCTACGAGGTGTCTGCACGGTCGAATGTGAGCAATCACTTTCTCCGGACAGGCAGCTTTACCCGCTTCGCTGATTGGCGTTTTATCCATCGAGCCAGGCTTGATGTCGTTCCTTTGACCGGCAACAGGCGCTGGGGAGAGGGAGACAAGCGTTGCCGGCGATGCGGGGACGGTCTCGAGACCTTACCCCACGTGCTCGGTCACTGTGGACCGCACTCGGCTGCAATCCAGCTACGGCATAATGCCGTACTGGAACGCCTCAGAGCTGCTACCCGGCTGCCAGGTTCAATCCGCGTAAACCAGCGGATAGAGGGGGTCGACGAGGAATTTGCGTCCCTACGTCCTGACCTCGTGGTTCGCCACGAGGCTTCAAAAAGTATAATCATCGTGGATGTAGCCATCCCATTTGAAAATCGCCTGGAGGCATTTTCTGAGGCCAGGGAGCGTAAAATCGCTAAGTACGCGCCCCTGGCCGATAGATTAGCAAGGGATGGCTACAGGGTAATGGTGGACGTGTTCTTCGTCGGCGCCCTTGGCTCTTGGTGCCCGAGAAATGAGCCGGTGCTGAGGCTGCTCCGTATTAGCGAACGGTATGCAGCAATGATGCGCCGACTCATGGTCTCTGACACCATCCGCTGGTCTAGGGATATTTATGTGGAGCATGTGTCGGGTGTACGCCAGTATCGGCTTCCCCCCTCGGGGGGTGCTGCCGGCGACCCGACCGCAAGCCCCGGGACCAATAATGTTCACGCCGAAGCCTCGGACGGCGTGGGAGAGAATTCGGGAGCTCACCCCGAGTATGAATGAATTGTATGAATGAATGGGACCCTCCAGAGCGTAATACGGCCCTGCGAGGCCACCCTTGCGCAAAAACGCTCTGGAGGGTAGTATGAATGTCGCGGGGCTATTGCCCAAATCATTATTGTTATATTTATTGTTTTTACTTGCGCGCACATTTTATCTTAATTTAGACTATGTTATGCGCTTATATGGACGAGCACCGTAGCCCAGAAATTTTAATTTCTGAATTAAAAGACAATGTAAGCCGAATCGCTAAATGGTCGCATATAGAAGATGCATATTTCATCGATCAGAGTAGTGGAGCATTGTTCAGAACCATGCGCAAACTAACTGATCAACACGTGTTAAGAAATAAAATTAAGAAAATGAAAGTTTCCTGCTGCACACAGGTTTTTAGTCAAACTGTGGCTAGTGTAATGTCACTAATGAGCCGCAGTCAGACAAAAAGCGTGTGTCAACAACGAAGTATGACTCGTGATGGAGAAAATACGGCGCAATTGTTATTGTTTTTTAATCATTTATTTGATAGTGTAAATAGGAAGAGCATCATTCATTCTGTAAATAATGATGGACAAATTAAAATATGGAATGATGCTATTTCTACAATACAAACAATGCGCTTTATTAAAAAAAAGACGACGGATCAAGCTAATCCACAGGTTCTTGCGAATTGGATTCACACCTTAAAAGGGTTTAAATTAATTAAAAATAATTTACAAAAACAAGGATTTACAAAATTTAGTGTCATAAATCAAGATTGTTTAGAAAATTTCTTTGGCCAAATTCGGCAATATGGCCAAAGAAATACTAATCCGACATGTTCGGCTTTTGTCGCATTTTATAAAAGTTTACTTTTGAATTGGTATACAGAATCCAATTCTACTGGAAATTGTGAATTAGATTGTAGAGTAGATTATTTAATTAATTTAAAAATTTCTTTAACGTGACAACTTCGCAAGGAGGGCATAGTTCAACAGATATAGATAATTTACCAACTATTACAGTAGAAAGCCATGAAGATTATGAAGTAGATGAGAATGTAATAGTTGGTATGAAACATGTTATGCTTAAAAAAATTATAAAATCTGTTACTTGTGAAGTATGTCGCGCTAATTTCACGACCATACTTATGGGAGAGGAAAATTTCATGAAATGCATGAGAGCAATTGTGTTCACTTGTGGGCAATATTTACCTAAAATTTCTTATATCCCCACGTTCGGCCATTACATTAAAGCAGGTTTAAGTGATAAAATTACATTTGAGTTCCAGAACTGTGCTCACAGCAAGCATTTAGAATCAAGTATAATCAATGAAGCAGTCAATTCTTTTATTCAAAATTATTTTGCAATCGTGCGAAGCATATTAAATGGTTCGCAACAACCACCAGTGCATGCAGATGATCTCATGCAAATGGCATATGAATATGTTAAAAAATATTCCAAGAAAACATTACAAACAATTCATATGCCAGTATTATTGTACATCTATTATATTGTATATATATTGTATTTATTTATCTATTTATATTGTATATATATTATATTTATTTTATATTTAGATTATATTTACTAATTTTTATATTTATAAGTCTATTGTGACCACGATGATGCAGCACAGCTGCCTTTCTCGAGCGTGAGGATGGCTCAAGAACTTGACTTATTTCAAGTTCAGAGTAATCGCTGATCGTTCACCCTTTGCATTCAGTTCAAGGGGATAGAAAGAGCAGCTTTCTGAGTGGCTTTTAGGAAATTTATACTTGTACATAATCGGCAGACGTTTAAACGGAACGTTTAGTATGTTAGGAAATATTTGTATTGTATGCGTATATCTATTTCTATATATAACTGTGTATATAATGATTCTCTTTTATTACGAATATTAATAAAAAGGAAACATTAACTGAAACATTATTGTTGTTCTTTCCATTTCAAAATAAAATTGTAAAGAAAATATAAGAGCAAGCATTTGAATACAAGCATTGAGTATACATTAAGATAGATGGGCATGCTCTATATAAATTTCTGCCTTTAGTTCGTCCGCGCCACTATACGCTGCGCTGTTACGCGTCTTTTTTTAAACACGGCAGCTTGTCTACCCTAGTAACGAAGCGCCGAGCTTCGTTACTCGTCCGCCAGGCAGCGCGCCACCTTCTCACTAGAGAATTATTCCTTAGTATTATTATTTTTGCTATCAAGTTAATATTATATGTTAAGAATAACATATTAAATATTCAGTGTTGGTGTCCAATTCTTAGTGCATTAGTGTTATTTACTGTTATTTCCGGAGACTGTGTTAATAAAACAGATTGTGAAAACTTGTGCGTCATGGCTCGTCGTGGAAATAGTGATTCGTTTGTGGATGTGCGTCAAATGCTTCGTGCTATCGATGCAGCTGACAGGGACTATAGCGCAGTAAGAAAAATATATCGCGGATGGCTGCGAAATCGTGGCGGAACATCGGGACTGATATCCGTCCCCGATAGGAGGCAATTCCAAAGATGGGACCACCGTTTTAGCGAAGCATCCCTGGTTCAACGTTCGAATAATCATCGAAATGCTGGTCGACTAAGGACGCATTGGAGGAAAGAAGAGCAAGTCATTGCACTTGCACGCAGCTACCCTTTTATGGGACTCCGTGGCATTGCAGGTCGAGTTAATATTTCGCATATGACGGTACGCCGTATAATTCGTGTGGAAGGACTGCGACCGTATTGCCTACAGAAAGTGCAAGCCCTGCAGGAATCGGACTATGGACACCGTTCAAATTTTTGTGAGTGGAGGCTGCGGAAAGTGGAAAGAAACAGACAATTCCTTGAAAACATTATTTTTACGGTCGGGAGCAGTTTTTCAAGTGTCGGATTGCAAAATCGACAGAACAGTAGGATCTGGGCGCGCAGGAACCCACACATTATGTCCCAGCATTTTAATCAAGGACGATTTTCCGTTAATGTATGGGCTGGAATAATCGGTGACACAATAATTGAGCCGGTTTACCTTCCTGCGTCGTAGACAGGAGAACGCTACTGCCGATTTCTGCGAACAAAATTAATCGCAGAATTGAGGCGGCTTATTTCTCGAAGAAGAAGGAAAAGGATTTATTTCATGCACGATGCCGCGCCGCCACATTTCAGCAAGCCAGTCCGCGAACAGTTGACACAAATGTTTGGATCGCGCTGGATTGGGAGAAGACCTGCCCCACAATTGTGGCCTCCACGCTCCCCAGATTTAAATCCACTAGACTTCTTTCTCTGGGGAGCAGTGAAATCATTAGTATATAAATCAGGGTCTGAGATAAAGACTGTGGCAGAGCTCAAACAACGGATTAACATTGCTTTCGAAAAAATCCAACGCAATGGGGATGTGTTTGCTAAAGTGCGCCGAAATTTGAAATATAGGCTGCAGAAGTGCGTGAATAGTGGTGGTGGACACATCGAAGCCGGTGATCAGGCAAGATTGTTACGCAACACTGGCGATGACGGAAGTGCCCTGTGGGTCAGAAGAAGACAAAGGCTAGGTGACGGCGAGAGTGACAGTGAAAGTGCATGTGAAGGTGAAGGTGAAGGTGCATGTGAAGCTGAATCATTTGCTTTCTTATTGTTTGTAACGATACTTTTTCGTTTTATAGAGGCAACCTTCCAAATTTGAATTCAGATTTGACGGTTTTAGTTGACTTTAACTAGTTATTCCTTGTTTTTGGTCTTGAAATAAGCTGGAATGGCTGAGAAGAAGTCAGAAAGTTCCGCTGGATTACCAGTGATGAATAGGAACCAACGCAGGATGTTTGAATACAACAACCGTAGAGCTGATGAGAAAGGTGATTGGGCTGGCATGGTAGATGCAGACAAGTACGTCGAGGCACATCCGCCTAAGCCGAAGAAACCCACCGCTAGGACTACCGCGTGGAAGAAGAAGAACATGGCGGAACCGCCAGTTCTCTGGGATCCAGATGAGATGCGTGAGCGCCCCGCTGTTAGCAAGGCGGCAACTGAGAATCTGGTTGACGAGCCACTTTGGACTGCAGGACCGTACTCCGGAACGCAGCCAAAGAGGCAGGTGAATCACCACACCTAGACTTTTCGACGTTACCCCTTCTATGTGAGCGCGTCTACCACAACCTGGAATCGATCAACCCAAGGCTGAGAGGGGAAATGCCATTTTGCATGTTCCAACACGTGATGGGAAGCGCTTTGAATGCGTATTTAATACATCGCGTCAGGTTCACGAACGCGGAAAACCGCTATGCAAATGAAGAGTCCCCGCTCAACTTGTTTTCCCCTGACTTTGTACTACCGGCAGATATCGCGGAATACCTCAAGTGCGTCGCCGACACCGTTACGTCGCAAGGAAACCATGTTCGCGTTAATGTACCTATCTCCGCCGTCCCTTCGTTTGCAATTCCAGCAGACGGTGCTGTTTCATAATCATAATCATGAAATGAATATGATCATGCTGATCATAATCACTCGACTTCCGAGCCAATTTCACCACCCACAAATTATCACATGTAGCCAGTTATTCAATATCCATTTTGCTGGATATTCTATTATAATTTGCGCTCTTATTGTTTGTAACGATACTTTTTCGAATCAGTCAGAATACAATTTGATTTTACCTATCATAATTTTGTGATATTCAATAATATTATGCAATACCCTTATCCTTAAATTTCGATCCCAACAGGCCTGTACGGGTCTTGACAGATTTGTTTCGTTATTACTGGCTGCAATTAGCAATGCCAGTCTGCAATCTAAAACTTTACTAAAGTTTCTTATGAGACTACACTCAACGTGTGACATAGTTGTCAATTCTTTCTTTACAATCATGTTATTTTTGCCAATCATGGCCGTCTAAAAAAGAAAATGACCTTCATCTTCTCCGAGTTCATTTCTAGTTTTCAGTAATGAGAAAAATTAAGAATTTGTTAAAAAATGCTTAAACCTACCAGCTAAGGTGGAAACGATGCATAAAAATGAAAGAGCTACTGTATTTTCTGCAAATAAGTTAATTTTACAAAAGTGAGACCGAGGAACATCATTCATGAAAACTCCAAATAGCATGGAAGTAGAAATTGAATCTTGAAAAACCTCATGCATTGCCGGTATGAAGACAAGTTTGCACTCATTCACGAAAAGAAACAAAAAGGTCGAACGCAGACAGTATTCATTTGGGTCAACTCTTCGTAGCGTAGAAGTCGAGGCATTGTATTAAATTGATCCAAATGTCAAATTTCTTTCTGCTGCAATTCCTCAACTATAACTGCTACCGTTATTTCGACTAGGAAATACTCCTTCAATTTTTACGTGGATGTAGAACTATCGAGGCTATGACATACACATCACATAGGACAAATTTCCTAGATGTAAAGGCAAATTAGGAACTCGATCCCACCGATTGCGAATCCGAGCTTTTAATTCCATAACTGCAATAGCTCCATAACCTGATTTATTTTACCTTTTTTTACATTTCTTCGCTTTCAATTGCTATAGTCATTTTGCCTAGAGCCCATTGTTTTACGTGCGTTTCGCACCAACGATGCTATGATATATTACATGACAATTTAGGAAAAATTTCCCGTGATAACGAGGGATTTAAACTCGGACTCACTGTTCACAAGTCACTGCAAGTCTGAACCTTTATCTCCATATTTATCATAGCTTCGCCAAATGCCTTCGCAAGATCAAGGAAGACCTTGCGGATGAAAGGACGCCACTGTGTAATTCCAGACAGTTGCGCTAAATATCCAAGAACTTTGACGAACAATTATTCGAGAGGTGTGCATTGTCATCAAGAATGCAATCATTTTTTGTTGCGTTTCTGTCTCTTGAGCTTCATATGACGTCACAATGTTCTGACAGCATAGGGTAAAACCCTCTTATACTTTAACATCGCTGGAACTTACAGAGATTAGCTAATTTCTAGCGAACTATGCTTATTTTTTTAATGAAGAATTGTAACGATGCTTATTAGGAGAGGAAAAGTTGCCAGTAATTGTGAAAGTGAAGCAACCGGCTTGTGTCTCGACCATATCAAGTTCATTTGTTGGTGTAAAATTTCTGTTAGGTCAGTGACCCTGTGAATGCCTGAAGCACAACAATAACAACAAGTTTCCGTTTCTCCTGGGAAGCAAAAAGCGGGAGCAACTCTGTTTCGTTGCATGAGGATTCTCGGAGGATTTAAGTGAACTATTCATTCCACTCTCTGCTTATCAGAGGGAATATTCTATTTCTGATCCGAACACCGAGGTGAACGATCGCCTCCCTAACCAACCAGGGCCTCACTGCTCTGACCAAACTTCTTTTGCCATTCTTTTCGTGGAAAGATTCCAAACGGAAATCTTTAGTATGGAAAGGTTTCTCTTTCCACTTGCTGGTTACATAGAAGTGGTCTTGCGTTTGCATGCACGTAATAGAGAGCCAATGATTTTGATCTGGTTGTCCAAATCAATTTGCGTAGACAAAGTTGGCTTATTTTTTTCTTTTTTTGGTGAATCACCGACAACATGTACGATCCAGATCGTGTGCAGCTTGTTTTAATAGAAGCAGGGACCGGTCGGCTGAAGTTAGAGGAAATAAAAAGCCCGTTAAACTATTTGAAATAAAAAAAAACTGTTTACTGTTGGACTTCTGCAAAGAATGTTGAGGATGGATGGAAACGGAAAGATGACATTATTGTCGTTTAATTGGAGTAAAGTTCGAGAAGCACTCTACTTGTTTTTTTTTGCCGTAAAATTTTTTAAATTACTTCATTAGAACTGTATCTTGCATTCCAGTCCACTCCTACAGGAAACAGGGTCCAATTCTTCATAATTTGCGGAGACTGCTTCTCAATAGGCAATCGACGCAAGAATTATAAATAGCAAAGTTGGAATAGCTTCCTGTTGCTATTATAATAATACGTTTGAAAGTAAATGTATGCGAATTATTTGCTATTACAAAAATAAAAGAATGATGGTGCACACGAGAGCTACAACCCTCTGAGAAGAATTGTTCTGCTCGGCTACTTCAACATTGTAATTGTTCAATGTTTTCGTTGATATCGAACAAAGTTAGGAATTTATACAGCATCTGGCTAAATCTTTCCTATATCTGCAATTAGTTCGTAGGTGAATGACCATAGCAAATGATACCTGTACCAGGAAACAAAAATAAATACTTTATTCCTTTTACGTCTATCAGTTGCGAGTCTCACAAAAAACGTTTCAGAAATTAAGGGCGCATTGAAAGATTTGTAATAGGAAGAATCATGAAGACTTTTTAGAATGCATGAATTTCTTCCATAGGCGAATGAAAGTTCCTCAGTCTTGATTCAGTGTCTATACTTGATACAGAAGCTTATTCACATTCATTAAGGTACTGAATTTTTTGAGACAGAAAAATGAATCAAAGTAGAATGTATTTTCAGTACTACGTAATTCTAGGAATGACTTCATGACTGTATTTAAAACCCCGAGGAAAAAGGATACTCCCCCTTCTACTTAATACAATTTTGAGGTAAGATAAAAAAAAGAGCAACTATTGATCCATTTGTTTGAAAGTGGCACAAGTCACATTCTTTTCAAATCGAGACGAGGCCGCATTGTTTGTTCTGACAGAAAAACGCCACGTGGAAGACGTCAACCGAGTCAATTCTTTTCTTCCGCCATACGTAAACGAAACAGTATTTTCTAACCAAAGAAGCAAATTTTATAAGCTAAAAAAATCCTCAGAAGGAGAATTCAGAGAATTCTACAAGTTTCTTTCAAAAATAACTATTACCAGGACATGCAATAAACCTTTTAAATGACTTCTTAATGCATTGAAGACGGATGTTTTGATCCTAACTTCGAGCCTTAACACTAGAACTACCGGCGTTAAATCTGCCATATTTAAATATATTATTAAATAAGTACTTTGAAAAAAGGGGAATTCAGAGGTGGAAAAGATAATCGATTTGGTAATTTATGTTTTATGAGATGGACGTAGAATATCTATTCTATAACTCTCCTATAATCTTTGAGAATTTTTGGAAAAAATTGTGTACCAGTCATTTTGACTGGTTTGGTAGTTCTAGTGTTAAAGATACAATGAGTTTAAAATGACAGTATGAATAATAAAGTTAACGGACACAAAAATTTCTGTAAATCGTCTTCAATCTACCAAGTTAATTGTGAGGGCCGAACAAGGTCGACAAAACCAAGATCATGAAGTCCGCGGATTTTCCCATATAATATCACCGGTTACCTTCTCGCGAAGTTGTAATGGTACTAAGCAGGATACAAATACAGTGCCATCATCTATATTGATATTTGAATGTTGCATCTGTTTAAATTTTTGTTGACCAGATGCTCCATCACAACTCCATGTGCAGAAAAGAACTAAGTGATTTTTATCGTCTGAAATGTCTGAACTTTTTAAAATTATCATTGCCGTGTGATTTAATAAGCTTTGTAAATCTACCTTTGCATAAATTTCGCTAACTTCTATTGCATCATTCGAAGGATAACAATTCTTTTTTTTCTTTCAATAATGCACTATACGAGGGCCACAGGTTGTTATTACATTTTATTGCTTCATTTCTAGTTGTTATATATTGAAATTTAGATAAATCTGCTGTAATAAATATATTCAAAGCTTTCTTCGTGGTAAACATTCCCTGCTTTTAACATACATGTCCTTTTAAGAAAATTTTTTATATCGTCACTACTTTCATTATCTTCTAAATATTGAAGGAAACGTGCCTATTTATGCATGCCATGTTGTCTTAAACTCATTTTTGCTGCGCTTAACAGTTCTTGTAAAGAAAAATTTGTTGTCAAAGACCGGGCTCTTCGAATTTTTTCTGGGGTGCTACATTGTGAAAATGTTTTTTTTCCTTTATGTATAGAAACAGTGGATGATTGTCGCGTTGATTTAATATTTGCTGACTCTCTGCCACTTGTAGATGGCATTTCTGATAATACCGAAGTTGGGTATGAAAAGTTTCTGCCAAGCCATTGCTTAGTTCTCGTCATGAAGGTGGCTTCAACGTTACGAGATTGAATCCACTTCTGCTTTAGTTTGCAAGTAATGCAGGGTGATGCGCCGAGAACACCCACTGTCCTCCGCCACCAAGGCGTTCGCCGCGAAGCTGGCCCCACGATACTCTGGGCCATACCGAGTCTTAGGCAGGACGTCTGCTGCCATTTTCCGGCTCGGCGAAGTACACGGGCGCAAATTAGTGGGGAGAGCCCACGTGAAAGATTTGCGCCCACACCCCGGGCATCTGGGTGGGGAGACGGCACCCGCTAGTCGGGTATATAAGGGCCGTGAAGCCGGAGCGAAGGAAGAGTCGTGCCAAGATGCCAGACGACACAGGAAGAACCCCAGCGCGAACAGCCAAAGGAAAAAGGACTCAACACCGGCCCGCCGGGCCGCTTTACGCGGCACCCAGCCGGATCGTAACCCCGGCAGCAAGACTACGCCTCCAGGAGGCACTGTGCCGGCGGAGATCCCCCAGCGTCCGGCCTCAACTGAAGTCCCGGACCCGGACTCCGGCCCGCACCCCGACGCCAGCGCCGGAACGACGCCGGAAGACGCGGCCCGCGCGTCCCACCACGGACAGCCATCAACCGGCACGGGCAGAGGCAGCTCCACCAACACCGCCGGAGACACCAGCCGCCGCTACCGGGCGCAAACCGCCACCGGCCGCACTGCCGACAACACAGCCGGTAGCCCCGCCAGTAGAGTCATATTGTTACTTTGTACGTACCCGCTCTCGCATAAGTCTTAGAACAGTGTCAAAAGTTCTCGGAGTGCAGTGCGTAGTTTGCTGGTGAACTCTCTTGGCTCCTGGACCCTAAACTTTAACTAGCGGAGGAAATAGGACCGCAAAACAGACAATTAATACCCATTCATTAACCCACCGTCCGGCCGAAATAAGGAAAGTGACGGACACATATGTATAAAAAAGGTAAAATCCTATCCTAACGGTGCAATCAGCTATTAACATAACCTTATTTCTGAACTTTAGCATAGGGCGACGTTAAAAAAATAAAAAAAAAAAAAAAGAAGAGGGAAAATATCAAGATGAAGATAGTCCAAATAAATCTCCATCACGCACCCGTCGCCGCTGCAATGCTAGCAACTGCAATGAACAAAAGGCAACATCGACATTGCCCTAATCCAAGAACCGTACATAGCGTACGGAGGCATAAAAGGAATGAACGCGGCCGGCAACGTTTGGTGCACAGCTGCGAGCAAGGATACAAGAACTTGCATCATAACGAGGAAAGGAATCAACGCTACGCTCCTGCCACAATTTAATGATAATCTCACTACAGTAGCGGAGCTGTCTTGGAAATCGAGCGAGACCGGAGAAAATAAGGGTCTAATAATAGCCTCGATATATTCAAAATGGAATGGAAAAGACTCTGTAATGGGCCAGAAAGGCAAAGAAGTATGTGAATGGTGTATCGATAAGGGAAAAGAAATCCTGATAGGCATGGACGCAAATGCCAAGAATGAAATCTGGGGCAGCTCAGAGACAAATACAAGAGGCGAGATGCTAGCAAGAGAAATGCAAGACCTGGATCTCACATGCATGAACAGAGGAAACGAGCCCACATTCTGCAACCTACAAAGAGAAGAGGTTTTGGACGTAACGTTGGGATCACCAGGAGTGATCAGCATGGTGAAAAACTGGCGGGTGAGCCAAGAAGACTCGAAATCGGACCACCGATATGTAATGATGGACGTCACCGACGAAAACATAACCGAAAGGATATGGAGAAGAGACCCTAGGAAAACGGACTGGAAAAAATTCAGGGCGGTAGTGGAGCAGAGCCGACACAAATTACCAAAAAGATACGGTAATCAAGAGGAAATTGATGAGGCCATAGAGGCACTCAACCGACTGCTAAGCGAAGCCTGGGAAGATGCCACGGAAGATAAGGAATGTAAGAATGGAATTAACATACCATGGTGGAACAAGGACCTGGAAAAGGAGAGCAATAGGATCTCCAAATTAAAGAAAATGGCCAGAAGAAAAGGCGGAAGAGAGATCTGGGAAAAAGTCAACAAGGCTAACAGGAACATGAGGAAACTAATCTTCGAGAGCAAGAGGAAGACATGGAGGAAATACTGCGAGGGCATAAAGAAACTACCAGAAACAGCAAGACTGAACAAGCTGCTATCCGAAGACGGACAAAAGGGGATAGGAGCCCTGAAAAAGAAATCAGGGGAATTTACAGACAACGATGAAGAGATTTTGGAACTGCTACTGAAGGAGCATTTCCCAGGATGCAACAGGCTAATGAACGACCAAAGAGAGAAGCAAATCGAAGGCGAAAGGACTAAACCAAATTGGGAACTGGCGAACAAGGTAGTGAACCAACAGAGTCAGATGGGCGATAACGTCGTTCGACCCATACAAGGCCCCAGGAACGAATGGGATCTACCCACAACTACTGAAAAAGGCCCTACCCTGGATAGAAGATTTCGTAACCAAGATAATAAGAGCATCTATAGCAACGGGACACTACCCAACGAAATGGGGAGAGACGAGAGTCGTCTTCCTACCAAAACCAGGCAAACCAGACTACACGACGCCTAAAGCGTACAGACCGATCAGCCTCACACCGTTCCTACTGAAAACGGCGGAGAGACTGATCGACAGACATCTAAAAGAAGTAACGCTAATGAAGAGACCGCTAAACACGAAACAACACGCTTTCAGAGCAGGAAGATCCGTAGAAACGGCACTACACGACCTAGTGAGCAGCGTCGAGGACACTTTCAACGAAAAAGGTATAGCGATAGGAGGCTTCGCGGACATCGAAGGAGCCTTCAATATGACTTCGACGGAGCTAATCGAACAATCACTAAGGGATTTCGAGGTGGAACCGGAAATCCGAGTATGGATAATCAAGATGCTGAGTAATAGAACTCTACAGGCAAAGAAAGGCACAACCGAAATAAAAGCAGCCGTGAACAGGGGATGTCCGCAAGGCGGTATACTATCACCTCTATTATGGTGCATCGCAGTGGATGGCCTGATAGGACCACTACAGGAATGCGGAGTGGAAGCAGCGGCATACGCGGACGACGTCAATTTTCTAGCTAAAGGAAGGACTATCGAGGAAGCCAAGGAAAAGGCGAGAACAGCTCTAGCAATACTTGAAGTATGGTGCGAGGCGACAGGTTTGTCAGTATACCCGACGAAAATGGAGATGATGATGTTCTCCAGGAGCTATGTCTCCAACGCTCAACGACCGGTCATAGAAGATCTAAAATACAAAGGAGAGCCCCTAATCTTCGTGAGGAAGATCAAATACCTGGGGATACACATTACGGACAGACTGATATGGTCGACGCACGTGAGGATACAACTGGAAAGAGCGAAAAAGAACCTGAACGTCATGTACAGGATGGTTGGAGCAAAATGGGGACTCGACCCTGTAAGGAGTAAATGGATATATGAGGCAATTATAGTGCCGAGAATCACGTTTGGAGCACTGATATGGTGGAAAGCGACCACGCTCAGCACCATAAGGACAAGATTGGACAGTATCCAAGGAATGGCACTGAAACGCATCACTGGAGCGTTCAAAATCGGTCTGTACTGCGGGAGCAACCATGGCAAGTGGCCCGGGCCAATCCGGGTAAAGCCAGGGTCCCTAGCACCAGTTTAAAACTAGTCGGGTAATGCAGTCCTTGCTCCGCCGGTGAGGTCCAAACAGAGGCCGAGCCGGGGAGTACTGTGTAGGCAAAGGAGTCAACGCTGCTCATGCCCACTGCCTTGGGGTGGCACCGGTCACCCTCCCGTCTTGGACTTTCCTAATCATCCTAATCATCCTAGCCCCGCCAGTACCGGCAGCCGCTACCGGACGCGAGCCGCCACCGGCCACACCGCCGCCAGCACCGGCCGCCGCGACCAGACGCAGGCCGTCACCGGCCGCAACGCCGCCGACGCCTCCACCGGCAACCACCGGCGCGTCTCGGCCACCGCGGGCGCCGACCGCGCCTGCGGCCACCCTGACCGGACGTGGACAGCCTTAGGGAGGCAAGCAACCACGGTGCCACCACCGCCAACGACCGCATACGTGACCCCCCCCCCCCCCCCCCCCACCCCGGCAACCTGGATCAGGAGGCCGGTGACACCGCACGACGGGCGACTAGCCAGCCCGTGGGGCCCCGCCGACGCGGAAGGCCCCCGAAGCGTATTCGGCATCCAGCCCGACCTCCTGCAGCCAGGGAGCCGGTTCCACCTGGATGACCAGCATCGGCTGACCGTCGAGGTGGACTCACGCGGGGTCGTCTTCATCCACGTCGATCCCACGCGGACATACGGCTGGCACCCGCAGCCACCGTACTAGTTTAAGAATAGGTTAAGTGTAGGCTAAGCGTAGGTTGGAGGACGGCGGCTAGAAGGGTTTTTGGGAGCCAAACTCGGGCTTTGACCGAGGGAGGGCTAACTTCCAAAAAACTCTGATGGAACTGATGTCCGTCTCTTGTAGAGTCGAGAGAGCGGCTGCTGGTGTTGCCATAGGAAGGAGCGGCAAGGCCGCGTGGTTTTGTACATGCACGTGGTGCAAAAATGGATGGGCCGCCGACACAGGGAAGGGCAAAATTAAGGCCTGGTCCGGCGCCCACACACCCGGTCTCTGGGAAATGTGGGAGGGTGCCGGAGCCCCTCTCGTAAGTCCGTAGGTGGTACAAGAACATCCGGGTGGCCCTACACCTGTCGATACGGCACTGCCGTTTTTTGATCACCACCGCGGCTGGGTGGGGCGCCACGTCCCCGGAGTAATAAGCCGGACTCGACCGTACCCCGTATGCTCTGCGCGTTGAGCCCTAGCAATAGGAGCCAGGGCGCGGAGTCCGGGGGGGGTGCGGGAGGGACCCCGTCCTGAGCGGCTAATCCTAGGGTTAGTAGCCCGAATCTCTTAACACCTCCCCACTAGATAAATGAATCTCATTTGCATCCGTTTTTACCCTACCCCGATTGCATCTGGTGCGTGCGCACGGTCAGGGAGCCTTTTCTTCTGGTCCAATATGGAACTGTTCCTTATGTGATCTCTGATGTTGCTTGGGTAACGCCAGTCCTCAAATGTTTCTGATTGCTGCCCTGCCCCAACTGCCCACGTTTAACTGATAACAAGGAGAACCCGCTTCTAATAAGTGAAATGACATAATGGCCTCCAACACACTCCTCATCGCCTCCTTGCCATTCTTTACTTTGATCTCTCTACAACTTGCGATCCTTGCTAGAGCACTGAATCTGATTCTGGGCATACTTCTGGATATACGGGGCAACTGCATATGATATGTTTGCCTTTCTTCAACGCCCCTGTAGTGCATGGGTGACACGGGTGATTCTCGTCTATCCTATAACACAAGCCACGTCCCATCGATAAACTCCATCCTAGTTTTCCCACTAGTCTTGCCTGGGCTATTATTATTTCTCTTCATCTTTCCTCTCCTTTTAGTTACTAATGGAATGTTCATGGTTAGGTATCCTTCTTCCCGATTGTTTCTCCTCCTACGATTTCTCTATATACGGGGCGAAGCGTGGAGTTTGTTGTTATCGTTGCGCCCTCCACAGCTAGTTTTTCAAGTATTTTACTCGGTATCTCTTGTCATGTACTGGCCCATTCTATCCCCACATTAGAATCCCCCGAAATAAATAAGTAAAGAAATAAATAGATAAATAAATAAAAAAAAAAAAAAAAAAAAAGAAAATAGATAAATAGATAAGAAATAAATAAACACAATTACACCGGAACGAATCCAAGCCTAAAAGCTACTCCGCGTGAATGGGAAATAGACAATAACTAAAATGTTTCAATCGGACCTACGGAGGGGAGTCTCACACATGAACCTGAAATCCACCCCTAGATACCGCCTATACTTTGATTCCAGAAATCTCCCTGCCTTACTTAAAATGGAAGCGTCCACGAGTCAGGTAATCACAGACAGCGACGAGGACCTGCAGTTGATGCAGCTCGGGCAGGTCCTGGAGGCCTCAGATCAGAGCGCTCTCGAAATAGTGGTGGTACTTGAAGACCATCCATGCTCGGTCATAAGGAAGGATGACGTGGATGATATCATTCTCGAAATTATGAAGGTATCATTGGAGAGAGAGGCTAGAATAAAAATTGAAAAGATAAATTTTAGAAACGGGGGCCTGAAATTGGTGGGGAAGGATAGAGTCACAATGGAGACAATAAGGGAAGCAATCGAAAGGGGAGTGGTAATTAGGGGAAAGAAGCTGAGGGAGGGATCAGGGGGGGATTTGGAAAAGAAAAAGGATATTATGGTATGGTGCTCCTCACGCAAAATGGAGGATAGGATGCTGAGGGACTTAATCAAGCTAGAGAGGGGTGATTGGGGCACGGCCCAGGAGTGGGTGTTGACAAGGAAGGGACAAGTTGAGGAGAGGTGCAGGAGGTTCTATTACAGAATCCCTGCAAAGTTTGCTGGCAATATCAGAAGGGAGGGGAATAATTTGACAATAGGGGGGGCCATTAAGCTCAGGTTTTCCATTTACAAATAAAAAAATAAATAAAAAAATAAAAATAGATTGACACCACTCATTTGGCATACACACACATACCACATACATACTAGGGAGCCGATGACGAAACCCCAGCTGAGACTATAGTTTCTCGTAAAATACATTCTGAGGCCCCACCAAAAACACTAATACACACACAAATACACATGAGCGAGACATAAGTAGAAACAACAAGTCAGGGAAAGACATAACTACTTAAACAAATAAATAAATAAATAAATAAATAAATAAATAAATGAGATAAATAAATAGATAAATAGGTAGATAAATAGATAGATAAATAAATAGGTAAATAAATAGATAAGCTGATAATTGAATAAATATATAAAATGCGGGTTGGAAAGGGAAAGGGGAATCTCCTGGGAAATACCAATGGGTCAAAGGAAATAGGTAAATACTAGAAACTAGATTAGCCGGACCTGGCCGAGGGACGCGTTGAAAGCGGGTCCTCGTCGCTACATATCAAAACACGTGAATATATGTGATCCTCCAGTAGGCGGCAGACAATGCACTCTTGATGCAAAATTGGGGCCTCCATCCACTGTTCAACCCAAATCATCGGTTTATTAATCGAAATTGTAACGCGCTTTTCCATTTTTCCCCTCACTACGGATCCGTCTCCCTGAACCTGCTACCCAGCCAGTCGCAGTCATTTGATTCTTCTGTTTCATCTATCACCACATGCATACTCCCATACACACCACATGCATTCTCACACCTATAATTTCTTACAATTCGACCATCCTGACCTAATTCGGATCCAGAACTTACATTCCATACGCTTTCGATACAGCTTACGTTTCACGCCAGGGCCGCATATTATCAGCGGTCCATATTCCTCGATATGGTCTATGTTCCGCATAATATTCATCGAGAGAGCTAAGTATATACCTATCATTACGTAGAACTTTAATAATCCTACACGGTCCTTTCATGTAAGGAATTAGTTTCCGAGATGTCTCTGCTTTATTGTCGAAATTTCTGACCATTACATACTCTCCTTCTTCGTATTTAAGCGGTGCTTTATGATGTGCATCAAAGTAATTTTTATTGTAAATTCGGGCACGTTCTATATTTTTTGCTGCTTCGGTTCTGATTGATACCATTGCGCTCTTCATTAGTTATTTATATTGTCTTCTAAAAATTCAGCAATTCCATCAATTATTCGTCCACGTTGCTTTATGCCAAATAGCAAACTACTAGGTGTTTCATTCGTGCTTTTGTTAATAGTATTATTTAACGTATATTCTACATCAGTCAAAACTCTATACCATTGTTCATTCTTATTGCTGTCTACTAATTTCCCTAACATCAGTCCTAATATACGACTGACTCTTTCAACCTATCCATTCGCTCTTGGTGTTGCTGTCGATACTAGTACATGCTCTATATTACATTGTTTTAGAAACTCTCTAAACTCTGTTGACGTGAAGCACGTTCCTCTATCCGATATAACTATCTTTGGCCTACTATAATTATGAAAATATTGTTTAAACAATCTATCGCCTCCTTACTAGTTGTACTCTTAACTACATATAATTTAATAAATTTTGTAAAATCACCAACTGCCAATAAAATATACTGCTTCGATAAACACTTTTTATTTTCGTTTATCTGCGGGTCCGTAATGATCGATAGGTAGGTGTGTAAAAGGTTTATCTCCTCTCGGTATACTATGAAGATTTCCCTCACCTTTCCCAGTTTTTGGTGAATGAGCAATGCATGTTAAGCAATTTGTAATATAACTTTTTACCTTACTATGTAATTGAGGTATAAAATAATTTTGGGATATTAAACTACAAGTCTTTTCCGCACCTACATGTCCGAACTCATCATGATATTTATGCACGATTTGACAGATCATACATTCTGGAACATAAAATAACAATTTATCTCCTGACTTTCTATACACTATGCCGCTACGCATTTCATACAAACTGTCCTCCGTTCTCTCTAGCCTACATTATATCTCTTTAATCTTACTATCCTTTTCTTGTGTCAGCGCCAAGTTTGTTTCTAGTGTATTCGCTTCAATGGCGAGATTATGTTGCATTCTACTAAATGCATCCACGTGCTTCATTCGGACACCCGGAAGGTGTTTGGTAGTATAATCATACGCCATTAACTCTATCGTCCATCGTTCAATTCTGGGATTCACATGTCTCTTACCTAATGTTAACTTTAATACGTTACAATCAGTGATAATCTTAAATTTAATTCCATATGGATAGATTCTAAATCTATTAAGTGCATATATAATGGCTAGCATTCAAAGCTATGATATTTACGTTCCGATTCGGAAGTGCGCTTAGAAAAAATAAAAACACTGGGTGTAATTTATTGTCATTCTTTCGTTGTAACAAGACTGCACCAAAGCCTATCGCGCTGGCATCCATATGTAATTCAGTCTCATCATTAAACTATAAATAGCTAAAACAGGTGCTTCAATAAATTTCGATGTAAGATCTGTAAATGCTTTAAACTCTACTTCTCCGAAATTGAATTCAACATCTTTCCTAAAAGCCTATAAAGTGGGGCTGATATTGCTGCAAAACCTGCTACAAATTTCCGAAAATAGGACGCCGATCCGATAAAACTCTGCACTTCTTTATAATTTCGTGGTACAGGATAATCCTTCACTGTGGCTATTCCACGGCCAATAGGTCTGACGGTATTTCCCCTAATTAAATAGCCTAAATACTCTATTTCCTTAGCAAGAAAACTACATTTATCTACCCTTAATTCTAGCTTATTCTGAACCAAGAATCTAAATACTTGACGCAATACAACGAAATGCTTTTTCATGGACTCTGTTGCTATCAAAAAGTCATCTACATATGCCAATACATGTCCCGCTCTTATCGGTCCTTCCAACACTTTATTTACAAAGCGAGAAATTTCGCGGTAGCAGTCTTTAACCCGAATGACATACCTAAATATTCGTATGGCACTATTAGGGTAATGAAAGCTGTGTTTTTAACTGCAGAATCATCTACTCGAGTCTGATGTAATATATCTTTCAAATCTAATTTAGAATAATATTTTTCCCGTGCAAAGCCGTAATAGGACCCTCAACTACAGGCAGGGGGGAATTGTCTAGTACAATGTATTTGTTTAATAATCTGAAACCAACACACAAGCGCATTTCGCCATTCTTTTTGTGTACTAAAACTATTGGAGACGCATATTCAGATTCGCCGGCTCTTATAATATTCCTGTCTAATAATTTATCAATTATCTTCTGCAACTTTTCTTCTCCATCAGATAAAAGTCTTCTGGGTGTGAAATGAAGGGGTACGTGCTCTCGTAAATTAGGCGTTAATTACATTCCAACTACAGGCTCTCCCGGATAAACCGCATTTATGTATTATGTTTGAAAATATTTCGCAACTCTAGCTTGTTAATATTATCTACTTCTGAATTAATCCTGAATGAATCTACGTCTGCCTCTATCTTTTGATTATTTGTTTCAATGTTCATAATTTCACGTATAGCACTTTCTAAAACTGTTAGTCCTTCCGGATCTGTTAGTTTAAAATCAAGGTCTTTCATTCTACCACGACCCAAGATGACGTGACACCGCATTGGGTTGTCTGGGACCACATACAATGTTACATCGGCTCTTTTCATCTTTCCCGCTACAATGCTTACAGTCACGGTTCTAAGTATTTCTAAAGCGGATTCGTTTATTCCTGTGAACGTCTACTCGTTATGTTTACCATCTTTACCAAATGCTCAGGAATGAGCGATTTTTCGAATAAAACTTATAGGATTAGCTGAATCTAACTGTGTTTCTAACTAAAACTAAACTAATATTATCGCTACATACCTCACACAAAATTCTTTTGTAGATACTCATCACCATTCGTAAGCTCATTTGATACAACAGATATTGGTCCATTCGGCCTGCTTTGTTGTTCCCTTTTTATAGGACACTCCCTTACCTGATGCCCTAATTCAACCACACACAAAGCATGCACCCTTCTCTCTCTTCGGTTTCGCGCAACGTGTCGCAATGTGGCCCGTCTCGCCACAATTATAACAGTACGATGCTTTCCACTGTCCTGGTGCTGGCCTGCGTTGTTGCTCGTACATTGTCGGTGTTCCTCTCGCACTCCCATACTGACGAAATCGTCCATCCTTCCTTACTTCCGGCTTAACTGGTGGACATAACATTATCTCCTCCATGCCTTGTAAAAGATCCTCTTCAGTTTCAAATCTTTGTAGCCGAACTTGATTTCTCAAGTTATCATCAGGAACCCCACGTATCGAATAGCTCACCGTTTCGTTCGGGTTTATCGGCACTTGGCTCGCTAGTATTACTTTCTCGTGGTAATAGTCCTCAAACGATTCATTTGATTGCCATAATCGATCCTCAAACTTCTCCCTTCTAACGAGACAGTCAACTTCTCTTCCATACAATCTATTCATGCTCCGTAGTAGCTCTTCAATTGGGTAAATAAAATTGTTTGGATTTGCATGAAACCATCGATGCGCCCTACCCTTTAGCTTTCCTGCGATCATCACTCTGGCTTCATCATCACTTAAATTATAAGTTCTCTTCAACATCCATACGTGATTTTCCCAGGCCCTGAATGCTTCATGGTTTCCATCGAAGTCTGTTAGTAAATTAAATATGCTACTAAGAGCTAACTGCCGTTCTGAATTTCTTCCTGGCGGATTTGCACCTGCACCATCGCCCACTACGCTCGTGTTTGTCAAACGTAATCCTTCCATCTCCTCCTAGCAAATTGCAATTCATGCCGTAGTAATGCAGCTTCCCGTGCTGCCATATCCGCTTCGCGTCTAAGCACTTTTATCTCTCTTTAGCCACTCGGTCCCTGAACATCATCGGTTTGCAATGCCGAATTTTCCATCCACTTTCCCGATGGATCAGCGTCTACCAACCTATTTATTAATTCCGCCTTCTTCCAACTCATGGGCAAGTTCGTGTGTCGCAACACTTCCCTAAGTGTTGCCACGGTAAAAACGCTCGGCTCTCTAGTTAATCCGGTTGCCTGTTCCATTCCAATTCACGAAAAAGAACCAGTACTTACAATTATTTCGTTTACACTCACATTTTCAAGATTTTTTAAATTATGCTTGCTTTTCTTACACTTTCACTAGTCTTATCCTTGTATTTTTACTTTCGCGATCCGCAATCCCACTTCTGGTTTCTGTGAGGAGGATGAGGGGTTTAATTTTCAAACAAATTATAATATAAGATAAGAGCTTATTAAGATTGCTTAGTATACTTTCTCGATGGTCTCTCTCTTTCTGCGCGGTCTTTCATAATGTCGATCGCTCTTCATCCGCTCGTTCGCCTCCGTCGCGGGTCTCGCGCACATCATTCACACACTCTCAATGTCGCGCACTTGGTCTCTGCCACCTGGGTCGCAGTCACTCGATTCTTCTGCTTCGTCTGTCACTGCATGCATGCTCTCGTGCACACCACATGCATTCTCACACCTATAATCTCTTACACCTGTTTCCGACTCTCGCGTCTGCCTAGGTCCCTCGAGGGGGAGCAGCGAGTCCGGCTGCTGGGCCCCACCCTCGAAAGCTCCTGAACTTGCTGACCTAAGTGCATCCCCCCATGCACACTGCCTCTCGCCCGGGCCGATGCCGTCGTTCGCGAGATTCTAGAAAAGCTCTCCCCACTGGAATCGGGCTGGCTAACAGTCACTTCTGCTTCCCCCTTTTCTTTGACTCTCGTGGGCAAATTCATGGGGGCCTCACCCCCCGCCCCCTGCAGTGGGTGAAGGAACTCCTCCTGCTCCTCTCCCTCACCCTCTCCCTCCTACTCCTCCCCCTCCCCCTTCCTCTTCCCTTCCGGGTATATAATTGCTGGGATCTTTCCAGTGGATACATAACAACCTCCTGAACCCTATATGCGATACTGGAAACAAGCGGTCGATTGTTGCCTTCCCTAACCTCGATACAACCTGCACCTCGCACACATTTGATCTCCACCCCATGTCCCCACCCACTGAATAATAATGCGCGATCTGGGCCTCCGTGGCATCACCGTGTTCCCCCGCTCCCTGCGGAGTCTTTCTGAGCAAAAAATAACACTTACATGCCGCTTGATTTTGGCGGTGCCATACGTAAAGCATTTGTGTACAGCTGTACGACATCTTAGAAGAAACTCATCCGTTAAAATTTGACGCTGACATCTGCTGTATACACTTAATCGTAAATAAGTCGCCATTTCGATACCCCCGCGCACTCCCTTCTCGCCTACTGTAAACCTACAATTTCTCCCCCGCGCCCTAATTATATTCTCCGCAACCCTTTCTCCAATCCCTTCTTGCTCCTACTCAAACACACTGCTCCATTCCCCTTATAACAATAAACCTCCTCCTGTTACCCCCCCGCTAAATTGACTTGTCCCCCTTAAAATCAAAAATTCTCTTTTCTCTGACTCTCAACCTCGCGCTGCGCTCCCATCAATCGCCCACAATCAGTCACGTTCTCTATACGCTCACTCACACTCACATAACTCGGCAATACTCTATCGCGTGAGCTACTCTACAGAAAGCTCTCATTGAATTTAATTTCACACGCATCGCCCTGCAACTTAATCACCGTATTAGCCTTGTACACGTTAGAACTCGTTTCGTTCGCCAGTCATTCAAACATGAATCTTACAGCCTTTCACAAAACCTAATATATTCTCGATAACAGGTGGTGGATCATCCATCTCTGAGCCTATACTTACCTTGTTCTCACACAATCTCAAAGCATCATATACATGCCTCAGGAGACGCTCTGTCACGCGGACAGGCGGCCGGACGCCTATTCCGAATAAAATTCAAATTCGAGGCCGAAGTCACTACCGCTCAGAGCGAGTTGGGGGGCCTGAAATTGCCTTCCAAGAATAGGCGATACATCTTTAATTTGGAATGGAAATTAGTTCCAGTGCACCCTCCCCCCCCCCCCCCCCCCCTCCCTATACAACGGTGGAGGTGTACTAATACAAATAAAATCGATGGCCTAATATAAGCCACGTCAGCGTTCCACCTGCGATGGGGCCCCTCGGACCGTCGCGTCAGTGTCTAATACAAAGTAGTAATACCCTTTCCCTTTTTCTCTTCCGGAGACATACATTGGACATATGACTGCTCGGCTAATACCGGATGCTCTAAGATAGATCAGATACGCATGATCCCCAACTCCTGTAGAAGCGCTTTATCTGCCATGCTAACCTCCTCACGACAGTCGATTGCTTGCCGTAGTAACCTAGGGGTCTGTGTTGCCGTACCCGTGCGGTGATCCGGGCCCTGGTGCATCCGGAGAGCGGAGACATTCTGCGGCGGAAGCTCGGGATTGACGAAAGCCCACTCACCCCTGACTGATTCAATTATTAATTCTGGGGCAACCCTCGAACCGGTCGGAGTGAGGGGAGGGGGATGTTTCCGGGGAATAAGACTGTAAAACTGTAAATGCCAGATTGATCTCTGACTCGGCTCTCTGGATGTACAAACTAGTGACACATGTGCGGGGATGGTGTGCGGGGCGGGGGGGTTTGGTCAATGAGAACAAGAATACAGCTGATTGCGATGGTTTCACCCTTCCTCCGGAGGGCTACATTGGTCCCATGACTGCCTGAATAATACCGGATGCTGTAAGGTAGACCAGATATGCATGACCCCCAGTCTCTGTAGAACTACTTGATCTGTCATATTAACCTCCCAGCGACCGCCTATCATTTGCTGTGACAATCCGGGAATCCGTGTTGCCGTGCCCGAGCGGTGACCCGGGTCCCGGTGCACCCGGGGAGCGGGAGCACTTTGCAATGGAAACTCGGACATACAAACTGATATCACGCACACACGAATGATATGCGAAGCAGTGGGGCATGGCTAGTAGGAATAATAAATAACTGATTGCAGTAACTTCCTTTCTCCTCCAGAAGTTTGTAATAACCCCATAAATACCCGATGAATACCGAATGCATTAAAGTAGATCAGATACGCACGATCCCCAGCCTCTGTAGAACTGCTCGATTGATGAAGTGATTTTCTAGCGATCGCCTACCATTGGTTGTGATAACCCGGGAATCCGGGCTGCCGCGCGCATGCGGCGGTCCGGGTCTAAATACATCCAGGGAGCGGAAGCGCTTTGCAGTGGAGGCCCGGGACCGACAGAAGCCCACTTGCCTCCGACCGATCCAATTATCAATTCTGGGGTAACCCTCGGGTCGGTCGGGGTAGGGGGGAGGGGGGGGGGGAGGATCCCGGAGAATAGAACCATAAAATTGTAAATGTCAAGTTGACCTTCGATTCGGCTCTCTGGATGTGGAAATGAATGGGGCGCGCGCGCGGCGGTCCGGGTCTAGATGCATCCAGGGAGCGGAAGCGCTTTGCAGTGGAAGCCCGGGACCGACAGAAGCCCACTTGCCTCCGACCGATCCAATTATCAATTCTGGGGTAACCCTCGGGTCGGTCGGGGTAGGGGGGAGGGGGGGGGGGGGGAGGATCCCGGAGAATAGAACCACAAAATTGTAAATGCCAAATTGACCTTCGATTCGGCTCGCTGGATGTGGAAATGGATGGGGCGCGCGCGCGGCGGTCCGGGTCTGGATGCATCCAGGGAGCGGAAACACTTTGCAGTGGAGGTCCGGGACCGATGGAAGCCCACTTGCCTCCGACCGATCCAATTATCAATTCTGGGGTAACCCTCGGGTCGGTTGGGGTAGGGGGGAGGGGAAGGGGGAGGATCCCGAAGAGTGGAATCACAGAAGTGTAAATGTTAAATTGACCTTTGATTCGGCTCCCTGGATGTGGGAATGGATGACGCGCGCGCGCGGGTGATGCGCGGGGCGGAAGGGTGTGGATGGTGAGAATGGTAATACAGTTGATTGCACCACCCCTCTTTATTTTCAGGAGAAGACGGTTTATAAAAAAGGTAATATCCTATCCTAACGGTGCAATCAACTTTAGATATTTGAACTCTAGCATAGGGCGACGTTAAAGAGAAGAAGAGTGAGCCCTACCATGAAGATAATTCAAGCCAATCTTCACCATGCACCCGTCGCCGCTGCAATGCTTGTAACTACGATGAAGAAAGGCAATATCGACATCGCCCTGGTTCAAGAACCATATATAGCATATGGAGGCATAAAAGGAATGAATGCGGCAGGCAACATCTGGAGCACCTCAGTGAACAAAGATACGAGGACATGCATCGTAACCAGAAAAGGAATCAACGTGACGCTCCTACCACAATTTAACGACAACTATACCACGGTGGCGGAGCTTTCGTGGAAATCAAGCGAGTCCGGAGAGAACAAGGGACTGGTCATTGCATCGATATACTCGAAATGGAACGGGAAGGACACGGTAATGGGTCAGAAAGGTCAGGAAGCCTGCGAATGGTGTGCCAACAAAGGGAAGGAAATTCTGATAGGGATGGATGCCAACGCCAAGAACGAGGTCTGGGGTAGCACGGAAACAAACGCAAGAGGGAAAATGCTTATGAGAGAGATGCAGGAACTGGATTTGACCAGCCTAAACAAAGGAAACGAGCCAACGTTCTGCAATATGTAAAGGGAAGAGGTACTCGACGTAACTCTGGGATCTCCAGGAGTAATCGGTATGCTCAAGAACTGGCGCGTTAGCCAAGAGGACTCGAAGTCGGACCACCGGTACATATTGATGGACGTAACCGAGGAGGAGATATCCGAAAGAATATGGAGAAGGGACCCGAGGAAAACGGACTGGAAGAAGTTCAAGGCAATGGTGGCAATGAACGCGCACACCTTACCGAAGAGATACGGAAACCAGGAGGAAATCGACAAGGCGATAGAAGCATTGAACGAACTGCTCAACGAAGCCTGGAACGAAGCTGCGGACGAGGGGGAGAGTAAAAACAAGATAAACCTACCATGGTGGAACAAGGAACTGGAGAAGGAGAGCAACCGGATTTCCAATCTGAAGAAAACTGCCAGAAGGAGGGGAGGCAGGGAAATCTGGGATAAGATAAAGAAGGCCAACAGGAAATTGAGGAGACTGATCTTCGAGAACAAGAGGAGGGCATGGAAGAAATACTGCGAGAGTGTGAAGAAACTGCCGGAAACAGCCAGGCTAAACAAACTACTATCCGAGGATGGACAGAGAGGAATCGGAGCCCTGAAGAAGAAATCGGGGGAGTTCACGGAAAATGATGAAGAAATCCTGGAGATGCTGCTGAAAGAGCACTTTCCAGGTTGCGACAAACTATCAAGCGACCAAAGCGAAACACGGGCGGAAGGCGAGAAAATGAAACCCAACTGGGAACTGGCGAACAGAGTGGTCAATCAACAAAGAGTAAGATGGGCGATTATGTCGTTCGACCCGTACAAGGCCCCGGGAATGGACGGAATCTACCCGCAGTTACTGAAGAAGGCCCTACCCTGGATAGAGGGGTACGTAGTGAAAATTATAAGAGCGTCCATAGCGACAGGACACTATCCATCCAAGTGGGGAGAGACGAGAGTCGTCTTCCTGCCGAAACCGGGCAAACCGGACTATACAACGCCCAAGGCATACAGACCGATCAGCCTCACGCCGTTCCTGCTGAAAACGGCGGAGAGGCTGATCGACAGACACCTAAAAGAGGTGACGTTTAAGAGGAAACCGCTAAATACGAAACAACATGCCTTTAGAGCCGGAAGATCCGTAGAAACGGCACTACACGACCTGGTGGGAAGTGTGGAGGACACCTTCAATGAGAAGGGTGTAGCGATAGGTGGCTTCGTGGACATCGAAGGAGCCTTCAACATGACATCGACGGAACTCATCGAACAGTCGCTAAGGGACTTTGAGGTGGAGCCGGAAGTTAGAGAATGGATAATAAAGATGCTAAGCAATAGAACGCTACACGTGAAGAAAGGCACCACGGAGATGAGGGCGGCAGTGAACAGAGGATGCCCGCAAGGAGGAATACTGTCACCACTATTATGGTGCACCGCAGTGGACGGCCTGATAGGAGCACTCCAGGAATGCGGAGTAGAAGCGGCGGCATACGCGGACGACGTCAACTTCCTAGCGAAAGGAAGAACCATAGAGGAAGCCAAGGAAAAGACGAGAACGGCGCTAGCAATACTGGAAGTATGGTGCGAAGCGACGGGACTATCGGTAAATCCAACGAAAATGGAGATGATGATGTTCTCCAGGAGTTTCGTCTCCAATGCCCAACGACCGGTCATAAAGGACCTACGGTACAAGGGAGAACCCTTGACATTCGTGAGGAAAATCAAGTACCTGGGAATACATATCACGGATAGACTGATATGGTCAACACACGTGAGGCTCCAACTGGAAAGAGCCAAAAAGAACTTGAACGTCATGTTCAGAATGGTAGGAGCAAAATGGGGACTAGACCCAATCAGAAGCAAATGGATATACGAGGCAATCGTATTGCCAAGAATCACATTCGGATCACTGATATGGTGGAGAGCGACCACGCTCAACACCATCAAGACGAGCTTGGACAGCATCCAGGGGATGGCACTCAGACGCATCACCGGAGCGTTCAAAACCACTCCGACGAGGGCAATGGAAGTCATATGCGACGTCACACCGCTCGATATCAAGATCAGAGAACTGGCACTGAGGACGGCCTATAGGCTGAACTACTGGAACCTCTGGCGAGGAGAAAGAAAGACCAGGAAAGGAATGAATCGACACACGGACATAGTGTACAAGGAAGCACCGCGCGAGGTCGTGAACATATTTCACATGCCGGCGGACAGGACCGTGATGGAGTATGACTTCGGGAGGAAATACACAATCCATATCGGACTAAGAAGCGAATGGGACGAAGGGAAGAAACCGTACAACCAAGGAGGCAGGGTCTACTACACGGACGGGTCCAAAAAGAACGGACTAACGGGAGCGGCTTGGATCAGGGAAGGTGTCCCGAGCGAGACGAAAGTCCTGAGACTCGGGGGTCTACCCACGGTATTCCAAGCCGAGGTCATGGCGATCAAAGACTGCAGCGAACACCTGAAGGATGAGAAAGCGAGGAATGAAAATATAACGATCTGTTCGGACAGCCAAGCGGCGCTACTGGCTCTGGAGAGAGGAGCATCACTGTCGAGAACAGTGATCGACTGTAAGAACGCGCTCAACGAGCTGGCAGCAATGGGAAACAGAATATCCCTGATCTGGGTACCAGGTCACAAGGGAATCGAAGGAAACGAGGCAGCGGATAAGCTAGCCAACGAAGGTTCGGACGAATCGCCGATAGGGCCGGAACCGATGCTACCGGTAGCAGAAGCGACGGCCAAACAAGTGATCAAGGACTGGAGAGGAACGGAGAGGAAAAGGAAATGGACTGGCACAAGCGGTTGTGTGCATGCGAAGGAGCTCCTTGGGGACGAAGTCCCGTACAAGCAGGGAAAGATCCTGAATAACCTGGAAAGAAAGGACCTATCGAAAATGGTAGGCATCATAACGAACCATGCGGCCCTAGGAAACCACCTAAAGAGAATAGGTAAAGAAGTAAGCGAGAACTGCGGTTCTTGCGAAGAAACCCCGGAAACAGGGAAGCACATACTATGCCACTGTCCCGCGATGGCGATTAAGAGAAGGAGAATCATGGGTAGCGAGTTCCTCACCGAGAGGGAAATCATGGACGTACCACCAGCAAAGGTGATCAAATTTCTAGAAGAAGTAAACCCATGGAGGGAAATCGGAGGATAGCGCCTGGAACTACCAAGGTTGACGCATACGAACGATGGGAGACAAAACCCACAAACCCATCAAAAATTACGCCCTCGGCGAACGCTCCGTGGCCCGCGGGAGTCCCCGACCCTCGAATGTTCGGGGGCCCGAGCGAACCAGGTAACTGGCGAGCAAGGCGACCCCGGGCATGGGGGAAGGGGACGACTGGCGAACCCTCAGGAGCCAGTCCGAGGGGGAAGACGGAGGGGGAATGGAGGCTGAAGGAGTTGGAGCTGCCGATATACGGGATGGAAGTAACCGATCTCAGACCTTTGGTCAGGATCGGCGAAAGCCATCTCCTTGGGCTGTTAGCAGCGGCGGCACCGCTCCCTCCTCTCCTCCCGTTTCGTCCCGTCGACCTCCGAAGCCTGGAGCCGTGCAAACGACTAGTTTTCCCTCCCACGGAGGGAAACGGAACTAAAAGGAACCTCCAAACCTCCCTGCGATGCGCAAGGGAGGCAAGGGAGATTTTCAGGTATAAACTTCAAGGAGAAGCCGACATCACCCCTGAGGGAGGACGACAGGTGGGGGAAGCTAAAGGGACGAGAGGCAGTGGCGCCTGCCTATCTCCGCCCCCCCCCCCTGCCCCTCAACCGCTCCGTTTACCATTCATCAGGAATCGATCAGGGATCCGAACATCCGAGGCCGCCAATGGCGAACGCTACTGAATCCGCAAAAGTCTCCGACCCCCGAACGTCCGAGGACTCGAGGCGAACCAGGCAACTGGTGAGCACGATGAGCCCGGGCGAAGGGGGAGGAGACGTAAGCGAAATACCAGGTAAGCCAAATACTTATATGACACTCAAACGACCATATAACTTACTCCAGAATACCAACCGAGCAAAGGACAACCACTACAACCGGCATGGAAGGATAGAAGGACACAATAAGACAAGATCGATAGACTAGCTGCGGAGAGGCAGAGGGTGGAACAGGGGTGGACAGAAACCGGAGCAAACGGCAATCGAACGAGCGACGGAAACTGTCCACGCCCTCTCCCCCTGACAGGTGCTCCCAGCCGAAGGCACAAAAGGAGGGTGTCCAAACCAAGGAAGCTGCAGGTAAAACTGAAACCAGCTAATACCAAATAACCTTACAGAGCAAACAGACTACCCCAACCAACGCGGAAGGAAAGACAAGACCTACTCGACATCGAAGCTGCGGAGAGGCCGGGGGTGGAACAGGGGCGGACAGAAATCGTAGCAAACTAAGATCGAACGAGCTTCGCAACTGTCCGCGCCCTCTCCCCCCGACAGGAGCTCCCAGCGGCAAAAACCGAGAAGGAAGCTGGAACAAGTGGACAACAGCCCCCACTGGACTACTCTGGATCGACAGCGAGACCACAAGCCAGTCAGTCAGAAACGAGGGACGGAAAGAATCCTGTCAATAAGCTGGGGAGTGGCCGGGGGTGGAACGGGGGCGGACAGAATCCTGAGCACGGCCGGGTACGCCCTGAAACCATCGGGCTCTCGGACGGGAGACATAAACCTCCTGCCTCCGTATGCTGCCTCGGTGCCTAAGGGGGCCCATCGCCACCGATCGATTCTTCTTGCAGTGCCGATGCCACCCGCAAGGGACAAGCTAGGCACTCGTTTAAGAGCACAGAACGATCGGGCGGGGCAACTGTTCGCGCCCTCTCCCTCTGACAGGAGCTCCCAGCACGCGGTACCGATATAAAGGGTACCGGACCAACAGGAACAGCAGGTAAAACACCAGCTGCCACTAACACTAACGATCCACCCCACAGGCAAATTAGGGCGTCCCAACGAAAGCGACAGGAGGGTTGCGGACAGACCAGGGGTGGAGAGGGGGGCGGGCAAATACCGAGCAAGGCTGGGTACGCCCTGAAACCACTGGACTCTCGGACGGGGGACATAAACCCCCCGCCTCCGTATGCTGTCTCTGTGCCTAGGGGGGCCCATCGCCACCGGTCGATCCTTCTTACAGTACCGATGCCACCCGCAAGGGACAAGCTAGGCGCTAGTTTAAGACTGCACGGGATCGGCTGGGCGAGGTGACCGCTCGCGTCCTCTCCACTCGGCAAGAGCTCCCAAACGAGAGCAGGATCAACAACGGGCCAGGAGATAGGCCAAGAAGGACAAGCAGCCTGACCAAGAAGCCAGCCAGGCACGAGCAAGGGACGGTACGAGTCCTGCGAGCAGGCTGCGGAGAGGCCGGGGGCGGAACAGGGACGGTCAGAGACCCGAGCATGGCTGGGTACGCCCCGAAACCATCGGACTCTCGGACGGGGGATGAAAAAGCCCTCTTCTCCGTATGTTGTCTCGTTGTCTAGGGGGGCCCATCGCCACCGGTCGGTCTTTCTTGCAGTGCCGATGCCACCCGCAAGGGACAAGCTAGGGACTAGCTTAAGATTGCATAAGCACCGATCGGGCGAGGCGACTGTCCGCGCCCTCTCCCTCTGACAGGTTCTCCCCAGCACCAGCGGCATCGCTGGACCAAACGCTCAGCTGTGTAAAGCTGTGGCTCCCAGGGAAGGAGGAGGAGAAGTAAAAGAACCTGCCTGGAACAAGCAAAAAGGCTAACACCAACATGAGCAACCTCCATGAAGGAGAAACATTCGAATCAATGCTTGAGACACAAGCGAACGGAAGTTAGGGTGCTTGGAATCGAGGAATCAGCTGGCGGGGAGGAGTCGGGACTCAGGCTAGATGCGAAATGCAGAGGGATCCGATTCCTCTCGCCGCAGCCCCCGAGAACGAGCACCCGCTTCCTGCGGGCTAACCGTCTCAGGAAGCCTCACGGGAGGACCACCCTGAGCGACCTGCCCGCCCAACCAAACGCTACATCCGATGCTTCCCAATCCGCGTACGCGCGCGCCTAGAGTCCGTACTAAAAAGCCGGGTACGCGAGTAGAGTAGCTCGAAATCTTAATCCAGACTAGCCTTGATCTGACCAGATTTGTCGTTAGCTTAGACCGAGTAAGGGTGGACCGCATTAACCGCGGGAGGGACCCAGCCGGCTGGTTCAACCCGCTATGGAATCGATGTCACACCTCTAAGGAGACTTCGACGAAGTAGAAGGGGGCCCTCCATCAGGGACTTGAGTAGGCAAGGGTGGGAGGTACCAGCTTCTAGAGACCAGCTCGGCTCATCGAAGTCACTCGATCCAATCGGATCAAGGAGCCAAACTCGAAACGCTTGCTCTCTCGGGATAGAGTCACGCGGCAGGCTTGCTCGAACATTAGAAAGCAGCAGCAGACAACTCAGATCGCAGGAGGAGGGTATGCGGCGTGCATGCACTCGAATTCACGCAGGGGCGGGCGAACTCCGAGCAAGGCCGGGTACGCCCTGAAACCATCGGACTCTCGGACGGGGGATGTAAAAAGCCCTCATCTCCGTATGCTGTCTCGGTGCCTAAGGGGGCCCATCGCCACCGATCGATTCCTTCTTGCAGTACCGATGCCACCCGCAAGGGACAAGCTAGGCGCTCGTTTAAGAAAACGGAGTGATCGGGCGAGGTAACTGCCCGCACCCTCTCCCCACGGTGCCCTCTGGCACCGAAAGTGGTAGTAGGACGAGGAAATCTCTTGCTTCAAGTCAACTTAAATTGACCGAAGCCGACTCGATCCAAATCAAATCAATAAACAAATAAAGTTGAACCAATCCGACTTATCTCGCTGCTAACTAATTGCAATAATAATAACAGCTGAGTATGTAGATGCATGCATACACACACATGCATGTATATGCATGCACATACGCGCATATATATATACATACTGAAAAAGGGGAGGGGTGCGTGTGTGCCGCATACATAGATAACTAGAATGGGGTGGGGGGGAAGTGGCGCTGCGCGCGGGGGGGGGGGGGGGCGGAGAGGGGGAAGGACGGGAAAAAAAAGGGAATAGAACTAGCTCTCTCTCTCTCTCCCGGAAATAATACCGCTGTTGCTGCTGCTGCTACCCACTGATTTTAGGTTAATTGATTGAGTTGACCGATTCAATTCAACAACGACAATGAAAGTAGGCATGGCAGCTCATGCTAGATTGCGTCTCGTTACCCCATGGAAGCATCGGATACCCCAATCTTGTCCTGATCTCGTCGCGACCGTACTAGTCGGTGGGATTCTTCACGTCATCACCGCTGACTGCCAGCTCTTGTTGCGGCGCTCGAACGTCTCCCTTCAGCGGGGGGTGCGTGGATGCCTCGCCGACGCTCGAACGATTGCGGAAGCGAGTCACAAGAGGCGGGACAAGAGGAACAGAGATCGAGTCGGGTAGCCCAACGTCTGATCACGCTTCTCCTGAGGCAACAGCTAAGGTTAGGGAGGGATGGCTACACCGACAATGACGTCTCACCCTGTACTGCGGGAGCACCCTTGGCAAGTGGCCCGGGCCGATCCGGATAAAGCCAGGGGCCCTAGCAGCAGGATTAAACTCGGACGGGTAATGCAGTCCTTGCTCCGCCGGTTAGGTCCAAACAGAGGCCGAGCCGGGGAGTACTGTGTAAGCACGGGAGTCAACGCTGCTCCAGCTCACTGCCTTGGGGTGGCACCGGTCACCCTCCCGTTCAGGGCTTTCCTAACGTTCCTAACGTTCCTAGTAGCCCGAAGGGGCACTCGGGACGGGTGGGACTTTTTTAACATCTAATTAATTTTCCACCCTTCGGGTGAGGTGTCGTGCGGCAACCGGTATAGTTGGTTTCGAGCAAAGGAAGGTTTTGACGTGCAGCCAGCAGTTTCGTCTCTCAAAACTCGATGGAGGGGATTTCGGTGAAGTTGGGGGCCCTTGCTAGCGAAAAAGGTTCCCATCGCTCCACCTCCACGTGGTGTCCTCTGGGGCTGACACTCTTGCTTGCGAGGGTGTCAGCGCGAACGGAGCGAGTGGGTCGTTGGACGGACTATTCCTTGACGACTTGGCAAATTTTTAAATAACAATTATGGACGGACAGACAAAAAGGACTTTAGTTTACGGTGCAGGGGAGGGATACCCCAGTACCGGCGCAGATGGTGGTTGTAAAGCGGGCCCCACTGCGTCGTCATCCAGCGACCGTGGCTCCTCCGGGGTTGGGCACAGCGCCCCGGTTGTAGTGCTCACCAGCTGCGACCTTAAGACCGGCAAAGACGTTAGGGCGAAGGTCAAGGTAGGACCATCTTGCTCGGCTGCTTCGGCAACGAGCAAGACGAAGATACCTCGCCTTTCGCCCAAAAAGGACAAAGAGAAGGATTACAGGGGCAAGCTCGACAATGGGATTGTCGAGAAGCCCCGAAAAATTAGGATCTCCGAAATTGAGCGGAGAGAGGAATGGGACCGCGAGGTCAAGGCCTTTCTCGCCAATACTGTCGCCAGTATTGACGAGAAAGACTGGAAGAAGAACGACGAGCTGGGAGGGGTCTTCTGGGAGATGAGCAAGATCGGCCCAGGGATGAAGCCCCTCCCAAAGGAATCCTTCATACAGGAGTCCATGCCCGCCCTGACACTCTCTGAGTGTCGGGGATGGATGAGGGCCTGTATGGAGGAGATGGTGAAGACAGTTGGAGCGGCCTCCAACCTGAAAACCACCGACGTTCGTCACATGAGGGTGGCCGCCAGGATCGCGTCGGTGGTCCAGGAGGAGGTGACGAGGCGGGCCAAAAAGGACGACGCCCCTGACAGCTCCGCCAGGAAGATGCTGGCCGGGCGAAGCGAAAGGGAGCGCCGAGCTAATGATAAGGTGAGAAAGTTAGAGAAGGAGCTTTCTCTCACCAAGAAAGAGCTTAAGGAGGCTAGGGACCTCCTTAAAGAAAGAGGCGCCCGCCCCCAGGCCGCCGCTACCACAAATGGCAGCGACGGCATGGAGGTGGAGGTCGCTTCCCTGGACCCCGCCGTCGGTCAACAGGTGACCGCGGTGGGGCCTGGGGAAGACAAGGAGGAGTGGACGCGCGAACGAGCCATCGAGCTGGCCAGGGAGCTGGCCAGCGAAATGGCAAAGGTACACGCCCGAGAGACCGCCGAACAGAAGCTTGCTTTTGGGCGGGTCCTCTCGGGCATGGAAAAGAAGTTGGCGTCCGAAGGGAAGTCGGCGAATGCCTCCACCTTCAGCGGAGGCAAAAATCCCCTTCCCCCGTCCGCTCCCTTCTCCCATCTTTCTTCCCCCCCTTCCACAGCCCCTGCTGAGGGAGCCAAGGGAGGGAAGAAGAAGAAGAAGAAGAAGAAGAAGGGAAAGCCGGCACAGGCGGCAGCAATCGGCGGCCCCACAGGGCCCCCAGCTCCCGCTGCTCCCCCAACCGTGCCGGCAACAAGGCAGGAGGAGACCTGGGTGCAGGTGGTGAAGAGGGGCAAAAAGGCCCCTACCACCCCTGCCACACCTGCACCTAAGCCGACGTTGAGGACAGCGCCGGCCAGGCCACCAACTGGAGGCCCCCGAGCGGCGCAGCAGGCGCCCAAAGGGCAACCAGGTAAGAACCAGCGGGGGGGATCGAAGCTGCCGCGTCCTCCTGGGACATCGGCGGTTACGGTTACCGCCCCCGCTGGTCAGGAGAAAGACCTGGGCCATAAGCTGGCCCAGGCCATGTCCAGGGTCGACCTGAAGGCCCTGGACATCAACGATTTCGTCACCAGAAGGGCGGTGACTGGGGCCCTCGTTTTTGAGGTCCCTGGGCCCGACAGCCTCTTAAAGGCTGGCGGGCTCGTCGCCGCCCTTAGCAAGACCCTGGAAGGAAGCCCGAGAACCAGGCATCACGCGCTGTGAATGCTGTTACCCCTTCCCTCAATAGACACTAATTAAAATGTTTCAATCGGACCTACGGAAGGGAGCCTCACACACGAACCTGAAACCCACCCTTAGAGACCGTCTCTACTTTGTTTCCAGAAATCTCCCTGCCCCATTTAACATGGAAGCATCCACGAGTCAGATGATTACTGACAGTGACGAGGACCTGCAGTTAATGCAGCTTGGGCAGGTCCTGGAGGTCTCGGATCAAAGCGCTCTCGCAATGATAGTGGTACTCGAGGACCATCCATGTTCGGTCCTAAGGAAGGACGACGTGGATGATATTATTTTCGAAGTCATGAAAGTATCACTGGAGAGAGAAGTCAGAATTAAGATCGAAAAGATAAACTTTAGAAACGGCGGCCTAAAGTTAGTAGGGAAAGATAGAATCACGATGGAAACGATAAGGGTAGCAATTGAAAGGGGAGTATTAATTAGGGGAAAGAAGCTAAGGGAGGGATCAGGGGGAGAGTTGGAGAAGAAAAAGGACATCATGATATGGTGCTCCTCCCGCAAAATGGAGGATAGAATGTTGAGGGATTTAATTAAACTAGAAAGGGGTGACTGGGGCACGGAGGAGTGGGTGCTAACAAGGAAGGGACAAGCTGAGGAGAGGTGCAGGAGGTTCTACTATAGAATCCCTGCAAAGTTTGCCGGTAACATCAGAAGGGAAGGGAATAACTTGACGATAGGGGGAGCCATTAAACTTAGATTTTCCATTTACAACTAAAAATAGCTTGACACCACTCACTTATCATATACATACATATCATATACATACTAGGGAGCCGATGACGAAATCCCAGCTGAGACTATAGTTTCTCGTAAAGTACATTCTGAGGCCCCACCAAAAACACTAATACACACACAAATACACATATGCGAGACATAAGTAGAAACAACAAGCCAGGGAAAAGACATAACTACTTAAATAAATAAATAAATAAATAAATAAATAAGATAAATAAATAGATAAATAAATAAATAGATAAATAAATAGGTAAATAAATAGATAAATAGATAATTAAATAAATATATAAAATGCGAGTTGGAAAGGGAAAGGGGAACCTCCTGGGAAATACCAATGGGTCAAAGGAAATAGGTAAATACTAGGAACTAGATTAGCCAGACCTGACCAAGAGACGCATGAAAAATGGGTCCTCGTCGCTACATATCAAAACATGCGGATATAATGTGATTCTCTAGTAGGCGGCAGACAATACACTCTTGAGGCAGGATTGGGGTCTCCATCCGTTGTTCAACCCCAATCCTCGGCTTATTAATCGAAATTGTAACGTGCTTTTCCATTTCCCCTCACTACGGATCTGTCTCCCTGAACCTGCCTACCCAACCCCTATCCTTGATTTATCAAACGAAATCGTGGGTTTGGTGGTTGCTAATTAGTCAGCTTAGACCGAAAAAGTCGCGAATCATGATTAACTCTGAAACCTAAAATATAATAAGCGTCTTCACTCGTCTCCGTACTCCGTGTGTACTCGTCTCCGTATGTCCCATCTATACGTGTATACCGTAACTGTCCGTCTCCGAGTTTCTCAAAACCGTCCCTTCGTCTCATCCGTCCTGTCTATCTGTTGCCCATTCACCTGTCTTCGACTTTCGCGTCTGTCTCTGTCCCTCGAGGAAGAGCAACGCGTCCGGCTGCTGGGCCTCACCCCCGGGAAATTCCCAGACCTACCGGTCTCGTGCACTCTCCCCTGCGTGCCGGGTGCCACCGCTAGCTCGTACCGTCGCTTATCTGCACTTACCTCTTTATATCTACAATGTGTTAAAAATCTCTGATATTACAAAACTATATCGTGCCTCCCTATGTTTCCCCTCCTTACGGACCTGCCTTCCCGAGCTCGCTTGCCCAATCCCAACCCTAGACTTATTGATCAGAATTGCTCCGTGCCTCCCTCTCTTCCCCTCCCCATGGAACTGTCTCTCTGAGCCTGCTCGCTCAACCTCAACACTTAACTTAATCCATTTGTTAATCAAAATTACTTCGTGCCTCCCTCCTTTCCCCTCCTCATAGAACTCTTACTACTAGTACCCATTATCTATACATCCTAACCGTATATTGTTCTCTCCCGCTCAGCACTCCGTCGATCCGTTTGCACCAAGGGAGAGGAATCCACTTCTAATAAAAGAAATTACATAAGGGCCTTTAGGACATCTTCTGTCGCCTTCTCGCTACCAACCAAAACTGTCTCGTGCCTCTCTGTTACTCACCTCTTTATAGATCTGTCCTCCCGAGCCTGCATGCTTGGTCCCGACCCCCAGCTTGACAGTCACAATCGATGGTGGCCGGGGAATAGAAGCACCCATGGTACCTCAAGGAGGGAAGGGAAGAAGAAGGGGAGGGGGAAGGGGGAGTTCTGTTTCTTTTTCGAATAACTCTGCCACAAATGTGTCGTCGGCATGCTGTGTTGTATGCATATGCGTATGTACATGTATGGATGCGAACATACGTCTCCCCCCCTCCTACTGCCGTAAATCGTTCTCTCTAATTGCGGATGATATTTATGCTGAGCTTTGTTAGTATCATTCAGTATTTTATCGCATCTTAACTGTATCCTGCTTTTCCCCCGCTCAGCACTCTGTTGATCCGTTGGCACCAGTTTACAAGAAAGCTATTGAGGGCAATATGCAGAACAGCGTCTGTCAATGATTCAAAACGATCACTACATTGAAGGAAATCAAATGTGATCCTTCTCTCTATAGCTTCCTCTAAAAATCTTGATACTCTATATCCTACCTTAAAGCTGAATTCACGTCACTTATCACTTAACATAATACACCACTCCATTCTTAAGACAGCTCCTCTAAATGATATATGCCCACAACCCAATATGCAAATGTTACACTCCCTATCAACATAAATTCCTGAAGAATTTATCCTAATATATAAATCTTCGTGAGGAATATACAATACGCACCGATACCGGTTGAAGTTGATACTACACTCAACACATCGGCGAGTCCACCTCCACCTTCGACGCTCTCGAACACATCCTGCCCCAAATACGACTTCAAGTGAACAATATCTATCACTCATCTGTTAAATTTCTCATCACTCGGGATAAGTTACATATGTGCGATTCCACCGTATAGGCTAATTCTATGTTTCCAGGACCCAAACTCCCGTTTCTCCGCCCGCATCGCCAAATACCTACTCCCAAAACTTTGGTCAGTAAATTACCCCGGACGACTCTCAATGGATGTGGTAGAATTGCAAACCGGGAATATCTTTCTTCATCGCCTAAATCAAAGATGTAGATTCCTAAAAGCATATTCCATCCACGTTTTAGTAAAGCACTAACAAACAATAAAATATGAAACATTGACGAATATATCACGTCTCCCAAACGTATGATAAAAACTGTACCTATGATGCTATTTGCCTTTTCCCCGCTTTGCTTTGGTTGCGACATCTAAGAGGCGACTGATGGTTGCTACATTAATTGAGCCGTGGCCGCATACTGTGGCAACCACTTTGATTACTGCATACTACTATAATCGCATGACATCTTTAACGCAATATGGCAACTGTAGTGTGGTGATTTGATTTACGCAGAAAAGCTATGCGACGGGTACTCTCCATCCGATCTCTAATCCTCTCAACATAAAAGCTAACACATGACCCGCAAAATTGCCAATTCATCCTTTTGCCCCAATCTTATATCTCAATGATTCGATTTGGAATCTTATCCAGAAATAAGTGAGGTATAGGGACATCCTACGAGTGAGATAACGAGTAACGGGGAGACCCGGGGTCGACGGAAACCCACGTCGGAAGGTTCAATTATCAAATTTTGGGGAAACCCTAGAATCAGCCGAAACCAAGGGCAGAAGGAGACTCCGGGGAATCAAATCATGATTATCATTAATTAAATTCCCAGAACTGGACCTCAGAATTTGTTCTCTCACTCGTAAATTAAAAACCATCAGCACTCCACATAGAAAATGACGTAGCTTTTAAGAATATCAATACAAGCGATTGCACCACCCCCTTTATTTTTAGGAAACAGTGACAGAAGGTAAAATCCTACCCTAACGGTGCAATCTTTAACATTCATACCCCCTTTAGAACTCTAGCACAGGGCGACGTAAAATTAAAAAGCGGTCAACATGAAGATAATTCAAGTCAATCTTCACCATGCACCCGTCGCCGCTGCAATGCTTGTAACTACGATGAAGAAAGGCAATATCGACATCGCCCTAGTTCAAGAACCATATATAGCATATGGAGGCATAAAAGGAATGAATGCGGCAGGCAACATCTGGAGCACCTCAGTGAACAAAGATACGAGGACATGCATCGTAACCAGAAAAGGAATCAACGTGACGCTCCTGCCACAATTCAACGACAATTATACCACGGTGGCGGAGCTCACGTGGAAATCAAGCGAATCTGGAGAGAACAAGGGACTAGTCATCGCATCGATCTACTCGAAGTGGAACGGAAAGGACACAGTAATAGGCCAGAAAGGCCAAGAAGTCTGCGGATGGTGTACAGACAAAGGGAAGGAAATTCTGATAGGTATGGACGCCAATGCCAAAAACGAAGTTTGGGGCAGCACAGAAACAAACGCAAGAGGGAAGCTGCTGATGAGAGAGATGCAAGAACTGGACTTGACCTGCCTGAACAAGGGGAACGAACCGACCTTCTGCAGCATACAAAGAGAAGAGGTTCTAGATGTAACACTGGGATCTCCAGGAGTAACTGGCATGCTCAAGAACTGGCACGTAAGCCAAGAAGACTCAAAGTCAGACCATCGATACATCCTAATGGAGGTAACCGAAGAAGACATAACCGAAAGAATATGGAGGAGGGACCCGAGGAAAACAGATTGGAAGAAATACAAGACACTGGTGGCAACGAAGACACACACCTTACCGAAGAGATACGGAAACCAGGAAGAAATCGACGAAGCGATAGAAGCACTAAACGAACTACTGAAGGAAGCCTGGGACGAAGCCACGGACGAAAAGGCATGCAAAAACAAGATAAACATACCATGGTGGAACAAGAAACTGGAGAAGGAGAGCGACAGAATCTCCAACCTGAAGAAAATTGCCAGAAGGAAGGGAGACAGGGAAACATGGGGCAAAGTTAAGAAGGCCAACAGGAACCTGCGGAAACTGATTTTTGAAAGCAAGAGGAAAACCTGGAGGAAATATTGCGAGAGTGTCAAGAAATTACCAGAAACGGCTAGATTAAACAAACTCTTATCCGAGGATGGACAGAAGGGAATCGGAGCCCTGAAAACGAAGTCAGGAAAGTTCACCGAGAATGATGAAGAAATCCTGGAACTCCTACTGAAGGAGCACTTTCCAGGGTGCAACAAACTGCCGGACGACGAGGAAAACACACGAACAGAAGGCGAAAAGAGGAAACCGAACTGGGAATTGGCCAGCAAGGTGGTCAGCCAACAGAGAGTAAGATGGGCAATTATGTCATTCGACCCATACAAGGCCCCGGGAACGGACGGAATCTACCCGCAACTCTTGAAGAAGGCCCTACCCTGGATAGAAGGGTTCATTGCAAAAGTAATAAGAGCGTCCATAGCGACAGGACATTACCCGACAAAATGGGGGGAGACGAGAGTCGTCTTCTTACCTAAGCCGGGTAAGCCGGACTACACGACACCTAAGGCATACAGGCCGATCAGCCTCACGCCGTTTTTACTGAAAGCAGCAGAGAGGCTGATCGACAGATATCTCAAAGAAGTGACGCTAAAGAAAAAGCCACTAAACATGAAACAACACGCTTTTAGAGCCGGCAGATCCGTAGAAACGGCACTGCACGATCTAGTGGGAAGCGTGGAAGACACCTTCAACGAAAGAGGAATAGCAATAGGAGGCTTCGTGGACATTGAAGGAGCCTTCAACATGACGTCAACAGAACTAATCGAGCAGTCGCTCAAGGACTTTGAAGTTGAACCAGAAATCCGGGAATGGATAATTAAAATGCTGAGCAGCAGAACCCTACAGGCGAAAAAGGGAACCACGGAGATGAGGGCGGCAGTAAACAGAGGATGCCCGCAAGGAGGTATTTTGTCACCTCTACTATGGTGCATAGCAGTGGACGGATTGATTGGTGCGCTACAAGAATGCGGAGTAGAAGCAGCGGCATACGCGGACGACGTGAACTTCCTCGCGAAAGGAAAAACCATCAACGAAGCTAAAGAAAAGACAAGAACGGCACTACAAATTCTGGAGATCTGGTGCGAAGCAACTGGATTATCAGTAAACCCGGCGAAAACGGAGATGATGATGTTCTCCAAGAGCTTCATCTCCAACGCGCAAAGACCCGTGATAGAGGACCTAACGTACAAGGGAGAGCCCCTGATATTCGTAAGGAAAATCAAATACCTGGGAATACATATCACAGACAGACTGATATGGTCGACACATGTGAGACTGCAGCTAGAAAGAGCCAAGAAAAACCTGAACGTCATGTTCAGAATGGTAGGAGCAAAATGGGGACTGGACCCAGTAAGAAGCAAGTGGATTTACGAGGCAATTATAGTGCCAAGAATCACATTCGGAGCGCTAATATGGTGGAAAGCGACCACGCTTAGTACCATCAAAACGCAGATGGACAGCATCCAAGGGATGGCACTCAAACGAATCACAGGAGCATTCAAAACCACCCCGACAAGGGCGCTGGAAGTTATGTGTGACGTCACACCGCTGGATATCAAAATCAGGGAACTGGCACTAAGGACAGCCTATAGACTAAATTATTGGAACCTCTGGAGCGGAGAGAAGAAAACCAGAAAGGGAATGAGCCGACACACGGACATAGTATACAAAGAAGCGCCTCACGAGGTAGTGAGCATCTTCCACATGCCCGCAGACAAGACTGTGGCGGAATACGACTTCGGGAGGAAATTCACAATCCACATCGGACCAAGGAGCGAATGGGACGAAGGAAAAAGACCATACGACCCAAAAGGTAGGGTATACTACACGGACGGATCCAAAAAGAATGGGTTAACAGGAGCGGCTTGGATCAGGGAGGGTATCCCGAGCGAGGCCAAAGCCCTGAGACTCGGGAGCCTACCCACGGTATTCCAAGCCGAGGTCACGGCGATCAAGGACTGCGTCGAACACCTAAAAGAGGGAAAAACGAGGAACGAGAATATAACGATCTGCTCGGACAGCCAAGCAGCACTGCTGGCCCTGGATAAAGGAGCATCACTGTCAAGAACAGTGATCGACTGTAAGAACGCGCTCAACGACCTGGCAGCAATGGGAAACAGGATATCTTTGATCTGGGTACCGGGTCACAAAGGAATAGAAGGAAACGAGGCAGCGGATAGACTAGCCAACGAAGGGTCGGACGAACCGCCGATAGGACCGGAACCGATGCTACCAGTAGCGGAAGCAACGACCAAACAAGCAATCAAAGAATGGAGAGGAATGGAAAGAAAAAGGAAATGGGCCTACACGAACGGCTGTATACACGCGAAGGAACTCCTAGGGAATGAAGTCCCATATAAGCAAGGTAAGATCCTCAACAATCTGGAGAGGAAGGACCTAGCGAAGATGATTGGCATCATGACCAACCACGCGGCTCTGGGAAACCACCTAAAAAGAATAGGGAAGGAAGTGAACGAGAACTGCGGCTCGTGCAGTGAAACTCCAGAAACAGGAAAACACATATTATGCCACTGCCCTGCAATAGCGGCAAAGAGAAGAAGAGCCATGGGGAGCGAGTTCCTCACAGAGAAGGAGATCGCAGACGTACCACCAGCCAAGGTGATCAAATTCCTGGAAGAAGTAAAACCCTGGAGGGAAATCGGAGGATAACGCCAAGAATTTCTCTTTTTTCCAAGGCTACTAAGCACAAAAGATGGGAAGCAAAGCCCACAAACTACTTAAAGAAAGCCCTAGGCGAACATTGTAGAATCTGCAAAAAGTCTTCGAGCCCCGAACGCTCGGGCGACGATCCCGAGCGCAGGGGTGGCGGACGGCCAGCAAACCATAGAGACCAATCCAAAGAGGGGGACGAAGAGGTAAGGGGGTTAAGGGATGGGAGCTGCCGATATACGGAATGGAAGTAAACCGATCCCAGACCTCCGGTCAGGACCGATGAAAAACCATCCCCCTGGGCTAATAATAGCGGCGGCAACGCTCCCTCCTCCCCCCCCCCCCCCCCATCTCACCAATCGTCCTCCGAGGATGGAACCCTCTAAACAAAAACTAGTTTTCCTCACAAGGGAAACGGAACAAAAAGGTCCTCCAATCCACCCACTGCTATATGCAAAGGAGGAAAGGGAGGCTTCTCTTTTTCAGGCTAAAAATTATAGAAGAAATCGGCACCTCCCCAAAGGACGGACAATGGACGAAGGAACGGGACAAATTAGTATTCAAGGAGGAAAAGAATAGCGGGCCTACGGCCCGAACCGCAGCCAAGGGAACTCGGACCTGGACCTGGCGAACGAACCGATCAGAGACCGAATCCCAAGACCACCGCCGGCGAATGGGGCAGACCCTACAAGAGTCCCCAACCCGAATGCCCGGGAACCCGGGAAATCGGGTAACCGACGAACTTATAGACCCGGGCAGGAGGGGAAGGAGGCGGCGGAGATATATCAGGTAAGTCAAGCATCCATAATAAATACTAACAAGGGAACATCCCGAGGTGCCACACGCCGATTTTGATGAAATTTTAGTATGATGGAGTACTCGTTAGAATATTCGACACGTATTTTTTTATATCGGCAATCGTCCACGTTAAAGGGGTGAAAACCGCCCCCAAAGTTGGGGGCCAAAAGTGTATTTCGTTGAATATCTTGGAAACTATGAGAGATAGAGCATTTGCGTAAATTGACGAAATTAGCGCCTTTGCATTACGAATTTAACGGCATAATTTCTTTTGCAAAATCTCCATTTGTTTAAACAATATGTTGAAAAATAACATATTTTCGGCAATTTTACCACTTTAATGTTATTCAATTTTCTTGAATATTTTTTTGTAAAAACTACATTTCCTATACAAAATTACGGATAAATAGGAATTTCGATTTTTTCATCAACAAAAAAGTTATTACATATGAGATTTTATCGTTCGACGCGCAAAATAGAGTCCCTACACGAGTCGTTCCTTGTTCATAACTCCCCGGTAATTTGTAAATAAATTGATTTTACCGATAACCATTCGTTGCTAACGAAAAGAAAAGAATTTTCCGTTACTTTAATGCGATATAATTTTCGGCTACATCACTGCGCGCGGTTTATGGAGGGACATTCCCAGGTCGGCACGGTGTGAACAAATAAATGAAACAACAAGAATGGAGTGTAAAATGCTTATAGAAAAAGTAGTGGCCGCTCACCAACAATGAGAAGTAGCCGAGGTGTATGTCTATCGCACTTCACGAATCTACAGCTTCGGCCTGCTTATGGTTAGAAATGTCAAAGATTATAACTCTTTGTCTATGCGTTACGAAAATCACAGGCTTTCGCCTGATGACAAATTTCAGGGATCTTTCCCATTTTTACAACATACTTCGGAAATTTCCTCTTCGCGAGGAAAAAGAGGGTGGGGTTTAACTATTATACTAATAACCAATGACAGACATGGTAAAGTCGATACGTCATCGTCTTTAAGGTATATATAATAGTGAGTGTTTAATATTTGTCGAATTCTATTCGCATCAACATTCGTATGCTGACGAAAGAGTTTTTGCTATTGCGAAGATTTTGGAAAGCGCTAATAGCTTCTTGCGGTAATAATTTACAGTAAGTATCTTTGTTAAAAACCAAAATCAGTTGTCGTCACCGAGATACGAACACATGTTTAGATATGCATGGTTCCGCTGCGGCTACATAGAGAGCAGACCAAACGAATTTGCAAATCCCGTTGCATTTTGTTTCACAGATTTGCAATTTGAAATTACCAACTGTTCCGACTGCGACGATGTAGTTGCTTTGAAGTGTTCATGGTGTAAAAATCACTTATGTTTTAAACATTTTTTTGAAGGATATCAATACTGCCAAAATTATATAGAACAACAGATATTAATTACAGCCCTACCATTTATTTGAAAGCACCAACGTTTATATATTAATAAAATCAGCTCTTTTAAGAGTTACCAAGCAGTTACGAACAAGGAACGACTCGTGTAGGGACTCTATTTCGCGCGTCGAACGATAAAATCTCATATGTAATAACTTTTTTGTTGAAGAAAAAATCGAAATTCCTATTTATCCGTAATTTTGTATAGGAAATGTAGTTTTTACAAAAAAATATTCAAGAAAATTGAATAACAGTAAAGTGGTAAAACTGCCGAAAATATGTTATTTTTCAACATATTGTTTAAACAAATGGAGATTTTGCAAAAGAAATTATGCCGTTAAATTCGTAATGCAAAGGCGCTAATTTCGTCAATTTACGCAAATGCTCTATCTCTCATAGTTTCCAAGATATTCAACGAAATACACTTTTGGCCCCCAATTTTGGGGGCGGTTTTCACCCCTTTAACGTGGACGATTGCCGATATAAAAAAATACGTGTCGAATATTCTAACGAGTACTCCATCATACTAAAATTTCATCAAAATCGGCGTGTGGCACCTCGGGATGTTCCCTTGTAAGACGGCCATGTAACCACTCCAGAGCGCCACGAACGAACGACAACCATCTCAACCAATTCGGAAGGATAGAAGGATGAAACGATACAAATCAGACGGACAAAGTAGCTGCGGATAGGCCAGGGATGGAACAGGGGTGGACGGAAACCGGAGCAAATAAAAGAAAAAATTGAACGAGCAACGCAACCGTCCACGCCCTGTCCCTCCGACAGGTGCTCCCAGCCTGAGACATCGAAGAAAGGATATCCAACACCAGGCAACCACAGGTAAAACTAATACCGACTATCGTCGAACCACCATTGCAGGTCAAACAGTCCAAACCACCCAGCATGGAGAACACAAGACGAACTCGACAGGAAAGCTGCGGAGAGACCGGGGGTGGAACAGGGGCGGACAGAAATCGGAGCAAAATGAAAATTGAACGAGCAACGCAACTGTCCGTGCCCTCTCCCCCCGACAGGTACTCCCAGCAAGAGAAATCAAAAGGGCACCGAAGCAGGCAAACGGACATCGCCCCCGTTTGACTGAACTGAAAAGGAAGAAGGAAGGATCCGGAACAGGATCGACCAACAACGAACTCGAGAGCAGGCTAGCAACAACCAACAACGAAAAGGGTTGAGATGTACCCGACCAGCAAGCTGAGGAGAGGCCGGGGGTGGACCAGGGGTGGACGGTAACCGAAGCAAACTGAAAATCGAACGAGCGACGCAAACTGTCCACGCCCTCTCCCTCCGACAGGTGCTCCCAGTCTGAGGCACCGAAGAAGGATGCCTAACTCAAAAATTACCACAGGTAAAAACTAATAACAACCAGCATCAAACCGCCCTTTCAGGTCAAACAAATCAAAACACCCAGAACGGAAGGAACACAAGGCGAGCTCGACAGAAAAGCTGCGGAAAGGCCGGGGGTGGAGCAGGGGTGGACAGTAACCGGAGCAAAATGAAAATCGAACGAGCGACGCAAACTGTTCACGCCCTCTCCCTCCGACAGGTGCTCCCAGCCTGAGGCATCGAAGGAAGAAGGATGCCTAATACAAAGCAACCACAGGTAAAAACTAACAACGACCACCGTCGAACCACCCTTGCAGGCCAAACAGACCAACTCATCCACTCAACACGGGAGGGACTACAAAACAGACTCGATGGGAAAAGCTGCGGAGAGGCCGGGGGTGGAACAGGGGCGGACAGTAACCGAAGCAAAATGAAATCGAACGAGCGACGCAAACTGTCCGCGCCCTCTCCCTCCGACAGGAACTCCCAGCAAGGAAAATCGAGAAGGCAACCGGAACAAGCGGACACCGGCTCCCCGCTGGAACGTCCCGGATCAACGACGAGCCCACAAACCAACCAGCCAAGAACGAGGGACGGAACGAGTCCGGCCATCAAGCTGGGGAGTGGCCGAGGGTGGAACAGGGGCGGACAGAACCCCGAGCACGGCTGGGCACGACCCGAAACCACCGGACTCACGGACGGGGAATGAAAAAACCCTCTTCTCCGTATGCTGTCTCGGTGCCTAGGGGGCCCATCGCCACCGATCGATTCCTTCTTGCAGTACCGATGCCACCCGTAAGGGACAAGCTAGGCGCTCGTTTAAGAAAAACGGAGTGATCGGGCAAGGCAACTGTCCGCTCCCTCTCCCCGCGGTGTAATTCTCTCTCTTTAAGCATTGAGAGAAATATAACAATCTCTCTCTCTTTCTAAACAACAACTTTCTCTCTCTTAATCTACTTAAATTCGACTCAAGCTTTGAATTAAATCAAACCTCTCTCTCAACTCAAAAGCTTTGACTTAATCTCTTAATCTAAACTTAAACGCGGTTGCAATAATAATAATAAATAATAAATGTAAATGTAAATGCACGTACACACACACATAAGCATGCATATACATACATATACAAACGAGCATACATATATATATACATGACAAAGGGAGGGGTGCCGGCGCGCTGCATACAAAGATAAAGTTAAACAGAATGGGACGGGGGAATGGCGCTGAAGGGGGGGGGGGGGGGGGGGGGGCGATGAGAAGGGGTAGGACGGGAAAAAGGGATTAGGACCAGCTAGCTCAATCTCTCTCTCTGAAATAACACTACGCTGCTGCTGCTGCTGCTGCCACCCATTGATCTGATGCGATTGACTTGATAAATGTAACCAGCCAAGTCAATCAATCAAAGTAGGCATGGCAGCTCATGCTAGAATACGTATCGCTACCCCATGGAAGCATCGGATACCCCAATCTTGTCCGGATCTCGTCACGACTGTACTAGTCGATGGGAAATCGCATCATCACTGCTGACTGCCTGCTCTCTTGTTGCGGCGCTCGAACGTTCCTCCTCAGCGGTGGTGCGTAGAAACCCTATCGACGATCGAACGATTGCAGAAGTGAGTTACAGGAGACGGGACAAGAGGAACAGAGATCGAGTCGGATAGCCCAACGTCTGATCACGCTTCTCCTGAGGCAACAGCTAACGTTAGGGAGGGATGGCTACACCGACAATGACGTCTCACCCTGTACTGCGGGAGCACCCTTGGCAAGTGGCCCGGGCCGATCCGAATAAAGCCAGGGGCCCTAGCAGCAGGATTAAACTCGGACGGGTAATGCAGTCCTTGCTCCGCCGGTGAGGTCCAAACAGAGGCCGATCCGGGGAGTACTGTGTAAGCACGGGAGTCAACGCTGCTCCAGCTCACTGCCTTGGGGTGGCACCGGTCACCCTCCCGTTCAGGGCTTTCCTAATTACTCCTAATTACTCCTATACACTAGACAAGGACATACACGACGGCATATAAAGGACGGAACTAACGATGACGACTCGGCGAACAAAACTTAAATAAAAACTATGGCAGACGATAAATTGGAAAAATACGTTTACAGCACAGAGGAGGGAGACCTCAGTTCCGGTGTGACCCGCGGTGGTCAAGCAGGCCGTGACCCATCGTCATCCTATGACTGTGAGGCGTTGGATGTGGGCAACCAGGCATCAGCGTCTACTAGTGCAACTGGAATGGCAGAGACGACAGGCACGATAAGGAGGTCGGCTAGAAGAATAGAACGCTATAGTTCGGATCCGTCGCCGACGGTGATAGCGTCGGTCCTGGAAGGGCATAAGGAAACGCCTGTATCCTTGGCAATGCTAACGATAGAGAAGGAAAGGAGAGAAAAGAGAGGAGAAGCAGGAGTTAAGGATATAGGGGACAGAGAAATGAGAACGGCAAGTAGAGGAAGAAGTGCAGAAAAGAGACCTAGGACGGACGAAAGAGAGGTGATGGAGTTCGAACTAGAAGAAGAGACAGGAAGTGCACAGGCGACTGAAGAGGTACAAAGGAAGAGGAGGGAGCAATACAAAAAGAAAAAAGAAGAGACTACAGAGGCAGCGGGTGAGATAATTGATTTTAATGTCAAATTGTTTAAATGTATCAAGGAATTGGACTTAATTAAAGACTACATTGAGCATAATAACAGTGTTAAGGTTGAGATTAAGCGAAAATTTGGCAAGATTATGCAGGACATTAAGATTATTCACAAGGACTCGAAAACGGTGGGGGATAAAACCAAGAGGATGGAAGGTTACTACAGGGAAGTGGAAGAGGAAATTAAGGAAAGAGAAGGTAGGAAAGAAGACAGGACCAGGCAGGAAGTTAGAATGAGAAGGGAGGCAGAAAGATTGGGCGAAAATAGAGAGGAAGATACAAGAAGGAGATGGACTGGAAACCAAGGACCATTATACAGTGAGATGGTGAGTGGAAGAGAGGAAGGATGGTCGATAGTTACTAGGGGTAGAGGTAGGAGTAGAACTAGGACAGGGTACCGGGGGAGAATGGACCAGGGGTACCAGACAAGGGACGAAGGAGAACCACAAGGACAGGAACAGAGGAGAGGTACAGGAGAGTACGGAAGTGGGAGCCGAAATGTTAGTTTGGAGAGGAGGAGGATTGGCGGTTTTGTAAAAAATGACGCAATCATTATCAGAGCGGGGAACAGAGAAGCAGAAGAAAAGGTAATGAGGGAAGTCAGAGAGAAGTGTACGAAGATTAAAGATGAAGTAAAGATGGTAAGAAAGGGAAGAAACTTACATTATATAATAGAGATGAAGCCAAATGTGGACACGTATAAGGTAAAAGAACATATAACAAAAGTGACTGATGGGAGAGCGGAGGTAGTGGCAAAGGTACCAACCATCGACCTTGAGATCGATGGTATCGAACCCTACGTTGATTTAGACGAGTTAAACGACGCGTTGAGAATGGAGCTAGGTACGGACTTTATTAGTGAAGTGAAAGTTAAAGTGTTGAAAGAAACTAGAATCGGAACTAAGCGTGCAGTAATAACAGTGCCAATGATGTGGAGGAGAAGACTGAAAAATGTCAATAAAGTGAAGATCGGATGGGCTGTATGCAGGATAAGGGAGTGTCCAAGGATTACACGGTGTTTCGTCTGTCACCAAAATGGGCACGTAAGTTATAACTGTAAATTTAGAAACGTAAAAATATGCAGAAAATGTGGAGGACATGGACACGAAATGAATGTATGTGAAAAAGAGATGAAATGCTACTTGTGTGAAAGGTTAGGATTAGAAGAATATAGGTTAACCCTCCGTTTACGGACTTTGTAACGCCGGTGACGGTGCCGGGGTCTCGAGAGACTCACATCGATTTTCACTAATACTATTACGCGGCCGCTCGAGTCGAAACATGAGACATAACATCTCACTAATACAATCGCATGTTGTTCGTGCGGGCAAGAACATATATTCTTTGCTTGTATTCTCTACCAACTATTGGACTACTAAATTCTTAACAATAATTTTCGTTAAATCAACGATAAATGAATTGTGCAATGTTTTGTAACAATTTAAGAAATGAATATTCGAAAAGGTTTTGTGAAATATACTTTTCTAGACCCAGGCCGTTGCAATTGGGAAAGGGAATAATTTTATGACCTTTTATGACTGTTGACGAAATCGAAATGAAAGAAACACGCAGGTAATCGAACCTACGGCAGGTCATCGTGTTCAAACAAGACTTCGTCATGCATACTGACTCTTTTATATATTCTTAGTCAAGACAGACTTGCAACGCAGTTACGAACGTTACGAACGTTGTGCTTGTACGAATTTCCACGACCAACTGATGCGACTCGAAAAGAACTGCTGGCTGCTGAGTCACTTACACACTATTGGGTAGTATCGAACACAAAATTGTAAATGTGTTTGTTATCGCTGCGAAGTCGCCGAGTGGTTTCTCAAATTACACATTTGCTAGTATGCGTGTCACTGTGCGCTAAACGCTGAGTCTCTAGAGACCCCACCATCGTAAAGCGAGGGTTAAGACATTTACCAGGCACGTATAGATGCCTCACGAATAGGATAGGTTACAATAACAATTATGGATAAGCTAAAAATATTGCAGATAAATTTGAATAGATGCAGACTTGCGACAGAGTTAATGCAGATAACTGCTAAAAAATTAAAAGTAGATTTAGTTATAAATTCCGAGCCTTATAAAGGATTAGACATATGGACAAACGATATAAATAAGGATGCATCTATCTGGTGCACAAATATAAATAACAAGAGCGATTTTAAAGAGGATAGGAATATAGACACAGGAATAGTTCTAAATAGAATAAATAAATTGTACATAGTATCGTGCTACGTGTCACCAAATATTAGCATTAAGGATTTTAGCGGTTATTTAAATAAATTAGATAAGGTTTTAAGAAATTGTAAATACGAGATAATTATTGCGGGGGATTTTAACGCGAAAAATACGGCATGGGGAAGTAACAAAATTGATAAGAGGGGGGAGCTATTGCCAGAACTTTTAGATAAGTATTTATTAAGTCCGGTTTTAACTAGGGGGGGGGGGGGGGGGGTAATACTTTTAAAAAAAATGGTAAACAATCAAAAATCGATTTCATGGCATGCTCTGGCAAAATATTAAACAAGCTAAAGGATAGTAAGGTATTAAACAGTGAGACGGCTTCGGACCATTTATATTTACTCCATACTTTTAAGGATTTTGTTTTTAAGAAAAGTCCCAGAAGGGGCTGGCATATTAATACTTTGGATAGCGAGAAATTAAACGACATAGTTTTAGATAAATTGAACGACTTACCAAGTAGATATGTAATTAGGCTAGCTCCAGACGTTAGGTATATTGAAAAACTAGGGAAGATTACAAACGAGATATGCGAACTGGGTGATGGAAAGAAAAAAAGGGTACTATGGAAACAAAAAACCTGTGGTGTGGTGGAACGAAGAAATAAAGAGTATTAGAAACGAAATGAACAAAGCAAGGAGAGTATACCAAAGATTAAGGAAGAAAGGAAAAGAAGCTAGAAATGAAAGGGAACAATACTATGATAAGAGGAAAGAGTTAAATTTAAAAATAATCAGGGCTAAAGAAGAATCATACGGAAAGTATATTAAACTGATAGAAAAGGACCCCTGGGGTAAACCATATAGGGTCATAATAAATAAGTTCAAAGAGAAGGAAGGTAGTGTAAATATAAGTGAAAATAGGGTGAGAGAAACGATCAGTAAGCTGTTCCCCAGAGAAGAAAAGAAAGAACCGGAAATCATGCGACAGGTTAAAAGAAACAGATTTTATGAAAACATTGTAGAAGTTAGCGAGGAAGAGGTAAAGGTAGCTGCAGGAAAACTAAGAAATAATAAGGCGCCAGGCATAGACGAGATACCTACTGCGATCATTAAAAAGATAGTTGAAAGGAGCCCAGAAAGGATCGCATCTTTGTTTTCCATGTGCTTTGAAAATGGCATATTCCCAAAACAATGGAAGACACAAAGATTGGTACTGATACCAAAACCTAGAAAGAAAAAAGATATTAGACAGGAATATAGGCCTATATGCCTACTAAATGGTTGGGCCAAGCTCTTCGAGCAGGTGATCAAGCAGAGAATGATAAAGGAGGAAATGTTTACGGCTAACCAATATGGGTTCTGCAAGGGAAAAAATACGCTAGGGGCAATGAACATAATTAAGGATAAGTCAGAGATAGCTAGAATTAAGAACAAGTATTGTATTTTAGTAACATTAGATGTAAAGAATGTATTTAACTCGATAAGGTGGCCAGAGATTATTTTAAACCTAGAAGTAAGAGAATATGACGTGTATATAGTTGAATTGATGAAAGACTACTTTAGAGATAGGTTTATTGTTTATGAAAATAATGGAAAAGAAAATGTATATAGAATGGAGAGAGGGATGCCCCAGGGCTCAGTTCTGGGCCCACTCTTATGGAATTGTATATATGATGAGGTGATTGGTAAGAGAACGGTAGAGGAATGCACGATTATCGGATTTGCGGATGACGTGGGTTTAGTATTTATAGGAAATAATTTAGAAATAATTAAGAATAAGATAGAAATAGAGATAGGTGAAATTAGGGAAATTCTAAAGAAAAAGGTCTTACTTTAGCAGATAGGAAAACGAAAATTGTAACTTTAAATAATAAGATAATAGAAAATAAGATATGTATTATAGGTAGCGATAGGTTTAAGATTAAGAATAGTACAAGATATTTAGGCGTGGTGTTTGAGAGAGGCATGAGATTTGTGGAACACATAGAATATATTACAAATAAGAGTATAGGTTTAGTAACTAGCTTAAGTAGGTTAATGCACAATTTAGGAGGCGTAAATAACAAGGGTAGATAGTTATACTATGGCATGTGGGAGTCAATAATATTGTATGGGGCACCCATATGGGAGGAAGGCGTAGAATATGAAACAAATGTTAGAAAATTAAGAAGGGCGCAGAAAATTTGCCTGTGCAGATTGGCAAGGGCATATAGAAATGTATCCTGCAAAATATTGTGCGCTATAACTGGAAATCTGCCGATAAAATTGAAGATAAAACTGAAGAAGGAGATATACTACAAGAGCGAGAGGATGAAGAGAAATAGAGCTTTAACAGAAGAGGAGAAAATGGAGAGAATAAAGTGTGAAGAGGAAAACATAGGAAAAATGATATGGGATGAATGGCAGGATATATGGAATGAGGGAAACCAGTCGTGGACAAAGAGATGGATACCGGATATTAGAAGATGGAGGGAAAGAAAAAAAGGGGAGTTGAGTTACCATCTAACGCAAATGCTGACGGGAAACGGCTGTTTCAATAACTACAGGTATAAGATAGGAAAGGCAGTGGAGCCGAAATGTTGGTATGGATGCGAGGTAGAGGACGATCCAGAGCACACGCTAATATTTTGTGAAAGATGGGCAGCGGATAGAGAGAGAGTGAAGGATCAAATGGAATGGGTAGGTGAATTTACGCCGGAAAGATTAGCGGAGGAGATGATCAAGAAGGAAGATCGATGGCTATTGGTGGAAAAATTTATAACAGGAATGATGAAAGTAAAAGAAAGAGACGAAAGAAGGATTGAAAAAGGTGAAATAATAATTGAGTAAGGAATTAGAATGAAAGGGAAATGTGTGCGAAGTAAAACTTGGTGTTCCGCACGCATTTTCGTCAGTCCACGAGAGGACAAGAGGAGGGGTTTTAGTGGGTATTCCGGGAGGTCAAACTCCCGGCGAGTCCCACACTACCCCGGAACAACAATTTGTTTCGGGGTGTGCGTAAAAGCATTTCCCCTCCTCTATAAAATTAAAAAAGGCCTTACACCAGGCCACCACCGCCGCCCTCATCAAGACCGTAAAGCAGCGGGTGGTGTACCTGTACGGAAAACCGCGGACAATCATCACCGACAACGGGCGCCAGTTCGAGAGTCGGGAGTTCAGCCGGGCACTGAAGGAGTGGGGAGTAAACCACCAGAAGACGCCACCGTACTCTCCACAGTGTAATCCCGTGGAGCGAGCTAATCGGAGTAAAAAAACAATGATTGCTCAGTACACGGAGGAAGACCACCGTCGGTGGGATCACTGGCCCCCGGAACTGGCGTTCGCCTTCAATACCGCGAGGCACGACTCCACCGGATACACCCCCGCCTTCCTAAACTTCGGGAGGGAAGCAACGCCGGCCAGCACGGCCATCTCCACCGACCAGGACGAGCCGCAAACCAGCGAGCCTGCGGAGAATGCCCGCCGACTACAGGAAGCATATGAGCTGGTCCGGACCAACCTAGGGTCGACAAGCTGTAATGGGATCAGCGGTTCCAAGTTACGCGACCCGGGTCTACCAGGTGGCGATACTGACGCTAGTCTTACATACACACCGAATTGACGAATTTCAACTACATCTGCAAGAGGAAATCGGTGTGATCTTTCCCGCCAAGAAAATCATTCTATTTGTTCTGAGCTATCCGAGCGGCTATCACGAGCGAGCAGCAACGAGCAAATTATTATTATTTGTTAGCGTCAACGAGTTTTATGAGGGTAAGATACCCTGTATAGCAGATGGGGTCGGTCCGCATTGGGACCGTCGCCACTGTGTTTACAGTTTGTCTAGGTTTCGTGTGGAGTTCTTGGAGAGCGACGTGTGTTAGACAAAAGTCTAGACATCCTGTCGCATTCCAAGGAACAGATTATTTAAAGTATCGATGGGCTCGGGTCCGTAAACTATACCCGAGACTAAGTTATGGCTTAGCAGCCGATGACCTGACGTCATGGTGCTGCATGGCGTTTCAAAAAGCGTAAAGAGTATGCTTGGTGGATCTGGCCACGGAGTGGGGAGATGTTTCATCCCCGGTAAGAGGACTGTGAGAAACTGCACGGCACTTACCCCAGAACTTCGAAAGCATACTAATCGCTCACAAAATATTCCTGACTTTAAGATCCAAAAATCTAACATATTACCTATAATTATTATTTAATACTTAACTTTTAATTAGCTTTTAATTATTATTTCATTAATTTTAGTAGTATTCAGTTATAATTCTTAATTATATTTACTTTTAGTTATAGTTATTATTATTTTATTAATTTTAGTAGAATTTGTTTATAACTCTTAATTATATTTTCTTTTAGTTATAGTTATCATTATTTTATTAATTTTAGTAGTATTTAGACATTACAATTATAATTTATTTCTTTTTTCTTTATAATTGTTATAAGTGTTAAAATATTGTTACAATTAAAGTTTTTTTACAGATATGAATAAGAAGAAAAGGTGCGAAGTAACATCCTGCCGGATAACCAGTGGTAGGATGTTTTCGTTTCCTCTACCAAGTTCTCGGCCAGAAATTTTGTCAAAATGGTTAGCAGCAAGTGGCAATCCAGATTTGGCAAATTTAAGTGAGGACCAAATCCATAGAAGAGTCATTTACGCTAAGCATTTTGAACAAAGATATTTTCTGGCCAAGAAGCTTGCCAACACAGCTGTGCCGACATTGTTTCTCCCAGGTATCTATATAAACTGTAGCTTTTGTAACATATTATTTATAAGTATTTTCTCATTCATTATTAATTGATATTCTTTTGTTAGGCACCACAGAAGAAATGGAGATAGAAGAGCGAAGAGACGAGCAAGGAGCAATAGAAGTTCTCCCCCTTCCACAGGAAAACTTACGAATAGAAAATTATGAGGAAATGGCCAGCGGCTCTGCAGGAACGAAAAGAGAATGTAAGCAACGAACACGTAACAAATTTATATTTTTTAAATGAGTGGTGTGTCTCATATCACTGAACGAAGCATGTATTCCTTTCTTATTACATATCAAAGGATGAAACGAGTGTAATGTGGCGAAAATGTGGTTTGCATAAATATTTTATTTTTCTATGATATTTCTTTTAAACTATATTTTTAACATAGTTTAAATTTTTCCTATATGAATGTACTCTATATAACTTTGATTATGGTAATTGGTGGAAGTTATACATTTTCAAATTGAATAATTTAGTTTTGTTACAAATAACAATTGATTTAATGATCATGCAGAAAAATAAAGTTACCTATTTCTTTGGTGATGGTATGCTTCTCACTTTCAATGTTTATGAAACTTAATTGCTTTTTTCCTTTCTAATTCTATTAATCCTTATATTAAATTCATCATTCTTTATTCTTTCTTACCACTTTTATTCTTTAACCCTTTGCACTCCGAATTATTTTATTAACTTTTTGTCAGATGAGCAAATATAATCTCGCAAAATTTTCTACTGTTGATTATTCGTTTTTATTTAATACTAGGAACAATTGTAGATACTGTGGTGTATTCCTGTTAAAATGCAAAATTATTGTTGATTTCGAAAAGTTGATAATTAGTATATGTCGAGTGTAGCTCGACATAGGAGTGCAAAGGGTTAATAAGGAGTAACTTTGTTTCCTCAGTATTACCATCAAATCAATTGAGTTGCTACAAAACTGAAAAAGCATGGATTTACGTCTTTTGGTTTGCTTGAGCATGGTTTGGTTTGGTGTTTGCTTCCAGCATTACTTAAAGTATTGGATTTGTCGCGCCAGAAGCATTTGGAGCCGAAGCAGAAGAAGCTGTATAACATCATTGCAGCCCTCAAGAAGTCAACACGCAGATTGCAAAGCAGAAACGTCAATTTGCAGGGACGCCTTCAAGAAGTGAAGAAAATATTGAGTACAGGTAATGTTGAAATATTACAAACCCTGAGCACCACAGCTCAGGACTTTATTATTTCTAATTTTAGAAACGCAAATTGCAATAAGTTTAAGCGTATTTTTACATTGGAAGACAAAGCATTTGCATTAGCTGTATATAAAAAAAGTCCAAAAAGTTATAAATTTATGAGTAATATATTTTGTCTTCCAAGTAAGGAAACGCTTAGGAAGGTTGTGCAGCAAATACCTATAGCGCCAGGTATTTGCGATTCTATGTTCGATGACCTAAAAAAACGTGTATTAAATTTTAACGACGCTAAATTCAAATATTGTATTTTAATTTTCGATGAAATGAAGTTAAGTCCTTCATTCCATTATAATGCACTGTCGGATATAAAGGGTTTTCCAATAAGAGGTGTAATTTTGAATAGCCCGCTATTTCGGTAGCTGTCACTTTTGAAGCTGTTATTTTTGACATTTGACAAGTAGAAACTACGCCATTACTAAAAATGGAACGATACACGCTGCAACAACGCATTAAAATTATTAAAATTCACTACAAAAATGGTGAAAATTTTGCAGTCACAGTTCGCAAAAGTAAAGCATTTTTGGGTCGTCGTGAAGCACCTTGTCGGACCGCAATACAGAAATTGGTGGAAAAATTCGAGCTGTTGGGACAAGTTAATGATGTGAAGAATAAAACCCGTGCACGTCGCTCAAGAACAACTGAGAATATTGCTGCTGTAGCCCAAAGTGTTGAGGAAAACCCAGGTTTGTCCATTCCTCGTCGTTCTTTGGAACTGGGCATTCCACAAACGTCATTACACCGTATTTTGCATAAAGACTTGGGTCTTAACCCTTTGAGTGCCGGGAGCCGATATATCGGCTCCTGCTACACTGGCGAGAAGTGCCAGAGCCGATATATCGGCCCGCGCCTCGTAGCGCTTTACTGTTCGCATTGCGGGTGAACTCTATCTCAAAATAAATTTGTAATACGTTATAAATGATCTAATTTCATTATGAGAGAATTAAAAAAAAATAGTTTTTCGTTTTAACTCTTTGTGGACGACGACCTTTTCCTATCGCTTGGAGGTACCGAAGTCTAACATAAACACCGATGGTCGCCACTCAGGCGATATTCGATCTGCGGCGTAAATCGCTGTGGAAAACTGGAAAGGGTTTGCGTGGTGTGCAGAAGAAAGGATGGTGGCCCAAAGAGAAAATCACGCACAGTTTGCAATAAGTGCAACAAAGGATTGCATGGAGTGTGCATTAGTAGCCACGAATGCTAAATAAGTTATTTGTGTGAGTTGCAATAACAAAATTTTACACATTTGCAATATATAAATATAAATATTTATGACAACATAATTTTGTTTCAGCAATGTTATATTACCGATAACAATTATATATTTCGAAAGAGATAATCCGCCTGGCGCCTACCGTGTACCTTCAAGTTATGTTTTATTTTTGTTATGTAATATTGTTTATCTTGTTACAAAATATATTGGAAATACAAAGTATATGCTTCATAATAATTGACCCATATAAAATTATGGTGAAAAGATGGCTGTTTGTATGTGCAAATACATTTTGTACGAGAGAACTCAACTTTTACTTCATTTATAAACATATATACCTTTGTTTTTTCTATAATTCTCAAATGAGTACAAAAAAACTAGTGTCATTGTTTAGTTCTGTATTTCATCTATAATACGCAGCTTTTTGAATCATGTAAATATCGTTTCTCGTTTGGTTTTTATAAGCATTTTCCCGAACCCTTGTAAAACTGTGAAATTCGGCCGGTTTTTCTCGCATATGCACCTCTATTTCGCCCGGCACTAAAAGGGTTAAGGCTTATAAAGTTCAGTTAACTGAAGAACTCAAGCCGGCCGATCATCAACAACGTCGTGTCTTTGCTGATTGGGTCCTTGAAATGCATGAAAATGATCCGGAATTCCATCGAAAAATCATCTTGACTGATGAGGCCCATTTCCACCTCGGTGGCTACGTCAACAAGCAAAATTGTCGCATCTGGGGCTTGGAAAACCCAAGAGTTATTGTTGAGAAGCCTCTCCATCCTCAACGTGTGACTGTTTGGTGCGGTTTATGGTCCGGCGGGGTCATTGGACCTTACTTTTTCGAAAATGAGGTTGGATCAACAGTTACGGTGAATGGATTGCGCTATCGAGAGATGATTAATGATTTTTTATGGCCGGAGTTAGATGGTATTGATCTGGACAACGTTTACTTTCAACAAGACGGCGCTACGTGCCACACAAGCAACGAAACCATTGATCTTTTACGGGAAAAGTTTCCTGACCGTGTTATCTCTCGAAGAGGTGATCACAATTGGCCACCGAGATCTTGTGATTTAACACCTTGCGACTTCTTCCTTTGGGGCCACGTGAAAGATAAGGTCTACGCCAACAGCCCAGCGTCGATTCAAGACCTCAAAGATGGAATTCGTGAGGCTATCGAGGACATAGGACAGCCACTTTGCGATTTGGTTATGGAAAATTTCCTGAAAAGGATATGGTCCTGTAAGCGTGGTCGTGGTGGCCACTTGGCTGATGTTGTTTTTCATTATTAACGGCATACCTTCCTCTTTATTATGAAATAAACATGCGATCATTTATCTCAAAAAATGGCATTTTTCTTTGAATATCAAAATTACACCTCTTATTGGAAAACCCTGTAGTTTACGGATTTGTCGATGAAGGACACAGCCGGCAAAACGAAATCGCGGATCACGTTTTGGTTTGGTTTTTACGAGGAATTCACGGTGATCGACCATGGAAGCAACCGATTGCATTTACGTTTTGCAAAGGAGCAACGTCATGGGAGAAGATTGTATATATGTATAAACAAATTGTTAGGCGTGCCCATGATGTTGGTCTGGAAATTGTAGCTTCTGTATGCGACCAAGGTTGTAATAATCGTAAAGCAATTAAAAATTTAATTTTAGATTCGAAACGTGAAGCATTTCAAAATAACGAAGTTTTGGAACATGATATAATAATAATCAATGGGCATCATATAGTTCCACTATATGATGTTCCGCATCTTTTAAAATGTATACGCAATAATTTACTAACGAAAGATTTGGAATTTAAATTAAAAGACACCGTTACTCGAACAGCCAAATGGTCGCATATTGAAGATGCATATTTCATTGATCAGAGTAGTGGAGCATTTCTAAGAACAATGCGAAAACTAACTGATCAGCATGTTATAAAAAATAAAATTAAGAAGATGAAAGTTTCCTGCTGCACACAGGTTTTTAGTCACACTGTGGCTAGTGTAATGTCATTAATGAGTCGCAGTGGGGCTAAAAGCGTGTGTCAACAAAGAAGTATGTCTCGTGATGGAAAATATACAGCGCAATTGCTACTGTTTTTTAATAATTTATTTGATAGTTTAAATAGGAAGAGCATCATTCCTTCTGTAAATAATAACGAACAAATTCAAGTATGGAATGATGCTATTTCTACAATAGAAACAATGCGCTTTGTTATAAAAAAGATAACAGATCAAGCTAATCCGCAGGTTCTTGCAAATTGGATTCATACGCTAAAAGGATTTAAATTAATTAAAAGTAATTTAAAGAAAATTGGATTTTCAAAATTTAGTATTATTAATCAAGATTCTTTAGAAAACTTTTTTGGTCAAATTCGGCAATTCGGTACGCGAAATACCAATCCGACATGTTCGGCATTTATCGGTTTTTATAAAAGTCTCATTTTAAATTCGTACATGGAATCTAATTTGTCTGGAAACTGTGAATTAGACGATACAAGCGATTATTTGATTGATTTTAAAAATCTTTTTTTTAACAGAACGGCTTCACAAGACAAACATAGTTCAACAGATGTAATTTATTTACCAACTATTACAGTACCAAACAATGGAGATTATGAAGTAAATGAGAATGTAATAGTTGGCATAAAAAAGATTATTTTAAAAAAAATTATAAAATCTGTCACTTGTGAAGTTTGTTACTCTAATTACACGAGTATACTTATCGATGATGAAACTTTCATCAAATGCATGAGAGCAATTGTATTCAGTTGTGGGCAGTACCTCCCCAAAATTTCATATATTTCTAAATTTGGATCCGCAATGAAAGCAGTTCTGAATAATGAAATTCCATTTCAATTTCAGAACTGTGATCATGCAGCAAAATTAAAGTTAGATATTATTGATCAAAGTGTAACTTATATTATACAAAATTACTTTTCGGTTGTTAGAAAAATATTGAAAGGTACACAACAACCACCAGTGCATGCAGATAGTCTCATGCAAATGGCATATGAATATGTACAAAAACATTCTAAAAAAACATTGTGAACAATTCATATGCCAGTATTATTATGTACTTATTTATTATTTTATATTTATATTGTATATATATTATATTTATATTGTACATTTCTACTTTTATATTGTACATATTTTACATTTATATTGTACTGTAGCATAGCGACAACGAAATTAGGAAGAGAAACGCGAAACGGCGAAGCCTCGCGTTATTCTTACGCCCGACGATGGACCGCCGAGCGCAGCGGGGACGCGAGACGCGAGGCAGGGTCCGCGAGAGCCAGCTTGACAACGCGACTGTTGATTTTCATGACCAAGGGTAGCAACGATCGGGTATAAAATAGGGCTCGCGACACGATAGAATTCTTCTTCTGCTTCGAGAGAGAGGACGAGGTAATACCATCGGCCGCTCTCGGATAGCAGTTAGGGCCTCTTTGGCAGGAGAGTACAGCGAATAGCCGGACGCCTGCTAGAGGGGAACGGGAGAGTACGGGAGTGTTCCTGGGTCCTCGTGCATAACGAGAGAGTACAGAGCATCTCCTGGACGCCCGAGAATTAGATAGACTCGCGTATCATAGTCTTCACGCCTTTTGAATAAAGCTTAAGTCGCTTTGTCAAGTATTTGATTAACTTTGTCTATTTTTGTCAAATCTTGCTCTACCGAATAAAATTATACAATCTCCTGTAGCCTTTTCCCATCCATAAAGAGGAATAAAACACTCAAAAAAATATATCTACTGTCTCCAGATCCATTATCCTGAATCCTATACCAAATATGGCTACAGTACATTTATTACTTTTATATTGTACCTTAATTACTTTTATATTGTACTGTAGCGAACCGAATTAAACGGTAGACAGATAGGTACCGGCAAGGGAGGGGGGTGCGAGCCGACCGTACGCACCCTACCCCCACTACCGGCCGCCGACCAATTAGGGACGAGGCCACTCATTTAAAAAGGGCCTCGTTACCCGGAAAGGTCAGTTGAGAGCGGGTGGTCTAAGACATTGGACTAGGAAGTTGGATTATCCACTACAAGCCAGTCATAGCCTTGACCTCCACTCGCAAGAGAAACTCTGAAATATCGGTGGAGGAACGCAGTCTCTCAAATCCAGTCAAGCGACGGAAGTGATCTCGTGGATAAGCCAGAACCACAGATCCTAGCTGACTTGCGGAGGGCTGTTGTATTCCCCGGTACTAAGAGCCATCTTCCAACTCCACGTGGCGGCGTATCTCACGACGGAGCGTCCAACACCGACTTCTGCGAGGATCCAGAGCCAGTAATACGCGAAGCCACCGTCGCGGAGAACGCGCATTACAAATTGGCGCCCAACTAGAGGCCGAAATCCTCTAATCACCATTCTACCACGGAGAAGCCCGCGGCACGAGATGGCGGTCCAGCTGTCCGAAGCTCAACTTATGAAGCTGTTGGAATGCGTCTCCTCACGAGCAGCGCAAGGAGCGCAATCGGAGAAAGACCAGGGGAGCTTCGCAGCCTGCACGGCTCGATTCGACGGCACTCGAGATCAAGGAAGAGTCCAGGCGTTCGCAAATACGGTCGCGATCTACAAAGAGGTCGAAAACATAACCGACGGCAATGCGATCCTGGGTCTACCACTCCTCCTGGAAGGCGAAACGGCGACATGGTGGCAGGGCGTAAAGGGATCAGTGACGACGTGGAAGCAGGCCATCGACCTGATCCGAAAAGCCTACGCACCTCGCCGGCCGGCCTATCAGGTATATGGCTGCATTTTCGGAAAACGGCAAGAAGAAGCCATGTCGACGGACCTGTTTATAGATCAAAAAAGGGCGCTGATGGCGGAACTCCCCGAAACGCCAAAGGAGAGCACGCAACTAGATATGTTGTATGGTTTGTTGCGGCTGAAAATAAGGAAAAAGATCCCGAGGACAGCGGTCACAACTTTCGACGAACTGATAGCTCGGTCGCGGGAGATCGAGGAGTTCGAGCGAGAGACCGGCGGCAGACCGGATCAGGAGCCCGAGATGCGAGCCAAGGAGTCCACCCTGGAGAAGAGACCGGAGGAACCACAGGCTGCACCTACGAGGAGAGAGCCCCGCTGCAGGATATGCCGCCGCAGGGGACATATGGAGGATAACTGCCGCGAGAAACAACGAATTTCAGGACGGCCGGCGCCGAGCATTGACAACCGCACGGAAAACGGGCCTGCAATCCAATGCTACGGTTGCGGCAAACCAGGCGTCATCCGGAGCCGATGTCCAAACTGTAATCCTGGGTCGATAAACCACACTGCGTTCTGCGCGGTTACAACGCGCCAGGCCCGCACAAGACCTGCAGTACCCATTGAAATTGCTGGATGCATGGGTCACGGATTCATCGACACCGGGGCCAAAACCAGCATTGCAAGCAATTGCTTGTACGAGGCGTTACGGGCACGAGGCAAATCCTTCAAGAGGACCAGGATGACTATTACTCTCGCGGACGGACACCCACGCGAGGAGGAGGTCCTACAGATCAGGGAAATGGTGACACTGAAGAGTCGGAAAATACCAACGACTTTCACCATTCTGCCAGGCGGTCGCGAGAATCGCACCCTGCTCGGAATCGATTTCCTGGAGGATGCAGGGATCGTCGCCAACGTTCCACGAGGAACATGGCATTTCGATGATGCGACAGAAATGCGATACGCCTTCGGAGATGAACCACCCTTGGTTCCTGCGGGGAAGCAAACGCCCACAGGGACAGCAACCACCGGCCTCGCTACGAAAAGACAGGCATCAGCCGGTAAATGGCACCCAAGCAGGGAGTCGCCATTAGCCGTGGAAATCGAGGAGATAAGAGAAGTCCTCGACATACCGACGCCAGTCAGTCCTCTTCAGAGCCCGGCGAGAGAACCGCAAGGAACCGACGACAATAACTATGAAAGGTCATTTATGGACGACCTGTTTGAGCGCTGCTACCAGACAGGCGGGCAGTCAGCGATCAGAAATGAAATCGGCCTAGTGGACGCAACGGAATCGCGGATGGATACCCACGCGAGGAGGAGATCCTGCGACAGGCCAACAGGACTACGCCATACACGCTTTGGACGGACCCAAGCGGGTACACAATAGGGGGAGTTCTGCTCCAGGGGGAGGATCCACCACCACACGTTGTGCCAAGGCGGAGACGAGGACGACCCAAAACGCAAAGCTGCACTGGAGGGATGACCCCAACGGCCACGTGGAGTCTTCGGAGACCCGAAGACGGAAGCACCCCCTGCGAAGCCGCCCCAGAGTGCCTCTTTCCCGAAGCGAAAGGGGGGTCGGCCCCGAAAGACGGACTCCACCCTATCGGGACCTGGAGCGTTGGATCACGCCACGGCTCCAAGGACGACGCCTCACCAAGACCCCAGGAGGAAAGGGTCCCCAACTTCCGGTCCACTGAGGAGAGAGAGTGGACGCCCGGAGAGACAGCAAGCCGGATCTCCAAGGATTACTACCACGGGAGAGGCGCTACCTCGCCGAGTCACCCGAGCAGCGGTAAGGCATCATCGCAGCCAGGAAACAACCCCGCAGCAAAACTCGGTTTCAATGGACCTGGACATCGTGTTGCTGGACTACTCGCCGGAACGTCTTCGCGTCCAGAGGGCGAGGTTGTAGCGAACCGAATTAAACGGTAGACAGATAGGTACCGGCAAGGGAGGGGGGTGCGAGCCGACCGTACGCACCCTACCCCCACTACCGGCCGCCGACCAATTAGCGACGAGGCCACTCATTTAAAAAGGGCCTCGTTACCCGGAAAGGTCAGTTGAGAGCGGGTGGTCTAAGACTTCGGACTAGGCAGTTGGATGAACCACTGGAATCCAGTCGAAGCCTTGACCCCTACTCACAGGAGAAACTCTGACGTATCGGTGGAGGAACGCAGTCTCTCAAACCAAGTCAAGCGACGGAAGTGGTCTCTTGGATTAACCAGGACCACGGATCCTAGTTGACTTGCGGAGGGCTACTGTATGCCCCGTTACTAAGAGTCACCTCCCAACTCCACGTAGCGGCGTACCCTATGACGGAGCGTCCAACGCCGACTCTGCGAGGATCCGGAGCCAGGAAGACGCAAGGCAACCGTCGCGGAAAACGCGCGTTACAGTACATATTTTATATTTATTTTGTACATTAATTACTTTTATATTGTACATATTTTACATTTATATTGTACATTTATTACTTTTATATTGTACATATTTTACATTTATTTTGTACATTGAATAAATGTACAAAATGTATATATATATATATATATATATATATATATATATATATATATAAAATAAATGTATATATATATATATATAACTGGCAAGCCTGGAAATCACTTTCCGGCCCCCAGAAGCTCATCTATCCTGATTATTTAACTAAGGATAGTGAGGGGAACTTTCACGAATTTTCGATCGAATCTTCTTGCGGGAATCTCATGGGCACCGCGCCCTCCTGGTTTCTGCTCAATATGTTCAATTTGACTATATTTGAGCTCGCCTGGAGCGTCTGGTTGAACCCTGAGTTTAGGGTTAGCCGAACAGAGCTTCTAGTTTTAACTCCTCGTGGAGAACTAGAAGCTGGTTGGGAGCAGCTTTCTGCCGACGTACTGGCAGTCATCTCCGAAGACTCGTTTCGTTTGAAACGGTTAGGCTCTTATGGTCACTTGACCATTCGTGAGTCCTATGTCCTTGTTGGAGATGATCTGGGAGCAGTGTGCCCATATGCGATCGCCATTATTTACGAGATATTGATTAATATCTGTAATGGCCGACTTTCGCAGGGCAAACACTTCGTCCAACCCTTCCGGGACGGATGCTATCTTCTGGTTGCAGAAGAATTTGCAGTCGTGAAGGGAGGCAAGCTTACTCATGAGCGCATAGAGCATTTAAGAGGCATCGTGTCGGCGCAAACCGGCTTCGATAGACGCGATAAGCGTTGCCTCTGGGCCCAGATAGGGTCCACTCTACAAAGCGCTGTGGGTCACATGGAAGACGGAAGTCGCAAAAGTGCGCTCCTGTCCATGGCTCACACATCTCTCAGGAATTGGAAGTCCAATCTCCTGAAAGAGGGCTTGCCGGTCTATCTCCCTGTGGAGTTAGGTGGTCTTGGCTGGCCGCACCCGAAGGGTTTGGTCAGCGGTTTGGAGAGAACAGCCAAACGTTGTCTCACCCATTACCACTTTCTCAGGGGATTTGTGACCCACCCTGTTCTGTTCGCGATTGAGATCGCGAAAACTCGCGCATGCTGGTCTGTAAGTCTTGAGGCTAATCACCTCAGTCCTCTGCTAGACCTGATGCGCGGGTATCTGAACAGTATACCAGTTAGCCACGACGAGTTTGGCAGATTAGACCGTTGTTCAGACGGCAGCCCAATTGGGCTGCCCGCCCTGGATGACCACTCTGTTCGTCTGAGTGATTTTCTCTCGGACCTTTGTATGGAAGGGATTGCCCTCCGGTACTCGGTGCGAGAACCACTCGACGGTGCCGTCTCGTCGTCCGGCTTGCGCACGTTGCCAATAGTGGAGGAGTCATCCCTTGTTTCGGGAGCCCCTCGTTTGCTTTTGGACGTGCGAGCTGACAGGGAGACCCGGGAACCTTTCTCAATTCCCCGGTCTGCCGCTCGATGCCGCGAAAGGTTTAGGGAGTTGTCCCTCAAACATCGCGATTACGAGGTTCAGTCATTGACCCCTCGTTCCAGCTATGAGGAGGTCATGGCAGCAGACGTTTGGTTATTGAATTCAATACACATACGTCCCTGCGGAAGTCTTTCTGACTTATTTCCGCATGTCTGCCACTTTAGCGAAGCCGAGAACAAATTTGTTTTCGACCGAGCTATTGTAGAGCCCCATCCCACATAGGGATGTGACTCCAGTTGTCCCGCGCCATGTAGGAGGCAGGACGGCCGTCATTTGACTTTTTTTTTTTTTTTTTTTTTTTAAACAGATAAAACTTCTTTTATTTTCAATAAATGTTCCCCACATATATATATATATATATATATATATATATATATATATATATATATATATATTTCTGTGTACACTATGTATATTATGGTTATTTTTATTATGTATATCAATAAAAAAGTATTAACTAAAACGTAATCTTATTATTTCTATTTTAATTAAAATTGGAAAAAAAACACGGCCAACTTTAGAATACAACCACTGTATATACATTAATATAGATAGGCATGCTATACAAAAATGTATGCCTTTAGTTCGTACCCGCGAATACTAGCGGCGCTGTTTTCAGTCCTTTTTCATAACACGGCAGCTTGCCTACCCTGGATCAGCGAGAAGCATCTCGCATCGTGCGGCTATCGAGCGTGTATACGAGCGAACCCCGACAAGTGCTTTCTCTTATATTTTGCATCTCTTCCGCCTCACTGCCATCCGACAACCGAGCCTTCTTCGGAAGGACACATTTTTAACGGACGCAGTTTGGTATTCATCCGACCTTCCTCACTCCGTAACCACTTCCGCCGTCGGGAGCCCCCTACGCTGATCGGCCCTCGCCGCCGAAGGTATCTGACCGCGATCAGACACCGCCCAGCGTCCTTCCGCGACGATCCCTACATCTGGCCGGCAAGCGTGCCGGAGTAGTCTTGAGGCCGCGCTCGACTACGCCCACTTCCGCCGTCGGGAAAATCCCCGTACGCTGACCAGGCCCTCGTAGCCGAGGTGTCCGACCGCGACGATCCCTACGCCTGGCCGGCAATCGTGCCGGAGTAGTCTTGAGGCCCGCGCTCGACTTCGCCCAGGTTAACCTTTCCTACTCCACCACTGGCCCTGCCACCTGGTAAGCCGCACGGACCCGGCTTACAAGTGTTATGTATCGTCCCTAAATATAATTGTTGATGCGGCATAAGGTTGCGTGAGAGGTGTGTGAGCGGCGCTAGAGGCACGTGACGAGAGTGTAACCTCAAAAATAGACCGGCGTGGCCGGGCGGGTGTACATAACAAGTTTATATAAAAATATTAATCAGTATTATCGTAAAAACAGATCTAAATAATACTCGAAAGTTTTGAAACTGAATGTTGAACAAGTGCAAATGTACATAACAACAAGGACACACACAACGACATCTATAGGACGGATTTAATTATGACGACTTGGCAAAATAAAATTAAAAAAATTATGGCAGACGACAAAATGGAAAATACCGTTTACAGAACAGAGGAGGGAGACCTCAGTTCCGGTGGGACCCGCGGTGGTCAAGCAGGCCGCGACTCATCGTTATCCTACGACTGTGAGACGTTGGATGTGAGCAACCAGGCATACTAGTGCAACTGGAAGTGCAGAAATAACAGGTACGATAAGGAGGTCGGCTAGGAGGATCGAGCGTTATAGCTCGGACCCGTCGCCGATAGTGATTGCGTCGGTCCTAGAAAGACAAAAGGAGACGCCTGTATCCTTGGCAATGTTGATGATAGGGAAGGCAGGGCAGGAAAAGAGAGGAGAAGCGGGAGCAAAGGGCATAGGTGAAAGAGAGGTTAGAACGGGAAGTAGAGGAAGAAGCACGGAGAAGAGACCCAGGACGGACGACAGGGAGGATATGGAGTTTGAATTAGAGGAAGAGGCGGTGAGTGTATTAGTGACTGGAGATGAACAAAAGAAAAGGAAGAATCAATATAAAAAGAAAAGAGAGGAGACTAGAGGAGCGACGGGAGAGATAACCAACTTTAGTGACAAATTACTCAGTTGCATTAAGGAACTGGATTTAGTTAAAGCATATATGGAACAAAATAACAGTGTTAAAGTAGAGATGAAATAAAAATTCAGTAAGGTTATGCAGGATATTAAGGTTATCTATAAGGACACTAAAACGGTGGGGGAAAAAACTAAGAGGATGGAGGAGTATTACAGGGAAGTTGAGGAGGAAATCAAGGAAAGAGAAGGTGAATACAGGACCAGACAGGAAGTTAGAACGAGAAAGGACACAGAAAGAGTGGGTGAACGTAGAGAGGAAGAAACAAGAAGGAGGTGGACGGGAAATCAAGGTTCATTATACAGTGAGGTGGTAACCGGTAGAGAGGAAGGATGGACGACCGTCACTAGGGGCAGAGGAAGGAGCAGGACCAGGAGAGGATATCCGGGGAGAATGGATCAGGAGTATCAGATAAGGGATGAAAGATATCTACAAGGACAGGAGCCAAGGAGAGGCACAGGAGAGTTCGGAAGTGGGAGTAGAAACGTTAGCTTGGAGAGGAGAAAGATTGGAGGATTTGTAAAGAATGACGCAATTATTATCAGGGCCGAGAACAAAGAAACAGAGGAAAAAGTGATGAGGGATGTTAGGGAGAAATGTACTAACAAGGGAACATCCCGAGGTGCCACACGCCGATTTTGATGAAATTTTAGTATGATGTAGTACTCGTTAGAATATTCGGCACGTATTTTTTTATATCGGCAATCGTCCACGTTAAAGGGGTGAAAACCGCCCCCAAAGTTGGGGGCCAAAAGTGTATTTCGTTGAATATCTTGGAAACTATGAGAGATAGAGCATTTGCGTAAATTGACGAAATTAGCGCCTTTGCATTACGAATTTAACGGCATAATTTCTTTTGCAAAATCTCCATTTGTTTAAACAATATGTTGAAAAATAACATATTTTCGGCAATTTTACCACTTTAATGTTATTCAATTTTCTTGAATATTTTTTTGTACAAACTACATTTCCTATACAAAATTACGGATAAATAGGAATTTCGATTTTTTCATCAACAAAAAAGTTATTACATATGAGATTTTATCGTTCGACGCGCGAAATAGAGTCCCTACACGAGTCGTTCCTTGTTCATAACTCCCCGGTAATTTGTAAATAAATTGATTTTACCGATAACCATTCGTTGCTAACGAAAAGAAAAGAATTTTCCGTTACTTTAATGCGATATAATTTTCGGCTACAGCACTGCGCGCGGTTTATGGAGGGACATTCCCAGGTCGGCACGGTGTGAACAAATAAATGAAACAACAAGAATGGAGTGTAAAATGCTTATAGAAAAACTGCTTTAATTTTGCAATGAACAATGTAAAATAATAAAGAATAGCAGAACAATTGCAATTTTGGTTTTTAACAAAGATACTTACTGTAAATTATTACCGCAAGAAGCTATTAGCGCTTTCCAAAATCTTCGCAATAGCAAAAACTCTTTCGTCAGCATACGAATGTTGATGCGAATAGAATTCGACAAATATTAAACACTCACTATTATATATACCTTAAAGACGATGACGTATCGACTTTACCATGTCTGTCATTGGTTATTAGTATAATAGTTAAACCCCACCCTCTTTTTCCTCGCGAAGAGGAAATTTCCGAAGTATGTTGTAAAAATGGAAAAGATCCCTGAAATTTGTCATCAGGCGAAAGCCTGTGATTTTCGTAACGCATAGACAAAGAGTTATAATCTTTGACATTTCTAACAATAAGCAGGCCGAAGCTGTAGATTCGTGAAGTGCGATAGACATACACCTCGGCTACTTCTCATTGTTGGTGAGCGGCCACTACTTTTTCTATAAGCATTTTACACTCCATTCTTGTTGTTTCATTTATTTGTTCACACCGTGCCGACCTGGGAATGTCCCTCCATAAACCGCGCGCAGTGCTGTAGCCGAAAATTATATCGCATTAAAGTAACGGAAAATTCTTTTCTTTTCGTTAGCAACGAATGGTTATCGGTAAAATCAATTTATTTACAAATTACCGGGGAGTTATGAACAAGGAACGACTCGTGTAGGGACTCTATTTTGCGCGTCGAACGATAAAATCTCATATGTAATAACTTTTTTGTTGATGAAAAAATCGAAATTCCTATTTATCCGTAATTTTGTATAGGAAATGTAGTTTTTACAAAAAAATATTCAAGAAAATTGAATAACATTAAAGTGGTAAAATTGCCGAAAATATGTTATTTTTCAACATATTGTTTAAACAAATGGAGATTTTGCAAAAGAAATTATGCCGTTAAATTCGTAATGCAAAGGCGCTAATTTCGTCAATTTACGCAAATGCTCTATCTCTCATAGTTTCCAAGATATTCAACGAAATACACTTTTGGCCCCCAACTTTGGGGGCGGTTTTCACCCCCTTAACGTGGACGATTGTCGATATAAAAAAATACGTGTCGAATATTCTAACGAGTACTACATCATACTAAAATTTCATCAAAATCGGCGTGTGGCACCTCGGGATGTTCCCTTGTAAGATGAAAGATGAAATAAAAATGATAAGAAGAGGGAGAAACGGACACTACATAATGGAAATGAAACCGAACGTGGACACGTACAAAGTAAAGGAACACATCTCAAGGATAACCGATGGAAGGGCAGAGGTGGTTACCAAGGTACCCACTATCGACATCGAAATCGACGGTATCGAGCCACATATGAATCAAGAGGAATTCAATGATGCGCTGAAAAAGGAATTAGGAGAGGACTTCATCAGAGATGTGAAGATTAAACTGCTGAGAGAAACAAGAATTGGAACTAAACGAGCAATATTAACAGTGCCAATGTTGTGGGGGACGAGATTAAAAAACATCAATAAAGTGAAGATTGGGTGGGCTATCTGCAGAATACGTGAGTGTCCGAGGATCACGCGATGCTTCGTCTGCCATGAAAACGGACATGTAAGTTACAATTGCAAATTTAAAAATGTAAAAATATGTAGAAAATGCGGAGGCCACGGGCATGAAATGAATGTGTGTGAGAAACAGATTAAATGTTATTTGTGTGAAAGGTTAGGTTTAGAAGAGTATAAGATAAGGCATTTGCCAGGCACATACAGATGTCTTACAAACAGGATAAACTACAATAATAACACAGTCCAACAAATTTGAAGGTGATTTCTGTTTTCCTATAGCCACTATATAATTCTTATAGAGTTCGTCGTCCTGAACACGAATCCGGCAACCAAATTTCTGGATCACCCTCTGTTTTCGAAAAAAATCAGCATTTGTAAAAACGGTCGTTTTCGGTAAAGAAACTGGTATTACGTGAAAACTAAGAAACGTAGGTTGTTGTTCTTGGTCTCAAAAAATAGAGGAGTGTTTCCCGAGTATGTATGTATAAGCAGCTATAATATTCCGTATTAGTTAATAGCAGTAAATCACTGTCAAAGTTCAAAAACGAGCGGATTCGCGATTTTTTTACGCATTCACATTCCATTTTCACGTAGAGGACTGTTGCTAGCACAAATTTACTGTACACCATTGGATTCTACGTACATTTCTGAATAAAAAACTATCAGCGAAAAATGTCATAACTGTTTTCGTTTCGGCTCAATTTAAGAAAATATCGATCGAGAGCGTGTTTCGACCGTTTTGCCGGTACGACGCCATCGCTGCCTTTGGGCGCCGTAGCTATGCGTAATACTTTCGCGGGCCCCGCGCATCGATACATTCCGTTGAGGTAGAATTCTCTACCCCTTTACTAAAGTGTAAGGTCATACTTATTTATATTTTTTTTTTTTTTTTTTTTTTTTATAGAGGGGAAATGCTTTACGCACACTCGCAAATGTCTTAGTTTGCGGATAGTGTGGAACTCCGTAGGCTTATTGCTTTCGTATACGCTCTGAAATCCCCTCTGCTTCATTCTGCTTTTCTCTTTAATTTAAGTAATGAAACAATACTCGCCTTAAAAAATGAACGAGAATCATTTTATATGGGATAACGGCAATAAATCGTTATTCTCATAAATGTTAGACATCAGGAAAAAATCGAAGGGGAGAAAGTTGGAGTACACTTTGCTAGCAAAAGATGATAACGAAATTTTTGTTTATTTTAAGTTAACAGCGAAAACTTTATGGATTTCTATATTCATAAATAAAAGTGATAAGTGTAATATTTCGCAATATAGGCTAAAAAATGTATTTAACTGCACTGGAATATGAACTACAGACGACAGGTGAAGAAAATGGATTTGTAAAAGAATATAAAAAACAGATTTTCGGCTGTTAGCATACCGGCGAAATTGAGTTACCTACCTCTTACCGTGTTAATATGTTTGATCTTACTTTATCATTATATATTATTATCTATCACAAATAAAAAGTTGCCAAATGTGCATAAATTCTTCTACTAAATTTTTACTTTGTGGGATGTAAAGAACCACAGATTTTTCGTTTGTTCGACCTCGCTTCTGTTTCTTAAGCGGCATTCAACTTTTCTAGACATTGTATGTCCAAGATTCTGAACAGATCTCACTTCTGTCAGAATCTCGTACGAATAGGTCGTAGGGAAACGTTCAGACAGACTTTGGCATGCGCAAAAAAATTTAGAAAATTTAGTTTACGTCACTTAAACAGTTGTTTTGCATTGCTTATATTGTTTAATTGCGTGACATTTTATTCGTGTTGTCCTGTGTTCTTCCTAACATAAAATACTCCTTATTATAGTGCTTAAAATAACTCTAGTAATTAAAATTCAGCCAATAGTGTATACCGTGCAGTATTAGTGTTTTGTGATACATAGTACAATGCCGCGAACGTGTATAAATGATCCGGATTCGTTTTGTTACATTTGTGGTGAAATTGTTTCGAAGTGCAATCGAAGAAATATAACTCCCGCAATAACAGTGGCATATGAAGAATACTTTAAACGCCCAATCATAAATCAGGACAAATATTGGGTTCCGCACGTTTCTTGTCAACGTTGCGCCACTATCCTCTTAGCGCGGGCGAGAAGTGAACAAAGATACATGCCATTTGCAGTTTCAATGATATGGAATGAAGCAATAAATCATTCTGACGACTGTTATTTCTGTTTATCTGTTATATCTGGCATTAATAGCAAAGGAAAAAAGAATATCGAATATGCGACTACATCTTCTTCCATCCGTCCTACTACACTTTCCGAAGAACTGCCTGCTTTAACGCAGCCAGTGCCCAGCACTGCTGAAGATATTGACGAGAAGAAAAATGAAGAATTTGAAGATTACGAGCCAGGAACATCCACATCATCGAGGGAGCCCCATTTGTTAACACAATTTGATCTTAACGACCTTGTACGAGAAGGCACAGGCAGAACTTTTAGGATCTCGATTACAAGGATGGAATTTGCTGAAGAAGACAACGAAAGTGACACACTTTCGAACACGGCAACATACACTGCAACAATATTTCAACATGGAGGAAGACCTTTGCGTGTGTACGGATGTAATTGCTTTATTGAAAGCATTAGGTTTAGAGCATAATCCCGAAGAATGGCGACTGTTTATAGACTCGTCAAAGCATAGCCTGAAAGTTGCTTTGTTACATAATGGAAATGTACATCCCTCTATCCCAATTGCCTATAGCACAGAGGCAAAGGAAAATTATGAAACGTTAAAACTGGTGCTATTGAAAACAGAATACTCCAAATACAAATGGCATGTTTGTGGACATTTAAAAATAATAGCTATACTTCTTGGCCTACAACTGGGTTACACTAAGTATTGCTGTTTTCTTTGTGAATGGGATAGCAGAGCGAGGGAGCAACATTACAGAAGAAAGGATTGGCCGCCACGACAACTAGTACCTGGCGAAAAAAATGTAAAATATGAAAATTTAATTGACCCTAAGAATGTGTATTTACCGCCATTACATATCAAATTAGGGCTCATGAAGAACTTTGTAAAGGCTATGGATAAGACAGGACCAGGATTTGCCTACCTCAAACAGAAGTTCCCACGCTTATCAGATGCAAAAATTAAAGAAGGCATTTTTATTGGACCACAAATTAGAAAATTAATGAAAGACGAAAATTTTTTCCCGAAATTAAATCGTTTCGAAAAAGCAGTGTGGATTTCTATTATGGACACTAGTGAAAACTTCCTTGGCAAGAAAACAAAAAGATAGTTATGTTTCGATCGTGGGAAAACTTCTAAAAAATTGTGAAAAACTCGGCTGCAACATGTCCCTGAAGATCCATTTCCTACACTCTCATTTGGACTTTTTTCCGCCAAACCTCGGTGACGTCTGTGATGAACATGGTGAACGTTTTCACCAAGACATTTCGGAAATGGAAAACCGATACAACGGGAAAAATGTGTGTGCAATGATGGGTGATTATTGCTGGACCCTTATAATGGAAAATAAAGACAATACGTACAAGCGGCAAGTGAAACGGAGACACTTTTAAACTTTTAAACATAAATTCTAAGAATCGATATTAAGTGTGTAGTGGTACTAACTATAAGCGTTAAGCTGATCGTAAGTGCAAGTGCTAAGGGTGCAGTGGTACTAATTGTAAGTGTAATTCAAATCTAGATATTAAGTATGCAGTGATAATATTTGTAAGTGTAGATATTAACTGTGCAGTGGTACTAATTGTAAGAGGAGATTAAGTCTAAATATTAAGTGTGCAGTGATACTAAGTGTAGACTGAGTAAAAGTACTAACTATGCAGTGATACGAAAGTGTAGTTTTATCATTTTATATTTCTTGTGATTGGAAATTTGTTCGTATGCGAAGTTTAGAATCAATCCTCAACTAGTAAACACGAAAAGTTTCATGGTATGTGTGCTGTTTAATTAGTTGCTTTTTTATTAGTGTTGCATAAATAGCTGCTTTCTTCTTCATATTGCTTAACACGTTCCGTGCCAAGTGTACCATTTATGGTACACGTTAAACGTGACCTTCAGACCACGTGTACCGTAAATGGTACACGCAAACATATTTATTTAATGCAGTGAAAACATATATTTTATGGCAAATTTAATTCTGTAAAATTTATTTCCACCAAAAGAACGAGACATTATAAAAAATGCAGTGTAGAACAAAGCACATAAATTTGTTGAATTGTTATATATACAATAATTAATAACTACATGTAATGTTTGTCAGTTTTAAAGCAAGTAAATGCATAAAATCGGCTTGTTCAGCCAATCGCTGCAAAACGTCACTACTCTTCTAATTTCTTGTCTTGCTACTTCACTACCGATTTTTTTTTACATTTTGTTTGGAAAGTTTCGATCCTACTGAATTTTACAATCGATCTGTTTGCAGAGCCACGTGTGCCATAATGGTACACGGTGTGATAACTAGTCTAAACAAGCTAATTACTTATGAATTGATGATGTAATGACATATTGTGTGATGATATATCATTCTTTAGTGAAAACATCAAATGGCCTGAACGACAAGTCGGGCAAAAACGGCTTGGCACGCAACGTGTTAACTAATTACTCTTCTATTCGTATTGCTTAATTAGTTGCTTTTTTATTCGTATTGCCAAATTAGTTGCTTTTTCAGTATTGTTACTTTACTTTGTTCTTTATTCAGGCTGTTAGTGATACATTTTACATTACAAAGAAACCAAAGGGGTGAAATTCCAGAACAATTTAACAATTGTTTCTTTATTCATAACAATATGTAATCTTATGACTATAAAATACTCGTAAATACTATATTATAACATGTTCCACATATTTCTTTCATTTCAAATCTTCTAAATAAAGAAAATTTCGCTATCCTATTCCTACCAAATATACTACACATTCTCCCCTTTGATTTTTTCCTTTTGTTTAATATTTACGAAAATAATGATGATGCAGTAAGGGGTATTAAATAATAAAGAAAACGACACTCAAGACACAAAATAACAAAAACAACTAGGCTATATATATATTTAGATAATAGAATAATATTAATAAAGTATAATAATAAAGATAATAATAATAATGATAATAATAGTGAAAAATATATAATAATGGTATTAAGAATGGTATTAAGGGTTTTGCATCTGTTACGGCTTACAAGTAACAAACTGGAACATCGACAACCAACCCCAGAGTGGTCTCCTTTGCGGACCCCTTGCCGAGGGTCAGGCCGCGCGGTGCGAGGAATTTCCGGTAGCCCCTTCGAGTGCCGGCGCTCGAATCCGGACCCATCGACCTCCGGAAGTTCCTCAGGGTTGCCGATGTTCCGGACGCCCCCTTGGACGGAGGTATCGATGCCCCCTCCCGAATTTACCCTGCACCGTGATTGGAGGATCAAGTTCGGGTGGGAGGCATCGACACCTAGAACTTAGTATATAAGAACGTAATTTATGCTAATAAAGCAGTAGTTCCTGGAAGAAGCACGCTACAACATCATCAACACTTTGGACTCCAGTGGAAAATCAAGAACATATTAAACGTTACACCGACCAACTCCGGTCTACTACTATATATCTACAACTCTCTCAATCACTTGACGAAAATTAATTTTTTCGTCAAGACGACGCATATTAACCACTTGCGCTACGATTTAACTTTCGGTAGCCGTGCTGCGCTCCACGAGTTAACTTTCGGTAGCTGTGCCGCGCTCCACGAATAATGAACGGTTGAACTGTTAGCCGACGTGCCACACACGTCGCTTTTGTTTCTGCGCTAAATGCCTATCGACGTGGTATACACGTCGCTTTCGGTTTTGGAACAAAAGCATCTCGACGTGCGTGGCACGTCTTTATAGCGCAAGTGGTTAACGTAGTTGCGCCGAACAGCATCTGTATAGCTTAGATGCCCGATTCGAACTCTACTACTTACTGACTGCATCGGAACCGTCGGTAGGCCCCATTTGTATATATTAGAGTAAACACACTTAAAATACCAGGGCTGTGCCTACGCAGTCTACCAAAAATCTTTTCTTTATTAAAGGGGCACTACAATGATAAGATTTATCGCGCACATATAAAATAATTCTTATTCATTGAATAATAAGCGGTATTAATATATCATTGAATAATAGCCCGTATAAAATAATTCTTATTCATTGTTTGAAGCGAGTATTGTTTGATTAGTTAAATTAAAGAGCAAATCAGAGTAAAGTAGAGAGGGGTTTTAGTAGGTATACGAAAACAATATGCCTACGGAGTCCCACACTATCCGCAAACTAAGGCATTTACGGGTGTGCGTAAAGCATTTCCCCTCTATAAAAAAAAAAAAAAAAACATATATAAATAAGTATGACCTTACACTTTAGTAAAGGGGTAGAGAATTCTACCTCAACGGAATGTATCGATGCGCGGGGCCCGCGAAAGTAATGTATTACGCGTAGCTACGGCGCCCAAAGGCAGCGATGGTGTCGTAGCGGCAAAACGGTCGGAACACGCACCCGATGGATATTTTCTTAAATTGAGCCGAAACGAAAACAGTTATGACATTTTTCGCTGATAGTTTTTTATCCAGAAATGTACGTAGAATCCAATGGTGTACAGTAAATTTGTGCTAGCAACAGTCCTCTACGTGAAAATGGAATGTGAATGCGTAAAAAATTCGCGAATCCGCTCGTTTTTGAACTTTGACAGTGATTTACTGCTATTAACTAATACGGAATATTATAGCTGCTTATACATACATACTCGGGAAACACTCCTCTATTTTTTGAGACCAAGAACAACAACCTACGTTTCTTAGTTTTCACGTAATACCAGCTTCTTTACCGAAAACGACCGTTTTTACAAATGCTGATTTTTTTCGAAAACAGAGGGTGATCCAGAAATTTGGTTGCCGGATTCGTGTTCAGGACGACGAACTCTATAAGAATTATATAGTGGCTATAGGAAAACAGAAATCACCTTCAAATTTGTTGGACAGTGTTATTATTGTGGATGTAGCCATCCCGTTCGAAAACCGCCTTGAGGCATTTGCTGAGGCCAGGGAGCGTAAAATCGCTAAATAATCGCCCCTGGCCGATAATCTAGCACGGGATGGCTACAGGGTCATGGTGGACGCGTTCCTCGTCGGCGCCCTCGGCTCATGGTGCCCGAGAAATGAGCCGGTGCTGAAGCTGCTTCGTGTTAGCGAACGTTATGCAGCTATGATGCGCCGTCTCATCGTCTCTGACACCATCCGCTGGTCTAGGGATATATACGTGGAGCATGTGTCGGGTTTACGCCAGTATCGGCTTCCCCCCTCGGGGGGTGCTGCCGGCGACCCGACCGCAAGCCCCGGGACCTGTAGTCAGCACGCCGAAGCCTCGGACGGCGTGGGAGAGATTAGGGATGCTCGCCCCGAGAATATATGAAATGTACGAGTGAATGGGGCCCGCCAGTGTAAACGTACGGTCCTGTGAGACCACCCCTTCGCCGCGATGCACTGGCGGATAGCATGAATGTCGCGGGGCAATCGCCCAGTCTACGTTATATAAATTATTTGTTATTTATTTATCTATATATTTTATTTGAGGTCAATACGTCCACGGAAACTATTTATCTATTTATTCAACTATTATTTTATTCTATTTAATTTTATTTTATTCGAATCACGTTTTATTTTATTTTATTGCATTTTATTTTCTCTTATCAAGTGTGACGTATCTTCATTTTAAAATACATTTTATACAAATTTTACTCGATTATATGGCAACCGCGCATCGACGAGAAACTCATGCGATTTTAACCTATATATTCTATTCTATTTATTCATCCTTTTCATTGTTATTAATTTATTTATTAATTTGTGTGTTTCTCGTCTAATTTTATCTGTATATATTTATTTATTTATTTATTTATCCTAGCCGGCACCATATACACATATATTGGGTTGGCAAGAAAGTAATTTCGGTTTTCGTCGATAGCTAATGTTACGTTTGTTTTGAAGGACTTTTGACAATGTTATCATTTTTTGCTTCTGAAAATTGAAAGTTGTCACCTTTGGCAGGATTTAGAAACAAATTGTGCTTCATTTTGTTTGCAATTGTTAGTTTAGCGTGAATTTTAATATGGAGTGCAAAAACGAACATTTTCGACGTATTTTAATTTGTCATTACTTTTTTATACAAACCACATCGAAAGCTGAATTGTATCAAACATAAGTTATGCTGTCAATTTGGTGGGTGTTGTGTAGTTAGAGCTGCTTCCAAGGAACCAAATGATTAATTCGAATGTTTAGTCTAAAATCGCACCTGGCTCAATTTTTTGCTGATAAAGACCAGAATTTCTATGAGAGCGGAATCATAAATTGGTCTAAAAGATGGCAAAATGTCTTCGAATCAAATGAAAATGTATATTAAAGTTCATTCTTTGTTAAAAAAAAATTAAGTTTCATTTCATATTACAAAACCGAAATTACTTTCTTGCCAACCCAATATATAAAGCTAAAATAGCAGAATTTTATAACAGATACCGATCTGCGGTCACCCAGGGCAGCTACCCGGGCGACAACTATTCTATATACTTGTTTGCAATTTTATGCGGGTCTTAAAATGTATTACCCATATAAATGTATGTAGGGGGCATTGTAAGCTGAGGGGAACATTCATTGATAAATAAAGAAGAATTAACTCTTTGCACTGGAGAGCTCTGGTATGAAGACAATGCAAATAATTTTCACTTTAGAACATAATGACAAAAATAAATCGAAATGATTTCAATTATTATTTTAACAAAATATAAATTACATCTTTTCGGTAAAGTTTTGTTTGTGTCGCTTTGAATTTTTCGAAAAATGAATGAAAAGAGGCTTCGAGCGGGGAAGGTTAATCATTTTCTGTACTAAACCAATTGTTTTTGTTAACCTTCGAGCCGAAAAAAAATCGCCCGTTAAGGAGTAAAATTTGTATGGCTCCTTCGTATCTATAAAACTAAATTTATATGTATAAAATTAAACTTACCATAGCTGATGTGATGCTCCTGTAGCGGACCTGCAATCTGCTTTAAGCTGGCCTCGCTTAGCGCAATCAAAGACTTCGTCTCTGAAGTGCTGATCCTATGTTAACGTTCCCCTTTGGCATGTTGTCACATCTGTAACAGATTAGATATTCGTTACCATTATATTTACATATTAACTTATAACTTGACATACATTTAAAAAAACATTAAAATAACAAGATTGTCACGGTTTTCAATGTGTCCATGAGTTAGTTATGCTTTGCAATTTATTTTCTTTAACTCAATGTAATTATTATAAAATTATATGTAATTAGTCGACCTTTTATTTGCAAAGTTAAATTCCTGCACGTCAATAACATTCGTAAATTATCAGACTTATTAGCACGTGAAAAAACTACATTTACCTACTACACGTTCAAAACCGGGGACTGTTAGAAATCGCTGACTCGCCAAATGTATCACTTTGTAAAAACTTTCTCAGATTTGCCCGATACAGGTGTAAGACGCGCGGGAAATAACCCGACAGCAATGTGATAAACGTCTCTAATCATACATTGTAGAAATTTTGTATCATAGAATGAGAATTTTGTGTCAATTACACATTGCTGTCGGGATATTTCTCGCGCAGCTTACGCCTGTATCGGGTAAATCTGAGAAAGTTTTTACAAAATAATACGTTTGGCGAGTCAGCGATTTCTACAGACCACGATTTTGAACGTGTAGTAGGTAAATTTAGTTTTTTCACGTGCTAATAAGTCTGATAATTTACGAATGTTATTGACGTGCAGGAATTTAACTTTGTAAATAAAAGATCGACTAATTACATATAATATTATTTATCACGAAGCGTCAATAACATTTTCGAGGATGCTATCAAAAACATGTTCAACAAGAAGATTCGACGACTGATTGTAACAAAGCGAAAAAAGTAGCCACCAGATATTCAAAGTGTCAAAATAATTTCTGTCTTGAGTGTTTCAATACAGTGCATACAAAATGTTCTGGTAAATAGTAAGTTGTAATAAAAATTATTTTATCATTACATCGTTTATTGAGACCAGAGAAAAAGCACTTTTATATTTAACCCTTTCGCTACGAGCGGGTTCTCCGCCGGGGTACTCCCGCTGAACGGGGCGCTGCGGCGCGATGTTCTCGAAGGAAAACATTTTTCTCCAAAGACGGTATTTATTTATAACGTCTAAACATGCGCACTTTTATTTACAGTATGCGAACAAATAACATTATGCAATATAATACAATAATATAACATTGGCATCTTATGGTTGCCAGTAGTAACCGTAGTACCTCAGTGCATCTTATGGAGGGCCACTGTAGTGGCCCGTAGTACCTCAGTGCATCTTATGGAGGGCCACTATAGTGGCCCGTAGTACCTCAGTGGCATCTTATGGGAGGCCACTATAGTGGGCCGTAGTAACGAAAGGGTTAAAAATTATCCAGTTTTAGCCATAAAAAAATTAGCTAATTAATAGATATCAGCCGTTCCCAAAAGAGTTATAGGTTACTTGTACGCTAAATATAATATCCGACATAAAAAATTCAATATTTTGATGGAAATGGTTTAAAGGCCCCGTATTGTCGTCTATGTGTTAAGGAGAAAATGCTTAATGTAAAAAGAGCATGCATGGTGGAAAAGAATAGACAGCACACATAAATTCAATACAAAAATTACTATTACAGCAACTTACTAAAACTATTAGCTACTAAACCTATGTACCTAAATTTGATACCCTGATATTATAAGTGGCTGTTCCGTACTGAAAAAGAGGCTATTTTTCGATTCAACAAGATATTCGATTTTATGGATCTGTGTCGAAATGATATACCGTATTATTCAACAAATCGATACTGAACATTAAACATTGTTTTATATACACGAAGGTATTCGCGAACAGTACCAAACACGTTTGATCGATCTAATATCAACCGTTGAAGTAACTTCGAAAAGCATTATTAGCATTTTCAATTGTTTCATTTTTATTATCGCGAAATGATTCAAATTACTACAGGCAACTGATCAAATAATTTATTTGACATTTCAATAAAATCTGCTACTACAGCAACCGTTTTATTATTCGATAAAGAAAGGCGAGAGGCACAGAAGTTCAGAAAATTACGATATTTCGTCTACAATTAGATCAGAAAAATAACACAAACCTATGTTTCGATCGATCCAATACCATCCTGAAAGGAGAAACCACCTTCTGGAAAAAGAAAAAACGGCAGTTGTATAATAAAAACAATTACAATAAAATGCACACAATTTCTTTTTACATTTACAAAGCAACGAAAAAGAATTTCTTTTCAAAAATTGATGGTTAAGATAACATGGAATATATGAATTTCGAAAAACACTTTCAAGCGATTTAGAGAACGGAAATATATATATGTAATGTTTAGTTTGCATTTTCATGCTTTATATTGTAAAGCTTAACTTACCGATACTGGCATAACGTTCTTGTAACATGTCTGCATACTGTTTCAATGTCTCGGTCTGTGCGATTAAGGATCTCGCGGTCGACAGTCCTGATCCGATACTGTTTGTACAGGTCGTCTGAAAAGAATTCTTTTTAGTATCATTATCATAATGATTTCTTAAAAAAAACTTACAGTATTAGTCATGAGATCAATGTCGTATTCTTTATTATTATTTTCAAGCTCTTCATGTACATTCTGTAGATTGTTCAAAAACTGTGAGCCCTCGGCGAAAAGAGCCACCGTTTCTCTGAAATAATTCTCAATTTAACGAACGAATCTACATGCTTTATAGTATAAAAAATGTTTTGCAAAATTTCATCCTACCGATGAGCCTCTTGAGAAATCTGTAAACATGAAACAGGTTTAGAATCATGAACAAGATTGTCTATGGAATACTTGTGTGCCGTCAGCAACTGCAGATTCTTACTGATGTTCTCCTTACAGAATGTTGTCTCATCTATGTTAAATTTTATACACTCCATCAGTGCATGTATATATATGAATTGATAACACTATTGTGTATGTACATACACAAGAAAAATATATATTTACACATTAATTGATACTGTGGCGTATAATTAAACAATATTAAAATTATAAACCTTTCACGGTTTTCAATCTCTTCGTAAGTTCATTATACTTCGCAGTTTGGTTCTTTTCGCTCTCGGCACATCGCTCTTTACGAAGAGCCCTTCTTTCTTCTAAAAGCTCAAGAATTTCAGTAATGCTTTCCATATTATGGAACCCTGAAATTTTGTACAAGATTTACAGAATTAGGTATGAATAAAGTATGAATATTTCGTAAGTATGAATAATATGAAACGTGACTGTGGAAGTAACACCCATTACAAAAAAATATAAACTTGTATATCGCCGTTTAGATCAAATATAAATCGCAATTACGTATTTCTCAGTTGTTTTAACGTACTCGACTTTATTTCGTAGAACATTAAATTGAAATAACGTACTTGCTATAACGAAAAGAAGTATTTCAATTGTTTCTGATGACTGTTACCAAAGTTGCGGCCACTACGACTCAATTTGAATCCTTTCAAACCGGTAGAAACAGAAACTGCAGTGAGAGTAGCTAAACCATGCAAAACTGTGCTAAATTTTAATCATAGATCATATTGTATTACGTTGGCAATACTAGGGCTCAAGAGGTTCCTTCATGAAAACGTTCCTAAAGTCTGTAGCACCGAGCTGAACGCTCCATCAATTCCCTAGGTAGCAACTAGAAATAGTTTAGTAGTAGTTGGTGACATTGTTTTAGACACCCGCGCGCGCTTTTTTTGCGCGTGGGACGCCCGGTGAGAGTAGTAGTACCACCATCCAAATATTTTTCTTCTTCCTTCTTGTATTCTTAGTTAGTAACTAGCGGTATCCCTTCCTACTGCACCGTTCGCAATTCACTGCAGCGCCAAGTCTCTATTTTTCTTGCAGGAAATGACCGAACATTTCTTCCTTTGCTTCATATCTAGAAAAAGAAAACAGCTTCAATTATAACAATATTTTAAAAATTATAGCAATTATAATAACTATTAAATAAATAATAATTATGTCTCAAGTTCGTTTGGCTGTTCGTTTTCGTCGTGAACGGTCTCCAATCACCCATAATGGCGGTTCAGAACAGAATTGACATTTCAGTCTTGGCGGGATAGATCACGCCGATTTCCTCTTGCAAATGTAGTTGAAATTCTTCAATTCGGTGTGTATGTGTGAGTAGCGTCACTATCGCCACCTGCGAGTCGAGCGGGGCGTAACTCGGAACCGCTGAGCATAGTTGCCACTCGAGGGATTTTTTTTGACGCATGCGCACTACTAAGCCTCACCGACGTATATACTTTGCTCGAATATGGGGTATCGTTAGACCCCCGCGGCAATTGCAATGTGGTAGAAATTACAGGAAGTGGAAATTTTTAAAATAAATATCATATTTACATGGAAATATTCAAAACATTTGTCGTCCAACGGAACACCACACCTTGGTGTAGGTCGTATACGCCCCACACGGCACGGAACGTGGTAACGTTTCCCAGTGGGAAGGGCCCCTTTTGGGTACCTAATGTTGCATATAGATACGTCCGTAAAAACAGCCGCCATTGGACTGTGACGTCACTGTGCGGATGCGCACTAAGGCTCTGACGTCAGAAAAAATCCCTCGAGTGGCAACTATGCCGCTGAGCCCATTACAGCTTGTCGACCCTGGTCTTAACCGTCGCACGCGCTAGAGCGGGTTGTAGCTCTCTCTAATAAAGATAATTAAAACCAAACGAGGCTCGTGTTGAGTAGGCGTTATTTCTCCGAAGACATAACAATCGTGGGCTTACGCCACACCGCGTTATTGTACCACGTGCCTACACTACTAATACGGGTACACTGAATCGGTGAATTTCAACTCATTCATTCCGTCGCGCGCCGTCGTACAGTTCAGACGTGTTGCTGCTGCTAAGTTTATTTTCTGATTTCGTTGATTTATAAGTTTGTGTGATTACGCGAGTTATTAATTATTTAATCTAAACTCAGTGCTTCGGTTGGGTTTGTCCTACCAAATTATTAATTTTATTTTGCTTTCGCCGTCTACCGACCTTAACGGCGGTTTGACTTGCCGTTATTATTAAGTAATAATCTAGGTCTAAACACCGATCTTGATCTGTAACTCTCTCGAGTCACTCAATTCTTTATTTTAAACACAGCTTCTGGACAAATAGGTCCAACCTAATTACTATCTTAATCTACACGTTATTATGTAAGACCGATATATATACAGTATAAAATTCTTTTTTATTAATACTAATATAATGGTGGTATAATAACGTGTAGTAATCGCAGAGTACGGAGAAACGTGTCGTGACGCAAGCTCTACAAGGGTGGAAATAGTAATGCCCCGGCGGGCCCTGGAAGTCGTATATTTATACGACTTCCTTCCTCCCTTGAGCGAGCCAATCAGAGCCTTTTCCTCAAAGAGGAATGCGGGCGTCTCCTATCTTCCTCGCTAGGGAAAGTGTTGGTCGCATGGAGGGCGCTTTCCCAGGATGGGTCCTTGCAAGGCCTGGTTAGCGTCAAGGCCGAGAGAGCCTTCTTCTTCGAAGAATGTATTCCCTCGCTGTAGGGAACTTCCTTGACGTTAACCAGGCGTGGGAACGTCCTCGATTTGCGCCTCTCCGGCGCAGAGTCTTACACTCGGCCATCCTGTTCCGAATGTTTGTCCCCAAGCATTAGGTGGATTTCTGAAAGCAAAGATTGTAACACAATTGTATCAGTAATTTTAATCTTACGTACTGCTACATGATTTTAGCCTAACGAGGAAGTACGACTGAAAAACAATACTCTCCCCCGTTTTTCGACGTTAAAGGATCATCGCTTAAATGATCCGTATTATTCTTTTGTTCCTTCCTCTTCGTTGTTTTCCATCCTTTTTCATTGACATATTTCGACGAATGCGCCCGTCGCCGACCTGACTTCCCTCGGCGTGTTGCTCCCTCGTCGAACGACGATAACACCGCATTGTCCTGAAGAATTATGGCGGCGTCACCGCACGTTGACGATCCCTCGAAGTCAACAGCAACGGTCCTTCTTCGCCGTTGCAAACGCCGTTGCAACGACTACGCTCATCCAGTGACGACCTAATCGTCACCAGCCTGAACGCCTGAGTCGTCTCTCGAAAGTAGCGGCTTCCTCCTGTAAGGCAACGGTACACCGTTCCTCTACTTCTCCTGAAGCACCTCACTACTTTCGAGCAGAACGAGCTCGATTGTCGTCCATGACAGGATTTCTCCTCAGCCAGTGGCACGACCCATCATCGTCCAGGACGGAATTTGCCTCGTCTCTGACCCGACGATCTTAACAACTTCGCCCCTCGGAGACAACGGCCTGCCACCATTGAGCCAACGGCAATCCTTCGTTTCTCAATAACAGCACACATTATCTCCAAGATGACGACGAAGTCCTCTTCATCCAAAGACGGCATTTCCATCGTCATTTGGCATGTCGAGGCAGTCATCGCCGCCCGATGACGGAATTTGCCTCGTCATCGACCCGACGGAACCCGGAACATTCTTCGTCGCCTTCCGCGACCGAAGATTAACCTCGACGGCGCCTACGTTGTAGTCCAACGCCCGTCGATCTGCAGCAGTGGCACCGAGCAAGGATTGCTCCAATTCTCGCCGCGCCCCGTGCCGCCATCCGTTTATTTCTGTGAACAATCGGTTTACCCTTATACCTAATACGCAGAATATGCTTCTCTCTTCTCAAATTTTGAGTTGTATTAAATCGGATAATACAACTTCTAACTTCCCTTTATTTTCCTTCGTCCGGCCATAAATCCGTGTCACCTGTCGTCGCGTTCACTCCTCGTGGTCCTGGCGCCGGTGTAAACCTTGTCGTGCCGTCGCATCCCTTCGGGTCTCAGGCAGGTAGTCACCGTTGTCCATCGGTCGTTGACCTCCGCTTCTCGTTGCCTACTCTATTGCGGCGATCCATGGTTTCAGCCGTTCGACGGCGATCACCGTTTTCGCCCGCCGGCCGCCTTCCCGTAAATCTTCTACCTCGTAGCGGTCGTTTTGTAGGACTCTGCTTACGCGAAAAGGTCCCTTGAATTTAGGAAGCAGTTTCCTACTGCTTCCCGTTGGCTGCTCTCCCGTGATTTCTACCATCACGATGTCGTCTTCCTTAAAGCGCATGGCTTCGCGTCGAGTCCGATCGTACTGTTCCTTCTGTTTTCGTTGATCTTCGGTAATATGTGCGGAGATTCGTTCACGTAACTCGTTCAAGTCCATTCGGTGCAGCTCCGTCTGCACTTCTTGTAATAGCGCTGCTTCGGTGGTTCGTCGTGCGTTGTATCCCATGAGGGCCTCCGTCGGGGTGGCTCCTATTCCCTTGTTGAATGTTGTATTCAACGCACTTTGCACCGATTTTGCGCTTTCGTCCCATCGCGCAGGGTCTCGTCCAGCGGCGGTGGCTGCCAATGATGCCACGATCGTGCGATTATATCGCTCGCACTGGCCGTTTGCTCGTGGCGTAGCCACTGCGTTTAATACGTGACGTATACCATACGTCGAGCAAAAGGCTTTAAATGTTTTGGCTGTGAACGCCGTTCCTCTATCGCTTACAATGCGCTGTGGGACACCGAATATATACGCGATATCTAATAACGCCTTGATGGCCCTTTTTGCCTTGGTGTCCTTCAGTGGCTCAATTATCGTGAACTTTGTGAAAGCGTCCACGACAACGAGTAAGTATTTGTTCTTCTTCCGGCTTGTTTCGAAAGGTCCAACGTGGTCGATGTGGATTGTATGAAATGGCACTGGAGTTTTCTCTATAGGGTGCAGCTGGCCCTCTTTCCTTCTCCCCGTCCGCTTATAGTAACTGCAATTCAGGCATGCAGTCAAGTATTTCCTAACGAATCGGGTCATACCTGCAAACCAGTAGTTTTCTCGAATACGGCGCAGGGTTTTCTCCAGTCCCAGGTGTCCAGCGTCGTCGTGACATAAGCGGCAAATTTGAAATCTCGCCGCTCGCGGTACGACCCACGATATCTTCCCTCCTTCCAGGCGCCTGTAGACTTTCCCTTGTTTTAAGACGTATTGGTCGAAGTACTGCTTCGTGTCCTTGTTCCTTGTGCTCTCCGTTAGTATCTCGCGCACTCGATTGATTTGATCATCCTGCAATTGCGCGGCTAGGATCCAATCGGCTTCCGTTATATCAACGGGATAAATCTCCGCCTGGACCGGATTCCTGCTAAGGGCATCGACGTGCTCCATCCTCGTGCCCGGTCGATACTCGATGTCAAAAGTAAAGTCTTGAACCTCGAGCCACCATCGTCCGATGCGCGGCAATAAGTCCTTTTTCGTGAATGTTGTCCTCAGTGCGTTGCAATCCGTGACCACCGTAAATTTCAGGCCCAGCAGGTACACACGGAAATGTCTTAAGGCGAATACAACTGCCATAGTCTCCAACTCGTAGGAGTGGTACTTGCGTTGTTCCAACGTCGTCTGCTTACTATAATATGCAATTACCTGGCGATCCCCCTTTTCGGTAAATTGCAATAAAATCGCTCCTACACCCAAGGAGCTGGCGTCCGTATGCAATTCGGTGCGTAAGGCGCTGTTGAAAATTGCCAAAATCGGTCGGGTAGTAAGCGCTTCCTTTATCTTGTCGACGGCTTCCTGCTGCGCGTCCTTCCATGTCCACGGTACATCCTTGCGGGTCAAAGTTGTCAATGGGAGAGCGATAGACGCGTAGCCGCGGATAAACTTCCGAAAATATCCAGATAGTCCTAAAAATTGTCGTATCTCGCGAACCGTGGTCGGCGTCGGCATTTTCATTACTGCCTCCACTTTTCGCTTGCCGGGCTTAACCCCTTTCACACTAATCTCGCGCCCGAGGTAATCGATGCTGGTCATTAGGAACGAGCATTTACTAATCTTCAAGGTGAGATTGTGCTCTCGCAATTTTCCCAAAACCATTCGAAGTCTCTCCAAGCCTTCTGCGACAGTCGTGGATGGTATTATAATATCATCGATGTATGGAAACGCGATTTCGTTCCGGAGCGTTCCTAGTACCGTATTAATAAGTCGTTGAAAAACGGCCGGTGCGTTGGTTAGTCCGAACGGCATTCTTACAAACTCGTAGTGACCGTCCGGGGTCACAAAGGCCGTTTTCTCTATGGATTCGTCGCTCATCGGTACCTGGTAGTACCCGGAGGCCAAGTCCAGCGCCGTAAAGTATTTATGGCCCCCTAGCCTATCGATCTGATCCTCGATGAGTGGTAACGGATATCGATCCTTAATAGTAACTGCACTAAGACGTCGGTAGTCGACGCACAGTCGATAGTCGCCGGTTTTCTTCCGTACCAGCGTAATAGGGCTCGCGTATGGTGATACGGATTCGCGTGCTATTCCGTTACTTATTAACTCCTGTACCATTTCTCGTGCGATTCGGCGTTCCGATTCCGCCATCCGATACGGGTTATACACAACAGGAGTATCCGTGGTACAGCGTATTTCCATTTTTACCGTATTCGTTTTCCCGAGGGTTTGCAACGAGAAGGATACGCGGTCCGAATATTCGCGGAGGATATCTTCGCACGCTCGTTGGTCTCTCGCCTCGACATCCCCGAATATTAGGCTCTCTTCTTCTATCTCGCCTTCTACGGCGTGTACCTCATTCGCGTTTTCTTCAGTGCATTCGACGTCCGGTAGTTCGCGGATTGAAATTCCATTACGGGTTTTTACTAGCATAACGTGCGCTTGGTCCAAGAAATCTCGCCCGACGATTACTTCGTAATTCATACTGAGCATATCGATTATAATCGCCCTTACTTTCGCCCTTGCTTCCATAACGCGAACTTCCACGTCAGCAAAAGACTGGCTCGTCGTCGCTGCTCCATTAAATCCGCGTAACACAAGGCTTCGATCCTCGATTAATTTTAAACTCAGGCGTTTGGCTACCGGTCTTTGTATTAATGTGTTGGAACTGCCCGTATCGACGAGGCAGGTTACCCTTTGATCATCTACCGTGGCAGGTAGCGCATACATATTATTGATGAATTGACTCACCTGCGCAGTTTCTACCTGTCGAGGCTCCTGACAAAACCGGTCGAGATGTCCCTTCCTATGACACCTGCCGCATTGACTTATTTTTCCTTTGCAACGTCGCGAGGTGTGTCCATGTTTTCCGCAATTGTAGCATTCGAAGGAGTTTACTCCAAAGTCCCTTGATCCAATGCCTTGTCGCTGTACCGCATCCTTCCTCATTTCTCCTCCTTGACGCGGTTCCGCTTGCCGGGGTGCTGCATTTCCTCGTGTCACCAATGTTCGAGGCATCGTTCCCATTTCGTTCAGTACCGCATACAAGGCATTTACGTCGGCGTAGTGATGCGCTCGAACCGTCCGCTGCAAAACTTCGTCTGGAATTCCCCCGATTATTGCGTCCCGTAGGGACTCGTCGGGAATTTCCAGTCTGAGTGCCCGAAGCTTCATTAATTTCTCGAACGCATAATCGCCGAGTTTTTGCCCTGGTCGAGCCTCATACGTGCCCGCTTCGCGTAGAAGGCGTGCGAAGGGAATCGTCCTCTTAAATTGCTTCACTAATGCTTCTTTTAAGCTTTTCCACGATGGCTCCTCTCGTTGCATTTCATCGTAGAAAAGACGCGCGTGTCCTCGCAAACTCTTGACAATTACGCGTACGGTGTCGTCGTCTCTCCAAAGGTAGCGATGAGCCAGTCGGTCCACATCGCGCACCCATCGCTCTATATCGGCGTCGTCCGATGAGGGATTAAACTCCGGAACTAGTGTCTCGTCCAATGGCGGTTTGCTGCGGATGTTCAGTAAATCTCGCAAATATCTCGGTAATAGTAATGCCCCGGCGGGCCCTGGAAGTCGTATATTTATACGACTTCCTTCCTCCCTTGAGCGAGCCAATCAGAGCCTTTTCCTCAAAGAGGAATGCGGGCGTCTCCTATCTCCCTCGCTAGGGAAAGTGTTGGTCGCATGGAGGGCGCTTTCCCAGGATGGGTCCTTGCAAGGCCTGGTTAGCGTCAAGGCCGAGAGAGCCTTCTTCTTCGAAGAATGTATTCCCTCGCTGTAGGGAACTTCCTTGACGTTAACCAGGCGTGGGAACGTCCTCGATTTGCGCCTCTCCGGCGCAGAGTCTTACAATTACTTCTCTAATTCCGGTTTAATTAGTTAGTAACAATTAAGACAGCCTTGAAACTAATTAACCATTTTTCTCTATCCTTTCCGTATTTCAAGCACGTCCCACGTGCGCCATTATTCCATTTTCTACGTCTTCTACCTCATTGTTTCGCTTGTATGACCTACTCCTAGGTCGCGAGTGTTTACATCTACTATATGGTACCGCTCGCCCTGATGCTGAGCGATAACCCCCCCCCGGTGGGGAAGAAATGTAAGACGCAGCCGCGTACGCTGACGCTCCAGCACATCACTGTTGTAAACAAAACAGGGCCGCTACTTACCCTGGGTAGCCCGTCTACGACGACCTTTAAAACTGTCGCGCTTAAACTCCAACCGCTACCGGTAGCATTTGAATCAACCACTGGCGCCTCAGCTGCTGCCCAATGCTCTGCCGCCGTCGGTCGGCGTACCAACTCAGGAACTCTACCGGGACAAACCATGGATACTAGTTCGGAAGAGTCCGCAAAGAAATCCATCACTACTGTCTCGACTCAATCGGAAGACCAAGCTCCTCCTTCTAAAATTCCAGTAACCACCTCTGTTTCTGAAAAAGGCCCCAAAATTCCATTCAAACCCCCGCAGATCTCGGCATCCCCTAAAAAGAAAAAGACGCGTAGGAGGGAGCCCCGGGCAGCCCTCGATGCGCAATCTTTACAGTCATCTTTTTCGGACCTCAACGTTCCGGTCAGAAACAAATTTCACGCCTTATCATTCTTTAATGAGACCTCCCTCCCCTTCCTGTTCCTCCTCATAAACCCCCGTCCACGTCGTCTGCTGCTGCTGCTGCTCCGGCGGCGGACTTTCAAAACTCTTCCGCTCCTGCACGGAGGGTGAGACCCCCTCCCCTATATATCTCAAACTTCAATGGTAATATACCATCCTTTAACAAAAAAATGATCCTGGACTTTGGTGCTTCGGCGTACCAAGCCAAATTCCTTGGGAAGAGCATCCGTTTGCAATTCTTCACATTTGACAACTACAATAAGTTCAAAGACTCTTTAAAGGACGCCAAAGTTCCTTTTTTCATTTTCAGCTCTGCGACCGAAAAGTCTCTTGTTAGGTCCTCAAAGGCCTTCCTCTCATCTTCTCCCCTTAGACGAGCTAAAGGCCAATGATCTTGCTCCTTTGGCATGCTCCATTATCACTCCTAAAAACTCTACTTCTGCGTTCCAAATCTACAAGGTTTCCTTCCCTTCAGCCACTACCGTTTCAGCGGTTTCTAAAGTAGGTTACTTATTTAGTGTACGAGTGTACTGGGAAAAATTTTTCTCCAAGCGCCTGTATACCCAATGCTTCAGGTGCCAGGCTTATGGGCATTCGGCTAATAATTGCAACCTTCCAGAGCGCTGTGTTAAGTGCGCTGGCCCACGCTCTTCTTCTCTCTGTTCCAAACCATTTGACGTCACCCCCCACTGTGCAAACTGCGCTGGTGACCATACAGCCAACTTTAGCAAGTGCCCTGCTCTTGCAAAATATCTCGACAAGCGCTCAGCTAACTCTACAGCTCCTGTCAATCCTCCTAATCAGCGTTTTGATCTTGGAATCGGCCACTTTCCGCTGCCACCCAAGAGCTCACAAATCTCTCATCCAGTTAATCCTCTCTGCTCTTACGCTGATGTCCTCCGACCCAGCGCTAGTGATCGTACACAGCTCCTGCAAGCCTCCTCACAAGGTCAAAACGCCAACCTTAATAAATTCAGTGAATTATCTGACGCTTTTAAAGAATTAAATTCGCTCTGTGACATGGACCTCATTTTAACCACAGTTAATACCCTCATATCTAGACTTAAATCCTGCAGCACGAACGCGGAAAAATTCCACGTTTACTGGAATATTATTTCCCAATTAAATTAATCAAATGGCTTCTTTTCCAAAAATTATGTTGTGGAACGCAGGGTCATTGTCTCCCAAGCGTAACGAGGTTATCATCCAACTGCACAGTAATGCATGTGACATTCTTTTGCTTACTGAAACCTGGTTCAACCCTTCTTCTATCTTCTCCATCCCGGGATACACCGTGGTCCGTAGGGATAGAGGCTCTCGCGGAGGTGGAGTAGCCATAATTATCAATAACTCCCTGAACTTCTCGGTGACTCGGAATCAAACGGATCTGGAGCTGCTAGTGATACGATTGTTCCAGCTGTAGGATCGTGGAAAAGGAAAGAGAGACGCCTGGTAACCCATCCAAGCGACGTACTCCGGCCGGCGTTGCTTAGCGTCGATCGCGGAACCACTGCGCCAGCAACCTCTCCCTGGTGTCAATTCCTATTCACGTCCTCTTAAAGTTCTTTTATTAGGAGGGCACCGCCCCGATCCCACACTCGGCCGTCCTGAGAACGACATTTGCCCTCAAATTTCGGCAACTTCGCATTCTTTAATCGACTTTTATCGGCGGCGCAACCTCGTTCGTCACTTGTTTTGAACGTCCACACCTAGGCCAACTTAATGTGACTCACACAACACAACTTTTCGACTTGGTGCCTTAGTGCAGGCAGCCAGGATAGTTAATCGCCAGAGCTGTCCTTGGAAGAGCTCCGCCTACTTCACCCATTCATACAGCTGAGATGTCACTGATTCACAGACACTCTCTCGGTGTCATGGCCGGACCTATTGGCACGAGCGTGGTGGCGGATTGGGGCGACATTCGTATCTAACCGCTCGCGCTGGAAAGACATGCCACGCGCGTCGATCGCGGAAAACAAAACGACGCGCGTGGCACGTCGACCAAGGTTATTTGTCGAAAGACAGTTTCAGTTCGCACCACGTCGCATGCAGGGTAAAACAAAAGTATTATTAGTGAAAAAGTATGCTCTGATATGATTTAAATCAAATACAATTAATAGATTTTAATGTTTTTGGACTTCTGGCGATGATTTCGTGGAATTCAACCACTACGTGACGCCTTACGGCGAAATATAATGCTCCGTTCTAGTACGCGCATCTATAAATTAATTTCTAGCGCAAACAGTTAAGAAACTCCGCGACAGCAGAACGCAAGGCCTTCTCGCGTTAAAGAATACATTGTTGCGGTCGAGCATTATATTTCGCCGTAAGGCATCACGTAGTGGTTGAATTCCACCAAATCATCGCCAGAAGTCCAAAAACATTAAAATCTATTAATTGTATTTGATTTAAATCATATCAGAGCATACTTTTTCACTAATAATACTTTTGTTTTACCCTGTACGCGACGTCGTGCGATCTGAAACTGTCTTTCGACAAATAACCTTGGTCGACGTGCCACGCGCGTCGTTTTGTTTTCCGCGATCGACGCGCGTGGCATGTCTTTCCAGCGCGAGCGGTTAGATACGAATGTCGCCCCAACACGTCACCACGCGCGTGGCAATAGGTACGAACCTGGCAAGTGAAAGGCGAAGCAATCAGCGAGCTCTCGAACGCATGGGAAGGGGACGCAGGCGGAGCTCTTCCAAGGACAGCTCTGGCGATTAACTATCCTGGCTGCCTGCCTTAGTGCATGACTCGTTCATTTCTCTTAACTTTCGTAATTGCGCTCGCCGATTTCTTTTCTCAATTGCATAAGACTTCCAGCGTCGTGAGGATCGTTGCGGTAGCTGTACCTCCTATCCCGGCTGAGCCCCCAATTTGTAGGATCGTGGAAAAGGAAAGAGAGACGCCTGGTAACCCATCCAAGCGACGTACTCCGGCCGGTGTTGCTTAGCGTCGATGATCGCTTGGGTCGGCGCGGAACCACTGCGCCAGCAACGTCTCCCTAGTGCCAATTCCTATTCTCGTGCTCTTAAAGTTCTTTTATTAGGAGGGCACCGCCCCGATCCCACACAGCCAAGTATCTTCATCGGTGTAATATACGTTACTCCAGGTCAGGTATTAAACAAAGGTGACATAAACTCCATTATTCACTGCGGCTCGCCCTTCTTGATCGGTGGTGATTGGAACGCCAAACACCGCTTTTGGCACAATTCTATTGCCAATAAAGCAGGTACAGTCCTGTATAACTGCATGTTACACTCCACTTTTAGAATCATCGCTCCGCCATCGCCCACTCATTTTCAACACAGACGTACTCCTTCTGTCATTGACTTCTTTATTACCGATTTGCAATTAAATCTGGAATGTACCGCTCGGGATCTGTTCGGTACATCTCACCATCCGGTTATAATCAGTGATGTCTCCACCACTGGCATTGTCAACTGCAATCATTATAATTCAATTACAGACTGGGAAAGGTACCGTAACTTGACTGGTCAATGGGCCATTGTAAGTAAATTCTCATCTACCAAGTACCTAGATGATGAAGTCACTAACCTAAATGAATTTTTGCATACATGTCATTTCCAAGCACGGGTCCCCTCTCCTAAGACCTCACGTTCAGGCAGGATGGACGCTATTGCAAACGACAAAATCCTGGTCTCCTTAATAAGAATGAGAAGGAGAGCATGCAAACATCTACAAAAAACGTCTATAACGTATTTTTCCTTCCTGATTAGAGAATACTCAGGAGCTATAAGACGCAGGATATCACTACTAAGGCAGACTGCTTGGGTCACCATGCTAAAACATTTTACCAAACCAGATCCCACGTTTTGGGCGTCTTATCGCTCCTTCTCTCACTTAAACCGTGCTCCTCCCTCCTCATTTTTTGAGGTCAACGGAGTTAAAATATTCTCCCCATTTGAACAAGCTGACACTTTGGCTAAATCCTACTCCCTGGTGCACAGCGAGGCCTTGGGTATACCCTCAGATCAGGCCCATAAGGTCAATTTGTTCCTAGACAAATTTGATTGGGACCCTCCTGCAGATAAAGACGACCCAATATTGTTCTCTCCAAAGAAAATTCACGATATCATTCACAAAATGAAGGCTAAGAAAGCCTCAGGACCGGACAACATTACAATATCTATGCTAAAATATGCTTCTCGTAAAGTAGTCTGTCAACTGTATTACTTTTTTAAATCTTCCTTTCAGTATTCTCACTTTCCAACTCCGTGGGAGGAAGCCAAAGTCATTCCAATTCTAAAACCAGGGAAGATGGCCTCAGATCATACCAGTTACCGATCGATTACATTACTTCCTATAGCTGGTAAAATTTTTGAGAAGGTAATCCATCATAACCTTGAAGTTTTCATAGGCAGCAATGAGACACTAATTAACCAACAATTTGGTTTTCGAGCTCGGCACTCCACTATTCTTCAAGTGGCCAGAATTACTCAGCATATTACTCACTGCCTCAATATTAAGCGTGACACAGTAATGATTCTACTGGACTTGTCCAAAGCCTTCGACACGGTTTGGCATCAAGCGCTACTGTTTAAACTCAACCGTATGGGTATACCTCATACGATCTTACGGCTTTTAAAGTCCTACCTAGAGGAACGTACTTGATGAGGTCCTCTACAACTCACATAAATCTACAATTTATCACGCACCTGCAGGAGTACCTCAAGGGTCGGTCCTTGGACCGATTCTGTTTAACTTATATATTAATGATATACCGCAACAAGCATCATGTGAAGTTGCACTATATGCTGATGACAGATGTATATACTCGTCGTCCACTAAGAAGAATCGTGCCAATCTGCTAGCTCGTATTCAATCTTATCTTGACTCCATTCTACTTTGCTGCATGGAAACTTTAAGTCAACGCCTCTAAGACTGAGGCTATCTTCTTCTCTAGAGCCAATATTAATAGTTTCCTACTCAACCATAAAATTTCCATTAACAACCAGGTCATTGTGTGGGCGACGCAGGTCAAGTACCTTGGCGTCATCCTAGACCGCCAGTTACGATGGACGCAAGCCGCTTCGGACCGCATGTCAAAACCCTTTCTGCCGCCTTCGCTCTAATCAATTTTATTGGACCAAAATCCCACCTACCACTAAATCTCAGAATACTAACTTACAGAATGTGTTTTAGACCTATTTTGGTTTACGGTGCCATTCTCTGGTGGAACGTGATACCACGTTCCCAAAGAAAAAAGGTCCAGTCAGTGCAATCAAAAATCCTAAAAGTCATCTTGAATAAACATTGGCGTACTTCCACTCTGGAGGTGCATAAGCTTGTCCGCGTTTCTTTACTAACCAGCTATATTGCCGGCATGCTCGAGAAATTTGGTGTCACCACCCACGAAAATCCCTTGATCCGAGTCACCGGAAGGTATACTCCAGACTGCCTGCCCTACGTCGCCAAAGTGCCATTTCCGCTCGCTAGATGAGCCCAGGCACGCTGCTCGCCCTTCCTCTTAAGGACGATGCATGCGTGCGTTAAATTCCGTTCCGCAATAGTGTTACTTCTTTTTTATCCTACTCAGTCGCTTAAAGCTTCATATTGCTGCAGTTGTTACACGTATGCAGGTTTTTGCAATTTTCCTGCATCAACACTTCTTTTCACTTTATAGTGTTTTTACGTCTGTTGGTAACCCCAACCTCACTTCCATTGAGAGATAAGTGGGCTTCTTGACCACAGGCGCTCCCCACTAAGGTGCAGCGTTTCTAGTGGGAGTCATCCGACACCATCCGAGGAGGGAACCTCCCACCGTTGCGGGGCGAGAGCTGTGTTGCCATCCCGAGGGATTTTTTCCCTCGTGGGAGCCTTAGTGCGCATGCGCATAGACGTCACAGCCCGATGACGGTTGTTTTCACGGACGTATCTATGTGCAACAGTAGGTACGCGTAAGGGGCCCTCCCTACTGGGAAGTTCCCAGTCGTTTGAAACGATTCGTTTCCCGCGTTTTTCGTTACCACGTTCCGTGCCAAGCTAATTTTGGCAAATACATGTTCATTTATTTCCATGTAAATATGTTATTTATTTTAAAAATGTCCTCTTCCTGTAATTTCTACCATACTTCAATTGCCGCGGGGGTCTAACGACACCCCATATTTGAGCGAAGTATATACGTTGCTGAGGCTTAGGAGTGCGCATGCGTCAAAAAAATCCCTCAGGTTGGCAACACAGGGCGAGAGCCCCACCGACCGATAGGCTAACAATAAGTTCAGGTTAAGTATGTACGGGAAATAGTGCCAGTGGTACTAACTAATATTTTGCATTTCAGATTGTTGTAACTAATAATATTAGAAGTGGAAAATACACAGTCCTCCACTCCAAGTACTGAAGTTGCTAGTACTACCGCGGAAATTTCAAAGAAGAAGCATCTCCCTAGAGGATTAGGGTCAAAGTTAAAGAAGCAAGAAGCATTCATAAGGAAGAAGAATACCACGCGTGAAAAGTATTCAACATTGTCTACTTGCGAATCGCCCCACCCAATGGATGATAAGATGATACGTGAACTAATTGGTGACGATGACGTTAACAGACCGCCTCTGGAGGTTTTGATTTCTACAGATGTTGTACCAGAGCTTGTAAATGAAACGGTTCGGTTTCTGACTAATCAGAAGGTGGAAATGGATCTACCTAGGGATGTGGACGTACTAACGCAAGCAACAATTTTTCAAGTACGTGCCAAAGTTGCAAGAGCTAGGGCTTCAGCGTGTGCAGCTTTTACCAGAGATGACCCCTACCTTGAAAGGACGTCTGAACATCTGACTCAGATAATAGGAAGCCATGAACTCTTCCTTGATCAGATTGGGATTGTTGAGAACAACAAACAGGAGATTATTCCTAAGCTTGCTGTTCCGCCTCCTTACGCTGTTCCGGATAATCATATTCGGACTGAGGTAGTCTACCAGGGAACACGGATGTTCGTCCTGGCACAATTCGCGCAAGATCCTTTTGCTTGTCCCGCCGACCAGCGAGTTTTGATCGATGAAAATCGGGTTGTTAATTGTGACCAGATGATCCTTGATTATCAAGGGTTGATCCAAAGGATTGCTCGAAAATGTAGGAGCGCTATAAGGACCATCGATTTCAACAATGTGAACGGAACAATGGCCCAGCTCGTCGGAAGCGCAGATTTAGAACATCGTGGCCTTCGTTGTAGGTCAGTGTGGTGTGCGCGCGATGTTGGTGCCCCTATATTAACTCTTGGGGGTGGATTTAAGTTTGGATTTAATTCACTTGATCCTATGCACAGTCGACTGGTTGCAAATGTCAACTTTGTTCTTAATCCTATCATATTCCTCGCTAAGATACAAGATCGGAACCGCAAACCCTCTACTTGAGGAATGGGGCTTCGTCGCGATGAGGGAGACGACATTAACTATTCCCAGATAGTCATGCAAAGGGAAAGACTTAAAACAGCCCTCATGTTTCATGCCGTCGTAACATAAAATACCGACTTTTTCGGTAATATCACCATTTATTAATTAAGGAAGACTCATTTAGTGTCGGTTTTCTTATATTTTCGGTTTTGAATTTGTCAGTTTTTCGATATAATTATACAAAACATATGCCAAACTCGTTTTTCAAGACAGCTATTAGTTTGTTTGCATGCAAAATTGATGGGCTACTCGCAGTTTGGATACGTCTAAGATACCCTAGTAGCGCAAAATATAGAAAACATGTGTATCTAATATTAAAAGGATATTTAATCTCTTTTTAATATTTAAGTATGTATCAAATATCAATTTAATATTCAGAATAAAATATTTTTTTCAAGATTAAAATCATTTTTCTCTTGTATTAAGAATATATAAATATTTTGGCGCATTTTATCGGTGTGTCGTGTCGTCTGAAGATTGCATCTAATTTAGACAACGCTCCGATAAAAAATTCCAAAGATGGAAAAAACACTTCCCGTTACGCAAGTAGAGTGTGGCTGGCTTAGTTTTTTTAACAATTTAGTCAATAACAATTAAAAATTGAATATATATTTATCAAATATTGACTTAAAAATCTTGTAATATTTACTTTATATTTCTTAAACATCAATTTTACCTTTTTTAAATATTTAGGGCATATTTTCTGAATATTTAGGTCACATTTTCTGAACATTCATTTTACATTTTTTTAAACCATTTTTAAATAAATGTCAAATAAATACTAAATATGTTAAGTATGTTAAATAAAAACAAGTTAAATAAAAAGAAGTAAATAACTTAAAATGTATACACATCTAAAACCTTTTGTATTAAATTAATTAAAATCTATTGTTATTGTAAACATATTTCTTAACCATATAATTGCCGAAAATAGACTTTGGGCAGCTAGCTTTAGTCAGCCGTGATAAATGTCTTTTTCGTAATGACAATAAATTAAAGAAGTCTTATACATCACGCAGGACATACCTGGCCGTCCAAGTATTTAAAAACTATACATAAAAATGCAAAACCCAAACTGTATGCTTAAGTAATAGCCAGGGACGCGCATTTTTGTTTTATATTCTAATACTGACCAAAGAATTAATGCAAATAATCAAACTTTTCAACAAAATTTTATTTCTCCTACTCTAAATTTTATCAGCACGATTTTTTACTAACTTTCGAGCTTAAAAATGGTAGAAATTCGGTTAAAGTTAATTAAAAATCAAATAATGGAGGATATACCAATGGTTGTCTTGATAAATATAAAATTACCGAGAAATGAATATTGAATAAAAGTTGAAAAAGATATTTCCTTTTCAAGATAATATAAATATTTCATAGCCCTGTAAAAAATATTTCTCTCCAAATATAAGATAAGTATTTGATATATACTTAACTATTAAAAGGAGATTCAATGTCTTTTTAATATTAGATACATATCTATTCAATATTTTCTGCTATTAGATTTATTAACAATAAATCGGAGATACATTAATTTACAATTGAAACCCAGAGAAATCAACTTCGCTAGCTTGTTCGGTAACAATACATTCCTACAATTCGGTATGGTGTCTAAATGATAATCGCATGTAATTCATGTTTTATACATCAAGTACAGTCAGACGTCCGTTAACGCATGAATCGAGTTAAAGAAGCTGAAGCCATTTTGTCGCGCGGTACGCAAGTGATTCTATTCAGCGACGCAGCTCGTACCGCCTAACGCCCCGCCCACCAGGCGGTACGAAACGCGTAAACTAAGCGGCAACCTAATCTGGCGCTACGAAGGAGACGAGAATTTGTTTTAAAAATACTGAAGAAAGCATACTTGGAAACCAGACATTTACGTCACGTTACGTTATGCAGAAGAATCGAAATGTATGCATATAAAATCATTACAAAGAGCTACGTGACAAGTATAGCATCTAGTATGATACTGTTGTATACCGTGGATAAGTGAGACTTATGGTGGCACGGCTGTTACAACTGTTATAAGTTTGAAGATCGAATGTATAACTGCGGAGCCCGACAGAGTTTCAGCACTGACTTAAGTAGTAGATCAAGAATTATTATTGTCTAGTTCCTCGCGCGCAGTTTCTTATATACCTTAAGATATCGGCTTACTGATAATAAAGAAGGGAGAGGGCGAGGATGACCAAATCTTAGAAGTGAACCCTGACCAACGTGATTCAGGGTTCGGAGCCAACTCTCTAAAATGCGCTTAGGACATTGAGTCACTAAGGCAACGCAGCGCGTTGTAGATAACATAGGTTGGTCATCCAACAATACATCAGGCAGCCAGGATAGTTGATCGACTGAGCTGTCCTTCGAAGAGCTCCGCCTACTTCACCCATTCATACAGCTGAGATGTCACTGATTCACAGACACTCTCTCGGTGTCATGGCCGGACCTATTGGCACGAGCGTGGTGGCGGATTGGGGCAACATTCGTATCTAACCTCTCGCGCTGGAAAGACATGCCACGCGCGTCGATCGCGGAAAACAAAACGACGCGCGTGGCACGTCGACCAAGGTTATTTGTCGAAAGACAGTTTCAGTTCGCACCACGTCGCATGCAGGGTAAAACAAAAGTATTATTAGTGAAAAAGTATGCTCTGATATGATTTAAATCAAATACAATTAATAGATTTTAATGTTTTTGGACTTCTGGCGATGATTTCGTGGAATTCAACCACTACGTGACGCCTTACGGCGAAATATAATGCTCCGTTCTAGTACGCGCATCTATAAATTAATTTCTAGCGCAAACAGTTAAGAAACTCCGCGACAGCAGAACGCAAGGCCTTCTCGCGTTAAAGAATACATTGTTGCGGCCGAGCATTATATTTCGCCGTAAGGCGTCACGTGGTGGTTGAATTCCACGAAATCATCGCCAGAAGTCCAAAAACATTAAAATCTATTAATTGTATTTGATTTAAATCATATCAGAGCATACTTTTTCACTAATAATACTTTTGTTTTACCCTGCAAGCGACGTGGTGCGATCTGAAACTGTCTTTCGACAAATAACCTTGGTCGACGTGCCACGCGCGCCGTTTTGTTTTCCGCGATCGACGCGCGTGGCATGTCTTTCCAGCGCGAGCGGTTAGATACGAATGTCGCCCCAATACGTCACCACGCGCGTGCCAATAGGTCCGAACCTGCCAAGTGAAAGGCGAAGCAATCAGCGAGCTCTCGAGCGCATGGGAAGGGGACACAGGCGGAGCTCTTCGAAGGACAGCTCAGTCGATCAACTATCGTGGCTGCCTGGGATAGAGGAAGTATATGCAGAAACAATAAGCAAGGTAAAGGTAGCGGGAAAGATAGGGGAGAGGTTTTGGACGGCAAGAGGAGTAAGACAAGGATGCCCGTTAAGTCCATATCTCTTCAATCTGGTGACGGCGGACAAGGAGGAGGTGATGAGGAAGGGAAGATGGGGAGGGGTGAAGTTAGGGGATGGAAATGTATATATACTGGCGTATGCGGACGACGTTGTGATGTTAGCGGAGGATGAGCAGGGCATGAGAGGAATGGTCGGGAGATTGGAGAAGTATTTAGAAGAAAGAAAGCTAGAGTTAAACGTAGGCAAATCGAAGGTGATGACATTCAAGAGAGGAGGGGGGAGGAGAGGAAAAGCATCCTGGTGGTGGAAAGGGAAAAATATAGAGGAGGTGAAGGAGTATAGATATTTGGGGTACGTGGTGCAAAGCGGTGGAGGTCAAGAGGCACAAATTAAGGAGAGAGTGGGGAAGGCAGCAAGGGTTGCGAAGCAGGTATGGGGAATAGGAAAGAGGAGGTTCGGGGGAGACTGGAGGAGACGGTTATGGTTATTTGAAAAATTAGTGTGGACGGTGATGAGCTATGGGGCGGAGATATGGGGCTGGATAGAGAGAAAGGCAATGGAAAGTATTCAAGAAAGATATATAAGGTGGACGATGGGGGGTGGAATGGAGGACACCAGGATATATGATAAGAGAGGAGACGCAGAGAGATTTGCTGAGAGGAAAGGCGGGAAAAAGGGCATGGGGGATTAGAGGCAAAACTGGAAGAGGGAAGGGGAAGTGAATGGGCGAGAAGGTGCTGGGAAGAAGTAAGGAGAAGAGAGGGAAAGGAGGGCGAGCTAACCACCTGGGAGGAAGAGCAAAGAAAATTTTATAAAGAAAGGGGAATGGGAACGGAAGGAGGGGAGGCAATAGAGAGGAGGCAAGAGGAGTACGTGGTGTTGGAGATGAGAGACAGAGAAAAACAAAGGAAAGAAAGATGGGAGAGAATTGAAAGGTCAGAAAGCAATAAGTGGTACAAGATGGTAAAGGGGGAGGGAATTCCAGGGTACCTGAGGAGAGGATGGCGGGAATGTAGATGGAGAAGGGTGGTGAGATTTAGAATGGGAAACGAGGTGAAGGAGTCGAGGTACTGGAAAGAAGAGGACAAGAAAATATGCAGGGTATGTGGATGGGAGGTGGAAACATGGGAACACGTGTGGGAAGGTTGCAGCAGAAGGACGGAAGAAAGGGAGGGATGGCAAGACAGCGTGAAGGTGATACTAGGAGATGAAGGGGAGGGTAAAAGCTGGATGAAGGAAATTGAGAAAGCAAGGGGGAAAGTAGGGGAGGGAGAGAAGGAGAGAGAGAATGAACGAATGGAGGAATCGGAAGCCAGGATAGAGCAAAGAGAGGCAAGAGCGACTCAGTGAAGGCGTTAGGTATAAGATAGATTAAGGTTTAGAAGTAAGAGAAATGTAAATAGATGAGAGGGGGAGGTACTTATAACCCTAAGGGGAATCAATAAATCATTCATACTACTAGTAATTATAAAAAATTTATTTAACTCAAACAATTTCAATACTAACAATTTTGACCGTAATTAATCTTGACTTGTATTTATATATTTTATACAGCTTATTAAAACACTAAAATTGTAATTATTTATTAATTTCGATCCATGTGTGTATATATCGATTGAAATCTGTTTACGTATGCTTATAATTAATTCTAGGTATGACTGCTTATCTCACTTATTCTGATGATACTAGCGTTCATGCATATATTTTATTTCTAGACGCACCAGATGAGTTTTCAGTATACGTATTGACGATATGATGATCATATATATTTTGTCATATCTATGATACCATTATTGTTCTTGTATGTTGTGTATATTTTGCATAATCTATATTTCCTTCATGTATATGTTTTGTATGCTTTATATATTTTGTGCACTTCATTCACATAACTTTTCTTATCAATATACGTTTGATATCTTACTACCAAACTTATTTATTTGTTCTGATAAATCATACAAAAATCTTTTTCTTTTTACTTGTCCGTCGTTTATTCATTATAAACGGACATTAACTCTAACTTTACGGAAATTAATGAATGAGTTATTGTAATAATCGTTTGATAATCCGCAAAAATCCCCGACCCCTGAATGTCCGAGGATCCGGTCGAACCAGGCAACTGGCGAGCACAATGACTTCGGGCGAGGGGGAAGGGGATGATAGCGAACTTTCAAGGACCAGCCCGAGGGGGGCGGTGGAGGGGGGACGGAGGTTGCGGGGTCGGGACTGTCGACCTATGGGATGGAAGTAAACCAGCCTCAGACCTCTGGTCATGATCGGCGAAAGCCATCCCTTGGGCTGTTGGCAGCGGCGGCATCGCTCCCTCCTTTCCTCCTCCTTGCTCCGTCGACCTCCGAGGCCTGGACCCGTCCACAGAACTGATTTTTCCTCTCACAAAGGGAAACGGAACCACAGAAACCTCCGATCCTCCCTGCAGTGCACAGGGGAGGAGAGGGAACTCGCAGAGGACGCTTCCAAGGGGACGATGACACCACCACGGCGGGCGGGGTACGAGGAGAAGCCATCGAACGAGGAAGAAGAGTAGCCGGTTCAGGGCGTCGTGTTGGAACCGGGGAAATTCTAATATGGCTGATGGTAAGCAGCGATGCCTGCTTCCCTCTGCTCCCCCACGCCGCTCCGCCTGCCATCCGGGGTCGACCAAGGACCCCGAACCTCAAGATCGCGAATAGTGAACGGATTTAGGAGTTCCATGAAGGATGAACTTCCCCCGTTTTCCATGCCGCGGAACCAAGGAAGACACGAGGAGGAGCCGCCGAACAAGAACAGGCTCCCCCCTCTGCTTCCTTCGCCGCTCCACCTGTCGCCCGGGGGGGCTGAAGAAGACGGAGGGTCCTGAACCTCGGAACTGTTAGTGGTGGACGGCCGTAGGAGTCTCAGGAAGGATGGACTCTCCCCGTCTCTCCATAGGCAGAACCGAGAATGGACCTCCCAACGGTGGAGGAGGAGGAATGGAAGTAGGAGTCCCTGGAAGGATGGACTTCCCCCGTTTCTCCGATCCACGAACGATCCGGGTAGGTCTGGGTTATCCGCACTGCTAGTGGTGGACGGCTGTAGGAGTCCCAGGAAGGATGGACTCCCCCCGTCTCTCCATGCGTGGAACCGAGAACGGACCTTCCAACGATGGACGGGGAGTGGAAGTAGGAGTCCCTGGAAGGATGGACTTCCCCCGCTTCCCGATCCATGAACGGTAACTTTATACTTGCGGCGCAAGTGAACGGGAGAGGGTGCTTGGGACCGGGGAACCAGCGGGCGGGGGATGATCGGGACTCAGGCACGGCTGGATCATACATAATTTAGAAATAAATGAAGAAGAAGCATACGAATATAGGAAAGAAATAACGGCAGACGAAGTTAGAATGGCGTTAGGTAAATTAAAGATACATAAAGCTATGGGCATTGATAACATTCCAGGACTCATAGTGAAAGAGATTGTACTGAAAGATTCGGAGAGAATTGCGGCTATTTTTGAATCGTGTATGAGGAGAGGCTGGTTCCCAGACTACTGGAAAGTACAAAGATTAATATTGATTCCAAAAAGTGGAAAAGACCCTAGGGAGCCAAATGCGTACAGGCCCCTTTGTATCATGGATGCGTGGGCCAAATTATTTGAACTAGTACTAAAAGAAAGGATAATAAAAGAAACTATAGGCGAAATACATGCGGAAAACCAATATGGGTTTACTAAAAATAAAAACACAATACAAGCCATGCATAGAATAAAATATATAAGCGACACAGCAATCATAAAAAATAATTACTGCATCATAATTTCATTTGATATAAAAAACGCTTTTAACTCAATAAAATGGTTAGAGATAGTAAAGGAAATAATAAAAAGAAAATACCCTAAATATATTATAAACATCATGATTAGCTATTTTAAAAACAGGAAGATCACATATCAATGTGAGGGACATACCTATTTAATGAATATGCAAAGGGGGGTGCCGCAAGGCTCGATATTGGGGCCACTACTATGGAATTTAATAATGGATAAACTACTAGACAAAAAAATATCTAAAGGATGCGAGTTAATAGGCTATGCAGACGACCTACTACTCATCGTGACTGGTAATAACCTAGAAGATGTCAAAAGGAAAATAGTCAAGGAAACAGAAGAAATATGCAATTGGTTAAAGGACAAAGACCTTAAAGTAGCGGAAGGAAAAACAAAAATGATAGCTTTAAATAATAAAAGAATAAACATAAACATTAGTATAAATATAAATAATAAAGAAATAAAATTAACGGAAGAATTAAAATACTTAGGTATACTATATCAGAAAGGGAATAAATTTAATAAACATATAAAAATAGTCACGGATAGGAGTATTAAATTAATATACATGCTGGGAAGAATCATGCCAAACTTAAAAGGCGCCATTAGTAAATATAGGATCCTATACTACCGCATTTGGGAATCTATAGTCCTTTACGCGGTTCCGATATGGGCAGAACAAGCCGAGGTGATATGCAATAAAAGAAATTTAAAAGCTGCCCAAAGAGTGGCACTAAATCGTATAGCAAGGGCCTATAGTACGGTATCCCATAAGAGTCTGTGTGTGATTACGGGAGTAATGCCGATCACACAAAAAATTAAAGAAAAGAATAGTATATACAAAACAATAGAATCTATCAAGAAAAACCGCAGGATTGAAGAAGAAAACAAAGCGGAAAAAATTAAAAGTGAAACAAAAAAGATAGAGGAAAAAATGAGATTAGAATGGGAGGAAGAATGGAGTGAAAATAAAGAAAATGTAACATTTAAATGGATTCCTGAGATAAAGAAATGGATTGGAAGGAAGTTTGGAGACTTGGACTTTCACCTTACACAAGCCTTGAGCGGACACGGTTGCTTTAGGAGCTACTTAAAAAGAATTGGAAAAACAGACAGTGAATTATGTTGGTATGACTGCAACGAATCGGATACGCCTCAACATACCTGTGGCGGCCTCTAGGGAAAACTCTAGGGAGTTTTGACTGGGGTCCGCCATGGTCACCAGAGGCGCGAGAAGGGCGGAAGTAAACCGCCGACGCCATAAGTTCGAGGTCGAGCACGTTGTGAGAGGGAAGTAAGAATAAAAAGTATGCAGTGAACACGTGTAATAGTTAGTAACCTGCACCAACTCCCACATTGGTGAGCCCGACGTGATCGGAAAGCGAAGGGAAGAATTAACGTAAAGGGGTGCAGACATTGCAATATTTTCTTTTTTTTCTCTTCTCTCGAATACACGTGGAGGAGACGCCATGAGTAGGGCGTCCGAAGCGGCTGCGTCAGACGCACATGTGGCTAGAGTATCTGCAAAGATACCACCCTTTTGGATTGCGGATCCAGAGCTTTGGTTTGCTCGGGTGGAATTAGAATTTAAAGCTGCCGCAATAACCACGGACGACACAAAATTCAGCCACGTGGTGAGTAACCTAGAAGGCCACATTGCAGCCGAAGTTGCAGATATTATTAAGCGCCCACCTGACGAAGGAAAATACGAGAAGATTAAGGCAGAACTAATCTCTCGTCTGACCACATCCTCTACAAACCGGGTCAAGAGGGTCTTGGAACAGCAGGAGATGGGCGATCGAACGCCGTCGCAGTTTTTGCGATATCTGGCAAATACTGCTGGGGAAGCTGTTCCAGAGAGCTTCTTGAAGTCGTTGTGGCAGAGTAGATTGCCTGCAAACATACAGGCCATGTTCGCGGTGCTGACGTCTCCATCACTGGAGGAGGCAGCAGTCCTGGCAGACAGAGTCCATGAAGTCACACCACACCGGGCAGTTGACGCAATTAAAGGAGAAGCTGCAACGAGTGACAACGGTGGTTTGGCTGCACAGGTGGCGGAGATTGCCCGCCGGTTGGACGATTTGGGTAAGGAGATGAGAAGAGGCCGTACCTCTTACAGGAGAGGCGGTTACTCCCAGCGGCAAAGGTCAAGGAGTCGGGTCAAGGATGGCATCTGCTGGAGGCACCGAAAATTCGGGGACAAGGCGTACAGATGCGACCCCCTGTGTAAATTGTACAAGGATTTTGTACCCCCGGAGCACTGATGGCGGCCAGAGATCCGGAGAACATATCTCGCCGCCTCGTCGTAACCGATAGATCAACGGGGATTCGTTACCTAATTGACACGGGTGCAGACGTGAGTGTAATCCCACGTAAGACCACCCAAGGCAAAAGAATCCCATGTGGGCTGCAGCTAACTGCGGCAAATGGATCAACCATCCGTACGTACGGACAGGTCGCAGTAGTAATTAACCTGGGGTTACGTAGAGATTTTCGGTGGCGGATGATTGTGGCCGATGTTCCTCAGCCCATATTGGGAGCTGACTTTTTAGCCACGTTTGGACTGCTAGTAGATGTCGGCAGGAAGAAGATCCTCGATAGGACAACGTCATTGTCAGTGGATGGCATCGCTAGCAAGAACCAAGAGATTGGGTCCGTCCGTCTGATCCCCGATAGCGAGGGATATAATAAAATGCTAGAAAAGCACCCATCAATAGTTAACCCCAGCCTGGCACGTGCGACTAGTAAGCATAACACGGTACACCGTATACTGACCGCGCCTGGTCAGCCGGTGGCGTGCAGGCGGCGAAGATTGGCCCCGGATCGTCTCAAGGAGGCGAAAGCCGAGTTCGAAACTTTGTTACAGGAAGGCATTGTCCGACCATCTTCGAGCAGTTGGGCGTCCGCGCTGCATATGGTGCCAAAGAAAGGGAATGCTTGGAGACCCTGTGGGGATTACAGGGCATTGAACAGTCGGACGATCCCAGATAACTACCCTGTCCCACATATTGAGGATTTTGCCCAAGCACTACACGGTAAGAGCATATTTAGTACAATCGACCTGGTACGGGCTTACCACCAAATTCCTGTCGCGGAGGAAGATGTGGTAAAAACAGCCATAACAACACCTTTTGGCTTGTTCGAGTTCACGGCGATGCCTTTCGGATTACGGAATGCGGCCCAAACCTTTCAACGTTTCATGGACGAAGTGACGAGAGGGTTAGATTTTTGCTTTGCGTACATCGATGACGTACTGATCGCCTCTCGGGACGTTGAAGAGCATCGTCAGCACTTAGATCAGCTGTTTTCGAGGTTTGCTGAGTACGGAATCGTAATAAATCCTGCAAAATGTAAGTTTGGGCAGACCGAAGTAGAGTTTCTGGGATACGCCGTGAACTCAGAAGGGACGAAACCCTTACCCGAAAAGGTAGACGCCATTAAAGAGTTTCCGAGGCCGGATACTGTGAAAGGTTTGAGACGATTCCTCGGAATGGCGAACTATTATAGGCGATTCATACCGCGAGCCGCGGAGATACAGTTGGCATTAAACCAGCTGATACAGGGAAAAGGCAATGATCCAGTCAAATGGGACGAAGAAGGAGCTAAAGCGTTTGAAGCAACCAAGAAGGCGATCATGGACGCCACCTTGTTAGCTCACTCCTCGGCACAAGCCGAAGTTTCATTAATGGTCGACGCTTCCAACGTTGCCATGGGGGCAGTGTTACAGCAAACAACGGAAAAAAAGTTGCAGCCTTTAGCGTTTTTCTCAAGGAAATTTAATATCGCTCAACAGAAGTATAGCGCGTACGATCGCGAGCTCTTGGCGGCGTACGCAGCAGTAAAGCACTTTAGATACGCCTTGGAGGGAAGACCATTCAAAATATACACGGACCATAAGCCGTTGACATTTTCCTTTTCTAGAAAGCCAGACCAGTGCACACCCTTGCAGTTCCGCTACATCAACTACCTCGCGCAGTTTGCAGTGGAGCTGGTTCACGTCCCAGGTGAACAAAACGAGGTGGCCGACGCGCTATCTAGAGTTGAGTCGATTACCATGGGAATAAACTACCGACAGCTGGCTCAGATGCAAGAGAAGAACCAGGAACTACGGGAAATCAAGCAATCGGATTCCGGGCTCCTTATCAAGAAAGTTATCCTGCCTGATCAGGAGTTTGCAGTTTATTGCGACGTCTCGGAGGGAACAGCAAGGCCCTTTCTAACGAAGGAATTTCGACAGCAGGCCTCCGATAACGTACATTCGTTATCTCACCCTGGAGCCAGGACGACCACGAAAATGGTGAGCCAGAGGTTTGTATGGCCAAGCCTACGAAAAGACTGCCGAGAGTGGGTAAGACATTGTGTTCCTTGTCAACGAGCCAAGATATCGCGGCATGTTCAGTCCCCGTACGGGAAATTCCTTACGCCGACGGCACGTTTTGAGCACATCCACGTGGACATCGTGGGTCCGCTGCCGATGTCGAAAGGATATCAGTACTGCCTCACGATTGTCGATAGGTTTACCAGGTGGCCAGAGGTATTCCCAATTCCGAATGCCACGGCAGAGACGGTTGCGAGAGCCCTCTTGGAATGGATAGCAAGATATGGGGTGCCATTAAGGATGACAACCGATCGTGGACGACAATTCGAATCATATTTGTTCAGGGAGTTGAACAGAATTCTTGGGACCACACATCTGCGGACAACCGCATACCATCCTCAAGCCAACGGCCTAGTGGAACGGTTTCACCGACAACTTAAAGCAGCAATCAGGTGCCACGAGACAGAGCAGTGGACAGATGTGATTCCACTGGTTCTTCTTGGAATAAGAGCAACCATTAAGGAAGATGCTGGTGTAACGTCGGCACAATTAGTCTCCGGAGAAAACCTCCGACTCCCAGGAGAATTCTTTATAACTTCAGCCGATACAAACATGACAACTTTTGCAAAGGACTTGCAATACCACCTGCAAGGCATGCATCCGGCACCAACTATCCACCACGGGAAGAGGCCCACCTTTATACACAAAGACCTGCAAAGTGCAACCCATGTGTTCGTGCGAAGTGATGGTGTAAAAAAGGCTCTGCAACCGCCTTACGAAGGCCCCTTCGAAGTGAAGGAGCGTAGGCCCAAATATTTCACGGTAAAAATAAAAGAGCAGCTCCAAAATATTAGTATAGACAGATTAAAACCTGCGTTTATATTAAACAGCGAAAATGAAATGGGAGCGCTAAGTGAAGTTAAAATAAGTCAGGAACAAGCTGCAATATTAAACCAAAGAGACACTCTACGTGTTAAGTTCTGTAAGAAAGTGCAAACACATGCATAAGAACGACGATTTAGTTAAGACTGTATACCCGATTCTCACGGTCAAGATAGAATTATATTTTTTTTATTATTCTGTTACAGAAATCCTTGTATATATATGCGTGACGCGTGCGTGCAGTATGAATGTGATTAGCGAATGGAGGAATGAGTGAAAAATTGTAAATATAGAATAAGTGCATGTATGCGGAAATGTATGATTTAGATATAAGTACATTATATTTTTGGATTGGCCTGTGATTGGAAGGGGGGTGATGTGGCGGCCTCTAGGGAAAACTCTAGGGAGTTTTGACTGGGGTCCGCCATGGTCACCAGAGGCGCGAGAAGGGCGGAAGTAAACCGCCGACGCCATAAGTTCGAGGTCGAGCACGTTGTGAGAGGGAAGTAAGAATAAAAAGTATGCAGTGAACACGTGTAATAGTTAGTAACCTGCACCAACTCCCACATACCTTCTTAAAATGTGAAAGATGGTATGTTGAGAGATGTAGATTAATGGTTGATTTTAACATAAGAATAAATAGTTTAAGTTTAGAAGTTATCTTAAGTAGCATGTCAGAAAATAAGAGAAAATGGTATATAGGTTACAATTATATAGTAAAGATTATGAGAACTAAAGAGGAAGATGAAAGAAAGATGGAGAAGAAGAAAAGAGAGAAAGAAAAAAAGCGCGAAGCGTAATCAATCAGTATTAGGCTAAAGAAGAGAAGAGAAGTAATGGTATATGGGCGAAGTAATACCTTGTCGTGGTACCGCCCATAATACCAAGTTCCAAAGAGCAGGAACGTCAAGAGGAGGGGTTTTAGTGGGTATTCCGGGAGGTCAAACTCCCGGCGAGTCCCACACTACCCCGGCATTTGGATGCCGGGGTGTGCGTAAATGCATTTCCCCTCCTCTACAAAAAAAAAAAAAGGCACGGCTGGATCAGGGCCGTGACGGTGACCACCTCCACGTGGTGCGGCCTGGGAGGACCACATGGTGGGATCACGCCGGAGTGATCCCATCATGTGGTACTGCGAAGAGTCACCATACACTCATTCACACACACACACACTACATACATACAACACACACACACACTTCATTCATACTAGACAAGGACTACGGACGGACTGACTGACAATCATATACTACTACACTAGACAGGGACATACACGACGCATATTAAGGACTAAACTAACTATGACAACCTGGCTAAAACAAAACTTATAAAAAACCATGGCAGACGACAAATACGGAAAAAACGTTTACCGAACAGAGGAGGGAGACCTCAGTTCCGGTGGGACCCGCGGTGGTCAAGCAGGCCGCGACCCATCGTCATCCCATGACTGTGAGACGTTGGATGTGCGAAACTAGGCGTCCACGTCTACTAATGTAACTGGAATGGAAGAAATGACAAGCACGATAAGGAGGTCGGCAAGGAGAATAGAGCGCTACAGCTCTGATCCTTCGCCGACGGTGATAGCGTCGGTTCTGGAAAGGCACATGGAAACGCCTGTATCCCTGGCGATGTTAACGGTAGAGAAGGAAAGGAGGGAAAAGTCAGGAGAAACAGGAGTTATGGATATAGGAGAAAGAGAAAGCAGAAATAATAGGACTGATTTTAAAGATGATAGGAATATAGATAAAGGAATTGTTGTAAATAGAATAAATAATATGTATATATAGTATCATGTTACGTATCTCCAAATATTAGTATTAAGGATTTTAGCGGTTATTTAGATAATTTAGATAAGGTTTTAAGAAATTGTAAATATGAAATAATTATTGCGGGTGACTTCAACGCGAAAAATACGGCATGGGGTAGCAAAAAAATCGATAAAAGAGGCGAATTATTATTAGAATTACTCAATAAATATAATTTAAACCCGGTCGTGTCGAGAGGGGGTGATACCTTCTGTAGAAATGGAAGGAGATCAAAGATTGATTTTATGCCGTGTTCGAGAAACCAAATAGAGAAAGTTAAAGATAGTAGAATTTTAAATACAGAAACGGCATCAGACCATTTTTATTTATTACATATATTTAAAAACTTTAGATATAAGATAACACCTAGAAGAGGTTGGCATATAGGCTCTTTTGATGAAAATAAGTTTAATGAAATATGTGAAAACAAATTAAATGAGTTATCTAGCAATAACATAGTTAGATTAGCACCTAGTATTAAGTATTTAGATAAATTAGATAACATTACGAGAGATATCTGTGATGATGTTATGAAAAAGAGAAAAGGATATTTCGGCACTAAAAAACCTGTAGTATGGTGGAATATTGAAATAGGCGAAATAAGAAATGAAATGAACAAAAGAAGAAGAGTTTATCAAAGAATTAAAAAGAAAGGTAAAGACGCGAGCATGGAAAAAGAGATGTATTTAAACAAAAGGAAAGAATTAAATATAAAAATAATAAGAGCTAAAGAGGAATCATATAACAATTATATTAATGAATTAGATAAAGACATATGGGGAAGGCCATACAGAGACCTCATGAAGAGATTTAAAGGAAAAGAAGAAAAAATAAATCTAATGGAAAAAAGAGTAAGAGAAAATATTGATAAACTCTTCCCTAGAGAAGAAAACCCAGAAAATGAAAAAATGGAAAAAGAAAAAAGAAATAGATTCTATGAAACAATAGAAGAAGTAACTGAAGAAGAAATAATGACGGCGGCAAGTAAACTTAAAAATAATAAAGCCCCAGGAATGGACGAGGTGTCAAATGAAATTATAAAGAAAATAGTTAACAAAAATCCAAGGAAAATAGGAAACCTATTGACAATGTGTTTGGAGAACGGGTTATTCCCAAAGCAGTGGAAGATACGGCGGCTCATCCTATTACCAAAACCTAAGAAAAGAAATGAAGACGAGCAGGAATACAGACCTCTGTGTCTAATAAATGGATGGGGTAAATTATTCGAGCATGTGATTAAAAATAGATTGACAAGAAAGGAAGAAAATACATTTACTGATAATCAATTCGGATTTTGTAAAAAAAAGGACACATTAGGTGCAATGGGAATAATCAAAGAAAAGACAGAAGTGGCAAGATTGAAAATTAAATATTGTATACTTGTAACTCTAGATGTAAGAAACGCATTTAACACAATAAGATGGCCGGAAATTATATGTAACTTAAAAGATAGAAATAATGAATTGTACATAGTTGAAGTGATCAAAGAATATTTTAAAGATAGGACAATTATTTATGAAATGAGTGAGGGTGAAATTGTATATAAGATGGAGAGAGGGGTTCCGCAAGGGTCAATCCTGGGCCCCTATCTGTGGAATTGCATCTATGATGAAGTAGTAGGCAAAAAAACGGTTGATGAATGCACGATCATCGGTTACGCAGATGACGTTGGACTGGTTTTCACGGGCACGAACCTGGAAAGTATAAAAGAAAATACATTATTAATAAAGAAGTCAGCGAAATAAAAGATATTTTATATAAGAAAGGTTTAAAATTAGCAATTAAAAAAACCAGACTTGTAACATTAAACAATAAGAAACTAGATAGTAATAATTGTATTATAGGAACAGATAAGTTTAGATTTAAGATTAGTACTAAGTATTTAGGCGTAATTTTTGAAAAAGGCATGAGGTTTTATGAGCATATCGAATATGTGACAAAAAAAAGTATAAACTTAATAACTATACTAAGTAGAATTATGAATAACGTGGGAGGTGTAAATAGCAAAGTTCGATTGTTATATTATAAGATATGGGAATCGATTATATTATACGGTGCGCCGATATGGGAAGAAGGTATCTTATTCGATAAAAATGTGAAGAAATTAAGGAGGGCGTAAAGGATAGCCTTATGTCGTTTAGCCAGATCGTATCGAAATGTGTCAAGCAAGAGATTGTGTGCAATTACCGGAAATTTACCTATTGAATTAAAAATTAAGTTAAGAAAAGAATTATATTATAAGAAAGCTAGAATAAAGGTCTCTGCCCACTACAACGTATCATACTATGACCGTACTAGGAACGTATCAGACATGAAAAGCAACACGATACGCCCTGCTATGCCCACTGAAACGGATCGACGGCGTTCTGTGCCCGTATACATCCCGTATGATGCCCGTATGCAACCCGTATGTTGCCCGTATGTAATCTGTATCATCATACAGATCTAAATCCACCAAAATCGATAGGAAACCGTTTCATTCTCGCATGCGTATCGATGTTGCGTGAACGTCTTGGGAGTGCTATCAAGTTTTTAAATAATAAAATAGGTATGCCTATTAAAAAATTAACTGTTAGACAACTGGCAATAACTGCCGCAATATTGGATGAGGAAGAAGAAGAGAACCAAAAAAACACTCGACGCTACTAGATTCACGATTCTATAAAAGAACGAAAAACTGAAGGAGAATATTGGACGTTATTCAGGCACTTAGTTGATGATGAAGAAAAGTTCTTTCAGTATTTCCGAATGTCTACATTCCAATTTAATGTATTGCTGAAAAAAATTGAAAATTACATTGTCAGAAGAAACACCAACTTTAGAGAATGTCTGTCATACGCGGTTATAACCCGTATGCTCACCGTTTCGCCGCCTGCGCGCATCGGTTTGGCAACATCCCGTGCCATGCGCGGAGCGCATCGGCACCGGCAAAATATTCTCGCCGACAATTAATTAACGCTCCGTGCATAGTAGGCGACGGTGCTGGTCGGTGACGGAACGGTCTAGTGGGCATAGTCTCATACTTTTCAATACAAAGAATATTTTTTTACCCGACACGTTCCTATTACGGTCATAGTATGATACGTTGTAGTGGGCAGAGACCTTAAAGGTCTCTGGAAATAGAATTGGGAAATAGGTTTATATCTGAAGAGGAGAAGGAAGAAAAAATGAAAAGAGAAGAGGAGGAAACGGAAAGACAGATCTGGGAAACATGGCAAAACAGATGGAATGTGGAGAATAGTACGTGGACGCACAGATGGGTCAAAGACGTGAGGAAATGGAAAGATAGGAAATATGGAGAACTAGATTACCATCTTACGCAAATGTTGACTGGTAACGGCTGTTTTAACAGCTTCAGAAACAAAATTGGCAAAGCTGAAGATGCAAGATGTTGGTATGGGTGCGGAGAAGATGACACTCCAGAACATACATTGAGGAAATGTGAAAGATGGATAATTGAAAGAGAAAGGGTGAAAGACAGATTAGACGAGGAAATTGACTTCACGCCAGAAAGACTGGTGGAAAAGATGTTAGAGAAAGAAGGATACTGGATAATGATAAAGGAATTTATCACAGGAATTATGAGACGAAAAGAGAGTGATGAGAGAAAAATAGAGAAGGGAGAACAGATTTGAACAAAAACTAGAATAAAGACAGGACTTGAGTGAAGTAAAACGTAAGTGTGCCACTCAAATCCTGTAAGCAAAGAAAGGACGAGAGGAGGGGTTTTAGTGGGTATTCCGGGAGGTAAATTTCCGGTGAGTCCCACACTACCCCGGCGATATGTTGCCGGGGTGTGCGTAAATGCATTTCCCCTCCTCTATAAAAAAAAAAAAAAAAAAAAAAAGGCACGGCTGGATCAACCCACTATGGAATTGATGTCACACCGAAAGGAGACTTCGATGAAGTAGGAGGGGCCCTCCATCAGGGACTTGAGTAGGCAAAGGGAGGGGGGGTACCAGCTCCTAGAGGCCAGCTAGGCTCACTCGCCTGATCTCACCATCGGATCAGGGAGCCGAATTCGAAACGTTTGCTCGAGTTAGAGTCACGTGGTAGGATTGCCTGATTAGAAAAATGGAAAGCAGCAGACAGCCTAGTTTAGAATCTAGAGTAGAATAGAATAGAATAGACTAGACTAGGTCTAGATCTCTCCGCTCGGTCTTGAGTAGGGAAAAACTTAATATGATATAGTGTAATATAATGTATATATATGAAGGATGCAAGATGTATGCGTATGCCGCGAGGTTGCGACGAACGTAACCGAACGCGTTTATAAGGGGTACCGCGGGGGACGGGTACGCGATAGGCGAAGATCGGGGCGTGTGGCCCAGTAGAGTTTTTAAAGCGATCCTCACGACAACACCTCTTATATCGTTCCTTTGCATTTTAAGTATTCATTGTTATTTTAAAGTATCCATAGTTTTTTTTATAGTTTATTATATTTCATTGTTTTTTTTGTAGTTAGAATAAAGTTATTTTTGTGTTAGTTTTGTTGTAAGCCTAGTGTTAAGTGTGATTCCTGGAAATCCGTTAATCCAAATCCTACATATATATATATTATATTATATATATACATATATACAAGGTATTTCACCTAACTTGACCACCTTAAATATATCGCTTATTTCGTAAGATAGAAAAAATGTCAGAGGGAGAAAATATTCTGTTCGAAGGCGCCAATACGGTGATGGGCCGAATTTTTTTCTTAAGGTCATTTTTTTCGAGATTTCAAGGTCATCGTATTTTTTTTAAATGGGACCGCATATTTTCACTACAACAGTCTTATAGCTTATAAAAAAACGAATCCAACGAGGTGCAATATGTTGACCTTCACGTGACCTTTAGGTGGATTACATTGTTGGGACGCTAACACCTGCCTGAACGCTCTTCGTTAAAATTAGTGCTTTCCAAGTCCTGAGTCAGGACAGACCATTCCGGGTCGCGGCCGTGCAATACGAAGTGGTACCGGTGTCGAAAACCGGTTTGTTTCAAGTTCGTTTGTTTTCTCCTGGTGAGCCGACGAACCCGTCTACCATCACCGGTCCTCTACTGGTGTCTAACAACGGACGACGAGGTTGGTTACGTAATCCGAATCGAACCTGGTTCTCGGAAAACGCCAACAAGGATCTCCTTTTGCTTGCGGTCGACTGCTACTGCATGATAAAGGGGGAGAATTCGCCTCTTCGGTTCACTGCCAAGTTTCATTTCCAAATTGGACCTGAGTCCTTTAATGAGAAGTGCCCCACCTTAACGGAATCGGTATTCAATCCAGCCTTGGAACTATGGAGGTCGCCGGATCGCCGCACGGAAGAGGACTCCGAGGGAGCTGTAAGTGAGGGAACTCAATGTGGTCAAAGGGAGGGGGGGGGGGGGGGCTACCTCCAACCAATTCCGGTTGGAGGTTCCCCTCCTTCCCTCGTCCCGCCCAAGACAACGGACTCCGTGTACCTCCTTCGGCAGAGTGGGGTGCCACGTCCCCGGACACAACCCGGACTCGCCGACCTCAATTGCCCCATGCGACATTTGCCCCTAGAGATAGGGGCCGCTGCATGGGGCTGGGGGAGGTTCGGTAGAGACCCCAGAGGACGGCGGCTAGAAGGGTTTTCGGGAGCCGAACTTGGGTTTTAACCAAGGGAGGGCTAACTTCCGAAAAACTTCGATGTAGCTGATGTCCCTCTCCGGTAGTCGAGAGAGCGTCTGCTGGTGCTTTACATGGATGGAGCGGTAAGACCGCGGAGTTTTGTACTGCACGTTGTGCAAAGGTTGCAGGGCCGCCGGCACAGGGAGGGGTAAAATTAAGGCCAGGTCCGGCGCCCACACACCCGCCAAGGGATATGTGGGAGGGTGCCGGAGCCCCTCTCGTGAGTCCATTGGTAGGTACGTCAGGGTGCCCACGCCCGTGACAACGGTCTCCGTGTACCGCCTTTGGCAGAGTGGGGTGCCACGTTCCCGGAGTAATAACCCGGTCTCGCCGTACCTCGTATGCCCCGTGCGTTGATCCCTAGCAATAGGTGCCAGGGCATGGGGGCCGGGGAGGTGCGGTGGAGACCCCGTCCCGAGCGGCTAATCCTAGGGTTAGTAGCCCGAAGGGGTACTTGGGATGGGTGGGATTTTTAAGATCTGTTAATTTTCCGCCCTCCGGGCGAGGTGTCGAGCGGCAATAACTGGTATGGTGCTCGGTGAGCAAAGATAAGAATGGTTTTAACGTGCAACCAGCAGCACGTCTTTTAAGACTCGATGGAGGGGATTTCGGCGAAGTTGGGGGCCCTTGCTAGAGTAAAAAGGTTCCCATCGCTCCACCTCCACGTGGTGTCCTCTGGGGCTGACACTTCTGCTTGCGGGGGTGTCAGCGCGAACGGAGCGAGTGGGTCGACGGACGGATTTTCCTTACGACGGATTGGCGATTCCCTCTCTTAAAAACCATGACAGAACGAACGAAAAGTAAGGAAGTTTACGGTGCAGAGGGCGTCGGATCCCTCAGTACCGGCGTAGTCGCGGGTGGTAAAGCAGGCCCCGCTACGTCGTCATCCTACGACTGCGGACCTTCCGGGGTTGGGCACAGCGCCCCGGTTGTGTTGCTCACTAGCTGTGACCAACAGACTAAGGACGGCAAGGCGAAGAATATGGCGGGACCGTCCCACTCGGCTGCTTCGGCAACGAGTGGAACGAAGACGTCCAATTCTTCGTCCAAAAAGGATAAAGACAAGGACAAGGACAGGATCCGAGAGAAGCCCCGCAAGGTGCAGATCTCGGAAATTGAAAGACGAGAGGAGTGGGACAGGGAGGTATCGGCCTTTCTCGCTGAAATTGACAGACAGACGGACGAGGAGGTCAGCGGGAAAGGCCATGGCGGCAGATCGTACCGAGAGAGCGCTGTTCCGGGTGGGGTCTTCTGGGATCCGGAGAAATCCGGTCCCGGAATGAAGCCCCTCCCGAAAGAGTCGTTTCTCGGTGAAGGACTACCTGCCGTGGAACTAAGTAGGTGCTGGAAACGGCTGAGGGGCTGTCTAGAGTCGACAGCCCAAACGGTGGGACGTATGTCAAATATAAAGACCAGCGACCTCAGGAGAGTCCGCATGAACATGAGGCTCTCACATGTTTACGGCGAAGAAATAACCCGAAGGGTTAAAAACAGCGACGCCCCGGATGCCTCGGCCAGACAGGCGCTGTCGGCCCGCAGCGACCGAGAGAGACGGGCGAACGATAAAGTCAGGAAGCTGGAGAAGGAGGTGGAGGTCGCTTCTCCGGACCTCGCCGTCGGTCAACAGGTGACCGCGGAGGGGCCTGGAGAAGAAAAGGCGGGATGGACCCGCGAAAGGGCCATGGAGTTGGCCAAAGAAGTGGCCAGTGAGGTGGTCAAGGAGAACGCCCGGGAGAATGCCGCCCAAAAGCGAGCTTTTGGGCGAGTTATCTCGGGCTTAGAGAAGAGGCTGGCACAGGTGGAGAAGCCGGCGGCTGCCTCCACCCTCAGTGGAGGTAGCAAAACCTCTTCCCCGCCCGATCCTTCTTCCCCCCCTTGTGAGTGATCTCACCTCGCAATCCTGCTAAGAGTCACCAAATGGGACGGACTTAACAATATGACGACTTGGCGAACCAGATTTAAAAAATAAATATGACAGAACGGACTTATAGTAATAAAAGTTACGGTGCAGAGGATATCGGAAGCCTCAGTGCCGGTGCGTCTGGTGGTGGTAGAGCGGGCCCCAGCGCATCGTTAACCGATGACCGTGAACCGATCAGTGTGGATAGCCAGGCACTGACGGTTAGCCATGCGACTGGTGAAAAAGAGAGGGAGAAGGATGAGGGGACAGGAAGCGAGAGGAGCGTGGATATGGAGAGAAGAACTAGAGGGAAAAGGATCCACAGACCAGAGATGGAGACGGATACGGAAGGAACGGATGGAGGAGGGAAGAGAATAATGCTGAAAGGAACCAGACGCGAGCAGGAAGCGAGAAAGAAGGAAAAGGATGGAGAGAAGAGAGGACCTGAGACTGAGGGGATGGATGAAAGCGCTAGAGGGGAGTCGAGAGAAGGAGAAGGAACGAGGGCAATGGAAGAAACGATTAAAGACATGAAAGATGTCTGTCAGGATATAACGGAAATAGAGAAGATTGTGACGGAGCTAAAGATGTACATAACGAATAGTCATAACTGCAGTGTGGCGACGAAAGAAAAGATGAAAGGACTAGCTAAGGATATGTCAGAAATAAAGAAGAAAATGCTTAACATCAATGAAAACCAACAAAGAGTAACGAATTATTTAAAGATTAAAGAAAGGCAAGAAAGTAGTAAAAAGAAAAATGTGAATACTTACCCAAGATACACGGATACGGAGATGGGCACTGAAATGGACCGAGAATCTGTAAATAGTGAAACTGAAAATATGAGGAATAGGAAAAAGAAAAATAGTACGATGATGAAAAGATAGAAAAAAGCAACAATAACAGCTATGAAGACAGGTTTTGCGGGAGACTTTATTAAAAGGAAACAGGAACAGAGAGCAAAAATAACATATAGAGAGGCGCTTGACGAGGAGTGGGGGAGCAACTGCGAAGCTGAGTCGGTGTCTAGCAAGCCGCCCGTAACTGCAAATAAACTGTGTTAAATGTAGGAGCATAGAAGCAAGAAGCAGGGTGCGAGATCATTGGAGATCGCGGAACGATCTGAGACGTAGATTGTTGGAGTTCCGCGTGCTCAAGGGTGGTAATTTTCATGTTCTTTGCCAGTCAAAGTATTGAGGTTAGGAACTTTGCATCTAAGGTCAGCGCTGAAACGCCATCTACAGTGACCAAACATGACTGGTACGAAAAATACAGTCCATAAAGTGGGCAATCTTGGCAAATGTAATATAAACACCAGGGGTACTAGATCTGTCAAAGACAAAAATGCTCCAAAAGCAAATACTGAACCCAATACACTAAGCATGTTATGGAAAAATTCAGAAACCAATAAAAAAGCCAACAAGGATGCGAGCATTGCTGCTGCAGCCTGCAACATGAAGGGTAACGAGATAAACGATGGTGCCTACAGTGACCAGAATAATCTGCAAGTGAGCAAAAATGTGCAATCAAACCCACAAGACCTTGAGAAAATATTGACGTTACTGGCGGAAATAAAAACTGAAATGGCTGAACTAAGAAAAGAAAATAGTTCTATGAGAGCGGCAGTAGAAGACGTTAACAACGTCAAGAAACATCTAGCAGAACGTTCATTGTATTGGGACACAGAAATAGATTGTGTTAAACAGAAAATCTTGGAGCTTGAGTCGAGAGAGGAAAGGAGGGCTAAATTAGAAATCAGCAAGAATATTGTCATAAGAGGAGTAGATAGGCTTGAAAGTGCGAAAGACATTGAGAAGTTCTTCGAACTTCAACTGGACATCACAGAATCCATTGACGATTTTAGGCAAATAAAAAGAAATGTTAAACAAATATTAACACTTGTCAAAATGAAGACACAGGAGGCCAAGAGGAGACTGATGTTAATCAAGGCGAACAAGCTCAGAGGCACGAGAATTTCTATCTCCCATGATCGCACCCTGCATGAAAGAAACATTCAAAGGGAAATAGTGAACGAAGCCAAAGAACTTATTCGACAAGGGAAAAGTGTTAAGATAGGATTTAAGTCGCTAGAAATTGATGGGAAGCTATTTACATGGATAAATGGACGAGGTCTTGTCAAATCAGGAGATGACTCCTTTCGAGACTCCTTTCGAAACACTGCAGGGAACACCGAAAGAATCAACCAACAATAGCAGCACCGAAATGAGTAGCAATTCCTTTACCTGGCAGGAAAGACAAGAGCAGATACTGGCACAGCTGCGCTTGGGTTGTCATGGAAGATTAACAATCAGAATAGAGAAAATTAAGTATGAGATTGACACGAGAAATCGCTGTAAATGTTGCGACAAAGCTGAAGAGGAAACACTGGAACATGTCATCTGACATTGCCCATCATATGCTCTGTTCAGAGCCAGGTTTATAAAGGGCAATTCAATTCTTGAAGCATTAATTCTTGAAAATCAAGATCAAGCTTGTAAGATGGCGTACTACGTGCAAAACATCCTGAAACTCAGAGCCTTTATGTTGAGCGAGTAGTGATAGTGAAATAAGTTGAATCCCACTTGCAGTGTGAGATATAGAGACTGTAATGGTTTTCTTTTCTTTTCTTTTTTCTTTTCCTTTTCTTTTAAAAATGACTACAATTCTAGTCTGTCGGATAGTCACTATATCATTGTTAAGCTACAAATATAGAGGACAGGCATGGACACGTGAAGCAATATTAGAAAATGTTATGCTATTTTCTGCTAATTAATATGTTAATTGTTACTTTAATCTAGTAAATAGGAAGTTCCTTGTAATAGGCCTTTGGTCTCTAACAAGTATATATAAATAAATAAATAAATAGAGAGGCGCTTATTGGTCAAAATAAAACAACAGAATATGGGAACAACTACAACGTGGGATATGTAAGCCAAACTGAAGAATTCAGAGAACCTACATATGAGCTGCAGGAGTGGAATGTGGTGACCAGAAGCAGGAAAGGAAGGATGGCGAAAAAGACAAGGATAATAGGAGCAGGAAACGAAATACCAATAGAAGGGGCAAGGAAGGATCGTGGAACGAGTTGGGAAAGGAAGAAGATAGGTGGAAGCGTTAGGAATGATGCTATCATAATAAAGATTACCGAAGGACAAGGAGGCGAAGAAGTGATGAAGGAGTTCAAGGAGAAATATAAAGATGTAGAAAACGGAGTGAGACTAATTAGGAAGGCCAAGAGCGGAAATCTAGTCATAGAATTGAATAAGAATGTAGAAACGGGTAAGATTAAGGAAAGACTGGTAGAGGTGGCGAAAGGAAGAGTGCAGGTGGTGGCGAAGATTCCTGAGATCGACTTAGAGATTGACGGAATAGAGCCATACATGGAGGAAGAGGATTTTGTGAAAGCATTGGAGAAGGAATTTGGTAAGGAGAAAGCAAAGGAGGCGAACGTGAAAGTACTAAGGATGACGAGAACTGGTACCAAAAAAGCTGTAATAACGGTTCCGATGAATTGGAGGACTGAACTAAAGAACATAAATAAAATTAAGATAGGATGGGCAAATTGCAGAGTGAGAGAGGCGGTCAAGATAGTTAGATGCTTCCACTGTCATTACGTGGGGCATATCCGCTATTTTTGTCCAATCAAGAACAACGGCAAGGAGATCTGCAGAAAGTGTGGAGAGGAAGGTCATGGGATGGGAGCGTGTGGATCGGCAACGAGATGTCTTCTGTGCAGGAGAATTGGTGTGAGAGATGATAGAACGGGACATTTGGCGGGCACGGTGCTATGCGTTAGGATGAGAACTGGACAGTGGAGGACTGTGGCTGAAAATCTAAGTTAATGGAGGAAATAAAATTGCTACAAATAAATTTGAATAATACAAGACAGGCAACCGACCTACTGCAAATTACGGCAGAGGAAATAAAAGCGGACTTTGCAATGATCACGGAGCCCCACTCAAACCCTGGGGACTGGTATATGGACCCTACTCTATAAGCTGCGATATGGAACATCGGAAGTAGAAATAAAAAAGTCTATAAGGATTCGATCATAAAAGAAAATGGAATTATAGCTGTCAGAACCGGAAACACTTACCTTATTTCTGGATACTTCTCACCGAATAGAAACTTACTAGAATTTGAAATGTACCTGGAAAAGATCAATAAAATTATTAGAAGAATTAAAAACCTAGGAAAATTTAATATTATAATGGCGGGTGACCTTAATGCAAAGTCCAGCGCATGGGGCAGCATAAAAACAGACAAAAGAGGACAAAGACTGCTGAATACCATGCAACAATTAGACATGTTTCCGCTGAACCCAAAAGGAAGATACACTTTCTGCAAAGCAAACAGGAAATCTAAGATAGATACAATTTTTATTTCTGACCAATTTAAAAGACACAAAAAGGAAAACATAATCTTAAACAAATACACAGCGTCAGACCATCTTTACATTAGCCACAATTTTCAAACGCCCAAGAGGAAATGGAATGATAGAAGCACTGGATGGAAAGTGAAGACGTTTGATACTGAGAAATTTAATAATACATACCATGCAATAGCAAATAAACTACCTGAAAAAGAAATTATAGATTTTACGCATGATAAGGGATACATAGATACATGTGGGATTGGTTATATTAGATGTTAAAAATATGAAGTAAAACTAAATTTATTAACTAGAACTATATACTAAATGCTAATACAAAATGAATATAAATCTGAACTGCCTCGTTTGATCGCTTCGTAAGAACTAAAAACCATTCGCTCCGCTCAGTCACTCGTTCGTACTTATACATCCGTGCACTCATTCATACATACGGACATGCATTCGTTAACATAGGGATCGTAGGGCCTCCGCGGCACGTAACTTACAAACATCCGCCTAAACTAAACAGTCTAGGCGGTCGCGATGAGGCCATACCTCGATTATCGATACCACATACATTAATAGAAATAACTAAAGAAATCTGTGATAAAACTATGACTAAAAAAGGAAAATATACAGGCATACATACCCCCAACATATGGTGGAATTCGGATATCAAGGAAAAAAGAAAAAGAGTACATAAATTTAGAAGATATGCGCAAAGAAAGAAAAAGAAGCATAAAGTATATACAATAGACGAAAAGAATTACAAAGAGGCAAGAAAGGAACTAAAAATTCTGATACTAAAGGCTAAACAACAAAAATATGAAGAGTACATCGAAACAATAAATAATGATCCATGGGGGAAGCCATACAAATCCATAATGAAAAGAATAAAAGGCACTAAATATGACACAAATTTATCCAAAAATCTAACTGAAAAAATCTTAAATGACTTATTCGAAACGGATAGCGAATATACATGCACAGATGATGAAAATAATAGCATAGAATCAGAAACAAAATATATAGAACACATCACAAAAGACGAAGTAAAATCAGCAATAGATAAAGTTAAAATTCATAAAGCAGCGGGTAATGATGGAGTCCCAGGAGTAATAATAAAACAAATAACGCTGTTTGACATAGATAGAATAGCAGCAATATTAAACCAATGTCTAAGGAATGTCAACTTTCCGGCTCAATGGAAGATCCAACGCTTGATCCTTATTCCGAAGAAGGACAGAGATCCAAGCAAGACTAACTCTTACAGGCCCCTATGTGTCATGGACGCTTGGTCAAAGCTATTTGAGATTATAATAAGAGAGAGAATTATAAAAGAAACAAAAACGCGCTTATTTTCCCATAATCAATATGGCTTTACAAAAAAAAGAAACACGGTGCAGGCTACGTACAGGTTAAAATATATCTGTGACACCGCAGTTATTAAAAATAAGTATTGTATTAAAGTATCGTTCGACATCAAAAACGCTTTTAATTCTGTCAGATGGAGAGATATAATTAACGTTATTATTAATAGAAAATATCCTAACTACATTATCGATATCATTAAAGACTATTTCAGAGACAGGAGAATAATATACACGGCTGAGGAGAAACATTATACCAGGGTCATGCAAAGAGGTGTACCGCAGGGCTCGATTCTAGGACCAATGTTCTGGAATATGGTATATGATGGACTACTAAATAAGAGCATGAGAAAGGAATGTGAGCTTATTGGATACGCGGACGATGTCCTACTGGTGGTAACAGGATCTGACTTGGTATCTATAAAAAACAAAATTAAAGAAGAAGTTAGCGAGATATATGGATGGCTTAAAGATAAAAAACTAAAAATAGCTGAAGAGAAAACTAGGATGATGACAATGAACAGAAACAGAATTGATCCGAATTTTGTAATTAAAATTAACAATAAAGAAATTAAACTTACTAAAGGAATTAAATATCTAGGAGTGATTTTCGAAACAGGAAATAATTTCTATAAACACATAAATTTAGCGGCTGAGAGAAGCATCAAATTAATTTACGCCCTGAGCAGAATCATGCCTAATATTAAAGGTGCGGCCAACAAATATAGGACGCTATATTACCATGTGTGGGAGTCTGTCATTCTATATGCGGTCCCCGTCTGGGCAGAGGAGTGCGATATAGAAAGAAACCGAAGGAAGATTAAAGCAGCCCAACGGACGGCACTTAAGGTAGTTGTCGTGCGATGGGCATAGTGTCAGAAAATTCTAAATTTTAGAATACTCATTGAGGACATTATAATACAATTATCCTTAAAATTTTAAATCGATTGACCGCCTCTAATTCGAGATAAACTTAATTAAAGTTCGGGTCATTAGCATGGAGAGTATATGCGCTATGTAGTAGTTCTACCACTTTATTAATTCTAATAAAAAAACTAACAGTCAGAAACTTTCAAAAAACTAACAATTCATAAATGTTTTTGTTCTGAATTAGACAAAAAAAAACAAATATATTGACCGTCCCGTTATTGAGTTATAATAATGCAAAAATTAAAAATTGTGGAAAAAAGCACACGCGGGAAAATCGAACAGAAACAACTTGGCAACGCTATACTGTACATACATTGAGTCTGTATACACTGAAGCGCTGTATCCAGTATACAAGCCCAGTATGTCCAACTGTGCGGCATAAGCGACGTTGCCAAATTGCGAGACGTGAATATGTTTCATAGTGTTTGTGTATACATATATATGAGATTTGTATGTGTATGTTGTCACGGGTACAGTATTGAAACAAAGGTGATCGTTCATATCGCTACTCGCTCCTATACTCTTACCACGCACATGATCCAAAAACTATTGACGATATTGTACCACGACAACGTCCTTAATAGGGTTGCCAGAGCATACAATACTGTGTCCCACGAAAAGCTCTGCGTGATAACGGGAATCCTGCCAATTCATTTGAAAATTAAAGAGAAGAAGGAAATTTTTGACAAAATTGAAGCTATTAATAGAAGCAGAAGAATCTCAGAGGAAAATAAGATAGAAAAAATTAAAATAGAATCCAAAATAATAATAGAAAGAAGTTATAAAAGCTGGCAGGAGGAATGGGATGAGACTGATGAGGAACAAAATATCTCCCGTAAATGGATACCGGTTATCAGCGAATGGAGGGACAGGAAATTCGGGGAAATCGATTTCCACATGACGTAAGCCCTGAGCGGCCATGGATGTTTCAAAATTATTTGAAAAGGATCGGCAAACAAACGGACGATAAATGCTGGTACGGTTGCGGAACGGCGGATACTGTGGAGCACATCTTTCTACAATGCGAAAGATGGCTTCTGGAGCGGCAGAAACTTCTAGAAGAATATAAGATTAGAAATAGGCTAACGTTAAGAATTATAATGCGGAACATGCTAGAAAATCGCGTAAAATGGAAGATAGGGTACAAGTATATTACGAAAATCATGAGAGAGAAAGAGGAGACAGAGAGAAGAGAAGAGAGACGAAAGGAAAGGAATGATTTAAATTAAAGACAGGAAACAAGAGATGTGGGTGAAGTAATGCTATTGGCAGTTCCGCCCACATTTCAATGTTCTAATGAGAGGACATAATGAGGAGGGGTTTTAGTGGGTATTCCGGGAGGTCCAACTCCCGGTGAGTCCCACACTACCCCGGCAACTTGTTGCCGGGGTGTGCGTAACTGCATTTCCCCTCCTCCAAAAAAAAAAAAAAAAAAAAAAAGGTGCTTGGAGGTCGGACACGTCCGCCAGAACTGCAAGAGTTCGGTGGACAGATCCGGCCTCTGCTACAGGTGCAGCGGGACCGGCCACAGAGCATCAACGTGCCAGGCCGCCCCAATCTGCGCCGTGAAAGTTGGCCCGGTACCGGATGGGAGGTCCGGCATGCCACCCGCCAACTATGAAGGCCAGTCCTCCAAACTCGGGGAGCAAACCCTCCCCGACTAACAAGGAGCCGAAGAAGCTGCCGGCCGGTCCCACTGCCAACGTGGGAGCACCAGCGCCGGCAAACAGCACCGAGGAGGCGATGGAAGTAGAGGTGACGACTGTGGCGGTGAGTCCCCTCCCTATAATTCTAACGTCCTCCTCAATGGAGAAGGTGGGGGAAAAGGAGGCACTGACCTCCTCCCCCACGGTGCGGGCTGAGGCCTCCCCTCCCCGGCACCCACCCTTGCACCAACGACGACGGTATTAGCGGCCAGGCCGTAGTAGGGATTGCCCTGGAGGGCCGCGACGGTGACCACCTCCACGTGGTGCGGCCTGGGAGGACCACGAGGTGGGATCACACAGGAGTGATCCCACCACGTGGCCCTGCTAAGAGTCAACACACACACACATACATACACACTGACACACTACATACAATACAAATTGGATTTGGACAAACTTATGACGACCTGGCAAAACAAATTCACAAAAAAAAAAAATATGGCAGACGATAAAGAAAATAATAACGTTTACAGAACAGAGGAGGGACACCTCAGTTCCGGTGGGACCCGCGGTGGTCAAGCAGGCCGCGACCCATCGTCATCCAGTGACTGCGGGACGATTGATGTGGGCAACCAGGCATCGACGTCTACTGGAGCATCTGGAAGTGAAGTAATTGCAGGAACTATAAGAAGGTCGGCCAGGAGGATTGAGCGATATAGCTCGGATCCTTCGCCGACAGTAATAGCCTCGGTGCTAGAAGCGCAGAGAGAGACACCCGTATCATTAGCAATGATGAAAATAGGGAAGACAACCGAGGGGAGTAAAGGAGAATCGAGGGTAAAGGATGTAGGAGAAACGGAGAGAAGAACGAGAGGTAAGAGTGCGGAGAAGCGACCAAGGACTGACGAAAGAGAAGAAATGGACTTCGAGTTGGAAGGAGAGGAGGTCCGAGTCACAGTAGAGGAAGCAAAGAGAAGAAAGGGTCAGGACAAGCAGAGAGGAAAGGAAATAAGGGAAGCGGCGGGAGATATATTAAACTGGAACGACAAATTACTCAGCTGCATAAAAGAATTGGATGCAATAAACGAATATATTGTGAAGAACTACAATGTAAAGATAGAAGTTGTAAAGATAGAACCGTAGGCGTGGCTGACCAGGCGCCTGCGGTTTTAGCTGCTACTGGAAGAAAAAGGAGAGACCTTGGGGAGTCGGATAGTTCCTCGAGGGAATCGTTGGATTTGAGTTTGGAAGGGGAAGGAGGTGAATGGATAGATACCGACATGGGATCGGGAAGGGGTGGGTTAACATCAAGGGGGACAGACATTAGTACTGGTGAGGAGGAGGAATGGTTATCGGCGGTGAAAAAGAAGGAGAGGGCGATTAAGGTACCAAGGAAAAGGGCCAAGAAAGGAAACGGGAATGGGGATGGTAAAGAAAAGGAAGTAGAGAAAGAAAAGGCTAAGGAAAGGGAATTAAGCACGGATTGGTCGAGTGACGAACGTAGACCGAGAGTGATAGCAAGGAACGTTGGAGAGTTATGTGGGTGGATGAAAGAGGACGTTACGGATATAATGGACGGATTGGAGGATATAGTAATGACAATGAGTGAGTTTCTCAATTATGTGAAGTCAAGTCACAACATAAAGAAACCGGTGAAAGAAGGAATGAAGAAGGTGTTCGTGCAGATGATGGAGTATAGAAATAAATCGAGGAGGGCAGCACAGAGGGTGGAGAGATTTAGGAAATTTGAGGAACTGATGGCGAAGGATTGGGAGAAGAGGATCCTGGAGAAACCGAAGGAGAAAGTGAAGAGGAAGGAAACTGGTTGTCAAACGGATAGAGAGGTAGCACAGGTAGGCGATATGATGGAAATTTGTGGTGAAGTAAGTGAAGTTAGGACGAAGGAGCACGAAGGAAAACGGAAAGTAAATATTGCCACGCAAACAGAGACAGGAGGAGTACAGAAGAAGATAATAAGGAAGAAAGAGGATGTTAGAGAAAGGAGCAGAGGTAGAGCTGGGAGAATAGTGAAGAGTAAGGAGAAGGGAGAAGATCTAGTAGTAAGTAGGGAGAGGTTAGTAGAGATTAGGGATAGGAGTGACGATAGGAGAGAAATAGAAGAGCATGCGAGTAGGGAAACGGAAGAAAGAGAAGGAGATAGGTTATGGACAGAGGTGGTCAGAAGTAGGAAGGGTAATCGAGGTAGGGTGATCGTAGAAAGAGAAGAGAGAGCGAGGGAAGTTTCGAGGGAGAGTATGAGGAAGAAATCTCCGTTTAGAAGCAAAGGTGAAGCAGTTATAATCAGAGCTAAGGATAAAGAGAAGAATAAGAATGTAGTGGAGGAGTTCAAAGTAAGAAATCCTGAATTGAAAGAGAGTGTTAAAACGATAAGGGAAAGTAAAAACGGATCAGTTGTCATAGAGTTATCAAGAAGGGGAGAGGCTAAGAAGATTAAGAAGAAGATAGAGGAAGCGAGTCTCGCGGTTGAGGCAGAAGGAGTGGAAGTGATAGCGAAAAGCCCTGTGATAGAAATAGAAGTAGATGGAATAGAGGCGTTTGCGGGGAAAGAAGAGGTAGAGGCTGATATGGCACGTGAGTTAGGTGAGGACTTTATGAATGAGGCAAGATGGAAGGTGTATAGAAAGACAGTGAGTGGAAATATGAGAGCGGTTTTCATCATCCCGGCGAGAAGGAGGGGAGTGTTAATAGGAAAGGAGAAGATTAAAATAGGATGGACGGTTTGCAGAATTAAGGAAGCAGAGAAGATAGTTAGGTGTTTTAGATGCCATGAAGTAGGACATCTAAGTTATGATTGCAAGAAGAATGACGGAAATGTGATATGTAGGAAATGTGGGAAGAACGATCATGAGATTGGCCAGTGTAAGGCGGCGGCGAGCTGCTACATATGCAAGGGACTAGGCGCAAACCAGGCTGAGGCTAGTCACCTCGCTGGCTCAATTGCCTGCGTCAGGGGGCGTGAAAGGCATCGGTTTGCGGTAAAGAGATTTTAGAGCTAGGTAATGGATCGAAATGATAGGAGGAAGAACCTGAGGGCAGAGGTGCGGTCGTCAGGAAGTAATACTTCTGTGTACCCTGACGACCGTTAAGGAGTAAAGGAGGAGGGGTTTTTAGTGGGTATTCCGGGAGGTAAAACTCCCGGCGAGTTCCACACTACCCCCAGTAATGGGGGTGTGCGTAAATGCATTTTCCCCTCCTCCACAAAAAAAAAAAAAAAAAAAAAAGATAGAAGTTAAGCAGAAATTCACAAAAATTATGCAGGATTTTAAAGAAGTTCAAAAAAACACTAAAGCGGTAGGAGAAAAGACGAATAAAATGGAGGAGTATTATAAAGAACTTGAAGAAGAAATAAAGGAGAGAGAAAATAGACGAGAAGTTGATTTTTGAGAAGTGAAAGACCGAGAGTGGAACATGATAGGGAAAGAGAGCAAGAGGACAGAGGGGCAGTACCCAGAAGAAGAGGGATGGGAAATAAAGAAACACTCTATAGCGAAGTGGTAGCAAGGAGAGAGGAAGGATGGACAACGGTTTCAAGGGGAAGAGGTAGGAGCAGAAATAGATCGGGACAGCGAGGAAGAATGGAGTAGGGATACCAAACAAGGTATGAGAGTGAGTTTCAAGGACAGGGGACAAGGACAGGTGTAGGGGAGTCTGGAAGGGGGAGCAGGAATGTTAGCTTGGAAAGGAGGAATATAGGGGGTTTCGTCAAAAATGACGCAATTATCATAAGAGCTGATAACAAGGAAACGGAACAGAAGGTGATGAGGGAGGTGCGGGAAAAATGTACCAAGATAAAGGACGAGATAAAAATGATAAGGAGAGGTAGAAATGGACATTTCATCATGGAGATGAAACCCAAAGTAGACACTTATAAGGTTAGAGAACAAATAACGAAGGTAACGGACGGGAGGGCTGAGGTGGTGACGAAGGTTCCTACCATCGACCTAGAAATCGATGGTATAGAACCATATATGGACTAAGAGTTTGGTTTAATTTAGAATTTGGTTTAGATTTTATTAGGGAGGTGAAGATTAAATTATTCAGGGAAACTAGGATAGGGACAAAGCGTGCCATTTTAACGGTTCCTATGTTATGGAGGAGAAGACTTAAGAATATTAACAAAGTGAAGATAGGGTGGGCAATTTGCCAAATACGCGAGTGCCCAAGAATTACGAGGTGCTTCGTGTGCCACGAGAATGGACACGTAAGCTATAATTGTAAATATAAGAACCTCAAAATATGCAGAAAGTGTGGTGGTCAAGGGCACGAGATGAGTGTCTGTGAGAAGCCTGTAAAGTGCTACCTGTGTGAGAGAATGGGTTTCGAGGAATGAATGACGAGACACCTGCCAGGTACGTTTAGATGCCATACAAATAGGATAAATTTTAATAATAATTATGGATAGTTTTAAGTTTCTACAAATAAATTTAAATAGGTGTAAGCTAGCTACAGATCTAATGGAAATTACGGCTAGGAAATATAGGGTAGATTTTGTAATAATATCTGAGCCATACAAGGGACTGACCCAATAGTCAAATGATACGACCAACGATTCTTCGATTTGGTGCACAAATATGAACAATAAAAGAGATTTCAAAGAAGAGAGAATGCAGGATAATGGAATAGTTGTAAATAAAATCAATAATTTGTACATAGTTTCGTGTTATGTGTCGCCTAATATTAGCATTAAGGATTTTAACGTTTACTTGAACAAGCTAGAATATTATTTAAAAAACTGCAAAGACAATATAATTATAGCAGGCGATTTTAACGCCAAAAACAAAGCCTGGGGCAGCAGTAAGATAGACAAGAGGGGCGAATTGCTGCTGGAATTACTAGATAAGTATCAGTTAAATCCTATTGTATCTAGAGGTGGGGATACGTTTAATAAAAATGGGAAAAAATCTAAGATTGACTTCATGGCGTGCACCAGGAATCTGTTAAGTAAAGTTAAGGACAGCAGAGTATTAAACATAGAATCAGCGACGGATTATTTTTATTTATTGCATGTTTTTAAAGATTTTAAATATAAGAAAAACTATAAAAAAGGTTGGCAGCCGGGCACATTCGACGAAGAAAAGTTTAATGATATGTACATAGATAAGTTTAACGAGTTACCGACTGACAATGAAATTAGATTAGCACCAACCGTTAGATATATAGATAGACTAGATAAGATCACGCGAGACATCTGCGACGCAGCAATGTCGAAAAGGAAGGGCTATTACCGAAACAGGAGGCCGGTAATATGGTGGAACGAGGAGATAAAGAGGATCCGGAGGGAAATGAACAAAACAAGGAGGACTTACCAGAGATTGAAGAAGAAAGGAAAGGAGGCTAATAATGAAAAGAAAATGTACCTAAATAAAAGAAAGGAATTAAACATCAAGATAATGAGAGCTAAAGAAGAATCCTATGGAAAGTACCTTAAAGAAATAGAGAAGGATCCTTGGGGGCAACCATATAGGGATCTGATAAATAGATTTAAAGAAAAAGAGGAAGGGATAAATATTACCGAGAAAAAGATAAGAGAAAACGTCATAAAGCTGTTCCCTAGAGAAGGAAAACCAGAGCCCCAAATAATGAAACAGGAAGAGAGAAATAGATTCTATGAGACTGTCGCAGAAGTCAGCGAGGACGAATTAAAGACGGCAGCTAACAAAATGAAAAATAACAAGGCTCCAGGGTTGGATGAGGTACCTAGTTCAGTGGAGGACGGCGGCTAGAAGGGTTTCCGGGAGCCGAACTTGGGTTTTGACCAAGGGAGGGCTAACTTCCGGAAAACTCCGATGTAGGTGATGTCTCTCTCCGGTAGTCGAGAGAGCGTCTGCTGGTGCTTTTTCATGGATGGCGCGGCTAAATGCCGCTGGTTTTGTACTTGCACGTGGTGCAAAAGGTTGCAGGGCCGCCGGCACAGGGAGGGGTGAATTAAGGCCTGGTCCGGCGCCCACACACCCGGACAGGGATATGTGGGAGGGTGCCGGAGCCCCTCTCGTAAGTCCGTAGGTGGTACAAAACATCCGGGTGCCCACACCTGTTGATACGGTTCTTCCGTTTTTGCTCACCACCGCGGCAGAGTGGGGCGCCACGTCCCCGGAGTAATAAGCCGGACTCGACCGTACCCCGTATGCTCTGCGCGTTGAGCCCTAGAAATAGGAGCCAGGGCGCGGAGTCGGGGGGGGGGGGGGGGGGGGGTGCGGGAGGGACCCCGTCCTGAGCGGCTAATCCTAGGGTTAGTAGCCCGAAGGGGCACTCGGGACGGGTGGGACTTTTAACATCTATTAATTTTCCGCCCTCCGGGCGAGGTGTCGATCGGCAAGAACTGGAATGGTGCCTTGTTTTGAACATTGAGCAAAAGAGTATGGATTTACGTGCAGCCAGTAGTTCGTCTCTTGAGACTCGATGGAGGGGATTTCGGCGAAGTTGGGGGCCTTTGCTAGCGAAAAAGGTTCCCATCACTCCACCTCCACGTGGTGTCCTCTGGGGCTGACACTCCTGCTTGCGGGGGTGTCAGCGCGAACGGAGCGAGTGGGTCGTCGGACGGATACCTTTATCGACGGATTGGCAAACTCTTTTAATAAATATGGACAGTACAACGAATAAAGGTAAAGTTTACCGCACAGAGGGCGGATCCCTCAGTGCCGGCGCAGATGCGGGTTGTAAAGCGGGCCCCACTGCGTCGTCATCCAGCGACCGTGGCTCCTCCGGGGTTGGGCACAATGCCCCGGTTGTAGTGCTCAGTAATTGTGACCCCCGACCTGGCAAGTTAAAGGACGTGAAGACAAAGAGCAAGGCGGGACCGTCTCACTCAGCTGCATCCGCAACGAGTGAGACGAAGACGACCGGCTCTTCGTCTTCCAAAGAGACGGATATGGATAGGACCTCGGAGGGGCCCCGTAAGGTGCCAATCTCCGAGATTGAGAAGCGGGAAATGTGGGAGGAGGAGTCTGCGGCTTTCCTTGCCGAGATCGACCGTCTGGCAGACGAAGATAGTGGTAAGGAACGCCGTAAAGGCAAAAGATCCAAGGGGGGGGGGGCGAACCGAGGGGGGTTTTCTGGGAACCGGAGAAATCCGGTCCCGGAATGAAGCCTCTCCCGAGGGAATCCTTCATTAAGGAAAAGATGCCAGCGGAGGACTTGGGCAGGTGCTGGGGTAGGCTGAGGGGGTGCCTCGAGTCTACGGCGCGCGTGGTAGGTAAGATGTCCAACGCAAAGACAACTGACATCCGCCAACTGAGGATGAACATGAGGTACGCCCATGTTTACGGGGAGAAGATCACCCGGAGGGTGAAGAGCGACGGTGCCCCGGATGCCTCAGCCAGACAAATTTTGTCTGCGCGCAGCGACCGGGAACGTCGCGCCAACGAGAAGGCGAGGAAGCTCGAGAAGGAGAATGGGCTCCTCATCAAGAAACTCAAGGAGGCAGAAGACCTCCTTGAGAAGATAAGTTCCCGCCCCCAAGCCATCATTGCCACGAATGGCAACAGCAATATGGAGGTGGAGGTCGCCTCTCCAGATCCCGCCACCGGTCAACAGCTGGCCACGGTGGGGCCGGGAGACGAAAGGGCGGTCTGGTCGGAGGATAAAGCCAGGGAGCTGGCTAAAGAAATTGCCGGCGAAATGGCAAAAGAGTATGCCCGTGACAATGCCGCCCAGAGGCTTGCTTTTGGGCGAGTCATCGCGGGCTACGAGAGGAAGCTGGCGGAGGCCGGAAAGCCGGCGGCTGCCCCACCTTCAGTGGAGGCAGCACCACCAAAAACCTCTCCCCCTCTGCCCGCTCCTTCTTCCCCTCCCTCTTCCCCCCCTGCCACAGCCCCTGTTGAGGGAGGCAGGGGAAAGAAGAATAAGAAGAAGAAGAAGGAGAAGAGCAGGCCCGCTCAGGCGGCGGCCCCACTGGGCCCCCAGCTCCCGCCAGGATCGAGCCGGCCAAAAGGATGGAGGAGACATGGGTGCAGGTGGTGAAGAGGGGCAGGAAGGCCCCCTCCACCCCCGCTACACCTGCACCCAAGCCGGCGCCAGGGAAGGCACTGGCGAGGCCTCCAGCCGGAGGATCCAGAACGGCACCGCCAAAAGGACCCCCCGCTGGAAGGAAAGGTAAAGGCCAGACAGAGGGGCCGAGATTGCCGCGTCCTCCTAGGATGTTGGTGATCTCGGTCACGGCTCCGGCTGGCCAGGAGAAAAACCTGGGGCAGAGAGTGCTCCAGGCGATGTCCAAGGTCGATCTCGAGGCCTTGGGCATCGAGGAGGCGAATTCGCGAAGGGCGGTGACCGGGGCCCTCATTTTTGAGGCCGCGACGGTGACCACCTCCTCGTGGTGCGGCTGGGAGGACCACATGGTGGGATCACGCCGGAGTGATCCCATCATGTGGTCCTGCTAAGAGTCACCACACACTCATTCACACACACATACACACGACATACACACAACACACATATCATTCATACTAGACTAGGACTACAGACGGACGGACAGACAATCATACACTACTACACGGGACGAGGACAGACACGACGACATAAAAAGGACGGGAATACTTATGACGACTTTGGCGCAAAAACATTTAAAAAAAATATGGCTGACAATAATAACGGAAAAAACGTTTACCGAGCAGAGGAGGGATACCTCAGCTCCGGCGGGACCCACGGTGGTGAAGCAGGCCGTGACCCGTCGTTATCCAGCGACTGCGGGACGTTAGATGTGGGAGACCGGGCATCTACGTCTACAAGTGCAACCGGAAAGACAGAGGCAACGGGGACGACGTTGAGGAGATCAGCAAGGCGTATAGAGCGATACAGCTCAGACCCATCGCCAACGGTAATTGCGTCAGTGTTGGGCAGACACGTAGAGACACCAGTGTCATTAGCCATGCTGAAGGTAGGTGTAACAGGGACGGAAGTGAGAGGAGAAGAAGGAGAAAAAGAGACAGAAGACAGTGAAGTGAGAGTGAGAGTAAGAGGAAGAGGACAAAGTGCAGAAAAAAGACCGAGACTAGATGATAGAGAGGAGATGGAATTCGAGATGGAGGGTGAAACGTTAAGTGAAACAGTGAGTGGTGAGGATACACGAGCAAGACAGGGACAGCAAAAGAAGAGAAGAGAGCAGACGAAGGAGACAACCGGTGAGTTGAACAATTATAACAATCTATTAAGGAAATGTATGAATGAGTTGGAGATAATTAAAATATACATGGAACAGAACTCTAATGTTAAAACCGAAATGAAACAGAAAATAGGAAAAGTCATGCAAGATATGAAAGTTATTTATAAAGATACGAAAGCAGCGGGAGAAAAAACTAAATTGATGGAGGAATACTACAAGGACGTTGAAAAGGAAATTAGAGAACGAGAAAATAGGAAGGAAAGTGAACGTAGAAATAGACAGGAATTTGAAAGAGTAGGAGCACATAGAGAAGAGGGAACGAGTAGGAGAGGAACAGATAGACAAGGGACACTATATAGTGAGGTGGTTACAGGTAGAGATGAAGGATGGAGCACTGTAACTAGAGGTAGAGGCAGAAGTAGAAATAGAGTAGGAAATAGAAGAATGGACCAGGGTTATCAAGATAGAGGAGAAGAAGAAAGTATACAAAGACAGGAAACAAGGAGAGGAGCTGGTGAATATGGTAGCAATAGTAGAAATGTTAGCCTGGAAAGGAAAAGGATCGGCGGATTCGTTAAAAATGATGCGATCATAATCAAAGCGGACAACAAAGATACGGAGGATAAGGTTATGAAAGAAGTTAGAGAGAAATGCGCGAAAATAAAGGAAGATGTAAAAATGATACGTAAAGGTAGAAACGGTCATTATATTATCGAAATGAAACCGAATGTAAACACCTATAAAGTAAAGGAACAAATAGATAAGGTAACGGTAGGAAGAGTAGAGGTAATAACGAAGGTTCCCACTATCGATATAGAGATAGATGGCATAGAACCGTATATTAGTCAGGATGAATTTATGGAAGCGCTAAAAATAGAAATAGGAGAGGAATTCGTTAGAGATGTCAAAATTAAATTATTAAGGGAAACGCGGATAGGTACGAAACGTGCAATACTTACCGTGCCGATGATGTGGAGGAGGCGACTTAAGAATATGAATAAGATCAAAATAGGATGGGCGATATGCAGAGTTAGGGAATGTCCTAGGATAGTAAGGTGTTTTGTGTGCCATGAAAATGGCCACATGAGTTACACATGCAAATATAAAGATGTTACGATTTGTAGAAAATGCGGTGGACGCGGCCATGAGATGAATGTGTGTTTAAAACCAATAAAATGTTATCTGTGTGAAAGAATGGGAATGGATGAATTTAGTATTAAGCACTTACCGGGTACGTTTAGATGTTTAAGCAATAGAGTGAATAATATGAACTATAATTATGGATAAGTTAAAGATACTTCAAATAAATTTAAATAGGTGTAGGCTCGCGGTAGATTTAATGGAGGTCACGGCGAAAAAGCTAAAAGTAGATATAGTATTGATCTCAGAACCGTATGGAAAGAAAGAGATTTGGACAAATGATACAAAAAATGATGCGGCTATTTGGTGCACCAAAATTAATAATAAAATAGAATATAAAGAAAACAGAATGCAAGACGCGGGTATTACGGTTAATAAAATTAAAAATGTAAATATTTTTTCTTGTTACGTTTCACCGAATATTAATATTAGAGCATTTAATACTTACCTGGATAAACTTGAAACCTATATAAAAGAATGTAAAGAAGAAATTATATTAGCGGGGGACTTCAACGCGAAAAACAAGGCCTGGGGGAGCGAAAAAATAGATAAACGAGGGGAGCTGTTGTTGGAGTTGCTCGGCAAATATAATTTAAATCCCGTGGTTTCGAGAGGTGGAGTAACGTTTAGAAGGAATAATAGGACGTCCAAGATAGACTTTATGGCCTGTTCTAGAAACTTAAATAGAAAAATATTAGATAGTAAGGTTTTAAAAACAGACACAGGTTCGGATCACAACTATTTATTGCACATTTTTAAAGATTTTAAACACAAAAGAATTACAAAAATAGGATGGCATATAAATACATAGGATGATGAGAAATTTAACAATATATGTGATATAAAACTAAATGAGTTACCTGAAAATAATATAGTTAAGTTAGCGCCTACAGTTAGATATATAAATAAGTTAGATATAATAACAAGAGACATAGGCGATACAGCTATGAATAAAAGGAAGATATATTATGGAAATAATAGACCGGTAATCTGGTGGAACAAAGAGATAGGAAGAGTTAGGAAGGAAATGAATGCAATGAGAAGAATATATCAAAGGAAACTCAAAAAAGGAAGAGAATGTAGCACTGAAAAAGATAACTATTTAAGGAAAAGAAAAGAGTTGAATATAAGTATATTAAAGGCAAAAGAAGAAACATATAATAGATACATTAAAGAATTAGATAATGATATATGGGGTAGACCCTATAAAAATATAATGAAACAAGTAAAAGGAAAAGAAGAAAAGATAAATTTAACAGAAAAAAGGGCAAAAGAAATAATAGAAAAATTATTCCCAAAAGAGGAGAAACCAGAACCGGAAAAACTAAAAAGAGAAAATATAAATAGATTTTACACCAGCATAGAGGAAGTTACAAATGAAGAAATCAAAAAGGCAGTAGATAAATTAAAAACTAATAAAGCGCCTGGAATGGACGGAGTTCCAAGTACAATAATTAAGAAAATAGTATATAAAAGACCGGATAAAATAGCAAACTTAATCACGATGTGTATGGAAAACGGAATTTTTCCAACACAATGGAAACAGCAGAGACTTGTGCTACTTCCTAAGCCGAAGAAAAAAGATGAGGACATGCAAGAATACCGCCCGTTATGTTTAATAAATGGCTGGGGGAAATTGTATGAAATAGTACTTAAAAATAGATTAGATAAAAATGAAGGGAACATATTTAACGTAAATCAGTTCGGATTTTGTAAAGGGAAAGACACGATAGGCGCAATGGAAATAATTAGAAATAAAACTGAAACGGCTAAACTTAAAAACAAATACTGTATATTGGTAACAATTGACATTAAAAACGCTTTTAATACTATAAGATGGGCAGAAATAATTGACAACCTAAGAATAAGGAAAAACAAAGATTATTTAATAGAAGTAATCAAAGATTATTTTAGAAATAGGAAAATTATATACGAACTAACGGACTCGAAAATTGTACATAGTATGGAGAGGGGAGTACCACAGGGATCGGTGTTGGGGCCATTCCTGTGGAACTGCATTTATGACGAGGTCATCGGTAAACTTACGGTGGAGGAATGCACGATCATAGGATATGCGGACGACGTTGGGCTGCTCTTCACCGGAGGGAACCTAGAAAAAATATGTCGGGACGGTCGGGGTGATAGAAAATATTTCAATCACCGTGAACACTTTATCTTTATTTGTAAGGCTAGTGACTAGAAGTGGTGTGTAGCGCGGCTCAAAATACAATAATCTAACTACGCGCTGACTTAGCTCGAAGGAGCCGCGCCCCCGCAGACCGGTGAATTTCCGCGGCCGCTTAAGCCAATCGGAAGACGAGAAAATCACCGACTGCGCCCTCTTTTCCTTGCGCCCTTGGCGCGCTTTTTAGGGAAAAGAGAGAAAGGTCATGGCGGCAAGTTTTCGCTGGCAAGGGTTCGGTCACGTACGCATTTCCGCCGCGCCCCCGCTTCGTCTTGTGCGGCCCAAGGTTGGCGTTGGGCCTGCACTCGAGGGGCCAACGGAAACGCGTAATTTATGGCACTCGCAAGAGCTATTGAGACTGCGAAGAAACTGTACGAAGTGATTCTAAGAAATATATACAAAAGGCAGTTTTCTCAAAAATAGCTGTGTCGCTGCAAATGACATAAACCAGACGAACCGTTTGCATGGGAACGGAAAAATTCCCAATGTAGGTGGTCGCTACAAATAAAAGAAAATATTAATAGAGAAATTGGTGAAATTAAAAATATACTAAAAAGAAAGGGACTGAAATTAGCTATAAGAAAAACTAGAATAGTAACCTTGAACAATAAAAGGATAGAGGAAAATTATTGTACAATAGGACAGGATAGATTTAGGTTTATGAATAGCGTAAGATATTTAGGAATAATATTTGAAAAAGGGATGAGGCCGTACGAACACATAGAATATATAACCAATAAAAGTGTAAATATGATAACTAGGCTAAGTAGACTAATGAATAACATAGGAGGAGTAAATGGTAAAGGACGGCAATTATACTATAATATATGGGAGTCTATTGTATTGTATGGAGCGCCAATATGGGAGGAGGGCATGCAATATGATAAAAATGTCAAAAAATTACGAAGAGCGCAGAGGATAGGACTAAGTAGGCTTGCAAAATCGTATAGAAATGTGTCTAGTAAAAGGCTATGTGCAATAACTGGTATGCTGCCGATAGAATTAAAAATTAGGTTAAGAAAGGAATTGTACATAAGTAAAAATAATATTAAGAATAATAGATATATAAGGGAGGAAGAAAAAATAGAAAGAATAAAGATAGAGGAAGAGAAGATAGAAGAGAGAATATGGAATATTTGGCAAGAAAAATGGAATTCTGGAAACGACACATGGACGCACAGATGGATAGGGGATGTCAGAATATGGAAAGACAAGAAGAAAGGAGAAATGGAATATCATCTAACACAGGCAATGACAGGAAACGGGTGCTTCAACAGCTACCGACACAGGATAGGGAAGTCGGAGGAAGCGTTGTGTTGGTATGACTGCGGTGTGGAAGACACCCCTGAACATACATTGAAGGAATGCGGGAGATGGACGATCTATAGAGAGAGGATGAAAGACAAACTGGATGAGGAACTGGAGGTGACGCCAGAGAAGCTGGCGGAGTTAATGTTAGAGAGCTTAAGGAATTGGACAGTGATAAAGGAGTTTGTCACTGGAATAATGAAACAAAAGGAAAGAGACGAAAGGAGGATAGAGAAAGGAGAACAACCTGAAAACGAAATAGATTAAAAGGGCAGCCTGCAAGCGAAGTAAAACTCAGTGTACCGCTTGCATTCTGTCGGCAAAAGAGAGGAAAAGAGGAGGGGTTTTAGTGGGTATTGCAGGAGGTCAAACTCCTGCTGAGTCCCACACTACCCCGAGGCAACATAAGTCTCGGGGTGTGCGTAAATGCATTTCCCCTCCTCTATAAAATTAAAAAAAAAAAAAAAAAAAAAAAAAAAAGGCGATGTCCAAGGTCGATCTCGAGGCCTTGGGCATCGAGGAGGCGAATTCGCGAAGGGCGGTGACCGGGGCCCTCATTTTTGAGATCCCCGGGCCCGACAGCCTCCTCAAGGCTGCCGGGCTAACCGCCGCCCTTGAGAAAGCCCTCGAGGGCTCCGGTATAAAAGTTGCCTGCCCGCGGAAGACCGCTGAACTGGTCATCTCCGAGCTGACTGAACTAGCCAGCCCGGAGGAGGTCAGGAAGGCGGTCGCGGCGGCAGGCAACTGCGGAATTAATGAGGTCCAGGTGGGGGCTTTCCGGATGACGGGGTCCGGACTGTTCTCCGCCTGGGCCCGCTGCCCTCTTTCCGTAGCTAGGACCCTGGAGAAAGCCCGATACATCAGGGTCCATTTCCTGCGAGCGAAGGTGGCGGCAATGTCTCAGCGGCCTCTACAGTGCTTCCGGTGCTTAGAGGTCGGACACACACGGCCGAACTGCAAGAGTTCGGTCGACCGGTCCGACCTGTGCTATAGGTGCAGCGGCAAAGGCCATAAGGCATCTACGTGCCGGGCCGCTCCCATATGTGCTGTCTGTACCAGCACCGGGAAGCTGGCCCGGCACCGGATGGGAGGTCCATCCTGCCACCCGCCAGCCAAGAAGACCGGCCCGACCAAGACGGGGAGCAGGCCTTCCCCAGCCAGTAAGGACCGGAAAAAGCCACCGGCCAGTCCCACTGCCAACGTGGGAGCACCTGCGCCGGCGGCCAGAAATGAGGAGGCGATGGAGGTGGAGGAGTTACCAGTGGCGGTGAGTCCCTCCGAAATCCGACCGTCCTCCTCAATGGAGAAGGTGGGGGAAAAGGAGGCATCGACCTCTTCCCCCACGGTGCGGGCCGAGGCCTCTCCTCCCCCGTCACCCACCCTAGCACCACCGACGACGGCAGGGAGCTTAGAACTCCCTGCCGGTAACAGCGGCCAGGCCGCTGTAGGGGTTGCCCTGGAGGAAGGCCTGTAAGCAGACCGATAATGTCTGCACGCCTCCTCCAGGGTAACATAAACCACTGCCGGGGAGCGCATGATTTGCTGCTGCAAACCCTCCGGCAGTGGAATGTCGGCCTGGCGGTGATTGCCGAGCCGTACCGGATCCCCGACTGCCCGAACTGGGCAGGGGACCTCGACGGTACGGCGGCAATCACCTGGAGTATGGTCCACGGAGCTCCGACCTGTCGCGTACTTTTTCGCGGCAGGGGCTTCGTGGCCATAGCCTGGGGGGAACATGCGGTGATCGGGTGTTATGCGTCGCCCTCGAAGAGTCTTCAACTCTTCGAGGGTTATTTGGACGAGGTTGGCCGATGCCTTTTAGCATGCCGACCTCGTCAGACGCTGGTCCTGGGAGATTTCAATGCCCACGCCATTGAGTGGGGATGTCCCGGGACCACTCCCAAGGGTACGGCCTTGGTTGAGTGGGCGGCTAGTCACGGCCTCATTCTCCTGAATGAGGGTACCGTGAGCACGTGCGTGCATGCCAGAGGTGAGTCCATTGTGGACGTCACTTTTGCGTCACCTGGCATAGCGCGACGTGTGACCGGCTGGAGAGTAGAGGAAGGGGTGGCCACCCTCAGTGACCACCTCTATATTTCTTTTCATTTTAATGCCTCTCCAGCCCCAGGTCCCCGCCGCCCAGACCCGTCACCGCGGTGGGCCATAAAAGGCCTACGCAAGGATGTCGTAGAATTGGCAGCCTCCGTCTTCGCCTGGCAAGAGAGGCCAGGCGAAATTCTGGACAATCCAGAGGCCGGCGCCCGGTGGCTCCGAAAGGCATTGACATCGATCTGCGATGCCACAATGCCTCGGAGTCGCCCGCGCCGGCAGGGCTCGGTGTACTGGTGGTCGCCCGAGATCGCAGAGTTGAGAACTCAATGCGTCCGGGCGAGACGCCAGTTCACCAGAGCACGTCGAAGAAGGAGTACGACGGAGGAGGAGGAGTTGCGGCTGCGCCGTATCTTTTCCGCAGCCCGCAGAACTCTCCGCCTGGCAATCTACGACGCGAAGAACCAGGCCTGGAAGGAGCTGCTGGACGGACTCAATGCCGATCCGTGGGGGCGACCCTATAAGATGGTCTTAGGTAAACTAAGACCCTGGGCGCCCCCGTTGACGGAAAGGCTTGAACCCCAGTTCCTCCGGCAGGTCGTGTCTACCCTCTTCCCGAGAGAAGATAGGGTCGAACCTGCCGGAGAAATGTCGGAATCCAGCGGGAACTGGACCGACGAACTGGGGATTACCGTCCAGGAGCTCACCGGGATTGTCAAGCGCTTGGCTAGCCGAAATACGGCGCCAGGACCTGATGGCATTCCCGGTAAGGTGCTGGTTCATTCGTTGAGTTTCCTTGGACCCGATCTTTTGCGTATTTTTAACGCTTGTCTAAGATCGGGTCGGTTCCCCTCAGGCTGGAAACGCGCCAAATTGGTGCTCCTCCAGAAAGAGGGAAAGTCCGGGGACTCACCGGCTGCATACCGGCCAATCTGCCTACTTGATGAGGCCGGCAAACTACTCGAAAGAGTGATTGCCGGCCGTATAGTCAGGCATTTGTCCTTGGTTGGTCCGGACGTCTCTGAGGCCCAGTATGGCTTCAGACGAGGTCGTTCGACTGTTGATGCAATCAACAGAGTGAACGACCTCGCTAAGCGGGCGGTAGGCAGGGGCAGTGTTGCGTTGGCGGTGTCATTAGACATCTCTAATGCCTTTAACACTGTCTCCTGGTCTGCCATAGGGAGGGCTCTTGAGTACCATAGAGTCCCTCTCTATCTCAGCAAGATTGTCCTGGACTATCTAAAGGACAGGTGCGTGGGTTGGCATGGTATGGACGGCCCAGAGACCAGCTCTGTTGAGCGGGGGGTTCCACAGGGATCGGTCCTCGGACCACTCCTGTGGAATCTCGCGTTCGACAAAGTTTTGCGGACTCTCCTCCCCGACGGCGCGTCGCCTGTGGCGTACGCAGACGATACGATGATCGTCGCCGTCGGGAACGACTGGAGGAGTATCCTCGCGATCGCGAAAGACGCGGTTAGGAGGGTCTCCTTGGCAATCGAGGGACTGGGGTTGAGGGTGGCAGCGGAGAAAACGCAAGCCATCTGGCTTTGCGGTGCCACGGGGCGTGGGCTGCCACCCAATGCCTCAATCACGGTGGGAGAGTCAACTGTCGCTGTGAGGCGCAAGTTTAAATACTTGGGCCTCATGGTTGACAGTTATTGGCGCTTCTCGCACCACTTCGAGAATTTGGCCCCCAAGTTGGAGAGAGCGGCGGCTGCTCTAAGCCGTCTGGCTCCCAACTTGGGTGGTCCAAACGAGAAGGCGAGACGGCTGTATATGGGTGTCGTCCGGTCCATGGCGCTCTACGGAGCGCCAGTATGGGCCGGCGGCCTGGAGGTCAACGGGCGGGCGAGCCGCGCTATGCGCAAAGTTCACCGCCTGATGGCCATCCGGGTCGTGCGGGGGTACCGCACGATCTCATATGCAGCCGCCTCAGTACTGGCGGCCTCCCCTCCGTTTGTGTTTCATGCGGAAATGGCTGCGGAGGTTTATACGAACCTCCGCGCGCCACCGCAACAAGCGGAAGAGGGAGAGTCGTCTGGTACAGAGGATGTGTGCGTGAGGCGTCAGGCCGAACAGCGCATGATAGCCAAATGGTCCTCATGGCTCGAGGAGCCCGAGAACCAGGCATCACGCGCTGTGAATGCTCTCACCCCATTCCTCAAGGAGTGGGTGACAAGAAAGCACGGCCAACTCTCCTATCGCCTAACACAGATTCTCACCGGGCACGGGTGCTTCGGTGAGTTTCTGTGCAAGATCGGCAAGGAGGTAACACCTCGATGTCACCATTGTGACAGGGGGGACGAGGACACTGCCCAGCATACGCTGGAGGTCAGCCCAGCGTGGCAAACTGAGCGCAGTGTCCTCAACGCGATTATTGGGGCGGACCTCTCACCACAGAATGTGGTGAGAGAGATGCTCGTCAGTGACGAGAACTGGCGAGCGGTTGCCTGCTTCTGCGAGGAAGTATTCCTGCAGAAGGAGGCAGCGGAGAGAGATCGGGAGGGGCTGAGGGAGAGTACCTCACGCCGGCAAAGCCGCGTGAGGAGGAGGTAACCCGGGGGGAGGGCTCCTGTGACATGACAGGATCCCTCTGCACCCCCCCCCCCCCCGGGTCGCCTGGACCTACTCTCCCTCGGCAATACTGTATATATAGTATGTATGCGTGTGTTAGTGTGTGTGAGTGTATTTATTTATTTATTATATACACATGGTAGAATAAGTATTTATTTTAGCTTATAAGGCCGGATCAGCTGAGGCATAGCGCCGTGCTGTGCATGCTCCCTCGCGAGGCTATGCCTCGGCTGAAAACCGTGGACCGGGTAGAGGTGAGGGCCCTACCCGGTACGCCTCGGCAACCACGGTGGGAGGGGGAACCGTCATGTCGTGACTGCATGGCGGTTTCAAGTTCTTTGGGGAAGCCCCGGGGAAGGATGGGGGAAGACCTTCGGGTCGGAAATCACCTTCACCGGGAGCAACAGGCTAGGATGGGATCCAGAGGTGATACATAGTTTGGCTCCTGGGTCCCATCTATAAAGCTTTAACGTGAGGTCACCATGGGGTTTTAGCCGGTAGGGGTAGCTTGCTACCAATCCGGCACTACCCACTACCCCTCCATCGGGGTAGGGGGTGTCTTTGGAAGATTTCCTCATGTAAAAAAAAAAAAAAGGGTCTGGGTTATAGAAAATCAAAACTTTCTAGACTCTCCTCAATACGCTATTAACCGTTTGCGTACCAGAGGGTTTTGAAAAAACACGATCGAAAAAAGCCAAAGAGCGCGATAGCGCTCCTTCGATTACGTGTCGAAAAAAGCCGAAGAGCGCGATAGCACTCCTCCGATTATGTGTCGAAAAAAAAAAAAATTCGGGTGGGCCGCCACTTGTCTGTTTCGGCCAAATGCCCTGGCTTTTCTCGACGCTAAATCTGAAGAGCGTGAAAGTGGCTCGTGGTACGCAAACGGTTAATATCCATAACACACCTACAACATAAAAGCCATACTCCGTAAGGGTGTCCTGATAAATAATATAACTTCACCCCATCCCTCCTGAAATAACGTAGTTAAAGCGAACGAAGCATCTAAAACGCGAAGCCAGATTGATAACTGAAATAGAAGCTAATTAAGAAATAGGGACAATCTAACTAAAACGATAACTATTCCGATCGCTTTTTCCTTTGTTTTGAACACCTATAATGCAAACTACAATAGACTTAACTCCAATCTTAGTATTCAAATAGGGCCAGATTAAAAGTTATAAATTTCAAATCCGCCGTGAGAATAACTTAAATAAATTTAGACTTGCATAACTTGAAAAAAACCAAAACATGAGGTAACGAAAAAGATTCAATGATCATCAGAGAGAAACGAGGGTAATATACAAATAAATACCAATAGTTAAATTATCCCGGGATAAGCATACACATCTTGCATACTCAGACACGAATAAACATGTATTCAAGACACGATTAAAATACTCTCGATAGAATTAAAATTCAATTTCAAACTACAAGCCTCTCTCACGATAAAGTCACGCGTATTAGGATAGAAACAAAGGGGGAACAATTTTTTTTTTTTTTTAATAAGAAAAGATAGAATCACCGAGAGTAACCAGCTTGATACGAAATACTATAGTATGAATGCCGATTTTCCCAATCATTCTAATAGCTAGGATTGCTTGGAACTCCGGAGGTAAAACATACGCATCCGCGAATCGCATAATAAAATTTAAATAAAGAATAATACGCTTCCACGCTATACCTACGCTTCCTACCCTCAGTATACATTAACTAACTAAAACTAAAACTAGTCCAAGAACAGTTCAATATGTTTTCTACCTCCATCATGTAGTACTTAACGACTATTATACCGAAATGGAAAGAATAGAATGAAAAATATCCAATATCAAATAACAAAACTGATGGAGCTAGAAAACCATGGATCCACACCCCACTAAATTACGCAACAAAATGACACTTCCACTCTCCCGTCCAAACACATTATTTACAAGCTCTCTTCGACTTAGCAACTCCAAACTACTACTAATTGATAGAATAGATAAAATCATCCTCTCTCTGCTCTAATTAATAGTGCCGAATATAATTATTAGGAAATGGAAGCGGACCAAGGAAATATAAAGACCAGAAGGGTGGTGGTCCTAAGACTAGCCTCCTATACCAGAAAGGGGGATTTAATTAAGTTATTTAAGGACTTTGTACCCTCCCATGTTATAATAACTAGAAAAGACACGGGAAACATCGCGTTCCTCACCTTCAAAGATAATCAAACGGCCAATAGGGCTGTAGAATGGGCAAACGAAACTAAGCCCAGCCTACACAAACGCGTCCTAAAAATATTTAAAGCAGACAGTTGGCATGACAGGAAGCTAAAGCAAAATAAAAATACACCTGTAGGCGACAGTAGACTAGAGAAGAATAGGTTACAAAAAGGAAAAGAAGGCCAGCAGTGCTCCGGCTCATCCCACCTGGCAATGATATTAGTTGCAAGCTTTTTAAGTTTCAAAGACTTAGCCAAACTAGAGAGAGTCAGCAAGGCCTGGAGGCAAGCCGTATGGGAACATGCGGCTAGTATCCGGGAACTGGACTATAATAACTGGAGATGGCCGGAGTGCTGGGGGAGCCCAGTCATATCAAGCGAAGCATTGCGCTGGGCCGCCACAAGATGTGGGGGGGGGGGGGGGGGGGGGGGCGTGTGGAGTATCGTGCTAAGCTGCCAAGATGCATGCGCGTTGATCTCATCGCAGTCGGTCGCAGTCGCGGTAAAGGCATGCAAAAACCTCAGAATCTTAGACATCTCAGGCACAAATATTAGACCATCGGTCCTGCGCGAAATCGCAGAAAATCAGACTAATCTAACCAGATTGGGCCTGGGTCCATGCGCAGGACCGGTGTATCCAGACCTATCCATGATAATTAATAACAATAGAAAACTGGAGGCAATTCAGTTCCGGGGCGGCCGACCTAACGGGTACAGCTTGACGCAGACTGGACTTAATTTAACATCACTTAGCATGGACGAGACAGACATTATACCAACGAACGTAGCTAAAGCAATAGAAAACTCCACTAGACTCGAGACTGTGACGATAAATAGACCGAAAAAATTCAACGCAACAATCATAGACGCATTAGCCTCCAATAGAAATATAGCCTCCTCTATGAAGGGACTATACCTATCCTTATGCGTGATCGGACCGAGCGGCGAGGAAATGGAGGAGGGGGACGAAGAAGTGCCGATCGAGATGGCGGACTTCTTCGAACTTCCTATGGGACCCATCCCAACCGAAGTCAGTCTCCCCGCCAATCTTTCCAAGCTGATCGAGCTGAAGATTGCATTTTGCGGATGGGTAGGAGTACCCTTCGTAGAGGAAATAGGTAGACATTTGACAGGACTTAGAAAACTTGACCTGACGGGCTGTACTAATATAAGAGGACAATTTGCCCTAGATCCGCTACAGGGATTGTCGGAGCTGGAATGCCTCCAGGCAAACCTCCTCTATTCGGATGTAGGGGCGGGTTTTATTCGGTTCCTTCCAAAATTAAAATCAATAGAATGCCGCGACTGCGAGGGAGTTAGCGACGAAGACATCAGCGGCGCAATTAGATTTTGCACGGAAATGGAGTATCTGGATGTGGAAGGATGTAGAAACATAGGTAGGCCAGTAGTAGACTGCCTCCAAAGATTTATCAGAGGGAACCCCTTTGGTCACCCATTAGAGATTAGATTAGGAGGGACAGCAGCCGTAAGACATAGAAGAGATAGAAACATGTTCCACCTCCGGGTACTCTTTAACAGACTCTCCACGCCGCCCTATGAATAACTCTCAAAATAAACATCTAACTAGGTAAGGGAGGAAAGGTATCACTTAAAATACAGTAGGCAACGTACTTAGAGTGAAAGACTGGAGAGCAGCAATTACAAATTTTGGAGTAACCCTCGCTGCTCACCAGTTCATAACAATTGCCCATTCAAAGAAACAAGCACAAATTAGGTTGTGAAATCAAAACGAAGTTCTCAAAGGAGACCTCTCCTCCCAACCTCAAACATTTAAAAGAGGGCGGCCCAGTGGGGTGGGGTTTAATAGACCATAAGAAGAATCAGATAGTTAAAAGAGAAGGGGAGAAGGAGAGAAGGAGACTAAAAGCACATAGAATTAAAGAAAAAACTGATTAGCATCAATTACTAATTTTGGGATAACCCTCGATGCTAATCAGGTTTTCCTTAAAAAAAAAAAAAAAAAAAATAATAATAAAAAACAATAGAAGATTAAAACTAAAATTCTTACTCAGACTATAATGAACTCTCGAAAACTGCCTCCTCTCCTTCAGACAACCTGAAGCAAAAATATTATCAAAACACTATATACTATAAATACCACCCAGGCTCGTATTAGGCGAAAAGAGCGGCAAAAAATCATAAACATATAAGTTATATGACAATATACCAATAGTCCCTAAGACATCAAAGCCTTAAAAATTATAGACTAGAACCGAGAGTCACTAATAATAATATTTTGGGGTAACCCTAAGTGCATCTCGGTTCAAACACTGTTATAAACCAAACAAGAACTAAGACTAACTAACAAAAATTGACAGTTCGCCCTTAGCCTCATCAAAAGATATATTAAATATTTAATAGAGGGAAAAGAGAAAATTAGAATAGACTAAAAATACTCCAATTATCTCTGAAAAACGGTTAATTACAAGAAATAGGATCATAATAGATAGGAAAAGAGATAATAGTAAACTACAGTATTAAAATTGACCGAAAACTCCTATCCCTATACAAATAAGTAAAAACATAGATTCACAACCCGGTACCACTAATCAAAATTATAAATTTACCTCAAACATCATACTTAGCTTATTTTTATAATTGGAAATAGCGACCCGGCGTTAAGTGTACATATAGCATCAAGACTTCTTTAACAAGACAAGATGCAAGCAGTGGCAGGACCTTCAACGAAGGAAGTCAGCGACTACATTGAATCGGATTCGGACGAAACCAGTCCGAAACAGGAGGCCAACATCATAATAATAATAAATGAAAAACATCCTGAGACAACTATAAACAAGAGCGAAGTGGATGAAGTCTTATGCGGTCTCTTGGAGAGATCGCTCGATCATGAAATTATACTAAAGATAAAAAGTATAAGATATAAGAATGGAGCCATAAAGCTACACTTGGAGGATGAAATATCTCTTAAATCGGTGGAAAGAAGCCCGACGGACGGATTCAGGATAAACAAGAAGACGTTTATAAAAGGGAGCCAAGGGTCCCTGGAAAGAATGATTGAGGTGATTGTATGGAACTCATCAGGTGCCATGAGAATCAACACTCTGTACAAACTATTAAACAGAGAATACAAGGAACTGGCCACAGATAAATGGGAGTTGATTAAGGAAGAAACGGAGCAGGGAAGAGGAAGAAGATCTGTATTAAGAATCCCGGCAAAGACCTGGGAACTAATTAAAAAGAAAAAACTTATTATAACCGTGGCCGGCTTCGTTAAAATAAGATTTGCTGCAAGGCACTAACGTAGGAAAAATAACCAAAAATTACTTCTAGGCTTAGAGAATCAATAGATAAAATTAGTCACTCGAGGAGCGGGAGGTTGGGAGTCGTCAATAATTAATTGTGGGGTAACCCTAAACGACTTCTGATCTCCCGCACTCTAATTATTCTTAAAAATATAACCTAGATTATAATAAATTCAAAAGTATAAGAAAATCAGTCAAGTCGTATCAGGAGCCATCAATTACTAAATTTTGGGGCTACCCTTGATTGGCTTCTGATATGAATTAGTGTATAAGTCCTTCTATAAGCCTAGTTTTAACATGGGTCGGGGACGGACAGCAGCGTAGCTTTGTCCTCATTCGCGGAGCTCGAGAGCTTCATCTCTTCGGGAGAACAACCCTTCTTCTCTGAGACTAGGGGTGTAGTCGATTCAGGTGTAGCTTTGATCTATGCGAGACGTCATTCGAAGACTGATAATCTATGGAAAGCCATTGGTCAGTATCACCGTATTAAGGCAGATTACAGGTTACTATTGGAGATTATTAAGATTGGAAAAGACGCCAAGTTTCATCCAAGCGATGTATTCATGCGCACTATACTGGTTAATCCAGAAGCATCATACCACAAGTTCATGTTGGGGCGCGCTGCAGAGGAGACTCTTACGTACGGAACTATGCCGTTATATAAGTGGTATAATTTCTTTTGTATGAGTTGCAAACCAACAGTGGAATTGAGGTATATTCAGGGAATAGTAAACCATATCGAGAAATATGCTAAACGCCCACCATTTATAATTAAGCAAAAAGATTATTCAAGGTTAACGGAAGTTCAGTTATGCTATAACTTGTCCAACATATTTGAGTGCCTGCTTAACATTTGTGAATTACGAATGTCACAGCCGGCGGATAGATTTGGATCTTAGCCAAAAGGCCGAGAAGCGATAGTGCCAAAAGGCCGAAAGTGCCAGTGGTACTTAATTAACGTTGGCTTTTACGATTTTTGTAGCTTACCAAGCCAATTATCATAATGGAAGACAAAACATCATCCACAACAAGTGGTTTAATAGTGATATACCACAAAATGAACTTGATATAGGAAAGTTATTTACTGAAGATAACATACCAATTAATAGGAATGGTGGTGGAAACTTACGACCTCTTCCCTTTTCGACGCCTCTGCGAACCTTGCTTCGACCTGTCCATGGAGTGCTCGGAAGGTGATTTTGTCACCACACATATTTCAACACGTGAAGATTTTGAGATAAGTTGTTACGACTATAACACAAGTCTCCTAACAGCAAGGCATATCACTGAATGCAAAGAATGCATGGAGATTTTTAATAGAAATCTCCACGAAGAATTTAACAAAGCAACCTTATATATCATTGAAGATACCGTCTACCCCTGAAGGAAATCAACAAACCCCGACGAACTTACCTTCACAGCGGGCGAAGTTGCACATATCATCAAATGCATACGCATGTGACAGGACCTTATTCATGCATAGTAATGGGCAAATTTGTGATACTGACAGATGTCAAAACATAAATTCATATTCATTTCATATTTCTTTAGGTAACACTATATGCTTCAATACCCCTACAGGAGACATTATGAAATTTCAAATCACAAATACCAAAATCATGTCTAATTATCAAGCTATATATGGGACTAGTGACTTTGATATATAATTAGAATCTACTTCTAGGTGTAAACAAACAGGTCTATGCTATAAGGAAACATGTCACAAAGGGTACAGATATCCTGATTTTACTAATCACTCTACAGTACATGGATATGATTGTCAAACTGAAGGTCTGAGTTGTGATTTTCTTTGCTGGCACAAATATGCGTGCACTTGGTATAATCGGTGGTTTAAAGATGTAGGTATGAGAGCTACTGTGTACAAGAGATGGCCAACGAGAGGGACTGCAACGACGTCATCCCGATTATGTACCAGATGGGCAACGCTTGGTATCGCCTCACTCCGAAATCTATCGAAACAGTCCCGCCTTCATCAATGAAACACCACACAAAGGGCAACTGGCGCTACATCGACGCGGGTAACCTGGCCACAAGCGGAATATATTCCACGAGTGATCTTCAGTCACTAAAGGATCACATTATGTTCCCTGCCGACAAACCAGCAGCATTGGATACACTGGCGAGAGGAGTAATGGGAAGAGCCATTTCATCTGGAACCTTGTCCATGGCCAATCTATTGGGCGAAAATGCTCTGGACAAAATCGCCGAATCAGCGGGCCAACGAATCTGGAATATGCTAGTAACGTTCGGCTCAGCCGGCGCAGGAGTCATCGCCATCTTCCTGATCATACGGTTCATCAAACTGGTAATCGACGTCCTAATCCACGGCTACGGCCTGCACACGTTATACGGATGGAGTCTGCATCTACTTCGCGCCATATTCGGATCTCTGACGCAGCTACTTCTCCTCCTAGGAAGGCGCGTAGCAAACCCCCCTACAGACCCCTCCCACACCCCCATCATCGATAGACTATGACTCTCTTAAGGCGGTCGCTTGAGGTGACGGGGCAGCTTGCCGTCCTAGTATCCGAGACCAGCCCTTATGCAGTAGCCTTAGTTAGCAAGCAGTAACGTCTTCGTTGGTTTCCGCCATTAGTACCCCTTCGGGGGGAAGCTAATACTGCCTCTGCGACCATCGGTCTTGGTGGGTTGCCACCCCCTCGACTGTATATTGACGGCCCAAAGAACTTAAAAATAGCCTCGGATGAAAATAACTATCTAAGTGTCGGAGGACCCCCAGGTCCTTCCGGCCCGACAAATTCCGCTGAGCTAGCCGACCAAAAAGAGACCTTCGCCTGCAGTATGACCGGCTGCGACAGGGTGTTCTCGACCCTAAGGGGGTAAGGGTGTCCATCAACAACGGGCCCATAAAAATTGGCACGACGAACGTCAAATCAATTTGATTGACAATAAGAAGGCACATTGGTGTGCGGAGGAACAAGCGCTCCTGGCACGGCAGGAGGCGCATCTTACACGAGTTGGTACTAGGTTCATGAACCAAGCATTATTGCCCATGTTCCCGAACCGTACTCTCGAGTCCTTAAAAGGTCAACGAAAAAGCCTAAGGCACAAAGAGCTGGTCTTAAAGATCCTAAGCGAACTATCACCATCGAACGAACCTTTGAACGAACATTCGAACGCACAAAACGAGCCACCAGTAGATTCAGGTGCAAACGCAGCGCCTGTCCAACAGGACGCTGCACCATTCTGTGCCGAGCGCTCGACGAGTAAGCATCGCTTAGACGGAGCTCTCGCCAGAAATTTTTTTTCCAAGTTCAACATACCGAGTGGCAAATATTCTCATTTCGCGAGTGTAAATCAGACAGTCAACTACCGAAAACTTTTCATTTCTCTCTTGTGCTCGGGACTTGCTTTTGCAAGTCCCAAAAGACGCTCATTTATTTTTTTATTGATAAGAATTCATCCATTACATGGATGAACACGTGTCGCGGATCGACGAGAAAAGTAGTGCACGTAGCGCGTCGCGCGATAAGTCGAGTTCGGACGGCGAATGCCTCTCACCTCCGCTGCCACGATCCAGGAACCTTTCTTTAAAAAGGCATAAAGAATCCAATTTGCATCTCTCAACCGAGAGCATGCATACCAAGAGGACCAGGAAAACTACGGCAGCACGGACCTCGCCGCGGCTCACAGCAGCCGCTAAACCAACTTCGCAGATGTCGAGCGGAAATCCAGAGAAGCCCGCCGACACCCAGACCAGCGACGCTATGTCAACGACGTCGTCGACCCGAGACCAGGACGTTGCGGCGACAACGTACGAGAAGGTGCGCCTGGAGCTGCAGAAGCTCCGGAACGAGAATCGGTTGCTAAAGGCCCGGCTCACGGCCGCCACGTGTGCCGCTCCGGCTTCGAAGCCCGCTGAAGACGCCGCCGAAGGATGGACGACGGCTACTACGTCCAGGGGGACCGGCAGGCGATCTCCGCCGCCGGTTTCTGCACCAGCGACGACCAGCGTGGAAAACCGCTTCCACGTGCTCGCCGATCTGGAGCAACGAAATCAAGGCTCCAGCGCCGCTGCAGCAAACGCCGGGCCAGCACCTGCTCATCAGAGAACTTCTAACGTTAAGTCTAGTAAACCACCACCAATTACACTGTCCAACAAATTTGAAGGTGATTTCTGTTTTCCTATAGCCACTATATAATTCTTATAGAGTTCGTCGTCCTGAACACGAATCCGGCAACCAAATTTCTGGATCACCCTCTGTTTTCGAAAAAAATCAGCATTTGTAAAAACGGTCGTTTTCGGTAAAGAAGCTGGTATTACGCGAAAACTAAGAAACGTAGGTTGTTGTTCTTGGTCTCAAAAAATAGAGGAGTGTTTCCCGAGTATGTATGTATAAGCAGTTATAATATTCCGTATTAGTTAATAGCAGTAAATCACTGTCAAAGTTCAAAAACGAGCGGATTCGCGAATTTTTTACGCATTCACTTTCCATTTTCACGTAGAGGACTGTTGCTAGCACAAATTTACTGTACACCATTGGATTCTACGTACATTTCTGAATAAAAAACTATCAGCGAAAAATGTCATAACTGATTTTCGTTTCGGCTCAATTTAAGAAAATATCCATCGGGAGCGTGTTCCGACCGTTTTGCCGCTACGACGCCATCGCTGCCTTTGGGCGCCGTAGCTACGCGTAATACTTTCGCGGGCCCCGCGCATCGATACATTCCGTTGAGGTAGAATTCTCTACCCCTTTACTAAAGTGTAAGGTCATACTTATTTATATATTTTTTTTTTTTTTTATAGAGGGGAAATGCTTTACGCCCACCCGCAAATGTCTTAGTTTGCGGATAGTGTGGGACTCCGTAGGCATATTGTTTTCGTATACCCACTAAAACCCCTCTCTACTTTACTCTGCTTTGCTCTTTAATTTAACTAATCAAACAATACTCGCTTCAAACAATGAATAAGAATTATTTTATACGGGCTATTATTCAATGATATATTAATACCGCTTATTATTCAATGAATAAGAATTATTTTATATGTGCGCGATAAATCTTATCATCATTATTTTCATAAATATTAAACAAAAGGAAAAAAATCAAAGGAGAGAATGTTGTAGTATATTCGGTAGGAATAGGATAGCGAAATTTTCTTTATTTAGAAGATTTGAAATGAAAGAAATATGTGGAACATGTTATAATAACGATTTATTGCCGTTATCCCATATAAAATGATTCTCGTTCATTTTTTAAGGCGAGTATTGTTTCATTACTTAAATTAAAGAGAAAAGCAGAATGAAGCAGAGGGGATTTCAGAGCGTATACGAAAGCAATAAGCCTACGGAGTTCCACACTATCCGCAAACTAAGACATTTGCGAGTGTGCGTAAAGCATTTCCCCTCTATAAAAAAAAAAAAAAATATATAAATAAGTATGACCTTACACTTTAGTAAATTCTACCTCAACGGAATGTATCGATGCGCGGGGCCCACGAAAGTATTACGCGTAGCTACGGCGCCTAAAGGCAGCGATGGCGTCGTAGCGGCAAAACGGTCGGAACACGCTCCCGATGGATATTTTCTTAAATTGTGCCGAAACGAAAACAGTTATGACATTTTTCGCTGATAGTTTTTTATTCAGAAATGTACGTAGAATCCAATGGTGTACAGTAAATTTGTGCAAGCAACAGTCCTCTACGTGAAAATGGAAAGTGAATGCGTAAAAAATTCGCGAATCCGCCCGTTTTTTAACTTTGACAGTGATTTACTGCTATTAACTAATACGGAATATTATAACTGCTTATACATACATACTCAGGAAACACTCCTCTATTTTTTGAGACCAAGAACAACAACCTACGTTTCTTAGTTTTCACGTAATACCAGCTTCTTTACCGAGAACGACCGTTTTTACAAATGCTGATTTTTTTCGAAAACAGAGGGTGATCTAGAAATTTGGTTGCCGGATTCGTGTTCAGAACGACGAACACTATAAGAATTATATAGTGGCTATAGGAAAACAGAAATCACCTTCAAATTTGTTGGACAGTGTTATTGTTCACGCGGCTTCCCCGCAAATCATAATTAATCTAACCAAGAATACTTTTCACAAGCAAGTCTTCTCAATAAGACGTAGTGGCCCGAAGAGTTACGTAATCTACGCCGACACGTTAGATGCCTTCGGCAAGCTAAAAGAAATATTGGCAACCAACCAATTGAAATTTTTTTCATACACTCCCAGGAACGAGAAGCCGGTCTCTATGCTCCTGAAGGGCATAGATCCCAACACGCCGTGCGACGAATTATTGACTGAAATTAATGCTATGACTGCTACGAAAGCCAAAGCTTTAAAGGTATCGCATTTCGCGACCACTAAATCGAAACAATCAGGGACACAACTTCCCATGTTCATAGTTCAATTTGAGCCGACCGCGGACGTTCAATTCATTCGTACTATTAACATTCTTAACTATCAGCGCGTTACTTGGGACAAATTTCGCCGATACGATCTGCTGCAATGTTTTAATTGCCAGCGCATTGGACACGCTTCGGCGAATTGCCATCTTGACGCGAGGTGCGTCAAATGCAACCTCTCGCACGAGAGGGGGAAGTGCTCGGTCACCGAGGCTACTAAACACGAGGCTATATACTGTGTTAATTGTGAGAGATTCGGACACCCTGCTTCCTACAGAGGCTGTCCCAAATTTCAGGAGAGGAGGGCAGCCGCCCCCCCTCCGCGCCCGACGGCCTCACGGAACCAGGACGTTAGGAGAAGGCCGCCACCGCAGAGGGTCGTCCCCACCATATCGTATAGCAATGTGGCCGCTGGAGTGGCGGGGGGCTCTGCCTTCCCCTCCATCGCGACCTACGATCAGCAGTCGGCAACGCAGCGACCTGCACCTCTCACAAGTAGAATTCCTGATCAGCCGAGCGACCTTAGGAACATTTTAGTAACGTTGGAAAACATAGCCAAGCAAATACCTATAATTTTTCATAGAATCAATGAAAACACTGAAAAAATTGATCTCTTATTCCAATATTTTATAGATGACGATACTCAGAACACAGTGCCAGGGCGGCGCAGTGCGAGGACCGCTCAGAACATTATTCAATGATGCCTGCCGACGCATCAGCCGAAATCCCTTTGGAGAGTCTTCATATCATCTCCATTAACGTAAACTCCATTATTAATCTGCACAAGCGCGCATTCCTGCACCAATTTTTAAATACGCAACGACCAGACGTTTGCTGTCTGGTCGAAACCAAGCTCAACTCGAGACACTCGCTGGAGCTGCCACCTAGATATATCGCTATCCGCAAGGATCGGGTTAACAACCGCTTCGGTGGAGGCGTGGCCATTATCATAGACAAAAGCTACAGCTATACTGGGATTGAGCTTGGTTTCTCGCATGAGAAATCAATCGAGGCTGTTGCCATTAAAATATCTCTCTCCGGCGGTAGAGGTCTCGTGATCGCCGCGGTTTACAGTCCGTGTAAGAGCAGGGCCGTCTTCGAGCGCGACCTTGACGACCTGTGCTCGCAGCTTAGACTCGTGAACGAATCGAATCATTTCGTTATCGCGGGCGATTTCAACGCGAAGCACGTTGACTGGCTCAATCCCGTCAACGACAGTAAGGGGCGCACATTGCACGACTGGTTGCAGCTCCGCGGGGCTATATTCCGGGTGGAGTTACTTTTTTCCGACATTCCATCGTATCGTCCAGCCGGTACCAACCTCGATTTGGCTCTGGTGGACGATAGACTAATTGAGCGAATCAACGATGGTACAGGCAGACTCGAGGTGTTGCCGTATGACAGTGACCATTGGGCGATGGTCGTCGGGCTTTCCCTCGAAGGTTGGAGCGCGTCCGTTGCTCGCGCGCCAAAGATATTAAGACCGAATTACGGGAAAACGGATTGGAAAAGGTTCAGATTGGACACCCACGGTTTTATTAACAGCATCGATCACGATTCTATCCTCAATGCGACGATCGAAATGATTAATTCATCCATCGTGGCTCTCGAGGACAATCTCTCGTCTATCTTGAGAAATTGCACTCCAATGACGGAAGTCGTGAACTGCCCGAAGGATTATGACGATCCTCGTATTGCATCGCTGAAAAAATTGAAATCGAAGATTATTTCGAAGCTCTTTTACCTATTACGTCCTAGCCGACAATCACACGTCTCTCGCGCCAGCTCGATTAAATTTTACAAAATTATCTTAAAACGCATAAATTATAGACTCCGTAAGCTTTTCACCATGGTATCGACAAAATTTTGGCAGGATAGACTTAAAAATCTCAACACGCGCGAGCCTTCCAAACTCCATCACTTTATCAACAAGTTAATATGCACAAAAAGCTCCGGTGCGCTCCCGCCGCTGAGGGGGGCTTGCGGCGACGGCCGCCTGTGGTCCGATACGGGTATCGATACCTCGACTCTGCCAAAAACCGACAACAACTATATCGTTACGAACATCGACGATAGACTGTCTCTGCTGGGGGTTCACTTCGCCGGGGTGCATACCAAGAACCTGCGGCCCCTTACTGCCGACGAGGAAAAGCACGAAAGAGCGGTCAACGCGTTGTACGACCGAATCCGCGAAACGCGCGAGCCTGTCGTACGGCCATTCAATAACATAAACGAGCAGGTCTGGCCAGCGTCCAGCACCGAGTATTTCGTTAATCCGCGAATGATCGCCAAGGCGCTGAGATCCTTGGCGAACAAGAAATCGGCATCATTCGATGGAATTCCAAATATTGCAGTCAAGCGCCTACCGGGCTCGGCCATCGAATACCTCGCGGCTCTTTTTAACGCGTGCTTGCGTGTCTCTTACTTTCCGGAGCGTTGGAAGGTGGCGAAGCTGATACCTATTCTGAAAAAGGGGAAAAACCCTGCCGATCTAAATAGCTACCGTCCGATAAGTTTGCTGCCTAATTTAGGCAAACTTTTCGAAATCATGATTAACATTAGATTGATTAAATTTGTTACGGATAACAAGCTTATTCCGAATCACCAGTTCGGTTTCCGTCATTCTCACTCCACGGTGCACGCCGTGGCCAAATTCACACGCGACGTGGCTGATGCGTTAAATTCAAAGAGCCTGATGGGCGCATGTCTAATCGATCTCGAGAAGGCCTTCGACACGGTATGGTCGAGGGGCCTGGTCGTGAGGCTTTTCGAGATGGATCTGCCTGCTGACCTTCTGTTCATGATAGAGAATATGATCTCCGGGCGATCCTTTAAAACCTTCTTCAATGACACGTCCTCGTCTCGCACCTTTCATATATTAAACGGTCTTCAACAGGGTGCGGTAAATTCCCCGTTGCTTTTTAATTTATACTTCTCGGATATCCTCGATAATTTTAATACTAATGGATCTGCATGCAAAGCTATCGCATTCGCAGATGATCTAATCATCTACAAAGAGGGCAAAGACCCTCAACAGATTAAAATTTCTCTGCAAAAGGCTTTCAATAAAACGGTTTTAGTGTGTAATAAGAAAAAGGTTAGGATCAATAAGTCAAAGTGCGAGACGATTCTCTTCACCAGGCCGCTTCGCTTCCTGGGTAGCAGGCAGATCAGACTCGCGAAAGAATTCGCGTTGCATGCGCCCGATGGTTCGAGCACCATCATACCCAGGGTCAAACAAATTCGATACCTGGGGGTGATTTTGAACGACCGGCTCAACTATAATGATCACGCCAATTACAGTCTGGAAAGAGCCAAGGGTGTTGCCGCGAAATTGGCTCGCCTTTTCTATTCAAAACACGTGGGTGAGAACGTGAAATTATTGTTGTACAAGCTATACATCAGATCAATATTAGCATACGTTTTTCCGATCTGCTTCGCCATCGCTCCATACGTTATGGAGAGAATACGCAAGTTCGAACGCAGGATTTTCCGCGCGATCGCGGGACTTTTAATTCCGCGACGACTGCCAGATGGCACGAAGAAATATTTCCACAACCAGACAGTCTACAATAGACTTGATTGCACGCGATTCGACATCTTCGCGCTAAGAATCACCAGAATTTTTATATACAAAGCAATGCGCGCTAATGTAGGTAACCCCCTCATCCCCAACCTTCACAATATCACCGATGATCTAGCGGAGATCGCCAGGATCAACGGATTCTTTTCCACAGCCGTTTTTCCATACTTGGATAGAAAGGGTTACATACAACATCCCCATACAAAAATCCCGCTCATCTATCATACAGCTAGGAAAAGCGGGTCGTTGGCAATTCACTACGACCCGGACGCGATCTCGGCAGATCTGTCACAACTCAGATTCTCCACTGCTCTCCCTCCTCGGGATACTAATCGCAAAAATTATAAATACTGGAATAAGCTACCATGGCTCGAGTTCTGAGCGTCCTCGCATTCGGGCCGAGCATCTCCCCCTTCTCGCTTAATACCGTAACGATAAAATTCTCGTTTTCATTGTTTGCTCAACTTTTTTTTTTTTCTTTTTTTTCTTTTCGACGTACTGTTTGTATTTAACTCTATTGTATATTTAGGATAAGTTAGTTTTAAGCTGTATATAGTAGTTTTAGATTAGCTCTAAGTCGCTCGTTTCATTCTTTTCTTTTTGCGCGCTTTGTCTCACTAAGAGACATTTTGTCTATGTTCAAATATGCTCAATTCCAAGATCTACTTTCTCTTATTTCATTTTTAAACGACTGCTCATCTTGACCGTACAATCTATATCTTTGTAATGCAACAATCAAGGTCTAGATGCTCAATGCAATATCTGCGTTCTAACAAAACTATGCACTTTCCGCGACGTTACAAAAATGGCTATGCCATTGCTTTTTCTTTTTCTTTGTAAATGTCTTGTCAGTCCTTGTCTCTTTTTGTTAAGCGAAGTCGCCTGTTTTCGAAGTTTAAATCATACTTTTGGGGCTCTCCTATTTACGTTATCATTGTACCAAGCGCTCTTGGTTGTTTTCCTTTAATTATAATCCGATATAACCCCATGAGAAGTCGCAGTCGCGACCACGATGGAGTTTTCACTAATATTTCTTGTACCACAAAAATTTATATTGTTTCATGTCTAATAAATACTTATAAAAAAAAAACAGGACGCTGCACTGCTCCAGTCCGTCAAGGACTTATTCGAACGTCTACATCCGCTGCGTGGCTCAGAGTTCAACGCGGATCTGTTGAGTCGGATCTGCAAGAACGTAACCGTCTGGTCAAGGGAGAAGATCTCGACTGAGCTCGAGATCTACCTCCTTCGAACGTTCCATTTGACCAAACGAAACAAAGGAAAAGCCACAAACTTGCCTTCGAACGAGCCTCTATCGAGGCGCCAGGCAAGACGTCTTGAGTACGCCAAAACGCAAAAGGCATGGAGGAAAAATCCTTACAATTGTGCAAGGTTACTAACAAAAAGCACGACGAACGAGCAACCTCCGCCTAAGCAAATTATGATCAACTTTTGGCGTACTACAATGACGAATGGGGCGGCTGGGTCCCCAGAAAAAGAAATGAAGCGGCCAGTTCCGTCTGACCTCTGGAAACCTGTAGTCCCGACGGAAATTCGCAGGTCGTTTCCGTCACTCACAACATGTCCGGGCCCTGACGGGCTTTCGGCAAGGTTTCTCAAGGCAGTCCCACTGGAGATCCTCTGCAGGATCTTCAACCTTTTTATGCTTTGTGGGAAACTGCCGAAGCACTTGCTAAAAGCGCGCACAACACTAATACCTAAAAAGGATAATGCGCAAAGGCCCGAGGACTACAGGCCCATAACTGTCCAATCTGTAATAACTAGGACTTTCAATAAAGTTATGGCCAGACGACTGACAGAGATGGTTCCGCTTGATAAGAGACAAAAGGCTTTTATTCCGACCGACGGTTGCGCTTCGAACATTTTCGATCTCGACATGATCCTGCGATACCACAGGCAGCATTTCAAGCCACTGTATATGGCGTCTATTGACATAGCTAAGGCCTTCGATTCTGTCTCGCACAACACAATAAGAGACACCCTTGAAATCATGGGAGTGCCTTGTGCCATGGTCGACTATGATATGGACTCATATGAAGGATGCTCAACTGTGCTGTCCTGCGATGGCTGGGAATCTGAGTGTATAACACCTACATGCGGAGTTAACCCATTGCCGCAAATGACGGCTATAGCCGTCAAATTTTTGTCGATATGTAGGCAAATGACGGCTATAGACGTCATGCAAATTTTAATTATTAAAAAAAGTACAGCGTTTGTACACTTGTTCTTGGTTAAGTAACGCATCGAACAAAGAACGTATAGCATGCCAGATAGCATATCACTTGTTTTTTCACGCGTTTTGTCATAATGTATCGGTCTGGAACATTTGAGTATCTAAAGACAAATACGGGCTATAAGCGTCGTTCACGACGATTGTAGCGTTCGGTAGTCGTTCCAAACATTTACTCCATTTCAGTTCGTGCAGTTGAATAGTGTGTTTTTGAAGAAGAACCATCTATTCTGTAAGTATCTTTTCATAAATTATGTAAACACAGATCAATTACTCTTCTCAAAATTCAATAAATAAAAAAGTAAAATTATTTGACAGAATATCTGCACAGGTATCAGTATATGTAAATTGATAATAGTATAATATAAAAAATATCAGCATTTCCATAATACTCTTATATTACATTATTATCACACAGTGACAATTTACACATATTGACACTTGTGTTGTACTTCCTCCGTCGGCTAATTTTACATTTTATTTTTTTTTATTAGTACATATTTTTCTTTCGACGTTGCTGTGGGTGTATGTGTATAAGTGTATATATTTTTTGCTTTTTTTAGAAAAAATTTTAGCCGCTAAAATGTACAGAGCCAGAAAGTACACGAAAAAGAACAAAAAACTTTTACGTGACTATGCTCTCAGTGATGACGATCACAGCGTTGTTTGCGGAGAATCTCAATCTGATGCAGATTCTTTTAGCGACGGTAGTGAGGCAGACTTTTTGGCGAATCAACGTCGTAAGAAGAAGCGTGTGATAGTGTCATCTGATAAAGACACTGAAGATACTGATGTCCTTACCGGTGGCGATCGTGCAAGTTGTTCACCAGAAACGACAGATAATGAACCGAATATCGACGATGCCAATACGTGGTATGATAGTAAAGAGAAATTGATGGAATTCGCTTTTGACGATAGTAAATGCGGCATTCAAATGAATGCTGATAACTGTTCTACTCCAAGAGACATTTTTGATCAGTTGTTCTCAAAGGATATAGTTGAAACACTCGTTGGTTGCACAAATCGCTATGGAAAGAATTTATTTGAAACCGTACGTCCTGCTACAAGAAATACCGAAAAACTTAGTTTCACTGAAACGGATGCAGAAGAATTACTAAAATTTTTGGGCCTTTGCTTACTTCAAGGTCAAAAAAGGGCTCCTTCCATTCGACACTTGTTCACCGACAATCCTCTTTACTATACACCAATATTCCCGTACATTATGTCTGGTCGCCGTTTCGAACAGTTACTACGATGCATCAATGCACATTATACTGGACGTGTTGACAACAGTACCAAAAAACTAAAAAAAATTGACCCCATGCTCCAACCAATTCTTGTAAATTTTCAAGCAGCATACGCACCTTCAAAAGCACTTTCCTTAGATGAATCCCTTTTGTTGTTTCGAGGTCGGCTAAGTTTCCGACAATATATAAAAGGGAAAAAAGCAAAATATGGCATAAAACTGTTTGAATTGAATACACCGGACGGATATGTTCTAAATGTTGAGATTTATCAGGGAAAATCGGATAATATAGAGAAAACGCCAAAAACTAATAGTCTTGTTCTACGGCTAATGCAACCATATTTGGGAAAAGGGCATCATCTTTTTATGGACAATTTTTACAACAGTATCGATCTGTCAAAAGAGCTGCTAAAATATAAAACACATACAACCGGTACGCTTCGTTCTAATAGAAAAGGTAATCCGAAAGAAGTAACATCCAAAAAGTTACAAAAGGGCGAACATATATGGCGTAGATGCGGTCAGATTTATGTATCGAAGTGGCGAGATAAACGGGACGTTCTGTCCATAACAACAAACCATCATCCGGAAATAGTAGAAGTTACTAACAGATTTGGACAGAAAAAGTATAAACCAAATGATATAGCTGAATACAATTTGAATATGTCAGGAGTTGACACATGTGATCAAATGGTTTCCTATTATTCATCGCCACGAAAATCCATAAGATGGTATAAAAAACTTCTTTTCCATCTTTTAGACTTATCCGTCTGGAATTCTTATTTCATATATCGACAATTTCATAAATCTGCAACTTTCCTACAGTTTAGAGATTTGTTGATACAATCATTGATCGGATTACCTCCTACAGAGGTTTCTGGAAAAAATTTAGCGGCATTGACAACAATACGTGGTCGTCCGAAACAATTATGTTCATTACCATTGGACTCCACAAGTTTTACGCAACACTTCCCGGAAAAAATACCCCCACCTACTGATTTTGAACGCAAAACTTATTTTTTACGATGCAGACAATGTTGGAAAATACAAATCAGGAAAGAAACATCATATAGATGTAAAACTTGTCCCAATAAACCGCCATTATGTCCAGAATGCTTTGAATCTTATCATTCGTAATGCTTTTTTGCGTGTATGTAATTAGTTTCCTGTTGTAATTTTTATTTCAGTTTTGTTGTTTTATAAGCCAAATAAATTACAAAGGTTGATTTTGTTTCAAACTGATTTTCTTGTGTTAAGTTTACACCTATTTACTCCCATTGATTCATAGGAATCCTTTTGAATTAGTAAAGCAAATGTCGTATAGTCGTCACGACGGTCATAGCCGTCATTTGCTCCGGAAAGAGAAAAAAATGATATGATGAGCAAATGACGGTTATAGCCGTCAAAAGTTTTTTTATAAATACTGTGGCCAAATGTGATAATTTTCACTTCCAAATATACAAGTTACACTCAATTTCATCTGGTAGACATAAACAATTGAAAAAAAAAAGTGTGTTTCTGAGCGCCACTTCGAAAAAAAAAGTGTGCGGCAATGGGTTAAACAAGGCGACCCCTTATCGCCTATCATATTTAATATGGTAGTAGATAGACTCCTTCGGCGCCTACCAACTGAAGTCGGCGTTAAAGTTGATCATGCCTTCTTTAAGAAACTTATTAATTTTTGGTAAAGTCTCTGAAAAGACCGAAATAAATTAAGTTGTAGACTACAATCTCCCTTTGATTCAACAGCTTCATCAAATGTAAGGCTCTTAAAAAGTCCCTGTTTAGAGCTCATTTGTTTCCTTATTATACGCAATAATTAGCAATGCCAGTCTGCAATCATGCTTTAATAAAGTTTTTTACGAGACTGCACTCAACGTGTGACGTAGTTGTCAATTCTTTGGTTGTAAACATGTTACTTTCGCCAATTCATGGTCATCTAAAAAAGAAAATAACCTTCATCTGCTGCGAGTTCAATTCCACTTCTCAGTAATGAGAAAAAATTAAGAAATTGTTAAAAAATGCTTAAACCTACCAGCTAAGGTGGAAACGACGCACAAAAATGAAAGAGCCGCAACATCTTCTGCGAATAAGTTAATTCTACAAGAATGGGACTGAGGAACATCATTCATGAAAACTCCAAACAGCATGGAAGTAGAAATTGAATCTTAAAGAAGAACCTGGCGCATTGCCGCCATAAAGAAAACTTTGCATGCATTCACGAAAAGAAACGAAAGGGTCAATCGCAGAAAGCAATCATTTGGGTCAATTCTTCGAAGCCTATCAATCGAGGCATCGCATCAAATTGATCCAAACGCCAACTTTCTTTTGTAGTTCTTCGACTTTAACTGCTACCGTCATTTCGCCTAGGATATACTCCTTCAACTTTTACATGGATGTAGAACCATCGAGGCTATGATATACACATCACATAGGACAAATTTCCTAGATGTAAAGGCAAATTAGGAACTCGAGCCCACCGATTGCAGATCCGAGCCTTTAATTCCATAACCGCAATAGCTCCATAACCTGTTTTATTTTCTTTTTTTTTCACATTTTTTCGCTTTCAATTGCTATAGTCATTTCACCTAGAACCCATTGTTTTATGTCGGTTTCGCACGAATGATGCTATGATATATTAAATGACAATTTAGGAAAAGTTTCCCGTGATAACGAGGGATTTAAACTCGGACTCACTGATCACAAGTGATTGCGAGTCTGAGCCTTTATCTCCATATTTATCATAGCTTCGCCAAACGCCTTCGCAAGATCAAGGGAGACCTTGAGGATGAAAGAACGTCACTGTATAAATCCAGGCAGTTGCACTAAATATCCAAGAAATTTGACGAACAATTGTTCGAGAGGTGTGCATTGTCATCAAGAATGCAATGCTATCATTTTTTATTGCATTTCTGTCTCTTGAGCTTCGTATGACTTCGTAATTTTCTGACAGCATAGGGTAAAACCCTCTTCTACTTTAGCATCGCTAAAACTCACACAGGAAAGCTAATTTCTAGCGAACTATGCTTAACCTTTTAATGAAGAACTGTAACGATGCTTATTAGGAGAGGAAAAGTTGCCAGTAATTGTGGAAATATGTGAAGTAACCGGCTTGTGTCTCGACCATATCAAGTTCATTTGTTGGTGCAAAATTTCTGTTAGGTCAGTGACCCTGTGAATGCCTAAAGCACAACAATAACAACAAGTTTTCGTTTCTCCTGGGAGGGGAAAAGTGGGAGCAACTCTGTTTCGTTGCAAGAGGTTTCTCGAAGGATTTAAGTGAACTATTCATTCCACTCTCTGCTTAACAGAGGGAATATTCTATTGCTGATCCGAACACCGAGGTGAACGATCGCCTCTCTAACCAACCAGGATCTCACTGTTCTGACCGAACTTCTTTTGACATTATTTTCGTGGAAAGACTCCAAACTGGAATCTTTAATAGGGAAATGTTTCCCGTTCCACTTGCTGGTTACGTAGAAGTGGTCTTGCTTTTGCACGCACGTAATAGAAAGCCAATGAAATTGATCTGGCTGTCCAAATCGATTTGTGAAGTCAAAGTTGGCTTATTTTTTTTTTTTTTTTTTTTTTTTGGTGAATCACCAACAACGTGTACGATCGAGATCGTGTGCAGATTGTTTTGATAGAAGCAGGGACCTGTCGGCTGAAGTTAGAGGAAATAAAAAGCTCGTGAAACTATTTGAAATAAAAAAAAACTGTTCACTGTGGGATTTCTGTTAGGAATGTTGAGGATGAACGGAAACGGAAAGATTATATTATCGTCGTTTAATTGGAGTAAAGGTCGAGAAGCACTTTATTTTTTTTTTCCGTAAAGTTTTTAAAATTACTTCATTTAAAACTGTATTTTGCATCCCAATCCACTCCTACAGGAAACAGGGTTACAATTCTTTATAATTTGGCGGAGTCTGCTTGTGAATAAGCAATCGACGCAAGCATTATAAACAGCAACGTTGGAATAGTTTCCCCTTGCTATTACAATAATATGTCTGGAAGTAAATGAATGCGAATTCTTTGCTGTCAAAAAAAAAACAAAGGAATTACGAGAACAGATGACATCTACGCCTTCTAAGAACAATTGTTCTGCTTGGCTACTTGAAAATGTTATTTCATCAATACTTATGTAGATATTGATCATAGTCTGGAAGTTATACAACATCTGGCTGAATGTTTCCTATATCTTCAATCAGTTCATAGGTTAATGACCATAGCAATTGATGGAACAAAAAACAGCTGGTTCATATCTTTTACGTCTAAAATGCTGTTTATATCTTTTACATCTAGTCGTGAGTTCCACGAAAACGTTTGAAAACTACAAGGCGAAATGAAAGTTTTGCAGTAAGAAGAACCATGGCTTTTTAGAATGCATGAAATTCTTCCATAGGCGAATAAATGTTCCTCGGACTTTTATTCAGTGCCTGTACTTGATACAGCAGCTCATTATGGAGCTGAATTTATTGAGAAAGTAGAATGAACCAATGTAGAATGATATGCATTGCTTGCTGACAAGAGAAAATCTATCAGATGGAGTGCAGCCCCTCGAAATAGAGCCGATCAGCCGATGATCTTTCACAGATTCTACAGGCTCTATTTTTCAGTGATAACTCTTAACAACAACGTACAAAATATCATATTTGAGGTCGTAGGCACCTTCTGGTATATGCAATATACATTAAGTCCTATATAATTTTATGAAAAAGTTTAATACTTTACGCTCGACGGATATGTGTATATGAACCATCAAAGTACACTTACATTCGCAGCGCCATGTAATTTACATCAATTTAATTAAAATTACCATAAATACTAACAAGGAAGGTATTCGAACTGCAACTCACGGATTCGAATAAAATTTTGTGGGTTTGTAGAGTGATCCAAGACAAGAAAAATGGTATACTCCATTCGTGCCCAATCGCCCTTTAAGGGCATGAAATTTAACCTCAAAGTGAAATCGACACTTGCACTTCCTCGCTTATATCTCCTAAAGTACAAAAGATAGAAAAAAATGTTTTAGGTAAAAGTTTAACGGTAAAAGGAGCGCTATAAATTTGCATTAACAAATTTTTAAAAACAACTTTCCTTCTTGAAAAAAAAAATTTTTTTTGCGTTATTTCAAACAATTTTGAAATCTTTTTGCTAATGAAAAATGTGGCATTTTTTATTCTGAATTCAACCATAACAATATTTTTATTATACACCGCTAGGATTACAGAGATACACGACAAAACGTACTCCCTAGCGCGCGGTACCGCGCAATACCGCGCTAACAACATATAGAGTTACATATTAAGAATGCTCATTTTCGTTGCAGGACATAACTATGTGACGAAGATGGGTGTGGTAACATAAAAATCGCAAATTATGAAATATTACATAAAGATTAATGACTTATAATACAGATCGTACTATATCCCATATATACATACATAAATATTTTTTAGACGCTTATTTAACATTTTATTACATTGTAACCACACGCGATTACATGTACTTCACTCGACATAGTTTTCGCAAAGTGAAAAAAACGAAATACTATCTTCATTAAAAAAGTGATCTACACACAGATACTTTTTGCACCAAGCACATCTTATAATAGCAGGCTTATCACATAATTCACAACGTGGTAGTTTATCTGCTTCAGGAAATTTAAAACAGAAATCTGCCGGATTTTCAAACCGTTGTGGTAACCTTTCCTCTAGGTATCCACTTTTATACCAAGAGTATTTAAATAATTCTCTGAATCTCGGGGAAGACAATTGGTTGTGGGTGAGTGATTGCAATTTGATGATGTTATTTCGTAGATGTAAATTTATATTAATATCGTACAGCAAAACTCGATCGGAAAAGGTTCTAACAAAGTTTTTCCATATCCGGAAACCAAAAACGTCCAACGGTTGTATCAAACCTGTTGTCCCTTTCGGTATAGTTAACGTAATAAGTTGCTTGCCACTCGGAATACTTTGCTGAAACGTGGACGGACAATGACCACTCCACGAATCAATTAATAGTACACTTCGAGGCCCAGTCTTTGGTAAAAAGACTTCTGCGAGCCAAGTGTTGAAATGGTGTGATGTTAACTTCCCAGATTTGGAAGCAGTGACAAATACATTATCCGATCTGAATAAGTTTCCTTCTACCCTAGGTCCAAATTCTCCACTTGGTTCTTTTAATACTATGAACAAAGGTGACAGTAACTGACCGCTCGCGGAAATGGTAGGGAGAATCGTATAACTGTGAGTGGTTGAGGATATTGACTGCACGGCTGCTTCTACGGTCTTTGTACCACGATACGATAACGTACGGCCAGAATGAATTTCCAAATTAAATCCACTCTCATCGGCATTGTATACATTATTCGGTTCGTACGTTGCGATATACGGTTTCACCTGGTCTACGAATTCGGTGGCTGCCAATTGTACACTTTGCTTGTTTCGGCTTGCGGAACGACTTACGAATTTCGTAACCTTCCTCGAAACGATGTTGTGCGCTCTCTTGAAATTCACGACCCACTGGTGGCTAGCTTTAAATCCTGGCAGATTGACGTCCTCCTTTGCTTCTAGCGCCCAATGCTTTAAATCCGTATTGTGCACAAAGGAGCCTCGATCAGTAGCAGCTTCAAATTTGTCCAGCACAAATTTCGCGATTGACATAATTTTATCCCTGTGTGTACCGCCTCTTGCCAACGCTTCTTCCCATTGATATAACTGGTTAATCGATTTTACTTTTCGAAATTTGTGCTGCACGCTATCGAGAGTCCTACGCATTTTCTTGCCGCTTCTCCAGAACTCAACTGCGCGAGTTTTATAGCTGAGGTCTACATTACCACTTTCGCCTGGGATGCAACTGTCATCAAATTCGTTGTTGCCATATTCTTCGTCTTCCTGAATGCCTTCATCAGGAACGAATTCACATTCTTGAGGTCTTGTTGGATCTTCATATTCCAGGGTCATAACGTAGTCGGCCGTAAATGAATCTTCAGTGATACTCTCACTTATCATTCTGTGTATGATCTCCGAGAGTTCGACCTCCCGATGATTAATTGGAGATGGTGGAATACTGGTTATGTGAAGCATTGCTATTAGTAGATTAATAACGTTTGTCGGATTTATGTACACCATTTTATCCAAAGCTAACGCCACGTGCAGTTGAACGAGTTCCAGTAACACTGACAATGAATTCCAGACCCGAAGACTGGGTATTTATAAGGAGACTGGATATTTATCAGTGCAAAGTTCATAAGATAACGAGATAATGATTAATTGAACATTTGCGAAAACAGACCATTTTATTACATTTAACGATATCATTTCTTTTTTATTAATTCTTCTTTCTCTCAACTACCATTGTTGGTCTGTTTTCGCATATATTCGATTAATCATTATCCCCTTATCTTATGAACTTTGCACTGAATTGTCCGATTCAGATCGGATAATGTGTTTGTCACTGCTTCCAAATCTGGGAAGTTAACATCACACCATTTCAACACTTGGCTCGCAGAAGTCTTTTTACCAAAGACTGGGCCTCGAAGTGTACTATTAATTGATTCGTGGAGTGGTCATTGTCCGTCCACGTTTCAGCAAAGTATTCCGAGTGGCAAGCAACTTATTACGTTAACTATACCGAAAGGGACAACAGGTTTGATACAACCGTTGGACGTTTTTGGTTTCCGGATATGGAAAAACTTTGTTAGAACCTTTTCCGATCGAGTTTTGCTGTACGATATTAATATAAATTTACATCTACGAAATAACATCATCAAATTGCAATCACTCACCCACAACCAATTGTCTTCCCCGAGATTCAGAGAATTATTTAAATACTCTTGGTATAAAAGTGGATACCTAGAGGAAAGGTTACCACAACGGTTTGAAAATCCGGTAGATTTCTGTTTTAAATTTCCTGAGCAGATAAACTACCACGTTGTGAATTATGTGATAAGCCTGCTATTATAAGATGTGCTTGGTGCAAAAAGTATCTGTGTGTAGATCACTTTTTTAATGAAGATAGTATTTCGTTTTTTTCACTTTGCGAAAACTATGTCGAGTGAAGTACATGTAATCGCGTGTGGTTACAATGTAATAAAATGTTAAATAAGCGTCTAAAAAATATTTATGTATGTATATATGGGATATAGTACGATCTGTATTATAAGTCATTAATCTTTATGTAATATTTCATAATTTGCGATTTTTATGTTACCACACCCATCTTCGTCACATAGTTATGTCCTGCAACGAAAATGAGCATTCTTAATATGTAACTCTATATGTTGTTAGCGCGGTATTGCGCGGTACCGCGCGCTAGGGAGTACGTTTTGTCGTGTATCTCTGTAATCCTAGCGGTGTATAATAAAAATATTGTTATGGTTGAATTCAGAATAAAAAATGCCACATTTTTCATTAGCAAAAAGATTTCAAAATTGTTTGAAATAACGCAAAAAAAATTTTTTTTTTCAAGAAGGAAAGTTGTTTTTAAAAATTTGTTAATGCAAATTTATAGCGCTCCTTTTACCGTTAAACTTTTACCTAAAACATTTTTTTCTATCTTTTGTACTTTAGGAGATATAAGCGAGGAAGTGCAAGTGTCGATTTCACTTTGAGGTTAAATTTCATGCCCTTAAAGGGCGATTGGGCACGAATGGAGTATACCATTTTTCTTGTCTTGGATCACTCTACAAACCCACAAAATTTTATTCGAATCCGTGAGTTGCAGTTCGAATACCTTCCTTGTAAGTAAGAAATAATATAGAAGTTAGTGGTAACGACTATTAAACTTAGTTAAAAAAAATCTGAATACGAACCCAGAATGGAAAACTATTGTATGGGAAAGCAACTCATACAAGTAAAAGAATATATCAATAACAATTAGCATAGCTAGAATAAAGAATCGGAAATAATCAGTTTGGAAAGTACGAACTATTGCGATATATGAAATAAGAAATAGCCTGAATAGTAAGTAAAATTCATATACTTTAGTTTAAGTAGTTTAATTTACTGTAAATTAGCGATTTATGGCAACTGCCGTCATGTTGATTTTTATTTTCTTGATTTTGATATTTCGTTAGTTAATGGTATCTTGAGTTTAGCCCAATCTTTCATAAGCTGTAAGCTAAAGAGTTTAATCGGTAAAAAGGGTCAGCGAATAAGTAGGGGTAAATACGCGAATAAAATCAAGTGCGTACTATAGACACGCGTGCGTATCTGTGATATAAAGTGGTGAAGGACTTTAGTATCCAACCTAGAAAAAGGAATTAACAGCCGCGGAAGCGAAGAGATAGAGAGGAAGAGACCCCACCGTTATCCCCTCTGGCAAAACGTAAGATCCGTGGAGACAAGGTAGGATTTCAAATTAAATAAGAATGACAGTGTTGAAATGTCAAAAAACTAATAACAATCGGTAATATTACTCGCGAGGCTTTCCTGCTAGACCAGTGTAAAAGACAGTAAATATGTGGGAAATAAAGACCGAAGTAAAGAAAGTATTAGAAATAATAGCATAAATTTATAATATCGCGATTAGAGCCAACTTACAAAAATCTAATTAAATGCATAGAAGTAATAAGCGATAACGGTACAACCGTAGCCTAGAACAATTATCGAGTCACCCCATACCGGGTATTATATTAGAAAGAACCGAACGCGCCTCAGGTAAAGTCGCGCTTCAGGACTATAGTAGAAAGTGAAAACGAAACATAACGCGGTACTCGGTAAATACAGTAAACGACAACGATTATTAGTATCGATAACGATAGTAGGGAAATCGCGGGAAGCGATAGAACGACGAAAAAAAAGAATCTTAAAGAAGGACCCGCGAATCGATAAAACCGTTAGGATCTCTGTATTACGACCGCTGACAAATATATCGACGCGCGATATTAATTTCAGACGCGCGGAATGATATGCCGAATCTTATGACAACTAGGGAATAACCGCCATACGCGATATAGCTCGTATAATATATCAGAATTACCGAGCATACATATAATAAGATCTAAGTTTGTTTTATAAATTCCGGGAAAACCTATCAGATTACAGAGATACTCAACGTATTAGACGCGACGACCGTTTTCCGAACGCATACGCGACCCCCGCGACGATTAAATTCACGAACGCGAAGCCTTTGCTTCACGCGATTGATACATAGCGCCCTGACGGGGAAAAATAGGCAACCGGAACGACCCCGGCCAACGCGTATCAGCTGACAAGCACAGAACGCGAAGCGCGTAAAACTCTCCCGCGAAAACACTGAATCGCCTGACAAATATAAAAAACCGGAATAGAATAAGCACAGACGCGAGAAAAAGAATAGGCTGTAATGCGAACGATGCTCCATCAGACATCGAAATAAATAAAATCACGGATAAAATCACGTAAGAATCACCATTAGAAGCACGGTGGCGAAATAACGATAAGTGCATCCGAATTACAGAAAACAATTCTTGGAGTGAGTAAACTTTAAGAACGGCGCGGTAAAACTGACCGGCAAGGATGGGGACACGATAGGAACGATAAGGGAGGCATTAGGGAAGGGAATAACTGTCAGGGGGAAGAAGGTAAGGGAGGGACTTGAAGAGGAGATGGAAAAGAAGAAAGATGTAGTGGTATGGTGCTCCTCCCGCAGAATGGAGGATGAGATGTTAAGGGGGCTGATCAACATGGAACGGGAAGACTGGGGTACGGGGGAGTGGACCTTGACTAGGAAAGGCCATGTAGATGGTAGAAGCCGCAGATTTTATTATAGAATCCCGGCAAAGTCAATGACGAAAATTAGAAGCGCGGGGAATACCCTAACAGTGGGCGGGGCAATAAAATTAAGATTCTCCATGTACAAATAAAAATAAAACTCGACACTAGGACAGCCAACACAGAATAGGGATTCGATGACGAAAACTCAATTGAGACTATAGTTTCTCGCAATGAATATTCAATCATTTCCTGCCAGGTAACAGAAGGAAGGATGTTTTCATTCCCGAATCCAGCGTAACCTAAACGGAGTAACCTAAAAGCGACCTCGAGCACCGGGAAAATGACCGCCGGCCGAACGCCCGCAATAATGGTTAGCTTACGCCGCTAGATTCGATTCAAATCACAACTTAGACACAAAGTCTGGATTAGACCCAGGTTAGGTCTGGGCAAGAGTAGTATCGATACTTTGTACTTACTAGCATCTCTTGAAAGTCTAAAGAACAGTAGTGAAGCGCTGTGGTGGATTGCCAATTTGCTGATTACCGGTTTGCCGATCTGCTGGTTTGCTGACAAACCTTCCCAATTCCTGGGCCTGAAAATTCGAATTTTGATAAGAAGAGATCATAAAAATAGACGATTGGTGACCGATATATCGAACAACCGTCCAGCCGAAGCAAGCATGGAAGCATCCACGAGCCAAATGATAACTGACAGTGACGAGGACCTGCAGCTAATGCAACTTGGGCAGGTTTTGGAAGCTTCGGACCAAAGCACCCTCGAAATAATAATAGTCCTGGAGGATCACCCGTGCTCAGTCCTGAGGAAAGACGACGTAGATGATGTCATCTTCGAGATCATGAAAGTATCGTTGGAAAGGAAAACCAAGATAAAGATTGAAAAGATAAACTTTAGGAACGGCGGCCTAAAGCTAGTAGGGAAGGACAGAACGACGATGGAAACGATAAGGGAGACAATTGAAAGAGGAATAGTAGTTAGGGGAAAGAAATTAAGGGAGGGATCAGGGGGGGAGTTAGAAAAAAAGAAAGACGTCATGATATGGTGCTCCTCCCGCAAGATGGAGGATAAAATGCTTAGGGAACTGATTAAACTAGAAAGGGGAGACTGGGGCACGGAGGAGTGGGTGCTAACTAGAAAGGGACAGGCAGATGATAGATGCACAAGGCTGTACTACAGAATTCCCGCGAAATTCGTGGGAAATATCAGACGGGAGGGACACAACCTAACGATAGGGGGAGCTATTAAACTAAGATTTTCTATTTACAAATGAAGGATAGCTTGACAAGTACACATTAGGGAGCCGATGACGAAAACCCAGCTGAGACTATAGTTTCTCGTAACGAACATTCTTAGGCCCCACCAAACACACTAATACACACACAAACACAAACACACATATGCGAGATAGGAGTAGGAACAAATAGTCAGGGGAAGTCAGGGAAAGACACAAGTATACAAAGTAAATGAATAAATGGATAAACAAATAGATAAATAAGTAGATAAATAAATAAATAAATAAATAGATAAATAAATAGATAAATAGATAAATAAATAAATATATAAGATACGAATCAGAAAGGGAAAAGGAAATCTCATGGGAAACACCAGCGGAACAAGGGAACTAGATAAAATGCTAGGAATTAGATTAGCCAAACCTGACCAAGAGATGCATGGAAGATGGGTCCTCGTCACTACGTCAAAACATGCAGATATAATCTAATTTTCTATTACCTCACTGGCGGTAGACAACACGCTCTAAATGCAGAATTGGGGTCTTCATCTGCCTGCTCAACCCCAATACTTAATTCATTTATTGATCAAAATTATTTCGTGCCTCCCTATTTTTCCCCTCCTTACGGACCTGTCTCCCTGAGCATGCTTGCCCAATCCCGATCCTTGATTTACTAATCAAAATTGTAACGCGCCTCCCTATTTTTCCCCTCTTTATGGAACTGTTTCCCTGAGCCTGCTTGCTCAACCCCAATACTCCATTTATTGGTCAAAATTGTTTCATGCCTCCCTATTTTTCCCCTCTCTGTGGAACTGTTCCCTAAGCCTGCTTGCTCAACCCCAATACTTCATTTATTGATCAAAATTGTTTCGTGCCTCCCTATTTTTCACCTCCTTATGGAACTGTCTCCCTGAGCCTGCTTGCTCAACCCCAATATCTAATTTATTTGGTTATTGATCAAAATTGTTTCGTGCCTCCCTACTGTTCCCCTCTTCATGGAACTGTCTCCCTGAGACTGCATGTTTAACCTCAACCCCCGGCTCAACAATCACAGACGGATGTGGCCGGGGGATTGAAACACCTATGGTATTTTAAAAAAAGGGGTCTGGGCTAAGCCGTGGGCCTATAGCCCAGGCCTTTCTATTATCTAAGTCAATTCTTATTTTTAATCTCTGATTCTAGTTGTGAATAACCGTATAGGCTTCTAGCCTTTGCGAGCGCTCGATTAACGGTCTTTTTGAAGTTGTGCGGACACTTATGGGTTGCGTCGTCCGGGCGCAGCTTCCATTTCCCGTCGCGAGCATCTCCCGCCCTTACCCGTTTTTATTTTCGGTCTAACTTCTATTTCAATATGTATATATATTTATTCTAACGAATTTATGGTCTGCTCGTACGGATTTTTAGGTTAATTGAAATCTAACTATTCTAATATTAAATTGTTATTGATCATATGATTTTTGGCTTTGAGCTCCTATTTCGCGTCGTACAACTAACATGCGTACTTAGAGTTTCTGATGGGACCCAACAATTATCGCGGGTTTGAATTTACCCCCTCTATATCATTATCTGAGTATGCCGGCTGTACTGCTCGGCTTGAGTAATCTCTGAATAAACTGAGCCTATTTTGGATTCGACGCGCGAAATTTTGAGGTTAATTAGTTATTTATTATTATTTGTCTGTCATGAATTCATCTTAATATGTTGCTCTAATTTTATGTTGTTTCAAATTACTATGCATACCCAGTTTTTACTTTGATCATTATGTCTTTGATTTCTATATTTTTGGGGTTAATTTTATATCTTGGGCTTCATTAGAGGTTCTAAGTTTGTTACAGGGGGGTGAAACTCTTATCGAAAAACTTCGAGCCGTCTTAATTCTCGTTCACGGGTTCCTGTCTAGACGGCGCCACGTATGCTAAACTAATACACGTACAATTGTAGAATCCATGAGAAACCTACACATTCACTCCTTACACTATCCGTGAGGCGTGTTACCCCCACTATTCAAAGCAACATTTGACTGCATCGGCATCGGATGCACTTAAAACACGTGAAAGCACTTGAAAACATGTGGCTGCAAGATGATCTTAAAAAGAGAAAGTTTTGGAAGGATGGCAGGATTTCAGAAAATCAGGAAAACTTCAGTACTGTATGTATATTCGAACGAGACATATCTCTGGCGAAAGAAACAATTTGAATTCAAATTCAAATAACATACATTACTTCTATTTATTTTATTTTAATTTATATTGTTGTATTAGCGTTTTCAGTTGGAATTTGTCCAATTGTTTAAGCGCTAATTCTACAATTACTTGTTGTTTTATTTATTATTTCATAAATTGTCGTAATTTACTTTTTTAATTTAGTTTACTGTTTTGTAGTATATCAGGATGCGGAAGGTATGCTGCGTTCCTGGCTGTGGTTCAGGCCAAGAAGTGCCTGGCCACAAATTTCCTAAGGTGGCTACAATATCGGAGGAGTGGGTCAAGGCAATAGGGAATCTGGACCTGTTAAATGTTTCTACCTCGGCGAGACAACAATATAAAGTGTGCTACAAACATTTTCCTGACAGTGCCTATGGGGTAGGGGCATATAGAAAATTATTTCCTGACGTGATTCCTTCTCTGAATCTACCTACTCAAATGGTGGTGGAAAATCTTGAGGAGAGTGATAGTGAAGGAATAATTGAAAATGTGGCACACTTTGAAATTGCAGAAGAAGAAGTACAAGGTAAGAATTAAAAATGTGTTTGAGAAACGTAATATAATATATACAATTTATATACATGGAACACGTTTTTGTTTTTTTAGAAGCAGAAGTACACATAGAAGGGGCTCCAGTCGAAAATTTTGAAAATGAACAAGGCACATCATCAAGTGTTGCATACATTATACTAGAGGATGTACCACGTCTTTCAAGTAATTATTGGTTTATTTATTACAAATGTAATACAACTACTAATATGAAATATTAATAATTGTTATTTTTAACTTTGTCTTATAGACAGTCCATTAGGTTTGTGCACTGCATGCAGTTCTTCGAACATAACGAGAAGAAGGAATTACAATGTCGTTACAAAAAGTACTGCGTTTACACCTAAAGGTCTAAAGGTGTTCAAAGATATAAAAAAGTTAATGGCACGGAAAAAATATGCCGAAAAAGAAAATAAAACTCTGAGGCAGAAACTGAGAACCCTCCAGAAACGGTCACGACAGCAGCTCTTAAATCAGTATGATGCATTGTCTGCAACTCAAAGAACATTAATCGACATGCAGTTACGGACTTCAGAATATGCACCACAGGTAGGAAAGTTAAACATTTAATAATAACAAAGTATTTTTTACAATAACATTGTTATATAACTGTGCAAAATATATAACAATTTTCAGATTCAGATATGTTAAGCTAATAATTAATTTGATTTCAGGGAAGACGTTATACAGAAGATGAAAAAGTATTGTCATTAACCATTTTCAAACAGTCGCCAAGGACATATAAATTGTTACAGAAATTATGTAACATGCCGAGTACACGCACATTGAAAAGTATGTTGCAAAGCATCAAGCTAAATACCGGCACGTGCAATATAATGCTAAGGCATTTGGCAGAAGAAGCTACCAAGTTGTCAGAAAGACAAAAATATTGCGTACTGATGTGGGATGAAATGGCCCTACAGCCTCACTTATTTTATGATAAGATTCAAAACCGAATCATTGGAGTAGAAGACTGGGGCAAAAGAAGAACTGGCAATTTTGCGGATCATGCGTTAGTTTTTATGTTAAGAGGATTAGAAACCGGATGGAAAGTACCCGTCGCATACCATTTCTGTGAAAATCAAACCACCACACCACAGCTGCTATATTGTATTAAAGATGTCATACAAAATATAACAGCAACAGGATTCAAAGTGGTTGCTACAGTGTGCGATCAAGGCACAAGCAATGTAGCAGCCATCAATCGCCTCCTAGATGACACAACAAGAGCAAAATGGAAACGAGGCGAAGAGCATCGTAAGTACAACTTTTAAAAAATTAAAAGACGCAATATATTCGTCAATGTTTTACTGTTTGTTAATACTTTACTATAACCAAAAAATATGCTTTTTAGGAACCTACACCTTCGAGTTGGACGATGAAAAAATAATCCCGTTTTACGATCCGCCACATTTATTGAAAACCGTCTGAAACAATTTACTGACCAAAGACTTGGAAGTAAATGTTAACAATATGGACGGAAAACGGGAGTTTGGATCCTGGAAACATATAGAATTAGCATACAAAATGGAATCACACATATGTAGCTTCTCCCGAATGATGAAAAAACTAACAGATGAGCATGTCATCCCACAAAAAATTAAAAAAATGAAAGTGAAGTACGCGACTCAAGTCTTTAGCGATACGGTCTCTGTAACATTACAGTATCTTGCACGAGCTGGTAAGTTAATATTGATAACATTTTACTATGTATTTCCATGTTCTTTTCAATATACATATATATTTATTATAACTAAAATTTATAGATACCTATCGTACGGAAATTGGACCGCTAGCAATGCCGAACGAAGCAGAGACAACCGCTAAACTTTTAAATTTTTTTGACAACCTGTTTGATTCCGTAAACGGTCACCAATTGGAAGAAAACAAACCGTTACGAAGTATGGTGACAGAAAAAAGTTCGCACCACAATTTTTGGACAAATGCAGTTCTTCAATTGAAAAACATGCGGTTCGTGAATTCGGCGACTAAGGAAACATCTGGAGGGTCAGCATGTCTAAAGAACTGGATTAAGACAATACAAAATTTTGAAGAACTATGGAAGGATCTAAATTCTCACGGGTTTCGTAAATTAAAATCCCGTTATATAAATCAAGATGCACTGGAAAATTTTTTTGGCAGCATAAGGGCTACAGGTTGCAGAAACACCAATCCCACTTGCACTGGATTTAATGGCGTTTACAAAACATTATTAATTAATAATCTATCATCTGGACGCAGAAATAAAGGGAACTGCGAAAATGTATGCGACGGGGAATTATTGTTCACTTTGAAGTCCTATCTGGAACAACGTGTGTTCGAAAACGTGGAAAATGAAGATGAAATCGCAGATGTGTTAAATATAACAATGTCAACTTCAACCGGTACCAGTGCATCTTATATACATGTCACGAAGAACAGTATATTAAAGCAAGTTCTTCAAAAATATGTTAACAGAGAATGCAACATTTGCATGTTGAGTTGCAGACATGCATCATTTAGAAAAGCTGTCTTAAAAATGAATAAGATATTATACCGAACAATAAATGACGTGTATTTCAAATTTAAAATATCAAAACTATTAAAAGAAGCTATAAAGAAAAGGATCACATTCGATTTTATTCAATGTAGTGATCATTTTGAATCATTGAAAGATGCAATCCTGAATGCTGCCATCAATAATTTTCTTGCGAGCTGGTGCGAACGAATCAACAGAATGTTGAGTGGAAAAAATACAATTAAGACACAAAATGTAATAATGAAAAAAGCTCAACAGAAATACCATCTGCGATTAAAGAGAAAATTACGACAGTAAGAAGAGAGGAGATAAACCTCTTAAAAAAACCTGGGCTCGGCTGGCCCGGCCGTCAGTACCCAGCAAAGGGCCCCTACCTAGGGTACAGGTGAAGATTTGCTACGTAAATTAGTAACATTACTCGTCACGAAAAGAGAGGAGCAGTACCTCTATAAAAAACCTGGGCTCGGCTGACCCGGCCGTCAGTACCTAGCAAAGGGTCCCTGGCTGAGTAACAGCCATAACTCCGCCATAGACGGTCCCAAGCCCGTTTGAGAAAGGAGGAGGGTTAGTAGAATATTTAATATAATAATAAATATTACAATTTAAGATAAGTAGTTATAAGTAAATATGTAATAAAAAGATTGTATGTTTCTGAATTTAATAAATTTAATTAAGTAGACTTAAGTTTACCTCTTCCTTCAAAATATTATATAAGTATATTGAGCTCAGTTTTACCATTGTGAAATTGATTAAAATTTATGAAATTTCACAATAGTAAACCTGAGCTCAATATGCTTTTTCATTATTTCAAAGTTTAAAAGCAATAATGCATATATATATATATATATATATATAGCATAGTATGCTATATATATAATAATTAGTTTCAAATCACGGGTTCCTCGCTAGACGGCAGCACATTTGTGGCAGAATTAGTCCAAATTTTTTAACATGGGAGTTTCCACCCCCTGGTGAAAACCAACAGGGAATGGAAACTCATCTCGAAAAGTCGGCCCTATACTGCTCTCACCCATTCTGAAATTTTCAAACAGTAAGCTACATATACGGCACAAGTTACTATACACCGCTGCAATACCTACCAAAACACGGGGGGCCTTATCCCTCCAATGTGAAATCCGTGTAATTAGTTTAATGACACTCTCTACCTCGCACTCTCGTGACCAAAGTTGGCTCAGCTCACCTACGGTCATGTGAAAAAGATAGTAACATTCAATTTATAACTAATAAATCCAAAGGCACTGATAAACTGCGCCCACGTCAACCCGAACTACTTTAAAAACCGATAGATGCCCTTCTAATAACAAATTGAAAATATCGACACTCGAAGGCGACGCCATCTAGAGTGCAACCCACGACTTAAAATAATCAACTAGGATTTGAACAAGAAACCCACCCCCCCCCCCCCCCCCCTGAAACTACCTTATATTACCACACAACCAATGACAGACAAATCTCGTCATCTTTCACCTCACAAAAACACCCCCCCCCCCCCACCCACAACCTGCTCTATCTAACTCCCGAGACAACAAAACGTTCTCCACGAAGAGACTGGTCGAAAATTCTGCTAATTACCTAGCCAAACGGTAACCCGATTTATGAGATCCCCACATCTGATAATAACTACAAAATACACACCCTTAGCTCACGCTTTAAAGGTCTGAATTATCGGTAACAAAAAATTAGGACTTAGATCTATCAAAGGAAAAGGGATATAATAAAATTAGGGAGGGAATAATGGTAAATTAAACTCAAATAAGCACACCCTAATTCCCATCTTACCGGATAAACTCTGGAAGTAGAAACCCACCATACCAACCAACTAGAATAAACTTAGGGGAGGCCTCATCTCACTACCTACTAAACGGATCTAAGGGAGGTCGCTTGTGATACAATCCCATCCTCTAGCATGCAATGCACAAAAAGTAATAAAATAACCTAAGTTATGAAAAGGCCACATGGCCCGGAACAACCCACCAAAAAAGAAAAATTTAATATATAAACAACTCAGAAGAACGATCTTAAGTATACCCAGATTAATACCTAAAAACAGCACTAACCCCACCCCATAATTTAAAAGAGAATAGGAGATCTAGCACAATTTAAAAATATAAAAAAAAAAAAAAACCTCCTCTGTATAACAAATCCTCGAAAAATTAAATAAACATATACTCAACAAACTCGGGAAGATATAATAAACACTGTCAAGTATGAAACTAACGGGGGGCACTCAAAAAAGGATACAATAGACCTCAAGGCTCCGCGATAACCATAAGACCAGCCAGCAGGACAGCTTGTCCACATGCTACAGCTAAAATCCCGTAAATTTAAATTGCACAGCCCAAAAAAGGAACACCTTGAAGAAGGGAAAACTGGTGAAAACTGTCACAAAAGAATCGAATAACGTTAAACAGACTCGCAACGAGCGAAAAGAGTAGGCAACATGCCTTGACCCCCCGCGGTGATAGAGGAGAACAAAAACCCACTCTCCTCCACTTATCGCTTTCTTTCCCATGAGATAACCAAAAGTTTTTAACATATAAGCAAATCAATTTAAAATCCCAACATCAATAAACAATAATAAATGACAATAAAGCCAAGAAGAAAAAAGAGAAACCTAACTAAATCATAAATACGCGAATAATATCCAAAAAAGTAAAAGCTGCTAAGGACAAATAACCATATTAATAGAGAAAACAGAGAACAAAAGTAAAATACAGTAAAAATAGAAATTATAAGCGTAAATAGAAGACAGCCTAAATAACAACGAATAAGGACGGGAAATTATGTAAAAACCCATTATAATAGGACGATAGAGGAGGAGAGTTCTCTCTCAACACAAGCAAACTCCTCTCCCTCTTCCCCTAAATCATCTCCCCGCTCCCCCTCTTTCCTTATTACGACGAAAACCACGTGCTCAATTATAAGTAAGATATCGGGAAACGAAAATCTAGTCACGGGTACTCTATCAGAGAGATGATCGACCGAAATAACACCAGTAACATAGGAAGCCAAAAAGCAACATAAGGTTTAATGAGGTTAAAGAGTTAAGATAATGACAGGGGTAGCGAATCCATTACATAAGCAACAATAAAACAAAAGATAAAGAGTAAATCTTAGCCTTCTATCTTATACAGCGAGACCCGGGACATGTAAATCCTCGCACACTAAATTATAATAGCACATGGAGACAGACCCTCCCACTCACCAGCAGTCAATTAATCTCAAAAGAATTATCCTAATAAGACCATTCACCATCATAAAACTCTCTAGGAATATCCAGGGCCAATTATGTTATGTAAACAGGTAGAATAAATAGACAAATAAAAAGAAACTGCAGATTTACAAACAATAATAATCCCAACACCTAGACAGTGTAAAAACCCGAGTAAAAACAAGACAAAACGAACAAATAAAAGAAAAAGCAAAATGGTCTCCTTAAAAAGGCGGGGTAGAATACAAGGGAATAAAATGGAGTACTAGAAATACAGAGGAAACAACATAGCTAGAACAGGATGAACGGGCAGGGTGGGGTAGCGAATGGTACCCGCGATAGGAAAAGAACCTCCCCTAAGACACACCAATGGGTAGGGCATACAGTAAGGGGGTAGGAGAAAAAGGGACCAATAATAAGGGAACAAGGGACCGGTAGGAGAAAGGGAATATAGATAGGTAGGGACGGAAACGACAGTAAAATAGCAGGAATAAGAAATCACACAGTCGGGTGTAAATTGGCACGAGATAAAGTTCGAGCTAGGGAAAGTAAAGTTTGAGCCCGCGTAAAGTAGAAGTTTCGATAGAGAATCCGAGTCACACAGCACAGTACTAGGACACTGAAGAGTGCACCCCTTGACCCCTAGAAATTTGAGGGAAGAGACAATTTAGACCGGAATAACGGGAGTTAAGAGAAGCTAAGGAATAGAGTGCAAGAACCTGTATCAGCCGCATAGTACGTAGAATGGAAAGAGAAAGCAGAAACAAAAGTAATAAAAGGGTAGTAATAGTTAGACTAGCCCCTTATACAAGGAAGAAAGACATCCTAAAGCTTTTAAGGAAATATAGCCCTACACACGCGGTAATACTAAAAAGAAAGACAGGAAATATAGCCTTCGTGACGTTCGGAGATGAGACAACGGTAGTAAGGGCAGGCAGTAGATTGGGCAGGCAGAAATGACTTGAGACTAAACAAAAGAAAGATTAAAATCTTACTTGCGGACAAATGGCACGAGATTAGAATCAAGACGATTAATAGGGAAAGAGGAAGGAGGGGGAACGCGGTTAAAGATAGAACAAATAAGGAGGAAGAAGGTAGACAGTTTTCAACGTTGCCACACCTCGCGCTTCTAAAGATTGCAAGTTATTTAAAATTCATAGATTTAGCCAGAATGGAGGGGGTCTGTAGGGCATGGAAGCTAGCAGTATGGGATCATATGTTGACTTTAAACACCATCATCCATGCAGAAGATTGGAGATGGCCAATAGAATGGGGTTATCCGCATGTAGATGGGGCAACATTACACTGGGTTGCAAAAAGAAGCGGGGAGGAGGTAAAAAACCTAATACTCGATGGATACATAGAATGCATAGAAGTCTCGCCGCAGGTAATAGCAGCCGCGTTAAGAGTATGTAACAATTTGAAGAAGCTAGATCTCACGGGGATGGAAATAAGGCCACCGGTCATTAGAAGCATAGCGCGAAATCAGTATAAGTTAGAATATCTCAGCTTAGGCCCATGTATAGGGGGAATAGAAGATGAGCTAGGAGGGGTTGTAAAGAAGAATAAGAAATTAAGATCAATCAAGTTAAAAGATATAAGTATACTAGGGGATAGTTTTGTGAAACAGAAAACGAACTTGGAGGAACTACAAATAGATAGAGCTGGGATGGTACCTGTTAATATAGCTAAAATCATTTACAATTCGACCAAACTAGAAACACTGGTTATTATAAAACCCCCCACGTTTATCACCTTAATAACAGACGCGATAGCTTTAAACACTAATTTATCACATTCCTTAAAGAAATTACACCTAGAGAAATGCCGAAAATTCTTAATGAATAGGGATGAGGAAGAGAAGGAAAGAAGGGAGTTGCTAAGGGGGGTAGATAGGGATGAGAACGCGAATAACCCGCTATCAAGGGAAATTAATCTACCCGCTAATTTACCGAACCTGAAGGAACTTAGACTAGTTAGATGTAGTTGGGTAAACAACTCACTTATAGAGGGAGTAGGAAGATATATTAAAAATTTGGAAATACTTGAAATCGAAGGCTGCTTTAACATCAAAGACCACTATGCTCTATATCCCCTAAGAGAATTAACTGAATTGAGACAAATTTATATAAACATACTGAATCCGGAAGTAGGCGCGGATTTCCTATGTTATCTAACAAAAGTCGAAAGATTAGAATGCAGAGACTGCGCGGGAATTTCTGATATAGAGATATGTGGATTGATAAAAAGAAGCCCTAGGTTATATCATCTAGATATGGAAGGATGCGAGAATGCGGGAGACCTAGTGGAGGGGTGTGTTAAAGAAGTAAGAGGCGGTAACCCGGCGGGTGGAGAAATGACGATTAAATTAGGCGGCACCAGGGCTAGTTGGATAGAAATAGGTCTACCAAGCCCTCCACATATCATAATTAAGTATTCCCGGAGTTCGGCAAGTCCAGATTATTAAAATTGTAAGAAGATAATAGAGTGTTGCTGGGGCCCAAGAGGAACCTACAAATAATAATAAGTCTAAAGGAAGAGTACCAGCAAATAATTCAATATTTATGGGGAAACCCTAGCTGCCTTCTCGATCCATAAGAACATATAGAACCTAATAAGCCAGTTTGGGCACTGTGAAGGTCCTCTTGAGCCCGAAATGCACAAGAAATTAGCAAGACACCCCCTGCAGAAAATAAAAAGACTCAATATAATAAAATATACAGAGTAACTCGAGACAAGTAAATTGAATGGGTGCATGGGAGGGAGGGGCGGTATAATAGAAATAATTAAATAATCAACTTTAGAACTATGAAATAACTTTAGCCATTACACTTACAAATTTTTAAAAAGTAGTAAAAACCAACCCCCCCTCTCAGTCACATAAATAAGTAGAAGAAGGGCAGAGGGGAGTTAGTAACAGGTCTGAGGCGAGAATAAAATACAAGATAAGAAGTTGAGTAAATAACGGGTAAAATTGGTAGAGGGAAAGGCGGGAGAAGTAAATCCCAAAAAATCAAATCGATAACTTTTACAGATTATGGGGCAACCCTAGTTGGTATTTAAAAAACATTGATCTACGAATAATAAATAATTACTTACTCAGCCTTCCCCTCAGTAAACTGTACATTTAAAAAAAAAAAAAAATCCTCGCCTTACAAGGGGAGGGAGAGAATAAAACGGATCATACAAAATAAGGAATGAGGGTGTTTCAACTAACAAGTCTGGGGAAACCCTTGAAACACGCTCAACCCCTTGTATGTCAAATTTATACAATCGTACTCTCCCTCCCCTTCGCCCCATTAAAATTAAAATTATATAATATATAGGGTACGTAAAATACCAGACCGAGCGGGAGTAACAGAATTCGAAATGAACGGAAGTGGGAATTCATGCGATACGGTCGCAAGCGACTATATAGAGACGGATTCTGATGACATGAAGAGTACACATTATAAAGACCAGATAATTATAATTAACTTGAGACATCCGGATGTCAGAATTAATAAAGGAGAAGTGGATGAAATAATTTGTGTACTGCTAGAAACATCCATAGCGCAAGAGGTTGATTTTAAGATAAATAAAATACAGTATAAAAATGGAGCTCTAAAGATTACTCCTGCAAATGACGAGACTTTTAGACATATAGAAAAAAGTCTATTAGAAGGTTTCAAAATAAATAACAAAATGCTAGTTAAAGGCACACATGAAGATCTAGATAGAACAATAGAAGTGGTAGTAAGAAGCTCGTCGATGAACCTGAAAACGGAGACTCTGTTAAAACTCATCGACAAAGAATACAAAGAGTTTTTGGCAGATAAATGGGCACTCACGTTAGAAGGGCCAAAGCAGGAGAGGGGGAAGAAAATGATATTCAAAATCCCAATCAGGGCATGGGAACTTATAAAAAAGAGTAATTATTTTTTAATGGTAGCAGGAGTGATAAAACTTAGATTTATGGCTAGAAATTTAGGAAAGGCGAATCAAAACCAGGGGTGATCATAGCGTCAATCTACTCCAAACGGGATGGCAACGGGTCGGTATTAGGGAACAAAGGCTTGGAACTATGTGAATGGAGCACATGCAAAGGTAGAAACCTGGTTATCGGAATGGATGCAAACGCGCGTCACATGACGTGGGGATGCAAGGACACCAATCACCGTGGAGAAAGGTTGATGAAGGAAATGCTTGACAACGACCTAGTATGCATGAATAAGGGCAGCACACCAACATTTGTTACCATGCAAAGAGAAGAGATACTGGATGTTACAATATGCTCAACGGGATTAGTAAGTAAGGTCACGAAATGGAAGGTCAGTGGAGAAGGTTCACTCTCAGATCATAAATACGTCACATACGAGATACTTATGAACGGAGACACAACACCAATCTGGAGAAGAAACCCCAGGAAGACAGACTGGACGAGATTCATGGAGAAAATCAACAATACGGCATGCACCCTTCCAAAAAGATATGGGAACCAAGAGGAAATAAACAACGCCAACGACGCTATTGCGGACCTACTAATGGAAGCTTGGGAAGATTCAACCCCGGAAAAAGTAACCAGGGACGGCATAATCATCCCTTGGTGGACCTAGGAAATAGAACAGGAAAAACAAAGGATCGCAAATCTCACAAAGAAGGCAGAACGGAGCAAAAATCAGAGGATCTGGACAAAACTAAAGAAAGCAAAAAGGACCCTGAGAAAAAAGATATTCGAGAGTAAGAAGAAAACCTGGCGTAACTACTGCGCCAGTCTAGAAAAGCTACCTGAAACAGCCAGACTGGTGAAAATCCTAGCGGAAGAAGGTCAAAAGGGCATTAGTGCCATGAAAAAACAGGATGGGACTTACACCAGTAATGAAAATGAAATTCTAGAATGTCTACTGAAGGAACATTTCCCAGGATGCAACATCGTACACAGCGACTCAGGCAACACAACGATATCAACGGGCAACGAAGAGATGCTGGGCGAACGCACCAGGACCCCGAACTGGGCCCTTGCAAACAGAATCGTAAGTCACAGAAGACTGAAATGGGCAATCAATTCATTCGAACCCTACAAAGCACCAGGACCAGACGGAATTTATCCGCAACTTCTGAAAAGAGCTTTCCCATGGATAGGTGAGTTCCTAGTGAAGTTCATAAGAGCTTCTATTGCAACAGGTAATTATCCCAAACAATGGGGTGAAACCAGGGTAGTATTCCTACCAAAACTAGGTAAGCCAGATTATACCACGCCTAAGGCATATAGACCTATAAGTTTAACCCCTTTTCTCCTGAAAGCCACAGAGAAGCTAATAGATAGATACCTTAAAGAAGATACTTTGATAAAAACTCCGCTCAACTTTAAACAACACGCGTTTAGGACAGGAAGATCGGTAGAAACAGCGCTACATGATCTAATAGGCAAGGTGGAAGAAACTTTCGACCGAAGGAAAATAGCAATCGGGGGCTTCGCCGACATTGAAGGGGCATTTAACATGACGTCCACGGAACTTATTAAACAGGCTCTGAAAAACTTCAAAGTGGAAGATGCAGTAAGAATCTGGATAATAAAAATGCTAACCAGCAGAAGACTGCAGAGTGAAGTGAATGGAGCTCAAGCAACGGCCACCGTAAATAGAGGATGCCCGCAAGGGGGTATACTATCGCCTCTCCTGTGGTGTTTAGCGGTCGACAGCCTTCTAGGAGCACTGCAGGAAGGAGGCATAATCGCGGCAGCTTACGCGGATGACGTGAATTTTCTAGTAATAGGAGATTCAATAAAAGAAATTAAGGACAAAGCAAGAACGGCGCTGAGTATCATAGAAATCTGGTGCGACAGCACATCTCTCTCGGTAAATCCAGACAAAATGGAAATGGTATTCTTTGCGAAGAGATACGTAAGAAATGACACTAGACCAGTGATCACGGATTTATCATACATGGGAAAACTGTTGAAATTCAGCAGGAAAATAAAATACCTAGGAATCCACATCACAGACAGACTAACGTGGACGACGCATGCCAACAATCAAATTACGAGAGCAAGAAGAAATCTTAACACAATGAGCAGAATAATGGGAATTAAATGGGGCTCGAACCCCAGGATGAGCAAATGGATATACGAAGCCATCATAGTACCAAGGATCACATTTGGAGCGGTAGTCTGGTGGAGGGCTACTACATTAACCACAATCAAAACAAAACTGGACAGTGTGCAGGGAGAAGCACTAAGAAGAGCATACGGAACGTTCAGAACGACCCCGACTAGAGCGCTGGAAGCAATAACGGATTGCATACCACTGGACATCAAAATAAAGGAAATAGCCATGAGAACGGCATATAGGCTACAATACTGGGGACTCTGGAAGGAAAGTCAGAAGAAAAGGAAGAAAATTCCTGACCACACGGACATCATAACGAAAGAAGCCTCAAAAGAGGTCAGAGATTTATTCCAAATGCCAGCTGACAAGAAAATCATTGAGTTCAACTTCGCGAACAAATATAAAACGGAGATAACCAAAAGAGATGACTGGACGAATGGTAAGAAACCTTATAAGGAAGAAGAATTAGTTTTCTTTACGGATGGATCGAAAAAAGACGATCTCACAGGCGCAGCCTGGGTTGGAACAGGTACAAACGATGCACATGAGGTGATAATCCTAGGCAAATTGACAACGGTATTTCAAGCAGAAGTAACGGCCATAACCAGATGCTGCAAAGCCATCATAGGTAATAGGGTGAACAACAGGTCAATTACGATCTGCACGGACAGTCAAGCTACACTCATAGCACTAGACAGAAGTACAACCACATCAAATACGGTTGCAGAAGCTAAAGAGACACTGAACGAGCTAACCATGAGAGGAAACAAGGTTAGAGTCATATGGGTTCCTGGACATAAAGGAATAGAGGGCAACGAGAAAGCGGACAAACTAGCAAATCTAGGGTCAAGCGAGACCCTGGTTGGACCGGAACCATGTATTCCAATATCAGAATCAATAATGAAACAAGCCATTAAAGAATGGAGGGATAAAGAATGGAATAAGAAATGGGCTGAATGCATTGGCAACATGCACACTAAGGATACAATAGGTATGACAGTGCCATACAAGTATGGTAAAAATATAAAAGACCTCAACAGGGAACAAAGTAGAGATGTAATAAGCATTCTCACAGATCACGCGGCTCTAGGTGGCCACCTCAAAAGAATAAGGGCCACATTAGATGACAATTGCAGACACTGTGAAAACGACACGGAAACAGGATCACATATACTATGTGACTGCCCGGCGTTAATAGCGAAAAGATATAGAACATTTGGATGCGAAATTATAGACAAGGAATATATTGTTCAGGATTGGCAATGGGTTGTGCGCCACAGGGAAGGGCTCTCGGCTCACACGAGTCGGTCCTAATATTTCCGTTGAAGTCCAGGAAGACTGGTCATCTCCATGTCCTCGTATGTCGAACTCGTCACATCGCGTGATGCCCGGGAGCCAATTATATCCCTGTGACGCACGGCCCACGTGGCCCTTTTCGCTACTCCTATTCGCGATTATGATAACTTCAGCGCCCTCTTTTCTGAATTGTAACGCGAACAATCGAACGCACATGTTCCGCGTTTTATTCTTCGTTCTACTGTGCCGCGATAAACTACGCATCGCGCGTTGAGAGTCATCTCCTTCTGTTCAATTGCTTTCGCAATTATTGTTCACGCGGTCCGCCTTCGCGACCCGTATTTTTGTTCGTATATTCGCGACATTGTCCTTCGTTAAAATCAAAGTGTTTGTGTTTGTGGATTTGAGACGTAATAAATCGAGTTTTGGTGTAAGGGAGTTTTCTTTCCTCCACGTGCTTCCAAACGTGCATCGGATCGAGTCGTCTCAGTTTCGTGACTTCGCGCGCCGCTTCCATTCGGAAGCGAACCAACGTTCCGTTTCGCGGCTGCTGTTCGATTTTGTCGCGGACATAAATTTGGTCCTTCGAGCCGGATAGTGCGCGAGGTGTTACGAACTTCTGTCAGACTGGTGTAACTGTGCGAAGCATGGAGGACATTCGTGTGAAACAGCAAATGCTGCGAGGGGTAATTGAGAAGGCCCTGGTGAACTTTAAAAAGGCCGGCAAAGCCAACCTCACGCCCGCCAAGATTCGATCCCGAATCTCGAATCTGACCACCACGTGGCAAAAGTTCCAAGATGGCCACGTTTCCTACGTTCTGCTGTGCCCTGCCGACCAGCAAGCCCAGGTTGAATATTTCAAGGACGACCATTTCTCTGTGGTCGAGGAGGCATACAGCAGCGCCCTCGACGTCATGAACGAGGCATTGGAAAGTTTGGAGCCCCCTTCTCCACCATCCCCACCTGCCATGAACTCATCGTTGTGCCGGAGCAGCCCTGCTCCCCCTATGGTTCCCCTTCCACCGATCCGACTGACACCGTTCGACGGGAGGATAGAAGAGTGGGAGTCGTTCCGCGACAAGTTCTGTACGTTGGTGCGGGATAATAAGGACATCTCGGACTTCACCAAGATGCACTACCTAACATCAAGCGTAAGCCACTCCGCACACGATTGTATTAAACACCTAGCTATCACCGCAGATAACTTTCAGGTAGCGTGGAACGCGTTAACGGCGCGGTTTGAGAACAAGCGACGCTTGTTAACTAAATTAGTCACCGATTTTTTCGCGATCCCATCCGTTTCGCGAGAAAACGCGAACGACTCACAGCTCTTAATTGACCGAGCGAGTAGTATAATTGCGGCTCTAAAAAGGATGGGCAGAGATGACGCGACCCTTCTGGACGACGTGTTCACTCATGTCGTGGCTCAGAAAACCGACCCTGTCACGCGCAAGGCCTGGGCGCACCGCGCAAGCGACGGTAACGATTTGCCTAGCTATAAAGACTTAGAAGCATTCGTATCATCGCGAGTTTGTGCGCTGCAGGAGTGTTCCCCTGCGACGCACCAACCCCCTTCCAAATTGCCCGTTTCTCGTGTTCACGTTGCCACCACCCCGTCGTCCACGAAGGGTAGCTGCCCGCTATGTAAATCTGCCCACTTCTTGCAAGCATGCCCGCGCTATCTTCGTGCATCCGCGTCCGAGCGTCGCGAAATAGCTGTCCGGTTCAAGCGCTGTCTCAATTGTATGAGCACCCGTCATTCTCTTTCCGAGTGTACAAGCAAATTCACGTGTCAGGAGTGTCGTCAGCGGCACCACACCTCTTTGCACGGTTCGTCGCGGGTCGTAAACGTCCACCGTCCCGCGCTTCAGTCACCCGATCAGCCCGCCTCCACCGCGGCAAATGACGCAACGGCATTGCAAGTTTCACCAGGTGTTCGCAAGCGCCGTGCGATGGTTCTCGGCACTGCCTATCTTTCGGCCGGAGTTCTCGGAGGACGTGCTGCTGTGTTTCGTGCCCTTCTTGACCCCGGATCTGAACTCACCTTCGTGAGTGAGCATTTGGCTCAAATTCTAAGAGCAGACCGAATTCGCTTACCGACCCCTTTACACGGGATTGCTTGTACACCCTCCGGGACGGCACGCCACGCCGTCCATCTGGCCGTTGCGCACCGAGCTCGCACTGGCCCCGTCTTTTCCACTGTGGCACTTGTACTCGACGCCCTAACTGCGTATTCGCCTAAACAATTACTACCCGCGGCGTTTCTTAGTCACTTAGCCGACCTGACGTGGGCGGACGACGATCCAGCTTCCTCCCATCGGATCGATTTAATCATCGGCGCCGATCTCTATAACGACGTTTTGTTGACCGGTGTTCGTAAAGGCAGTAGGGGCGAGCCTGTCGCGCAGGAGACGATTTTCGGATGGGTCATTACTGGCCCTCGTGAGCCTCCAATCTGTCCTGTCCCCGACGACCGGGAATGGGACTTCATGCGAGACCCTCCGCAGTGCGTCCTGGCGTACCACTGCTTCACCACTCCCTCTCTCGACGAGGAACTAAGGAGATTCTGGGAGCTTGAGGAGCTACCCCGTTCTCAGGTCGTGGAACCCAGTGACGCTCAGTGCGAAGCGCACTTCCGCGAAACTCACTCTCGTGATTCGTCGGGTCGCTACATTGTGCGACTTCCGTTCAAGGTCGGGCCCCCCATTAAGATCGGGCGTTCTCGGGAAACCGCAGAAAAACTCGCGCGTAGTATCTCTCGCCGGCTTTCCCGCGACACCTACCTCGAACGCGAATACCGTAGTTTCATGGGTGAGTATGAACGACTCGGCCACATGCGCGCCGTTTCTTGTTTACCGCCTTCTCCTGTTTCCACCACTGTGTACATTCCTCACCATCCAGTCTTTCGAACGGACAGCGCTACCAGCAGATTGCGTGTCGTTTTCAACGCCTCATGTCGAACCTCTGACGGAACGTCTTTAAACGATCACTTGTTAACCGGTCCAAAACTTCAGCACGACCTGACTGCGGTCATCCTGCGATGGCGTCGGTGGAGGTACGTGTACTCCGCGGACATCGCTAAGATGTACCGGCAGATCCTCGTTGATCCGCAAGACGTCGACTATCAGCGAATCTTGTGGCTCTCTGAACCCTCCTCCTCCTTGAAGGAGTTTCAATTGCTAACCGTAACATATGGTATGGCCTGTGCGCCCTTTCTCGCGCTTCGCGTTCTGCAGCAACTTGCTGAGGACGACGGTGACGACTTCCCTCTTGCTCGAGAGACTCTTCGGCTAAACACATACGTCGACGATGTCCTTTTCGGAGCTGACGACGTCGATTCCCTCCGCCTCGCCCGTCAACAATCTATTTCTCTCTTGAACAAAGGCGGCTTCACCCTCCGGAAGTGGGCAAGCAACTCGTCGGAATTGCTCGCTGATGTAGATGAGTCGGATCACGGGCTGGCATGCGACAAGGTCCTATCCGCGGACGAAAGTCTGAAGGTCCTCGGCATTGTCTGGTCTCCCAGTCGGGATGAATTTTCGTTTTCTGTGTCGCCGTTGGACCGCGAACCAATTACTAAGCGTGCCGTTCTGTCAATCATAGCGCGACTATATGACCCCCTCGGATGGGTCACCCCCGTTGTCATTAAAGCCAAACTTGTTATGCAAGATCTATGGAGGAGCAAGGTCGGCTGGGACGATCCTGTCCCACCGCCCATTCTTCGTGATTGGGCGGCCTTTTCCTCTAACTTGAGCCAATTAAATCTGGTCAAGATTCCTCGATGGACGCAACTCTCCGCGAGCGTCTCATCCATTGAGCTTCATGGTTTTGCCGACGCATCCTCCTCCGCTTATGCTGCGGCTGTTTACCTCCGGGTGATGTCTGAATCAAACCACATCACTGTTTCTTTGCTCGCAGGCAAGTCTAAAGTCGCCCCCTTGACACCGATTAGTATACCCCGCCTTGAGTTGAATGCAGCCGTGCTTTTAGCTCGTCTCATCTCATTCACCGTCGCGTCCATGGGTTTCGGTAATGTACCCGTCACCTGTTGGTCCGATTCTACTGTCGTGCTGCACTGGATTTCGCAGCACCCATCGCGATGGAAAATATTCGTGGCCCATCGTGTTGCCCGAATACATGAACTAGTTCCATCCGCAGTGTGGCGGTACGTTCCGACTTCCGACAACCCCGCCGACGTCGCGTCTCGCGGAATTCTACCCACCGATATCCTCAATCACTCTCTCTGGTGGCGAGGCCCTCCGTGGTTTCGCGGGGAACGGGCCTCCTGGCCTACCCCTCCTCCCAACGTCAACTTTGACTCTCACCTCGAGGAGAGGACCACCGCCGCTCTCCAGTGTTCACCTGTCCCACCCATGTGGGAGTTATCTGCTCGCTACTCCTCATGGGACAGACTACTCCGTATCACCGCCCTTGTTATTCGTTTTATTAGTCGATGTCGCCGTCGAAAAGACATGGTCCAAACCCCTATCGGTAGTGTTCACGTTACGGCCGAGGAGTATAATTGCTCTCGTTGTTTCTGGTTGCGCTGTGTCCAACGTGAAGTTTTTCCAGCGGAATTTCACCTTCTCTCGTCTAAAAAGGAACTCCCTCCTAAGCATCCTCTTCTTTCCCTCCGTCCTTTCGTATCATCCGATAACCTTATTCGGGTTGGAGGCCGCTTAAGACATGCTCCAATGTCCTTCGAGTCCCGCCACCCAATCCTCCTGTCTGCCCATCCGCTCGTTGACCTCCTCCTTCTCCATGTCCATCAACGAGCGCTGCATTCGGGACCGCAGCTGACGCTCAGCATCCTGCGGCGGGAGTACTGGCTTCTCCGCGCGCGTGGAATCGTCCGTCGCATCATTCATCATTGTGTCCCATGTACTCGTGAACGTGCGGCGGTTCCTCGTCAGCTCATGGGTGACCTCCCTCGTGTCCGGGTGACTCCCACCTTCCGGAGTTTTCTACACTCAGGAGTTGATTACGCAGGTCCCGTGTGGATTCGTTCCTCACCTGGTCGCGGAGCAAGGTCTCGCAAGGCATATATCGCGTTGTTCGTTTGTCTGACCTCGAAAGCCATTCACCTCGAGTTAGTAAGCGATTATTCCTCCGAGGCTTTCATTGGTGCATTTTCTCGGTTCTGTTCTCGTCGCGGCATCCCCGAAGCTATGTATTCGGATAACGGGACGACCTTCGTCGGTGCCGATCGTGAACTGACCAAAGCGTACCGCGCGGCCCTTCGTGATCCGGACTTCCTCAATTCGACGGTGTCTGATCGCATCTCTTGGCACTTCATTCCTCCCTCGGCCCCTCACTTCGGTGGTCTGTGGGAGGCTGGAGTCCGGAGTGTGAAAACTCATCTCTCTCGTGTTGTTGGAAACCGGACGCTAACCTTCGAGGAATTGTCCACTCTCTTATGCCGAATCGAAGCCTGTCTGAATTCTAGGCCGCTATGTCCCTTATCCGACACACTCGATGACCTCGAGTGCCTTACTCCCGGTCATTTCACGATCGGCGCCGCGATCGTCGTGCCCCCGGAACCGTCCATCCTTGACCTGACCGAGAATCGTCTCTCGCGTTGGCAGCTCGTCCGCCAAATGAATGAGCGGTTTTGGCGCATTTGGCAATCCGACTACGTCAATACGTTACAGCAACGGACTAAGTGGCGTACCGATCAACCCCCCGTCCAGGTCGGCCGCATGGTTCTCCTCCGGAACTCCAGTCTTCCGCCAGCGAAGTGGGAGCTCGGCCGCGTCGTTCAGGTTCACCCGGGTCCCGACAGTGTTACGCGCGTCGTTACTATCAAAACTGCTCGCGCGGAGTATAAGCGGCCGATCGGCAAACTGTGTTTGTTACCCATCTGGAATGCATCTAAAGATTCTCCGACGCCTCCATGACTGCGTTACTCGCGTGTGTGCATAATGTTACTCTCGTTCCTCACGCCTTCCGGCACTGGGAATGTTTTCTGCGACGTGCTCGTGTTCCTAGATTTAAGACCTTTCGATGTATTTTCTTTACTTATCTTAATGGATAACGGTGTTAGTTGATAAGAACCCCCCAGCGTTAATGATATTTCGAGCCGTTCCGGCCATCGTTACGTTAAGTCTAGATATAAGGTACTTATTGTAATGCGCTAACTTGTGTTTGTTTCTTGTTATACCATTGTATTAATGTTGCGTAACTGCTACTTACAACAGTCTCCCTTTTGTTCGCGCTCCGCCCTGGCACTCTTGTGGTGGGCGGCCGCTTCTATGCTTGTACATGCGAGTACCGCATCGCGCCTCTGAGAAGACGCGCGACTTCTCATTAATTTTGTTTTGTTTTCCATTTCGTCCTGGCACCGCCACGGTGGGCGGCTGGACTGTTCAATTTATGTTCTAGAGTCCTTCGCATCTCTAGTCGTTCATCGAAACCGCTGTTTCGAGGTGGGCGGCATGTTCAGGATTGGCAATGGGTTGTGCGCCACAGGGAAGGGCTCTCGGCTCACACGAGTCGGTCCTGATATTTCCGTTGAAGTCCAGGAAGACTGGTCATCTCCATGTCCTCGTATGTCGAACTCGTCACATCGCGTGATGCCCGGGAGCCAATTATATCCCTGTGACGCACGGCCCACGTGGCCCTTTTCGCTACTCCTATTCGCGATTATGATAACTTCAGCGCCCTCTTTTCTGAATTGTAACGCGAACAATCGAACGCACATGTTCCGCGTTTTATTCTTCGTTCTACTGTGTCAGTAATGAGAAAAAATTAAGAGTTTGTTAAAAAATGCTTAAACCTACCAGCTAAGGTGGAAACGACGCACAAAAATGAAAGAGCCGCAACATCTTCTGCGAATAAGTTAATTCTACAAGAATGGGACTGAGGAACATCATTCATGAAAACTCCAAACAGTATGGAAGTAGAAATTGAATCTTGAAGAAGAACCTGGCGCATTGCCGCCATAAAGAAAACTTTGCATGCATTCACGAAAAGAAACGAAAGTTCTTCGAAGCCTATCAATCGAGGCACCGCATCAAATTGATCCAAAAGCCAACTTTCTTTTGTAGTTCTTCGACTGCTACCGTCATTTCGCCTAGCAAATACTCCTTCAACTTTTACATGGATGTAGAACCATCGAGGCTATGATATACACATCACATAGGACAAATTTCCTAGATGTAAAGACAAATAAGGAACTCGAGGCCACCGATTGCAGGTCCGAGCCTTTAATTCCATAACCGCAATAGCTCCATAATCTGATTTATTTTGTTCTTTTTTTCACATTTTTTCGCTTTCAATTGCTATAGTCATTTCACCTAGAACCCATTGTTTTACGTCGGTTTCGCACAAATGATGCTATGATATATTAAATGACAATTTAGGAAAAGTTTCCCGTGACGAGGGATAACGAGGGATTTAAACTCGGACTCACTGATCACAAGTGATTGCGAGTCTGAGTCTTTATCTCCATATTTATCATAGCTTCGCCAAACGCCTTCGCAAGATCAAGGGAGACCTTGAGGATGAAAGGACGTCACTGTATAATTCCAGGCAGTTGCACTAAATATCCAAGAAATTTGACGAACAATTGTTCGAGAGGTGTGCATTGTCATCAAGAATGCAATGCCATCATTTTTTATTGCATTTCTGTCTCTTGAGCTTCGTATGACTTCGTAATTTTCTGACAGCATAGGGTAAAACCCTCTTCTACTTTAGCATCGCTAAAACTCACACAGACAAGCTAATTTCTAGCGAACTATGCTTATCTTTTTAATGAAGAACTGTAACGATGATTATTAGGAGAGGAAAAGTTGCCAGTAATTGTGGAAATATGTGAAGTAACCGGCTTGTGTCTCGACCATATAAAGTTCATTTTTTGGTGCAAAATTTCTGTTAGGTCAGTGACCCTGTGAATGCCTAAAGCACAACAATAACAAGTTTTCGTTTCTCCTGAGAGGGGAAAAGTGGGAGCAACTCTGTTTCGTTGCAAGAGGTTTCTCGAAGGATTTAAGTGAACTATTCATTCCACTCTCTGCTTAACAGAGGGAATATTCTATTGCTGATCCGAACACCGAGGTGAACGATCGCCTCTCTAACCAACCAGGATCTCACTGCTCTGACCGAACTTCTTTTGTCATTATTTTCGTGGAAAGACTCCAAACTGGAATCTTTAATAGGGAAATGTTTCCCTTTCCACTTGCTGGTTACGTAGAAGTGGTCTTGCTTTTGCACGCACGTAACAGAAAGCCAATGAAATTAATCTGGTTGTCCAAATCGATTTGTGAAGTCAAAGTTGGCTTATTTTTTTTTATTTTTTTGGTGAATCACCAACAACGTGTACGATCGAGATCGTGTGCAGCTTGTTTTGATAGAAGCAGGGACCTGTCGGCTGAAGTTAGAGGAAATAAAAAGCTCGTGAAACTATTTGAAAAAAAAAACAAAAAAACTGTTCACTGTGGGATTTCTGTTAGGAATGTTGAGGATGAACGGAAACGGAAAGATTATATTATCGTCGTTTAATTGGAGTAAAGGTCGAGAAGCACTTTATTTGTTTTTTTGCCGTAAAATTTTTAAAATTACTTCATTGAAAACTGTATTTTGCATCCCAATCCACTCCTACAGGAAACAGGGTTACAATTCTTTATAATTTGGCGAAGACTGCTTGTGAATAAGCAATCGACGCAAGCATTATAAACAGCAACGTTGGAATAGTTTCCTTATGCTATTACAATAATATGTTTGGAAGTAAATGAATGCGAATTCTTTGCTGTCACAAAAAACAAAGGAATTACGAGAACAGATGACATCTACGCCTTCTAAGAACAATTGTTCTGCTTGGCTACTTGAAAATGATATTTCATCAATACTTATGTAGATATTGATCATAGTCAGGAAGTTATACAACATCTGGCTGAATGTTTCCTATATCTGCAATCCGTTCATAGGTTAATGACCATTAACAAAACGTGGTTTGATGGAACAAAAAACAGCTGGTTCATATCTTTTACGTCTAAAATGCTGTTTATATCTTTTACATCTAGTCGTGAGTCCCACGAAAACGTTTGAAAACTACAAGGCGAAATGAAAGTTTTGCAGTAAGAAGAACCATGGCTTTTTAGAATGCATGAAATTCTTCGATAGGCGAATAAATGTTCCTCGGACTTTTATTCAGTGCCTGTACTTGATACAGCAGCTCATTATGGAGCTGAATTTATTGAGAAAGTAGAATGAACCAATGTAGAATGATGCATTTCTTGCTGACAAGAGAAAATCTATCAGATGGAGTGCAGCCCCTCGAAATAGAGCCGATCAGCCGATCATCCTTCACAGATTCTACAGGCTCTATTTTTCAGTGATAACTCTTAACAACAACGTACAAAATATCATATTTGAGGTCGTAGGCACCTTCTGGTATATGCAATATACATTAAGTCCTATATAATTTTATGAAAAAGTTTAAAACTTTACGGTCGACGAATATGTGTATATGAACCATCAAAGTACACTTACATTCGCAGCGCCAAGTAATTTACATCAATTTAATTGAAATTACCATAAATACTAAGTAAGAAATAATATAGAAGTTAGTGGCAACGACTATTAAACTTAGTTAAAAAAAAATCTGAATACGAACCCAGAATGGAAAACTATCCTATGGGAAACCAACTCATACGAGTAAAAGAATATATCAATAACAATTAGCATAAATAGAATAAAGAATCGGAAATAATCAGTTTGGAAAGTACGAACTATTGCGATATATGAAATAAGAAATAGCCTGAATAGCAAGTAAAATTCATATACTTTAGTTTAAGTAGTTTAATTGACTGTAAATTAGCGATTTATGGCAACTGCCGTCATGTTGATTTTTATTTTCTTGATTTTGATATTTCGTTAGTTAATCGTATCTTCCTTATGTGTGTGTATATAATATATATGTATATGTATATTGACTTGAATAAACTATATTTTACAAGAAGAGAAACGAAATATTCTTCTTTAGTTGTTTGCAATATTACGTTATACAATTGTTCGCAATATTAAAATGTGTAACATCCGCTCATTAGAGGCAATACCATTGTACAAGCTACAATCGTCGTCTCACGCGTCATGTTTCACAACGTTACTGTCAGAAATGCGAGTTTTGGCATCCTTGATCGCTTCCTGAACAATCGCCACTTTTTCTCCGTAAGCGAGATAAAGCTTGCTCTCCAGCTCCTGATTACAACATCTTTTATTGCGGATCGCCGAAAACTTGCATTGGGCGCGTCTGCATTCGCGGCGCAAGGCCGCTATGTTGTCTGACCACCAGCGTGGTTTCTGACCCGAAGGACCCCAATCGCCAGGAATAATCTCTTTGGGAAATCTGTTTTTCTTCTGTAGTGGCTTTTGCCACCATGGCTGTGCCGCTACAGCGCGTGCTTCTAATATGGAGAGATCCGCTTTCAGCTTTTCCATTTCTTGCGTAGCAGCACGTAGCTGTAATTTCACACGATGGTTGTCTTCTCGCAGCTTGTTCCTCCTGGCTGCCGCAATTTCTGCTTCTTCCATTTCCGTCGCTACTTCTCTTACTCTCCTCATCCCATTGGCATATTCCTTCCGGTAATCATCCGTCCTCCTCATTCTATCGAGACGATCATGAGTATCGTTCGGTGTCCTTTTCGAAAAAGGTTCGCCATCCTCATCAGAATACGCTCGGTGGACGTGGCGCCCCCACTCTCCTTCAGATTCACTGCTCCAGAATTCAAGAGAAAGTACACGTTCCATGCTCCTCGGTAAGTCAAGAGGATCATTGGCAACTTTCTCCTGGTCGCCTGTAGCCTTCTCCTCTCTAAGATCCGCCTCGTCAGAATTTTCGGTACCCGATGACGTCTTGCATAAAAAAGGATCGTCTTCATCATCAGAATACATTCGGCGTGCGTGGTATTCCCGCTTTTTCCCAGATCCATTGCTTGATACTTCGGGAGAAGCTGTACGTTCGTCATTCGAGATGGCGCTGGGAGAATCATTTCCATCTTTCTCCCAGCGGTCGGTAGCCTCCTCTCTATTCTCCGCCCAGGGGGTGTCAACTCCCATACATTAAGTTTCGTTCGCAGATGTGCTGCCGCCTAGAGCGGAACCTGCACACTAGAACTAGATTTTATATATATAGCACAGTATGCTATATATATATCGTATATATATTACTATTGCTTACTGATTTAAAGATAATAGTATTTACAGAGGTATACTGAACTTTGCTTCATTATTGTGAAGTACGCTGAATTTTTAATTTTACAGTCCACAAAATTTTTAATTTCTCGGTTTCACAATAATGACGCTAAGTTCAGTATACCTGCTATTTTAAAGGAAAATATAAATATTCGATCAATCTTTAGAAATTTATTTAAAAGACGTACATACATACTGATTTTTACACGTTTACGTAAAGCTACTTATTTTAAAACTAATATTACTATTGCATACATAACCCTCCTCCTTTCTCAAACGGGCTTGGGATCGTTTACGGCGAAGTTACTGTGCGCATCGAACCCATCAGATATATTTGGGCCAACAAATTGTACTGACTTTTCCTGCTTTTCGATTCCTCAATTTTTTCCGAAACTTTCTCTTTTTAGCAACATTTGACAAACACATGTTTTAATACTACGTCTTCTCTATGCGCTTCGATGCAACAAGTCGCGTGCTCATGACATCTCACGTATTGTTTGAAAAGAGACTGTGTAGGTTTCTCATGGATTTGAAAGCTGTACTTGTGTTAGTTCTTGTACGTGGCGCCAACTAGAGCGGAACCCGGCAAGTAGTACTATATGAGTACCAAGTTTTTGTATAAGAGTTGACACCCCCTGTCTCCGCCTTATCAGAGAGCTCGTGGTCAGAATGTTCGGTACTCGATGTCTTGTTTGAAGCAGGATAGTCATCGTATTCAGGATAATCTCGGCGTCTGTAGTATGCAAAATTTCGTACAGGTCCACTACTGCTCGAGGCTTCAGAAGCAGCTGTACGTTCGTCGTTCCAGATTGCGCTGGGAGAATCATTTGCATCTTTCTCCCGGTGGTCGATAGCCACCTCTCCATTCTCCGCCTTATCAGAGAGCTCGTGGTCAGAATGTTCGGTACTCGATGTCTTGTTCGAAGCAGGATTGTCATCGTATTCAGGATAATCTCGGTGTCTGTAGTATGCAAAATTTCGTACAGGTCCACTACTGCTCGAGGCTTCAGAAGCAGCTGTACGTTCGTCGTTCCAGATGGCGCTGAAAGATTCATTAGCATCTTTCTCTCGGCCATCGGCAGCCTCCTCTCTAATCTCCGCCTTATCTGAGAGCTCACAGTCAGAATTTTCGGTATCCGATGTCTTCTTCAAATGAAGATCGTCATCAGAACGCGATCGGCGTGCGCGTTTACGACCAGATCCACCTTTCCTTGGGTTGTCAAGAGAAGACGTACGTTTCAACATCCTCGTTGTGTCGGAGGAATCATGAGCATCTTCCTTCTGGCCGTCAGTAGCCAATGACTCTACCGAAGCCTGACGGCACACCTCGTTAGGTCCACGGTCACTGGATGACGACGCGTCGGGGCCCGCTCCACCACCCGCAACCGCGCCGGTACTAGGGGTTCCGAAGCCCCCTGCACCGTAAACGTTACTATCTTTCATTCGTGAATCCATATTTGTTTGTTACATTTCTTCAGCCAAGTCGTCAACACAGATTTCCGTTCGAATGCCCGGTCCCTCCGACTTCGCTGAAATCCTCAGCACCGGTTTGTCGTCCGGGTGTTGATAAGACGTCAGTTCTATCGGATTATCCCAGGAAATTGGCTTCAAAGTCGTCATAAACAATGTCCCTCTTACAAGGGAACATATCGAACTCGAACACACCGATTTTGATGAAATTTATGTCAGAGGTACTCCTCGTCAGAATATTGGACACGTATTTTTTTTTATCGGCAACCATCCACTCTGAAGGGGTGAAAATACCCCTCAAAGTTGAGGGTAAAAACACATTTTTGGATATATCTCGGTAACCAGGGGACAAAAAAATTTAATTTTTTTTTTAAATTGTGTGTTTTTCAACCGAGAATTGAACTGTGTAACAAAAGTTGCAAAAAAATTATTTGTTTAAAAAATATATTAAAGAATTAATTTTTTTTGTTAATATCTTCCAAAAAACATTCGCAACTGACTAAATAAATGTATGTACACGAGCTATGGTCCAAATTAGCGGATACGTGTTTTTCGTTTTTTTCGATTTTTGACGATAACGGTCATTATTTCGTGTTTAACATTTTCTTGTTCCGCGCTGAACTGGCCGGCCGAAATGGAATTTTTTCATAACAAAACTGACTTTATTGCCATGACTAGTATTCTAATAATCTGTGTGAAAGAATTTTAAACATCAAATAATAACCGTTAGTGTCAAAAACCAAAAATTCCAAAGTCACGAATACACTGCTTTCGATAATACTTTACATACATAATATTCAATAGCGGAATAACACGTATCAGGAAAAATTAACGAAAAAATTCAAATTTTTAACCCTTTCGCTACGGGCGTCTTCTCCGGCGCGGTATTCCCGCTGTACGGGCCGCTGCGCCAAAAGTGTGCACGCTGCGCGGGAAAGATCGTCAGCGATCGCACTTACGCCTCGCTGCAACAGAGTTGCTTTGACGACGTTTTTTTAAAAAAAATTTTTCCTTCTAATGCTACATGTTTAGAGTAATAATATTCGATGCGCAATAACTCCAATCACTCGTTGTAGGTACAATTTGCTGCATTTTATGCAGAGCGACTATAGTCGCCCGTAGTATGTCAGTGGCATCTTATGGAGGGCGACTATAGTCGCCCGTAGCATGTCTGTGGCATCTTATGGAGAGCGACTATAGTCACCCGTAGTAGTGAATGGGTTAATGTACGATTTGATAAATAATATATTTAAATTTTCATTTTTTCGTTAATTTTTTCTGATAAGCGTTATTCCGCTATCGAATAATATGTACGTAAAGTATTGCCGAAATCAGTGCATTCGTGACTTTGGAATTTTTGGTTTTTGACACTAACGCTTATTATTTGATGTTTAAAATTCTTTCGCATAGATTATTAGAATACTAGTCATGGCAATAAGGTCAGATTTGTTATGAAAAAAAGTCCATTTCGGCCGGCCATTTCAGTGCGGAACGAGAAAATGTTAAACACGAAATAATGACCGTTATCGTCAAAAATCGAAAAAATCCAAAAACACGTATCCGCTAATTTGGACCATAGCTTGTGTACATAAATTTATTTAAACAGTTGCGAATGTTTTTTGGAAGATATTAACAAAAAAAATTAATTTTTTAATATATTTTTTAAACAAATAATTTTTTTGCAACTTTTGTTACACAGTTCAATTCTCGGTTGAAAAACACACAATTTAAAAAAAAATTAAATTTTTTTGACCCCTGGTTACCGAGATATATCCAAAAATGTGTTTTCACCCTCAACTTTGAGGGGTATTTTCACCCCTTCAGAGTGGATGGTTGCCGATAAAAAAAAATACGTGTCCAATATTCTGACGAGGAGTACCTCTGACATAAATTTCATCAAAATCGGTGTGTTCGAGTTCGATATGTTCCCTTGTTAGTTTAGTATAGTTTAGCGCATAGGTTCCCAAACTTTTTTCTGCCTGCCACCCCTTATTCGAAAGAAAAAAGGGGAATTTACTCAAAGAGTGAAGACGCAGTAAAGTTGAAAGAAGATCCTTTTCGCGTTACGGCCGTTCAGTACGACATAGTGCCAGTGACTTCAAAGAAGGGTGTGGTCGAGGTCCGTCTGTTTTCCGCCAACGAGCCTTTGTATCCATCAACAGTTTCGGGACCTCTCCTGGTTTCGGTGAGTGGGCGACGTGGCTAGCTACGGAATAAGAATCGCACCTGGTTTTCGGAAGGCACCAAACAGGATATCCTGCTGCTTGCAGTAAACTGCTACTGTCAGATTAAAGGAGAGAATTCTCAACTTAGATTCTCAGCAAAACTTCACTTCCAAATTGGGCCGGAGAGATTCTCCGAGAAGTGCCCGGTAACAATCGAACCGGTTTTCAACCCCACTCTTCAACTTGGAATGGAACTCCGGAACTCCAAACCGAGGACAGCGAGGGAACAGTAGGAGGGGGAGACTCGGTATAGGCTGGTGGGGGGAAGGCACCCGCCCTCAACCTAACCGGTTGGGGGTCCCCTCTCGCCCCTCCTACTCTTTGTCTTTGAAGTACTTGGAAATATCAGGTCTAGTAGCAATTAATGTCGTTTTTTAGTATTCGTTTAAAATCCTGCTTGTCGAAACGAGCATCAGCGAAGATGACAGTTGTAAGATGAAAAGGAAGAGCGCGGGAGGGGTGTTTTCGGACGCAGCGAAAATGGGCTCAGGGATGAAACCCCTCTCCAGAAGAATTGATCTGCAGGAGGTGATGGCTCCCCTGACACTCAATGAGTGCTGGGGGAGAATGGTTGGCGGCCTGGAGAGGGTGGTCGGGGTGGCCAATAGTATGACCAACATGAAGACCACCGATCTCAAGGCCGTCAGGTTAGCTGCACGACTGGTGCACACCTTCGCAGAGCAACTAAAGGGAGGGGCCGAGAGGGGGGAGGCCCCCGACAATCCTGCCAGGCAGATTTCCGGACTTTCTAATCCAGTAACAAGGAGATAAATAATCTCAAGATGAGTCAGCGTTTAGTGAATCTCATAACATTTCTATTCTTATTAAGGGGAGGGATTGGAGAACTTTAATGCCTCCAAAAAAAGGTTCTATAGCAATTCAACTAAGAGGAAGATATAAGGCAGAGATTTTACAATTTCCTCTTCCACCTCATTGTCAAGTCCCTTCAAAATCAGATTTCACCATAGTTAGAAATGCCACCTTATGGACAATAGATACAGAAACACATGTACTGGATGGACTTCTGTACTGGGATGAAGTGATAGAAACCACTTGCTACGAAGGATTCTTTGGATCCACACGAAGGAGTACCATATCGTCTGAAACAGTAATCCAGTCCATCATGCACCCCAGTGAAGCAGAATCTGTAATGACAACGTTGAGTAAGAATGAGCTGACGGACATTTGCGGAGAAGATCTATATGAGTGCAGTTGGCTATCTACAAAAGTGAAGAAATCGAGGCGAGAGTGGGCCAAGAGGGTTCCTCTACATTACTTAAAAGATGGAACAATAGGAGGAATCCCAGGCAAGTGGGTAAAGGAGAACATCTATACCAAAACTTCAACAAGTTCTCAAAAGCTTTATATTTCAAGAACTAAAAATAATGTATTGTCAGTAAGCAGTATTACAGATCACGGGTATAAAGTAATTTCCCAAAACAATCATGCGAACGTAGTCGGAGAAGATAGAAAAAGTGATGGACCTGTGGCCATGAAAGCAGTGAGGCAAGATTATATTTAGTAAACGAAGGTTCTTCATGTAGTTCTGCATGTAGGAAGCGTAACGAGAAATGGATGTCTCGCAAAGCACAGAAAGACTTTCTAAGGAAACACTCAGCTACGTTCACGGGTAAAGAGTTGCGTCTGCTGGAGGACGGCGAAGGGTGTTTGGATGTCGATGGCAACTTCAATCGGCTGATGGGGTCGATGTGCTTGACATTGCCAGGTTCAGGGAGCTATTCTGACGTTTCTTCAGAATATGAAAGTGCAGATGAGACTGAGTTTGTGATCGTAGACGGCTCACCTGCTGCCACCTCCGCGTGGTGCGGCCTGGGAGGACCACGTGGTGGGGTCACGTAGGAGTGAAAAAAATTATTATGGCAGACGATAAAGAAAATAATACAGTGTACAGAACAGAGGAGGGACACCTCAGTTCCGGTGGGACCAGCGGTGGTCAAGCAGGCCGCGACCCATCGTCATCCTTCGACTGTGAGACGTCAGATGTGAGCAACCAGGCATCTACGTCTACTAAAGCAACTGGAAGCGAAATTACAGCGGGTACTATAAGGAGATCCGCGAGGAGAATCGGGAGATACAGCTCGGACCCGTCGCCGACTGTTATAGCATCGGTACTGGAAGCACAAAAAGAAACACCAGTATCCTTGGCCATGTTGAAGGTAGGGAGGACAGAAAGTAACTCAATTCGATCATGCTTCAATTGTACCGCGTATTCGGGTCGCTTGGAGTGAGCTTAGCACATAAATCCGTAATTTGCCCTTAGGGTTCCGCCCCACCTCCAGAGAATCCTCCAAACTCCCAAGCCCCAACGAGGTATATAGAAATGGCAAACAGCCAAAACATAATGGACAGCGATGAGGACGTGGCCTTTGACCAACTTGGACAAGTAATGAATGTCTCGAACTCGAGCAACCATGTTGTAATAGTGATGGAAGACCATCCTAATACATTGCTGAAAAAAGACGACGTCGACGACATCCTGTTTGAAACCCTCAAGATGTCGCTGGAAAGAAAGAAAAAATAAAAATAGAAAAAATAAATTTTAGAAACGGTACGATCAAATTGACGAGTAAAAACATCGATACGCTAGAGACGATCAGGGAGGCGTTAGGTAGAGGTATTATAATATCTATTTGTTCGTTTGCGCCTGGCCCTCCCGGGTTCTGGTGCGGTCTCTGCGTTAACTTCCCTAATGTACATGGTTCGCAGAGCTCTAGCCTTTTTACGGGGGGGTCAAGGTCTCTAACGACCCCCCTCTCCTTCATGGCATCTAAGTACCCTTCGCAGATATGGCCTAGCCTTCTGTGCCATAGCATCTTCTTACTCTCTGAATTCTCCTGTTTTCTGCCTTCAATGATGTCCTCTCCGGGGAATGTTGCCTCTTCTGTATTTCTGGTATCTCTCATCTCTCGGACCATTAATGATGAGTTCCTAGCCAACGATCTAGCTTTCATTGTGAATACACCATTTTCCTCTGTAGCCTCTGCTACAATCTCATTCCTTTGTCCAATCACTGGTGCACTGCCGTGATGTTTCCTCTTGCTTTTGATACCACCTGTCTATCCTTTCCCGCTATCTTTATCGGTACGCCGCACTCAGTTACATCTTCCATCCACTCTATGTTCGGCGACATACGTGGTGATGCCACGGAATCTAGGGTCCAGATCTGACACCATTCTTCACGCATTATCTTATTTCTATTATAATCGGTCGTCACTATTGTGTGGAATGTATATTCTGTCTCTCTCCCCTGTATGGCAGGGTTTCCTTGCTCTCTGAAATGGTTATTGGGTCTACTGCCTCTATTAAAATTATTATAGTTACCTCTGGATGGCACACCTCTATTCGTATTCACACTGGATGTACTCTTGTTATAACAATCTCTGGATAAGTGGTTTCTCTTGCCGCATATAAAACATCCATTGTTATTCCCATCTCTTCACACACCTCTTGTAGCTCTATAAGCCTTTTCATTCTTGTACGTGTCCATCTGCATGTTACGTCCATCTATTGTGCCGGATTTCATAAAGTTTTCTTCTTCTCCTAGAGCTTGCTGTATCTCTTTTAAAGCTATCCCTCGCCATGCTCTCAATGTTGCTGCTATTCTGTCAAACTCGTGGTGCATACCTCTAGCGGAATGGTAGGTAATCTCTCTTCCTGGTACTACCTGTCCAAGAGTCGCACTCCGTGCTGGGATACTTCTTACTCTGCCAATATACTCATTAACCGTCTCATTATTTCCCATTCTTATACCTTTAAGTTCTAATCCCATGTCTATTCGCTTATCTTCTACCTTACCTTCATGGGTATTTTTCAATTTTCGCCATAACTCACCAGCGTTTCCCTCAATTAAAAACTGCCCTGCTTGTGCATTTGAGAGTGTATTAATAATAATCCCAAACGCTTCATCATTCTGGGATTCCCACTTTTGCTTTAGTTTATAAGCCTATGAATCTGCTTCAGGGCTCGTCGGTGGCTCTTCCCCCTCTATCACTTCTTGAAATAATTTTCTCGCTCTTAGGATAGATTCTACTCTTAACGACCACACGTAGTGATTACTATTATTTAATGGTTCTACCTTCCCAATTGGTATTGCTGTTCCCTCGGCCATTCTTTAGTTTTGGACACACTTTTCCTTTTCCACGTGCACTTGTTAACCCCTACGTGCCACGTGTTCTTCTTAAAATCTATTTACCACATGTTCCTTTTAAATTCTATTCTCCAATCGTGCACAGTATCTAAGATTCTAATTTCCAAATTTTCTAATTTTCTAATTAAACCACGCTCCGCTACCATATTATTAGAATGGGCGAGGGTAATGGGTACTGAATAAATTGCACAATTGATAACATATAAGGATTACATTTTATTCCCCGTCTTTCCGCCACCATTCCCGGTATCACAATTACATACACACTCTAACCGCGCGTCGCGCTCACCTCCGCGCGCGCGCACCTACTTTCCCGTTAATGTAACCATACAGGCTTCAAATATACGTACTTACATTATCAGCCTTTCTCACCCTTGAATGGGATGACTCAATAAGCGAGTGTAGGTTTAACGGCTCGACCTCATTTGCTATACTGTCTCTAATTGCGCTCCAAATAATGTCTGCACCTTCCCCCCTACTATATCTTATTACGTTCAAACCAACGATCCATTCATGGAGGTTGTTTTCCGTCTCAATTCCAGAAATCTCCTTACCATGTCTCACAACATGAAGGCGGCTACGAGCCAAGTAATAACCGATAGCGATGAGGAGCTGCAGGAAATGCAGCTCGGGCAGGTCCTGAATGAGTCTGGCCAGGGCGAGTTGGAAATGATAATCGTACTGGAGGACCATCCCAACACATCCTTGAGAAAGGAGGATGTCGATGACATTATCTTGGAAATAATGAAAGTAGCAATAGAAAAGGGGACCAGGGCTAAAATAGATAAAATAAACTTCAGAAACGGCGGACTGAGGTTGACGGGCAAGGACAGGGGTACGATGGACATGATAAGGGAGACGGTAGAAAGGGGGACAGCGATTAGGGGGAAGAAGCTGAAGGAGGGGTTGGGGCAGGACTTGGAAAAAAGGAAGGAGGTGATGATATGGTGCTCCTCCCGTAAAATGGAGGACGGTATGTTGAGGGACCTTATAAAATTGGAGAGGGAAAACTGGGGTACGGAGGAGTGGGTATTGATTAGGGAAGGGCAAGCGGAGGGTAGATGTAGGAGATTTTACTATAGAGTCCCTGCAAGGGTTGCTGGAAATATTAGAAGGGAAGGCAACAGCCTATCAATAGGGGGTGCCATCAAGTTAAGATTCTCATTTTACAAGTAGACACCTATTGGGTTCACACAAACCTAAGGAGCCGATGACGAAAAACCCAACTGAGACTATAGTTTCTCGTAAAGTACATTCTGAGGCCCCACCAAAAACACTAATACACACACAAATACACATGAGCGAGACATAAGTAGAAACAACAAGTCAGGGAAAGACATAAGCACTTAAATAAGTAAATAAATAAATAAATAAATAAGATAAATAAATAGATAAATAGGTAGATAAATAGATAGATAAATAAATAGGTAAATAAATAGATAAGTTGATAATTGAATAAATATAGAAAACGCGGGTTGGAAAGGGAAAGGGGAATCTCCTGGGAAATACCAATGGGTCAAAGGAAATAGGTAAATACTAGAAACTAGATTAGCCGGACCTGGCCGAGGGACGCGTTGAAAGCGGGTCCTCGTCGCTACATATCAAAACACGTGATTATATGTGATCCTCCAGTAGGCGGCAGACAATGCACTCTTGATGCAAAATTGGGGCCTCCATCCATTGTTCAACCCGAATCCTCGGTTTATTAATCGAAATTGTAACGCGCTTTTCCATTTTTCCCCTCACTACGGATCCGTCTCCCTGAACCTGCTACCCAGCCAGTCGCAGTCATTTGATTCTTCTGTTTCATCTATCACCGCATGCATACTCCCATACACACCACATGCATTCTCACACCTATAATTTCTTACAATTCGACCATCCTGACCTAGTTCGGATCCAGAACTTACATTCCATACGCTTTCGATACAGCTTACGTTTCACGCCAGGGCCGCATATTATCAGCGGTCCATATTCCTCGATATGGTCTATGTTCCACATAATATTCATCGAGAGAGCTAAGTATATACCTATCATTACGTAGAACTTTAATAATCCTATACGGTCCTTTCATGTAAGGAATTAGTCTCTGAGATGTCCCTGCGTTATTGTCGAAATTTCTGACCATTACATACTCTCCTTCTTCGTATTTAAGCGGTGCTTTATGATGTGCATCAGAGTAATTTTTATTGTAAATTCGGGCACGTTCTATATTTTTGCTGCTTCGGTTCTGATTGATACCATTGCGCTCTTCATTAGCTATTTATATTGTCTTCTAAAAAATTCAGCAATTCCACCAATTATTCGCCCACGTTGCTTTATGCCAAATAGCAAACTACTAGGTGCTTCATTCGTGCTTTTGTTAATAGTAGTATTTAACGTATATTCTACATCAGTCAAAACTCTATACCATTGTTCATTCTTATTGCTGTCTACTAATTTCCCTAACATCGGTCCTAATATACGATTGACTCTTTCAACCTATCCATTCGCTCTTGGTGTTGCTGTCGGTGCTGGTGCGTGTTCTGTGTTACATTGTTTTGGAAACTCTCTAAACTCTGTTGACGTGGAGCACGTTCCTCTATCCGATATAACTACCTTTGGCCTACTATAATTATGAAATATTGTTTAAACAATCTATCGCTTCCTTACTAGTCGTACCCTTAACTGCATATAATTTAATAAATTTTGTAAAATCATCAACTGCCAATAAAATATACTGCTTGATAAACACTTTTTATTTTCGTTTATCTGCGGGTCCGTAATGATCGATATGTAGGTGTGTAAAAGGTCTATCTCCTGTCGGTATACTATGAAGATTTCCCTCACCTTTCCCAGTTTTTGGTGAATAAGCAATGCATGTTAAACAATTTGTAATATAACTTTTTACCTTACTGTGTAATTGGGGTATAAAATAATTTTGAGATATTAAATTACAAGTCTTTTCCGCACCTACATGTCCGAACTCATCATGATACTTATGCATGATTTGACTGATCATACATTCTGGAACATAAAATAACAATTTATCTCCTGACTTTCTATACACTATGCCGCTACGCATTTCATACAAACTGTCCTCCGTTCTCTCTAGCCTACATTATATCTCTTTAATCTTACTATCCTTTCCTAGTGTCAGCGACAAGTTTGTTTCTAGCGTATTCGCTTCAATAACGAGATTATTTTGCATTCTACTAAATGCATCCACGTGCTTCATTCGTTTTGAGATATTAAATTACAAGTCTTTTCCGCACCTACATGTCCGAACTCATCATGATACTTATGCATGATTTGACTGATCATACATTCTGGAACATAAAATAACAATTTATCTCCTGACTTTCTATACACTATGCCGCTACGCATTTCATACAAACTGTCCTCCGTTCTCTCTAGCCTACATTATATCTCTTTAATCTTACTATCCTTTCCTAGTGTCAGCGACAAGTTTGTTTCTAGCGTATTCGCTTCAATAACGAGATTATTTTGCATTCTACTAAATGCATCCACGTGCTTCATTCGGACACCCGGAAGGTGTTCGGTAGTATAATCATACGCCATTAACTCTATCGCCCATCGTTCAATTCTGGGATTCACATGTCTCTACCTAATGTTAACTTTAATACGTTACAATCAGTGATAATCTTAAATTTAATTCCATATGGATAGAGTCTAAATCTATTAAGAGCATATATAATGGCTAGCATTCAAAGTTATGATATTTACGTTCCGATTCTGAAGTGCGTTTAGAAAAAAAAAAAAAAAAAAAAAATAAAACACTGGGTGTACTTTATTGTCATTCTTTCGTTGTAACAAGACTGCACCAAAGCCTATCGCGCTGGCATCCATATGTAATTCAGTCTCACCATTAAACTATAAATAGCTAAAACAGGTGCTTCAATAAATTTCAATGTAAGATCTGTAAATGCTTTAAATTCTATTTCTCCGAAATTGAATTCAACATCTTTCCTGGAAGCCTATGAAGTGGGGCTGATATTGTTGCAAAACCTTCTACAAATTTCCGAAAATAGGACGCCGATCCGATAAAACTCTGCACTTCTTTATAATTTCGTGGTACAGGATAATCCTTCACTGTGGCTATTCCACGGCCAATAGGTCTGACGGTATTTCCTCTAATTAAATAGCCTAAATACTCTACTTCCTTAGCAAGAAAACTACATTTACCTATCCTTAATCCTAGTTTATTCTGAACCAAGAATCTAAATACTTGACGCAATACAACGGAATGCTTTTCCATGGACTCTGTTGCTATCAAAAAGTCATCTACATATGCCAATACATGTCCCGCTCTTATCGGTCCTTCCAATACTTTATTTACAAAGCGAAAAATTTCGCGGTAACAGTCTTTAGCCCGAATGACATACCTAAATATTCGTATTGCACTATTAGTGCAATGAAAGCTATGTATTTAACTGCAGAATCATCTACTCGAATCTGATGTAATCTATCTTTCAAATCTAATTTAGAATAATATTTTTTCCCGTGCAAAGCCGTAATAGGACCCTCAACTACAGGCAGGGGGAATTGTCTAGTACAATGTATTTGTTTAATAATCTGAAACCAACACACAAGCGCATTTCGCCATTCTTTCTGTGTACTAAAACTATTGGAGACGCATATTCAGATTCGCTGGCTCTTATAATATTCCTGTCTAATAATTCATCAATTATCTTCTGCAATTTTTCTTTTCCATCAGATAAAAGTCTTCTGGGTGTGAAATGAAGGGGTACGTGCTCTCGTAAATTAAGCGTTAATTACATTCGAACTACAGGCTCTTCCGGATAAACCGCATTTATGTATTATGCTTGAAATATTTCGCAACTCTAGTTTGTTAATATTATCTGCTTCTGAATTAATCCTGAGTGAATCTACGTCTGCCTATATCTTTTGATTATCTGTTTCAATGTTCATAATTCCACGTATAGCACTTTCTAAAACTGTTAGTCCTCCCGGATCTGTTAGTTTAAAATCAAGGTCTTTCATTCTACCACGACCCAAGATGACGTGACACCGCATTGGTTTGTCTGGGACCACATACAATGTTACACCGGCTCTGTTCATCTTTCCCGCTACATTGCTTACAGTCACGGGTCTAAGTATTTCTAAAGCGGAGTCGTTTATTCCTGTGAACGTCTGCTCGTTATGTTTACCATCTTTACCAAATGCTCAGGAATGAGCGATTTTTTTAATAAAACTTATAGGATTAGCTGAATCTAACTGTGTTTCTAACTAAAACTAAACTAATATTATCGCTACATACCCCATACAAAATTTTTTGTAGACACTCATCATCATTCGTAAGCTCATTCGATACAATAGATATTTGTCCATTCGGCCTGCTTTGTTGTTCCCTTTTTTTTAGGACACTCCCTTACCTGATGCCCTAATTCACCACACACAAAGCATGCACCCTCCTCTCTCTTCGGTTTCGCGCAACGTGCCGCAATGTGACCCGTCTCGCCACAATTATAACAGTACGATGCTTTCCATTGTCCTGGTGCTGGCCTGCGTTGTTGCTCGTACATTGTCGGTGTTCCTCTCGCACTCCCATACTGACGAAATCGTCCACCCTTCCTTACTTCCGGCTTAACTTGTGGACATAGCGTTATCCCCTTCATGCATTGTAAAAGATCCTCTTCAGTTTCAAATCTTTGTAGCCGAACTTGATTTCTCAAGTTATCATCAGGAACCCCACGTATCGAATAGCTCACCGTTTCGTTCGGGTTTATCGGCACTTGGCTCGCTAGTATTACTTTCTCGTGGTAATAGTCCTCAAACGATTCATTTGATTGCCATAATCGATTCTCAAACTTCTCCCGTCTAACGAGACAGTCAACTTCTCTTCCATACAATCTATTCATGCTCCGTAGTAGCTCTTCAATTGGGTAAATAAAATTGTTTGGATTTGCATGAAACCATCGATGCGCCCTACCCTTTAGCTTTCCTGCGATCATCACTCTGGCTTCATCATCACTTAAATTATAAGTTCTCTTCAACATCCATACGTGATTTTCCCAGGCCCTGAATGCTTCATGGTTTCCATCGAAGTCTGTTAGTAAATTAAATATGCTACTAAGAGCTAACTGCCGTTCTGAATTTCTTCCTGGCGGATTTGCACCTGCACCATCGCCCACTACGCTCGTGTTTGTCAAACGTAATCCTTCCATCTCCTCCTAGCAAATTGCAATTCATGCCGTAGTAATGCAGCTTCCCGTGCTGCCATATCCGCTTCGCGTCTAAGCACTTTTATCTCTCTTTAGCCACTCGGTCCCTGAACATCATCGGTTTGCAATGCCGAATTTTCCATCCACTTTCCCGATGGATCAGCGTCTACCAACCTATTTATTAATTCCGCCTTCTTCCAACTCATGGGCAAGTTCGTGTGTCGCAACACTTCCCTAAGTGTTGCCACGGTAAAAACGCTCGGCTCTCTAGTTAATCCGGTTGCCTGTTCCATTCCAATTCACGAAAAAGAACCAGTACTTACAATTATTTCGTTTACACTCACATTTTCAAGATTTTTTAAATTATGATTGCTTTCCTTACACTTTCACTAGTCTTATCCTTGTATTTTTACTTTTGCGATCCTCAATCCCACTTCTGGTTTCTGTGAGGAGGATGAGGGGTTAAATTTTCAAACAAATTATAATATAAGATAAGAGCTTATTAAGATTGCTTAGTATACTTTCTCGATGGTCTCTCTCTTTCTGCGCGGTCTTTCATAATGTCGATCGCTCTTCATCCGCTCGTTCGCCTCCGTCGTGGGTCTCGCGCACATCATTCACACACTCTCAATGTCGCGCACATGATCTCTGCCACCTGGGTCGCAGTCACTCGATTCTTCTGCTTCGTCTGTCACTGCATGCATGCTCTCGTGCACACCACATGCATTCTCACACCTATAATCTCTTACACCTGTTTCCGACTCTCGCGTCTGCCTAGGTCCCTCGAGGAGCAGCAGCGAGTCCGGCTGCTGGGCCCCACCCCCGAAAGCTCCTGAACTTGCTGACCTAAGTGCATCCCCCCATGCACACTGCCTCTCGCCCGGGCCGATGCCATCGTTCGCGAGATTCTAGAAAAGCTCTCCCCACTGGAATCGGGCTGGCTAACAGTCACTTCTGCTTCCCCCTTTTCTTTGACTCTCGTGGGCAAATTCATGGGGGCCTCACCCCCCCGCCCCCTGCAGTGGTTGAAGGAACTCTTCCTGCTCCTCTCCCTCACCCTCTCCCTCCTACTCCTCCCCCTACCCCTTCCTCTTCCCTTCCGGGTATATAATTTCTGGGATCTTTCCAGTGGATACATAACAACCTCCTGAACCCTATATGCGATACTGGAAACAAGCGGTCGATTGTTGCCTTCCCTAACCTCGATACAACCTGCGCCTCGCACACATTTGATCTCCACCCCATGTCCCCACCCACTGAATAATAATGCGCGATCTGGGCCTCCGTGGCATCACCGTGTTCCCCCGCTCCCTGCGGAGTCTTTCTGAGCAAAAAAATAACACTTACATGCCGCTTGATTTTGGCGGTGCCATACGTAAAGCATTTGTGTACAGCTGTACGACATCTTAGAAGAAGCTCATCCGTTAAAATTTGACGCTGACATCTGCTGTATACACTTAATCGTAAATAAACCGCCATTTCGATACCCCCGCGCACTCCCTTCTCGCCTACTGTAAACCCACAATTTCTCCCCCGCGCCCTAATTATATTCTCCGCAACCCTTTCTCCAATCCCTTCTTGCTCCTACTCAAACACACTGCTCCATTCCCCTTATAACAATAAACCTCCTCCTGTTACCCCCCCGTTAAATTGACTTGTCCCCCTTAAAATCAAAAATTCTCTTTTCTCTGACTCTCAGCCTCGCGCTGCGCTCCCATCAATCGCCCACAATCAGTCACGTTCTCTATACGCTCACTCACACTCACATAACTCGGCAATACTCTATCGCGTGAGCTACTCTACAGAAAGCTCTCATTGAATTTAATTTCACACGCATCGCCCTGCAACTTAATCACCGTATTAGCCTGTACATGTTAGAACTCGTTTCGTTCGCCAGTCATTCAAACATGAATCTTACAGCCTTTCACAAAACCTAATATATTCTCGATAACAGGTGGTGGATCATCCATCTCTGAGTCTATACTTACCTTGTTCTCACACAATCTCAAAGCATCATATACACGCCTCAGGAGACGCTCTGTCACGCGGACAGGCGGCCGGACGCCTATTCCGAATAAAATTCAAATTCGAGGCCGAAGCCACTACCGCTCAGAGCGAGTTGGGGGGCCTGAAATCGCCTTCCAGGAATAGGCGATACATCTTTAATTTGGAATGGAAATTAGTTCCAGTGCACCCTCCCCCCCCCCCCCCCCCCCTATACAACGGTGGAGGTGTACTAATACAAATAAAATCGATGGCCTAATATAGGCCACGTCAGCGTTCCACCTGCGATGGGGCCCCTCGGACCGTCGCGTCAGTATCTAATACAAAGTAGTAATACCCTTTCCCTTTTTCTCTTCCGGAGACATACATTGGACATATGACTGCTCGGCTAATACCGGATGCTCTAAGATAGATCAGATACGCATGATCCCCAACTCCTGTAGAAGCGCTTTATCTGCCATGCTAACCTCCTCACGACGGTCGATTGCTTGCTGTAGTAACCTAGGGGTCTGTGTTGCCGTACCCGTGCGGTGATCCGGGCCCCGGTGCATCCGGAGAGCGGAGACATTTTGCGACGGAGGCGCGGGATTGGCGGAGGCCCACTCATCTCTGACTGATTCAATTATTAATTCTGGGGCAACCCTCGAACCGGTCGGAGTGAGGGGAGGGGGATGTTTCCGGGGAGTAAAACTGTAAAACTGTAAATGCCAGATTGATCTCTGACTCGGCTCTCTGGATGTACAAACTAGTGACGCATGTGCGGGGATGGTGTGCGGGGCGGAGGGGTTTGGTCAATGAGAACAAGAATACAGCTGATTGCGATGGTTTCGCCCTTCTTCCGGAGGGCTGCATTAGTCCCATGGCTGCCTGAATAATACCGGATGCTTTAAGGTAGACCGGATATGCATGACCCCCAGTCTCTGTAGAACTACTTGACCTGTCATACTAACCTCCCAGCGACCGCCTATCATTTGCTGTGACAATCCGGGAATCCGTGTTGCCGTGCCCGAGCGGTGACCCGGGTCTCGGTGCACCTGGGAAGGGGGAGCACTTTGCAATGAAAACTCGGACATACGAACTGATATCACGCACACACGAATGATATGCGAAGCAGCGGGGCATGGCTAGTAGGAATAATAAATAACTGATTGCAGTAACCTCCTTTCTCCTCCAGAAGTTTGTAATAACCCCATAAAATACCCGATGAATACCGAATGCATTAAAGTAGATCAGATACGCACGATCCCCAGCCTCTGTAGAACTGCTCGATTGATGAAGTGATTTTCTAGCGATCGCCTACCATTGGTTGTGATAACCCGGGAATCCGGGCTGCCGCGCGCATGCGGCGGGCCGGGTCTAAATACATCCAGGGAGCGGAAGCGCTTTGCAGTGGAAGCCCGGGACCGACAGAAGCCCACTTGCCTCCGGCCGATCCAATTATCAATTCTGGGGTAACCCTCGGGTCGGTCGGGGTAGGGGGGAGGGGGGGGGGGGGGAGGATCCCGGAGAATAGAACCATAAAATTGTAAATGTCAAGTTGACCTTCAATTCGGCTCTCTGGATGTGGAAATGAATGGGGCGCGCGCGCGGCGGTCCGGGTCTAGATGCATCCAGGGAGCGGAAGCGCTTTGCAGTGGAAGCCCGGGACCGACAGAAGCCCACTTGCCTCCGACCGATCCAATTATCAATTCTGGGGTAACCCTCGGGTCGGTCGGGGTAGGGGGGAGGGGGGGGGGGGAGGATCCCGGAGAATAGAACCACAAAATTGTAAATGCCAAATTGACCTTCGATTCGGCTCGCTGGATGTGGAAATGGATGGGGCGCGCGCGCGGCGGTCCGGGTCTGGATGCATCCAGGGAGCGGAAACACTTTGCAGTGGAGGTCCGGGACCGATGGAAGCCCACTTGCCTCCGACCGATCCAATTATCAATTCTGGGGTAACCCTCGGGTCGGTTGGGGTAGGGGGGAGGGGAAGGGGGAGGATCCCGAAGAGTGGAATCACAAAAGTGTAAATGTTAAATTGACCTTTGATTCGGCTCCCTGGATGTGGGAATGGATGACGCGCGCGCGCGGGTGATGCGCGGGGCGGAAGGGTGTGGATGGTGAGAATAGTAATACAGTTGATTGCACCACCCCTCTTTATTTTCAGGAGAGGACGGTTTATAAAAAAGGTAATATCCTATCCTAACGGTGCAATCAACTTTAGATATTTGAACTCTAGCATAGGGCGACGTTAAAGAGAAGAAGAGTGAGCCCTACCATGAAGATAATTCAAGCCAATCTTCATCATGCACCCGTCGCCGCTGCAATGCTTGTAACTACGATGAAGAAAGGCAATATCGACATCGCCCTGGTTCAAGAACCATACATAGCATATGGAGGCATAAAAGGAATGAATGCGGCAGGCAACATCTGGAGCACCTCAGTGAACAAAGATACGAGGACATGCATCGTAACCAGAAAAGGAATCAACGTGACGCTCCTACCACAATTTAACGACAACTATACCACGGTGGCGGAGCTTTCGTGGAAATCAAGCGAGTCCGGAGAGAACAAGGGACTGGTCATTGCATCGATATACTCGAAATGGAACGGGAAGGACACGGTAATGGGTCAGAAAGGTCAGGAAGCCTGCGAATGGTGTGCCAACAAAGGGAAGGAAATTCTGATAGGGATGGATGCCAACGCCAAGAACGAGGTCTGGGGTAGCACGGAAACAAACGCAAGAGGGAAAATGCTTATGAGAGAGATGCAGGAACTGGATTTGACCAGCCTAAACAAAGGAAACGAGCCAACGTTCTGCAATATGCAAAGGGAAGAGGTACTCGACGTAACTCTGGGATCTCCAGGAGTAATCGGTATGCTCAAGAACTGGCGCGTTAGCCAAGAGGACTCGAAGTCGGACCACCGGTACATATTGATGGACGTAACCGAAGAGGAGATATCCGAAAGAATATGGAGAAGGGATCCGAGGAAAACGGACTGGAAGAAGTTCAAGGCAATGGTGGCAATGAACGCGCACACCTTACCGAAGAGATACGGAAACCAGGAGGAAATCGACAAGGCGATAGAAGCATTGAACGAACTGCTCAACGAAGCCTGGAACGAAGCTACGGACGAAAAGGAGAGTAAAAACAAGATAAACCTACCATGGTGGAACAAGGAACTGGAGAAGGAGAGCAACCGGATTTCCAATCTGAAGAAAACTGCCAGAAGGAGGGGAGGCAGGGAAATCTGGGATAAGATAAAGAAGGCCAACAGGAAATTGAGGAAACTGATCTTCGAGAACAAGAGGAGGGCATGGAAGAAATACTGCGAGAGTGTGAAGAAACTGCCGGAAACAGCCAGGCTAAACAAGCTACTATCCGAGGATGGACAGAGAGGAATCGGAGCCCTGAAGAAGAAATCGGGGGAGTTCACGGAAAATGATGAAGAAATCCTGGAGATGCTGCTGAAAGAGCACTTTCCAGGTTGCGACAAACTATCAAGCGACCAAAGCGAAACACGGGCGGAAGGCGAGAAAATGAAACCCAACTGGGAACTGGCGAACAGAGTGGTCAATCAACAAAGAGTAAGATGGGCGATTATGTCGTTCGACCCGTACAAGGCCCCGGGAATGGACGGAATCTACCCGCAGTTACTGAAGAAGGCCCTACCCTGGATAGAGGGGTACGTAGTGAAAATTATAAGAGCGTCCATAGCGACAGGACACTATCCATCCAAGTGGGGAGAGACGAGAGTCGTCTTCCTGCCGAAACCGGGCAAACCGGACTATACAACGCCCAAGGCATACAGACCGATCAGCCTCACGCCGTTCCTGCTGAAAACGGCGGAGAGGCTGATCGACAGACACCTAAAAGAGGTGACGTTTAAGAGGAAACCGCTAAATACGAAACAACATGCCTTTAGAGCCGGAAGATCCGTAGAAACGGCACTACACGACCTGGTGGGAAGTGTGGAGGACACCTTCAATGAGAAGGGTGTAGCGATAGGTGGCTTCGTGGACATTGAAGGAGCCTTCAACATGACATCGACGGAACTCATCGAACAGTCGCTAAGGGACTTTGAGGTGGAGCCGGAAGTTAGAGAATGGATAATAAAGATGCTAAGCAATAGAACGCTACACGTGAAGAAAGGCACCACGGAGATGAGGGCGGCAGTGAACAGAGGATGCCCGCAAGGAGGAATACTGTCACCACTATTATGGTGCACCGCAGTGGACGGCCTGATAGGAGCACTCCAGGAATGCGGAGTAGAAGCGGCGGCATACGCGGACGACGTCAACTTCCTAGCGAAAGGAAAAACCATAGAGGAAGCCAAGGAAAAGACGAGAACGGCGCTAGCAATACTGGAAGTATGGTGCGAAGCAACGGGACTATCGGTAAATCCAACGAAAATGGAGATGATGATGTTCTCCAGGAGTTTCGTCTCCAATGCCCAACGACCGGTCATAAAGGACCTACGGTACAAGGGAGAACCCTTGACATTCGTGAGGAAAATCAAGTACCTGGGAATACATATCACGGATAGACTGATATGGTCAACGCACGTGAGGCTCCAACTGGAAAGAGCCAAAAAAAGAACTTGAACGTCATGTTCAGAATGGTAGGAGCAAAATGGGGACTGGACCCAATCAGAAGCAAATGGATATACGAGGCAATCGTATTGCCAAGAATCACATTCGGATCACTGATATGGTGGAGAGCGACCACGCTCAACACCATCAAGACGAGCTTGGACAGCATCCAGGGGATGGCACTCAGACGCATCACCGGAGCGTTCAAAACCACTCCGACGAGGGCAATGGAAGTCATATGCGACGTCACACCGCTCGATATCAAGATCAGAGAACTGGCACTGAGGACGGCCTATAGGCTGAACTACTGGAACCTCTGGCGAGGAGACAGAAAGACCAGGAAAGGAATGAATCGACACACGGACATAGTGTACAAAGAAGCACCGCGCGAGGTCGTGAACATATTTCACATGCCGGCGGACAGGACCGTGATGGAGTATGACTTCGGGAGGAAATACACAATCCATATCGGACTAAGAAGCGAATGGGACGAAGGGAAGAAACCGTACAACCAAGGAGGCAGGGTCTACTACACGGACGGGTCCAAAAAGAACGGACTAACGGGAGCGGCTTGGACCAGGGAAGGTGTCCCGAGCGAGACGAAAGTCCTGAGACTCGGGGGTCTACCCACGGTATTCCAAGCCGAGGTCATGGCGATCAAAGACTGCAGCGAACACCTGAAGGATGAGAAAGTGAGGAACGAAAATATAACGATCTGTTCGGACAGCCAAGCGGCGCTACTGGCTCTGGAGAGAGGAGCATCACTGTCAAGAACGGTGATCGACTGTAAGAACGCGCTCAACGAACTGGCAGCGATGGGAAACAGAATATCCCTGATCTGGGTACCAGGTCACAAGGGAATCGAAGGAAACGAGGCAGCGGATAAGCTAGCCAACGAAGGTTCGGACGAATCGCCGATAGGACCGGAACCGATGCTACCGGTAGCAGAAGCGACGGCCAAACAAGTGATCAAGGATTGGAGAGAAACGGAGAGGAAAAGGAAATGGACTGGCACAAGCGGTTGTGTACATGCGAAGGAGCTCCTTGGGGACGAAGTCCCGTACAAGCAGGGAAAGATCCTGAATAACCTGGAAAGAAAGGACCTGTCGAAAATGGTAGGAATCATAACGAACCATGCGGCCCTGGGAAACCACCTAAAGAGAATAGGTAAAGAAGTAAGCGAGAACTGCGGTTCTTGCGAAGAAACCCCGGAAACGGGGAAGCACATATTATGCCATTGCCCCGCGATGGCGATTAAGAGAAGAAGAATCATGGGTAGCGAGTTCCTCACCGAGAGGGAAATCACGGACGTACCACCAGCAAAGGTGATCAAATTTCTAGAAGAAGTAAACCCATGGAGGGAAATCGGAGGATAGCGTCTGGAACTACCAAGGTTGACACATACGAACGATGGGAGACAAAACCCACAAACCCATCAAAATTACGCCCTCGGCGAACGCTCCGTGGCCCGCGGGAGTCCCCGACCCTTGAATGTTCGGGGGTCCGAGCGAACCAGGTAACTGGCGAGCAAGGCGGCCCCGGGCATGGGGGAAGGGGACGACTAGCGAACCCCCAGGAGCCAGTCCGAGGGGGAAGACGGAGGGGGAATGGAGGCTGAAGGAGTTGGAGCTGCCGATATACGGGATGGAAGTAGCCGATCTCAGACCTTTGGTCAGGATCGGTGAAAGCCATCTCCTTGGGCTGTTAGCAGCGGCGGCACCGCTCCCTCCTCTCCTCCCGTTTCGTCCCGTCGACCTCCGAAGCCTGGAGCCGTGCAAACGACTAGTTTCCCCTCCCACGGAGGGAAACGGAACTAAAAGGAACCTCCAAACCTCCCTGCGATGCGCAAGGGAGGCAAGGGAGATTTTCAGGTAAAAACTTCAAGGAGAAGCCGACATCACCCCTGAGGGAGGACGACAGGTGGGGGAAGCTAAAGGGACGAGAGGCAGTGGCGCCTGCCTATCTCCGTTCCCCCCGCCCCTCAACCGCTCCGTTTACCATTCATCAGGAATCGATCAGGGATCCGAACATCCAAGGCCGCCAATGGCGAACGCTGCTGAATCCGCAAAAGTCTCCGACCCCCGAACGTCCGAGGACCCGAGGCAAACCAGGCAACTGGTGAGCAAGATGAGCCTGGGCGAAGGGGGAGGAGACGTAAGCGAAATACCAGGTAAGCCAAGTACTCATATGACACTAAAACGACCATGTAACTTACCTCAGAGTACCAACCGAGCAAAGGACAGCCACTGCAACCGGCATGGAAGGATAGAAGGACATAACAAGACAGGATCGATAGACTAGCTGCGGAGAGGCCGAGGGTGGAACAGGGGTGGACAGAAACCGGAGCAAATGGCAGTTGAACGAGCGACGTAAACTGTCCACGCCCTCTCCCCCTGACGGGTGCTCCCAGCCGAAGGCACAAAAGGAGGGTGCCCAAACCAAGGAAGCTGCAGGTAAAACTGAAACCAGCTACTATCAAATAACCTTACAGAGCAAACGGACTACCCCGACCAACGCGGAAGGAGAGACAAGATCTACTCGATATCGAAGCCGCGGAGAGGCCGGGGGTGGAACAGGGGCGGACAGAAACCGTAGCAAATTAAGATCGAACGAGCTTCGAAACTGTCCGCACCCTCTCCCCCCGACAGGAGCTCCCAGCAGCAAAAATCGAGAAGGAAGCTGGAGCAAGTGGACAACAGCCCCCACTGGACTACTCTGGATCGACAGCGAGACCACAAGCCAGTCAGTCAGAAACGAGGGACGGAAAGAATCCTGTCAACAAGCTGGGGAGTGGCCGGGGGTGGAACAGGGGCGGACAGAATCCTGAGCACGGCCGGGTACGCCCTGAAACCATCGGGCTCTCGGACGGGAGACATAAACCTCCTGCCTCCGTATGCTGCCTCGGTGCCTAAGGGGGCCCATTGCCACCGATCGATTCTTCTTGCAGTGCCGATGCCACCCGCAAGGGACAAGCTAGGCGCTCGTTTAAGAACACAGAACGATCGGGCGGGGCAACTGTTCGCGCCCTCTCCCTCTGACAGGTGCTCCCAGCACGCGGTACCGATATAAAGGAGTACCGGATCAACAGGAACAGCAGGTAAAAACACCAGCTGCCAATAACACTAACGGTCCACCTCACAGGCAAATTAGGGCGTCCCAACGAAAGCGACAGGAAGGTTGCGGACAGACCAGGGGTGGAGAGGGGGGCGGGCAAATACCGAGCAAGGCTGGGTACGCCCTGAAACCACTGGACTCTCGGACGGGGGACATAAACCCCCCGCCTCCGTATGCTGTCTCTGTGCCTAGGGGGGCCCATCGCCACCGGTCGATCCTTCTTACAGTACCGATGCCACCCGCAAGGGACAAGCTAGGCGCTAGTTTAAGACTGCACGGGATCGACTGGGCGAGGTGACCGCTTGCGTCCCCTCCACTCGACAAGAGCTCCCAAACGAGAGCAGGATCAACAACGGGCCAGGAGATCGGCCAAGAATGACAAGCAGCCAGACCAAGAAGCCAGCCAGGCACGAGCAAGGGACGGTACGAGTCCTGCGAGCAGGCTGCGGAGAGGCCGGGGGCGGAACAGGGACGGTCAGAGACCCGAGCATGGCTGGGTGCGCCCCGAAACCATCGGACTCTCGGACGGGGGATGAAAAAGCCCTCTTCTCCGTACGTTGTCTCGTTGTCTAGGGGGGTCCGTCGCCACCGGTCGGTCTTTCTTGCAGTGCCGATGCCACCCGCAAGGGACAAGCTAGGGACTAGCTTAAGATTGCATAAGCACCGATCGGGCGAGGCGACTGTCCGCGCCCTCTCCCTCTGACAGGTTCTCCCCAGCACCAGCGGCATCGCTGGACCAAACGCTCAGCTGTGTAAAGCTGTGGCTCCCAGGGAAGGAGGAGGAGAAGTAAAAGAACCTGCCTGGAACAAGCAAAAAGGCTAACACCAACATGAGCAACCTCCATGAAGGAGAAACATTCGAATCAATGCTTGAGACACAAGCGAACGGAAGTTAGGGTGCTTGGAATCGAGGAATCAGCTGGCGGGGAGGAGTCGGGACTCAGGCTAGATGCGAAATGCAGAGAGATCCGATTCCCCCCGCTGCAGCCCCCGAGAACGAGCACCCTCTTCCTGCGGGCTAACCGTCTCAGGAAGCCTCACGGGAGGACCACCCTGAGCGACCTGCCCGCCCAACCAAACGCTACATCCGATGCTTCCCAATCCGCGTACGCGCGCGCCTAGAGTCCGTACTAAAAAGCCGGGTACGCGAGTAGAGTAGCTCGAAATCTTAATCCAGACTAGCCTTGATCTGACCAGATTTGTCGTTAGCTTAGACCGAGTAAGGGTGGACCGCATTAACCGCGGGAGGGACCCAGCCGGCTGGTTCAACCCGCTATGGAATCGATGTCACACCTCTAAGGAGACTTCGACGAAGTAGAAGGGGGCCCTTCATCAGGGACTTGAGTAGGCAAGGGTGGGAGGTACCAGCTTCTAGAGACCAGCTCGGCTCATCGAAGTCACTCGATCCAATCGGATCAAGGAGCCAAACTCGAAACGCTTGCTCTCTCTCGGGATAGAGTCACGCGGCAGGCTTGCTCGAACACTAGAAAGCAGCAGCAGACAACTCAGATCGCAGGAGGAGGGTATGCGGCGCGCATGCACTCGAATTCACGCAGGGGCGGACGAACTCCGAGCAAGGCCGGGTACGCCCTGAAACCATCGGACTCTCGGACGGGGGATGTAAAAAGCCCTCATCTCCGTATGCTGTCTCGGTGCCTAAGGGGGCCCATCGCCACCGATCGATTCCTTCTTGCAGTGCCGATGCCACCCGCAAGGGACAAGCTAGGCGCTCGTTTAAGAAAAACGGAGTGATCGGGCGAGGTAACTGCCCGCACCCTCTCCCCACGGTGCCCTCTGGCACCGAAAGTGGTAGTAGGACGAGGAAATCTCTCTTGCTTCAAGTCAACTTAAATTGACCGAAGCCGACTCGATCCAAATCAAATAAATTTGAACCAATCCGACTTAGCTCGCTGCTAACTAATTGCAATAATAATAACAGCTGAGTATGTGGATGCATGCATACACACACATGCACGTATATGCATGCACATACGCGCATATATATATACATACTGAAAAAGGGGAGGGGTGCGTGTGTGCCGCATACATAGATAACTAGAATGGGGTGGGGGGAAATGGCGCTGCGGGGGGGGGGGGGCGGAGAGGGGAAGGACGGGAAAAAGGGAATAGAACTAGCTCTCCCTCTCTCTCTTCCGGAAATAATACCGCTGCTGCTGCTGCTGCTACTGTTATCCACTGATTGTGGTAACTGATTGAGTTGACCGATTAACTCAATTAATTAAATAATTGTTAATAACGATAATGAAAGTAGGCATGGCAGCTCATGCTAGATTGCGTCTCGTTACCCCATGGAAGCATCGGATACCCCAATCTTGTCCTGATCTCGTCGCGACCGTACTAGTCGGTGGGATTTCACGTCATCACCGCTGACTGCCAGCTCTTGTTGCGGCGCTCGAACGTCTCCCTTCAGCGGGGGGTGCGTGGATGCCTCGCCGGCGCTCGAACGATTGCGGAAGCGAGTCACAAGAGGCTGGGCAAGAGGAACAGAGATCGAGTCAGGTAGCCCAACGTCTGATCACGCTTCTCCTGAGGCAACAGCTAAGGTTAGGGAGGGATGGCTACACCGACAATGACGTCTCACCCTGTACTGCGGGAGCACCCTTGGCAAGTGGCCCGGGCCGATCCGGATAAAGCCAGGGGCCCTAGCAGCAGGATTAAACTCGGACGGGTAATGCAGTCCTTGCTCCGCCGGTTAGGTCCAAACAGAGGCCGAGCCGGGGAGTACTGTGTAGGCACGGGAGTCAACGCTGCTCCAGCTCACTGCCTTGGGGTGGCACCGGTCACCCTCCCGTTCAGGGCTTTCCTAACGTTCCTAACGTTCCTAGGTAGAGGTATGGATTTGCTGGTGATCCCTCTTGGTTCCTGGACCCAAAACCTTGATTTTGACTAAGCGAAAACCACAAAACAGACGATTAATATCGATATAATAATCAACCGTCCAGCCGAAGTAAGGAGCCCCGTTGACAAATATGGAAGCAGCTAACAGTCAGATGATCACGGAGAGTGACGATGAGCTGCAGCTAATGCCGCTCGGGCAGATTCTAGACAGCCCGAACCAGGAAAGCCCCATTGTAATAACAATGGAGGACTATCCAAACTCGATAATAAAGAAAGATGATATAGACGACGTTCTATACGAAATTATGAAGGTAGCGGTGGAAAAGAAAATTAAAATAAATATAGAAAGGGTTAATTACAGAAACGGGGCATTCAAGTTAACTGGAAAGGAGGGGGCAACGACGGTTATGATAAGAGAGGCGCTAGGGAGGGGTATAACAATCAGAGGGAAGAGGGTTAGAGAAGGCCGCGAGGAAGAACTTGAAAGGAAAAAAGAGGTAGTTATTTGGTGCTCTTCTCATCGTATGGAGGACGAGATGCTGAGAGGTTTAATTAATCTAGAGAAGAAAGACTGGGGCACAGGGAAATGGACCCTAATCAGGAGAGGCCATGCCGAGGGCAGAAGCAGGAGGCTCTATTATAGAATCCCGGCGAAAATAGTGGGCAAAATTAGAAGTGAGGGAAGTGCCCTCACGGTGAGGGGAGCGATAAAATTAAAGTTTTCTATACATAAGTAACAAGTAATAAAACGGTTCTCTGTACCCCACAGCTCTGCTGATGGGAAACCCTCCCCGGCTGTGCTTTCCTCGCTCTACTTAATGCAATAACCCCAAATCTTCGAGGCAAATAAGAGAATAACCCGAGGGGGGGGGGGGGGGGGGGGGAGGTGGTTGAGGGGAGGGAGCTGCCGATATACGGGATGGAAGTAACCGTTGCAGACCTCTGGTCAGGGTCGGCGAAAGCCGTCCCCCTGGGCTGTGAGCAGCGGCGGCACCGCTCCCTCCTCTCTTCTCCCCCCTCTCGCCACACACATTTATAAAATTCTCGCCCTTTCGTTGTGAAATTGTTTCTTACTCTGGCTTCCTAGCAGCTCTGCTTGGTGCTCCAATCCGCAGACACGTCTGCCTAAATTAATACTGTTCCACCCAGTACATGCTCACCCTCGTCGAATAGACTGCGGTAGTAGCAAGTTTTGCTCCCGTCTCGATTGCCGCGCCCCCTCTACCCTACATCCAATGGTACTGACCGCGTACGCACACCTTTCGGATAAGCTGCAAAACCGATAGATGTTTACCTTTCCCTCGAGCGCACCGATTAAATCGGACCCACCGAGGGGAGCTTCGCACACGGACCTGCAACCCACCCTTAGAGACTGTCTTTGTTTCGTTTCCAGAAACTCCCTACCGTGTAACATGGAAGCGGCCACAAGCCAAATGATTACGGATAGCGATGAGGACCTGCAATCAATGCAGCTTGGGCAGGTTATGAATGCCTCTAACCAAAGTGACCTCGTAATGATAGTAGTGTTGGAAGACCACCCATGCTCAGTCCTGAGAAAGGATGACGTGGACGATATAGTTTTTGATATTATGAAAGTGTCGCTGGAAAGGGACACTAAAATTAAGATAGAAAGGATCAATTTTAGAAACGGCGGACTAAAATTGACCGGCAAAGACAGGGATACGATGGGGGTGATAAGGGAAGCAATAGAAAGGGGGATAACGATTAGGGGAAAAAAGATAAGGGAGGGATCAGGGGAAGAAATGGAGAAAAAAAAGGATGTAGTGGTATGGTGTTCTTCCCATAAGATGGAGGATAGAATGTTGAGGGGCTTGATAAAATTAGAAAGGGAGAATTGGGGCACTGAGGAATGGGTTTTGATTAGAAAGGGCCAAGCCGAGGGCAAAAGCAGGAGATTCTATTACAGGATCCCTGCGAAGCTCGTAGGAGGAATTAGAAGTGAGGGAAACAGTCTAAGGATAGGGGGAGCAATCAAATTGAGATTCTCCCTGTATAAATAAACGGTAGCTCGACACCACCCAACCAATACAGACCAGGGAACCGATGACGAAACTCAATTGAGACTACAGTTTCTCGCAATGAATATTCTGAGGTCCCACCAAAAAACATAAATAATGTATATTAAAAGGCTTGCGAAGGGGTAGCTAAACCTTCCGCAGAGGGCAAGCGCGGAAGTTGTCTTCCTTCCCCCGAAGATGGGGGGGGGGGGGGGGGACTGCTTCCGTTGTCAGACCTGGCTGACGCCCTTGCCGTCGCGCATGCATTTAGACTTCTGAGTACACCCGACGCGGCGGTGAGGGAGTTGGCCTGGTCCTCCCTGCGGGAGGCCACCCGTCGCAAGACCGGATTGTCGGCCTCCAATGCGGACCTGGCGGCTTACCTCTCGGGTTCCCGAGAGGGACGGCTTGCCAGGGAAGCAACGTCCCCTGGGATTTGGGCCACCGCGCGAATCGCCGCGCGCAAGCAGGCGGACAGGCTGGAAGTCAGCTGGAGATGGACGCCTGAGAGGGAGGAGTTCGCCCTGTGCCTCCGTGGGTCGAGAGGGCGGCCTGTGATCGTTGCACCGCAAGCGCGATCGCAGGTTGTAGCCAGAGTGCGAGAAGCCGTGGCCGAGCATTATGCGCGAACGCTATTGCTTAAGAAAGATCAGGGTAAGGTCTTCGAGGTGTCCTCCCGGTCGAATGTGAGTAATCACTTCGTCCGGACGGGCAGCTTTACCCGCTTCGCTGATTGGCGCTTTATCCATCGCGCCAGGCTTGATGTCGTCCCTTGAACGGCAACAGGCGCTGGGGCGAGGGAGACAAGCGTTGCCGGCGATGCGGGGACGGTCTCGAGACCTTACCCCACGTGCTCGGCCACTGCGGACCTCACTCGGCTGCAATCCAGCTGCGGCATAATGCCGTTCTGGAACGCCTCCGAGCCGCTACCCGTCTGCCAGGAACCGTCCGCGTAAACCAGCGGATCGAGGACGTAGGCGAGGAATTCACATCTTTGCGTCCGGACCACGTGGTTCGCCACGAGGCCTCTAAGACCATCGTAATCGTGGATGTAGCCATCCCGTCTGAAAACCGACTAGAGGCGTTGGCCGAGGCCAGGGAGCGTAAAATCGCTAAATATACGCCCCTGGCCGAAAAACTAGCAGGGGATGGCTACAAGGTCTTAGTGGATGCCTTCCTCGTCGGCGCCCTCGGCTCGTGGTGCCCGAGAAATGAGCCAGTGCTGAAGCTGCTCCGCGTTGGCGAGCGGTACGCAGCAATGATGCGCCGCCTCATGGTCTCCGACACCATCCGCTGGTCGAGGGACATATATGTGGAGCACGTGTCGGGTGTCCGCCAGTATCGGCTTCCCCCCTCGGGGGGTGCTGCCGGCGACCCGACCGCAAGCCCCGGGACCGTCGAAATACACGCCGAAGCCTCGGACGGCGTGGGAGAGAGCGTGGGAGCTCGTCCCGAGTATGAATGCATTGAATGAATGAATGGGGCCCTCCAGAGCGCACTACGGCCCTGCGAGGCCACCCTTGCGTTCATTGCGCTCTGGAGGGTAGTATGAATCTCGCGGGGCTATTGCCCAAATCCTATTGTTATATATTTATTTTGTTATTTATTCACTGAGGCCGAGGCACGTACAACCACGAAGAAGTTTATATATTGTTTTATTACTTTTACTATACTTTATGTTATATTATGCTTTATTATTTTATTTATTGTTTTATTTATCCGGTGACGTGACCTCGCCCAGTACAAATTGCTTTTAACTACAAATTTTATGAATATGGCGGCCATGATTCCGGCGAGAGTGCAACACGATTGTATTTTTATCATGCGTAATCTATTTTATGTATTTTACTTATTTTATTTTATTTATTTATTTTATCTCATTTTAACGCATTATTTTATCATATACAATTGTTACTATATTTATTTATTTATGCCTCTCGTTAATATTATTTATTTATTTATTTATTTATTTAATATCGGAATACTCGAGCGGACGTCGAGCGGACGACGGCGACCGGCGGTGTCCCTTTATCCAGGAGTCCGGCGACGGTCGCCGTCTCTACGTTCCGCCCATGCAAGTCAGCCGCCCCCGTAGCACTAACTACGGAGACGATTACTACCTCGTGCTGCGGAGCTCCGGTGGTTACGGCCACCGTCTCCGCCCCGGCGCTCCCTGCCCTCGGGATCCGTCCCGCGGTCAGGGCGATGCCGATGGTGCGCGAGGTAGTAATCGTGAGGCCGGCCATTGCACCTTGTGGAGGGAAAAAGACCGACTTCCATCCCCAGGCCCCCATTGTCGAAGAGGAGGAGGAGGTGCCTGAAGACGACGATGGAGAACAGCCGTGGCAGGTTGTTGCGGGGCGAAGAGCGCGGAAGACGCCTTCGCCGCAAACTCCCCCGGGAATTTCGGCGCGTAACGCGAATGCTCCCCCGGCTCGCGTTTCGCCGCCGCCGCCGCCGCCGCCCGTCACAGCGGCTAATTTCCCTCTGCTTCCCCCTCCGGGAAGCAGAATAAATTTAAAAAAGAAGCCTGATGCTTCTGCATTTTTCAGGGCCCGGAGTGAGCGAAGGGGAACTTGCAGCCCAAAGGACGAGGGACCTCGAGGAGCTGCTGGCGGATCAACTGCCACCCCGACGCGTCGCTCTACGACTCGTGTGCCCGCCGAGGAAGGCGGATCCGCGCCGGTGCCAGCCGGGGTAAGCCGGAGTATTGCGGCGAGTCCGTCGGGCATTAGTTTATCCTCCCATGCAGGCCGACCGGAAAGCGGTCGGGTCTCGACCCCACAGCGGGGGCAGAGGGGGCCACCCGGTCAGCCCCCTGTTGGAGGGAATCCGGGCCGTACTGGTGCTTTCAAACGCCGTGCGACCCGCGAGGAACTCCAGCAGAGGGACCTACTGATTGGAATGGCGAACTCTGTCGTCCATTTAGAAGATCTGGAATGCGTGGCGACCGAGGTCACCACGTATTTCCAAGGCTGTGGTGACAGTCGAGTCACGACCAGGGTCGACAAGCTGTAATGGGCTCAGCGGTTCCAAGTTACGCGACCCGGGTCTACCAGGTGGCGATACTGACGCTAGTCTTACATACACACCGAATTGACGAATTTCAACTACATCTGCAAGAGGAAATCGGTGTGATCTTTCCCGCCAAGAAAAACATTCTATTTGTTCTGAGCTATCCGAGCGGCTACCACGAGCGAGCAGCAACGAGCAAATTATTATTATTATCTATAATTATTATTTAATACTTAACTTTTAATTAGTTTTTAATTATTATTTCATTAATTTTAGTAGTATTTAGTTATAATTCTTAATTATATTTACTTTTAGTTATAGTTATTATTATTTTATTAATTTTAGTAGAATTTGTTTATAATTCTTAATTATATTTTCTTTTAGTTATAGTTATCATTATTTTATTAATTTTAGTAGTATTTAGACATTACAATTATAATTTATTTCTTTTTTCTTTATAATTGTTATAAGTGTTAAAATATTGTTACAATTGAAGTTTTTTTACAGATATGAATAAGAAGAAAAGGTGCGAAGTAACATCCTGCCGGATAACCGGTGGTAGGATGTTTTCGTTTCCTCTACCAAGTTCTCGGCCAGAAATTTTGTCAAAATGGTTAGCAGCAAGTGGCAATCCAGATTTGGCAAATTTAAGTGAGGACCAAATCCATAGAAGAGTCATTTACGCTAAGCATTTTGAACAAAGATATTTTCTGGCCAAGAAGCTTGCCAACACAGCTGTGCCGACATTGTTTCTTCCAGGTATCTATATAAACTGTAGCTTTTGTAACATATTATTTATAAGTATTTTCTCATTCATTATTTATTGATATTCTTTTGTTAGGCACCACAGAAGAAATGGAGATAGAAGAGCGAAGAGACGAGCAAGGAGCAATGGAAGTTCTCCCCCTTCCACAGGAGAACTTACGAATAGAAAATTATGAGGAAATGGCCAGCGGCTCTGCAGGAACGAAAAGAGAATGTAAGCAACGAACACGTAAGAAATTTATATTTTTTAAATGAGTGGTGTGTCTCATATCACTGAACGAAGCATGTATTCCTTTCTTATTAAATATCAAAGAATGAAACGAGTGTAATGTGGCGAATATGGGTATTAACGCTTCACCACCATGCATGAGAATAATCACTTTCGATGGTTTTATATTAACCCTTTCGGTACAGAAGAGCTGACCGCAATTATATTTTTGTGGTAGAAGAACGTTTTCTATAAGAGGGTGTTTTGCGGTGTTCATAACAGGCTTGGTAGTTGATGTTTTAAAATAATATCTATTTTATGATAATATATTAATTAAACTAAGCGACCTTGATATAAACAATATATTCCAATATTACAAAATTAAAGTAAATGACGAAACTAATAGTGTAGCTTAGAGTGATAGTTTCAAAAGAAGGTTTCGTGGCCGCGGCCAATAGACGGCACTAGTGCCGAAAGGGTTAAATATCTCAGTTAGTTCTGACAGTGGTTTGGTGTAATATATGAAAAATGAATGTCATGAGGACTTATGAGAGTTTTGAATTAGAATTAAAAATTGGAATTAAAATTTGAATTAGAATTAGAATTTGAAGATGACTCTCACAATCAGTTGAACTTGGAAATGAACTTGATGGTGGTTTGCATAAATATTTTATTTTTCTATGATATTTCTTTTAAACTATATTTTTAACATAGTTTAAATTTTTCCTATATGAATGTACTCTATATAACTTTGATTATGGTAATTGGTGGAAGTTATACATTTTCAAATTGAATAATTTAGTTTTGTTACAAATAACAATTGATTTAATGATCACGCAGAAAAATAAAGTTACCTATTTCTTTGGTGATGGTATGCTTCTCACTTTCAATGTCTATGAAACTTAATTGCTTTTTTCCTTTCTAATTCTATTAATCCTTATATTAAATTCATCATTCTTTATTCTTTCTTACCACTTTTATTCTTTAACCCTTTGCGCTCCGAATTATTTTATTAACTTTTTGTCAGATGAGCAAATATAATCTCGCAAAATTTTCTACTGTTGATTATTCGTTTTTATTTAATACTACGAACAATTGTAGATACTGTGGTGTATTCCTGTTAAAATGCAAAATTATTGTTGATTTCGAAAAGTCGATAATTGGTATATGTCGAGTGTAGCTCGACATAGGAGTGCAAAGGGTTAATAAGGAGTAACTTTGTTTCCTCAGTATTACCATCAAATCAATTGAGTTGCTACAAAACTGAAAAAGCATGGATTTACGTCTTTTGGTTTGCTTGAGCATGGTTTGGTTTGGTGTTTGCTTCTAGCATTACTTAAAGTATTGGATCTATCGCGCCAGAAACATTTGGAGCCGAAGCAGAAGAAGCTGTATAACATCATTGCAGCCCTCAAAAAGTCAACACGGAGCTTCTATGCTTCTATGTAAACGTCGTGGCTATTTTCACCATTAATAACAACACTTCCATAATGAATAAATCTTGTATATTTAAATTCACGTCTACAATGACTCACTTAATGCATAAACAAATTCAAATAATAAATTTAAACTCATCTAAAACATCGAAAGTCAACAAATAAGTACCCTAATTCCCCAGCCCCCACCTCAATACACACCACCGCTCAAAATTCAAATATATCCAGAGGGTAGAACACCGCGAAACAAGGAAACCCGGAGTTGACAGAAACCTATTCCGAACGATCCAATTATCAAATTTTGGGGAAACCCTAGGACCCGCCGGAATAAAGGAAAGAAGGAGACCCCGGGTAGTTAAACCATATAAGAGTTATAACCGAATCCAAAACCAAGCTCTCTGGATATATGAAGGGGGGAAGAGGGAGAAAAAAAAATATATAAATCTGTACTCCACTATTAACCTATCAGGAATATCCCTCTGGACACAAATAAATCTAACCCTAACTCTAACCCTAATTCTATCTATCTTACATCATTTATAACTATTCTCGTACATGCTCTGTATGCTCTATATACTCCACACATCTCCTATTATTGATATCCATCACCAAACATATTTATTTAATTTGATATACCTAACAAAAATTTCTCTCCCCTTGCCTGTCCACCGTCTATTTTCTACAAACAAACAATAACCCTAAATTTCTCAGAAGTACTTTAACTCTTACAATAATTATAGTTTATATTGTAAGACTCCGCGCCAGCGAGGCGCCGAGCCGGGCGTTCTCACGCCTGGCTTTCGTCAAGAGGATCTTTCGCTAGCGAGGGAGGAAGACAACCCTCGCCCCTACGGGGCCTTTCGGGGAAAAGAGGCCTTGGAAGGAGAGGCCCACGTCCCTCTCCGAGGAAAGCCTCTGATAGGCTCGCGCAAGGGAGGAAGGAAGTCGTATAAATATACGACTTCCAGGGCCCGCCGTATTATTACGAGAGTTACCGTTGTAGCGTCTGTATGAGCGCTACGCAATCTTCGCAAAGATTGTTATATATATTATTGTACGCGAACATAACCGATATTGCGACTGTTGTAGAAGTTGTTCTAACGCCATGTCTCTCCGGACAAATTGTTATACGTGATTGTATACAACCATTGTATATTGTATTATTAAAAAGAAATTTTTATATATTTATATTTCACTCTTACACATTTTACCTACGTAACAATACGAAGAAGATAGCCGAGCCAGTTTCAACCGATTTTTTTACGAAATTTTACAAATAATTTTGCGGAAAGTAATTTTTACAAATCTTCATCCAATCCGAGCTCTAGAACAACCCCCCGAAAACATGACCATTAAATGTTATACACCCTGTACATAAGACATGAAATTACAGAGGAAAGGAAGGAAAGAGTGAACATGGAAACAGGGAGAAGATGGAACATTAAGACATTAAAAGAAGAGGAATTTTTAGAAGAGCTAAGGATGAACGAGATGATATGGGAGGACAGGACAATGGAAGAGGTGGAGAGGTATTTGGGAAAGATCGACGACATTTGCGGGAAAGTCATGAAAAAAACCAAGGAAGGAGCCCTACACAAGCACAAGCCCAATCCATGGTGGAATGCGGAGATATAGGAAGCCAGAAGGAACGTAAATAAGGCAGGAAGGACATGGAGAAAGAGTAGTAGAAAGGGGAAAGAGGAGATGGAAGCGAAGAAGAAAGAATATAAAGAAAAAAGAAAGATACTAAGATATAAAGTTAACGACAGTAAAGTTAAGGCATGGAAGGAACTGTGTGATGAATTAGACAAGGACACATGGGGTAAAGCGTACAACATTGTCATGAAGAAGATGAAGGGCAAGACGCTCCCGCCAAGGATGGGGAAAGAAAACGCAGAAAGAATAATCAAGAAACTATTCCCAAGAGAGAGCGAGGAGGTAAGGAACAAGAGGAAGGAAAAGAGAAGGAAACAACAACAAAATAAAGGAGTAATAGAACGAGACGCAGAACAGACAGGGAACAAGATCCCACAGGAGGAAGTATTGGAAGCAGGGAGGAAGGTTAAGGAAAGAAAAGCACCGGGGAACGACGGGATACCGGGGAAAATCATCAAATTAACCATAAAACATGATACAGAAAACGTCACGGAACACGGAACTGGAACTTAACATATGCCTGGAGCTGGGTAAGCTCCCCAAGAGGTGGAAAAAGCAGAGACTGATACTTATCAAGAAAAAGAAAGAAAAGGCGCAGGACGAAGACACTTTCAGACTATTATGTATAATCGATGCCTGGGCGAAAGCATTCGAATACATAATTAAGCATAGGATACTGGAAGAAATCGGAGAGGACGGACTGTCAAACAAGCAATATGGATTTAGGAAAGGAAGATCGACGTTGGATACGATAGAAGAGGTGTACGAGAAGATACAAAGAGCTAACAGGGCACAGAGATACTGCACCCTGCTCACCCTGAATATTAGGAACGCCTTTAACAGCCTAAGCTGGGAAGGAATAGGTGTAGTGATGCAGGAAAAAGGGATTAGCAGGTATCTGGTCCGAATGATCGAGGGATATTTCGAGGAGAGGGAGATAGTGTATGGTACGCTGGACGGGGAAATAAGAATAGGTATGGAGAAAGGAGTACCCCAAGGCTCGATCATCGGGCCAAACATATGGAACCTGGTATATGACGGCATCCTCGAGATGGCACTCTCGAAGAACATCGAACTGGTTGGATACGCAGATGATGTCATCGTAATCGCCACTGAAACGAATCTAGATATGCTTTGGATAAGGATGGAAACAGCGGGAAGGAAAATTCACGAATGGTGGAAAGGAAAAGGTCTGGAACTCGCTGCGGAGAAGTCTAAATTCATTTTCGCTAATAGGAAGAGGAAAACGGAGGGATTCAGGATCAGTCTAATCGGAACAGAACTAACGGAGGCAGAGAAACTAAAATACCTAGGGATTATCTTCGATAAAAAAGAAGATTTTAGGAAGCACGTGGAAGTCACAACGGAGAAAGGAATGAGGGTGTTCGGTACACTACAAAGGATAACAGCTAACATAGAAGGACCTGGAAATAAAGGGCGCAGGGCCTATTATTCCGCTATGGATTCGATAATAACCTATGGGATAGGGATATGGGGAGGAAGAGCCATTGACCTTGAGGTCAACAGAAAGGTATGGGCCCAAACCCAGAGGATGGGTCTCGGAAGGGTGGCGAGGGCGTACCGCACCGTCTCGCGAGACGCCTTGTGCGTTATCACCGGTATCCCGCCGACGGAGATAACGATTAGGATCAAGGCGAACCAATGGAGGAATAAGATGATGGAAGAGTAGAGAACACGGAAGAGGCCCTGCTGGAATGTCAAGAACTATGGGAGAGATCGCCACATGGCAGATGGACGTACGAGCTAATTCCTAAAATCAGCCTATGGAAGGAAAGGGGATGGAGGGAAATTAATTACTATTTCACTCAATTCTTGACGGGCCATGGTATTTTCAACACCTACAGGAAGAGAATAGGAAAGGTTACTTCGGATAGCTGCTGGTACGGATGCGAGGTCGCAGACGGACCAGAGCACACCTTTCTTGACTGCGATAACTTTAGAGCAATAAGAGAGGAGACGGCAAGAAAGGTGGGAAGGGAGCTAAGGAAGGAGAGTATCATCAATATCATGGAAGAAAACGAGGAGAATTGGCGAAATATCATGGAAATGGTAATCAAAATAATGAAACAGAAGGAAGATTTTGAGAGGAATTGGGGGAAGGATAATCTACGAAGGAGAAACAACGAGCGGTAGTTTAAGGTTAGGATAGGATAGGATAGGCTTAGGTTTAGTATTTATATATTTATTTATTTATCTATTTTTACAGCTTTTACATTTTACATTCTGACACTTTTATATTTTTTATTTTTTTTTTTACATTTTTACAGTTTTAGACTTCTTTTATTTTATATTTTTATATATTTATATTGTTATATTGTTATAGTTATATTTATATTTTATAAACTTCCGTTTCCGGTAGCGATAAGAGAGAATTGAGGTAAAGTGTGCAGAATTGGGAATAGGGATTAAAGGCGAAGGAAAGTGAAAAAAAAGGGAAAGGTGCGAAGGAGAAGAAAAGGAGGAAGAGGTGTGTGGAAGGGAATATAAAGAGTGGGTGGAAAGGAGTAAGTGAGGGGATAATTGAGATTGGAAGAGTGAGTGGGTGAGAGAGGTTAGGAAAGTGTAAGAGAGTGTGAAAGGAGGGAAAGAGTGAGGTTGAGTGAGTGACATCTGGTGTGTATGCTAGGAGTGACTGCGGGGTATAGTCGGTAAAGCAGGGTGAAAGGAGGAAGTGTAGCGTAGGGATATGGAGGAAGGAGAAGTAGGTGAAAAAGAGGGGAGGAGAAGAGGGAGGAAAGAAAAAAAGGAAGGCCAACCAATGTGGAGAGGTTGGGGAGGTTGAGCACGAGAAGTGTGGGAGTGGTGGATGCCATAATGAGTAAGAGGAAGAAAGAGGAGGAGGGGAGGAGGAGTAGAGGAATAGAGGAGAGGGAGGATTGCAAAGAGGCGGAGAAAGTAAAAGGATCGCCTAGAAAGGAGATGAATGAAGGGTTGGTGGAATTAATAAAAGAGCTAAGAGAAGAGATGAGGAGCTTGAGGGAAGGAATAGAAAGGGAGAGGGAGGAAAAGAAGGAGGTGAGGGAGCTATTAGAAGAGATGAGGGACAATTGGGAAAAGGAAAAGGAGAGGCTGAGAAAATGCGTAGAGGACTTAGGGGAGAGGGAGAGAAAGGGGGAGGAGAGAGAGGGAAAGTGGAAGGAGATAGAGGAGTGGATGTGCATGTTGGAGGAAAGGGGAGTAAGGGAGAAAACATTATAATAAGGGGGCTAGGTGGGGGAAAGGGGGAGGAAGGGAATGTGGTAGATGAGGTGAAGAAACTAATGAAGGAGATAGGGGTAGAGGTAAAGGTGAAGGAAGTAAAAGAGGTAGGGAGGGGAAATGAAGCGGGAAAGGGAAGAACGGTTTGGGTGAAGTTGGGGAGTGTAGAAGAAAAGGTGAGGATGGTGGAGGAGAAGAGAAAGCTACGAAGAGAAAGGAGGGAATGGATAGGGGATGATAGGACGTGGGGAGAGAGAAAGGTGGAGTGGTTAATGAGAAGGGAGATAGAGGATGAGAGGAGGAAGGGAAGGAATGTGAGATAGGGTAATATGAAGTTCTGGGTGGATGGGAGGACGTGGAGATGGGATGAGTGGAGGGATGATTTTGTAGATGTGGAGGGAAGGATGAGAAAGGGGGAAATGAAGAGGGTGCAGGAAGGGGAAGGGTTTGGAGAAGAGAGGGAAAGGGGGAAGAGGTAAGAGAAGAGAAAGGAGGGAGAGGAAGGAGAAGAGTGAATGAAGAGAGGAATGAAAGAGAGAGGAGAGGGTTAGAGGATAAAGGGGGAGGAAAGGGATGGAAAGTAGGTTTTTGGAATGTGGGGGGGTTGAAGAGCAAGGAGAAGGGGGTGTGGAGGAAAATAAGGGAATGGGATGTGGCGTTGCTAATGGAAACGTGGGTTGAGGAGAGGGATGGAGAAGGAACTACCAGAGGGGTTTGAGTGGAGGTGGCAGTGGGCGAGGAGAGAGTTCGATAAAGGTAGAGCTAGGGGTGGGATGTTAGTGGGGGTAAGAGAGGAGGTAAAGGGGAAAGAAGGAGTGTGGGTGAGACAGAAGGGGGAGGTAATAATGGAAATAAATGTAAAAGTGGGGGAAGAAGAGTGGTGTTTAATTGAGGTGTACATATGGGGAAGAATGGGTGAAAAGCTGGGATGGATAAAAGAAATACTAGAGGAGGAAAGAGGAAAGAGGGTGATGATAGGGGGTGATTTTAACGCGAGGACAGGTTGTGAAGGGGGTTTAATAGAAGGGATGGGGGAGGATGAGAGGGAGAGGTGGTCGAAAGACAGGATGGTGAATGGGGAAGGAAAGAGAATGTTAGGATGGCTGAATGAAGTGGGAATGGGGATAATGAATGGCAGGATGAGAGGGGATGAGTGTGGTGAGTATACGTATGTGGGACCGAGGGCATGCACGGTGATAGATTATGTGGTGTGTGGAAGAGATGTGATGAATGAGATAGAGAGATTGGAGGTTGAGAGCATGATTGAGTCAGATCATATGCCGGTGGTGGTAGAGTGTAAGGGCGGGATGAGAAGAGGCGCGGAGAGAGCAGTGGGTAGAAGGAGATCGAGGAGAGTGAGATGGGATAATGATATGGTAGAAAGGTATGAGAGGAAATTGAGAGAGTGGGAAAGAGTGAGTGTGGGGTGAGAGAATGGAGTAGGGGAAGTGAAGGAAATAGTGGAGAAATGTAGGGAGGAAGGAGAAAAGGGAAAGGAGAGAAAGGGGAAGAGAAAGGGGTGGTGGGATTGGGAATGCAGAGAAAAAAGAAAAGAGTTGAGGATGGTAATGAGGAAATGGAAGAGGGGGGAGGAAGAGATAGAATGCTACAGAAGGAAAAAGAAGGAGTATGGGAAAATGTGTGAGGAGAAAAAGCAAGTAAGGAGAGAAGGGATAATGAGAATGATAAGTAAGGCCAGGACAGAAGGGGAAGTATGGGAAGTACTAAATAAGTTAAGGAGAAGAGGGGGAGGCTTGGGAGCGGATATAGGGATGGATGAGTGCGTGGAATATTTTATGGGATTGCTGGGGGGAATAGGGACGAGAGTGAGGCATGGTTGTGGTGTGAGGAAGGAAAGAACGGATGGTGAGATAGGGTGGGATGAGATTGGAGGTGTGATAGGGAGATTAAAGAATGGGAAGGCAGCGGGAGAGGATGGATTAGAGAATGAGGTGTGGAAGTATGGTGGGATGGAAGTGAGGAGAATAGTGTATGAGGTATGTAATAAGGTGTGGAGAGGGGATGGATGGCCGGATGAATGGAAAGTAGGAGTGGTTGTGCCGGTGAGAAAGGGTGGGAATGGGAAGGGTGTGAATGACTTCAGAGGCGTGACCCTGATGGGAACGATGTGCAAAATCTATGTAACAGTGGTAGAGAAAAGGTTGGGTGAAGAGATGAAAAGGGGGGGAATGTTACCAGAATGTCAGACGGGTTTTAGAAGTGGAATGGATGTGATGGAGAATGTGTACATGCTGAATTATATGATTGGTAGAATGATTGGTGTGAAAGGCGGAAGGATGGTGTTGTGTTTTATGGATCTGAAGGCAGCGTTTGATATGGTAGATAGGGGTAAGCTGTGGAGAATTATGAGGGAGAGAGGAGTGAGTGACGGTTTAAGGGAGAGGATAAAGGAAATGTATGAAGAGACAGTGTGCAAGGTAAGAGTGAATGGGGAGTTGAGTGAGCCGTTTTGGACAGGAAGGGGAGTAAGGCAAGGATGTCCGTTAAGTGCGAAGTTATTTACTCTGTACTTGGCGGATATAGAGGAAAGGTTGGCGAAGAGGGGGAAAGGAGGGGTGAATGTGGGGGGAAAAAGGTTGTATTGTATGTTGTATGCTGATGATATTGTGTTAATGGCTGAGAATGAAAGTGGGATGAAGCTAATGATAGAGGAAATGAGAGTGTATATAAGGGAGAAAAGTCTAGAATTGAATGTGAAGAAAACGAAGGTGATGAGGTGTGGAAAGAGAGTATGTGGAAGGGAGAAATGGATGTGGGGGAATGAGGAAATCGAAGAGGTGAAAGAGTTTAAGTATCTAGGTTATGTATTTTGGATCATTCTTCTCTACTCAACGCTTCGGTCGAAATGATTAACTCATCCATTGTGGCATTCGAGGAAAATATCTCCTCGATATTGAAGAACTGCACTCCAACGATTGAAGTTCTAAATTGCCTGAAGGATTATGACGACCGTCGCATTATTAAATTGCAAAATTTTAAATCAAAATTAATTACCAAACTCTTTCGTTTATTACGTCAAAATGATCGTTTAAACTCATCTCAATTAAATATGATTAATTTCTATAAACTCACCATCAAACGCACGAATTATAGATTACGTAAACTCTATACATCAGTTTCAAATAAATTCTGGCAGGATAGACTTTCCAAATTAGATACACGCGAGCCCACGAAGCTTCACCCGTTCGTTAATAAGGCTATTAACCCTTTGCGGACGAGCGGCGGAAATATCCGCCCAAGCCTTTTTACCGTTGCGGACGAGTGTCGGATATATCCGCCCAACTCTTGCGCTGCGGCTAGCGTACGTCTGCCGTCGTAGGCGATAAGATACACATGGGGATACTAGCCTAAGACGTCAAGTGGCCTCTCAATGAAATTAGAGACTTTTGAACGATGAAGTCTTATCTTCCGTATAATGTAAACTTACGATGCAAGACCATGGTAGGGTCAGAACGAATTTCAGTTTGTCGAGTCAGTATTTCAGTGTCACTGCCAGAGCAACCAGCAAAGTTTTCCGCATATTTTATATTTTATAACATCCTACACACGATGGCGAAAAGATCCAGAGATAGTACGTTCAATAGTGACAGTAATGATGAGTTCAAGTTTGACTCTGACAACACAGGTGTCATTAGTTCATCCAGTGGAAGTGAAATCCTTGCAACAAGCAATGTACACAGGCGCTTCAATGTGGGCAGTGATAGCAGCAGTAATGAAGACATGAATATTCAGGAAAATGATGGCCGTAGTGATAATGAATGGACGAATGTTACAAATCACGATATCATTCCACAAAAAATACAGTTTAGTTCTGGATCACGAACCCCTGGTTCACAACTACAATCAACTTATAAAGAACCGTTAGATTTCTTCAACTCGTTCTTTACGGAAGAGTTGATCAAGAAAATAGTTGAGGAGACTAATCGGTACGCAAATGATACGATACAAAGAAAACATGTAAAAAAGCGGTCCACATGGCGTACATGGACTAATGTCACACTAAAAGAAATGCGAGCATTTCTCGGGATAATATTGCTTATGGGAACAATGCCACTTCCGAGCCTGAAGGATTATTGGAGCACCGACAGGAAATGTAGGATCCCGTACTTTGCCGAAGTATTCAGGAGGGATCGATTTCTACAAGTATTCTGGATGCTTCATACAAATGAAAATACTGAAGGTAGACAAAACATGACAACAAGGACGCAGAAAATTAGCAATTTTTTGGATTACATTGATAGTAGATGTCGAGAAAATTTTGTACCCCGGGTGCAATTATCAGCGGATGAATCCATCGTCAAATTCAAAGGGCGAATAACTTTTATTACGTACAACCCACAGAAACCAACCAAGTGGGGTATCCGCATTCACGTTCTTGCAGACGCCAATATTGGTTATATACAGACTATTTTACCATATTATGGCAGTTTTACTACAGAGAAATTACTTACAAGGAAGGTATTCGAAGTGCAACTCACGGATTCGAATAAAATTTTGTGGGTTTGTAGAGTGATCCAAGACAAGGAAAATGGTATACTCCATTCGTGCCCAATCGCCCTTTAAGGGCATGAAATTTAACCTCAAAGTGAAATCGACACTTGCACTTCCTCGCTTATATCTCCTGAAGTACAAAAGATAGAAAAAAATGTTTTAGGTGAAAGTTTAACGGTAAAAGGAGCGCTATAAATTTGCATCAACAAATTTTTAAAAACAACTTTCCTTCTTGAAAAAAAAATTTTTTTTGCGTTATTTTAAACAATTTTGAAATCTTTTTGGTAATGAAAAATGTGGCATTTTTTATTCTGAATTCAACCATAACAATATTTTTATTATACACCGCTAGAATTACAGAGATACACGACAAAATGTACTCCCTAGCGCGCGGTACCGCGCAATACCGCGCTAACAACATATAGAGTTACATATTAAGAATGCTCATTTTCGTTGCAGGACATAACTATGTGACGAAGATGGGTGTGGTAACATAAAAATTGTGGAAATGAAATTGTGGAACGTATTCAGTGCCTCTCTACATTAACTCAATACACCCAGCAATCAGATTCACGGTTGAAATAGAAACGAATAAACAAATTCCCTTCCTGGACGTACTGGTCAATAGAAAACCCGACGGCACACTTGGACACACGGTTTACCGAAAACCTACACACACGGACAGATACTTACAGGCCTCCTCACACCATCACCCACTGCAGAAGACAGCGGTAATCTCTTCTTTGATCACCAGAGCAGTTGCTATCTCCGAACCATCGTCTCTCCATAACGAACTCAGCAACGTAAAAACAGCTTTAATCAAGAACGGTTATAAAACATCTCAGATCAACCGCACCATACAGAAAACACTTAATAAACCAACGGACACTAATGTTCAAACGCCCGCCTCACACAATACACCTACTTCCATGGCATTCCTACCCTACATACAAGGAACAACTGACAGGATTTCACGGGTCCTAAGAAAATACAACATAAAAACGATTTTCCAACCGGCTCAGAAGGTGAGTCAAATACTGACATCCGCCAAAGACCCGTGCCCACCTCTCGCCTGCCCAGGCGTATACAAAATACCATGCTCATGCGGCAAGGTTTATATCGGGGAAACTGGGAGGAGTGTCAGGACTCGCCTTAAGGAACATGAAAGGTGCTCCAGATTGGGCTACATACAGTCAGCTGTAGCCGAACACCAGATGGAGACTGGCCACAGGATACTGTTTCAGGACGTTAAAGTCCTAGCCAAGGAAAAAGCTTATTTCCCCAGGAAATATCGCGAAGCCTTGGAAATCCATAAAAACCCCAATAACATCAATCGGGATAACGGTCTCCTGCTCAACGGTATCTGGAACAGCCTCCTCCCTAGTGGGGAGTGCACCGTTCCGCAACACCGGGCACAGGTATAAATTAGGGCCCCGATGACACCTTTCTTCAGTATCAGAGCGTCTTCGACTCCCTGATGAAGCTAGCTGCAATGCTGGCGAAACGTCGGACCTTATTGTCTTTCGCACGCGGCTCCAACCCGGAAGCCAAATCCAGGATCTATTTAACATTTTATTACATTCTAAGCACACGCGATTACATGTACTTCACTCGACATAGTTTTCGCAAAGTGAAAAAGACGAAATACTATCTTCATTAAAAAAGTGATCTACACACAGATACTTTTTGCACCAAGCACATCTTATAATAGCAGGCTTATCATATAATTCACAACGTGGCAGTTTATCTGCTTCAGGAAATTTAAAACAGAAATCTACCGGATTTTCAAACCGTTGTGGTAACCTTTCCTCTAGGTATCCACTTTTATACCAAGAGTATTTAAATAATTCTCTGAATCTCGGGGAAGACAATTGGTTGTGCAGTGACAAGTCGTTCCGCAAGCCGAAACAAGCAAAGTATACAATTGGCAGCCACCGAATTCGTAGACCAGGTGAAACCGTATATGGCAACGTACGAACCGAATAATGTATACAATGCCGATGAGAGTGGATTTAATTTGGAAATTCATTCTGGTCGTACGTTATCGTATCGTGGTACAAAGACCGTAGAAGCAGCCGTGCGGTCAATATCCTCCACTCCCAGTTATACGATTCTCCCTACCATTTCCGCGAGCGGTCAGTTACTGTCACCTTTGTTCATAGTATTAAAAGAACCAAGTGGAGAATTTGGACCTAGGGTAGAAGGAAACTTATTCAGATCGGATAATGTGTTTGTCGCTGCTTCCAAATCTGGGAAGTTAACATCGCACCATTTCAACACTTGGCCCGCAGAAGTCTTTTCACCAAAGACTGGGCCTCGAAGTGTACTATTAATTGATTCGTGGAGTGGTCATTGTCCGTCCACGTTTCAGCAAAGTATTCCGAGTGACAAGCAACTTATTACGTTAACTATACCGAAAGGGACGACAGGTTTGATACAACCGTTGGACGTTTTTGGTTTCCGGATATGGAAAAACTTTGTTAGAACCTTTTCCGATCGAGTTTTGCTGTACGATATTAATATAAATTTACATCTACGAAATAACATCATCAAATTGCAATCACTCACCCACAACCAATTGTCTTCCCCGAGATTCAGAGAATTATTTAAATACTCTTGGTATAAAAGTGGATACCTAGAGGAAAGGTTACCACAACGGTTTGAAAATCCGGTAGATTTCTGTTTTAAATTTCCTGAAGCAGATAAACTGCCACGTTGTGAATTATGTGATAAGCCTGCTATTATAAGATGTGCTTGGTGCAAAAAGTATCTATGTGTAGATCACTTTTTTAATGAAGATAGTATTTCGTCTTTTTCACTTTGCGAAAACTATGTCGAGTGAAGTACATGTAATCGCGTGTGCTTAGAATGTAATAAAATGTTAAATAAGCGTTTAAAAAATATGTATGTATGTATATATGGGATATAGTACGATCTGTATTATAAGTCATTATTAATCTTTATGTAATATTTCATAATTTGCGATTATTATGTTACCACACCCATCTTCGTCACATAGTTATGTCCTGCAACGAAAATGAGCATTCTTAATATGTAACTCTATATGTTGTTAGCGCGGTATTGCGCGGTACCGCGCGCTAGGGAGTACATTTTGTCGTGTATCTCTGTAATTCTAGCGGTGTATAATAAAAATATTGTTATGGTTGAATTCAGAATAAAAAATGCCACATTTTTCATTACCAAAAAGATTTCAAAATTGTTTAAAATAACGCAAAAAAAATTTTTTTTTCAAGAAGGAAAGTTGTTTTTAAAAATTTGTTGATGCAAATTTATAGCGCTCCTTTTACCGTTAAACTTTCACCTAAAACATTTTTTTCTATCTTTTGTACTTCAGGAGATATAAGCGAGGAAGTGCAAGTGTCGATTTCACTTTGAGGTTAAATTTCATGCCCTTAAAGGGCGATTGGGCACGAATGGAGTATACCATTTTCCTTGTCTTGGATCACTCTACAAACCCACAAAATTTTATTCGAATCCGTGAGTTGCACTTCGAATACCTTCCTTGTTAGACCAGATCTGTCAATAAGTACAAGAATAGTCTTACAACTATACCACAATTTATTGCAATCCAATCCTGGCGCTGTAGGATACCATATCTTCAACGACCGATATTTCACAAGCATTCCCTTGGCAGATGCACTACTAGAACTGAAATGTCATGTGACTGGAACTATCCAGACAAATAGGAAATTTATTCCAGATGAAATAAAGAATCCAAAGATTGCGAAAAATGAGATGGTTGCCTACAGACGGAAAGATTTACTATTATTGGCTTGGAGAGACAAGCGTATTCTGACCATGCTCAGCACCTGTGCTACCTCATCTTCAAAAACCGTCACTAAAAGGTCAAAGAAAGAAGGAGTAACTGATATTGTGAAGCACGATGTGGTTCTAAATTATAATAAATACATGGGCGGGGTAGACAAAGCAGACCAGTACACAGGCACGTACTGTTTTATGACAATGACCCAAAAATGGTGGCGAAAATTATTTTTTTGGGGATTGGACGTTTCTGTGATAAATTCCTATTTATTGTATCAGGAACATTACAAGAAATACAACATAAAAAAGTTAAGCCATTTAGAATTTGTACGTCGCTTGGCAGATCAATTGATTGGAGATTTTCGAGATGCTGATCCCAAGCCTCCTTCGACTTCTCGAACAGCGGAAAGGCTCAACGGCCTTCTACATATTATTCGGCGAAATGAGACAGGAAGAAGCAAAGATTGTGTCGTATGCTCCAATCGGAAGGTAAAACATGGAAGGAGAGAATCGATGTACTATTGTGCTACATGTTCGGCTAAGCCGACCTTGCACATAGGTGATTGTTTTGAGCGATACCACACAAAGGAAGAATATAAAACGTATAATATGTAAACACGACTACATTTGTTTGTTTATGGTTTTGTTAGATTTCACAAAAAAAGTTATTTGTTAGTAAATTTGTTTGCTTATAATTTTTAGGATTTTTGAATAATTTATTTGAATAAAGCCTTAATTTGTAAAACGCAAATATGCGACGTGAAAATTTTCTTTACTGCACGCTCCAATACCTGTCGTCCACAGCGACGCTCGCCCGTCGAGCGTCTCCGTCCGCAAAGGGTTAAACTAAACGTTCCTTCCCGAATAATCCAATCCGTTGCTCTAATCCCCACCTACTTCCTTTTATCCTCGCACAATAAAAGTCCTTGCTTCCTATTCCTTGCCCTCAGTAACTGCTTAATAACTCTCAGTAACTGCTTAATAACTCTCAGTAACTGCTTAATAACTCTCAGTAACTGCTTAATAACTCTCAGTAACTGCTTAATAACTGCTCAGTAACTGCTCAGTAACTGCTTAGTAACTGCTTTGTATCTACCTGCTTCTACTCAGTTTTATATCGCACTTCGATTAAAACTTCTGCTTTATAATTCGATCTCACCACGGCACTTCCGTGTGAATATTCTTGTTGAATTGTATTATTGTTAAGTTTTTAAGCTATTGGTTATTTTGTGTTATTTGTAATAAACGGTTTGTGCAATATTTTTCGTGTTTATTCGGAAATAAAGTATTGTGCATAACACCTATACAAATTTCTTTAGATGATTCTAAATTCCACGTTTTGGATCTTTCACCTAAAAGGGGAAACCCAAAAATATACGGAAATATTAAATTACTTCCATTATACACCACCACTAGACCAGTAAGGGAAGAAAAACATAAAAATATGATGTGTTTACTATCATACATCCCTCCAGTTTTTCAGGAATATTTTAAGAATCTTAAAAACTCATAATGAGAAAAGCCTAAAATGATAAAAATGGATTATTTTTTAAAAATAATTAATAAATGTTCATTTCAAAATGTTTATTTCATTAAAACTATTGTTCCTAATAAAACTCGTAGTTTTTCATTGCTTTAAGTCATTTATAGGACATTCAGTTAATTTTGAAAAGGGTCTAACAAGGAGAGTGAAGGTCTTCTGGACACGGATTTAGTTCAAATTTTGTAGAATGGTAGATTTAGTTTCCCTGTTGATGAAGATATATGGTTATAGGGGCCACTACTCAATAATTTTTTAGATATTTGCAATTGAAGATGCAATTCACTCGTTAAATTCAGCTCTGTAGCAAACGATTACACGTAATGGGTTTAGCGTAGCAGCAACGGATCGGTGTTCCGCGTCGTTAGGAGCCGGGTTCGAGTCCATGGAGGGTCACTAACATTTTTTTTTATGTCTATTTTACATATAAAGATACATAATGGAGTTTAAATAAATTGGAAATGAAATGTCTTTAATGACTAGAAACCTTATAAGAGTTTTATTTGTCATTATCATTCGTATAAGTGCAGAATAATATTTATTACAAAACAATAAAAGCATTTCGCAAGAAGAACAGGAGAAAAACCCTTTAACTGCTAATTAATCGCGCCTGGAAACAATAAATTGTGAAAGGAAACAATAAATCAAACATTTATCAGATTAACAGAATTAGTATAAAAATATGACTAGCTTCGTACCCCTCATTGTCCGTACAATGGTGAAAGTTGTCATAAAAGCAAATGAAATATAATTTCGAAAAGCATCTCGCGCATCGAATTAGTGCAGTATTGTTGCATAGACATCTGCTGCTTTGTGTTTCTTGCGGGAAGCAGACTTCGTTGACGTTTTCAAATACCTCACAATTCAGGCAAGATTAATTAGCAGTTAATGGGTTTTTCTCCTGTTTTTCTTGCGAAATGCTTTTATTGTTTTGTAATAAATATTATTCTGTACTTATACGAATGATAAAGACAAATAAAACTCTCATAAGGTTTCTAGTCATTAAAGACATTTCATTTCCAATTTATTTAAACTCCATTATGTATCTTTATATGTAAAAATAGTCATAAAAAAAATGTTACTTACCCTCCATGGACTCGAACCCGGCTCCTAACGACGCGGAACACCGATCCGTTGCTGCTACGCTAAACCCATTACGTGTAATCGTTTGCTACAGAACTGAATTTAACGAGTAAATTGCATCTTCAATTGCAAATATCTAAAAAATTATTGAGTAGTGGCCCCAATAACCATATGAGCCGTTTATTTTGAAAGTGGCGTAACTGCATTTATACTTAAATCAAGATATTTACTATTGATAATGTCTGAAGGCAGTGATGAAGGTAATTTTAATTAATTAGTATTTAACAAGTTAACCTCAGTTTTTGGACAATTGCGTTAGTTGAATGACCAGTACGTTTAATTAATATAAAACTTAAAATTTAATATTAAATTTTAGAAATTATTTCACCCATGGGGAAGAACAGAACAAGACCATTTAGTTCAGATAGTGAAGAAGAAATAGTAACTAATGATTTAAAAAAAAATCGAAATAGAAACAGAATTATAGAACAATATTCGTCTTCAGGGGATGAAGATACGAATAACAATGGAGAAAAGATTGATGGATCATACATCCAAAAAGTGCGAAAGATTAAACGGAATTCAGGAAAAAGATGTACTCAAACCGGAAATATTGTACCTGTAAAAATTTTCCAAAACAAAGGTTGCTGTTGCCGGAATGCTTGCACAAAAAATTGCGATGAAGAAGAAAGAAAGAATATTTTTGAGAAGTTTTGGGGTTTGGGAGATTTTAATAAACAAAATTGCTTTACGAAGCTATCGAGCGCAAAATTGTGAAACGAAGACGTCCAACAAACGGAAAAGGTTCGCCAAGAAATTGGAGTTTTAGGTATTTGTTAAATTCTAAAAACGGAAAAGTTCCCGTCTGTAAAAAATTCTTTTTGGATACTTTTAAAGTAACTAGAGGACGCTTCAAACGAGTATTAAACTCTGCAAATGTAGGCAATGATTTACGTGGGATGATGGTTGGATCATCAAGAAAATTATCTGAGGAAGGGAAAAACCACGTTCAAAACCATATTAAAACTTTCCCTAAATTTGAATCCCATTATACCAGATCTCATAATCCTAATAGAAGATATCTACATCCTGATCTAACTCTTAGGAAAATGTTTAATTTATACGAGCTTCATTGCGGGGAAAATAAAATAAAAGCCGTTAATGAGTGGACTTACAGAAAAATATTTAAAAAAGATTTTGATTTACATTTCCACCAACCGCGCAAAGATACTTGCATGTCAAAAATGCGACTTATTAAACATCAAAATTAAAGCATCGAATGATGATGATGAAGAAAAGAATAAACTTATAGAAGAACACGATGTCCATTTAAGACTAGCAGAATCAGCTAGCAATTCACTAAAACAAGATCAGGAACAAGTATCACGTAATTCAGATTATTATTTCGCTTTCTCGTTCGACTTGCAAAAAGCATTACCGTATCCTATGTTGACTACCTCAGTAGCATATTACAACCGCAATATGTATGTTCTAAAATTGAGTATTCACAATTTTCATAACGATAATGTTTGGATGTACGTTTGGGATGAAACTATTACATCCAGAGGTGCTCAAGAAATTGTTTCATGCATCCTAAAACATGTTAAAAATTTAAGAAGTGAAAGACACGTTATAGCTTACAGTGACATGTGCGCCGGGCAAAATAGAAACATTAAAGTAGCTTTAATGTGGTTAAAAATTGTCCAAACTTTGGAAAATAATGTGGAAATCATAGATCACAAATTTTTAATATCAGGACATTCGTTTTTGCCAAATGATAGAGTTTTTGGCGTGGTAGAAATGTCATTAAAAAAAATAATTTACTGTTCGTTCCCCAAGATTATTAAAAAGTGTCGGAAAGGTAATAACTTTATTGTAAATGAAATGAGACAAGAAGATTTTGTATCAACAAAATTATTAGAAGACGCAATTTTTAAAAGGGTAAAGAATTCTGATGGAGAATCAATAAACTGGTTAAAAATATGTTAGATGCGTTTTGTCAGAAATAAACAGTATAAAATTTTCTATAAGACATCAATGAATGAGAATGAAAATTTTGAAGTCCTGAATTTATTACCACGTCGGGGTAGATCAAGAAAGTTTGAAAATATTGTATTGACGCCACTGTATAAAAATATCAGACAAATTACAACAGCAAAATTCAGGGACATAATTGACCTATTACGATATATACCACCGGAACAGCATGATTTCTTCAAATCCCTTTCACACACAAAATGTAGATGAGTAGTAAATTGTTTTGTAATAAATTTATATTTGTAATTTTGTACGTTATGTAGTTAAAAAATGTTTTGAATCGCATAAATTATGTTTCCGAAGTGTTTTAAAGATATGTAAAATAAATTGAGTATTATTTTTTTCAATTTGAAACATCTTAAATTATGTTGAATGGACTTGGGCACCTTCAAATTTTATAATGAATCTGGTTGTTAATTTTGAAAGTGGCCTAACTCCATTCTTGATAAGAAAACGCATATTATTCACTTAATATTTGCCACTATTTTAATAGCAACTATAAATTTAACACCCTTAGATACACTTAAGCAGTATGACTCATTAGTATCCTATACGTATATTTTTAAATTCATTGAAACGCAAACCCTTGAAAATCTCGATTTGAAGATAAATGGACTTAGGCCACTTTCAAAATAAACGGCTCATATATCTTCATCAACAGGGAAACTAAATCTACCATCCTACAAAATTTGAACTAAATCCGTGACCTGAAGACCTTGCACTCTCCTTGTTAGACCACTTTCATAATTATGGGCACATAAAACGGCTGCGCGCATGCGCGCGCGTGTGCGCTGAACTGAATAGTCTCCGTGAAACAAACACGAAGGCTTGGCCCCTCTGCAATATACCTATTGGTTTATTCAAAAAAGCTTCAAATTCACATTTTTATTATATTCTGGACAAAGACATAAGAACGTAATCAAACCTATAATGGTAGATGCACGGAAAGTTACATAGCAAATGTTGGGAGACGTTATTGTTTCCTTTTGACAATAGATAACTGTCACCTTTAGCTTTCTTTAGAAGTATGGTACGCGTAATTATATTTGCATACTTCAAGAGATATTCTCCCATTTTTCTTTTATCTTTGTGTATTTATTTATTTATTTTTTTATCTACTCGAAGAAATGCGAATTTTATTTTATTTTATTTTACGGTGACTCGACCTCATAATTCTTTTAACACATCTCTTTTATACATATTTATATCATTTTATATGCGTTCCTCTATGTTACTATGGTGGCTGAGCGAACTGAATGTCTTGTTATTTATTATCTGTTTCACCTATTTATTTATATATTTATCTACATATTTTAATGATTTTGTCGTTCGCCTACCGCAGCCAGCGCCATATGAAACTTTTTAAACAAAACTTGCCTACGAGTTTGCGGTCACCCCGGGCAATCACCCGGTGACGATTATTATTATAATTTTACCGGCGCAGCAAAATTCATGCGGATCCTGAAATGTACTACTTCCAGTTGGCATTGTCCCCTGGAGGAACATTTATTGAAAATAAAGAGAAACTTTCATTTGATAAATGGTACATTAAATACCAAATAATATAGCTTAACAAATAATACATTAATAAAATGAAATGGTGAGACATATTGAAAAGACAATTAACCGCTTAATGGGCATCTCTGAGTCTAACTCGGACGACTATAATTTTAGTGTCCGCAAATTTATTTTGTCCCAGTGGAATGTTTATTGTGTTTATGTTTGCCTTGCTTGCTAGAAATAGTTATTTTCCTCTATATCACTGGCAATATATTAAAAATATTAAAATCTAACTTAGTTAATTAGTATTAACTCTTTGCACTGGAGAGCTCTGGTATGAAGACAATGCAAATAATTTTCACTTTAGAACATAATGACAAAAATAAATCGAAATGATTTCAATTATTAATTTAACAAAATATAAATTACATCTTGTTGGTTGTTGAAATGCCCGCCGCGTTACTCGTTCGTCTGGGGATTTCCCATGACTCTAGCTGCCGGCGGTTGGCAGCTCCTCTGTAGCCACATTTTACATATATCTTTGTATAGCTGTCGAGCTGAGCGTTACTATTGTATCTTACCAATAATAAAATAAAGTTCGTTTAACAAATAAAAACTACGGCCTCCTACACATCTTTTCAGTAAAGTTTTGTTTGTGTCGCTTTGAATTTTTCGAAAAATGAATGAAAAGAGGCTTCGAGCGGAGAAGGTTAATCATTTTCTGTACTAAACCAATTGTTTTTGTTAACCTTCGAGCCGGAAAAAGCTCGCCCGTTAAGGAGTAAAATTTGTATGGCTCCTTCGTATCTATAAAACTAAATTTATATGTATAAAATTAAACTTACCATAGCTGATGTGATGCTCCTGTAGCGGACCTGCAATCTGCTTTAAGCTAGCCTCGCTTAGCGCAATCAAAGATTTCGTTCTCTGAAGTGCTGATCCTATGCTAACGCTTCCCTTTGGCATGTTGTCACATCTGTAACAGATTAGATATTCGTTACCATTATATTTACATATTAACTTATAACTTGACATACAATTAAAAAAACATTAAAATAACAAGATTGTCACGGTTTTCAATGTGTCCATGAGTTAGTTATGCTTTGCAATTTATTTTCTTTAACTCAATGTAATTATTATAAAATTATATGTATTTAGTCGACCTTTTATTTGCAAAGTTCAATTCCTTCACGTCAATAGCATCCGTAAATTATCAGACTGATTAGCACGTGAAAAATCTAAATTTACCTACTACACGTTCAAAACCGTGGACTGTTAGAAATCGCTGACTCGCCAAATGCATCGAAGGAAAACATTTTCCTCCAAAGACGTTATTTATAACGTCTAAATATGCGCACTTTTATTTACAGTATGCGAACAAATAACATTATGCAATATAATACAATAATATAACATTGGCATCTTATGGAGGGCCACTATAGTGGCCCGTAGTACCTCAGTGCATCTTATGGAGGGCCACTATAGTGGCCCGTAGTACCTCAGTGGCATCTTATGGGGGGCCACTGTAGTGGCCCGTAGTAGCGAAAGGGTTAAAAATTATCCAGTTTTAGCCATACAAAAATTAGCTAATTAATAGATATCAGCCATTCCCAAAAGAGTTATAGGTTACTTGTACGCTAAATATAATATCAGACATAAAAAATTCAATATTTTGATGGAAATGGTTTAAAGGCCCCCTATTGTCGTCTAGGTGTTAAGGAGAAAATGCTTAATGTAAAAAGAGCATGCATGGCGGAAAAGAATAGACAGCACACATAAATTCAATACAAAAATTACTATTACAGCAACTTACTAAAACTATTAGCTACTAAACCTATGTACCTAAATTTGATACCCTGATATTATAAGTGGCTGTTCCGTACTGAAAAAGAGGCTATTTTTCGATTCAACAGGATATTCGATTTTATGGATCTGTGTCGAAATGATATACCGTATTATTCAACAAATCGATACTGAACATTAAACATTGTTTTATATACACGAAGGTATTCGCGAACAGTACCAAACACGTTTGATCGATCTAATATCAAACGTTGAAGTAACTTCGAAAAGCATTATTAGCATTTTCAATTGTTTCATTTTTATTATCGCGAAATGATTCAAATTACTACAGGCAACTGATCAAATAATTTATTTGACATTTCAATAAAATCTGCTACTACAGCAACCGTTTTATTATTCGATAAAGAAAGGCGAGAGGCACAGAAGTTCAGAAAATTACGATATTTCGTCTACAATTAGATTAGAAAAATAACACAAACCTATGTTTCGATCGATCCAATACCATCCTGAAAGGAGAAATCACCTTCTGGAAAAAGAAAAACCGGCAGTTGTATAATAAAAACAATTACAATAAAATGCACACAATTTCTTTTTATATTTACAAAGCAACGAAAAAGAATTTCTTTTCAAAAATTGATGGTTAAGATAACATGGAATATATGAATTTCGAAAAACACTTTCAAGCGATTTTAGAGAACGGAAATATATATATGTAATGTTTAGTTTGCATTTTCATGCTTTATATTGTAAAGCTAAACTTACCGATAATGGCATAACGTTCTTGTAACATGTCTGCATACTGTTTCAATGTCTCGGTCTGTGCGATTAAGGATCTCGCGTTCGACAGTCCTGATCCGATACTGTTTGTACAGGTCGTCTGAAAAGAATTCTTTTTAGTATCATTATCATAATGATTTCTTAAAAAAAACTTACAGTATCAGTCATGAGATCAATGTCGTATTCTTTACTATTATTTTCAAGCTCTTCATGTACATTCTGTAGATTGTTCAAAAACTGTGAGCCCTCGGTGAAAAGAGCCACCGTTTCTCTGAAATAATTCTCAACTTAATGAACGAATCTACATGCTTTATAGTATAAAAAATGTTTTGCAAAATTTCATCCTACCGATGAGCCTCTTGAGAAATCTGTAGACATGAAGCAGGTTTAGAATCATGAACAAGATTGTCTATGGAATACTTGTGTGCCGTCAGCAACTGCAGATTCTTACTGATGTTCTCCTTACAGAATGTTGTCTCATCTATGTTAAATTTTATACACTCCATCAGTGCATGTATATATATGAATTGATAACGTTATTGTGTATGTACATACACAAGAAAAATATATATTTACACATTAATTGATACTGTGGCGTATAATTAAACAATATTAAAATTACAAACCTTTCACGATTTTCAATCTCTTCGTAAGTTCATTATACTTCGCAATTTGGTTCCTTTCGCTCTCGGCACATCGCTCTTTACGAAGAGCCCTTCTTTCTTCTAAAAGCTCAAGAATTTCAGCAATGCTTTCCATATTATGGAACCCTGAAATTTTGTACAAGATTTACAGAATTAGGTATGAATAACGTATGAATATTTCGTAAGTATGAATAATATGAAACGTGACTGTGGAAGTAACACCCATTACAAAAAAATATAAACTTGTATATCGCCGTTTAGATCAAATATAAATCGCAATTACGTATTTCCCAGTTGTTTTAACGTACTCGACTTTATTTCGTAGAACATTAAATTGAAATAACGTACTTGCTATAACGAAAAGAAGTATTTCAAGTGTTTCTGATGACTGTTACCAAAGTTGCGGCCACTGCGACTCAATTTGAATCCTTTCAAACCGGTAGAAACAGAAACTGCAGTGAGAGTAGCTAAACCATACAAAACTGTGCTAAATTTTAACCATAGATCATATTGTATTACGTTGGCAATACTAGGGCCAAAGAGGTTCCTTCATGCAAACGTTGCTAAAGTCTGTAGCACAGAGCTGAACACTCCCTCAATTCCCTAGGTAGCACTAGAAACAGTTTTGGTGGCATTGTTTCAGACACCCGTGCGCGCTTTTTTTGCGCGCGTAACGTCCGGTGAGAATAGTAGTACCACCATCTAAATATTTTTCTTCTTTCTTCTTGTATTCTTAGTTAGTAACTAGCGGTATCCTTTCCTACTGTACCATTCGCAATTCACTGCAGCGCCTAGTCTCTATTTTCCTTGCAGGAAATGACCGAAAATTTCTTCCTTTGCTTCATATCTAGAAAAAGAAAACAGCTTCAATTATAAAAATATTTTAAAAATTGTAGCAATTATAATAATTATGAAATAAATAATAATTATGTCTCAAGTTCGTTTGGCTGCTCGATTTCGTCTGAACGGTCTCCAATCATCCATAATGGCGGTCCAGAACAGAATTGACAGTTCAGTCTTGGCGGTAACAGAATCACACCGATTCTCTTGTGCTAGTGTAGTTGAAATTCACCGATTCGGTGTACATGGATTAGTAGTAATATCACTATCGCCACCTGCTGACCGCGGGGACCGTAACTAGAAACAGCTTGGCCCAGGGTCGACAAGCTGTAATGGGCCAAGCTGTTTCTAGTTACGTTCCGCGCCACTACCAGGTGGCGATAGTGATGTTACTACTAATCCATGAAGATATGAAGCAAAGGAGGAAATGTTCGATCCAGGGTAGGCAAGCTGCCGTGTTATGAAAAAGGACTGAAAACAGCGCCGCTAGTATTCGCGGGTACGAACTAAAGGCATAAATTTTTGTATAGCATGCCTATCTATATTAATGTATACTCAATGGTTGTATTCTAATGCTTGCCTTCATATTTTCTTTTCAATTTTATTTTAAAATGGAAATAACAACACTATATTTCAGTTACTTTCGTTTTATTAATATTCATACTACAAAAGAATCATAATACACATAAGTATGCATAGGAATAGATATACATTTACAATACAAATATTTTCTAACCTCTATTTTCCTTGCAGGAAATGATCGAACATTTCTTCCTTTGCTTCATATCAAGGAAAAGAAAACAGCTTCAATTATAACAATATTTTAAAAATTATAGCAATTATAATAACTATGAAATAAATAATAATTATGTCTCAAGTTCGTTGGCTGCTCGTTTTCGTCGTGAACGATCTCCAATCATCCATAATGGCGGTCCAGAACAGAATTGACATTTCAGTCTTGGCGGTAACAGATCACACCGATTCTCTTTTGCTAGTGTAGTTGAAATTCGTCGATTCGGTGTGTATGTAAGACTAGCGTCAGTATCGCCACCTGGTAGACGCGGGTCGCGTAACTTGGAACCGCTGAGCCCATTACAGCTTGTCGACCCTGGTTCGATCATTTCCTACAAGGAAAATAGAGGTTAGAAAATATTTGTACTGTAATTGTATATCTATTCCTATGTATACCTATGTATATTATGGTTCTTTTGTAAAATGAATATTAATAAAACGAAAGTAACTGAAATATAATGTTGTTATTTCCATTTTAAAATAAAATTGAAAAGAAAATATAAAGGCATTAGAATACAACCATTGAGTATGCATTAAAATAGATCGGCATGCTCTATATAAATTTATGCCTTTAGTTCGTCTCCGCCATCAATCGTGGCGCTGTTTCGCGTCGTTTTTTAACACGGCAGCACTATAGCAGAATATATAAATACCTGGAAGAAACAATGTTGGCACAGCATTGCTTGAAAGCATCTTTGCCAGAAAATATTTTCTTTCAAAGTGCTTAGCGCAAATGACCGTGTTACGAATTCTGTCATTAGTTACTAATAATAAATGCGGATTGTCACTTGCTGCTAACCACTTTGAAAATATCTCTGTTCGAGACGTTGGATTCGGGAATGAAAACATTCTTCCTCCAGTTACATGACAGGAAATGATTGAACATGTCTTATTTCGGTTCATATCTAGAAAAAAACTTCAATTATATCAATATTTCAATAATTATAACAATTATAACAACTACGAACTAAATAACAGTTATAACAATAACAATAACTACGAAATAATTAATAATTTAATAATTATATATTGTTCGTTTTGCTGCTCGCTCGTTTCCGCTCGGGTGGCTCAGAACAATTGAAAGTTGCATTTTGGCGGTAACAGAATCACACCAATTCTCTTTTGGTAGTGTAGTTGAAATTCACCGTTTTTTTTTGTTTTTTTTTATTAATGACTGACAAGGGAACTACCCGAGGTGTCCGCCTCCGATTTTAATGAAACTTTGCAGATTTGTTAAGTACGTGAAAATAATCGATACCTATTTTTTTATATCTGCTAAGTCGCACGTTTAGGGGGTGAAACCACCCTTCAAAGTTTCGACATTTTTTCTTCTTTCGCTTATAACTTCAAAACGGTTAATGATAGAGATTTACGATAAATGTACGATATATTTACTTTCTTGTGTACTAAACGCCCATGGAATTTAAAATTTTATTTGACGATTTTTTCTTAATTTTTTATTAAAAAATGCCAAGTTTTTCGTTATATCTTTAAAGTTTGCGATGCGATTTTAACCGAACTTTTTTTAAATGATAGAGTAGTAAAAATAAAAGTTATAAGTTTTTTTGTTTTTCCGTAATTTACTCTGGAGTCGTGAAATTAACCTTTTTCTTTTGCCACTTTACGTTACTATATGTGATAAACGAGTGACAATGGAAACAATGTATTATGCAACAAATGCTTCCCTTGTACTGTAGAATATTATTGTTTTTGTAAAAAATCAAAAGTAAAATTTTTTTGTTTTATTATACAATCCGTAGGCCGTGCGAATCCGCCACGACGCAGTAATCGTACCATATCGTAGATAACAAAAAATGCCATAAGAGAAAGTTTTATGGTTTTTTTTTACATGCAACAGGCATATGTTTACAAATTATTTGAAGCATAGTTTATTTATAACGAAAAAGTTACTTTAATTGATTAATTTAAAATATGTGTACTATTACATTTTCTATGAAACATATAATTCACACAAATGATACTCCTCGAAGAAGTGTTGAAAACAAAGGGAATTTTTGCACCATGCACATGTAATAATTAATCATTTGAGCTGTTTTGTATGCGACGTAATTGATTAACGATAAGATGTATCCTTGTAAAACAGTATGATAATTACGATAACTCTGTTGCTCGCCACGCATCGCGCAAATAATTTTTTTGTTAAAAATAAATTATGTTTTAAACTCTTTGTAAACATTTTCCTTTTCTATGTACAAAGCCATAAAACTTTTCCTTATGGTATTTTTTGGTATCTACTATAATTTACGATTACTGCATCGTGACGGATCCGCACGGCCTACGGATTGTATAATAAAACAAAAAAATTTTACTTTTGATTTTTTACAAAAACAATAATATTCTACAGTACAAGGGAAGCATCTGTTGCATAATACATTTTTTCCATTGTCACTCGTTTATCACATATAGTAACGTAAAGTGGCAAAAGAAAAAGGTTAATTTCACGACTCCAGAGTAAATTACGGAAAAACAAAAAAACTTATAACTTTTATTTTTATTACTCTATCATTTAAAAAAAATTCGGTTAAAATCGCATCGCAAACTTTAAAGATATAACGAAAAACTTGGCATTTTTTAATAAAAAATTAAGAAAAAATCGTCAAATAAAATTTTAAATTCCATAGGCGTTTAATACACAAGAAAGTAAATATTTCGTACATGTATCGTAAATCTCTATCATTAACCGTTTTGAAGTTATAAGCGAAAGAAGAAAAAATGTCGAAACTTTGAAGGGCGGTTTCACCCCCTAATCGTGCGACTTAGCCGATATAAAAAAATAGGTATCGATTATTTTCACGTGCTTAACAAATCTGCAAAGTTTCATGAAAATCGGAGGCGGACACCTCGGGTAGTTCCCTTGTGAGTCGAGGCGCATGTTGCACTAGGATTGTGGGAGACTGAGATCTTCCACACGTAGTGCCAGCGACTCGGTGGGAAGCGCCTGTGAGCGAGGGCCCACTTATCAACCAATGGAGGTATGTTTGGTGTTACCCAGGGTAGACAAGCTGCCGTGTTAAAAAAAAGGCGCGTAACAGCGCTGCGATTAGTGGCGGGGACCAGGGTAGACAAGCTGCCGTGTTAAAAAAAAGACGCGTAACAGCGCAGCGTATAGTGGCGCGGACGAACTAAAGGCAGAAATTTATATAGAGCATGCCCATCTATCTTAATGTATACTCAATGCTTGTATTCAAATGCTTGCTCTTATATTTTCTTTACAATTTTATTTTGAAATGGAAAGAACAACAATAATGTTTCAGTTAATGTTTCCTTTTTATTAATATTCGTAATAAAAGAGAATCATAATATACACAGTTATATATAGAAATAGATATACGCATACAATACAAATATTTCCTAACATACTAAACGTTCCGTTTAAACGTCTGCCGATTATGTACAAGTATAAATTTCCTTTAAGCCACTCAGAAAGCTGCTCTTTCTATCCCCTTGAACTGAATGCAAAGGGTGAACGATCAGCGATTACTCTGAACTTGAAATAAGTCAAGTTCTTGAGCCATCCTCACGCTCAAGAAAGGCAGCTGTGCTGCATCATCGTGGTCACAATAGACTTATAAATATAAAAATTAGTAAATATAATCTAAATATAAAATAAATATAATATATATACAATATAAATATAAAAGAAATATAATATATATACAATATAAATAGATAAATAAATACAATATATATACAATATAATAGATGTACAATAATACTGGCATATGAATTGTTTATAATGTTTTCTTGGAATATTTTTTAACATATTCATATGCCATTTGCATGAGATCATCTGCATGCACTGGTGGTTGTTGCGAACCATTTAATATGCTTCGCACGATTGCAAAATAATTTTGAATAAAATAATTGACTGCTTCATTGATTATACTTGATTCTAAATGCTTGCTGTGAGCACAGTTCTGGAACTCAAATGTAATTTTATCACTTAAACCTGCTTTGATGTAATGGCCGAACGTAGGGATATAAGAAATTTTAGGTAAATATTGCCCACAAGTGAACACAATTGCTCTCATGCATTTCATGAAATTTTCCTCTCCCATAAGTATGCTCGTGAAATTAGCGCGACATACTTCACAAGTAACAGATTTTATAATTTTTTTAAGCATAACATGTTTCATACCAACTATTACATTCTCATCTACTTCATAATCTTCATGGCTTTCTACTGTAATAGTTGGTAAATTATCTATATCTGTTGAACTATGCCCTCCTTGCGAAGTTGTCACGTTAAAGAAATTTTTTAAATTAATTAAATAATCTACTCTACAATCTAATTCACAATTTCCAGTAGAATTGGATTCTGTATATGAATTCAAAAGTAAACTTTTATAAAATCCGACAAAAGCCGAACATGTCGGATTAGTATTTCTTTGGCCATATTGCCGAATTTGGCCAAAGAAATTTTCTAAACAATCTTGATTTATGACACTAAATTTTGTAAATCCTTGTTTTTGTAAATTATTTTTAATTAATTTAAACCCTTTTAAGGTGTGAATCCAATTCACAAGAACCTGTGGATTAGCTTGATCCGTAGTCTTTTTTTTAATAAAGCGCATTGCTTGTATTGTAGAAATAGCATCATTCCATATTTGAATTTGTTCATCATTATTTACAGAATGAATGATGCTCTTCCTATTTACACTATCAAATAAATTATTAAAAAACAATAACAATTGCGCCGTATTTTCTCCATCACGAGTCATACTTCGTTGTTGACACACGCTTTTTGTCTGACTGCGGCTCATTAGTGACATTACACTAGCCACAGTTTGACTAAAAACCTGTGTGCAGCAGGAAACTTTCATTTTCTTAATTTTATTTCTTAACACGTGTTGATCAGTTAGTTTGCGCATGGTTCTGAACAATGCTCCACTACTCTGATCGATGAAATATGCATCTTCTATATGCGACCATTTAGCGATTCGGCTTACATTGTCTTTTAATTGAAAATACAAATCTTTTGTTAATAAATTATTGCGAATGCATTTCAAAAGATGAGGAACATCATATAGTGGGACTATATGATGCCCATTAACAACTATAACATCATCTTCTAAAGGTTTATTATTTTGAAATGCATTGCGCTTGGAATCCGAAATTAAATTTTTTATTGCTTTACTATTATTACCACCTTGGTCGCATACGGAAGCTACTATTTCGAGACCAACATCATGGGCACGCGTAACAATTTCTTTAAACATATATACAATATTTTCCCATGATGTTGCTCCTTTGCAAAATGTAAATGCAATAGGTTGCTTCCATGGTCGATCACCATGTATACCTCTCAAAAACCAAACCAAAACATGATCCGCGATTTTGTTATATCTGCAATGTCCTTCGTCGACAAACCCGTAAACTATATCGGACATTGCATTATAATAGAATGAAGGACTTAGCTTCATTTCATTAAAAATTAAAACACAATACCTCAATTTATAATCGGAAAAATTTGCTACGCGATTTCGAAGGTCATCGAACATGAAATCGCAAATACCTGGTCTCAAGGGTATTTGCTGCACAACTTTCCTAAGCGTTTCTTTACTTGGAAGACAAAACACTTTCCTCATAAAATTATAAGCCTTTGGGCCTTTTTTATAGATTGCTAAAGCAAATGCTTTGTCTTCGAATGTAAAAATACGCTTAAACTTATTGCGATTTACATTTCGAAAATGAGAAATAATGAACTCCTGAGCTGTAGGGCTCAGCGATTGCAATATATCTATATTGCCTGTATCCACGTTTCTTTGGAATTCCTGAAGACGTCCCTGCATACTAATGTTCCTTCTTCGTAGTCTTCTTACCGACTGCTTGAGGGATGCAACGTTATACAATTGCTTAGCATCTGGCTGCATACACTTAGTAGAAATATCCAGCACAGTAAGCAAAGCTAGAACCAAAAGCCACACCAAACCATGCACAAACAAACAAGAGAAAGCAATAGTAATTCATGTTTTCTTCAGTTTAGTAGCAATCCAATTGACTTGATGATAATGCTGAGAAACTGAAGTTACTCTTTGTTTGAGAAAAAAAAAGGAAGAAAGACTAAAGAAAAATAAATTCGATATAAGGATTAAGAGAATCAGAAAGGGTAAAAGCAATTAACTTTTATATACATTGAAAGTGAGAAGCATACCATCACCAGAGGAATAATAAATAAATTCATTCTTCTGCACGATCATTAAATCAATCGTTATTTGTTACAAAACTAAATTATTTAATTTGAAAATTTCTAACTTCCACCAATTGCCATAACCAAAACCATACAAGGTACATGTCTGTAGGAGAAATTTAAACTATATTAAAAATATAGTTGATAAGAAAAGGCATAGAAATATGAACTGTTCATACAAACAATATTGAACTTCTATGATGACTTACTACATGTATAAGATATACAATAACACCATTTTCAAATTCTTAATAGCAGTACAATTAGATCTATTAATATCGCAAGTAATTAATTTATACGTCCAAACAATTAATTGCGATATTAATATATCACTCGATTAAAAAATATTCATTTCTTACATAAACGTTGTTTCGGTTCATTTTGGGTCCCTGCTGAGCTATTGTCCACTTCCTGATCCTGTTCAAATGTCTGCAGTTCCTCCTGTGGAAGTTGGATAACTTCCATTGCTCCTTGTTCATCTCTTCGTTCTTCCGTTCTTCTTTCTTCTTCGGTGCCTAACAAAAGAATATTAATAAATAACTAATAAAAGACTACTTATAAATAATATGTTACAGAAGTTACGACTTATATAAATACCTGGAAGAAACAATGTTGGCACAGCACTGTTTGAAAGCCTCTTTCTCAGAAAATATTTACTTTCAAAGTGCTTAGCGCAAATGACCCTCTTACGAATTCTGTCATTAGTTAATGATAATAAATGCGGATTATCACTTGCTGCTAACCACTTTGAAAATATTTCTGGTCGAGACGCTGGATTCGGGAATGAAAACATCCTTCCTTCGGTTACCTGGCAGGAAAAGATTGAACATTTCTTCTTTCGGTTCATATCTAGAAAAAGGCTTCAATTATATCAATATTTCAATAATTATAACAATTATAACAACTACGAACTAAATAACAATTATAACAATAACAATAACTACGAAATAATTAATAATTTAATAATTATATATCGTTCGTTTTGCTGCTCGCTCGTTTCCGCTCGGGTGGCTCAGAACAATTGAAAGTTGCATTTTGGCGGCAACAGAATCACACCGATTCTCTTCTGCTAGTGTGTTGAAATTCACCGATTCGGTGTACATGTATTAGTAGTGTGGCGGCTCGGTTGCCACCGACTACGGTGGAACCTACTTCACCGACTGCCCTTGAGAGAACGCCCCAGTTCGACTCGACTCCGGTGGGGCGCAAAGATCAGGCATTGAACGGAAGAAGGAAACAAAAGATAACTTTTCGAGAAGTTTTCTGACTTCCGGCCGACATTATTCGACTACTTTTCAGAGATACACGTGTACACACGCTTTTCTTGTTCGCGACTGAGTCCAATAAAGCTTCACTCTTGTTTGCGAGAAAACTAAAGTAGTAACATCACTATCGCCACCTGGTGCTAGCGCGGAACGTAACTAGAAACAGCTTGGCCCATTACAGCTTGTCGACCCTGGCGGGGACGAACTAAAGGCATAAATTTATATAGAGCATGCCGATCTATCTTAATGCATACTCAATGGTTGTATTCTAATGCCTTTATATTTTCTTTTCAATTTTATTTTAAAATGGAAATAACAACATTATATTTCAGTTACTTTCGTTTTATTAATATTCATTTTACAAAAGAATCATAATATACATAGGTATACATAGGAATAGATATATAATTACAATACAAATATTTTCTAACCTCTATTTTCCTTGCAGGAAATGATCGAACATTTCTTCCTTTGCTTCATATCTAGAAAAAGAAAACAGCTTCAATTATAATAACTATGAAATAAATAATAATTATGTCTTAAGTTCGTTTGGCTGCTCGTTTTCGTCGTGAACGGTCTCCAATCACCCATAATGGCGGTCCAGAAAAGAATTGACATTTCAGTCTTGGCGGTAACAGAATCACACCGATTCTCTTTTGCTAGTGTGTTGAAATTCACCGATTCGGTGTACATGGATTATTTACGGGTCACACAGAATCGCAATGCTATAAGAGGGATGTAGGAAATGGTACACGGAAACAGTCGTCGACTCCACAAAACTCACCTGGACAACACCAATTAAATTCTTTAAACGTAACTGGGCCTCCGCAGACGGGCGCAACTCGGAGGGAACCCTTGATTTCACGCGTCGAATCCATCGTGTCAGGTGCGAGTTCGAATTAGGAAGTTCAAAGCAATTCCCCATTATTTCTCTACAAAATAATTGTTTCTGTAAAGGTACCGCAAAATTTTTGATAGACACAGGGTCATATCTAAATTTAATAAAGCGAGAGGAGCTATCTCCTGAGATACCTGTCGATACAGACACCGTATTCCATCTGTCGGGAATATTTTCAGGTACAATCCCAACCCACGGTACTGTCAATACCTCGGTTCGGGATGTACCGGTATCCTTTCAGATTGTGGAGAAAAGTTTCCCAATTAAAGAGGCCGGAATTCTAGGCGTTTCATTCTTACAAAAACAACAAGCAATTTTAAAGTTCAGTGAGGGTTTTCCAAATGTTGTACAGTTTGGAAATAATGATTTACCTGTCCGTCGTTTTTCTTCCCATGATTTACCTCCCAGAAGTAAGGTCTTAATTTCCGTTCCAACGGAAAGCAGTAACGCGACCGGTTATGTAAAACAAATTGATTCGGGTCCTGGTGTTTTTGCGGGTGAAGTCCTAGTAAGTCAACAAAATGGTTTAGCTAAATTCTATGTCATAAATACTACTCCTGATCATATCACGCTCACTATACCTCCAGTCGATTTAGAGGAATTTGATCCTGTGCTACCCTTTCCATCTTCTTCCAGAAGCGGAGATTCTGAAAAGGAGAAATCAATGGTCCGAAGTCAAAGATTTATCGAACTGTTGAAGTTGCTTAAATTAGATTGCCTTTCAGAACAAGAAAAGACTAGTCTTTTAGGAATTATTCAAGAATTTTCCTACCAATTCTCTCTCCCTATTGATAAATTACAGTCAGTTAGAGTTCCTCCCCATACTATTATAACAACTGATAACATACCCATTAATACTAAACAGTATAGATTTCCCCCCATACATAAAAAGGAAATAGAAAGTCAAATAGGTTCCTTACTTAAAAACGAAATAATAAAACCTTCGACATCACCATACAATTCCCCTTTGTGGATTGTTCCAAAGAAATCCGATCCTTCAGGAAAACCCAAGTGGAGAATGGTTATAGATTATCGAAAGCTAAACGAAAAGACAGTGGCAGATGCTTATCCTCTCCCGAATATTATAGAGATTTTGGATCAATTAGGCGGAGCGAAATATTTCAGTACCTTAGACTTGACCTCAGGTTTTCATCAAATTCCCGTAGACCGTGCGTCGAAACCCAAAACTGCCTTCTCCACTCCTCATGGACATTATGAGTTCAATAGGATGCTATTCGGGTTAAAAAATGCCCCCGCTACCTTCCAAAGAGCAATGGATTCGATTTTGTCTGGACTACAGGGAACCGAGCTTTTTGTGTATATGGATGACATTGTCATATATGCATCATCCCTTGAAGAGCATGCTCGAAAACTGAGAACGCTCTTAGCTCGCCTACAGAACTTTGGCTTAACTCATAGGCTACTATAGAAGATTTATCCCAAAGATGGCTAAGATTGCTAAACCTTTGACAAGACTTTTAAAAAGGGATGTACCTTTTCATTGGGATTCCAACGTTCATACCGCATTCGAGACTCTCAGAGATGTAATTTGTGCAAAACCTCTATTGTAATACCCCGACTTTTCTAAACCATTTCTAGTAACTACGGACGCGTCAGACTTTGCAATAGGTGCCATTCTGAGTCAGGGATCTGTTGGTAAGGACTTACCCATATCGTACGCCTCACGAACTTTAAACTCCGCCGAAATAAACTACTCCACAATCGAGAAGGAATTATTGGCCATCCTGTTCGGAGTAGAGCATTTTCGACCTTATTTGTATGGTCACCAGTTCACCTTGGTAACTGACCATCGTCCTTTAGTATGGCTTCATAATGCAAGGGATCCTACGTCCAAAATAATGAGATGGAGAATAAGGTTAAATGAATATGATTACAACATCATGTACAAACCTGGAAAAGTAAATGCCAATGCTGACGCACTTTCGCGTAACCCAGTTAGTACCGATCAAGATTCAAATTCCCAAACACGGTCGAAACAGTCCAATTCCGAGTCCTATGTTGGTTCTAGGGGTCCGGAAGGGGCCCTCCCCGACGGCGTATCGCTCGTGGCGTACGCGGACGATACAATGATCGTCGTCGTCGGGAACGACTGGAGGAGCAACCTCGCGATCGCGGAAGAATCGATTCGGAGGGTCTCCTTGTCGATCGAGGGACTGGGGCTGAGGGTGGCAACCCAGAAGACACAGGCCATTTGGCTGTGTGGTGCGACGGGTCGCGGGTTGCCAGCCAACGCCTCACTCATGGTGGGAGAGACAACTGTCACCGTGAGGCGTAAGTTTAAATACTTGGGCCTCACGGTGGACAGTTATTGGCGCTTCTCACACCACTTTGAGAATTTGGCCCCCAGGTTGGAGAAGGCAGCATCTGCCTTGAGTCGACTGACTCCCAACCTGGGTGGACCAAACGAGAAGGTAAGGCGGTTGTATATGGGAGTCGTCCGGTCCATGGCGCTCTACGGAGCTCCAGTATGGGCCGGCGGCCTGGATGTGAACGGGCGGGGGAGCCGTGCTTTGCGCAAGGTCCACCGCCAGATGGCTATCCGGGTCGTGCGGGGTTACCGCACGATTTCCTATGCGGCCGCCACGGTACTGGCGACCTCCCCGCCGTTTGCATTTCATGCGGAAATGGCTGCGGAGGTTTACACAAACCTCCGTGCGCCACCGCAGCAAGCGGATGAGGGAGAGCCGTCCGGTACAGAGGAAGTGGATGTGAGACGCAGGCCGAACAGCGCATGATCGCCAAATGGTCCTCCTGGCTCGAGGAGCCCGAGAACCAGGCATCACGCGCTGTTAATGCTGTCACCCCATTCCTTCGGGAGTGGGTGACGAGAAAGCACGGCCAACTCTCCTATCGTCTGACACAGATTCTCACCGGGCACGGGTGCTTCGGTGAGTTTCTGTGCAAGATCGGCAAGGAGGTAACACCTCAATGTCACCATCGTGACAGGGGGGGATGAGGACACTGCCCAACATACGCTGGAGGTCTGCCCAGCGTGGCGAACTGAGCGCAGTGTCCTCAGCGCGGTTATTGGGGGCGATCTCTCACCACAGACGGTGGTGAGAGAGATGCTCGCCAGTCAGGTGAACTGGCGAGCGGTGGCCTCCTTCTGTGAGGAAGTACTCCTGCAGAAGGAGGCAGCAGAAAGAGACAGAGAAGGGCTGAGGGAGAACACCTCACGTCGGCGAGGCCGCGTGAGGAGAAGGTAACCCGAGGGGAGGGCTCCGGGGACATGACCGGATCTCTCTGCACCCCCTCGGGCCACCGGGACCTGTTCTCCCTCGGCACAATGTACATAGTTTATTGTACATTGTTTATTTATTCGTGTGCGTGTATTTATTGTGTGTATGCGTATGTATATAGGTGTGAGTGTTTAATTATAAGGTAAGTAGGTAATAATTTTATTTATTATTATCTATTTATGGAAGGCTCAGCTGAGGCATAGCGCCGCGCTGTGCATGCTCCCTCGCGAGGCTATGCCTCGGCTGAAACCGTGGACCGGGTAGAGGTGAGGGCTCTACCCGGTACGCCTCGGCACCACGGTGAGGAGAGGGAACCGCCATGTCGTGACTGCATGGCGGTTTCAAGTTCTTTGGGGAAGCCCCGGGGAAGGATGGGGGAAGACCTTCGGGTGGGAAACCGCCTTCACCGGGAGCAACAGGCTAGGATGGGATCCAGATGAGATGCACAGTTTAGCTCCTGGGTCCCATCTATAAAGCTTTAACGAGAGGTCACCATAAGGTTTTAGCCGGTAGGAATCCGGCACTACCCAATGCCCTCCCTCGGGGCAGGGGGTGTCTTTGGAAGATTTCCTCATGCAAAAAAAAAAAAAAGGGGGTCCGGAAGGGGTACTTGTTTGCGCAAATAAGACACCAATTACGGATTCTGAAACTGACACAAAGGACGACGAAATATTTAGTGCCGAAATTAATAGATTGGTGGCATTTAATACATTGGTGGAACACAGAAGCCGAAGAGAAAGAGGTCACTAATTGTTCGCGTGAAAATTTAGATTCCGGGAATTTAGTAAGAAATAAAGACTGCTCACCGGAGAATGAGGGATCACACCCCATTGAGCACTCAAGATTCACCCAGACTGGGTTTCCGTCGGCTAACGGGTATATAATCCGAACCCCAGGAACCCGCCTCGGAGCTCATAAGGGTGAATCTGTGCTTGATGAGAATCTTGTGTTAGGGTTGAGACGTGGGGAACCTCTTGAGTCCTGTGTGGACCGGTGTCCTGTGTGGACTGGTGCCCTGTGTGGGCTGGCTGACGAGCATGTTGTTTCACCTGTGGCTGCGAGCCTTGGTGAGTGTGAGAAGCAAGATCAGGCGGGTGTGGCCCAAGATGAAGTGACCTTAATAGAGCGTGAGAATGAGCAGCAAGTGCTGAAAGTGTCTGAAATAAACGAAGGTCAAGTTTTAATGAATAATGTGGTCAATAACGGACTAACGACCCAAGTATCTTCATTACCGGTTATTATTTTCACTAAACACCATCTCATTATGCGAAAGGATCACCTTGTTCATTTTTGTCCTCTGAATGTCAATGAAGTATCTCGATCCACTACAGATTTCCCAGACAGACTGGAATATTGCAGCAATATTGCAGCAATATTGCGAATCTTGCACAATATTGCCAATATTGCAGCAATATTGCTGCAACATTGCAGGGCAATATTGCAGCGGGAACATTGCCGCAACGTTGCGGCAACATTGCAGTGGCAATATTGCAGCGGAAATATTAAGTTATTAACAATTATTATTTTTATTATTAATAATATATTATAATATAATATTATTAATAATACTAATAATTATTATTAATTATTTAATAATTATTAAAAACCATTTTTTTAAATAATTGCTTAATATACATCCTATTTCACAATTTCTAAAAATTTCGCAAATATTGTTTCATAAGTAACAAAGTTATGATGATTTTTGAACGTACAAGTTTACCCAGAAACGTGCGGCCTCAGGTGTATGTCTTACAGATTTCTTTGCGGTCCTTAATGCGTTAAGTTAATAAAGCTTCATTACCATATTTAAGTGCAACTGTAGAACATAAAATCAAGAGCTGCCGTGGCGTAGCAGCAACATTCTGGGTTCGCACAGAAAAGACTAGGGTTCGAACCCCGTCGTGGGTAATTTAAGTTTTTTTTTTCAATCTTTATTCTTATTTATATTCTTTATTCTTTTTTTAAATCTTTTAACTACTTATATTTCACATGTAGAGATGAATAAATGTTTTAATGAAATATTCCTGCAACGTTCCCGCAATATTCCTGCAACGTTCCCGCAATATTCGTGCAACGTTCCTGCAACGTTCCTGCAACCTTCCCGCAACGTTCGCAACGTTCGCAACGTTCCCGCAATGTTCCCGCAATATTCCTGCAACGTTCGCAATGTTCCTGCAACCTTCCCGCAACGTTCGCAACGTTCGCAACGTTCCCGCAATATTGCCGCAACATTGCTGCAATATTGCCGCAATATTCCCGGCAATATTGCCGCAATATTCCTGCAAACTACAAAGAGGCAGACATAGGAATATTGCAGCAATGTTGCGGCAATGTTGCGGCAATATTCCCTGCAAGCTTTAAGGTTGCAATGCAATATTGCTGCAATATTGCTGCAATATTCTAGTCTGTCTGGGTTGTTAAGGTTAGTTGGATTTTCTTGGGAACAAATACGGCAGTATAGTGTTAACGTCGGTGATGCTATGGGTCTTCCTGGTAATAAGTATTCGGTTTTTCTTTTGTTCTTCAAGGACAGTGTAGATGAAAATTTGGATTTTAAGAACATTGAGTCTTCGTTGAGATCCCTCAAGACTCTCACAGGTTCCTTAAATTATCGAACATTTAGTATTTTAGTGGATGCCGAAAGATTCAATACTTCCCAATATAATTCGATAATAAGATTACTTAAGGATATCTTTAATGATTCCTCCTATACAATCACGGTATGTACAAATGAAATTCAGGTTCCCTCAGAATCAAAACGCACTCGGATAATTCAGGAATTTCATGAGTCCTCGGTGGGTGGCCACAGAGGCTCGTTTAAACTCAAACAATTAATACAGGAACGTTTCTATTGGCCTGGCATGGCAAAAGAAATCGATGAATTTGTGCGGTCTTGTTCTACATGCCAAAAAAATAAATCCTACACCGCTAAAATTAAACAACCCATGCAAATTACAGACACACCCAAACAAGCTTTTGAGAAAGTACAAATGGACATAGTCGGACCATTACCTGTGACACAAAAAGGAAACCATTATTTACTTACATTACAAGATAACCTCACGAAATATTCGGATGCCATTCCTTTACGCAATATCGACACAGTAACTGTTGCTTCTGCCCTTGCCGATCAATTTATTAGTAGATTTGGATGTCCAAGGGCTATCCATACTGACCAGGGTCGAAATTTTGTCAGCCAAATCATGAAACGATTCTGTAAAATTTTCAAAATTCAACGAATAACCTCAACTGCTTTTCACCCACAATCTTTAGGATCGCTTGAAAGGGCACATCGCGAATTCATAAATTATCTTAAACACTATTGCAGTAAAAATGATTGGGACGACCGGATTAGGTTCGGCATTTTTTCTTATAATACTTCTGTACACGAGGGTACAGGATACACACCCCATGAATTAGTCTTTGGAGTCAAGGCAGTAATACAGACAGAATTTTCGAAAAAACAACCACCATGCACCTTTGTACAATATTTAGATGACCTCCTTAACAGACTTAACGTTACTCAGACCAGAGCAGCACAAAATTTAGAAAATGCAAAAAGAAAGAGTAAAACTTGGTACGATCGGACTCTTAGAACACACAATTTTAATTCGGGGGAGGACGTATACCTGCTTAAAGCACCAAGAACTTCGAAATTTGATTGTGATTGGCTAGGCCCTTATAAGATTAACACAGTTTTTAACGACCTTACTGTAGAAATAGAATCGAAGAAAGGCCATTTTAAAATAATACATACAAATAAATTGAAACCAGCGTGTATAAGACCAGATTTACCTATCTTGGATGATTCAGATTGATCCAATATAAAGGAATTGCACAACCATAGTAGAACTTCAAACTCAAACTCAAATTTCTTTGTATTCGACATTTTAATGAACAATGTAAATGTAAATAGCCTGGTAGGGATGAGTGTACATATGTAATTTTGTAACCGTTCCTTATGAAATGCGATGTTAAGCGTAGACAGATAATATTGTTACTACCCTCGAAAGGGTAGTAATTTCTTACTACCCTGGAAAGGGTAATAATCTCAAATTTATTCGTATTTATCTGATTCCAACAAAATTCTTTTCATTTTCCTTTATGCATCACACCAAACACATACATACATCATCAGCTGTTTTCGATCGATATTTCTTGGCAGAGCCAGGGTCGTCGAACTCAGCTGAAACATTTGACAACCACGCTACACGTACAATAGCATACAACCATACACATATTCACACAACCATGCATAGAACTTTCCAAACATTTCGATACACATACCAATTAAACAAACATTACACGCATTTTCCACCCCTCCAAGAATATTCCAAACAGTTCTATGCAATTACATAATAAAACATTTATACATACACAACGCACACACTCAACAACGGAACAGTAAATACGAGTAACCGCACCCCGGCGATCACTTCTATTTTCACTTCTTCTTCTCAATCATATCGTTACGACTGTTACACTATTTACCATACCCAGTATTTTTGTTACCTCCAATTAGTTTTGAGTTTTGAATAAACATATATTTACCCAATAAAAAACTAGTCGCAGTGACTAAACGTGACTGCGACGAGATCTAGCCTTATTATCCCGATCTCAACAAAATACACGCCCGAAAGAGCATCGACTCCGAATATCGGAACGACGCGTCCTTGGGACATCATCATAGTCCTCCGATTTCGGAGCCATTTCGGACGAGCCGGCATCGGCAAGAAACCAACGAACAAATATCAACCTAAATTTTTCAGTTATTACATTCGACAGCTATCTTATCAACTACCAGGGTTAAGTTCATGACCGCGTTTAGGAGTAAAGTGACGTCATAATTTACGTATCACATATAATACGTTAATGTACGAGCATTTATAAAATATGTTAATTTAAACTCAGAGTAGCAATTGATGATAACAGGACGGTCATCAACTGATTTATGTCAAGGCGTGATACGAGGAAAAAGGGGGCTACTTTATAAAATACCCTCCCTTTTTCCTCTAATAAGGAGAAAGGTGTTACGCTACCGCGTGGACTGTATGAACTTGTATGCAGCAGGAAACGACATTATCGACATTGTAAATTGTACATGTGCGTAAGTAACCGAAGGCCGCAAAGACAAATGAGAAGAAAAATCGATATTATATCATGGGCATTTGATTCCGCTTGATTTTCCTTATTTACTTCACATTGCTATGGGAATTGCACCGCCTCGGTACGAAACGCTCGTCTATCATACTGCGTAACACTAATAGGATTGCGAGATCGAATGGAAAGGAGCCTCCGATTCGTAGGAAGGAGCGATTGTAAAAATTGTATGAGTTTTGAATTGTTTAACAAGCTTAGCAACGAAACTCACTCTTGCGCAAGATTCAAAAGCGACTAGACGTATAACGTCATACGAAGTTATAATAATTATTTCCTGTTCATAATCATTAAATATTGTTCCAAGTTGTTGTTTCGTTCAGTTATTATATTTAGAGTAATTAAAGTTATCGTTTTATTTCGTTTAATATATTTCAAGTTCTTAAACGTACATACTAAACTGTTCATCTTAAACTCCTCCATCTCTTGTGGAGAGTCACACCTCTTCCACTGGATGCAACCCACACCGTCAATCGAAAATCCCTGGACGGCCACGCAACATTATGAAATAAGTCTGTTGAAAGCAGATTAAAAATTCCAGTAGTTTCTTCAGAATAACATAATGTAACAATAAAAAGAGATGTGTATCTTCATAAAATAATTCGGATTGAACCAAAAAGCTATGCAACGTGGGACTAAAATGTACTTCAATGTACTTTGATATTTGCATATGCTGCAGTGTACATTTTGCGTATGCTTTTTTGACCGCGACTGTATACGCAGTTACAGACTGTGTAGGTTTACATTTGTAAAATATAGATGTACAATATTTCAACAAATATTGCATTTCATGTTAGACATCCAGGTTGCTCCTTTTTTGCACTACACTGCATGAGGTAGCTATGAGCTATTAGTACCCGCGAAAGAGCGACGATAGTCATATGTCCCCAAAAAACATTTAAGGGGGGATTCCCATTTCACGGCTTCAAAAATTTGTGTTTTTTTTTTATTATTATTATTGTAGTTCGTACTCTTGAGAAACAATGTGCAAAATTTCAATCCGAAATTCGTTGAATTGACAAAGTTATGAGTCAATAACGAACTCGGCGCGCACGTATGCTGAGATAGCGAGCGGGCAATACCCGAGAGGTTCCTGTTTAGTGTAGCAGGTATATAGTCTTTGACTTTGACTTTGAGACTCCATCCATCCGTCGGTGTCAAATTCAAAGTTGGTGGGGTGGAAATTGAATGCTCTATGAGTGATTAGGCCAGGTAAACAGCCGAACGCTGGTTCCTGGATTGAAAACTGTACGTAAAACTTCAAACGCGTTTTTCTCGAAACGGGTTTTTTCTGTACGGCCGACATGATATCTCCGGAACTATTCAGTCGATTGCCTTCAAATTTGGCACAATTCTCGAAAAAACATCTGTCTTCAGTGTGAACTACGAAAAAACATACACATGCACAACTTTTTGTTTTATAAGCAAACTTGTGACGAAATTTGTTGCGAAAAGACAAAATTTTTTTTCCAACCGTCGCAGTTTCTTTAGTTTTTGGAAAAAAATATTGTCCGTAGTTCATACCAGAACTACATTCATAAGGAGTAAATTGCCATTTGAATTTTTTGTTTCAAACAACTTGAAGATCAGTTATCGTGTCGGCCAGCGACCGGGAATTTTCAGGAGGCGTCCCACCTTAAACGACGTGAAAGCCATAATTTTCAAGATAATCAATTAAAAATTTAACTGTAGTTCACTGAATACATAATAACTATACGTGTGAATTATGACAAAGATTTATCTAATGGTTTCCTTAATGAAAATTCCTAAAAAAACACGATTTTTCAACACTTGAAATGGGAATCACCCCTTAATGTTAAAAATACCAAGTAGTTGTTATCCTCCCATAACAATTTAAAACTTCGATTAATTCACATGCATAACAAAAAACATTCTTTATGTGTTATGAAATTATCGCTGGCTCGGGTAAAGGATACACGGTACGCGTCTCGCGCTGCGCTCTTGTTTAACAACTACTTGGCGCGCAGACGCTACCGCGTCTCCTGATGTTTCCATGTCTGGCGTCGATAGTAATGAATGTTTTACGATGTAATTAACGATGTTAACTGAAAAAGTAAGCTACGATAGTTTTCTCAGTATTTTTAAAAATAATTTTACTGTATTATCTTTGTATTATTTTCTTTTCTTTAGTACTGCTCAATACAAGGTCCCAGTCAGACCCAGTTTCCATGCAGAAAACGCGATAGTCAACTGTTTGGCGTCACACGCTTGTTGTGTTTTACAGACGCAATTAGCGCTGGAATTACACATCAAGCGGAGTTAAGACCAGGTAAGCTACGATTGTTTACGTAACAATACAAGTAATTTAAAATGAATTACAACTTACAAGAGAATATTGAACCGATTACCCTGGTGGAAATATATGTACAACGAACTACAATTCTCTACAATATATTGCTACAACATTGAACAATTTTCTACAACTTAACCCTATCTTCACTGTGTTTAATTTCAACAAATTTCTACAACCTAGTACGCGGATTGGGACAGTATTTTAGAATTTCGCGAATAGTTGTAAAAAGTTGTAAATACTATACGGGTTCAAAATACGTTGTATTAAAAGATACTACAACATTCTATGCTATAGGCACTACAATTTTCAACAACTTTTTACAACAAAGTCAACCTACTCTTCATTTAGTCACTACAATTTTGATTGTACAACAATCTTGTAGATAAAAAACGGTGAAACAAAGAGATATAAAATCGGACGAATTAATAAAATATATTTAATTGAAACGTTAAGTGTTCAAAAAATTATTTTAATGGTTGAGATTTTTCAATTACGGCAATCAGATTTATCTCCTGCTCATCTTATGCTCAAACACATTAAGAAGTGTATCGCGACAAATAGTACGATGTGCATGTATGAACCACATAATTTAATTCGAACTTGTGTGTTAATTAAAATTGATAAAAAAGAATATATATGTACTATACCGTTTGGGTGTTTAAGTGATTAAATAAATATAACCATCTCATTACCCTTGGAAGTAAAACTATTGAAGAATATAAACATGTTACATGTTGTGTAGAATGTTGTAGTAGTCTATAAGATACTACACCAAACTACGCGCTAGACTCTTGAAGGCTATTTTCTAAAATTTTCGATATGACATGGAAAGTTATAGAATATTGTAGTATTCTATAAGATACTACACAAACAACACGCTGGGCTAGCTCTTGAAAGATATTTCCAAAAATTTGTACATAAGACATAAAAACTTGTAGAATGTGGTAGAATTTTGTAGTATTCTATAAGATACTACAACAAACTACGCGCTAGACTTTTGAAGGCTATTTTCTAAATTTTTAGATAGGACATTAAAAGTTGTAGAATTTTGTAGTATTCTATAAAATACTACAACAAACTACGCGAGCCGTGTTTTAATAGAGATCATTCTTTCAAGTTCCATTTGTCTTAGAGTAGCAAGTTGTAATTTGTTGTAAAAATTTGTAGTGCTCTGCAACTTATTACAATTTATTACATAAGAGAATCGAGTAAGTTTAGTGAGACGTTGAATGTCGTAGAATATTGTAGTTACGAGTTACAATTTTCTACAACCACGCAAAATGTTGTAGAAAATTGTAATTTGTTGTCGAGTCTCCTAAAAAGTTGTAGATATATTTCCACCAGGGTAGAACTTTATCTATGGTTAAAACTAACAATGTTTGAGGGATGCGGTGTCCTTATATGTATAGTGGCTGATCTCCACATTGTAATAAAATATTCGATATCAAAGTACCTTACGAATGATATCATTTGTATCCATCTTTCAGATTTAATGTTTACTTGCTGTTTGCGAATAATTGGACTACTTGCAAAAATTTACAATTGTCTACGAATGTACCAGAGTGTTTGTTTTGTGTTTACCTTATCACAAATTGCAATTTATAATATCCATGTTGATTATTTTATATTGACTTATATCATTACAATTTAACTTTCTAAATACTGTAGGAACGGAATTTTTCCTACGCTCAAATAGTATTAATTTTGGAATTAGTGAGTGTGGATGGATTGTAAATAAGCGAGAGTGGATGTTTAGAGTGCGTGATTTGGAAGGCGACGGATGTCAGGGCTAGCATGAATGTTTAGTCTGTAGAGAAAGAGAAAATGAGTGAGTGCAACAGAGAACGCATGCTGTGAGAAAGACGAAGAATGCATGCTATGAGAAAGAGGATCGAGGGTGGATGCGAGCGTGGATTTTTGGGAAGAGACAGTTGTTGAGTTGAGTTCGTAGAGTCAAGTTGAGTGGAGATATACAGAGTGGAGATTTAGAGCGTTAGAGTTATTTTAGTATTATTTAGAGTATTGTATTTTCATATATTTAATAAAGTTAGTCATTTGTTTTTAATTACACGCGTTCAGTTAAGTTTCTAGGCTACGGTATTGTTGATTTATTCTAAGGGAATCTGTTCCGTTTATTCAAAGACGAGCATCTTCTTTGATTACTCGTCTAAGATTAAACTTGAATAGGACCCTATAATACATTCTAAAGAACTTCCAAAACTAGGATTAAAACATAATCTAAATTTCATTTGTGTCTCTACAACCATTGCTGCTCATATAAGTATTTATTTGTAGTTTTCAGCACTTTGAGATGAACATCTTACCAGGTCGTAGAAAAGGCTCATATATATACATATATGATAGTTATATTTATAATATTGACTGCCGCAACAAAAAAATATTCAGGTGTCATATGAGGTACAGTGATGGATGCAAAGGTATACTTTTCAAGATCGATGAAAATTATGTTCTTAAAGCAGAACATAACCACGACCCTGAACAGCTAGCTGTTGAAATACATAAGATGAAGGCAGAAATGTTTTCCATGTGCCGAGAAACATCTTCTGCAACTACTATATAACATGCAGAATGTATTGAGGTGTTGCTACGTGATTTTGTAATGTCTTGTTGAGCAATTAATGTCCCTAGAGAGTAAGAATGATCATTACTTTATGAAAGAGAAAAAATGGTTTAGATTCCAAACAAAGCATACAACCTGGATTTGAAATGTTGTCGCCGGTAGTTGACATTGAAGGTAATAAAATGAACATACTGAATTAAAATAATGCAAAGATAGCAAATACTGATCGCGTTTCAGCCCGAAATGCGTCCCAGAAATCGGTTTTTGATTTTTCCGACAGTGTTGCACCATATCAAAAAAATATGAAAAAAAATTGAGCATAATAATGGTTACATCAGGTACTTACTGTAATTATTTAAAAATTGTACCCTGAAGATTTCAGTGCGGAATCTACATTATTCCAATTTTTTTTTCGTTTTTGATTTTTTGCGCGTGGCACTTGCAAGAGGAGAATCTGAAAATTATTCCTAACGTGTGCAATCATCTTTAGAATATGTCAGAAATTTTTCGACATTGTTACACATCAATAAGCGGCGAAAATGAGGCAAAAACTAGTTTTTCGAATTTACCCCATAACTACCCTCCCGGTCAAGCTAACGGATTAAAAATGTGTGTGCAATGGCTTCTTATGGTTACCTGCCGAATGACGCATCGTGGAATAAAATAGCTTCAAGGGCACTTTTGACCCCCTTATGCTGCTAGACCCTTTGGTGTAGATGTGACCGACCAAATGGCCAGAAATTACACGGTAAAATCTAAATGTCGGAGATGGCCTTTAGAGGTATTTTTCAATATCTTCGATTTAGCCGGGAAAAATAAATGGGTTTTATATAAAGAAACCACGGGAGAAAAAAATTTCGAGGCAAGCATTTTTGTTTGAATTAGCAGAACCTGCCATCGAATATGAAAAAGAGGTACAACTGGGCAAAGAAAATCAACAAACGCCCGTCACAAATTCAAGTACAGGTTCACGTGAAAGTAAAACATGCCAAACAAAATATTGCAAGGACAATAAAAGTAACAAAATCTGTGTAAAATGTAAAAAGTACGTATGTGAAAAACGTATGATCGAGACGTTTGATTGTAAACAAAACAGCGGATTTTTGGAAGAACGTTATATTCACTGATGAGTCAAAATTTGAACTTCGTTCAAATAAAAGAAGAAAATATGTGTGGAGAAAAGTGGGAGAAAGTTTTAAACCGGCCCTAACTATTCCAACCGTGAAGCACGGAGGTGGTTCGATTTTAATATGGAGCTGTTTTTCATTAGCTGGCATAAGCAATTTGCATTTTGTAGATGGCATTTTGACAGGGCAGGGATATGTTAATATTTTACAGCAAAACTTAAAACAATCTGCTCAAAAAATGAACATAGAAAACACTTTTATTTTACAACAGGATAACGATCCAAAACATACATGCCAGGTTGCAAAACAATATTTTAATAGTAATAATATTAATGAGTTGCCGTGGCCAGCTGAAAGTGCTGACCTCAATCTAATTGAACATTTGTGGGATCATTTAGATAGAAATGTATCGGAACACTGCCGAACGAACAAGGCGGTATTCCAACAAGCATTGGCAAAAGCATGGTCCGAAATAAATCAGGATACCATTAATAAACTAATAGAAAGTATGCCAAAAAGCCTGCAAGAAATCATAAAAAATGAAGGATACCAAACTTCTTATTAAATCTACATGATTTTTTGTTATTTTCATAAATTTTAGTTTAGTTTTTTATTAAATTTATTTCTGTCAACTTACTTTCCGTGTACACTTAATCAATATAAATGTAATATTTTTTTTCTGCCTACACGATATGTATTGTTAATCATCCAATAAAGATTTGGTGCATTATTGTTAGTTAATGTATGTCAGTCATTATAACATAATGTATGGATTTTCGGTTGTGATAGTGAAAAACTTCATTTTTGGAACTTGTCAACATACTTTCCGCAGCGAGTGTAATTTACATACATAGGTCGCATACAATATATAAAAGTTTCATACAACACGACATTTTCTACTAACCTATTTAAATACCGTGTTATAGGAAGGTTAATGTATTTCCAAAATTTGTATATACGTGTTTCAACTGTACAGCAATGGAGTTCTTTATTAACAAGCCTGTTTTTTCTAGATGCCCAATGAATGTGTGGTACGATGCGTTGTTCATGACGATAACATAATTCTCCAGAATATTGGGGATTAATTTTTCCGTCAAATCATTTGCCCATGATGATTGCCTGTCATTGTTCCCGAAGAGAACACTAAACTTGCATCTTGTACAAATCCATTCATTCCATCCGCATCTAACAGTATGAATCAATAATGACTGTTTATTTGCGTCATCACGCAGGGTTCATCTTCGGATTGCCAGCCCTTGCTCTGAGATAAGGTCCACCCGCGTTTCGTGTAGGTATATTATAGATTTATTTTCTCGCCGGTAATTTGCAATGGTCTTGAAATACTTCGAACGCCAAGCAATAATGTTTGGTTGTTCGACTAGTACGCTTCGGATAGAGTTTGACTTTTTCCATCGATAACCCATTTTCTCAATACAGTGCGCAACGTCCACGGTCCCCACGGGAAATCCATTTTCTCGCGAATCGCAGTTAACAATGTGGTGGAAGTGGGGACCACTTTGTGGACGAGATAAAAATCTTGGATACAGCTCCTTATAATTCCCTTGTCCACGAGCGCGTCATCTTCCACCCTTAAACGCTTGCGGGGTCGTTTCTCTCCTGGAGTCGGCAAGGGTACATCCTCCTCAGTCATTGAATCTTTTTTTCGTATTTTTAATATTGTTCGCACGGAATCCGCTGCACAAATACTGCACTGCCTAATGTCCTAATTTGTCTCTCGTTTCCTGCCTTCTTTGTCACACGTATCACACGGTGTATGATATTTAGTGCCTTACTGCGTACAGTTCATAATTTTTGATGCCCTTTATGTATGTAGTAGTTAGGAATGATTGTGTGTGTGTGCGTATGTGAGGTGTGAAGCAGAGTTTGGAGCGAGGAAAAAAAGTGAGACAATCGGGCGAGTGAGAAACGCCGCGTGGCAACGAACATTCGAGAGAGTCGAGTCTGAGTGACGACCACGAAAAGAAGTACGGCGAACGAAGTACGACGGGAGCACGTTTTTCTTGATTTCTTTTGTTTCTATATCTTGCGCTTTTGTTTAGTAGTTTATACTTTGTTTTTATGTCTAAATATATTTGTATTCTCACCTAGTTTCTAATAAACATTATAAATCCTACATATTTTTGGGGGCTCGTCCGGGATAAAGAAATAATAACGAGTTAAGTGCAAGGTGAACCAGAAGTGTGTGGGATTCGTCGTTAAATAAAAATACACACTTACTAACTAAATAACGGATTTATTAAGTACTATTACTACTAAATGCTTATACGATAAAATAAACGTAATTAAATTCGCTTCGCTCGCGGCTCGTGCCGTATCGTATGAAAGGTTCGTCGCAGACTACTCTTTTGTCTTACACCCGAAGTCTTCTTGACGCGGGCGTTCTCGGCAGTTCTTTTGGCAGCGAGTTCGCCGAATACGCGCGTGCGATAAACCGCGGGTTCGCGGAATTGTCATCGATCTATCGCTTCTTTGAAGCGACGATCTTTTACCGCGTCGCCACAAGTGTAAGAAATTTGTGCGGAACAGTGCGTAATGGAAAGCGCGAAGTCGAGTAGTAAAAATTCCCAAGAAGATCTTTCAAGAACGATCGTGGAAGCAACGGATACGAGTGTCGCGGACATGAAGCTCAAGGAGCTGAGAAGCAAATTAGAAAAAATGGGTCTAGATACGAAAGGACGTAAAGCAGAATTGGCGGAGCGATTAGAACACGCTCTTACAATTAGTAAAGAAGCAGATCATAGTGAGGACGAAGAAACCGATAGTGAAGATGAAAGCGAGGACGAAACGCCCAGACGGCAGAAGCAGATGCTATCCTTTACAGACGTGGAAGAATCAATTCAAACTTTCAGCGGTGATAGTACGGCAAATATGAAATGCTGGCTACAAGAGTTTGAAGAATACACAACGATATTTTACAGATATTTTAAAATAAAAACAAAGCCTATGTTTCTATGACGTTTACCACCTGGATAAATGTGCAGTGTACAAAGAGAAATGAATGGTTACTGTTAAAATGCATAATTGTGGACTATATTGTAATCCTGACACTGAAATCCGTAAATAAAATATACAGTAAAGTAGAAGTTAAAATGTATAAAATATGTATAACACAATATGACAATAAGTAAAACAAATCCCACAAGGAAATAAAATGAAACTGGCAGGGTAAAAAAAAAAGTAAACCCCATGCGGGGATCGATCCAGGGTCCATAGTATTCGCAGTCCGCTTCCTTGTCCGCTCATCAACGCCGTTATGTGGAAAATACTTCTAACTCTAGAGTACTAAAAGTACATGTCTGTTTTCAAAAAAAATTTTATAGCGAAATAAAAAAATAGGTATACCTTAATTTTGCTCGTAGAACATACCTACAAAGTTTCTAGACGACCGGTGAACTTTTTTTTTTGAACTCAATTTTTTCAAAAATTTGGACATATCTACACTTTTGGCAAAAAACGTGTCTAATTATTTGCCGAGTAGAACACGTGTACCAAATTTGGAAAAAAATCGGTGACCCCCGGTGCTGGTCCTCCCCTTGTGAGTACGGATTGTCCATCACGGTTCAAGGGTGCAAGATGCTTCACTTGCAACGAGTTTGGACACATTTCGAAGAATTGCCGGAAGAATTCAGCGCAACGCGACGCACCGAAGGAAAGCTGCAGTGCAATTACAGGAATCCGCAGAAAGTGCTTCAAGGAAGTGCAATTAGGTGACGATAGGGTTGAGGCCTTGATTGACACCGGAAGTGATATAAGTTTGATTAGAGCGGACGAATATTTTAGAATCGGCGCACCTGCTGTAGGTAACAGCGAATTAAAATTTCAGGGTACAGGATCGAAAGAGAATCGTACACATGGCATGATAGAGACGACGGTAAAAATCGACGGCAATACGTATCGGATCACGTTGCACGTGGTCTCAGACTCTTTGTTGCAATATCGTTTGCTAATCGGCGCGGACTTTTTAAATCGTGTAGATGTACGCATTAAAGACGGCAATGTTTCCATTTCAAATCCGGAAAATGATACAAAGACGAAAGATGATTTACCAGAAATATTTAAAATTGACGCGATCCAGGAATTCAACGAAATTGAGCAAATTGATTTGTCACACTTAACGAATCGGAAAAGCAAGCAAAGAGTGGAGAACATTGTATCAAATTATCGACCGGGTAAGATACGCGACGTAGGTTTAGAGTTGAACACTGTACTAAAAGACGATGAACCTGTATATGCGCGCCCGAGGCGGTTGTCGCCAAAGGAAAAAGACGAAGTCGACGCGGTGATACAAAATTGACTAAGCGACGGTATAATACAGCCTTCGTTTTCGGATTACGCGAGCCCAGTCGTGTTAGTGCGGAAGAAAGACGGTTCCAGCAGACTTCGTATCGACTACCGACGGCTGAATGAAAAGATCATAAGAGACCGATATCCTCTACCGCTGATCGAAGATCAGCTGGGTACACTGCAGGGAGCGCGAGTATTTAGCATGCTAGATTTAAAGAACGGTTTCTTCCACGTGACAATAAATGAAAAGGGTCGAAAGTACACGGCATACGTGGTGCCTAACGGACACTACGAGTTTCGGAAAGTTCCGTTCGGACTTTGCAATGCGCCGTCTACCTTTCAAAAGTTTATTAATCTAGTATTTAAAGAATTAATTGCGGCAAAGAAAGTATTGATTTACATGGATAACATAATTGTACCTTCGAACGATATTGAGAGCGGAATTGATAGTTTAGAAACGGTTTTGAAAACGGCGGGTGAATTTGGCTTAATTATAAATTGGAAGAAATGTCAATTTTTAAAAACGCGGGTAGAATATCTTGGACATATAATCGAAGACGGTCAAATACAGCCATCAACAGCCAAAACTGCTGCGGTCGCGAAATTTCCAAAGCCCGTTAATTGCAAGGGTGTACAAAGTTTTCTCGGATTAACCGGCTATTTTCGCAAGTTTGTTAAGCAATATTCAGTTATCGCAAGACCGATGTCCAACCTGCTGAGAAGAGATGTAAAATTTAGTTTCGGTAACGAAGAAGAAGAGTCGTTTGAGCGTCTCAAAGCGATTTTATGTAGTAAACCGGTATTAAGACTGTACAGATCGAATGCGGAAACGGAATTACATACTGACGCATCGAGTATAGGATATGGGGCAATTTTTATACAACGAGATAACGTAGATGGGATGTTTCACCCAGTTTATTATGCGAGTGGGAAAACCACGCCGGCCGAAGAGAAGTACCCCAGTTATGAATTGGAGGTACTCGCGATCATAAAATCTTTGCGTAAGTTTAGAGTGTACTTATTAGGCATCGAGTTCAAAATAGTTACCGATTGTCGCGCTTTCACGTTAACTATGCATAAAAAGGATTTATGCGTGCGAGTGGCAAGATGAGCACTGCTTCTCGAAGAATTTAAGTATACAATTGAACATCGATCGAGCAAATATATGGCACATCCGGACGCGTTAAGTAGAAATCCTTTGCCAGTAGTGATGACAATTAGCGAAGACGAAGACGGGATGATTGCGAAACTGAAAAGAGCGCAACGCGAGGATGCCCAGGTACGCGCGATTATAGATAGAGTTAAGGAGAGAGAATTAGACGGTTACGTGGTGAAAAATGATATTTTGTACAAAGAAATGAGCGGTGATGTATTATTTGTAGTTCCTAAGGCATTGCAAACACAGATTGTACGGCGGATGCATGAGAGAGGACATTTTGCGATAGATAAGACAGTAGTGTTAGTGAAAAGAAATTATTGGTTTGAGGGAGTGAGACACGTTGCAGAGAAAGTGGTGCGAAACTATGTTAGTTGCATATTGGCGGAGAGAAAAGGCGGCAAGTCAGAAGGCTGGCTGCATACAATTGACAAGGGAGACGTCCCCCTCCACACCCTCCACATCGATCATCTCGGACCTATCCCTTCTATTCTGGTGGAAAATTTACTTGGCACCTCAGGGGTAATTTGCTCCGATTCGCCCGACGGATAGGGGCATCCCTCTCCCTCACGCATTTTCGATTGCGACGCGCTATTGGCCGAGAGACCCGCACATTCGTTGCGTCGTCATGTGAACGACGAAAGTAGTGTTTTACTTTCGGTTGTCATTCGTCGATCTGAGGTTTCCAGGACCGACATAGTGGGGATAGGCGGTGCGAGAGCAATCTCCCCTTCCGTCTCAGGTGCCACGTTGCCGTTCCAGCATAATACAAGGAAGAATTATCGTTTTGTTTTCGTGGTAGTGGACGGCTTCACGAAGTTTGTGTGGCTCTATGCAACAAAATCTACAGACGCGGCCGAGGTTTTACGTCATCTGCGGAAACAGGCAAGTGTGTTTGGAAATCCGTGGAGGATAATATCGGATAGAGGTTCGGCGTTTACTTCACGCCCTTTTAGGGAATACTGCGAAGAGGAAAATATTAGGCATGTTGCGATTACCACTGGAATGCCCCGCAGCAACGGGCAGGTAGAGCGAGTTAATCGCACACTTATACCACTTCTAACGTAGATGGCATCACCCAAACCCGAGGAATGGTACCGATATCTGGACGTGGCACAGCAATACCTTAATGCAGGCAGCCAGGATAGTTGATCGACTGAGCTGTCCTTCGAAGAGCTCCGCATGCTTCACCCATACATACAGCTGAGATGTCACTGATTCACAGACCCTCTCTCGGTGCAATGGCCGGACCTATTGGCACGAGCGTGGTGGCGTATTGGGGCGACATTCGTATCTAACCGCTCGCGCTGGAAAGACATGCCACGCGCGTCGATCGCGGAAAGCAAAACGACGTGCGTGGCACGTCGACCAAGGTTATTTGTCGAAAGACAGTTTCAGATCGCACCACGTCGCGTGCAGGGTAAAACAAAAGTATTATTAGTGAAAAAGTATGCTCTGATATGATTTAAATCAAATACAATTAATAGATTTTAATGTTTTTGGACTTCTGGCGATGATTTGGTGGAATTCAACCACTACGTGACGCCTTACGGCGAAATATAATGCTCGGCCGCAACAATGTATTCTTTAACGCGAGAAGGGCTTGCGTTCTGCTGTCGCGGAGTTTCTTACCTGTTTGCGCTAGAAATTAATTTACAAATGCGCGTGCTAGAACGGAGCATTATATTTCGCCGTAAGGCGTCACGTAGTGGTTGAATTTTAGGACCCCTATTATGGAATATCACTTACGACGACTTAATAAATAAAAAATGTGAAAAAGAATGTAATATAATAGGATACGCAGATGATGTTGCAATCATATTTACTGGAAACATAATCAATGAAATAATTAGAAAAATAAACAAAGAAATGACAGAAATTACGGAAATACTAAAAGAAAAAGGATTGGAATTAGAAACAAATAAAACAAAGATAATTTCACTAAACAACAAAAGACTCGAATATAATATGTAAGACTCCGCGCCAGCGAGGCGCCGAGCCGGGCGTTCTCACGCCTGGCTTTCGCCAAGAGGACCTTTCGCTAGCGAGGGAGGAAGACAACCCTCGCCCCTACGGGGCCTTTCGGGGAAAAGAGGACTTGGAAGGAGAGGCCCACGTCCCTCTCCGAGGAAAGCCTCTGATAGGCTCGCGTAAGGGAGGAAGGAAGTCGTATAAATATACGACTTCCAGGGCCCGCCGTAACATTACGAGAATCGTCGTTGTAGAGTCTGTGTGAACGAAGCATTCCGAGTATTATCGTCCTAGCGAACATTACGAGTATTATCGTTGTAGCGTCTGCATGAGCGCTACGCATCTTCAAAGATTGTTATATATAACTAATTGTACACGAACATAACCGATATTACGATTGTAGAAGTTGCTCTAACGCCACGTCTCTCCGGACAAATTGTTATATGTGATTGTACACAAACATTGTATATATTATTAAAAAGAAATTTATATTATATATTTCTCTGTTACAAATAAGATAAAAATTGAACAACATGAAATAAAAATTAGTGACACTATTAGATATTTGGGCATATATATTGATAAAGGACAGAAATACTATAAACACTTTGACTATAATACTGAAAGGGGCATAATGTTGATAGCTGCTTTAAATAGGATAATGCCAAATTTAGGAGGTGCTACTAATAAGGGTAGGACGCTTTATTATAACGTATGGGAATCGGCTACGCTCTATGGGGCTCCAATATGGGCGCATGCATTGGAATTCGATAGAAATAGAAGGAAAATAAGAATGGCGCAAAGAATCTGCCTTATTGTTAGTAGGGTGATAAGAGCCTATAAAAATGTGTCTTTAAAGAAAATGTGTGCGATAGCGGGAATTTTACCAATTGAACTTAAAATAAGAGAGGGAACGGAAATCTTTAAGAAAAAAGAAAAGATTAATAAAAATAAATATTTAAATGATGAAGAAAAGAGAGAAAAAATGACTTTAGCAATTAAAGAAGAAAATGAAAAAATAAAAAATGAATGGCAGAATGAATGGGATAGCATGGATGAAAATGATTGGACACATAAATGGATAACAAATTTAAAGAAATGGAAAGATGGAAAATATGGAGAATTAAATTTTAAGTTAGTACAAATGATAAATGGAAACGGATCTTTTAATGCGTACAGGAAGAAGATAGGAAGACCAACGGACGGAAACTGTTGGTTCGGATGCCAACAACAGGACACGGCACAACATACTCTGGAAGAATGCTTGAGATGGGAGGTGAAAAGAGAAGAATTAAAAATTGCATTGAATTGGAATGGCAGATTTACTGCAGAAAGGTTGGGGAAAGAAATGATTGAATCTAAAGAGAAATGGGAAAAGATTGAGAAATTTATAAGATTTGTAATAGAAGGAAAAATGAAGGAGGAAAGAAGAAGAGAGAAAGCAACAACGAGATAGGATAAATAAATAAGAGACGGAGATACAAAAACGCCGCGGGTGACGTAATACCTGTTGTCCCGCCTGCGGCAGTTGTACAGGGTCGGGAGTAGGAGGAGGGGTTTCAGTGGTTATTCCGGGAGGTCAAACTCCCGGCGAGTCCCACACTACCCCGGTACATATGGTGCCGGGGTGTGCGTAAATGCATTTCCCCTCCTCCATTAAAAAAAAAAAGCAGATGTCCCTCTCCAGTCGTCACGAGAACGGCTGCTGGTACTTTTAAGGATGGCAGCGGCTAACGACCGCTTGATTGTAGTGCACGTTGTGCAAAGGTTGCAGGGCCGACCCGCCGGGGGGGGGGGGGGGGGGGGTAAAATTAAGGTCTGGTCTGGCTGCGCCCGACACCTTGTAAGGAGTTGGGTGGGAAGTGCGCCGGAGCCCTTCTCGTAAGCCCGTGTGGAGAGTACGTCTCGGGTTCCTCACCCGGACAACGGACTCCGTGTACCTCCTACGGCAGAGTGGGTCGACACGTCCAGTTCTTTGTCAAAAAAGGACAAAGAAAAGGACAGAGGCAAGCTCAGCAACAAGATTGTTGAGAAGCCTAAGAAGATTAGGGATAATCTGATTATAACTATTGCTATACTACTATTGCAAGTGTTAGTGAGGAAGAGTGGAAAAAGAACGATGAACCGGGAGGGGTTTTCTGGGAGTCCAGTAAAATCGGCCGCGGAATGAAGTCCCTCCCGAAGGAATCATTCCTGAGGGAAGGAATGACTTCCCTGGCACTAACCGAGTGCCGGGGGTGGATAAGGGGCTGTATGGAGTCGGTGGTCAAAACGGTTGGCGCTATGTCAAACGTTAAGACCACCGACGTCCGCGGTATCAGATTGGCGGTGAGGATCGCCTCTGTCGTTGGCGAAGAGGTTGCCAGGAGGGTAACAAACACCAGCGCCCCCGATAGCTCTGACAGGCAGTTGTTGGCCGGGCGGAGCGATCGGGAGCGCCGCGCAAATGAAAAGGTAAGGAAGCTCGAGAATGAGGTCGCTCTGGAGAAGAAAGAGAGCGCCCTCCTTCGCGAGAAATTAAAGGCGGCGGAGGACCGCCTTAAAAAGATGGACGTCCGCCTCCGGGTTGCCACTGTCACAACTGACGGCGGCGACATGGAGGTGGACGACACTTCCCAGAGCCTCTCTGCCGGTCAAAAGGAGACCGCGGAGAGGCCGAGGGAAGAAGAAGAATAACTGGTATGGACCAGAGAGATGATCAAGGAGATGGCCAAAGAGGTGGCCATGGAGATGGCCAAAAACTTAGCCCGTGACAACGCCGCCCAGATGTTCGCATTTGGGCGGGTTGTCAACAGCTCAAGACAAGGATGACGCTGGTGGAGGGATTAGCGCCGGCTTCCACCCCCGGTGGAAGCAAGTCTTCGTCTCCACCTTCTGCGGCCCCTTCCACACCCCCTACTGAGGGTGGGAAGGGAAAGAAGAAGAAGAAGCCGGAACTGGCTCCTACTGCGGTGAGCAAAGGCCCCTCCGGCGTCCGGACTCCCGTCAGGACCACCGTCGCGGCTCCACCGAAGGAGGAGACATGGGTGCAGGTGGTAAAGAGGGGAAAGAAGGCCTCTTCCTCCTCCTCCCCGACCACGGCTGCACCCAAGAAGGCAGCCGCACCCGCCAAGCCTGCAGCCGGAGGATCTAAGAAGGCGCAGCCTTCTAAATCCACCGGAAAGCAGGCAATACAAGGAAAGGGTTAGCTGGAGAGACCGAGACTACCGCGTCCCCCTGGGACGTCAGTGGTTAGACACAAATGAAAATTACGAGGAAATTACAATAGATGGGATGAGAAATGCTATAGACAGTCTTAAGGTACAGAAAGCTACGGGAAACGACAACATTCCAGGCATTATTGTTAAAAAGATTTTGTTAAAAGATATCGAAAAAGTTACTGCAATTTTTAATGTATTCTTAACCCCTTGACTGACTTTGACGAGTCTGACTCGTCATTGATTTCCTGGGCCATCACAGACTTTGACGAGTCAGACTCGTCAAGCGCTTCTTTCGGCGGACGCCGTGCAAGTTACAATTAGATTACATAGTTGCTTCACTCGTTCGACGATTCTCATTTAAAAAAGCACACTGAAAGTAAGAGTTCAGTTTAGCAGAAGTCTCGCACGGTGAATGTTATACTAGCCAATATTTGAGTTTAGTAAAGATTATAAATAATCCCCGTAACATGTATAAGCCGGATGCATTATATGAAAGTGGGGATGATGGTGCAATTGGTTACTCTAGTACTCGTGTAAGACCCATATCAAGCAGTGATGATTCTGATGTAGCAGACGATGAATGGAATTGGACAGAAGACGAAAATATTGTAAACATAAAAGAATTTACCGAAACTCCCGGTATCAATCCATTAGTATTACGAACATTGGGAGCAGATTCAACACCTCTGTGTGTTTTAAAACAAATTTTATCTGACGACTTTTTTGAAATGATAGTCCGGGAAACAAATAGATATGCAGATCAGATGAACATGGAACACACTACGAAAATGAGCAAAGACTGGTTTCCAGTAACGAATGATGAAATCAGGGCATATTTTGCGTTATGTATTATAATGTCGCAAGTAAAAAAATCCAAATTAGAAATGTATTGGTCTAAACGCAGAATAATAGAAACACCTGTCTTTTCGGAAATTATGCCTTATAAACGTTTCCTATCTATAACGCACTATCTCCATTTCGTAAATAATGAGACGATGTCTAAAAAAGATAGAATACGAAAAATTCGACCCGTGGTCGAATATCTAAATACCAAATTCCAACAATTATACGTCCCAGAAGAAGATGTTGTCATAGACGAATCTCTTATGAAATTTAGAGGGCGACTGAATTACGTTCAGTTTATTGCATCAAAACGGGCGAGATTTGGAATCAAATTCTACAAGTTATGTGAATCTACTTCTGGATATTGTTCTCGGTTTAAAATTTACACGGGACAGGATAAAATTGAAGGAACTGATATACCTGTATCACAAAGTATAGTAATGGAACTGGCTGAACCTATTTTAGGGGAAGGGTATACCTTGTTTTTAGACAATTGGTATTCCTCACCAGAATTATTCAAGATTTTGAATAGAAATAATACAAATGTTATTGGAACGGTTAGGAAAAATCGAAAGAATATGCCAAAGAAGCTTACATCATACAAACTAAAAAGGGGAGATGTAACAACGTTATCATGTAAAGGCATTCTGTGCTTACGCTGGCGTGATAAGAAAGATGTATATATAATGAGCAGCAAACATTCAAGAGCAGAAATGGTTACCACAGGAAAAATCAGAAGAAAGAAAGGAGGCGAGCAAGAAAATGTTATAAAACCCAGCTGTGTAATAGAGTACAACCGTGGAATGGGAGGTGTTGATAGGCAAGACCAATTTCTTGCAAGTTTCCCACTAATGCGGAAGAGTATCAAAGGATACAAAAAAATGTTCTTTTATATGTTTGATATAGCTGTCTATAACGCTTATGTGCTATATTCCAAGTTGCCGAATCGAACAAAGCAATCGATGGTAAATTTTAGGTTGAATATTGCAGAAGACATGCTATATAATTTGTCTCTTCCTGACTATCCAGCACGTGGCAGACCGTCGCAAAGTGAATGCCCGACTCGGTTACAGGCCAAACATTGGGCACATTTCCCTGAACATATTTCCTCGACTGAGAAAAAGAAACTACCAACAAAGAGATGCCGCGTGTGCGCAAAAAACAACATAAGAAGTGAAACAACATGGCAGTGCAAAAAATGTTTAGTCCCGTTACATGTTCCAAAATGCTTCGAAATATTCCATACTGTGCAGAACTATTAAATTATTATTTTTTAATGTAATTTAGATGCTCTTTGGTGACGTCAATCTGATTAATAAAAATCCAAATTTGAAAATAAAATGTACTCTTTCTCAGTCTTCACGTAACTGTTCAATTAAGCGAAATTAAATAGTTTTTTTTTGTCGCATCAAATTCCATTTAATTCGTCAGTCAAGGGGTTAAGGAACTCTTGGCTACCCGATGAGTGGAAGACTCAGAGACTCATTCTTATACCAAAAAGTGGTAGAGACCCTACCAGATCGGATGCTTATAGACCTTTATGTGTTCTAGATGTATGGGCTAAAACCATGGAATTAATCATTAAGAACAGGCTTTTAAAAACAGAAAATAACTGTTGGGAAAATATCTTTGTAATCCGCGCCCACTATGAAGCGCCACCTATATGTAAGTTTGGGACTCCTCCCCCAGATAGTGAACAAGCCGCTGAGTACAGAGAGCAGAGAGAATGTGCAACTTTATAAAATCTAATAAATCTTTTGTTAACGGGACTCATTCTGTTCAGTTGAATATCTCCACATTAACTCTAACAGGTTATGGGCCCAGGCATATATGTTAGATTTTTGGATTATACGTCAGGAATATTTTGTGAGCGATTAGTAAGCTTTCGAAGTTCTGGGGTAAGTGCCGTGCAGTTTCTCACAGTCCTCTTACCGGGGATGAAACATCTCCCCACTCCGTGGCCAGATCCACCAAGCATACTCTTTACGCTTTTTGAAACGCCATGCAGCACCATGACGTCAGGTCATCGGCTGCTAAGCCATAACTTAGTCTCGGGTATAGTTTACGGACCCGAGCCCATCGATACTTTAAATAATCTGTTCCTTGGAATGCGACAGGATGTCTAGACTTTTGTCTAACACCCGTCGCTCTCCAAGAACTCCACACGAAACCGAGACAAACTGTAAACACAGTGGCGACGGTCCCAATGCGGACCGACCCCATCTGCTATACAGGGTATCTTACCCTCATAAAACTCGTTGACGCTAACACGGCCAACCTGACATGCTTCGCGCTCTCGAGAAGCATCCTCACACTTACCATGACTCAGAATACAACTGAGATCACATTTATTACAGCAATCTTCCAATTCCAGCATCAAGGCCCTTCGTCCTTGTTGCACAAGAAGAAATACTTACAAAACTTTCCAATTCAAATGGTACTCACCAATATCTCATATCGTAACAGTATTCGCAAATACGTTACACCAACGGTCAACACTTTCTAGTGCTACCATACATTTCAGGATATACAGTCCTCTCAAACGTGCATACAGCACAGAACGTCGCAACGTTCTACAACCACGATACCCTCAAGTATCGCAAAACGCAACAGTACTCGCAAGTACGTCACAACAACGGCCAACACTTTCTAGTGTTTCCGCATATCTCAGGACATACAGCCCTTTCAAACGTGCTTACAGCACCGAACGTCGCAACGTTCCAAGGCAACGATGTTTTCAAACATCTTGCCCAAATCACTTGAGACCGTGACGTCTCTTCTCTGCACGAATTGTGTACCTTTCAAACGCCGTCCTTCGAATACTTCACCAAGTCCGTGAGCCAGTATCACCCAAGGAGAAGATTTCCTTCGAACACCTAGCGTTACTCTATTCCGTACACAATCCATTACTTTTTCAAATCAATCTTTTTTTCACGCAAGTCGTGTACCTTTCAAACGTCGTCTTTCGAATACTTCACCAAGTCCGTGAGCCAGTATCACCCAAGGAGAAGATTTCCTTCGAATCCATAACGTTACTCTATTCCGTACACAACATTGCTACATTTCATACAACATTCACAAACTCATTCATACTTCAGCATGACGAGCATGCTGATAACTGAAAATTGCACAAAAGCAACAACTTGTAAACAAATTATATGGAACTCTTACTTTTAATTGTTTGCAAAGCAATACTACAAAAAACAATGCGAATAATAAATTTACATTATTACCTCGCTAACACGGCTCATCACAACCGTCTTTCTCGTCATTTAAATTTTCATTGAAATTTGTATCTCCGGACCATTCACCTTTCCATAATCTTAAACGGTCTTTAGGAACTATTTGTGGTTTCCCGGATTTTCCAATTATCTCATAACGATCATTCATTAAAATTTTGGAGATCACAAATGGTCCTACATATTTACGCTCTAATTTGGCACGTCTTAAATCAGCTGGTTTTACAAAAACTGTATCACCTTCTTTGTAAACTATATTTACTCTACGTTTTCTATCAAATCTAATATTTTGCTTTTGAGCGTTTACAGACAGTCTTTCCGAAGCTAATTCTCTATCTTTAATGATATTAATTTGCTCATTTGTATCCGGCAATTCCGATTCAGCAAGATCGGCGGTGCCAGTACTTCGTTCTATGCCAAACAATAAATAATGCGGAGAAAACCCAGTCGTTTTCTGAACAGTAGTATTTAAAGAAAGCGTTAATTTGGCTAACTTGCTCGGCCATTCTGCAATTTTCTTTATTTCCGAGGTGAGCAAATTTATTACGGTCGAAACATACCGTTCGGCCTGCCCGTTAGCACGAGGTGCTCCTGTTGCAATAAAATGCAGGTCAACTCCGTGTTTTTTAATAAACTGGACCAACGGTTTAAAAGTAAAATTTGTTGCTCGGTCCATTACAACAATTCTTGGTGTACCAAATAATGTTAGCCGTTCTTTAAATACTTGAAGCATTTCCGAACCAGACAATGATTTTAACGGAACGAGTTGAACATATTTTGTAAAAGCATCTACAATGATCAAAATGTGTTGATAACCGTCTTTAGATCTTTCAAACGGTCCTACACAATCACAATGTATCGTGTAAAAAGGTATTGCTTTCTTATTAATAGAATGCAACAGTCCCTGTTTTGGACCCGTGTGTCGCTTTGATACGACACAAGTAATACAATGCTCAATGTATTTATTTACAAACGTGCGCATTTTTGGAAACCAATATTTTTTCAGTAGGCGATCATACGTTTTTTCAAAACCTACATGACAATTTTCGTCATGATACAAACGTAATAATCCAATTCTACTGCCTTTAGGGACAAAACTACGATAAACTGTTCGTCCAGATTCCCTTTGTATTTTCCTACATAAAATACCTTGACGAACTTCAAAATCACTACCGACGGTATCATTTGCTTCTATTCGTTCTATGATAGACTTCGTTTCCTCATCTTTTCGCTGAGCAACTTCTAACCATGAACCTTCGCAAATAACATTAACACGGTAGTCTTTAGGTGGATTTCGGCTTAAATAGTCTACATGTTCAACATATTTTCCTTTACGATATTCTATTTCGAAATTGTAATCTTGCAAAAAGATCCACCACCTTGCAACACGCGGCAACAAATCTTTTTTTGTACTGGTAGCTTTTATAGCGTTACAGTCGGTTACGATTTTGAATTTAATCCCTAGCAAATATACACGGAAGTACTTCAGTGCGTTCACAATCGCAAGCGTTTCTAATTCATAAGAATGATAACGTGATTCTTCCGGTGTTGTGCGTCGACTAAAATACGCTACCACCCTAGAATCGCCATCTACCTTCTGAAAAAGTATGGCCCCATAACCAATTGCACTTGCATCCGTATGCAATTCTGTTTCTCTCGCAGGATTAAATATTACGAGCAGCGGATTTGAGCTCAATTTTTCAAGAATATAACAACGTGCCTTTTCTTGTTCGTCATTCCAATGCCATTGTTCATCTTTCTTCGTCAATTTAGAAATACATGCCGTCCGTACAGCAAATTCAGGAACAAACTTCCGAAAATAACTAGCTAAACCCATAAATTGTCTAACTTGTTTAACGTTGCACGGGACGGGTGACTCTAACAAAGCACGGACTTTGTCTTTCCCCGGCCTAATGCCCTCGACAGAGACTTCCCTGCCTAAATACTCTATCGTCCTTTGGAAAAATTTACATTTCTCAACATTTAATGAAAATCCTGCAGTATCTAATGCTTGCAATACCGCTTCTAAATGTGCCAATCCTTCTTCTATTGTTTGCGATGGAATAAGAATATCGTCAATATATACTAAAGCTATTTTATTTCGTAAACTACCTAAGGCAGTATTTATGGCTCTCTGAAAGACAGCAGGTGCATTAGCCAACCCAAATGGCATGCGTAAAAATTCATAGTGACCATCCGGGGTCACAAAAGCCGTTTTTTCTATTGACTCCTCGGCAATAGGAATCTGGTAAAAGCCCGATGTCATATCTAGTACCGTATAATATTTCCCCTGACCCAAACGGTCAAGCTGATCCTCTATTAAAGGCAACGGGTACCGATCTTTAACAGTAATTCTATTAAGAGCGCGAAAATCAACGCACATACGATCTTTACCATTCTTTTTCTTTACTAATATTATAGGGCTTGCAAAGGGTGAAGTACTTTCGCGTATTATACCATTTGCCAGTAAATCATCAACTATCTCTCGCACTTTTTCGCGTTCCGAAAAAGAAAGACGATAAGGATGATAATTAATTACCTTGTCCTCGTTGAGATTTATTTTGAGTTCACCTGTACTCACGTATCGTACTTTATTCCCTGTTGCAACCATGTGGCTGTAACGATCAAGCAGCTTTTCCACCTCTCCACGTACCTCGTCGACACCGACATCGTAGGTGAAGCACTGCGGTGTTGAATTTCCCTGAATTCCTTGCGTGACCAGCGGACACCGTTGCAATTTCGTCGCCCCATCGGAAGTCGTCAAAATCTGGATGCCTTGCGTCACGACGTTTTTTCCAATGATGACATCATAGGCCATCTTGTCTTCGGGAACAACAAGAAAATCGAGTTCGACGGTCACTTCCTCAGTCTGGATCACAGCAGTTGTTTTGCCAACAGTGGTCATCGTCGAGTTACACAACCCTCTTACGGTCGTCACGTAGGGGTCGATCTTACAATGTGCACGTTTAGCCACCTGTTCTTTGACAAGCGAGCAGGTCGCGCCATTGTCTATAAGACAATCTCGTACCACCATATCTCCTAAGATGATAGAAATCAATTTATGGTCGATTGCAAAACAGGCATTGGCTTCATGTTCCGCACGACGGCTATTCGTCTTCTTGCCACCCTTGTCTTCACGAGGCTCCCGACGCTTCAACCAACATTCGGACTCTTCATGCCCTCTCTTTGAGCAAAAAGTACATGTTGATATGTTGGACTTTTTAGCGTTGTCCTTAGTGAAACCTTCGGACTTTCGTTTTCGCGGACACTCATGCTGTAAATGTCCTGTCTCACTACAGTTATAACAGCGTCTTGGCGGCACTTGGTCACGACGCTTAAAAACTGCACTTTTATTGTCATTATCCCGTTTCTTTTCTTTTTGCGGCATTTTCACGAAATGTGCTATTCCACTTAACAAATCCGCAGTTGTCGTATATCTCGCGTTCATGAGCGATTGGCGAACACCAGGGTCGGTCACGTGACCTATCACGAGACTAATTAATTCGTGCTGTTTGAACGAAATCTGCGTTTGCCCGTAATATTTTAATTTATTACGCGCATATTCCGAATAAGAAATTGCATTATCACTGTTATAATTCACAGCACGTGATAGTCTCTCGCACAGTCTATCCTCGGACACAAAAACCGAACATAAATCTTCCCGAAAAGTTGCCCACGTTCTCGGATTACCTTCCCATCCTTTATACCACTTTTTAGCAGCACCCGTCAAAGCATGGGTAGCCAAACTCAGTCTTTGGGAAACAGGTAGCTTTTCGGTAATTTTTTCGACTATACCGCACCACTGATTCGCGTCTTCACCGAGATCAGTACCACCGAAATCAGGTATAGCGTCTGCGATTGCTCTATCACTCGCCGCGGATGTAGCAGTCGGAATCGCGCCGGACACGACACTTTCCATAAACCGACGGAAAAGTACATCAAGCGACGGCGCATCAGATGTACTCGGTGCACCTTCCATTGCGAACGTGAGTTTTTAAAAAAAAAAAAACTTTACGTATCCCGCTTCTGATGTTAGATTTTTGGATTATACGTCAGGAATATTTTGTGAGCGATTAGTAAGCTTTCGAAGTTCTGGGGTAAGTGCCGTGCAGTTTCTCACAGTCCTCTTACCGGGGATGAAACATCTCCCCACTCCGTGGCCAGATCCACCAAGCATACTCTTTACGCTTTTTGAAACGCCATGCAGCACCATGACGTCAGGTCATCGGCTGCTAAGCCATAACTTAGTCTCGGGTATAGTTTACGGACCCGAGCCCATCGATACTTTAAATAATCTGTTCCTTGGAATGCGACAGGATGTCTAGACTTTTGTCTAACACCCGTCGCTCTCCAAGAACTCCACACGAAACCGAGACAAACTGTAAACACAGTGGCGACGGTCCCAATGCGGACCGACCCCATCTGCTATACAGGGTATCTTACCCTCATAAAACTCGTTGACGCTAACATATATATATAGTTTTACTGACAGTTTGAGCGAAATAAGTAAGAATAAGTGATAAAGTTTGAGTTAGCACGTGTTCACCAATTAATCAGGAAGGTATGGCTTTCGCAACGGGAAATATAGCAAGGATCGAGGTCCTCACTAAAGATAATTATGATACGTGGTGCATGCAAGCAGAAGCGCTATTAGTAAAAAATGATGGATGGGAATATGCAGCCGGGACGATGAAGCGGCCCGTAGTCGTTGAAGGAGATGCGACGACAACAGCAGCGGCAGCGGCATGGGACAGGGGTGACCAAAAGGCCAAAGCTGATATAATATTATTTGTAAGTCCATCAGAATTAAATCAATTGAAGGGGTGTCGGACGGCACATGAAGTCTGGCAGAATTTGCGAGCAACATATGCTTCGCAAGGGCTGGCAAAGAAAGTCACGTTGTTGAGAAGGCTTACGACGCATCGCATGTCGAGTGATGATGATGTCCGACAACACATTAACTCTTTCATTGAGATTGTAGGCAAACTTGCTGACATGGGGTTTGAAATACATAAGGATTTGCAGAGCGTTATGTTACTAAATAGTTTACCTGAAAACTTTGAGAATTTCAGATGTGCCATAGAATCTCGAGATGAACTTCCTGAACTAGATACTCTGAAGATAAAAATCATAGAAGAACATGAAACAAGACTGCAGAAACGAACAGAGGTACATGGAGTGATGGCAGTTAAACATAATAGTACTAAGAATGAAAAACAAGTAAAGCGAGAAAAGGGGACTAACAAAAACTATGCGCCTTGGAAACAGGAAATGAAATGTTATGAGTGTGGGAAATTAGGTCATCGTGCAGTTGATTGCTGGAATAAAAAGGGTAGAAATAACTCTAAAGCAGGTATGGCTAGCGAGTCATATTATGTAAATGCAAATGATGTATATAATATTTCCGAAGATCCTGAGCATCGATATTGGTGTATTAATAGTGGTTGCACCACTCAACTTTGTAAAGACAAGTCCAAGTTTGACCAACTAAACAATGCTACATATAATAAATTAAGTCTCGCTAATAATAGTTCAACTGTAGTAGAAGGTCACGGAAATGTATCCATTAGAACTAGTTTAAACAGCAATGCCAAACAGATTGATTTGAAGGACACGTTGTATGTGCCTGATTTAAGGACAAAGTTATCTGTGACAAAAATAACGGATAAGAGTCACAAAGTTGTTTTTAGGAAGTCGGATGAGGGTGCATCCATTTATGTCGATGCTGATTGGGGACGGTGCCAGGTGGACAGAAAGTCGTACACTGGATACGTAATCCGATTTTCACAAGGTCCCGTAACTTGGAAGTCACAGAAACAACGCACTGTGGCGTTATCTTCCACAGAAGCTGAATACATGGCGATGACCGAGACCGTGAAAAGTGGACTTTATTTACAGAAAATTTTGGAGGAAATCGGTTTGGAAGAATTTGCAAAGATGTCCATTTATGGCGATAATATTGGAGCACAGTTGTTGGCGAAGAATCCAATAGTTCATCCGCGAACCAAGCATATTGATATAAGGTTCCATTTTCTACGAGATGTTTTAAAGAAAGAAACTTTTTCTGTTGAATATTTACCGTCTGAACATATGCCAGCTGATATTTTGACGAAGCCTATGACCAAGGATAAGCATTATTTTTGTATAGATGCAATAGGTTTACGAGATATAGATAATGTGTAATGCTTGTATAATAGTATAACGTAGTTACTGTAAGGCGGCGCGTATTAAGAGGAGGTGTTGGGAAAATATCTTTGCAATCCGCGTCCACTATGAAGCGCCACCTATATGTAAGTTTGGGACTCCTCCCCCAGATAGTGAACAAGCCGCTGAGTACAGAGAGCAGAGGGAATGTGCAATTTTATAAAATCTAATAAATCTTTTGTTAACGGGACTCATTCTGTTCAGTTGAATATCTCCACATTAACTCTAACAATAACAAACTGTTCGTGGAAAATCAGTATGGTTTCGTTAAGAAAAAAGGAACTTTACAGGCACTAAACAGATTAAAATACATTTTTGATACAGCTAAAATTAAAAACAGATTTTGTATTATAATTTCATTCGATGTGAAGAACGCTTTTAACTCAATAAAGTGGATTGATATTATTAACGCGATTAATAAAAGAAACTATCCTATATACCTTGTAAATATTATTATAAATTATTTTAAAAATAGAAGCATTAAATATGAATCTGAAGGTAAAACAATTAAAAGACTCATGCAAAGAGGAGTGTCTCAAGGCTCAATAATCGGACCTATGCTCTGGAATTTCGTGAATGACGAATTACTGGGCAAAGAAATGTCTAGAGACTCCGAAATTATAGGCTACGCGGATGACATTCTTTTGGTGGTGACCGCAACTAAATTGGAAAAAGCTAAAGAAATAATCGAAAAAGAAGTAAATGAAATCTTCAAATGGATGAAAAATAAGGATCTAAAAATTTCTGAAGAAAAAACAAAAATGATCAGTTTGAATAATAAGAGAATTAATAGTGATTTTAAAATAATTATCAATAATAAAGAACTTAAATTGACTAAGGAGATTAAATACTTAGGTGTTTATTTTGAAAAAGGTAATAGGTATTATAAACATATCGAAACCACCACCGAAAGAAGTGTTAAACTAATCTACGCATTGACGAGACTTATGCCTAACCTTAAGGGCGCTATAAACAAATATAGAATCCTTTACTATTACAGTCCCTGGTCATCGAATTAGGACCACTCCAAATTTTCAGCATTTTTCATGTTTTCCGTAAAATTAAAAGGCCTGTTCAAATTGTAATGATATAGTTTATTAACTAATAACACAATACACTACTACTGTACATAAAACTATGAACGCATGTTAATATCTCGTATTTCCACCCTTTGCCTTGATGACAGCTTGTATCCTTTCCGGTATGCTTTGTATACATTGCTTTATAATATGCTTTGTATCTTTGTTATTTTCCCAAATATCTGTAATTTTTGTTTTCAACTCAGATAATGTGGTGCTTGGAGAATTGTAAACAAGTCTTTTGAGTAGGCTCCAAACATTTTCTATGGTATTCAAGTCCGAAGAATTGTCCACCCAATTCTATTATTATCACAACAGTAACAAATCTATAGCTATGTATACTTTGTTATCAACGTATTTAGTAATAATTTGAATGAGCAAAGACAATTTTCCATATACGATATAATATTATAACCATAAAAGTGAAGTCTTTGTACGTGGTCCTAATTCGATGACCAGGGACTGTATATGTGGGAGTCTATAGTTTTGTATGCTGCCCCTATATGGGCCGAAGAAATCGAAATTGACAGAAATAAAAAGAAACTTAGAGCCGTGCAAAGAATTGCTTTGAATCGGGTTGCTAGGGCCTATAATACGGTGTCGTACAGAAAATTATGCGTCATTACCGGGATTTTGCCCATTCATATAAAGATTAAAGAAAGATTAAAATGTTTCGAGAAATCGGAGTCCATCAAAAAGAACAAAAGAATCGAAGAGGAACTGAAAAAAGAAAAAATAGAAAATATAATTAAAGATCTGGAAAAGAAAATCATTAAAGAGTGGCAGAGAGAATGGGAGCTTGACAAAGAAAATAACATAACACAATATTGGATCAAGAATATTTCTAAATGGAAAAACAGGAAGTTTGGTACTCTGAATTTTCACTTAACACAAGCACTGACTGGACATGGGTGTTTTAAAAAATACCTTAAATGGATAAAGAAGTGTACTGATGACAAGTGTTGGTACGATGGTGGCGTGGAGGACTCAGTTACACATTTTAATTAGGATAGGGGAGGGGGAAAAATATGAAGAGATTCTCGGGAAAATAACAGCGAATGGGGAAGAGATAGAGGGGGAAATAGATAAGGTAAGAAAGAGCAGGGGGTCATATTTTAATGGAAGTAGAGGACAAAGGGGATGTGGGTAAAGTTAGGAAATTGATAGGGGAGAGAGAGGGGTCTAGAAGAGTGGAGCTACTTCAGGAGACAATAAGGGTGGAGCTGAGGGATGTGGACCCAACTGTAGATAGAGGAAGGATAGAGTGGCAGGTAAGGGAGAAAATTGGAATGGAGAAGGGGGAATATATAAGATTCGTAACAACGAGGATTACAAACCTAGGGGCCCAAATAGCGGTCATGGAGATCCCGGGGAAATATGAGAGGAGAGTGGAAGAAATAGGGAAGATCAGGATTGGGTTCACGAACGCGAGGATTAGAGTGGAGCCGAGAATTATTAGGTGTTACAAATGCCAAGAACTAGGCCACAACAGCTATAGCTGTAGGAGGGTGAAGGCATGGTGCAGGAGGTGCGGGGAAGAAGGGCATGATATGGGATCATGTAATAGGGAGACAAAATGCTTTATGTGTAGTAGGGTGGGAGGAGTGGGGGAGGAAGTCAGGCACATAGCGGCAACGATGGCGTGTGCAGTATTTAAGGAGGAGAGAGGGAGGAGAATAAGGGAAAGAGGAGTGGGATATGGTAGATATGAGAGATAAATTCAAGGGCGGCAAGAATAGAAGGGGATGGGTAAATAGGGGGAGAAGAGAGGGCCTAACAGGGGAATTAAGGATCCTGCAGATTAACCTAAATCACTGCAGATTAGTGCAGGACCTCATGTATAGGAAGGCGGAGGTGGAAAGGGCAGATGTTGTGATAATGGCGGAGCCGTACGAGATTAAGGAAGGATGGATAGGAGATGAGGAAGGAAGAACGGCCGTATGGGTAACGGTGAAAAGGGGAAAGAGGGCAAGTAGGGAAGACGAAGTAAGGGGAAAGGGATACGCAGGAACAAGGTTAGAGGGAAGGACAATAGTAGGAGTGTATATATCGCCGAATATAACTATTAAAGAATACGAGGAGAGGATAGAAGGATTGGAGAGAGGAAGAAAGGGGTGGGGAAATAGGGTTATTTTGGCAGGGGATTTCAATGCTAAGGCCCCGGTGTGGGGGGAAAAGAGATGGGATAGGGGGGGGAGAAATTTTGGCGGGAAGCTTAGAGAACATGGGGCTGATCTCGATAATGACTGAAGGGGGAAATACTTACCAAAAGAACGGGAAAGGGTCTAAAATAGATATTATAGGATGCGATAGGGAAACTTTAAAAAGATTAGGCGATAGTAGGGTACTAAAGGGCTACTCCGCATCTGACCACAGGTATATAGTACATAGGTTTGGGGGAAAGGGTAGCAAAGGGAGAGAAAACGTAGGAAGCAGCGTAAAGGGATCGGATGGCAGGACGTTAAACAAGGAAGAGTTCGTGAGGAGATTGAAGGACGCATGGAAGAGACTAATGGAGAACAAGACTGAAGTAGGGAGAGAAGGGGAGAGATACCTAGAGGAGGTCAATAGGGTATGCAGGGAAACTATGAGGAAAAGAAAGGGAGGAGGGGATAGCAAGAGGGTGAGGGTCTACTGGTGGACAGAAGAAATAGGTAAAATCAAAGGCGAGACATCAAGGGCTAGGAGGAGCTTGATAAAAGCAAGAAAGGGAGGAGAGGCTGTAAACGAGGAAGAGATGTATAAAAGAATGAAAAGAAGACTCATATGTGCAATAGAGAAGAGGAAAAGAGAGCTGTGGGAGGAAATGTGTGAATCCCTGAAGAAGGACGTATGGGGGAAACCCTATATAATTATTAGGAAGAAATGGAAGGGTGGGGGAGGGTTACCTAACCTGGGGAAGGGGGAGGCAATGAAAGCTATGAGGGAATTGTTTCCGGGGAAAGACGACGGGATGGATGAGCTGGGGGGAGAGGAAGAAAGAATAAGAACAGGAGAGGATGAAAGGGATGAGAGAGAAGTAGAAAGAGAGGGGGAGGGGACTGGGTCAAATGAGGAGATTAGCATAGAAGAGACACGCAAGGCGGTAGAGAATATAAATGGAAGGAAGGCCGCAGGATACGACGGGATCCGACCGAGTATCATAAAGGAATTAGCGGATATCGACCTACAGGGGATAAGGGAGGTTATGGAGGGGTGTAGACGTAGTAGAAAGCTTTACGAAGATTGGAAAAAGACTAGACTAGTCCTTATAGAGAAAGGAAAGACGGAGGAGGGTTTAGGAGGGAGAGCGAGAATGAGGTATAGGCTTATATGCGTGATAGATGGGTGGGCGAAATGTTATGAGTATATATTAAAAGAGAGACTGCTAAAGGAATTAGAGCAGAAAAAGTTTAACGACAGGCAATTTGAGTTTTACAGGGGTAGGTCAACAATGATGGCTTTAGACAGAGTGAAAATGTTTGTGGAGGAGGCTAATCGGAAGGGGAATCATGGATGGTTAGTGAGCCTAGATATAAAGAACGCATTTAATACGATTAAAGGGGAGGCGATTATAAGGAGATTGGTAGAGAGAGGGGTGAGTAAGGAGATGATAGGGATAATAAGGGAGTACTTAATGGGTAGGAGAATTAGGTATGAGAGCCTACAGGGAGAGGTGAGGGTGGGGATGGAGAGAGGAGTGCCACAGGAGTCGGTCTTGGGCCCGATACTTTGGAACGTGGCATATGATAAGGTGTTGGAACTGGAACTACCTACAGGGTTAGAACTTATAGGATACGCGGATGACCTCCTTATAATGGGACAGGGGAGGAATATAGCAGAGTTAAAAAGGAACATAGAGGAGGCGGGGAGCGACAAAATAGAGCCAAAAATGAAAGAAATGGGACTGGAAATAGCGGGGCAAAAGACTAAGATATGTGCGGTGAATAGGAAAAGGATGGAGGGGGGGGGGGGGGGGGGGGAATAAAGATTGGACAGGCAGAGGTGGAAATAGGAAGGGAGCTAAGATATTTGGGGGTGGGTTTTGAGAGAGGGGGGAGGTTTAGAACGCATATCAAGAGGGTGACGAGGAAGGGGTGAAAATTATGGAAGAATTGAGAAGGGTGACGGCGAATATGGAGGGGGCGGCCTGGTACGGGAGGAAGGATAGCATATTATAGGATTATGGAGGTGGTGGAGGAAGTCAGGTGGGAAGAAAACTCGAAAGAAATAAGAAGGGTCCAGAGGATGGCTCTGAGGAGGGTGGCTAGAGCGTACAGAACGGCCGCCAGATATGCTCTGTGCGCGATAGCGGGAATACCTCCGCTAGAGGTCATGTTGAAATGGAGGGCAAGAAGATGGGAGAGGGAAAAAAGGAGAAAGAGGGGTGGGAGAGGAAGAGCAGGGGGGACCTTTCAGGAGAATGATAGGGAGGAGGAAAGCGATGAAGGGGGTATGGATGTCGAGGGGGAGGTGGGGAGAAAGAAAAAGGAGAAAGAGGAGGACAGGAAATGGGAAGAGGGGGAAGTATGGAAGGAGTGGATACAGATATGGGATAGAGAGGAAGGATGGACGAAAAGGATAATGGGGGATATAAGGAAATGGAAGGAGAGGGAGTACGGGGACCTGGATTATCACCTCACCCAGATCCTAACGGGACGTGGTTGCTTTAACAGCTTCAGGCAAAGGATAGGAAAATCGGATAGTGGAGGATGTTGGTTTGGATGCGGTAGGAGAGACGATGCATTCCACACAATCTTTGAATGCCGGCAGTTTAAGGATCAGAGGGAAAAGATGAAGCAAAAACTGGGGGGTAGGGAGCTAAAGATGGGTATTTTTATAGGGATAATGTTGGAGGGAAAAAAGGGATGGGACGGAATAATGGAATATGTGAAGGAGATTATGAAAATTAAGGAGGATAAAGAAAGGGAGTTGGAGAAAAGAGGAAGGGGGGGAAACACAAGAATAGACACAAATTCTTAATTTATAAATTTTAATGATAATTCAATCTACTATTTATTATTTATTTTATTTAATTACCTATTACTTACTTTTATCTACTTATTTATCTAATTATTAATTTTATTATTTTATTATTGTTATTTTACTTTATTTTATTTTATTTACTTTATTTTATTTATTATTTAGCTATTTATTTATTTATTCACTTATTTATTTAATTACTTATTTATTCTAGGTACTTAGTGTCTGTATGAGTATGTCTGTACCGTCTGTATTGTTTGTGGCGTCTGTAGGCTATTTATGAGGTATACAAAGTGAAGTGTACATGTTATTTATTGGATATGTTATTTATGAGATATGTAATGTGAATTGTATATTATTTATTTATTTATTGGTTATGTTATTTATGAGACATGTAATGTGAAGTGTATATGTTATTTATAAGATATGGGATGTGAAGTGTACATAAAGTACTCTCCCTAGATGAAAGCCCAACTGGCGGATTCCTAGGGAGGGGAAGTCATGGTGGAGGTAAGAGGAGTGGTTTTAGTGGGTATTCCGGGTGCTTCACACCCGGCGAGTCCCACACTCCCCCCGTATCAGTCGGGGGGGGGGGGGGGGGGGGCGTAAATGCATTTCCACTCCTCTCAAAAAAAAAAAAAAAGGACTAAGTTACACATACATACATTCCTTTTCTGCGAAAGATTCCGCGAAGACAGGGAAGAACTGCACGAAAAATTAAAAATTCGAGGAAGGCTAGAACTTAATAAAATTATCGATAAAATGTTAATTGAAGAAGAACATTGGAAGATTGGAGAGAAATTCATTACAAAGATTATGAGACAGAAGGAAGATACAGAGAGAAGAGAAGAAAAGAAGAAAAGAGAAGAAAATAACCCTTTAATCCCTTTGGAAGAAGAGAATGTCTAGAAATCGTTTTCAATTAATTTTGAGATTTCTACACTTTAATAATAATGAAGAACAAGTTGATGGTCGATTACTGAAAATCAATTTAATATCCCAACACTGCAACGAAACTATGGACCGCATCTATAAGCCACGAAGAAAATTGTGTATCGACGAAGCGATAGTTCTTTGGCGAGGAGGATTAGTTTTCCGGCAATACGTAAAAAACAAACGGCATAAGTATGGCATCAAACTGTATGAACTTCGTGAGCCTGACGGAATAACCTTAAGAGTGAAAATTTATGCCGGCAGATTTGATGACCTCGGTGGACGAAATCATACTTTGAATGTCGTTTTGGCTCCCATGGAGGATTTCCTGAATCGTGGTCATGAGCTTTATATGGACAACTATTATAATTCAGTTGGGCTGGAGAAAGATCTCACGAATAAGTCAACATATGTATGCGGCACGTTAAGATTCGACCGAAAAGGAAACCCAACAAATTTGGTAAAAAAGAAACTGAAACAAAGAGACTCTGAATGGCTGCGATCAGGATTCGTTGTAGTCAACAAATGGAAGGGTAAGCGGCATGTGCTCACTATATCCAATATGCATAAATGCGAAATGGTTCAAGTGAAGAATAAAAATGGAAAAATTTCGATTAAACCAGATATAATCAGAGATTATACTTTGGGAATGGCAGGTGTTGATCGCTCTGATCAACGTATGTCATATTACTCCTTCCTTAGGAAAACCGTCCGTTGGCACAAGAAAATTGCACTACACTACTTTGAAATCTTCCTGCAAAATGCATTCATGTTCTACAATCAAAGAAATCAAGGAAATAAGATGAAGATACTTCAATTTAGGGTATCAGTTATTATGGATTTACTTGGTGGCCATGACAGCAACGCAGGAGAAAGCAGCAACCAAATGAATACAACTGATTTTCATTATTTAAAACATCTTCCTCCTACAGAAAAAAAGAGCAAGCCTACAAAGCCATGCCGAATGTGTACAAAGGAAAAAAAACGTAAGGAGACTAGGTATTTTTGTCCAGTGTGCCCCAGCAACCCAGCACTTTGCGTTGTACCTTGTTTTAAAACTTTCCATACACATCGACAACAATAAAAATATTTTTAATTTTAGTAATATCTTTGTAAGTATACATAATTATGATGTTATGGTCTAATTGTATAAGTTATAATTTTAATAGTTTTAATAATGATTTTAATAATAAAAATTGATAAGTAATATGTCCTCTATACTATATACATTTTTCATTCATCCTTTCTAACAATTTCTAACTCAAATAGCCATTTGTAACCAATTCAAACTTTTAGCACCCACTACGAGATATCTCGTATCTGGCAGTTTTGGTACAGCCGCTTACTACGAGATATCTCATAGTTGGCAGTCAATGGGTTAAGTAGTACGATCCCCGCTCGTAGCATCGCACCAATCCGACTGATAATAAGTAATGACGTTTCCGAGAGATATTTAGACCTCCTTGAATCAGGAAAAGGCATATATATTGGAAACGCGCTCGTACGCAATCACCAGGGCATCGCGTACGTTAACGCTATTAATACGACAGAGAAAGATGTCACCATAGAGACACCGATAGTAGAACTTGACGAATACGAGGTACGCTCCGCCTTAGGGAAAGAGAACGACCCAGATTCCCAGCCTACGAAATCGTCTCCCGCTGTATCTCCTATCTCCACTGTGTCTCCTATTTCCACTGTATCTCCTATTCCCGCTGTATCCACTGCCTCCACCATATCCACTGTTTCCTCCCAAACCGCTGCCTCCTCTGAACCTGACGTAATAACACCAATCCTCTCAATCTCCCAAAATTCCCCGGATGAAACTAACAAGGGAACTACCCGAGGTGTCCGCCTCCGATTTTAATGAAACTTTGCAGATTTGTTAAGCACGTGAAAATAATCGATACCTATTTTTTTATATCGGCTAAGTCGCACGTTTTGGGGGTGAAACCACCCTTCAAAGTTTCGACATTTTTTCTTCTTTCGCTTATAACTTCAAAACGGTTAATGATAGAGATTTACGATAAATGTACGAAATATTTACTTTTTTATGTACTAAAGGCCCATGGAATTTAAAATTTTATTTGACGGTTTTTTCTTAATTTTTTATTAAAAAATGCCAAGTTTTTCGTTATATCTTTAAAGTTTGCGATGCGATTTTAACCGAACTTTTTTTAAATGATAGAGTAATAAAAATAAAAGTTATAAGTTTTTTTGTTTTTCCGTAATTTACTCTGGAGTCGTGAAATTAACCCTTTTCTTTTGCCACTTTACGTTACTATATGTGATAAACGAGTGACAATGAACAAAATGTATTATGCAACAAATGCTTCCCTTGTACCGTAGAATATTATTGCTTTGTAAAAAATCAAAAGTAAAATTTTTTTGTTTTATTATACAATCCGTAGGCCGTGCGGATCCGTGTACTTCTCAATCAAATCCTGTGTACTTTCCAAAGTACACAGACATGATAATGGCACGGGCCAAAATCGGTACGTATAGAGGTACAAAACACATAGCAATCCCAGTAAGAAAAACCGCATTAGCGCAAGTGCGACCGGATGACCTCAACAACGCTCTACGATCTTGATACGATCAAGTCAAAACTAATCGATATTTTCTCCACCAATGATCTCCAAATTTTCATTGGATTTCTGGGCAGAAGCTGTTTGTGCGGCTGCGTACATAAGAAATAGAGTGATGTCAAAGGTACACAATGCAACTCCGTATGAAATATGGTACAGGAGAAAACCTAACATATCACATATGAAAAGATTTGGATGCATTGCATATTTATTAATGAAGGAAAGATCAAACAAGAAATTTGCACCTAAGACAATCAAAGGGATTTTTATCGGTTATGCGGATAACAATACTTACCGTGTTTATGTTCCAGAGTTAAATATAGTTAGGTGTGACTGTGATGTACAATTTGATGAAAACAGGAATGGATGTGAATTAATACATAATAAAGGACAAGAAAGTGAGTTAAACAATGAAAACTTGGTGACATTTGGTCTAGATATTGATGAAGAATATGATGAAAATGAACCTAATGATGAATACAATATTGAAGAAGAAAGTGAACCAACAGACAACACTCAAGCAGGGATTGACAATGAAAATGAAATAATGGAAGAAACTCTGAACCATGATAGTGATGAGAGAGAAGAAGTAGTGGAAAACCAAGAAGAGATAATTGAGCAGACAAGGCCTGGAAGACCAAGAGGATCAACGAAAGTGGCAATGAAGATCAGAGAACAGAACGAACAGGAAGAAAGGAAAATAAGATATGAGAATCTGGCTGTAAGAAAATCGGAAAGGATTAGAAATCAACAGGCAATGAAAGTAAGTGAAGAAATTCCAAAAACAATAGCAGAGGCAAGAAGATCTATGGATGTAACGGAATGGAATCTGGCAATCGAAAAAGAACTGATGTCCATGAAGAGACACAGAGTTTGGGACTTGGTATCACGTCCAAAAGACAAAAGGGTGATAAAAAGTAAGTGGATTTTTAGTTTGAAAGGAAGTGGTGAAGCAGAGAAACGACAATATAAGGTTAGGTTGATTGCCATGGGTTGCGGACAACGACCAGGTTTTGATTATGTAGAAACATTTGCACCGACGGTAAGAATAGAGACGATAAGATTACTATTTAGTATAAGTGCAGAAATGAATAGGAAGATGAAGGTGTATGATGTGAAGACTGCATTTCTGCATGGGCACCTGAATGAAGAGGTTTTTACGGAATTACCTGATGGATATGAAAATCGCGAAGATCAGGTTTGTAAATTAAACAAAAGTATATACGGGCTGAAACAAGCCAGTAGATGTTGGAATGAATATATGACAGATGTTTTCCTGAGTAACGGTATGAAACAGTCAAAGGAGGATCCATGTCTCTTCTATACCAAAGAAGGGAATGATTTCTTATACTGTGCTGTACATGTAGATGATATGGTGACTGTATCAAGTAGTGATGAGTATGAAAAACGTTATATTGATAAGGTAAAGAAACAAATTGATATAAAGGATCTAGGTGAAGGAGAATCCATTCTGGGAATGGAAATGGAGCAGAAAAGGGGAAGGATATATGTACACCAAAAAAATTATATTAGGAAATTATTAAGTTTATATGGGATGAAGGATTGTAATGCTATTGGATCGCCAATGGATATAAATCAACAATTAGATGTACATGAGAATAGTGACGAATGTGATATCAGAGCATATCAGGAACTACTTGGGAAACTTGTGTATTTAAGTGTCGCAACAAGACCTGATATTTCTTTTGCATTAAGCAATTTATCTCAATATAATCATAAACCGAAAAACATACATTTGAATGCGTTGAAAAGAATATTAAGATATTTAAAGGGTATGATTGGTTACAGTTTGGGCTTTGGAAAGGAAGGTTCGGCCAATGAAATTGTGTGCGAAACTGACGCATCATGGGACCGAACTGCTGATGCAAAATCATTTAGTGGATTGCTACTATATAGGAACGGCGACTTAATACACCGGCGGAGCAAGAAGCAACCTAGAGTAGCTCTTTCATCTACTGAGAGTGAGTTGGAGGCTATGGCAGAAGGGGTGAAAGAGATTATTTGGAGTGATAGGTTACTAAAAGAAATAGGTATGTCGAAATATTGCAAGAAAGAATTAAAATGTGATAATTTGAATAGTGTAAAATTAGCCAATGGTGGAAACTTTAAGACAAAATCAAAGATATTAAACAGAAAATGCCATTAATTTCGAAATTCATTTGCCGTTTTGGAACGCCCAGGAATATCCTCACGGACCAGGGATCGTCTTTCTGCAATAGTTTACTAAAGGAAATTTGCAAAAAGTTTAAAATCACTCGTACTACCACGACCGCTTTCCGACCTCAATCGAACGGATCTCTTGAACGTTCACATCACGTTCTTATCGAATATTTAAAACACTTCGTGCCTAAAACCTATGAATGGGATACCCTGCTCGATCTCGCCATGTTCTCATACAATACCAGCGTGCACGAAGGCACTTCATACACACCGCACGAGCTAATATTCGGCTCATTAGCCCGTACACCGACGGAAATAAGATTATGCGAGGACTCCTATAACGACACGTACGCCGAGTATTTATCGACACTTCAAGAGCGTTTGAATGTAGTACGTACTCATGCCCGCGAGAACCCTAATAAGCGCCAAGAAAAGATCAAAACGGTATGTCGACAAAAATCAAAGACCGGAAAATTTTAAACCAGGGGATTGCGCGTACCTACTGAAAGAACCCAAGTTGGGAAAATTCGCGGATTAATATTCAGGGCCTTATAAGATAGTCGAAACGCTGGACAAACATAATGTCAAAATCCAAGTTAAAGGCAAAATACGTACAGTACATTCTGACAAGCTCAAACTCGTCAAAGGTCAACCTTCACCGAGTCAGTAAGAATCATGAACAGACTCGAAACCATGTATATAGCAATAAGTTTTCTAAGAAGCGATAAGGATTAGTATATAAGGTAGGGAACAGCCAAGCGGGACCATTCAGTCACTCTGAAACAAGACAGCAAGCAGCAGTAACCACCATGTGTTATCCTCCACAAATCGCACCAAAACAAACAGGGCAAGAAAAAATCGCCATGCTTAACATCCAAATAAGCCAGTTCAGCTGCCTTAAAGGTGAAATAATAGAAACTTATGACCAGGACGACACATGCCGAATATTCTGTGAAGTTTGTTTCGACGAGACCACTCTCGTCGCGGAAGGAGAATTCACGGATGCGCACGCGTTCACCAGCGAAGACTTTTATAAGAATTGCCATGACTGCGGAACAGCCCTATTAACCGAACGAAGCATCACGGAATGTACCACGTGCATGAATATATTTTACGAGGAGCAGTACTTTGAATTCGACGTGGCTACATTATACATCATTGGGAATTCATTATACGCTTAACGATATATCCATCAAACCAAGTTCGGAGTACCTCCGAAGAAAGGTGCGCTTGACCACCACCACCAGATGTAAATACGCGATAAGGTTTAGTATAAGATGGGGAGCAGCCGAGCCAGAGCATTCAGTCGCTCCGAAACCACTCGACGACATGGACCTTTACTCTGCCACCATCTTACTCCTCGGGCTGCAAGCCTGTATCCCCGCAGCCTATGCAATAAACGGCTACGATTGTACCGGAGGTGGAATTAATATTACAACCATCTCCCTATTAGACGTCGAGTCCTGCGATATACCCGACGTACAGCCTATAAAGAAGGACGTCAACTTGCAGCTACACCAGCTCTCCGAATACACGGGCACGGAAATAACACCGTGCAAGATAGAAGTGGATCGCACCGTATATTACTGCGGCATGCACTCACATGTATCCGTGGTACAAAATGGACGAAGGCAGTACATAATGGAGGTCTCACCCCGTCTCTGCCTTCAAATGCACGTGACTGGTATGGCCACCCTCCTACCGACAGTCCAGATAACGGGCCTCCTTCGCAACACAACAAATCGCCACAGTCTCACTATGGCAGGACGAATCAACGTGGACGGCACCTGTCATGGCGGACAATACGCCGATCCATGTGGAACTTGGGAGAACGTGGTCGTCCAAGCAGCCATTAAGATTACATTGGTCAACGGATACGCCCCTATCAAACTAGCGACCAACGAATTGATCCTACCATCCGGAACGAGATGTGCCACGTCTGCTGGGGAATGCATCGACATAGATGGGAGTCATGTCTCGTGGTCACCGATACCTTTGGACGGCTGCAACTTCAAGAGCTACGATGTCTTATACGAGGGAAAAGCAACTAAAGCCATTCCAAAAAACGACGGCCCCATCGTCTACATGGTTACCTCAGGTGATACAGTGTTCGCCCTGGCAAAAAGTACTGAATTTCCATTCTGCAGATATTACCCGATTCGTACGGAACATCCAAAACTCTTTATTTTAGAATTAGTGAACGGACAGACATTTAAAGCTAAAGCCCGTGTTAATATTAATAATTTAGACATTTTTACGTACGTAAACTCGAAGTTCGTGTACATCGAGAAACATCTGCACACGCAAATGCAGAATTTACACACAAACTTTCTGCGGCCACAGTGCAAATTGGAACAAGTGCTTAACCCCTTGCACTACTTTGACGAGTCTGACTCGTGATGAAAATTTTGTGCCAAAATTGGATATCACGAGTCAGACTCGTTGCTACCATTCGATGCCAAACATGAATATCACGAGTTTGACTCGTGGTCCTAATATTTCGGGCCAGAACCAAGTATGGTTATCTTGAATGGGATTATATGTCCCCGTGTAGGCCACGTGTTACCTAAGGGATAGTGTTACGTTCCGCTATACCGATAACATCTTTTAAATAAACATAGTGTTCGGATCACATCGGTACTATCGATCCCCTCCTTCCCGATTCCAAATTCTACTATTATCCTGCCCCCTTTCCACCGCCATACTTAGTCCGTCCGCTCCTCGCTCTCTCCTTCCCCATCGTTCCTTCCTTCAAATCCCTCCCTTTCACCTGTTTGTTCCTTCCCGAATCTTCCATCCAACCGTCCTCATCCCCACCTTGTTCTATTTCCTCGTCCCATAAAACTTCCCGTTTCCCTCTCTCTCGGCCAGTCTAATCGCAATCTCTCACTAATCGCTAAGTTGTCTCTCCATTTTGTGCATCATCTTTCAGCGTTTTATACTAATTCGCTTAAACAGTGAAGTCGCACTTCGATTTCACGAATCTATAATCTCCAATCGAATCCACTTTACTTGCGCGTGAATTTCTACCGAGACTTTTTGTTATCTCAATTCCGATTAAGTTTTATATTTAGTTTAATCACTTAGTTAAGTTATACATTGTACGAACAATCCCAATAAACAATTGTTTAATTTCATGCAAGAACACATAGACACACAGCGCGACGAACAGAAAGTTTCAGTCGTACTTCAGTTTGTACCATTCCGTTGTACGAGGCGCATACATTTCGAACAGCCTTCTTCACAGAAAAATCCTATTGCTCGTTATTTGTAATTTTTCCAACCCCATCAGAATGTATACGAGAAAAAGCAAAATTGGTAAAAACGCACGTGGTTCGCGGGGAAGTGAGAGTACTAAAAAAGCAGAAGAACGAGTCATAAATGATGAAAGTTCTGATCAAAGCAGCGTGATTGTGCCACTGGTGAATCGTGCACGAAGATTGATTATATCTGATAGTGATGAGGAGGAGAATCCTAGACCCGGTTCGAGTGTTGAGTGGAATTAGAAGGAAAGTGTCAACACTATAAAAATGTGGAAATATTCCGAAATCCATGGTGTAACAGATTATGTTTTGGATCAACTAAATGCACGAGACGGATTATTAGATTTATTTTTTATCGTTTTTGACGACAATTTCTGGGACATTGTGGTTACAGAAACGAATCTGTATGCCGAACAAATAATGAACAACGGAAGAAGACGAAAAGTAGATGATAATTGGTTTCCAGTCACCAAGAATGAGATGTTAGCGTATTATGCTTTGTGTATTTTGATGACACAAGTCAAGAAACCAAATATCCAAATGCATTGGACTAAGCGGGAAGTGATCGAAACTCCTATCTTTTGTAAAGTAATGCCGTTGAAAAGATTCACACAGATATCACGATGCTTGCATTTCGCAAATAATGCAGAGGACCAAAGCAACGACCGCCTTAACAAAATACGACCAATTATTAATTATTGGAATGACAAGTTTGGTAGTATTTACACATTAAATGAACATGTGAGTATCGATGAATCATTGATGAGATATAAGGGCCGCTTGTCATATAAGCAATTTAATCCATCCAAACGAGCCAGGTTTGCATTAAAAATATATAAGCTGTGTGAATCAAAGACTGGATTCTGCAGCAAATTTAAAATATATATTGGCCAAGATAAAATTGACCCAAGTGACAGTGCATCAGAAAATGTTGTGATGGAATTGGTACAACCGCTGCTGAATAAAGGATACACGTTATATATTGACAACTGGTATTCCTCACCCGCTCTCTTTCTAAAGTTGCACAATCAAAATACTAATGTCATCGGTACTGTGCGCAATAGCAGGAAAAATATGCCGAAAGATCTTCCAACAAAGAAATTAAAACCAGGAGAATGTGTATATAGAACGTGCAATGGGTTGTTGGCTATAAGATGGAAAGATAACCGTGAAGTTTATATGTTGACAACCAAACACACATTGAATTTCAACACACTAGCAAAAGAGAATCGGTGTGATTCTGTGCCGCCAAAATGCAACTTTCAATTGTTCTGAGCCACCCGAGCGGAAACGAGCGAGCAGCAAAACGAACGATATATAATTATTAAATTATTAATTATTTCGTAGTTATTGTTATTGTTATAATTGTTATTTAGTTCGTAGTTGTTATAATTGTTATAATTATTGAAATATTGATATAATTGAAGCCTTTTTCTAGATATGAACCGAAAGAAGAAATATTCAATCTTTTCCTGCCAGGTAACCGAAGGAAGGATGTTTTCATTCCCGAATCCAGCGTCTCGACCAGAAATATTTTCAAAGTGGTTAGCAGCAAGTGATAATCCGCATTTATTATCATTAACTAATGACAGAATTCGTAAGAGGGTCATTTGCGCTAAGCACTTTGAAAGTAAATATTTTCTGAGAAAGAGGCTTTCAAACAGTGCTGTGCCAACATTGTTTCTTCCAGGTATTTATATAAGTCGTAACTTCTGTAACATATTATTTATAAGTAGTCTTTTATTAGTTATTTATTAATATTCTTTTGTTAGGCACCGAAGAAGAAAGAAGAACGGAAGAACGAAGAGATGAACAAGGAGCAATGGAAGTTATCCAACTTCCACAGGAGGACCTGCAGACATTTGAGCAGGATCAGGAAGTGGACAATAGCTCAGCAGGGACCCAAAATGAACCGAAACAACGTTTATGTAAGAAATGAATATTTTTTAATCGAGTGATATATTAATATCGCAATTAATTGTTTGGACGTATAAATTAATTACTTGCGATATTAATAGATCTAATTGTACTGCTATTAAGAATTTGAAAATGGTGTTATTGTATATCTTATACATGTAGTAAGTCATCATAGAAGTTCAATATTGTTTGTATGAACAGTTCATATTTCTATGCCTTTTCTTATCAACTATATTTTTAATATAGTTTAAATTTCTCCTACAGACATGTACCTTGTATGGTTTTGGTTATGGCAATTGGTGGAAGTTAGAAATTTTCAAATTAAATAATTTAGTTTTGTAACAAATAACGATTGATTTAATGATCGTGCAGAAGAATGAATTTATTTATTATTCCTCTGGTGATGGTATGCTTCTCACTTTCAATGTATATAAAAGTTAATTGCTTTTACCCTTTCTGATTCTCTTAATCCTTATATCGAATTTATTTTTCTTTAGTCTTTCTTCCTTTTTTTTTCTCAAACAAAGAGTAACTTCAGTTTCTCAGCATTATCATCAAGTCAATTGGATTGCTACTAAACTGAAGAAAACATGAATTACTATTGCTTTCTCTTGTTTGTTTGTGCATGGTTTGGTGTGGCTTTTGGTTCTAGCTTTGCTTACTGTGCTGGATATTTCTACTAAGTGTATGCAGCCAGATGCTAAGCAATTGTATAACGTTGCATCCCTCAAGCAGTCGGTAAGAAGACTACGAAGAAGGAACATTAGTATGCAGGGACGTCTTCAGGAATTCCAAAGAAACGTGGATACAGGCAATATAGATATATTGCAATCGCTGAGCCCTACAGCTCAGGAGTTCATTATTTCTCATTTTCGAAATGTAAATCGCAATAAGTTTAAGCGTATTTTTACATTCGAAGACAAAGCATTTGCTTTAGCAATCTATAAAAAAGGCCCAAAGGCTTATAATTTTATGAGGAAAGTGTTTTGTCTTCCAAGTAAAGAAACGCTTAGGAAAGTTGTGCAGCAAATACCCTTGAGACCAGGTATTTGCGATTTCATGTTCGATGACCTTCGAAATCGCGTAGCAAATTTTTCCGATTATAAATTGAGGTATTGTGTTTTAATTTTCGATGAAATGAAGCTAAGTCCTTCATTCCATTATAATGCAATGTCCGATATAGTTTACGGGTTTGTCGACGAAGGACATTGCAGATATAACAAAATCGCGGATCATGTTTTGGTTTGGTTTTTGAGAGGTATACATGGTGATCGACCATGGAAGCAACCTATTGCATTTGGATGATTGGATACACTGGCGAGAGGAGTAATGGGAAGATTCATTTCATTTGGAACCTTGTCCATGGCCAGTGGCGTAGCTACCTAGGGGCTAGGCGGGGCAGTGTCCCGGGGCCCTCAAGCTCAGGGGGCCCTCGAATCCTTACCAGAAATCTCGATCGAACTGAACTTTTGGAAATTTCTCCCATTTTCAAAATAAATATGACAGGTTGCAACCCCACTTTAATCATGACAACTCAGTTGCGAGAAATTCAAAAGTTATGCCTAGGGAATTCCCCTAAATTCTTTCTGTAGGTTGGCAGTGTTGTCAATTTGACGGATAGTGATATGTGCGTTTTATTGCGAATTCGAGTTAAGATTTTTTTTTCGAGAACGGTTAAAAAATTAATGGTGTATCAGGAGTAAGTAAGCTAATGTCAATAAACTTTTTTGTACTGGTCAATATAGTGGTTCAATTTTATTTGATTTTACCACTCATATTGATGTCCGTTAAGTCAATAAATCGTGTCAAATCTATAGATTTCGGCTACAGCTCATTGTATAACGCGAAATATCGTGAAAAAATGCAAGTCACCTGCAGTAGGTACATTAATTCAGGTCCGCGGGCAGGAGATCGTTCATGGTCTCCACCGTTAAATGTGGTAACACTAACGGTGATAATTTTTTTTCCGGGGATTCCCCAACGACACTTGTAGCGTATCATTGTGTTTCTCTTTCCTTTTATTTTACTTTTAACGTCGTCAGTGAACAGTGAGTACCTACCTACTCGAGCACAATCTAATATTGTATTGTTTAAATAAATTAGAAAACTAAAATTATGGATAAAAAGAAGAAACCCAGTGGTGCATTTAAACGCAAACAACGCCAAGAAAGAGAAGATAGTAAACAAAAATTGCCCAAAATTGACAAGTTTTTTAGTCAACCTTCTGCAAGTACATCTGGCCAAAATATTTCTATTGATAGTGACTCAAATAATGTGGTAACTGCAGTGTTGGTTGAGAAGCCTACTGAAGAAGATTCGACAATTATTGCAGTTGGAGATACCTCCGCCGCCGATCATGTGAACGTGGATGATGTTTGCATGACACACATAAGAGCGGAGGGTTTGGAGGAACCACAGACCTCTACATTTTTCGAAAATGTGTACGACAAATCTTCTTATGACTTGGAAAACTTCACGAACAAAATATTAAGTGATAACGAAAAACGTCAAATTCTTGATATGGGGCCTTTACAGCCTTCAGGACCTTTTCCAGCAGACATCAACCAGAACAATAGGTGATTTGCAAAATCGTACTACGTTTCGTGTTCTAAATATGGGCCAGTTAATCGTTTTTGGTTGTGTTATTCCAAAATACTAGACGCTGCCTATTGTCAACCCTGCTGGTTATTTGCTTCACAAAGGAATAATGTTTGGTGTACGGGAATTCGAGATTGGAAGCATTTATCAGAAAGAATTAAACAACACAGTTGTTCGAGTGGCCATTCGGAAGCATGTGCTGTGTATGAATTTTGGAAAAAAACGATACTTATACTATCGACAAGGAACTTGAAAATGAAATTCGCAAAGAAGCATCATTTTGGAAAATGGTTCTTCAAAGGTTATTCGATATCATACTTACAAGAAGACTTAAGTCAGGAAGGATACCACGGAAATTTTCTGTCCTTTGTAGAGCTTGTCGCCCGATATGATCACATTTTGCGGCAAGTTTTGGATATGCCCAAAGGATCTACAAGATATCTGAGTGCAACAATTCAAAATGAAATGATTGAGAGCTTGGGGACCAAACTCGAAACCCATCTACTAGAACAAATTAGAGCGTCACCGTTTTTTGCCATCATAATGGATACGACACAGGACATATCGAAGGTAGATCAGCTAAGCATTGTTGTGAAAAGGACAAATAGGACCATTGTAGAGATGACAAGGTCGATCATCTCAGATTCGAAGATGCCCTTAGGGTTCTGGGGGGAAGCTGTGTGTACCGCTGCCCACATTAAGAACAGAATAAAATCGTCAGTTCATGGCAGAACGCCGTACGAAATATGGAAAGGAAGAAAACCGAATATAAAATATATGAAAAGATTTGGGTGCGTTGCTTATGTACTGGAGAAAGGATTGAGAAAAAGAAAATTCGAATCAAAAACTATAAAAGGTATTTTTGTAGGTTATGCGTCCAACAATACTTACCGGATTTACATACCACAGACAAACAAAATTGTATGTGATTGTGATGTGAAATTTGATGAGGAAACTAATGGAGTTAATTTACTAAACGGAAATGAGGTGGGAAATGTAGCTGGAAATGAACTAACAATGATAGATTTGATATTCACAGGAGTAGATGATGGAAATACTGACGAAAAAAATGAGATAGAAGGGAATATTGAAAATGAGAGATACGAGAATATAAGAGAGAATGATAATACAAATGAATTGGAGGATTTAAATGAGAATAACGAAGAAGAAAAGGAAGAGGAAAGAGATGAAGATGATGTTAGAATAGAAGAGGTTAGGGATGAAGAAGAAGTGCAAGAGAGAAGAGTAGAAGAGATACGACGGAAAGTAGGAAGACCGAAAGGATCAACAAAGGAAAATATACAGGCTCGCAAGCAGTGCGAAAGAAATGTACTGGAGAAAAGAACAAAAGATACCAATGTGAGAAAATCGTTGAGGATTAAAAACAAAAATTCGGCTATGCTTGTGTTGGAGGAAAATGTACCCAGGAATGTGGAAGAAGCAAAGAATTCGGATCAGTGGATAAATTGGAAAAGGGCCATGGATGAGGAATTGGAGTGTATGAGAAAACATGGAGTATGGGAAATAGTGCAACAACCAGAGAACAGAAATGTAATAAACAATAAATGGATATTCAGCATTAAAGAAGACCCAAACACAAAAGTTTTAAGACATAAGGCGCGTCCAGTAGCGGTAGGATGTGCTCAACGTCCAGGATATGACTTTGATGAAACATTTGCACCGGTAGCGCGAACAGAATCAATAAGATTAATCTTTAGTATAGCTGCAGAGAAGGGAAGAACAGTTAAAACATACGACGTGAGGACTGCTTTTTTACATGGAAAACTAAGTAATGAAATCTACATGAAAACACCTGCTGGATACTATTATGGAAAGGACACCGTTTGCAGGTTGAAGAAGAGTCTTTATGGACTCAAACAAGCCGGAAAATGTTGGAATGAGTTTATGACGGAGGAACTGAAAAAAGCTGGATTGTGCCAAGCAAAAGAAGACCCGTGTGTATTTTACAAGAGAGACGCACAACGTTATTTATTTTGCTGTGTTCATGTGGACGATATAATGGTGGTATCTAGTGACGACGATATAGAGAAGCAATATATGGAAAAAATTAGTAAAAAGATAGATGTTAAGGGTATGGGTGTTGCAAAATACATTTTAGGATTACAAGTGGAGCATAAGGATGAGATGATTTATATACATCAAAGAGATTACATTGAGAAATTGTTGGTCATGTATGGAATGAATGAATGTAATAGTGTTTCGACTCCGATAGATGCCAATTCCTTATCACAGCAATTCCCTGACTCTTTGGTTAAACTAAACAAACGTCATTTCCGAGTATCCCTAATACGTCACTCTCACTCCCACTCAGCCTACCCTTATTTCTTTGTTCCAACCTCCTATATAAGGCCCAACTGGACAGTGGGCAAGCACTTAGTACTCCAAAGTCAGTCAGTTAAGAAGAGCTTAGTATTTCCAAAGTCAGCCAGCTAAGAATGGCTGAGTTCCGATTTCTACTTCCGACAGTTCTAAGCCAAATCTCTGTCCGACTCCGTCACGAGCGGTCAAATTCCTAAATCCCTCCGAGCGCGGAAGTCCTATTTCCAAATTCATTACTAGTTTTCGTTTTAAGTGCTATTTTAGTTATTCAATATTCTTTAGAGTTCAGTACATTTTATTTCTAGTTCTTTAACTGATTTTGTAGTGATGTAAGTGTTAAATATATTATTTTTACTTTGTTAACTTAGCGTCAAAATCTTCGTCTTAGTGATTCCTTTCAATTTCCAAAGGCTATCTCGGCCCTAACATACAAGGCGTGAATTTTTAATTAAACCTTCTTTCACCTCAAATCTCTGGCGGTGCGGGCTAGGCCTGCATACGGAGATTCCTACCACTTTAAATTCATTCTAAACCCCCTTAGAACGATCTTTCTCTGGCGGCGCGGGTTCTACCTGCATACGGATACGCAGATCAATCTAAGGAATTTCAACCCTTTACAAATAATCCATCTAACATCGTTCTCTTCCAAGCCACGCCGAGTTCGTAGAGCTGGCAGACGCTAAAACCGACTCTCCCGTCATAGATCACTCTTTGACTCCACACCCTTTACCTAAAAACGTCTCTGACGTTCCTACAAATTTCAATATCCAATTTATAAAATCTATTCCTTTTATTCCCGAACTTACGGACGCTGATCTTGATCTACCGTGGATAATTTCACCGATCACTTACGAGTTCTCAGATCTTCCTCCTCGTAATATTCAAGGAAGTGACCCTCGCGCCGCGCGATATAGAAAACGCCGTCGCGAAGTGTTAATACAAGAGCACGGCGCTCAACCAGTCGAGCGCAAAATAGTGTCGAAGTGCATAATTCCGTGGATTCAAGAAATCCAAACCGAACTCCAGCGGATGGGAATACCTACGGAGTTCTCCTCTGTCCTCGTCACACCTCCACTCGACGCCGGAGTTCCAGAGCGCCGCTATCATTTCAATCAGGAGATTGAAATAATCACGCTCGAGTAAGGCGACACCTTCAACACTGACCTGCACCACTGTCGTACGCTGAGCCAGGCCGCGTACGTGCTGCCGACTCCCCAGCTGATTAGAGGCCGAACGCCGCAACCTGACTCATCACCGATCGCCAACAGCAGCCGACGCAACAGCTGATGCCCAGCCGACATCAACATATTGGGTGCGTTCGGGGAGTCACTATTCGCACCATCTGGCGCTAAAGACTGTTCGCAGAGCTCGAAATTAGCGCAATCAAACACGACCGTGACGACACTACTTATGGTGTGTGACGTCATGACTGAACGCAACAAACGCTATTTCTTCCGAGGTAGTGTGACAGTTGCGTAGCGTTTGCGTATTGCGTGAACAGCACCGAATAGCACCACACGCTATAAGTTTGTTTCAGCATGGAAAATTCGGACAATTCCGTCGAGCTCATTTTAAAAGATGACGATACTAATGAAGAGTATAAATTACTGCTTTCACCAAGTAGTGCTCGTAGAGTTGAAACGGGTAAGTTTACTCAGTGCAATGAACTAATTAATAGGTGTCATTCAACCGGTAATTAATAGGTGTGGAATTAAACAGGTTATGGTTGAACAATAATTATGGCTTATAAAGCATCGTTTATTTGCAAATAATGCAATATTTTCTATTTGGTGTCGGTTTTCATTCATTTTTGTTTATTGCTGTTTTCATTTATTGGTTTTTTTAATGTATCTTCGGTCCAATTGATACCTGGAAAATTTGTTTTCTAACCTTCGATGTATGAATTGTAATGTTGAATTGTATTTCTTTTACATTCAGATTTGACCTTTGCTGTTTCTTTATTAAATGCTGCACGAGAATCATGTATGCAAGCCAGTAATGCAAGTCCTGGTGAGCACATGTAGTCATCGCCCATCATAGCAATTGCTTGATTCCAAATGTAGTGCATGTATAAAATATTTCACAGAAGCTGTATACCTTTTTAATATTATCAAACAATGTTTTAGCAATAGCGCCTGGATTTACGGAGGAAAATTCTTTGACGGATCAAACATCAGGTACCTTAAGTCATTTTGATCAACTTTCCTTCCTTTGCAATGTGTGATGATTAATTATATACATTATTGCTTCTATAGATAATGCTAATATTGACCTAGCAGAGGAGGCAGAAACTGAGGGAGGTGCAATTTCTGAGGATAAAGAAAGTAAGAGATCTTATTCAGACTATGTACAGTGTGCATTCTTTCTTTATTAATTGTGTAATACATATAAAAGTTTTGCATGTCGCTGATGAAACACAGTTTTCGTGTATTTTGAAAATATTCTTTATTTTAATTATTTATGAGTAACACTGAATATTATTGAGTATTCTGTTCGATATAAAACAATTAGTTTAATAACGATACATATATATTAGCTGCCTGAATCTGTGTGATATTATCCAGATGGATTTATTTCTCAGATTTCAGATGGTCCGACACAGCTATTTTACTTTTAGTCGAGGAGTACCGGCTGCTTGAACCGTCTATGTCGTCCGGCAAACTAAGCCGTAAAAAAGCGTGGATGGAGATCTCGAAAATAATGAAGGAAAGGGGTTACAACGTTTCGGACAGGCAATGTATGACGAGGATCAACACAATGAAACGCACGTACAAGTCAATAAAAGATCACAATGGACGCTCTGGGAACAACAAGCGTACCTGGAAATTTTACGAAGTAATATAGTTTTACGAAGTATAATACTTGAATTTATTCAACTTATCTTTTGTTCTTCACAAATTCGCTTGAATGGTTTAGAATATGGAAAGCCTACTGGGTGAAAAGCCATACATGGCTCCACTCAAAACAATCTCATCGACTGGAACGTCAACATCGAGCCGAGAACGATCGGAATCCCCGTGCAGCAGTGGGAGCGGCAGTTGTTCTCAATCTGGAGGAGTCTCACGTTAGTCACTACCATTCGTTGTGTTTTCAGCCAATTTTGAATTAGTTGTGATATAATAATTGATGAGTTAATAAATATGAATACTTTCAGGCAAGCGTAAACCTTCAGATGCAATCGAAAAAATCCTTGAAGGTCGCGAACGTGCTGAGGAGCGGAAAGAGAAGCGACACAGGGAACGAATGGCATGGCAGTCCAAAATCTCGGAACAATTGGACATACTATTAAAAAAATTGTAGAACGAGTTCTTATAAGATATATTTTTATTTACTTCCATTTTTTAAACTTCAATATAAAATTGTTTAAAACATGTTTATTTATTCTAAAAAAATCCACATTCCTGAATTTTTTTTACTCCTGTTGATCATATTACGTATAACTTTGACGACCTCCAAAGGTAATCTACTGTTTAGTCGTAAGATAATGAAGGATTTTATTAGGACATAGATTATATACATTTGTGTGGGGTTTTAAAATTGAGAAAAGTTGACATTTTTATGTTCACAAAAACAATTGAGTTATAAATGTACGGTGCATTTCCGGGTCGAATGAACGTTTATGCAAGAAATTAATGCAAATTACTCGATAATAATGCGACGCTAAAAAATTGTACAATTGTTTGACAATCACTGATTTCCCTACTCATACGTTAACTTACTCGCTATATCGCACTCGGTTGTGAATAATAATTCTTTCAAATAACATATCAAATGTTAAATTTGTTTTCTTTATTATTTTGTGTCCAATAATAAATGGCAACAACGGCAGTTGCGGTAAACTATACGTTTCTTATGGGTAATTGTTCCATAGTAAATTTAACTTCCTTCCTTAAAGCATGCCGTCGGCGAGCTACTGTTATTATTGAAGCGCCGGATTCTGCTCGTATCAAACATGATTTTAATGACCCCTACCAGGTAAATCTAATTCAGCAGCGCAGAATCCATAGGAAACGTTGGCAATGTTCTGGCTCTTACTTACATAAACTGCATATCAGTCGCCTAACTGGTGAGATTAGGTCTAGGTTAAGTATCCTACGAAATCGTCGATGGACTGAAAAGGTTTCAAATCTTGATAGACCAGACCCCACATTCTGGAAAACATTCCATTCGCTATCTGGTTCTCCAAAGCATTTTCCTCCCATTAACTCATCCTCGGGGCCTTGTCTTTCTGATCATGCCAAGGCTAATGCTTTTGCTTCAAATTTTGCAGATACCTTCAAATCTACTGGTTCCATTCTGTCTCCTATGGAAAAAGCTGTCACCGACTACTGTAATGCAATTCTTGACGAACTCTCTCCTCCTCATTCTAATATACCCTGGATTTTTTTCACGCCCGCCGATGTTGTGGAGGCTATAAATCATACTGGGAACCGTAAGGCCCCTGGTATTGACGGTGTAGTGGGGCTTATGTTAAAACGTGCTAACCGTAAGATCTCGCTTCAACTCTATTACATCTTTAGAGCTTGTATTCGCCTCTCGTACTTTCCCACAGTCTGGAAAATCGCAAACGTTGTCCCGGTACCTAAGCCTGGCAAGCCGAGGAACCTAGCTAACTCCTATCGTCCAGTTAGCCTCCTTTCCTTAATGGGTAAAATTTTTGAAAAATTGCTACGTAAATTCCTTCTCGCTTTTCTTGAAGGTAATAGTATCATCATCAACCACCAATTTGGTTTCCGTACATCACATTCTGCCATCCATCAGGCTATACGTATAGCCCAGTATACCACTCATGCTCTCAATATAAACCGTATGACGAGTGCTGTGTTTCTGGACCTGTCCCGTACATTTGACTCCGTATGGCATTATGGTCTCCTATATAAACTTGGCAAAATAGGTCTCCCACTGCCCTTCATTTGTCTAATGGCTTCTTATCATCACAATAGATTTTTCTTAGTTAAAATAAGAGGATCCAAGTCCCAGAAACTTCCTGTCACCGCCGGAGTTCCGCAAGGATCGGTCCTTGGCCCTATCCTCTTTAGCATTTATATAAATGATATACCCCATGCTGATAACTGCCTTCTGGCCCTGTTTGCTGACGATGTGGGTGTAGCCAATCTGTCTAGTAAAACCCACATAATGATCAACAGACTACAAAATTACTTAAACAATATTACTAAATTCTTTGAAATTTGGAAACTCCAGGTCAACCCCATTAAAACCCAGGCTATCACATTCACACGACGTACCAAGATAAATCTAAACAATACCTTGCAGTTAAATGGCATCTCCATTCCCTGGTCAGATTCCATCCGCTATCTCGGTTTAATTTTTGATAGATTTTTTATAGGGCTAGAATTTTTGATAGGGCTATTCATCATATTATTAACAGTAAATCTATCCTAAACAAGAAGCTCCGTTTGCTCCTCTACAAAATGGTTCTAAGACCTGTTCTCACGTATGGTGCCCATCTTTGGTGGGGGGCCATAGTGAATCTGCTGCCGTAATTGTGAATCGGGTTCAGAATCGCATATTAAAAATTATCTTAGATAAACCTCCAGATTATTCCACTGAAGCCTTGCACGAGGAGGCTGGCATTCCAAAGGCTGCTTCTCATATAAGGGAACTTATAGAACGCTATGAGGTCCACAATCATCCTAACGCTTTGGTGTCTGTATGATATCAACAAAATCCCTTACCGGATTAAGGTACCCTTTCCCATGCACCTATGGCATGAGTTAGTTGAGTGTGGGTTTTTCTTTCTTTTTCGTAATTCTTTTTAACTACCATTTCTTACTGCTTGAGTTTTCTCTCCTTGACTATTCTATCCCTATCTCTTTTCTAGGCTTGCACTACGTGCTATCACTCTGCACCGAGTTTTTTGCAATTATTTTCTCAGTTATTTAATTGTGGCCACTTAAAATTTTCCTGAGATTGGTAATTCCATTCCGTCTAGTAATTTTATTGCAGATAAGGTGGCTAATGCTACCAGGTACTGCCATCTAACTCAGCGTATGTATATATATATATATATATATATATAAAAAAAGAAAAAAAAAGCAGCTCGACAGTCGAGTCAGCAAAATGACGGAGACCACAACGACCACGGCACGGACAGCCATCCGCCGACGGACACAGCACCGGCCAGCAGGGCCGCTGTATGCGCTGCCCAGGGGGACGATCACCCCGACACACAGTGGTTGAAATCGCGAAATTTAGTGACATTTTGTCGGAAAACCAACTTTTTCATATCAATATTTAATAAGTACTTATAGCTTCTTAAATGTTCATCAGCTTTGGAACCAAAGGTATTAATAGAATTTAACAAAAATGATAATTGCAATGAATATTTCAACTTACAAGGGAACTACCCGAGGTGTCCGCCTCCGATTTTAATGAAACTTTGCAGATTTGTTAAGCACGTGAAAATAATCGATACCTATTTTTTATATCGGCTAAGTTGCACGTTTAGGGGGTGAAACCGCCCTTCAAAGTTTCGACATTTTTTCTTCTTTCGGTTATAACTTCAAAACGGTTAATGATAGAGGTGTACGATAAATGTACGAAATATTTGCTTTTTTGTGTACTAAACGCCTATGGAATTTAAAATTTTATTTGACGATTTTTTCTTAATTTTTTATTAAAAACTGCCAAGTTTATCGTTATATCTTTAAAGTTTGGGATGCGATTTTAACCAAACTTTTTTTAAATGATAGAGCAATGAAAATAAAAGGTACATGTGTTTGTGATTTCCGTAATTTACTCTGGAGTCGTGAAATTAACCCTTTTCTTTTGCCGGTTCTGGCACTTTACGTTACTATATCTGATAAACGAGTGACAATGAAAAAAATGTATTATGCAACAAATGCTTCCCTTGTACTGTAGAATATTATTGTTTTTGTAAAAAATCAAAAGTAAAATTTTTTTGTTTTATTATACAATCCGTAGGCCGTGCAGATCCGCCACGACGCAGTAATCGTAAACTATCACTCGACTTCCGAGCCAACTTCATCACCCACAAATTATCACATCTAGCCAGTTATTGAATATCCATTTTGCTCGATATTCTATTATAATTTGCTTTCTTATTGTTTGTAACGATACTTTTTCGAATCAGTCAGAATACAATTTGATTTTACCTATCATAATTTTGTGATATTCAATAATATTATTCAATACCCTTATCCTTAAATTTCGATCCCAACAGGCCTGTACGGGTCTTGACAGATTTGTTTCGTTATTATTGGTTGCAATTAGCAATGATAGTCTGCAATCTAAAACTTTACTAAAGTTTCTTATGAGACTACACTCAACGTGTGACATAGTTGTCAACTCTTTCTTTACAATCATGTTATTTTTGCTAATCATGGCCGTCTAAAAAAGAAAATGACCTTCATCTTCTCCGAGTTCATTTCTAGTTTTCAGTAATGAGAAAAATTAAGAATTTATTAAAAAATGCTTAAACCTACCAGCTAAGGTGGAAACGATGCACAAAAATGAAAGAGCTACTGTATTTTCTGCAAATAAGTTAATTTTACAAAAGTGAGACTGAGGAACATCATTCATGAAAACTCCAAACAGCATGGAAGTAGAAATTGAATCTTGAAAAACCTCATGCATTGCCGGTATGAAGACAAGTTTGCATGCATTGACGAAAAGAAACAAAAAGGTCAATCGCAGAAAGTATTCATTTGGGTCAATTCTTCGTAGCGTAGAAGTCGATGCATTGTATCAAATTGATCCAAATGTCAAATTTCTTTCTGCTGCAATTCCTCAACTATAACTGCTACCGTTATTTCGACTAGGAAATACTCCTTCAATTTTTACGTGGATGTAGAACTATCGAGGCTATGATATACACATCACATAGGATAAATTTCCTAGATGTAAAGGCAAATTAGGAACTCGATCCCACCGATTGCGAATCCGAGCCTTTAATTCCATAACTGCAATAGCTCCATAACCTGATTTATTTTACCTTTTTTTACATTTCTTCGCTTTCAATTGCTATAGTCATTTTGCCTAGAGCCCATTGTTTTACGTGCGTTTCGCACCAACGATGCTATGATATATTACATGACAATTTAGGAAAAATTTCCCGTGATAACGAGAGACTTAAACTCGGACTCACTGTTCACAAGTCACTGCGAGTCTGAACCTTTATCTCCATATTTATCATAGCTTCGCCAAATGCCTTCGCAAGATCAAGGAAGACCTTGCGGATGAAAGGACGCCACTGTGTAATTCCAGGCAGTTGCGCTAAATATCCAAGAACTTTGACGAACAATTATTCGAGAGGTGTGCATTGTCATCAAGAATGCAATCATTTTTTGTTGCGTTTCTGTCTCTTGAGCTTCATATGACGTCACAATGTTCTGACAGCATAGGGTAAAACCCTCTTCTACTTTAACATCGCTGGAACTCACAGAGATTAGCTGATTTCTAGCGAACTATGCTTATTTTTTTAATGAAGAATTGTAACGATGCTTATTAGGAGAGGAAAAGTTGCCAGAAATTGTGAAAATTTGTGAAGCAACCGGCTTGTGTCTCGATCATATCAAGTTCATTTGTTGGTGTAAAATTTCTGTTAGGTCAGTGACCCTGTGAATGCCTGAAGCACAACAATAACAACAAGTTTCCGTTTCTGCTGGGAGGCAAAAAGCGGGAGCAACTCTGTTTCGTTGCATGAGGATTCTCGGAGGATTTAAGTGAACTATTCATTCCACTCTCTGCTTATCAGAGGGAATATTCTATTTCTGATTCGAACACCGAGGTGAACGATCGCCTCTCTAACCAACCAGGGCCTCACTGCTCTGACCAAACTTCTTTTGTCATTCTTTTCGTGGAAAGATTCCAAACTGAAATCTTTAATATGGAAAGGTTTCCCTTTCCACTTGCTGGTTACATAGAAGTGGTCTTGCGTTTGCATGCACGTAATAGAGAGCCAATGATTTTGATCTGGTTGTCCAAATCAATTTGTGAAGACAAAGTTGGCTTATTTTTTGTCTTTTTTTGGTGAATCACCAACAACGTGTACGATCCAGATCGTGTGCAGCTTGTTTTAATAGAAGCAGGGACCTGTCGGCTGAAGTTAGAGGAAATAAAAAGCTCGTTAAACTATTTGAAATAAAAAAAAAATGTTCACTGTTGGACTTCTGCTAGGAATGTTGAGGATGGATGGAAACGGAAAGATGATATTATTGTCGTTTAATTGGAGTAAAGTTCGAGAAGCACTTTACTTGTTTTTTGTTGCCGTAAATTTTTTTAAATTACTTCATTTAGAACTGTATATTGCTTACAGTCCACTCCTACAAAAAACAGGATTCCAATTCTTCATAATTTGCGGAGACTGCTTGTCAATAAGCAATCGACGCAAGAATTATAAATAGCAAAGTTGGAATAGCTTCCTGTTGCTATTATAATAATACGTTTCAAAGTAAATGTATGCGAATTATTTGCTATTACAAAAATAAAAGAATGATGGTGCACACGAGAGCTACACCCCTCTGAGAAGAATTGTTCTGCTCGGCTACTTCAACATTGTAATTGTTCAATGTTTTCGTTGATATCGAACAAAGTTAGGAATTTATACAGCATCTGGCTAAATCTTTCCTATATCTGCAATTAGTTCGTAGGCGAATGACCATAGCAAATGATACCTGTACCAGGAAACAAAAATAAATACTTTATTCCTTTTGTGTCTATCAGTTGCGAGTCTCACAAAAAACGTTTCAGAAATTAAGGACGCATTGAAAGATTTGTAATAGGAAGAATCATGAAGACTTTTTAGAATGCATGAATTTCTTCCATAGGTGAATGAAAGTTCCTCAGTCTTGATTCAGTGTCTATACTTGATACAGAAGCTTATTCACATCCATTGAGGTACTGAATTTTTTGAGACAGAAAAATGAATCAAAGTAGAATGTATTTTCAGTACTACGTAGAGCTACAGTAGAACCTCTTTTTGTGCGGTCCTTTTTTATGCGATTTGTTTTGTGCGATTTTATTTTTGTGCGATTTTTTTTATGCGGTATATGAATCTCAGCGGTGTTGGCGCCAGTTTAATGTTTCCTATCAGTGTACATATACATGCTGTGGACGAACCTTGACTACGTGGACTCCATGACGACAATGTATGTGCACTTCGCGACGCTCTGTTCATTTGTTTTGAACCAATTCATCGCAAGAAGACGCGCGTTTTGGATTACGACGAGTAGCAGTGAATTATTTAATGTGCATTTTGAAAGCTTCTCCATGTATACAATGAAAGATTAAATGTTTTTAAAATATTTCCAAGTCTAATTTAATTTGTTTGAAAGCATTTTCTCATCTATTTCGTAAATAATTGATGTATTTTCTAAGTGCGACTTTTTTTATGCGGTCCCTGTCCACCGCATAAAAAAAAATTTTAGGTGGTATATCGTACAAAGTTGTTTATTATATGTAAGTACTTATAAAATTTTCGAATATTTTTTTGTACGATTTCTTTTATGCGGTCCCTATCCACCGCACAAAAAGAGGTTTTACTGTAATTCTAGGAATGACTTCATGACTGTATTTAACACCCCGAGGAAAAAGGATACTCTCCCTTCTACTTAATACAATTTTGGGGTAAGATAAAAAAAAGAGCAACTATTGATCCATTTGTTTGAAAGTGGCACAAGTCACATTCTTTTCAAATCGAGACGAGGCCGCATTGTTTGTTCTGACAGAAAAACGCCACGTGCAAGACGTCAACCGAGTCAATTCTTTTCTTTCCCCATACGTAAACGAAAAAGTATTTTCTAACCAAAGAAGCAAATTTTATAAACTAAAAGAATCCTCAGAAGGAGAATTGAGCGAATTCTACAAGTTTCTTTCAAAACTAACTATAACCAGGACATGCAATAAACTTTTTAAATGACTTCTTAATACATTGAAGACGGATGTTTTGATCCCAACTTCGAGCCTTAAAGATACAATCAGTTTAAAATGACAATATGAATAATAAAGTTAACGGACACAAAAATTTCTGTAAATCGTCTTCAATCTACCAAGTTAATTGTGAGGACCGAACAAGGTCGGGAATAAAACTTGTTTAAAACATAATTTATTTATAAGAAAACAACTGATTTAATTGATTAATTTAAAACATGTGTACTGTTACAGTTTCTATGAAACATATAGTTCACAAAAATGATACTCCTCGAAGAAGTGTTGAATACAAAGTGATTTTTTGCACCATGCACTTGTGTGTTGCTTTCCGAAGGAACAGCTGACTGTCTCACTTACTAAGCGAAAATTCAATCGCGGAGGCCCAATTAAAAGTTGATTTGCGGGAGAACGGTTCATTTCTGACCCATGGTTCCTCTAAGACATTTTACCTACGTAACAAGACGAATAAGATGGTCCGGCCAAAAAAAATCGACTACCCTTCCGCGAATTTTGCGGCAGGTTATTTTCACAAATCTCCATCCAATCCGAAGTCTAGAACAACCCCCCGAAGCCATGACAAAACCTTTTGAAACACCCTGCAGTTACTAAATATTGTTATGGAAAAGTTGGTTTTTCGACAAAATGTCACTAAATTTCGCGATTTGAACCACTGTGCGCCGCCACGCCTTCTGAGCCCGAACTAGGAACCGATTACGATTTCGTTGATCAAGAAATTGAAGACGTAATCAGTCCTTTATTATCAATTAATGTTCAATAATGCTCCTCAACTTATGGACCCGGACTCAGCTCCTGGCTCTCCTAAGGGAGAGTTCTATGAACCAACTACTCCCGACTACGCTCCAACAGACTATGAGAGTGACTGGCACATCCGCACACAATTAAGAAAACCTTGAAATTGAGCCCCTAGTAAATAATGTTTCCTAAGGAAAGACTCTTGGTTCCCGTTGCTGTTTTACAAAGCAGGGTTCAGGAAAACGAGCCTTGGCATCATCGATGGCTTCCTGAAGAACTCTCTTCTTTTCTTGGTAAGCAGTGTAACACTTTTTCTCCTGGGCCTCGGAACTATACCTTCTAGTGCGGACTTTTATATATTTATCTTGGGCGCGTCTGCTTACGCGGCGTAGTTCCGCTATGGTATCCGACCACCAGTACGGTTTCTGGCGCGGAGAACCGCAAGCGTTAGGAACAGTTTCTTCAGCAAATTTTGCTTTCTTCGCTGGTCCCTCTTGCCACGAGGATTCTTCCGAAATGGTAGTTGCGGATGTTCCAGCCTCAGCAGCCGCTGTATCGTACACGGAGATCTTCGCTTTCAGATTCTCTATTTCTTGCGTGACATCAGCAAGCTTCGATTTCAGTCGAATGTGCTCCTTCATCAGGTGTTTCTCGACCAACTGACTTGCCAATTTATCTGTCCATTTTATATCTCGAAAGTGCTTCTCGACGAGATCAGCAGTGAATAATTTGCCGTTCTTCTCCTCGAGTCCTTCTTCGCGAAGAAACTCATGGTCAGAATTCTTGGTGTCCGATGCCAGTTTTGAATTAGAATTGCCGTCGTCCTCACCACACGCTAGGTATGCCTTGCGTTTCCGCTTTCGTCTACGTCGCCTTCGTTTAGATCGCTTTCTTGCGACTCTAGGAGGTGTACTTCCCAATGTCCTCATTGTGTCAAGAGGCTCATGAGCATCTTTCCTCTGATCGTCAGTAGCCAACGACGCTAACGAGGCCTGGCGATACACCTCGTTTGGTCCACGGTCACTGGATGACGACACGGCGGGGCCCGCTCCACCACCCGCAACCGCGCCGGTACTGAGGGTTCCGAATCCCTCTGCACCGTAAACGTTACTATCTTTCGTTCGTGAATCCATATTTATTTATTACATTTCTTCTGCCAATGTCGTCAACGTAAATTTCCGATCGAATGCCCACTCGCTCCGTTCGCGCTGCCACATCCGGAAGCAGACGGGCGGCCCCAGGGAACTCCACGAGGAGGTGGAGCGAGTAGATCATTTCCCAATGAGGGTCCACCAACTTTGCTGAAATCCTCCGCACCAGATTTTCACTGGGTGTTGATAGGACATCAGACCCATCGGAGTTTCCCAGGGAATCTGCCACCGGTCGTTGACCGATTGGACGAAACCTGGGATTCCTCATCGGCAATGTTCCCCTCAGTTTAGCTATGCGCCAGTTATTATTATTTAATCCTAATTGGACGAGCCTGACAGCACCACAGTCGGCACCGAACCAGCTGACGAGCACACCGCCACCGCAGCAAACACCATCACCCCTACTACTACCGCCGCCGCCACCACCACCGACGGCACTGTCAATCATGACCGAGTCAGTAGCCGACAGAATCATCACGCCAGACCACACCCGAGGTCGGCACCGAACCAGCTGACGCACACACCACCACCCCAGCCAACCGCCGAAACGAGGATGGCGTGGGCAGGGATGCGGTCGATGCCCCTGTACGACAGCCAGCCCACCACTTCACCGCACAACTGGAGCCCGTGGGCCCTCGCCGACGAGGACGGCCGCGAAAGCCTATTTATCCTCACGCCCGGCCTCCTTCAGCCCAGAAGCCAGCTGCGCCTCTGCCAGCACCACTGGTTAAGCGTGGACGTGGACGGCCAAGGGGTGCAGGTGATACACGTCCGAACCCGCCGACTCCGCCGGTAGTACGGGCGGCACTTCGAGCCCCCGTACTAGGTTGAGTTAGGTTAAGGGTAACTTGGAGGACGGCGGCTAGAAGGGTTTTTGGGAACCGAACTTGGGTTTTGACCGAGGGAGGGCTAACTTCCAAAAAACTCTGATGGAGCTGATGTCCGTCTCCGGTAGTCGAGAGAGCGTCTGCTGCTGTTGTTATTGCTGTCATGGAAGGAGCGGCAAGGCCGCGCAGATTTGCACTTGCACGTGGTGCAAAAGGTTGCAGGGCCGCCGGCACAGGGGGGGTTAAATTAAGGCCTGGTCCGGCGCCCACACACCCGGTCAGGGATATGTGGGAGGGTGCCGGAGCCCCTCTCGTAAGTCCGTAGGTGGTACAAAACATCCGGGTTCCCACACCTGTAGATACGGTTTCTACCGTTTTTGCTCACCACCGCGGCAGAGTGGGGCGCCACGTCCCCGGAGTAATAAGCCGGACTCGACCGTACCTCGTATGCCCTGTGCGCTGAGCCCTAGCAATAGGAGCCAGGGCACGGGGTCCGGGGAGGTGCGGGAGGGACCCCGTCCTGAGCGGCTAATCCTAGGGTTAGTAGCCCGAAGGGGCACTCGGGACGGGTGGGACTTTTCTAACATCTTTTAATTTTCCGCCCTCCGGGCGAGGTGTCGAGCGGCAATAATGGAATGGTGCCTAAGGGCAAGGATAAGAGAGGTTCAGTTTTTACGTGTAACCAGCAGCACGTCTCTTGAGACTCGATGGAGGGGATTTCGGTGAAGTTGGGGGCCCTTGCTAGAGTAAAAGGTTCCCATCGCTCCACCTCCACGTGGTGTCCTCTGGGGCTGACGCTCCTGCTTGCGGGGGCGTCAGCGCGAACGGAGCGAGTGGGTCATTGGACGGATCATCCTTACGACGAACTGGCGACCCCTTTTAAAAAAGAGATATGGCAGCACGGCATAATGTTAAGGAAGTTTACGGTGCAGGGGAGGGATACCCCAGTACCGGCGTAGTTGCGGGTGTTAAAGCAGGCCCCGCTACGTCGTCATCCTACAACTGCGGCATCTCCGGGGTTGGGCACAATGCCCCGGTTGTGTTGTTGGCCAATTGTGACCAACTGACCGGCAAGGACAGGGCGAAGAGCAAGGCGGGACCATCCCACTCGGGTGCTTCGGCAACGAGTGGGACGAAGACGTCCAGCTCTTCGTCCAAAAAGGACAAAGAGATGGACACGGATGGGATCCGAGAGAGGCCCCGCAAGGCGCCGATCTCGGAGATTGAAAAGAGGGCAATGTGGGAAGTGGAGATGGCGGCTCACTACGAGAGGATAGACCGTCTGACGGACGAAAATCTCGTAGAGAAAAACCGCAACGGCAGGAAGTCCCGAGAGGGCGCTGTTCCGGGAGGGGGGGGGGGGGGGGTCTTCTGGGATCCAGAGAAATCTGGTCCCGGAGTAAAGCCCCTACCGAAAGAGTCATTCCTCAGTGAAGGACTCCCTGCCGAGGAATTAGGCACGTGTTGGAGGCGCCTGAGGGGCTGTCTCAAGAGTAACATAAACGTTTATAAACATGATTCTAAGCGAAAGAATCTTAGACAAAATATCGCGATCATTCGGGTGATCTCTCGTGATCACTTCGGTTTAAATAGAGTCCGTTGAGCTGACAAGCGACGATGAAGAGTTTCAGAAGGAAGATGCAGTAACTGAAGTCCAGAACCCTACCGACAATGAGATCAACAGTACCGATGCTGTGGATGTGGCTGCTTCTCACGACACTGAAATTTGGAACGAATATGACACTATTGTCCGTAATAAATCCTCACAACCACAACACAGTCAAGCAAAAAAGGCAAAGGCAAGAAAGAGGGCTACAGTTCTACCAGTACAGTCAGCATCCGTTGTGTTGATGTCTAGATTATTAGACGAGCAAAGTATTATTCCACTACAACGTGAACACGATGAACTAGATCGTTTCTTTTTGAATATATCAGAAACAGTAAAAAAGTTTTCACCTTACCTACAAGCAATGGCAAAAAATAAAATATTCACTTTAGTTTCCGAAATGGAGTTACAGCAGCTCGCAACACCTAGCTTTATAACAACTACACCTCAATATGCATACACTCCATCTCCAGCATCGACTTCTTCATGCGTTCAGCGAAGTGATACACCCATGCCTACGTCTCCTGAGACTTGGGATACGTCTACTAACGTTTAGAATAATACGTTGTAGTGGGCAGAGTCAGAAAATATTTTTGAATAGGTACATACGAGTAACAATTTGATAGTTGATTCTGAATATTTGAAATTTGATTAAAAGTTTGATTTAAAATATATTAAAAGTTGTTTTACTTACCGTAAACACACAGCAAGCCTTTCTTTAGATGACAGACATTCTCTAAAGTTGGTGTTTCTTCTGACAATGTCATTTTCAATTTTTTTCAGCAATACATTAAATTGGAATGTAGACATTCGGAAATACTGAAAGAACATTTCTTCATCATCAACTAAGTGCCTGAATAACGTCCAATATTCTCCTTCAGTTTTTCGTTCTTTTATAGAATCGTGAATCCAGTAGCGTCGAGTGGTTTTTTGGTTCTCTTCTTCTTCCTTATCCAATATTATGGCAATTATTGCCAGTTGTCTAACAGTTAATTGTTAAATAGGCATACCTATTTTATTATTTAAAAACTTGATAGCACTCCCAAGACGTCCACGCAACATCGATACGCATGCGAGAAGGAAACGGTTTCCTATCGATTTTGGTGGATTTAGATCTGTATGATGATGCAGATTACATACGGGCAACATACGGGTTGCATACGGGCATCATACGGGATGTATACGGGCACAGAACGCCGTCGATCCGTTTCAGTGGGCATAGCAGGGCGTATCGTGTTGCTTTTCATGTCTGATACGTTCCTAGTACGGTCATAGTATGATACGTTGTAGTGGGCAGAGACCTTAACTCTCACCAAGGAGGAACAGTAGCCCTCGTACGGAGCAGACGCAGCCTTCGCGGCACCGGCACTCCTACGAGACGCTACTGTCAACACCAGAAGAAGACGGACCTCAGGGAAGACGTAGCCCTCGCGGTAACCGCACCCCTCGTCCACCAGAGATCCCGCCCATCGGGCCCAGTCAACCAATGGAGAAGACGTAGCCTTCGCGGCAACGGCACCCCTTCCTCCGTGATTCCAATTTCTTTCCACGGACCCGTCTTATTTCGACGTTTTCGGGACCTAACCCACGAAAATCCACCGGCCCTTTAAAAAAACGACCGTTACCAAATTACATACCGTTTTGTTTTATTTTTGAAAGAGTGATATTTCTGTTTTACGTATAAATCTCGTAAGTCACACACGATCGTAAATCGCGAGGCGCGTGATCGTTGGCGACTGTAACTTTTCGTTTTAAAATTATTATTGTAATTTAACCGTTTTACTTTATAATTATATATTTTATTCGAATTATTGTAAATACGTTATATCCGTAATAGTTTATAGGCACGCAAGAGATTTCGATTGTAAACTAATACATTTTTCTGTCCAGCTCTAGGCAAGAATTTGTTACTACAATTACATAGATAAGAACACAACCATCATCGAAATTAAAGACGAACATACGCCTGATTGTAATCATAACACCGTCAATCAGGGTGAGTTTTAATTTCTCATCTTTGTTCTATTGTTTGAAATTCAATGGTTATTTCATCAAATAGTTTGTAGCAAATTATAACCGAGTTTATAACATTTACCAAAGATAATAACAGTTTATTTTAATTTATACATTACTGTAAATGGGAGATTGTTTCGGAAGTCGACCGATTGACTCAAACGAATTATCGTTTGTGGGATAACGCCCTTGAGTAGAAAACTCACGAATCCGGGGTAGTCTCCCCACCGCAATATTGTATCAACACAATTTTTAATTTTCATGTTTTCATTCGTATGGAACAATTGATAATGATTGAAATATAGATTCATTCTATTATTATTATAATTTGATTATTTTTAATTACAAAAGATTGATAGCTATTGAACAATAAAAACCGGCCTTAGTCCTTGGATAGAGATTGCTGCTCTTTAACCGGCAGTTGTTTCCGGTTCCGTTCTTTGTTAGCTCATGGATTGTACCCACATGTGTCGTGGCACTTGGTGTTCTTTTAAGTTGTGCTAAGCCAGTTATTGTCTCTGTACTAATTAATAAACCATTCTTGTAATATCTTAATAAATCTACTATCTAAAACAACAATAGCCCTCTTTAATTTTATAGTCCTGGGACCTGTATAGGACCTTGTAGATCAACACCCACCCATCCTGTCCTCTCTTAGCCGTCTGCTAAGCAGAGTATCTTAAATTCATTTTTCTACATATTCAAATTTCCCATATTCGGGCCGCGTGAAATCACCGCCCGTCGGCATCCGCTCGACGACGGACGACGAGACCGTGCGCGCGAGTTTTAAACGAAACTCGCATTGCCGGAAGCGCGACCATTCCCCATACGTAACAAAAACTGGTGTCAGACGCGCGACCACCCCCGTTCGTAACAAAACAATTCATATGCCAGTATTATTGTACATCTATTATATTGTATTTATTTTACATTTATATTGTATATATGTGGAGATCAAGTGCGATCTCCTTTAAACTTTTATTTTTAGTTTTGTATTTCAATAAATACGCAACCGACGCCAGCCGTTGCGAAATGTGGCAAGGGTGTGTTGGTGTTGCGTACTTGCGAAGGGACGGCGAAGGCGAGCGTCGTCAGACGACGAACGTGCATTCGCAAGACGGAAGGCGAAAACGACGGACGATTCTTTTACGTTTTTTAATAAACAGTTACTTCATTTTTTCGTATTTAATATTAATAAAGACGTTTTAATTATTTGCACACCCCCACCTTGTGATCTGATCCCACATATATATTATATTTATTTTATATTTAGATTATATTTACTAATTTTTGTATTTATAAGTCTATTGTGACCACGATGATGAAGCATAGCTGGTTTTCATTCTCAAGAACTTAACTTATTTCAAGTTCAGAGTAATCGATGATCGTTCACCCTTTGCATTCAGTTCAAGGGGATGGTAAGAGCAGCTTTCTGAGTGGCTTTTAGGAAATTTTTACTTGTACATAATCGGCAGATGTTTAAGCGGAACGTTTAGAATGTTAGGAAATATTTGTATTGTATGCGTATATCTATTTCTATATATAACTGTGTATATTATGATTCTCTTTTATTACGAATATTAATGAAAAGGAAACATTAACTGAATCATTATTGTTGTTCTTTCCATTTCAAAATAAAATTGTAAAGAAAATATAAGAGCAAGCACTAGAATACAACCATTGTGTATACATTAAGATAGATGGGCATGCTCTATATAAATTTATGCCTTTAGTTTCGTCCCCGCCGTCAATCGCGGCGCTGTTTCGCGTCTCTTTTATAACACGGCAGCTTGTCTACCCTGGCTACGGATTGTGCTAGACGTGATAGAAGCTCCAACCGAAAAAAGCACGTACAAAGACATTTAAAGAGCCCTAATCGAAAGTTTGGCACGATCGGAGGAAGCCAATCTAAGACGTCGACTTTCCGAATTGGCATTGGTTGATAAAAAGCCAACAGAATTACTACTAAAAATGTTTCTAGTTGCGATCTAGGGAATTAATGGAGCGTAATGATTAGTGGGAAAGGATGTTTTAATGACTTCAGGAGAGAGATTGGCAAGGATGGGGATGGTTTATGTTGGTCCGGGTGCGGAGTGAGGGACACGGCGGCGCACACTTTACTGTCGTGTGAGAGATGGGAATTAGAAAGGGAAAGGTTAATGAATAGACTAGTCTGGAGGGGTAGAATAGAAGTAGAAGAACTAGTGGAGTTAATGTTAGCGAGCAAAGAGAAATGGGAGGTGATAAAGAGATTTATGGAAAATATAATGAGAAGAAAGGAAGAGGATGAAAGGAAAATTGAAAGAGAGACTAGGGAAAGGAGAAGAACAGAGGAAGGAGACAGAGTCATGACAAGATAGAGACTCTGTGCATACGCCCCTGTGTCGAAAAACATATGTGTTCCACAGGGGGTATGAAAGGATAGCTAAAAGGATGCGGCTATCAAAGGAGGAGGGGTTTTAGTGGGTATTCCGGGAGGTCAAACTCCCGGTGAGTCCCACACTACCCGGGTTTTACTTTAAACTCGGGTGTGCGTAAATGCATTTCCCCTCCTCCATAATATATAAAAAAAAGGGAATTAATGGAGCGTGCAGCTTCGGTGCTACACTCGACGACGGCCGACGAGATCGTGCGTGTTGCGATTCAAACAAACCTTGCACTGCCGCACGTGCGAGGAACCCCATAACAAGTCAAATTGACTCATTTCAGGCAAAATAGGTACATATATACTCAACATCCGGCAATCTAGTGTTAACCACACACAATTGAAAAATGCTAACATATAATTCAAACAATATCGTGTTTGGTATTATTCTAATCAAAAAAATCTCAGAATGTTTTCAACAAACCAAAATCAAATTGGAAGAAAACAATCCTCCGATTATTAGATAGTATTGTCTAACCGATGCGTTATCGCATTCAAATGCGTGTGTACAATTAAAAAGCCTGTTGTTTTCGTACCGTGTTTTATTTAAGCATTTGTTTGACTTTGTTTTAATTGTTTGTCGCACCGTGTCGCTCCGTGTTGTTATCAAGGCCATGATGATTCGACTGATTGCCGGTTTATTTCCAAGACTTATTTGCAAGGAATTAATTGTTAGGGATTAACTATGGAAAGGCATAAAGGACAAACTATACGAAGTGAGGCGCGAAATATCATATGCCGTGTGATAAAAGAGTGTGATTAAGAAGGCAGGAGAGGACAGATAAATTACGGTATTAAACAGTGCACTGCTCGTGCAGCAGATTACGTTGGAACTTCCGTGCGAACAATATTGAGGATAAGAAAAGAAGATTCAAGGATTGGAGAGGATGTACCCTTGCCGACTCCAAGAGAGACGACCCCGCAAGCGTTTAAGGGTGGAAGATTACCCACTCGTGGATAAGGGAAGGTAAGGAACTGTATCCACGATTTTTATCTCGTCCACAAAATGGTCCCCACTTCCACTGCATTGTTAACTGCAATTCGCGAGAAGTTGGATTTCCCGTAGGGAGCGCGGAAGTTGCACACTGTGTTGAAAAAAATGAGTTATCGATGGAGGAAGTCAAACTCTGTCAGAAGCGTACTGGTCAAAGAACCAAACATTATTGCTTAGCGTTCAAAGTATTTGGAGAGCATGGCAAATTACCGGCGAGAAAATAAATATATAATATACCTAGACGAAACGTGGGTGGACCTTATCTCAAAGCAAGTGCTGGCGATCGGAAGATGAACCCTGCGTGATGGGAATGTTGGAATGGTTGAGGAATAATAATTATTATCATGAAGAGAGTATGCGAAAATACGAATTGTTCGAAATTATTGAAGCGAGCAGAAGCAGACAGAAGATCTACTGGGCAGATGGAATTTTAAAGTTGTACAATCACACCGTCTTGCGACTGCCACCTTATATGTGCGATCGTAACACAATCGAACTGGCTTGAGCGGAAATGAAACGGAAAATTCGTCAAAGTAATATTTCTGGCCTCAGCAAGCAAGAAATGCTCTAGTTAACAGATCAATTAAACGACGAAATTACGGCCGATCAGTGGAAGTGCTTCTGTCAGCATACGGAAAATCTGAAAAAGGACTATTGGGAAAGACATGGGTGTAAGACTCCGCGCCAGCGAGGCGCCGAGCCGGGCGTTCTCACACCTGGCTTTCGTCAAGAGGACCTTTCGCTAGCGAGGGAGGAAGACAACCCTCGCCCCTACGGGGCCTTTCGGGGAAAAGAGGCCTTGGAAAGAGAGGCCCACGTCCCTCTCCGAGGAAAGCCTCTGATAGGCTCGCGCAAGGGAGGAAGGAAGTCGTATAAATATACGACTTCCAGGGCCCGCCGTAACATTCCTAGTATTGGCGTCGTAGAGTCCGTATGGACGAAACATTCCTAGTATTGGCGTCGTAGAGTCCGTATGGACGAATCATTCTTAGTATTATCGTTGTAGCGTCTAAGTTGTCCTAACGCCACGTCTCTCCGGACAGATTGTTATACGTGATTGTGTACAACCATTGTATTGTATTATTAAAAAGAAATTTATATATTATATATGTCACTCTTACATGGGCTTTTAGAACAGGCCATGGAAGATATGCATTTGACGATCCATGAAGCTTCCTCGGACGGTACACGGACGGTAAAAAGGTACACTGCCGGCCATAAGTATTAGTGTGTCCTAAAAGTTTCTTTCTCTTCGCGCTATGAATGGCCTTATCTGGCTCTGCTTGTGTAAACATGTATGCTTATCTGAAATGACGCGTGAATTAGCAGCAAGGTTTGGAGTTACCATTCCGTCAATATTAAGCCATTTGAAAGCAATTGGAAAAGTTAAGAAGCTGGACAGATGGACTCCACATGAGTTAAGCGAGCGTCAGCAAAGGAAGAGGCTTGCTGTTCTTTAGTGTCACGACTAAAAGACGATCCATTTTTGTACCGGATAGTTACGTGCGATGAGAGGTGGATACTTTTCAATAATCGCAAGCGTTCGGCACAATGCTTGGGCAAAGATGAAGCGCCAAAACACACCCCAAAGCCGAGTATACACCAAAAGAAACTAATGGTGTCTGTTTGGTGGTCCAGCGCGAGTGTGATCCACTTTAGTTTTTTGAGGCCTGGGCAATCGATAACGGCGGACCTCTACTGCAATCAGTTAAAATAAATGATGAGGCAGCTACAGATTAAGCAGCCGAGATTGGTGAACAGGGACAAACCGATCCTCCTGCAGGACAATGCTCGACCACACGTTGCAAAATCTACGTTTCTGAAACTGCAGGAGCTGGACATTGAAACACTTTGTCACCCACCGTATTCGCCAGATCTTGCGCCAACTGATTACTATTTTTTCCAAGCTTTGGATAATTTTTTACAAGGAAAAATATTTAATTCCCAACATGCAGTGGAAAACGCCTTTTGTGATTTTATCACCAGCTGCCCCCCAGATTTTTTCGCTAGCGGTATTAATAAGCTATCGTCAAAATGGCAACGTTGTATTAACAGTTTAGGCGCATATTTTGATTAATTATATTATTTCTTGCCCGAGATATAATAAACCAAACTTTCAATCTCAAATCGGACGTTTCATACTTAATGACCTAATAGAAAAAGGAAAGAAACTTATGGGACACCCTAATATTAGTTCCTATTTTCATTTTTCGATTAAATCGTACAGTGCCGGACAGAATGATAGGACGCTTGATATATTTGTATATTTCGTATAACATAATAAGATGTATGTACATTTTACACACCCTATGTATTAGATATGTCCTCCAAAATATACCTATAGAGTTGCCTGTTTACATCTTGTACACGACAGAAGTTAGAGAAAGAAGTGTAAACATGGGCTGATCTTACTCGGTCAAAATGATAGAACGCGTGTTTCTCATTATGTACATTATGTTTGCACTCTGGCAGTGATCTATCAGCAGTGACTAGAAGCAGACGTCTGAACTGTTCACTTATTTAAAACATTTGTGTCATTAAATTTCAAATGGGTCGAGGAAAGCAATTAAATAAAAGCGAAATCGGCCGTATCGTATTATTGCGGTCACAAAACCAAACCATAACGAAAATTGCAAAATTATTAAATAGAAGCCGTCACGTTATATATAACTTTTTAAAAAATCCGAAAATCTACGGAAAAAAGAAAAGTACTGGCAGACCTCATGCTACAACAGAACGCGATAGACGGGCTATACTACGCGTGGCTTCCAATTTTAAGGGAACTGCAAGAAGAATCGCTGAAGAAGCAGGTGTTTCAGCTAATGTGAGAACTGTGCGACGTGTACTCCAAAACAGTAAAAAAATTAAACGAAAGAAATTGAAAGGAAAACCTCCTCTAAGTGCGCAACATAAGGAAGCTCGGTTAAAGTTCGCTCGCGATCATGCTTTATGGAAGAAGAAGTGGAGAAATGTGATATTTAGCGACGAAAAGAAATTTAATTTGGATGGTCCTGATGGTTGGAATTACTATTTCCACGATTTAAGGAAAGAAGAACAGTATTTAAGCCGTCGACAAATGGGTGGCGGTAGTATATATTGGAAATGATCGTTGAGGAAACGAATAGATATGCAGTGCAATGCAGGAGCAACTTTGCATCTAGCAGCAGAAGACACCAACTGACCTGGAAGCCTGTGACAAAAGACGAAATGAACATTTTTATTGGTATCCTGCTGATCATGGGTGTAGCGCCGCTACCAGAAATTAGATTATATTGGTCGCGAAAGGACATGCACTCAAACGTGCGTATAAAAACCGCGATGAAGCACGATCGGTTTATGTCGATACTTAGATATTTACATTTTACCGACAATTTCACGGCTAGGATTGAGGACCGTTTATATAAACTGAGAAATATTGTTGATGCAATTGTCCACACTTTCAAAAATACTGTTAAACCTGGTAAAAATATTGTAATCGACGTGTTGGGTTTAGATTATTTAGAAGCCGGCATTTTGTACATTATATTCTTTATTTATAAAACACACGTTCTTAACCACTTAAGCATCTCGAACGAGACCCTCTCGCGCATCAAATGTGTTCCGATTTGCGCTATCCCGAGTACCTCTCGCCACTTATAAATAGTATGTTTATATTTTTATCTGGAGCGATACCTTCTCGCCCGTTTGTATTTCATAGAGCTTAGGTATATTTATTATTTCATAGAGCTTAGGTATATTTATTGTGGGTCGCGATGGTGACCACCTCCTCGTGGTGCGGCCCGGGAGGACCACATGGTGGGATCACGCCTGAGTGATCCTACCATGTGGTCCTGCTAAGAGTCACCATACACTCATTCATATACATTCACACGACATACATACAACACATACACATTCATTCATAATAGACTAGGACGACGGACGGACGGACGGACAATCATTAAATACTACACAGGACAAGGACGGACACGACGACATAAAAAGGACGGAAAAAATGATGACGACCTGGCATAAAAACACTAAATAAAACTATGGCAGACGAAATAAAAGATAAAAACGTTTACGGAGCAGAGGAGGGAAACCTCAGTTCCGGTGGGATCCACGGTGTTCGAGCAGGCCGTGACCCATCGTCAACCTATGACTGCGAGGCGACAGATGTAGGCGACCAGGCATCTGCGTCTAGTACTGCAACTGGAAATCAACCTGTACCGACGGGAGCGATAAGAAGATCAGCGAGGCGTATTGAGAGATATGGATCTGATCCATCGCCTACTGTGATCGCATCATGGCTGGAAACGCAAGTAAGATCACCAGTATCTCTGTCGATGATAGGAGCAGGAAGTAGTGGAGAGGATAGAAACAAGGAAACGAGACAGATGGAAATAGGAGCAGTAGCAGGGACATCCAGACAAAGAGGAGAGAATGCGGAGAAAAGACCGAGAGCTGATGAAAGAGAGGAGATAGAATTCGAGATGGAAGATGTAGGAGCAGAGATGGAAGTAAGTCTTGGACAGAGGAAGAAAAGAGGAAAGCAGAAAGCGGGAGAAGTGAAAAAAGCGGTAAGTGAACTGACTGACATGTATGAAAGATTCGAAAGGTGCATGGAAGGACTAGAGGCATTTAAGGAATACGTGGTGCATAACTATCATGTTAAAATGGAAATGAGACATTTGTTTGTGAAAGTAATGGAAGATTTTAAGTTAGTGCAGAATCAGGCAAAAGCAGTGAACGAGAAATCAAAAAAAATGGAAATGTATTACAATGAAATAGAAACAGAAATAAATGAAAATGAACGCAGAAAGGAAGCAGAAGCAAGGACAAGTCAGAGACCAGGTATGGATAGAAGCAGAGACCGAGAGATGGAAGGAAGAGAAGAAGAAAGGAGAGGCAGAACGATAGGTGAACGAGAACAGTTATACAGTGATGTGGTAATGAGGAGAGGCGAAGAATGGACCACAGTAGGCAGAGGACGCGGGAGAAGCCGGAATAGAGGTATGATAGAACATAGAAGAAACATAAATAACTTACAGGGACAATTACCAAGGAATGAAAATGATATGGATTTTGATAGTAGAAATGTAAGTAGAAATGTAAGTGTAGAGAGAAAACAAATAGGTGGATATGTAAAAAATGACGCTATAATTATAAAGGCAGGAAGTAAAGAAGCGGAGGAAAAGGTAATGAGAGAAGTAAGAAGTAAATGTGAGAAAATAAAGGATGATGTGAAAATGATTAGAAGAGGACGAAATGGGCAGTTTGTCATGGAATTGAAGCCGAATGCGGATACACACAAAGCGTTAGAACAAATAACCAGGATTACTATAGGAAAAGCGGAGGTGATAACTAAAGTGCCAATGATGGATTTGGAGATAGACGGTATAGAGCCGTATATTGAACAGGATGAACTAAGTGAAGCTATAAAAAGAGAAGTGGGAAGTGAATTTATACGCGACATGAAAATAAAGGTATTTAGAGAAACAAGAATAGGGACAAAAAGAGCTATAGTGACAGTGCCGATGGTATGGAGAAAAAGATTAAAAAACGTGAGTAAAATAAAGATAGGGTGGGCGATATGCCGTATACGTGAGTGCGCGAAAATCTCCAGGTGTTTTGTATGCCATGAAAATGGCCATTTGAGCTACAGTTGTAAATTTAAAAACCAGAAAATATGCAGGAAATGTGGAAGCGTGGGACATGAAATGAATGAGTGTAATAAACCGGTGAAATGTTACCTGTGTGCGAAAATGGGAATGGACGAGTATCAAGTTAAACATCTACCAGGTACGTTTAGGTGCTTAAGTAACAGGATAGGATATAGAAATAATTATAATGGATAGTTTTAGAGTATTACAAATAAACGTAAATAGATGCAGACTAGCAGTGGACCTAATGGAAGTAACAGCTAAGAAATATAAGGTGGATTTAGTGTTGATTTCGGAACAATATAGAAGCCTAGAAAAATGGACAAATGATACTAAAAATAACTCTGCTATTTGGTGTACTAATTTTAACAACAAGATAGAATTTAAAGAAAGTAGAAAAAGAGATGACGGGATAGCAGTTAATAAAATTAAGAATGTATATATTTTGTCGTGTTATGTTTCGCCGAATATTAGCTTAAGAGAATATAATAATTATTTAGATAAATTGGAACGTTATATTAAAGATTGCAAAGAAGAAGTTATAATAGGAGGTGACTTTAATGCGAAAAATAAAGCGTGGGGAAGCAAAAAAATAGACAAAAGAGGAGAACTGTTGTTAGAACTATTTAATAAATATAATTTGAATCCGGTAATATCTAGAGGAGGAGATACTTTTAATAGAAATGGAAGAAAATAAAAAATTGACTTTATGGCCTGCTCTAGAAATTTGGTAGAAAAAGTTAAAGATAGCAGGGTTTTAAACGTTGATACGGCCTCGGACCACTATTATTTATTACATATTTTTAAGAATTTTAGGTATAAGAATAAAAGTAAAGGAGGTTGGTATCTAGAATCATTAAATGAAAATAACTTTGATGAGGTGTGTGAGAATAAAATGAATGAATTACCGAGAGATCATATAGTTAGAGTAGCGCCTAGCCTTAAGTATATAGAAAGTTTAGACAGTATAACAAAAGAGATCTGTGATACAACAATGAGAAAAAGAAAAGGTTACTATGGTAATAAAAGACCCGTTGTCTGGTGGAATAGAGAAATAGGAGAACTGAGAAATGAGATGAATAAGATGAGAAGAATCTACCAAAGAAACAAAAAGAGGGGAAAAGATGTGAGCGTAGATAAAGAAAGGTATGTAAATAAAAGAAAAGAACTAAATATAAAAATAATGAGAGCTAAGGAAGATGCATACAATAATTATATTAAGGAAATTGATAAAGATGTATGGGGAAGACCGTACAGAGATATAATGAAGAGGTTCAAAGGCAAAGAAGTTAACAGAAATTTAAGCGATAAGAAAGTTAAAGAAAGTATAAATAAATTGTTTCCCAGGGATAATAATATAGATAACAGAATAATGGAAAAAGTAGACAGAAATAGATTTGATGAAGCGATAGAAGAAGTGACGGAGGAAGAAGTGAGGATAGCGGCAAAGAAATTGAAAAATAAAAAGGCACCAGGACTGGATGAAATACCAAATGAAATAATAAAAAGAATGGTGAATAAATGCCCAGGGAAAATAGGAAATTTGATGATGATGTGCCTTGAAAACGGGTATTTTCCACAACAATGGAAAATACAACGGTTAATTTTATTACCTAAACCAAAAAAAAGAGAAGAGGATGAACAAGAGTATAGACCCTTATGTCTCATAAATGGATGGGGAAAATTACTTGAACAGATAATTAAAAATAGGCTAACAAAAAATGAGGAGAATAATTTTACAAATAATCAATTTGGCTTCTGTAAGAGAAAAGATACCATAGGCGCTATGAATATAATTAAGGAGAAAACGGTAACTGCGAAAATTAAAAATAGATATTGTGTTTTAGTTACATTGGATGTGAGAAATGCTTTTAATACGATAAGATGGACAGAAATTGTAAATAACTTAGTAGATAGGAAAAATAAATTGTATATAATTGAAATAATTAAGGAATATTTTAAAAACAGGAAAATTATTTATGAACTGAATGAAGGTGAAAAAATTGTATATAGTATGGAAAGAGGGGTCCCGCAAGGATCTATCCTTGGCCCCTACTTATGGAATTGTATCTACGATGAAATTATTGGAAAAAAGACAGTAGAAGACTGCACGATAATTGGATATGCCGACGATGTTGGTATGGTCTTCACCGGAGGAAATCTGGAAAGAATAAAAGAAAACATAAATAAAGAAGTGAGTGAAATTAAAAACATGCTATTTAGGAAAGGATTAGAACTGGCAATAAGAAAAACAAGAATTTTAACATTAAATAATAAGAAAATAGATGTAAATAGTTGTATCATAGGTATAGATAGATTTAGTTTTAAGAATAATACTAAGTACTTAGGAGTTATATTCGAGAAAGGAATGAAGTTTTATGACCATATAGAGTATGTTACAAAAAAGAGTATAGATTTAGTTACGGCATTAAGTAGGTTAATGAATAATTTAGGAGGAGTGAATGGAAAGGGTAGGCTATTGTATTACAAGATATGGGAGTCGGTGATTTTATATGGAGCGCCAATATGGGAAGAAGGAGTATTATATGGAAATAATGTAAAGAAGCTAAGGCGAGCACAAAAAATAGCATTAAGTAGATTAGCTAGGTCTTACAGGAATGTGTCTAACAGAAGATTATGCGCTATCACAGGAAACTTGCCAATAGAAATGAAGATTAAGTTAAGGAAGGAAGTGTATTATAGCAGATTAAGAATAAAGGAAAGTAGGTACATAGCGGAAGAGGAAAAGGAAGAAAAAATGAAGAAGGAAGAAGAAAAGACGGAGAAGAGAATCTGGCAAACGTGGCAGGACAAGTGGAATTTGGGAACCAGTATATGGACACAAAGATGGATTAAGGATGTTAGGAAGTGGAAGGACAGAAAACACGGTGACTCGAACTATCACCTTACTCAAATGCTGACCGGATATGGCTGCTTCAACAGCTACAGGTATATGATAGGGAAGGCGGAAAATGCGAATTGCTGGTACGGGTGTGGTACGGAAGACACACCGGAACACACCCTAAAAAGATGTGGGAGATGGACGTTAGACAGGGAAAAAATCAGGGATTGGATGGATGAAGAATTTGATTTTACGCCGGAAACATTGGCGGAGAAAATGATAAAGGAAGAAGGAATATGGATAAAGATAAGTGATTATATCATAGGAATTATGAAGAAAAAGGAAAAGGATGAAAGAAAAATAGAAAAAGGAGAAAGTATATAAAATAAGGATAGAATAAAGACAGAGAGATGGGGGAAGTAAAACATTAGTGTGCCTCCCATTTCCTGTAAGTTGAAGAAAGGACAGAGGAGGGGTTTTAGTGGGTACGACCGGGTAACTCCGGTGAGTCCCACACTACCCCGGCAACTTGTTGCCGGGGTGTGCGTAAAAGCATTTCCCCTCCTCTATAAAATTAAAAAAAAAAAAAAAAAGGTATATTTATTGTATGCTCGTTCGAATTTAGTGCGTGCGCGAGTGGCATGCGTCCACATGCGTATAACAAAACAAACATAAACAAACACGATCAGACGTGCTTTTTCTTTGCATTCACGGTTTTATGCAGTGTTTTTCAGTTGCATATTTTAAGTGTATTATTTGGCAAATATTTTTTTTATTGTTTTTGATAGCAAAGTAAGCAATTTTTACTTTATATTTATATAACAATTTCTATATTCAAAAATTTTCATTTATTTTATCTGATTTTTTTTTCAATTTTTTTGCAGAATGGAAAGCGATAGCGGAGAGGAGTTCGATATTGAACATTCTGAAACAGATTCAACATGTTCCACTCTGAGTTCTAGTTCCGACAATGAAACAAATTCAAATCAATTGCAAAACGATATATCCGACGAATGGATGGAAATAAATATTGAAACCGATATACCCGCAGCATCAAAATCTTTTGACTTACTACTGCAAATTCGCAGATAAATGAGGAAATTTCATCGTTTACAAAACCGAGTCAATTTTTCAACTACTTTTTCGATGACGATTTAGTACAAAATATTGTAGACCAAACAAATTTGTACTATGTACAAACTATAAGAGAAAGACCATCAACTTCTTCCGCCAATGTTGAAAATACATGGTCTACCAACATGAAACAAAACATGAAACAGTCGAAATGACTACACAAGGATCCAAGCGTACTCCAAAACCAAATTGTATTACAGAGTACAACAAGGGAATGAATGGAATTGATCTCCAAGACCAAATATTAGCATGTTTTCCAGTAATGAGGAAATACATGAAAGGATATAAAATTTTTTTTTTTATCTGTCCGATATTGGTATTTTTAATTCTTACATTTTATGCAAAAAAATAAATAACGGGAAGAAACAATGTTACGTCGATTATAGGATCAACATAGCCGAATCTCTACTGGAGAATGTGCAAAAACCAAATTATAGAGAACGAGGACAATTATCTTCTGGAGATGCGCCAGAGCGACTGCACGCGAAGCATTGGGCTCATTTTCCAAAGCACATTGACCCAACAGCATCAAAATTAAGACCGTCAAAACCTTGCAGAGTTTGCCAAAAAAATAAAAAACGTAGAGAAACAACGTGGGAGTGTAAGCAGTGCAAAGTTCCCTTACATCTACCAGAATGCTTCGAATTGTATCACACCATTGTAGATTATTAATTTTCTATTACTGATTTTTGCATAAATAAACTTTTTGTAGTACTTGCATCTACCACAATTATTATCATAACATTCATATTTATGCCGGAAAAAATACAACGAGAATAGTGAAAACATATGCGCATGATGTAGTAATGACATTGGTAGGTGAATTATTATTTGAAGGCCGCGTATTATTTACAGATAGTTTTTACACTAGTGTCCAATTGGCCGAGGAACTTCTGCAAAAAGGAACATTTATTTGAGGCACAGTAAAAATTAATAGAAAATTTCTCCCGCTGCAGGCAAAACGGAAACAGCAACGGGGTGGCTTTATGAATTATCAAAATCGGAGCGGCGTTAGATTTTTAAAATGGACGGATAAAAGGCCGGTATGCATGCTAGCCACTTCTAAACACCACAAATGTGTCATTGTTCAGGGCAAAAATAATAAGTTAAAGCCGGACATAGTGTTCCTTTATAACGATGCTAAGAAGGGGGTTGACCTATCGGATCAGATGTGTTGAGTAACTATTGGGTTGTCGGAAAAGTCGTGACGCATTTTGCTAACAGATGGCGGGAAATCATTTTGTAATGTACTAGAGTCACTCACATCTATATTATCGCTATATCATGTGACAGTTGACGGTTTTAACGCCATGATAAAAAAACAAATGAGCGACTTCGTTGAGTTTTGGAGATTTTACAGTAAGAGTAAGATGGAAGGCCAAAGTGTGTATTTTCGCCATATTTTACTATTTTACTTCCATAAAGGGAAAAATGCACGTCAAACTTGTGAAAAATTGCGGAAAGTTTAAGGTGATGATGCTCTACAAGAACGTCAGTGCCAATAATGGTTCACAAAATTTCGTGCTGGTGATTTTGATCTTAACGACACTCCTCGGTCTGAGAGGCCCACCGAGGTTGATGATGACAAAATCAAGGCATTAATCGAGTCAAACCCACGTTATACGACACGAGAGATAGCAGAAACACTGAACATCCACCATTCAAGCGTTCACAACCAGTTGAAGAAGCTGGGATACGTTTGCAAGCTCGATATTTGGGTTCCTCATGAACTCAAAGAATTTCATTTGACGGCGCGTGTAAATATCTGCGATATTCTCATTAAACGTGAGGAAAACGATCCTTTTCTGAAGCGATTAATAACTGGTGATGAAAAATGGATCGTTTATAACAATGTGACACGAAAGCGGTCTTGGTCCCGACGTGATGGTCCGCCTCAAACGACATCGAAAGCAGACATACACCAGAGAAAAGTTCTGCTCTCAGTGTGGTGGGATTTTAAAGGTGTCGTATTTTTCGAGCTCCTACCAAGGAACCAAACAATCAATTCGACTGTGTACTGTCGGCAATTGGACAATTTGAACGAATCAACCAGAGCTCGTTAATCGTACAGGAGTGGTGTTTCATCACGACAACGCGAGGCCACACACAAGTTTGATCACTCGTCAAAAATTGTTGGAGCTTGGATGGGATGTTCTGCCACATCCAGCATACTCGCCCGACCTTGCACCATCAGACTTCCACTTGTTTCGTGCTCTTCAAAACTCCTTGCGTGGTATATCATTTAATTCCGATGAGGCCGTAAATCAGCACCTTGTTCAGTTTTTCGCTGACAAAGATAGGTCCTTCTATGAACGAGGAATTATGAAGCTAACTGAAAGATGGCAAAAGGTCATCGAACAAAACGGGCAATTCTTCATTGATTGATCTTTGTTCTTTATATAAATAAATGACTTTGAAAAACATACAAAAAATGCGTCATGACTTTTTCGACCACCTAATATTTTGTAATCCGCGCCCGCTATGAAGCGTCACCTATGTGTGATTGTGACTCCTCCTACTGGATGGTGAAGAAAACTGCTGCTGAACAGAGTATCAGAGAACACGCGCAAGGTTGTAATCCAATAAATCTTGTATTAAATAAACGCATTCTGTTAAGTGAAATATCCATGCATTAACTCTAACAAGATGTCTTCTTATGTTGTTTCTGATGTTGCTTACGCAGAACAATAAGGTGGTAGAGGAAAATTGTAATCGAATTAGTATGCGGGACTTGTCTCGTCAATGCCTGGTATATACACAGAAAATGGGGTACCGGAGGTATTAAAATACCGCGAAAAAATTATTGATTATCTCCTCAGTAAAGTGAATCCCCACGAAGAACAAACGCCAACTGGAACTGAAGCAGTGCCCAAAAAGAGGTACACATTTTCTGCAGTCATTCCAAGGACCCGCGAGAAAAACGAGACAGCGATGTAAAGAATGTTATAAACCTCTGTCTGAAATAAATGGGAGGCAGTATGCCGCAAATAAATCGAAAAAAGTAAAAACCTATTGCAACCTGAAGAGGTTTTGCTCTTTTCCGGTTCAGGCGCCACCTGTTCTTCTTTTTCCGGTTTCGAGGTTATTCGCGAAAACGTGACCATGTGCAAATATAGAAGTTAAGCTCTTAGCATGTAATTCGTTCATAAGTGTATTAGACAATAAAGATTATAATATAGTTTTAAAAAATTACATAAAAAAATTAAATAATTATGTTATGTTTATAATATTCAATTGTTATGTTTTTAATATTGAATGTCTGTTTATAATGTTAATAATTGAAAAATAAACCTATTTTGTATTACGTATTTCGTAAAATACAAGTGTGACTCACCGTGGTGCATGCCGCCTCACGGCACAGACGCGTGCGACCCACCGTGATGCACGTCGCCTCACGGAACAGACACGTATGACCCACCGGTGATGCACGCCGAATTTTAGAGAACGATTGGACAACATCATTATCGGAAATACGTGATTTTTTGGGATTTTATATGCTCGTGGGGCTTACGAGGCAAAAAATTTAAAATTGAGTTATTTATGGTCAGAAAAGTGGGGTCCCGAATTTTTTAGAAAAACTATGGCCAGAGAAAAGTTCAAGCAAATCTTACGATTTATTCATTTTGACAAAAAAACCGAAAGAAGTAGGCGCCTACAAACAAATAAATTTGCTTTGATTTCGGAAATATGGGATAAGTTCATTGAAAACAGTCAAGCTTGCTATCAACCAGGGCAAAACATAACAGTTGATGAGCAATTATTTCCTTCAAAAGCCAGGTGCAGGTTTACTCAGTATATGCCTAATACACCCAACTTTGGCATCAAATTCTGGCTTGCATCAGATGTTAGTAGCAAGTATGTTTTGAATGGTTTTCCTTATTTGGGGAAAGATGAACAGCGACCATAGTCAATGCTTCTTAGTGAACACGTTGTTCTGAAACTTGTCGAGCCATATACAAGCTGTGGAAGAAATATTACGACCGATAACTTTTTCACTAGCATGTCACTCGCGACAAAATTATTGGCCAAAAAAACAACTCTAGTTGGAACTATTAGAGGAAGCAAACGAGAACTACCAAAAGCAGCCAAACAATCGAAGGATAACATGTCTCGTTTTACTACTCTGCTTTATAAATCAAAGAATTGTGTTCTTACAATATATAAAAACAAACCAAATACAAGAGTAACTATTCTAAGTTCTAAGCATAAGTCTGTGAAAATTGATAAAAGTAATCAAAAAATGTTATCGGAATCTATTAAATTTTATAACAGCACAAAATTTGAAGTTGATATGGTGGATCAAATGGCCAGAAAATATACAGTAAAAGCTAGTTCTCGTAGATGGCCCCTCCAAATATTTTTCAATATTTTAGATTTGGCTGCTATAAATGCTTAGATTCTTTACAAAGAACCGACAGGAATACAAATACAACGAAAAGAATTCATGTTTCAATTAGCAGAACAGCTTTCCACCGAATACAGAGCTGCAAGACAGAAAAATTCACCAGAACATGAAGACTCACTAAGATCAGCTGCAACATGATCAAATGCAACCCATTCTAACAAACGCAAATTTTGTCAAGTACAACTTTGTCACAGCAACAAAACAAATAATATATGTGAAAAATGTCAAAAGTATGTTTGCAGAAGATGTACACATAAAAAGATTTCCACTCTTATTTACATAAAATGTGCAAATAATGATGCAAAATAACTTCATTTTCTAAGTAAAGTAAATTTTTTTATTGTTAATATTTACTAATAACCTGTGTTATAACTGTACATAAAATAAAAAAAAATTAAAAATTAATTTTAAATCAATTTCTTTGCACATTAGTTATACTTTTACAATGCAGTCATTTTGACTGCTTTTGGGCAATATAGGTATGTAATGAAAGTATACTTTCATTAGTTTTGAATCTGCCGCGTTTCTCATGCTCCGCGCGCCTACATTATCTTAATTACCGATAGGGGGAGTGATGACAGGCGATGATGAGTAGTAGAATTGCAGAATCGCCACGGAATAGAGCGCACGGGCGAAATACAGAAAGATAGAGTTTATACGTTATAAATACGTTAGAAAAATTACTTGTGTAAATAGAAAAGTGGTAATAGTAAACTCTAATTGTCGTTTCCTGTTTTTACAGGTAAGATTGTAAATAGTGTAAATAATTATTGTTGAATTAATAAATAAATAAAATCTCCACCTGGTTTTACAGAGAAACTTAATTCGTTTATTTTATCACCTTGCACAGTATTTGTCTTATAGGTATTGTTACGTCCCGTACATAATTTTTTAAATTTTCTGTACTTCCTTTTTGACAAACCACCCGGTATACCATTTTCAACATTGGTTTATGACTTTTTAACAAAAGCCGACCCTTGAGTTAAGCCGTAGAAACTCTTAACGGACACGAAACAGACCTACCCAGACAGACTGGAATATTGCAGCAATATTGCGAATCATGCACAATATTGCCAATATTGCAGCAATATTGCTGCAACATTGCAGGGCAATATTGCAGCGGGAACAGGACTTCCGTTTCCGGTAGCGATAGGAGAGAACAGAGGAAAGTGTGCAGAATTGGGAAGAGGGTTTAAGGGCGAAGGGAAGTGAGAAAAAGGGGTAAAGGTGCGAGGGAGTGGAAAAGGAGGAAGAGGAGTGTGGAAGGGAATATAAAGCGTGGGTGGAAAGGAGCAAGTGAGAGGAAAACTGAGATTGGAAGAGTGAGTGGGTGAGAGAGGTTAGGAGTGAAAGAAAGTGTGAAAGGAGGGAAAGAGTGAGGTTGAGTGAGTGACACCTGGTGTGTATGGGAAGAGTGAGCGCAGAGGATAGTCGATAAGGTAGGGTGAAAGGAAGAAGTGCAGTGTAGGGTTATGGAAGAAGGAGGAGGAGGTGAAAAAAGAGGGAGAGGGGTGGAGATGAGGGAGGAGAAAAAGAAAGGAAGGCCAACCAATGTGGAGAGGTTGAGAAGATTAAGCACGAGAAGTGCGGGAGCGATGGACGAAATAATGAATAAGCGGAAGAAAGAGGAGGAGGTGAGGAGTAGGGAAATAGTGGAGAGGGAGGAAGGTAAAGAGGCGGGGAAAGTTAAAGGAGCGCCGAGGAATGAGATGAGTGAAGGGTTGATAGAGGTAATAAGAGAGTTAAGAGAAGAAGTGAGGGGCTTAAGGGAAGGAATGGAAAGTGAGAGGGAGGAAAGGAAGGAGTTGAGGGAGATTTTGGAAGAGATGAGGGACAATTGGGAAAAGGAAAAGGAGGGTCTAAGAAAGTGCGTAGAGGAGCTAGGGGAGAGGGTGAGAAGGGGGGAGGAGAGAGAGGGAAAGTGGAAGGAGATGGAGGAGAGGATGTGCAGGTTGGAGGAGAGGGGAGTAAGGGGAGAAAAGGGGGTGCAAGAGGGTGGATGGGAAGAGAGAGTAAAAAAGATGGAGATAGAAATGGAGAAGAAAGAAAGAGAGAAGAGGAAGGAAAACATAATAATAAGGGGGCTAGGTGGAGGAAAGGGGAAGGAAGGGAGCGTGGAAGGTGAAGTGAGGAAGCTAATGGAGGAGATAGGGGTGGAAGTTAAGGTGAAGGAAGTAAAAGAGGTAGGGAGAGGAAATGAATCGGGAAAGGGGAGAACGGTTTGGGTGAAGTTGGGTAGCATGGAGGAAAAGGTGAGAGTGATGGAGGGGAAGAGAAAGCTAGGAAGAGAAAGGAGGGAATGGATAGAGGATGATAGGACTTTTGGAGAGAGAAGGGTAGAGTGGTTGATGAGAAAGGAGATAGAGGATGAGAGGAGGAAGGGAAGGAATGTGAGAAAGGGTAATAGGAAGTTCTGGGTGGAGGGAAGGATGTGGAGATGGGATGAGTGGAGGGATGATTTTGTGGATGCAGAGGGAAGGATGAGAAAGAGGGAAATGGGGAGGGTGCAGGAAGGAGAGGGGTTTGGGGAAGAGAAGGAGAGGGGGAAAAGGTAAGGGAAGAGAAAGGATGGAGAGGAAGGAGAAGAGTGAATGAATGTGAGAGGAGGGGGATAGAGGATATAGTGGGAGGAAAGGGATGGAAAGTGGGTTTTTGGAATGTGGGGGGGCTGAAGAGCAAAGAGAAGGGGATATGGAGGAAAATAAAGGAATGAAGAAAGGATGGAAGGAGGATGAATGGAGAAGGGTGGTGAGGTATAGAATGGGAAATGAGATGAGAGAGAGTAGATATTGGGAGAATGAGGATGAGAGGAAGTGTAGAAGGTGTGGAGGGGCGTGTGAGAGTTGGAACCATGTGCTTGAGGAGTGTATGAGAGAGGTAAATGGGCAAGAGGATGAGTCAGTGCTAGAGAGGGTGAGAGAGATTTTGAATGGTGACGGGCGTGGGAGAGAATGGATGAAAAAGATGGATGAGTGGAGGAAAGAAAGGGGGTGATGGGAGTCGGAGGGAAGGGGGGAGATAAAGAGGATAATGGAGGAGGGGAGTAGCAAAGTAGAAATAAGCAGCGGAAGCGGAGGTCAACAGGCTCTCTCTCTCTTGCGTGCGGCTTTTAGGTTAAGGATAGTGTAAGGTAGGATTAAGACTACTGTAAGCGGAGCGGGAGTCCGCATGTACCCCGATAGGGCATGTGAAATATATACATACATACATATTGCAGCGGGAACATTGCCGCAATATTGCTGCAACATTGCAGTGGCAATATTGCAGCGGGAACATTGCCGCAACGTTGCGGCAACATTGCAGTGGGAACATTGCCGCAATATTGCTGCAACATTGCAGGGCAATATTGCAGCGGGAACATTGCCGCAACATTGCGGCAACATTGCAGTGGCAATATTGCAGCGGAAATATTAAGTTATTAACAATTATTATTTTTATTATTAATAATATATTATAATATAATATTATTAATAATACTAATAATTATTATTAATTATTTAATCATTATTAAAAACCATTTTTTTAAATAATTGCTTAATATACATCCTATTTCACAATTTCTAAAAATTTCGCAAAAATTGCTTCATGAATAACAAAGTTATGATGATTTTTGAACGTACAAGTTTACCCAGAAACGTGCGGCCTCAGGTGTATGTCTTACAGATTTCTTTGCGGTCCTTAATGCGTTAAGTTAATAAAGTTTCATTACCATATTTAAGTGCAACTGTAGAACGTAAAATAAAGAGCTGCCGTGGCGTAGCAGCAACGTTCTGGGTTCGCACAGAATAGACTAGGGTTCGAATTCCGTCGTGAGTAATTTAAGTTTTTTTTTTCAATCTTTATTCTTATTTATATTCTTTATTTTTTTTTAAGTCATAGTTTCTTCATCGGTTGTAACATCTTCATTCAGATTATTCTCATTGAAAGAACCGTCGTTATCATTGTTTGCTGCAGCTGGATTGCAAGCGTTTGTGTTTTCAGTTAATTCATTATCATCCATCTCATCAAGCTGTATATTTTCGATTATTTCTACAGTTTGCCCCATGAAGTTATTTTCGCTGTTATAATCGACATTATTTATATTGACGATGCTCTCATCACTATCAGTTTCTCTCGTATCGAAAACTGGCAAGTCTCTTGCACTAGCGGTTGCATTTGTATTAAATAACCTTTCTAAATTTGCTCTAATTAACCTCCTTTGATGTCTACGTGAACAGTCTTTAAAATATTTCCGTCTTTGCTTTGTACAATCCATTGTAATAAAGTTAATTTCAATGAATAATAATAGTATAAAAATTAATTTTTATAATAACAAATTAATAATAATTTTACAACACAATTTATCCAACACGGATTTTTAAAAAACTGTGGAGGTCATAAAAAAAAAAGAGATAAAAGAGCTGTTACGAAACGAGCACCACTTCGTCTTCGCGAGGAAAGGTATTGACTCACGAATACTGGATATATATGTTTTTTTAAATTACTATTTGTCGCTTTTATTTCTCGGTGTGTACTAGGTGAAGAGTTCTGAAGAAGTCTTGTGTGAGAGTGTTCGTGTAAGAGTCGTTGGTGTGGAAAATTAGGAGAAGTTAGGAGTGGGGGACAGGGACCTTTGTAAGTGGGGATGAGGTTGTGAGGAGGGGGATGGGCCCTTAGACTGGTTGGTAGGTATGCTGCGTGTATGTGTGTATGCATATCTTACATGAAGTATTATAATTAATAATAACAATAATAATGATGATGATGATAATAACAACAACAACAACAACAACAACAACAACAACAACAACAACAACAACAACAACAACAACAACAATAATAATAATAATAATAATAATAATAATAATAATAATAATAATAATAATAATAGTAGTAGTAGTAATATAATAATAATAATGTTGATGAGCGTTATAATGCGGAGTATGTCCGTTGGGGTTAGGACGTAACAGAGCCGTTTGGCAAATACATGTTTTTATATTACGTCTGGTCTATGGGCTTCGATGCAACAATTGTTGCATATCAATGTTATTTAACTAAACGTCGTTTACGGGGCGCTGCAAGCTATTGGAAAACAGTTCCACGTAAAAATATTATAAATGAATCTAACAGTTTTCCATATATTGTAATCGTTGATTGTGAATCAATATTCAAACTTATGCATACATAAATTTGCTAACATCATTCTTGTGCATAAAAGTTAATTCATCAAAAGATAATAATCTTTGACTGGGACTGTCAAGAAGTAAAACTTTCTGTACGACCTGTACCTAGGTACGGCCATAAACCGTACCACGTGCAGTGCACGTTGTGCACAGTGCAAGGCGAGGTATGGCCAGGTACGGCCATGTACCGTGCAAGTCGAGGTACGGTACGCGGCAGTTCGGACCGCGGACATGCAGAATGTTATCTCTCTTTTTCGGGAATTTCCCATTCCCCTTCTCAAAGGGCGCACCACCCCTACGTCTTGAAGGACTCCAATAAAAGGGCCGTGTCCAACGGCTCTCTCTCGCTGTTTTTTTAAACCTCGCATACAGATCATTACGCTGCCAGACGAAGTATACAGTGCATCTTCGCTCATATTAAAGAGTACAATTTTTGTACATCGCGTGTGGTGTCGGCGAAGAATATTTTCTTGAAGTACCGCGAGACTACCATGAGTTCAGAAAAGAAATATACTATAGCCCAATTTGTGGATGGGTTGCAGGTAATTCCAACTTGTTGGTTGAACCAAGCAAAAGACGAAAGCCTGTGGCCAGGGCACATAAAGTCGTCAATTACATTAGAAAAAATGATCAGAATAGGTGACATGCCTAACTCAGAGAGCACTTGAGATATTTGCAACGTTGAGCGTTGTTTTGGATCGACTGGTATGTATCGACAATTCTAGAATCAATATTAACCCTTTTAGTGCAGGGAGCCGATATATCGGCTCTTGCTGCACTGGCGAGAAGTGCAAAGTATATAGTTTGTAATAAATGGTCGATATAAATTTATGATGAAGAGAAGACTTTTTGTATGTGCAAATACGTTTTGTAAGGGAGAACTCAACTTTTACTTTCTTTATGACCTTTTATACCTTTGTTATTTATATAATTTTCAATGAATATAGAAAAACTAGTGTCATTGTTTTGTTCTCTACTTCGTCTTCAATATACTGCTTTTTGAATCATGTAAATACTGTTTCTTGGTTGGTTTTTATGAGCACTTTCCCAAACCCTAGTAAAACCGTGAAATTCGGCCGGTTATTCTCGCATAGGCACCTCATTAAAAGGGTTAATGAGTTTCATTGACTTTTATTATTTGCGACAGATTCAGTAATTCAATGATATATTTTGTAGATAATTGGTTAAGAGCAAAAGAGAAGGTGGCAGAAGCAGCGGAAACGTCGTGCCTCATCGAGTCGGAGGAGTTGTCCGCAGATGAGCTGTCAATGCAGTTGAAGGAGCGACGGAGGAAACGGGCGAAAATAATACTGTCGTCGGACGAGGAGACTGAATCTCCGAACATACAAAATATCAGTAAGAAAGTGAAAGTGACAAACACCAGCCTAACGCTGCCATCTCCACCTTACTTTCATTCGTCCACACCAGTGCGGACATATACTAGGACAACCGCAAATAAAGAAAATACACGTCCTGGTAATTCCCAAGGTAAGAGTTGTGACAAAGAAGCTGCCGTTATGATCGTAACCTAGGACAATGTAATCCATGTATTTGTAATGCTTTTTAGTTAACGCAAACACAAGTCATGGAAATACCGGAGTATATGCCTCTACCAGTACTGGGAGAGACAATGCAGCTGAAGCATATGCTTCAGAATTAGGTAAATGACTAAAAATATTAATAAAAGGAATACGAATTCATCTAATGCGTAATTTTTATTTGGTAAGTTTCCGCAAATTTGTTGTTAAAGCCTTGGCAACGCTAATTGTGGAAGTGAAAGAGCTAAATGAGAAAGGCGATGCATTGTCAGGCTCAAAATTGATTGCCCAACAAGGACAGGGCGACGGAGAAATGTCCGAAGATGAGGAGACATTTCCAATAATTAAATCGGAAAGTGATTTAATAAGCTTTGAAAGCAAACTGAAGGATAGAGTATTCTTCAAAAAAATGGTAAGAAGATGATAATTGGGATATGTGAAACAATTGTAAAACAATTTTTTCATGACCTTGAGTTAGTAATATTAGTCGCATATTTTCAAAGTAAAGGTGCGAACTGATTTATTGCCAAAAATGATGCACGTTAATATTAATTCTGTTTGTGGTGGAGTAGTTGCTCATTCGACTTATGGGCATGCTACAATATTCACTAATTTTTGATTAATTTTTAATTGCATACTAATTTTTATTTTGTTTTTTAGACTGTACGCCTAGCCCATATCGGGCACGGGAAGCTGGGTATGGTGGTATGCACCCTGTGCTCAAGAGTAATAACCGATCACATTGCGATGGAGTTTAGTTGGCTAGGGCGATTAAAAAAACGGTGCTTTAGCACATTAATGACGGCGAGGCTGCTACAAAGTAAGTTTTCCTGTTTAAGAGTTACCATTGTCATATCGGCACCACATATGTTACTTTGGACATTTATTATTTTGCAGAAAGTATAAAAATGGTTGGGAAGGATGCATGGTCGCCGACTGAAATTAATCATGCAATTGCGAAATGGCTTTCGCAGGCCAAAACACGAGCAAGCCGTACGAAAAACAACGAAATTCAGTCATCGGATGATGATTGTTGACATAGATTAGAGATTAGAATAAAAACTATGAAAAACTATGAAATTCTATTTAATAAATGCAATTATCATAAATAAATGTTTTAATTAAATATTCCTGCAACGTTCCCGCAATATTCCTGCAATATTCCTGCAACGTTCGCAATGTTCCTGCAACCTTCCCGCAACGTTCGCAACGTTCGCAACGTTCCCGCAACGTTCCTGCAATATTCCTGCAACGTTCGCAATGTTCCCACAACCTTCCCGCAACGTTCGCAACGTTCCCGCAATATTCCTGCAATATTCCTGCAACGTTCCTGCAACCTTCCCGCAACGTTCGCAGCGTTCCCGCAATATTGCCGCAACATTGCTGCAATATTGCCACAACATTGCTGCAATATGCCTGCAAGCTACAAAGAGGCGGACATAGGAATATTGCAGCAATGTTGCGGCAATATTCCCTGCAAGCTTTAAGGTTGCAATGCAATATTGCTGCAATATTCCAGTCTGTCTGGGTACGTAGCGCATACCTCCTTGGAACCATCGCAACCGTACAGTCATACGTGTTGACCATTTTACCTACAATTCTATTTAGGAAAATTACCGTTATATTTAATTAAGTAACGCATTCGAACAAGGAATTATCAACGGCAATCTAAATTTACTTACGGAACTAGTAGAAATTATAACGCCAACAGATTTAGCTACGCATCAGTCTGGAAAACGCAGATAATTCTTTGGAATGGTCATTGGCAATATTGATTTCAAACATAATCTCTTTCTCGAAGCATTCCCAGACGATGAGTCTAAATTGTAACGTCGTTTCGAGGACGAACTTCGTCGTCGCGACGACGCACAGTGGTTCATTTGGCCGAAAACCTGGCCAAAACCCCAAGGAGTTTTCAATTTAGCTGAAAATTGGTGTATTAGTATTATTTGGGTCGCTGATTAAGAATCTGAACTCAGAATTTCCAAAAACAAAATGGCGGCTTCAATATGGCGGATGCGAATATTGAAAAATTGTCGGATCGGCACGAAAATTAGTATTCTTATGTTTCTCCGGTCGCTAATTAAGAATCTGAACTCAGAATTTCCAAAAACAAGTGAGGGATTAGCATTATTCGTTTGTCCAAGGCACGATAGCTGGCCGTATGTCGTAAACGTATTTCCCCGAGCATGGCGCGTGCGACAAACAAATAAGAATATCTCATAGAATTGCAAAAAGTCGCAAAATTTTACAACGGGGACTTCTTCGGGAAGCTTCAAAGTTTAATTTAAAAAAAAATTCGCGTTGAACTTTTGCGTACTTCACAACTATTTCCTCTGCAAAAGGAAAAAAATGTATGGGTTTTGCGATCTGTGCCATCGCAGTTGTAAAATATTAAATAAAATAATGAAACCAAGGTACTTATAATTTAAAAGTATAACGAATACAATACTTACAAAGTTGATTGTACTATTATTTCACATTGAAAACGTATTCTGAATTTCGACGTGAATACGTTACATTATTCAAGTGCCAACTTTGACATTGCATATCTCTAAGAGCATTGTTCAATAAAAACTTTTATTAATGGAAACCGATGCTCTGATATGTTACAAATCAAACGAAATTGCTAAATTTTGAAAATCGCGAAAAAAATTTTTGGCTTTTTGGCCAGGTTTTCGGCCAAATGAACCACTGTGCGACGGCCGTCGGAGAATTCTGGGAAATAGACCCCCTACAAAATCCGAATAGGGAGGGTACAAGCGTCGTGCCCCTCCAACGAAGCGGAGGACGTCATTCTCGTTGACGAATCCTGCGACAACCTTTCAAACTTCAATAGCCCTAATTGGTCAATTCTTCGCGCGCTTTAAACGTCATGCATCGGTCGAGCGTCTTCGCATCCCCGAAGGATTCAAACATCGAATCATTAACGTCTCGGAAAGCACCGTGAAAACATCGAATTCCGTTAACGCCTTGGAAGCTACAGTGAGCAGATCGAATACCAATAGCATCTTGAACGCATCGTAATTCGAGGACTCAAAAATAGTGCTTTCCTTATTAATCGTGAGGTACGTAAGACGTTGGTCCGAGGATCTTGACATTGAGCACAATTATCCGCAAATAACTTAAAATAGTGACGTGATAATAGACTCGATCCCTCGTTAAATAACGGTGGTTAAAGAGTGAGATTGTTCGCGAATATCATTTGTGACGCGACAATATAATACCTAAAGCCATCGAAAAAAATCAAACATCGAAATTCACACCTAACTATTCAATTTAATATTTGTATTCATTATTATTATTTTACCTTCGTTGTATTACGTTTCAACTTTATAATTATTATATTCATCTAACTATCACATCGAACAAATACTAATATTGATTATTTTAAGCTATAGATCACAAAAAGGTTGTCATCGCAAGCGATTCAGTTGGCGAGATTGATGTTTTCTGCCCGCCCGACAAACACACCAGATTCGGAAGTATTATTTCTTAACCGGAATCGAAAGCGTAAATATAATTTTTCTTCATTTTATTAAATATAGTATTGCACAGTGAGAAATCACTCTGAGGATACCGAATGTGTAATGCTATCATTTTATCATTGTATATATAATTAGAATTTGCATTCTCCATTATTTTATTATCATTGTTATTTTCAAACATAAGCTTTCTAAATTATATGCATAACTAAACAGAAACATATGTAAAGAAAAGGTCAGTAGATAAAACCAGACTATCGTTCATTCAGTAATTGTTGATTCAGAAAATTGTAAAATCTAATTATTCGAAGTTAATATAAATTTTAATCTTTGTTCAATTCAAAGCATTGAATTCTTTGATTAGTCCTTCAAATATCTTTCCATTTCCATAAATATACGCAATTAAAAATCCTGTAGAGGATTCACGGCATAGCAGTTCCCACGTAAATAATTAATCGTTCGAAATTCAAACGTCGAACGAGTTTTTGCTGTTGACGCGACATCCGCTCACGACCTCGCCTACCTTATCGCTACCTAAATTATTCGATATTAAAATCATTAGAGCCGATCATCTCCCGCGCCTAACAATAGTAATTATAACAATAACTAAAGGCCGCGGTCATATTCTTTTTCTCTCTCTCTCTCTTGCTCATCCTTCAATATTTCACCCTCCGAGCCTCGCCGTTGCAAACAGGGAAACTGGTGGCAGCGGTGGGATTGCTGTGCCAATACAATACCCCGCGTATAAGAATCCAATTTATTTCTTTATTATTTGGAAGTTTTAAAATTTAGTGAGGATATAACATAAATACATATTATTCTGTTTATAATATATGTTTTTGATTTTTCAATCTCAACCGATTTAATATTTTCAATAATATTTTCTATTTTATTTCATATATAAATATCTTATCTTATATACTTACATACATATATACATATATATATATATATATATATCTCATTATTATTGTGTATTTCATGTGAAGATTTAATTTTTAAAATTTTGTATGACTCTAAAAATTTGATATTTTGTTTTGTTTATTGATTCGCAATTGATTTACAATATTTCAAAATGTCTAATCCAAATGAAAACGCAGCTACAAGCGCGAACGCGACTGATAGTAAACGTCCTGATTTGAATGTTGCAAATTCAGTAACATATTCCATGGCAGAATGTCTTGTCTTACAACAGAGTATGTCAAATATTCCGAATTTTGATGGTCGAAATATTCCACTTAAAGATTTCGTACAAGATATACAAAATGGTTCAGTCTATATACCGCCCGCATCAGAAGGCACTTTTGTAAGAGCAGTTATTGGAAAATTGCAAGGTTCAGCTCGCGATAGTGTTTATGGGAGGAGTTTCAATACCATAAATGATTTATTACAGCATTTAAAAACTCGCTTTGCACCGGGAAAAACATATCCGTACTATCATCATGAAATAGAAAGTATCCGCATGCGAAGAAATGAATCCGTAAATGATTTTTATGATCGTTTAAATATGCTTAGGTGCAGGTTCATGCAATATTTACCGAATAAACCCGACAAATTCGGAATTAAATTTTGGCTGGCAACTGATGTTGAAACAAAATATATTGTAAATGGCTTTCCTTACTTAGGAAAGAACGAAACACGATCAACATCGCAACCTCTGGGTGAATTTGTCGTACTCAAACTTATTGAACCGTACAGTATGAAGGGAAGGACCATAACGACCGACAATTTTTTTACAAGCTTGTCGCTGGCATGTAAATTATTAGCCAAAAGAACCACACTGGTTGGTACAATACGCGGAAACAAAAGAGAACTCCCAAAAAATTGTAAAATAAAGAAGGATACCATTACTCGCTTTTCGTCGCTGCTGTATCGATCAAATGGGATTACACTCACAATTTACAAAAGTAAGCCGAAGAAGAAAGTTCTTATCCTGAGCTCAAAACATAAAACCGTAAAAATTGGAAACAGCGCAAAGAGCTTACCTGAAACGGTTGAATTTCACAATAAAACAAAGTTTGGGGTAGATATAGCAGACCAAATGGCAAAAAAATATAGCGTGAAGTCGGGATCAAGAAGATGGCCGCTTCAAGTATTTTTTAACATATTAGATTTAGCTGGCATAAATGCCTGGATTTTATACAAGGAAACCACAGGTGAGCAGATATCCCGAAAAGATTTTATGTTTCAATTAGCAGATGAACTTGCCGCTGACGATGTAAAATCACGGATGGAACAGAGAGCAGCTGAGTTACAAAGTACGTCAAAGAACTGACCCTATTCACGCAAATGGTGTCAGATAGGATACTGTAATAATAATAAGAGTACCACCATTTGCAATCTTTGTAAACAATATGTATGCGGAAAATGCACGCAGAAGAAACTTTACGTTTGTAAGAAATGTGACGAATGATAACTTTTGTACCTAATAATTTCAGTTATATTTGTATTTTATTTATTCTATTACGCGTGTTATTATTATTATATTATTATATTATACTTCTTATAATTACCAATGGAAATTTATTTTGATATTCTTGATACCAAAGATTTTAATACCAAATATTCTTCATTATTGTACTTATTGTTATTATTATAATTGTTATTATATAGTATTTATGATCTCTGAACATAAAGTGCCTTTTGTAAAACAATAATGTTAAATATATTGACATATATATTCATATCCACCGCGTTTTACTCTTTACGACTTTTTCGATCGCCCTGATCGATAACTATCGATTGATCGTCAACGCTTTTGCTCGTTCGCTAGTGCGTAAAAATCACATTTCTGTATTATTACTGTCTACCAAATAAATAAATTTAACAAATAATAAGTCAATAAATATAAAAATATTCTACTATTACGTCTTTTTTGAAGACCAGTCATTTTGACTGGTTTTGGTAGAGATAGCTACGACTCAACTGTCGGTAGTTCTAGTGTTAAATATGCAACGCGCATTGAAACGCGATTGAGATCGGGAACTTCACAGTCTTTTGAGCCTACGAGATTGTTCGTGTCACGATCCGATGAGCGTCCGAATTCACCTAATCCACATGAATCTCGAAATAGTAATTTCACACTCTTATCACACAACGTAAATACATTCCGTAACAGAAGTCCAAATCCAAATCCACGATCACATTCTCCAGATAATTCAAATCATTCTAAATCTCCAACTGGAATTTTGAAATCTCCGCAAAAGTCACAACCCCGTCCTGATCAAACATACTACCCATATCCATATCCACACCCAAATTTTGGCTATCCACCATATTATCCAATGCCATACCCACCATATTATGCACCATATCCACATAACAAAAATTTTCCTCAACCTTCAACTCAACCACAATCAGAATCCCGTACATATCCAAATAATACTTTTCAAAATCCTAAATCATATTCACGTTCACCCTCTCCTCAATATCGAAAATCCGAATCCTCAGCTCATTTAAACTCGAAAACAGCCCGTCGGAACGACGACGCGGCGACGAGCTATGCGCAACCAGAGCGTCGAACGACAGTAAAATTCTTAGAAACGAAAAATCCATGCTCATGCACAAATTCAACCATGAATCACCCGCAATAGAATTACAGGCAAAAGAATTAAGAACAGGTAACGCGATCTTTCTCGCGAAAATTTAATAAAAACAAGAGCATTAGGCGAAGATATACTCGTTAATTTAGATGAATCGATCAGAATAACCGGCATATCACCAAACGTAGTAGAAACTTTAGGAACAACTAAAATTACATTCCATGAACAACCAATCACATTTCAAGTAGTAAACTCTGCCTTTCCTATACAAAATGATGGTATTTTAGGCAAAGAATACCTAAGGCAAGAAAAAGCAGAAATTTCATTTGCTCACAATACTTTAGTAACAGAAAGTAATCCGATACGACCTTTCCATTTTGTTGGCGAACCAAAGAAATTTCAAACTTCAGTACCTCGATATCCAAAAACACGAACGTTTCAAATTAAAGCTCGTACAAGACAATCAATTGTTGTGGATGTCATTGATAGCAATATCAAAGAAAGATATTTACCGAAATTAGATACAATAGACGGCATTTACATAGGCGAAGCCGCAGTAACAGTTACCAAAGGCACGTGTCACGTCCTTGCAATAAACACTTTAGAAAAAGCCATTGAAATAGAGATACCCCCACAGGAAGTTATTCCATTTGAACACCATAATTTTCCTGAAGAAAATAATGAAAATTTTGATACTGATACTTTGGATCAATCAGCACCTTGTATTAATGATAGCTTCACAGAAATTCAAAACAGATTACGTTTAGATCACTTAAATGACGAAGAAAGAGATCATGTACTAGACATAATAGAAGAATATCCAGAACGTTTTCATTTACCGGGAGATAAATTACCATGCACACCTATGATTAAACATAGAATTCCCACTACAGATGACTTACCTTTAAATACACGTCAATATCGGTTTCCGGAAATACATAAAATAGAAATAGAACGTCAAATCCAAAATAAATTACAAGATGGCATAATGAAACCTTCGAATTCTCCATACAATTCACCATTATGGATCGTTCCAAAGAAACCAGATTCTAAGGGTAATCCTAGATGGCGAATGGTTATTGATACCCCTTGCCAAATATTACAGATATACAGATATTCTTGATCACCTCGGTGAAGCAAAATATTTCTCTACATTTGACCTCGCTAGCGGTTTTCAACAGATAACTATGTCCGTCGAAGATAGAGCAAAAACTGCTTGCACTACCCCAAATGGCCATTACGAATACACGCGTATGCCAGAAGGTCTCAAAAATGCCCCTGCAACCTTTCAAAGATTAATGGATCAAGCATTACGTGGTTTACAGGGCACAGAAGTCTTTGTATATTTAGATGATATTGTAGTATATGCGAAAAATTTAAATGAACATAAAAGAAAGATTCAACGCTTATTCTCTCGTTTAGATGACGCACAACTTAAATTACAGCCAGATAAATCTGAGTTTCTAAAAACCGAAGTAGCCTATTTAGGACACATAATTGGTCGGAAGGGATTAAAGCCAGATCCGAAGAAAATAATAGCCGTAAAGAAATTCCCTCGTCCTCAGACTCAGAAAAATGTTAGACAATTCCTCGGTCTTGCAGGTTACTATAGACGTTTCATCCCAGATTTTGCAGCTAAAGCCAAACCATTAACAGAATTATTGAAAAAGAACAAAAATTTTATATGGAGTGAAAAACACACAGACAGTTTTAAAACCTTAAGGAAAGCTTTATGTTCTAGTACAACTTTACGTTATTCAAATTTTAACAAACCTTTCACAGTCACTACTGACGCATCAGATTTTGCTATTGGTGCTATTTTGAGTAAAGATTTTGATGGACACGATTTACCTATAGCTTACGCGAGTCGTACACTAACCAAAGCAGAACAAAATTACTTTACCACCGAGAAGGAATGTTTAGCAGTTCTATATGCAATTTTGCAATTCAGACCGTATCTATATGGAAGAAAATTTACTTTAGTCAGTGATCATGAACCTTTGAAATGGATTAATTCAGTTAAAGATCCTATTCAACGTCTCATACGTTGGAGACTAAAATTAAGAGATTATGATTACACTTTTGTTCATAAACCAGGACGACTAAACACAAATGCAGATATACTTTCACGAAATCCAGTAATAAACCCATCTGAATCTAGTTCTTCAGACTCAGAAAATAGAATTTCAAAATCATTACCAATAACCGGGAATTCAAACTCACCTCCCCATACTTCTAAAGATGATCCACAGAAACGTAAAGTAGGAAGACCAATAGGTTCAAAAACTAGATCCGAATTTCCTATAGACGAAAATGCCATATCTATTCGCACAAGATCAAAAATCAAACCTTCTGAATCTCCACAACTTCCTACCGTCTCAGACTCTTCATCAGAAACTTCGAGTGAAGATGAATCAGACCTACCTATACTTCGAAAAAGAAAATCAGTTTTACCCAGTCTTGATTGGCAACCCAAACCACTTAGTAAACCTAAAGAAATTGCTGCTGATATCGACACACAAACAACTGCCTTTCCTTCGGAAGAACAATTGCTCACATATAATTCATATCTACGCGAATTAATAATCCGACTAACAGAAATGCAAACATTAGCCGCTCAAAACGTAATTACAGCAAAACAATGATCCAAAAAGTATTATGATCAAAAAGCAAACTCCTTCAAAGGAAAAATAGGAGATATGGTACGTGTGTTGGTAGAACCTAAGCGCGGAAAATTTGGAAAATGTTATCAGGGACCGTATCGATTGGTAAAGATGTTGGGAAATAACAATGTCATTTTAGAGTCAGGTAATGGAGAACAATTTTTAAAACATACAGATAAAATAGAACTGGTAGATTAACAGAAAACACCAAGTCTACATTATACAGATATAAGCTTTAACTAATTATATAAGCCATAAACTTAATTATTACATAAGAATTCCAAGGACTATTGCTTTCGTTATTGTTTATGTTATTAATGATTTCACCATATTAATAATACGTAATATTTATAAGCATCGCACATTTTGTATCCGAAAGTGACTGTAATATATCTGTAACCACAAGTAATAGACATAGACTCTTCAAATTCAACAACAGTACATCAGCATCATGGCATCGACAAGCACCGGTACCTCTTCAACCTCCCGCCGATTATTTATAAGCAGGTTGTCCCCCTGGTCCAAGCAAAAGGAATTGATGCGAATATTCAAGGACTTCGGAGCAGAGAGTGCCTTCATCCTAAAAAGGGCAACGGGAAATATTGGGTTTGTTACCTTTGAAACCTCCCAAGCAGCGGAACAGGCACTAGCAGAAATAAAAGCAATAGGAGTGACTCTTCATGGAAGAAAACTAATGGTCTCTAAGGCAGATGCTTGGCACGACCTGAAGGTGCAGAAATCAACATCAGAAGAACAAGTATCACCGAACCCATTCCCTGGATGGAATCCTCCAGAAGCACCTCATCTTCCAGAAGAATGTATTGCAGTAATAGCAAAATTTCTTCCTTTTCTCGACAGGGCGAGAATGGAAATGGTATCGCGTCGCTGGCGCCAAGACAGTATTGCGTCATATCGAGACATTTCTTGCCTGGATACTACTACCTGGCAATGGAATGAGTGATGGGAAGGAAAGGAAATATCCCTAACCGCTTTCCATTGGGTGGTACAGCGATGCGGCCCTACTCTAAGATCTGTTATTTTAGATGACTCTAAATTTACAGCTAATTTAAAACCCCAGGCGATCACAATTTTGGCAAAATCCTGTAAAAATCTCCGTGAAATAGATACTAGGGGATAACTATTAAGGCCATCTGCACTGAGGGAGATTGCTCAACATCAGAGTCAACTGCAAAGGCTCAGCATTGGTAAGTGCGCGGGACACATGGACCCCGAATTAACAATGGTTTTTCAATTCAACCAGGCCCTGACCACCTTTGAGGCCAAAGGGAGCGATTTCCGAGGAACAGCATTGTCCGCTCTCTCTGGCGCGGTGGAGTCGCTACGTCTGGAGGATTGCAAAAAGATGGTAACAAGCAGCCTAGTTCAATGCTTGAGACACCAAGAACACCTACAACAGTTAACACTGAAGAGATGCAATAACTTAAGGCGGTCCTCTAGTTTCTGAGGTCGAAAAAATCGATTTTTTTTTTCATAAATCACATCTACAACATGTGTTGAAAATGTGTGCCAAAGGATTTTTCGATATTCGAAGTGGTTCACAAGTTACGGTCCTGGAACGGAGCAGGTATACGGAGCGCGCGCCGGGCTGCTCCGAAAGCCGAGCGGCGCTGACCATTGTATTGATATCCCTAAATCTAACTGCTACCTGAACCTTTTGTGAATTAGGCCCGAGTAAAGGGGAGCTGAGACCGTTGACAGACGCTTTCGAATATTGACTAAGACGCCATGAAGCGTCGGTTAGTTCAGTTTTGCTGTGGCAGTTGCGAAGCGTACTATATTTTCTCTTGTGAGTCGCACACGTAGCTGATTTTTTGAAAATAATTTTCAGAATGTTAAAGAAAGGAAGTAGAGACGCCCCGGCTCGTTACGATCGACCTAAAAAGCGAAAATTCGCGGGCAACCGACACACTTTTGAACAAGACAAGTCGTTTACATCGGCGTCAGCGAAGAAACTTCGTCAAAATAAAAATTTTGAAGTGAACGTTGAACAGACTGTTTTGTATTGTATTTTGAATTTTGTGAGTGTATTTTCAACCATTTCTTCGGCTGTTATTTGTAAAGAGTGCAAAAGTACGGTGACTTTCCATCAACGTGATATACGAGGATTGGGCTTTAAAATTTCTATGGCGTGCAAGTGTGAGAAAGAAAAAGAAATAGATTCATGCCGAAAAATCGGTAAAGCCTACGAAATAAATCGTCGCTTAGTTTTCGTGATGCGTTTGTTGGGAGTCGGTTATGAAGGCTATAGAATTTTCTGTGGACTGATGGATATGGGACAAGGTTTTGCTTTGAACACGTACTATTCCATATTAGAAAATATTCACTCAGCTTCTACGGCCGTTTTTGATACAGTGTTGTCGATTGCGGTTGATCAAGTAAAGGAAGTCCTTCAAGAACAAGGAAAAGCAGAAAATGAATTCACCGTATCTGGAGATGGCACATGGAAAAATAGAGGATTTTCGTCTTTATTCGGAATTTCAACTTTAATTTCCAAGTACACCGGTAAAGTGGTTGATGCGTGTGCAATGAGTATTTTTTGTGCTGGATGCAATTTGTGAAAAAATAAAAAAAATAGTGATCCAGTTGGATATACAGGATGGCTCGCTGATCATGAAGAAAATTGTACTCGAAATCATACTGGAAGTTCTGGGAAGATGGAAATAGAGGCAGTTCTGAAAATGTTTTCTCGTTCAGTAGATAAACATCAAGTTCGATATACGACATATACGTTCGATATATAGGAGATGGTGACAGCAAGGCATTCAACGGTATTTTGAAGGCAGAACCATATGGAGAAGATGTTGTTGTTGTAAAAAAAGAGTGTGTTGGACACGTTGAAAAGAGGATGGGGACTCGGCTCCGAAATGCAAAAAAATCTAATAAAGGCATTGGTGGGAAAGGTGCAGGAAAACTCACTGATAAATTGATTGGTGAGATGACAACGTATTATGGATTAGCTATTCGGAGACATCCAGATTCTATCGAGGAAATGAGAAAGGAAATTTGGGCAACATTCTTTCACAAGATTTCCACAGACAGCAATCCACAGCATCAAAATTGTCCTGCAGGCGAATCTAGTTGGTGCAAATGGCGCAAAGCTCAGTTTCTCGGAGAGGCTGAGCAATTCAAACACAATAAACCGCCTCTTTCTGAAGCAGTTCAAAAAGTTATAAAGCCAATTTATGAGGATTTATCCAAAGAAGAATTGTTAAGCAGATGCCTGGGAGCGGAAACTCAAAATAATAACGCGTCGCTCAATTCGTTAATCTGGACTTTTGCTCCGAAGCACCTCCATTCTGGGCCAAAAGTGGTTGAAATCGCCACGTTTCTCGCTGTCATAATCGTCAACGAAGGATTTAAATCTACCCTGAAGACCTTGGAAACCATGGGAGTGAAAATCGACCCACAAGCTAAAGGATATGTTCAACAGCGTGATAGCTCTCGGATCGACCGTTCAGAAAGGCGCACGAGTGATGTTGTAAAACAGGCCCGAATCGCGAAAAGGGGAGACGGAGCAGCTCTGCGTGACTTCCAAGAAGAAGAGGACGGCCTATTGTATGGTCCAGGCATAGCAGATTGACGGTGAGATAAAATTTTTAGTATAAATCACATGCGCGAACTTTCAAATGCGTTTTTCTCGAAACACCATTCTTCGAAATTTCACCACGATATTTCAGAAACTACTGCACCGATCTTGTTCAAATTTATACAGCATCTTTAATATGTTATAAGCCAGCGATTGACCTAGGATTATCATGATTGCTTCGATAGTTTTTTATGTACGAGCGAAAAACTTAAGAAAAAATGAGTAAAAAATAGAATGTAATTTTCAAAAGTGTATAAAAAAGTCAATTTTTGTAATTTAGAATTCACTCTAGTTCAATCGCGAGTCTTAAATATGAAGATTAAAATGCCGTATGGTTTTTTGATTTCAGATAAGCAGAACAGCCGCAATCTTGGTCACCGTCAAGCACCTCTTTTACTTGATGTCTTCCTGTCGGCCACTATAACTTTCATTCTATTATATATTTTGACTTCAAAAAATTTGTAAAGCTTATTTAAATGTTAATAAAGATTATGCAAAAACAATGAGATTGATTATTTCGATGCTTTGCCCGTAAAAAATTATTGAAAACTCCGTAAAAAAACAGCCGAGAAACTAGAGGACCGCCTTAACCACTTGAGGTGGAAAGACGTGCCAAACACGTCGAGATGCATTTGTTACCGGAACGCCAGCGACGTGCTACGCACGTAGTCAGGCGATTGTTACAGACAAATAAACGACGTGCGTGGCACGTCCACTGTTGGATGAAATTCTTGACCGTAGCACAGTTTCTGCTTGTTCTTCGTCGTGTAAAGTTATCAGTATTGACCCCAGACAGTAAAATGAAAAGTGATAGCGAAGCCAGTGATGTTATTTATATAAATAAACGGAGAAGTCAGGATAATGTAGAATCCGACAGCGATTTGGAAGAAATTGTTTTTCCACTTCGGAATCGGCGTAGAATTCTATCTGACGACGAGGAAGATGTTCAAATTGAGAATAGGGAAAGGACTGTTTCATCCCAGGAATGGATTTGGAAAGACACCGAAAATATAACTAAAGTATGGGAATATTCAAGGATACCTAGAATACATATTCTGGTTGGGCAAAATGTCACGCCTTTGCAAATAGCAAGTAGAGTATTCGCGGAAGATTTTTGGAAAATAATTGTAACAGAAACTAATCGTTACGCCAATCAAACACTTCAAAATGAAAACCGTAAATTACAAAAATTTGAAGACATTTGGTCGGACACCAATATAGATGAAGTGCGTGCGTATTTTGCTTTGTGCATTTTGATGTCCCAAATCAAAAAATCTACCGTGCAATCGTATTGGACAAAAAGAGGAGTAATCGAAACACCAATATTTCGAAAAACAATGCCGTATTGGAGATTTTCTCAAATTTCACGCTTTTTGCACTTTACGGACAACGAAGTTGCAAAAGATAATGACGATCGTTTATATAAAGTGCGAAGTGTAATTGATTACTTCAATGAGAAATTTCAAAATATTTACACTCCCGCGGAATACATTTCGTTAGATGAATCACTAATGAAATACACGGGTCGGATGTCGTACAAACAATATAATCCAAGGAAAAGAGCACGCTTTGGGGTGAAATTTTATAAGTTATGTGAATCCAAATCAGGTTATTGCATTCAATTCAAAATTTATACTGGCCAAGATTTAGACAAAAATGCGAATGTAAGTGCATCCGAAAATGTGACAATGTTTATGACTAGAGGACTAGCTGGTTACGGGCATACTCTATTTTTGGACAGTTGGTATTCTTCGCCCAGCCTATTTCAAAAGTTATGGTCTATGAAAATTAACACAATTGGAACAGTGAGATCCGTTAGGAAGAATATGCCTAAAGAACTCGCAGCTACGAAACTAAAACGATCTGAAGTGATATTGCGCTCGTGTAATGGAATTTTGGTGGCAAAATGGAAAGATAAGAAAGACATATATGTAATGTCTACAAAACACACAAAAATTGAGATGGTCGAAACGAAAAGAAAAAGGTGGAAGAATAATAATAGCCCCATAACGAAGCCTAACATTGTTTTAGAATACAACGAGGGTATGGGTGGAGTGGATTTGCAAGATAATTATTTATCGTCTTTTAAATTAATGAGAAAATATGTTAAAAGTTATAAAAAGATATTTTTTTACATAGCAGATATGGCACTGCTCAATTCATATATTTTATATTGCAAAAAAATGGAAATACCAAAATGTAAAAAGTATTCTTTATCGAAGTTTCGAATCGATGTAGCCGAACAGATTTTAGAAGCAGTATGTCTTCCTGATTACAAAAGACGTGGAAGGATGTCTGCTGGAAACGCTCCGGATCGCTTACAAGCGAAGTACTTGGGACATTTCCCAAGAAATATACCACCTACAAACGCCAAAAAAAATCTACAACGGAGGTGCGTAGTATGCGCTAAACATAAAAAAAGGAGTGAAACTACATGGGAGTGTAAAAAATGCCTTGTAGCGTTACACATTCAGAGTTGTTTTGAAAAGTATCACACCGTGCAAGATTATTAATAAATAAATTTAGTATTGATACACATGTAATTTTATCCTTCTGCGTCTTTATATTCTCTTCTCGAACCCACCCGCCGATCGCTGCCTGAACGCGCCGCGAAGTGATCTCCACAGTGTCTAGGGCAGGGCCTGTTCGGTCAGCCCTACTGACGAGTCCACGAACAGGCCCAGGACGAAACGCAGCGCGCTAATCTACACCTTTACCTTCCCCTTTCCTAGGAACAGAAGGACATCACCGGCCAAGGCACCCGTGGTTCCTTCACACTCATATTTTTCTTAAATTGTATTATATATCTTACATTGTTGTTATGTGTATTTACAATATATTGTAAGAATTATTGTATTTGAACATACTAAAACAAGATATGTGCAAAAATGTTAATTTATTTATATTTTTTTTGTATATTTCATACTATGCAATACGTTTTTTCATTTTGTCTTACATTTATTTGATTTTATAACAGAAATATGCCACAATCAAAACGCTTAACAAATGAAGAGCGCAGCATTGTTATAAAAATGAACAAAGATGGCAATTCATTCAGAAAAATAGCAAATTATTTGGAAAAAACTCCAGCCGCTATTTTCAAAATAGTAGCTGCGTACAAAAAAAATGGGCGAATTGCAGTACTGCCAAAACCGGGACGACCAAGAGTTACTACCGATCGCGTAGATAAAAGAATTAAACATATTTCTGTGTCTCAACCGAAATTATCAGCTCCAAAAATTAGAGGAAAGTTAATAGAAGAAGGAAAAGATGCTCCATCAACGCAAACGATACGGAGAAGATTGTATGCTGAAGGAAGACATGGTCATGTGGCGCGCAAATTGCCGTATGTAAGCAAAGCTAATTTGAAAAAACGTATGAAATTTTATGAAACACATGTCCTGAAGCCAATAGAATTTTGGAAGAAAATATTATGGACTGATGAATCGATGATCCGCATGACACATTCACACGGGAAAATGTACGTGTGGAGAAAACGGGGTGAATCGTTATCCTACGATTGTACCAGACCGACATTGAAAGCTATAGAATCAGGAGTTATGGTTTGGGGTTGCTTTTCTGCAAATGGTATTGGAAAAATTGTTCCATTACATGGGAAAGTAAATTCACAAGTTTACTTAAAATTGTTGGAAGAAGTAATAATACCTGAAGAAAAGCGGTTGATAGGTGATAATTTCATTCTGCGACAGGACAATGCACCAGTTCATAAAGCAAAAATAGTTATGAATTATTTGTTAAAAAGGTCTAAGTGCGTCGTTCTATACGTCGCATTATCGCAAGATGGCACAGCGTGGCGACGTCTTCTTTTCGACAGTTCACTGCGCGAAAGAGGATGATGTGAAAATAGTGAAATTGAATATGTATGAGTTGCCTCCCAATCGGGAAAAATTCGTGGCTGGTGTGGAACTATGTGAATCTACTAAAGGCATGAGAAACGGGTTCAACTTCATTGGTGACGGCGAATACGCCAATTTACCTGGAACGAGGATTCGTGTGAATGTAAAGGAATTGTTCAATGGAAAGCTTCGCGGGTTCGCGACTAAAAATGTGGAGCCTTATAGCAGAATAGGGCGCTTTGACGTGGCAAATGACTGCAAAGGAGTGAGAATTGTGGATGTAGCAACATTCGGAACATTGGCGCGTGCCGTGACCACATTTGGTGGCATCACGGTCACCAAAAGTGACAGAGTTTTCAAGAAAAATGAAGAGAGAGGCACTAAAAAGAAAGAGGATCAGTCCTCTGAAATAAGTTATGAATTATTTAACCCTTTGCGGACGGCTGTCTGCGGACCGCAGCCCAAGCAAATAGCAAATTTGTCATGATGATAATGAAAACTGCAGGGACTGCATTGTGTGCTCAAATATGAAAATAAAAGGAGGAAGGGCACAAACACGTTTCTACTGTGACACATGCCCAAAAAGACATTTATGTGCATAGGGAACTGTTTTCAGAAATATTACACTCTAGAAAATTTTAAAATATAAAATTGAAATTATCAATAAAAAGTCTATTACACTTTGTGACACATATCCGAAAAGAACATTTATGTGCATAGGCAACTATTTTCAGAAATATCACACTCTAGAAAGTTTTAAAATATAAAATTGAAATTATCAATAAAAAGTCTATTAGACTTGTTATTGATAATTTCAATTTCATATTTTAAAATTTGACATGTTGTAAATCATTTAGCAAACATTTGTTTATATAGTATGAAATGTATAATTGCTGCAAACGAATCTTCATGCGTATACTAATTTCCCACGAAATGCTCCCAAGCCTCCCCGTCCAGGCAGACACACGCGCGTCAGAGTGTCCCGTCCGCAAAGGGTTAGAAAATAATAATATTAGTCTATTGGAGTGGCCCCCACAGAGTCCCGACTATTCCCCTATAGAGAACATGTGGGCAATTTTAAAATTGCGAATATCGGAGAAGAAACCGAAAAATATTTAAGAATTAGAATCTTTCATTATAGAAATATGGCAAAATTTTACAGTAGAAAAATGCGGAAAGTATGCTTTGTCAGTTCCAAGAAGAATTAGTAAAATGTCGAAAAGAGATGGCACAAACTGTAGATATTAACACGTTCACGCCGGGGCAAATATCTACGTTTTTTCGCATGAGGCGGGACTGCCTTATCTCCTTACACTTCGTGGGGCGGGGCGACACTGTTGCGAGTTCGAACGCGCTAAATGCGAGATTGCAACAGTTCTGACATAGTGTTTTTTTGAGCGCACCTTTCTTGCATCAAGTGTAAAGGTAGGTAAAATTATCTTTTCTTCTACAGAGGCGGTTAGCATTTTTTTTAATTTTTGCCCATATAAATAATAGATAAAATGGATATGGAAGAAAGTGGTTTGTCTGAAGAATCTATTATTGGAGTCAGAAAAAATATGCGGAGATTTAGAATTGTTTCGAGCTCTTCAGATGAGGCAAGCAACGATAGTGAATCATTAGGTAATGAACTGAATGACCATTCCTTGGAGGAAGAAGATTTTGAATCCAATTTTGAGAGTGACGATGGTGATAATGAATGGAAGAAAATAACAGGAAGACAGCTACAAATGAATGAGTATACGGAAGAAGATTACTTTATATTTTCCGTGATGGATATGAAGGTATTTTGCCATCTTATTTGTGATTGAATTCACTTCAGTAACATGCAATTTTTGTGTTATTTAGTGAACACTGCAGAACAAATTTCTGCACAATCAAGTGACACATCATTCCCTACAACTACCGGCGACAACATTTCAAATCCAGGTTGTATGCTTTGTTTGGAATCTAAACCATTTTTTCTCTTTTATAAAGTAATGATCATTCTTACTCTCTAGGGACATTAATTGCCCAACAAGACATTACAAAATCACATAGCAACACCTCAATACATTCTGCATGTTATACAGTAGTTGCAGAAGAAGTCTCTGCACAACCCAATGACATATTACTGCTCCCAACTTCTGCTGGCGAAAATGTTTCAATTCTAGGTGACCATTTTGATTATACATGTTGTTTAAAGTCTGAACTTCTATTATAAAATAACCATTCATACTTTCTGAATGGAAGTAACGGTATCCCAATATTTCAATTGAAAGATACAATTTTGTCTTAGATTGCACTTATATACCGTATTCAGATTCAAGAAAGCTTCATGTTTATCAGAAGTATTTATGTACACATTTTTATATCAAAGTCCTTTAATGTAGATTGTAGAATATCACAGATTTTCATGAACATTTTTTTTAGAGGATGCTTCAGAATGAATTTACATTGTCCCAGAAGATTACGATAATGGTATAAATGAAGGTATATTAGAAGTTAACGATGTGCCACGACTTCTTACAAACACAATAGATTTTCCAAAGAGCACAGAAGGGAAAGGATTATGTTCCATTTGCCTCATAAATTTGGCAAATAGAATATTTATACCATGTGGACACCTATGTTGTTGCGAGGAATGTACCTCAAACTACACTTCTGAACTTTGCCCACTGCGCCAAAATCATGATACTCTTTGCGTAAGGGTAATTACTGCGTAAACATTTTCCTGTCTTGGGATAATACCAAAGCTTACATAACACAGTATTATATTAATATTAATTCTATTTGTGTTATATTTTATAATTTATGAACTGTTAAGCCTGCTACATCTTGATGTAGGGTTATACCTTCTGTTCGTACTTTTTATTTCCTGTTTTAATATGAAATTATTGTAAAAAGTTATTAAACTTTTATTGAGTGCAATGTCCTATTTTGCAATTACTGTATTTAGTTTCTTACAGCCTAATGGGCAGGGAGCAAAATAAATATCACATTTGCAATGCTGAAAGAGATTGGTATAATAAAAATGCAAAATATTTTTGCACTCAAATAGGTTCTGTTAAGTACTGCAAATATCATTAAGTGTGTAGGCATTAAAATGTAGTTCCCTCAGGGTAGAAAAGTAGTATTTCTTTTATATAAATGAAAGGCGATGCATATATTTTATTTTCAATTCATATGTAAATAAAATGTCTTTATCCGTCCTATCAGGGTGATGAACACTAACCTTTAAAAATACTGATTCAGTATACGCTGTCCAAAAGTTGAACCATCCATAGATGCTATATATCAACACCATATATTGTATATAATTCAATACAATATTGGGTTTCTTGACCATTGTTTCCACACCACCTCGTGCAATCCTTTTGATCGTCGACATTCCTGTGTCACCCCTCGTAGTCAAACAAGTGACAATCCTCTTATCTTTCCACTGGATTCGTTCGTTTCGTGGTGTAATCCGTCGGGAATCAATGCAATTTCTTCAGTCAAATCGGTAAAATTGAATTCGTCCGCACTTGAGCTGATTTGTTCTTGATCCATCATTTTAGGGCTCAAAAACTTTTCAATTGCTATATTCACTGCCAAGACTGTTTCAAACGAATGCTATGTTGAGACTAACTAAACTGAGCTAATTGTAAGATTTGGCTAAATATGTAAGCCGAGTCTAGTCCACGAAAGCATTTCCGAGAGGAATATCGTATCGCACATCGTAAATAAGCAGAGCGAGTTAAAAAAGCCCGTAGCGCTGTATCAGCGTCGCTCGAGTCGACACTTGAAAACAGCCGGGCGCCGTAGCCGCGCCGCTCGAGTGGACGCACTCCACTGCCCGGGCGTCGGAGAGGCGCTGCTCGAGTGCAAAGGGTTAATGTGCAATTTTTTCAGATTTTTACAAGTTGTGCAAAACAAAAAAAAATTAAAAACCAACAATTATTTATATTTTTAGCAATATTATTGATGTGACCACGTTTATATTTTCACAGTATCTCAAGTTTGCTGTAAATAATTAACTGTAATTTTTTCAGATTTTTTGCAAATGTACTTTATAATTAAAAAAATTAAAATCTGATACTGGTTTACTTTCCGTGCGTAAGGCAATGGTCCACTTCAGGTTGAGACTTCAAACTCGCATTTTAAGTTATTTTATTTATCGCAATTTATTGCTACACGAATGACTAATCATTAGGACTTATTTGAGCATCTGGAAGGTGTTCCGTATCTAAATACAAACGTAATTGACGTATCATAAACGTGTAGACTTGAGTCTTACAGCTGGAGCTAGCCCGTACCTGCTCTCCCCTTTAGACTTTACCCTAATGAGGGTATAAGTGCATTACCTTTTACTAATCTTTTAATTACGTGCAGTAAGTAAGAACTTTTCCTATGTTTGAATAGTAATTGAGGTATCATATACCTGTAAACTGCGAAGTTCTATTTGCCGGTACCAGTTAACCCAAATTATTATTATATTATTATATTATTAATTATGGGGGCTCACAATATTTCTGACTTTTACTAATTATCATTGGTCAATATTCAGTAGCCTATTAAAAATAAGAATATTTTCAATAGCAACTACATATTTTCTATTCATATTAAAGAGATAATTGAACAATCTCAATATGAATACAAATTATTTTAGATGTTGTTCGGGGTTGGCAGTGGGTTGTGCGCCACAGGGAGGGGCTCTCGGCTCACCCGAGTCGGTCCTGGTACTTCCGTTGAAGTCCAGGAAGACTGGTCATCTCCATGTCTTCGTATGTCGAACTCGTCACATCGCGTGATGCCCGGGAGCCAATTATATCCTTGTGACGCACGGCCCTTTCGCTGCTCCTATTCGCGATTATGCTAACTTCAGCGCCCTCTTTTCTGAATTGTAACGCGAACAAGCGAACGCACCGGTTCCGCGCTTCACTCTTCTTTCTACTGTGCCGCGATAAACTACGCATCGCGCGTTGAGAGTCATCTCTTTTTGTTCAGTTGCTTTCGCAATTATTGTTCACGCGGTCCGCCTTCGCGACCCGTATTTTTATTCGTATATTCGCGATATTGTCCCTCGTTAAAACCCAAGTGTTTGTGTTTGTTGATTTGAGACGGAATAAAGCGAGTTTTGGTGTAAGGGAGTTTTCTTTCCTCCACGTGCTTCCGAACGTGCATCGGATCGAGTCGCCTCAGTCCCTGTCCTCGCGCGCCGCTTCCATTCGGGAGCGAACCAACGTTCCGTTCCGCGGTTGTTGTTCACTTTAGTCGCGAACAGATGTATTGAATGCAATATTTTGGCGTTGAAGAAGAGTCAGAAAAAGATAATCAACCCCTTCAGTGCCAGAGCCGATATATCGGCCCGCACCTTGTAGCGCTTTACTATTCGCATTGCAGGAGAACTCTATCTCAAAATAAATTTATAATACGTTATAAATGGTCTAATTTCATTTCATGTAGACAGCGTATTATATAAACAATTGTTTGAAGACTCTCACGAAATAAGATCGCATTGCCGCAGCGAGACGTAGGATCAGTTAGTTTTTCCTCGATCGTTGTAGCGAGCAGTATGTAGTAACACGCGGTTTACTATTTTTCGGAAGTCGTTATGCCGACTTGGAACTGTCGAGGGTCAAACTACGGACCCTCAAAAAGCAATTACAAGACGCAGTTTTTCTGTACGACAATGGTTAATAAATAAATAAACTTTTGCCCGCGTACCGGTCGCGCCGAGCCACCTCGAGCCGACCTCACATATACCGCCATAAACCACGGGTCGCGAGGAAGGCAAAATCCACGGTTACGGCGTGCGTCACTGCCGCCTGGGTTTTTCCCCAAAACATCCTCTCTTTCCAGACACACTCTTAAGTGGAGGGAGTTTTTCTCTACTAATCATTTACAAAAACTAATCAAATTGTAATAGAGAAAAACTCCCAAAAACTTTGCTCCGCCTCCCAAGAGGCTACGTTGGAGGAAACGATCCTCCGACTAGTCACTTGGTCAGTGAGCCGTCGAGCGCGATATAACTAAAAGAAATATAACGTAGAAGCTACCAGCCTTCCGTTCCTAAAAACAAAACTATTTTTTCACCCTACACTTTGCATTCCACAAGTATATTTCATTTCGTTCCAGTGACAGTTTGAAAGCGTTATTTTTGTTATTACCGTTGTTTTCCGCTCGTGTCAAACATTTTTGTTTTTGACAAACCAACAATTAGCAAGTCAGGATTTCTAAAATTTTGCCACCAACCTTTTTATAAAAAATACGCCGTCATGGATGAAGCGGAATTAGTCCGAATGGTTGACCGGATGGATCTACCACATAGTGACGATGAAGAAATCGTGTCACCAAGAAGTCGGCATCCACGTAGAATGTGTAGTGATCATGAAGCGAGTGATAGTGAACCAGATCTTGAGGAAAACGATATTGAGGTAGCACTGAACAATTTCCGTGAAGTTACCGTGGCCAATGACAGCGAACATAATCCTCGCCCACAATTTATGGAAATTGCTGGGCCTAAACATATGCCACCAAGAAATTCCACACCCAGAGAGTATTTCGATTTATTTTTTACTGAAGAATTTTTGAGCTTATTGAGGAGTGAAACAAGCCCATATGCCAGGCTGTTTCTGAATAGAATCGATGTACCATCAGGATCCAGAGCAGCAGAGTGGAAGACAACCACAGTGTCAGAAATAAGGTCTTTTATTTCTGTTCTATTAGAAATGGGAGCCACACGTAGACCGACACTTTTCAGTTATTGGTCAATAAACCATAGACACATTCCATGGTTTGGACAAATGTTTAGCCGAAATAGGTTTCAATTAATTTGCAGGTTTTTCCATGTCGTGGACAATAACAAATTAGCAGCACGTGATAGCCCAGGATATGGCCCTACAGGAAAATTCGAACCAGTTGTTACCCACGCAAATAATAAATTCAAATATCACTATTCGCCTCATCAACATTTGAGTACTGACGAATCGTTAGTCTGCACGAAATGTAGAACGTCGTTGACTCAATATCTTCCAAATAAAAAGCATCACAAATGGATGCTGATTGATGCAGTTAACCATTAGTGCTTATCATTTTTTTACTATAGAGGAGTATGTAATTTGGGAAGCGGAAAAGTGGTCCGAAGTATTGGCGAAAGTGGTGTCTGTTGGTGACATATTGTGTAAGAAATGTCGCTTAATTATTTATAGAAAGAATAGGGACGTGCGTAGAGATGAACATGAAGTAGTAATTCCGAGTACGTCAAATGCGCAGCCGTTTGAATTTTCCCCATCAGAATCTTCACAATTTTTACGTTCGCCCGAATTAACATCTACGTCGGGAACTTCAACTTCTATTTCTGTTAACTCATCAGTAAATGATCCGTCATATCTAGCAAACGTTAGTGATAATAGAATAGCAGAATCCGAATTTGTAATTATGCCGTTTCCAAGAGTTCTTTCAACTCAGAAATATTACTTCGTTTGTGGTTCCACGAACGATATTGTTAACGTACCGCATGAAGCAAGGAAACAGGTATTTATTATCAGGCGAATATATGTCCCCAAAGGAAATGGTGCTGTGATGATCATTTATTAAATAAACGACTGTATGAAAATGATATAATGAATTTACACATACAGTCATCTTCCATCGAAATTGAAGTAACAGAATTAAAAAACTATTTCGAGTATATGTCGATTAATTGTAATTCTAGTATAACAGACAAAGTATCAGATTTTTCACTCTCAGAGGAACGTCTTCAGGTTTTCACTGGGTTAGCTTGGGAAAACCTGATACAACTTTAAGAAATGATGTTTTCTATGAGAAATATTAGGTGCTTGCATGTATTTTGATCAGCGGCATCTATTGGTAAACATGCGAAGTACCTACATGAAAGGCAATTGTTTTGAGGTTTGCTAATGTACTATTGCGTCATTGTTATCATTTTGAAAGTTTTCCATTCAGTATTATTGAGTTATTCCGTGTATAAAGAGTTCTATCATGGAACGCTCCAAGTTGCACATTTTCGACATTCATTGCTTTTTTTGTTTGATTTGAAGAAATCGACTGCCGACGCCCATCAGACACTTTTAGAAACTTATGGTGATGCTGCTCCGTCATATCCCAATTGTCGGTTTTGATTTCAGCAATTTAAGAGTGGTGATTTCGACGTCAATGACAAAGAACGGCCTGGAGGACCAAAAAAATTCGAGGACAATCAATTGCAACACTTATTGGACGAAAACCCTGCTCAAACTCTCAAAGTACTTTCAGACAGCTTAGGAGTTGATGAATCAACTGTTTCCAGACGTTTGCGTGTGATGGGGAAGATCCAAAAGGAGGGAAAATGGCTACCACACGAATTGACTGAAAATGCCATTTCGAACCGTTTCAACATCGCGGTTTCATTGCTTGCCAGGCAAAAAAGAAGAGTTTTCTGATGGCTTATTGTGACTGGCGATGAAAAATGGGTCTACTACGACAATCCTAAGCGCAAAAAGTCATGGGTTAATCCAGGAGAGCCATCCACATCGACACCGAAGCGGAATATTCATGGTCATAAAGTCTTGTTGTGCATATGGTGGGATCAGCAAGGTGTTGTGTATTACGAGGTGCTAAAGCCGAATGAAACTGTTACTGCAGATGTCTACCGACGTCAATTGAACAAATTGAACGACGAATTGTTGCAGAAAAGACCAGCAATAGCGAGTAACAAACGCAAAGTCATCCTCTTGCATGACAACGCTCGGCCACACATTGCAAGAGTTGTGAAGGATACACTGTTGTAGCTCGAATGGGAAGTTCTGCCACACCCAGCGTACTCACCAGACATAGCACCTTCTGATTACCATTTGTTCAGATCGATGCAGCATGGCTTGGCTGGCACACGTTTTCGAAATGCTGAAGAAGTGCAAAAATGGATTGATAATTCGATCGCTGTCAAACCAAAATCGTCCTTTCGACACGGTATTGCCATGTTGCCAAAAAGATGGGAAAAAGTTGTAGAAAATGAAGGAAAATATTTTGATTGATATATTAGGTTGTCAAGTATGAAATGGAGCAAACTTCGTGTTATTTATTTCAATCGCACATAACCTCATTTAGACGCCGCATTTTGGCATAATTTGTTTTTCGTGTGAAAGGTACATCTTTTCCTCTTACTAACTCATATTTCAGTTTGAAAAAATTTGCAATAGTTTTTTTTGTATAGGCGATTAAGTGAGACCATGGAAATCAGCGAAATTCGTGTGTTGATGAAGTATGAGTTCCACCGTGGAGCCACAACACGGCAGGCAGTCGCCAATATCAATAGTGTGTTCGGGATTCAAGTGGCTACAAACGCGACTGTAGCTCGTTAGTTTAAAAACTTTTGTTCGGGAGATTTCGACCTGTCTAATGAACCACGTGGTCGACCCAAGACTCAGGTGGATAATGTCGTCCTGAAAGCCACTGTGCAAGCGAATCCCAGCCAAAGTGCATGTGAATTATCATTAATGCACAATGTATCAAAGCAAACAATCTTGACTCATTTGGCACAAATCGGTAAAGTGAAAAAGCTGGACAAGTTGATACCTGTCGCATACTGCGTCAAACCATGGGCGAAAACTACCCCCCAGAAGAGAAAGCTAGCTACGGTCCTGGTTTTTATGAGGACCCAAACGTTGGCCAGCACGTCTAGACAAAAGGGTGTGCTGGCAAATGTCAACCTCTCCCCCTCGGTCAAGCCGAATAAGGAGTTTCCTTATTCAGCAAACATAGCACAAACATATAAAATACAAACAAATATTCTGTAACAAACAAAAGTTCACTAGCTTTTTCTTCTGGACCATTCACAATATTTGGACTCACCCGGCATCTGTAATTTCTCTTAATCTTTTAAAGTTGTATAATAAATTCATTAGTTTCCTTTAAAATCCATATAAAATCATGATTCAAAAACCACCAGAATCCTAATTTTGTGAATAAGATGAACCTAAAATAATTAAAATCATAAAAAAATATATATATAAATAATTATAAAAAAAAATAAAAAGGAAGACTCTGGAAAGGAAGGGATGCCCCTTCCTTACCAGAAAAACCAAGGGCTTGCGAAAACCTGGGGCCAATCAGCGCCCACGCTGACCCACCGCCTTTGTATAAAAAGGCGAGGAAAACTCGCCTAAACGCTTATTTTCTGTTTTACGCTCGTTTTCGTCTTTGTTCAGTCCGTTTTTCGTTCATTTGGTACTTGTAGTTTTCTTGGCGTATTTGTAGTGACAAAGTGTCGGAATATACTCCATTTTTTCCAGTTTAAACCTTGTTCCGAGTTGTGTTTTTTTTTATTTAACGTCACGGTAGATTTTCGTCCAGAGTCTTATATTTTTTCCCGCTCAATCCTTTTCATTTCCTTCCGTCGTTCCCCAAGCTTGCGCTCTCGCCATAGGGCGTTCAACTCATTCCTTTCTATCCGACTTGCGCTCTCGCCATAGGGCGTTCAGTCATCTTTTCCACAAATTGACTTTTTCCGAAGGTTTCGGACGAGGGATTTTCCTCCCTGTTTGAAACCCTCTTGGAGAAGGTCCCTCCTCCGCCTCCTTCCTCTCCTACTCCTAGCTCTCTTCCTCCTCCTCCTCCGCAACTCCAACCCTTTCCAGAACCACAGAACTGCAAGGTCCTCCCGAATTCGGACTCCAACAGACTTCGGTTGAAGATCGAATACCTTTTCGGTTGATTTTCCGGCGGATCCCAGGGTGGGACCCCGTAGGTCCCGTGACCCCAAAGAGACCGCGGCTACGACGCGACATACCGGCATGAATTGACCGACGCACAGAAGGAACGAAGACTCGACGCATGTCTTTCTCTTCTTTCTCGCATCGAAGCTGAACCATTTCTCAATCGAATTGTTACGTGCGATGAAAAATGGATCATGTACGATAATCGTAAACGTTCATCGCAATGGTTGGAAAGATCTTCAGTAGAACTGGCGGACGATCTGCAGCATTCTGCAAGAGTATCAGTTGACGCGTTAACAGTTCGTCGAGCTCTTCTGAAAAACGGACTAAGAGGATGTGTTGCGGTTAAAGAAACCAATGTCCAAAAGGAAACAAGCAGAAAAGACTACAATATGCTCGGGAACACAGTAGTTGGCAAATAGAAGATTGGGAAACGGTCTTATGGATGGACGAATCAAAGTTTGAGATCTTTGGTAATGTTACGTCCCGAAGCCACAGCTCAGGAATTTATTATTTCCAATTTTAGAAACGCAAATTGCAATAAGTTTAAGCGTATTTTTACATTGGAAGACAAAGCATTTGCATTAGCTGTATATAAAAAACGTCCAAAAAGTTATAAATTTATGAGTAATATATTTTGTCTTCCAAGTAAGGAAACGCTTAGGAAGGTTGTGCAGCAAATACCTATAGCGCCAGGTATTTGCGATTCTATGTTCGATGACCTAAAAAAACGTGTATTAAATTTTAACGACGCTAAATTCAAATATTGTATTTTAATTTTCGATGAAATGAAGTTAAGTCCTTCATTCCATTATGATGCACTGTCGGATATAGTTTACGGATTTGTCGATGAAGGACACAGCCGGCAAAACGAAATCGCGGATCACGTTTTGGTTTGGTTTTTACGAGGAATTCACGGTGATCGACCATGGAAGCAACCGATTGCATTTACGTTTTGCAAAGGAGCAACGTCATGGGAGAAGATTGTATATATGTATAAACAAATTGTTAGGCGTGCCCATGATGTTGGTCTGGAAATTGTAGCTTCTGTATGCGACCAAGGTTGTAATAATCGTAAAGCAATTAAAAATTTAATTCCGCATCTTTTAAAATGTATACGCAATAATTTACTAACGAAAGATTTGGAATTTAAATTAAAAGATACCGTTACTCGAACAGCCAAATGGTCGCATATTGAAGATGCATATTTCATTGGTCAGAGTAGTGGAGCATTTCTAAGAACAATGCGAAAACTAACTGATCAGCATGTTATAAAAAATAAAATTAAGGAGATGAAAGTTTCCTGTTGTACACAGGTTTTTAGTCACACTGTGGCTAGTGTAATGTCATTAATGAGTCGCAGTGGGGCTAAAAGCGTGTGTCAACAAAGAAGTATGTCTCGTGATGGAGAAGATACAGCGCAATTGCTACTGTTTTTTAATAATTTATTTGATAGTTTAAATAGGAAGAGCATCATTCCTTCTGTAAATAATGACGAACAAATTCAAGTATGGAATGATGCTATTTCTACAATAGAAACAATGCGCTTTGTTAAAAAAAAGAGAACAGATCAAGCTAATCCGCAGGTTCTTGCAAATTGGATTCATACGCTAAAAGGATTTAAATTAATTAAAAGTAATTTAAAAAAAACTGGATTTTCAAAATGTAGTATTATTAATCAAGATTCTTTAGAAAACTTTTTTGGTCAAATTCGGCAATACGGTACGCGAAATACCAATCCGACATGTTCGGCATTTATCGGTTTTTATAAAAGTCTCATTTTAAATTCGTACATGGAATCCAATTTGTCTGGAAACTGTGAATTAAACGATACAAGCGATTATTTAATTGATTTTAAAAATCTTTTTTTTAACAGAACGGCTTCACAAGACAAACATAGTTCAACAGATGTAGTTTATTTACCAACTATTACAGTACCAAACAATGGAGATTATGAAGTAAATGAGAATGTAATAGTTGGCATAAAAAAGATTATTTTAAAAAAAATTATAAAATCTGTCACTTGTGAAGATTGTTACTCTAATTACACGAGTATACTTATCGATGATGAAACTTTCATCAAATGCATGAGAGCAATTGTATTCACTTGTGGGCAGTACCTCCCCAAAATTTCATATATTTCTAAATTTGGATCCGCAATGAAAGCAGTTCTGAATAATGAAATTCCATTTCAATTTCAGAACTGTGATCATGCATCAAAATTAAAGTTAGATATTATTGATCAAAGTGTAACATATATTATACAAAATTACTTTTCGGTTGTTAGAAAAATATTGAAAGGTACACAACAACCACCAGTGCATGCAGATAGTCTCATGCAAATGGCATATGAATATGTACAAAAACATTCTAAAAAAACATTGTGAACAATTCATATGCCAGTATTATTATGTACTTATTTATTATTTTATATTTATATTGTACATTTCTACTTTTATATTGTACATATTTTACATTTAGGGTAGATGCGCCAATTATGGACTGGTTCTGTAATATGGACTACCCGCGTTTCTCGAAGAGCGTCCTTCGTATCAAACCGTCGGTCAGCGGACATTAAGCTTTACCCCTCCTGCGGCTCGCTCGTCACTTGTAGGCCGGCAGAAAGCGTGCAATTGTTTACGGGAGCCATTTTTCGTTTTTATCAACGCGCATTGTTATTTCTTAGCTAGCTTCGTAAGCTCATAATTTCAACAAATATTACTCTTTGTGAAAGTGGACTGAACCAGGAGAAAGGTAAGTTATTTTACAATTATTCATATTAACACGTTGACTGCCACGCTCGTTTACAGTAAAATCTCCTTCAGGCCACGCGTACCGCTGTACGAAGCGTATTCTGCTGGGTATTCTCACTGATATTTTAAAAATGAGATTCGCTGTTTGTCGCAAGAATAATCTCTCGCTTCTTTCGTTTTCATGGTATCATGCTCGAAAAAAGCATGGAGAAAGCATTAGACGCGCATGCAAACAATGTTATTCAGATAAAAGTCGTCGAATGGGCCGATCAGAGACAAGAAAGAATTTAAAAAAAACAACAACTTATTGTCCAAGTTGTCCCGACCAGCCTCAGCTTTGTATAAAATGTTTTAAAGTTTTACATTCTATATAGTTTTCTTAATAAACCATTTTCGTATTACTTTTATAACAATAGTTTATATTAATGAATATTCTATTATAAATTTAAGTTTGTATTAATAAATATAGTTTATATTAATTAATATTCAATAGTTTTGTTACTTCCTCAGCGAAATATCTTTTTAAACACATACGAATATCCTTCGCAAGTAGTCAAATAAGCGTCACGCCAATACGGGTGACGCGGCCCGATCAGAAACTTTACTGTCACCCGAATATGGGTGACGTGGCAGTCAACGTGTTAAATTGCAATATCCAATAGTTTTTATAATTTTCTGAAAAACAATATTAACCTAGAAATGTATGTGTATTATAATATGGACCACCGGCATGTTTTGAATATGGACTAGTAGTCCATATTACAAACAGTCACTTATATTTAATTTTAATGTTTTAGGATGGCATCTACAACCAAAGAAAAGACCAGACAAACATGGGATAAAAATGCAATGGCAAATGCAATTAAAGCTATACGAGAAAAGCAAATGGGCTTTTTGAAAGCATCCAAAACATACGGAGTACCCAAAACTATGCTTATACGCTTATCAAAAATAGAAGACCAATCACTTAGCGACATTACGAACCATAAACTTGGAAGAAAATCGACTTTACCGAGTGCATTGGAAGATGAATTAGCTGATTATATTCTAGAAATGGAAAAATCTGGATTTGGTCTTATACGCAGGGACATCAAATCTTTGGCTTACCAGCTAGCAGAAAAAAAATAACATAAAGCACTCGTTTTCACAAGATAATGAATCTGCGGGAAGATCATGGTTGAGATTATTCCTCAAGCGCCATCCTAACTTATCCTTTCGCCGTCCAACGGGCACATCAATCGCAAGAATGAAAGGCTTTAACAAAGAAAATGTAAACGCATTTTTTGACTTGTTGGAGAGCTCTTTGACTGAAATCCAGTATCCTGCGGCTAATGTATATAACGTGGACGAATATCAAAGTAGTGGATTTAGCCAGAGAAAACCACGTTCGCTTGCTGTCTCTACCCCCACACTCAAGTCACAAAATGCAGCCACTTGATAAAACATTTATGGGTCCATTAAAAAAGTACTTGACTGAAGAAACTCGCAAACGACTACGAATGCAAGCTCGAGCAATAACACATTATGACATAGCGGAATTATTTGGTCAAGCCTACGTAAGAGCTCAGCGTGCCGAATTGGCCATCAACGGTTTTCGTGCAACTGGGATATATCCCGTTAACAGAAATGTCTTCCAAGATCATGACTTTATTGACGAAGACCTTCCAGAAGTAGAGGAATCTTCTAATGACCCAGCGCGCGATATAATGACACCAGTCAATGCTAATTCCGATAACTGTTTACTTGAGCCAACAGCTGTTGTAACTCCGGAACCTCAATCTGTGAATGAACCGTCACCCCGGAGCGTTGATAGACATCACCAAGCAAACTCGCAAACCGAAGTGCCAACGACGACCATGGATGATTCAATGGCTGGTGCCTCTACATCATTTACAACATATTTGACGCCAAAGGTGTTGCAGCCTATACCGCTTTTAAAGAGGACTGTCAGCAACAGAGGCAGAAAAGCCACCAGGCCTACGATTTTGACATCTTCACCTTATAAACAAGATTTAGAAACGTCGATACAAAGGAACACAAAAAAGAAACCAAAGAAAATGCCAAAGAAAACAGCCCAAAAGAAAAGAAAGATGTCAAAAGATAAAAAATCATCGTCTGAAAGTTCCGATGAGAGTGATTATTCTGTCAATGATAGTACCGATGAAAGTCCTGATCGTTCCCAAAATCACAATTGTAAATGCTTTTATTGTAATGGGCTTTTTTCTAAAGATGTTCATGGAGAAAAATGGATCCAATGTGCATCTTGTAGGCAATGGGCTCATGAAGAGTGGACTGGCATAGAAGATATGGCTGATTTCTATGTGTGCGAATTGTGCACCAATAATTAGTTTAATCCTAATAATTAACTCATTTAATTTTAGGCACCACAACTAGTTTTTTTAATAATTTTGAACCCAATTAACTATGGTCCATATTTGAAACCATGTGGTCCATATTATGTACACTTTTTGCAAATTCACAATAATGACATATTTTAGAAAATGTAGTAAATGTAATAATAGTAAATGTCTTAAGAATTTTATTAATCGTTTTCGATAGCAAATAATTATCGAACTGTTCAAAATATATAAGGCTGATTATACTTTAAAAATCTGCGTTTTATTTGACAAAATCCTTATGGTGGTCCATAATTGGCGCACTTACTCTACATTTTTCATTCATCCTTTCTAATAATTTTTAACTCAAATAGCCATTTGTAACGAATTCAAACTTTCAACACCCACTGCGAGATATCTCGTATCTGGCAGTTTTGGTACAGCCGCTTACTACGAGATATCTCGTAGTTGGCAGTCAATGGGTTAAAAAATTGAAAGACGCAGTATATTCGTCAATGTTTTATTGTTTGTTAATACTTTACTAAAACCAAAAAATATGCTTTTTAGGAACCTACACCTTCGAGTTGGACGATGAAAAAATAATCCCGTTTTACGATCCGCCACATTTATTGAAAACCGTCCGAAACAATTTACTGACCAAAGACTTGGAAGTAAATGTTAACAATACGGACGGAAAACGGGAGTTTGGATCCTGGAAACATATAGAATTAGCATACAAAATGGAGTCACACATATGTAGCTTCTTCAGAATGATGAAAAAACTAACAGATGAGCATGTCATCCCACAAAAGATTAAAAAAATGAAAGTGAAGTACGCAACTCAAGTCTTTAGCGATACGGTCTCTGTAACATTACAGTATCTCGCACGAGCTGGTAAGTTAATATTGATAACATTTTACTATGTATTTCCATGTTCTTTTCAATATACATATATATTTATTATAACTAAAATTTATAGATACCTATCGTACGGACATTGGACCACTAGCAATGCCGAATGAAGCAGAGACAACTGCTAAACTTTAAAATTTTTTTGACAACCTGTTTGATTCCGTAAACGGTCACCAATTGGAAGAAAACAAACCGTTACGAAGTATGGTGACAGAAAAAAGTTCGCACCACAATTTTTGGACAAATGCAGTTCTTGAATTGAAAAACATGCGGTTCGTGAATTCGGCGACTAAGGAAACATCTGGAGGGTCAGCATGTCTAAAGAACTGAATTAAGACAATACAAAATTTTGAAGAACTATGAAAGGATCTAAATTCTCACGGGTTTCGTAAATTAAAATCTCGTTATATAAATCAAGATGCACTGGAATTTTTTTTTGGCAGCATAAGGGCTACAGGTTGCAGAAACACCAATCCCACTTGCACAGGATTTAATGGCGCTTACAAAACATTATTAATTAATAATCTATCATCTGGACGCAGCAATAAAGGGAACTGCGAAAATGTATGCGACGGGGAATTATTGTTCACTTTGAAGTCATATCTGGAACAACGTGTGTTCGAAAACGTGGAAAATGAAGATGAAATCGCAGATGTGTTAAATATAACAATATCAACTTCAACCGGTACCAGTGCATCTTATATACACGTCACGAAGAACTGTATATTAAAGCAAGTTCTTCAAAAATATGTTAACAGAGAATGCAACATTTGCATGTTGAGTTGCAGACATGCATCATTTAGAAACGCTGTCTTAAAAATGAATAAGATATTATACCGAACAATAAATGACGTGTATTTCAAATTTAAAATATCAAAACTATTAAAAGAAGCTATAAAGAAAAGGATGACATTCGATTTTATTCAATGTAGTGATCATTTTGAATCATTGAAAGATGCAATCCTGAATGCTGCCATCAATAATTTTCTTGCGAGCTGGTGCGACCGAATCAACAGAATGTTGAGTGGAAAAAATACAATTAAGACGCAAAATGTAATAATGAAAAAAGCTCAACAGAAATACCATCTGCGATTAAAGAGAAAATTACGACAGTAAGAAGAGAGGAGATAAACCTCCTAAAAAAACCTGGGCTCGGCTGACCCGGCCGTCAGTACCCAGCAAAGGGTCCCTGCCAAGGGTACAGGTGAAGATTTGCTACGTAAATTAGTAGCATTACTCGTCACGAAAAGAGAGGAGCAGCACCTCTATAAAAAACCTGGGCGCGGCTGACCCGGCCGTCAGTACCTAGCAAAGGGTCCCTGGCTGGATAACAGCCATAACTCCGCCATAGACGGTCCCAAGTCCGTTTGAGAAAGGAGGAGGGTTAAGTAGAATATTTAATATAATAATAAATAATACAATTTAAGATAAGTAGTTATAAGTGAATATGTAATAAAAAGATTGTACGTTTCTGAATTTAATAAATTTAATTAAGTAGACTTAAGTTTACCTCTTCCTTCAAAATATTATATAAGTATATTGAGCTCAGTTTTACCATTGTGAAATTGATTAAAATTTATGAAATTTCACAATAGTAAACCTGAGCTCAATATGCTTCTTCATTATTTCAAAGTTTAAAAGCAATAATGCATATATATATGTAGGACCGTGGAAAAGGAAAGAGAGACGCCTGGTAACCCATCCAAGCGACGTACTCCGGCCGGCGTTGCTTAGCGTCGATGATCGCTTGGGTCGGCGCGGAACCACTGCGCCAGCGACCTCTCCCTGGTGTCAATTCCTATTCACGTCCTCTTAAAGTTCTTTTATTAGGAGGGCACCGCCCCGATCCCACATATATATATAGCATAGTATGCTATATATATAATTATTAGTTTCAAATCACGGGTTCCTCGCTAGACGGCAGCACATTTGTGACAGAATTAGTCAAAATTTTTTAAATGGGAGTTTCCACCCCCTGTCTGTGGGTCAGAAGAAGACAAAGGTTCGGTGACGGCGAGAGTGGCAGTGAAAGTGCATGTGAAGGTGAAGGTGAAGGTGCATGTGAGGCTGAATCATTTGCTTTCTTATTGTTTGTAACGATACTTTTTCGTTTTATAGAGGCAACCTTCCAAATTTGAATTCAGATTTGACGTTTTTAGTTGACTTTAACTAGTTATTCCTTGTTTTTGGTCTTGAAATAAGCTGGAATGGCTGAGAAGAAGTCAGAAAATTCCGCTGGATTACCAGTGATGAATAGGAACCAACGCAGGATGTTTGAATACAACAACGGTAGAGCTGATGAGAAAGGTGATTGGGCTGGCATGGTAGATGCAGACAAGTACGTCGAGGCACATCCGCCTAAGCCGCAGAAACCCACCGCTAGGACTACCGCGTGGAAGAAGAAGAACATGGCGGAACCGCCAGTTCTCTGGGATCCAGATGAGATGCGTGAGCGCCCCGCTATTAGCAAGGCGGCAACTGAGAATCTGGTTGACGAGCCACTTTGGACTGCAGGACCGTACTCCGGAACGCAGCCAAAGAGGCAGGTGAATGACCACACCTAGACTTTTCGACGTTACCCCTTCTATGTGAGCGCGTCTACCACACCTGGAATCGATCAACCCAAGGCTGAGAGGGGAAATGCCATTTTGCATGTTCCAACACGTGATGGGAAGCGCTTTGAATGCGTATTTAATACATCACGTCAGGTTCACGAACGCGGAAGACCGCTATGCAAATGAGGAGTCCCCGCTCAACTTCTTTTCCCCTGACTTTGTACTACCGGCAGATATCGCGGAATACCTCAAGTGCGTCGCCGACACCGTTACGTCGCAAGGAAACCATGTTCGCGTTAATGTACCTATCTCCGCCGTCCCTTCGTTTGCAATTCCAGCAGACGGTGCTGTTTCATAATCATAATCATGAAATGAATATGATCATGCTGATCATAATCACTCGACTTCCGAGCCAATTTCACCACCCACAAATTATCACATCTAGCCAGTTATTCAATATCCATTTTGCTCGATATTCTATTATAATTTGCTTTCTTATTGTTTGTAACGATACTTTTTCGAATCAGTCAGAATACAATTTGATTTTACCTATCATAATTTTGTGATATTCAATAATATTATTCAATACCCTTATCCTTAAATTTCGATCCCAACAGGCCTGTACGGGTCTTGACAGATTTGTTTCGTTATTATTGGCTGCAATTAGCAATGATAGTCTGCAATCTAAAACTTTACTAAAGTTTCTTATGAGACTACACTCAACGTGTGACATAGTTGTCAACTCTTTCTTTACAATCATGTTATTTTTGCTAATCATGGCCGTCTAAAAAAGAAAATGACCTTCATCTTCTCCGAGTACATTTCTAGTTTTCAGTAATGAGAAAAATTAAGAATTTATTAAAAAATGCTTAAACCTACCAGCTAAGGTGGAAACGATGCACAAAAATGAAAGAGCTACTGTATTTTCTGCAAATAAGTTAATTTTACAAAAGTGAGACTGAGGAACATCATTCATGAAAACCCCAAACAGCATGGAAGTAGAAATTGAATCTTGAAAAACCTGATGCATTGCCGGTATGAAGACAAGTTTGCATGCATTGACGAAAAGAAACAGAAAGGTCAATCGCAGAAAGTATTCATTTGGGTCAATTCTTCGTAGCGTAGAAGTCGAGGCATTGTATCAAATTGATCCAAATGTCAAATTTCTTTCTGCTGCAATTCCTCAACTATAACTGCTACCGTTATTTCGACTAGGAAATACTCCTTCAATTTTTACGTGGATGTAGAACTATCGAGGCTATGATATACACATCACATAGGATAAATTTCCTAGATGTAAAGGCAAATTAGGAACTCGATCCCACCGATTGCGAATCCGAGCCTTTAATTCCATAACTGCAATAGCTCCATAACCTGATTTATTTTACCTTTTTTTACATTTCTTCGCTTTCAATTGCTATAGTCATTTTACCTAGAGCCCATTGTTTTACGTGCGTTTAGCACCAACGATGCTATGATATATTACATGACAATTTAGGAAAAATTTCCCGTGATAACGAGAGACTTAAACTCGGACTCACTGTTCACAAGTCACTGCGAGTCTGAACCTTTATCTCCATATTTATCATAGCTTCGCCAAATGCCTTCGCAAGATCAAGGAAGACCTTGCGGATGAAAGGACGCCACTGTGTAATTCCAGGCAGTTGCGCTAAATATCCAAGAACTTTGACGAACAATTATTCGAGAGGTGTGCATTGTCATCAAGAATGCAATCATTTTTTGTTGCGTTTCTGTCTCTTGAGCTTCATATGACGTCACAATGTTCTGACAGCATAGGGTAAAACCCTCTTCTACTTTAACATCGCTGGAACTTACAGAGATTAGCTAATTTCTAGCGAACTATGCTTATTTTTTTAATGAAGAATTGTAACGATGCTTATTAGGAGAGGAAAAGTTGCCAGTAATTGTGAAAGTGAAGCAACGGGCTTGTGTCTCGACCATATCAAGTTCATTTGTTGGTGTAAAATTTCTGTTAGGTCAGTGACCCTGTGAATGCCTGAAGCACAACAATAACAACAAGTTTCCGTTTCTCCTGGGAAGCAAAAAGCGGGAGCAACTCTGTTTCCTTGCATGAGGATTCTCGGAGGATGTAAGTGAACTATTCATTCCACTCTCTGCTTATCAGAGGGAATATTCTATTTCTGATCCGAACACCGAGGTGAACGATCGCCTCCCTAACCAACCAGGGCCTCACTGCTCTGACCAAACTTCTTTTGCCATTCTTTTCGTGGAAAGATTCCAAACGGAAATCTTTAGTATGGAAAGGTTTCTCTTTCCACTTGCTGGTTACATAGAAGTGGTCTTGCGTTTGCATGCACGTAATAGAGAGCCAATGATTTTGATCTGGTTGTCCAAATCAATTTGTGTAGACAAAGTTGGCTTATTTTTTGTCTTTTTTTGGTGAATCACCAACAACGTGTACGATCCAGATCGTGTGCAGCTTGTTTTAATAGAAGCAGGGACCGGTCGGCTGACGTTAGAGGAAATAAAAAGCTCGTTCAACTATTTGAAATAAAAAAAAACTGTTTACTGTTGGACTTCTGCAAAGAATGTTGAGGATGGATGGAAACGGAAAGATGACATTATTGTCGTTTAATTGGAGTAAAGTTCGAGAAGCACTTTACTTGTTTTTTTTTTTTGCCGTAAATTTTTTTAAATTACTTCATTAGAACTGTATCTTGCATTCCAGTCCACTCCTACAGGAAACAGGGTCCAATTCTTCATAATTTGCGGAGACTGCTTCTCAATAGGCAATCGACGCAAGAATTATAAATAGCAAAGTTGGAATAGCTTCCTGTTGCTATTATAATAATACGTTTGAAAGTAAATGTATGCGAATTATTTGCTATTACAAAAATAAAAGAATGATGGTGCACACGAGAGCTACACCCCTCTGAGAAGAATTGTTCTGCTCGGCTACTTCAACATTGTAATTGTTCAATGTTTTCGTTGATATCGAACAAAGTTAGGAATTTATACAGCATCTGGCTAAATCTTTCCTATATCTGCAATTAGTTCGTAGGTGAATGACCATAGCAAATGATACCTGTACCAGGAAACAAAAATAAATACTTTATTCCTTTTGCGTCTATCAGTTGCGAGTCTCACAAAAAACGTTTCAGAAATTAAGGACGCATTGAAAGATTTGTAATAGGAAGAATCATGAAGACTTTTTAGAATGCATGAATTTCTTCCATAGGCAAATGAAAGTTCCTCAGTATTGATTCAGTGTCTATACTTGATACAGAAGCTTATTCACATCCATTGAGGTACTGAATTTTTTGAGACAGAAAAATGAATGAAGGTAGAATGTATTTTCAGTACTACGTAATTCTAGGAATGACTTCATGACTGTATTTAAAACCCCGAGGAAAAAGGATACTCCACCTTCTACTTAATACAATTTTGAGGTAAGATAAAAAAAAGAGCAACTATTGATCCATTTGTTTGAAAGTGGCACAAGTCACATTCTTTTCAAATCGAGACGAGGCCGCATTGTTTGTTCTGACAGAAAAACGCCGCGTGGAAGACGTCAACCGAGTCAATTCTTTTCTTCCGCCATACGTAAACGAAAAAGTATTTTCTAACCAAAGAAGCAAATTTTATAAGCTAAAAGAATCCTCAGAAGGAGAATTCAGAGAATTCTACAAGTTTCTTTCAAAAATAACTATTACCAGGACATGCAATAAACCTTTTAAATGACTTCTTAATACATTGAAGACGGATGTTTTGATCCTAACTTCGAGCCTTAACACTAGAACTACCGGCGTTAAATCTGCCATATTTAAATATATTAAATAAGTACTTTGAAAAAAGGGGAATTCAGAGGTGGAAAAGATAATCGATTTGGTAATTTATGTTTTATGAGATGGACGTAGAATATCTATTCTATAACTCTCCTCTAATCTTTGAGAATTTTTGGAAAAAATTGTGTACTAGTCATTTTGACTGGTTTGGTAGTTCTAGTGTTAAAGATACAATGAGTTTAAAACGACAGTATGAATAATAAAGTTAACGGACACAAAAATTTCTGTAAATCGTCTTCAATCTACCAAGTTAATTGTGAGGGCCGAACAAGGTCGACAAAACCAAGATCATGAAGTCCGCGGATTTTCCCATATAATATCACCGGTTACCTTCTCGCGAAGTTGTAATGGTACTAAGCAGGATACAAATACAGTGCCATCATCTATATTGATATTTGAATGTTGCATCTGTTTATATTTTTGTTGACCAGATGCTCCATCACAACTCCATGTGCAGAAAAGAACTAAGTGATTTTTATCGTCTGAAATGTCTGAACTTTTTAAAATTTTCATTGCCGTGTGATTTAACCCTCTATGGGCCCGTGTAACTTTGAAGTAACACGAGACAAATCTAAGCTTTTATTCTTCAAAGTCAGTTTTTTAACTTTGCCAAGTATTCCAATTTGGTTCTTAAAGATTAACAAATTCTTTACAATTTAATGTTTCAAAATCAAGTTAAGTCTACTTTTTATAATAGTATTTCTATGATTTTCTAATGTGCCATTGTACAACTGATCTTCAGATGCTACAGAAAATTCGGGCTATAGAGGGTTAATAAGCTTTGTAAATCTATCTGTTCGGGGTTGGCAGTGGGTTGTGCGCCACAGGGAGGGGCTCTCGGCTCACACGAGTCGGTCCTGGTACTTCCGTTGAAGTCCAGGAAGACTGGTCATCTCCATGTCTTCATATGTCGAACTCGTCACATCGCGTGATGCCCGGGAGCCAATTCTATCCTTGTGACGCACGGCCCACGTGGCCCATTCGCTGCTCCTATTCGCGATTATGCTAACTTCAGCGCCCTCTTTTCTGAATTGTAACGCGAACAAGCGAACGCACCTGTTCCGCGCTTCACTCTTCTTTCTACTGTGCCGCGATAAACTACGCATCGCGCGTTGAGAGTCATCTCTTTTGTTCAGTTGCTTTCGCAATTATTGTTCACGCGGTCCGCCTTCGCGACCCTTATTTTTATTCGTATATTCGCGATATTGTCCCTCGTTAAAACCCAAGTGTTTGTTTTTGTTGATTTGAGACGGAATAAAGCGAGTTTTGGTGTAAGGGAGTTTTCTTTCCTCCACGTGCTTCCGAACGTGCATCGGATCGAGTCGCCTCAGTCCCTGTCCTCGCGCGCCGCTTCCATTCGGGAGCGAACCAACGTTCCGTTCCGCGGCTGTTGTTCACTTCAGTCGCGAACATAATTTTGGTCCTTCGAGCCGGATAGTGCGCGAGGTGTTACGAACTTCTGTCAGACTGGTGTAACTGTGCGAAGCATGGAGGACATTCGTGTGAAACAGCAAATGCTGCGAGGGGTAATTGAGAAGGCCCTGGTGAACTTTAAAAAGGCCGGCAAAGCCAATCTCACGCCCGCCAAGATTCGATCCCGAATCTCGAATCTGACCACCACGTGGGAAAAGTTCCAAGATGGCCACGTTTCCTACGTTCTGCTGTGCCCTGCCGACCAGCAAGCCCAGGTTGAATATTTCGAGGACGACCATTTCTCTGTGGTCGAGGAAGCATACAGCAGCGCCCTCGACGTCATGAACGAGGCATTGGAAAGTTTGGAGCCCCCTTCTCCAACATCCCCACCTGCCATGAACTCATCGTCGTGCCGGAGCAGTCCTGCTCCCCCTATGGTTCCCCTTCCACCGATCCGACTGACACCGTTCGACGGGAGGATAGAAGAGTGGGAGTCGTTCCGCGACAAGTTCTGTACGTTGGTGCGGGATAATAAGGACATCTCGGACTTCACCAAGATGCACTACCTAACATCAAGCGTAAGCCACTCCGCGCACGATTGCATTAAACACCTAGCTATCACCGCAGATAACTTTCAGGTAGCGTGGAACGCGTTAACGGCGCGGTTTGAGCAAAAGCGACGCTTGTTAACTAAATTAGTCACCGATTTTTTCGCGATCCCATCCGTTTCGCGAGAAAACGCGAACGACTTACAGCTCTTAATTGACCGAGCGAGTAGTATAATTGCGGCTCTAAAAAGGATGGGCAGAGATGACGCGACCCTTCTGGACGACGTGTTCACTCATGTCGTGGCTCAGAAAACCGACCCTGTCACGCGAAAGGCCTGGGCGCACCGCGCGAGCGACGGTAACGATTTGCCTAGCTATAAGGACTTAGAAGCAGGGGGGATCAACTCTTATGGCAGATCATGGAACGGTTTTAGTTCCTCTTGCCGCTTCTCGTTCTAGATGGCGTTACATATAAGAACTAATCACGTATGGTGTTCGAATCCGTGAGAAACTTACACATTTACCTGCCAAGGAAATCGGTGAGGCGCACTCGGCGCACCACGGCGCACTATCCCACACTATTCCCACTACGCAATTAGTGAAGAGAAGAGCGAAAATCTACCAGCGATCAAAATTCATATTGAAATCTATATTTCATAGATTTAAATATATCTAATCATTCTATAATAGTGCTATCAGTTTTCATTTTTGAGAATCTGTTAACACTATTTATAGAATTTTTTGGATATATTTGTATTTATTTGTAACTTAATTTGTTTTCGAGTATTTTATTTTTTAGAAAAATGAGAAAGCTGTGTGCAGTGCCTGGCTGCAGTTCCGGAGGAGAAGCACCTGGACACAAATTTCCGAAGTCGTTGAAAAGATCTGAATTGTGGGCAAGAACAATTCAAAATTATTCCCTTCTTCAGATTTCGACGTTGGAGAGGCAAACGTACAAAGTGTGTTACAAACACTTCCCCGAGAGTGCCTATATGGTAGGAAAATGCAGGAGATTATTTCCTACCGTAATTCCTTCTTTAAATCTCCCTGAGGCTCAAGAAGGAGGTATGGAGGAATCACCCATACCAGGCAGCTCTCAAACTGGAGGCATTGAGTTTGAAAGAAGAGAAGAGACAGAACGTAAGAATTAAAGACCTGTTTAAAAATAATATTGTTGTATACAGAAATTATGCAAACATGTTTTTTTAATTTTCCAGAAGGAGAAGTGCTTGATGCCAGAAGTAATGTAACACATTACAAAATTAAAACAGAAGATATAATACGTAAGAATTAAACACCTATTTGAAAGTAATATTGCAGTATGCAGAAATTACACAAACATGTGTTTTTGGTTTTTTAGAGGGAGAAATGCCTCAAACCAGAAGTGGTGTGGTACACTTCGAAATTTTAGTAGAAGCAGGACAGATCAAACGTAAGAATTAAAAGCCTATTTAAAAGTAATATTATAATATACTAGAATTATAGATGCGTGTTATAGAGATAATGTTCATTTTTAGAAGAAGAACATCATGATGGAGGTGTCTTATGTACGAGAAGAAATGCACCTGAACATTCTCCAGACATTTCAAGTAATTATTAGTCAAATAAATACAAATGCAATGAAACATTTAATGAACATTAAATATATATATGTTATAAATTTAATTTAAAACTTTTTCTTTCAGGTAGCCCTCTTGGTTTTTGCATCATGTGCACATCAAATAGATGTATGGAAAGAGAAAGGAAAAGGACCACAAGAAACAGTGACTTCACACCCAGAGGTCTCCGCCTGTTTAAGGAGATAAAAAAGATTGCCAAAAAACAAAGATATGCTGGAAAACAAAATAAAACATTGCGACAAAAACTGAAGCTTCTAAAGAAAGTATCAAGGCCTCAATTCCTTCAGCAATATACGCAGTTATCTGCAAGTCAGAAACTGTTAATTGATATGCAGTTACGGACTTCAGAGAATGCTCCACAGGTAAAGAAAGAACTAAATAAGTAATAGTAGTAAAATAAATGATACCTATGTGGGAATACTTTGACTTTATAATGCATTTGATTTTAGGGAAGACGGTACACAGTGGATGAAAAAATTGTGTCTCTAACAATTTATAAGCAGTCGCCACGGACATATAAATTACTGCGACAGCTTTGCAATATGCCAAGTATTGCAACAGTAAAAAAAATTTTACACAATATTAAGTTGAGGCCAGGTATCTGTGACATCATAATAAAACACCTATCTGAGAAAGCAGGGAAGTTGCCAGAAAAGGAGAAGTACTGTATCTTGATGTGGGATGAAATGGCACTTCAACCACACATAAGTTTTCACCAAGAGGAGAACAGAATTATTGGTGTCGAAGACTGGGGTACCAGAAGAACCAGTCGCTTTGCTGATCACGCATTGGTGTTTATGTTGAGAGGCCTTGTAAGCGGATGGAAAATTCCAATTTCTTTCAGCTTCTGTGAAAGCCAAACGAATACGCCACAACTACTGTCCTGCATAAAGAATATAATACGCAATGTAGCAGCAACAGGTTTTAAAGTTGTTGCTACAGTATGTGATCAGGGCACCTCCAATGTTGCTGCAATAAATTGCCTTGTCGACGATACAAGAAAACAGAAATGGAAGCAAGGCAAAGAACACCGTAAGTATATTTTTTTTATTTCAATTGTGAAATAGGCAATTTAACTTCGATTACCTATTTTACTTAACACATAAAATATATTTCAGGGACACACACAATTGAATTAGATGGAAATAAAATAATTCTATTTTATGATCCGCCGCACTTAATGAAGAGCATCAGAAATAATTTATTAAACAAAGACTTAGAAAGGAATGTCCATAATGAAAAGAAAGACGGAAACCGAGAATTTGCATCCTGGAAAATGGTAGAGCTTGCGTACAAAATAGATACGCATTCACTTGCAAGTGGTCCTATAATGAGAAAAATAACAGACGAACATATCATCCCACACAAGATACGTAAAATGAAAGTGAAATGTGCCACTCAAGTCTTTAGTTACACAGTGGCTACATGTCTCGAAATCTTAGCATTAGGCAGTAAGTAGATTTCCCTAACAATATTATTACGTACTTGTATATATGTCACATTATGTTTGCTATAATCATAACTTCGTAATTTACAGAATCCTTCCCTACAAGCATAGGTCCAATGGAGATACCCACAAAGGAGGGCAAAGTAATGGGTGAAGTCCTGTACTTCTTCAATAAATTGTTCGACTCCGTCAATGGACATTTATTGAAAGAAGATGCACCTTTGCGTACTGTAGTGACAGAAACGAGTGAGCATCACCGTTTCTGTCCTACCGCAGTACGCGAATTAAAAAATATGCGTTACGTCCATCAAGTAACGAAAAAACCAGTGGCAAGATCAGGGTGCTTACAGAGATGGATACAGACCATCGAGAATTTCCAGGAACTTTGGAAAGACCTGCATTCCAACGGTTTCCGTCTTTTAAAATCGAGATACGTCAATCAGGATCCACTCGAAAATTTCTTTGGCAGCATAAGAGCTACGGGATGGAGGAATACAAACCCGACGTGTACCGGTTTTAGTGGAGCATATAAAACACTGCTAATCAACAATTTATGGTCTCAACAGAATCATAAAGCAAACTGCGAAAATATATGCAGTGGAGAATTATTATTTACGCTGAAGGAATATTTGAATCAAGATGACGTTGAAAACATAGAAAATGACGCAGAAATATTGGAAATTTTAAATCGATCAATTTCTAGTGGCACGAGTGGATCCTATGTACACATAAACAGGAAGTGCATAATAAATCAAATCCTGCACAAAAATATACATAAACAGTGTAACAATTGCATAACGACTTGCAGGAGCACTTCCTTTCCAAGTGTTATTTTAAGAATAAATAAAACACTTTACAAGATGATTGACGGTATCTATTTCAAACGCAATATTACAGACATATTGCGAAAAGTGGTCGTAAAAAAAATTAGCTTCAATTTTATAGAATGCAGCTTCCACAGTGAATCGTTGAAGGAAGCTATTATTGATGCTGCCATTACTGCTTTCCTCCAAAATTGGTGCGAGAGAGTAAATAGAATGTTGAGCGGGAAAGACAGTAGAAAAACAAAGAGTACTGTAATGCAGAGAGCTCAACAGAAATACAACTTACGATTGAAAAGAAAATTACGACCATAAAGAGAGAGGAGATAAACCTCTTAAAAAATCCTGGGCTCGGCTGGCCCGGCCGTCAGTACCCAGCAAAGGGCCCCCGCCTGGGGTTACAGGTGAAGATTTGCTGCATATACAGCGATGTAAAATAAAGAGAGAGGAGATACACCTCTTTAAAAATCCTGGGCTCGGCTGACCCGGCCGTCAGTACCTCAGTATACTGAGCCCAGTATACTGACCCCAGGCCGTCAGTAGCAAAGGGTCCCTGGCTAAGGTAGCCAGGCATAACTCCGCCATAGACGGTCCCAAGCCCGTTTGAGAAAGGAGGAGGGTTAGTATAACAATTAATATTATACTTCTAGTATAAGTATTTTTACGAAAATATGTAAAAAAGAACGTGCATTTTTATTTTAATAAACGCAAAAAAATAAATTGTATATTTGTATTTTCTCTTGCGATATACAAGTATACTGAACTTGGCTTTATCATTGCGAAATTGTGAAGTTAATCATGTAATGATAGGAAAATTAAAATTTTCGGGAAGTTCACGATTTCGCAATAGTGAAACCAAGTTCAGTATACCTTTGCCCCACTATTTTAAATCAAATAAGCGGTAGTGCTATATATACAATATATATAGCATAGTATGCTATATATACGATATATATAGCACAGTATGCTATATATACGATATATATAGCACAGTATGCTATATATACGATATATATAGCACAGTATGCTATATATACGATATATATAGCATAGTATGCTATATATATAACATTTAGTTCGTTTGCAGCGCTGCTGTTTCTAGATGGCAGCACATCTGCGGTCGAAAATTTTAACACGGGAGTTGATACCCCCTGCTTAGAAGCATTCGTATCATCGCGAGTCTGTGCGCTGCAGGAGTGTTCCCCTGCGACGCACCAACCCCCTTTCAAATTGCCCGTTTCTCGTGTTCACGTTGCCACCACCCCGTCGTCCACGAAGGGTAGCTGCCCGCTATGTAAATCTGCCCACTTCTTGCAAGCATGCCCGCGCTATCTTCGTGTATCCGCGTCCGAGCGTCGCGAAATAGCTGTCCGGTTCAAGCGCTGTCTCAATTGTATGAGCACCCGTCATTCTCTTTCCGAGTGTACAAGCAAATTCACGTGTCAGGAGTGTCGTCAGCGGCACCACACCTCTTTGCATGGTTCGTCGCGGGTCGTAAATGTCAACCGTCCCGCGCTTCAGTCACCCGATCAGCCCGCCTCCACCGCGGCAAATGACGCAACGGCATTGCAAGTTTCAGTTGGTGTTCGCAAGCGCCGTGCGATGGTTCTCGGCACTGCCTATCTTTTCGCCGGAGTTCTCGGAGGGCGTGCTGCTGTGTTTCGTGCCCTTCTTGACCCCGGATCTGAACTCACCTTCGTGAGTGAGCATTTGGCTCAAATTCTAAGAGCAGACCGAATTCGTTTACCGACCCCTTTACACGGGATTGCTTGTACACCCTCCGGGACGGCACGTCACGCCGTCCATCTGGCCGTTGCGCACCGAGCTCGCACTGGCCCCGTCTTTTCCACTGTGGCACTTGTACTCGACGCCCTAACTGCGTATTCGCCTAAACAATTACCACCCGCGGCGTGTCTTAGTCACTTAGCCGACCTGACGTGGGCGGACGACGATCCGGCTTCCTCCCATCGGATCGATTTAATCATTCGCGCCGATCTCTATAACGACGTTTTGTTGACCGGTGTTCGTAAAGGCAATAGGGGCGAGCCTGTCGCGCAGGAGACGATTTTCGGATGGGTCATTACTGGCCCTCGTGAGCCTCCAATCTGTCCTGTCCCCGACGACCAGGAATGGGACTTCATGCGAGACCCTCCGCGGTGCGTCCTGGCGTACCACTGCTTCACCACCCCCTCTCTCGACGAGGAAGTAAGGAGATTCTGGGAGCTTGAGGAGCTGCCCCGTTCTCAGGTCGTGGAACCCGATGACGCTCAGTGCGAAGCGCACTTCCGCGAAACTCATTCTCGTGATTCGTCGGGTCGCTACATTGTGCGACTTCCGTTCAAGGTCGGGCCCCCCATTAAGATCGGGCGTTCTCGGGAAACCGCAGAAAAACTCGCGCGTAGTATCTCCCGCCGGCTTTCCCGCGACACCTACCTCGAACGCGAATACCGTAGTTTCATGGGTGAGTATGAACGACTCGGCCACATGCGCGCCGTTTCTTGTTTACCTCCCTCTCCTGTTTCCACCACTGTGTACATTCCTCACCACCCAGTCTTTCGAACGGACAGCGCTACCAGCAGATTGCGTGTCGTTTTCAACGCCTCATGTCGAACCTCTGACGGAACGTCTTTAAACGATCACTTGTTAACCGGTCCAAAACTTCAGCAGGACCTGACTGCGGTCATCCTGCGATGGCGTCGGTGGAGGTACGTGTACTCCGCGGACATCGCTAAGATGTACCGGCAGATCCTCGTTGATCCGCGAGACGTCGACTACCAGCGAATCTTGTGGCTCTCTGAACCCTCCTCCTCCTTGAAGGAGTTTCAACTGTTAACCGTAACATATGGTATGGCCTGTGCGCCCTTTCTCGCGCTTCGCGTTCTGCAGCAACTCGCTGAGGACGACGGTGATGACTTCCCTCTTGCTCGAGAGACTCTTCGGCTAAACACATACGTCGACGATGTCCTTTTCGGAGCTGACGACGTCGATTCCCTCCGCCTCGCCCGTCAACAATCTATTTCTCTCTTGAACAAAGGCGGCTTCACCCTCCGGAAGTGGGCAAGCAACTCGTCGCACTTGCTCGCTGATGTAGATGAGTCGGATCACGGGCTGGCATGCGACAAGGTCCTATCCGCGGACGAAAGTCTGAAGGTCCTCGGCATTGTCTGGTCTCCCAGTCGGGATGAATTCTCGTTTTCTGTGTCGCCGTTTGACCGCGAACCAATTACTAAGCGTGCCGTTCTGTCAATCATAGCGCGACTATATGACCCCCTCGGATGGGTCACCCCCGTTGTCATTAAAGCCAAACTTGTTATGCAAGATCTATGGAGGAGCAAGGTCGGCTGGGACGATCCTGTCCCACCGCCCATTCTTCGTGATTGGGCGGCCTTTTCCTCTAACTTGAGCCAATTAAATCTGGTCAAGATACCTCGATGGACGCAACTCTCCGCGAGCGTCTCATCCATTGAGCTTCATGGTTTTGCCGACGCGTCCTCCTCCGCTTATGCTGCGGCTGTTTACCTCCGGGTGTTGTCTGAATCAAACCATATCACTGTTTCTTTGCTCGCGGGCAAGTCTAAAGTCGCCCCCTTGACACCGATGAGTATACCCCGCCTCGAGTTGAATGCCGCCGTGCTGTTAGCTCGTCTCATCTCATTCACCGTCGCGTCCATGGGTTTCGGTAATGTACCCGTCACCTGTTGGTCCGACTCTACTGTCGTGCTGCACTGGATTTCGCAGCACCCATCGCGATGGAAAATATTCGTGGCCCATCGTGTTGCCCGAATACATGAACTCGTTCCATCCGCAGTGTGGCGGTACGTTCCGACGTCCGACAACCCCGCCGACGTCGCGTCTCGCGGAATTCTACCCACCGATATCCTCAATCACTCTCTTTGGTGGCGAGGCCCTCCGTGGTTGCGCGGGGAACGGGTCTCCTGGCCTACCCCTCCTCCCAACGTCAACTTTGACTCTCATCTCGAGGAGAGGTTCACCGCCGCTCTCCAGTGTTCACCTGTCCCACCCATGTGGGAGTTATCTGTTCGCTACTCCTCATGGGACAGACTACTCCGTATCACCGCCCTTGTTATTCGTTTTATTAGTCGATGTCGCCGTCGAAAAGACATGGTCCAAACCCCTATCGGTAGTGTTCACGTCACGGCCGAGGAGTATAATTGTTCTCGTTGTTTCTGGTTGCGCTGTATCCAACGTGAAGTCTTTCCAGCGGAATTTCACCTTCTCTCGTCTAGAAAGGAACTCCCTCCTAAGCATCCTCTTCTTTCCCTCCGTCCTTTCGTATCATCCGATAACCTTATTCGGGTTGGAGGCCGCTTAAGACATGCTCCAATGTCCTTCGAGTCCCGCCACCCAATCCTCCTGTCTGCCCATCCGCTCGTTGACCTCCTCCTTCTCCATGTCCATCAACGAGCGCTGCATTCGGGACCGCAGCTGACGCTCAGCATCCTGCGGCGGGAGTACTGGCTTCTCCGCGCGCGTGGAATCGTCCGTCGCATCATTCATCACTGTGTCCCATGTACTCGCGAACGTGCGGCAGTTCCTCGTCAGCTCATGGGTGACCTCCCTCGTGTCCGGGTGACTCCCACCTTCCGGAGTTTTCTACACTCAGGAGTTGATTACGCAGGTCCCGTGTGGATTCGTTCCTCACCTGGTCGCGGAGCAAGGTCTCGCAAGGCATATATCGCGTTGTTCGTTTGTCTGACCTCGAAAGCCATTCACCTCGAGTTAGTAAGCGATTATTCCTCCGAGGCTTTCATTGGTGCATTTTCTCGGTTCTGTTCTCGTCGCGGCATCCCCGAAGCTATGTACTCGGATAACGGGACGACCTTCGTCGGTGCCGATCGTGAAATGACCAAAGCGTACCGCGCGGCCCTTCGTGATCCGGACTTCCTCAATTCGACGGTGTCTGATCGCATCTCTTGGCACTTCATTCCTCCCTCGGCTCCTCACTTCGGTGGTCTGTGGGAGGCTGGAGTCCGGAGTGTGAAAACTCATCTCTCTCGTGTTGTTGGAGACCGGACGCTAACCTTCGAGGAATTGTCCACCCTCTTATGCCGAATCGAAGCCTGTCTGAATTCTAGGCCGCTGTGTCCCTTATCCGACACACTCGATGACCTCGAGTGCCTTACTCCCGGTCATTTCACGATCGGCGCCGCGATCGTCGTGCCCCCGGAACCGTCCATCCTTGACCTGACCGAGAATCGTCTCTCGCGTTGGCAGCTCGTCCGCCAAATGAATGAGCGGTTTTGGCGCATTTGGCAATCCGACTACGTCAATACGTTACAGCAACGGACTAAGTGGCGTACCGATCAACCCCCCGTCCAGATCGGTCGCATGGTTCTCCTCCGGAACTCCAGTCTTCCGCCAGCGAAGTGGGAGCTCGGCCGCGTCGTTCAGGTTCACCCGGGTCCCGACAGTGTTACGCGCGTCGTTACTATCAAAACTGCTCGTGCGGAGTATAAGCGGCCGATCGGCAAACTGTGTTTGTTACCTATCTGGAGTGCATCTAAAGATTCTCCGACGCCTCCATGACTGCGTTACTCGCGTGTGTGCATTGTGTTACTCTCGTTCCTCCCCCCTTCCGGCACTGGGACTGTTTTTCTGCCACATGCTTGTGTTCCTAGATTTAAGACCTTTCGATGTATTTTCTTTACTTATCCTAATGGATAACGGCGTTAGTTGATAAGAACCCCCCAGCGTTAATGATATTTCGAGCCGTTCCGGCCATCGTTAAGTTAAGTCTAGATATAAGGCACTTATTGTCATGCGCTAGCTTGTGTTTGTTTCTTGTTATTCATGCCATATCATTGTATTAATTTTGCGTAACTAATACTTACAACTGTCTCCCTTTTGTTCGCGCTCCGCCCTGGCACCCTTGTGGTGGGCGGCCGCTTCGATGCTTGTACATGCGAGTACCGCATCGCGCCTCTGAGAAGACGCGCGAGTTCTACTTATTTTTTTTGTTTCCCATCTCGTCCTGGCACCGCCACGGTGGGCGGTTGGACTGTTCAATTTATGTCCTAGATTCCTTCGCATCTCTAGTCGTTCATCGAAACCGTTGTTTCGAGGTGGGCGGCATGTTCGGGATTGGCAGTGGGTTGTGCGCCACAGGGAGGGGCTCTCGGCTCACACGAGTCGGTCCTGATACTTCCGTTGAAGTCCAGGAAGACTGGTCATCTCCATGTCCTCGTATGTCGAACTCGTCACATCGCGTGATGCCCGGGAGCCAATTCTATCCTTGTGACGCACGGCCCACGTGGCCCTTTCGCTGCTCCTATTCGCGATTATGCTAACTTCAGCGCCCTCTTTTCTGAATTGTAACGCGAACAAGCGAACGCACCTGTTCCGCGCTTCACTCTTCTTTCTACTGTGCCGCGATAAACTACGCATCGCGCGTTGAGAGTCATCTCCTTTTGTTCAGTTGCTTTCGCAATTATTGTTCACGCGGTCCGCCTTCGCGACCCGTATTTTTATTCGTATATTCGCGATATTGTCCCTCGTTAAAACCCAAGTGTTTGTGTTTGTTGATTTGAGACGGAATAAAGCGAGTTTTGGTGTAAGGGAGTTTTCTTTGCTCCACGTGCTTCCGAACGTGCATCGGATCGAGTCGCCTCAGTCCCTGTCCTCGCGCGCCGCTTCCATTCGGGAGCGAACCAACGTTCCGTTCCGCGGCTGTTGTTCACTTTAGTCGCGAACACTATCTTTGCATAAATTTCGCTAACTTCTATTGCATCATTCGAAGGATAACAATTCTTTTTTTTCTTTCAATAATGCACTATATGAGGGCCACAGGTTGTTATTACATTTTATTGCTTCATTTCTAGTTGTTATATATTGAAATTTAGATAAATCTGCTGTGATAAATATATTCAAAGCTTTCTTCGTGGTAAACATTCCCTGTTTTTAACATACATGTCCTTTTAAGAAAAATTTGTATGTCGTCACTACTTTCATTATCTTCTAAATATTGAAGGAAACGTGCCTATTTATGCATGCCATGTTGTCTTAAACTCATTTTTGTTGCTCTTAACAGTTCTTGTAAAGAAAAATTTGTTGTCAAAGACCGGGCTCTTCGAATTTTTTCTGGGGTGCTACATTGTGAAAATGTTTTTTTTCCTTTATGTATAGAAACAGTGGATGATTGTCGCGTTGATTTAATATTTGCTGACTCTCTGCCACTTGTAGATGGCATTTCTGATAATAGCGAAGTTGGGTATGAAAAGTTTCTGCCAAGCCATTGCTTAGTTCTCGTCATGAAGGTGGCTTCAACGTTACGAGATTGAATCCACTTCTGCTTTAGTTTGCAAGTAAATGCTCTTAATCGCGTTTTTAATAATTCTAAATTTTCAAGAGAGACATTGATCTTTTTGCTTATTATCTCATATAGGAATGTATAATCATTCATGTCTCTAGAAGAATTTCGAAAGGCACAGAATAGACCTTGGTTTGTACGAAAAGCCTTCATTTTAAATAACCGATGGTCTATATCATAAAATAAGAAAATGTAGAATGCAAGAAATATTTCACGTTACAAATCATACTCTGGGCCATACCGAGTCTTAGGCAGGACATCTGCTGCCATCTTCCGGCTCGGCGAAGTACACGGGCGCAAATTAGTGGGGAGAGCCCACGTGAAAGATTTGCGCCCCCACGCCGGGCATCTGGGTGGGGAGACGGCACCCGCTAGCCGGGTATATAAAGGCCGTGAAGCCGGAGCGAAGTAAGAGACGTGCCAAGATGCCAGACGACACAGGAAGAACCCCAGCGCGAACAGCAAAAGGAAAAAGGACTCAGCACCGGTCCGCCGGGCCGCTTTACGCGGCACCCAGCCGGATCGTAACCCCGGCAGCAAGACTACGCCTCCAGGAGGCACTGCGCCGGCGGAGATCCCCCAGCGTCCGACCTCAACTGAAGTCCCGGACCCGGACTCAGGCCCGCACCCCGACGCCAGCGCCGGAACGACGCCGGAAGACGCGGCCCGCGCGTCCCACCACGGACAACCATCAACCGGCACGGGCAGAGGCAGCTCCACCAACACCGCCGGAGACACCAGCCGCCGCTACCGGGCGCAAACCGCCACCGGCCGCACCGCCAGTACCGGCCGCCGCTACCGGACGCGAGCCGCCACCGGCCACACCGCCGACAGCACCGGCCGCCGCGACCAGACACAGGCCGTCACCGGCCGCAACACCGCCGACGCCTCCACCGGCAACCACCGCGGGCGCCGACCGCGTCAGCCACCGTCGCCGGGCCATGGGCCGCCCCGCCGACGCGGAAGGCCCCCGAAGCGTATTCGGCATCCAGCCCGACCTCCTGCAGCCAGGGAGCCGGTTCCACCTGGATGACCAGCATCGGCTGACCGTCGAGGTGGACTCACGCGGGGTCGTCTTCATCCACGTCGATCCCACGCGGACATACGGCTGGCACCCGCAGCCACCGTACTAGTTTAAGAATAGGTTAAGTATGTATATAATAATTGTAAAACCTAGGTTAAGTTAGGCCAAGGATAGGATAAGTTAGGTTAAGACCGCTTCCGGGCCAAAGGCCAACCGACTGGGCCAAAGGCCAACCGACCGTTTCCGGGCCAAGAGCCACCGCGATAAACTAAGTTTGTAAATAGAAAAACCGAAATTAGAAAATAAAGGACCGACGCCGGAAGGCTCGGTACGGATGGCAGGTATAAGGCGCAGGAAGAGGGGGGGGGGGGGGGATGTAACGTAAGCGCCGAGCTTCGTTACTCCGCCGCCAGGTGGCGCTCCACTTCTCGCTAGTGAAAGTGGGCGCCGGCACCAAAAATCGATACCGCGCCGATCGATCAGCGAGAAGCATCTCGCATCGTGCGGCTGTCGAGCGTTTATGCGAGCGAGCCCCGACGACTGCTTTCTCTTATCTTTTTGCATCTCTTCCGCCTCACTGCCATCCGACAACCGAGCCTTCTTCGGAAGGACACATTTTTAACGGACGCAGTTTGGTATTCATCCGACCTTCCTCACTCCGCAACCACTTCCGCCGTCGGGAGCCCCACTACGCTGACCGGCCCTCGCCGCCGAAGGTATCTGACCGCGATCAGACACCGACCGCGACGATCCCTACATCTGGCCGGCAAGCGTGCCGGAGTAGTCTTGAGGCCGCGCTCGACTACGCCCAGGGTAACCTTTCCTACTCCACTGGCCCTGCCACCTGGTAAGCCACACGAACCCGGCTTACAAGTTCAAGTGTTGTGATCTGAAAATGTTCCGTGAAAGTCCGCAATTTGTCGACAGAGAGATGAGTGCGCGTGATAGATGCATCAATTACAATATTGTAGTTCGTGCAGTACCTGGGTACCAAAGAAAAATTAAATCAATTAGTGATGTTGCAAAGTTTTCACGAGCGTTAGGAAAATCAGTGGCTATTGGCAGTACAGTCTGCAATAAGTGTCGCATGTCCTTTTACAAAAGACAGCAAAGAATTTCCGCTACAGTCTGTCGAATCTTCAGACAGAGAATCTGTAGTGATATCTTTGCCTATAGTTCAGCCCACTTCAGGTTCATCAGAATCATTCAGTTTTGAAATATCAGAACCTTCCACTTCTGAAATTCAAATACCTTCAGCCGCAACGCGAGTAGCCACACAATCTTCCTCCCTGATATCCTTACCGGGAACATCGAAAGAATTACCTTCCATTACGTTACGTACAATTCAAACGCGTTTACATGAGACAGCATCTGATACATCATCTTCGGGTGAGATATCTTCTGAATCCGAATCTCCGCCGATTACGGAAGACCCACCAATTCTTTTTAATTTTGGTAATCCCCCGCAATTTGATTCGTCATATGTCGAACTTCCTTTCGCTCGAGTCATTGCGACACATGGATATTGTTTCGTATGCGGGTCCAAAACAAATATTATCAATGTACCGAGTGAAGCACGCAAACAAGTTTTTATTATGCGCCGATTAATCATTCCTGAAGGTAATCGGTGTTGTCCTAATCATTTATTAAATGATGATTTTTTTCATGATGTTGTTTTCGGTCTACGCATCCATTCGAGCAATAGCTTAGTCAGTTTCGAGGAACTAAAAACCTATTTGGAAATTATTTCAAAAAATGCAGACTATAGCATAAAAGATAGAATAGGCGATTTTGCATTATCGGAGGAACGACTTAAGGTATTCACAGGTTTAACCTGGGAAAATCTTATTTGTCTGCGCGATATGATGATTTCTATGCGTAGTTCAGGAAAGCGTAACATGACATAAGCAATTGTTGTATTCTTATTCAACTTGCGCACTGGTAATTCGAATAAGATGATAGCTGCAATTCTTGGTTTAGAACTGTTAAAAGAGATAACTCGCTAAATCTCAATTCAACGTTCCCGCTTGGTTTGTTTTCTCTGTTTTGGGGATTGCGTGCGCTGAGGTTGGCGCTGCTGAAAGCGAACGTGGTCGAAGCGATATAGTATTAGATTCTTTCTCTTTATTACTTAAATAAATCTGTTCTAATATCAAATGTGTAGTTTCTGTTTTCTGCGCGGCGCGACCCTTCTTAACAAGAACACGAGCAACAAGTTTCTAATTATTGCAAATCAGTTTTAAAGTCATTTGAGAAGGATATTTTACCATTTCATTTCGGGTTCGGTGCGTTCAGTCGCGAATATGTTATAGAAAACGAAACCTCCAATATTGCAAAAGAACTTCACAATATTACGGATCGGTTAGCGCTGATTTTCGATGGTACTTATATTCGGCATCAGAAAAGTGCCAATAATGAGTATCAACGAAAATCATATTCAGGACAAAAAGAGCTTCCGTTGTGTAAACCATTTACGGTTTGTACAATGAATGGATACGTTGTTGATATTTTTGGACCCTTTTACGCAACGCAAAATGATACTCAAATTATGAGAATCATTTTAGAAGATCCAAATGGCTTGAGAACTTTTATGCAGCATGGTGACATTTGCTTCGTTGATCGCGGATTTCGCGATGTTAAGACGTATTTAGAAGAATGTGGTTTTCAAGTCCTAATGCCTGTGTTGAAGGGAAAACGGAATCAGTTAACAGTAGCAGAAGCAAATGCTTCTCGGCAAGTAACTAAAGTTCGTTGGGTGGTTGAAGCAGTTCATGGGGTTATAGGCCAAAAATATAAATTGCTTCATCACCAAATGGATAATAAGCTCTTGCCAGAAGTAGGTTCATTTTGCAAAATTGCATGTTTTTTGAATAATAAATTCGGGAAACGTTTGAATTCTGACGTAGAAATGTCAAATGAAATAATACAGCGAATAAAATCACAGCACACAGTAGAAAACACTCTGGCTACTGAAGTAGAAGTAAAACATTGGTGTAGGCGAAAAGTTCTCTTCAACAAGGTATTAGCGACCGATCTTCGCGACTTTCCGAAAATGACGGAAAGTGACTTGAAACTTCTATTTACTGGGTCCTACCAGTTGAGTCAAGCAGTTTCGTATCTGGCAGAGTTCATCGACGAGGAAAATAACATTAGTCTTCAATGTTTAAAAGAGCGAGATAATATCGTGAAATTCCTCGTTTGGTCACGGCACATTAACAGCAAATATTACCTCTGTTTTATTGATTATGTGCCAAATTCTAACGGTGTCTCAGGTATTAGACGTTATTGCTGTGAATGTGCGAATGGTAACCATACCGTAGGTTGTTGCTTGCACGTCGCAGCAGTAATATACTATCTATCACTTGCACGATATCTGTCGAAAATTGTTAGACCCTCGGAAATCTTAACAAAAATATTTAATAAAAAGGGAGTCATACCTGTCATTAATGACAATAGTGACGAAGATTGAATCTATATGAAGTATGTTTCGATTGCAATCATCAAATCATTAAGATAAGCTTTTTTATACTAACATTTTTTCTACACTTGACAAAAAAATTGAGCAATTTTGTAATTATTAGGACCTTGAATAAGTTCTCGCTGTTTTTTCAAAGTTTTTCAAAGTTTTTTGACAGTAGCAGTACCCCGTTCGTGGAATTTCGAATGGTAACACACATGCAAGGCAGTAGTGTATCTAACCTTAAATTTCATTGTATGGTAGTTCACTTTAGTGTAAACAAAGTAATTTTTTCTTAGTTCTGAAAATGGCTACTTTTGTGCCAAATAAAGTGTATTTGCGGGGAATTTTATTGCACTACTTTATTCAAAAGAAATCTGCAGCTGAAGCACATAGAATTCTTGTTGTGACTTACGGTGACAATGCTTTGTCGGATACGACATGCAGAGACTGGTTTCGACGCTTCAAAAATAATGATTTTGAACTTGAGGATAAAGAACGTTCTGGCGCGCCGAAAAAATTTGAAGACGAAAAGTTGGAGGAATTACTCGATCAAGACCGATGTCAGACGCTAGGAGAACTTGGAAAAACATTACAAGTAGATGAGTCAACTGTTTCAAAACGTTTAAAAGTTTTAGGAATGATCTAGAAGCAAGGACATTGGGGACCGTATGAATTGAAGCCGAGAGACGTCGAACGGCGTTTTCTCACGTGTGAACTACTGTTTCAACGGCAGAAAAGAAAAGGTTTTTTGCACCGCATCGTGACTGGTGATGAAAAGTGGATACACTACGATAATCCAAAGCGTAGAAAATCGTGGGGTAAGACCGGCCATGCATCAACATCGTCTGCAAAACCAAATATCCATGGTTCGAAGCTTCTTCTCTGTATTTGGTGGGATCAGCAGGGTGTAATTTATTATGAGCTGCTCAAACCGAATGAGACTATCACGGGGGATCGCTATCGACTTCAATTGATGCGTTTAAGTCGAGCCTTAAAAGAAAAACGGCCGCTATGCGAGCAGAGACACGACAAAGTGATTTTGCTACATGACAACGCTCGGCCTCATGTTGCAAAACCAGTGAAAACCTACCTGGAAACGCTTCAATGGGAAGTTCTACCCCACCCGCCGTATTCACCTGACAAAGCCCCTTCTGATTTTCACCTATTCCGTTCAATGGCACATGGCCTAGCTGACCAGCGCTTTCATTCTTATGAAGAAGCTAAAAAATGGATCGATTCTTGGATAGCCTCAAAAGACATGTCGTTTTTCCGACGCGGAATTCATATACTGCCAGAAAGATGGGAGAAAGTGGTCGCTAGTGATGGGCAATACTTTGAATGAAATGTTTTTGTTTCTTATAATTTAAATAAAGCTTTCATTTTGTAAAAGAAACAGCGAGAACTTATTCAAGGTCCTAATAGCAGCACAATAGATGAAAAAACGATGAAAAAACGGAGAACTTCGCAGAATATTCGCAGTGTTGGTATCACCGAGGATAAAAGCTAGATGAAAGTTATTTTAACCCATCAACTAAAAAAAAAGATAAATATTTTTGCACTCAACCTAATTACTCTCAGGTAAAAAAACAAATACTAATTCTGAAACCTATTACAGAAGGTGCATGTCAGGAGTACGACAGTAAGATCACGAGGCAAACTAAACATTAGACATGACCTCTGCAGAAATTTGTCAAGGTATAGACTCCGTTTCTTTAGTGCCGAATATACATTTTTATATACCATAATAAGTTAACATTTCCGTAATTTAAATGTTTAAAAATATCCGTAACCATGGGATAACATATTGCTAGAGAGAGCTGGCAAAACAACAGATATGCTCCAAAACTATTTTCTATGCGGTATACATTTTTTATTCATTTAGGGTTATCGCAATAGCTGTTAAAAATGATTATTGATTATTTTTATGCATTTACAAATTAAAAAAAAATATATACCTTCCGGGACGCGAACCCACGACAAGAAGTTCATAGCGGTTACAGAGCAGACACTCTAGCCGCTTCGCCACCGCTGATGTTGAAAGAACGTCCAAAATTATAGTACATAACGAAACACACGGTTTACAGATAAGTGAGTTATCTCAATTCCTTTTATTGTTATGAAATTATTTGTAATGGTAAAACATTAAAAACCACAAAATGAACATACTCTATCAAAATAATGGAAAAATAACAATTACTTCTTGCATTTTAGATCAAAATACGTCCCGTAAATCGGTTTTCGATTTTTTTCACAATGACGCAGGTGGTTTAAAAATCTGAAAAAAATTGGGGATAACAATCGTAGGTGTTAGATTGTTACTACATAAACCAAAAAGTTGTACCTCGAAGATTTCGATACGAAATCTTCTTTTTTCCGTTTTTTTTTACTTTGCCCATTTTTCACGCTTAGGTACTTCGGCGGAAAAATCTGAAAAAATTCTCCAATATGTCCGGTACCGTGCAGAATATGGCAGAATTTTTACGCCTCGATAAATGGGGAAAAAGGGCCAAAAACCGGTTTTTTTAATTTTCCCCATAACTCGAAGTAGAAGCCAACAGCTCCGTTGTCGCCGCTGAGGCGACACGGCACACCAGCATCTAGAGGCAACATTGTATCTTTATGTAGGTAGGAAGATGTTTCGGCACACGCTTACTGTAATCTGAAAAGTTTCCTCTGCGACACACGTTTGCCCAGTGCCAAACCGATCCTTTATTTTCAAAGTCGTTTGCGCTAGAATATTTCTTTACCGTAAAATGGCAGGAAATAATAGTTACGAAAAGAGTGGATTTTCGGAAAGTGAGGATGAATTGGACCTCACGATATACGGAAATAATTTGATTGAAAGTGACGGAAATGAAGATGGATATAGTGATACTGAGGGCGATAGTGACGACAGCGATGTAATAGTTCACCGAAGACGAAAGGTACGGCGTATCGAATCCGATACCGATGATGACTCAGGCACCTCAATGGGAAATGATGACTGGGTCGACGTTACGGAGGATGGGTACAGGCCCCATCGAATTAATTTTTCCATTGGATCAAAAATGACAGGTCCGCAAATTTCCTCCGATATTTTGGAACCGATCTAATTTTTCAAGCTGTTTTTCACGGACGAGCTGGTTCATGATATAATAAAAGAAACGAATAATTATGCAAGATCCGTGTTGGCATCAAAAAATCTTAGCAAAGACTCTGTATGGCACACGTGGCATGATGTTGATACAGATGAATTCTGGGCATTTATCGGAGTCATCCTGAATATGGGTACAATGCCTCTCGCCAATATGCAAGAGTATTGGTCTACGAGGAATAATAGCAGAATCCCCTTCTTTTCGAGTGTATTTACAAGAGCTCGATTTCAACAAATATTTTGGATGCTCCACCTAAAAACACCGGACTCAGGTAGCACGGATCTAAATACCCGCATACAACGGGTCAGCATTTTTTTGGAATACCTGGATTCGAAATTTTCAGAATATTTTATTCCTGGACAAAACATTTGTGTGGATGAATCCATAGTCCAGTTTAAAGGGAAAATCTCCTTCATTACTTATAACCCTATTAAGCCAACGAAGTGGGGTATAAGAATTTATTCGATGGCAGACTCAGAAACCGGATATATTTACACCATTTTGCCTTATTATGGAAGTCTCACATCACAAAACCTTGTCCGTCCAGATCTACCAGTTACCACCAGGATTCCGCTGCATCTGTACCAAAAACTCTTAAATAATATTCCCGAGGCACAGGGTTATGACATGTTCACCGATAGGTACTATACCAGTATCCCTTTGGCAGAAGAGCTCAGGAAAATGAATTGCCACTTAACTGGCACTATAAAAGCCAATAGGAAAGGTATTCCATCGGTCTCAAAAAAAACAAAGTTTTCTGAAGAAAATACCTTCGCCAACAAAAAAGGGAATGTCATGTTCCTGGCCTGGAAAGACAAAAGAATCGTCTCCCTCTTAAGCACGTGGAATGATACTGGTATGGTGGATTCAGCAATAATTCTACGAGGAGGGAAAGAGGTTAACATTAGGAAGCCTAATGCAATTACCAGCTACACAGCTTCCATGGTCGGCGTTGATCGAGCCGATCAATACGCATCCACGTATTGTTTTTTACGAAGATCTCTTAAGTGGTGGAGAAAAATGTTTTTCTGGGGCATGGAGGTGTCGAAAAAAATCGAAATGATAAACCGTTGACGCACCTAAAGTACGTCAAATTACTGGTCGATCAACTGGTTAACAATTTCCGGCAACAAAGGTCGAGAAAGGTCAACTTCCTCGTCTGCGTCTGCTGAAGTAAGGCTGAACGGTAAGCTTCACGCAATGCGGAGGGGGAAAAAAACAGATTGCATTGTGTGCTCGAACAGGCAGAAGAAAGGCGAAAGACACGAAACCAGCGAATATTGCGATACCTGTCCTGGTAAACCACGAATGCATCTTGGGGATTGTTTTTCAAGATACCATTCAATGAAAAATTTTAAAAAATAATTGTTATTTTTGTATATTGTTATATCTTTTGTATTGTTATATGCTTTTTATTTTTATTATTATACTCTTGTATTGTTATATTCTTTATGTTTTTATTGTTGTACTTTAGTATCGCTATATTCTTTATATTATAATGTAAGACTCCGCGCCAGCGAGGCGCCGAGCCGGGCGTTCTCACGCCTGGCTTTCGTCAAGAGGATCTTTCGCTAGCGAGGGAGGAAGACAACCCTCGCCCCTACGGGGCCTTTCGGGGAAAAGAGGCCTTGGAAGGAGAGGCCCACGTCCCTCTCCGAGGAAAGCCTCTGATAGGCTCGCGCAAGGGAGGAAGGAAGTCGTATAAATATACGACTTCCAGGGCCCGCCGGAACATTACAAGAATCGTCGTTGTAGAGTCCGTATGGACGAAACATTCTTAGTATTATCGTTGTAGCGTCTGTATGAGCGCTACGCAGTCTTCGCAAAGATTGTTATATATAATATTGTACACGAACATAACCGATATTACGATTGTAGAAGTTATTCTAACGCCACGTCTCTCCGGACAGATTGTTATACGTGATTGTGTACAACCATTGTATTGTATTATTAAAAAGAAATTTATATATTTATATTTCACTCTTACACTACGTAATTTTGATTCTACACCAGGTATTTCGAAAAAGGACCTTATGCTATCGCGAAGAAATTACGTAATACTAGATATCTGATAGTAGACCCGGATGGATTACAAAATTCTAATAAGCCGTATAAGGGTGTATGGGAATGTAAAAATTTAAAACCCTGGATAAGTACTGAAACGAAAAAGGAAGTAAATGAACAAGTTAAAGAAGAAGAGAAAAAGTAAAATTGAGTTAAACGGAAGTTGTAAGATTAATGTATGTAAGCCTAGGTTGTAAGTTTATGTTCTATAAGTATGTATGCTCCGTGAAGACTGTGCCCGAGGAAGGTCACAAGTCAGGAATGGCCGAGTTGTGGGGAAAAGGGCCGCCAACTGTACGTCAGGCCCAGTAGTTGGTAGGACAGTGACGAATACACGCGTGCGCATGCGTGAACCGGTCAGATTAATTTCCGTTTTGGAACGTGCAAGCGTGAGAGGAAGCACGTGCGGTTTTCGAGATAGGTCTCGATCGGTTTTTCTTCGGCTTCTCATATTATGCGATTAGTGTGTGTGTGAATCCTGTGTATTCTGTTTTATTTCTTTTTACATTTTCTTAAATAAACTTATTAATTACTTATTGAATCAACCATCTTGACACTCCACACCACCCCTCCAACAATAAGTTTTACAATGACCTTAACGAAGGCACTTGCACCTTAAAAATTATTCCGCCTCAGTGCACACCTGTTTGCTAACCTTGCGATGTTTATTTTTATCGTCAGGTAAAGATATTACTGAAACAAGTTCAGAATGTCCCGATCGTTATTCAAGAAAAACGATCGTTACATTTCAGACGTGACGCGATTAAAATGCACTCCATAATACACCAGCAACTTTCTGCAATGATATTTAAAAATATGATCGACTATGCGTGGTATGCGTCTAAATTTAACTCATAACCGAAGAATATTTTTAAATGTAAACCAAGTTTGCTTTCTGAGTTGGGAAATTAATAAAAAATGTTATTGCGGCGATATATAATGTATATCAACATTGCATATGTTTTAAATGTTTTTACGATATTTACTATCCTGACAAATGTGCAGTGTACAAAGAGAAATAAATGTTTACTGGTAAAATACATAATTGTGGACTTTATTGTAATCCTAACACTGAAATCTGCAAATAAAATATAAAGTAAAGTAGAAGTTAAAATTATAAAATATATACAATACACATATGAAAATAAGTAAAACATATTCCATAAGGAAATAAAATGAAACTAGAAGGGTGGGGAAAAAAAATCAAAAATACACCATGCGAGAATCGATCCAGGGTCCACAGTATCCGCAGTTCGCTTCCTTGTCCGCTCAGGCACGCCGCTTCGTTGAAAACACTCCTAAGTCTAGAGTACTCAACCTACATGTCTATTTTCAAAAAAGTTTTTACAGTGTTACGAAACGAGCACCACTTCGTCTTCGCGAGGGAAGGTATGAACTCGCGAATACTAGATGTATATGTATTAGGTGTACCGGAAAGTTCTGTCCGTTCCGGTTACAACAAGTTTCAACAGGTATGCGCATATTCATTTGACGCATATTTGGCGCTCTCTTTTTATCACGGAATGTATAAATACTAACCTAGCAAATGAACTAAAACGAAGGTGATTCATGTTAGCATTAATTGAGGCGCAATCGTGTGCCCATGGGTACTAATAAAGTTCATTTACGCCACTGTATATTGTACGAATTCCAACAAGGAAAAAATGCTATAGAAACGTGTTGAAATTTTTTGAAAGTGTTTGGTAAAGGTACAGTTTCTGATAGAACATGCAGAAGATGGTTCGAAAAATGTCAAGTAGGTGATTTCGACCTTTCTGATGAGCCACGCTCTGGGCGACCATCTTTGATCGACGACGAGACTGTCAAGATAATGTTAGAGCAAAATCCTTCTTTGACAACATCGGAGATTGCGAAAAGGCTTGATTCAGCTCAACAAACCATTTCGGACCATATTCAGAAACTAGGATTGGTGTGGAAATATTCGAGATGGGTGCCACATGAGTTAAGTGAGAAGAATTTGAATGATCAAGTCATTATATGCACATCTCTGCTTGCACGGAACAAAATCGAACCCTTCTTGGACCGGATGATAACTGGGGATGAAAAGTGGATTACCTATGAAAACATCGTAAAAAAAAAGGGCATATTGTGAACCCGGAAAACCTGTCCCCTCCACCTCTAAACCGAAGTTGAGCCTGAGTAAGAGAATGTTGTGTATATGGTGGGACATTCGAGGACCAATATATTTTGAGCTGTTGAAACCGAACGAAAAGCTAAATCCGGAAAGGTTCTGTCAGTAATTGGATCATTTCAAAGCAACACTCCAGTAAAAGAGCCCGGAAATGTTCAGTAGGAAGGACATCATAGTGCTTCATGATAATGCGAGGCCACATGCTGCTTTGGGGACTCGGCAGAAACTCACAGAGCTAGACTGGGAAATTCTGTCGCATTCACAATACTCTCCGGACATAGCACCCTCCGATTATCACTTGTTTCTGTCTTGACAAAATTTTTTCCGGGGCAAAAAATTAAAAAACGAAGAAGATATCAGACAATCACTGGATCAATTTTTCGCCTCTTGGGATAAGGCATTTTTTAAAAATGAAGGTCTTCGGAAGAAAATTCTTCCACGACACTTGCCTTCCGGAGTTCATAGTGAAATATTAGTGCGATACATTCGAAAAAACAGAAGATGGATTACTAGCAGCCTGGTTCGAGTGGATCGGCGAATAAAAAGAGCAGCAAGAACGGGAAAGTATTCCAAGTATCATGGTTAAGGCTTAACATATTTAAAGACTGGTTGAGATTTGACGACAATACAAAAAAAGCTTTCTGCACGGCTTGCAATAAAGTATTGGTGTCCGGAAAAACGGAATTAGTTAGACATTCGCGGACTAAATTTCATATAAAAACTACAAGCAAAAGCTGTGATATCACACCATCTGTTTCATTAGCAAAAGCTGATTGCAATTCTGGTTTGGACCATGTGAATAAAGTAAAAATTGCGGAAATAAAGTTAGCTGCTTTTTACGCGGAACATAACATAGCTATCCGAACTATTGATCACATGGTCCCTTTATTACAGGAAACCTGTTCGGATCCGCAGGTGGTTAAGGATCTAAAATTGTCAAGAACAAAATGCACACAGTTGATAAAAATTGTAATAGGCAAACGCGAAAGCGATAAGCTTATTGCAGAATTAAAAATTCAAAAGTTTTCTATATTAATTGATGAAAGCACGACTATCGCTAACGATAAGTTGCTTTGTATTTTAGTTCAATACATTTCATCGGGAAATAAGAAATGCGTTACACAATTGTTAGAATTAATCACCTTAGATGCTAGAGATTGCTCCGCAGACAAGTTGTATACTGCTTTTAAGAATTGTTTAGAATCTAAAAGTATACCATTATCAAACATTGTAGGAATGGCTTGTGATAATGCGTCTGTAATGACAGGCATTAAAGATTCCTTTTCAAGTAGATTAAAGAAAGAGGTACCGGCCCTCGTTGTATTAAATTGTATATGCCATTCCTCAGCTTTAATTGCTAGTAAAGCTTGTTCCAAATTGCCGGATTCTTGCGAGAAATTATTACATTTAGTCGCGACATACTTTCATGGTAGTGCAAAACGATCAGCCATCCTGCGGGAATTTCAGGAATTCTTTAAAGTAGAGTCGCGAAAAGTTTTAAAATTATCAGGTACAAGATGGCTCGTCTTACATAAGTGTGTTACACGACTTCTCGATAACTAGGAAGTTTTGAAACATTACTTTTACCTGGAAAATTTAGAAAATAACAACAATTCGGCACAATCAATTTCAATTTTTTTAAATGATCCGGAAATTAAAGCTTTCATACTTTTTTTAAAGTATTCGTTAAATTCGTTTAACGAATTCAATGCCTTGTTCCAAGGTAGGAAAACCCTAATCCATAAAATGGCAGATACCAGCGAGCGATTAATAAAACAGATGGGAAGCAATTTTTTGCTACCTCATGCGATAAAAAACATTACGGGAGACAGTATTCAGCAGCAAAATTTGTTACCATTAAATTCAGTGTATCTCGGCCCCGATTGCGAAATTTTTTTGGAAACGCAACCTGCGGAATTCAATGTAAATATTAAATCTATCTGTTTATCATTTTATACAACCGCTTTTGAAGAAATGGTAAAAAGATTACCATATAAAGATGTCATTTTTCGCGAATTGAAATTTTTAGATGCAGATGTAGCTTTGCGCGAGGAAAGAAGACTTGCCTTTCCAGATTTGAGAGACGTAGCAAAACATTTTCAGATATCTGATATCGCAGCATTAGCTTATGAATGGAAAATGCTCCCTATCGTCTTTGATGACGATGAAAAATCTATTTTATACAAGTTAGAAATTGACGATATGTGGAAGACTATTTTTGAAAAAAAATTTAAATGATGATCCGCTTTTTCCAAATTTAGAAATTTTAGTCGAAGCAGCTTTATCTCTTCCACATTCTAATGCCGAAGCAGAAAGGTTATTTTCTATTGTTGCAGATGTAAAGAGTAAAAAGAGAAATAAGATTGATGCAGCCACTTTAGACGCGGTATGTAGAATCCGATGTACTTTCCAAGCCAACAACATTGACTGCCGTTCTTTTACAGTAGACTCCAATCATTTACAATTGCTTGAAAAACAGAACTTATATTTCTCCCGCAACAGTCAGCAAAATAATTAATATAACTATCAGTTATATTAACTATCAGATTTCTCTTTTTATTTTTTGTAATCCAGTATGTGCATGCATGATCCTTTGCGAAATATGAAATATTTATTATATGTTTTGTTTTGTGATTAATTTACCATATATTTCTTTGTTGTAGCAACCTCCTGGGGCCGCTTCACCGAAACATTTTCTTAATATATATCAATAGCATATAAATACTGTACATACTATATTTGGTGTTCACGTTTGAATATTAGTAAGGTTTTCTGCAGTTTTCCTTACTCTCGCAACAAATGTTTGTATTCATGTAATAAATCGGCTGCAGACGTACGGGATAATAAAAAAATACATGCTCATTTATTTCCATGTAAATATGTTATTTATTTTAAAAATGTCCACTTCCTGCAATTTGTACCATATTTCAATTGCCTCGGGGGTCTAACGATACCCCATATTCGAGCAACGTATATACGTCGCTGAGGCTTAGGAGTGCGCATGCGTCAAAAAAATCCCTCGGGCTGACAACACAGCGTACGAGGGTTACTGTTCCTACTTGGTGAGAGTTAAGGGAGACTCTGCTGATTTCCGGGAAAGTGCCTCCTTATATCCCTCTTTCCGCTTCCGGGCTTGACCAATCAGGGTCGTCCTCGGAGGAAAGAGGGTAAGGCCGGGTAGATGAAGGAACATTTCCCAGGATGCAGAATCGTACACAACGATCCAAACAACGCAACCATAACAACAGGTAACGTGGAGACGATGGAAGAACAAACTAGGACTCCGAACTGGGCCCTAGCAAACAAAATCGTGAACTACAGAAGACAGAAATGGGCAATCAACTCATTCGAACCTTACAAAGCCCCGGGTCCAGACGGAATATACCCACAACTCCTGAAGAGAGCCTTCCCATGGATAGGAGAGTTTTTAGTGAAGTTCATAAGAGCCTCTATCGCAACAGGAAATTACCCAAAGCAGTGGGGAGAAACCAGGGTAGTATTTCTACCAAAACCAAGTAAGCCAGATTACACCACACCTAAGGCATACAGGCCTATAAGTCTAACCCCTTTTCTCTTAAAAGCCACAGAAAAATTAATAGATAGGTACCTCAAAGAAAACACTCTGATAACTACCCCGCTTAACTCCAAACAGCATGCGTTTAGGACAGGAAGATCGGTAGAAACGGCGCTACACGACTTAATAGGCAAGGTGGAAGAAACCTTCGACCGCAGGAAAATAGCAATCGGGGGATTCGCTGACATCGAAGGTGCATTTAATATGACATCCACGGAACTAATCGAGCAGGCCTTGATAGACTTCAAAGTAGAGGACGAAGTAAGAATCTGGATAATAAAAATGCTAACCAGCAGAAGACTTCAGAGCGAAGTGAACGGGGCTCAAGTAACGGCCACCGTGAACAGAGGATGCCCGCAAGGGGGAATACTATCGCCTCTTCTGTGGTGCCTGGCGGTAGACGGTCTCCTAGGGGCACTGCAGGAAGGAGGCATAATCGCGGCAGCATATGCAGATGACATAAACTTCCTAGTAATAGGAGATTCCATAGAGGAAATCAAAGACAAAGCAAGAACAGCATTGAGCATCATAGAGATCTGGTGCGACAGCACAACCGTCTCAGTAAACCCGGACAAAATGGAAATGGTATTTTTCGCGAAAAGATACGTAAGGAACGATACAAGACCGGTGATCACGGACCTGACATACATGGGAAAACCGCTGAAATTCACCAGGAAAATAAAATATCTAGGAATCCACATTACCGACAGACTAACGTGGACGACTCACGCCAACAACCAAATCACGAGAGCAAGAAGAAACCTCAACACAATGAGCAGAATAATGGGAATCAAATGGGGCTCGAACCCCAGGATGAGTAAATGGATATATGAAGCAATCATAGTACCTAGAATCACCTTCGGAGCGGTAGTCTGGTGAAGGGCTACGACGCTAACCACGATCAAAACCAAGCTGGACAGCGTACAAGGAGAAGCACTCAGAAGGGCATATGGAACCTTCAGAACAACCCCGACGAGAGCACTAGAAGCAATAACCGACTGCATACCACTGGATATTAGAATAAAAGAAATAGCCATGAGAACGGCATATAGATTGAAATATTGGGGACTCTGGAAGGAGAGTCAGAAGAAAAGGAAGAAGATCCCAGACCACACGGACATCATAACGAAAGAAACCTCAAAGGAGGTCAGAGACCTATTTCAAATGCCGGCCGACAAGAAAATTGTCGACTTCAACTTTGCAAACAGATACAAAATCGAAATAACCAAGAGAGACGACTGGACGGAGGACAAGAAACTATACACGGAAGACGAATTAGTATTTTTCACGGACGGATCGAGAAAAGATGACCTCACAGGAGCAGCCTGGATAAAAACAGGAGAAAATGACACACACGAGGTAATATTCTTAGGCAAATTTGCAACGGTATTCCAGGCAGAAGTAACAGCCATAACCGGCTGCTGCAAAGCGATCATAGCAAATAGGGTAAGTAACAGATCAATTACGATCTGCACGGATAGCCAAGCGGCACTCATAGCACTAGACAGAAACACAACCACATCAATCACGATAGCGGAAGCAAAAGAAGCACTAAACGAGGTGACAACGAAAGGCAACAAAATTAGGGTCATATGGGTGCCCGGTCACAGAGGGATAGAAGGCAACGAAAAAGCGGACAAACTGGCGAACCTGGGAACAAACGAGATCCCGATACCGGAAGCGATAATGAAACAAGCCATAAAAAGCTGGAGGGACGAAGAATGGAATAGGAAATGGACAGAATGCAACGGTAACATCCACACAAAAAGCACGATAGGTATGACGCTACCATACAAACACGGGAAAAACATAAAGACTTAAACAGGGAGTAAAGTAGAAACGTAATAAGCATCCTCACGGACCACGGACGCAACTGCAGATAATAGACCACAAGAGCAAGTGCGCATCTTTGTTGCTTCGCAATACACGATTGTCGTTTTTAGACCAAATCATCACTTGTGATGAAAAGTGGATTTTGTATGATAATCGAAAACGATCAAGCTAATGGGCAAAATAAAAAGAAAGTATGGTTACCATATGGTGGAATGCCCAAGAAGTGATCCATTATTCCTTCCTACAACCAGGCGAAATCATAAGAACGGAGCCCTATTGTCGTGAAATTGATATCATGCATGAGAAACTTATGAGAAAACAACCAGCATTGCTCAATCGGCACGGCGCACTATTACTGCATGATAACGCACGACCACATAAAGCTTCAATTACTGTTGACAAATTAACTTTTCTACAAGATGAAATTTTCCCACACCCTCCATACCAGGTGTGTCGGTAATTACTTTCCGGTTTTTATAATAGACGTCACTAGCCATAACTATGCAATGTTGTGATTTGATACGTATGTCATTCTTTTCTACTGACATTAACCTCTAAACTACATAAGTTACATTCCGCGAAAATATCAGCGTTCTAGAATTATAATTTTTTGAAAATGGCAAGTTTTGTGCCTGAAAACGTCCATTTGCGGCACGCATTACTTTTCTTATTTAATCAAAAGAAAAATCCGCTGAAAGTCATCGTTTGCTGGTAGAGACTTACGGTGAGCACGCTCCAACCATAAGAACCTGTGAAACGTGGTTCCGACATTTCAAATGTGATAACTTCAACGTTCAAGACAAAGAGCGTCCTGGCGGGCCGAAAACGTTTGAAGATGCGGAATTGCAGGAGTTACTGGATGAAGACCCAGCACAAACACAAAAACTATTGGCAGAAAAGTTGAATGTGAGCCGAGTAACAATTTCTGAAAGATTACAAGCAATGCGAAAGATCCAAAAAATGGGAAGATGGATGTCGCATCAATTGAATGACAGGCAACTGGAAAATCGAAAAATCGTCTGTGAAATGCTGCTTCAAAGGTACGAAAGGATATCATATCTGCATCGTATAATAACGGGTAATGAAAAATGGATTTATTTTGAAAATCCGAAGCGAAAAAAATCATGGTTATCACCAGACGAAGTCGCCCCATCGAACGCAAGGCCTAATCGCTTTGGTCGCAAGACCATGCTCTGTGTCTGGTGGGCCCAGGTTGATGTGATTTATTATGAACTGTTGAAACCTGGAGAAACAGTTAATACTCATCGCTACCAACAACAAATGATCAATTTGAACTGTGCATTGATCGAAAAACGTCCACAGTACGCTCAAAGGCATGATAAGGTGATTTTGCAGCATGACAACGCGCCGTCTCATACAGCAAAACCAATCAAAGAAGTACTAAAATCACTTGGATGGGAAGTTTTATCGCACCCGCCGTATTCTCCAGACCTGGTTCCATCGGATTACCACCTTTTCGCTTCGATGGGTCACGCGCTTGCAGAGCAACACTTCTCCGATTTCGAAGAAGTTAAAAAATGGCTCGATGAGTGGTTTAACTCAAAGGAGAAACAGTTCTTTTGGAATGGCATCCATAAATTGCCTGAGAGATGGGCAAAATGTATCGAAGCAAATGGCCAATACTTTGAGTAAATAAATTTTAACTATTCAGTTTAAATAACGTGTTTTCTTTACCGATAAAACCGGAAAGGACTTACCGCACACCTGGTAATTGATAATGATGAATCGGATCCTGAGAACTTATATGAAGAAGTAACACACGAGGATTCTGTGGACGATGAATGGTACGAACCGAAGGAGAAAAAACGACGGCGAAATATTCCATTAGATTGTAAAATTAAAGTAGTCAATCTGGCACGTCGGCATCCCTCTTGGAGTTTAGAAACATTACAAAAAAAAGGAAGCAAACATTTAAAAAAACAGATGACATTATTCGTTGGGAAAAACAAATAAAAGAAGATGGCACAACATTTGATAAATACGATGCAACAGATAAATGGACGTACGATTGTTTTCCGGAATTTCGACAGAACTTTCAACAAGTTACCACTCGCCTACTGCAACAGTGGACTCTGGCAGCAGCCAGGCAATTCCCATCGGATAATTTTGTATTTAAAACTTCTGCTCGTTGGGTGACATACTTTAAAAGTAAGCATCGAAATCGGCAAAGAAAAATAACGAAATACGATTTATTTAAAAAAAATTCAAGTTTGGATGAAACAATAAAGGCCGCTGATAACTCTCGGAAAATTATAAAATTCATCACACCCAAATTCGACACCAGATATGTAATCAATACAGATCAAACAGGGTGTCAGTACCTGCCTACCTTCGACAGGACTTTGGCAATAAGAGGAGAAAAAGCCATTTTTGTCAACAGAAAAAGCATTAACAAAACGACGCATTCGTATACCGCCCAGTATGCTATGTCGATGTCAGGAAAACTATTACCCCATGTATTTCTGTGCATGCAGGAAACCAGGGGAAAATTTGGTCCGACCGTGCAGAAAAAAGTGGAGAAATTGGAAGAAGGATACAAAAACGTAATTGCAACGTCATCAAAATCGGGCAAACTAACTAATGAATTATATAAGTCATTTTTAAAATCAGTGATCCAGCCCTACGTGGGAGATCAAAAATTTCTTTTAATTATTGATTCTTGGGGAGGGCAGACAAATATACAGATGTATGACGATTTGTTTACCACCGATGAAGGCGACTGTACCTGCACCGTCTAAATTTAATTTATATTTCCACGCTCCTCGAAGAGACACGTAGTAAAAATGCGATTTACTGAAGGGAAAAATTGATGCATGCAGTAATGAGGAAGAGAAATTACATCTTAGACAAAGTCATGATTTACATTTGCAAACCTCCCATAGCGAGCGAGCGCGGAGGTGGTGTTCCTTCCTTCAAAATGGGGGGGGGACTACTCCCGCTCGGGGACCTGGCCGACGCACTCACCGTCGCACATGCGTTCAGACTTCTGACTTCGCCTGATGCGCCGGTGAGGGAGTTGGCCTGGGCTTCGCTGTGTGAGGCCACGAGTCGCAGGACGGGACAGTCGGCATCCTATGCAGAGTTGCCACTCGAGGGATTTTTTCCCTCGTGAGAGCCTTAGTGCGCATGCGCACAGTGACGTCACAGTCCAATGGCGGCTGTTTTTACGGACGTATCTATATGCAACATTAGGTACCCGAAAGGGGCCCTTCCCACTGGGAAACGTTACCACGTTCCGTGCCGCGTGGGGCGTATACGACCTACACTAAGGTGTGGTGTTCCGTTGGACGACAAATGTTTTGAATATTTCCATTCTTCATAAACATTTTTGATTATGAATAAAACGAATATATAATTTCAATTATATTCCCCCCTATTATATATTTTATATTTATACATATTATAACCAACCCCAGAGCGGTCTCCTTTGCGGACCCCTTACCGAGGGTCAGGTTAAACTTTGAAGCTTACCGAAGAAGTCCCCGTTGTAAAATTTTGCGACCTTTTGCGGTTCTACGAGATATTCTTATTTGTTTGTCGCACGCGCCATGCTCGGGGAAATACCTTTATGACATACGGCCAGGCTATCGTGCCTTGGACAAACGAATAATGCTAATCCTTCACTAAGGTTACCCTTGTAATTAACGAAACGCTATATTTATTTCGTTCGGGTAAAAAATCAAAATAATTTTAAGCAAGCTGGTGGCCTTTTGTTCCAAAGCAACAATAGATAGCCGCGATCACCTCGACCGCTTACCGTCATAAACCGAAAGATGTTTGACGTTTCGGCTAGTTGCAGGTATGAGGGCTATATTTGTTTCTCGCAAAGTTTAGTTTTTCTCCTTCCACCGTAATATTTAATTTAAAAATAATTAGTCAGTTAACTATAATACGTTCGTTATAAGGTAATTGTTATGATTCTCTGTAATATTAAAAGCTTATAAGATGAATATAATTCGCTGTGGTCAATAAATGTATCATAATATCTAAATAAATTCTTAATTTTTCAGTTATGTTTGTTCGCCAATGTGTTTTTGGAAATTCTGAGTTCAGATTCTTAATCAGCGACCCAAATAATACTAATACACCAATTTTAAATAGAAATAGACTACTGAAGAAATAGGCCAAATAGACTACTGTGCGACGCTCGAATCCGGACCCATCGACCTCCGGAAGTTCTTTAGGGCTGCCGATGTTCCGGATGCCCCCTTGGATGGAGGTATCGATGACCCCCCCCCCCCCCCCCCCCCCCCCTCGAATTTACCCTGCACCGTGATTGGAGGATCAAGTTCGGGTGGGAGGCATCGACACCTAGAATTTAGTATATTAGATCGTAATTAATGCTAATGAACCAGTAGTTCCTGGAAGAAGCACACCACCGAAAAATCAACTCTCGGTTTCCGGTGGAAAGCACCGGTGGACATCGAACAACTCCGGTCTACTACTATATATACACACTCTCTCACAAACACTTGACGACATTGTGAAAAACAGAAGATGGATCACCAGCAGCCTGGTCCGAGTGGATTGGCGAATAAGAAGAGCAACAAGAAAGGGAAAGTATTCCAGGTATCATGGTTAAGGCTTAAGGTATTTAAAGACTGGTTGACATTTGACGACAATAGAAAAACAGCTTTCTGCACGGCTTGCAATAAAGTCTTAGTGTCCGGAAAAACGGAATTAATCAGACATTCGCGTACTAAATTTCATAGAAAAAATACAAGCAAAAGCTGTGATATCGCACCATCTGTTTCATTAACAAAAGCTGATTGTAATTTTGGTTTGGACCATGTGAATAAAGTAAAAATCGCGGAAATAAAATTAGCTGCTTTTTACGCGGAACATAACATAGCTATCCGAACTATTGATCACATGGTCCCTTTATTAAAGGAAACCTGTTCGGATCCGCATGTGGTTAACGATCTAAAATTGTCAAGAACAAAATGCACACATTTGATAAAAAATGTAATAGGCAAACGCGAAAGCGATAAGCTTATTGCAGAATTAAAAATTCAAAAGTTTTCTATATTAATTGATGAAAGCACGACTATCGCTAACGATAAGTTGCTTTGTATTTTAGTTCAATACATTTCATCGGAAAATAAGAAGTGCGTCACACAATTGTTAGAATTAATCACATTAGATGCTAGAGATTGCTCCGCAGACAAGCTGTATACTGCTTTCAAGAATTGTTTCGAATCTAAAAGCATACCGTTATCAAACATTGTAGGAATGGCTTGTGATAATGCGTCTGTAATGACAGGCATTAGAGATTCCTTTTCGAGTAGATTAAAGAAAGAGGTACCGGCCCTCGTATTAAATTGTATATGCCATTCCTCAGCTTTAATTGCTAGTAAAGCTTGTTCCAAATTGCCGGATTCTTGCGAGAAATTATTACATTTAGTCGCGACATACTTTCATGGTAGTGCAAAACGATCAGCCATCCTGCGGGAATTTCAGGAATTCTTTAAAGTAGAGTCGCGAAAAGTTTTAAAATTATCAGGTACAAGATGGCTCGTCTTACATAAGTGTGTTACACGACTTCTCGATAACTAGGAAGTTTTGAAACATTACTTTTACCTGGAAAATTTAGAAAATAACAACAATTCGGCACAATCAATTTCAATTTTTTTAAATGATCCGGAAATTAAAGCTTTCATACTTTTTTTAAAGTATTCGTTAAATTCGTTTAACGAATTCAATGCCTTGTTCCAAGGTAGGAAAACCCTAATCCATAAAATGGCAGATACCAGCGAGCGATTAATAAAACAGATGGGAAGCAATTTTTTGCTACCTCATGCGATAAAAAACATTACGGGAGACAGTATTCAGCAGCAAAATTTGTTACCATTAAATTCAGTGTATCTCGGCCCCGATTGCGAAATTTTTTTGGAAACGCAACCTGCGGAATTCAATGTAAATATTAAATCTATCTGTTTATCATTTTATACAACCGCTTTTGAAGAAATGGTAAAAAGATTACCATATAAAGATGTCATTTTTCGCGAATTGAAATTTTTAGATGCAGATGTAGCTTTACGCGAGGAAAGAAGACTTGCCTTTCCAGATTTGAGAGACGTAGCAAAACATTTCCAAATATCTGATATCGCAGCATTAGCTTATGAATGGAGAATGCTCCCTATCATCTTTGACGACGATGAAAAATCTATTTTATTCAAGTTAGAAATTGACGAAATGTGGAAGACTATTTTTGAAAACAAAAATTTAAATGATGATCCGCTTTTTCCAAATTTAGAAATTTTAGTCCAAGCAGCTTTATCTCTTCCACATTCTAATGCCGAAGCAGAAAGGTTATTTTCTATTGTTGCAGATGTAAAGAATAAAAAGAGAAATAAGATGGATGCAGCCACTTTAGACGCGATATGTAAAATCCGATGTGCTTTCCAAGCCAACAACATTGACTGCCGTTCTTTTAAAGTAGATTCCAATCATTTAGAATTGCATGGAAAATAAAACTTATATTTCTCCCGTAACAGTCAGCAAAATAATTAATATAACTATCAGTTATATTAACTATCAGATTTCTCTTTTTATTTTTTGTAATCCAGTATGTGCATGCATGATCCTTTGCGAAATATTAAATATTTATTATATGTTTTGTTTTCTGATTAATGTACCATATATTTCTTTGTTGTAGCAACATCCTGGGGCCGCTTCACCGAAGCATTTTCTTAATATATATGAATACCACATAAATACTGTAAATATTATATTTAGTGTTCACGTTTGAATATTAGTAAGGTTTTCTGCAGTTTTCCTTACTCTCGCAACAAATGTTGGTATTCATGTAATATATCGGCTGCAGACGTACGGAATAATAAAAAAATACATGCTCATTCATTTCCATGTAAATATGATATTTATTTTAAAAATTTCCACTTCCTGTAATTTCTACCACATTACAATTGCCGCGGGGGTCTAACGATACCCATATTCGAGCAAAGTATATACGCGGTGACGCATGCGCACTACTAAGCCTCACCGACGTATATACTTTGCTCGAATATGGGGTATCGTTAGACCCCCGCGGCAATTGCAATATGGTAGAAATTACAGGAAGTGGAAATTTTTAAAATAAATATCATATTTACATGGAAATATTCAAAACATTTGTCGTCCAACGGAACACCACACCTTAGTGTAGGTCGTATACGCCCCACGCGGCACGGAACGTGGTAACGTTTCCCAGTGGGAAGGGCCCCTTTCGGGTACCTAATGTTGCATATAGATACGTCCGTAAAAACAGCCGCCATTGGACTTTGACGTCACTATGCGCATGCGCACTAAGGCTCTCACGAGAGAAAAAATCCCTCGAGTGGCAACAGAGCCTCACGGCATACCTCTCGGGTTCCCGAGAGGGAAGATTCGCCAGGGATGCCACGTCCCCTGGGATTTGGGCCGCCGCGCGGATCGCCGCGCGCAAGCAGGCGGAGAGGCTGGGAGTCAAGTGGACCTGGTCGCCTGATCGCCAAGAACTCGCCCTGAACCTCCGTGGGTCGCGGGGGCGGCCTGTGATCGTGACTCCGCAAGCACGGTCGCAAGTTGTAGCTAGGGTAGGGCCGCGCGGTGGACACCTCCTCGTGGTGTGGCCTGGGAGGACTGCATGGTGGGATTGCACGTAAGTGCGAACTGACATTCATACATGATTACCCACTAAAGACTAAGGACATACACGACTTCATAAAAATAGGACGGATTTAATTATGACGGACCGGCGAAAAAACTTTAAAAACAATATGGCAGAAGACAAGAAAAAGGAAAAAAGTTACGGTGCAGGGTCTCTCGGTGGGCCCAGTACCGGCGTGGCTGGTTGTGGTCGAGCGGGCACCAGCACGTCGTCATCATACGACCGTGTGGCACGTTTTGTGGAGAGCCAGGCAGGCGTGTCGAATATTGCGACTGGTGATGAGGAAGATAGCAGGGACAGTTTGTTCGGTTTGGAGACCTCGGAGAGCAGCTATGGGGGGGGGGGGGGGGGGGAGAACTGGAACAGGAAGCAGTACGAGAAGGGTGATGGAGTCTATAGGGACAGGTATTGCTAGCATGGAGGTAACATCGGACAGTAGCTGTGTGTCTGGACAAGAAACGGATAGAGTGAAGAGGATCGCAAAGAGGAAAGGAGACCGGGAGATTATGGATAAGTATTATAAGAAGATGCAGAAGGAGTTACAGGAGATAGATAAAAGAGCGAAGAGGATGGAGTATGAGGGGGATGCGGAGTCGGTAAAGGAGAGGAAGGGATCGGAGAAAGAATCAAGTAAGGGATCGAAGTCGAGCAGAGAGGGTAAGGAAAGCAGTAGGGCGGAAATAATAAAGGAGCCAGTTGCAGCAAAGGGAGAGAGTGGAGACGAAAGGAATTTTGGAGAGGAGTTCGAGAGGGAATTGCATAGGGATAAAACGAATAAGATGACATGTGTTGTAGGGGCCTTGGAGGTCATGCTGAAGTGTGCGGAAGAAATACGGGAGTATGTAGGAAGGAGCAAGAATGCGAGCAAACGACAGAGGACACGGTGCAAAAATATGTACGACATGTGCACGGATATCAAAATGGAACTGTCTTCTGTGGAGGCGCGTAGGAAAACCTTTGTAGAATATATAAAAAGGATTGATAGTAGAGGAGGGGGTGCAAAGGAGGACGAGGTTATTGATGAATACCTGAATTTTGACGTAGAGTTAATGAGACGAGAGGGGTGGCCCGAAAGGGTTAGAAGATGCATGGTAGGAGTGGATGCTGAAGTACAGACGGAGGAACATGGACCGGAAAAGAGACAAAGCTACGCGAGGGTGGCAGGAAAAGGAGAGACCAGATATGAAGGAAAGAGAAGAGAGAAGGTAAGAGTATATGATGGAGACACGGAGAGTTTAACATCAAGTGACAGCGAGGTTGGGGTGGTGAAACCGAGGAAAACAGAGGAGATGAGACGTCGGATGGATAAAGAGAGAGAGTGGCAAGTGGCAGAGAGCAAAAGAAGAAGTAGAGCGAGGAGGCTTGAGGAGAGGAGTACAGGGAGGAATCGAAGCGGAAGTAAGGTGAGGAGGAGATCCGTAAGTGCAATGAGGAGCGACGCGATTATAGTGAGATGTGCTGAACCTACGGAAAGCGAAAGAATAGTGAAGGAATTCAAAGCCGTGCATACTGATAAGAGGACGCGGGTAAAGGACATTCGGAAAACTAGGAATGGGAATATGATCATCGAACTGAAAGTAAACAGCGATGTGAAAGATTGGAAAGAGAAATTTCAGGACATTGCGAAGGACCGTGGGGAGATTATTGCGAAAACCCCCACAATTGATATAGAGATTGAGGGAATTGAACCTTATGCGACTAAGGAACAAGTGATAGAGGCGATAGGTAAGGAATTCGGGGAGGAAGAGAGTAAAGAACTAGAATGGAAGGTGATGAGGATAAACAGATTCGGAAATGGAAAGGCGGTGCTGGTAGGAGGAATGAAGTGGAAAGCAAAATTAAGAGAGAAGAAGACGATTGCCATAGAGTGGAAAATCTGTAAGATTAGGGAGGCTGAATTGATAGTTAGGTGCTTTAGATGCCAAGATATTGGGCACAGAAGCTTCCAATGTAGAGAGAGAGAAAATGTAGGGCTTTGCAGAAAATGTGGAGAAAGTGGCCATAACGTGAAAGTGTGTAAGAATAAAATGAGATGCTTCTTGTGTGCGAAAGAAGGGTTAAGAGGAGAGAAACTGGCGCATTTCGCGGGCTCCGTGGTATGCGCCAGAAGTAGAGGAAGGCTAGGATAAACTTAGCTGATAGAGTGAGGAACCAGAGTAAGAGGCAGAAGTTCAAGCGGTGAGAAGAAAAAAGATAAGAGGAGTAGCAGAGGATGGGTAGAGGATGGGCGAAGTAATGCCTCAGGCGGTGCCGCTCCTCCTTGGAACATCCGGTAAGAGTGAAGCTCAGAGGAGGGGTTTTAGTGGGTATTCCGGGAGGTCAAACTCCCGGTGAGTCCCGCACTACCCCGGCATCTTGATGTCGGGGTGTGCGTAAACTGCATTTCCCCTCCTCTATAAAAAAAAAAAAGGTTGTAGTTAGGGTGCGAGAAGCAGTGGCTGAGCACTATATGCATTCACTGCTCCTTAAGAAGGACCAGGGTAAGGTCTACGAGGTGTCTGCACGGTCGAATGTGAGCAGTCACTTTCTCCGGACAGGCAGCTTTACCCGCTTCGCTGACTGACGTTTTATCCATCGAGCCAGGCTTGATGTCGTTCCTTTGAACGGCAACAGGCGCTGGGGAGAGGGAGACAAGCATTGCCGGCGATGCGGAGACGGTCTCGAGACCTTACCCCACGTGCTCGGTCATTGTGGACCACACTCGGCTGCAATCCAGTTACGGCATAATGCCGTACTGGAACGCCTCAGAGCTGCTACCCGGCTGCCAGGGTAAACCATCCGTGTAAACCAGCGGATAGAGGGGGTCGACGAGGAATTTTCGGCCTTGCGTCCAGACCTCGTGGTTCTCCACGAGGCGTCTAAATCTATTATTATTGTGGATGTAGCCATCCCGTTCGAAAACCGCCTTGAGGCATTTGCTGAGGCCAAGGAGCGTAAAATCGCTAAATAATCGCCCCTGGCCGATAAACTAGCACGGGATGGCTACAGGGTCATGGTGGACGCGTTCCTCGTCGGCGCCCTCGGCTCATGGTGCCCGAGAAATGAGCCGGTGCTGAAGCTGCTTCATGTTAGCGAACGTTATGCAGCAATGATGCGCCGTCTCATGGTCTCTGACACCATCCGCTGGTCTAGGGATATATACGTGGAGCATGTGTCGGGTGTACGCCAGTATCGGCTTCCTCCCTCGGGGGGTGCTGCCGGCGACACGACCGCAAGCCCCGGGACCCGTAGTCAGCACGCCGAAGCCTCGGACGGCGTGGGAGAGATTAGGGATGTTCGCCCCGAGAATATATGAAATGTACGAGTGAATGGGGCCCGCCAGTGTAAACGTACGGTCCTGTGAGACCACCCCATTCGCCGCGATGCACTGGCGGGTAGCATGAATGTCGCGGGGCAATCGCCCAGTCTACTTTATATAAATTATTTGTTATTTATTTATTTATATATTTTATTTGAGGTCAATACGTCCACGGAAACAATTTATCTATTTATTCAACTATTATTTTATTCTATTTCATTTTATTTTATTCGAATCACGTTTTATTTTATTTTATTGCATTTTATTTTCTCTTATCAAGTGTGACGTATCTTCATTTTAAAATACATTTTATACAAATTTTACTCGATTATATGGCGACCGCGCATCGACGAGAAACTCATGCGATTTTAACCTATATATTCTATTCTATTTATTCATCCGTTTCATTGTTATTAATTTATTTATTAATTTGTGTGTTTCTTGTCCAATTTTATCTGTATATATTTATTTATTTATTTACCCTAGCCGGCACCATATACACATATATATAAAGCTAAAATAGCAGAATTTTATAACAGATACTGTTCGGATCACATCGGTACTATCGATTCTCTCCTTCCCGATTCCAAATTCTACTACTATCCTGCCCCCTTTCCACCGCCATTCTTAGTCCGTCCGCTCCTCGCGCTCTCCTTCTCCATCGTTCCTTCCTTCAAATCCCTCCCTTTCACCTGTTTGTTCCTTCCCGAATCTTCCATCCAACCGTCCTCATCCCCACCTCGGTCTATTTCCTCGTCCTATAAAACTTCCCGATTCCCTCTCTCTCGTCCAGTCTAATCGCAATCTCACTAATCGCTAAGTTGTCTCTCCATTTTGTGCATCAGCTTTCAGCGTTTTATACTAATTCGCTTAATCAGTGAAGTCGCACTTCGATTTCACGAATTTATAATCTCCAATCGAATCCACCTTACTTGCGCGTGAATTTCTACCGAGACTTTTTTTGTTATCTCAATTCCGATTAAGTTTTATATTTAGTTTTAATCACTTAGTTAAGTTATACATTGTACGAACAATTCCAATAAACAATTGTTTAATTTCGTGCAAGAACAGATACCGATCTGCGGTCACCTAGGGCAGCTACCCGGGCGACAACTATTCTATATACTTGTTTGCAATTTTATGCGGGTCTTAAAATGTATTACCCCCAGGGGGCATTGTCCCCTGAGGGGAACATTCATTGATAAATAAAGAAGAATTAACTCTTTGCACTGGAGAGCTCTGGTATGAAGACAATGCAAATAATTTTCACTTTAGAACATAATGACAAAAATAAATCGAAATGATTTCAATTATTATTTTAACAAAATATAAATTACATCTTTTCAGTAAAGTTTTGTTTGTGTCGCTTTGAATTTTTCGAAAAATGAATGAAAAGAGGCTTCGAGCGGGGAAGGTTAATCATTTTCTGTACTAAACCAATTGTTTTTGTTAACCTTCGAGCCGAAAAAAACTTGCCCTTTAAGTAGTTACGTAAAATTTGTATGGCTCCTTCGTATCTATAAAACTAAATTTATATGTATAAAATTAAACTTACCATAGCTGATGTGATGCTCCTGTAGCGGACCTGCAATCTGCTTTAACCTGGCCTCGCTTAGCGCAATCAAAGACTTCGTCTCTGAAGTGCTGATCCTATGTTAACGTTCCCCTTTGGCATGTTGTCACATCTGTAACAGATTAGATATTCGTTACCATTATATTTACATATTAACTTATAACTTGACATACAATTAAAAAAACATTAAAATAACAAGATTGTCACGGTTTTCAATGTGTCCATGAGTTAGTTATGCTTTGCAATTTATTTTCTTTAACTCAATGTAATTATTATAAAATTATATGTATTTAGTCGACCTTTTATTTGCAAAGTTCAATTCCTTCACGTCAATAGCATTCGTAAATTATCAAACTGATTAGCACGTGAAAAATCTAAATTTACCTACTACACGTTCAAAACCGTGGACTGTTAGAAATCGCTGACTCGCCAAAATGGGAAATAACCCGACAGCAATGTGATAAACGTCTCTAATCATACATTGTAGAAATTTTGTATCATAGAATGAGAATTTTGTGTCAATTACACATTACTGTCGGGATATTTCTCGCGCAGCTTACGCCTGTATCGGGTAAATCTGAGAAAGTTTTTACAAAGTAATAAGTTTGGCGAGTCAGCGATTTCTACAGACCACGATTTTGAGCGTGCAGTAGGTAAATGTAGTTTATTCACGTGCTAATCAGTCTGATAATTTACGATTGTTATTGACGTGCAGGAATTTAACTTTGTAAATAAAAGATCGACTAATTACATATAATTTTATTTATCACGAAGCGTCAAGAACGTTTTTGAGGATGCTATCAAAAACATGTTCAACAAGAAGATTCGACGACTGATTGTAACAAAAGCGAAAAAAGTAGCCACCAGATATTCAAAGTGTCAAAATAATTTCTGTCTTGAGTGTTTCAATACAGTGCATACAAAATGTTCTGGTAAATAGTAAGTTGTAATAAAAATTATTTTATCATTACATCGTTTATTGAGACCAGAGAAAAAGCGTTTTTATATTTAACCCGTTCGCTACGGGCGGGTTCTCCGCCGCGGTACTCCCGCTGAACGGGGCGCTGCGGCGCGATGTTTTCGAAGGAAAACATTTTTCTCCAAAGACGGTATTTATTTATAATGTCTAAACATGCGCACTTTTATTTACAGTATGCGAACAAATAACATTATGCAATATAATACAACAATATAACATTGGCATCTTATGGTTGCCAGTAGTACCCGTAGTACCTCAGTGCATCTTATGGAGGGCCACTATAGTGGCCCGCAGTACCTCAGTGGCATCTTATGGGGGGCGACTATAGTGGCCCGTAGTAGCGAAAGGGTTGAAAATTATCCAGTTTTAGCCATAAAAAAATTAGCTAATTAATAGATATCAGCCGTTCCCAAAAGAGTTATAGGTTACTTGTAGGCTAAATATAATATCCGACATAAAAAATTCAATATTTTGATGGAAATGGTTTAAAGGCCCCGTATTGTCGTCTACGTGTTAAGGAGAAAATGCTTAATGTAAAAAGAGCATGCATGGTGGAAAAGAATAGACAGCACACATAAATTCAATACAAAAATTACTATTACAGCAACTTACTAAAACTATTAGATACTAAACCTATGTACCTAAATTTGGTACCCTGATATTATACGTGGCTGTTCCGTACTGAAAAAGAGGCTATTTTTCGATTCAATAGGACATTCGATTTTATGGATCTGTGTCGAAATGATATACCGTATTATTCAACAAATCGATACTGAACATTAAACATTGTTTTATATACACAAAGGTATTCGCGAACAGTACCAAACACGTTTGATCGATCTAATATCAAACGTTGAAGTAACTTCGAAAAGCATTATTAGCATTTTCAATTGTTTCATTTTTATTATCGCGAAATGATTCAAATTACTACAGGCAACTGATCAAATAATTTATTTGACATTTCAATAAAATCTGCTACTACAGCAACCGTTTTATTATTCGATAAAGAAAGGCGAGAGGCACAGAAGTTCAGAAAATTACGATATTTCGTCTACAATTAGATTAGAAAAATAACACAAACCTATGTTTCGATCGATCCAATACCATCCTGAAAGGAGAAATCAGCTTCTGGAAAAAGAAAAAATGGCAGTTGTATAATAAAAACAATTACAATAAAATGCACACAATTTCTTTTTATATTTACAAAGCAACGAAAAAGAATTTCTTTTCAAAAATTGATGGTTAAGATAACATGGAATATATGAATTTTGAAAAACACTTTCAAGCGATTTAGAGAACGGAAATATATATATGTAATGTTTAGTTTGCATTTTCATGCTTTATATTGTAAAGCTTAACTTACCGATACTGGCATAACGTTCTTGTAACATGTCTGCATACTGTTTCAATGTCTCGGTCTATGCGATTAAGGATCTCGCGTTCGACAGTCCTGATCCGATACTGTTTGTACAGGTCGTCTCAAAAGAATTCTTTTTAGTATCATTATCATAATGATGTCTTAAAAAAAACTTACAGTATCAGTCATGAGATCAATGTCGTATTCTTTATTATTATTTTCAAGCTCTTCATGTACATTCTGTAGATTGTTCAAAAACTGTGAGTCCTCGGTGAAAAGAGCCACCGTTTCTCTGAAATAATTCTCAATTTAACGAACGAATCTACATGCTTTATACTATAAAAAATGTTTTGCAAAATTTCATCCTACCGATGAGCCTCTTGAGAAATCTGTAGACATGAAACAGGTTTAGAATCATGAACAAGATTGTCTATGGAATACTTGTGTGCCGTCAGCAACTCCAGATTCTTACTGATGTTCTCCTTACAGAATGTTGTCTCATCTATGTTAAATTTTATACTCTCCATCAGTGAATGTATATATATATATATATATAAATATGAATTGATAACGTTATTGTGTATGTACGTACACAAGAAAAATATATATTTACACATTAATTGATACTGTGGCGTATAATTAAACAATATTAAAATTACAAACCTTTCACGATTTTCGATCTCTTCGTAAGTTCATTATACTTCGCAATTTGGTTCCTTTCGCTTTCGGCACATCGCTCTTTACGAAGAGCCCTTCTTTCTTCTAAAAGCTCAAGAATTTCAGCAATGCTTTCCATAATATGGAACCCTGAAATTTTGTACAAGATTTACAGAATTAGGTATGAATAACGTATGAATATTTCGTAAGTATGAATAATATGAAACGTGACTGTGGAAGTAACACCCATTACAAAAAAATATAAACTTGTATATCGCCGTTTAGATCAAATATAAATCGCAATTACGTATTTCCCAGTTGTTTTAACGTACTCGACTTTATTTCGTAGAACATTAAATTGAAATAACGTACTTGCTATAACGAAAAGAAGTATTTCAAGTGTTTCTGATGACTGTTACCAAAGTTGCGGCCACTGCGACTCAATTTGAATCCTTTCAAACCGGTAGAAACAGGTAGAAACAGAAACTGCAGTGAGAGTAGCTAAACCATGCAAAACTGTGCTAAATTTTAATCATGGATCATATTGTATTACGTTGGCAATACTAGGGCCAAAGAGGTTCCTTCATGAAAACGTTCCTAAAGTCTGTAGCACCGAGCTGAACGCTCCATCAATTCCCTAGGTAGCAACTAGAAACAGTTTAGTAGTATGGTGACATTGTTTTAGACACCCGCGCGCGCTTTTTTTGCGCGTGCACGTCCGGGGAGAATAGTAGTACCACCATCTAAATATTTTTCATCTTCCTTCTTGTATTCTTAGTTAGTAACTAGCGGTATCCCTTCCTACTGTACCGTTCGCAATTCACTGCAGCGCCAAGTCTCTATTTTCCTTGCAGGAAATGACCGAACATTTCTTCCTTTGCTTCATATCTAGAAAAAGAAAACAGCTTCAATTATAACAATATTTTAAAAATTATAGCAATTATAATAACTATGAAATAAATAATAATTATGCCTCAAGTTCGTTTGGCTGCCCGTTTTCGTCTTGAACGGTCTCCAATCATCCATAATGGCGGTTCAGAACAGAATTGACAGTTCAGTCTTGGCGGTAACAGAATCACACCGATTCTCTTTTGCTAGTGCAGTTGAATTTCACCGATTCAGTGTCATGGGAGTAGTAACATCACTATCGCCACCTGGTGGCGACGCGGCGCGCAACTAGAAACAGTTTGGCCCATTACAGCTTGCCGAACCCAGGGTAGACAAGTTGCCGTGTTAAAAAGAGGACGCGAAACAGCGCTGCAATTAGCGGCGGGGACGAACTAAAGGCAGAAATTTATATAGAGGATACCCATTTATCTTAATATATACTCAATGGTTGTATTCAAATGCTTGCTCTTATATTTTCTTTACAATTTTATTTTGAAATGAAAAGAACAAGAATAATGTTTCAGTTAATGTTTCCTTTTTATTAATATTCGTAATAAAAGAGAATCATAATATAGACAGTTATATATAGAAATAGATATACGCATACAATATGTTGAAGAGAAGACTTTTTGTATGTGCAAATACGTTTTGTAAGAGAGAACTCAACTTTTACTTTCTTTATGACCTTTTATACCTTTGTTATTTATATAATTTTCAATGAATATAGAAAAACTAGTGTCATTGTTTTGTTTTCTATTTCGTCCTTAATATACTGTTTTTTGAATCATGTAAATACTGTTTCTTGTTTGGTTTTTATGAGCACTTTCCCAAACCCTAGTAAAACCGTGAAATTCGGCCGGTTATTCTCGCATAGGCACCTCTTTAAAAGGGTTAATGAGTTTCATTGACTTTTATTATTTTAGACAGATTAAGTAATTCAATGATATATTTTGTAGATAATTGGTTGAGAGCGAAAGAGAAGGTGGCAGAAGCAGCGGAAACGTCATGCCTCATCGAGTCGGAGGAGTTGTCCGCAGATGAACTGGCAATGCAGTTGAAGGAGCGACGGAGGAAACCGGCGAAAATAATACTGTCGTCTGACGAGGAGAGTGAATCTCAGAACATAAGAAATGTCAGTAAGAAAGTGAAACTGACAAATTCCAGCCTAACGCTGCCATCTTCACCTCCCTGTTATTCGTCCACACCAGTGCGAACATATACTGGGACAACCGTAAATAAAGAAAATATATGTCCTGGTAATTCCCAAGGTAAGAGTTGTGATAAAGAAGCTGCCGTTATGATTGTAACCTAAGACAATGTAATCCATGTATTTGTAATGCTTTTTAGTTAACGCAAACACAAACACAGGTCATGGAAATACCAGAGTACATACTGCCTCTACCAGTACTGGAAGAGACAGTGCAGCTGAAGCATATACTTCAGAATTAGGTAAATGACTAAAAATATTAATAAAAGGAATAGGAATTCATCTAATGCGTAATTTTTATTTGGTAGGTATCCGCAAATTTGTTGTCAAAGCCCTATCAACTCTAATTGTGGAAGTGAAAGAGCTGAATGAGAAAGTGGATGCGTTGTCAGGAGCAATTCTTGTTATTGTTGAAACTATATTACTTCTGCCATGAGTAAATATTATTTCGATTGACTTATTCGTCATGCTAACTTTTACTCTATCGTTCGCATCTCAGCCATGCGGCTAAGATGTAAAGTTTCAACACCGTCATGTTTAAATTAATTAAGAACGATTCTATCGTCAGCAATTTTTTATGTCGATGTTCAAAGAAATCTGATCTATACCGTTCTTGTTATTGTTGAAACTATATAACTTCTGCAATGAGTAAATATTATTTCGATTGGCTTATTCGTCATGTTAGCTTTTACTCTATCGTTCGCATCTCAGCCATGCGGCTAAGATGAAAAGTTTTGTTAGAATTGTAATTTGAATACGTCCACGGAGAGGTCGCTCAGCGCGTTAGGGTGTAGGATCAAGCCTACCACAATTAATTGGGACACAGGGAAAACAATAGACTATGTACGTGCAACAACTATTGCCGCTCGGAGGTTCTGCTTTTTTACCGGAGACGCACTTACTGCTCACTCTGGGGATAGTCGAGCTCAACTCATTATCAAACATGGCGTGCGCTGCAAGCCTGGCAGAACTGCCGCCAGGGGGTGCGGCGAAGCCCCACAGACTCCCCCCCGAGAGACAACGTACTTTTTATTTGTTTTTTGGTACATTTGCGCTTAAATTAAACGCGACTTTCTTTCGCGCGTACGTCCTCAGCGGAGGACGTTTGGGCTCGACAGAGCTTTGCGGCCCGGGAGTGCTGGGCACTGCGTCGCTAGGCTCTTCCAGCAGTTGATATGCTGGTTTCAGCAGGTGAGTCGACACCGTGCGCAGCTCTCCATTGACGTTAATGGAGTACACGCGATCAAAAATCCGCTTGGCCACTTTGTGTGGTCCAGAGTATGGCGGTTCTAGAGATTTTTTTACTACTCGCCGTAGGAAGACGTCCGAGCAGTGGTGCAACTCTTTGAAGAAGAATGCACGATTCCGACAGTTGTGTACTACTGGAATGGGCCTTACTTCCCGCATGAATTTTTTGAACTCTTCGATGAAAACATTAGGGTCCGGCGATAAATTTTCCGGGAGAAAAAATTCGCCCGGCAGTCGCAACGTGGTCCCAAATAAAAATTCCGCGGGTGACGCGTCGACATCCGTCCGCACATGCGCTCGCAGTCCCAAGAGTACGGTTGGTAACGCGCGCGACCATTCGATGTCCGAATGGGACATTATCGCAGCTTTCAAAACCCGATGCCACCTCTCGACCATACCGTTAGACGCGGGATGGTAAGGGGTGGTTCTGATTCGGTCACAACCAATGAAGGATAGTACCGCCGAAAATAGACGCGACTCAAACTGAGCTCCCTGATTCGTAGTAAGGATCTTGGGTGCCCCGTAGCGAGAGACCCAAGACTCGAAGAATGCTCTCGCAACGGTCTGAGCGGAGATTTCCCTGAGAGGCACGGCCTCGACCCAACGGGAGAACCTATCTATAAGCGTCACGCAGTATCTATAGCCCTCTGATACCGGCAGTCAAGGTCCGTCGATTGAGGGGGACAGCGACGAAGTAAGGTCTTTGCACTCGTCTCACGCCCGTAACCCAAACATGGCGGACTCAAAAACCAGCTTCGATGAGTGAGGTTATGAGTAAGAAGAGAGATTACGGAGGATCATAAGCTATTGAATATTTTATATAATTGTTCGAGATAAATTTTGTTTATTTAATATAAAAATTTAATATAAGTATATTTAGTATAAATTTATGAAATAAATGTAACATATTACAAATATAACAATAAACATAAAATTAAACATGACACACCAGTTGTGATCAACAATTACGCCACAAATTATTCTTATTAAAAACACAATATCATATGATAAATATATTACAATCATTATACTATGGATTGTCGTTGAGCACTTTTCGATGCAAAGCTTTTAAATCTAGATTCTTTTTTTCTTTTAGATTTTTCTTTGACATATATAATTAGCCGAATATAAATATACCGATTAACTACATTTTCAACAAAAAAACAAGATTCACCTGTTTCTATTGCACAGTCTCTACTGATACCATACTTTTCAATTGGCACCCATAGTTTTATCATTTCCAGTAAATGATAATATAGTTGAGGATGTTTAATGCATCTGTCTAAATGCTCTTTTATATGTGCCTCGACCATGGTGATGTATTGAAGAAAAATATTCGAGGGGTTTTCTAGAAAGCCAATAGATAAGGTCTTCGTATAAATAGAACAACGACCATTATTTTCAGAAGTTAAAGCTGTCCTCCACTGTCCTCTTGGGTTATTCATTTCTCGAGCAAAGTATTTTATGATTGGTATTTTTGTTATTTTATTTAGCAATGTTGTATATTGAGAGTGGGCGTGTTTGAATTTTTTGCGGAGGTGATTGTACTTTTTTTTTCCTACGGACACTTCCTTTTTAAGAGTTTTATTTGTTGTATTTAATCGACTAATGATTGATTTGAGACGTCGATTTTCGTCCTCAAGATTTGATGGTATGGAATCAAGCAGGTTAATATTGCCTAAAAGAATTGATAACATTCTGAATCGGTACTTAATTTTTACAAGTAGTAATTGAATAACAAATGTTAGGTTACCTGTTGATTGCTGATTTGCTGGGAAAGAGCTAACTTCCGACGAAGTTTGAACTTCAGGAGAAGATGAGATATCCATAGTTTCAGGATCATCTTGAACAGAATCAGTTGAATTATTTGCAGGTCCAGAACTATCTTCAGAAGCGTCTTGTAGATGAGAAAAAATCGTAGGCACAGCATTTTGTTTCAGTTTTCTCCATCCATCAGCACGTTGCTGTTCAAACTGTTTTTCATCAAAATGAAGCTAAAAAATACAATTATAAATGATTTAATATTAATGTACTAATAAAATAAATATTGAATTTAATATCAAAATATGTAGATAAATACTTACTTCACACAATTTTGAGGTTGGTCGAAAATTATTTTTACCACAGTTTTGGAGCCACACTAGCTGTCGATCTTTATCCCGTGGAAATTGAAAGAGTCTAATTTTATCTTTTGAATTACTCTGACAGTTTAATGCATGGCAGATAACCATTTTTAATTAAAACTGACAAACGGTGCCACGCTTAGAATTCAACTGTCCCCTTCATTCTTTTTTCTCCCACCAACGGTCAAAACCCAAAGATGGCCGCCCGTGCAAAGACCTTACTTCGTCGCTGTCCCCCTCAATCAACGGACCTTGACCGGCAGTGGGCCGATAATGTCCAAGTGGACCTGGTCAAAACGACCATCTGGAGCAGTGAAGTGCTCAGGCATGGGCTGGTTGTGGCGTGAGACCTTCGTCTGTTGGCACTTAACACAATATTTGCACCAATGGGCGATGTCTCTAGTCATGTCCGGCCACACATAGCGTTGCCGGATTACGCGGTCGGTTACTTTCGCGCCCGGATGCGCGGGATCATGGACTAAGTTGAAGATTGTTTTCCTGAGGTTGGCAGGAATGTACGGGCGAATCGTCTCACCGGAGATTTCGCAAAAGACTGCTGTATGGTCCGGTCCATACGACAATTTCTTAAGTTTTAGTGGGAAATCCGGCGATCCGCAAACGATCTTCAACTGGTCGTCCGCCGCTTGCTGTTCCGCAATCTCTTTCAGGTTAAATTCGAGGGGAAGGTGAAGCGCCTCGACTCTCGACAGAGTGTCGGCTACTACATTCTCCGTACCTGAAAGGTAGCGGATCGCAGTGGTGTACTGCGCGATCAACGATAATTGGCGCGCCTGGCGAGGAGAAGCCTTTTCCGGGCGTTGCATAAACGCGTACATAAGGGGCTTGTGGTCCGTTAGGACAACGAATTCCCGACCTTCCACAAAATGGCGAAAATGTTTCACAGCTTCGTAAACGGCGGTGAGCTCGCGGTCATACGCACTGTAGTTCATTTGCGCAGAGGAAAATTTTCTCGAGAAGAAGGCCAGTGGTTCCCAGTTGGAACAGCGAGCCTGCTGCTCTAATACCGCGCCCATCGCGAAATCTGATGCGTCCGTAACAATTCTCAGGTTGGCCCCGATTTTCGGATGAACTAGTAAGGTCGCGTTAGAAAGAGCTTTCTTGGTCTTTTCAAACGCTTCCTCAGCCGCTTCCGACCAGACTATTTCTCGCTTGTCGTTCTTCACAGAATCGCGGAGGTACTCGTTTAGAGGGGCTTGTAAACGCGCCGCCTGCGGGATGTTCCGCCGATAGAAGTTCAGCATCCCCAAATACCGACGAAGCTCTACCACGCGCGTAGGCTTTGGAAAAAGTAATACCGCCTCTACCTTCGACGTCGAAGGTTGAATACCATTCGAGTTGATCACGTAGCCAAGAAACTCGATTTCCCTCACACCGAGTGTACATTTAGCGGGATTAATGCGGAGATGGGAATCCTGGAGGCGCTGAAGGACCGTCCGCAGATGGTCAGCGTGCTCCTCCTCCGAATTCGACGCAATTAGAATATCGTCGATGTACGTGAAAACAAAGTCTAGATCTCCCAGAGCCCGATTTAAATATCTCTGGAAAGATTGGCTAGCATTTTTGAGACCAAAGGTCATGAACAAGAATTCATATAATCCGAAGGGCGTGGTCACTGCCGTCTTCTCGACGTCCTCGGGAGCCATCGGAATTTGGTTGTACGCTTTGTACAAGTCTAGTGACGAAAAGACCTTCTTGCTATGCAAGTTGGTGGAGAAATCATGGATGTGGGGAGTGGGGTACTTATCCGGAACCGTCTGTTTGTTTAGACCCCTATAATCCCCGCAGATACGCCAAGTACCATCCTTTTTCAATACCATGTGAATGGGGCTGGCCCAAGGACTCGAGGAAGGACGACAGATCCCAGCCTCGACAAGTGCCTTAAACTCTCTTTTAGCCGCGTTAAGTTTCTCCGGAGCGAGGCGTCGTGGCCTCTCCGACACCGGAGGACCAGTGGTTAGGATGTGATGAAAGACATCGGCGGTTTTCGCGGGTGCTACCTCAGGTGCACCTGTGAGATCAGGGAACTCAGCAAGAATTTTCGTGAATCTCGAATCCGGCATTAAAGTGCCCACCGATGGACACAACACGCGCCTGGGAACTGCCATCGCATACACGTTGGTGCCCGCGTCTACTAACCGGTTTCGTCTCAAGTCTACAATGAACCCGTAGTGCTTTAGTAGGTCTGCACCGATAATTGCATATGGTACTGCCGCAATACGGAAATTCCAAACTATAGTGCGCCGTAGGCCTAGATCTAACGATCGATACGATTCGCCAAACGTGTTAATAACGGTCTCGTTGGCCGCTATCAACTTAAGGCCGGTTGGCTTGCCGCGAATCTCCGGATGTGCCGGTACTAGGGAGACCTCGGCGCCAGTGTCAATCAGGAACGATTGACCCGAAATGCGGTCGCGAACATGGAGACGGTGTGTTGCTAATGAGCCTTCAGTACCCGTCTCAGTAACGGAAGGCTGTCCTAGTTTCCCGGCCTCCAGGAATCATACTTCGGACAGCTGGGTCGACACGATCTGGGACTGTCCGGGTATCTCCTATGCGCCCAACACAATTTTGACGTCGGCGTAGGGCTCCTGCCGCGGTTGCGGCTTGCTGATGAGGCGCGGCTTCCTGCCCGCGAATTCGGGCGAGCACCTCTCCGTTGGAGAAGATCGACTTTCGCGCTTAGAGCTGTCATCTGAGCAACAAGCCTCCTGATCTCCTCCTCCACTGAAGATGAGCCCGGGGCTTGCAGGGTCGACGACGATGTGCCATCGCGCGCGACAGCGGTCACGCCTTGGGTCGACAGCTGGGACGAGTCCGAAATCCGGTCGGCTACCGCGGCGAGCTTGTCCAGATCACTGACACAGGATGCCGCGATAATTGCGCGATGCGTTGGCGACAGGTGTTCGAGGAATACACTGGATATCACCGTGTCGTCGCATGTGTCCCCCGCGAGGTTGCGGAGTCTACTCAATATTAGGGACGGTTTCCCCTCAGTGAGAACTTGCCCCTTTAAGAATCTGCGCAGCCTGGCTTCCTGCGACTCGCCGAACGCCGCGATAACGCGCCTCTTTACCTGGCTAAAAATGTCCGTTGGTCGCGGATCTGCAATGAGCAGGTCTCTTATTAACGCGACGACGTCATAGTCCAACACCGCGAGGACCGCATCGGCTTTGGTGTCCTCGGACGTAATGCGCGCAGAGCGGAACGTGGTCTCGACTTGGGCAAACCACAGTTCTGGATCGGCCCGGAAAAACGGAGGGATTTTCGGGACGCGATAATTGTCTACGTGGCCCGACCTCGGCTCGAGCCGCGGTATCTTCCGGCATTGACATGATATACGGCGTAGCACAACGTAAAATACCACCGGAAACAGCAGTGGCGACTGCGTAGGTTCAAGGCGCCGGTGACGTTGGCTTCACGCACAGCAATCCTCTCCGTGGGACGGGCGGCGAGAGCCGCGTTGGTCCTTCTCGAAGGCAGGGAAGAGGCGGTGGGAGCCGCGTCGATCCTTTTCGATGGCAGCAATATGGCAGCCGGAACTGCGTCGATCCTTCTCGAAGGCAGCAAGATGGCGGCCGAAACTGCGTCGATCCTTCTGGAAGGCCCGGTCTCCTAACCCCACGTGCACCGACCTGGGGCGGGATGCACGCAGAAACCTCAGGTGCCTCGGCTGGCTCGACTGCTGCAGGAGGCAGCCTTAGGCCAAAAGTGCCGAACCAAAACGCCAACGACGTTCGTTTACGCCGGGCGCCCAACGACGCCACGTGTCTTCTCGACGAGAACAGGAATGTGGCCTGGCACCAGACTCCCGTGTCCTGACGATTTTCGTACTTTCCGAAATCACGTCGGGGTCACCAATGTAAGATCAAGCCTACCACAATTAATTGGGACACAGAGAAAACAATAGACTATGTACGTGCAACAACTATTGCCGCTCGGAGGTTCTGCTTTTTTACCGGAGACGCACTTACTGCTCACTCTGGGGATAGTCGAGCTCAACTCATTATCAAACATGGCGTGCGCTGCAAGCCTGGCAGAACTGCCGCCAGGGGGTACGGCGAAGCCCCACAAGGGATCCGCGGGATGGAGGCTCCAGTCTCGTTCGACCTAGCGACCCTAGCCACACGTGGTTGAGGATGGCGGAGATGGAGGCTAAAATAAGTAAGAAAATTAAAAGTAATAATATAAGTGATTGCAGAGAATCTGCTTCTAAAAGCAATTCCGGTGCTCGTAGTAGAAGCCATACTCCACTAAGGAAAGTTCCAGGAAATAGTAACAATCCTCATATCAAAGAGCTCAATTCAGATAAACCTGGCGTCACACCGCAGAGCGGCTTGCCGAAAAAAAAATTATTGCAGAGTGAGGCGCCGTTGAACAACGAATTGCAGAATAATATGTCGCAAGACAATATTAACCAGAAGGAAAAGAAGAATATCATTTTCGGAAAGGCAGACAAAGGACCTTACGTCCTTTTTGTGAAGCATGAGAAGACGATACCAGAGAAAAAGCAGTGGGTAACTTTAGAAGTGGCTAGGATATTAACTAGCGTATCAATTAAATTTGACAGAATTGAAGCATATTCTAAAGGCATTTGGCAAGTTACATTTTTTTCTCGTGATAAAGCCAACTCAGCTCTTAAGAATGGATATCTAGGAAAACGTGGGCTTGTAGCTTGGATACCATGGCATCAAATTTTCAGCAAAGTTGTAATCAGAGATATCCCAATGGATATTAGTTGCCAGGAAGTGCTAGCTGAGATTAATAATTCCAATCCATCTTGGCATGCAATAGAAGTAGTTCGGATGAAACGGCGGTCCAGATTGGACAATGGCAAGGTAGAGTGGGTGGATACACCGTCTGTCAGTGTAGTGGTCAGAAATGTTGACCTATTAAGCTATGTATATTTATGGAATGCTAGATTAGTGACAACTCCGTTTATCCAGTCCATCAGGTTATGTTACCGGTGTGGACTAATTGGTCACACAAAAAAATTCTGCAAGGACATTGAACGGTGTTTAAACTGCAGTCTAGGAAGGCATGACGACAGTTGTGATGTTCAGTCAAAATGTCGTAACTGCGGGGGAGGACATCGAACTTTCAGTCGAGATTGTCCCGCAATGATCAAACAGAAAGAAATCAATGTAGCTATGGCTACTAAACGTATATCCTTTGTTGAGGCCAGAAGGTTAATAGAGGGTGAAGGACATGGAGGCCCAAAAAATAACAATATTAATTTTCCCAGTGGATTGCCTGTAACGATGAATCAGCGTAAAGAAGTCGGGAGACAAGCAGCTGCGAGTTTCCAGAATACAGGAGTTGAAACAGTATCCAAAAGTATAAAGTACAATGAGGTTATTGGTACTCGAAAAGGTGACATAAGAGAGTCCCTGGATAAGCTGGTTCAGCTAGTCTCAAAAGTGCCAAAGGCTGATACACTACTGTCAAGGATTTGGAAGACGGTCTCGTTGCATCTGGAAGTGGAGACTGACGGAAGCTCGAGTTTGGAGGCTTAGAAGGACCACCATTACCTCCATATTAATTGCGAAAAATGGGTAGTCAATCTAAAATCAAGATTCTGCAGTGGAACTGTCAAAGCATCAAGCAGAAAAGGAGTGAATTTGCTTACAGAGCTGTGGATTTTGACATTATTGCACTTTCGGAGACTTGGTTAAGACCCGCAGATTATTTTACTATTTCTAATTTTGATAGTATAAGGAATGAAAGAAGGAATGGAGTGGGTGGTGGTGTGGCCATCTTAGTTCGAGATAAATTCAGATATCAGGTAATCAATAATTTGTATAATTGCAATGGTAAATTGGAAGTCTGTGCTATCGATGTAGTTGTGGAAAAGGGGCGTTTGCGAATTGTCTCGTGTTACAGACCTCCAGACCGCCCTATATCTACGCTAGAGTGAAAAAAATTTTTTTTACAATTTAAGGGTCGGTTCCTTATTATGGGAGATCTCAATGCTCATCATGGCTATTGGGGTGATAGTCGTAGTCTGCAGGTTGGTAGGAATATGGTCGATGCACTGGAATCGTCAAGGTTTCAAGTAATGAATACTGGGAAGACGACTTTTTGTTCACGCCAATATTTGACTGAGTCAGCGATTGATTTGTCTCTTTCGGATAGTCAGACACTTCTATCTAGTAATTGGGATATAGGTGATGATCCGTGGGGTAGTGATCACTACCCCATATTCATTGAATTGAGTGTTGGATTGGAGAGCTTGAGTACGAGGAGAGGCAGATCTCGACTGTATACTCTTAACACGGATTGGAAGGTTTTTGCGGATAAAGTAGAGAGTAGGTTGCGGAATGTTCAGTCATCACAGCTGTTAGAAAAGGAAATGGATGTTCAGAATAGTTATTCTGCTTTTATCAGTATACTGAAAGATTGTCTCGAGGATAAGAAGGACCAACGAAGTCGTGCTGTTCCTCAGGGCCATAAGCCGAATCGTAAATATAATACGTGCGTTTGGTGGAATGAAGAGTGCAATAAACTCATTAGACTCAGGAAAGCTGCTTTGCTTAAATTCAAGTTTGATAGTAGTTCTAGTAACTTTATTGCTTATAAAAAGACGGAGGCTACGGTTAAAAGTGGTCTGAAAAGAATTAGACGAGAAAGCTTTAGAGAATTTTGTTCAAGTCTAACCAGATTTACTAATCCCTCATATATTTGGAAAAAGATCAAAGGTTTTCAGAACAGAGGTGCTACGACTGCCAGGAAGAGAGAGGTCAATCCAGAAATTCTGGATGAAGTCCGGGAGGCTATTTCTGCGTTGTGTCCTCCATGGGTTATTACTCCAGCACCAGATTTTCAAAACAGTGGCGATGAATTTTTGGACCTTCCATTTACAATGGATGAAATGGAGTACGCTCTCGCATTTGTTCGTACTAAGTCTAGCCCTGGTATTGATCGGATTGACTATAAGATTCTTCGGGAGCTTCCCGTGGTGGCAAAGCAGGAGTTGTTACGGCTTTTCAATGTGATTTTCTTAACGGGAACCTTTCCTGATGAATGGAGGAGATATCGGATTTTTTTTTATTCCTAAAAGTGATGGTAAAGGAGTGAGACCGATTTCTATGGCTTCTTGTGTTCTCAAAGTGATGGAGCGTATTATTAATAACAGATTAAGTTGGCGGTTGGAGTATCATGGTCTCATGCCTTCTTCACAGTTTGGATTTCGAAGGGGAAAGTCAAGTATTGACAATTTAGCTATACTTACTACAGAAATTTTGACTGCATTTGAAGGAAGTGAATCGGTGGTAGCAGCGTTTGTTGATATAAAGAGCGCGTATGACAATGTTTTGGCGGATGTGCTCATTGGGGGGCTCAGGGAAATTGGTGTTCCGAAGTTTACTTTGCAATTTATCTATAACTTGGTCGCAGCTAGATGGTTGGAGGTCAATTTTGAGGATATTAGTAGATCTTTCTGGTGTTATCGTGGCCTCCCACAAGGAAGCGTGCTTAGTCCAATTTTATATACTCTCTATACTAGAAAATTGGGGCAGAGTAATAACCCTGCTTGCCGTGTAATACAATTCGCAGATGACACTTGTTTTTTTGTCAGATCTAAGTCCGTTCCAAATGCAATTAAAATCCTTGAAGAGTCTATCTTTGCAGGAAATAAAATTTTGAAGGAAAGTGGATTGGTAGTCGCTCCAGAGAAGAGTAAATTGGTTGTTTTTGAAAAAGAGGGGCATAGGCACAACTGGTCCCTGCAGATTGATGATAAGAGGGTGGCTTCATCTAGTACAGTGAAGTTTTTGGGGATTATTTTCGAGGAATCTCTGAGCTGGGTGCCCCATTTTGAAGCAGTATGGGCTAAATGCCAAAACCCTTTGGCAATTATCAGTTGTCTAAGGGGTACTTGGTGGGGTGCGGACCCTATGGTTTTACTTAGACTGTATAGAGCTTTAATTCGATCTAGAATAGAATATGCTGCCTTTTTGTGCTGTGATTTACCTAATAAGTACTTGGATAAGCTTAGTAGAATTCAATATAAGGCTTTAAGGTTAGCCTTGGGCTATAGGGCTAGTACCCCAGTTAATGTTATGTTGGCAGAAGCTCAGGAACCACCTCTTGTTAGTAGGTTTAAATATTTGGGTAGAAATTTCATTTCCAGAGTACTTACTTCCAGTACACACCGGCTTGTTCCGACTCTGGAAGAGTTGGTGAGTGCTTGGGAGGACGTGACTATTGTACGTCGGGATAATAGGCCATTAATTGTGGACTGCTTTCAGGAGGTTGATAGGGTCGGTCATTTACTCCATGCCTCGAACATTCCTGTAGGTCTTAACTTCGAGTATCAAGCTCTTTGGTACACACCAAAGGTTTCATTTGATGAAGGCTATATTATTAAGGAGTCCCAAAATAAGAATCAGGCATTTACTAGAATTTTCAGTGATCAATTGGAAGAAATGGAGTGGTATTTTACCGATGGGTCAAAGATGGTCGATAAGGCTTTTGTCGGTTTCGCAGCAGTAAGAGGAAAGAATGGAGCAACCTTTGAGTGGCGTACGGCATCTTTTGCTTCCATTTACTCAGCGGAAGCTCTAGCCATTGTAGAAACATTAAACTTAATAGCAAGATCGGAAGAATCAAAGTTTGCTATTTTCGCGGATGCTCTCAGTGTTTTACAAGCCTTGAAAATGAAACCTAAATTGAACAAAGGGTCGTATTTAATTATGCATATAAAGGAGCAGCTGTTGAGATTAGAGAGGAGTGGAAAGGTGGTTGAATTTAGGTGGGTGCCGGCCCATGCTGGGATTGACCTTAATGAGAAGGTGGACTCTGCAGCTAAAAGCGCTATTTATACTGGTCGTGACTCTCAGGTATTGTTGCCACTTGGTGACTTTAAGGCGGTCTGGAGGTCTAAAATGAAAGAAGATGCTCTTAATTGGGCTAAGCAAAGAGCTCGCGTCGAAGGTAAAGGCGAAGCTTATTTCGATAGGTATGTTAATGGCGCTTCCAAGTGCTGGTTTAGCAAGTTCAAGCTTAATAGAAGGTCTATAGTATCTGTTAATCGGCTGAGATCTGGTCACACTTCACTCAATGCCAGTCTTTTTCGTTTTGGTATTGTTAAATCTCCTAAATGTGAGTGCGGTGAGGAGGAAGAAACGGATGAACATGTCTTCTGGCAATGTCCTCTATATGATTATCAAAGAAAGGTTTTAGTTAAAAATTTAATTCAGATGAAAAGTTTTCCTCCTTACAGCATTAAAGTTTTTTTACAAACGATGCCAATCGGTGTTATCCCCGAGATATGTCGATTCATTATGAGTATCTCTCGTTATATTTAAGTTTAATTATCGCGCCGCTAAATTGTATACGCAAGTACCTGGTGGATCATATAGGTATACTTTGAGAGGACTGTTTATATAGACTGTTATACTCTGTGACTTAAAGTTTATTCTTGTTAAACGCTCAAGTATTCACTCTCAGGGAGTATCTATTATAAGCTAAGAAATTTCCTATAAACTATATTTGTTAAACTCTACCTTCTGAAATAACTAGTTATATGTTTGTATCACTGTAAGCCTTATGTTGGTACTGTGGAGGGCAGAGTGGACGATGTCCGAGCCTTTTTTCTTTCTTTAATAAAAAAAAAAAAAAAAAAAAAAAATAGCGACCCTTGCGACGAATACACATCACTTCACTTTGACTCACAGGTTATGGGCCCAGGTATCGCGAAGGGAACCTAAAAAAGTGCGTGTGAAAAGTCAAGGTTAGGAAAACCGACGCTCAAGAATCAAGATGAACGCAAGCGGACTGAAAGTAGAAGCGTTGAATCGCGAGAACTACGACACGTGGAAGATCAAGGTGAAGGCGTTCCTGAAGATACAAGGACTGTGGAAATACGTTAGCGGCGAACGTGCAGTACCAGAGCGAAACGAGACGAACGCCGAAGCTATAGAGAAATGGATCGAAGAGGACGACAGAGCAATGTCGATGTTGATCATGATGGTCGATTCATCGGAAATCAGTTCCATTCGTGACTGCGAAACATCGAACGACGCATGGACGAAACTCGAGTCGATCTACCAATCGAAAGGTCCAGCAAGAATGGCGCCGCTGTATAAGCAGTTGATCCTACACAGAATGCATGAGAATGACGACAACATGAACATGTGAAGCGGTTTTTTACCACGGTCGATAAGTTATGCGACATGGGGGAAGAGATCAAACCGAATCTGCTGTCGATATTATTGCTGTGCAGCCTACCGGACAGTTTCGAAAACTTTAGGTGCGCGATCGAAGCGCGTGATACATTACCGTCACCTGAAGAATTAAAGGTTAAGGTCGTGACGGAACACCAAGCTCGGCAAGAGAAGTCGGCATCCAGTGATAGTAACGCCATGATCGCGAGAAGATCCACCTATGAAGGTTATAAACGTAACACACAAAGTGACGCAAAACCTGACAATACGCAGTCAAACGTGCCGAATTTTAAATATAAGTGTCACAAATGCAAAAGAAAAGGCCACAAGTTTGCGGATTGTCTGTTCAGAAAAGAACCGTCTCAACAAACCGCCAAAAAGGCGAGTGCGTCAGACTTTTTCGCGTCAACGAGTCCAGAAAGTTCGAATGTGGCGTTCAAGGTGACAAATGGCTCTCAAAATGTCAGATGGTGTCTCGATAGTGGCTGCACCACCCACTTGTGCCGAGATGCGAACGTGTTCGAGGATTATAATGCATTGAGACCGGGAACACTGAACCTGGTGAACGGTACCTCGACGAAAATCCAAGGTGGAGGTAAAGTGAAGGTCACCGTGAACATAAACGGCGGAGAAAATCTTATAAACTTTACGGAAACTCTACACGTTCCGGATTTGAGGACAAATTTAGCGTCTGTAGGACGAATCACAGACAAAGGTTACCGGGTTGTGTTCGAAAAAGACAGAGCATGCGTCGTGGACGGTTCCGTATCGGTTCACAGAGAAATACAAATGATTGCCGACCGAATCGACGAGTTGTATTATGTTCGTGAAAAGAGACCTGTCGAGTCCAATGCTGTTTCCGGGACGGACACCTCCAAATTGGTGATGTGGCATGAGAGATTCGGCCATCTCAACGAACAAGACCTCAAACGCATGGCAGCGATGGAAGCTGTCAACGGTATCAGTTTTGAAGCGAAAGAGACTTTGCCAGTATGCGAAACCTGTATTCGCGGGAAATTGGTAAGAACTCCATTTCCGAGGTCTACGAGGAGCACCACGGATCTGCTCCACATCGTGCACTCGGACATATGTGGTCCGATGAGGACGCGATCGAATGGGGGGGCAAGATATTTTGCCGTGTTTATACATGATTGTTCCAGGTGGTGCGTAATACGTTTCCTCAAACAGAAGAGCGACGTGTTGCAGGCCTTCCAGGAGTACAAGGACTATGCAGAAACTCAGACTGGAAGGGGGATAAAATGTCTACAATCCGACAATGGCAAGGAGTACTGTAATTCCGGATTTGACGATTTCCTGAAGCGGTCCGGCATCATGCGTCGTCTGACCGTATCCTATACTCCCCAACAAAACGGAGTCGCTGAGAGGAGGAATAGGACCTTGGTCGAAATGGGCCGATGTCTCCTCCTACAATCAGGTTTGCCTGCATCTTTTTGGGCGGAAGCCCTGAATACAGCGAATTATGTGCGAAATCGCTGTCCCATACGAAGTCTGGACGGGCGTACGCCGTACGAGAAATGGTTCGGAGTAGTCCCATATGTCAAGCATCTCAGAACTTTCGGAGGAAGAGTGCTCTCGCTCGATAGAAGACCGAATAAGGGGAAGTTTGAGTCTCGATCTGTGGAAGGGTTTTTCGTTGGGTATTCGGAGGAATCCAAAGCCTACCGGGTGTGGATACCAGCCACGAGAAATATCGAAATCATGCGAGACGTGAGGTTTCTCCCGGGATTCGCAAATTCGGAAAGCTGCGAGCGAGGGAGGTGGGGGGATGCCACGGCATCCTTCTGCGCCTCTCGCGGTAGCATAAGGGGGGGGGGGGACTGTGCGGGGGGCCGGGGGATGCTTAGGCATCGCTTGGCGCCTCGCACAGGATCCCACGTCGTGGGCGGTGTTGGGGTGAGGGCCCCAGCACCGTATTGCACACCACGACCGAGGGGGGGGGGGGGGGGGGGGGGGGGGCGTGACCGCACGCCGGCTCCTTGTTTTTGGGGAAGCCCCGGGGTGGGCGCCTTAAAGCGCCCACACCGGGAGCAGTCGCACGGGGTGTATCCTGGAAGTATCGCTAGATTGGTTCCCGGGATACACCCTATCAGCGGTAGAGGAGGTCACCGTGAGGTTTTAGTCGGTAGGAATCCGACAGTAGCCGCAGCCCCCTCAGGCGGCGGGTCTCTATGCATGATTCCCTCACGTTAAAAAAAAAAAAAAAAAAAAACTGACACTCACACAATCACATACACTACACTCACACTATGGACGGATTATTTGTTGACGACCTCGGCTAAAAATAATAAAAATTATGGCAGACACAACGAAAGGGAATAAAGTTTACGGTGCAGGGGGGGTCGGACCCCCAGTACCGGCGCGGTTGCGGGTGGTCAAGCGGGCCCCGCCGCGTCGTTATCCAGCGTCCGTGGGCTATCTGAGGTGAGCCGCCAGGCCTCAGAGAAGTCATCTACTACTGGCGGCAGTAGAGGAGGGACAGCGAGGAGGGGGAAGCTGCCATATGTGCGGAGTCTTGACAGGCTCCCGCGTATAGGCGGCGAAGTGGAGTTGATTCCGGTGATTCCACGAATGGCCATCCGAACACCTTCACGCCGTAACTCGGACTGGGAAGAGGAAGACAGGGGTCTGGAGCTGAAGTGGGATACAGAATCCGGGAGGAGTAAGGAAGGCAGTAAGGAGAAGGAAATAAGGAAGGGGACGGATAGCGAGGAGGAGGAGGAGGAGGAGATGTCCGTTATCATCGACTCCGACGACTCGTATCGCCCGGAACCTGGGCCGTCAGGCGCCGACAGGTTCCGCGGCAGGGTGGTGTAAGCGTCGGACAGCAGCTCTGACGACACAGTCACCGGCGAGTCGAGCGGGGAAGAGAAGCGGAAGAGGAAGAGGGGCAGGCCGAAGGGAAACGACGGGATACCGGGAAGAGTCATCAAACTAGTCTTGAGTAAAGGAATTAAGGAGGTAGCGGAAATGATGGACGCGTGCTTAAGGAATGGAGAAATCCCCAGGAGATGGAGGGAGCAAAGGCTGATTCTGATTAGGAAAAAGAAGGAGAGGGAAGAAGAGGAAGACAGGTACAGATCACTCTGCATAATTGACGGATGGGCGAAGCTCTTCGAACAGGTTGTGAAGGAGAGACTAATGAAGGAAATCGGGGAGGATGGCTTGGAGGACAACCAATACGGATTCAGGAAGGGGAGATCGACGTTACACGCGCTGGAGAGGGTGATGGACAAGGTTAGGGAGGCAGGCAGGGCACAAAGATACTGCATACTACTTACCCTTGACATCAAGAACGCATTCAACAGTGTAGGATGGAGCAGTATCAGGGAAGCAATAAAGGAAAGGGGGCTGAGTCGATACCTGGAAAGGATTCTAGAAGGATACTTTAGGGATAGGTTCATTATATATGAGACCACAGAAGGAAGGATTAGGATAAGTATGGAAAAGGGTCCCCCCCAGGGGCCCTGGTCGGTGGGAGGCACTGACCGGGGTACGGGACTTAGCGCTCCCGGGGTCCCGAGCGGTCCGCAAGGACTCTGGTCGGTTTGGTTTGCGCTGATCGGAGACGGGTCTAGCGATCCCGGGGTTCCAGAGCGGTCCCCAGGGGCCCTGGTCGGAGGATGCACTGACCGGGGTACGGGATTTAGCAATCCCGGGGTCCCGAGCTATCCCTCAGGGCCCTGACCGATGGTATCGGCAGGCACGGGACTTGGCAATCCCGAGGTACCCGAGCTCTCCTCAAGGACCCTGATCGGGGTGGATCAGGGACGGGGCCTTAGCGATCCCGGGGATACCTGAGCTAAAGGGAAGGAAAACCCTTAAAACCGCCCTAGGGACCTGATGGGTCTGGCACAGACAGTTCAGGTCCGGACGTGGCGACTCCGGGGGCTACCCTAGCTACGGGATGGAAAACCCGGTCAAAAACCACCCCCAGGGGGCCTTTTCGGAGGTCTCGGATGTGGCGAATCCGGGGGTTTTCCCGAGCCGCTGGATGGGAGGGGCCTTGGGCCCGGCTTATGGGTGGGTGATGACCCCGGGGGCCCGCCACTTGGCCTGTTATCAGGTCCAAGTTGGGTAACCCCGGGGCCGGATGTATATATTTATATAGAGTGCAGAGCCTCCTCCTCCGGGAGAGTGGTTGTCTGCGGCGGGTGGGGCGCCGAGAAGAGTGGAGTTCGAAATGGAAGGAGAAGAAGAAGTCAGTGTAATAGAGGAAGCTAAAAGAAGGAAAAGACAAGAGAAGCGGAGAGAGGAAGAGATTAGGAAAGCGTCAAACGAAATAGCAGAGATGAGTGATAAATTTGTGAATTTTATAACGGAGCTAGAGACGGTAAAGCAATATATGCTGCAAAATGCAAACATAAAAACGGAGATTAAACAAAAAGTTACGAAGATAATCCAAGAGATGAAAGATGTTCAAAACAACACGAAAGTAGTGAGTGACAAGACAAAGAGAATGGAGGTGTACTACAATGAATTGGAAATAGAAATAAATGAAAAAGAAAGGAGAAGAGAAGAGGAAAGATGGCAAAGTATGAGAATGGGAACTGAAACTGATAGAAGCAGGGATCGCGAGAGGGGAGCGGAAATGGTCAGGAGAAGGATGCCAGGAAGCCAGGAGGTGTTATATAGTGAAGTGACAGCAAGAAATAGTGAAGGATGGACGACCGTTTCTAGAGGACGTGGTAGAAGCAGAAATAGGTCGGGAAACAGAGGAAGGATAGTGCAGGGGTACCAAATAAGAAGGGATGGTAATGTACAAGGACAGGAGCAAACAGCAGGAGTTGGTGTGATGGGAACAGGAAGCAGAAATGTAAGCCTGGAAAGGAAGATAATAGGAGGTTATGTAAAAAATGACGCTATTATAATCAGAGCTGAGAACAAGGAAATCGAGGAAAGGGTAATGAGAGAAGTGAGGGAGAAAGGTGAAAAAATCAAGGATGAGGTCAGAATGGTAAGGAGAGGCAGGAATGGCCACTTCATCCTTGAGATGAAACCAAACGTGGATACTTTTAAGGTAAGAGAACAGATATCGAAGATCGCGCAAGGGAGGGTCGAAGTGGTCACCAAAGTGCCTACCATTGACTTAGAGATTGACGGTATCGAGCCCTACGTGGAAGAAGGAGAGTTTAGTGACGCGATAAAAAAGGAATTCGGAAGTGAGTTTATTAGAGACGTTAAAATAAAACTTTTCAGAGAAACCAGGATCGGAACCAAACGTGCAATTCTAACGGTTCCTATGTTGTGGAGAAAGAGACTGAAGAATGTTAGCAAAGTTAAGATCGGGTGGGCGGTTTGTAGGATTCGGGAGTGCCCCAAAATAGTGCGCTGTTTTGTATGCCACGAAAACGGGCATGTTAGTTATAACTGTAGACTTAAAAACTTAAAGATATGTAGGAATTGTGGTGGCCAGGGGCACGACATGAGTGTGTGTGACAAGCCAATGAAGTGTTACCTGTGCGACAGGATGGGACTGGAGGAGTATAGAACCAGACACTTACCAGGTACTTTTAGGTGTATAAGTAATAGAGTTAGTTATAGTAATAAAAATTATGGATAGTATTAGGTTTTTACAAATTAATTTAAATAGAAGTAAGCTAGCAACGGACTTGATGGAAATTGAGGCAAAAAAGTTAAAGGCGGACTTTGTGATTATTTCGGAGCCGCACAAGCGTCTTGACAAATGGTCAAACGACACTAAAGGCGACGCATCGATTTGGTGTACTAATATCAATAATAAAAGTGATTTTAAAGAAGAAAGGAAAGCTAGTGCAGGAATTGTTGTAAATAGAGTTGAAAAATTGTATATAGTTTCATGTTATATTTCGCCGAACGTTAGTATTAGTGATTTTAGTGAGTACTTAGATAGATTAGATAAGACGTTACAGAACTGTAAAAAAGACATTATAATTGCGGGTGATTTTAACTCGAAAAATACAGCATGGGGCAGCAGCAAGATAGATAAACGAGGTGAACTACTGCTGAAATTATTAAATTATGAAATTATTAAAATTTACAAAGTTACCAAGGATGAATGAAATTAGATTAGCGCCAAAAGTAGAATATATTGACAAATTGGATGTAATAACTAGGGAAATTTGCGATGAAGTGATGGAAAGAAGCAAAGGTTATTATGGATGCAAAAAGCCAGTGGTGTGGTGGAATAAGGATATTAAAAATACAAGAGATGAGATGAATAAACTACGTAGAATATACCAAAGACTTAAAAAGAAAGGAAAAAATATCACGAACGAAAAAGAGCAATATAATAACAAAAGAAGAGAATTAAACATTAAAATTATAAGGGCAAAAGAAGAAGCTTACGCGAAATATCTTAAAACTATAGAAAGTGATCCGTGGGGACGTCCATACAGGAACCTAATGAGTAGACTGAAAGAAAGAGAAGTTAGGATTAGCATTACTGAAAAAAGGGTGAGAGAGACCATCAAAAATTTGTTTCCTAAGGAGAATAATTTAGAGCCGGAAATAATGGAAAAAAGAATTAGAAATCGGTTTTATGAGTCTATGGTGGAGGTCAGCAATGAGGAAGTTAGGACGGCGGCAGCGAGACTGAAAGATAAGAAGGCTCCAGGTATGGACGAGATTCCGAACTTAGTCATAAAGAAAATAGCAGATAAGTACAGTAAAAGCTGGATAAGTGCACGAAAAGTTTCGCTGGATAAATACAACACGACTATCCCCTCCACATAGGGGGATCCCCCTTGGCGAACCTCGACGCTCGACGAGGGAGCAGTGTAATATAATACCGCCCGAATGTATCGGTGAGGCAATACTAACTGGAGGGTCCGCCGTTTTCATTTTCGGTCTTTTTCGGTCATTTTTTTTTGAAACCTTTGCTAACGTATTTGTGAGATTTTTCTGATTAAAATGATACCAAACACGACATAGTTTGAATTATATTTACTTTAAATTTAATATATTTGCTTACCACTTACATAATTTACACATTTCGTGTTTGGTATCATTTTAATCAGAAAAATCTCAAAAACACATTGGGAAAAGTTAAATTCAGAAAAGTTACTAAATAAAAAAGTTTATTGTCGCATTAGCAATGCGTCGCTTTGTTTGCTTGCTCTCTCTGTCTCTTCTACTGTCTGTCCTTATCTACGTTCGCGCTCGACTGGAGCCGCCGAATGTAAACACCGATTCGCCACCTCTACATCCTAAGAGCGACATTCGGTCACGACTTGACATTTAAACCTTGCGAAGGGGCCGATTATGCTGCATTTATCTCGCCGAGATGTTGCATTTATCCAACCGGGTGTCAATTCAAAGTTTGATGCTGCTCCAGCTGACCGCGAATTTAATCTAAATCTACGGCGGCACAGTGTCCCAACCAAAACTGCGAATTCCTAAGAGCGACATTCGGTCGCGACCTGAGCATTTAAACCTTGCGAAGGAGTCAATTATACTGCATTTATCCCGCCGTGATGTTGCATTTATCCAACTGGGTGTCGATGCGGTGTTACTTCATCAGGATAAATCCAGCATAATTGACAACTTCCCAGGGTTTAAATGCTCATGTCGTGATCGAATGTCGCTCTTAGGAATTCGCAGTTTTGATTGGGACATCGCGCTGCCGTAGATTTAGATTAAATTCGCGGTCAGCTGGAGCAGCATGAAACTTTGAATTGACACTCAGTTGGATAAATGCAACATCTCGGCGAGATAAATGCAGCATAATCGACCCCTTCGCAAGGTTTAAATGCTCAAGTCGTGACCGAATGTCGCTCTTAGGAATTCGCATTCAGCTGGAGCCGCATGAAAACACTGAATCGCCACCCATTTGGATAAATGAAGCATAATTTCGACACCGTCGTAAGGCTTAAATGCAAAGGTCGCGACCGATGTCGTTCTTATGAAGTAGAGGTGGCGAATCGGTGTTTACATTCGGCGGCTCCAGTCGAGCGCGAACGTAGATAAGAACAGACAGTAGAAGAGACAGAGAGAGCAAGCAAACAAAGCGACGCATTGCTAATGCAACAATAAACTTTTTTATTTAGTAACTGTTCTGAATTTAACTTTTCCCAATGTGTTTTTGAGATTTTTCTGATTAAAATGATACCAAACACGAAATGTGTAAATTATGTAAGTGGTAAGCAAATATATTAAATTTAAAGTAAATATAATTCAAACTATGTCGTGTTTGGTATCATTTTAATCAGAAAAATCTCACAAATACGTTAGCAAAGGTTTAAAAAAAAATGACCGAAAAAGACCGAAAATGAAAACGGCGGACCCTCTAGTTAGTATTGCCTCACCGATACATTCGGGTGGTATCATGTTACACTGCTCCCTCTATAGCTATAGCTCTCCTATAGCTCGGGCCTCTCTGTCTCTTCTACTGTCTGTCCTTTTCTTTGTTCGCGCTTGGCTGGAGCCGTGATGTAAACAAGAATTCGGTACCGCTACTTCATAAGAGATGCGCTTGAGCCCCGAACTGTGTCGTATTTATCCAGCTTTTACTGTACCCGGATAAGATAGTAAATCTGTTCTCCATGTGTTTTGAGATTGGTATCTTTCCAAGGCAATGGAAAACACAAAGGTTGATCTTGATTCCGAAACCTAAAAAAGAAAAGGTAAGGAAACAAGAGTATAGGCCGATATGCCTTTTAAACGGATGGACAAAGCTCTTCGAGCAAGTGATAAAAAATAGAATGTATAGAGATGGTATGTTCGCGGAAAACCAGTTCGGATTCTGTAAGGGCAAGGACAACTTGGGCGCAATGTATATAGTTAGAAATAAGGCAGAAACAGCAAGAATTAGAAATAAGTTTTGTATACTATTAACTTTAGATATTAGAAACGCGTTCAATACTATTAGGTGGCCGGAAATTATTAGGAATTTACAAGAGAGAGAATATGATCTGCATATAATTGAACTTTTAAAAGATTACTTTAAACATAGATTTATAGTTTACGATAGGACAAGAAAAGAAATTGTACATAGAATGGAAAGGGGGGTCCCCCAAGGCTCAATCTTGGGTCCCCTTCTATGGAATTGTATCTACGATGAGATTATCGGTAAAGCTACGGTAAATGAGTGTAAGATAATAGGATTCGCGGATGACATCGGCCTGATTTTCTCAGGTTCTAATTTAGACCAGATTAAAGTTAGGATAGCTACAGAGATAAAAGAAATTAAGTTGATTTTAAGTAGAAAAGGACTCAGTTTAGCAGAAAATAAGACTAGGATAATTACGTTAAATAATAAGCATATAGATAATAAGATTTGTACATTAGGTTGCGATAGATTTAAAATTAGAGATAGTACGCGATATTTAGGCGTTATATTCGAGAAAGGCATGCGGTTTGTAAAACACGTAGAGTTTATTACAAATAAAAGTATTAGACTAATAACGATGTTAAGTAGGTTAATGGGTAATTTAAGTGGCGTTAGTAATAAGGGTAGATTGTTATACTACTATATATGGGAGGCGATAATATTATATGGAGCGCCAATCTGGGAGGAGGGTGTACAGTTTGAGCAAAACGCGAGGAAGCTAAGAAGGGCACAGAAGATAGGTCTTTGTAGGTTGGCGAGGGCATACAGAAATGTCGCGCGGAATAAATTGTGTGCCATAACTGGCAATTTACCGATAGAATTTAAGATCAGATTAAAAAAGGAACTGTATGAAAAGAAGGAAAGGATTAAAAGAGATAGATATATAACGGAGGAAGAAAAAAGAGAAAAAATGAAGCAAGAAGAGGAGAGGATTGAAAGACGGACGTGGGAGGAGTGGCAAGGAATGTGGAGCGAAGGAAACATGACATGGACTTACAGATGGATTATGGATACGAGGAAATGGAAAGAAAGAAAGAAGGGGGAATTAACGTATCATTTAACACAAATGCTTTCAGGGAATGGTTGTTTTAATAACTACCGACACAAGATAGGAAAGTCGGAAAATTCGCTATGCTGGTACGGGTGCAACATGGAAGACACCCCCGAACACTCACTAGCGGTATGTGAGAGGTGGATCGCAGAAAGAGAGAGGGTAAAGGACCAGTTGGATTGGGTTGGAGAGTTTACGCCGGAGAGGATAGGAGAGATAATGATAGAGTCGGAAAGACAGTGGTTAATTGTAGAGAGGTTCATCACGGGAATTATGCAAGAAAAGGAAAGAGACGAAAGGCGAATTGAAAAAGGAGAACTGATTATATATAGTACTGAGGTATTAGAATGAGAAAACTGTGTGCGAAGTAAAACATTCGTGTACCGCACACATTTCTTCAGTCCGAAAGAGGATAAGAGGAGGGGTTTTAGTGGGTATTCCGGGAGGCTATCTCCCGGCGAGTCCCACACTACCCCGAAACAGCCAGTTTCGGGGTGTGCGTAAATGCATTTCCCCGCCTCTATAAAATTTAAAAAAAAAAAAAAAAAAAAAAAAAGGGGGGCCTTTTCGGAGGTCTCGGATGTGGCGAATCCGGGGGTTTACCCGAGCCGCTGGATGGGAGGGGCCTTGGGCCCGGCTTATGGGTGGGTGATGACCCCGGGGGCCCGCCACTTGGCCTGTTATCAGGTCCAAGTTGGGTAACCCCGGGGCCGGATGTATATATTTATATAGAGTGCAGAGCCTCTGTTGGTTGTTGAAATGCCCGCCGCGTTACACGTTTGTCCGGGGATACCCCCCATAGGTATACGTTCATCTGGGGACTTCCCATGACCCTAGCTGCCTTCGATTGGCAGCTCCTCCGTAGCCACATCACATTACCTTTGTATAGCTGTCGGGCTGAACGTTACTCTTTGTATCTTATCATTACCAATAAATAAAGTTCGTTTAATAAATAAAACTACGGCCTCCTACAGCCTCCTCCTCCGGGAGAGTGGTTGTCTGCGGCGGGTGGGGCGCCGAGAAGAGTGGTCTCCTCATGCCGAATTCCCCCGTGCATGGGGAGGGTGGTCCGCTTTTGAGGGGAGAGATCCAGGGACATGACTGGATCTCTCTGCACCCCCTTCGGGCCACCTTACTGCTCCCTCTCGGCGTCAATTTATGTACATAGGGGGTGTCCCGTGTGTATGTATTTATTGGTGTGAAAGTATTTATTAGGATGAATGTGTACCTTAGTTAGGTAGGATAGGCAGGGTAATTCCCTGTCTATGGATGGATCAGCGGAGGCACAGCGCCGTGCTGTGCATGCTCCCTCGCGAGGCTGTGCCTCTGCTGAAAACCCTGGACCGGGTAGAGATGAGGGCCTACCCGGTACGCTTCGGCACCACGGTAGGGGGGGGGGGGGGGAGCCGCCATGTCGTGACTGCATGGCGGTTTCAAGTTCTTTGGGGAAAGCCCCGGGGAAGGATGGGGGAAGACCTTCGGGTCGGAAACCGCCTTCACCGGGAGCAACAGGCTAGGGTGGGGACCAGAAGAGTATGCCTAGTTTAGCCCCTGGTTCCCATCTATAAAGCCTTAACGAGAGGTCACCGTGAGTGGTTTAGCCGGTAGGGGTAGCCTTCTGCTACCAATCCGGCACTACCCACTGCCCTCCCTCAGGGCAGGGGGTGTCTTTGGAAGATTCCCTCACGTAAAAAAAAAAAAAAAAGTATGGAAAAGGGTGTACCACAGGGATCCGTATTGGGGCCGACCATCTGGAACCTGGTATACGACGGACTTCTCGCTTTGAAACTACCGAAAGGAATGGACCTGGTAGGATACGCGGACGACGTTCTGGTTGTCGCGTCCGATACGAAGCTGGAAGGACTGAAAAGGAAGGTGGAAGGAGTAGGAGAGGAGATCCACAAATGGTTAGGAAAGAAGGGATTGGAGATGGCGGCTGACAAGTCAAAATTCGTATTCATGAATAGGAAGAGGAAAACGGAAGGATTTACCATCAGACTGCTGGGAACGGAACTGAAGGAGGAGGAACATCTGAAATACCTGGGGATCACATTCGACAAGACAGGGAATTTCAAGAAATATGTGGAAATAACAACGGAGAAAGCAATGAGGGTCTACGGAGCGATACAGAGGATAACAAGCAACATCAAGGGACCAGGAAATAGAGGAAGGAGAGCATATTATTGGGCCATGCAGTCCATAATATGCTACGGAATAGGGATATGGGGAGAGACGGCTATGGATCTGCAGGCCAACAGGCAAAGGATATTCCAGGTACAGCGACTAGGACTCGGAAGGATAGCCAGGGCGTACAGGGACACATCAAGGGAAGCACTCTGCGTCATCGTGGGAATCTCGCCGATCGAATTTTCGGTAAAGGAAATATCGGAGAAGAGAGGGAAGGAAGCGACGGAAAGGCGAAAGAGAAAGGAAGGACTGAGGGACCGCACGGAGACAGGACTGGGTGAAGAGGAAAGGAGGGAAAGGACTAGGAAGGAATGGCAGAAGATGTGGGACGAATCACCGAAAGGAAGGTGGACGTACCAACTCATCCCAAAGGTCTGCTGGTGGGAGGAGAGGAGATGGATGGAACTAAACTACTATTTCACGTAGTTCCTCACTGGACACGGGATATTTAACAGCTACAGAAAAAGAATCGGGAAGGACGATGACGACAGGTGCTGGTACGGATGTGACGCTATTGGCACACCAGAACATACTTTCTTTGGCTGTGAAAGATGGCTGAAAAGGAGGGAAGTAACGGAGATGGAGATAGGTGAGGACTTGAAGAAGGAAAATATCATCAAGGAAATGGAGGAAAGCACACACAAATGGAAGGAAATAATGAAGATGATAATAGACATTATGAAGGAAAAAGAAAATCAAGAAAAGAGATGGGAGAAAGAGAGAGGGAGAAGGAGATAAACAAGGAACTCACCTGACTAGTCAAATGCCTATTTATTTATTTATTTATTTGCGTATTTATGTAATTTATTTATTTATTTAATTTATTTCTATTTATTTCTAGTATTAGTTAATATATAGTTTTAACTATACATATTATTTACAACTGACTAACCTATCAACTAGTCAGGCACCTGGAAAAAAAAAAAAAAAAAAGTGAATGAATAAATGAGTAAATGGGTGCATGGGTCAGGTAGAAAAGAAAAAGAGAACGATAGGAGAAGGAAGAAATAAGGAGAAGGAAAGAAGAAAGGAGAAAGAAGAAGAATAGAAGAAGAAGGAGGAGCCAGTTCCGATGGAAGGAGAAGAAAAAGAAGTAATGTGGAAAACTGTACCATTTCTTCTCCTCGCTGGCACAGGAAGGAGATAGAGGAGGGGTTTTAGTGGGTATACGGGGGTACTTGTACCCTCGGAGTCCCACACTCCCCCGAGACATCGGGGCGTGCGTAATGGCATTTCCCCTCCTCTGAAAAAAAACAAACAAAAAAAACAAAAAAAAAAAAAAAAAGGCCGAAGGGAGTGTTTGTGGACCCCAGGAAGCTGGGGCCCGGTATGAAGGGCCTCCCGAACCTGGAGCACCTCCGCAAGACTGCGGAGGTGATGAAGCTGGATGAGGTAATGGCCCGGTCCAAGGTGCACCTGGAGTCGGTCGTCAGAGTTGCTGATCGAGCAAGCAACCTCAAAACGACCGATCTCCGGGAAATCCGATCGTCGGCCCGAGTCATTTACGCGATGACAGAGGAACTTTTCGGGAGGGCGGAGAGGGGTGAGTACCCGGACCACCCTGCCCGAGAAGTAGTGATTCGTCAGGGTAGCTGGGAGATGAGGTATCACTCCCTCCAGAAGACCCATGAGGCGCAAGCAGAAGCGCTTGCGACCATGGGCGAAGACGTAAGGTCGAAGGAGAGGGAGTGTTGCCGCCTCAGGGAGGAAGCCGCCCGCCTGAGGAGACGGCTCGTAAACAGGGGGCAGGATCCGGATAAGGATCCCCCCCCCCCCCCCCCCTCAATGACAGCATCCTCAGAGGCGACCAAAGGAAGAAGGAGAGGTGGGGATCCTCCTGCCATGGGGACCCCCATGGAGGTGGGAGACCCCTCCGCTGGCGTTCCGGACCATATATCTGTCATTTTGGAGCGCCAGTCGGAGGAGTTTGATAGAAGGATGATGGCCATGGAAGAATCCATGACCAAAAGGATTGAGGACCTGGGCTTCGGACTGGCTGGGCTGAAGATGACAGCCCAGGCTCGACCAGAGAGGCCCAGGTCGGGAGCGAGGAAGAGGGCAAAGACACCGGCAGGGGGAGCGAAGGGCGCTGCGTTGGTGATGGCAGCGGGCAAAGCCTTGTCCGCTGCTATAGGAGTGGACGATATACATCGATGTTTTAAAAATACTCGATGTATAGTAACGATGCATCGAATCAAACCGATGTATTGTTAAGTTTTAAACATCGAGTATACATCGATGTTTTTTTTTCGATGCATCGAAAAGGCAAACAATCAAACCTACCCCTCTCTCTCTCACTCTCTCTACGGTTAATAACTATTTTTTTGTCTTTTTCAATTACATTATTTAGCACTCGCAAGGTGTTACACGTTATATGTAATATTAATATCATAATAAGTCTGTGAACACGTTGGACAAGTAAACAAAGGTAAGTGCGTGCATCTAAATAATATACAAGTAACAATTTTCGAGATTTCCGTAAAAGCATGATTGTAAATTAAACAAAAATTCCGTAACTAATACTTTAATTGTATTTCGTGCTTAATGTCGTACCTATTTAAGTAAAACATTACATCGCGTTTTAGTCTTCTAGGTTAGAAATATAAAAATATTTTTCATATTAATCTGTCTAATCTAAGTAATCATGTAAATGTCCAATTATTTACTTTAAAGGGAGTAATTATTTATCATAACAAATGATACTTACGGTAATCGATACATTTTTATTAGATAAACCGAAGATAATAACGAATCATATCACTAGTGATTCCATGTTATCGATATCACGTTATCGATATTTTTTTTAATTGAAAATACATTCCTTTTGTAATGCGAAATCGTGGTTTCGCGGTTTTCGGAGAACCAAAGTCGAGAAATGGACTTTTAGAATTGGTTGATTTTATTCTTAGATCCGCGGTGGCGAGACAGAGTAAGCGTAATAGTAATAATGATTTAGTCGTGAATTTAGTAATGAGCTAGTAATGATGTAGTAATGATTTAGTAATGATGAGCTAGTAATTTAGTAATGCTTTAGAGACTTAGTAATGATTTAGTAATGATGTAGTAATGTTTAGTAATGGAATAAAGTAGTAATTTAGTAATGAGTAATTTTGGTCGGTGTAAGGGTTCTTGAAGGTTTTTGGAGAAGGAGTGGGAGCGTTGTTGTTGGTGGTCAGGGCCAAGGGGTAGGGATAGAAAGTTGGAACTTGGATTTGCGCGATGATTCGGGGATGACTAAGGGATGGTGAGTCGGTGGTGATGACGGAAGTTAGCTAACTACAAAATATTTGTCCTTACTCACTAAAGATATCCTACTTACTATCTAATCGGAGGGTCGGTACATTACACTTTTTTATCTATTTCAGAATATAATGGCGCCTAAAAAGAAAAGTTTAGTCTGGAAGTTTTACGACAGAATTGACGACAATAAATCTAAATGTAAGTTATGTCAAAAAGTTATCAAGTGTACTGGAAATACAACAAACTTATTTGGGCATATTCGTAATGTCCACAAGGCTGCTTACATTGAAATTGTTCCGTTTCAAAGGACTACATCGGAGAAAGAAAGTATCACGCAATCAGTTCTAGAGCCAGCTGCTTCAAGTTCCAATGAGACACCTTGCATTGGTATTGTTGATGAACTTAAATCAGTTCAATCTGATTCCGAAACCGTTATTCCTTCGACGAGTAGTTCTCAAAGTACGTCAAAACCGCTGGATAAAGCTTTAGATTCTGACTCGGAAGTAATCCCTATAAAACGTCAAAAATCTATCAAGACCAGTTTTCAAGAAATCTCCTCTTATTCAGAATCCGGCATGAAAACAAGAAAACTTAACAATTGTTTGTTATATATGATTTGTAAAGATCACCAGCCTTTCTCAATAGTCGAGAATGAAGGTTTCAAAAATCTTATGAAAGCAGTTGCTCCTCAATATAAAATACCAAGTAGAACAAGTATAAGACGATGGTTGGATAATAAATATGAGGTTGTTTCCGAAACTTTTAAAAAGAAATTGTCTTCGATAGAAGACTTAACCTTGACGGCAGATATTTGGTCTGATACATTAAATATGAAAAGTTTTATAGGCGTAACTGTTCATTTTGGAATAGAAATTGAACTCATTTCAGTTACTCTCGGCGTGTACGAACTCGATGAAAGACATACGTCACAATATATTTCTGAAATGCTTTTAAAAACTTGTGCAGAATGGGGTATTAAAAAAGATAATGTGACGGCTGTTGTAACCGATAATGCTGCCAATATGGTGAAAGCTGTAGAATTGACGTTTGGTAAGAAGAAACACATTCCATGTTTGGCTCATACGTTAAATTTGGTGGCTGAGGGCACAATGGCATGTACTGAGTGGCAAAAAATTGTTACTAAAATTAAAGCAATTGTGACCTGGTTCAAACAAAGTTGCGTTGCTAGTGACGAATCGCGCAAAGCTACTTCTACTGATTGTGAGACTAAACTTATACAAAGCGTACCGACGCGCTGGAATAGTACTTACTACATGGTACAAAGATTTTTAGAACTGCGGAGTGTCATAAATGATATTCTTTTTCAACACGCCACCGCACCCCCAATGCTCAGCAGTTCAGAAATATCCATTGCCTCATCCGTCCTCCTGATATTGCGGCCTTTGGAGATAGCCACAAAAGAAATTTCTGCAGATAAATATTGCACAACCAGCAAAATTATACCTTTAGTCCGCTGCATATTTTCCAAAATTACTTCAGCAGGTGTCGCAGGAGAACCTGTGGCACGAGAAGTGCAAAAACTGGCTCTGCAAGAAATTACGAAAAGAATGGGTTCCATTGAACATGTAACTCCTCTTGCTATAGCAAACATTTTAGACCCACGTTTTAAAAAAATTCACTTTAACGACGCAATAGCTTGTAGCAATGCTGTATCGAAAATCAAAGATTTAATGAAGATTCATTTGCGTCAAATTGAAGAAATCGAGTCAGACTCGGATAAGTCTGATAAAAGTGAAGAGACATTTTCATTATGGAGTGATCATTACAAACTGGTACATCGCAATTGGAAGAGTAATAAATCTGAAGATAGCTTGTCGGATGAACTTTCAGTTTATCTGGAAGACTTAACGACAATCCTCTAGAAATTTGGAAAGATTACAAAATACAGTTTCAAATATTGCATAAAATTGCCTTTAAACATCTAACAATGGTGGGCACATCAGTGCCATCAGAGAGACTGTTTTCGCAAGCGGCGCAGGTAATGACTCAACAAAGGAATAGATTAAAGGGTAAAAGATTGGGTAAAATTTTGTTTTTACAAAGTATAGGTAAAAATTATTGGGCTATATATTAAAAATAAATGTAAAGGTAATAAAGTTATTTTAATAGATGCTTGCTTTTTATTTCTAAACCACATACATATTTAACTTATAGAAAAACAACCGATGTATAGAAAACATCGATGTATTTTTTGATACATTCAATCGAAAAAAACATCGATGTTTTTTTTTAATGTTCATCACTAGGCCAGCCCATCAAGTACGAATCGGTACTCGTAAGAGCATCATCCAGCCGCTAAGGGAATCTCCGCCATTGACCCCAGCACAAGAGGCACTGCTCCTGTCCGGCTATGTTTTCCTGGGACTAGTGGATTGCAGGACAAGCTACGTCACTCCGTGACGACACCACCAGCCGTCGCTCAGCAGGCGGTCAGCTGATTCACCACCTTCCGACGTCTCGACCTTCCGAATCGGCCCCCGCTTCTACGAATCTCTCTGAATTGTACCACACCGGTGAGTCCAGTACATGATTCTACTGACCGTTAGTCGCCGAGTCTCCACACCAAGCCCGAGTGCACCGCGTTTCGCGCTGAGTCCAAGCCACTTGACCACCCAGGTGGGAGGCGAATAATCAGCACTAAAGTCCCTTCCGGACGACCTTCGGGAAAATATACCCATATATATATATATTTCTCCACCGACGTTGTTCAGACGTAACAACAGGTACATTTATACCGGAGATGGCTCATTTGGAGGAGAAGCGAATCAAGGCTAATCCAATGATTGTGATTCTGCTCACAAATGGGGCATTCCCAAATAATATGTGTCAGGTGGCCCACCATCCTGGAGCAGTTTATAGACGAAGGAATATAGTACTGCGTGCTAGTTTGAGGAATCAGTATTTGGATCGGGATTTGAGGGCACTAACTGAGGTAGAATCAGCGAGTAGTGCTCATTTGGAATGGCAAATTTATCAGGATCCAACTGATCCAACTAGTTTGGGAAATGTTAAGAAACAGTGGCCCGATGTATCGCAATGGCTAAAACAGAAATTTATCCGATATCATAAACAGGAGGAGATTAATGTGAGGGCACGAACTGAAACACTGAAGAGGCAGTTAGGTATTAGGGCTGAGGAAAATATTAATATTGTTGATCCTTTTAGCTTATTGTATCAAGCAACTGATCATATGATGGAGGCTGGATCGCAGCAGGGCAATTGGGTCACTAGTGAATCTTTGGAGCAGGCTGTAGTAGACTTGGTGGACAACTTAAGGCGGGCCCAGGTTCAACCCCCACAGATAGTGGTGCCTGCGGAACCAGATAATATTTGGGCCCCGATTGATTGTTACCCTTGCTCGTGGATAGATTTGTTGAAAAGTTTTGCAGCGGGGGCAATACTCACTTCATCATTGTTTGCACGTGTGTTGAGTTGGTCTGCGGAGAAAATATCTGATTGCTCCACTTATTTGTCTAGATTGTGTGAAGAGCCTGTGCAGGGTGAGTGTGCGATTTGTCAGGAAGAAGTGGAATTATTGTTTGAGTGTGCGCAGTCAAATGGTCAGCATAAGGTGTGTGCTCCATGTTGGAATGTTGCAATGCGACTGGCACCAAATAGGAATTGTCCTGTATGTAGGGGAGAGGATATGAGACCTATTCTCAATGCTAGGGAAGGGTTCCTGTATACGGTGATATTGCGATTGGCATCACTAGCTAGGGACACAATAGCACCATGGGTGACATGGATGGCTAGTAAGTTGAAAGCGACAGGGCGGACATTCCGGATTTTAGCTAAAATAAACTTAGCACCATCAGATTACCATTTGTTTTGCTCCCTTCAAAACCATTTGAATGGTAAAACTTTCGAATCCCATCAGGCTGTTAAAAATGAGTTGCACCAGTTCTTCGCTTCTAAAAACCAAGGCTTCTTCGAACGTGGAATTTTTCAACTTACCGAAAGATGGCAGAAGGTCATCCAACAAAATGGTCAATATATCATTGATTAATGTTTGTTGTTAATATAAATAAATTCACTTTGAAAAATATGAAAAAAACGACATTAATTATCGAACAACCCAATATTAATCACATGGTCCCTTTGTTAAAGGAAACCTGATCAGATCCGCAGGTGGTTAAGGATCTAAAATTGTCACGAACGAAATGTACGCAGTTAATGAAAAATGTAATAGCCAAACGCGAAGGTGATAAGCTTATTACAGAATTAGAAATTCAGAAATTGTCCATATCGATTGATGAAACCACGACTATCGCTAACGATAAGTTGCTTTGTATTTTAGTCAAATACATTTCATCACAAAATAAAAAATGCGTTATCGAATTATTCGAGTTAATCAGTTTAGATGCTAGAGATTGCTCTGCAGATAAGTTGTACACTACTTTCAAAAATTGTTTAGAATCCAAAAACATACCATTATCTAACATTGTAGGAATGGCTTGTGATAATGCGTCTCTGATGGCAGGCATTAAAGATTCTTTTATAAGTATTAGGTTGGAGGGAAAGTTCTGTGGTATTTTAAATAGGCAGGTAATTTTTCTTGTAAATAAAAAAAAAACATCTGGCTAGTGAGTCATTCGGATTTTTTTTTGTTTTTTTCAGCTGCTGCATAATATAAAAGGAGTCCTTTTTTACCGTTCATCATTTACTTGTGATATTTGAAGTGAAAAACATGTCAGTAGATAAAGTGCATTTACGACACTGCATTTTGTATGAATTCCAAAAAGGAAGCAACGCATCGATTGCATATAAAAATTTATGTGCGGTATTTGGAAAAGATATTGTAAATGTTCGTACTTGTCAAAGATGGTTTTGCAAATTTCTTTCCGGGGATCTGAGCCTCCAAGAAAGTGATCGATCTGGACGACCATCCAAGATTGATAATGATGTTTTTCGATCCATGTTGGAAAATAATCCACATTTAACAAGTCGAGAAATTGCAGAAGAGTTTGGCATTCATCATACAACTGTTGGAGATCACATTAAATCTCTTGGGTTTCTGTTAAAGCAAAGTGTTTGAGTTCCACATGAATTAACGCAAAATAATTTGTCTGATAGTGTAAGAATGTGTTCATCTCATCTGATTAGACACAATGTGGAGCCGTTTTTGGACAAGCTGGTTACTGAAGATAAAAAGTGGATTCTTTACGAGAATATTAAGAGAAAAAAATCTTACTGCAAACCAGGAACATCATCAACAACAGTTCCAAAACCAAGTATCCATCAACGAAAAGTACTGCTTTGTTTGTGGTGGGACAGGAAAGGTCCAGTGTACTACGAGTTGCCGAAACAGGGAACAACCATTAACGCGGATCTGTACTGCAATCAGCTGGAAAAATTGAATGCAGCTATCAAAGAAAAAAGGCCTGCATTAGCGTGTAGAAAAGGAATAGTGTTCCACCACGATAATGCTCGACCGCATACTGCAATGATGACACAACAAAGACTGAATGCGTTAGGATGGGAAGTCCTTAGTCACCCACCGTATTCACCTGACATTGCACCATCTGATTATTACCTGTTCAGATCTCTGCAAAATTATCTAACGGGAAAAAAATTCGAGTCTTTTGATAGTGTTTCTAAGGCAGTTGCTGACTATTTTAATTCCAAGGACGAGAACTTCTACAAAACAGGAATTCACAGGTTACCTGAAAGATGGCAACAGGTTGTAACAAATAACGGAGCATATATAATTGATTAATATTAAACACGTATTTTTATAAATGAATTCAAATATTTTCTTTAAAATACGACAGAACTTTCCCTCCAACCTAATAGATTAAAGAAAGTGGTACCGGCCCTCGTTGTATTATTGGGTTGGCAACTAAGTGATTGCCGATTTTGTGGATAGATGGACTTTACACCTTCTTTTGTTTTGTTAACGTGGTCAAAGCATCTAACCTATACTTTTTTCTTATTGTTTGGACTTCTACCTTTAATTTAGTAAAAAAATTATATCGATTAGTGCTTTACTTTTGTTTTTATCCCAATTTAAAAATGGAAGAACAGGACGTGCACTTCAGACATATGTTATTGTATTACTTCCGAAAAGGCAAGAACGCATCGCAAGCACAAAAGAAGTTATGTACCGCATATGGAAATGAAGCCTTGAAAGAAAGGCAGTGTCGAAATTGGTTTGCCAGATTTCGTTCTGGAGATTTTTCATTGAAAAATGCTCAACGATCTGTCCAGTCGAATTTGATGAAACCCATATCAAGGCCATTATCGATTCAGATCGTCATAGCACAATACCTGATATTGCAGAGAAGCTCAATGTATCGCATACTTGCATTGAAAAAAAATTAAAAATGCTTGGTTATGTCAAGAAACTCGATTTATGGATCCCTCACCAGCTTAAAGAAATTCACTTGACGCAACGCATTAGCATTTGCGATTCGCTTCTGAAACGCAACGAAATTAATCCATTTCTGAAAAACCTAATTACTGGCGACGAAAAGTGGATAGTTTATAACAACGTTAATCGGAAGAGATCGTGGGCGATGCAAGGTGAACCAGCCCAAACGACATCAAAAGCAGAGATTCACCAAAAAAAGATTATGCTGTCAGTCTGGTGGGATTGTAAAGGAATTTTGTACTTTGAACTTATGCCACAAAACCAAACGATCAATTCAAACGTGTATGTTCAACAACTCGCCAAACTGAATGATGCAATTCAAGAAAAGCGGCCGGCATTGACAAATCGTAGGGGTGTTGTTTTCCACCATGATAACGCAAAGTCCCACACGTCTTTGGTCACTCGCCAAAAATTATTGGAACTGGGTTGGGATATTTTATCACATCCACCATATAGCCCTGATCTTGCGCCTTCAGATTACCATTTGTTTCGTTCTATGCAGAACTCCTTAAATGGTAAAATTTTTAATAACGCTGATGATGTCAGATCACATTTAATTCAGTTTTTTGATAGCAAAGATCAGAAATTTTACGAACGTGGAATTTTTACATTGCCAGAACGATGGCAAAAGGTCATCGACAAGAACGGACAGTATCTAATTTAATAAAGTTATATTTTTAAACAAAATTTTAAGAATTTTCCTTCTTATTTAAAATCGGCAATTACTTAGTTGCCAACCCAATAATCAGGGCCGATCCCTGCAGCTCTGCAAGGCTGGGCCGACCCGCGGGGGGCGCGAGGCAAGCCCCGGTACCCGCCTCCTCTCAAAAATGAATTTAATATTCTGACTCCTGGATGAACAGTGTATCAGATATTAAAGTGATAAGTTTAATCCTACTACACATTTGATCTTAGCCGAAAGGCCGAGAAGCGATAGTGCCAGAAGGCCGAAAGTGCCAGCCGTACTTAATTCACGTTGACTTTTACGATTTTTGTAGCTTACCAAGCCAATTATCATAATGGAAGACAAAACATCATCCACAACAAGTGTCACAGTTACAGACACTCACGCAAAACAACAAACAGTAGATAAGAACCCAACTCGAGGACTTGGATCTAAGAAACGAAAGCAAGAGATATTCACGAGAAAGAAAAACATTCAAGGTGAAGTCTTAGAACAGCAGTCCAGGATGCAAAGGCTTAAGGATAAATTCAAAACACTAACGCATTTGGACACACTGACTCCGACCGATGATAGAATATTAAAAGAAATTATTGGAGGAAGTGATGTAAATAGACCGGCCCGGGAGGTTCCCGTATCTATTGAAGTTATTCCTGATCTTGCTGGTCAGACAGTAAGATTTCTGTCGAACCAGAAGGTTGATATTCAACCTGATGATCGCCGGGTCTTGGAACAAGTAACGTTATTCCAAGCAAGGGCAAAAGTCTCGAGGGCGATGGTAACGACGCCCGTCGCCGCCTATAACGGCGAGGATCCCCACATAGAAAAGACGACAAAACACCTAACAAAGGTTTTAGCCAGTCACGAGCTGTTTCTGAACCAACTAGGAGTGGTTGAGAACTCAAAGCAAACTTTTGTTCCAAAGTTGGATGTGCCTCCCCCCTATGAAATCCCCGCAGGTTACGTTAAAACCGAGGGAATGTTCAGAGGACAACGGCTCTATGTCCGTCCACAGTATGAGGATGATCCTTTTGTTTGCCCCCGGACGAGCGAGTACTAGTCGATGAGAATCGTTACGTCAACTATGATCAGTTGATTGTATCATACGAAGATTTTATGCAGCGAGTAGCCCGCAAATGCCGCTCCGCTGTTAAAGTTCTCGACTTCAAGAATGTGACAGGTTCAATGGCCCAACTTGTATCGACAATGTTTTATTTAAATCATGTTATTTAACAACTGTTGCAAGTTATGTAAATAAAACTTAATATAAGGTTTAGTATAAGATAGGGAGCAGCCAAGCCAGAGCATTCAGTCGCTCCGAAACCACTCAGCAAGCAGCAGTCAACCAACGCACGTCGTGACAGTCAGGAGGCAGCATCGAGTAAATCATCCAGTCAAGCAACGCGCATCGAACAACACATATACATACCAGAAAACGCCATGTGTTATCCTCAGAGAACCACAGCTGAAAAACCGGGACAAGAGCGCATCACGGAACTCAACATCGAACCGAGCAGATATCGATGTCTCCAAGGAATGGTGGTGGAAACTTACGACCTCTTCCCCTTTCGACGCCTCTGCGAACCTTGCTTCGACCTGTCCATGCAGTGCTCGGAAGGTGATTTTGTCACCGCACATATTTCAACACGTGAAGATTTTGAGATAACTTGTTACGACTGTGACACAAGTCTCCCAACAGCAAGGAATATCACTGAATGCAAAGAATGCATGGAGATTTTTAATAGAAATCTCCACAAAGAATTTAACAAAGCAACCTTATATATCATTGAAGATACCGTCTACCCCTGAAGGAAATCAACAAACCCCAACGAACTTACCTTCACAGCGGGCAAAGTTGCACATATCATCAAATGCATACGCATGTGACAGGATCTTATTTATACATAGTAATGGACAAATATGTGACACTGACAGATGTCAAAACATAAATTCATATTCATTTCATATTTTTTTAGGTAACACTATATGCTTCAATACCCCTACAGGAGACATTATGAAATTTCAAATCACAAATACCAAAATCATGTCTAATTATCAAGCTATATATGGGACTAGTGATTTTGATATATAATTACAATCTACTTCTAGGTGTAAACAAACAGGTCTATGTTATAAGGAAACATGTTATAAAGGGTATAGATATCCTGATTTTACTAATCACTCTACAGTACATGGTTATGACTGTCAAGCTGAAGGTCTGGGTTGTGATTTTCTTTGCTGGCACAAATAAACTTGTACATGGTATAATTAGTGGTTTAAAGATGTAGGTTTGAGAGCTACTGTGTACAAGAGAGTGACTAGTATTTGGAGATTTGATTTATTAGTAACTTATAAGAACATCATTAAAAAATACGAATTTAATAGTGATATACCACAAAATGAACTTGATATAGGAAAGTTATTTACTAAAGATAACATACCAATTAATATAAATAATATAATACGAAGAGATGATTACTTAAGTAATTATGTTTTAAATGATAACTTTAATTTTTATGAGGTTGATGCCAATGACATTAATTTCCTAACACCAGGAATGATAATTTCCTAACCCCGACGAACTTACCTTCACAGCGGGCGAAGTTGCACATATCATCAAATGCATATCAGTGGATTGCGGTTTTAGAAGCACGAAGACCTGCTACCAGCAACTACCGGTGTAGGGTATGATCAAAGAATCCATTCCGATGTTAATGTTACATCCCGGGGGCTAAATTTATTTTTCTTTTGAGTTCATTGCCTGCGCATTTGTCAATGTTTATGCATTGTGAGAAATTCCTTCGGCAAATGCGCAGAACGTTAATAATTGTTCTCCGATTCCGATGATGCAGGAATGCTTATGCATTCAGAGTTCTCTCTAACTGCATTGCGATATCGTTACAAAAGAAATGCCCACCCGGCTGCTCTGCTGACAGAGGGACTTAAGTTAACAAGCTAACGGATGGGATATCGCTTCGAGTCACGTATGCCCTCCGGTACCAGGAATTGAGAGGTGCATCAGCAGCGGCTGATGTGTGGGGCTCGGACGGAAGGGAGGATGGAGACTAGCATTCAAAATTGTTAACCTTAGCAAAACGTGACCACGGAACGTGGCTACCACCTCCACCTAGGGCCCACCCTTGTGAGGCCAAAGACGAGCTCAACTCGTCACTATCGTCTGGAAAGTCGCGAGGTGCGTAGGCATAGTCCGAGGGTTTAGTTAAGCATAGGTTATACGCGAATAACTTCAATAGTTTGATACGCGGTAACGGACTTTATAATCCTCGTTAAACAAATCATTCTCTTGGTTTTCAATCGTAAAGTCGCGAGGTGCGTGATTGTGAACCCGCGAGACCGTAAAAGAGAGAATCCTAGATTCTCTGTGAGCGAAGTTCGGTAACGCCACTAGTGCCGACGGACTCAGTGTTTCGCGCGAGAAATCTGTCTAATTCTAATTTTGTAAACTTCGTTAACCTGCGTTTCTTGATATTGTAGCTTAGCAGAATCATAGATTTAGCTATATAATTATATCGAGTGCAAATCTAAACCATCCGCTCTTCTGTACAGCCACTTGAACACCGAATTCAACCACGACGAGAGTACATTGCAATATAACCGAAATTATCATTTATACGTATACCATCAGATAGTCCAGGGTGAGTTCTGATTTTTCCCATAACTATACGAGTCTTATGTTCTATTGTAAAACCACCGTTTTTATTGAGAGCTCTGTAACCGTCGATTAATTTTAACTATTCATTTTTGTAAATGGGAGGTTGTTTCGGAGTCGAAGGATAGATTCGATTGAATCATAGTCACTCGATTACCGAGCCAACTTCACCACCCTCAAATTGTTAATTCGTAACCAGTTATTTCACATCTGATTTACTCAATAGTAAAATCTGTTTCTACTGCCTATAACGATAATTGCCAATTCAATCAGAATATATTTCATTTTACCTATTTCGATATTGTAATATTCAATCATACCAATCAATACCCTCATCCTTAGATTTCGATTCCAACAGACCTGTATAGGTCTTAACAGATCAACCCATCCATCCTGTCCTCTCCTCGCCTTAGGCTAGGGAGAGCTACAAAATTTCAAATAGAGTCAACCGCGGAAACCCGCGCGCGATTCGTTTTCGTCTTAGCCGTTACGCACGGAATCTGCCATCCGTCGGCACCCACTCGACGACGGACGGGACGTTCAAACAATACGCCGTTCGTAAAAGCTAAAACTGGTGTCAGAAGTGGGATAGATCTGTTGAATCGAAATTTAAATCTGATAGGGATTATTGATTTAAGATTTTTCAATTTAGATTTTTGACTTAAAGGAAATTGTTTTATGTGCTTTTCTCTTCTTCCACCTTCGGTCCAGAAGCTCTCTATTTATAATTTAAATTTCGTTTTATTAATTCTTCCATGATATCGTAAAATGTGATTTTACTGAATTTTCTGTATTTTTACGAATTGATTTCGGGTTTATTATTATATATTGCTTTTGATGACATTTATCTGTTTGATGTTTTAATATTTGTGTATTTGATATTTTGTTGCTATCTATGCGAATAATTTCTCTTGATTTGTGATCTATTGCATTGATGTTTTGTTACTTACTGGGAAAAAGGATTGAACATGGACAACGTTAAAATCTTTGGCGTTACAAAAAAAAAACGAAAGAAAATATCTTAGCACAAAATTCAATCCTTGTTCTCACATACTATACACGCATATATATATTGTTCCTTTCTTTTGCAAACCATACATAACTATATACATATTGTTGAAAATGAATCCGAATGGAAACGCAGCTCGAAGCGCGAACGCGACTACTGCAGCAAGCGCATTCGCCGAAGATTTAAATGTTACAAATTCTATGATGACTTCTATGGCAGAATGCTTCGCGATACAAAATAGCACGCTAAGTATACCGTATTTCGATGGGAAAAATATCCCCCTCAAGGATTTTCTACAAGATGTACATAATGGGTCAGTTTTCGTACCACCGGCATTAGAGGGATCGTTCCTTAAGGCAGTACTAGGCAAATTGCAAGGGGCTGCTAGAGATAGCACTTGGGGGAGAACATTCAGGAAAATAGATGATTTGGTTAAACACCTAAAGGAAAGATTCGCGCCTGGAAAAGGTTATTCATATTACAACCGCGAAATAGAAAATATCCGAATGAACAGGGGCGAAACCGTGAACGGTTTTTCCGACAGATTAAATATTCTAGTAAATGGTGCTCGCGCTGCATTAGATGATAGATTCGGATGTGACGCTGAGCGGATGATGACGCTTGCCGAGGAAAGTGCATTAGAAGCATTTATTCGAGGGCTGCCGGACGAAATAGCTTTGTCTGTTGCTACGCGCGAACCCAAAACATTAGATAGCGCGGTAAAGATTGCTTCAAGGCTAGAGTGACGCATGAAAACAGGAGTAATTCCGGGGTTCGGACCTACTCGGTTAATGCTATCTCGCGATCCAAATCCAGATTCAGAAATAAATCCGAAGCCATTAGAACCGCGTTATCGGCACAAAAATTATCGCGACCAAGAATCAAGGAGTCCTAGTCCTACCGCAGGGCCTGCAAATCGGTTGACACCACCCACTAGCATTTTGAAATCAGCTGCTCGCGAACCTGTGCCACCAAATCCATACAAGTACCAATTCCCACCATATCCGCCGTACTACCCTTATTATTTTGGTCCACCTATGTCCATTGGAATTGCCACTACACGACTCATCACTATCGTCGGATTGCGAGATCACGCTATTATTGCAACACGAAGTGAAGAACCTATGGCAGTGTAACATTCAAGTAAAAGAGCAGCATGAACCATATTGGGTCAGGCTGCAAACGATCGGAGCCTGGTTATTTTCCGTTAAAGAACCGGAGTCGCTGCAATTGATATGCAGAAACGAAAAGCATGACCTATTGAGCCTCCGTGGGACCGGGGTCATATACATACGCCCTGATTGCATCAGTCGGACTAAGAAAACCACCTTAAATGGAATCCGGATATACAATAATAACCAACAATATTTGTATCAGCCCAAATTAGTTTTGAACTTAACTGAAATATCACCTATACTCCACCACTATCAAGAGTTACAAACGCTTCAGCAATCTTTTGGCAACCAGATCAGCTCGAAAGGATCGGAAGCTGCGGAATCCTTATATTCACTGGAGGCCAGACTAACCGAGCTCGGAAACCACCATCGGGAGAGGCAACAACACCGGAACCTCATTTACGGCTGGATAGGGATGCAGACGATCCTCCTACTGGGAGTTCTGGTTTTCTTCCGGAAAACCATATTTCGGATGGTAGCCGCATTAACCTGCAGCAGACGTCGGAAGGCACCAGCAAAAGGGGCCTCGGATATTGAGGAGGGGACCCTTCAACGCGGAGCATCAGGGACCACCCCTGCGGGCGTCGAACCACGGGTCTATGCGGAAGTGTGCAGGCTACCAGTCCAGAAACCTGTGGTGGATTAAAACTAAACCATGAATAAACCTCATTTGCGTCATCTCTTTGATCTGACATTCCGTATCGGTTATCCATGTCCAGAATTAAAAATAAAGGAAAATAAATTTTACACAACATATAACTGACACAAGCTATAATGCAGGGATTAAGGCAAATGGCAGCCGAACCAGATGTACCGTCAGGGCGACTGTTGGTAATGAGGCTATCGCCTTTCACAAGGAGAGGGGCGATATTAGAGACCTTCCGCCCCTACGGGGCCACTGACGTAACCCTGCTGTGGAGGGCCACCGGGAACCTGGCGTTAGTGGATTTTGAGGCGAAGGAAGATGCAGCGAGGACCTTGCGGGAGGTTACCGCCACGCCAATAATTCTCCATCGCCGGAAGCTCCGGGTTCTACCTGCGGACGATTGGCACGCAGGGGAGTGAACGTCCCCAGACATCAGCCCGGCTGACTGCATTACCACCAACGTGGACCCCTTCCCGGGTTGCCAGCCCCGGTGGGCCCCGAGGTTGCCGTTGCTGGTCTTGGAGCTGGTAGCGAGTTTCCTTACTTTCCGCGATCTCGCTGCGTTTGAGCAGGTATGCCACGACTGGCGCACCGTGGCATACCATTCGTTAAGACGGATGAAGCGCCTCGACCTCCAATCCTGGCGGTGGGCAGCCGGCGGGGACGGAACCGTATTAACAACGAACTCGTTCCACTGGGCGATAACCCGTGCCCACGCTCAGCTGCAGACGCTCATCCTCGACGACAAAGTCATCGCCGGGCGACTACCTTCGCGGGTCATCGCTGTCGCAATGAGGTTATGCGGGAAGCGAACGCACCTGGACCTCATCGGGGTCACTATACGACTGTCGGTCCTCAGGGAGATGTCCTTTAACATCAAGGCACTCCAGTGTCTAAAAATAGGCCGACTGGTCGGGCAGTGCGACCTCGAGATGTCCAGGGTGTTTAGGGATAACCCCGGGATCCGGGAATTCCTGGCCAGGGGCACCCATTTCACGGGGAGTTGCTTGCTAGTCATCGCAAGCGAACTCGAAAGGCTGTCCCTACACTCCGCAGAATTCGACCCAACATTCTTAGCTTCCTCAATTGCTCGACTAAATAATTTGAAATCAATTTTGATATTTAGACCCAGGAGGTTCACTGGGATAATCTTGAAGGCCCTGTGTACCAATACCGCAATCTCGACCACGGTCCGAAGGATCCAATTCGTATCATGCGACCATTGGATCGGCCCACATGGCGGGGAGGAGGCCGACGACGGTCTTCTGCTGTCGGCCACGGGGAACTATTACATCCTCCCGTTGGGCCCGGCTGTGCATGCTGTCCCTCTTCCATCCTCCTTCGCCTCGTTGGTCTAACTGAGGGTTGCATACTGCGGGTGGGTGACGAACGGATTTGTGGAAGAGATCGGTAGACATTTAAAAGTATTGAAAGTACTGGACTTGACAGGATGCACGAACGTACGAGGACGGCCCGCGTTAGATGCACTGAACGGACTGACTGTATTAGAATACCTTGGTATGAGCTTTTTGTACCCGGATGTGGGTGCCCGTTTCCTGGAGGGTCTCGGAGCCCTGGAGACCCTAGTCTGTCGCGACAGCGAGGGCGTGACGAATGAAGACGCATGCGGCCTGGTGCGAGGATGCCCTGCGGTAGCGCATGTCGACGTGGAGGGATGCAAAAACGTGGGGAGACCCTTCGTGGATTACGCCTGCGAGACCTTGCGACGGAACCCTCGTGGCCATCGAGTGGAGATACGCGTGGGAGCCACCGGAGCAAGGTCACGTAGGAGAGACCCGCATCATTCCCGCGTCCGGGTGCGCTACGGAAGGATCTCCGAGTGCCCATACGACTGAGTCGCGAGGACGAGGTCCCAGAACGCTTGCGTGCGCACATATTAACGTAGAAACATCGGGGACCCTGTTCATTCTAAGGGGGGAGGGATGTTACGTCCCGGGGGCGATATTTCTTTTTCTTTTGAGTTCATTGCCTGCGCATTTGTCAATGTTTATGCATTGTGAGAAATTCCTTCGGCAAATGCGCAGAACGTTAATAATTGTTCTCCGATTCCGATGATGCAGGAATGCTTATGCATTCAGAGTTCTCTCTAACTGCATTGCGATATCGTTACAAAAGAAATGCCCACCCGGCTGCTCTGCTGACAGAGGGACTTAAGTTAACAAGCTAACGGATGGGATATCGCTTCGAGTCACGTATGCCCTCCGGTACCAGGAATTGAGAGGTGCATCAGCAGCGGCTGATGTGTGGGGCTCGGACGGAAGGGAGGATGGAGACTAGCATTCAAAATTGTTAACCTTAGCAAAACGTGACCACGGAACGTGGCTACCACCTCCACCTAGGGCCCACCCTTGTGAGGCCAAAGACGAGCTCAACTCGTCACTATCGTCTGGAAAGTCGCGAGGTGCGTAGGCATAGTCCGAGGGTTTAGTTAAGCATAGGTTATACGCGAATAACTTCAATAGTTTGATACGCGGTAACGGACTTTATAATCCTCGTTAAACAAATCATTCTCTTGGTTTTCAATCGTAAAGTCGCGAGGTGCGTGATTGTGAACCCGCGAGACCGTAAAAGAGAGAATCCTAGATTCTCTGTGAGCGAAGTTCGGTAACGCCACTAGTGCCGACGGACTCAGTGTTTCGCGCGAGAAATCTGTCTAATTCTAATTTTGTAAACTTCGTTAACCTGCGTTTCTTTATATTGTAGCTTAGCAGAATCATAGATTTAGCTATATAATTATATCGAGTGCAAATCTAAACCATCCGCTCTTCTGTACAGCCACTTGAACACCGAATTCAACCACGACGAGAGTACATTGCAATATAACCGAAATTATCATTTATACGTATACCATCAGATAGTCCAGGGTGAGTTCTGATTTTTCCCATAACTATACGAGTCTTATGTTCTATTGTAAAACCACCGTTTTTATTGAGAGCTCTGTAACCGTCGATTAATTTTAACTATTCATTTTTGTAAATGGGAGGTTGTTTCGGAGTCGAAGGATAGATTCGATTGAATCATAGTCACTCGATTACCGAGCCAACTTCACCACCCTCAAATTGTTAATTCGTAACCAGTTATTTCACATCTGATTTACTCAATAGTAAAATCTGTTTCTACTGCCTATAACGATAATTGCCAATTCAATCAGAATATATTTCATTTTACCTATTTCGATATTGTAATATTCAATCATACCAATCAATACCCTCATCCTTAGATTTCGATTCCAACAGACCTGTATAGGTCTTAACAGATCAACCCATCCATCCTGTCCTCTCCTCGCCTTAGGCTGGGGAGAGCTACAAAATTTCAAATAGAGTCAACCGCGGAAACCCGCGCGCGATTCGTTTTCGTCTTAGCCGTTACGCACGGAATCTACCATCCGTCGGCACCCACTCGACGACGGACGGGACGTTCAAACAATACGCCGTTCGTAACATTAAACTTCAAGACTTTGTAAATAGCTTAAATAAGATAGATGTAAGTTTAAAAGAGAAAAGAGAATCATTAAGAGACTCAGCTGTTGAAGTCAATAAGAGCCTGCAAAACTATAATAAGTCTTATTATGACATGCGTCACAAAAAGCCTACACTTTATAAACCTGGTGATTTGGTTATGATAAGAAATCTTTCCTCAATGAAAGGTGTAAACTGTAAACTACTACCAAAGTTTAAAGGCCCTTATTTAGTTAAAGCCGTACTTAACAAAAATAGATATGTGGTAACTGATGTACCTGGTTATGGTTTAACGCAGAAAACGTATAACAGTATTCTATCTTCAGATAAGTTAAAACCTTGGATACGTATAGGTGATAGTCAAAAACAGATTGATCTCAATGAGACTTAAGCAATTCAAATACGTTTACTAAAAATAAATATATATTATGTTACTTTATTAATGGTTAGGAAACCATGTACATATTAATTTTCGTTATTCTACACTATATTTACATAAAAGTGTATACATTTAATTTTGTTACTTGAACACGAACATAGCTTAGAAAATGTGCTTTGTAAAACACTTTATCTGATTGTATTAGCTCGAGGTCGAGTCAGGGTCGACAAGCTGTAATGGGCTCAGCGGTTCCTAGTTACGCGTCCCGGGTCTACCAAGTGGCGATACTGACGCTAGTCTTACATACACACCGAATTGACGAATTTCAACTACATTTCCAAGAGGAAATCGGTGTGATCTGTGGCGCCAAAAACAATTTTCAATTGTTTCAAAGCTACCCGACGATTACGAGCGTGCAGCTGAAGATACATTAATCATAATCATTATTTAATACCTAACTTTTAATTAGTTTTTAATTATTATTTTATTAATTTTAGTAGTATTTTGTTACGAAACGAGCACCACTTCGTCTTCGCGAGGAAAGGTTTTGACTCACGAATACTAAATGTATATGTTTTGTATAAATTGATATTTGTTGCGTTTATTTCTCTGTGTGTACTTGATGAAAGGTTCTTAAGAAGTGTTGTGTGAGAGTGTTCGTGTAAGAGTCGTCGGTGTGGAAAATTAGGAGAAGTTAGGAGTGGGGGACAGGGACCTTTGTAAGTGGGGATGAGGTTGTGAGGAGGGGGATGGGCCCTTAGAGTGGTCGGTAGGTATGCTGCGTGTATGTGTATCTGGTTATGTGTAGGGGTGTATGTATGTCTTACATGAGGTATTATAATTAATAATAACAATAATGACAATAATAGTAGCAATGATAATAACGATAACAATAACAGTGATGATGATGATGATGATGATGATGATGATGATGATGATAATAATAATAATAATAATAATAATAATATAATAGTAATATAATAATAATGATGGGCGATATTGCGGAGTGTGTCGGTTGGGGTTAGGACGTAACAATTTAGTTATAATTCTTAATTATACTTACTTTTAGTTATAGTTATTATTATTTTATTAATTTTAGTAGAATTTGGTTATAATTCTTAATTATATTTTCTTTTAGTTATAGTTATCATTATTTTATTAATTTTAGTAGTATTTAGACATTACAATTATAATTTATTTCTTTTTTCTTTATAATTGTTATAAGTGTTAAAATATTGTTACAATTGAAGTTTTTTTACAGATATGAATAAGAAGAAAAGGTGCGAAGTAACATTCTGCCGGATAACCGGTGGTAGGATGTTTCCGTTTCCTCTACCCCAAGTTCTCGGCCAGAAATTTTCTCAAAATGGTTAGCAGCAAGTGGCAATCCAGATTTGGCAAATTTAAGTGAGGACCAAATCCATGGGAGAGTCATTTGCGCTAAGCATTTTGAACAAAGATATTTTCTGGCCAAGAAGCTTGCCAACACAGCTGTGCCGACATTGTTTCTTCCAGGTATCTATATAAACTGTAGCTTATGTAACATATTATTTATAAGTATTTTCTCATTCATTATTTATTGATATTCTACTGTTAGGCACCACAGAAGAAATGGAGATAGAAGAGCGAAGAGACGAGCAAGGAGCAATGGAAGTTCTCCCCCTTCCACAGGAGAACTTACAAATAGAAAATTATGAGGAAATGGCCAGCGGCTCTGCAGGAACGAAAAGAGAATGTAAGCAACGAACACGTAAGAAATTTATATTTTTTAAATGTGTGGTGTGTCTCATATCACTGAACGAAGCATGTATTCCTTTCTTATTACATATCAAAGAATGAAACGAGTGTAATGTGGCGAATATGGGTATTAACGCTTCACCACCATGCATGAGAATAATCACTTTCGATGGTTTTATATTAACCCTTTCGGTACAGAAGAGCTGACCGCAATTATATTTTTGTGGTAGAAGAACGTTTTCTATAAGAGGGTGTTTTGCGGTGTTCATAACAGGCTTGGTAGTTGATGTTTTAAAATAATATCTATTTTATGACAATATATTAATTAAACTAAGCGACCTTGATATAAACAATATATTCCAATATTACATAATTAAAGTAAATGACGAAACTAATAGTGTAGCTTAGAGTGATAGTTTGAAAAGAAGGTTTCGTGGCCGCGGCCAATAGACGGCACTAGTGCCGAAAGGGTTAAATATCTCAGCTAGTTCTGACAGTGGTTTGGTGTAATATATGAAAAATGAATGTCATGAGGACTTATGAGAGTTTTCAATTAGAATTAAAAATTGGAATTAAAATTTGAATTAGAATTAGAATTTGAAGATGACTCTCACAATCAGTTGAACTTGGAAATGAACTTGATGGTGGTTTGCATTAATATTTTATTTTTCTATGATATTTCTTTTAAACTATATTTTTAACATAGTTTAAATTTTTCCTATATGAATGTACTCTATATAATTTTGATTATGGTAATTGGTGTAAGTTATACATTTTCAAATTGAATAATTTAGTTTTGTAACAAATAACAATTGATTTAATGATCACGCAGAAAAAAAAAGTTACCTATTTCTTTGGTGATGGTATGCTTCTCACTTTCAATGTTTATGAAACTTAATTGCTTTTTTCCTTTCTAATTCTATTAATCCTTATATTAAATTCATCATTCTTTATTCTTTCTTACCACTTTTATTCTTTAACCCTTTGCGCTCCGAATTATTTTATTAACTTTTTGTCAGATGAGCAAATATAATCTCGCAAAATTTTCTACTGTTGATTATTCGTTTTTATTTAATACTAGAAACAATTGTAGATACTGTGGTGTATTCCTGTTAAAATGCAAAATTATTGTTGATTTCGAAAAGTCGATAATTAGTATATGTCGAGTGTAGCTCGACATAGGAGTGCAAAGGGTTAATAAGGAGTAACTTTGTTTCCTCAGTATTACTATCAAATCAATTGAGTTGCTACAAAACTGAAAAAGCATGGATTTACGTCTTTTGGTTTGCTTGAGCATGGTTTGGTTTGGTGTTTGCTTCTAGCATTACTTACAGTATTGGATTTGTCGCGCCAGAAGCATTTGGAGCCGAAGCAGAAGAAGCTGTATGATATCATTACAGCCCTCAAGAAGTCAACACGCAGATTGCAAAGCAGAAATGTCAATTTGCAGGGACGCCTTCAAGAATTGAAGAAAATGTTGAGTACACGTAATGTTGAAATATTACAAACCCTGAGCACCACAGATCAGGAATTTATTATTTCCAATTTTAGAAACGCAAATTGCAATAAGTTTAAGCGTATTTTTACATTGGAAGACAAAGCAATTGCATTAGCTGTATATAAAAAAAGTCCAAAAAGTTATAAATGTATGAGTAATATATTTTGTCTTCCAAGTAAGGAAACGCTTAGGAAGGTTGTGCAGCAAATACCTATAGCGCCAGGTATTTGCGATTCTATGTTCGATGACCTAAAAAAACGTGTATTAAATTTTAACGACGCTAAATTCAAATATTGTATTTTAATTTTCGATGAAATGAAATTAAGTCCTTGATTCCATTATAATGCACTGTCGGATATAGTTTACGGATTTGTCGATGAAGGACACAGCCGGCAAAACGAAATCGCGGATCACGTTTTGGTTTGGTTTTTACGAGGAATTCACGGTGATCGACCATGGACGCAACCGATTGCATTTACGTTTTGCAAAGGAGCAACGTCATGGGAAAAGATTGTATATATGTATAAACAAATTGTTAGGCGTGCCCATGATGTTGGTCTGGAAACGTGAAGCATTTAAAAATAATAAAGTTTTGGAACACGATATAATAATAATCAATGGGCATCATATAGTTCCACTATATGATGTTCCGCATCTTTTAAAATGTATACGCAATAATTTACTAACAAAAGATTTGGAATTTAAATTAAAAGATACCGTTATTCGAACAGCCAAATGGTCGCATATTGAAGATGCATATTTCATTGATCAGAGTAGTGGAGCATTTCTAAGAACAATGCGAAAACTAACTGATCAGCATGTAATAAAAAATAAAATTAAGAAGATGAAAGTTTCCTGTTGCACACAGGTTTTTAGTCACACTGTGGCTAGTGTAATGTCATTAATGAGTCGCAGTGGGGCTAAAAGCGTGTGTCAACAAAGAAGTATGTCTCGTGATGGAGAAGATACAGCGCAATTGCTACTGTTTTTTAATAATTTATTTGATAGTTTAAATAGGAAGAGCATCATTCCTTCTGTAAATAATGACGAACAAATTCAAGTATGGAATGATGCTATTTCTACAATAGAAACAATGCGCTTTGTTAAAAAAAAGATAACAGATCAAGCTAATCCGCAGGTTCTTGCAAATTGGATTCATACGCTAAAAGGATTTAAATTAATTAAAAGTAATTTAAAGAAAATTGGATTTTCAAAATTTAGTATTATTAATCAAGATTCTTTAGAAAACTTTTTTGGTCAAATTCGGCAATTCGGTACGCGAAATACCAATCCGACATATTCGGCATTTATCGGTTTTTATAAGAGTCTCATTTTAAATTCGTACATGGAATCCAATTTGTCTGGAAACTGTGAATTAGACGATACAAGCGCAATATCGCTCACCGCGCCGCGAGTATGACGCGCCGCGAGGAAACAACGATCGAGAAACGCCTATCTGCCGGTATTGTAAAAATATCGGACATTTTATCGATGAATGCCGCAAAAGACAATATAATAACTCCCTCCGACAAAACGCGGGAAACGCAGGCCCGGCACCGAGACCAACGGGCGAGTCTCGGGAGAACACGCCGGTTCGCCCAGTAAATACAGTTCAAAATCTCGGAGCGCCATCCCAGTCCACACTGTAAACCCCTCCATGTTTTCAAAGATCCCATCTATTATAATAACGTCTCCTACCTTACAAACTCCAACCGAGTTTATGGTAGACTCGAGATCATTGCCGAACCTAATTAAAGTAAACCTAATAGAGCCTTCGACGCTCTTCACTGACCGGGATGTTATTCGATTACAAGGAATATCGACCGGAATTGTCGACACACTCGGAGCAGTCGAAATTTTTATAGATAACCACCCAATTAAATTCTATATCGTCAAAGATGACTTTCCAATTCCCCAAGGTGGAATCCTCGGGACAGATTTTCTAGCATCCTCCGCGAAGATAAACTACGTAGATAAACGTGTAGAATGGACCGGTATACACTTTCCCTTCGCGAACCATTTAAGTAGCACGATCCCAGCTCGTAGTATCGCGCCAATTCACTTAATTGTGTCAAACAATGTTTCTGCGGGATATTTGGACCTCATCGAGTCGGGAAGAGGGATATATATCGGTAATGCGCTCGCACGCAATCATCAAGGAATCGCTTACATAAATGCAATTTATACGACAGAAAAGGATGTCGTCATCGAGACACCGATAGTAGAGCTCGAAGAATTTGAAGTACGCTCCGCCCTGGGGAAAGGGAGTGACTCAGATCCCCAGCCTACCATACCGTCGCCCACTGTATCTTCTATGTCCGCTGAACCTTCTAAATCCGCTGTATCCACCGTTTCCTCTGTATCCGCTGAATCCACTGTCTCTTCCAAATCCGCTGTATCCACTAACACTGCTATATCCTCTGAATCCTCTGCATCCATAAAAACGATGCCAATACTTACTACCTCTCCAAATCTTCCAGGCGAATCAGAGAAATTATACCGACCACGAGATGAACAAATTCAAAAACTGCTACGCTTGGAACACCTAAACTCCTTCGAACGAGAAAACGTGAAGGGCATTATATCGCGAAACGCTGACCTATTTCAACTACCGACGGACAAACTCACACACACAAACGCGATGAAACATGCAATCCCTACGATAGATAACACGGCCGTCCACACAAAGCAATATCGTTTTCCACCTGCCCATAAGCAGGAAATAGAGACTCAGGTAGGAGCGCTGCTGGAAGGCGGAATAATCGAGCCATCAGTCTCGCCGTACAATAGCCCTCTTTGGATTGTGCCCAAAAAGGCCGATTCAAAGGGAAACAAACGTTGGAGAATGGTTATCGATTATCGTGCTCTAAATGAGAAAACAGCGAGCGACGCATACCCCCTGCCTAACATCACTGAGATACTCGACCAGCTCGGAAGCGCTAAATACTTTAGCGTCTTCGATTTAGCATCGGGTTTCCACCAGATCCCAATGGACGAAAACGACGCACAAAAAACGGCATTTTCAACGCCTCACGGGCATTACCAATTCACTCGCATGCCGTTTGGTCTTAAGAACGCCCCTGCAACGTTCCAAAGGCTCATGGACAATGTATTAACGGGTCTCCAAGGTAACGAATTATTCGTGTACCTTGACGATATAGTCATATATTCTAGCTCATTAACCGAACACGATGTCAAATTCAAAAAACTCACGAGTAGACTTAGAGACGCGAAACTAAAACTACAGCCAGATAAATGCGAATTTCTGCGAAAAGAAGTGAATTATCTGGGCCACGTTATTAGTAATGAAGGTGTTAAACCAGATCCCGCAAAAATCTCCGCCGTCAAGAATTTTCCTAAGCCGCGTAATCCTAAAAATATAAAACAATTCTTGGGACTAGCCGGGTACTACCGCCGTTTTATACCGAATTTCTCAAAGATCGCTAAACCGTTGACAAACCTCTTAAAGAAAGAAAATGTATTCGAATGGACTGAGACACAGGAGACCGCTTTCACGACGCTACGCGACAAACTTTGCACGGAACCACTCTTACAATACCCTGACTTTACACGACCCTTCATTCTGACAACGGACGCATCGGGATATGCGATAGGTGGCATTTTATGCCAGGGAACGGTAGGTAAGGACCTCCCGATCGCGTACACGTCCCGCCTTTTAAATTCGGCAGAGGAAAATTATTCTACCACAGAAAAGGAACTCTTAGCAATAGTATATTCAACAAACCATTTTCGATCCTCTTTGTATGGCCATAAATTCACCTTAGTAACAGACCACAAGCCGCTCGTCTGGCTAAATTCTGTGAAAGACCCGACATCCAGACTAGTACGATGGCGACTCAAGCTTGCTGAGTACGAGTACGAAATCATATACAAAGCCGGGAAACAAAATGTCAACGCCGACGCATTATCGCGTAACCCACCGACAAGTAATATTCACGCTATCGACTACACCGACACATATTCTTCTGAGAACGACCCATGGAGTTCCCCGAACATTGCTACTGACGATGATACCCGTGGAACCAGTTCCGACTCGGAAATGTTTTTCGATGAGAATAGGACTACACCGCGCAATATGACCGTGTCAATAACCGAGATACGCGATAACCTTAGTACACGAAGGGATAATTTAGTCTACTTCATTTCACTCGACGGTCACCCGTGCGACAAAGGAGCCTGCTCTCTCCAAGAACACGACTTATTCCCAAAATATACCGATATAACTATGGCACGCGCGAAATTCAGTACAATCAAGGGAGTAAGACACATAGCCTTACCCATAAAAGACGCTATATCTATGAAAACCCAAATAGACGACTTCAACGATACATTACGCACCTTATACGATGTTGTGACCGAGTTACAGTTAACTAGTTTTAGCATTGCAGAAGGTAACATCGACAGTATTCCATGGCATACGATTAAGACAAAATTAGCTGACACTTTTTCCACCATCGATCTCCGAATTTTTGTCTGCAAAAACTTAATTACAATTCCCGAAGTAACCCTAAGACCAAAAATAATTATTGAAAATCACTGCTCTGCAGTTGGCGGACATAAGGGCGTTACGAAAACGTATCGTAGGATCCGTCAGCATTTTTACTGGCCAACTTTAAAACGTGATATACAAGAATACATCCAAAAATGTACTAGCTGCCAGACGAAAAAACTGACCAGGCTAAAAACAAGGCAGCCGATGACTCTAACCGACACTCCGGGAACAGCTTTCGACCGAATTGCAATGGATATCGTGGGTCCCCTTCCGAAGACCAGACGCAATTATACGTACATTATTACTATTCAGGATCTCCTCACTAAATACTCCTTAGCTATACCGTTGATGCAAGCAAACGCACAAGAAGTAGCGGATGCATTAATTTCCAAAATCATTTGTAGATTCGGAGCACCTAAAAATATACTTACAGACCAGGGCACACCCTTTTGCAATAGCCTCCTAAAAGAAATATGCAAAAAATTTAAAATCAGTCACACAACCACGACAGTTTTCCGACCCCAATCCAACGGATCAATCGAACGCTCGCATCATGTACTCGTTGAATATTTAAAACATTTTATAACAAAAAACCGCGAATGGGATACCTTGCTCGATTTAGCCACGTTTTCATACAATACCAGTGTGCATGAGGGTACTCTGTATACCCCTCACGAACTAATATTCGGGTCAATAGCTAGAATTTCTACAGAAATTGTGTTGCGCGAAGACTCCAAAAACGACTCTGACGCGGAACATTTAGAAACATTGCAAGAACGTCTGAGCAAGGTCCGCACTCATGCCCGAAACAATCTCGTAAATGCCAAGGAAAAAGTCAAAAAGGTACTTCGACCGAAAACAAAGACCGTAAAATTTCAAACCCGGCGACCGCGTTTATTTACTAAAGGAACCCAAAACGGGGAAATTTGGAGATCAATATACTGGGCCTCATGAACTAATTGAAGCTCTCGACAAGCATAACGTAAAAATATTATTTAAAGGCAAAGTACGGACCGTGCATTCAGACAAGCTCAAGCTCGTCAAAAGCCAGACCTCGCAGAGTCAGTAGGAACCATGAAGTGACTCGATTCATGTATATAGCAATAAGTTTTCTAAGAAGCGATAAGGCTTAATATATAAGGTAGGGAGCAACCGGGCGGGACCATTCAGTCGCTCTGAAACCATCTCACTAGCGACAGTAATCGAACCACCATGTGTTATCACCCGCGATGTCCACCCGAAACTACGGGACAAGAAGAGATAGCCATGCTCAATATACAATTGAGCCAGTTTAGCTGCCTCAAGGGCGAGATAATCGAGACCTACGATCAGGACGACACATACAGAATATTCTGTGAACCGTGTTTCGACGAGACCACTCTCGTCGCGGAGGGAGAATTCACGGAGGCGCACGCGTTCACCTGCGAAGATTTTCATAAGGATTGCCACGAATGCGGAACCGCGTTACTAACCGAACAAAATATCGCGGAATGCACAACGTGCATGGACATATTTTATCGAGGGTTGTATTTAGATTTCAACGTGGCTACGTTGTACATTATTGGGGATGCATTATACGCTTAAAGGAAACCCCACCCCAACCAAGTTCGGAGTACCTCCGAAGAGGGACATCGAGACCAGCGATAAGGAAGTATAAGAAGGGGCCGCACCGAGCTCCAGCATCTAGTCGAACCGACACTGCCAACATGGAAGGACCTATCCTCCTGCTACTCGCCTCACTCGCAACAGCCTACGCCATAGTGGGATACGACTGTGGAGGAAGCAGTCTCAACATAACAACACTGTCTCTCTTGGAAGTCGCTCCTTGCAATATTTCGGAAAAGGCACCGAGGCGGAAGGACACCCGCGTACAGCTGCTACAGCTTGCTGAATATGCAGGCACCGACTACACGTCCTGCAAAGTCGAAATAGATAGGACAATTTACTACCGTGGCATGCACTCGCACGTCCCCATTGTACAAAATGGACGCCGACAGTATATCATGGAGGTTACGCCCCGCCTGTGCCAACAGGTCCAATTGACTGGCATAATGGCGCTTCTACCATCGGCCCAGATCACAGGATTAGCTCGTAATTCCACTAACAGGCACACCCTCACACTGGCGGGAGAACTGAACGTGGACGGAACCTGTAATGGCGGCCAGTACGCTGACCCCTTCGGCACTTGGAACAACGTCGTGGTACAGGCAGCTATCAGAGTTACACTAGCGAACGGATACGTCCCCATCCAGCTATCCTCCGACGAGATAGTCCAACAATCTGGAACGAGGTGTGCTAGTTCCAAGGGAGAGTGTTTCGATGCCGATGGCAGCCCGGTCTCATGGTCACCGATTCCGCAGGATGGATGCCATTTCAAAAACTACGACGTGCTATACGAGGGAAAGGCCGCCATCGTGACACCCGAAGATCCACGAGACCCGACAATTTTCATGGTCACATCCGGCGAAGCAGTGTTCGCGCTGACCGAAACGAGTGAATTTCCTCTGTGCGGTTACACCCTAGTGAGAACGGAGCACCCTAAACTATTCGTACTCGAGGTAAAGAATGGACAGACCTTCCGCACTAAGGCGAAAATAAGCGTTAATAACTTAGACATTTTCACATACGTGAATTCAAAATTTGTGTATATCGAAAAACATTTACGCACACAGATGCAAAACTTGTACAGACACATACTTAAGCAAAGGTGCAGTTTGGAGCAACAGGTGCTAAAAAACGCGCTCGCCCTCGCCACCACGAACCCGGACGAACTCGCCTACGCGATTATGAAAGGACCTGGTTATATGGCAACGACCGCGGGCGAAGTCGTCCACATAATAAAATGTGTTCCAGTTCAGTGCAGCTTCCGAAGAACCGAAGGATGCTACAACCAGTTACCAGTTCTGCACTGAAACGAATCCTGGTATCTTTCTCCCAAGTCCCACATCCTGACAAAAATGGCTCACTCCAGGGATTGCAACGACGTGGTACCCATCATGTACCAGATGCAAGGGTCCTGGTACAGACTTTTGCCGAAACCAGTGGAAACCATTGCGCCACCGTCAATACAGCCGATTACCCAGGACGATTGGCGATACATCGATGCCGGGAACCTCGCTACCAGCGGCATATACTCGCAGAGCGACCTACAGTCACTAAGGGACCACATCGTGTTTCCAGTGGAAAAACCTGCCGCCCTCGACACATTGGCAAGAGGAGTAATGGGTAAGACCATCCCCGCAGGTACCCTCACTGTATCAAATTTATTAGACGAGGACACCCTGAACAAAATCGCCGAATCAGCCGGAGCGAAGATGTGGAAGGTGTTCCTCACCTTCGGGTCAGCAAGCGCCGGGGTGATCCTCATTGTCCGATTCATCAAACTGATAATCGACGTGATACTACACGGATACGCTCTTCATTCAATATACGGCTGGAGCCTCCATTTGCTGGGCGCTATCTTCGGCTCGTTGACACAGCTCCTCCTCCACATGGGCAGGACCACTCCGGAACCAACAACGGACCCGGAGATCCCACCAACGGCAACGGCCCCCGCTACCCTCCCAATGAGTGACAGTGTCCCCAAGTGCGACCCTCAAAGTTTCGATACCCTAAGAAACATTATTAAAGACTATCGCGAAGAACAAAGTTCGTCTAAAAACGTTACACCGTAACATTTTTCTTCCCAGGGGGGGAGGTATTTTCGCCCTGTAATTTTTTCCTTCATGTTCCATAGCCGATAAGTAGATGTAAGAAATCGTACTTACCATAGCCTTAAGCATGGTTAGAGTGGGGCTAACTACGTCACAGCTAGAGGCCCCCACTCTGGGGCCTCCCCCGCTTCGAACATAGATTTCGGGGAATTAGGCCTGCCCCACCTCAAACCGAGGTGACGAGGGCACCAATATATATCATAATAGAATTCTCACCAGAATCGCAAGATAGCCCCGCGTCCGGTAAATACATTATTTATCCCGAAATCAATGGCCGCGCACTCGAGATTCCGGTATTACTTTCCATCCAGCAGACAGGGGGACGCGCCTATAGAAGTTGAAGCCAATTTACCCCCAGTTCGCTAATCACTTACAATACACAGATTTACGATAATTAGAACGATCCGAACGAAACGTTACCTTTAAATTTCAATAATTATAGAGGAGAGCAGCCGTGCGTATCGCAGGTCACAGGTACCGTCCACCCGAGGTTTTCTTTTTGACGACAGCTCGAGTTAACCTCAAAACGGTATAACCCCCCGCGGCCCCCGCATTTTTCCCTATAAAAAACCGTTTCAGCCGTAAAATATCAATCGTTGTAGCAAATCTTGACTCGGAAAAGGCACTTACCCGTCTCAATAAACCATCGCGACGCGGAATTTCCCTCATATTCGCAATTTAAAATCTATACCGTTCCCGCCACCACCCGCTGCCGCGAAAAAAAAGGGACGTCAGGCACCACCGATGGTCAGTTATGCTCAGTGATGCTAATGAATTCATCCTCAACTCTTAAGTACAAGCCCTTCTCAAACGCCTTACTAATTCTGTCTCGGTCCGCGTTAGGAAGTTATTATTTCATAAGCATATTTTAGAATAACGTATTTTAATCTACTATTTCTTAATCCATTTTTGTTTTATTTCGATTTAAGGATAGTTTTAGTTATTTTTGTAACAATATATATTTCATTTTTATACATTTTTATTTCGAGTTAGCGAGTTTCATTCAGTACCGGTAACAATTAATTATTCATCATTGTTTTCTTTCCAATTTTACCAGCCAATCCTTTCTGTTGGTGCGAGTTCCGCCTCAGCATCACAGAATTTACTTAGAAATCCTTCCACGTTATTTTCCTGCTACGTTCCGTGTTACCATCTCTTCACCCATCCTCACCGTTCCTCACTGCTGGTGCAAGTTACGCCTTAGCATCGCAGGCTTTCCTTTCAGTTCTCACCGGAATTGTCTTTCGCTGCTGGAACAAGTTTCGCCTTAGCTTCGCAGGCCTGATTGAGAGTTCCATAGTCCTATCGATCCATTACCTATCGTTCCTTCTATGCCTCGTTACGGACATCGTGCTGGACGGAAGATCCAGTACCGCCGACTGGTAAAATCCCTACACGTTCCAACCCCTTCGAACCCTTCCTCATACGACGACCTCCTAGGAATAGACTATCCTACCGATAACGACTCCTGTCCTGTCATCGATAATAGCAATATCCCTGCCCCTCTTCCGTTACCCTTAGCCAAAGTTCCCACGCAACCCACCGATTCCCGTCCCGCGACTGAATCAAATATCGATTTAAGCCTACCTTGGAAATTAGTGGTTATTTCGAAGCCATTCACTGCCCTTCCTACACGGAACATTCCGAATTACGATCCGCGAGAAACCGGGTATAAGAGGAGACGCCGCGAAATTCTCTCTGGAGAACACGGCGCTCAAACTCCGGGAAGTGACCTGGTAACCACGGAATTCATCCCCTGGATCCAAGGAGTCCAGGCCCGCCGACGCAGCCGTGGTGAAACAATCAAATATGAGTCTGTCCCCGTGAAAAGGACCCCATCGCAGTAAGGACTCTCCACCGTCGACTACCACCTCTAGCTCCTGCACGGCCGCAGTAGAATAAGGGAATCATCCTGCATCGACGCCACTACTTTCCTGCTCCGACCGAGAGCAGAATCTGCACGTGGGCGGTTACGTCACCGCCAGCAGCTGACGCCCGCTCACCGATCAGCTGATCGCCGGTTCCAGAGCGTCACGACGACGGAATCCGCCGCCGCCTCTACGCCAAGACACGCGTTGTATCAGCCTGGTGAGTCACATTCATAAACCTACTGACCATTAAATCCCTCGAGCCTCCGTATGAAGCCACTACAAAGCGTTTCATGCCGAGTCCCAGCCATTTGACCACTCGGGTGGGAGGCAAATAATCCCTTCTGGACGGGTTTAGGGAAATACACAGATTCCTTCCTTACCTCCGTCGCTGGGACGTAACATCTTCTTCTTTTTACCGACACCACTTACCGACATTCTTCTTTTTTCAAACGCGATGCCAGAGACATCTAGTGACTCACAAAATACACCATTCTTTCATCCCCACCACTTTTTGGCAACGCCCGGAGTGATCGAGATTCGTATCTTCTCACCCGAGAACGAGAAATACCCGACAACGGTGTCGGGTCCTATCGTTGTGCCACCATCGGGTCGTCGCGGGTGGCTCCGCGCGAAGTCGAAGCTTTGGTACTCCGAAGGCGAAGGAGGCACAGTTCAGTTGGCCGCAGTAGACTGCTACTGCCAGGTTAAGGGAGAGAATAATCCCATTCGCGTCTCACTGAAGATCTTCTTGGCCATCGGCCCGGAAACCTTCAACGCCGCGTGTGCATCCATCATAGAACCGGTTTACAAGGAGGACCTGGTGCTTTGGAAGGGAAAACTGGAACTCCCCACCGAGGACAACGAGGGAACGGTATGCGGGGGGGACTCGATATATGAGAAGGTGAGGAGGAGGATGGGCCCCCTACCTTCGACCTAACCGGTCGGAGGTTCCCTCCTCCCGCCCCTTGCTCCCCCCTCCCCTCCAGCCACAATATCGTAGAAGTGACTTCCTACACCTACTAACATACCGGTGTTAAAATTCACACGCGCTTGTAGACGCTTAAAAGAAATTTTAAACCCGCGCAACGAACGTTCGCTTGTGCGACTGTTGATCGGAAGGCTTTCTGGCGAAGCTTACACCGCGGTAGAAGATGATGATTGCGTAACGATCCTTCAATTGTGCGACAGATTACGCGAAGCTTTTACCTCGCATCAGACTACCCACCATTATAGATCGGAATTAATGTCTACATTGATGCGTCGAACGGAAACTATCCTCGGTTACATTAGCAAAGTAAAAGATCTCCGAGGCGCCATTATGGATGCCGAGAGAAATGGTCATGCCGAGTTATCGAGGTCCCACACTCATGAAATAGATGAATTCGTCTTATATTATTTTATTGATGGCCTTTTGCCAGAGATTAGATCGCACCCTACCATGCAACATTGCCACACTCTAGCCGAAGCCTACTCTCAAGCCTGCGCAATCCATAAACGTATAGAGTTAGATAAAGAAAGAAATTTAATGGACCGCCGAAGAGGCGATATCGCTCCCCCACAGCGCCAAGAAAGATACACGCCCGTACGAGCAATCGAGGACCAGGAATCGTTACGACGCGATAATCGAGACCACCGAGTACCACGAAATCACTCACCGCGCCGCGATTATGGGCCACAGCGTCATATCTCGCTGCGCTGAAACGTACAGTCGGTCACATAATTATAATACGCGTCAGGAAGGACCGCGATACGAACCGCCGCAGTATCGATCACCACGCCGCGAATACGACGCACCGCGGAATAATAATAATAATCAAGACACGCCGATTTGTCGATACTGTAAGAATATCGGGCACACTATAGAAGAATGCCGTAAGAGGCAGTACAAAAATTCCCTTAGACAGAACTCTGGAAACGCAGTTTCAGCACCGAGACAGCCGGGCGAGTCTCGGGTCCGAGCGCCGGTTCGCCCAATAGACATTATCCAAGACCCCGCCGTACCATCCCAGTCCACACAATAAAACCGTCCATATTTTCTAAAATCCCTTCCATTACGATAACCTCACCTACGCTACAAGCACCCATGGAGTTCATGGTAGATTCAGGAGTTGTACCTAACTTAATCAAGGTAAATCTAGTAGAACCCTCGACTCTTTTCTCTGATCAGGACGTCGTCAAATTACAAGGCATAACGACTGGCATAGTAGACACGCTTGGCTCAGTCGAAATTCTTATAAACGATTATCCCGTAAAATTCTACATTGTCGCAAATAATTTTCCCATACCTCAGGGCGGAATCCTGGGAACAAATTTCTTAGAATCTTCCGCGAAAATTAATTATATCGATAAGCGCGTAGAATGGAAGGGCGGGCATTTTCCTTTCACCAACCATTTAAGAAGCGATAAGGATTAGTATATAAGATAGGGAGCAGCTAGGTTGGACCATTCAGTCACTCCGAAATAATACCGCAAGCAGTAGTTAAGTAACGCGCATCGAAGAACCAAAAATCGCCATGTGTTATCCTCCGAGGACCACAGCTACAAAACCAGGAGGGGAGCACATCGCGGAGCTCAACGTCGAATTGAGCAGATACCGATGTCTCCAAGAAAAGGGACAAGTAACTTCAGACTTCACGAGCAAGATGACGGAGAAGATTCCTTCAACTTCTGAGAACGCGCACACCAGCGCTCCTCAGGCTGATAGGACCTCGCCGTCTCTGCTCGCCCACGCACTGGCTGAGTTGAGTCAAAGTATTGAACTCTCTCAACCAGGTGCCATGAGCAGGATGACCGCCGGCGACTTTGTCGCGACTGTTATCTGTTCGCTTCGATTAATGGGAGAAGTCTCAAGACGATTGCGAACGACAGCCGTGATCCAAGTGCCACGCGCAACTTATGCGCAAGCGGTGATCGCTGCTCCGGCTGCGCCGAACCAAGGAAGGGCGTTACGACCAAAAAAGAAGGTCGTTGCTTCCCCGCGTGACACTCTATCAAAGATGATAGAGGACAAGCGGCGTCGAAGCACAAACGCCGCTGTGAAGAGCTTTCGGAGGACCCGAAATCCGGACGCCCGCTCGTTGTACAGTAAGTACATACCGGGGGGTGCGTCTCAGATCAGGGCCCATTTTAGAAGGATGACTCCTGAGCAGCTTAAGAGCATGCCCAAGGAAGTCTCAGCCCTCCTCCGTTGTGGGCTTATCCCCAGGTCGGAACGGATCGCAGACTGGGGTGAGCTGGCTGACGTCGAGCGAATTGAAGATTCAAACGCTCAGCGTCAGAAGGGTGAGGCGAAGAAGGCGCAAGCGTCTGCTGCCAAATTGGCTAAGCAGAACAGTCCGCCTGAGCCCCCCTTACAACCAGCTACACCCGACGCGAAGCCCCGGGCCGAGACAGTGAAAAGCTACGAAGTAGCTTCTTCCTCCACTGCTCCGGTCCCGGCTGAGTCTACGGCAACGGTGGTTAAACAAAAGAAGAACATTCTGTGCCGAGCGCTCGACGAGTAAGCATCGCTTAGACGGAGCTCTCGCCAGAAATTTTTTTTCCAAGTTCAACATACCGAGTGGCAAATATTCTCATTTCGCGAGTGTAAATCAGACAGTCAACTACCGAAAACTTTTCATTTCTCTCTTGTGCTCGGGACTTGCTTTTGCAAGTCCCAAAAGACGCTCATTTATTTTTTTTATTGTTAAGAATTCATCCATTACATGGATGAACACGTGTCGCGGATCGACGAGAAAAGTAGTGCACGTAGCGCGTCGCGCGATAAGTCGAGTTCGGACGGCGAATGCCTCTCACCTCCGCTGCCACGATCCAGGAACCTTTCATTAAAAAGGCATAAAGAATCCAATTTGCATCTCTCAACCGAGAGCATGCATACCAAGAGGACCAGGAAAACTACGGCAGCACGGACCTCGCCGCGGCTCACAGCAGCCGCTAAACCAACTTCGCAGATGTCGAGCGGAAATCCAGAGAAGCCCGCCGACACCCAGACCAGCGACGCTATGTCAACGACGTCGTCGACCCGAGACCAGGACGTTGCGGCGACAACGTACGAGAAGGCTCGCCTGGAATTACAGAAGTTCCGCAACGAGAACCGGCTATTAAAGGCCCAGCTTACTATCTTCGCGAGTGTTGCTCCGGCTTCGAAGCCCGCCAAAGATGCCGCTGAAGGATGGACGACGGCGACTACGTCCAGGGGGACCGGCAGGCGATCCCCGCCGCCGATTTCTGCACCAGCGACGACCAGCGTCGACAACCGCTTCCACGTGCTCGCCGACCTGGAACAACCCAATCGAGGCTCCAGCGCCGCTACAGCAAGCGCCGGGCCAGCACCTGCTCAACAAAGGACACCGAACGCTAAGTCTATCCAACCGCCACCAATTATCGTTCATGCGGCTTCCCCGCAAATTATAATTAATTTGTCTAAGAATACTTTTCGCAAACAAGCTTTCTCAATAAAGCGTAGCGGCCCGAAAAGTCATGTAATATATGCCGACACTATAGATGTCTTCGGCAAGTTGAAAGTAATCTTGGCAAGCAACCAACTTAAATTTTTTTCTTATACCCCTAAGAACGAGAAACCGGTCTCGATGCTTCTGAAGGGCATAGACCCAAATACGCAGTGTGACGATTTGTTGACGGAAATTAACGCTATGTCCTCTACTAAAGCCAAAGCATTGAAGGTATCGCACTTTGCGACTACCAAATCGAAGCAATCCGGGATTCAACTTCCCATGTTTATCGTGCAATTCGAGCCGACTGCGGATGTTAAATTCATCCAGTCTATTAACATCCTTAATTACCAGCGAGTTACATGGGATAAATTTCGCCGCTACGATTTGTTGCAATGCTTCAATTGCCAACGCATAGGACACGCTTCGGCGAATTGTCATTTGGACGCGAGGTGTGTTAAATGTAACCTCTCTCACGAGAGGGGGAAGTGCTCGGTCACCGAGGCTACTAAGCATGAAGCAATTTATTGTGTTAACTGTGAGAAGTTCGGACACCCTGCTTCTTACAGAGGTTGTCCTAAATTTAAGGAGAGGAGGGCAGCCCCCCCCCCCCCCCCCCCGCAAACCTCAGTGAACCAGGACGTTAGGAGAAGGCCGCCACCGCAGAGGGTCGTCCCCACCATCTCCTACAGCAATGTGGCCGCTGGATTGGCGGGGGGTTCTGCCTTCCCCTCCATCGCGACCTACGATTCGCCGTCGGCAACGCAGCGACCTGTACCTCTCGTAAGTAGCATTCCGGGTCAGCAAGGGGACCTCAGGAATATTTTAATTACGCTGGAAAATATCTCCAAGCAATTACCGATAATTTTCCAAAGGATAAACGAAAACACAGAAAAAATTGACCTTTTATTTCAATCCTTTATAGACGATGATACTCAGGATACTGTGCCAAGGCGGCGCAATGCGAGGAGCGTTCAGAACATTATCCAATGATGCTTGCCGACGCATCAGCCGATATTCCTTTGGAGAATCTCCACATAATCTCCATAAACATAAAAAGGAGTATATCCAACATCCACACACAAAGATCCGATCATTTATCACACAGCCAGGAAAAGCGGTTCGTTGGTGATTCGCTACGATCCAGGTGCGATCTCTGCTGATTATGCGCAACTTAGATTCTCTACCGCTCTCCCCCCTCGGGATACCAATCACAGATCCTGCAATTACTTGAACAAGCTACCATGGCTAGAGTTCTGAGCGTTCTCGCATTCGGGCCGAGCATTTCCCCCTTCTCGTTCAATAGTCCAACGACAAAACCTCGTTTTCTTTGTTTGTTTAACTCTTTTCTTATCGTTGTATTGTTTTGTATATAATTCTCTTGTTTATCTAGGATAAGTTAGTTTGTCTGTATATATAGTAATATTAGATTAGCTTTAAGTCGCTCGCATCACATCCTTTTCTTTTTGCGTGGTTTGTCTCAGAAAAGAGACACTGATTCTATGCTCAAATATGTTCTATTCTAAGATCTTCTTTTTCTTATTTAATTCTTAGACGCCATTTCATCTTGACCGCATAATCTGTATCTTTCAAGTCAATAATCAAGGTCAAGATGCACTGTGCAATACCTGCGTTTCAACGAAACAATGTACTATCCGCGATGTTTCAAAAATGGCTATGCCATTATTTTTTTTTTTTTTTTTTCTTTTTTCCTTGTAAGTGTTTTGTCCGTCCTGGTTTCTTTTTGTTAGCGAAGTCGCCTTTTTTGATGTGTATATCATACTTTTTGGGGCTCTCTTATTTAAGTTATTATTGTACCAAGCGCATTTGAATGTTTTCTTTAATTATAATCCACTATTACTCCATGAGAAGTCGCAGTTGTGACCACGATGGAGTTTTCTGTAACAATTTTTGCACTACAAGCTTTTATATTTTTTCATGTTTAATAAATACTTATAAAAAAAAAAACAAGGTGACCCCTTGTCGCCTATCATATTTAATATGGTAGTAGATAGACTCCTTCGGCGCCTACCAACTGAAGTCGGCGTTAAAGTTGATCATGCCTTCTTTAAGAAACTTATTAATTTTTGGTAAAGTCTCTGAAAAGACCGAAATAAATTAAGTTGTAGACTACAATCTCCCTTTGATTCAACAGCTTCATCAAATGTAAGGCTCTTAAAAAGTCCCTGTTTAGAGCTCATTTGTTTCCTTATTATACGCAATAATTAGCAATGCCAGTCTGCAATCATGCTTTAATAAAGTTTTTTACGAGACTGCACTCAACGTGTGACGTAGTTGTCAATTCTTTGGTTGTAAACATGTTACTTTCGCCAATTCATGGTCATCTAAAAAAGAAAATAACCTTCATCTGCTGCGAGTTCAATTCCACTTCTCAGTAATGAGAAAAAATTAAGAAATTGTTAAAAAATGCTTAAACCTACCAGCTAAGGTGGAAACGACGCACAAAAATGAAAGAGCCGCAACATCTTCTGCGAATAAGTTAATTCTACAAGAATGGGACTGAGGAACATCATTCATGAAAACTCCAAACAGCATGGAAGTAGAAATTGAATCTTGAAGAAGAACCTGGCGCATTGCCGCCATAAAGAAAACTTTGCATGCATTCACGAAAAGAAACGAAAGGGTCAATCGCAGAAAGCAATCATTTGGGTCAATTCTTCGAAGCCTATCAATCGAGGCATCGCATCAAATTGATCCAAACGCCAACTTTCTTTTGCAGTTCTTCGACTTTAACTGCTACCGTCATTTCGCCTAGGAAATACTCCTTCAACTTTTACATCGATGTAGAACCATCGAGGCTATGATATACACATCACATAGGACAAATTTCCTAGATGTAAAGGCAAATTAGGAACTCGAGCCCACCGATTGCAGGTCCGAGCCTTTAATTCCATAACCGCAATAGCTCTATAACCTGTTTTATTTTCTTTTTTTTTCACATTTTTTCGCTTTCAATTGCTATAGTCATTTCACCTAGAACCCATTGTTTTACGTCGGTTTCGCACGAATGATGCTATGTTATATTAAATGACAATTTAGGAAAAGTTTCCCGTGATAACGAGGGATTTAAACTCGGACTCACTGATCACAAGTGATTGCGAGTCTGAGCCTTTATCTCCATATTTATCATAGCTTCGCCAAACGCCTTCGCAAGATCAAGGGAGACCTTGAGGATGAAAGAACGTCACTGTATAAATCCAGGCAGTTGCACTAAATATCCAAGAAATTTGACGAACAATTGTTCGAGAGGTGTGCATTGTCATCAAGAATGCAATGCTATCATTTTTTATTGCATTTCTGTCTCTTGAGCTTCGTATGACTTCGTAATTTTCTGACAGCATACGGTAAAACCCTCTTCTACTTTAGCATCACTAAAACTCACACAGACAAGCTAATTTCTAGCGAACTATGCTTATCCTTTTAATGAAGAACTGTAACGATGCTTATTAGGAGAGGAAAAGTTGCCAGTAATTGTGGAAATATGTGAAGTAACCGGCTTGTGTCTCGACCATATCAAGTTCATTTGTTGGTGCAAAATTTCTGTTAGGTCAGTGACCCTGTGAATGCCTAAAGCACAACAATAACAACAAGTTTTCGTTTCTCCTGGGAGGGGAAAAGTGGGAGCAACTCTGTTTCGTTGCAAGAGGTTTCTCGAAGGATTTAAGTGAACTATTCATTCCACTCTCTGCTTAACAGAGGGAATATTCTATTGCTGATCCGAACACCGAGGTGAACGATCGCCTCTCTAACCAACCAGGATCTCACTGCTCTGACCGAACTTCTTTTGACATTATTTTCGTGGAAAGACTCCAAACTGGAATCTTTAATAGGGAAATGTTTCCCGTTCCACTTGCTGGTTACGTAGAAGTGGTCTTGCTTTTGCACGCACGTAATAGAAAGCCAATGAAATTGATCTGGCTGTCCAAATCGATTTGTGAAGTCAAAGTTGGCTTATTTTTTTTTTTTTTTTTTTTTTTGGTGAATCACCAACAACGTGTACGATCGAGATCGTGTGCAGATTGTTTTGATAGAAGCAGGGACCTGTCGGCTGAAGTTAGAGGAAATAAAAAGCTCGTGAAACTATTTGAAATAAAAAAAAACTGTTCACTGTGGGATTTCTGTTAGGAATGTTGAGGATGAACGGAAACGGAAAGATTATATTATCGTCGTTTAATTGGAGTAAAGGTCGAGAAGCACTTTATTTTTTTTTTCCGTAAAGTTTTTAAAATTACTTCATTTAAAACTGTATTTTGCATCCCAATCCACTCCTACAGGAAACAGGGTTACAATTCTTTATAATTTGGCGGAGTCTGCTTGTGAATAAGCAATCGACGCAAGCATTATAAACAGCAACGTTGGAATAGTTTCCCCTTGCTATTACAATAATATGTCTGGAAGTAAATGAATGCGAATTCTTTGCTGTCAAAAAAAAAACAAAGGAATTACGAGAACAGATGACATCTACGCCTTCTAAGAACAATTGTTCTGCTTGGCTACTTGAAAATGTTATTTCATCAATACTTATGTAGATATTGATCATAGTCTGGAAGTTATACAACATCTGGCTGAATGTTTCCTATATCTTCAATCAGTTCATAGGTTAATGACCATAGCAATTGATGGAACAAAAAACAGCTGGTTCATATCTTTTACGTCTAAAATGCTGTTTATATCTTTTACATCTAGTCGTGAGTTCCACGAAAACGTTTGAAAACTACAAGGCGAAATGAAAGTTTTGCAGTAAGAAGAACCATGGCTTTTTAGAATGCATGAAATTCTTCCATAGGCGAATAAATGTTCCTCGGACTTTTATTCAGTGCCTGTACTTGATACAGCAGCTCATTATGGAGCTGAATTTATTGAGAAAGTAGAATGAACCAATGTAGAATGATATGCATTGCTTGCTGACAAGAGAAAATCTATCAGATGGAGTGCAGCCCCTCGAAATAGAGCCGATCAGCCGATAATCTTTCACAGATTCTACAGGCTCTATTTTTCAGTGATAACTCTTAACAACAACGTACAAAATATCATATTTGAGGTCGTAGGCACCTTCTGGTATATGCAATATACATTAAGTCCTATATAATTTTATGAAAAAGTTTAATACTTTACGCTCGACGGATATGTGTATATGAACCATCAAAGTACACTTACATTCGCAGCGCCATGTAATTTACATCAATTTAATTAAAATTACCATAAATACTAAGTAAGAAATAATATAGAAGTTAGTGGTAACGACTATTAAACTTAGTTAAAAAAAATCTGAATACGAACCCAGAATGGAAAACTATTGTATGGGAAAGCAACTCATACAAGTAAAAGAATATATCAATAACAATTAGCATAGCTAGAATAAAGAATCGGAAATAATCAGTTTGGAAAGTACGAACTATTGCGATATATGAAATAAGAAATAGCCTGAATAGTAAGTAAAATTCATATACTTTAGTTTAAGTAGTTTAATTTACTGTAAATTAGCGATTTATGGCAACTGCCGTCATGTTGATTTTTATTTTCTTGATTTTGATATTTCGTTAGTTAATGGTATCTTGAGTTTAGCCCAATCTTTCATAAGCTGTAAGCTAAAGAGTTTAATCGGTAAAAAGGGTCAGCGAATAAGTAGGGGTAAATACGCGAATAAAATCAAGTGCGTACTATAGACACGCGTGCGTATCTGTGATATAAAGTGGTGAAGGACTTTAGTATCCAACCTAGAAAAAGGAATTAACAGCCGCGGAAGCGAAGAGATAGAGAGGAAGAGACCCCACCGTTATCCCCTCTGGCAAAACGTAAGATCCGTGGAGACAAGGTAGGATTTCAAATTAAATAAGAAGGACAGTGTTGAAATGTCAAAAAACTAATAACAATCGGTAATATTACTCGCGAGGCTTTCCTGCTAGACCAGTGTAAAAGACAGTAAATATGTGGGAAATAAAGACCGAAGTGAAGAAAGTATTAGAAATAATAGCATAAATTTATAATATCGCGATTAGAGCCAACTTACAAAAATCTAATTAAATGCATAGAAGTAATAAGCGATAACGGTACAACCGTAGCCTAGAACAATTATCGAGTCACCCCATACCGGGTATTATATTAGAAAGAACCGAACGCGCCTCAGGTAAAGTCGCGCTTCAGGACTATAGTAGAAAGTGAAAACGAAACATAACGCGGTACTCGGTAAATACAGTAAACGACAACGATTATTAGTATCGATAACGATAGTAGGGAAATCGCGGGAAGCGATAGAACGACGAAAAAAAAGAATCTTAAAGAAGGACCCGCGAATCGATAAAACCGTTAGGATCTCTGTATTACGACCGCTGACAAATATATCGACGCGCGATGTTAATTTCAGACGCGCGGAATGATATGCCGAATCTTATGACAACTAGGGAATAACCGCCATACGCGATATAGCTCGTATAATATATCAGAATTACCGAGCATACATATAATAAAATCTAAGTTTGTTTTATAAATTCCGGGAAAACCTATCAGATTACAGAGATATTCAACGTATTAGACGCGACGACCGTTTTCCGAACGCATACGCGACCCCCGCGACGATTAAATTCACGAACGCGAAGCCTTTGCTTCACGCGATTGATACATAGCGCCCTGACGGGGAAAAATAGGCAACCGGAACGACCCCGGCCAACGCGTATCAGCTGACAAGCACAGAACGCGAAGCGCGTAAAACTCTCCCGCGAAAACACTGAATCGCCTGACAAATATAAAAAACCGGAATAGAATAAGCACAGACGCGAGAAAAAGAATAGGCTGTAATGCGAACGATGCTCCATCAGACATCGAAATAAATAAAATCACGGATAAAATCACGTAAGAATCACCATTAGAAGCACGGTGGCGAAATAACGATAAGTGCATCCGAATTACAGAAAACAATTCTTGGAGTGAGTAAACTTTAAGAACGGCGCGGTAAAACTGACCGGCAAGGATGGGGACACGATAGGAACGATAAGGGAGGCATTAGGGAAGGGAATAACTGTCAGGGGGAAGAAGGTAAGGGAGGGACTTGAAGAGGAGATGGAAAAGAAGAAAGATGTAGTGGTATGGTGCTCCTCCCGCAGAATGGAGGATGAGATGTTAAGGGGGCTGATCAACATGGAACGGGAAGACTGGGGTACGGGGGAGTGGACCTTGACTAGGAAAGGCCATGTAGATGGTAGAAGCCGCAGATTTTATTATAGAATCCCGGCAAAGTCAATGACGAAAATTAGAAGCGCGGGGAATACCCTAACAGTGGGCGGGGCAATAAAATTAAGATTCTCCATGTACAAATAAAAATAAAACTCGACACTAGGACAGCCAACACAGAATAGGGATTCGATGACGAAAACTCAATTGAGACTATAGTTTCTCGCAATGAATATTCAATCATTTCCTGCCAGGTAACAGAAGGAAGGATGTTTTCATTCCCGAATCCAGCGTAACCTAAACGGAGTAACCTAAAAGCGACCTCGAGCACCGGGAAAATGACCGCCGGCCGAACGCCCGCAATAATGGTTAGCTTACGCCGCTAGATTCGATTCAAATCACAACTTAGACACAAAGTCTGGATTAGACCCAGGTTAGGTCTGGGCAAATACATCTTTATCATGATCTCTGATTTATGACACCATCATAACATGCACATATGACTTGCCCCCCACACAGTATACATCTATACTTGAATACGTCTTATAAGACTCATATACGACTTACATCACGTCTTATATCTCTGAAGGACCCTTTCCGTCAACATTATATGAGAGGCAAATAGCAACATAGGATCGAATATTAATAAATAAATAAATTAGCTCCTTTCTCTTTGCAACCTCCTCCAGGCTAACCTACTGGGTTACAAAATTTTATAATTTCAATATGAAATCACCCCGTATGTCGGTCTCTTAACACTTCCCCACTAGATAAATGAATCTCATTTGCATCCGTCTTTACCCTACCCCGATTGCATCTGGTACGTGTGCACAGTCAGGGATTCTTTTCTTCTGGTCCAATATGGAACTGTTCCTTATACGATCTCTGATGTTGCTTGGGTAATGTCAGTCCTCATATGTTTCTGATTGCTGCCCTGCCCCAACTGCCCACTTTTAACTAATAATGAGAAGAACTTGCTTCTAATAAGTGAAATGACATAATGGCCTCCAACACACTCCTCATCGCCTTCTTGCCATTCTCTACTTGATCTCTCTATAACTTGCGATTCTTGCTAAAACACTGAATCTGATTTTGGGTATACTTCTGGATATACGGGGCAACTGCATATGATATGTTTCCTAATCTTCAGTGCCCCTGTATTGCATGTGCGACACGGGCGGCTCTCGTCTATCTTGTAATACAAGCCACGTCCCATCGACGAACTCCATCCTAGTTCTCCCGCTAGTCTTGCCTGTGCTAATACTATTTTTCTTCATCTTACTTCTTCTTCTTTTAAATTGCTAATGGAATATTCATGGTTAGGTATCCTTCTTTTCCGGTTGTTTCTCTCCCTACGATTTCTCTATATACGGGGCGGAGCGTGGAGTTTGTTGTTATCGTTGCGTCCTCCGCAGTTAGTTTTCCAAGTATTTTACTCAGTATCTCTTGTTATGTACTGTCCCTTCCTATCTCCCCATTAGAATCCCCCGAGATAAATAAATAAATAAATAAACAGATAAATAAATAAATAAATAAATGAATAAATAAATAGATAAGAAATAAATAGACAATAATATACAAATTACACCGGAACGAATCCAAGTCTAAAAGCCACTCCGCGTGAATGGGAAATAGACACTAATTAAAATGTTTCAATCGGACCTACGGAAGGGAGCCTCACACACGAACCTGAAACCCACCCTTAGATACCGTCTATACTTTGTTTCCAGAAATCTCCCTGCCTCATTTAACATGGAAGCATCCACGAGTCAGATGATTACTGACAGCGACGAGGACCTGCAGTTAATGCAGCTCGGGCAGGTCCTGGAGGCCTCGGATCAAAGCGCTCTCGCAATGGTAGTGGTACTCGAGGACCATCCATGTTCGGTCCTGAGGAAGGACGACGTGGATGATATTATTTTCGAAGTCATGAAAGTATCATTGGAGAGAGAAGTCAGAATTAAGATCGAAAAGATAAACTTTAGAAACGGTGGCCTAAAGTTAGTAGGGAAAGATAGAATCACGATGGAAACAATAAGAGCAGCAATTGAAAGGGGAGTATTAATTAGGGGAAAGAAGCTAAGGGAGGGATCAGGGGGAGAGTTGGAGAAGAAAAAGGACATCATGGTATGGTGCTCCTCCCGCAAAATGGAGGATAGAATGTTAAGGGATTTAATTAAACTAGAAAGGGGTGACTGGGGCACGGAGGAGTGGGTGTTAACAAGGAAGGGACAAGCTGAGGAGAGGTGCAGGAGGTTCTACTATAGAATCCCTGCAAAGTTTGCCGGTAACATCAGAAGGGAAGGGAATAACTTGACGATAGGGGGAGCCATCAAACTTAGATTTTCCATTTACAAATAAAAATAGCTTGACACCACTCACTTATCATATACATACATACCATATACATACTAGGGAGCCGATGACGAAAGCCCAGCTGAGACTATAGTTTCTCGTAAAGTACATTCTGAGGCCCCACCAAAAACACCAAAAACACCAATACACACACAAATACACGTATGCGAGACATAAGTAGAAACAACAAGCCAGGGAAAAGACATAACTACTTAAATAAATAAATAAATAAATAAATAAATAAGATAAATAAATAGATAAATAGATAGATAAATAAATAGATAAATAAATAGGTAAATAAATAGATAAATAGATAATTAAATAAATATATAAAATGCGAGTTGGAAAGGGAAAGGGGAACCTCCTGGGAAATACTAATGGGTCAAAGGAAATAGGTAAATACTAGGAACTAGATTAGCCAGACCTGACCAAGAGGCGCATGAAAAATGGGTCCTCGTCGCTACATATTAAAACATGCGGATATAATGTGATCCTCTAGTAGGCGGCAGACAATACACTCTTGATGCAGAATTTGGGTCTCCATCCGTTGTTCAACCCCAATCCTCGGTTTATTAATCGAAATTGTAACGTGCTTTTCCATTTTTTTCCCCTCACTACGGATCTGTTTCCCTGAACCTGCCTACCCAACCCCTATCCTTGATTTATCAAACGAAATCGTGGGTTTGGTGGTTGCTAATTAGTCAGCTTAGACCGAAAAAGTCGCGAATCATGATTAACTCTGAAACCTAAAATATAATAAGCATCTTCACTCGTCTCCGAACTCCGTGTGTACTCGTCTTCGTATGTCCCATCTATATGTGTATACCGTGACTGTCCGTCTCCGAGTTTCTCAAAACCGTCCCTTCGTCTCATCCGTCCTGTCTATCTATTGCCCGTTCACCGGTCTTCGACTTTCGCGTCTGTCTCTGTCCCTCGAGGAAGAGCAACGCGTCCGGCTGCTGGGCCTCACCCCCGGGAAATTCCCAGACCTACCGGCCTCGTGCACTCTCCCCTGCGCGCCGGGTGCCACCGCTAGCTCGTACCGTCGCTTATCTGCACTTACCTCTTTATATCTACAATGTGTTAAAAATCTCTGATACTACAAAACTATATCGTGCCTCCCTATGTTTCCCCTCCTTACGGACCTGCCTTCCCGAGCCCGCTTGCCCAATCCCAACCCTAGACTTATTGATCAGAATTACTCCGTGCCTTCCTCTCTTCCCCTCCCCATGGAACTGTCTCTCTGAGCCTGCTCGCTCAACCGCAACACTTAACTTAATCTATTTGATAGTCGAAATTATCTCGTGCCTCCCTCCTTTCCCCTCCTCATAGAACTCCTACTACTAGTACCCATTATCTATACATCCTAACCGTATATTGTTCTCTCCCGCTCAGCACTCCGTCGATCCGTTTGCACCAAGGGAGAGGAATCCACTTCTAATAAAAGAAATTACATAAGGGCCTTTAGGACATCTTCTGTCGCCTTCTCGCTACCAACCAAAACTGTCTCGTGCCTCTCTGTTACTCACCTCTTTATAGATCTGTCCTCCCGAGCCTGCATGCTTGGTCCCGACCCCCAGCTTGACAGTCACAGTCGATGGTGGCCGGGGAATAGAAGCACCCATGGTACCTCAAGGAGGGAAAGGAAGAAGAAGGGGAGAGGGAAGGGGGAGTTCTGTTTCGTCTTCGAATAACTCTGCCACAAATGTGTCGTCAGCATGCTGTGTTGCATGCATATGCGTATGTACATGTGTGGATGCGAACATACGTCTCCCCCCCTCCTACTGCCGTAAATCGTTCTCTCTAATTGCGGATGATATTTATGCTGAGCTTCGTTAGTATCATTCAGTATTTTATCGCATCTTAACTGTATCCTGCCTTTCCCCCGCTCAGCACTCTGTTGATCCGTTGGCACCAGTTTACAAGAAAGCTATTGAGAGCAATATGCAGAACAGCGTCTGTCAATGATTCAAAACGATCACTACATTGAAGGAAATCAAATGTGATCCTTCTCTCTATAAGCTTCCTCTAAAAGTCTTGATACTCTATATCCTACCTTAAAGCTGATTTCAATGATTCAACTTGGAATCTTATCCAGAAATAAGTGAGATATAGGGACATCCTACGAGTGAGACAACGAGTAACGGGGAGACCCGGGGTCGACGGAAACCCACGTCGGAAGGTTCAATTATCAAATTTTGGGGAAACCCTAGAATCAGCCGAAACCAAGGGCAGAAGGAGACTCCGGGGAATCAAATCATAATTATCATTAATTAAATTCCCAGAACTGGACCTCAGAATTTGTTCTCTCACTCGTAAACTAAAAACCATCAGCACTCCACATAGAAAATGACGTAGCTTTTAAGAATATCAATACAAGCGATTGTACCACCCCTTTTATTTTCAGGAAACAGTGACAGAAGGTAAAATCCTACCCTAACGGTGCAATCTTTAACATTCATACCCCCTTTAGAACTCTAGCACAGGGCGACGTAAAATTAAAAAGCGGTCAACATGAAGATAATTCAAGTCAATCTTCACCATGCACCCGTCGCCGCTGCAATGCTTGTAACTACGATGAAGAAAGGCAATATCGACATCGCCCTAGTTCAAGAACCATATATAGCATACGGAGGCATAAAAGGAATGAATGCGGCAGGCAACATCTGGAGCACCTCAGTGAACAAAGATACGAGGACATGCATCGTAACCAGAAAAGGAATCAACGTGACGCTCCTGCCACAATTCAACGACAACTATACCACGGTGGCGGAACTCACGTGGAAATCAAGCGAATCTGGAGAGAACAAGGGACTAGTCATCGCATCGATCTACTCGAAGTGGAACGGAAAGGACACAGTAATAGGCCAGAAAGGCCAAGAAGCCTGCGAATGGTGTACAGACAAAGGGAAGGAAATTCTGATAGGCATGGACGCCAATGCCAAAAACGAAGTTTGGGGCAGCACAGAAACAAACGCAAGAGGGAAGCTGCTGATGAGAGAGATGCAAGAACTGGACTTGACCTGCCTGAACAAGGGGAACGAACCGACCTTCTGCAGCATACAAAGAGAAGAAGTTCTGGATGTAACACTGGGATCTCCAGGAGTAACTGGCATGCTCAAGAACTGGCACGTAAGCCAAGAAGACTCAAAGTCAGACCATCGATACATCCTAATGGAGGTAACCGAAGAAGACATAACCGAAAGAATATGGAGGAGGGACCCGAGGAAAACAGATTGGAAGAAATACAAGACACTGGTGGCAACGAAGACACACACCTTACCGAAGAGATACGGAAACCAGGAAGAAATCGACGAAGCGATAGAAGCACTAAACGAACTGCTGAAGGAAGCCTGGGACGAAGCCACGGACGAAAAGGCATGTAAAAACAAGATAAACATACCATGGTGGAACAAGAAACTGGAGAAGGAGAGCGACAGAATCTCCAACCTGAAGAAAATTGCCAGAAGGAAGGGAGACAGGGAAACATGGGGCAAAGTTAAGAAGGCCAACAGGAACCTGCGGAAACTGATTTTTGAAAGCAAGAGGAAAACCTGGAGGAAATATTGCGAGAGTGTCAAGAAATTACCAGAAACGGCTAGATTAAACAAACTCTTATCATTCTGCGCTGAGCGCTCGGTGAGTCAACACCGTTCTGACGGAGCTCTCGCCAGAAACTTTTTTCTAAGCCCAATATACCGAGTGACTAAGTAAACTTTACTGCGCGAGTGTGAGATAGCCAGTCTACCACTGCGAACTTTCGTACTTTTTCGTGTTCGGGACTTGCTTTTGCAAGTCCCAACGGACATTTGTTATTTTCTTTATTTGTTATTTTCTTTGTTATTATTAAAGGTTTATCCAATATATGGATAATCATATTTCGCGAATTGACGCGAAAAACAGTGCGGGCAGTGCCTCGCGCGATAAGACAAGTTCCGACGGCGAATGCCTTTCGCCGCTGTTTCTCCGATCCAGGAACCTTTCTTTGAAAAGGTATAAGGAAGCTAGTCTGCATCTCTCATCCGAAAGCATGCAGACTAAGAAGACAAGAAAAGTCGCGACGCCACGGACCTCGCAGCGGCTCGCGACAGCCGACAAAACTTCATCGCCGTCGACGAGCGGACTTCCCGAGAAACCCGCCGAGTCTCTAACCAGCGATGCTATGTCGACGACCTCGTCGACTCACGGACAGGACGATCCAGCGACAACGAACGAGAGGGTCCTCCTGGAACTCCAGAAACTGCGTAACGAGAACAGGCTGCTCAAGGCCCAGCTTACGGCCCTCACGAATGCTGCTCCAGCTGCGAAGCCCGCCGCAGAGGCCACCGAAGGATGGACGACGGCGACGACGTCCAGGGGGACCGGCAGGCGATCACCGACGCAGACGTCCGCACCAGCAGCAGCAGCGACCAGTGTAAAAAATCGCTTCCACGGGCTCGCCGACCTGGAGCAACGTGATCGAGAGACCAGCGCCGTTCCAGCAAGCACCGGACCAGCTCCTGCTCGCCAGACCACGCAGAACGCTAAGTCCACTAAACCTCCACCTATCATTGTCCACGCGGCCTCTCCGCTGATTATTATCAATCTTGCGAAAAATTCGTTGTGCAAACAGGCATTTTCGATAAGACGTAGCGGTCCGAAGAGCCACGTTGTATACGCTGATACGTTAGAGGTATTTGTACAGTTCAAGGAAATGTTGGCAAGAAACCAACTCAAGTTTTTCTCTTATACTCCGAAAAACGAGAAGCCGGTCTCTATGCTACTGAAGGGCATAGACCCAAACACGCCGTGCGACGATCTGTTGACGGAAATCAACGCTGTTTCCTCCGTCCGAGCGAAAGCGCTGAAAGTGTCGCGATTCACGACGACCAAATCAAAGCAATCGGGAATCCTACTCCCCATGTTCCTCGTACAGTTCGAGCCTACCGCGGACATAAAGTTCATACATTCGATTAATATCCTGAATTATCAACGTATCACGTGGGATAAATTCCGCCGCTATGATCTTCTACAATGCTATAATTGCCAGCGGATTGGTCATACTTCGGCGAATTGTCACTTAGACGCGAGATGCGTAAAGTGCAACCTCTCGCATGAGAGGGGGAGGTGCACGGTCACCGAGGCCACTAAACATGAAGCTATCTATTGCGTAAATTGCGAGGGGTTCGGGCACCCCGCTTCTTATAGGGGCTGTCCGAAATTCAGGGAGAGGAGGGCAGCCGCCCCCCCCCCCCCCCCCCCCCGCGCCTGCAAGATTCGCGGAGACAGGACGATAGGAGAGGGCCACCACCGCGGGCCGTCCTCCCCGCCATGTCGTACAGCAGAGTGGCCGCTGGAGCGACGGGGGGTTCTGCCTTCCCCTCCATCGCGACGCACGAGCCAACGTCGGCAACGCAGCAACCGATGCCCCCGACGGGTGGTGTTCCGGGTCAGCAAGCGGATATCAGGAACATTCTAATCACGTTGGAGAATATCGCTAAACAACTTCCAATAATATTCCATAGGATTAATGAGAATACGGAGAAGATCAACCTAGTGTTTCAATCGTTTATAGACAACGATACGCGGGACACGCGACCAAGGGGGCGAAGTGCGAGGAGCGCTCGGAACACCTTCCGATGATACCGACCGACGAACCACCTGAGATCCCACTGGAGAGTCTTCGTATAATCTCCATCAATGTAAATTCAATCATTAATTTACACAAGCGCGCGTATTTGCACGAATTTTTAAATACACACCGTCCGGACGTGTGTTGCTTAATCGAGACCAGACTCGGCTCGAGGCACTCGCTGGAGTTGCCGTCCAGGTACGTGTTGGTCCGTAAGGACCGGGCCAATAACCGGGCCGGTGGAGGCGTGGCCATTGTAATAGATAAGAGATACAGCCACGCGAGGATCGAGCTGAGTTTTCAATACGTAAAATCAATCGAGGCTGTTGCAGTTAGATTATCTCTTTCGGGCGGCGAAGGTCTCGTGATCGCCGCGGTGTATAGCCCGTGTAAGAGTAGGCCCGTGTTTGAGCGCGACCTTACCGACCTGTGCTCGCAGCTACGGCTCGTTAATGAGGCGAACCGGTTCGTGATCGCGGGCGACTTCAATGCGAAACACGTGGACTGGCTGAATCCGGTCGACGACAGTAAGGGGCGAGCGTTGCGCGACTGGCTGCAGCTCCAAGGAGCCATTTTTCGCGCGGTCTTACTTTTTTCGGACACTCCATCGTATCATCCGGCCGGTACCAATCTCGATTTGGCACTGGTCGACGATAGATTGATCGAGCGCATCAACGATGGTACAGGCAGACTCGAGGTGTTGCCGTACGACAGCGGCCATTGGGCGATCGTCGTGAGGTTATCCCTGAGGGGTTGGAGCGCGTCCGTGGCTCGCGCACCGCGGAATTTAAGACCCGATTACGGGAAGACCGATTGGAGGAGATTCCGTCTGAACGTACATGATTTTATTAGTGCCGTAAAGCCAGATTCCATTCTCAATGCGTCGATCGATATGATTAATGCATCCATCGAGGCCCTCGAGGACAATGTCTCGGCGATCCTGAGGAGTTGTACTCCCATGACGGAGGTCGTGAACAGCCCGAAGGATTATGACGATCCGCGCATCGACACTCTGAAAAAATTAAAATCAAAATTAATAACAAAGCTTTTCACTTTATTACGCTCCAATCGCCAACCGAGCCGCTCCCGCGACGATTCCATCAATTTTTACAAACTTATTTTGAAACGAGTCAACTACCGACTACGCAAGCTATATACGCGAGTCTCGACGAGATTTTGGCAGGACAAGCTCCGCAAACTAGACATGCGCGAGCCCTCCAAACTCCATCGTTTCGTCGGGAAACTGATAGGCGCGAAAGGTACCGGTGCGCTCCCGCCGTTGAGGGGTGCATGCGGCGATGGCCGACTGTGGTCCGATGCGGGTATCGACACCTCGACCCTGCCAAAATACGGCGATAGTTTTGTGGTCGCGAACACCGAGGATAGACTGTCGCTGCTGGGGGTGCACTTCGCCAGGGTGCACACTAAAAACCTGCAGCCCCTTACTGTCGACGAGGAGGAGCATGAAAGGGCGATCGATGCGTCATACGCTAGGATCGTGGAGGAGCGCGATACGATCGACTGGTCATTCGGCGATTTGAGCGAGCAGATCTGGCCGACGCGAGATACCGTTTTTCTGGTGGACCCGCGCGCGATCGTCGGGGCGCTAAGGTCACTGGCGAACAAAAAGTCGTCGTCGTTCGACGGGATTCCGAACATCGCGGTCAAGAGGCTGCCGGGCTCGGCCATCGATTATCTCGCGGCTCTATTTAACGCGTGCTTGCGCATTTCGTACTTCCCGGAACGATGGAAAACGGCCAAGCTAATTCCTATTTTGAAGGGCGGGAAGGACCCAGCCGATCCGAACAGTTATCGGCCGATAAGCTTGCTGCCGAATTTAGGCAAGCTGTTCGAGATTCTCATCAACGCGAGAATGGTACGATTCGTCAAGGATAATAGGCTCATTCCGGAGCACCAATTCGGGTTCCGACATTTGCACTCCACGATTCACGCGGTGGCCAAGTTCGCGCGCGACGCGGCCGACGCGCTTAACTCGGGAAGCCTGATGGGCGCGTGCCTTATCGACCTAGAAAAGGCCTTCGATACGGTTTGGTCGAAAGGCTTGATCGTCAGGCTTCGCGAGATGAGGTTGCCCGCCGATCTCCTCCGCATGACGGAGAATATGATATCGGGGCGTTCCTTCAGAACGTTTCACAACAACACGGCTTCGAAGCGCACTTTCTCCATTTTAAACGGCCTACAGCAGGGCGCGGTAAATTCCCCGTTGCTCTTTAATTTATACTTTTCCGACATCCTCGACAACTTCAATACCGACGGTTCCGCGTGTAAAGCCATCGCGTTCGCGGACGACCTAATCATTTACCAAGTGGGCAAAGACCCGCGGCTAATTAACATCTCGCTGCAAAAGGCCTTCGACGAGACGGTGGCGGTCTGTGATAGAAAAAAGGTCCGAATAAATAAAACAAAGTGCGAGACGATCCTCTTTACCAGGCCGTTACGTTTCTTAGGGAATAGACAGATTCGGTTCGCGAAGGAGTTCCGATTACGTGCGCCCGACGGCTCGGGTACTCTGCTACCAAGGGTCAAAAAGGTCCGCTACTTGGGAGTGATACTCAATGAAAAGCTCAATTATAACGACCACGCGAACTATAACTTGGCCAAAGCCAAGGGTGCAGCCGCGAAGCTGGCTCGGCTTTTCTACTCGCGACACGTGGGCGAAAACGTCAAATTACTATTATACAAGCTCTACGTAAGGTCGATACTGGCGTATGCCTTTCCGATTTGTTTCTCCGTCTCTCCGTACGTGATGGAGAAAATTCGTAAATTCGAGCGTAGGATATTCCGGGCGATCACGGGACTTTTGATTCCGCGGCGAATGCCGGACGGCACAAGGAGGTATATACATAATCGAACGGTTTACAGCAGAATCGATTGCTCGCGCTTCGACGTTTTTACGTTGAAGATTACCCGCAATTTTATTCATAAAGCGATGCGCGCGAATGTGGAAAATTCCCTCATTACGAACTTGCACCTCATCGACGATGAGCAAGCGGAGATCGCTAGGAATAGCGGTTACCTCTCCACGGCCGTTTTTCCGTACCTGGATAGGAAGGGGTACGTTCAAGAGCCACGTACAAGGATCCCGATTCTATATCACACGGCTAGGAAGGGCGGCTCCCTGGCGATAACTTATGATCCAGACGCGATCTCTGCGGACCTCTCGCAACTTCGGTTCTCTACCGCTCTCCCTCCCCGGGACACCATCCATAGTTCTTACAGGTATCTCAACAGGTTACCATGGTTGGGGTTCTGAGCGCTCCCGCAGTCGGGCCGAGCATCTCCCCCCCTCCTTCTCGTGCATTCACCGCACAGGCAAATCTCGCCCCTGTCACGCTTTTCATGACCATCCCTTGCCATTTTGGCGTTTTGTATATATTATTGTATTATTCTAGGTTAAGTTAGTATAGATTCCTTCTCTCACTGTACATAGTAATGTTAGGTTTAGCTTTAAGTTGCTTTTTTATCATTGTCTGTCTTCTCTCTCGCGAGGCTTGTCTCAATATAAGAGACACCGAGCCCACGCTCAGATAAGTTTTATTCCGAGATTCTTCTCTTTTTCTTATTTAATTTTTAAAATGACTATATCTTCTTTGACCGCTCTCTCTGTATATTTTGAACTATAAATCAGGTCAAGATGTACCGTGCATCAGTAGTGAAACAATGCACAATCTGTGAGTTTTCAAGAATGGCTATGCCATCATTTTCTTTTTTTTCTTTCTTTTTACGTAAGTGTCTTGTCCGTCCCTCGTCTCTCTCTGTAGCGAAGTCGCCCTTTTTTTTCACCTTATTACATATATATTTTTTGGGCTATCTGTTTTAAGTTATTCTTATGTATTAAGCGCACTTGATGTTCTATCTTTTTTTTCAATTATACTACGAAAATACTCTGTGAGAAGTCGCAGTAGCGGCCACGATGGAGTTATGCGAAAAATTATTGTAATCTTAACTTTATCAATTTCTTTATGTTCAATAAATACTTATAAAAAAAAAAAAAAAAAAAAAAAACTATGTTTTTGTAAATCCACTCCAGTGGTGAGTGCATGGTATTCTGCAGGAAAGGAGTCCATCTGCGCAATTCTCATCAATCTATTTCGAGCAGAAATAAATTCCTTCGCGTGTAAGTTCCCAGCATGCGTTGTCAATTCACAGTTTCCTTGAGTCGGGTCTTGTGATTGGTTCTTAATGGTTGTCCTACGTATGTTATTATAAAAACGTAGACAGTATGCAACTACGCGTATTAATTTATTTAAACTGGACCATCTTTGGAAAATGGTCGATATTGTAGCCGTGACAGCGTTGCATGTAAGTGATCTCGCTTCGGGAATGTCTTCAGTGGGTAGATCCGTTGCACATTCCGATGGCCAAGAGTTCTTCCCTTTCTTCAACCACGGAGGACCGTGCCACCATAGCGTGTTCGTCGCTAAGACCTCAGGTGTGGTGCCTCTTGAAATGACGTCTGCAGGATTTTCCTTTGTGGATACATGTCTCCAATTTGGATTCGTTAGTTGCTGTATCTCTGTCGTCCGGTTGGCAACAAACGTCTTCCAGCGACTTGGAGAAGCGCGGATCCATGCCAGCACGATGGTCGAGTCACACCAAAAATATGACTCAACCTTCGGTGTGTCTAATGCTGACTTCACCTTGGCTGATAATTGTGCTAAAAGTGTTGCGCCACACAGTTCTAGCCGAGGAAGGCTAATAGTCTTTAAAGGCGCGACCCGAGATTTTCCGCATAATAAATGTACCGACGTATTTCCCCGACTATCGGTGGAACGCAAATAAATACATGCGCCATATGCCTTCTCCGACGCGTCGCAGAAGCCATGAATCTCAATGTTAGCACATCCTTTAACTAGCGCGAATCGAGGTACCGTGATGGTATGCAGCGCGAGTAGCTGTTTCCGAAATTCGATCCAGCGCGAGTGCAGTTCGTGCGGCAACGACTCGTCCCACGACGTTTGCAACTGCCACAATTGTTGCAATATCATTTTTGCGGTTACGATCACCGGTCCAAGGAGTCCAAGTGGATCAAATAGCTTTGCAATCTCAGAAAGTATGATCCGTTTCGTTACCCTTTTTTCTTTAGAATGCTGTACTAAAAATCGTAATTGGTCGTCTCTGGTTGACCATAGGAGACCCAGCGTCTTCGGGTCCTTGTCCGCCTGTAGGTGTAAGTCCGTTTGAGTGCCGTCCTGGTTGTTCAGGATTGTTCGTTCGTTGCTGGCCCATTTCCGCAATTCGAACCGCGCCGTACGTAAAATAGTTACAATGGTGTCCTTTAAATATTTTGCTTCTTCTATCGTGTCCGCGCCTGTGAGGAGGTCGTCTACGTAGAAGTCTCTCTTAATCGCGCGACTAGCAATAGGGAATTTATCATTGAACTCTATGGCCAATTGTCTAAGGGCGCGCGTGGCTAGATACGGTGCTGAAGCCGTCCCGTAGGTTACTGTTTTTAATTCAAACGTCGTAATCGGATGTGACGGATCCGCCCGCCACAGGATTCTCTGGAATCGACGGTCTGAGGTTCGTACATGTATTTGTCGATACATTTTTTCGACATCAGCGGAAATTACGTACCGATAGCTTCGGAATCTTAATATGATCGAGAAAAGATCGTCCTGAACCGTAGGACCTACGTGCTGCACGTCATTAAGAGACACGTTGGTAGATGTTCTCGCCGACCCGTCAAATACGACACGAAGTTTCGTCGTGGTACTATTTTCTTTAAACACGGCGTGGTGCGGCAAATAATAAGCAAGAGTGTCATCTTGTTCGTGGTTAAGCGGAATTGGTTCCATATGACCTAGCCTTTCATATTCGGACATAAATTCAATGTATGCCTTCTTTAAGGCTTCTTGTTTTTCGAATTTACGTTCTAGCGACCTAAACCGTCGTTCAGCTATTTGTCGCGAGGTTCCAAGCGTATGCATTTTGTCAGTAAACGGAATACTGACGACAAATCGACCGTCTGTATTACGCGTCGTTGTCTGTACGAAGTGCTGCTCACACGGGTTCATCGTGTCGAGCTCTGCCAACACCGGCTGGGATGCGACATTTTCAACGTCCCAGAATTTGCTGAGATTTTCATCCAATTCGCGATTCGTTACCTGGTGACACAGAATATTTTGCCTGGTCTTGGGGACTGCAAAATGGAGGGGTCCACCAAGAACCCAACCCAGCTGCGTCTTCTGCATCACAGGATACCCGCGACCCAGCCTGTGTTGACCGATACAAATCAGGTCCCAAAATAAGCTGTTACCGATCAGCATGTCGAAGCCTCGCGGCTGATAAAACCTAGGATCTGCCAGTTTGCAGTGATTTGGTATCGCAAGTGATGATGCATTTACAGAAAAGTTCGGAATGTCATCGGATATTTTTGAAATTACAAGACACGAGATAGGAATCGTGAAGCCATTGTATCGCGATGCAATTTTTACCCGAACTCGACCGTGAATTGTCTGAGGCAGTGATCCTATGCCCGACACGGAGGCGCTAATCGGCAAGGAATTTATCTGTAGTTTTTGTCGCAAGGAATTCGTTATAAAATTCCCTTGCGACCCAGAATCCAAGAGAACTCTGCAGTCATGCTTATTTCCCTGACTATCGAATATATTTACAACTGCTGTTAGAAGCATGACATTTGTTTCGGAGAATTGTGTCGAACACCCGGCAAATAAATCTAATGAACCCGACACCCTTGACCCGGAGTCCTTTTCGATTACCACGGGTCTCGAGATATTTGACGGAGACGCAGTTCTCGGCTCAGCGGATCCACCAGCGGATTTGGAAGATGGCAAATGCAACAAGGTATTATGCTTGTTTCCACATTTACGGCAAGTTCGTCGCGTGCATTCTCTATTTCCATGACCGGCTTGTAGGCAATTGAAACACACGCGCAATGCTCTTACTTTATTCAGTCTGGCGGCGGGAGATAAATTTCGAAACTCTTCGCAATCAAACAATGTATGATCATGTTGGCAAAGTATACATGACTCTTGTACCCTAGCTGTGAATGCAGTAGCGTTCGGTTTTTTACGCATATTTAATGTACCCGACTTTGAAGGTTTCGGTTGCACTATTTGAGCATCGTTCGCACGATTTTCTAAGTATTTACAGTGTTGGTCAATAAAGTCCATCAAGTCTGCAAATGTCCGTCGTCGTCGAATAGTCGATGTCCACCTATCCCATTCGCGCCTTGTTCGAACATCTAATTTTGTTACGATGATACGCGATAGCAATGTGTCCCAATGATTAACAGGTTCGCCTAATACTTTAAGAGCCGCTAAATTATTATTCAGGTCGTCTGCAAATTGCCGCAGTTCTACGTGGGATTCCCTTGTGAATGCTGGTGCATCAAAAAATGCCTTAACATGCTGATCAATGAGATGATTCGGATCCTCGAATCGTTTTTTCAATGTCTCCCATGCTACTGGATAATTTGCTTCTGATACACCTAACGATTTTATCAGACGCGCAGCAGCACCGGTTAAGGACGATCTTAGATATTGAAACTTTTCTATATTGGAAAGCGATTCCTTGTCATGGATGAGCGATACGAAAGTTTCCCGAAAAGTGACCCAATTTTCATAAGATCCGTCGAATTGCGGGAGTGAAATGAACGGCAATTTAACATTAGACTGAGATTCGGAAGTTACAGGCGATGGTGTTAGCGTAGGTCTACTGTTACTTGACGGCGCGTGACTTTGAGGCTGTCTTCCTCTGATCTGTTCGCGAATTGCGCCGACTACCAAAAAATAAGCATTTTCAAACAAGTCGCGTTCCACTAAGTGTGCGTCTTCCTCCTCTGTACCGCACACAATTGCTTCTATTCTATTCTGTACGTCTTCAAATCGCTCGTACAGACTGTTGTGCTTCTCTAAACGCACCTCCAACGCGCTAACCGGCGTTGACTGAGCGGACGCTTCGAGGAATATTCTTAAACGCGTGAGTGCGGCCTTGATTTGACCACGTTCGATGACGAGGTTTTTCAAGGTATCGTCCATTATAACGTATAATGAATACTAATTGTAAGTACAAATCGAGAGCGTGCAAAGATCCACTTACTGTGCGTGGAGTTCGAGGGAATAGAGATGACCGGTCAGTCTGCTGCGGCCTCGTCTCTTGGGTTCTCCCTCAGGTGGTTGAATCCTCAGCGATCTCCTAGTCACTGGCGGCTCCCAGGTCCAGCGTCTATTCTGAACTTCTGCCGTGATGCCCGGTGTAGGATCAATCGCTTCTGGTTATCAGGTCCAAAGCCTCGCGGTCCGGCGAGGGCGTAGGTTAATACGATGTTGGCTTCACAAGGTTCGTTCAATTGAAGATTTTCCACCAACAGTCACCAAGTTCAGTGCACAAACTCACGACAATCCGGCTCGAAGGACCAAATGGTTTTATGGTAGAGCACGTTTTGCTTCCTACCATTAGTTCGCGAATGCCCGGTTTAGGTTTGGAATGCTGGTTCGAACTGGGCACTCTTAATGTAGGCAACGATGTTGTTGACCAAATTGGTTTATTTGTTTGTACAAAGGTAAGTGTGCTTGTTAAGATAATACAATGTTCAAAAGTGCTGCGGTGCGTGTGTCTTACAAAACTGTTCAAAGTGTTCTGTCGTCTTTGGACGGGCTGGAAACCTCCAGGTCGCGTCTCCTTCCCCTGATCCCCCTCAAAGTCCCCAACTAGTCGGTACCCTGATAAGCGGGGCACGGGCAGCCGGCCGAGGCTAGGAGGTGGCAATACCCCACGATACAGGGAAAGGAGGAGAATATTACGCAGTTGCGAACTCGGAGGCCCCAACACCGTCCCTCAGGTCACCCTTGAAGAAGCCGCGGCGGAATCAAAGCCGACGCAGCCTAGGTGGAATCTTACCAATACCATTATCGAACATAGTAGGAATGGCTTGTGATAATGCGTCTGCAATGACAGGCATTAAAGATTCCTTTTCGAGTAGATTAAAGAAAGAGGTGCCGGCCCTCGTTGTATTAAATTGAATATGCCAGTCCTCAGCTTTAATTGCTAGCAAAGCTTGTGCTAAATTGCCTGATTCTTGCGAGAAACTCTTACATTCAGTTGCGACATATTTTCATGGTAGTGCAAAACGATCAGCCATCCTGCGGGAATTTCAGGAATTCTTTAAAGTAGAGTCGCGAAAAGTTTTAAAATTATCAGGTACAAGATGGCTCGTCTTACAAAATGTGTTACAAGACTTCTCGATAACTGGGAAGTTTTGAAACATTACTTCTACCTGAAAACTTTGGAAAATAATAATTCGGCAACATCTATTTATTTTTCTAAACGACTCTGAAATTAAAGCTTTCATACTATTTTTAAAGTACTTGTTACGTCCCGGGGACTAAATTTCTTTTTCTTTTGAGGTTACTGTCTGCGTATTTGTCAATGTTTTATGCATTGTGAGAAATTCCTTCGGAAAATACGCAGAACGTTAATAATTGTTCTCCGATTCCGATGATGCAGGAATGCTTATGAATTCAGAGTTCTCTCTAACTGCATTACGATATCGTTTGAGATTCTCTATTACAAAAGAAATGCTCATCCGGCTGCTCTGCTGACAAAGGGACTTAATTTAATAAGCTAACGGATAGGATGTCGCTTCGAGTCACGTATGTCCTCCGGTCCCAGGAATTGAGAGGCGCATCAGCAGCGGCTGATGTGTAGGGCTCGGACGGAAGGGAGGATGGAGACTAGCATTCAAAATTGTTAACCTTAGCAAAACGCGACCACGGAACGTGGCTACCACCTCCACCTAGGGCCCACCCTTGTGAGGCCAAAGACGAGCTCAACTCGTCACTATCGTCTGGAAAGTCGCGAGGTGCGTAGGCATAGTCCGAGGGCTTAGTTAAGCATAGGTTATACGTGAATAACTGCAATAGTTTGATACGCGGTAACGGACTTTATAATCCTCGTTAAATAAATCGTTCTCTTGGTTTTTATCGTAAAGTCGCGAGGTGCGTGATTGTCAACCCGCGAAACCGTGAGAGAATCCTAGATTCTCCGTGAGCGTAGTTCGGCAACGTTGTAGTTCCGAAAGACTCAGAGTTTCGTGCGAGAATTGTATTGTAAAACTAACTTATAGATTTCGTTAACCGTATCTCTTAACATTGCATGATCGATAGAATCATTAGAATAGGAAAATTCGAATAAGTGCAGTTCTAATCCATTCACTCTTCTGTTCAGCCACCTGAACCTCGAGTTGTATTTCGACGAGATCATATACTATATTACTACCGCCAATATAAGGCTCCGAACCGAATTACCATTTGCACTTGTACCATCAGAAAATCCAGGGCGAGTTCTAATTTTCCATTACCATAATTATCTTGTCATGTTCTATTGTAAACCGCCGCCTCAATAGTGAGTTTCTTTACCGTTGGATTATTTTAAAATATACATTTGCCTGTAAATGGGAGGTTGCTTCGGAGTCGAAGGATAGATTCGATTGGATCATAATCACTCGATTTCCGAGCCAGCTTCACCACCCACGAATTGTTAACGTACACATATCTATTCAAAATCAATTATTTCATATCCGACTTAGTCGATATTACACTTACTGTTTGTAACGTTTCTTTGCTTAAATCTGAATATACATTGCTTTTACCCATCATAACATTGTGAGATTCAGTTATATCATTTAATACCCTTATCCCTTAGATTTCGATTAAGCCAGACCTGTATAAGTCTTAACAGATCGACCCATCCATCCTGTCCTCTCCTCGCCTTAGGCTGGGGAGAGCTACAAAATTTTAAATAGAGTCAACTGCGGAAATCGGCGCGCGACTCGTTTTCGTCTTAGCCGTTACGCACGGAATCTACCATCCGTCGGCACCCGCTCGACGACGGACGGGACGTTCACATAATACGCCGTTTGTAACATACTCACTAAATTTCTTGAACGATATCAATGCCTTGTTCCAAGGTAGAAAAATTCTATTACATAAAATTGCAGATACCAGCGAGCGATTAATAAAACAGATGGGAAACAATTTTTTGCTACCTTATGCGATAAAAAACATTACCAAAGACAGTATTCACCACCAAAATTTGTTATCGTTAAATTCAGTGTATGTCGGTCCAGATTGTGAAATTTTTTGCAAACACAAACTGGGGAATTCATCGAAAATATTAAATCTATCTGTTTATCATTTTCCACAACCGCTTTTGAAGAAATGGTAAAGAGATTACCATATAACGATGTCATTTTTCGCGATTTAAAATTTTTAGATGCAGATGTAGCTTTGCGCGAGGAAAGTAGACTTGCCTTTCCAGATTTAAGGGATGTAGCAAGACATTTGCAAATTTCTGATATCGCAGCATTAGCTTATGAATAGAGAATGCTCCCTATCGTCTTTGATGACGAAGAAAAATCTATTTTAGCCAATTTAAAAATTGACGATATGTGGAAGATTATTTGTGAAAAAAAACAATTAAATGATGATCCGCTTTTTCCAAATTTAGAAATTTTAGTCGAAGCAGCTTTATCTCTTCCACATTCTAATGCCGAAGCAGAAAGGTTATTTTCTATTGTTGCAGATGTAAAGAATAAAAAGAGAAATAAGATTGATGCAGCCACTTTAGACGCGGTGTGTAAAATCCGATGTGCTTTCCAAGCCAGCAACATTGACTGTCGTTCTTTTACAGTAGCCTCCAAACATTTAGAATTGCACGAAAACAAGAACTTATATTCCTCCCGCAACAATAGAAACAGTCAGCAAAATAATTAATTTAACTATCAGTTATATTAACTATCAGATTTCTCTTTTTATTTTTTGTGATCCACCTCTCTCTCTCGAGGTGTGGACGTGTTTCACATCGCTCCGTAAAAGTTATAGTTTTTGCGGGGATAGAGGAGGCGGATAAGGACAAAAGTTTGCACAGAGGTGCAATTAGAGGTAGTGCGTAACTAGGAGTGTTATTTATTTGGTATGTACCGAATTGTGATTGTAAGACTTCAATCTGTTGAATCGTCCGGTTGCCAGAACGACAGGAGACCGTAAAGGTGCCAACGTGGACAACGCGATAGCGCTGACGAACACGGCAATTAAGGAAACTAATTAGGAGTTATCGGCCGATTAGTCGGAAATGAAGATATGAGTGACACTGAATATGCAGAATATCGTTGCTCTGCATGTAAAAAAGAAGTGAAAAAGGTGGTACTGCAATGCAAGACTTGCGTGAAATTCTTCGCTCATCCTGGATGTGCTTCCAAGCTCAGAGCTTATAATAAAGACAGTGAATATACAAAGTGCGAGGGACCATTTCGGAAATTATATGTGGTGAGCGAAAAAGCAGAGATGAAGAAAATAGGAACTAGCAGGGAAAGAAGAGCAGGATCCATAGGAGCGGCAGGAGCATCGGCAAGTGCTTTGGGAAGTACCAGCAAATCAAATGTTGATACAAAAATAGTCTGGCTGATTAGAACAGTGAAAGAGATGAGAGATGAAGTGGCGTGCAAAAGTGAAATTAAGACGATGATCAAACTAATAATCCGTGAGGAACTACAATGTTTCAAGCAGGAACTGGAAGATTTAAAGAAAAGTATACGGGAGAATACGACAGAAATTGCGGAAACGGGAACAAAAAGCTATGGTGAAGTAGTGAAAGATAAGAACAATGAAAGCATATTAATTGTCAAGCCGAGGATAGAACAAGAGAGTGAAACAACCAAAAGATTGGTAAAAGAAAAAGTAGATATAAAAAATTTAACGGTAGGGATAACAAAGATTAAAAAGGGTGGCAGTGGATCAATTATATTAGGTTGTGAGAGCGAGAGAGTGATAAAAAAGCTGAAAGACACAGTACGAGAAAAGTTAGGTGATGATTACGAGATTGCGGAGCCAAAGAAAAGGAAGCCAAAAATTAAAATTATAAATGTTAGCGAAAAAGAAATAAATCTCAGGGATGAAAATCTGATAGATACGATTTTGAAGCAGAATGAAATTAATGGGAACGAAGAAGGATTCTACATGAGGGTAGTGAAAAAGATTGTTAAAGAGAAAAAGGATGACAGGGCGCGAACAAAAGGAGAAGGAAGAAGAGAAGAAGGCTCTTCAATACTCGAGGTAGATAAAACAACACAGGAGCGAATGATAAGACGAGAAAAAATAAATATAGGTTGGAGAAAGTGTCGGGTATTTGAATATTACAATGTCAAAAGATGTTTCAAGTGTTGGGGCTATTATCATATTGCTAAAAATTGTACGAGGCAGGACACATGTTACAAGTGTGCAGGACACCATAAAGCAACTGAATGTACATCAGCAAAGAAGAGGTGTGTGAATTGTATGTATAAAATTAAAACATACAACTTGAAGTGATGAGCATGAGGCTGTGAGTGTAGAATGTCCAACGTATATCAAAGTGTTAGAAGAGGAGAAAAAGAGAACAGACTGGGATCCCATGGTATAGCAACCACAGACGGAGTCAATTATATATACAAATGCCCAAAGTCTAATGGCGCATAAAGATGAAATCCAACACCAGATTATGAAAAGGATGAATCCAGCGTTCTTGGCCCTATCGGAAACTAGACTGATAGAGGATATTGAAGATAGCGAAGTGAATGTGCCGGGATATAGTGTCGCTAGATGTGATGCGGAAAGCCGGAACACAGGAGGAGTTATGTTATATGTAAGAAATTATATAAGATACGAAATAATATTGAAAGAAAAAATAATGTCCAACAGTTGGTGTATTGCGGTAGAGACGAAGAACAGCATGTTCAAAGGAGTGATAGCGGTCGTGTATCACTCACCGAGTGCGTCAGATGGTGAACTTTTACGATTTTTGGAGGATACGGTAGACTTATTGGTAATGAAAGAACAATGTATAGTGATAGGCGACGTTAATATAAACCTAATGGGAGACTCATTCTATGCGAAAAAGATAAAAACTGTAATGTCAAGCTTAGGTATGAAGCAATATGTTACTGAACCAACGAGAGTTACCAAAGATAGTAAAACGTTAATAGATGTAGCTTTTGCTAATGTTACGGTAAAATGTAAGGTACTAGACAAGCCAAAGTTAACGGATCATTCGTGTATAAGCATTGATCTTAATGCAATGGTAAAGGGCGAAAAATATAGAGAATTTACCAGTAGGGATTATAGTAAATTCCACATAGGGGAATTTTGTAAAGCAGTAGAAACAAGGCTCAAACGTAGAGATGATATGGGAATAAATACAGGAGCAGAACTATTTGTTCAGAGTATGGTGAACGGGTTAGATATAGTTGCGCCAAAGAAGAACTTTAAGATTCCAAAAATATGGGAAGGGAAAAAATGGTACTCGGATGACATAAGAGCAGCCGCGAATAAAAGAGATGAAGCATATGTCAAAGCGCTGCATACGAATTACGAAAACGATTGGCTGCAATATAAAATTGAAAGAAATGCGGTAGTAAAAATAATTAGGAAGAAGAAGAAAGAATATTATGAAGATATGATAGACAAGAATAAAAATGATTCGAGAATGATGTGGAAACCCTTAAAAAAAGTAATAAGAGGAGAGAATACGGGAACAAAAGAGATACACAATGTAGAGTACGAAATACTAGATAATAGTGAAGAATGTAATTTAGCAGATAAATTCAATTTATATTATATAAAGAGTATTAATGATATAATTAAGTCTGTAGAAGGGGATAGTAGCAGCCGAAATACTATTTATATTATAGAAACCAAGGGTATTATAGAAAACTTTGAATTAGTTGATGAACATGAAATAGAACGGATTATTATAAACTTGCCTCACAAAAAAGGGACGGATGAAGGAATAAGTAGTGATTGATTAAAAGTAAGTGTTCAAGTTGTAAAGAAAGAATTAGCGAGTGTAATTAATGAATCGCTAAGCAAAGGCATATGTCCGGAGGGTTGGAAAACATCGACAGTAATACCAATACCTAAGATAGAAAAACCTAAGAAAGCTAGTGAAAATAGACCGATAAATATGTTGCCAATCTATGAGAAAGTGTTAGAATTAGTAGTAAAAGAGCAAATAGAAATGTACTTACAAAGCAATAACGTAATAACAGAACACCAATCAGGTTTTAGGAAAAATCATTCTTGTGAAACAGCAGTTCAAACTATTATTGAGGAATGGAAACTCATAATCAGTGAGGGAGAAATAGTAGGAGTTATATTTTCAGACTTAAAACGGGCATTCGAAACAGTTGACAGGCAGAGATTGCTAGAGAAATTATATCAGTATGGAATGAGAGGAATGGTATTAGAATGGTTAAAATCATATCTAAATAATAGAACACAGAAAGTTAAATTCAATAATCAGTGGTCAAAGTGTATTGCAACAGAGTACGGTGTCCCACAAGGATCTGTATTGGGACCTCTATTGTTTACATTATATATAAATGATATAGTTCAAATTTGTACAGAAGAATTTATTATCAAAATGTTCGCAGATGACAATTATATAATAAACGAGTCCCGCTACATTTAACTCCTGCATCTTCGAGGGGGTGGTTTTCCATATTCTGACCCTGTCTAAATTCGCGGTCAGCTGGAGCCGCATAAAAACACTGAATAGGCACCTCCCTCGATAAATGCACAGGTCGTCACCGAATATTGCTCTTAGGTAGCAGAGGCATCTAATCTGTGTTTACATTCTGGTTCCAACCGAGCGCGAGCTTAAGAAAGGACAGACAATAGAAGAGACAGAGAGAGCAAGCAAACAAAGTGAGCGGCACGAAAGTATCGGCGAGGCATTGCTAATGCAAGAAAAAACTTGGTCGTTTATTAATTTTGCTGAATGTAACTGTTCCCAATGTATTTTTGAGATTTTTCTGATTACAATGATACCAAACACGATATGTTTGGTGGCAAGGATACGAGAGGAACTGAATGGCATTGTGGAAAGGTGCCTACAGGAAAACACGCAGACAATTATAGTCGGGGATTAGAATGCACGCATTGGAGAAGAGCAGGCCAGGACTGAGGTTCTGGAGGCTGAAAACTGGAACAGGTGCTCGGAGGACAAAATCATGAACCCAGAGGGGAGAAGATTTCTGGGATTCTGCGAGGAGTATGGTCTGACAGTGTTAAATGGGAGAGCCGACGGGGCCGAGGAAGGAAGAGTTACGTATATTGGAGGCAGTGGGGCTTCAGTTTTGGACTATGTCATTGTGAGAGAGGACGACGGTGCTATTCCGGTGTCTTGGGTGGGTGTCGTTGAAAGAGAGGAGTCGGACCACCTACCTGTGAGCTTCACGCTGAGAGGAAAGGATTGGAGAAAGGAGAGGAGTGGGAGGGAGAAGGAAGTAAGATGGTGCTGGTTTGAGAAAAAGGCAGGGGATTTTCAAGGATTGCTGGAAGAGAAATGGAAGGAGGTAAGCGGCAAACAGGTAGAAAACTGGAGCGAAAGGCTGCCACGCTTGGAAAGAATAATGCAGGAAGCGGCGAGGGAGGCAGGAATGTGGAAGAAAGGAAGAGGGAGTGGAGTATTTGCAGATTCGGATTACAGGGAATGCAAGAAGGGAGTAAGAAGGAGTTTAAAGAAATTCAGAAAGACAAAGAAGGCAGAGGATAGGCTGAAGCTAGTGGCCAATAGAAGAGAGCTGAGGAAAGTACTTAAAGACAAGCTTAAGAACCTCAGGGAAGAGAAATGGAAAAGGATCGAAAATTGCAGAAATATGGTGCAGTTTTGGAAAGAGGTGAGATGCTACAGGGGAAGTAGGAGGAATACAGGAGGAAATATTACGAAGGAGGAATGGCTGCAACACTTCAAGCAGTTGCTCGGGGAAGCTCGGGGTCAGAAGACAGGGCGAAGACAGGAGGAAGTCAAGGGAAGGGAGCGGAAGGGCTTAGAGCAGAGCACAGGAACTGCGGACGGCCGATGGAACATGGATCTCACAGTAGCGGAAGTGAAGGGAGCGATCAAAAGCATGAAGTCGGGCAAAGCACCAGGCTCGGATGGGATGATAGTTGAGTTTTATAAAGGACTGCCGAAGGAGCTGTTAAAAGAATGGACAAGAATTTTGAACGAAATGTTGGAAGAGAGTGAAATACCGTCGGAGTGGGAGAAATCTATTATATATCATATTTTCAAAGCGGGGGCCGAGAATCTGGCGAGGAATTACAGGGGTGTTTCGCTGCTCAACGTGGGGTACAAAATATTGGCGACAGTGCTAAATAACAGAGTGAGGGGATGGTTGGAAGGTTGTAGCGTTTTGAAGGAAAGCCAAGCAGGGTTTAGAGCTAAGAGAGGGACGATCGATCAAGTCTTTGTTCTAAATTCGCTAATTAACAACCGCCTGAAAAGGAAGAGGGGCAAGTTGTACGTGGCGTTTGTAGATTTTAAGGCTGCGTTCGATAGTGTAAGTAGAGTAAGATTGTTTGATAAGGTAAGCAGGATGGGTATAGGAGGGAAAACGCTAACAATGATACAGAGGATTCATAGAAGTACGGAGAATGTGGTGGCTACAGCAGACGGATTCACGGATAGTTTTAAGACCGATAAAGGGGTGAGGCAGGGATGTCGTTTGAGCCCGACTCTCTTTAACATATTCATAGATGATTTGGAGGACGAATGGGTGAGTAGGAACGAGGGAGGTACAGTGATAGGGAAGGAAAAGATATTTGTACTGAAGTATGCGGATGATGTGGCTATATTGGCAGAGGATGCAGAGGGGCTGAAGGATATCCTGGAAGGGCTGGAAAGATATGTGAAGAGGAACGAAATGGTGGTGAATGTGCAGAAAACAAAGATAATGGTTTTTAGCAATGGGGGGAGGAAAAGGAAGGCGGAAGAATGGAAACTTGACGGAAGGGTTATAGAAATTGTAAACGCCTTTAAATATTTAGGATTTATGCTGTCTTCGAAAAACCTGTACAGGAAGCATATTTTAGGACAGGCGAGTAAATGTCAGATGGCGATTAATGCGGTTTGGGGACTGATGAAAAGGGCAGGTAAACTTATTCTAGTGACTAAGGAACTTTATATCCGGAAACACATATGTGTATGGATGGTGCTTCTACAGGGGCCTGTCCGTCACGTAAGTGCGGGCAGGTACGGGCCTTGACGCTCCCGTAGTACCCGAGTCTCACAGGGGCCTTCTTGACGCTCTTCGCGATGCTGAATGTGTATAGCGTAGAGTTACGGAGCATCAGAGTAGAGTAAAGAGGCAGAAGGGTGGCTGTGCGCTTTTTAGTGCCCGGCCATTTTTTTGCTTTAATAGCATTTCGAGATTACTGTCCGACCAAAGCCGGGCGGCGGTGGGCCGATGGCGAAAGACCTTTTGAACGTCTGGGTGAGCGCTCTCTCGAACTGGCCCTGTTCGTGAGTGCAAATCCGTGTGAAAGCCACTCTCAGGGCATGCGTATCGAACGACTCGAACAAACAAGACGCAGAGAGTGGTGAATGACTGGAGCCGGTGGTTTCCACCGGCTCCGGGACGGGGAGAGTTACTCGTGGCGCTTGCGCTGCGGGTGCTCTCCCCTCAGGGGGGGAGTACCCGTGGTGCTGCGCCGCGGGTGCTCCTCCCTTTTCGCCGTCGGCTGATGCCGTCGCCTTGCTGGTCTGGCGGGGTGCGCTCCCCGGTGGAAATGTTCCACTGGGGCGTTCAAAGGGTCGTCGATTTTTTTAAAGGTCTACGCCGCTGGCACATAGACGAAAAAATCGACGAAGAATCGGCGTAACTGGACGCTCCTGGCCCGCACTGGTGGTTGCCCGGCCGCTGGCGCCCAGTGGAACTTCTTATTTTGCTCGCCGGCGAAAAGGTCTATGCCGCTGGCACTTAGGAAAATTGTTGTGCGCCCAGCCAGAAAGGTCTACGCCGCTGGCACTTGGGAAAAAAATTTGTGTGCGCCCAGCCAGAAAGGTCTATGCCGCTGGCACTTGGGAAAATTTTGTGTGTACCCAGCCAGAAAGGTCTACGCCGCTGGCACTTGGGAAAATTTGTGTGTACCCAGCCAAGAAGGTCTACGCCGCTGGCACTTGGGAAAATTTGTGTGCGCCCAGCCAGAAAGGTCTACGCCGCTGGCACTTGGGAAAATTTGTGTGTACCCAGCCAAGAAGGTCTACGCCGCTGGCACTTGGGAAAAAATTTGTGTGTACCCAGCCAGAAAGGTCTATGCCGCTGGCACTTGGGGAAAAATTTCTGTGTGTACCCAGTCAGATAGGTCTACGCCGCTGGTACTTTGAAAATGGGCGCACCGGCAGGGGGCTCCTGCTACTAGGACTTAGAGAAATATTCGGATGACGCCGGCGAGAGTCACATACCGCCGGTAGTAGAGTGCAAAATTTTGCTCGCCAGTTAAAAGGTATACGCCGCTGGCACTTAGAAAAATTTTTGTGTAAATAGCGGCGGACCTCTGCCGTACACACAAAGTAGGAATAAAGTAGCATGCTTAATGTCTGGGCTGCTGGCCCAGGCAGGGGCTGAGCTACCGGCCGGGAGATGGGGTGTCCAGGGAAACCGAATGAACGAGAAACGGTACAAGCCAGCGAAAGTCTATGCCGCTGGTACTTTTAAAAATTTCTGTGTACCGCCAGCGAAAGTCTATGCCGCTGGGGACCTAGAAAATAAAGCGCAATACCACTGCCAGCGGAAGGGAGTGGAGCTCGATACCGCCAAGAGCTCTGCTTCCTCCGCTTTTTATTTTTATTTTTTATTTTTATCTTAAAGTCAAAGTTTTGCAAATTGGCTCCGAGCTCTACATTTCTTGACCGTTGCAAAATAGAACTGGAGCGTCAAGACGGCGGGTCGATGCAGCGGAATATAGATCTCATCCGGGTTGAGACCAAGCTTCCCATCGACCAAGTCGGCCTCCACCTCCGAATAGGTTCCTGCTGGTACACCCCAACTGTTGTAAAAGGCTCTTGGGGGCTAACGGAGGTCCGGCGACTATCTTCGAGACTGCCCGGTCTCGAGGATCGTTTATTTTCTAAGGGCCGCCGAGAGGCGTAAAATTTAGTAACAAATATGATGGCTCCTCCGGTCCCAAAATTCTCCGGAGGTAAAATAGCCCCCCATTCGGATCTCCGGGAGGGGGCTGGTACCGGGGGAGCTGTCATAGCGGTGAGAAGGAGTGCGTGCTTGGCTGCTCGTTCCCAGCCAAGCGTCGCCGCCGGGGCGGGAACAGCGGGGGCCTCTGTCGCCGGGCAACGAGTACGCTCGTCCGCGCGGTCGGTGGTGGCAGCCGACTCCTCCTCCTCGAAGGCATCTCACCGAACCGTGCCCGAGCGTGCCGTCCCTTCAAAAGGCGCCAGGGTGCGGACCCATGGTTGCGGCCTTCGTGCCGTCTCGGTTGTTTTAATAAGGAACAGGGAGTTAGACTCCCTGGCGCGCGACCGCGGGCGTAGCGAACGCAGGGTCCCCAGAGCGAGGCCGGCCTTGCATGGGGAACATAAATGCACGGTACCTCCGGCGAACGCGACCGCGTCTACCACGATGGCTCGAACCGCGTCTCGCGTCGCGAAACCTATGCCCCCCAAAACCCTAGCGACCGCGGTACTGGTGGCACCAGCCCCCTCGCCGTCGACCGCATTAGCTGCTTCAGCGACGGAGCAGCAGCGAAAGAATCCTCCTGCCGCGTCGGGTAGGATACCCCTTATCGCGAGTCCCCGCGTGCTTTTGCCACCGATCGTCGAAGAGCCGCAAGTGCCACCAGCGATAAGTGTAAGAACACTGCCCTCCGCGAATGCGTCCACGGGAATTAGGATGCTGCAGCTGAATATGCGGCGTTCAGCTGCAGTAAGCGGCGAGGTCCGTCAGCTTGTCGCTGAAAAACGACTCGACGTTCTGCTTCTGCAGGAGCCGTACGTTAGAGTGCTCGGCACAAGCTGTGGCCTATCAGGGTTAGGTACTGGTACGAGGGTCGCCGCCGTAAGCTCACAAACCCCGTGGGCAGCGGTGGCACTGGCAAACCCCTCGTTCCAGATTTTATTTATCTCGCAGCTAAGCACCAGCCACTGCGCAGTGGCTGAGGTGCAGGCACCCAGCTTCTCGTTCTACGCCGTCTCGTGCTACTTTCAGTTCAGCGACGAGATCGAGGAGCACCTCAGGCACCTCGAGATGGTGTTTCGTTCTCTGAGGGGGCAGAGAATCTTAGTCGGTGTAGACGCCAACGCTCGGTCGCCGCTCTGGGGCCCACAGAGCACGGACGAAAGAGGTGCGCTCTTCGAGGACCTCATCCGAGCGTTTGGCATGAATGTGGTTAACGTGCCGGGCCACGCGCCCACGTACGAGGCTGAGCCAGGCTCGTCATTCATCGACGTTACCCTGGCATCGCCAACCATTACCCCACTCATCAGGGAATGGAAAGTGCGGCAGGGGTGGACCAGCAGTGACCACCAGGCCATCGACATGAGGCTGGGACCTCCTAAATCTGCTCGAGGTGGGCGGTGCCCCGCCTCCGATCGGTTCGACATCCGCCGGGCCGACTGGGAGCGGTTCGCTGTGGAACTCGCGGACCTCTCAAGGGAGAGGCTGGAACCCAATGCCTTAGAGTCGGTGGAAGACGTAGAGGCGATGGCAAAGTCGCTGACGGGTGTCCTAACGGACTCCTGTGCGGCGGCAATGCCGAAAAAGCGCCAATTTAGAAGGGCCAACCCGTGGTGGACGAGGCGACTGACGAACTTAAAGAAAGTCGTCTACAAGAACAGGCGTGCGCTCCAGAGGAGTAGAGGGGACCCTTCCCATCTCGATAACTTGCGTACATACCGCTCTTCCTTGCGGAAGTATAGCAGGGAGATCAGGAGGGCGAAGCTTGAAAGCTGGCGGGACTTCGTCACGTCGAACGGTAACTCGGAGCCTTGGGGCTACGTTTACAAACTCCTTGCGCAAAAGATCCGCGTACAGACGGTGCTCAGCACAGTCCGGCGTGGCGATGGAACCACCACGGAGAGTATAGAGGAAACCGCCAGCTACCTCTTGGATACGCATGTCCCAAATGACCGGGTAGAAGATGACACGCCTTCTCAGCGTGCTATCAGGGACACTTCGACGATTCCTCCCGGTGCGGCAGATGCGCCTCCTTTCACGGAGGATGAGGTCGTCGCTGCCGCGAGGACGTTGAAGAACAAAAAAGCGCCTGGACCGGACAATATCGAAGTCCGTGTCCTTAAAGCGGCGGTTAAGTTAATCCCCGGTCAGATAGTCCGTCTTTTCAACGGGTGCCTTCAGCTGGGCGTCTTCCCCTCGGCCTGGAAGGAGGGCTCACTTCGAGTGCTCCTGAAAGGCAGGGACAAGGACGAGAAGGACCCGAAATCGTACCGTCCAATTTGTCTCCTCTCCGTGATAGGAAAACTCTTCGAGAAGCTTCTCAAGCTTCGTCTCACCGGCACGTCGATGGCTCCTGGGAAGATCTCCGACCGGCAGTTCGGGTTTACTCCTGGAAAGTCGACGGAAGATGCGGTCGTGGAGCTGCGCCGCATGGTGGCTGCCGATGAGGCAAGGTACTGTGTGGGGCTGCTCTTCGACATCTCGGGGGCTTTCGATAATGTGTGGTGGCCTTTAGTTCTAGAGTCCTTGAAGGAGAGAGACTGCCCCCGGAATGTTTTCGAGGTAATCAAGAGTTACTTCGACGCCCGACGGGTTAAGATCTCTCTCGGTACTTTAGAGGTCTCCAAGCAGGCTACTAGGGGCTGTCCTCAAGGCTCCGTCCTTGGCCCTGCCTGCTGGAACCTAATGTTCGATGGTCTCCTGAGGCTCCTTGAAGCCTCAGGATGTAGGTTCATCGTTTATGCGGATGATCTCCTCGTCCTCGTAAGCGCAAGTTCGCGTCGCGAGCTAGAGCTCGAAGGTCAACGCGTCGCGGACCTAGTAGTTAACTGGTGTTCAGGGGCGAAATTAGAAATCTCAGCCCACAAGACAGAAGCAATCGTGCTTAAGTGCGGCTGGGTGGAGAGAGCCCCAGTAGGCAGACGGGGAGGAGCGAGGCCCGACCGTAAGCGCAAGCAGCTGCGCAATAAGAAACCCGATCTTCTCTCGCGTGCGCCGACCATTAGGATAGGCGATAAAACGATAGCGTTCAAGAAGACGGTCCGTTATCTTGGTGTCTACTTTGACCAAGGCATGGGTGTCCGATCCCATTGCAAATACCTCAGCGACAAGGTCGGGTCGCTGTTCGGGATGCTTAGAAAGCTCGCGGGAAGTCAGTGGGGACTCCGGTTCGACACACTCGCGACGCTGTACCGCGGAGTCTTCTGCCCTGTGGCTGCCTACGCGGCTGCTGGATGGAGTGACCTATGCGGAGCTCACGAAGTGAGGACCCTTAAGGCCATGCAAAGACGAGCACTAATCTCAGTATGCTCAGCCTACAGGAAGGCTTCCTTTGACTCGCTTTGCATTGTGGCGGGTGTGGCTCCCATTGACATCTTCCTCGCCCAGCGAAGGGCGTTGTACGATTTGAGGAAATGCAAAGACACCAAGATCGGGGAAGTCCTGGTCCCGGCCGCGGCTGAAGACGCGACCGAGCGCGTTAAGGTAGAGGCGAACAAGATGTGGCAGGCGCAGTGGGAGAGTTCCACGAAGGGCCGTACCACGTTCGCCTTCTTTGAGTCCGTGCAGCAGAGACTTGCTGCGCGATGGGTGGTGCCTAACCACTTTAGCACACAGGCGCTGACTGGTCACGGCAACTTTCGCGAGCGTCTCGCGAAGTACACGGTTGTCGATGACGCAGAATGCGCCTGCGGTGGCGGCACTGACTCCGTGGCGCACCATCTCCTGGAGTGCCCGGAGTTCGCTCCTCAGAGAGTAGCTCTGCAGGAAACCATCGGTGAAGAGAGATGGCCGGCGGTGGCGGGAACTCTCGTGGATACCCCGGAGGCATTTTGCGTCTTCGCCGATTTTTGCAAAGAATCCCTCTGGTTGAAGGGATTCGATGAAAGAGATAGGTAGGCTTGACTCCAGGACGTAGAGTCATAGTGATAAGATAGAAAAGTTAGAGCCGAGCGACAAAACGAAGCCGCTATACTGCGAACCGCGAACCGCGATTAGCTCTGGGTCGCTCACCTGGTTGGCGTCGGAGCTTCCAGGCATGAGAGCACGGCCTCGCAACTTTGCGAGACAACCGTGCTCTCGAGCGATTAGGAAGGCCGTCTCTTCAGGCCACTAATGTCAAGATTTTCTTTCAGGGTTAATTACAACAGGGTCAATGGGTGTCACGCGTGGCACCAGGACGAAGCCTCCCCGTGGATCCCCGCGGATGCGGCTCCAACGGAAGACTAACGTCGCCGTCTGGGCCGTAACTAAGTTCGTCCTCCTGTGGAAACGCGCACAGGCAATTGACGGGTTTTTCCATCGCCCGCTCCAGTGGTAGGGGGGCGCAGGGAGGTGGAGTACAGGGCACTTGTTGCGTATGCCATATATGGCGAGGTAGCATGGACTGTGCTGCCCTCGGGCGGCAAGTTCTCGAACTGCTGTATGGATGGTGCAAATAAATATATATATGTATAAGTAAAAGTTCTTTTCTGGAATGTAGCGGGAGTGAAGAATAAAGACATAGAATTTTGGAGTTTTGTTGAAAGTTTTAACTATGTAGGTTTAATAGAAACGTGGATGGAAGAAGCAGAGTGGATAAAAATAAAAGGGAAATTATCTAAGAAGTTTGATTGGAAATGTCAGTACGCAACAAGGAAGTTTAAAAGGGGGAGAAGCATGGGTGGTATACTAACTGGTGTAAAAAAGGAATTGAGTACGGAAAAGGAAGAAATTAATCAAGAAGGAATGGTAGGAAGAACTATGATTATAGATAATGAAATATGGAAGGTTTGGACGATATACAACAAGGACAACATGAAAGAAATGGAAATAAAAATAACAGAATGTACAGAGGAAGAAGGAAATGACGTACTATTAATAAGAGGAGATTTCAACGTGCGTACAGGTAGAGAAGGAGGGGATATACCTAGGTGAGCATGAGGAGGAGGAATCAGAAAAGAATTCAAAGGATAAAATAAGCAATGAGGAAGGCTTAAAATTTATAAAATGATTGAAGAACAAGGTTGGCATTTATTAAATGGTAATATGAAAGGGGATGAATGTGGAGAATACACATATGTTGGAAGCAGAGGCTCCTCCGTAATTGATTACGTAGTGACAAATACAAAAGGATTAGAGAAGGTAGAAACTTTCATGATTGGCCCAAGAACGGAATCGGATCATTTACCTTTATGCATTAATTGGGAGAATGAACGGAGAAGAAGTGACAAGGAGATTAAAGAAAAAGAGGTAATTGTATGGAGTGAGGAAAGCATAGGAAATTATAGAAAGAAGTCCGGGGCAATGATATATGAAAAGGAAGGAGTGGAAGAAGGCTGGCTGGAATTAAAAAAAGGCGTTAAAGAAAATTTGGAGATTAGGAAAATAAAAATTAAGGAGAGAAAATCAGGTTGTAAAATATGGTGGGACAAGGAATGTACGAAAGGCAAAAGAAAAGTGAAAAGGGCATACAAAAAATGGAGAAATCAAAAAACAAGTAGGGAAGAATACCTGGAGGAAAAAAAATTAAAGAGAAATGTGAGGAAAAAGACAGAAAAATGAAAGAGGACGAAATAGAAGAAATAAGAAATATGAAAAATGAAAAGGACGTATGGAAGTATATTAATAAATATAGAAAGAAAAAAGAAAAGATTAGTGAGGAGATTACCCTGAAGGAATGGAAGGAGCATTTTCGTGATTTACTAAGGGGTGACATCTATAGGATTGAGGGAGAAAAAAGGCGGACGGTAGAGGATGAAGAAGAAGACTTATCAGAAGAAGAAATAAATTTACAAATAAGAAAATTGAAAAAGAAGAAAGCAAAGGGGACAGATGGAGTACCAGGAGAAGCATGGCTTTTTTATGAAGAAAAGACAAAAGAAAAACTGATAGAAGTAATAAAGAAAGTGTGGAGGGGATAAGGGTTTCCAGAAGATTGGAGGGAAGCATGCATTACTCCAATACATAAGAAAGGAGATAAAAGTAAAGCAGGAAATTACAGAGGAATATCGGTTTTGAACACTGCATATAAAATATATGCCGGGATATTAAATGAAAGATTAAAAAAGGAAATCAATGAAAAAGAAGTTCTATCAGATACTCAGGCGGGATTTAGGAGAAATAGGAGTACCATGGACAATATTTATATACTAAAGCACGTAGTAGAAAGAGAATTGTTGAAAAAAAGAGGAAAGTTATTTACATTTCTTGTCGATCTAAAAGCAGCCTTTGATAGGGTATCGAGAAAGGAACTATGGAAGGCCTTGGAGAAAGGTGGAATTCGGAAAGGATTGATAGAGAAAATAAAAGAAATATATAGTGAGACAAAAGGTATGATTAAAATAGGAGAAGAAGTATCTGAAAGTTTTTGGACGGGGGAGGGGGTGAGACAAGGATGTCCTTTGAGCCGAACTCTGTTTGCAGTGTTCATAGCCGATGTTGAAGAAGTTATGAAGAAGGGACAGGATGGGGGTCTGGTAATTGGAAATGAAAAGTTCTGGACATTGGCTTATGCTGCTATTATGCTTGCAAAAATCAAAAATAATGTTATTCAAAAAAGGAGGGGGTAAAGAAAAGTATAGAGTGTGGAGATGGTATGGTCAAGAGATAGAAAGTGTGAAAGAATTCTCATACTTAGGAGTGAAATTTGAAAGGAATGGAGGATTGAAGAGACATATTAGAGAAAGAATTAAAAGAGCAAATATAATTATTAAACAAATATGGGGTATAGGCGAAAGGCTCTTCACGGATGATTTTAAAAAAAGAATGTTTATGTTTGATTATCTTGTAATGGGAGTGCTAACTTGTGGGATGGAGGTATTCGGATGGAAGGAAAGGACGGGGATAGAAAGGATACAGACCAAATATATAAAATGGTGTTTAGGACTGGACAGATATACACCAAACTACATAGTAATGGAAGAGACAAAGAGGAAGAAAATAAGCATAAGAAGCGGAAAAGTTGCAATGAAATTTGAAGAAAAAATTAGAACTGGACAAGGAAGAATCTTGCTAAAGGAGTGCTTGAAAGAAAAAGATAGTTTAAAAGAACACATTAAAAGTATGAAAAGTGTAAAGGAAAGGGAGGAGTATCTAATGAGGAATGGATATTCAACAGCTGGAATAAACCAAATAAGAGAGAAAGGAAGATATGTGGTGGCAATATTAGAAGGAAGAGACATTGATGTGCAGAAACAAGTGCAAGAGAGCAAAATAAAAGAAGCGAGATACAATAAGATATACAGGGTGACACACGGGAGACGGACGGTTTTGAACTGCGTAGTACTGCGTGCGCGGTGGTGGGAGGTGGTCGTGGTGGGGATAATTCTGATCCACACAAGACGCCATTTCATTTACTCACAATCAGTCACTATGGAGCAGTGGGACTTGCAACGTGGAGTGTTTGTCTATGATAGTTTCGTGAAAAGTGGTGAGTCTATTATTGCTACGCAGCGATTGTTTCGTGCGCGGTTTACTGTTGGTCGACATGGAGCTGTTCCGAGCCGTAACACAATCCTCAGGTGGGTGGAAAACTTCAGATCAACTGGAAAAATACTGGATAAGAAGCATCCTGGCCCGAGACGCAGTGTAACGACACCAGAAAATGTTGAAAGGGTAAGGCAAGCGGTAGTCAGAAGCCCAGGACGGTCAGCTAGACGTCATGCTAGTGAGTTACGAATCAATCGTGAATCGGTTAGACGAATTTTGCATAAAGAATTAAAATTCCATCCCTACAAAATGCTCATTGTCCAAGAACTTAAGAAAACTGATTTTGCTGTACGAGAAGACTTCGCTTACAGAATGCAAGTGATTTTGGAATCGAATGAAAATGAAATTTTATTGATGAGCGATGAAGCTCATTTTCATTTAAACGGGACCGTGAATAAGCAAAACCTACGTTACTGGGCTCCAGAGCATCCACCCCTTATCCACCAGCGTCCTCTACACTCACAAAGTGTATACAGCCAAATGCTAAGCAATTGTATAACGTTGTTGCATCCCTCAAGCAATCGGTAAGAAGACTACGAAGAAGGAACATTAGTATGCAGGGACGTCTTCAGGAATTCCAGAGAAACGTGGATATAGGTAATATAGATATATTGCAATCGCTGAGCCCTACAGCTCAGGAATTTATTATTTCTCATTTTCGAAATGTAAATCGCAATAAGTTTAAGCGTATTTTTACATTCGAAGACAAAACATTTGCTTTAGCAATCTATAAAAAAAGCCCAAAGGCTTATAATTTTATGAGGAAAGTGTTTTGTCTTCCAAGTAAAGAAACGCTTAGGAAAGTTGTGCAGCAAATACCCTTGAGACCAGGTATTTGCGATTTCATGTTCGATGACCTTCGAAATCGCGTAGCAAATTTTTCCGATTACAAATTGAGGTATTGTGTTTTAATTTTTGATGAAATGAAGCTAAGTCCTTCATTCCATTATAATGCAATGTCCGATATAGTTTACGGGTTTGTCGACGAAGGACATTGCAGATATAACAAAATCGCGGATCATGTTTTGGTTTGGTTTTTGAGAGGTATACATGGTGATCGACCATGGAAGCAACCTATTGCATTTACATTTTGCAAAGGGGCAACATCATGGGAAAATATTGTATATATGTTTAAAGAAATTGTTACGCGTGCCCATAATGTTGGTCTCGAAATAGTAGCTTCCGTATGCGACCAAGGTGGTAATAATAGTAAAGCAATAAAAAATTTAATTTTAGATTCGAAACGCGAAGCATTTAAAAATAATGAAGTTTTGGAACATAATATAATAATAATCAATGGGCATCATATAGTTCCACTATATGATGTTCCGCATCTTTTGAAATGCATTCGCAATAATTTATTAACGAAAAATTTGCAATTTTAATTAAAAGATAATGTAAGCCGAATAGCCAAATGGTCGCATATAAATATTGGAAGAAGATGCATACTCCACTGATTAGAGTAGTGGAGCATTGTTTATAACCATGCGAATACTAACTGATCAACACGTTATAAGAAATAAAATTAAGAAAATGGAAGTTTCGTGTTGCACGCAGATTTTTAGTCAAATTGTGGCTACTGTAATGTCACTAATGAATCGCAGTGAGACAAAAAGCGTGTGCCAACAAAGAAGTATGACTCATGATGGAGAAAATACGGCGCAATTGTTGTTGTTATTGTTCTTTAACCCTTTGCGGACGGAGCCGTCCGACGGGCGAGCGTCGCTGTGGACGACAGGTATTGGAGCGCGCAGCAAAGAAGGTGTCCACGTCGCACATTTGCGTTATAAAAACTAAAGCTTTATTTAAATAACTTTTTCATAAAATCCAACAAAATCATAAACAAACAAATTTAGTCGTGGTTATATATGAGACGTTTTATATTCGTGCTTTGTATGGTACAGTTCGAAGCAATCACCTATGTGCAAGGCCGGCTTAGCCGAACAAGTAGCACAATAGTATTTGGATTCTCTCCTTCCATGTTTTATTTTTCGACTGGAACATACGACACAATCTTTGCTTTGCTGGTTTCTCTGGTAGTGACACTGAAAGACTGACTCGACAAACTGAAATTCGTTCTGACCCTACCATGGTCTCGCATCGTAGGTTTACCTTAAACGGAAAATAAGACTTCATCACTACAAAGCCTCTAATTTCATTGAGAGGCAACTTGACTTCTTAGGCTAGTATACCCATGCGTATCTTATCGTTTAGAACGACAGACGTACGCCAGCCGCAGCGCGAGAATTGGGCGGCTATATGCCGACACGCGTCCGCAACGGTAAAAAGGCTTGGGCGGCTATTTGCCGACACTCGTCCGCAAAGGGTTAATAATTTATTTGATAGTATGAATGGGAAGAGCATCATTCATTCTGTAAATAATGATGAACAAGTTCAAATATGGAATGATGCTATTTCTATAATACAAACAATGTGCTTTATTTAAAAAAAAGACAACAGATCGAGATAATCTACAGGTTCTTCCGAATTGGATTCATACCTTAACACGTTGAGTGCTACGCCGATTTCGCTATACTTTTCGCTCAGGGGGCAGCGCGTAAGCACTTGATACCGAACGCTCGACTAAAGAGTATACACAAACGATAACTTTGTTACTCTGTATCCATTTCGTTTGGACTGTCGAAATGGTACAAGCAATGTACATGTATACAATGTATAAAGATACGATAATGGGGTGGGGAATGCCAGAGAGGCAAGAGCAAATACAAGGTAAGAATCATTCTGAAAGAGCCACCAGAGTATAAAGACCCATTGTGACAGAGAGAATTCAGTTTTATAATAACTATTTTGAAAAAGTTTTGGTACCCATCAACTAAAAATGTTGAGAGGACGAACAGATAGTGAATCATCGAGTGAGCCATTTGTACCGCGCAAACGTCGGCGTGTAATACCAATACCATCTTCAGATAGTGACACTTCATCCAGTAGTTCACTAAGGAATGCTGAAACTAGTGATTCAAATGATTGGTTTGATCCGCGAGGCAAGCAGCCTGTTCTGTTCTTAATTTTTTACTCTTTTATTATATTAATTTTCTTTGCGACCGAGCGCTACGTGCGAAAATAAATGTAGGTGGCGCGCGAGTGTGTATTTTAGCTTGTAAGGAGTCAGTCGGATTCGATGTGTCGAGCAAAGCAGTCGATTGTCCAAAATTATTCTTGTAAACGTTTTCGTCAATAAGGACAATTATTTTCAATCCTAAACACAGCCAAACATTATACCTTTCTCAAGTCCCCATGGTGCCAAACTCGCTAATGAAGAAGTGCAAAAGTGTAGCACAGTGGAAGATTTTTACAGCCTTTATGTGACGGATAAACTATTTGAACATATAAGTGAACGAACAAATATTTATGCGACACAAAGATCAATCGCTTCCAAACGTGTTGAAAAGTGGGTGCCAACAGATAAAAACGAAATAAAGCGGTTATTTGGACTGGTCTTGTGGATAGGATTAGTAAAGCTCCCATCTTTGCATCTGTATTGGTCAACGGATCCGTTGTTTGTTCAAACATTCCCGCGGAAAATTATGAGTAGAGACAGATTTCAAATTCTGATGAGAATGTTGCATTTTGCCGATAATACAAATGCGGACGCTTCAAACCGTCTCTCAAAAGTCGAATTTTTAATAAACGAATTGAATATAAATTTTAAAAAATATTATGAACCCGTGGAAATGTTATGCATCGACGAGACGGTAATACCATTCCGTGGACGGATCATATTTAGACAGTACATGAAACAAAAAAAGCATAGATATGGGATACAAGTATTTAAATTGTGCTGCGATAATAATTACACTTATAACTTCTGCATTTACACCGGCAAATCATTGGATAAAAAAAATACAACACCCACAAATGTTGTCATGAATTTATGTGAAAATGTGTTTCATAAAGGCCATACTTTATATACGGACAATTATTATACGAGTGTCGATTTAGCACAGAAACTGATATCAAATAATACGCATTTGGTTGGTACTCTTCGACCCAATCGAAAAAACAATCCAAATAAAGTTGTGACAGCCAAATTGCGACGTGGAGAAATTATTGCTCAAGAGAACAGTAAAGGAATTATAATCCTGAAATGGAAAGACAAAAGGGATGTTTTAGTTCTTTCGACCAAGCATTCTGACCAAATGAAAAACGTAGTAACAAGAACGGGGGTTTTCTGCAAACCACAAATTATTATTGATTATAATAAAGTTAAGACAGCGATTGATCTGCCTGATCAAATGGGTGCTTACAGCAGTCCACTGAGAAGGTCACTAAAATAGTATAGGAAACTGGCATTCAACCTTCTTTTGAATACTGCCGTCGTGAATGCGTTACATATGTTTCAAAATGTAACAGGAAAAAAGATGTCAATTACAACATTCCGAAAACAATTGATAGATGCTCTCACACGATATTCACCCGAGGAAACTCCAATTAGCGTCGATACAAGTAGACGTATTCACAAATTGCATGAGAAGGAAGGAAATGCGCATAAAGTTCGAAAATACTGTGCTGAATGTTACAGCACAAATACAAACACGATCGGACGCCAGTTAGCGAGGAAAAGAACAAAGAAAGTTGTTACATACTGTAATGTGTGCAAATCACAGCCACATCTTTGTTTAAAGTGTTTTAATAAACTTCATTAAATATTAACATACATTTTTTAATTGTCATTAATAATTTAACCCTTTACAATGCCGGTCTCATGCACCGACGTCGTCCAACCGAAAAATCGATTGTCAGTCCCTAGGGACCGACGCCGCCTGAACGGAAAGTTCACTGTCAGTCCCTGGGGACTGACGTAGCACTCAACGTGTTAAACGCAATAATATTTTTCCCATATTATCTTCGACTCAGTCCGAAATTAGTAAATTGCATTATTTTAATATATGTTGTATTTAATGAAAGTATAAAAAGTTGTTTGGGGCAGTCTTTTAGTTTATTTTAAAATATTCGTGTTTTATGGAAAAAGGCGCGGAGACTCCTGCGTCACTTGAATAATCGCATCTGGTTTCCTCACTGTTTCTTTCTAATCAAACGCTGAAGAAATGGGAAAAATTCAAATATTAAACGAAGAGGGTTATTCCAACAGGGAAATAACAAGGAGAATTAGGAGAAGTGAGTTTGTCATTCGTTCATACTTAAAAAACCAGGAAAATTATGGAAAATTGTATAAAGGAAGAAGTAAAACGGCTCTATCGCTCAGAGATAGAAAAAAATCCTTCGTATAGCTTCGAATTCTAGCTGTAGTGCAAAACAAAAAAGAAAACAATCTAATGTTTCGCCTTCCGTGCGAACTGTACAGCAGTTTTTACTAAAGACACCAACAATTCAACGAAAATCATTGATAAAAACCGTGTATGAAAGACCGGCATAAAAAGGATAGGCTTGAATTTGCGAGAAGCCATATGAATTGAACAACCGAATGGGAAAGTGTAGTCTTCACCGATAAAAAGAAATTTAATTTGAATGGCCCTGATGAGTACTCATTTTATTATCACGATTTAAGAAAGGAAGAAAATATTTTGTCATACAGACAACAATGTGAAGGATCAGTAATGATTTGGGGAGCCATAAGCTTCAAAGACGTTGTCGATTTTCAAATTATGAGAGGACGGCAGGATGCAAAAAAACATCTTGAGACATTGAAGTCAGCTAAGACTAAGATTTTTAATATGTACAATGCGAAGTAATCAATAGATATTTCATCCATCCTGTCCTCTCTTAGCTTTCAGCTAAGGAGAGAATTTTAATTCCATTTCCCAAACAAACAAAAATTATTCCGATAAATCGCGTCGAGTGAAACGATCGCCCGTCGGCATCTGCTCGACGACAGACGACGCTACCGTGCGTGCGCAAACGAACCACAAACTGCCGGCCGCACGACGGAGCGGACTTAACAAGGTTAACCGTTTGCGTACCAGAGGGTTTTGAAAAAACACGATCGAAAAAAGCCAAAGAGCGCGATAGCGCTCCTTCGATTACGTGTCGAAAAAAGCCGAAGAGCGCGATAGCGCTCCTTCGATTACGTGTCGAAAAAAGCCGAAGAGCGCGATAGCACTCCTCCGATTATGTGTCGAAAAAAAAAAAAAAAATTTTCAGGTGGGCCGTCACTTGTCTGTTTCGGCCAAATGCCCTGGCTTTTCTCGACACAAAATCTGAAGAGCGCGAAAGTGGCTCGTGGTACGCAAACGGTTAAACAGAAATAAAATTTATAAAAGGGCGAATGAACAGTAAACAATTGATTGAAATGATAAATGCACAATTTCAAACATATGGGTGATGTGGAAGCCTATTAAAACTTTGCTGGCGAGAGTCTAGGCAGGATTGTAAAATGTATCGCTAAGACGGCCGCGGCCGCAACAATGTACTATTACCTAACCCAGATCACATCAATATTTGTGTCTCACAATGGAAAGATTCGGAGAAAAGATTTCATTACCCCAGCGATTAGCTGAGGAATTCGTTCCGTCACACGCTGGCTTCATCTCCACTCAATCAGATGTTGAAACTTCGACTAAACCGGAGGACCCTTCTTTCGTTCCTCCTCCTCATCCTAATGATGACTCCTCTACAACAACCTCCTCGGGAACCCGACAGGGGATTCCCCATATAGAGCAAGAATTCAAGGAAATTCGACAAAATATATTAGCAGTTATAAATCACCAGAAGGAGGAGCAGCTTGCGGTGGTGTCCGCATTAGTAAAAAAATTACTTCACATTCCTCGATTTGACAAAGTGATGGAACTGTACAACTTGAACAGTCACCTGATAGACCCTGCTCATTTCTTCAAGATGATCCTCGACCTTGTAGCGATGCCTCCAGAAGACAATGTGGATAGGTGGATTTGGACTCTCACTGGAGTTATTATGGAAAAGCAGCTAGCAAAAGACAGTGAGATTAGACAACTGAAGGAACTCTGTAGGTCCACATGTGGAGACATGCAAAAGCTAGCTTTAAGAACGGAGGATTCTTTGTCTCAGTTTACGACTTCTATTGATGAGGCTAAACAAGTTCAGATGACCAGCCATGACATACTGGTACAATTGCAAGAGGTGATCAATGAGAAAACAGTCCCAGAACTCCCTGCGTCAACCACATCTACTGTCATGAATAATACCCGGAAAGAGTGAATTTTACCTCCGCTGAAGATTACTTGGGATCAAGGGCAGGTTAGAATAAAGTCAGGGAAAATTACAGATGAAAACCTTAACTCAACAAAGGCAGTAGCAGCCCTGATCAAGCTATTAAGCTTACGCGATTTGTAGGTGTTAGGTCAAGTGACCTATGACCAGCTGCTTGGAGTTTACTCAGTGTTAAATAACAAACTTGACAAGGAAGAGTTCGAGTCATTGCTCAATTCTTTCTATTTAACGCGGGAAGGCCTCGCGTTCTGCTGTCGCGGAGTTTCTTACCTGTTTGCGCTAGAAATTAATTTACAAATGCGCGTGCTAGAACGGAGCATTATATTTCGCCGTAAGGCGTCACGTAGTGGTTGAATTCCACCAAATCATCGCCAGAAGTTCAAAAACATTAAAATCTATTAATCGTATTTGATTTAAGACATATCTGAGCACACTTTTTCACTAATAATACTTTTGTTTTACCCTGCACGCGACGTGGTGCGATCTGAAACTGTTCTTCGACAAATAACCTTCGTCGTCGTCCACGCACGTCGCATTGTTTTCCGTGATCGACGCCCGTGGCATGTCTTTCCAGCGCGACCGGTTAGATACAAATGCCGCCCTAATACGCCACCACGCTTGTACCAATAGATCCGAACCTGGCAAGTGAAAAGCAAATCAATCATCGAGCGCTCGAGCGCACGGGAAGGGGAAGTAGGCGGAGCTCTTCCAAGGCCGACTCTGACGATCAGATAAACGGCTTCCCTGATTTAGAAAAATCGCATGCCGCCATACAGGCGACATGACAGGATACTTATTCTAAAAAAACCTGGTATCCACATAGGGGACTGTTGGGAGAAGTACCACAGCTAAAAAAATATATAAGTAATTGTTTACTTTTATACTTACATTTTCTATTTTATGTAAGTCCATTGTGAATCTATAAAAAATAAATTTATAAATTTATACAAATCTATGCATTACATCAGGCAGCCAGGATAGTTGATCGACTGAGCTGTCCTTCGAAGAGCTCCGCCTGCTTCACCCATTCCTACAGCTGAGATGTCACTGATTCACAGACACTCTCTCGGTGTCATGGCCGGACCTCTTGGCACGAGCGTGGTGGCGTATTGGGGTGAAATTCGTATCTAACCGCTCGCGCTGGACAGACATGCCACGCGCGTCGATCGCGGAAAACGAAACGACGTGCTTGGCACGTCGACCAAGGTTATTTGTTGAAGAACAGTTTCAGATCGCACTACATCGCGTGCAGGGTAAAACAAAAATATTATTAGTGAAAAAGTATGCTCTGATATGATTTAAATCAAATACAATTAATAGATTTTAATGTTTTTGGACTTCTGGCATTCGCATATGTTAGTCTGCAATGTGTAGTTTACAAATACATAAGAAACATTTATTTGCGATACGTGCTTACATAAATAACATAAGAAAAATGAAAAGTATGCTCATTTTCATGTCACAGAAATATTCGGACACCTGCTATACTTCTCAAGTTTCCAGGTTCCAGTAACTCACTGAAACAATGTTTGTAAACATATCAATCATACTATGTACAGAATATGTTGTAGAACGAATATTTGTCATTCTGGTTCAAAATTTGTGCGAAATGGGTCGGAAAAGTAAGAACACGTCGTTTGAGATGCGACAATTAGTAATTTTTCATCGTGCAAAAGGAAAATCAATTCGAAAAATTGCTGATTTACTAAATATTAGTAAGAGCACGGTATGGGATATTGTTCGACGGTTCCAGAACGAAGATAGGATTGAATCTATCCCTCAAAGCGGACGCAAACCGATTCTAAATATTCGCGATAGACGTTCGATAATTAGGACAATCAGACGTGATCCACGGATAAGTGCTCCAAAGTTAGCAGCTGAGTTACACGAACACCACGGAATATCAGTACATCCAGAGAACGTACGGAGAGTCTGAAGATCAGAAGGCTATAATGGGAGAATAGCTCGAAAGAAGCCCTATATTAACGCGGCGAACAGAAAGAAGAAAGTGAAATTTGCAAAGGACTACATTTCAAAGGATAGTGAGTGGTGGGAGGATGTAATTTTTGCGGACGAGTCCAAATTTAATATTTATGGAAGCGACGCACAGTGGTCCAGAACGTCGATCTAGCTGTTCAGGCACCTCGCACAGTTTTCGATCTCTTTGAAATCTTCGCCAAAAGCGCAAAACACATCCAATTTAGCTAAAAATTAGTATTCCTATGTTTTTTGATTCGCTGATTACGAATCTGAACTCAAAATTTCCAAAAATAAAATGGCGGATTCAATATGGCAACCAGGTATATCGAAAAATTAATGGTTCCGCGTAAAAATTAGTATTCTTATGTTTTTTGAATCGCTGATTACGAATATGAACTAAAAATTTCCAAAAACAATATGGCGGATTCAAAAGTCAGGCAGAGTGTCATAAGGCGGAGCAAATTTACAAGAGCTTTCCCCTTTTACAAAATTATTGGTTTATGCAAATGATTGATTAGGAAAACCACCTTCCACATTTTGTAATTTTCGCCAAGAAGAAGAATAATTAGAAAAAACCGTTTTTACCTGACTCATTCGGTGGTCAACATTTTCGGCTTCCTCGCCGCCCGCGGTTTATGCATGTGCGACCTGCTGGTTGACTTAGAGCCGTTAAGTTGTAAAACCCACATTTAAGAAACTATCGACTTGTAATTGCCGATGAGGGTTTCTATTTAACTCTCGGTTTTTACAAGTTGGCTTAGCGAATTCCAACAAGTTGTTAACCCCATGGCGTTGCATTAAAACCGTTCTGATTGTTTTCCGAATCCATTTAAAACGATATTGTTTGAACTACATGTAGACAGAAATGTCGCATACTCATTTACAACACAAGATTAACTGTTTACCCTCTTCTAATTTAACCAATTCATAGAAAGATTTCCTTAAAACCCATGATAGACTGTAGCGGCGGGCAGCCGCTGGAGTGCGCGCAACTCTTTAAACAATAAAAAATCAAATTTGTGGGACGGGTTGGGATCGTTTTTTTTCAGGATCACATAGCAGAGACCTTACAGAGAAGGGCCTTATATGTCAAACTACGAATATATACGGTAGATAGAAGATGCTGGCTGTCAATGATAGAAAACTTTGATGATTTTCTCCCATTTATTGAACGTTAATTTTTGAATAAACTACAAACACTAATTTCATATTCAGCATATGCATTTTGATCGTAGAAGAATGCTCTTTAATTTAAAAAAAAATCATTGGAAAATATAAGATAGATTCGTCAGAATGTCACGAAGAAGACAACGTGGTTTTTCGATAGAAATTGGTCTCGAGAAAAAGTTCCAACTTTAAGCGTTTGTTGTAACTACAATTTTTGTCCGATTTCATTAATTTTGCGATTTCTGAAATCCATGGACATTTAGGAATCGATATAAAGAAAAAAAAAAGCGATTCGAGAAAATCGACTTTTCGGCAAAAGCGCCGCTAGACGCTCATTCTGGACCACTGTGCGACGGAAGGATTAGGGTCTGGCGCAAGTCAAAAGAAGCACTGAATCCGCGACATTTGCAGCCGACTGTAAAGAGCACGGTGGTGGGTCTGTGATGGTGTGGGGCTGTATTTCGGCCCATGGCGTTGGCGAATTAGTCTTTATCGACGATATTCTTGATAAAAATAGATATCTGCAGATTTTGCAGAATAACTTAAAAAAAAGTGCTGATCAAATGGGTCTTCAAAATGGGATAAAGTTTTATCAAGACAACGACCCAAAGCACACATCGCGAATTGTCCACGAATTCTTGTTATACACTTGCAAGAATATCCTCCATCCACCACCGCAATCTCCAGACTTCAATCCCATTGAAAATTTATGGGACGAATTAGATCGCCGAATTCGGAAAACTCCCATAACCACAAAAGAAGAGCTAAAAAGACGTCTTCAAGAAGAATGGCTGCGTATTGGGCAAGATTATTAAAACAAAATAATTTGTAACATGCCAACGCGATTACGGCACGTCATAAAACACATAGGGTATCCAACAAAATATTAATTAATAAAAACAAAATTTATTATCGTGATATAAGCTTGGTGTTGATAGTGTCCGAATGTTTTTGTGACATGAAAATGAGCATATTTTTCATTTTTCTTATGTTATTTATGTAAGCACGTATCGCAAATAAATGTTTCTTATGTATTTGTAAACTACACATTGCAGACTAACATATGCGAAACGTTTTTTGTTCTCATTGTTTACATTCCTGAAGTACGGACTATAATAGTCAAAGCTATAGTGGTGTCCGAATATTTTCGTGACCGACTGTATATGTAGGAATCGTTTATGGCGATGCTGCCGATTGTACTTTACCGCCCAATCGGACGGTATGTAAAATGTATGCATGCGTGTATTTTGTGAATGCGTGTGTAAATGAGCGATAAGAAAGTAGGGCTGAAAGACGAGAAGTTGGAACAGTAGGTGTTAAGACGCGACGAATATGACGACTTTTAAGACCAGAGTTCTAAGACATAAATTCTAAGACGACCATTTTTAACACGTAGTTACAATTATTTTCAATTTAATTTTAACTCTAGTTTTACGTGTTGGTTTTATTAAATATAGTTTTAGTTTAACTTTTCTTTCTTTTTTTATTCTTCCCTCATAATCATGTTCGGGAACCCTATATACATCTATTCGTTTATTTCAACCCCCATTATTTTCCTGCAATTTTCACTTCAGTATCTTTCTGTATGGACGTATTTGTTCATATACTACCTATTATTACTGAAAATTTCCATTAACCACTTGCGCTATGAAGACGTGCCACGCACGTCGAGATGCTTTTGTCCCAAAACCGAAAGCGACGTGTATACCACGTCAATATAACGTCTAACCACATGGTACATTGTAGAGCGCGGCACGGAAACCGAAAGTTAAATCGTAGCGCAAGTGGTTAAATCCGGTAAAAGCGATATTAATTATGCACTTTTTCTCGTTCTAGTAATAAAGCAATTAATTTATTAAAATTCCATCGATTTACTGGTCGTTGTTCTAGAATTCGCTCGTTCGTTAAGGGTTGATATAAATTGATATAGATGAAAATTAATTTCATAATTCTGTCTTTAGATTAACACTATAATTAGCGACTGACGGGTACGTAATAAGGTGGGCCAAAAATCATAGTGCAACCAGGCACAGGATGGTTCTATGTTAAAAAGGACGAAAATTACTACAACATTTTCTCATCTGGGTGTCTGTTTCCGAGAAAATCGACCTGGAAGTTTATCCACAACTTGTTAACGTTAAAGTATGATTTGCTTGTATTCAAAATAAAATATAACAAAAGTTCAAGAATAATAAAAGAAAATTGTGTTACATTTTTGTGAAGATAATTATTTACCAAGCAATAATAATTGAAATTGTCCCGGACTCCTTATCACCATGCCTATCCTGCAAAACCCTTTGGCCCAGAAGATCACCGATCTCATAATATCATTGAAACGTTAATGACCCAACAAAAATTAGGTCTGTTTCCTACAGGGCCCAAGTTCAACCACAGTAGTATATCAGTCTAACAGTATATGTGCCTACAATTAGTCTTTATACTAATATACTATATAATATACAATAACATATATTTGTCTTTATACTATCATTGACAATGCATGAAAAGTATAGTTATTTCTTTAAAATATTTTTTTTTGCTGTTCGATTGAATTGGGGAAAACGAACAAAAATAGAACATAGATTATTCAAAAGGTTTTCAATATTATGAGTGTCAGAAAAAGATTGTGTCTCCTTAGATTATTTTTTTTACAATAAATTTAATCTGTACCTTGACTTTTACGTCTTACGGGCATATTTCTGACGTTTCTTTCCTCAAAATGTCTGTTATACAGTGCCAAAATATAATTAAAAGTGATAGTCCTAATGGTAAATAATTTCAGAAAAGAAAATATAATTAAAATTTTATCAAGTTAAATGCCAAATAGTCAAGAAGTACATGATAATGGAAAACTTTATAAAACTTTGGAGAACCGTGTATAGAACAGAAAATGCTCAACAGTAATATTAATGAATTTGATAATAACCAGCGGAACGAGTTTCAATCTAAATTTACATGTTTCAATGTCATTAAATACCTCTGTCGAAGGTAAAATTATTCTAAGTCAGTTGTAAAATCCTATGTAACTGGATGAAGCAAAGCGTCACCCAGTTATCAGTGATGGGGCCCCATAGAATTATAACAGTCACCCAGATCATGGTGACAGGGCGACCAACATGTTAAATACAGATCTAATTGTACATACAAAAGAGAGTATAATAAAAATGCACTCACGAGTCGATGACCACTTATCAGTTCTGGGTTATCAATGTTTTGCATCCCTTGTATAGGTCTGGTTTTATTGAGGAACAGCCTGAAAAATTTGGAAGTTCTGTTAATTCCTTTTCACATCTTCGTAATATTCCAACTTGTGGACGTTATACAGAATTAAATTCATAACTTTTTCTTTTCTACTTATCTCTTCTTCTTTTTATACCTATTCGGTTTATTATGTTTTAAAACTACAGTGAATTCTAGGCCTTGTAATGAAATCAGCTTAATATTGTAAAAAGTATTTTGATCGACTCCAGCGAAAGTTGAACGCGAAATTTATTTACAAATATAAATAAAAATATGCAATTTTTAATATATCAATTAACACTAACTGTAGTATGTGCGGAAAAATTCCGGATTCAATAGGGGAAAAAAATGTAGTTTTTGTATTGTATGAAATTTCATATAGTGAACGTTAAACAGAATAAATTTTACAATTTATTTTCATACTTCGTTGCATTATTATTTTTTAAAATTACAGAGATTTCTAGTCCTCGCAACAAAATCAGCTTGGTTTTGAAAATAGTTTATTCCGGTCGAAACAAGGAAAAGTTGAAAATCAAATAACAACAGTTAGGTATAAAAAATTAAAAAATTCCAGAAACACGTGTTCGCTAATTCGAATTCTAGTTTACAGACGTGCATTTATATCACAACGGAAGAATATTTATCAACAAATATATATAAAAATATTCGAATTTTAACATATGATTGAACAGTAACATAACTAAATGCGGGTAAACTCCGGGTTAAATGGAACAAAAAAGATGTGATTTTTGTATAATTAACCTGTTTAGTGCCACGCAGCGCGATCGCGCTGCCGCGTGCTGTGGTGAACTGTGTCGCGATTTTCGATCACGATCGTCAATTTGCAACGCGCTCGGTATTTCTCGCGAATAAATGAACGAAGCGCTATCGCGCTGCATAGCACAATCCGACACGGATTCTTAACCAGCTAAGTGTGGCGATCAGTTTGCAAAACGCGCACCAATGTGTGTCGCGATAATCAGTGCTTACGAGTTAGCTCTCAGGAAGTTGTGAATCCAACTCAAATTATTTATAATTTTTATTTGTTTGTTTCATTTCGTTTTGACCTCTAAACATTTTAAACATATTAAAATTTACGAATATAATTTAGTTTTCGCCGAAATTACAACTTAAATATCAAATTGTAACAAAATTTTACGCATGGCGGATATAGTCGTCAAACACACTTAACTGGTTAAAGACCCCTGGCACTAAGACGGTTAAGTAAAAACAGTTTTCTGCGTTATTTCTTATATTACATCCACAATATCCTGCATTTCTGTCGGGAAAGTGTTATCGTTGTTCTGTAACTGTTCAAATGACCAGCTACGGTAAGAATATGATACGGCAAATGTCAAATAAATAATATTTCAGCAAATATTCTAGTGCAGCAACTGTAAGACTCCGCGCCAGCGAGGCGCCGAGCCGGGCGTTCTCACGCCTGGCTTTCGTCAAGAGTACCTTTCGCTAGCGAGGGAAGAAGACAACCCTCGCCCCTACGGGGCCTTTCGGGGAAAAGAGGCCTTGGAAAGAGAGGCCCACGTCCCTCTCCGAGGAAAGCCTCTGATAGGCTCGCGCAAGGGAGGAAGGAAGTCGTATAAATATACGACTTCCAGGACCCGCCGTAACATTAAGAGATTGTCGTTGTAGAGTCCGTATGGACGGATCTTTTACGAGAGTTACCGTTGTAGAGTCTACATGACCGAATCATTCAGAGTATTAACATTGTAACGAACATTGCCAATATTGCTATTGTAGAGGTCGTTCTAACGCCACGCCTCTCCGGACAAATTGTTATACGAGATTGTATACAACTATTGTATTATATTATTAAAAAAAGAAATTTATATATTATATATTTCACTCTTACAAGTCAGAAGTGGGATTGGTTTACGCTACGTGCCGATAGATTCACATCACGTGTGAATTAAGTGAGAGACGCGCTTTTTGCATTTTCTTGGTGTTAGTGAAATTCGGTGCGCAAAGTTCAGTGTACGGAAAATGGAAAAGCGCACCGCAAAGGAAAATGCGCGCGACTTTACGCGCAATGACTTACGAGACCGCTCGCCAAACCGCTTTTCCGTCGGTATCGCTCTCGGTATCACTCGCGAGATTATTCTTGCAATTCGCAACGAAATCGATCGCGATTGTCGCCAAAGGTGTTAAGTGCACGAGAAAAAGACAGAAGTGAGTGCCACTGTGGGAACACTTGTGACGAAAATAGTGAGACGGACGATCCACACGCATAATTCCGCGGGTGTCCATGTTTTGTATGCACCGCTAAATGAGATGGATTCGATGCCGCTGTTGCCGAACGTAGCATCACCTCGCGCAACGAAATCTCGGAACGAGAAAGAACGTGATTCTGAGAAGAACGGCATTCTTAGATGCAGAAAACGGCGGTAAGGCGATCCGTTACTGGTGTGGAAGTCAAGGACGTTCATCGGTGCATTGTAATAAAGAAAGAATAAGATGCTGCCTGTGCCGAAAAGGACAAGGACGGGGAAAATGGCCACTGCCTCAGAATACGTAAAGCCGTGGATCGCTACAGTGAAGTGAAAACTGTAGAAGAAGAAAGAAGACAACTGAGAAAAAGGACAACGACAAGGGTGACGGTCACAACTTGCGTTCGGTGACCGCCGGATTACGACGAGTACCTGCTAGGGCCACAGGCGAAGCGGCCACACGACAAGTATCCGTCGGCAGCAGGACAATGGAGGGTAATTCAGGATGGTCGAACGCAGGTGACGAAACAGAGTGGATGAATGACGGTTTCGTAAAGGAAAGTTAAGAATTGCATTATATGAGTTAATGCAGTTCGAAATTTGAAAGGTTTAGTATTGCATTTATATTAGATATAAATGGAATTTGTAATAATTGTTCGCAGAAAAGAATGGACAGCGAACATGACGAGAATTACAGAAATTCTCGGTCGATGTTGTCGCTGCAGATCGACGAGCGTTTGCCTGCAGTATAGACGCCGTCGAGAATAATGCAGGTATAATCAGGATGGTCGAACGCAGGTGACGAAAACGAATGAATGAGTGGCGGTCCATTAAAGGGAAGTTGAGAATTGCATTATATTGAGTTAATGCAGTTCGAAGTTTTAACATTGAGTTCTTCATTTATATGAGATATAAATGGAAGTTAAAATAACTGTTCACAGATGATTTGCGGCTAGCGAGAAAGACACGATGAGAATTAGTGAATTCTCAGTCGTTGTCGTCGCTATCAGACGACGGACGTCAATCAACGTGGACACCGTCGAAGAGAAGGGGTACTTTGGTCGGTAGCATGTGTGATTGCACGACGAAGTACTCCGGTCGTGGCAATGTGATTGCACGACGAAGTAAAGGAGAGTAAAGCTCAGCTATCGTAGGGTTTTTGAACATGCGATAGTGGGAGAAAACCCAATTGGTGTCCGTTGTGGCATTTTCGAATGCACAACGAAGAGGGTATCCGTCGCGGCATGTGAGATTGCACGACGAGATACGCCTGTCGAAGCATGTGTGATTGCTCGACAAAGCAAGGGGTACTTTGGTCGGTAGCATGTGTGATTGCACGACGAAGTACTCCGGTCGTGGCAATTCGATTGCGCGACGAAGAAAGAAGATTGTATTATTGTCATACCGGTGGACGAAAGGAATACCGTCACCGTATGATAATTGTTGTTTATCATTGCAGGACGAAGAAGTTTGCCATCGCAATGGTATTGCCGCTGTCCAAGGAACAACCAAGTCGTTATTGCGGTATATTACCGCTAGGCGAATGGGTACCTGCTCGACGTACAGAGGGATGCAGTTAAACAACAAGGTTACGCATGCACTTGGATTATGGAAGGCATTTGAAATGTCAGGTGACGCGTTTTATGACAAGGCGTTGAAAAACGAAGGAAAGTTGAAAGTTGTATTATTTGATTTAATACAACTCAAAATTTGAGAAAAGATAAGTATATTCTGCGTATTAGGTATAAGGGGAAACCGATTGTTCGCAGAAAGAAACGGATGGCGGCACGAGGCGCAGCGAGAATTGGAGCAATTCTTGCTCGGTGCCACTGCTGCAGATCGACGGGCGTTGGACTACAACGTAGGCGCCGTCGAGGTTGATCTTCGGTCGCGGAAAGCGACGAAGAATGTTCCGGGTTCCGTCGGGTCGATGACGAGGCAAATTCCGTCATCGGGCGGCGATGACTGCCTCGACATGCCAAATGACGATGGAAATGCCGTCTTTGGATGAAGAGGACTTCGTCGTCATCTTGGAGATAATGTGTGCTGTTATTGAGAAACGAAGGATTGCCGTTGGCTCAATGGTGGCAGGCCGTTGTCTCCGAGGGGCGAAGTTGTTAAGATCGTCGGGTCAGAGACGAGGCAAATTCCGTCCTGGACGATGATGGGTCGTGCCACTGGCTGAGGAGAAATCCTGTCATGGACGACAATCGAGCTCGTTCTGCTCGAAAGTAGTGAGGTGCTTCAGGAGAAGTAGAGGAACGGTGTACCGTTGCCTTACAGGAGGAAGCCGCTACTTTCGAGAGACGACTCAGGCGTTCAGGCTGGTGACGATTAGGTCGTCACTGGATGAGCGTAGTCGTTGCAACTGCGTTTGCAACGGCGAAGAAGGACCGTTGCTGTTGACTTCGAGGGATCGTCAACGTGCGGTGACGCCGCCATAATTCTTCAGGACAATGCGGTGTTATCGTCGTTCGACGAGGGAGCAACACGCCGAGGGAAGTCAGTTCGGCGACGAGCGCATTCATTGAAATGTGCTGCAGTTCGCCGATGGAAAAACCGAGAAGCATAATCATCCGTGCGATGATAATGCAACACTCATAAACCGGGGAGTATTGTTTCCAATAGAATTGTCTTTTACTTTACGGTTATATGAGTCGGTCAAGGCCACGTTATTCACAAGAATGTTTTCTCGACCTCTTTTACAGAAAGGCAGGTAGTGCTTGGGGACAAGCGCTAACAACAGGATGGCCGAATGTAAGACTCCGCGCCAGCGAGGCGCCGAGCCGGGCGTTCTCACGCCTGGCTTTCGTCAAGAGTACCTTTCGCTAGCGAGGGAAGAAGACAACCCTCGCCCCTACGGGGCCTTTCGGGGAAAAGAGGCCTTGGAAAGAGAGGCCCACGTCCCTCTCCGAGGAAAGCCTCTGATAGGCTCGCGCAAGGGAGGAAGGAAGTCGTATAAATATACGACTTCCAGGACCCGCCGTAACATTAAGAGATTGTCGTTGTAGAGTCCGTATGGACGGATCTTTTACGAGAGTTACCGTTGTAGAGTCTACATGACCGAATCATTCAGAGTATTAACATTGTAACGAACATTGCCAATATTGCTATTGTAGAGGTCGTTCTAACGCCACGCCTCTCCGGACAAATTGTTATACGAGATTGTATACAACTATTGTATTATATTATTAAAAAAAGAAATTTATATATTATATATTTCACTCTTACACAACATTCTCCGTTATTAAATATTCACTTGGAAAATATTATTTTGTTATATCTACTCACCAAAAACACATGTTCAACTGCGAACTAAGTAAAGAAGTTCTCGACTTATGACAGCACCTCACTTGTCGACGACCGGCTCGAGACAAACACCGACCGTCGTTCTCCGTTGGGCGCTGGAGTGGAGAGAGTCGTAGCTAAGGAAACGCAACGTCTTCCAAGAAATCGTCACCCGATCCTGCGTTCGTACTCGCAGACTTTTTCGCGTCGTAACCGCCGCGCTACGACGCAATATAGTCTGAAAGGGAGATAGAGTAATTGTGTAAATTTACAAAATTAGTACATTTTTATGACAAATTTAATGGTATACATTATTTCGTAAAATCTCCACTTGCTGAAACGATATGTTAAAAAATAACATTTTTCATAGCTTTACCAATTTAATGTCAATAAATTTACTTGAATATTGGTTTACAGAAACTGTATACACATTACAAAATTACGGATAAATCGGAATTTCGACTTTTTCACCACAAAATATGTTATTTAGAAACCTTCGAGTTCTAAAATCTATCTTAAAGGGTCTAGCAGGATAAGGGGGTCAAAAGTGCCCTTGAAGCTATTTAATTCCACGATGTGTCATTCGATAGGTAACCATAAGAAACCATTGTACACAAATTTTTAATCCGATAGCTTGACCGGGAGGGTAGTTATGGGGTAAATTCGAAAAACCAGTTCTAGCCTCATTTTCACCACTTAATGATGTGTAAAAAAGTCGAAAAAATTCTGACATATTATAAACATGATTGCACACGTTAGGAATGATTTTCAGATTCTTCCGTTGCAAGTGCCGCGCGCAAAAAATAAAAAACGACAAAAAAATGGGAAAAATGTAGATTTTGCACTGAAATCTCCGAGACACAATTTTTAAATAATTCCTGTAAGTACCTGATGTATCAATTAATATGCTCAATTTTTTTCATATTTTTTTGATATCAAAAAAATTAAGTAAATTGTACGCTCCTTATATGCTAGAACTTTGAACCTTCCTTCAAGAGATGAAATGGCGCAGTGGGTAGAGTGTCTGCCTGTGGAACCGATGGAAACTTTTTGTCGCGGGTTCGAATCCCCATGGGGGAGTTAATTTTTTTTTTTTTAAATTATTAAACACATAGCAATAATCAATAGTCGCTTTAAGGTGTTTCACAGATATTTTTATGTCTTCAAAAAATATAAAACCAGCATGAAAATAATCATACGGTATGATTTTGCTAGTTATGCCATATTTTGCAATTATGAGTATTTTCAAACATTTTGTATGCTTAATAGATATTGGTTTATTATAATGCATGAAAATATATGTTAAATAATGAAGGGACATAATATTATATCTTGGAAAGTTACAACAAAGAGGAGGAAGGCAGAGTTTCTTCCTTTCTATAGATTATAACTTTTCATGATCCTTTTACATTTAACATACATTTTCAAATGTCTTAATAAATCGATGTTTATTCAATATACGAAATGTTTAAAAATACTAGTAATCGCAAATCGTAGCATTATTAAAAACAGTAGATATAATTATTTTTAAAAATATTTGTGAAACACCTTAAAGTGACTATTGATTATTGCTATGTGTTTAATAATTTAAAAAAAAAAAATGCAGAAAAAAAATTAACTCCCCCATGGGGATTCGAACCCGCGACAAAAAGTTTCCATCGGTTCCACAGGCAGACACTCTACCCACTGCGCCATTTCATCTCTTGAAGGAAGGTTCAAAGTTCTAGCATATAAGGAGCGTACAATTAACAATTTACTTAATTTTTTTGATATCAAAAAAATATGAAAAAATTGAGCATATTAATTGATACATCAGGTACTTACAGGAATTATTTAAAAATTGTGTCTCGAAGATTTCAGTGCAAAATCTACATTTTTCCCATTTTTTTGCCGTTTTTGATTTTTTGCGCGCGGCACTTGCAACGGAAGAATCTGAAAATCATTCCTAACGTGTGCAATCATGTTTATAATATGTCAGAATTTTTTCGACATTTTTACACATCATTAAGTGGTGAAAATGAGGCTAGAACTGGTTTTTCGAATTTACCCCATAACTACCCTCCCGGTCAAGCTATCGGATTAAAAATTTGTGTACAATGGTTTCTTATGGTTACCTATCGAATGACGCATCGTGGAATTAAATAGTTTCAAGGGCACTTTTGACCCCCTTATCCTGCTAGACCCTTTAATGAAAGCACATTTACAGAACCTAGATTCAATATCAGTTTAGTGCAAATACCAACGTTAACTCAAATACATGTAATGCGAAATCGTGGTTTCGCGGTTTTCGGAGAACCAAACTCGAGAAATGGACTTGTAAGAACTATTTGAATTTATTCTTATTTAGAATGTTCGTAGATCCGCAGTGGCGAGACAGAGTAAGTGTAATCGTAATAATGATTTAGTCGTGAATTAGCGGTAATGTAGTGGTAATGATTTAGCGTGAGATTTAGTAATGCTTTAGAGACTTAGTAACGATTTAGTGAGAATTTAGTAATGCTTTAGAGACTTAGTAATTAGTAATGAGCGATAATGGTCGGGGTAAGGGTTTTTAAAGGTTTTTGGAGAAGGAGTGGGAGTGTTGTTGTTGGTGGTCAGGGCCAAGGAGTAGGGATAGAAAGTTGGAACTTGGATTTGCGTGATGATTCGGGGATGAGGAAGGAATGGTGACTGTGCTAGGGAGTTAAAAGGTCGGGATGGAAAAATAGGAGATCTGGATTTTAGGTGGTGAGTCAGTGGTGATGACGGAAGTTAGCTAGTTACAAAATATTTGTCCTTACTCATTAAAGATATCCTACTTACTATCTAATCGGAGGGTCGGTACATTACATACATACACATCCATCTATGCTAAAAGGTGTTGGTAAACAATTGGACGAACTAGCACTAGAGGCAGAAAATATTGGGAAGCATGAACGAACACTAACAAGTTTAGAAACAACCTGGTTTTGGTTAAAATATGTACATCGGCATAGGATTCTTGGTACTTGTTTTATTATCTATATTACTAAAACTGGGAATAATACAAACAATAATGCGCTGGTTTATTAAGGAACCATGTATAATAATTTTTAATAATTGCTTTAATTCGGGTGGACGAAATACACAAACTGAAAGCAATGTAAACAGAGAAATGTATTCTCGAACCGATCCGTCAAGAGAATTTGTTGCTGTAGAATATCTACCTCCCTCTACTATAAATAAGAGAAAGAAAAGTACTCGAGAACGCACTTCTGTTGTATTGGATGATTTATTGTGAAATTTTGTGGTAAAGAGAGAAAGTGAAAAAAAAGGAAAAGAATACCCCAAAATTTCATCTAACAAGGAGAGTGCAAGGTCTTCTGGACACGGATTTGGTTCAAATTTTGTAGGATGGTAGATTTAGTTTCCCTGTTGATGAAGATATATGGTTATAGGCGCCACTACTCAATAATTGTTTAGATATTTGCAATTGAAGATGCAATTTATTCGTTAAATTTAGTTCTGTAGCACACGATATGCGTAATAGGTTTAGCGTAGCAGCTACGGATCGGTGTTCCGCGTCGGTAGAGCCGGGTTCGAGTCCGTGGCGGGTGAAAAACTTTTTTTTTTTGTCTATTTTTACACATAAAGATACATAATGGAGTTCAAATAAATTGGAAATGAAATGTCTTTAATGACTAGAAACCATATAAGAGATTTATTTGTCATTATCATTCGTATAATTACAGAATAATATTTATTGCAAAACAATAAAACTATTTCGCATGAAGAATAGGAGAAAGCCCTTCAACTGCCAGTTAATCGTGCCTGGAAACAATAAATTGTGAAAGGAAACAATAAATAAAACATTTATGAGATTAACAGAATTAGTATAAAAATATGACTAGCTTCTCACCCCTCATCGTCCGTACAACGGTGAAACTTGTCAGAAAAGCAAATGAAACATAATTTCGAGAAGCATCTTGCGCATCGAATTAGTGCAGTATTGTTGCATAGGCATCTGCTGCTTTGTATTTCTTGCGGAAAACAGACTTCGTTGACGTTTTCAAATACCTCTTTTTCCGTCGACAAGCCTGATGCAAACCAGGCGTACTTTAACATGGGCACGAAAATTGGTGCACACAACTGGTTGTGGATGAGCCAATGTAATTTAATAGCATCTTCCCTGGTTGATATTTCTCGCTCAGGATCCACTACTGAGAGGTGATAGCAGTTCTGGATTTTTTTTAGGAAGTTTTTCACTTGACGATTCACTTGACAAGTGACGATTTCACTTGTCGCCTTCATCGGTTAAAAGCAAAAGACTGCTTATTCTGTATTTATACGAATGATAATGACAAATAAATCTCTTATATGGTTTCTAGTCATTAAAGACATTTCATTTCCAATTTATTTGAACTCCATTATGTATCTTTATGTGTAAAAATAGACAAAAAAAAAAGTTTTTCACCCGCCACGGACTCGAACCCGGCTCTACCGACGCGGAACACCGATCCGTTGCTGCTACGCTAAACCTATTACGTATATCGTGTGCTACAGAACTGAATTTAACGAGTGAATTGCATTCAATTGCAAATATCTAAACAATTATTGAGTAGTGGCGCCTATAACCATATATCTTCATCAACAGGGAAACTAAATCTACCATCCTATAAAATTTGAACCAAATCCGTGTCCAGAAGACCTTGCACTCTCCTTATAAGTTGGGGGGTGTTAGGTACTTCTGTGAATGCCGGATGATGAATCTCGGATAGCATGCTGATACGACAGTTTAGGTTACCGATAAACTCTTCTTGGAACAAAAAGGGGGACGCCGAATCGGCGCGTAGATATACATGGTTAGACACTCTCGTTTCGACGACCAAACTGTAAAGACGTGCGACTTTTTTATTAAAATATAATTTTAAGATTTGCACTTGGTGTCCTTTCTTTCTGAATATCCCAAAATAACTAAATGCCTTTAAAATAAGCGAGCGCATTTTCACTTCATACTCCATAACAGTATGAATTTCGATAACACTTGCCTTTTTTTAAAAACGAAGCCGTCGGTACTTCGAATCTATTATTTCAGTGGATTTTCAGAAAAAATAAATGTGGACATACAATATTTTTGCAGTAAGCCATCGACACATTATTTATTATATACAGTGCTGGACAAAAGTATTGGCACATCATGATTTTTATATTACAGTTGCTAATAACTACTAAATAAATTATTAAAAACAAATTTTTTTTTGACATATACGTATGTTATGTAAGAAGCAGTGGTATAAATAAAGCGATACACAAAATAATAACAAAACTATATTTATTGAGCATTTTATGCGCGGACAAAAGTATTGGCACAAAATAGAAAACACATTGTATTCTTTGTTTGCCTTGCAAGTTCCCGATTGTAATTTGGAGTATAGGAAGGGGAACGACCGATAGGCATTTGTTTCACTTTTCGATCCATAAAATTTACGAATTTAGTCAATTGGTAATCAAGGAATTAAAGTAGAACAACAAAGTCTAGAAATGTGAAAGAAACGCCAAAAGAAGAGAAAAAAATAATATTGTAATGTACCGACCCTCTGATCAACTAATATATAAATTAGGATAAGTTAGGATATCTCTATATTGATTTAACAGAAACATATTGTACAGTAGCTCTACTAACATCCGCCGTTCCACAATCACCTCTGACTCACTACCCCAAGTTCAGATCTCCTATTTTTCCATCCCGACCTTTCAACTCCCTAAACCACTATCACCACTCCGACTCCTTCTCCAAAAATCCCTTAAAACCCCTGTATTCCCTGCCTACTCAGATCAGTCTTGCCGTTTACTCACGATACGACGAATCGCTGTCCGAACGAGTCACGCTAATTAATATAGAAAGTCTAAAAATTACAAGTTCTCTTGTATTTGGCGGATCCCGAGTGCGAGTCACGTTATTCGCCGTTACAATATTAAACTTGTATAACACAAATAAATCGTATAGCAAAATTGGAGAAATTGTGAATAGAAGTTGTTTCACTATTCGCAGTTCTATAAAACGATTTAAAAATGAAACAAGTTTTGAAAATAAGATTAGAAGTGGTTGGCCTTCAGAACTAACTATACGAGAAGAAGAGGAAAATTGTAAATATAGTTAAAGAAGAATCCAAAACAGAATTCTTCAGAAATCGCAATAATGTTAAGAGACAAATGTCAGAAAGACGTAAGTTCCAAAACAATACGCAGGACATTAACCCTTTCGCAGCGAACAGCGCCTGTCGGCGCTCAACTATAGATTCTTCCCCTCGGCGAACAGCGTCTATAGGCGCCGTGAATTTGTTTTGCATTTTGTTATTAATAACTGCACAATAATGGTCATTAATTCGTTTGTTTTCGACGCGTTAGCTGCATACGCTTCTGGTGCAGAGATTTTTTTCATATAATCAAATACAATTATCCATAAATTGTGCCCCTATCGTGGACAAACGGACAAATATGATCTGCGATGGTATAGAAGAATCATCGGATTCTGACCTTTCTACAATTTTTGGAGAAATTGGTTCGAGGACATTTTCCATCAAAATATACCAATCCTACAGGAATCTGGCAGAACGGTCGGCGGAAATGTGTGGTTTACAGTAAACATAAAAATCGAACTGAAACACGATTCGAATGTAAAGAGTGTAACGTGGGATTATGTATTGAACCCTGCTTCAAATTATATCATACAAAGAAAAATGGTTAAAGATTGTTAAAGATTATTTAAGATTATTAAATATTATTAAAAATTAGTACAGGGTCCTACTCTAATTTAATCTCAGACGAGGCACCAAAGAATATCGTTACTTGTCTTCGAATAAACCGAACAGATTTCCTTAGAATTAATTAACAATATCGTAACCTAGAAACTAAACTGAACGCGTGTAATTAAAAACAAATGACTAACTTTATTAAATATGTAAAAATACAAAACTCTTAATAATACTAAAATAACTCTAAATATAAATCTCTCGCTAAAACTCTCCAGTCAACTGCATATGTTCAACTCAACTAACTCTTCCGAAAATTCACGCCCGCATCCTCCCTCGATACTCTTTCTCACAGCATGCATTCTTCGTCTTTCTCACAGCATGCATTCTCTGTTGCACTCACTCATTTTCTCCTTATCTATAGACTAAACATTCACGCTAGCCCTGACATCCGTCGCCTTCCAAATCACGTACTCTAAACATCCACTCTCGCTTATATACAAACCATCCACACTTACTAATTCCAAAATTAATACTATTTATCCGTACAAAAAGTCCGTTCCTACATTAGTAATATTGTTCTTATTATTATTATCGTTTGGCCGGTGTGCCGGCCAGCCGCCTCAAGGAAACGACCAGCAAAATTGGCTCCGCACGCAGTTTTAGGAACGACTCGCGTATCGTGTCTTCCGCGCCGACAACCTTCTACTATCGCGCCTGCTGCCGAGAGAGCAATTCTTTTCTGAGTGCTCCGCAGTGAAGGGGTTAAATGACGCCGGTTATTCTGCTTGCGTGTCGCGGAGAAAACCTTACATTAGCAAAATGAACCAACAGAAAAGGAAAGAGTTCGCAAAAGTGTTTAATAAAAGTGACTGTAGTTTTTGGGACAATGTCATATTTTCAGATGAAAGTAAAGGGTATAGCAGGATAAGGGGGTCAAAAGTGCCCTTCAACCGATTTCAATGGGGCCGGTCTCATTCGATAGATAATGCTCGGCGATTGATGTCTACAAATTTTTAACCCTGAATTTTGACCGGAAGGGTAGTTATGGGGAAAATTAAAAAAACAGGTTTTTGGCCCTTTTTCCCCATTTATTGAGGCGTAAAAAATCCAAATAAATTCTGACATATTTCACACGGTACCGGACATATTGGAGAATTTTTTCAGATTTTTCCGTCGATGTAGCTAAGCGTGAAAAATCGGCAAAGTCAAAAAAAACGGAAAAAAGAAGATTTCGTATCGAAATCTGCAACTAATATCGAATGTTTCTGCATACAAAGCAATGCAAAGGATTGAATTGATTCAATTATTCGTAAGCTACACACTTCCTTATCAGCTAAAAATACGAACGTTCTTTCAACAGCAGCGATGGCGCAGTCGGTAGAGTTCTTGACTGCGGAACCTCTCGAAACTTTTTGTCGCCGGTTCGAGTCCCAATGAGGCAAAATAATTTTTTTTTTTTTTTTTTTAATCATTCACTGCATAACAACAAATAATAATTATTTTTCAATTTTTCAATGGTTTTTAAACATTTTTAAATACTTATTCAATATGAAATATATGTAAAAATAATTATGGAGCATATTGTTTTTTTCATTGATTCGTCCTAGCCACATCTCGTTATTCTTTTGTACATTGAACGAATATTAGTTTACTGTAAGGAATGCAAATATGTATTCAATATTAAAAGGATCCAATTGTATATTCTGATGAATTGTAATGAAGGTGATGTCTAACGGAAAGAAGGGTTTATTTCTTTTTAAACATTCTTATTTTTGTATTTACCGCTTCTCCATTTATGCAGAGATCATCCAAAATGGACAATGAATTGAAAGAAAGAAGGTATATTGGGATTTCATCCGTTATAATGCCTTTACTGTTTTATGCAAATCAACTTCTTCAGCTTTAGGTTTTGTGCCCCATTGCAATCGTGTTTTCCAACCGCTTTAAGTACACGAAAACATTAAATTCAGTTCAGAAGGTTTTATTGTTTTATTACACTTACTCCAGTATTATGTACTCCCTTCAGTTATCTAGTCCGCAATTACCTGCGTAGCGTGTAGGTAGCGGGCAGGTACCGAGTTGTACCTTTAGAACTGATGATCATTGTTTTTAAATTATTGACTGCATAAATGTTATTAATACGTAAATGAATATTAATGTAAAAATACGAATGATAGATTATCATTTGATGATTAGGCTACAGTATCTAGCTGCGGAATACTTGAAACTTTTCTCTCGCCAATTCACCTCCCATGAAATATAATTAGAAAACAAATGTTTTTAAGTATTAAGTGGATAACAATTGTTAATACGGAAATTAATATTAGTGTGAAAATATAAATGGCATGCGATAGATTACCTTTTGATAATTAAAAGTTGAAACACGTTTCGTGTGGCTTTAATCCTCGTCACTATGTTCATTAATGATGGGCACCACTTCATTTTTATTAAATATTTTTGTCAATATGTCTGAAGGCCTAACAATTGTCGATAGATACCGTGCGTGCGACAGGTAGTATATTATTGCAGCAATGTGCGAACAACAACCTATGGTACGGTTACCACTCGCACATTCACAGCAATAACATTTGATGCCCGAAATTCCAATTATATTAGGGGTATAGTTAATGAAGCAACGATAACTTCTTTGATTAATGTGGCGTGATCGGACGAGGCATTTAAGAATATTGAGGAGTTGATTTGCATAAAACAGTAAAGGAATTATAACGGACGAAATCCCAATATACCTTCTTTCTTTCAATTCATTGTCTATTTTGGATGATCTCTGCATAAATGGAGAAGCGGTAAATACAAAAATAAGAATGTTTAAAAAGAAATAAACCCTTCTTTCCGTTAGACATCACCTTCATTACAATTCATCAGAATATACAATTGGATCCTTTTAATATTGAATACATATTTGCATTCGTTACAGTAAACTAATATTCGTTCAATGTACAAAAGAATAATGAGATGTGGCTAGGACGAATCAATGAAAAAAACAATATGCTCCATAATTATTTTTACATATATTTCATATTGAATAAGTATTTAAAAATGTTTAAAAACCATTGAAAAATTGAAAAATAATTATTATTTGTTGTTATGCAATGAATGATTAAAAAAAAAAAAAATTTTGCCTCATTGGGACTCGAACCGGCGACAAAAAGTTTCGAGAGGTTCCGCAGCCAAGAACTCTACCGACTGCGCCATCGCTGCTGTTGAAAGAACGTTCGTATTTTTAGCTGATAAGGAAGTGTGTAGCTTACGAATAATTGAATCAATTCAATCCTTTGCATTGCTTTGTATGCAGAAACATTGAAAAGCACAAAATGAACATACTCTATCAAAATAATGGAAAAATAACAATTACTTCTTGCGTTTTAGATCAAAATACGTCCCGAAAATCGGTTTTCGATTTTTTTCACAATGACGCAGGTGGTTTAAAAATCTGAAAAAAATTGGGGATAACAATCGTAGGTGTTAGATTGTTACTATATAAACCAAAAAGTTGTACCTCGAAGATTTCGATACGAAATCTTCTTTTTTCCGTTTTTTTTTACTTTGCCGATTTTTCACGCTTAGCTACATCGACGGAAAAATCTGAAAAAATTCTCCAATATGTCCGGTACCGTGTAAAATATGTCAGAATTTATTTGGATTTTTTACGCCTCAATAAATGGGGAAAAAGGGCCAAAAACCTGTTTTTTTAATTTTCCCCATAACTACCCTTCCGGTCAAAATCCAGGGTTAAAAATTTGTAGACATCAATCGCCGAGCATTATCTATCGAATGAGACCGTCCCCATTGAAATCGGTTGAAGGGCACTTTTGACCCCCTTATCCTGCTATACCCTTTAATATATTTAAATCTGATGGAAGAGTTTGGTGTGGAGGAAGCCAAACACGAAATTGAATCCGTGTAATCTGCAAGCCACAGTTAAACACGGAGATGGTGGTTTAATAGTTTGGGGATGTATGGCATCATCAGGGCTTGGAGAACTTGTTTTTATTGATGGCATCATGGTCAAATATAAATATTTAAATATATCAAAAGAAAATCTTTTAAAAAGTGCTCAAACAGTAAATCTTCCTAGGAATTTTTATTCCCACAAGATCGGGATCCTAAAAATATGGCATACATAGTTCGCCAATGGATCGCCTAAAATACTGCACATAGTTTAAACATACCACCACAAAGTCTGAAACTGAATCCAATAGAGCACGTATGGAATGAATCGGAGAAAAGGTTCAGAAAACATAGGGTAACGAATAAAACTGAACTAAAATAGGTTCTCCTGCAAGAATGGCACAACATTGATACCAAATTTACAAAACAATTAGTCCATTCGATGCCGAGAAGGCTCAAAGAAGATCTTAAAAGAAAAGGGCGAGCAAGAAAATATTAATACCCGAGTATATATTAGTTATAAATATTATTATTCGACTGGGCCAATACTTTTGTCCGTGCATAAAATGCTCAATAAGCATGTTTTTGTTATTATTTTCTGTATCGCTCTATTTATGCCACTGCTTCTTGTTGCATATCAAACTTGGACAGATAGCATACATATATGTCGGAAAACTTTTTACTTTTAATAACTTATGTAGTAGTTATTAGCAACTGTAATATAAAAATCATGATGTGCCAATACTTTTGTCCAGCATTGTACACTTTGATGGAGCTACATACAGTATGACAGTATCGAGTAGAGTTTTGTAATGAAAATGAATCTTGAATTAATTAATGAGTTATAATGAGAATATAGAAGAAGAGTGATATGAATTATGCGATGTGAATGAGCTAGAACTAGAGTGAGAATCGGCGGAAAGGGTCACAGGGTTTTAAGGACTTTAGGGAAAGGAGTGGGAGAAGGATGTCAGAGTTTGGGAGTCGAAGGTCGAAATAGGAAAATAGAAATTCAGACTTGGAACGGTGATTCGAGGATGATTAAGGATGGTAGTGACTGTGTTAGGGAGTTAAAGGGTCGAATTGGAAATTAAGATTTTGTACTTGCGGTAATGAATCACGATGATAATGAATGCTGGTCGAGTCGCAGTATTTGTCACGGTACACAGTAATTGTACAGTTATTATTAATGCTAATCGAAGGGTTGGTACATTACATTATTTTTGTATGCATTAACTGTATTCTTTGCAATAAACAAAAAATTGATACGTTCTCTGTTATTATGTACTAAATCTAAACTCGGTGGAGAAGTCATACAGATGCAATTGATTTCCTATTTACGCATCTATTCCTTTATATATTTAGGAATAAAAAAAATATTATTATTTTAAACCGTAGAAGACAAGTCAGATAAATGAAACAATAATGAAAATTATATTTCAATTTAGTCATCTCCTGTTATTCATTATGAGCATATTATATTCTGGTTTACAATAATTTTGAATTTTTCGTAATATGAATGCAAAGAGGCTTTGAGCGAAAAAGGTTAATTATTTTCTGTACTAAACTGATTGTTGTTTTTAAGCCTCGAGCCAAGAAAAAGAAGCCAGTTACAGTGTTACATAAAAATTGTATGGTTCATTTATATTTATAAAGGTAAATTTATATATATAAAATTAAACTTACCGTAGTTGGTATGATGTTCTTATAGCAGACCTGCGATCTGTTTTAAGCTTGGCTCATTTAGCGCAATTAAAGATTTCGATGCTAAGATAGCCCTTTAGCATGTTGTATCATCTGTAATAGACCAGATATTCATTATCATATTTATATATTAATTTATAACATGGCATATATTAAAAAACACACACCTAACTTAATAAAATAAATGTTGTAACTGTCTGGAACGTACCTCACAGAATCTACGTCTCATCATTAATCCTTCAAAGGTGTTCTAAACTGTTCGAATTGTAATTGAAATATAAACTACGGGCCGACTAACCGCGCAAAACATAATCAGAGATCACTTTGTATTAAGATGGAGCACCTATAGCTAGATATGTGTGTAGCATGTAAGTAGCACCCAGGGTAGCCAATCTGCCGTGTTAAAAAGTAGACGCGAAACAGCGCCGCGAGTGGTGACGTGCACGAGTTATAGGCATAAATTCATGTAGAGCATGTCCATTTGACTTAATATATACTCAATGGTTGTATTCTAATGCTTGCCTTTATATTCTTTTCAATTATATTTTAAAATGGAAATAACAATATTATGTTTCAGTTAATTTCGTTTTATTAATAATCATATTAAAAAAGAATCATAATATACATAGGAATAGATAAACATTTGCAATACAAATATATTCTAACTTCTATTTTCCTTGCAGGAAATAACCGAATATTTCTTCCTTTGCTTCATATCAAGGAAAAGAAAACAGCTTCAATTAAAACAATATTTTAATAATTATAGCAATTATAATAATTATGAAATAAATAATAATTATGTCTCAAGTTCTTTTAGCTGCTCGTTTTCGTCTTGAAAGGTCTTCAATCAACGACAAAGGCGGTCCAGAACAGAATTGACTGTTGAGTCTTGGCGGTAACAGAATCACACCGATTCTCTTTTGCTAGTGTAGTGAATCACAGATTCAATATGCTTGCATGAGTAGTGTAGGGAGTTCATATTTAGCGCGAAATTTCCCTAGGTCGCGCCTAGGGAAACTGTGGATTGTAAGTTGGGAAGAGTTCATCTTAGTTCTTCAAGTCTTAACCGTCGCATGGGCTGGAGCGGTTGTTGTAGCTCTCTCTAATAAAGATAATTAAAACTAAACGAGGCTCGTGTTGAGTAAGCGTTATTTCTCCGAAGACATAACAATCCTGGGCTTACGCCACGGCGCGTTATTGTACAACGTGCCTACAGTAGTAACATCACTATCGCCACCTGATGGTGATTCGCCGCGTAACTAGAAACAGCTTGGCCCAGGGTAGACAAGTTGCCGTGTTAAAAAAAAGACGCGAAACTGCGCCGCAATTAGTGGCGGGGACGAACTAAAGGCATAAATTTATAGAGCATATCCATCTAACTTAATGTACAGGGTAGGCAAGCTGCCGTGTTATGAAAAAGGACTGAAAACAGCGCCGCTAGTATTCGCGGGTACGAACTAAAGGCATAAATTTTTGTATAGCATGCCTATCTATATTAATGTATACTCAATGGTTGTATTCTAATGCTTGCCTTCATATTTTTTGTTTTTAATTTTATTTTAAAATGGAAATAACAACATTATATTTCAGTTACTTTCGTTTTATTAATATTCATATTACAAAAGAATCATAATATACATAGGTATACATAGGAATAGATATACAATTGCAGTACAAATATTGTCTAACCTCTATTTTCTTTGCAGGAAATGATCGAACATTTCTTCCTTTGCTTCATATCTAGAAAAAGAAAACACCGTCAATTATAACAATATTTTAAAAACTATAGCAATTATAATAACTATGAAATAAATAATAATTACGTCTCAAGTTCGTTTGGCTGCTCGTTTTCGTCGTGAACGGTCTCTAATCACCCATAATGGCGGTTCAGAACAGAATTGACATTTCAGTCTTGGCGGGAAAGATCACACCGATTTCCTCTTGCAAATGTAGTTGTACGTACAAATATATAAGTAAAGATAAAGATGTGTTTTCGTCCATTTCCCTAATGGTAACGATACGTCTCTCCTACTTAATACCGGAGTGACCGCGACAAGCACCATACTGTAGGTCTCTCTAGGGACGTTTAAAAGAAACGGAACATATTGGATGTTGTTGGGGAGAGATATTAAAAAGAAGTAATTAACAAACTACTTATTACTTAACTATGTGAAAGAAAATTACTAATCGAGTAAGATCGAATTGGGAAATTCCTTCAAAAGCGTATTGCCGAGATAAATGCTGGTTTTTGCCTTCCTTCCTGGGCAGTCAAATGGCTGGGAGCCAGCTATTACGTCGATTCATTATAAGCCTTGAAGATGTAGGCGAAAGAGAATAATATGATTGTAAAAGTTATCGTTGTTATAGAGTTGTTATGATTTTGTAGGAAAGGAATTGATTAAAGAGAAATTAGGAATTTGCAGGAATACGTTTCTCTATTAAAATGTTCTGTTACAAATGAAACTTAAACGTAATGGAATTAATTTTAGAGATAATATAATTAAAATATTGGTTACAATTAGCGATATGTATATGTATGTGAGATTTTGAATGCGTTGACTTGGAATAGAGTTCCTAAGAGTCTGAATAGAGTCTTGATTTAGAATTGGAATTGAATTGAATTAGAATTGGCTCTCTAAGAGCTTGGAATTGGAATTATACTTACAATTAGACTCGTTTTGGAGATGTGCTCGACGATGTAGAACGTAGAATTTAGAATTAAGCTAAGAACTTGAAATTGATTGGTTACTGGACTACATTGTTCTTACTGACTTTCACCGCCTAACTCTCGGCAACTGCTGAACTCTTAACTAACCCATTGCAACTTTTAGACACTCTCCGAGTGTTACTCTCTACTCTCTGAGTGTCTCACAACTGACAAGGAGAGTGCAAGGTCTTCTGGACACGGATTTGGTTCAAATTTTGTAGGATGGTAGATTTAGTTTCCCTGTTGCTGAAGATATATGGTTATAGGCGCCACTACTCAATAATTGTTTAGATATTTGCAATTGAAGATGCAATTTATTCGTTAAATTCAGTTCTGTAGCACACGATATGCGTAATAGGTTTAGCGTAGCAGCTACGGATCGGTGTTTCGCGTCGGTAGAGCCGGGTTCGAGTCCGTGGCGGGTGAAAAACTTTTTTTTTTTATGTCTATTTTTACACATAAAGATACATAATGGAGTTCAAATAAATTGGAAATGAAATGTCTTTAATGACTAGAAACCATATAAGAGATTTATTTGTCATTATCATTCGTATAATTACAGAATAATATTTATTACAAAACAATAAAAGTATTTCGCAGGAAGAATAGGAGAAAGCCCTTCAACTGCCAGTTAATCGTGCCTGGAAACAATAAATTGTGAAAGGAAACAATAAATAAAACATTTATGAGATTAACAGAATTAGTATAAAAATATGACTAACTTCTCACCCCTCATTGTCCGTACAACGGTGAAACTTGTCATAGAAGCAAATGAAACATAATTTCGAGAAGCATCTTGCACATCGAATTAGTGCAGTATTGTTGCATAGGCATCTGCTGCTTTGTATTTCTTGCGGAAAACAGACTTCGTTGACGTTTTCAAATACCTCTCTTTCCGTCGACAAGCCTGATGCAAACCAGGCGTACTTTAACATGGGCACGAAAATTGGTGCACACAACTGGTTGTGGATGAGCCAATGTAATTTAATAGCATCTTCCCTGGTTGATATTTCTCGCTCAATATCCACTACTGACAGGTGATAGCAGTTCTGGATTTTTTTTAGGAAGTTTTTCACTTGACGATTCACTTGACAAGTGACGATTTCACTTGTCGCCTTCATCGGTTAAAAGCAAAAGACTGCTTATTCTGTACTTATACGAATGATAATGACAAATAAATCTCTTATATGGTTTCTAGTCATTAAAGACATTTCATTTCCAATTTATTTGAACTCCATTATGTATCTTTATGTGTAAAAATAGATATAAAAAAAAAAAGTTCTTCACCCGCCACGGACTCGAACCCGGCTCTACCGACGCGGAACACCGATCCGTTGCTGCTACGCTAAACCTATTACGTATATCGTGTGCTACAGAACTGAATTTAACGAGTGAATTGCATTCAATTGCAAATATCTAAACAATTATTGAGTAGTGGCGCCTATAACCATATATCTTCATCAACAGAGAAACTAAATCTACCATCCTACAAAATTTGAACCAAATCCGTGTCCAGAAGACCTTGCACTCTCCTTGTGAGTTTCTCATAAAAGCTGAGTCTAACTGAACTGAACTGTCTGCGCCGACAGTGCACTTCTCTTTTATATGTATCCTCCCACTATCCCGTCGCTTCCCTTACTTGGCCTTCAAGAGACAATTCAAGAAGAGCGATAGCCATGTTCCGATTTACGCGCGCTTGGTGCTGCTGTGAATTGCGTTCGGTACAGTAGGAAGGGATACCGCTAGTTACTAACTAAGAATGCAAAAAGGAAGAAGAAAAAATATTGCGGCGTAACATTTTTCTCTCCGATCTCATTCTTACACTCGTATTTACACTCATTCAACAGCGCACGCAATCTATGGCAGTTCTTTTCATTATCAGGTGAAACGCTCTGTTCATCGTCGCTCACGTTTTCACTGGGAGATTGCACTTTTGGTGGGGTCACTGCATTCGGAACGGGGGGGGGGCTGGATCCAGCGACGTACAGTGGGCCAGAACTTCGATTTAGCTGTTCAGGCACCTCGCACAGCTTTCGATCTCTTTGAAATCCTCGCCAAAAGCGCAAAACACATCCGATTTAACTAAAAATTAGTATTCTTATGTTTTTTGGGTCGCTGATTACGAATCTGAACTCATAATTTCCAAAAACAAAATGGCGGATTCAAAAGTCAGGCGGAGTGTCATAAAGCGGAGCAAAGTTGCAGGAGCTTTTCCTTTTTACAAAATTATTGGTTTATGCAAATGATTGATTAGGAAAACTTCCCTCCACATTTTGTTATTTTTGCCGAGAGGGAGGATGATTAGAAAAAACCGTTTTTACCTGTCTCATCGGCTGGCCAACATTTTCGGCTTCCTCGCCGCCCGCGGTTTATAGCATGTGCGAACTGCTGGTAGACTTAGAACCATTAAGTTGCAAAATCCACATTTAAGAAACTATCGACTTGTAATTGCCGATGAGGGTTTCTATTTAACTCTCGGTTTTTACAAGTTGGCTTAGCGAATTCCGAGAAGTTGTGAACCGCATGTCGTTACTCTAAAACCGCTCTGATTGTTTTCCGAATCCATTTAAAACGATATTGTTTGAACTGCACGTAGACAGAAATTTCGAATACACATTTACAACACAGAATTAACTGTTTACCCCCTTCTAATTCAACCAATTCATAGAAAGATTTCCTTAAAACCGCTAACAGACTCTAGCGGCAGGTACCCGCTGGAGTGCGCGCGACTCATTAAACAATAAAAAATTATATTAGTGGGACGAATAGGGAAGTTATTTTTGCAGGATCATATAGCAGAAAGCTTTCAGAAAAGAGTCTCATTGGCAGAAATACGAAAAAATACGATAATAAAAAGATATTCATTGTCAATAATAGAAAATTTTTATGATTTTCTTTCATTCATTGAACGTTAATTTTTTAATAAACTACAAACACTAATTTTATAATCAGTACACCTAATTCTGTTTTTACACGATAGATACGTTCCCGAAGAATACGTGTAAAAAAAATATATTGCATCTATGGAAAAATAGAATATTGGTTCCAGTCCTAAGAAATCAGCAAAATTAATAAAATAAACTCTGAGTTTTCACGTTAGGATTTGAAACATTTTATTTCATTAAAATTGCATATGTGTCATACAAAGTAAATTATCATTTGAAAAGGAAAAAATCATGTCCCTAATTCATGAACACAAAAATTAGGCAAAATAATGTTACACGTAAAAAGATTTTATTCGTTGTCACTTTCTGACAATAAACGCATACGTTTGCGTAAGACAGCAATATTACTGCTATCACTAGAAACGTCTTGGTTATCATCTTCGTGCTCCATTGGGGAAATTCTTTCTGTAATCTCTCGAACAAAATTAGGACTAGCCTTCAGTGGTGGCGATGTTTCAGTGGATTTAAGAATGAATTCAGCAATTAGTCGTTGTGTTTGTGCTTTGGCTAGGCCATAGTAAAGTAAAATTTTCTTCTTAGAATTTGGGTCGATCGTGGTAAATCAAAATAAGTCGTGTAAAAAGAGAATTAAATTATTTTTCTGATTCGTGTTAAATCAAAATCGTGTAAAAGAAGTTCGTGCAAAAACAGAATTGGGTGTATGTGCATTTTTATCATAGAAGAATGCTCTTCAAATAGGATAAAGATAATTAGAAAATATAAGATAGATTCGTCAAAATCTCACGAAGAAGACAACGTGTTTTTTCAATAGAAATTGGGTTCGAGAAAAAGTTCCAAATTTAAGCGATTGTTGTAACTACAATTTTTGTCAAATTTCAATAATTTTGCCATTTCTGAAATCCATAGACATTTAGGAGTCGATATAAAGAAAAAAAGCGATACGAGAAAATTTATTTTTTGGCAATAGCGCGGCTAACCTCTCGCGCTGGACCACTGTGCGGCGGGCCTCGCCGCGGAGTCCCTCGTGTGGAACCGAGCGCCGCGCCAAAAGTTGGAACATTAAGCGCTTGCACTCTTCAGCATTCGGGGCCGAATCTTCTGTCTTAAAAACGCCGTTTTGACACTGCTTTTAGAAGAAAAATGATTTGTGTTCATAACAATGTGCTTATAATTTTTTCATGAACGTATTTATCTTAACTTAACTTGTCCGTGTAACTTTTGACTTCATTTTTGTGGCTGGTGACTATTGTCACCCGTCGTGTATAGGCGGCACCTTGTGGCCGGTGACTATAGTCACCCGTAGTAGCGAAAGGGTTAAAACTAAAATGTATTTCATGGAAAAGTTGATGAAGTTGCACGTACAAGATTCATCGTTTTTAAAATGTTCGTATCTAATCTAGAAGATAAATGTTACACGTACAAGGTCAGGTATTGTTATCGATACATATCCATTCTATACTTTTATTATTGTACGATAACATTTATGAAATTTATAAAAAATCAAATTGTAGCTATCACGGTTCTTTCTCTGCCACAGTTTGATTCCACTTAAGTAAGCTCAAATAAGAATTCCTTTGTTACGTCCTAACCCCAACCGACATACTCCGCATTATAACGCCCATCAACATTATTATTATTATATTACTATTATTATTACTATTATTATTATTATTATTATTATTATTATTATTATCATCATCATCATCATTATTATTGTAGGAATCGGTTACGGCAATGTTGTCGACTGCGCTTTGCCGCTGAGTCGGATGGATGAATGGTATGCGTGCGTGTGTGTGTTTTGCGAATGAGTGAAAACGACGTAGGGCTAAAAGACGCGATGTTAAAGGAGAATGCGTTCACGTTAAAGGAGAATGCGTTCAGACGCGACGAAAGGAAGACGAGTTTTTAAGACGAGAGAATTAAGACGTACATTTTAAGACGATAATTTTAAGACGTAGTTACAGTTATTTCTCAATCTACTTTTTACTTTAATTTTGTGTTATTCGTATTAAATATAGTTTTAGTTTAGTGTATATAATTTCTTTTATTCTTCCTCCACTATCACGTACCGGAATCCTATAAAATTTGGGGGCTGTCGTCCGCGATTTAGTGAGCCATTGTATTTATATTTCGGTTAATAAACGAGTTGTGTCGGTGGTGTAAAGGGAATTGAACTGTTTGAAAAACGACGAGTACGAACGTAAGACTGAACAATAGTGAAGACGTGGTGTGCAAAGGATAGTTATTGAGATAAAGACGATCAAGATGGAAAATTTAGGACAAATCGAAGACGTGAAAAGCAAAATTAAAACTGCACCTGCCACAGCAATAAAAGCTCTCCATAAATTTATATTTCAAGCAGAAGGTGACAGAGCTAACCGTAAACGATTACGTGCGTTTACCGGATTTCCATTCAGTGACGGTTCGGCGGATCATGTTGCGAAATTATCGTTCGCAAACGGACTAACATTTGGGGACTTGGTATCCTGTTGCAACATTCTTGGCGTGGATTACCATGGAACCAGAGAAGAATTAATTACCGTAATCTGTAAAGCATTGATGGATATAAACACGCTAGTTTCAACTGAAGAAAATGAGAACGAAGATGCGACCGAAGACGAAGAAGATTACGAAGGCGAAAAAGATTACGAAGGTGGAAAAGACAACGAAGGCGAAAAGAGTGACGAAGATCGAGCGGAATCCGTTGTATCCAGAAGCGAAACCAATGCAAAGGAAAAGAAGCATTTAAATTTTGCTGTGAATTATCGCGACGTGGAAGAATCTATTCGATCCTTTGATGGTGGTGATTCATATCCTGTAGAACGTTGGATTGTTGACTTTGAAGATTCTGCATTGTTGTTCGGATGGTCCGAATTAGAAAAGCTTGTTTTCGCGAAAAAATCGTTGAAAGGACTTGCAAAATTATATTTTCAGAGTGAAGGTGTTGTGAAAACGTGGACAAAATTAAAGTCGCTTTTACGTGAGGAATTTTCCACAAAAATTAATAGTGCAGAATTACATGCGATGCTCTCCAGTCGAAGAATGCGAAGAGACGAAAGTGTACAGGAATATTATGTGGTCATGAAGGAGTTGGCTTCGAGGGGTTCAATAGAACACGACGCATTGATAAAATATATAATAGACGGCATACCAGACGAGGTAAACAACAAAGTGATTCTATACGGGGCGAAGAGACTAAGTGAATTTAAAGAACGTCTAAAAGTTTACGAGACAATTCGAAAGAAGAATCAGGAGAGATACGTGCGACGAAGAGAAGATACGGGAAGGACGGAGTACGCGAGAAGAACGGACTACGCAAGGCGAACGGACTACGCAGGAAAGACGAATTACGCAAGAAGGACGGACTACGCGAGAAGAGGAGAACACGCGGATAGAGCGGCGACGATTGAAAAATTTGGGACAAATCAACAGAGACCGGAAATAAGATGTTTTAACTGCGGCGGCAAAGGTCATATATCAAGGGAATGCCATTACAGAGATTCCGGCAGGAAATGTTTCAAATGTAATTCTTTCGGGCATACAGGGTTTAATTGCAATAACGACAACAAAGATTGTAAGTCAGTTCCATCACCTCAGTCTTCTACGATAAATACCGTTTCGACCGCACCGGGGCATGATATGCGGAAAAATATTTTTGTTAACGGCATATGCATACGAGCATTGATAGATACCGGTAGTTGCGTTAGTCTGATACGCGAAGATGTTCAACGAAAGATCGGCTTAAATAAAATCCATACTTGCGAGACAAAATTATTTGGTTTCGGTAAAAATAATAAAACACAACCTTTGGGTTATATACAGACGGTCGTTGAGATAGATTCCGAACAATTTCCAATCACGATTTATATTGTACCACACGATTCAATGGATATGGAAGCTGTAATTGGCACGGATATTATAAACTTAAGCGAATTAAAGATTAATCCAAGCGGTATAACGATGCGTAAAATACCACTAGTTATGTTTTTGGCACAAAATAGTTCGGAGAATGAAAAATTAGAAACAGATGTTCGCGATGACGAAATAAATAATCATTTAGAAGAGGTAATTGGTTCGTATGAGCCTAATAAATGCAAAACAACCGATATAAGCATGCGTATTATTCTGAAGGACGAGAAACCGATTTGTTACCGACCGCGTAGGTTACCGACGCACAGTGGTTCATTTGGCCGAAAACCTGGCCAAAACCCCAAGGAGTTTTCAATTTAGCTGAAAATTGGTGTATTAGTATTATTTGGGTCGCTGATTAAGAATCTGAACTCAGAATTTCCAAAAACAAAATGGCGGCTTCAATATGGCGGATGCGAGTATTGAAAAATTGTCGGATCGGCACGAAAATTAGTATTCTTATGTTTTTCCGGTCGCTAATTAAGAATCTGAACTCAGAATTTCCAAAAACAAGTGAGGGATTAGTATTATTCGTTTGTCCAAGGCACGATAGCCTGGCCGTATGTCGTAAACGTATTTCCCCGAGCATGGCGCGTGCGACAATCAAATAAGAATATCTCATAGAATTGCAAAAAGTCGCAAAATTTTACAACGGGGACTTCTTCGGGAAGCTTCAAAGTTTAATTTAAAAAAAAATTCGCGTTGAACTTTTGCGTACTTCACAACTATTTCCTCTGCAAAAGGAAAAAAATGTATGGGTTTTGCAATCTGTGCCATCGCAGTTGTAAAATATTAAATAAAATAATGAAACCAAGGTACTTATAATTTAAAAGTATGACGAATACAATACTTACAAAGTTGATTGTACTATTATTTCACATTGAAAACGTATTCTGAATTTCGACGTGAATACGTTACGTTATTCAAGTGCCAACTTTGACATTGCATATCTCTAAGAGCATTGTTCAATAAAAACTTTTATTAATGGAAACCGATGCTCTGATATGTTACAAATCGAACGCAATTGCTAAATTTTGAAAATCGCGAAAAAAATTTTTGGCTTTTTGGCCAGGTTTTCGGCCAAATGGACCACTGTGCAGTGTTTCCACCTCCAATTTTTCATTCCAGTATTTAAAATTACGGTGGAAGGAGAAAAAATAAAATTTGCGAGAAACAAATATAGCCCTCATACCTGCAACTAGCCAGATTTTCAGCCGAAACGTCAAACATCTTTCGGTTTATGACGGTAAGCGGTCGAGGTGATCGCGGCTACTTATTGTTGCTTTGGAACAAACGGCCACCAGCTTGCTTAAAATTATTTTGATTTTTAACCCGAACGAAATAAATATAGCGTTTCGTTAATTACAAGGGTAACCTTAGTGAGGGATTAGCATTATTCGTTTGCCCAAGGCACGATAGCCTGGCCGTATGTCGTAAACGTATTTCCCCGAGCATGGCGCGTGCGACAAACAAATAAGAATATCTCATAGAATCGCAAAAAGTCGCAAAATTTTACAACGGGGACTTCTTCGGAAAGCTTCAAAGTTTAATTTAAAAAAAAATTCGCGTTGTACTTTTGCGTACTTCACAACTATTTCCTCTGCAAAAGGAAAAAAATGTATGGGTTTTGCAATCTGTGCCATAGCAGTTGTAAAATATTAAATAAAATAATGAAACCAAGGTACTTATAATTTAAAAGTATGACGAATAGCTACAAATACTTACAAAGTTGATTGTACTATTATTTCACATTGAAAACGTATTCTGAATTTCGACGTGAATACGTTACATTATTCAAGTGCCAACTTTGACATTGCATATCTCTAAGAGCATTGTTCAATAAAAACTTTTATTAATGGAAACCGATGATCTGATATGTTACAAATCAAACGCAATTGCTAAATTTTGAAAATCGCGAAAAAAATTTTTGGCTTTTTGGCCAGGTTTTCGGCCAAATGAACCACTGTGCGACGCCTGAGAAGCTGATTTTAGAAAAACAAATCGATGAGTGGATCGCAGACGGCGTTATCGAACCTTGTGCATCCGAATACGCAAGTGCTGTAGTCGTAGTGAAGAAAAAAGACGGATCCCCGCGCATTTGTATCGATTATAGACGTTTAAATAGAATTACCGAAAAAGATAAGTACCCGCTTCCAGTTATCGAAGAATTGTTAGATCAACTGCAAGACGCACGAATTTTTAGTACGATTGATTTAAAGAATGGTTTTTTTCATGTGTCGATTGACGACGATAGTAAGAAATATACCGCGTTTGTGACTCATCATGGACAGTATCAATTTCTTAAAATGCCTTTCGGACTTTGTAATGCTCCATCAGTGTTTCAGCGTTTTATAAATCACGTGTTTCGTAATTTAGTTACTAAAGGTATTGCGTTAATATATATAGACGATGTAATTATTCCGGCGAAAGATGAAATAGAAGGATTGGCGCGTTTAAAGTTAGTATTACAAACTGCTAGTGATTATGGTCTACAATTAAATTTAAAGAAGTGTAAATTCATGCAAAGACGTATCGAGTTTTTAGGTCATATAATAGAAAATGGTAGAATTTTCCCGTCAATAGATAAAACGAAGGCAGTAATTAATTTTCCTGAACCTAAAAATATAAAAAATGTGCAAAGTTTTCTTGGATTGTCAGGATATTTTCGTAAATTTATTTCTCATTATTCAGTTATAGCTAAACCCTTGAGTGATTTACTTAGAAAAGATAAACTGTTCCATCGTACGGAAACAAAAGCGCATTCGAGACGAAGCGAAAGTTTGCCGTTCTTTGAGGCCCGAGTCTGGCCGCCAGATTTTTTATTATTTACTAACATTTGGCGACCATTACGTGCCAAGGCGGCCAAAACTCCGGTCCTCAAAGAATTAGGCAGCCTTCGTTTTGAATGAACGTTTTCGTTAATCCGTCATGCTCTGTCAGCGGGTGGTAACCAGGGACTTCGGCCGACGGTCCCATCGACCGCCGCTGACTCGCGATGACAAATCGGTCATAAATCGCGCCTTCGAAGAGAAATTCTGCCGATCGGCCGGACTAGGATTTTTTGGGCACATCTGGTTGCACTTTCCTCCACCACGTATTCGCAGGGGATGAGTTTCCACCTCCGTGGGGCCCTTCTCATCGAGAGCCCCATGGGGGTGGTCACTCCTCTCGGAGGAAAGTGCGACCAATTAACGTCTCGCACCGCCCGGAAAATCCGAAAACCCCGCCTGCTGAAACGTCGCGAAAATTCAGCAAGCGGGGATGTCCGGCCCAACAGCGTCGCCGAAAGTGTTCCAAGATTCTTGGAAGACACTTACTTACTTACCGATCTCCGTGACGACAACACAACATCGCGCTCGCTGACGACTACCGTCGTCAAAGTTTGTCATTAAACCTCGATCTCGAATTCTCGCACGAAAAGACAAAGTTCTTCTCCGGTCGAGAACTATCGATAAAATAAATTGCTACTCCCGGAAAACGTGAAGAATTCCGCGAGTGGTGAAGTGGTGGTCATTCGGATCTACGCACTTCGTTGACGCCACAACATAAACTATTCGAATTTAACGATGTAACAAGGAAGTCATTCAATGAATTAAAAGCAGTTTTGACACGAAATCCCGTTCTAAATATTTATAATCCTAATTTAACAACTGAATTACATACTGACGCATGTAAAGACGGCATCGGGGCCGTATTGCTGCAACGATCTCCTCACGACGAACAATTACATCCAGTTTATTTTATGAGTCGGAAAACTAAACCCGAGGAAAGAAATTATAGTAGTTATGAGCTCGAGGCTCTTGCTGTTGTAAGAGCTCTAGAAAAATTTCGTATTTATCTGTTAGGTATAGAATTTAAAATAGTTACAGATTGTGCTGCATTTAAGAGGACGATGGATAAAAAAGATTTAATTGCGCGAATTGCTAGGTGGGCTCTTGTACTAGAAGATTTTAAATATAAAATTGAGCACCGTGTCGGTACTAGAATGAAACATGTAGATGCATTAAGCAGAAATGCGATAATGATTGTAAATAAAGAGTCAATAGTTTCGAAGATACAAAAATTGCAAGAGGAAGACGCGGAAGTAAAAGCCGTAATGGAGTTATTAAAGAATGGGCCGTATAAAGAATATTTTTTGCGCGATGATGTACTTTATACATTTTTGGATGGCCGAGAGTTGTTAGTAGTACCGCGAGCTTTGCAAAATGAAATCATACAGATGGCACATCAAAAGGGACATTTCGCAATTGCAAGGACGGAAAACATTATAAAACAAGACTATTTTATACCAGAGCTTCGAAAAAAAATAGAAAGATGTATTAGCAATTGTGTACCGTGCATTGTTTCTAATAAGAAGTCAGGCAAGCAGGAAGGGTTCTTACATCCGCTTACTAAAGTTGATATCCCGTTGCATACGTACCATGTAGACCATTTAGGACCATTAGATTCTACAGCGAAAAATTATAATTATATTTTTGCGATAATTGATAGTTTTACTAAATTTGTTTGGTTATATCCTACAAAAACGACGACGACGAGAGAAGTGTTGGATAAATTAGAAATGCACAAAAACGTTTTTGGAAACCCTATACAAATTGTGTCGGATAGAGGAACAGCGTTCACTTCTCACGAATTTGTTAATTATTGTAAAGAGGAAAATGTAAAACATTTATTGATCACGACTGGCCTTCCGAGAGCAAATGGACAAGTCGAGAGACTAAATAGAACAATCATTTCGGCGCTTTCGAAATTATGTTTATCAGATCCAACCAAGTGGTACAGACATGTTAATAAGTTACAAAGAATATTAAATTCTACATTTCACCGTACTATAGGAATGACGCCATTTGAATTGTTATTCGGGGTAAAGATGCGGAATAAAGAGGATATTGTGTTAAAAGAGATCGTGGAAAAAGAATTTTTATCTCAATTCGAGGAAAACCGTAACGAACTGCGAGAAAGAGCAAAAACGCAATTGTTTAAGACACAAGAAGAAAATCGCAAGTTGTATGACCGTAAGCGAAAAGAAGCGTATGAATATAAGATAAACGATCTTGTAGCTATACGATGTACGCAGCTAGGATCGGGACGTAAGTTAAGAGCTAAATATTTAGGGCCTTATCGCATTGTGAAGGTGAAGTCCAATGATACGTATGACGTAGAGCGAGTAGGTTCAAACGAAGGACCGAAAACAACATCGACGTGTGCTGAGTATATGAAACGATGGATCGTCCTTGATTCATCCGAGGCGGATGAAATCCAGGATGGCCGTTTGTAGGAATCGGTTACGGCAATGTGTCGACTGCGCTTTGCCGCTGAGTCGGATGGATGAATGGTATGCGTGCGTGTGTGTGTTTTGCGAATGAGTGAAAACGACGTAGGGCTAAAAGACGCGATGTTAAAGGAGAATGCGTTCACGTTAAAGGAGAATGCGTTCAGACGCGACGAAAGGAAGACGAGTTTTTAAGACGAGAGAATTAAGACGTACATTTTAAGACGATAATTTTAAGACGTAGTTACAGTTATTTCTCAATCTACTTTTTACTTTAATTTTGTGTTATTCGTATTAAATATAGTTTTAGTTTAGTGTATATAATTTCTTTTATTCTTCCTCCACTATCACGTACCGGAATCCTATATTATTGTTATTGTTATTATCATTATTATCACTATTGTCATTATTGTTATTATTAATTATAATACCTCATGTAAGATATACATACACACATAGACATAAACAGATACACATACACGCAGCATACCTATCGACCACTCTAAGGGCCCATCCCCCTCCACACAACCTCATCCCCGCTTACAAAGGTCCCTGTAAGCAATTCCTAACTTCTCCTAATTTTCCGCACCGACGATTTTCCCTAAAACACTCTTACACGAACACTCTCACACGACAGTTCTTAAGAACCTTTCAACAAGTACACACAGAGAATTAAAAGCGACAAATATCAATTTATACAAAACATATACATACATCTAGTATTCGCTAGTCAATACCTTCCCTCGCGAAGACGAAGTGGTGCTCGTTTCGTAACACCTTTTTTAATTATACATGTAATCCTACAATTCGAGATAACAGTATTTAACAACACATTTTTAAGACGATGGAATGAAAAGTAATTAAATAATTTAATATTCTTTCCACAGTTTTTCTTCCCTTCAGCTTCAAAAGTGACTTCTGCTTTTAAAATAAAGCACAGAAGTTGAAGATGCAATTAAACGTCCTGGAATCAATCACGTCACTTTGCATCATCTACAGTAGCAGTAGGAAGAGTTTAGTAAACTCTTCCTTATTAAATATCTTTTTAACTTAATATCCAATAAGAAAACGACTTACACAAAAAGTTTTTTCATTTCTTTTGCAAAATGAAAATCTCCAAAGTTGCCCCAACCTGCCATCCTGTTTATTATACCTTTCTATTCGGAAAGATCGTCCGGCTAAAGTTCCTCACAAGAGGATGCGGCCTATAATTTCCCCGAGTTCTTTCTTATTAAATAGTATTCGAACAAGGGAATCACTTATACAAAAGTTTCCTCGTTTTTTCTGGAGCATAAAAATCCGTAAAGGAAAATACAGATTTCCATGTAAAAATTAAAGTCGGCCTTTAAATAACTTTGAAGGAACACGAGAAATAAAAAATAAATAATCCACCTGTATTTTCTCGGCGGTACTATCAAACTTCTGCGTATAATATTTTTCTCTAAAAGGATTCGTTCCGAGTAATTATTTTTTTCCACTTACAAGGGAACATCCCGAGGTGCCACACGCCGATTTTGATGAAATTTTAGTATGATGTAGTACTCGTTAGAATATTCGACACGTATTTTTTTTATATCGGCAATCGTCCACGTTAAAGGGGTGAAAACCGCCCCCAAAGTTGGGGGCCAAAAGTGTATTTCGTTGAATATCTTGGAAACTATGAGAGATAGAGCATTTGCGTAAATTGGCGAAATTAGCGCCTTTGCATTACGAATTTAACGGCATAATTTCTTTTGCAAAATCTCCATTTGTTTAAACAATATGTTGAAAAATAACATATTTTCGGCAGTTTTCCCACTTTAATGTTATTCAATTTTCTTGAATATTTTTTTGTAAAAACTACATTTCCTATACAAAATTACGGATAAATAGGAATTTCGATTTTTTCATCAACAAAAAAGTTATTACATATGAGATTTTATCGTTCGACGCGCGAAATAGAGTCCGTACACGAGTCGTTCCTTGTTCATAACTCCCCGGTAATTTGTAAATAAATTGATTTTACCGATAACCATTCGTTGCTAACAAAAAGAAAAGAATTTTCCGTTACTTTAATGCGATATAATTTTCGGCTACAGCACTGCGCGCGGTTTATGGAGGGACATTCCCAGGTCGGCACGGTGTGAACAAATAAATGAAACAACAAGAATGGAGTGTAAAATGCTTATAGAAAAAGTAGTGACCGCTCACCAACAATGAGAAGTAGCCGAGGTGTATGTCTATCGCACTTCACGAATCTACAGCTTCGGCCTGCTTATTGTTAGAAATGTCAAAGATTATAACTCTTTGTCTATGCGTTACGAAAATCACAGGCTTTCGCCTAATGACAAATTTCAGGGATCTTTCCCATTTTTACAACATACTTCAGAAATTTCCTCTTCGCGAGGAAAAAGAGGGTCGGGTTTAACTATTATACTAATAACCAATGACAGACATGGTAAAGTCGATACGTCATCGTCTTTAAAGTATATACAATAGTGAGTGTTTAATATTTGTCGAATTCTATTCGCATCAACATTCGTATGCTGACGAAAGAGTTTTTGCTATTGCGAAGATTTTGGAAAGCGCTAATAGCTTCTTGCGGTAATAATTTACAGTAAGTATCTTTGTTAAAAACCAAAATTGCAATTTTTCTGCTATTCTTTATTATTTTACATTGTTCATTGCAAAATTAAAGCAGTTTAGATTTGCAGTCATGGCAGTAAATCCTATGAATACTCTATTCTTGTTGTTTCATTTATTTGTTCACACCGTGCCGACCTGGGAATGTCCCTCCATAAACCGCGCGCAGTGCTTTAGCCGAAAATTATATCGCATTAAAGTAACGGAAAATTCTTTTCTTTTTGTTAGCAACGAATGGTTATCGGTAAAATCAATTTATTTACAAATTACCGGGGAGTTATGAACAAGGAACGACTCGTGTACGGACTCTATTTCGCGCGTCGAACGATAAAATCTCATATGTAATAACTTTTTTGTTGATGAAAAAATCGAAATTCCTATTTATCCGTAATTTTGTGTAGGAAATGTAGTTTACAAAAAAATATTCAAGAAAATTGAATAACATTAAAGTGGGAAAACTGCCGAAAATATGTTATTTTTCAACATATTGTTTAAACAAATGGAGATTTTGCAAAAGAAATTATGCCGTTAAATTCGTAATGCAAAGGTGCTAATTTCGCCAATTTACGCAAATGCTCTATCTCTCATAGTTTCCAAGATATTCAACGAAATACACTTTTGGCCCCCAACTTTAGGGGCGGTTTTCACCCCTATAACGTGGACGATTGCCGATATAAAAAAATACGTATCGAATATTCTAACGAGTACTACATCATACTAAAATTTCATCAAAATCGGCGTGTGGCACCTCGGGATGTTCCCTTGTTAGATTATCGATTTGATCTATTGTGCAGCCGTATCGCTTCTTCGTACTGACTCATACGAGTCCGCGTTTCCGGGGTTTTACCTCCTGCCTATAATTCTTTGTTAACACTTACCCACCTGCCGAGAAAAATACCAAAGAATTGTACATCGCGCATTTTTCAGCTGACAAAGTAAAGGTGGGAGATCTCATTCGGTCATCAACCGACTTCCTTTAAAACGTGGAGATCTGCCCATTCGATTTGCAAAGTGTTAACAGAGCGAATGAATTTTACTCGACTGGTTCCAGAAGTTCGCAATTGAATCACCACTGCGCATGCTCGCGATCGTATCTTAAATAGTTCAGTTGCAGGTAAATGAATATTAATTGTCTAACACGTTCCGTGTCACGTTATTATGAACAAAGATTTGCTATCAACGTATTCTTCACAATTTTTATAATGGTATATATACGATAGTTATTAAAAAAGGGTGTAAGCCCCATGATACAATAAAGGTGGTATAGATGTAGGAAGGGGAGCCTGAGGCCGGGTAGGAATAGGCTACAGTGGGCCCTCGATTTTCGCACACAATTGGTTCCTGAAAGTGTGTGCGAATGTTGAATGTTCGAAAGTAGAGGGAAGTAAAAATATATGTACCAACAATTTTTAAAGTATTCATTTTTCAATATGTATACATAATAAAGTTAAAGAGGCGTGTGCAAATGCTTGCGGGTGTTTTCTTTATAAACTTATCAAGAGTTAGTTGTATACCTCCTTTTTTTTCTTTTCTTGATAAAGAATTCTATAACGTGCTGTGTCTTTCTAATGCAAGACTGAAACTGTTTTGTCTTCTTGACCGGAACAACATTGTAGTCTGATGGCTAAAGTCTGATGTCCCCTGAGAGGGGACAGCCCAGTAGCCTGCTCGACTCACGATGTCCCCTCCGGGGGGACATCCGACCGCAAACGCTTAAAACGTTGAATTTTTAAAAATGTGCGAAAGTAGAATGTGCGAAACTCGAGGGCTGCCTGTATTTAGCTTCTAAGAAATCAGAGAATGTTCGGAAATGAGAGGGTGTATGAATGAATGAGAGAAAAAGACGATGTATGAATGGGAATAAAGAAGCGTGCATAGTGAAGAGTGAGGATTACGTTGCAAGGAGTTAAATATGAAAGAGCGTGGGCTCGAGATAGTGAGAGTTTTATATTCTTAGGGAACATTCCGAACTGTAAATCTTGATGTTTTAGTATGATATAGTTTTCATGAAAATATTTGACACCTGTTTCTTTTTGTCGCCAATGGTCCACGTTAAAGGGTGAAAACTGCCGCCAAACTAGGGGTTGAAAAACTTACTTTATTAAGTATCTCGGAAAGTATTAGAGATATGGCAACTTTTCACGGGGCGAAAATTAACGTCTTTTAATGGCGAATCCGACGGACTCTTTAAAGCACGGTTCGTTTAAATAACATTCTAAAAAAGGATATAATTTTTATCACCTTTTTAGTCAAATTTCAATCCATTTTGTTGAATATTTGTTTAGAATAACTGTATAGTCAAACAGAAAGTACTGATCAATAAGAAATGTAACATTTGTGTTATAAAAAAGTTATTGTATTTGAAATTCCCTCGTTTGACGCTCAAAGTAGGATGCTTGTCAAGTTGATCCTTCCTATATACACACATACACATGATTGCCCTGAAAAGAGCTGATTTTACTGTCAGTCACTTACTGATGTTCTTGTACAAATCTAAAAAATATAATTAATTAATAATTCTAAATAATTTTTGCAATAAACGCGTACGTCCCACGCGTCACGGAACGTGTTAATTTAATTTAAAACGTTGAATGCCACCGGTATTTTCCTAGTTTCTTCATTTCTACTGTAGTAGAAATTTCTCTATTGAAATCACATCTGTACAAAGCAGGAACGTTAAAGACGCAAAAAGATATATAGAGAACAGGACTTTACCTTTTTCAGGTCAACGCGTAAATATTGACTGAATTAACAAACTCACAACTATTACAATTTAAAAGTCATATGAAATTTTATTGAATTCAATGGCGCGGGTCACCGGCGACCCTCATGGCATTCAACGTGTTAATTATAACAGCTATTCTCTGTACGTAAATGGCTGAATTCAAGTTACACAACGGTTTATAATAAATATATTTAATTTTCTTAGATTATCTTTGTTCTTCTCTTAAAATGGATAAACAAACAAATTCGTTCGGACACCAATCTACAGCCAATTTACAAGATGGAGGTGCTGGAATACCAAGTACATCGGATGAACGAATAAGTGAAGAAGCAGAAAAGGAAACGAATTTCAGTTACAATTCCGAAGAACAGTTTATTCGATTCGGTTTTATTATTATTAAAAGAGGAAAAGTAAATTTACCCCAATGCGTTATCTGCGCACAGGTTATGGCAAACTCTTCATTACGAAAAGGAAAGTTATTGAACCATTTGAAAACGCAGCATAGTCAGCATAAAAATAAACCTATCGACTTTTTTTTAAAGAAACTTGATAAATTAAGAGCAGAATAATCTAATTTTCAAAATTTCTGTCTAACTGAGAAATAATTAAAGTGTTTTTATTTGGCACCTCTTTATATCGCTAATTGTAAGTGCAAAGAATCGTATTCCATCACTGAAACATTATTAAAGCCTTGCATGAAAGACATTTGTAGTGAGTTATTTGGTAAGGAATATGAATACAAAATGGATTCCACTCCTTTGTCAAGTGATGCAATAAGTAGCCGAATAATTGATATGTCTGATGACACTGAATTGCAATTGGTGAAGAAACTGCAAATAAGTCAATATTACGCAATTGAAATGGAGGAATAGACGGACGTATCAAGCAATATTATTATAATTGTAATGGGACAAATTGTAATGCGAGGTCAAAGTCAGGATATTAATAAAAATACACTGGGAGCTGTATTAAAAGAGAAATGAAAGATATATTTAATATGTGTAACAATATTCTACCGCTGCTGCGTCGAGACTGCCTCGTGCCGTAATTACCACGGTGTTACTCCAAAAAACAAAACGCACGTCGACGGCAATCGACGTCTTGACAACGAGATAAACAGAGTTCTATTAAAAGCTCTTACATAATATTATATATGTCAGATTTGGGGATATTACATGAAGAGATATACAAGAAGAACTCCTTTACTGCTTACAACTGGAGAAATCTAACTTCGGAAGAAATTTTGATACACATAAATTTCTATTTTGAAATAAAACTCACTCCTTGGTCTAATTGTGTTGGTATTTGTGTTGACGCAGCAGCAGCTATAATGGACACCAAAACGACTTCATAACGCGAATGAAGAATGTTGCTCACCCCGATTTGAAAATAACTCACTATTTCCTCCATTGGAAACAATTCGCTGCTGAAGTCAAGAATCTTGCATAAAGATTTATGTCGATCTGAATTAATTATGCAATTATCTCAGGCTCAAGCTTTATTTGATCGCCAGAGCCGTCCTTGGAAGAGCTCCGCCTGCTTCACACATTCAGACAGCTGAAATGTCACTGATTCACAGACACTCTCTCGGTGTCATGGCCGGACCTCTTGGCACGAGCGTGGTGGCGTATTGGGGTGAAATTCGTATCTAACCGCTCGCGCTGGACAGACATGCCATGCGCGTCGATCGCGGAAAACGAAACGACGTGCTTGGCACGTCGACCAAGGTTATTTGTTGAAGAACAGTTTCAGATCGCACTACATCGCGTGCAGGGTAAAACAAAAGTATTATTAGTGAAAAAGTATGCTCTGATATGATTTAAATCAAATACAATTAATAGATGTAATGTACCGACCCTCTGATCAACTAATATATAAGTTAGGATAAGTTAGGATATCTCTATATTGATTTAACAGAAAACATATTGTACAGTAGCTCTACTAACATCCGCCGTTCCACAATCACCTCTGATTCACTACCCCAAGTTCAGATCTCCTATTTTTCCATCCCGACCTTTCAACTCCCTAAACCACTATCACCACTCCCACTCCTTCTCCAAAAACCCCTTAAAACCCCTGTATTCCCTGCCTACCCAGATCATTCTTGCCGTTTACTTACAATACAACGAATCGCTGTCCGAGCGAGTCACGCTAATTAATATAGAAAGTCTAAAATTTACAAGTTCTCTTTTATTTGGCGGATCCCGAGTGCGAGTCACATTATTCGCCGTTACAAAATTGGTGTCAGAAGTGGGATTCCTTCTGTTTAACGTAAGGAAATTCGAAAGAATTTTATCCCTTACGGTGACTGCTAAGTCTTTAACCCACGGACGGATCCAAATTGGAAGAACGACGATCTTCGAGCAACTCCCAACTGCTTATCGTCGAACTCCAAACCTCAAAGGCGCATAATTTCTTGTCGAAATTCACTTTCGCCTTGAGAGAAGAAGGACCACCAAAGAGAACGAGCTGCTACCTACCATCCGACGACTTTTCACGCTGTGGACTCGAAAAGGGCCAACAACGGAAGACTCCCAGCCGAATCTGTCAACCTCAATATAAAGCATCGAAAGGGTATCACGCCATCGAATAAACCATTCGAAGGATCTCCCGCCGTACAGCAGCCTTCAACGAAACGAATTATCACCCAATCATGCGTTCAAATTCAATACTTTTATTGTAAGTACATTACCTACGCTTATCGCCAAAATACATCGGTTATACACATCCTCGTTTACTTTTTCGATTAATAATGGAGTCTACAATGAAAATCGAATTGGCCGAGAAATTACTTATTAGATTCGACGGAACGAAAAGTCTTCTTCACGAATTCTGTAACAATTGCGACAAAGCAATGTCTTTTATAAATCCGGCAGATAGACCAATGTTACTCGCAATTATAGAAACGAAGATTACGGGAAACGCGAGATCACTTATTCAAACTCGCGACTTCACAGATTGGGCAACCTTAAAAACATATTTATTAGAAGCTTATTCCGATAGACGCTCACAAGGCCAATGGCAACTAGAATTGGCCTCGTGCAAACAAGGACAGAATGAAACAGTATTATCATATGCTCAAAAGGTAGAAAATTGCTTAATTAAATTAACTGGTAGTCTAGAACCGTCATTGACCGGAAACGAACGTCAAGCCTGTATTAATCTATTAAGAAAACAAGCCCTAAATGTTTTTATAGCAGGATTGCACCGTGATATCGCTATTATAGTCAAATCTCAAAAACCCGAAGCTCTTGATGAAGCAATCCAAATTGCCACCTCCGAAGAGGTAGAACAGATATCACAAAGGGAAATTGCTAAATTTCAGAATTTAAGTTTTCGAGATACGAACTATTGCAATAATTGTAGCCGTCCGGGTCATACAACTTCAAATTGTTACTACAGAAACAGTCCTGCATACTCTCCGCGTCAATCAAATATTCAGATAAAATCCGAACGGAATTTACGGTACTTCGATTTTGGTGACAGTGAAGCACATCCAAATACAACGCGTCATAACACACAAATATTTTGCAACTATTGTAAAAATCTCGGTCACGTAATTGGCGAATGTCGGAAACGCGTTTATAATAACAGTAGAAAGACATCATACGCTAGATTATACAATCCTCCTGGACAGGCATACGCGCAACAATTAAACCATAACGCACCCTCCTTTTCACCAAATTCTTCCAGTCATAATGCACCTCAGAATATAAATTCTTTAAACTCCAATCAAGCTCCGGCGACTGCCACGCCGCGGGCAATTCAAACGATTCAGGCAGAACTATAAGTCCGTTTCGTGCAATCACGACGTTTGTAGGATTAGAAATTGAAGGTGGAATAGAGAATCAAATTAAAATGCTCTTAGATACGGGCGCGGATATCTCGGTTATTAAAATTTCTCAACTTAAAGGTACTGTTCTCTGTTACGAAGATGTGAAATTAAAGATCCGGGGTTTAACGTCTGAGCCGTTCGAATCGTTGGGCTATTGTTATTTGAAAATTAAGGTAAATGAAAAACTTTACAATTGCCTTTTCCACGTCGTAAGAGATACTTTCCCCATCTCATATCCGGGAATTCTCGGTAATGACGTAATTTCTAATCTACGACTAAAAATCGATTACGCGAACAATTTATTGCATTTTTCTCCGCATTCGTGCGTACCCTTATTACACGAAGAAAAGGATTTATCACAGAAATTAAATTCCAAAAGTCACGAACCAGATAAAACTCAAACAACTGGTGCAAATTCTAAATCTTCAGACGGGATTCCTAAATCAAATTCAAATTCAAATTCAAACATCTTGCATATCCCGGCTCGAACCGAAATGTTTATACCAGTTAGAGTGACGAATTCAAATCTACATGAAGGTCTTATTCCCAACCAAAAATTATCAGAAGGTATTTTCCTGTGTCAAAGTATCGTTAGAGTCAATAATGAATCCGATGCGATATCCTCGGTAATTAATACGACGGACAAAGACCAGACTATTAAAAAACCGGAAGTAGATTTAGAGAGTTTAGATCACGGAATTTTACAAATATTGAATCTCGATATTAGTGACAACAATACGATAGAGAAAGGTCCACCAGAAATCGACTCTAGCTCTGATAGGCTACAAAAACTATTTGAAAACCTAAGGCTAGATCATTTAAATGAAACTGAAAGACAATCTATCGAGGAAATTTGCACAGAATACAATCATGTATTTTATCTAGACGGAGATCGACTAAACAGTACAAACACAGTAGCCCATAGAATTTCTACTCACAGTGACCGTCCGATAACAGTCAAATCGTATCGATATCCCGAAATCCACAAAAGAGAAGTAGATAAACAAGTTCAACAAATGTTAGATGAAAATATAATAGAACCTTCCAGTTCACCTTGGAATTCTCCATTATGGGTTGTCCCCAAGAAAAATGATGCATCTGGCAAAGTAAAATGGCGCGTAGTAATAGATTATCGAAAATTAAACGATATTACAATCGGAGACTCTTATCCATTGCCTAACATCACGGAAATTCTAGACCAGTTAGGAAATTCGAAATATTTCACCACACTAGATTTAGCATCGGGTTTTCATCAAATTAGTATGCACAAATCGGACGCAGAAAAAACTGCTTTTTCAACGCCAACAGGACACTATCAGTTCAATCGAATGCCCTTCGGGTTAAAAAACGCTCCCGCGACTTTTCAACGTCTAATGAACACGGTATTAGCAGGCATTCAAGGAATTCGATGTTTGGTATATCTTGATGACATTGTCATATACGCAGACTCCATTGAGAACCACAGCAAACGTCTCAAAGAAATACTTCGAAAACTATCTGATCATAATCTGAAAATCCAGCCAGATAAATGCGAATTTTTGCGACGAGAAGTAATGTATCTCGGTCATATAGTATCCGAAGACGGCGTAAAGCCAGATCCCGCCAAAATAGAATCCATGAAATCATATCCTACTCCGAAATCGCCTAAAGAGATAAAATCATTTTTGGGACTCGCCAGTTATTATCGCCGTTTTGTTGAGAATTTCAGTAAAATCACGAAACCTTTAACTTCTCTATTAAAAAAGGATACACCGTTCCTGTGGACGAGTGCACAGCAACACTCATTCGAAACATTAAAATCTGCTTTGTGTAAAGAACCAATATTAAAATATCCGGACTTCTCAAAGGAATTCATCCTAACAACAGATGCTAGTAACTTTGCCATTGGAGCCGTTTTATCGCAGAAAAACGATAAGCATGACCTTCCTATCGCGTATGCAAGCAGAACACTAAACTCAGCAGAATGTAACTATTCCACAATAGAACGCGAACTCCTAGCCATTGTTTGGGCCGTAAATCATTTCCGTTCATACATCTTTGGAAGACATTTTATCATAATAACTGATCATCGACCACTAACGTGGTTATTCAATGTCAAAGATCCAGGTTCTCGTCTACTCCGCTGGCGTCTAAAGTTAGAGGACTATGATTATCGAATTGAATATAAACCAGGAAAGATTAATTCTAACGCCGATGCTCTCAGTAGAATAATAGTAAATTTCAATAAAGATTCCACTTTTCAACCAAATATTCGCGAAATAAATGTAGAAACACCAAGTTATTCAGACTTCCTAAAGAAATTACAAAGCACGGTTTTGTCTTACAATAAAATCATAGAATATAACGAACCTCTTTCCTCAGCAAAAGACAATCGCGTTATATGCATTCCTAGAGTTATAGACACAAGCGAAGAAGGATTTTCAGATATAAGTTCCGATCATATACAAAAACTCGAATCACAAGAATTACGCCTTCACGAAGTAGTTTCCTTAACAGACAACGAAAAACATATATTTTATCTTACATTAAAAGAAAATTATTGGGACCAGACATCATACAGAGACTTATTTAAAACTTTGTTAACACTAAAACATGTCTTAGTGAAACATAATATAGAATCCGTGAGTTTTCCTCCAATAGGGTCGCGTTTTGATAAATTTAAATGGGAGAAAGTAAGAGCGATGCTCCGATACATTTTCAACGGTACAAACATTACCATAAATGTCTATTTCGGAAATATTATTGAGCCAACTCCAGAAGAAATTCAACAAATATTGGTCGAATATCACAATATTCCCTCCGCCGGACATACAGGTTTTCACCGAACATATAAAAAAATACAAGAAAAATATAGATGGCCCGCGATGAAAAAAGACATTTCAAATTTCATAAAACACTGCGAATCGTGTCAACGGAATAAAATCGAGAGAAATAGAACTCGCATGCCTATGCAAATAACCACTAGCTCCACGAAACCGTTTGAAAGAATATCGTTAGATATTTTAGGCCCATTACCCCTAACCATGAACGGGAATAAATATATATTAACGTTGCAAGACGATTTATCGAAATTTTCCCAAGCTTACGCTATTCCGAATCACGAAGCCCAGACGATAGCAGAAACTTTTACTAGCAATTTTATTTGTAAATTCGGGATACCAAATTCTGTACTCACAGACCAAGGGAAAGATTTCACTTCCAATTTGTTAAAAAACGTCGCACGACTATTTAAAATTAAACAAATCCAAACAACTGCTTATCATCCGCAAACTAATGGTGCGTTAGAAAGGAGTTATGCCACACTTGCCGACTACCTCAAACATTACGTACAACTTGACCAAACAGACTGGGACAATTGGTTAGAATTCGCGATGTTCTCTTACAATACCACCGTACATTCTTCCACAAAATATTCCCCTTACGAATTAGTTTTCGGTAACAAACCCGAATTACCTACTGCAATTCTTAAAGAACCTCAATTCAAATACACTTACGACTGTTACTTAGACGACTTAAACCTAAAATTACGGAAATCTCGCGAAATAGCAAGAAATAATATCATCAGTTCTAAAGAACTTAATAAAAAATATTATGACAGACGGAAAAAACATACACAATATAAAATGGGAGATCGGGTCTACTTAAAAAACGAACAGTTTCAAAATTCAAGGAAATTAACACCTAAATACACTGGTCCGTATAGTGTAATAGAAATTAATTCTCCCACAAACGTCACGATATCCGTAAAAAGAAAGAAAATATTGGTACACAAAGATCGCCTAAAACTTGCTCATTTGACTGACGTCGGATAACAGAACCAAACGTACCTTTTCGTACAATCCTCCACAAAATATCTAGCGATGTCTACTACAAAACATTAAATGATATTAGTTTGCGCCACTTTACGCCACACATTCTCATCCAATTTGCGAGACCGAAATTTTATCCGCCATAAAACAAATATGTACCACGATCTTGCGACACACGAATAATTTATACCTAAAACAAATGAAGTAACCATTAGCTGCCGCCATCAAGCTCAACCTGTCGATATCTCAATATCAGGTACAGGCCTTTTTTTAAATTACACTCAAATTGTAAAGCCTACACCTTGTCGGCTATTTTAATTGCTGAAAGCTCATTCGATTGCCGTATAAAAACTAAAACTAACACTAGCGTAGTTTGGCAACTGAAACAAATTCCGATTTCAAACATAGATTTAAGTAGTTTAGATACCGCTAGCCATAAATTAAGTACGATTTCGAATGTATTAGATGAAATCTCAAGGAAAAAGAAATCCACGAGAAAATTTCCATATTTACTTACGTAGGTTACGGTTTAAGTTTAGTGATAACAATTTATACTATGTATTCGTTTTACAAAATCTGTAGCCGTAGATTAAGAAAACAGAATCACCAACATGATGATTCTACGAGCGGTTGCGCTAAAGTAATCAATTGTATGACCTTCAATGTTTGCAATGAACGACGTACGCGTAGAAGAGACACACCGCCAGTAACGTCCATTGAATTCCACAAAAGAGATTATTCTGAGTCAGAAGACGAAAAAGCAACTATCCGCGAACCTATATCATCCCATCGCGGACGTAGTACACTTAAAGATAAGCTTTAAGGAAACCTTATCTTTACACTAAGAGGGGAGGTGTAATGTACCGACCCTCTGATCAACTAATATATAAGTTAGGATCAGTTAGGATATCTCTATATTGATTTAACAGAAAACATATTGTACAGTAGCTCTACTAACATCCGCCGTTCCACAATCACCTCTGATTCACTACCCCAAGTTCAGATCTCCTATTTTTCCATCCCGACCTTTCAACTCCCTAAACCACTATCACCACTCCCACTCCTTCTCCAAAAACCCCTTAAAACCCCTGTATTCCCTGCCTACCCAGATCATTCTTGCCGTTTACTTACAATACAACGAATCGCTGTCCGAGCGAGTCACGCTAATTAATATAGAAAGTCTAAAATTTACAAGTTCTCTTTTATTTGGCGGATCCCGAGTGCGAGTCACATTATTCGCCGTTACATAGATTTTAATGTTTTTGGACTTCTGGCGATGATTTGGTGGAATTCAACCACTACGTGACGCCTTACGGCGAAATATAATGCTCGGCCGCAACAATGTATTCTTTAACGCCAGAAGGCCTTGCGTTCTGCTGTCGCGGAGTTTCTTACCTGTTTGCGCTAGAAATTAATTTACAAATGCGCGTGCTGGAATGGAGCATTATATTTCTACTTCTATAAATTCCACAAGGCCCATCTGGTGTATCCTGCTTTTAAAAATTTTAATTTATTTGTCTCAATAGCTTGGCCATGTATGCAATAAACTGTGAGCATCGTCCAAGTTTGCTCCATTCGTTTATGCATGGAATAAAGAACGCGGTTAATCTCGTGTCCATCACAAACGAGTCCCGCTACATTTAACTCCTGCATCTTGGAGGGGGTGGTTTTCCATATTCTGACCCTTTCTACATTCGCGGTCAGCTGGACCCGCATAAAAACACTGAATAGGCACCTCCCTCGATAAATGCACAGGTCGTGACCGAATATTGCTCTTAGGTAGCAGAGGCATCTAATCTGTGTTTATAATCGGGCTTCAACCGAGCGCGAGCTTAGAAAAGGACAGACAGTAGAAGAGACAGAGAGAGAGCAAGCAAACAAAGTGAGCGGCAAGAAAGTATCGGCGAGGCATTGCTAATGCAACAAAAAACTTGGTCGTTTATTAATTTTGCTGAATGTAACTTTTCCCAATGCATTTTTGAGATTTTTCTGATTACAATGATACCAAACACGATATGTTTTAATTATGTAAATACTAAGTAAATATATCAAATATTGAGTAAATATAATTCAAACTATATCGTGTTTGGTATCATTTTAATCAGAAAAATCTCACAAATACGTTAGCAAAGGTTAAAAAAAAAGAATAAAAAATGAAAACGCCCCCCCCCCCCCCCCCCCCCCCCCCGCCCCATTAGTATTGCCTCACCGAACTTTCGGGCCGGTCTCCCTGTAGATTGGACCTCTCTGTCTCTTCTACAGTCTGTCTTTTTTTAAGCTCGCGCTCGGCTCGAGCCCTAATGTAAACACAAATTCGGCACCGGTACACGATAAGAGCACTGCTTTGCCCCCGAAATGAGTGCATTTATCGAGGGTTTACTGTATCACACTCTAGAAAATTTAAAAATATAAAATTGAAATTATCAATAAAATGTCTATTAGACTTGTCATTGATAATTTCAATTTCATATTTTAAAATTTGACATGTTGTAAATCATTTAGCAGACATTTGTTTATATAGTACGAAATGTATAATTGTTGCAAACAAATCTTCATGCGTATACTAATTTCCCACGAAATGCTCCCAAGCCTCCCCGTTCAGGCGGACACACGCGCGTCAGAGTGTCCCGTCCGGAAAGGGTTAACCCTTCAACCTTACAACCCGATGGCCTCTATCGTCAAGTGTCTAACGTCAGGACATACGCGAGGGTGGGTGCCTCTCGATTCGATATCTTCACTTTCAAACTTCTCCGGCTACAGGCGCTGGAACTTTTTAATAATCGTTCCAATAACCCATTAATTGATGGATTGATTTGCGTTTGCCCTGATTATGCAGAGAGATCCAGGCTCTCCGGCCACATATCGTTTGATGCATTCCTGTATCTTGATGCAAATAACTTCCTACAAGATCCTATATCGAAGATTCCCATAATCTATCACATCAAACCGTTTGTCAGCTTTTGCATAAGCGTCGCACCTTTCTTTTTTCTGACAACCATACCATCTTCATAATGTACACACTAAAACTGTATCATCACATTCTCCAGCGCAACCAATTCATTGTCATACAAAGAGATTTTATGACTCGAGTTGCAGCCGTTGCTGCCATGTTTCATGTATCTCATATTATTAAAATAGCCCGCCGTTTATCGGGCCTCTCATTGTATTATCTGTCACGCTCAATAAACGAAATTTTATAAAAAAAAAAACAAAAAAAAACAGGTTCTCGTTCCCAGTTCTCGTCCGACCCGGTAGAGCACCGGAACTGTGAACTGAAATTTCTAAAGTAATTAACGATTATTTCAAAGAAAATGAAGAATAATACACTGAAATCACGTAAGTGATAGATATAGATCTAAAATTACAAAATTCACTATTAAAAACAGTGCAATATATAAGCTAAGGTAAAGAAAGTTAATATTGCGGATCTTAACCTACAAAATGCAAGCGTCGCCTCTCACACGCCAGAGAGCGAAGAATGCAAAATCAGTGATTTCATAGTTAAGACTAACAAAAGGAAATTACAGAACGTGCAAGCTATTGACTTGCAATCCAAGAAACAAAATGTAAATGTACCTACATCCAACAAATATAGTGTTCTTAGTGATCATGAAATCGACATGGATACAGATGACGAAGATCTAAACATCGCAAAGGATAAAGGTGGGATTCATCTCACTGATGATCCACCAAAAGTGGTAAAAACTAAATCAGTCAAGAACCCCCCGCCTTTGGTCATACATGGCGAAATAAACGAATATTATAAATTCCTAACTAAAATTAGAAATAAACTTAATGATAAATTTCATACAAAGTGCAACAAAGGCTATATATAATATAAGTAATATAAATAATATAATATGTAATATATATAAATATACAGTGGCGGCCATATACTTACGTACAGTTAGCGAAATGAAATTTCTTTAGCTGTATATTACTAAATATAATAGTTAAACCAAAATCATTTTCAGTTTTCACAAGCTTCTAACATACTTTATTAAATAAAAAAAAATGGTTTCTTAAGTTATTGTAATAAAAAAATTTCATATATTTTTTTATTCAGTAGTAGAATTTCTCGCGGACACGTACTTACGTACATATAGAAATATTTACATTTCTCTAATATTTTAGGTTTCTAGTGACACAATAACCTACTTACTACTAATATTTCGTAGCTAAGCCCTTATTCTTAATTACAGCAGCACACCTTCGTGACATTGATTCGATAAGTCGAACGCATCGACTTATTGGAATAAAACCCCAAGCTTCCTCTATTCTTTGGTAAAGTTCATTAACATTTTTTGGTTTTTCTTTCTTAATGTGCTTATCTACGTCGATCCATGACATTTCTATCGGATTTAAGTCCGGAGATTGTGCTGGCCACTTCATAACGTCGATATTTTGTTCGGTCAAGAATGTCCTTACCACGCGCGCAAAATGTTTCGGATCATTGTCAGCTTGGTAATTCCAATCTTGTGGCATATACTCCGCAGCAAAAGGCAGTAATTGATTTGTAACAATATTTAAATAGACAAATTTGTCCATTATGCCCTCAATTCGGTGAATAGGGCCTGTGCCGTTCATGGTCATTGCACCCCATACCAGCACCGATCCACCACCACCTTTTACATTGGCTTTTAAACAATGTTTTTTGTATTCTTCGCCTTTGCAACGTCTAACATACACTTTTCCATCCGATCCGAATCTATTAAACTTAGATTCGTCGGTAAATGCAACTTTAGACCATTGCTGCGGTGTCCAATGGAGGTGTTCTTTCGCGAATGCAATTCTAGCGCGATGATTTTTTTCAGATATGAACGGCTTCCTTCTTGCAACACGTCCATATAATTGAAACTCGTTCAGTCTTCGTCTAACAGTCCTAACACTAATTGTTTCACTTCAATTTGCAGATATTTCTGCATGAATATCGACTGCAGTTTTGAATCTATCTGCTTTAGATAAACGATGGATTTTTCGGTCCCCCCTTAGATCCGTTTTTCGAGGCCTTGCTTTGCGAGGAAGATTATCAGCAGTTCCATGTCTCTCAATATACTTGATAGCTTGATGACAGGCCATAACTAATAACCCAAGTTCTTGCGATATTTTGCGGAACGATTTTCCGCTTTTACGCAAACGTTCCACTAAGCGTCGTTGTTCTGGCGTAATATTTTTGCCTTTACTCATCGCGAATATGTTATAAAGCGTCCAAACTCTTCAAAATGTCAAGAGACACTGATAAATACTGTTTACATTCCTAATATTTTGCTTTAGCTACATAGACTCCCAGTGTGCGTAAGTACGTGACCGCTACGAAAAAGATAGGTCGGAAAGAAATATTTACAAACATCTTTGTTTCTGGGAATTTGTAAAAATCCAGTCGTTCGTATACTCTTAACAGTAAAAACTACTTAAATATAAACCATCGAAGCTCCAAAATGTGCTTCAAAGAAAGAGAAAAATGTTTCAAAGTTAAAATATGAAATGTACGTAAGTATATGGCCGCCACTGTATATATAGAGGTAACCCACGGGCGAAAGGGTAGCCGTGTTTCAGTAAATTAACCGACCGTTCAAATCCCACGTAAAGCGCAATGCTAACCGCTCGCGAACATAAAACACCCTCAGAATCATATCCTAGACTCTCGAACCAACGGCGACAAGGACGCGCAGCCATAGAAACGTATTAAAATAAAGTAGACAAACCAACGGTAAAAGTTTTTACTGCTCTGTCAGATATTTTGGTTTCTGCTATATGGAAGCAAAAAATAACTTTTGGAGAGCCAGGGCAGAGAGGTCTTGGTTTCAAAATTGTCGTTACGTGTCGCTGCGGTAAGAATGAAATAAATTCAGGACCTTTTATTCATACTGGTTACGAAATAAATCGCAGAATAGTATTTGTCATGAGACTATTGGGCGTCGTAAAAGAAGGTATCGATGTATTTTACAATCTTATGGACATATGCACTGAATTGAGTCAAAGCAGTTATCGTCAAATTATCGAGCATATCCATGCAGCCGCTAAGTCATCATTCGATATTTTTTCACAAAAAGCTGTTGCAGAAGAGATGAAAAAAAAATGTTGAGCATGAAAGGGGATAAAAAGAAACCTCAAAGTCTCTGGTGACGGTACATGGAAAAAGCGTGGGTTCAAATTGTTCGGTTTCATTTAACTATTAATTACCGTTCCCGTAAGGGGTCGAGCGCAGGAGTTAAATTATTTCGCGGAATCTGTCTACTAAAAACAAACAATGCATGTCCAGGAAACCTTAGAATTCAAGGCTGACAGGGTCACAGGTCCCGTTAGTTTTCTTTCTTTTACTCAGTGCTCGCTCCAATCTTTCTTTACAATTTTCGTTACAATAGTTCTGTAGGGACGACGGTTTACGATCCGGTCTCCGCCATTGTTCGACTTCGGGCGGCCGACTCTGCGTTGGACCCGTTAGCTATTTTTAATTTAGCAAATTTCTGAAGCTTCGGGTCCCGCGGGTTAGGACCGTCCGTAGTCGTGAACCGACGGTAAAGAGAGATCCTATTGTCTAGGTGGGCGCTTTGCCTCGAGGGGGCTCGGACCGTGAAGGGTGTCAACCAGATGTGGAATTTTCCACACCAAGACACCCCCATGGTCGCGGACGTCTCGAGGCAACCTTAACAATTTTTCGGAACCCACCTAGACAAGGATAGCGAACTTTCCCTTACTCTCGTTATTCGAGAGTACGGAAAGAGAAAAACAAATGTAAGAGTAGGGATGACCAAAGGGCAGAAAAGGGCGACACGCGGTCGTCTCGTGATCAGTAGAGCGAACGATACTTGCGTGTAAATTATTTGTAAAGAGAAAAGTTTATATTGAGAAGAAAAATAAATCACTACATTGTGTGACTATCAAGAACACGATCACTAAACTTCAAAATCACTTCCCTGGCATGCAGCTGTTCGGTCCCGCGTAAATAATAGGTTTAAGGTACGAGCGGCTTATTGATAGCTATTTTTGAGCAAATCTAAATTAACATCAACATGTGTTCCCCAGGTCTTTTAACCATCGAGGGGAGTGAAGGTCTTAAGATTAAGTTTGCACTCTCACTTCTCTCTTCCTCAATAGAAATAGCCGTATTATAAACCTTCGCCTGCGCTGACGAGTCATCCTGCCGTCTTACACGCGCGCGTAAACCCTCCAACCAGGGTTGACCTGACCCGTGCCACCCGGGGCCCAGACCGCCGCCCCCTCCACCGATCCAACGAAACGCCGAGCGATCCCGCCAAATTCTTTGTGCGCCTTCGGAATTCACTAGCAATTTATTAAATTTATGTAGACACCACACCACTTCCGATGGCGCGTGAATCGTATTCTTGAGGGCGTTACCGGTCGGTGGAGGGATCGTCACTCGCAAGGGAGTCTTTCAGTTTTTGGAAGAGTCAGTATCTCATCAAACTTCGAAACAACATAAGCTTTATTTCAATCCTCAGTCTGAATCATTCATTGCAATTTGATTAGTTCTAAGTGTTATTTTGTTATCGTTGTTTTTATTTTTTTGTTTACGCATCCTATTAGTTCTATCATTATTATTCAAAATAAACTGTTAAAAATCAGTCTCGGCTTATTGAGTTAAACCGCGACGTGCCGAGAATATCGTCAGATTCACGGTACACAAATCAGTGTATGGTGTTACAACGCTCATAGACTACTATCCCGGCAAAGTGATCGATTTAGTTGTAAAGAACAGTTATTGCCAAGCTTGTACGTCCTGGAAAAATAGGACTCACACTGAATAATATCATGAATGGTTTGAGTATCACGAAGGCGAATGCATGAAGAATCACGAGGGCTCCTCGGGGAAAATGGAGGTTGACTCTATGATAGAAATGTTTTCGAGATCGGAAGAGAACTTCGGCGTGAGATATAGTAATTATATACGTGATGGCGATTGAAAAGCTTTCAAGGCTATTTTAGAATTAAATCCATATGGTGACGTGTTAACTGTTAGAAAAAGTGAGTGTATTGGCCACGTCGAAAAGAGAATGGGCACCAGACTCCGAAATGTGAGAAAAGAAAAAAAACTCTCGGGAAAAGGCAAGTGGACCGATAAAGTTTTAAAAAAATTGACAAGATATTATGGTTTGAGTATCCAGAGAAACATAAATAGTGTTGAAAATATGAAAAAAGATGTTATGGCTACTTATTTTCATATTTCTTCTACGAAACAAGGGCCAAATCATGAGAACTGCCCAACTGGGGCCGAAAGCTGGTGCAAATGACAGAAAGCTATCGCTTTAGAAATAAATCCCGAGCTTGAAGATCTCACTCCATTACTTGGCGACGATATGAAAGAGTATCTCCTACCAATTTATGAAAGTTTATCCAATGACGAATTACTTGAAAGATGCTTGAGTGGTCATACCCAACATGCAAATGAAAGTTTTAACGCGGCAGTTTGGAGATTGACTCCAAAGCACCTGCATTCAGGTCTAAAGATTGATGAAATCTCAGCCTACATTGCAGCTGGATTATTCAATGAAGGTTACTGTTACATCTTAAAAATGATGAATACATTAGATATAGTTATTGGCACGTATTGCAACGTCTTTGCCGAAAACACCGATGAGGCGCGGGTAAAGAGACAGAATCGGAGGAGTCTTTCTGAGACAAAAATCGCTCGCACAGCCCGAAAACAGAAGCACCTGGACGAAAATCAGTTTTTTGAGGGAGCTGAGGGCGTATTATATGGACCTGGACTCGCTGATTGATCGGTAAGTCACTACACTAATAGTTTTATCATGTTGAAACTTCAAATGCGATTATCTCGAAACTGTATTTTCAAAAACTGCTCGCGTTGCAGCTCGAATAGTTATCAATCGATTTGGCTGAAATTTTTACACGTTTTTTACTATAACATTACCGGAAGGAGGTACCTAAAATTTTACAGTTATTGCGTAAATAAATATTTTTTAAGGGGTAAAAATTGTCGAGAAAATGGTCAAAAAAATTACCTTTTTATTAAAACGCCGACATAACTTTCAATTTTATACTTTTTTATATTTTTTCAGGTTTATCCTTCCCCTACACTTGTCTATAATCGGAAAATATTGTTTTTTATTATTTCAGATCAATATAAAAAATCCTACAGTGCAGCAGTTTGCGGTGTCTCGCGAAAGGCGCCGAAAGAAAAAATTCGGAACCCCGCCATTTTGTAAGAAAAAAAAATTTTTTTCTAAAACTAGACATATGCAATAAAATGATATAAAAATTTCAAAACGTTTCGATAATTTTATCTCCTTAAAAAAAATTCATAAAAAAAGACTAATTTTCTTGCGTTTAAAGGGTCTGCCCCCCTTAACCGTTTTAGTGCCACGCAGCGCGATCGCGCTGTTCGCGTACTGTGGTGAACTGTGTCGCGATGTTTGGTCACGATCGTCAATTCGCAACGCGCTTGGTCCGTAATTACTATTTTTTTTCAAATAATCGCAAACCACCTGCATAAATGAGCTGTTTTCATTGAATTTACTTCTATACGAAAAAAAAGAGCAGCGTGATCCTGTCGATCGGCATTTCTTGCAAATACATGAACGAAGCGCTATCGCGCTGCATGGCACAATCCGACACGGATTCTTATAAAACCCTGGCGCTAAAACGGTTAAGATAACAAAAAGAGAACCATTTGTTACTGCTAAACAGCTCAAAGAAGATTTGAATTTGTCAATAGGGACCACACAAATAAAATCCCGTTTATACGAAGCCGGGTTGCATGGTCGAATATCTAGGAAGCAGCTACACATTTCCGAAACAAATGCTCGCAAACGTTTAAATTTGGCAAAAGAACATTGTAATAAACCGATTGCATTCTGGGATCCATAATTTGGAGTGATGAGTCAAAGTTTGAATTACATTCAAATAAACGAAGGAAATATGTGTGGAGAAAACAAGGAGAAGCTTTTAAACAAAATGTTATCACCTCCACCGTGAAACACGGTGGAGGGTCTATAATGTTATGGGGCTGCTTTAACAATGAAACAGTAGGAAAATTAACAATTATTGATGGTATATTAACAGCAGCAAAATACATCGACATTCTAAAAGAACGTTTGTTTCCATCAATTCAAAAAGGGTCTAGCAGGATAAGGGGGTCAAAAGTGCCCTTGAAGCTATTTTATTTCACGATGCGCCATTCGATAGGTAACCATAAGAAACCATTGTACACAAATTTTTAATCCGATAGCTTGACCGGGAGGGTAGTTATGGGGTAAATTCGAAAAACCGGTTTTTGTCCCATTTTCGGCACTTATTGATGTGCAAAAATGTCGAAAAAATTCTGACACATTCTAAACATGATTGCACACTTTAGGAATGATTTTCAGATTCTTCCGATGGAAGTATCACGCGCAAAAAATCAAAAACGGAAAAAAAATCGGAAAAATATAGATTTTGCACTGAAATCTTCAAGGTACAATTTTTAAATAATTACAGTAAGTACCTGATGTAACCATTATTATGCTCAATTTTTTTCATATTTTTTTGATATGGTGCAACACTGTCGGAAAAATCAAAAACCGATTTCTGGGACGCATTTCGGGCTGAAACCCGATCACTATGTGCTATCTTTGCATTATTTTAATTCAGTATGTTTATTTTATTACCTTCAATGTGTCTGAATGCGAAAAGATACGTGTTAAGGAAGAGAATCAAGAAAATTAAGTAAATTGTTAATTGTATGTTCTTTATATGCTAGAATTATGAACTTTCTTTCAAGAGATGAAATGGTGCAGTGGCTAGAGTGTCTGCCTGTGGAACCGCTGGACACTATTTGTCGCGAGTTCGAATCCCCATGGGGGACTTAATTTATTTTCTGTAGTTTTTTTTTTTTAAATTATTAAACACATAGCAATAATCAATAGTTGCTTTAAGGTGTTTCACAGATATTTAAGGGACATAATATTATATCTTGAAAAGTTATAACAAAGTAGAGCAAGGAAGAGTTTCTTCCTTCTATTGATTATAACTTTTCATGATCATTTTACATTTAACCTACATTTTCAAATGTCTTAATAAATCGATGTTTATCCAATATATGAAATGTTTAAAAATACTAGTAATCGCAAATCGTGGCATTATTAAAAACGGTATATACAATTATTTTTAAAAATATTTGTGAAACACCTTAAAGCGACTATTGATTATTGCTATGTGTGTAATAATTTAAAAAAAAAACTACAGAAAAGAAATTAAGTGCCCCATGGGGATTCGAACTCGCGACAAAAAGTGTTCAGCGGTTCCACAGGCAGACACTCTAGCCACTGCACCATTTCATCTCTTGAAAGAAAGCTCAAAATTCTAGCAGATAAAGAGCATACAATTAACAATTTACTTAATTTTCTTGATTCTCTTCCTTAACACGTATCTTTTCGCATTCAGACACATTGAAGGTAATAAAATAAACATACTGAATTAAAATAATGCAAAGATAGCATATACTGATCGGGTTTCAGCCCGAAATGCGTCCCAGAAGTCGGGTTTTGATTTTTCCGACAGTGTTGCACCATATCAAAAAAATATGAACAAAATTGAGCATATTAATGGATACATCAGGTACTTACAGGAATTATTTAAAAATTGTACCCTCAAGATTTCAGTGCAAAATCTACATTTTTCCATGTTTTTTTTCCGTTTTTGATTTTTTGCGCGTGGCACTTGCAACGGAAGAATCTGAAAATCATTCCTAAAGTGTGCAATCATGTTTAGAATGTGTCAGAATTTTTTCGACATTTTTGCACATTAATAAGTGGCGAAAATGAGGCAAAAACTGGTTTTTCGAATTTACCCCATAACTACCCTCCCGGTCGAGCTATCGGATTAAAAATTTGTGTACAATGGTTTCTTATGGTTACCTATCGAATGGCGCATCGTGGAATAAAATAGCTTCAAGGGCACTTTTGACCCCCTTATCCTGCTAGACCCTTTTGAAAATACAATTAAAAAATCTTAACGTACGTGCCTAAATAGATATATATATTATATTCTCCTCTTCAGTGTGTTCTGCTTCGTATTTAAGTCAAAACTATAAATGTACCGAATAATAATACTTTATCAAATAATGATTTACTGCATCACGGTTTTTCTAAGGCCGTCTGTGTATCTATTCATTCCAACCTGCAAATGCAGAAAAAATCTGCATGCAGTGATGTGTTTTAGATATCGTGTTCTATACAGCATGCACGTGACAAATAAAAATTTTATACTGAAATTGTAAAATAAATTTAAATCGAATTTGATAAAATTGTAATTTTTCTTGCAATAGTCATTTCGAGTTGCGCAATCGAAAAAGCTCTTAAAAGATAATAGTCGATCACATTGTTTTTATATCCATTTGTAGAGTAAAATTCCTGTTCATTATATTTAATTGACACGGTTATTCTATGAGACCAGTTGGCAATATTTAGTACATCTTAAGCTTTATAAATTTTATTACGGAATCGTAAAATACTTGTCAGTGTACAGGTTCACAATCAATTTTAACTTTAAAAGATTCATTATCATTGGCATTACTATCCATAAGATTTATCAGAATTTGTTAAATGTAGACGTGTACCTTCCTCTTCAAAATTTATCAGAATGAAAATTGAGAACTTCAGGTAATAAACGATATATGTATTTTCTTTACATTTCATATACCATACATCGTATTTGACATGCTTATGTCAATTAGGAATAATACACCATAGCAAACGACGAATGCAAGGTCCAAAGAGAATGATATTTTCTAAAGTAACGTTGATTGGCCCAAGCTAGAAATATTATTTCCATAATGTACATTTTGTTGCTGGATTCATAACGGTCCCCACTGGACAGTTGTATGCTTTTGCGAATTCCTTCATGTTTGATGCAACACCAATTGTACGATACTTGTAAGGACTGTACGTAAAGTGACCGTATGTGTATTTTATAATCTCAGGCCTTTCTACCGAGCACAAATTCTGAAAAATAAAATTACAATGACGTACAGTAAACTCGATGAACGATGGCCCTCTCTTTGGTTGGAATCACAGAATATACGACTTACGTTTGCGAAAGCCATGAAAAACAGTTGGTCGCTCGATAGAGACTCGAGGCCTGGTAATTTCATTTCATACTTTGCATTTATCTGTGAATCTTTGTAAACACTGTAAGCAGTTTCGAGGCCGATATTATCTGCTAGGTTTTCACTAAGCGTGGAGACACCGTTTACCTAAGTAATCACAAATAATCGTGGATAATTTCGTATAAATCAACACGTTGAATGCCATGGGGGTTACCGGGTTGCCGGGCGCTATTGAATTCAATGAAATTTCATATGACTTAATTTTTAATATAACTTATATACTCTTCTTCGTTACTCTTATGGCTATATTTTAATTTAAACTGCAAGTTGGTGACACGACCCTATTTTACCATATGTTTTATCTATGAGAAATCTTCGTTTTTATTAAGTTATATTTTGACGACTGAGCTGGCCTATCGCAATTTTTCTTTTTTTATATACACGGCGGAATTTTATGCTATTCACGTCGTTCCCATGATGACACAACGAATGTGTCGCTCTTTAGGCCATTCACGCGTTAGAATGGAAAATGACGTCAGAACGAGGGATGTTTCTATCCGTCAAGCGAATTAGAACAAACCAGAGGCCAGAGGATTTAATTCGTTTTTGCGAGTAGTAGTCAATCTCAGGTTTCCGGGGCCGATATGGCGGAGATAGGCGATGCGAGCGACACTCTCGCCTTACCCCGTGCCTCATACCGCGAAACTTCATATCGTTTGCGAGCCGTAGCTGCGTTAAGTCTTAAATGAATTAAAGAGATAGAAATACAAAGCAATAAAAGTTATGCTTAGATTTACCGATACAGTTTCTGGGGGAACATCTGATATTTTCAGCGAGTAATTGCCGTATTTGTTGATAAAGCATTTCGTTCTCTGGTTATAGTCAAAGAAAAACCAATTTGGAAATTGATTTTGTCTTCCGTGTATGTCTATTTCCACATCTAAATAACACGAATAATTTTAAGGCTATATCGATTTAGAGGTTTTGTATACTTTACAATTAAAGTCGTACTGTTACTATCGATAGAATGCGACATTTCGTGTCCAATTATAAAACCCGGCACTCCATAATTGATAGCGCTGAAAGATAAAAGTAGATTACTTAGCCTGACAAAATTTCATGTAACTGTAATCTTAATTTGATTTAATGGGTTGATCTCTTGATGACTTACTCGGGCAACGATTCCGTGAAGAACGGTTCTTGGAGCTCGGAGGCAGGTACAACTGAAAAAGTTACACAACTAATCCTTGAAATATTTGTACTTGCCCTAATTTAGAAAATATAATAATACCTGTTTTTTAAAACATAATTTTTAATGTCTAACTGAAAGATTAAATTATTAATTTATTAATTATTCTTACATATGGTATTCAAATCGGTATCATAGAAAGCATTAACTACAGTAGGTTCTGCTAACCATCTAAAATGTCAATGAGAATATTTTAAAACACTGATCACTTCATATAAGCTTAACTTTTGCCTCTCAACGAAAACTCACTCCATTTTTCCATTTGGCCGTCTAAATTCTTTTATATCTTTTATGCATTTAAATTTCCTATAATTTAACACGTTTTGGAAATAGTCCGTTCCTGTTTCAATCTGCATAAAATTATATTAATAATAATTCAACCTAATTATTTGTTCTTCTATTTCCACGACATCTGAAAGCGAAAGATAGACGACGTTTTGAATAATCCATACCCCTTCGTATTTTTCGATCATTACTGCATCATTTCCCAACTGTTCTGGATATCCGATTTGTTTTATAATATTTTCCAGTTTCTCCTTCATGACATCCATCAAGTACGCAGATAATCCCACTGAATTCAGTGTCTTATGTATTAATTTTTCCTGGATTTTTTCGGATATTTTCTTCCCCTGACGAAAACGCAATTTATCACTCGAAAATTCATCTATTATAATAATCAAAGTTGAAAAAGGAAATTCACCTTTTCAATCACCTCACTGGAGGAATAATTGGTTACAAACATGTATGAAATTACTTCGGCAAATTGCAAATCAGTTATGCATGATAACCATCTAAAATAAATATTATTTCATTGATAATTTAACAAGTCAATGATATTAAAAATTACTATTGTCAATAATACCGCGGCGGATATCCCGTTACATTCAAATCCGCGTATAACATATCAAATTTGATGTTTCTTATGTCCGGCGTAGTATAGGATATGAGACCGTTTATAAGATTCCATTGGACGAGATTCACTGAAAGCGAAAGGAACAAATGAACACGATTAACAATACATTCGATTACAATTAATTATTCTCAAAGACGTTGCAACGGGCAAATTTTCAAGATCTTCTTTGTCCATCTTTTATGCTACGTTACCAATTGTACGATCCGAAATGGTCTCTAAATACTTTGCTATCTCTTCATAGACTTCCTTATTATAAACAATAACAGGTTCGGACTCATCTATATCCGCATTAGCCAATTTGAACACGTATTTCAGAACGTCCAGGAAATTTAACTGCAATGAAATTATTCGCATTCATAATTAATTTCGCGTATTTCTGTTTAGTAGAATTCATAACTTACCTTAACTCGACTCTTGATATCGTTTAAGCCATCGAACCAAGTCTGCAATTCTCCGAGTGTCATTCTCTCACTGTGCTGATTGCTTCCATACACCCCTCGTGCTATCAAGGCCATCTAACGAGAACCAAGAATAGCATTTCGTTAATTATTTCGATGCATTCTCATCTGTTATCTGGTATAGCTCCAATGTAAATAGAGCAGTATTTAGAATACAGAATTTATTTTGCTATAATTAACGCTTAACCGTCTGACACTTTCGGAGCAAAATGTAAGTGTACGACCGGCAAAATGATGTACATTTTAGAAGCTGTACTTTTTCTAAGAAAATTAATGTATTGAGTTGTAACAAAAATTCGCTCGGTCACCGCAAGTGTCATGTTTCTCTTCTAAATTATAAAACTATGACCTTTTCACCTTGAAACAGTTAATGCAGAACGATATTGTGAACAACTTCAAAGATGAAATTTGAAGTGTGTCGACCTGGCCTTGTCAATCGACGAACAGTAATGCTGCTCCACGATAATGCGGCACCGTATACCGCAAAAATCACGCAGAAAAAAATTCTGCAGCTCAAATGGTTAGTTTTGTTGCATCTATCATATTCCCCGTATGTAGTACCATCGGATTATTATGTATTTCATTCACTGCAAAATCCGTTACCAGGATAGAAATGTCGTAATGACGAAGAAGTCAAAACTTTTATACAAAATTGCTTTGAATCAAAGGATGAGAACTTCTATTCAAATGATATTAACCAATTGTCTTTGAAATGGCAAACTGTCATTAATAATGATGGTGATTATGTAATTGACTGAATATAATTCGAACCAAAGAAATAAAGAGAAATATGTCTTAAGTTTGAAGAATTTAACCCCATATTACTCATAAAAGATATTATTTTTGAAAAAAACGTATATAAGACGAGAATACGTAACACGAAAACGACGTGAAAAACAATAATTATAGTTTTCATTGTCATTGTTAGTCTTGTTTTTATAATCAATAAATGGTTTACGCGTTTTTAACGATATATTACTATCGTTTTAACCCTTTGAGGACGACGGACGCATATATACGGTCGGAGAAAAAATTTGATTATAGTTTATCTATAATCTATAATCTCTAACACCGTTAGAGTTGAAAAATTAAAATATAGCCGTTGAAATATGATTACGCAAATAGCAATTTATAACTTCTATACATTAACACTCTGACTTTTTGATAAAAAGGTGGTTTTTGATCACCAAATAAATGATTATTTCTGAATATTCAAAAAGGCCTCCGTCCGCAAAGGGTTAAATGCATAACATTTCGCTATTTCCTTGTGTAATTTGGGTAAACGAACATTTCATTATATTTATTTGCAATAGAAAAAATAATTAGGTTGCTTGCCCTTTCAGTTTAGGTTTATATTGTTTTTATTTGCACGAATGTCGAAAAACACGTTAATGCCATAGTAGAGAAAGAACGCATTATATGTGCTGCCGAATGGTTAAGTGTTATGTGTTGCAGTCTGTATATCTAAATTATACAGAGATACTTTTTAAATACGTAGTACCATGCACTACTTTGCATTACAGTCCTCCTGTTCGTTTGCACGGATCTCGGAAGTCAGTGATGCAGTTGCGAATGTTAGACCTATTAACACTAGAACTACCAAACCAGTGAAAAGATTAGTACACAATTTTGTGCGAAAATTCTCAAGTTTATAGCACAGTCATATAATAAATATTCTACGTCCACCTCAAAAAACAAATCATCGAATCGATCGTCTTTCCCGACTCTTGATACCTCTTTTTTCAAAGTACTTTTTTAATATATTGAAAAATAATAGATTTAACGCCGGTAGTTCTAGTATTAAATGGCAGTATGTAGAATAATATCGTTATTAGTTGTTAGCACGAATATACCTTAAGAATTTTAAATTCAGCCGTCACCATATCCACTACATCCTGGGCTAATTGGTGTTTATCCAATATCTGTCCCGTTTTTGCTGCAATAGCCAAAGCTATGCGGACAATTCCATTCGCATACGGATCATTTTGTTTTAGCACGTTGTCGAGTGTTAATTTATGGTTCACGGGAAAATTTATATTGTTGTAGATCTACGAAGAATTGCAGAATTATTATTTTCCATTGTTAACACGTAACGTGACAAGCCGTTTTTGCCCGACTTCTCCCAGACGAATGCGAAAAGCTGGTCAAACAAATAAGTCGAAATATTCGCTTATCACGAATTTTGCGGCAGGTTTTTTTTTGCAAATGTCCATCCACTCCGAGGTGTTGAACAACCCCTCCAAGCCATGACCATTAATTTTTTTACACCCTGTACAAAATGAACTTCTTTTTCGCCCGTAGAATATACATGCTGATTCTTATAGATTTTGTGGTGCTGAATACGAATCTGAAGCCCGTTTGTCGACAACAGACTCCATTTTTGAGAAAATCAGTTTTTAAACAATGCAAATTTTCAACTTCCAGAATTTTTTGTATTTTAACCATTACAGTTATTAAAAATTGTTTGGTATAGAACGATGCTGTAAACCCTTCCAAATATAACGATGCGTATCATTTTAAAGTTGTAAACATTTAAATATGTTTGAACAATGCTCAAAGCAAGAACTTAACGTCCAAGAGAAATTGTAATAGCAGTAGACGATAGAGCATACATTTTTAGCTTTTGAGCTTTATTTTCGGCGGAGAAATTGAAATAGCTCTGCAGGACACAAGACACTGCCAGTGACTCTCAGTAAAGCCGTTTTACCCGTGCTATTACTATAGTTTGTTTTACAAGTATACATTTATTCTTTATGAGTTATCTTATTACTTTACGAGTTATTATATGTAGCTTGCTTTACGAATATACTTTATGTTTATGAGTTACTTTTTGACAATAACGCTACATTAAAAAAAAGTATTATGATGGAATTTTTCTATTTAATGGTTTTATTTATTTAACGATATAATAATTATAAGCTGGTTTAAATATAAGTGAAAAAATAAGAATATGAAATAGCGAATAATAAAATAACGAAATATCTGCCCTCTGCGGCTGTGACTTTGGAACTGAGGAACGAAGTTCTACAGCACGAGGAGCGGCTCTGCTTTTCTATAAACAAATCTTAAAGCCGCCGCTGTCGTTTCCTCATACAGCAGTCGAGCGTTACATCGTTGCACTTCAACATATTATATTCATAACACTGCATTAAATAAATAAACAATATTGTTCAATTGCATTTACAGTTTTAAGATTAATTCTCCAAGCAACGGGAGCAATTATTTCCAGTTCACTGGCCAAGAAGTACGACGATCGCCGCGTGTTGTCATAACATACTCGGCGGTCCTCGGCGACGGTAACCTACAGGTGACCGTCTCGCGAGTCCAGTAACAATAACAAGTCGTTTCGATGTGCGCCTCGCTATTAGTTTGCCCTCGACCGCCGCCGAGTAATCAGTGCTTCCTGATCGGCTTCAAGCATTTTCATCTATTAGTGCGTGTATAATACTTTCGCAGTCGAAATTCAGAATCACCAAATACCTCTCTTTTTGTGGGCTACTTGGTAATTCCCACGATATCTTTACAGTGGTATTAATCCCCAGTTGGCGTTCGTTTGTCTGCTTTCAATCACCGAAGCAAAGGATCAACACGTTCCTGAAGTATATATAATTCTTACTAAAATTTTACTAGTTTCCTTTAAGTACAGATTTTGGTTTTAATTAAATACGACTGCAAAGGATTAATGGAAAAGTACTAGAAGAGAGATAAAGTATTTCTTTCGGCACAAAAGCTTTAATATGTAATTGTAATAGTGTTTTTTCTTTTGCTGTATTCAGTTATGTAATCCATTTGTCTGCACCTTTTAGGGTTTTTTCTGGGACAACCACGTTTATATTCAATAAGTCGTATAATCTTGAAATGGAAAATGCAATTCAACAGTTGTCGCGGCGTAAAATCACCGCGAACTTCTTCAGGCCCGCTGCCCAGGTACGACCATAAACCGGGCCTCTTGCAAGCGAGGTGCGATTCTTGGAAGTCTAGGCAACGTACATGCATCGTACGTTTCCAAGAATCGCACAAATTTTCAAACCCCTCTCCAAGGGCAAGCCATCCCTTCTTCCCAACTTTTTGGGAATAAAAGGGCCGTCTCCGACGGCCCTTTCTCGTTGTATTTTCATATCTCTCGACCATAACGTTACGCTGCCGGTTGATTAATACGTGTCAACGGCTTATTTCATATACAATTTATACATTTCTTGAGTCGCGCAAGGCTCTTTTGTATATAATTCAGTGTAAATACAAGACTGTACATATCTCCCAAAACTTCTTCCTAAAATTAACCATCTCGTGTATTATTCGCGAGTGGTGTCGCCAAGGAACCTTCTCCTTGAAACGCGCGACGTAACAACAGTATTGCTTATTTATATAATGAAATTTTACGAATATACTTGTTTGTTTAATGTAGCATTATCGTTGTGGCGGACAATGACCTGTGTTTTCCGTGAGTCCCAGACCGAGGGAGAAAGGTGTTCGGGACACGGCAATGGTCGAGAAGTCCGATCACTCGGGCCCGGGTTCCTAATAAAATCTTCAGGCACGAGCATCGGAGTTTTCTCGGCATAGCCTGACCCTGAGGACCTTTCCCCCTCTTCGATATTTTTCCCTGCTCTGGACGAATCAGAGCAAGGCCCACGGAAAACACAGGGTATAAAAGACGACCGTTTGGACATTATTATTATTAACGCCACGAGGCTCTACATCGACGTCAACCCGAACATTTTGTATTCCGTGCGGATAATAAACTTAGTCTACGTAGACTACATCTTGTTTCACATTCGTGACCATCACCTCATCGTCATAAAATAACTCATAAATGTGGGATCTGGAAACTTCTAGATCCGCGGAGTTTTGTATAGGCGCATGGTAACGCGACAAAAGACGAGCGCGAACCGCGACCGCGAGGCGGTCGCGACGGAACGAGGTAGATGGCTCCGGGAGATCATAAGAGACGGTCCTGTTGTTCAAATATATTTTATTTTTGTTAAGTTAAAACGACTCCCTCATTTCGACCACGTCAGAAATCCTACAAATTAGGGGGCTCGTCCGGGATATTTCCATCAATCCCGAGATTTCTGATAAACGGCGAAGTGATTGAGTGTATCTGTTGGAAAGATCGTGCGAGAAGCGGGCAGTAACGGAAGTTGGAAAACGTGGTTAAAGCATCGTTCGCGACGGTTAATGTTGATCAGTGTGTAAGTTGGCCGCTGATTGTATACGTTGTTAATGTTGATTAATGTTGTAATAGTTAACCGTGGAACAGTGCCTCAAGTTTGAAGTTGTACGTTGAATTTTCTGCACCGCTAATCGAGACGAAAGTACAAAACAAAAATGGCCGAAAAGGAACAACTCAGAGACAAAGCTGATAACAGTAAAGAAGCTGAACATAGCGATGGAAGCTTAGACAGAACAATAGTGGAAAGAACGGGTGAGACGACGTGGAAAATTCCGACGAACGAAGAGATCGGCATTATGAAAGCTGCCGAATTAAGAGAAGAACTGCGGCGATTGGAATTAGCGACTACAGGAAGAAAAGGGGAAATGCAGGAAAGGTTGAGAGCCTTTGTAAGAAACAAAAACGAACACGGTAAAGAAGAGACAGATGAAAGCGACGAAGAAAGTGACGAGGAATCGTACGTGGAGGAACCGCGGCGTGGTAGAAAACAAAACGAAAACGCGCGTAGAGAGATAATTAAATTCACCATGAAAGACGTCGATAACAGCATTCCCTATTTTTCCGGCGACGATAAATTGCCGATAAAAAAGTGGATTAACGATTTTGAGGAGTTAAGTGAACTTTTGGAATGGAACGATATCCAAAAACTATTATATGGGAAGCGAATGCTACGAGGGTCCGCAAAACAATTCGTCAATTACGAAAAAGGTATTATGTCCTGGAGTGTTCTGAAGCGAAGATTGTTACGCGAGTTCAAACCGGAGATAACAAGTACGACGCTACATGAACAGCTACGAAAACGGAAAAGACTACCGAACGAAAGCGCAAGGCAATATGTGGGTGCGATGCAGGAGATTGCAAGCTAAGGGGATATAGAAGAAGAGGCTCTGATTGAGCATATAATTAACGGTATTCCGGATAGAGAATCGAATAAGATTTTCTTACTCGAAGCCTGTACGCTATCCGAATTAAGAAGAAGATTGGAACTGTATGACCGAAGAAGAGAAAAGGAAGCCGAGAACAGAAGGACAGAGGAACGGAGGTATAACGGAAACGATAGGAACGTGCGACGAAGACCCGATTATGACGTCAAATACGAGAGAAAGAAGCGCTGTTTTAATTGTGGTTCAAGAGAACATAGTGCTAGTCAGTGCCAACACAAAGACCGCGGACCGAGGTGTTTCGTTTGCAATGATTTTGGACATTTTACGAAAAATTGCGCGAAACGTGTTACCCCAAGAGGCGGCGAGAGTAGTGTCGCGTGTGTAAAAAGTGTGAGTAGCAAACTGATCCCGATTGCAATCAATAGTACGACGTGTTACGCTCTCGTTGACACGGGGAACGATGTAAACTTGATCCGAGAAAGCGCGTATCATAAATTGGGAAGATCATCGTTGCGACCAACGTGGAGATTGATCATCGGATTTGGAAACGCGAAGACGACGCCCGTCGGAAAGTGTACGATGTCGGTTTGTATCGGCAGAGATCAGTTCGAGCTGGAAGTTTTTGTGGTGCGAGACAACGACATGACAACGGAGGTGATCCTAGGTCAGGCAGCCAGGATAGTTGATCGACTGAGCTGTCCTTCGAAGAGCTCCGCCTGCTTCACCCATTCATACAGCTGAGATGTCACTGATTCACAGACACTCTCTCGGTGTCATGGCCGGACCTATTGGCACGAGCGTGGTGGCGTATTGGGGCGACATTCGTATCTAACCGCTCGCGCTGGAAAGACATGCCACGCGCGTCGATCGCGGAAAATAAAACGACGCGCGTGGCACGTCGACCAAGGTTATTTGTCGAAAAACAGTTTCAGATCGCACCACGTCGCGTGCGGGGTAAAACAAAAGTATTATTGTAGGAACGGAATTTTTCCTACGCTCAAATAGTATTAATTTTGGAATTAGTGAGTGTGGATGGATTGTAAATAAGCGAGAGTGGATGTTTGAAGTACGTGATTTGGAAGGCGACGGATGTCAGGGCTAGCATGAATGTTTAGTCTGTAGAGAAAGAGAAAATGAGTGAGTGCAACAGAGAACGCATGCTGTGAGAAAGAGGATCGAGGGTGGTTGCGAGCGAGGATTTTTGGGAAGAGACAGTTGTTGAGTTGAGTTCATAGGGTGCGTTCGGGGAGTCGCTACGAACGCTGTAAACGCAAACACTACCAACGGCGTTCGCGGAGCCAATAGCGTGATGGCGATAGCAAGCTCCGTGAACGTTCTACAGCGTAGCGTTAGCAGCGATCATCATCGTTTTGTGTGGGGGTTTCGATATTGGTGCTTTCGCGATTAAATTTTCTTGCCATATGATTCAGTGAAATTATCGAGCAATTCATAAAACTAAAACGAAATTAAATTTCCTAAATACATTTATTATTTTTATAACATAGTAAATAAATTATAGATCATGATGTGTCGTTTACGTGATTAGAGAGGATTAAAAGAGTGTAATGCCTTAAAAAAATATTAATATGCTCCGGAATTACACGTGAATTATTCGTATAAAATAAATTCCTCAATTGTTCCAAAAATTTCGTAAGATACTTTCGGATTTAAAATAACCACGGAAACTTCATTCGTTTTTTTTTGTTTTTTACTAAACTTTAGGACCACGTTAACTGTAATATACATTTTATATTTCTTCATGATTTCTATAATATTTCCATTACGTCTACCATATGATTCATTATCGACCTGAGAGCTTTGCTAATTCGAATTTTCCATGCTGAAACAAACAACTTACAGCGTGTGGTGCTATTTGGTGCTGTTCACGGAATACGCAAACGCTACGCAACTGTTACACTACCTCGGAAGAAATAGCGTTGGTTGCGTTCAGTCATGACGTCACACACCATAAGTAGTGACGTCACGGTAGTGTTTGATTGTGCTACTTTCGAGCTCTGCGAACAGTCTGTAGCGCCAGATAGTGCGAATAGCGACTCCCCGAACGCACCCATAGAGTCAAGTTGAGTGGAGATATACAGAGTGGAGATTTAGAGCGTTAGAGTTATTTTAGTATTGTTTAGAGTATTGTATTTCTATATATTTAATAAAGTTAATCATTTGTTTTTAATTACACGCGTTCAGTTAAGTTTCTAGGCTACGGTATTGTTGATTAATTCTAAGGGCATCTGTTCCGTTTATTCAAAGACGAGCATCGATAGTCTTTGATTGCTCGTCTAAGATTAAACTTGAATAGGACCCTATATTATTAGTGAAAAAGTATGCTCTGATATGATTTAAATCAAATACAATTAATAGATTTTAATGTTTTTGGACTTCTGGCGATGATTTGGTGGAATTCAACCACTACGTGATGCCTTACGGCGAAATATAATGCTCGACCGCAACAATGTATTCTTTAACGCGAAAAGGCCTTGCGTTCTGCTGTCGCGGAGTTTCTTACCTGTTTGCGCTAGAAATAAATTTACAAATGCGCGTGCTAGAACGGAGCATTATATTTCGCCGTAAGGCGTCACGTAGTGGTTGAATTCCACCAAATCATCGCCAGAAGTCCAAAAACATTAAAATCTATTAATTGTATTTGATTTAAATCATATCAGAGCATATGCATGCGCGTGGCATGTCTTTCCAGCGCGAGCGGTTAGATACGAATGTCGCCCCAATACGTCACCACGCGCGTGGCAATAGGTCCGAACCTGGCAAGTGAAAGGCGAAGCAATCAGCGAGCTCTCGAGCGCATGGGAAGGGGACGCAGGCGGAGCTCTTCGAAGGACAGCTCAGTCGATCAACTATCCTGGCTGCCTGTCCTAGGTCAAGAATTCCTCACACACGCGGACGTGCGTATTCATCGAGGCGAATTAGTCATCGGAAAGGCGGCATCGACAGACAGTGCGAGGCAAAAGGAAATAGCGAGCACGACGGTCCAAAAGCTACACAACGAAGGGGAAGCAGTCGCAGTCACGAACGAGGATGGAATCGGTGAACTTGCGAGTATCAATTATGTTCAACCGCACGAAGTAGACATTAGTGGACCTTACCGCGAGAGATTGTGCGATATAATAGACAATTACAAACCTGAATCTAATGTAGAAGGTAAGCTCGAGACGCGCATTGAATTAAATGATAGTTGTCCAGTTTCTCTAAGACCCCGCCGATTAGCTCCAAAAGAAAGAGAGGTGTTAGATAAGCAAATACGCGAATGGCTTCACGAAGGCGTGATAAAGAAAAGCACGAGCGAGTATGCTAGTCCAGTCGTGATTGTACCGAAAAGGAACGGATCGTATCGCGTTTGCATAGACTATCGCGAATTAAACAAAAAAAATTATTCGAGGCAGATTCCCAATGCCTTTGATCGAAGATTGCTTAGATTCTTTAACAGGTGCGAAAGTATTTTCAACATTGGATTTGAAGAATGGATTCTTTCTCGTGCCCGTCGCTAAGGACAGCCAGAAATACACGGGGTTCGTCACGCCGGACGGCCAATATGAATTTAAAAGAACCTCGTTTGGCCTTTGCAATAGCCCTACTAGTTTTCTCAGATACATAGACGAAGTTTTCCTAGAATTAAAAAGGCGTAAAATATTAATCACGTATATGGATGACATTATCGTGCGCGGTGTTAATGAAGAAGACGCGTTTGAAAATCTAAAGATAACCTTAGAAGTCGCAGAAAAGAACGGGTTGCAATTAAATTAGCAGAAGTGTAAGTTTCTACAACCACGGGTAGAATTTTTGGGTTACATGGTAGGAAATGGGTCCGTTAGCCCGTCGCCAAATAAGATTAAAGCTGTCCAGTCGTTTCCTCATCCAACGCGGAAAATGGATATTCAAAGGTTTTTAGAGCTTACCGGCTACTTCCGGAAATTTGTAAAAAATTATGCTGAGATAGCTCATCCATTATCGGAGCTTTTGAAGGAAACGGTTTGTTTTGATTTCGGCGAAGAACAAAGACGGTCGTTTGATACCTTGAAGCTGGCATTGTCGCGCGAACCGGTGTTAAGAATTTACCAACCCGACGCTATTCCTGAAGTTCACACAGATGCGAGTTGTTACGGATACGGTGCGGTTTTATTGCAGAAGAATGTTGACGAGAAAGCGTTTCATCCGGTTCATTATATGAGCAAAAAGACGACAGAAGCCGAAAGAAAGTACAGTTCGTACGAATTAGAGTTGTTAGCTATAGTCAGGGCGGTACATAAATTTCGAGTATATCTTTTAAGAATAGATTTTAAGTTAGTCACAGATTGTAAAGCAGTACAAAAAACATTTTATAAGAAAGATCTTAATCCTCGTATAGCGCGGTGGGCGTTGACCCTCGAAGAATATAATTATAAAATAGAGCACCGATCAGGCGATAGACTCAAAACACGTAGACTCTCGAAGTAGATATCCAGTGTACATTGTAGAAGATACAGTGTTAGAAGTGATTCGTAAGCGACAAACCGAAGATGAGCGAATTAAAACAATCAAGCGAGTATTGGAACGCGAACCGTTCGAAGACTATGTTGTGGATAACGATGTGTTGATGAAACAAAGTGGGGATAAAAGAGTGTTAGTGTTGCCCGAGAGCATGTACATTGAAACTATACGGAAAGTGCATGAAAATGGACACTTTGGCGTGAAAAAAGTGGTGGAGCGAATTAAAGACGAATTTTATATTCCAAATATTAACGAACGTGTTGAGAAATTTGTGAGTTACTGCGTCCCGTGTATTCTTGCGGAAAAAAAGAAAGGGAAACGGGAAGGGTGGCTTGCTCCAATACCTAAAGGAAATGCACCGTTAAGTACGTATCACATTGACCATTTAGGACCTATGACGGCGACAGGGAAAAGTTACAAATACGTGTTAGTGATAGTAGACGCGTTTGCGAAGTTTGTATGGATTTACCCGACAAAAACAACCAGCGCAAAAGAAGTTTTAGATAAGTTAAATACGCAGCAAAGGGTTTTTGGCAATCCGACGAGAATTATTACCGATAGGGGATCCGCGTTCACATCGAAAGAGTTTGTTGATTATTGTACTGCGGAGGCAATCGAACATGTAAAGATTACTACCGGTGTGCCGCGATCGAACGGTCAAGTCGAGCGGATTAATCGCATCATTATACCGATACTAACGAAACTGTCTCTCGGATATCCAGATCGTTGGTATAGATACGTAGACCGATTGCAAAGATGCCTCAATAGCACTTTTCAACGTAGTATAGGCATGACTCCTTTCGAACTCTTATTAGGTGTAAAAATGAAACAGAAGGAAGACGTGCATATTTTGGACTTACTCGAACAAGAAGCGGCGGAAGGTTTTGATAAAGAGCGCGATAAGTTAAGAGTTATGGCCAAAAGTAATATAGCGAAAATCCAGGCGGAAAATCGAAAAAGCTATAACAAACATTGTAAAGAAGCAACTAAATACGACGTTGGTGACTTAGTAGCAATTCAGCGAACGCAGTTTGGTACAGGGTTGAAAATTAAACCGAAGTTTTTGGGACCTTATAAGGTAGCGAAGGTAAAGAGAAATAATCGATACGAAGTTGTACGCGTCGCGGACGGAGACGGACCCAATGTCACGACCACGGCGGCAGACTTTATGATACCCTATTTAGAATTGTCTTCAGAGACTGAAGACTTCTAGGATGGCCGAGTGTGGGATCTGGAAACTTCTAGATCCGTGGAGTTTTGTATAGGCGCATGGTAACGCGACAAAAGAAGAGCGCGAACCGAGGGGGTCGAGGGGGTGGTTTTCCATATTCTGACCCTTTCTACATTCGCGGTCAGCTGGACCCGCATAAAAACACTGAATAGGCACCTCCCTCGATAAATGCACAGGTCGTGACCGAATATTGCTCTTAGGTAGCAGAGGCATCTAATCTGTGTTTACATTCTGGTTCCAACCGAGCGCGAGCTTAAGAAAGGACAGACAGTAGAAGAGACAGAGAGAGCAAGCAAACAAAGTGAGCGGCACGAAAGTATCGGCGAGGCATTGCTAATGCAACAAAAAACTTGGTCATTTATTAATTTTGCTGAATGCTAACTTTTCCCAATGCATTTTCGAGATTTTTCTGATTACAATGATGCCAAACACGATATGTTTTAATTATGTAAATACTAAGTAAATATATCAAATATTGAGTAAATATAATTCAAACTATATCGTGTTTGGTATCATTTTAATCAGAAAAATCTCACAAATACGTTAGCAAAGGTTAAAAAAAAAAGAATAAAAAATGAAACCCCCCCCCATTAGTATTGCCTCACCGATACTTTCGGGCCGGTCTCCCTGTAGATTGGACCTCTCTGTCTCTTCTACAGTCTGTCTTTTTTTAAGCTCGCGCTCGGCTCGAGCCCTAATGTAAACACAAATTCGGCACCGGTACACGATAAGAGCACTGCTTTGCCCCCGAAATGAGTGCATTTATCGAGGGTTTACTGTAGTTGGTTCCGGGAGATCATAAGAGACGGTCCTGTTATTCAAATATATTTTACTTTTGTTAAGTTAAAACGACTCCCTCATTTCGACCCCGTCAGAAATCCTACATAAACAACTCATACATATCATAACCGTAGCGCTGGTGAAAGGATTGCGCTGAGAATCACTACCAGTACCTTGTGTCTTGCGGAGCTATTTTAATTTCTCAGCCGAAAACAAAACCAGTGTTGCAACTTTCAATCATAGTCTCCTCAAGAAAAATGTGTACTTCATCTATCGCCTCCTGCCAGTAGAATTTCTCCTCGGCGTCTAGTTTTTAAGATAAATAGGAAAATATCCACAAATTTTGGGGTAATTCGAGCGTCGTTTTCCCTTTCAGCATTGCTTAAACACGCTTAAATGTTTATAACATTAAAGTAATATTTCTTGTTATATTCGGGAGGGGCTTTAGAATCATTTTATGCAAAAAATAATTAAATAATTGTTACGGTTAAAGTACCGATAATTATGAAAGTTGAAAATTGCATTTTATTCAAAACTGATTTTCTGAAAAATGGAGTCTGATGGAGACAAACGGATTTCGTAATCGTGTTTAGTATCACAGAATCTATAGAAATCAGCATAAATATTCTTTGGGCAAAAAATCGTGTTGACCAGTGTTATTTATGTTACTGTGAGGATGAAAACAACTTATCCCCTGAAATTGCGACAAGCTCTAGAAAGCGTCAGGAAACGAAAAACCAAGAGGGCAAAGCGGTGACAGTTAGAAAACGTGGCACTTTTTTCTATTACAAAATGTAAACAAATTCGGTACTAAAGTAGCAGGACAGAAAACCAGAAGACTAGTCACGTTTTTATATATCTCTTGGTTTAACAAAGTCAACCATTAAATGTAATTACTAATTATTGTATATATAATAATTAAACAATCTTATGTGCTCTGTTCTATAGCACATTTTTTTATAATTTCTCATTCCGTTAGTGGAAATATATTCACAGAATTAAATTTGTTATAAAATATATGTTTCCAGCATATTAAATAAATATGTTTTCGTATACCATCGATGGTACACGTGGCACGGAACGTGTTAATGAAAATAATTTTGACGTAGGCCCAAGAAACATATCTTGTAGAATTGGTATTTGTTAATATTTATAGAACTATGAAATAACTTCTCGAGATCTCACCACCATAATACGTTTACCCTTCGCCGTATTTTCAGGTTTAAAGCCGACCTTGAAAAATGTACTACGGGTGAGATGTGGGTAGTGGAACTTATCAATTTCCTGCCAAGATATTTTTTTGGGATCCCAATTGTCCATTTCCATTGTTAAGGGCCATCCGCCAGTTGTTTCCAACAATGACAATATTGGATAAATGTCCCTTTTTTTAATAGCGTCTACGGCGTTAAAATTATATTTTCAATATACATATACTGCGAGAACGTAAAGGACAAAAGTAACAAGTAATTTTCACCTGTGTTTATGCACGAATGGTAAAGTTCTTTTGCTGCTTTTACAGCTAGAATGTCGGTTGGCTTAACATCTTCTATTAGCAGGTCTGCAAAAGAAGGAAAACATAAAGTGATTTTAATTAAATGTTTTTATTTCTATTGTGACCGCTAATAGCCCTTAAAGATGAAGGTCATATTAAATAAATAATGTGGAGAGAATGAATTAGTTGATAATGTGATTTCCTTACTTTTTATACGTTCACGTGTTTTCTGTTGAATAAATTGCTGACTGGACCACATGTATTCATGGGCCGGTATGGGGTTGTACTTGCCCCATAATCCACAAGCATAGTCGTAAAAATTGTCACAGGGATTCACAGATGAATTTATGTTGCGTAGATAACTTTCGGCTGGTAAAATAATTACGAATCATTATTAGTTAATTATTAGTTAGTGATCCAGAATGGTCCGAAATGAAACTTTAGTATAATTAGGGTATATTGCAATATGTATAGTTTTTTCACACCTAGCTCCTTGCAGTACATCGTCTCGCAGATTTTTTGCTCTTTTGCCCAAACGAAGGAAATCAGTGATACATTTACGAATATTATAGTTATAAAAGGGAACCTAAAATAATATAAAGATTTAAAATTGCAATGTTTTTTATAGCGGAAGGACATAGTATTGCATATTTGTTGTTCATGAATATTAAAACAATTCTACACTGTTTTTATACTTGCTACGAATATGTTTGTAACTTATCTTACTTTAAATTCAATTAAATTAGTAGTCGAACCTTCTAAGAAGTATATTCACTTACAAAAGCCACGGAAGATGCATAGTATTAGAATTATTAAAATCTGACAGTGACGTGGAAGACGTGCAGAAATATTGTAAAACTTCGCCTTTATTGGTGTTTCCGTTTTCCTTAGGCCCAAAATATTTCATTAGCAATTGCAATCGATCTACAATAGGTAGCTACTAAAAATTTCAATATTGATTCAATATGAGCTGTTTTCTTTGAAAGTGGTGTAAGTTCATTTCATATTATATGAAGATATTTAACACGTTGAGTGCCACGACAGTCATCGGTGACTGACACTGAACTTTCCGTTCAGGCCGCGGTCAGTCACCACTGACTGACACAACTTTTCGTTCAGGCCGCGACAGCAGCGCGCGTGGCCTGACGGCAATTTCCTTATAAAATCGCGTGGCACTCAACGTGTTAACGGCTTGTATTTGAATGGCTTGAAAAAAAAATGATATATGTAAGACGCTCATTTTATGTTTTTTAAATATTAAATTGATTTAAGTTTATAATTTTTGAACTAAATATTATGTCTTTGCGGCAAGTGGACTTACACCACTTTCAAAGTAATTATATTTGTAATTGCATTAACTAGGTAAATTTATAATGAAAAAATGATGACAATTTTAAAGGATTATTTTGGGAACTGTTTATAGATAAAAAGCTCATAGCTGATTGCATTTATTGTTATCATTAACTAACGTTTTGTCAAAAATGGACTTATACCACTTTCAAAGCAAACGGCTCATATTGTACAGATTCGATATTAAAATTCCAAAAATACAGCGCAAAAGGGTAAAATAAAAAATAAAATTGAGTCTATTATTTAAACGACGAAAAAATATCTCAGTAAATCTACGATATTTATAACGTGAAATAGTTTCTGAAAGAATTTCAGAAACAGACACAATTACCTAAATCCGTCCATTGTTGGCTTCAGCTAACAATTGTATTGACTGTTTCGATCTCAAAGTAACGTTAAAACAGCTTTAAACAGTTTAATATGTTTCTTACATGCCATTGCCATTAATGTTTTTATTTGCCTATATAATACGCCGTAAACATGAAAAAAAAACATAGACACAATATCGTGTTTTTATGCTATATTTCCGTGTATAAAATTAATATGGACATAATAAAAGTTGAACACTTTAGCTGCAAATGTGTACTTACTCATTGCAGGAAAGACACGATTTTTTGTTTTTCATTACTTAAAAACGTACGATAGAATAATTGTGGTATGTTTAAATTATGAAAATAAAAATAAAATAATAGTAAAATCGTACAGGCAAATGTATAGTGAAATATTGGATAGGTATAGGAATAACATAAGTTCTCCTTAAATAACTTAATGTATACATATTGTTAGAATTCATTTGTTTATTAAGGTATGACACATTTATCTTGTTATTTCTTCAATATATGCCATATGTGAGATATCTTTCTTCAGTCAGGAACTTGATAATTAAATAGAAAAGGTTCCACCTCATCGATTTGAATGATTTTTTAAATGCATTATGATTTTGAGCAATTTTGTCCTATACATATAACCCTTGCTCAGCTTTACCGTTCCAGATATTGGCAACAAACTTTTCCTACTACTACATTGAATTTTGCCCATAACTGCACTTTCGTGACACCGTATGACTCGGCATGTCACGACCGCTTATCTACTGTTTCTGCGGCGCCTCAGTGTGTAATTTGGCCGATCTAGCGGGGCAAAATTATTTATTCAGAGAAATCACAGATTACACTCTGTTACGAGCCGAGCAAGTGGCAGAACAGGATTGAATCGCGTTAATGCAATTATACTTGCGAGAGTTAAAGATTGCCACGGGTTAGAAAAATAATCCGGGCACCGGACTAATCTATAGCTCAAGCATATCAAAATCGCAACCCGCAGGCCGCATGCGGTCCACGACTGTCTTTGCGGCCCGCCAAGTCATAGATGGCAAGTGTCAGGAAAAAACATTAATTTTGCCGTTATACTTGTTCTTTTTTATTTTCGAAGTAAACTTATATTTCTATAAAAAATAAGGACAACGAGCTGGGTTACTCTCGCACTAGTACAGCGGATCAGTCCCGTAGCAATGAATACGGTGGTACCGCCACTAATTAGTAAAAAGGGAATGCCCTGGGACCGGACGAATCTATAGGATAACTATAGGGTCGCCATATATCTGTTAACCCTTTGAGTGCTGAATACTCGTGGCCTATGCGGTCCGTACGGTCGGCGCGCGGCCAGCGCTGATGATCGCTGTGGACGGAATACTTTTTCGCTAGACAGAACTCTGTTGATTAACTATTCAAGATGGAAATAGTAACAAGTTATAGTAATCCTTTTGCACGAGATTAAATGATTAAAGAGCGTTATTTTTTAGTGTTAATTATTTATTTTAACATTAAAATTTACAATAAACTAGAATATGATTAGAAACCAATAAACTAGACAAACTAGAACAAACAAAGTGAAAACAATAAACAATAAACTAGAAAAGTAAATATAACAGAAGATAATAACTCAGTTGTGAGTGACACATTTCAAAACAAATATCGATACATCAATCGACATCGCATTATCTGCATTCGTATCGTGTGTCGCACCTTCTCTTATTTTTCGCACAAACAACACATTTTCTTCTTGATAATTGTGTTGTGCCCGCATGATCATGACATTTTGATGCAAAATGCGTATCAATTAAATGAAACGGTAAATCCTCTAGCTTTCTTTTTCCTCCTCCTGCCATGCTTCTACGGTGGAAATATTTTCGTTAAATGTCTCTTATCAATGCTAAATGAAATTCACTAAATTTTTGTTTCAAACCAGTAGAATTTTGATATAAAATATATGCATTATATATGGCTAAATGTAACAAGTGGAAAAATAATTATATTATGTTCCTTTTCTTGGTATTAGCGGAAACACTACAAGTTTAAGTTACAATTAAAGATTTAAGATTAAAGATTAAGATGGAGCGTATCGGTTTAATTTGTCCGGGAGCCGTCTGGGGTTGCCCCAAACTTGTTAATTGGCGATTCCCGTCCCTGTTTTGTCTTTTCATGGTCTGGCTAAATCTAGGTTTTACTACTCCTATCATTATTATGCAGTGGTTCCCTTTCTTAATTTTACCGGAAACAGTTAGGATTTGAAATTAAAGATTAAAATATTAAAAATTGCTATTATTCCTTTTCTTGATAAGAACGGAAGTAATTAGGATTTAAATTTAACTATAAAAATAGAGGGTGTCACTTTAAACTGACTGGAAGTCGTCTACGGTTTCCCCGAAATTTTTAATTGGCGGTTCCCATTACAGTTTGATTTTAAGTTCCCTATTTCATCCTGTTACTCTATTTCCTTTCATCCGTTCTTCGCGTCTGCTCCTCCTTCCTTCAGTGCCTCGTTACGAATCTGAGTTTTACTACGCCCGCCACTGTTATACAGTAGTTCTTTTTCTTGATAGTTTCCCAGGCTTTTGACGGGATCTTGTAGATTAATTTCCTCCCCCTTTCCTGCCCCGGCCCTTCCTTTAGAAGAGACCGTTTCTCTGGCATTACATCTTTGTGTTCTTTTTCTAAGAGCTTACGCAGCGTTTTCGTTTTTAAGTTCGTGGATGAACTCCGTATGATTACCTCTACCGTCTTGTCCAGGGCTTCCTGCGATCCCGTAATCAGGATATTATTGTTAATCCTGCATCCTTCTATTAGGCATCTCTCAATGCATGTATATGTCTCCTTGTCTGCTGGAGTGATATTTATGGCTCCATTTTTATACTGAATCTTACTTATTTGAAATCTCGTGTCATATTCGATAGATTTTTCCAATAGTTCGCAAAGTACTTCGTCCACCTCGCTCTTGTTAATAAGCGCGTCCGGATGTCTAGCATTAATGATGATTATGGGCTCCGTCTTTGGCGAGCTCCTTGCATCATCTGAGTCTATTGATACGCATGCTCCGGCGATTACTTCCATTTTTCTTTTCATTTCTTTTCGTATTCTTTCTTGTCTACCCTGGCTCAATCCTTCCCTTGCTTTAGGGGACCTAGTAGTAATGATAATACTGCTGTCATTATTTGTGACCGGAACTAGACCGGATGTCCCTTGTTGATTGTCTCGGTATCTTAAACTAAAGTCTTCTAATATACGAAGAGGAGAAGGGTTAGTAGCGGGGGAGGAAGAACAGAGAAACAGTAGATGTCAGAGCCCTTACTTTTCCGTTATTCTCTGCCCTTCCTCCATCTCTATTCTCTATCCTTTCCTGTTCTACTCTTGTTTTTATTACTATTTCTGCCACTCTAGCGTCTATATCAACCTATACATTTATTCTTACGATAGTTGTATGGGAAAGCGGAGAAGGAGGAAGGAGATCCTTTGTACCATTTTTCTTTTGGAAAGAGGATTTCATCTTTTGTTGACCCGATGAAACGACTAGGGTTGCCCCAGAATTGATAATTGGTTCACCGCCTGATGGCTATCCGGGGCGTGCGGGGTTACCGCACGATCTCCTATGCGGCCGCCTCTGTACTGGCGGGCTCCCCACCGTTTGCTTTTCATGCAGAAATGGTCGCAGAAGTTTACACAAACCTCCGTACACCACTGCAGCAAACGGATGAGGGAGAGCCGTCCGGTACAAGGGAAGTGGACGTGAGGCGTCAGGCCGAACAGCGCATGATATCCAAATGGTCCTCCTAGCTCGAGGAGCCCGAGAACCAGGCATCACGCGCTGTAAATGCTGTCACCCCATTCCTCAAGGAATGGGTGACGAGAAAGCACGGCCATCTCTCCTATCGTCTGACTCAGATTCTCACCGGGCACGGGTGCTTCGGTGAGTTTCTGAGCACGATCGGCAAGGAGGAAACACCTCGATGACACCGTTGTGACAGGGGGGAGGAGGACACTGCCCAGCGTGGCGGGCTGAGCGCAGTGTCCTCAGCGCGATTATCGGAGGCGATCTCTCACCACAAACAGTGGTGAGAGAGATGCTCGATAGCGAGCCTAAATGGCGGACGGTGGCCTCCTTCAGCGAGAATGTTCTTCTCGTGAAGGAGGCCGCGGAGCGGGATAGGGAGCCGCTGAGGGTGAATACCTCACGTCGGCAGAGCCGCGTGAGGAGAAGGTAACCCGAGTGGAGGGATTCGTGAGCATGCTCGAATCCCTTGCACCCCCCCCCCCCCCGGGTCGCCTGTTGAGAGTCACCCTCCGCAGTAGTTATTTATTTATTTATTTATTGTGTGCATGAGAGTGTGTTAGTCCGTGCGTGTTTGTTATTTATGTAGGATTTTTAAGGACAGCGTAGATTTAATTCAACAAAATATATTTTATAATAACAGGCTGATACATTCGTTCTCGTTCACGTATATTTTCTTACTGCCCGTCGTCGTGCGTTGCGCTTCTTTTTTCCTTCTCCCCAAACTCTTTTGTTTTCTCCCACTGTCTCACTCTCATACCTCTCTCTCTCACTCACTCACTCAATCATCTCTCTTCTTCTTCCATTCTTTCTCTACCTTTCAAAAACACATGCATTCCTACACTCGGCCTTTCCTGCCTCGTCTTCGTCCTCGGAGACAATACATTATTACGCATCGTCTTGATTGTCGTAATTAACCCTTAGCACTCCGTTGGCTCTGCTACGGAGCCATCCGTCATTTGTTCCGTAACTCCGTAGGCTCTGCTGCAGAGCCCAATGTTTTTATCATGATTACGCTTAAGATGTTACGGAATCGTCGGCGTTAGCAATTGTTATCTGTAGTTAAAACGTGCTCAGTCTCTCTACTGTTACGATTGAATCATTTTTTGACCCATTTTATGGTTAGCAACATGGAGAAAAATAATTATTATGATGAGAATGTAGAGTTGAGTAATAGTGAAGATGTGTTTGATTTCCCCGTGTTAGAAGATATTGTGGAAGACAATGTTGATTATAATTCTGACACTTCAAGTAGTGGTTCCGAAATTATACTACCAAAGAGACGACGAATGATAGTTATTGAAAGTGAAAGCGAAGAGTCGCTGGAAGACTTAGATGAATGGCGCGATGTCACGGAAGAATTAGATATTCCGGATAGTATACATTTTAGTCGGTGAATTACAAAATTTTAAATTTATCTTTCATTTACAAGAAGAAAGTGCATATGTATAAAATAAATAAAATCAAAAACATTCACAAGCACGTGTAATTCTTCTCACATAAAATAAGACTCCTTCTTCTCACTCGTTCCTCTGCGAAAATGTGCCGGAGTTGCTGGTAGGCAGTAGTACAAAAACGTGCGGAGCGCTAAGGGTTAAACGGTTTCATGTATTCCGCAGCGGTACAAGTAGTATACGGCCCGTCACAATCATCCACACGTTCCACCTCATAACGATCGTTTCGCTTAACTTTGGATACTTTATATGGTCCTAAAAATTTTGGTTTCAATTTCAGATTCGGTCCAAATTGTGTTCGTTTAATGAACACGAGATCACCTTCTACATATTTCTTCGCGGGTTTTCGATTACGATTATACGTTCTTTTATTTTCCTCTTGAATTCTCAATAAATTCTGCTTCGCAACTATTCGTAATTCGTCACGGTCTTCTTGAAATTGTTCTACGGTTTCTTGTTCAATCAGCGTAATTATATCGTGGTCGCGCGTATGTCGCATTCGCGTACCGAACATTACCTCGAACGGCGTCGTCCCTAAACTCCGTTGATACGTGCTATTCATACATCGTTGCACCTCACCTACATGTTTATACCAACGATCCGGATTGTCCATGGACAGTTTCGATAAAACTGGGATTATTGTTCGGATAGTACGTTCCACCTGCCCATTCCCTCTAGGAACGCCCGTCGTTACCAGTACGTGAGATATCCCTTCATTCGCGCAGTATTCTTTAAAATCGTGTGCGGTAAACGCGGTTCCGCGATCGGAAATTATTCGCTCAGGGTTCCCGAAAATTCTTTGTGCACGCTTAATCTATCGAGGACTTCCTTTGTGCCTACCGTTTTCGTCGGATACAACCACACGAATTTTGAAAAGCTATCAATCACAACGAAAATATACTTGTACGCTTTACTTGTCGCCGTCATCGGCCCTACGTGGTCGACGTGATACATTGTAAGCAGTCGATCGCCTTTTGGAATCGGAGACAGATCTCCTTCTTTCTTGCCGGCTTTCCTTTCCGAAACTATACACGGTATACAACAATTTACAAAACTCTTGAGTTTATCATCTAATTGAGGAATGTAATATTCCTTTTCGATCGCCTCCTTCATTTTCTTAATGCCGAAATGACCGTTTTCGTGCACGCGTCGTATTATTTCTGTCTGCAGCGCGTTTGGTACAACAATTACATTACAATTATCCTTACGTTTCATTAACACGTCGTTCTCTATCAAATAGTTATCATACGGTTCCTTTTCTACTATACACCTTATCGCATGTAGTCTCTCGTCTTCTAACTGTTTTTTCTTAATCATAGTTCGCATTTGAGTTATTACGACTAATACCGGATGTCTACTGAGCGCGTCTACATGTTTTAATCGTACTCCGTTACGATGTTCTATGACGTAATCAAATTCTTCTAAAATTAACGCCCAGCGTGCTACTTTTGGTGACAAATCTTTTTTCATCAACGTCTTTTTAAACGCCTCGCAATCGGTAACAATCTTAAATCTAATTCCAAACAGATAAACTCGTAGCTTTTTAACCGCGTTAATTATTGCTAATGCTTCTAATTCGTAGGAATGTAATTTACTTTCGGCATCCGTCGTTTTTCTACTATAGTAGTGAACTGCTTGAAATTTGCTTTCGCCTTCAGTCTTCTGTAACAGAATCGCCCCATAGCCTTCTTTGCTCGCGTCTGTATGCAATTCGGTGATTGCTTGCGGATCGTAGATACGTAATACAGGTTTCGCGGATAGTTCGCGTTTTAATTTCTCGAATGCTTGTCTCTGACTTACGCCCCATACAAACGATTGTTCTTTCTTAACTAAATCAGAGAACGGTCTCGCTATTATAGAATAATTATAGATAAATTTACGGAAATAACCGGTTAGTCCGAGGAAACTCTGTATCGCTTTTTTATTTTTCGGTGTCGGGAATCTCTCTACTGCTCGGATTTTTGCGCTACCTGGGTAAACGTTGCCGTTTTCAATTTCTTGCCCGAGATATTCTATGCGCGTTTTTAGAAATTGACACTTCTGCCAGTTGATTGCTAAACCGTTTTTTTCAGCCACTTTTAATGTTTTCAGTAAATTTCCAAATGCTTCTACATCATTTTCGCCTGGTATAATAATATCGTCTACGTACGTAAAAATAACTTTACTCTTTATTAAATCTTTAAACATTTCGTCTATAAATCTCAAAAAACTCGTGGGGCTTACTGATAGGCCGAAAGGTGTTTTCAAAAATTCAAACTGTCCATTTGGCGTTACGAGTGACGTATACTTTCTACTTTCAACTGCCATTGGCACGTGAAAAAATCCGTTCTTCAAGTCTATGACCGAGAATATTCGCGCATTTCGTAATTCATCGATTCTTTCCTCGACTAGCGGCATGGGAAACTGGTCTCGCTTAATTCGTTTGTTCAATTCGCGGTAGTCGACGCAGACTCTATACGTTCCGTCCTTTTTCGGTACTATCACTACGGGACTCGCGTACTCGCTTTTGCTCGGTTGCACAATACCTTTTTCCAACCATTCGTCTACTTGTTCATTTAAAATATTTTTTTCTTTCGGTGCTAACCTGCGTGGTTTTTGACTTACCGGTGAATCGTCGCTTAATCTTATGATAGTTTCGATAGTCGTGCTTACGCTTTCCGCCGGTGTGTATTCCGCTATTACAGTCTCTAATCTGTCTTTCTATTCGCGCTTAACGTCAATTTCACTGTCATCGGTGCACAACACTTGTCTTAGTTCACTTTCCGCGGCTTTGCACGTTTCTTCCGTTGGCGCAGGCTGAGATCGGATCCCTTCTTCTTTTCCCACGTCGTGAGACGATTTTTCTCGAGGTCACGCTGATGTCCGAAGCCATTGGTAACAGCTTCTCTATTTTCAGGATCTCACCTCGTCGCAGCTGCACATCCACATTATTTAAAAAGTCTAGTCCAAGAATTACTTCGTACGGTATCGAATTAGCTGGCACCACAAACACACTTAACTCGTACGTTTCATTTTCTACTACGATATTCGCTCGAAACATTCCAATTGTTTTCGTCACAGTGTTACCCGCTCCCGTAACGTAGGTAGGTGTCAATGTCAATTGACTGCCCACTTCTCGATGCTTCTCCTCCGTTATTAGTGAAATTTCACTTCCACAATCAACGAGTGCGCGGCACGCTACATTGTTCACCACGATATCACGCGTCGTCTTCAATCTGGAGATGCAATTTACACTCGGTGACGCCCGATTTTTATTTGCTTGGGGACAGCGATTAGCGAGATGCCCGAAATTGTTGCAGTTGAAACACTTCGGTCCCTTGCCCCGCTCTGGGCAGTTTGCTGCTTCGTGTCCACGTGTTCCGCAGGTGTTACAGCGCGTTGTATGTGGTTTATTCGTCACGTCTGGCTTTACCTTTCTTTCCGTCGCTTCATCTCTTCTTCTCGTATATCCTCTGGATTGAGCCTTTTCTCTCATTCTATCGTATATGTCCACGTTAATTTTTAATTCTTCCAACGTCTTCGATTGATACAAGACTAATTTATCCTGTTCTCTGTCTGGCGTCCCATTTATTATATGCTCTATTAAAGCATTTTCTTCTACATCGCCTTCGCTGGCGATTTCTGACATCGCGTACAGATACTGTCTTCCAGTTTCAGACGGTTTTCTTCTTCGATTGGCTAGTTGCGCGTGTATGCGTGCACTATTCGCAGCGATATCGAATTCTTTTTTCAATTTCTCTCTTAATATTTTCCACGAGATGATGCCCTTTTGTGCTGACACGAATCGCTTAGCCGATCCTTTTAGCATTCTCTTCGCGTATATAAACATTTGCAAATTATTCCATCGTAACAACGTATCCATCTGTTAGCGTCAACGAGTTTTATGAGGGTAAGATACCCTGTATAGCAGATGGGGTCGGTCCGCATTGGGACCGTCGCCACTGTGTTTACAGTTTGTCTCGGTTTCGTGTGGAGTTCTTGGAGAGCGACGGGTGTTAGACAAAAGTCTAGACATCCTGTCGCATTCCAAGGAACAGATTATTTAAAGTATCGATGGGCTCGGGTCCGTAAACTATACCCGAGACTAAGTTATGGCTTAGCAGCCGATGACCTGACGTCATGGTGCTGCATGGCGTTTCAAAAAGCGTAAAGAGTATACTTGGTGGATCTGGCCACGGAGTGGGGAGATGTTTCATCCCCGGTAAGAGGACTGTGAGAAACTGCACGGCACTTACCCCAGAACTTCGAAAGCATACTAATCGCTCACAAAATATTCCTGACTTTAAGATCCAAAAATCTAACACATCTCTTCAAATTCGTTGAGCCATTTTCGAATCGATGAGCCATCGTCACCCGTAAAATGCGACAATGATTGTTCTACATCCTGAATTGAAAAGGATGTTACTCGTGCATCTGGTACAGGATCTTCGGTCACGTCTGTTTCCTGCTCGCTTTCCGTATCTTCGTCCGACCCGTCATTGCCTTGTATATATTGCCGAAGTCTCTCTTGCAGTACCGCTTTCTTGCCTGTCGTGTCTAAATTTAACTCTTCCAGTTTTGCTTTCAATTCTACAATTTTCATTTTTCCTACATCCTGAATCGTTATTACTTCCGTACTTTCCCGTTCTACGACTGTCCTGTCCATTTCAGCTTCGTCTGCGCTTGTTATCGAGCTTCGTCGATTGTTTTGTTCTTCTCGCGCGGCCATTTTCACGTTCTTCCGTTACGTTCGCGTTACGCAGATTCGGTTCTACCAACTAATCACTACTCGCCTTGTCTCGTTCACTTTGACTTTTCTTTCACTTACGCAGTGATCGTACGGTTTTCCCGAAATTTCGACGCACGTTATATTCACGGCTTACTTCCACGCACTTTCAATAACTGTTTACACGTTTACTTCACGTTTCCGTTCACTTTACTTATTCAATCCCGGCTGAGCCCCCAAATTCTGTAGGATTTTTAAGGACAGCGTAGATTTAATTCAACCAAATGTATTTTATAATAACAGGCTGATACATTCGTTCTCGTTCACGTATATTTTCTTACTGCCCGTCGTCGTGCGTTGCGCTTCTTTTTTCCTTCTCCCCAAACTCTTTCGTTTTCTCCCACTGTCTCACTCTCATACCTCTCTCTCTCACTCACTCACTCAATCATCTCTCTTCTTCTTCCATTCTTTCTCTACCTTTCAAAAACACATGCATTCCTACATTTATTTATTTATTTATTGAGGTAAGTAGAATTTAAATATTATTTAAAAATAATGTTTAAATTTCTACCCTTAGGCCGGATCAGCCGGGCCGCGTGGTGGGCACCTCCGCGTGGTGCGGCCTGGGAGGACCACATGGTGGGATTGCGCGTAAAGTGCGATCTCATCATGTGGTTCTGCTAAGATCCACCAAGACACTCATTCATTACACTCACACTACAGGCATACAAAACATACACACTTCATTCATACTAGACAAAGACTACGGACGGACTGACTGACATTCATATACTATTACACTAACAATAAGACAAGGACATACACGACGACATAAATAGGACGGATTTATTTATGACGGACCGGCGAAATTTAATTTAAAAAATATGGCAGACGACAAGAAAAAGGAAAAAAGTTACGGTGCAGGGTCTCTCGGTGGGACCAGTACAGGCGTGACTGGTTGTGGTCAAGCGGGCACCAGCACGTCGTCATCGTATGACCGTGAGGTACGGGCCGTGGATACCCAGGCGGCAGTATCTAGAATTACGACTGGAGATAATGAGGATAGCAGAGACAGTTTCGTGGGATCGGAGACAACGGAAGCTAGCTAGGGAAGAGAGTTAAGATCAAGGAGGGATAGCAGAGCGTCACAATCTACGGAATCTATTAGAATGGATCTGATGAAGATGGATGTGTATTCGGATAGTAGCAGCAGGTCGGGTATGGATGCAGGCAGGGTGAAGAAAGTAGCAAAAAGAAAGAGAGATCTTGCGATAGTGGAAAAGTTTCGGAAAAGGATGTATGAAACAGAAAGAAAGAAGAAGAAAACTGGACGGCGAGTAGAAGATACGACAGAGGAGGGGGAAAGAGATTCAAGAAAAGAAGTTACTGAGAGTGAAAAATCGGATAGCGGAAAAGTGACTGAGGAAAAAGGTGAAAAGGAGGAGAAACAGAGTGCACGTATGGAGAAAGTGGAAAAAGAGCTTATGGACCCGAACCAACATTCGGTACAGAGGCTGAAGAATGCGATGGATGTGATGGGGGATTGTGTGACGGAACTAAACACATATATCGGAGATAGTAAGAACGTTAGTAAAGCTAATAAGGAACGCTGTAAGGATATGTCAAGGTTGTGTAGCCGTATATGCTTGGAAATGACGAGGGTAGCCCAGCGAAGTGGGGTGTTTGTGAGATATGTAAAATATGCTATGCGAAAACATGTGGGGCTGAGCGAAGAGCTTGAGAAAAAGATGGATGCTGAGGTAGCGCTACAAACGGGCGTAATAGGCGTGGAGAGTGAAAAGCTAGAAGTACGGAACGAAGTAGAGAAGAGAGCAGAAAAGAAAGATGTGGGAGTACAAACGGTGACTAGAGAGAAGAAACAGAGTTACACGAAGATAGCACGGAAAGATATTGAGATAAGCGAGAATGAAAGAAGAGGAAAGAGTACACTTAAAGGGGACAGAAGAGAAGTAGGGAATACAAGAAAAGATAGATATAGATAGATATAGATAGAGGGGACGAGTGATAGCGAAGAAAGCAGGAGAGTGGGAAGAAACGAGGAGGAGGAGAACCAGAGGAAAAATAAAGTCAGAGAGTGGCAGTTAGTGGAAAGTAGGAGGAGAAGCAGAGTAAAGAAAGGTGAAGATGAAAGGACAAGAAAGGACAGGAGTAGAAGTGCATATAGGAAGAGGTTGGTGAGTGCTGTAAGGAGTGACCCTATTATAGTGAGAAGTTCTGATCCAGTGGAATGTGCTAACATAGTGAAGGAATTTCAGTTTAAACACACGGAGAAAAGACTGGAGGTTAAAAATATTAGGAACACGAGAAGCGGAAACATTATAATTGAACTGAAAGGAAATGGGGACGTAAACGATTGGAAACAGAAGTTTGAAGATATTGCAAAAGATAGAGGAGAAATAATAGCTAAATGTCCAACCATAGACATTGAAATAGAAGGCATAGAGCCATACATCACGAAGCAACAGATTATGGAAGCGATGGTTAGAGATTTCGGAGAGGAAGCGTGTAGGGATTTAAGGTGGAAGGTTTTGAGGGTGAATAGGTTCGGAAATGGTAAGGCTGTGTTAATCGGAAATATGAGTTGGAAATTTAAGATTGGAAAGAAGAATACGATCGCTATTGACTGGAAGATATGCAAAATTAGGGAGGCTGAAGTGGTGGTTAGATGCTACAAATGCCAAGACGTGGGACATATGAGTTTCCAGTGCAAGGAAAAGGAAGCCATAGGGTTGTGCAGGAAGTGCGGGGAAAAGGGACACGGCGTAAGAGAGTGCAAGAACAGGATGAGGTGCTTTTTATGTGATAGAGCTGGTTTGAGTAGAGAGAAGTTGGCACATTTCGCCGGATCGGTGATATGTGCTAAAAATAGAGGGGTCTGAGGATAATAAAGTGTAGTAGCGTGAGGTCCGAGAGGTTGACACGAAGTAATGCCTTGTGCGGTTCCGTGACAACCTGCAGAAGATGATGCGGGATGGAGGAGGGGTTTTAGTGGGTATTCCGGGAGGTCAAACTCCCGGCGAGTCCCAGACTACCCCGGCAACTTGTTGCCGGGGTGTGCGTAAATGCATTTCCCCTCTTCCGAAAAAAAAAAAAAAAAAAAAAAGGCCGGATCAGCCGAGGCAAAACGCCGCGACGGGCATGCTCCCTCGCGAGGTTATGCCCGGGCTGAGACCATGGACCGAGTAGTGGAGAGGGCCCTACTCGGTACGCCTCGGCAACTATGGTGGGGAGGGGGAACCGTCATGTCGTGACTGCATGATGGTTTCAAGTTCTTGGAGGAAGCCCCGGGGGAGGGGGGAAGACCTTCGGGTCGGAAACCGCCTCCACCGGGAGCAACAGGCTAGGGTGGGGCCCAGTTAGATTATGCGCAGTTCAGTTCCTGGGCCCCATCTATAAAGTGTGGCGGACAATGACCTGTGTTTTCCGTAAGTCCCAGAGCGAGGGAGAAGGGTGTTCGGGACACGGCAATGGTCGAGAAGTCCGATCGCTCGGGCCCGGGTTCCTAATAAAACCTTTAGGCACGAGCATCGGAGTTTTCTCGGCATAGCCTGACTCTGAGGACCTTTCCCCCTCTTCGATATTTTTTCCTGCTCTGGACGAATCAGAGCAAGGCCCACGGAAAACACAGGGTATAAAAGACGACCGTTTGGACATGATTGATTATTAACGCCACGAGGCTACACATCGACGTCAACCCGAACGTTTTGTATTTCACCAGGATAATAAACTTAGTCTACGTAGACTACATCCAGTTTTGCATTCGTGACCATCACCTCAAAAGCTTTAACGAGAGGTCACCATGAGGTTTTAGCCGGTAAAAATCCGGCACTGCCCACTGTCCTTCCGTCAGGGCAGGGGGGGGGGGGGTCTTTGGAAGATTTCCTCATGTTAAAAAAAAAAACAAAAAAGAATTGATAATTGTCGATTCCCGGTTCAACTTAGTATCGACTTTCCTTAATAAACTATATACGGCTTTCGGGATTTGCTATCTATTTTATCTCGTTCTCTCCTCCCTCCTTCCGCCTACCTTTTTTGCCCATGGTTTCTTCCAACTTTGGTTATGTTACGTTATTCCATGCTGTTATCGCCTGGGGGGGGTCTCAAATTTTGTCAATTATGTTTTGGTACACTGTAGCAATAACTATCAATCTGATATCCCACTTCGGGCCGGATGAGCATCTAGGGTTGCCCCAGAATTGGTAATTGATGAAATTCGGCCCCAAGTGAGAATCGAAAGTTTATTCTCCTCCTTGCCTCCTCGTTCCATCTTCCATCCGTCCCTCCCGTTTTACATCTAATCTGTGCCCTATTAGTTATCTGGGCTATCTTTACGTGCTTCCCTTTCTTCCCCTATTTCCGTTTTTATATTACAGTTTTATTTCCCTAGGTTGGGGAGGGAGTTGGTCTTGGCTATATTTGTTTTTTTATCTGTTTGATATTTTTTTTTTATATCCGATCGGGCGACGACCAGGGTTGCCCCATAATTAGTATTTGTTGTCTCCCTATCTTTTCTTTGCTTTATTTTTGCCTTTTCCATCTCCCTCTCCTTATCCCCTCCCTATACCTTCCCTATTTCTGTCCCTGTCCTTTCTCCACTTCATGCATACGGGGACAGGGATACCCTGTTATAGAGCATTAGGAGGTGGAACATCTTTCTACCCCTCTTGAAGGCTTTAGCCCTTGTACCTCCCAGACGTACCTCCAGTGAGTGGCCGAAGGGGTTTCCCCTTATCACTCTCTGGAGGCAGTCAGGGTAGACAAGCTGCGGTGTTAAAAAAAAGACGCGTAACAGCGCTGCGATTAGTGGCGCGGACGAACTAAAGGCAGAAATTTATATAGAGTATGCCCATCTAACTTAATGTATACTCAATGGTTGTATTCTAATGCTTGCCTTCATATTTTCTTTTCAATTTTATTTCAAAATGGAAATAACAACATTATATTTCAGTTACTTTCGTTTTATTAATATTCATATTACAAAAGAATCATAATATACATAGATATACGTAGGAATAGATATACAATTACAGTACAAATATTTTCTAACCTCTATTTTCCTTGCAGGAAATGATCGAACATTTCTTCCTTTGCTTCATATCTAGAAAAAGAAAACAGCTTCAATTATAATAACTATGAAATAAATAATAATTATGTCTCAAGTTCGTTTGGCTGCTCGTTTTCGTCGTGAACGGTCTCCAATCACCCATAATGGCGGTCCAGAACAGAATTGACATTTCAGTCTTGGCGGTAACAGAATCACACCGATTCTCTTTTGCTAGTGTGTTGAAATTCACCTATTCGGTGTACATGGATTAGTAGTAACATCACTATCGCCACCTGGTACTGGCGCGAAACGTAACTAGAAACAGCTTGGCCCATTACACCTTGTCGACCCTGGAGGCAGCCAGCCACCGGCCTTCCTACATTCCTGCATCCCTCTACATCCACGTACTCTATCCCTGGGCATCCCCTTATCAGCCCGCTGACTCCTTTGCAGTCACGACATTCTATTAGTTTCAAAGGGTCAGGCAGGATAAGGGGGTCAAAAGTGCACTTGAAGCTATTTTATTCCACGATGCGTCATTCGATAGGTAATCATAAGAAACCATTGTACACAAATTTTTAATCCGATAGCTTGACCGGGAGGGTAGTTATGGGGTAAATTCGAAAAACCAGTTTTTGCCTCATTTTCGCCACTTAATGATGTGTAAAAATGTCGAAAAAATTCTGACACATTCTAAACATGATTGCACACGTTAGGAATGATTTTCAGATTCTTCCGTTGCAAGTGCCGCGCGCAAAAAATCAAAAACGACAAAAAAATGGAAAAAATGTAGATTTTGCACTGAAATCTTCGAGACACAATTTTTAAATATTCATGTAAGTACCTGATGTAACCATTAATGTGAGACGGCATATTAGCTTAGAGACGAACGGAAGATGATGAGTGTGTGCGGTATGTATGTATGTGTATGGTTGTATTGGGAGTGAGAAGTAAGGAGAGCGCGAAACAAGCGAGCGAGGGAATTGAAGGCAGTCGCCAACGTGGTATGAAAGAGAACGCATGATTCGTCTGTATCAATTATTCATCATTAAACTATTCTTTTTTTTGTTTGTTAAAATCCATTCGTCTCACCATCGCTGTTCCCATCCCACATTTGGGGGCTCGTCCGGGATCGAGAGCAGCAGATGAGGAACAGGTTGAGACAACGGTAAAGGTGCAAAAAGTGCGCGTTTCGTCAAATACTGATAAGTGGAGATCGGGGTGTCGTTCGATAAGTTGTAGACGAAGTGCAAGTTGGCCTTCGTCACCAGTTGTAAAGTAGTGAACGACAAGAATCGGTCAAAAAGAAACAGTATTAGTGACGGAATTGAACTATTGAAGTTGAATAGTATAAGGTTCGGCAAGATTAAGACAATGGCGACGGCACAAGGATGTGAAGCACGTGGAGCCGCAACAATGGCGACGATTGAAGGCGAATGCTCGAAAAAGGCAAACGACGCAGGTCAGATTCAAGAAAACGTACCACAAAGCAAACTTGAGAGAATGAAGGTGTCCGAATTAAAAAATATTTTGGAGAACATGAAGCTATCGACGAAAGGGAGGAAGCAAGAATTGCGGAACAGATTAGAAAAATATTTGCAAGATGGCGAAGATGGCGAAGATGGCGAAAACGAAGCATCCGACGACGAGAAGGCGAACGAAACAATCGTCGCGCGTGAAACAGTAGGCGGGGACGAGGAGTCGTCCGACGAAGGCACGGAAAGCGAGACAGAAGAAGAGGATGCCGCATATCGGGATAGGTCAGGTATTGCGCGAATAGGTAGATGGCGACGCGATACGAAGTGCTGTGGGATTGCTTTATGATCAACCCCAAATAAATAGTCACGAATAGCAACCATAATAATTTATTAATTAATCCACCCTGCCAAGCACAGCTCTAAATTACAACAACTAGGGAGGTGATACTCCGATAGCCACACGTGTCGTGTCCTCCATACCACGCTCCGGAAGTTCTACTCCCTCGGCACGAGGAACTAGCTCCTGCTTCCGCTGGCGGCGCTTGGGCGCAATACATGCGATCGGTCGTTCCGTCGATCAGATAGGGAGTCCGAAACCCCCACAGTGCGATAATATTCGCGTGCCCGCGAGAGATCGCTTCACGATTAGGGACGTGGAGGAAAGCATCTCGCATTTTTCTGGGGACGATAAATTAGATATAATGAAATGGATCGAAGAATTCGAAGATACTGGTGAATTATTAGACTGGGATGAGTTGCAAAAGATAATTTATGCAAAACGATTACTTACGGGATCCGCGAAACAATTCGTTAGTTTCCAAAGAGACATTAAATCGTGGTCAAGATTAAAAAGGCGCTTAATGCGAGAGTTCAAAACTAAAATCAGTAGCGCGACGGTACATAAACAATTAATGAATCGGAAACGACAATCGGGAGAAAGTGCACGACGTTACATGTACGCGATGCAGGAAATAGCAAGCCAGGGGAATATCGATACCGATTCACTTATAGAGTATATAATAAGAGGCGTACCCGACGAAGAAACAAACAAAGCAATTCTGTATGCGGCAAATAATTTGGCACAATTAAAACTTGCGTTCGAAAAATACGACAGAATGAAAGAATTGGAGAGTCGAAAGGGAAAATTTGCGAGACAGGACCCGAAGCGAGACCCGAAGCCGACACGATGCGATGCAACAAAGAAATTACGTTGTTTTATGTGCGGTTCCAAACAGCATGAGTTAAAAGATTGTACAAATAGGGATAAAGGTCCGAAATGCTTCGCATGTAACGAGTTCGGTCATCGCGCGGCGGACTGTCAGCAGGTGCGAAAAGAAGCGGCGAAGACGACGAAAGTCAATTCGGTGGTTAGTTCGAGTGATAAATCAATCACTGTAGAAATTAACGGAATCTCCTGCTTTGCGTTACTAGATACCGGCAGCGAAGTTAACATAATTAGGCAAGATGTTTATTACGAAATCGGATCGCCTCGATTAGACAAAACTAAGAGAACATTCACAGGTTTCGGTAATGCAGTAACCGCGCCGATGGGGAAGTTGAAGGTCGACATAAAAATCGGTGGACAATCGTGTAAAACAGAAACGTTTGTCGTAGCAACTAGCACTATGAGTTCGAGAATTATCTTAGGGGACGAGTTTCTAAAAAATGTAGAAGTATGCATACAGCGCGGTAACCTCACGGTAAAAATATTACCGGAGCACGAGACGGGTGACAATATATCTTCCGACGGTCCCGAGAACAGTTCATTGGCAACACATGTAGAGTCAGAAACCGATCGTCATGTTGCACAATTAATGCAAATAATCGAAAATACACCAGAGGAAATCGATGTGATCGAGCCGTACAAAACTAAGGTGCAAGAACTAGCTAACAGTTATAAGCCGGTAAACCGCGTAACGACAAATGTAGTAACGAAAATTACGTTAACGACCGACGAAGCAGTTTGTCAGAGACCACGGAGACTAGCACCGAAGGAGAAAGAAATTTTGCGCGCGCAAATTGACGAATGGTTGCAGAATGGTATTATTCGCGCGAGTACAAGCGAATATGCGAGTCCGGTTGTAATCGTACCTAAGAAAAACGGAAAGTATCGCGTATGTATTGATTATAGGGAACTAAATAAGAGGATTGTCAAAGATCGATTTCCGATGCCGTTAGTGGACGATTGTATAGACGCACTAACCAATGCTCGTGTCTTTTCGGTAGTAGATTTAGAAAATGGATTTTTGCACGTTCCGGTGGCGGAGGAGTGTCGCTAATATACCGCGTTTGTATCCCCTCTGGGACAGTACGAATTCAATAAGACACCTTTTGGATAGTGCAACAGCCCTGCAAGTTTTGTTAGATTTATTAACGAAGTATTTAAAGATTTAATAAATAATGGCATAGTATTTGTATACATCGATGATTTAATTATACCAGGCATTGACGAGGCAGATGCGCTTTGTAAGCTGGAAGAAACGTTGAAAGTAGCTTGTTTGGGCGTGGTTTCTTTTAGTCGAATTCGCCCTTTGGTTTTACGTAGATTAGACTTTGTAGTGGACTGTATTTTATTTAAACCTAACAAACTATTTACAATCGTGTATCGCGGTGTTTGTATGTTATAAGATTATTAAGTAAGTGTCTTTGAAGTGTTAAATGAAATGTCAAATGAAATGTCTAAGTATGAAGGGCTAGTGCATGCCCTTTTATAATTTAAGAAACATCACTGCGTTCCCTCACTCTTTTCCAAGAACCAATCAGAAGAGTTTGACTTTTGGGGGAACGCAGTGACGTCTTCGTTCAAGGGGGTGTGAGGGCATCGGCAACGCTGGAAGTTCCGAGTCAGAAATTCCTCACCCTTGACCTTCAAGCGGTACCTGAAGGCAGGGTTCGGAACTAGCGGGGTGTGCGGACCCAACGGCCCGCTAGCCAAGGGGCCAGGGTAACAATGGAGTAGGGCCGTCTTGCCAACGCCTCACTGGTTTATTATATGGCAATAACTATTGAGCCTACGTGGAAAATATGGAAACAATCAAACTCAGAGGCGAGGATCTTTGTGGAATTAGGTCCGCAGAGGCACAATGCTAGCACCTCTGCGTCCATTAAAACTAATTAAATACTCAAAAATAGTTGCCTGCTCGTCCGTATAATAAACCCGATACATTAAGGCTACGGCCTTAACATAGCTAGTGTACACGGTTTAAAAATCAACTGGAAAAAGTGTAGTTTTCTGAAGAAGCGTATTGAATTCCTGGGGCACGAAATAGAGAATGGGTACCTCAATCCGTCACCGGGAAAAATCAAAGCCGTGCAGCGTTTTCCAGAACCGAAATCAAAGAAAGATGTAAAAAGTTTTTTAGGTCTGACAGGGTACTTTCGAAAATTTGTACAAGATTACGCCAAAATAGCACGACCACTGTCAGGCATATTAAAGGATTCATGCGTATTTAGTTTCGGCGAGTCACAAAGGCAAGCGTTCGACGCGTTAAAGAATACGTTGTCGTGTGAGCCGGTATTAAAAATATACGACCCCACAGCTATAACGGAGCTACACACGGACGGAAGTAAAGAAGGGTACGGGGCCATATTATTACAGAAATCAGGGAATGAGCAAGATTTTCACGCTGTTCATTATATGAGTTGTAAAACCTCAGACGCCGAGAAAAAGCTACATTCATACGAAATTGAAAGTTTAGCCATTATAACCGCTTTAAAAAAATTCCGTGTTTATTTATTAGGGATTAGTTTTAAAATTGTAACCGATTGTGAAGCGTTTAAAAAGACAATGTACAAAAAAGATCTGTCTCCGAAAATCGCGCGTTGGGCCTTACTGTTGGAAGAGTTTTCGTACGAAATAGAACATCGTCCTGGAGTACGTATGAAACATGCTGACGCTCTCAGCCGATATCCAGTGATGATTATAGAAGAAAAGGTAACCGCGGTACTTCGTCGAGCGCAAGATGAAGAAGAACGGCTTAAAGTGATCAAAACGATTTTAGCTAAAGAACCCTACGAGGACTATATAGTTAAGAACGGAGTGTTAATGAAAAAGTTGGCCGAGCGTGAGTTAATTGTTGTTCCTGCAAAATTACAGACAGAAATAATTAAGAAGGTGCATGAAAATGGACACTTTGGAGTTAGAAAAATGGCAGAAAAACTTAAAAAAGACTATTATATACCAAGGTTGGAGGAAAAATTACAGAATTTTGTTGAATGTTGCATACAGTGTGTGTTAGCCGAGAGAAAGAAGGGAAAGAAGGAAGGTGAATTGAATCCAATTCCAAAGGGGGAAAGACCGCTGACAACATACCATGTGGATCATTTGGGACCGATGACTACCACAAACAAGTGGTATAAGTATTTATTCGTGGTAGTAGACGATTTTTCCAAATTTACCTGGCTATATCCGACGAAAAGTACCGACACCAGAGAAGTACTAGATAAGTTGATGCTCCAACAACAAACTTTTGGAAACCCTGAGAGGATAATTAGCGACCGTGGCACCGCATTCACCTCTCGAGAATTCCGGAATTATTGCGACGAAGAAAAGATCGAGCATATTTTGACCACCGTTGGAATACCCCGTGGGAATGGATCAATCGCATCATAATTTCCATATTAACGAAATTATCTTTAGAAGCGCCAGACAAATGGTACAAGAATGTCAGAAGGGTCCAGCAAGGACTTAACAGTACCTTTCAACGAACTATTCGTATGTCACCATTTGAGGTTTTGGTTGGTACAAGGATGCAACAGAAAGACGACCTGGAAATCCGAAAATTAGTCGAGCAAGAATCGATTGAGGTATTCCATGAAGATCGGGGAAATCTCAGGCAACTGGCAAAAGAAAATATCCTGAAGATGCAAGAAGAAAATAGAAGAAACCACGATCGGAGTTGTAAAGAAGCTAGAACGTATCGTGAAGGAGACTTAGTGGTCATTAAACGTACGCAAATTGGTCCTTGACTAAAGTTTAAGAGGAAATTCCTCGGTCCGTATAAAGTTTCGCGTGTAAAACGTAGTAATCGCTACAAAGTGATTCGAGTGGGTGACGAGGAAGGGCCTAAGATAACTAGTACAGCCGCTGATTTCATGAAACCCTACGTATACTTACCTTCAGGGACTGAAGGAATGTCAGGAACGGCCGAGTGTGAGACGGCATATTAGCTTAGAGACGAACAGAAGATGATGAGTGTATGCGGTATGTATGTATGTGTATGGTTGTATTGGGAGTGAGAAGTAAGGAGAGCGAGAAACAAGCGAGCGGGGGAATCGAAGTTAGTCGCCAACGTGGTATGAAAGAGAACGCATGATTCGTCTGTATCAATTATTCATCATTAAACTATTCTTTTTTTGTTTGATAAAATCCATTTGTCTCACCATCGCTGTTCCCATCCCACATATATAATAAATACTTCATAAAATATATAAAAAAACATAAATAAAAATATCCTAATATTCCGCAAAGAATCATACACCTGTACAAGCTGGATCACAAAAATAAAAAGAGAAAACTGTTCTCAATATAACTGATAGTTATATTAATCATTTTGCTGACTGTTTCTATTATTACGGGAGGAATATAAATTCTTATTTTCGTGCAATTCTAAATGTTTCGAGTCTACTTGAAAAGAACGGCAATCTATATTATTGGCTTGAAAAGCACATCGGATTTTACACACCGCGTCTAAAGTGGCTGCGTCAATCTTATTTCTCTTTTTATTCTTTACATCTGTAACAATAGAAAATAATTTTTCTGCTTCGGCATTAGATTGTGGAAGAGATAAAACTGCTTGGACTAAAATTTCTAAATTTGGAAAAAGTGGTTCTTCATTTAATTTTTTTTTTCAAAAATAATCTTCCACATATCATCAATTTCTAAATTGGCTAAAAGAGATTTGTTTTCGTCATCAAAGACGGAAGGGAGCATTCTCCATTCGTAAGCTAAGGCTGTGATATCAGAAATTTGAAAATGTCTTGCTACATTCCTTAAATCTGGAAAGGCAAGTCTACTTTCCTCGCGCAATGCTATATTTCCATCTAAAAATTTTAAATCGCGAAAAATATCATCATTATATGGTAATCTTTTCACCATTTCTTGAAAAGCGGTTGTGTAAAATAATAAACATGTAGATTTAAAATTTGCAATAAATTCGCCAGTTTGTGTTTGCAAAAAAGTTTCACATTCTGGACCGACATACACTGAATTTAACTATCTTTGGTAATGTTTTTCATCGCATGATTCCACCGTTTTGGCGAGAAAATCCACATCTCCGGTTTACGCAAGTGGAAGCTGCTTTTGGCATCAACAGAGTTACAAGCGACAGTACTAAATTCAGATACGTCATACTACACCTCGATACTAACGTTCTTCCATTAGTAGCAGATATTATTACCAAACCTCCAGAGTAAGACAAATACAGCAATGTGATTGCTGACGTAAAACAACCCATAATAGGAGCCGACTTCCTAGCGCATCATGGTATCTTACCAGACCTCAAGAACCGTAGGTTGATTGACGAACAAACAACTTTGACGGTTAGGGGCAATCCAAAACTGTGGCACAAGTTTCGGTGACAATCGTCAACACCGACTGTAAAATTAAAAATTTACTGCAACGATACGTCACGATAACACGTACTTCAGCGTTGATCAGGGTAGAGCATAAGGTACGTCATTACATTACCACTAACGGTGCTCCTTTGGCAGAACGATTACGTAGACTACCTCCTGAAAAATACAGAGCCGCTAAAAAAGAATTTCAAATAATGGTCGAACAGGGGATCTGTCAACCATCCTCTTCACAATGGGCAAGCCCGTTACATTTGGTCAAGAAAAAAGACGGTTCGTGGAGATCTTGTGGAGACTATCGCAAGTTGAACAGCGTTTCAGTACCTGATAAATACCCACTTCCACAGATACAGGATTTCACATATTATCTTGCTGGTTGTACAGTCTTCAATAAAATCGACTTGGTCAAAGCATATTATCAAATTCCTGTAGCTGAGGAAGACAGACATAAAGCAGCCATTACCAAACCTTTCGGGTTATTCGAGTTCAATCATATGCCGTTTGGTTTACGTAATGCAGCTCAGTCATTCCAACGATTCATGGATACCGGACTGCGTGGTTTAAAATTCTGTTACGCTTACATAGATGATCTCTTGATTGCATCAAAGGATGAAGCAGAACATCGACTCCACCTAGAAGAGGTATTCAAACGTTTAGAGCAACATGGCCTCTCGATCAACGTAGCCAAGTCCAAGTTCGTGGAAAGCGAAGGGGAATACCTAGGATACCGAGTCAGCAGCGATGGAACCACACCGTTAGAAGAACGAGTAGTAGCTATAACGAATTATAAATTACCAGACAACACTGTCGAGCTACGAAGGTACTTGGGTATGATTAACTACTATCATCGTTTCATCGAGAACGCCGCACCCGTTTTGGCACCGTTACACCAGACACAGCGGGAAGAAAGAAAAGAGACACACAACCTATCGTCTGGACGTCGCACAGTGGTCCAGAACGTCGATCTAGCTGTTCAGGCACCTCGCACAGTTTTCGATCTCTTTGAAATCCTCGCAAAACGCGCAAAACACATCTGATTTAACTAAAAATTAGTATTCCTATGTTTTTTGATTCGCTGATTACGAATCTGAACTCAAAATTTCCAAAAATAAAATGGCGGATTCAATATGGCGACCAGGTATATCGAAAAATTAATGGTCAAGCGTAAAAATTAGTACACTTATGTTTTTTGAGTCGCTGATTACGAATATGACCTCAAAAATTCCAAAAACAATATGGCGGATTCAAAAGTCAGGCAGAGTATCATAAGGCGGAGCAAATTTACAAGAGCTTTCCCCTTTTACAAAATTATTGGTTTATGCAAATGATTGATTAGGAAAACCATCTTCCACATTTTGTTATTTTTGCCAAGAAGGAGAATAATTAAAAAAAAAACGTTTTTACCTGACTCATTCGGTGGTCAACATTTTCGGTTTCCTCGCCGCCCGCGGTTGATGGCATGTGCGACCTGCTGGTTGACTTAGAGCCGTTAAGTTGTAAAACCCACATTTAAGAAACTATCGACTTGTAATTGCCGATGAGGGTTTCTATTTAACTCTCGGTTTTTACAAGTTGGCTTAGCGAATTCCGAGAAGTTATGAACCGCATGGCGTTGCACTAAAACCGTTCTGATTGTTTTCCGAATCCATTTAAAATGATATTGTTTGAACTACATGTAGACAGAAATGTCGCATACTCATTTACAACACAAGATTAACTGTTTACCCTCTTATAATTCAACCAATTCATAGAAAGATTTCCTTAAAACCGCTGACAGACTCTAGCGGCGGGCAGCCGCTGGAGTGCGCGCAACTCTTTAAACAATAAAAAATCAAATTTGTGGGATGGGTTGTGATCGTTTTTTTGCAGGATCACATAGCAGAGACCTTACAGAGAAGAGCCTTATATGTCAAACTACGAATATATACGGTAGATAAAAGATACTGACTGTCAATGATAAAAAACTTTTATGATTTTCTCTCATTTATTGAACGTTAATTTTTGAATAAACTACAAACACTAATTTCATATTCAGCATATGCATTTTGATCGTAGAAGAATGCTCTTTAATTTAAAAAAAAAAATCATTAGAAAATGTAAGATAGATTCGTCAGAATGTCACGAAGAAGACAACGTGTTTCTTCGATAGAAATTGGTCTCGAGAAAAAGTTCCAACTTTAAGCGTTTGTTGTAACTACAATTTTTGTCGGATTTCATTAATTTTGCGATTTCTGAAATCCATAGACATTTAGGAATCGATATAAAGAAAAAAAAAGCGATTCGAGAAAATCGACTTTTCGGCAAAAGCGCGGCTAATCGCTCGTTCTGGACCATTGTGCGTCGGAGATGGAAACAGCATTTCACCAAAGCAAGAAGTGTCTCGCGAAAACAACGTCATTGGAGCATCCTCTCGAAAACGCCAAGCTGATAATGAAGACCGATGCTTCAGACAACGCTATAGGGGCTGTACTAGAGCAATTCCAAAACGACAATTGGAGACCTCTTGGATTCTTCTCGAAGAACCTATCTGACACACAACAGCGATACAGTACATACGATCGCGAACTCCTGGCAATTTATTTTGCTTTAAAGTTTTTTCATGGTCGAAGGTCGAGACTTGAAAATCCTCACGGATCACAAGCCTCTTCAGTACGCATTTCGACAACCGCTGGACAAGGCATCTGAAAGGCAAAGGAGACAATTAAGTTACATTAGCGAGAACACTACTCGGATAATCTACGTTCCCGGAGACAAGAACATCGTAGCCGATACACTATCCAGAATCGAAACCATCGATTTCCCAACCATAGTCACTACGGATGAACTATACGAAGAGCAACAGAAAGATGACGAGCTTCGAGACATACTCAACTCTGGAACCGCTCTGTCATTTAAAAAATTGCGGTTGGACGACAGTGACAAAACCATTTACTGCGATGTCACTGATCACATCAGAATATACGTTCAGACAATTTTGCGGAGAAGAATATTCGACACCACGCACAGAGCTTCTCATCCTAGTAGCCGCGCTACGAGAAAAATGATTTCGCAAAGATTCGTTCGGCCCAGCATGCGAAAAGATATTACCTATTGGGCGAAAATTTGTCTAGCCTGTCAGAAAGCTAAGATACACAGACACAACGTACGTAACCCGGAACAAATACCTGTACCGGACGATAGATTTTCTCACGTGCATATCGATATCGTTGGACCATTGCCACCTTCCAACGGATTCAGATACTGTCTCGCCATGATAGACAGGACTACGAGATGGCCTGAAGCAATGACTATATCAGATTGCTCAGCAGATACCGTGACGAACGCGTTTTTCAAGACGTGGATTTCGAGATACGGAGCTCCTGCCACCATAAGCACCGACAGGGGAGCGCAGTTTTAGCCCGCTCTTTTCGACGCCTTAGTAAAACTGATAGGCGGCACAAGAATCAGAACAACAGCTTATCACCCCCAGTCAAATGGGATGATAGAAAGATGGCATCGATCGCTCAAATCAGCAATCAAATGTCATCAGGCTGAAAATTAGACTGAAATACTACCAATAGTACTGCTAGGTCTACGTGCTTGTTACAAGGAAGACATCAAAACCTCCGCAGCAGAATTAGTCTTCGGTACTACACTCACGCTACCAGGAGAGTATTTTACGCACGAAGACCCGATCGGAGTACCACAGATGTTCGCGGAAGTTTTACGTGAACGCATGAGGAAAGTCCGCGGTTCACCTACATCACACCATACAAGGGTCAAAACATTCATCAATAAGAATTTAGAGGAAGCAACACACGCTTTTGTCCGTGTGGATCGCCCTAGAAGACCTCTGGAACCGCCATATGAGGGACCATTTCAAGTATTAGAGAGAATCTCAGTTTCTCAGTACAAAGTTAATTACAAAGGCCGACCAGAAACAATCGACATAGAAAGACTGAAGCCTGCTTTCATGGAGAAGGTAGACGACGCATCACTTTCCAGTCATTTGGACGATCTTCGAACAGAATTACTCGAATCGACTTCAAGTCAACGGAGCCCAAAACGAAGTCGAAAAGTTCGTTTCGCAACTTGTAACGAGTCACTGGAGGGGGAGTGATGTGGCGGAACTGGACCAAAGGCGCAGCCTAGGGAAATAATGCCTAGTTTCATTTAATCCTTAGATGTAAGCATTGTCGACTGAATCTCCTTTTCTCTCCCACCTTTTTCCCTCGTCTTACACAGAAAGTTCCTATACGCCAAAGAGTTCAGAAGCACATTTTTTGATAAGTGATATCTATTGTTAACTGTATATATATTTCTAAGAATATACGTTTGTTATTGTTGTAATTACCCAGTTGCTACTTCAATACCTTGAAAAGACCAACTTGTTTAAAGGATCGGGTCGACAGTTATAGATTCAAACGAACACGTGCCGACAACGACGCCGTAATAAATACGTCCGTGGAAACAGCCGCCGTCGAGCTGTGGCGTCAGCATGCGCATGTGCACGAAGGCTCCCAGGCGGGAGAAAATCCCATGTCGTGCCATCACTGCCTCTCAGTAGGACGCATAGAGAAATGTGGGAGATGTGTGCAGGTTAGTAATGCTATTACACGTGTTCACGGTTTACTTTTTATTCTCGCTTCTCTCTAACAACGTGCTCGACCCAGAACTGATGGCGTCGGCGGTTCACTTCCGCCCTTTACGCGCCTGTGGCGACCGCAGTGAGAGCACCGCGGCGCCATCAGTGGCGGTAAAGGCGAACTTATGTAAGCCGCCGCCAGAGGCGCGTCAAGTCTTCCGAGGAGGAAGTAAGGCGTGAGAGTGGAGTCGTGGTAGAGACACGAGAGTGTATAGTCAAGAATAAAGATAGTTATACGTTATAGCCTTAAAGTGGACACTGAAGCCTAAATCCCCTAGAATAAGTGGGCAGAGGAACCCCACACGCCTCTAGAGTTTTCCCTAGAGGCCGCCACATCACCACCCTTCCAATCACAGGCCAATCCAAAAATATAATGTACTTATATCTAAATCATACATTTCCGCATACATGCACTTATTCTATATTTACAATTTTTCACTCATTCCTCCATTCGCTAATCACATTCATACTGCACGCACGCGTCACGCATATATATACAAGGATTTCTGTAACAGAATAATAAAAAAAAATATAATTCTATCTTGACCGTGAGAATCGGGTATACAGTCTTAACTAAATCGTCGTTCTTATGCATGTGTTTGCACTTTCTTACAGAACTTAACACGTAGAGTGTCTCTTTGGTTTAATATTGCAGCTTGTTCCTGACTTATTTTAACTTCACTTAGCGCTCCCATTTCATTTTCGCTGTTTAATATAAACGCAGGTTTTAATCTGTCTATACTAATATTTTGGAGCTGCTATTTTATTTTTACCGTGAAATATTTGGGCCTACGCTCCTTCACTTCGAAGGGGCCCTCGTAAGGCGGTTGCAGAGCCTTTTTTACACCATCACTTCGCACGAACACATGGGTTGCACTTTGCAGGTTTTGTGTATAAAGGTGGGCCTCTTCCCGTGGTGGATAGTTGGTGCCGGATGCATGCCTTGCAGGTGGTATTGCAAGTCCTTTGCAAAAGTTGTCATATTTGTATCGGCTGAAGTTATGAAGAATTCTCCTGGGAGTCGGAGGTTTTCTCCGTAGACTAATTGTGCCGACGTTACACCAGCATCTTCCTTAATGGTAGCTCTTATTCCAAGAAGAACCAGTGGAATCACATCTGTCCACTGCTCCGTCTCGTGGCACCTGATTGCTGCTTTAAGTTGCCGGTGAAACCGTTCCACTAGGCCGTTGACTTGAGGATGGTATGCGGTTGTCCGCAGATGTGTGGTCCCAAGAATTCTGTTCAACTCCCTGAACAAATATGATTCGAATTGTCGTCCACGATCGGTTGTCATCCTTAATGGCACCCCATATCTTGCTATCCATTCCAAGAGGGCTCTCGCCACCGTCTCTGCCGTGGCATTCGGAATTGGGAATACCTCTGGCCACCTGGTAAACCTATCGACAATCGTGAGGCAGTACTGACATCCTTTCGACATCGGCAGCGGACCCACGATGTCCACGTGGATGTGCTCAAAACGTGCCGTCGGCGTAAGGAATTTCCCGTACGAGGACTGAACATGCCGCGATATCTTGGCTCGTTGACAAGGAACACAATGTCTTACCCACTCTCGGCAGTCTTTTCGTAGGCTTGACCATACAAACCTCTGGCTCACCATTTTCGTGGTCGTTCTGGCTCCGGGGTGAGATAACGAATGTACGTTATCGAAGGCCAGCTGTCGAAATTCCTTCGTTAGAAAGGGCCTTGCTGTTCCCTCCGAGACGTCGCAATAAACTGCAAACTCCTGATCAGGCAGGATAACTTTCTTGATAAGGAGCCCGGAATCCGATTGCTTGATTTCCCGTAGTTCCTGGTCCTTCTCTTGCATCTCAGCCAGCTGTCGGTAGTTTATTCCCTTGATAATCGACTCAACTCTGGATAGCGCGTCGGCCACCTCGTTTTGTTCACCTGGGACGTGAACCAGCTCCACTGCAAACTGCGCGAAGTAGTTGATGTAGCGGAACTGCAAGGGTGTGCACTGGTCTGGCTTTCTAGAAAAGGAAAATGTCAACGGCTTATGGTCCGTGTATATTTTGAATGGTCTTCCCTCCAAGGCGTATCTAAAGTGCTTTACTGCTGCGTACGCCGCCAAGAGCTCGCGATCATACGCGCTATACTTCTGTTGAGCGATATTAAATTTCCTTGAGAAAAACGCTAAAGGCTGCAACTTGTTTTCCGTTGTTTGCTGTAACACTGCCCTCATGGCGACGTTGGAATCGTCGACCATTAATGAAACTTCGGCTTGTGCCGAGGGGTGAGCTAACAAGGTGGCGTCCATTATCGCCTTCTTGGTTGCTTCAAACGCTTTAGCTCCTTCTTCGTCCCATTTGACTAGATCATTGCCTTTTCCCTGTATCAGCTGGTTTAATGCCAACTGTATTTCCGTGGCTCGCGGTATAAATCGCCTGTAATAGTTCGCCATTCCGAGGAATCGTCTTATACCTTTCACAGTATCCGGCCTCGGAAACTCTTTAATGGCATCTACCTTTTCGGGTAAGGGTTTTGTCCCTTCCGAGTTCACGGCGTATCCCAGAAACTCTACTTCGGTCTGTCCAAACTTACATTTTGCAAGATTTATTACGATGCCGTACTCAGCAAACCTCGAAAACAGCTGATCTAAGTGCTGACGATGCTCTTCAACGTCCCGAGAGGCGATCAGTACGTCATCGATGTACGCAAAGCAAAAATCTACCCCTCTCGTCACTTCGTCCATGAAACGTTGAAAGGTTTGGGCCGCATTCCGTAATCCGAAAGGCATCGCCGTGAACTCAAACAAGCCAAAAGGTGTTGTTATGGCTGTTTTTACCACATCTTCCTCCGCTACAGGAATTTGGTGGTAAACCCGTACCAGGTCGATTGTACTAAATATGCCCTTACCGTGTAGTGCTTGGGCAAAATCCTCAATATGTGGGACAGGGCAGTTATCTGGGATCGTCCGACTGTTGAATGCCCTGTAATCTCCACAGGGTCTCCAAACATTCCCTTTCTTTGGCACCATATGCAGCGCGGACGCCCAACTGCTCGAAGATGGTCGGACAATGCCTTCCTGTAACAAAGTTTCGAACTCGGCTTTCGCCTCCTTGAGACGATACGGGGCCAATCTTCGCCGCCTGCACGCCACCGGCTGACCAGGTGTGGTCAGTATACGGTGTACCGTGTTATGCTTACTAGTCACACGTGCCAGGCTGGGGTTAACTATTGATGGGTGCTTTTCTAGCATTTTATTATATTCCTCGCTATCGGGGATCAGACGGACCGACCCAATCTCTTGATTCTTGCTAGCGATGCCATCCACTGACAATGACGTTGTCCTATCGAGGATCTTCTTCCTGCCGACATCTACTAGCAGTCCAAACGTGGCTAAAAAGTCAGCTCCCAATATGGGCTGAGGAACATCGGCCACAATCATCCGCCACCGAAAATCTCTACGTAACCCTAGGTTAATTACTACCGTGACCTGTCCGTACGTACGGATGGTTGATCCATTTGCCGCAGTTAGCTGCAGCCCACATGGGGTTTTTTTGCCTTGGGTGGTCTTATGTGGGATTACACTCACGTCTGCACCCGTGTCAATTAGGTAACGAATCCCCGTTGATCTATCGGTTACGACGAGGCGGCGAAATATGTTCTCCGGACCTCTGGCCGCCATCAGTGCTCCGGGGGTACAAAATCCTTGTACAATTTACACAGAAGGTCGCATCTGTACGCCTTGTCCCCGAATTTTCGGTGCCTCCAGCAGATGCCATCCTTGACCCGGCTCCTTGACCTTTGCTGCTGGGAGTAACCGCCTCTCCTGTAGGAGGTACAAATCGTCCAACCGGCGGGCAATCTCTGCCACCTGTGCAGCCAAACCACCGTTGTCACTCGTTGCAGCTTCTCCTTTAATTGCGTCAACTGCCCGGTGTGGTGTGACTTCATGGACTCTGTCTGCCAGGGCTGCTGCCTCCTCCAGTGATGGAGACGTCAGCACCGCGAGCATGGCCTGTATGTTTGCAGGCAATCTACTCTGCCACAACGACCTCAAGAAGCTCTCTGGAACAGCTTCCCCAGCAGTGTTTGCCAGATATCGCAAAAACTGCGACGGCGTGCGATCGCCCATCTCCTGCTGTTCCAAGACCCTCTTGACCCGGTTTGTAGAGGATGTGGTCAGACGAGATATTAATTCTGACTTAATCTTCTCGTATTTTCCTTCGTCAGGCGGGCGCTTAATAATATCTGCAACCTCGGCTGCAATGTGGCCTTCTAAGTTACTCACCACGTGGCTGAATTTTGTGTCGTCCGTGGTTATTGCGGCAGCTTTAAATTCTAATTCCACCCGAGCAAACCAAAGCTCTGGATCCGCAATCCAAAAGGGTGGTATCTTTGCAGATACTCTAGCCACATGTGCGTCTAACGCAGCCGCTTCGGACGCCTTACTCATGGCGTCTCCTCCACGTGTACTCGAGAGAACAGAAAAAAAAGGAGAAAATATTGCAATTTCTGCACCCCTTTACGTTAATTCTTCCCTTCGCTTTCCGATCACGTCGGGGTCACCAATGTGGGAGATGTGTGCAGGTTACTAAGCTATTACACGTGTTCACGGTTTACTTTTTATTCTCGCTTCTCTCTAACAATGGGCTCGACCCAGAACTGATGGCGTCGGCGGTTCGCTTCCGCTCTTTACGCGCCTCTGGTGACCATGGCGGACCCCAGTCAAAACTCCCTAGAGTTTTCCCTAGAGGCCGCCACAGAAATATGTTAGATTTAAATCTTCCCACCAAATACGTCGCGTCACGTCAATCAAAGTAATGACTCCAACAATTTCATTTTTGATATCAATTATGGTTCCTATAGAGGACTTCCGGTCTCACACACATCCTGTTTCTATTTCTCATCATGTAACACACAATTTATTTTCTCTTCTCGTTATTCAGTTCATTGTAAATATATTTGCTCATTTTATAGTTAATAGTCTGTCTACTAATCATTTCTACTGCCGCCTGCTCAAAGATCCTTAACAGGTTATGGGCCGAGGTGAGATTTAAAAGCAGATAATTAGTAATACAGAATTTGAGGTTACATTACCACGTGCCGTCAATTAATTAAATATATAAAAATGAGTGTGATCAAGATTTGTGAGTTGAGAAAGGATAATTATGATTCCTGGAAAATTCACGCTCAGGCCATGCTAGTGAAGAACGGCGTCTGGGGCTATGTTGATGGAAGTAATATAATGCCCTCATGCTCGAGTGGAGCTGATGCCGCTACTAGAGAGGTTGATCGCAGAAATTGGCTTGAGAAAGATCAGATAGCTAAAGCTGATCTAATATTGTCTATTGGAGCTGATGAGCTACATCATATTAGTGACTGTGTTACATCCAGGGATGTATGGCTTAGATTAGAGTCAGTTTTTGCTCCTCAAGGACCCTTGAAAAAGGTACAATTGTTGAAGACATTGTTATTTACGTAACTTCAAGAAGGAGGTGATACTAGAGACCATATTCGACGATTTTTTGGTGCTTTAGATAAGCTAGCTACCATGAAGATTACTTTTCACCCAGATGTAGTATCAATTATATTACTATATAGTTTGCCTGCCAGTTTTGAGCAGTTTAGGCTCGCTATTGAAACTCGCGATGAGTTGCCATCTGCAGATGTGTTAAAGGCAAAAATATTGGAGCAAGCTGAAACTCAAAGTAATGATGAACTGGTACAAGCCGCAGGAGCAATGGCTATTAGAAACAATTCCTAGGGGTCAAAGTATAAGAAGTTTTGTCAGAATAATTACAAATCTGTTAAACAAAGCAATATCCGCTGCTACACTTGTGGAGAACCTGGTCATAAATCTCCAGAGTGCAAAGGATTCAGCAAAACTATTCACTCAAATAAACGCTGTCCAAAGAAACAAGCTGCAAATAAGGCAGATGAGTCATTTGCAATATGCTTTGGCGCTAGAGCTCATAATATTGATGAGTGTAATTTGACGTCTGGTGAACCTTGGATATTAGATAGTGGATGCACTAGCCATTTGTGCAATAGTAAAGAAAAATTTGACATTTTGAGAGAGTCAAGTTGTGGTACTCTAAATTTAGCCAGTAATTCATCGACACCTGTTCGAGGAACTGGAAATGTTATGATTCCTATGGATAGTGAAGGATATCCTAAGGTGGTCGAGCTAAAAGACACCTTATACGTTCCAGATTTGAGATCTAATTTGGTATCGGTGGCCAAGATTACTGATAAAGGCCACAGTGTAACTTTTACCAAAGATTCTGCAATAATTATGGATCACGATGGCAAGGTAAGACTCAGTGCAATTCGAAAGAATAATTTATATTTTCTTTCACAGAATTCCCAGTTTGCCAAGGTATCTGCCATAGTGAGTCAAAATGATCTCAGAGAGTGGCATGAGAAACTAGGTCATTTAAATTACAAAGATGTGACCAAGACAGTTAAAGATACCATGGGATTGGATGCTGGAAAAGTTGAAATTCCAGAATGTGATATTTGCATTAGAGGGAAAATGACTTGTTTACCCTATACAAGTAGTAAATCGCCATGCAAAGAGATTTTGAGAATCATACACTCAGATGTTGTTGGGAAAACCCGTGTACAATCAGTGATGGGAGCTAAATATTTTGTTTCCTTCATAGATGATGCCTCTAGATGGTCAGAAATCTACCTACTAGGACGAAAGAGTGGAGTGATATCAGCTTTCGAGCAATACAAGAATCATATGGAAAATCAGACAGGAAATAAGATCAAATGTCTTCAGTCTGATAATGGAAGAGAGTATTGCAGCGCTGATTTTGATAGGACACTTAAAGGTTATGGAATTCAACGGAGACTGACAATTCCACATTCTCCACAGCAAAATGGAGTGGCAGAACGGTTCAATCGCACCATTATTGAGATGGCAAGATGTCTGCTATTACAATCGAAACTCCCTCAAACATTTTGGGCCGAAGCTGTAGCCACGGCTTGCTATATACGCAACAGATCGCCTTCGTCTGCTCTTGGTGGAATGTCTCCGTATGAAAAGTTAAAAGGTGAAAAACCTGACCTATCAAATTTACATATTTTTGGATCCACTGTATATGTGCTAGATAAAGCTCCAAACAAAGATAAATTTGCACCTAGATCAACAAAAGGAATTTTTGTTGGATATCCTCGTGAAGCAAAAGGTTTTAGGGTATGGTTACCTGACGAAAGAAAAATCGTGCTTGCTCGAGATGTAAAATTCATAAAATACACTCCAGAGTCTAGCGAGGATGACAGATCAGTAGACTTTTTAGATGAACAAGATGTTGCTGATCAAAATACCTCTAGTGATACTGATGGTGCAATACAGGTTGTGAGTACAAATGTACCGGCTGTTCTAGCCAGTCCGAAGAAAAGAAGTTCTGATCTAAGTAACCCAAAGAGAAGTCCTGAGTCAAGTGGAAGTTCTTCAAGTCAGAGTAAAACACTGGCTTCAGGTCCATTAAATCTACACCCACCTCGAGGTCGTGGTAGACCAAAATTATTACGTACTGGATGTAAAGGTCGACCTCGAAAAATATATCATTCTTCACAAGCAAGTGGAAATGGTGCTCCTAATGAAGAAATGGGTGAGGATAATGTTTTCACTGATGGAGATAACGACGATCATGAGGAATTTGCTGGTATAGCCGAAATATCAGTCGGTGAAGCACTTAACGGTGATGAGAAAGATGCCTGGGAACGTGCAATTCAGTCAGAAATCACCAGTTTAATCAAGAATGACACTTTTGAAATTACAAAGTGTAAGAATGGTCAAAATGTCGTTGGATCTCGAGTTGTTCTGACCAAAAGGTATTGCCCTGATGGATCAATTGACCGATTCAAAGCCAGAATCGTAGCCAAAGGGTATAGTCAAAAATTTGAAGTCGATTATCACCAAACATTTGCCCCAGTGGCTAGGCTGCAAACAATTCGTCTCTTGATGGCTATTTGCGCTAATTATGGATTACAAATACATCAAGTTGATATTGTTACAGCTTATTTAAATGGTGTTCTTGATGAAGAAATCATTATGGAAATGCCCGACATGCTGGAGGATATGTTACATAGGATAGCTATCGATGCTGATAAAAACGTTAAATATAAGGCAAATCAGTTGTTAAAAGCTATAAAGATTGGTGGTAATGTATGTAAACTCAACAAAGCCTTATATGGACTTCGTCAAGGGGGCAGAAAATGGAATGAGGCTATAGATGCCAGACTAAGGAGTCTAGGATTGACTCCAACCATAGGTGAACCTTGTCTATATTATGCAAATCGTGATAATGATATACTGTTTTTATTACTCTATGTAGATGATATTCTTATTGCCTCTAAAAGTACCAAATGGATAGAAGAAATTAAACAAGGACTCGCAGCTAAGTTTGAAGTCAAAGATCTAGGATTAGCAAAGTCTTGCCTAGGACTTGAGATAAGTCAAACCCAAGGTAAAATAATTATTAACCAAAGAAACTACATTTCGGATATTTTACAAAGGTTTGGGATGAGCGAGTGTAATACTGTCTCTACACCATCGGAAATAAAATTTTATGAATCAAATGATGGCTCGAGTGACGATTCAAACGAAAAATTTCCGTATCGTGAGCTCATTGGTGCCCTGATGTACATATCGGTGTCGACGAGACCAGACATATCGAACACCGTAACCAGATTGGCACAGTTCACAAGTTGCCCTAAGAAATGGCATATCGTTAAGGCAAAAAGAGTGCTAAGGTATCTTGCTGGAACCAAGGATTTAGGACTAGTCTATATTAAATCAAGGGAACCAGTTGTCGGATATTCAGATGCTGATTGGGGAGGTGACCCCACTGACCGCTGCTCGTTCACAGGATATGTTTTTACCCTGAGCAACGCTGCTATATCCTGGAGATCTCAAAAACAGCAGACAGTTGCTTTATCAACCACAGAGGCAGAATATGTCAGTTTATCTGAAGCTCTCAAAGAAGCAATTTACTTACGAAGCCTATTGATAGAACTCGGTCTCAACGAATTCAGTAAAATAACAGTGTTTACTGACAATAGAGGTGCTGAATGTATAGCCAATAATCTAGTATTCCACAAACGTACAAAACATATTGATATCAAATTTCACTATATCAGGAGTACGATTAAGGACAGATTAGTAGATGTACAGCACGTTCCTACTCAAGAAATGGTGGCTGATGTTTTAACTAAGCCGTTGGCTCGAGTCAGCCATGAAAATTGTGTTAAGAGACTAGGACTGAAAAATTTATAAAGTTCTAGTGACGCACGTTTTGAGAGGGGGGGGGGGGGTGTTAGATTTAAATCTTCCCACCAAATACGTCGCGTCACGTCAGTCAGTGATGACTCTAACAATTTCATTTTTGGTATCAATTATGGTTCCTATAGAGGACTTCCGGTTTCACACACATCCTGTTTCTATTTCTCATCATGTAACACACATTTTATTTTCTCTTCTCGTTATTCAGTTTATTGTAAATATATTTGCTCATTTAATGAGTTAATAGTCTGTCTACTAATAATTTCTACTGCCGCCTGCTCAAAGATCCTTAACAAAATAAGATAGGTAAGTATATTTAATCTTAGTTCGTTTAAATTGTCATTCAAATGGTAGAAATTAGAAAAATATTATAGAGTAGCACACAATAGTTAATAATAAATATAAACTCGTGTAAAAATGTAACGCGCGTCTGCAAAATTAAAGAAGTAACCGAAGTGAGGTTAGGAAAACCATGTGGCAGAGCACGGCTCCAGGCAACACGTGGCATGGTTCAACACGAAAAGTACGAGGAAATGAAAATCCAATGACATCGAGAGATGCTGCAAAAATGAAAGAGAAAGAAGAGGAATCATCGACACAAAACCTTATGGATCAGGAAAATACCAAGGGCCTTCCCCAAGCAAAAGCTGAAAAGACAACTAGAGCAGCGCAAGACAGCAAACCAAGCATGCTATCAAGGAACAACCCATCCAGCAGCGGTTTAATAGAACTAGCCGAGAATAAAAAGAAAAAAAGACTAACACCAGCCCCTAATATATCAGCAGCCTACGAAAGAAGGCAAAGAATCAAAGGACAAGCAAAAGAAACACCAGTCGAGTCAACGTGCAAGGAGAGTATGAAAGCAATCCTGCAAGAGCTAGAAGAAGAGATAATAAAGTTAAAAAAAGAAATAGAAAAATTAAAAAACCCCCAAAAACGAGGGCAACTCAAAAAGCCCAGCTGCAGTCGTCGGAGGGGTATGCACCTACAATCGTTATAGCCCTCTCGCCTCGAAAGAGGAAGAAGCGCAAGCTAAAATGAATCCAACTGAAGAAGAATTAGAGACGCAGCCCATGGAAGAAATAAGAAGAAGAGCCACACTGCATTTACAGCAGCCAAGCCCGGACAAAGCATAGAGAAAGCGATAGAAAAAACACCACGCATTATAATACACAACGATTCACCGCAAGGAATAATTTTGCACATAAAAAGCTGAATCCCTGAAGCAAAATTCTCTATAAAGCGTGTAAGCAACAATAACTGTGTTGTGTACATGTAAAAAATAGCAGAATACGAAGCACAGATGCGAAGTGCAGCCTAAATTCAGCATCCATAAGGTTTTATACGTATACACCTAAGGAACAAAAACAGCAAGTCTTCTTGCTAAAGGGAATAGATCCGGAGACACCAAAAGATGAACTTGAAAAAGAAATAAACTCAATAGCACGAGCTAAAATAAAAGTGATTGGAAGTTCACAATTCCAAACGGTGAAAGCGAAACAAATAGGCACAGTACTGCCTATTTTCATTGTGAAATTCACACCTGCACAGACACTACATTTTTGAAAAACATAAAGGTACCTAAATTACCATTGGGAAAAGTTCACACGCAGAGAAGTAATCCAGTGCAGAAATTGCAAAAGGCTAGTCCAAGCGCCCGCGGTTATGCTAGGACTCCGATTTGTCGGTGGCTGGGAAGACAGCCAAAAATTTTAAAATATGTTGTTCAAAATGAGGGTTATGGGTCATTTATTTTTAAGTTTGGTTTGGGAAATTTTGATTCAGTATTGCAACAAGTTCAGTATTGGGATTATTGTGAGTTGACAGATGCGTTTAAGAAATTTATACAGCCGCGTTATCAAATGTATTAGGTGTAGAAATTAATTCGGTGCCTTGATATTAATTTATTTATAACTCTGGTTTGAATGTAAATAATCGCCCGCCATTTTATAACGTTTAAGTACCAACACTTACAGTTATGAAACATTTGACAACTAGTCAAAACAAAAGCTATTAGTAAGTAAAATGGCGGCGTCTGACAAGAATCACATACGGCACTGCATACTGTTTGCCTTTCAATTAAAGAAAAATGCTTCTGAAGCCGCTGAAATGATTTTTTCTGCTTTGGGTGAAGGTGCAGTAACACATAAAACCTGTAAATATGGTATCAAAGATTTCGGAAGCGGCGAAAAAAAGCGGAAAGATTTCGATTTCACTGAATCAAAATCGCCATCTTTTCTTCGCCAAGGAATTCGGCAGTTGCCTGACAGATGGACCAAAGTCATCGAAAATGATGGAGAATATTTCGAAGAATAACAGATGTACGATTATTTTATAAATAAATACTAAACTTCTTTTAAAAAGGCACCGAATTAATTTCTACACCTAATATATTGTTAATAAGATAGAGGTAGTTGTTAATAGTTTTAGTATTAAGGAGTTTGTAATGATGAGGAAAGGTCAGCGAAGGGAGTATGAAAGTTGGCACGATGACGCGTAGTGTTAATGATCCGGGAAATTATTATAATGTTAATTATTTGTTTCAAAATTTTCCTGAAAAAGATGGAAAGCTTAATGCTCCTATTAATGATATTGCGTATACGTCGCATATGGTTTCGCGTAGGGTTAGTCCGAAACTAGCTATTAAGAAAATATTTGTTCCGAGATGTAAGGCTATGGCGTATACAGATAATTTTGGTATTAACGCTGTTGAGGGTGCAATGAATTGTTGGTTTAATTAAGTTTTTATGTTTCTTATTTTTAGATAAAAAATAAGAAATGTCTCTACCTGGATTTGAACCATAGCTCAGTAATGGTGCGCATCACGGAGCTGTGGTTGTGTCGACATGCTACGAAGTTCCCCCAAAGGAGTCACGTTGTTTGCGGGATATAGGATGTGGAGGAGGAGTTGTTGACGATGATGGAACGCTTTTGTTAGTTAGTACGAATTTGATGGATGGTGAATGGGAGTCACTGACGGAGGCTGAAGACTGATTCTTGGAACGTTATCTGGAAAGGTTATCTCCTTCGGAGCGGTTGGACGGCCCCGACTACTGTATGGTGTCGGACACGGATAGTGAAGAGGAAGGCGGGGAGTCACCGGACGCGCGAGCCCATAGGATATCCTAGGCTCGCGTACGGGATTGTAGTACTCAGTTGGAGTTTGGAGAGTCTGTGGAGCGGTCGTCTTGTATACCTGCGTTACCATTACCGTTAGTTTCTGCGCTTAAGTCGAATAAGAGGAAACGTGTTTTGAAAGATCGGAAGGTCTGCTGTTATAAGCGTTCTTCTAAATTTTTGGTATTTTGCGTTAACTGCAAGAAATATGGACACCCGGCTTCCTACCGAGGATGCTCTTCGTTCCAAGATAAAGGACCAAAGTAAAAAAAAACACCGACAAGAAGCAATCTACAGCACCAAACAAACGCAAAACAAAATCGACCTAATCCGCCGAAAAACAACACAAGGATAGCCGAAAGATTTGGAGGCTCCAGCAGCAGTGCAACTTAAATGAATCGAGAATTGAAAAAAATGGATCAATTATATCAATTAAACATATTATGTTACTCACAATGATTGACGAAAAAGTTTGCAATTCGATCACTAATACGACCTCAACAATGAGATGTTATAAAGGGTGTCCCAAAATTAACGCAAGATTTGAATTTACCACTATTCGCGCAGTAAAGTGTTGGCAACCCTGTTAAAAGAACCATTTGATAGTTGATAGTTTAGGGTTAGTAAAACTGGAGCGTTACACGATAGAATAACGTGTTTCCATTGTTGAAGAATATTTCAAAAATAATGAAAGTCTGGCAACCACAGTTCGAAAATTTCGTAACAAAACATGGTCGGAATAGTGATTTAACTTCATCAACCGTGAAGAGAGTAATTGAAAAATTCAGGCAGACTGGATCAATTGGTGATGCTAAACACATGTGGTTTCAACAAGATGGTGCCACATGCCATACAGCTCGTGAAACAATTCAATTACTGTATGAGACATTTCCTGACCGTGTACTCTCTCGTTTCGGTGATAAGAATTGGTCCCCTAGATCGTGTAATTTAAATCCATTGGATTTCTTTTTATGGGGCTATTTGAAGTGAAAGGTATATGCCAACAAGCCCACAAGCACACGTGCATTGAAGCAGGGAATTCAATGCTGCATTAACGAAATTCAGCCCCATTTATGCAAAATGGTCATGGAAAATTTCAACAAAAGAGTGCGTATGTGCCAGCAAAGCCGTGGAGGCCATTTGCCCTATGTGTTATTCCATACATAACCCTACCCTGTGCACTTTACGATTCATTAAAAAAATAACTATTTAAAGAAAAAAAAACTGTGTTTTTTATTTAATTCAAATCTTGCGTTCATTTTGGGACACCCTTTATATGTGGCGCTATATCCCGGGACTTTAACGATTTGTCGAGGAGAAGTGAAGCTGATCCTCAAACATTAAAGTTTGCTTTATCAATTTTACATGCTCGTATAAGAATATTTGAAACATTATTACACTTATCTTATAAGTTATCGATTACAAAGTGGCAGGCAAAATCAAGCGAGGAAAAATCTATAGTAGCTGAAAGGAAAAAAATGATACAAGAAGAATTTAAAAAAAGTGGGTATTGTCGCCGATGTACCGAAAGCTGGTTTCGGAAATTCAAATGACGGAAACACCAGTCGAAGATTTTTTTGGACCCTGAATTGTCAGGAGCTATCACAGGAATCAATGTCGAATTGATTTATAAATTTAAAGTGATCTTACACCAAAGCAAAAAAAAGTTAGACTCGAAAGAGCAAAGGAGTTGTTACGCTTGCACGACCGTGGCGAATTTCCAATCATTGTGTTCTCTGATGAGAAAAATTTCCCTATTGAGCAGTTCATAGACTCTCAAAATGATCGTGTTTACTTAACTGAACGCACTTACGAAAATTTGAGCCTACGAACGGCAACCCGAAGTAATTTTCCATCTTAAGTAATGGTATGGGCAGCTGTGACCGCCGATGGACGCTGTCCAATCGTTTTCATCGAGCCTGGTGTCGAAGTCAATGCGACTTATTATCGGGAAAATGTTTTGGAAGCTGCTTTAAAGCCGTGGGCACGCAAACATTTCGGTCGTACACCATGGACGTTCCAACAATACTCGGCACCGTCTCATAAAGCTCGTGTGAACCAAGAATGGTTAAAAAACCATGTTCCACACTTCACTTCGTCCACACAATGGCTTTCGAATTCGCCAGATGCAAATCCGATGGACTATTCCAACTGGGCCATTTTGGAGAGCAAGGTGAGGACTAAAAAATATGCCAGTATGGATGCGCTGAAGAAAGCCATTGTACGGGAATGGGCCAACATACCGCAAGATCATATTCGTGCAGCATGCAACTCATTTTTTAACGGTTTGAAGGCCATAGTCAAGGCAAAAGGTGGCCACATCGAGCTAAAGTGAACGGATTCTAAAATTTTTATTATTTCCACACATTTTTGTAATTTGAATCAATAAAAAATAATTTCACCCAAAAAAAATATGGTCGTTTGAATAGGTAACAGTTCAATCGCCTAACCCTGTAGATATAAAGAAGTTTGCACTATATGCCAAAAATACAGCAGAAATGTATGTCAAGTTGTATCCGTGGTACCCCATGAGTCCCAAACTTCACAAAATATTAATACATGGACCAGAAGTGATTGCAAATTCTCTTTTGCCTATTGGGCAGCTCTCGGAAGAAGTAGCAGAGGCCCGAAATAAATATTTTCATATTTATAGGCAAAATTATTCAAGAAAATGTTCTCGAAAATCTTGTAATTAGGATGTCTTGAATAGACTTTTATTAAGTTCCGATCCTCTCTTATCAAGTTTAAGCAAATATAATACTACCACCATGGTTTCTCGATGATCTGAGGAAAAAATGTTGGAAAAAAATTGTTTTGTGCCAAAAATGAATTTTTTGCAATCTTTTAGATGGTAAAACATGTTTTTGATTTTGTAATGTTACAGTTGATGGCACTATACACACACAAAATGACAATATGGCACGTTACTCAACAAAATTATACCGTTCAAATAATTGTACTCTGACAATTTACAAAGCTAAACCAAATAAAAAAGTACTGATTCTTAGTTCAATGCATAACTCCGTACAAGTTGAAGAAAATCGGTACTCGTATATCGGAGACAATTAGATTATATAATAGCACCAAATTTGGTGTAGATGTGACCGACCAAATGGCCAGAAGTTACACGTTAAAATTTAAATGTCGGAGATGGCCTTTACAGGTATTTTTCAATATCTTAGATTTAGCCAGGATAAATAAATGGGTTTTATATAAAGAAACCACGGGAGAAAAAAATTTCGAGGCAAGCATTTTTGTTTCAATTGGCAGAACTTGCCATCGAATATGAAAAAGAGGTACAACTGGGCAAAGAAAATCAACAAACGCCCGTCACAAATTCAAGTACAGGTTCACGTGAAAGGAAAACATGCCAAATAAGATATTGGAAATACAATAAAAGTAACAAAATCTGTGTAAAATGTAAAAAGTATGTATGTGGAAAATGTATGATCGAGAAGCCTATTTGTAAAAAATGCGGTGAAAACGAATAAAATGTACATTATATACTACTAAATAAAAGAAACTATATTTTTATGCAGTCAAATTGGCTATTATCTTCATTCTATATTAAAAAATATAAGTTCTAATAAATACGGGTCATTTTACCGGTCGCGGTAGGAATAGGTAATTAAAGTGGAGGAATGGAAAAAGGCAGCTGAGACGGAAGGGGAGATTGCTCTCGCACCGCCTACCCCCTCCCTTTAGCCCGCGTGTGCCGTCCTCTTATTTTCTGGAATTATGCCGCTCAGCTTCGTGACGTATCATTTTGCATAGTCGTAGCATTGCCGTATTTTCACGTATATGAATACGTATTGACCAGTAGTGATGAAGAAGGTAAGTATTTAAAGAAGCAATATGATCAAAATATTTGGAAAATACAGGTAGCCCTCCTACAATACGATATCGTATAATACGGTTTCGCTCTAACACGATAACAAAATTGCAGAAAACATTTTATGATACTGTATTTCATTTTCATCTCCGCGGCCTGAAAATAAAGTATTTCGCCCTGCTGATCGATAACACTGTCCAACAAATTTGAAGGTGATTTCTGTTTTCCTATAGCCACTATATAATTCTTATAGAGTTCGTTGTCCTGAACACGAATCCGGCAACCAAATTTCTGGATCACCCTCTGTTTTCGAAAAAAATCAGCATTTGTAAAAACGGTCGTTTTCGGTAAAGAAGCTGGTATTACGTGAAAACTAAGAAACGTAGGTTGTTGTTCTTGGTCTCAAAAAATAGAGGAGTGTTTCCCGTGTATGTATGTATAAGCAGTTATAATATTCCGTATTAGTTAATAGCAGTAAATCACTGTCAAAGTTCAAAAACGAGCGGATTCGCGAATTTTTTACGCATTCACTTTCCATTTTCACGTAGAGGACTGTTGCTAGCACAAATTTACTGTACACCATTGGATTCTACGTACATTTCTGAATAAAAAACTATCAGCGAAAAATGTCATAACTGTTATCGTTTCGGCTCAATTTCAGAAAATATCCATCGGGAGCGTGTTCCGACCGTTTTGCCGCTACGACGCCATCGCTGCCTTTGGGCGCCGTAGCTACGCGTAATACTTTCGCGGGCCCCGCGCATCGATACATTCCGTTGAGGTAGAATTCTCTACCCCTTTACTAAAGTGTAAGGTCATACTTATTTACATTTTTTTTTTCTTTTTTTTTTTTTTTATAGAGGAGAAATGCTTTACGCACACCCGCAAATGCCTTAGTTTGCGGATAGTGTGGGACTCCGTAGGCATATTGTTTTCGTAATATTATGTGCACTTCACGACGCTCTGTTCATTTGTTTTAATCAATCTCCTGACAACGCATTTTCTTAAAATAGACACTAATGCCGAAAGAAACTTGAAATTCCAAAAAGAGCTAAGATCATGCATGTCTCGCTATCGTGACGTTTACAAGCAACTGACCAATCGACCGTCGTCACAAAAACTGATCACTGACTTTATGGTGCCAAAAAATAAATCAATTGAAATCGTATCTTCAAGCGACGAAAGCGATTTTGATCCAATTCATCACAAGAAGATGCGCGTTTTGGATTACGACGAGTAGCAGTGAATTATTTAATGTGCATTTTGAAAGCTTCTCCATGTATACAATGAAAAATTAAATGTTTTTAAAATATTTCCAGGTCTAATTTAATTATTTAATTTATTTGAAAGCACTTTCTCATCTATTTCGTAAATAATTGATGTATTTTCTAAGTGCGACTTTTTCTATGCGGTCCCTGTCCGCCGCATAAATTTTTTTTAGGTAGTATATCGTACAAAGTTGTTTATTATATGTAAGTATTTATAAAATTTCCGAATATTTTTTGTACGATTTCTTTTATGCGGTCCCTGTCCACCACACAAAAAGAGGTTTTACTGTATATGCATTGTATAAAGTGTTTCTAGAGCGTCCAAAAATGTGCGGGGCCTGGGAGCGCGTTGCGCGAGCAGAGCGCCGTATGCAATGTATTAACCCTCTATGGGCCCGTGTAACTTTCAGGTCACATTTTAAATTATCGAGGTTTTACCAAAGAACTATAGCTTTTTTCAAGAGATGGCGCATAAATCTTAATTCTGAAGTTTCTCGTAAATAAGAGTGAAACTTGCAAATTATAAAACGTAAGAAAACTTTATTAAACTGAGTAACAAAAAAAAATGCGTGTGCCTCAGAACGAGTCGTCGAATAAACGTGGTCGGAAGTCAGAAAACTTCTCGAAAAGTTATCTTTTGTTTTCTTCTTTTGTTCATTGCCTGATCTTCGCGCCCCAAGGGAGTCGAGTCGAACTGGGGCGTTCTCTCAAGGGCAGTCGGTGAAGTAGGTTCCACCGTTGTCGGTGGCGCCCGAGCCGCCACATTTCCATAACTTTGCCAGGACAACCAATATCAATATTTATGACCGCTGCTAGGCTCAACCTGAAATAACAAAGTAAATGCTGTGCAAACTGTCCGCAGTAAATATAAGCGAAACCATTTGATTGAATTGATTACGAAACTAAAGATAGTGCACATAATAGCTCTGGGTTCGTATATCAATAACAACCTATTTGTTTGCATTTCAATTTTCAATTTGTTACTGTTTTTTTTATGATACAGTTTTGTAACTTTGAGGTCACAGTGGGCTATTATGGCAGATTTCGGTACATCTAGAATAAAGCTTGTGCTTTCTCCTGTTTTCAGATTTATACATTATATACCCAAAATATGAATACAAAATCACATAAAAATAACAGAGGAATTACAATTAGACGCATTAGCGGTAATAGGTCCGATGATTCCTTATTAGATTCCGAGTCCGATGAGGATGTAATAGTATTTCCCCGACGACGAATAAATGTTATTGATAATGATGAAGAATTTAGTACTCAATCCTCGCCAGATGAGGAAGATGCAGGACCACAAAATATTGTTTAGCGACCACTATCCCAGACGAATAATAATAGTTGTTATCGCCCTTGGAAAGGAGATTACCCTAACGTCCCTGAAGCACCCCATTCTCCTTTGACCTATTTTCGACAACTAGTCGACAAGGGAATTATAAGCAATATAGTTGACTATACCAACATGTATGCACTGCAATGTGATCCAGCAAAACCCATTGCTGTTTCAGTGAATGAAATCGAACAATTCTTTGGCTGCTGTTTTTTATGTCCATTTACGGATTACCGAGAACTGAAATGTATTAGAATTCAAACACAAGAGTGTCTGCTTTTGCCGATACTATGAGTCGTACGCGATGGAGAGAAATAAAATCAAAAATACCTTTTAGTATAAATTCACAGGCCAATGCAACAAACAATGCAGAAGTGACCGATAGTTTACAAAAAATAAGACCCATTCAGGGATAAATTGGTGAAAAATTTTAATCGCATTCCGATATCTGAACACGTATGTGTTGACGAGCAGCTTATACCATTCAAAGGAAGATATAGGCTAAAAAACTATATGCCCAAAAAACCTAAAAAATGGAGCTACAAAGCTTTTTTACTGTGCGACTCATCAGGACTCATTTATAATTTCGAAATTTACACCGGCAAAGTGGTACATGATCCCGAATTTCCTAATGTCGGAAGTAGTGGTAATGCGGTATTACGTTTAGCAAAAATTATACCCAAACAATTGTTTTACAAAATTTGTTTCGACAATTGGTTTTCAACGTTGCCTTTAGTAACTGAATTAGAAAAATTAGGAATTCAGAGTGTTGCAACTGTGCGGTCAAACCGACTAAAAAACTGTGCGTTTTCGTCCGATAAAGTCATGAAAACTAAAGCTAGAGGAAGTTATGAGATACTTTCTACGTCTATTGACAGGGTCACCATAAATGCGGTAAAGTGGTACGACAATAAGGCCGTTCATTTGATGAGCACGTTTTGCGAAGTTGAACCAGTAGACGTAGTGAGAAGGTGGGACAAAAAAATGAACAGAATGATCGATGTACAACGACCAAATATAGTGAAAACATACAACCAACACATGGGTGGAGTAGACTGGGTTGATTCGTTGATGGCGCTGTATCGAATAAAAATTCGGTCAAAGAAGTGGTACCACCGCATTATGTTTCACCTCTTATTGTTAGATTTGACGGTGGTCAATGCTTGGCTCTTATATAAGGTTGGAAACTATGAAACGGGCGTTTTTGTTTAGCCTGTGTTCAGCTGCGACTGAGAGAGGTTCATTGTAACGTGCGCTTGATATTTTTATTTATAAAGTTTAAAGGTATTCTTCTTACTCATTTCGTAAAATTTTTTCGTGTTTGTATCCCATTTTTATATTATTTTTCTCCGAAACCAAATGGAAACAGAACGCGATTTACATCTACTTTTCTTGTACGAGTTCAAATTGAATCATATCGCAGCTCAAGCTTCGAGAAACATTAATCGCGCATTCGGAGATGGATCCACTACTGAAAAAAATGCTCAATATTGGTTCCAAAAATTTCGTTCTGGCAATTTGAGTATCGTCAACGAGCCTCGAGGAAGACCACCGGCCCATATTGATAACGAGGAATTAAGGATGACTGTGGAATCCGATACACACACAACTATTCGCGAATTTGGGTCTAAACTAGGAACTAGCCATACAGCTGTGTTAAAACATCTGCGTACAATAAATAAAGTAAAGAAATTGGACTCATATGTGCCGTACGAACTGACGCAACTGCAGATGATCCGAAAGCGGAAATTTTCGATGTAACTTTTCGGAGGGTAGGAAGACGTCAATGACGTGCGTTCGGTTTCGGGTTCGCTCAAGGGCCCTCCCGGGGAGAAGAACATAAACACTTGCCGTTTTCTTAGTGGTTCGTTGACATAGTCCAAGTTCTAATGTCTTGTAGCACGCCTCTGCTTTAGCTATTCGAACCAGCACGGATATCTCGTGTGTTTCTTTCCGAAGGATCAGCTGGTAGTCTCACTTACTAAGCGAAAATTCAGTCGCGGGGGCCGAATTAAAAATCAATTTGCGAGAGAATGGTTCGTTTCTGACCCATGGTTCCTCTCAGACATTTTACCTGCGTCACAAGACGAATGCGAAAAGCTGGTCAAACAAATAAGTTGAAATATTCGCTTATCGCGAATTTTGCGGCAGGTTTTTTTTTGCAAATGTCCATCCAATCCGAGGTGTTGAGCAACCCCTCCAAGCCATGACCATTAATTTTTGTACACCCTGTATATTCAGAGAAATACGTTAACTGCATTTATTGTCCCATGTTTCGTGAACTGAAGCGTAGATTGATTACAATTTTAAATCCACGTTTTAAAAATTTACAAACGTTAGTGCAGAGCAATACGCGCAGCAGCTAGATTTGGCTCTTGATCCGAGCATATTATCGGAGTTGTATCATAGGGAGGTCGATATTTCCAAGCATGATAAGAGTCAGGGAGAGTTGTTGTTGGATTTTGAGTGTGCCGTATACAGGATTTTTTGCATGGACAAATTTTGGGTTACTTTATGGCGTACTGTACATGTTCACACCATAATTAAGGATAGGCGTAATGGTGTTCGGTTGAAGGTGCAGTATCAGCGTAAATTTGGTGATGCCTCCACTTTTTTTGGTAACACTATAGTATTGATGGGAGTATTGGCCACTGTTTATGATTTCAGGTTGGTTCTTCTTGTTGTTTTTTCGGGCGATGATTCTCTCATATTTTCCAGAAGGAAACTCCCGATTGATATAGAGATTATATTTTCTAATGTTTTTACTTTGGAGGCAAAATTATTAAATTCGAATCATTATTATTTTTGTTCAAAATTTTTAATTGTTGTGGATGGACGATGGACGTTTGTACCTGATCCTTTGAAATTGGTGTCAAAATTGGGAAGAAAGGATTTGGCTAATTATTCTCATTGTGAGGAGTATTATACTTCTGTATGTGATTTAATTAAGGTATATCAGGACGTCAGGATCAACAACGAACTTGGAAAGGCAGTATGCGAGAGATATCCATCTAAATTTCAAAACATCGACGTAATTTGCTCAGCGATATCGTCGTTGACCGCGAACTTTGATACATTCAAGCAATTATTCTACACATTACCTGGAGATATATTGTGCTTGGATCCACCTACAGCTAAAGTAGACTGAATTCATACTCTGAATAAGAGGTACTGAACAAGTGCGGTGTAATACACCCGAAATTAGTTTATTTAGCGGAATAAAATGGATTCCGGACTAAATCGCACTGCAAGACGTAATGCTTTGCGTCGCGCTACTTCATTTGCTGATACGTTGGTAAACGTTATTGCTGCGACCTTTGCTTATTTCCCTTGCGTTATTCTCCTTTGTGTTATTTTTGTTTTTCTTGTGTCGGAGTTTTTGGAGTCTGATGATGGTCCTTTTGAGCAACTCCGTACTATTATTAACCCTTTGCGGTCGTATGTCTACTCTCAGCCACCAAAGCCTTTTTACCGTTCCGGTCGCATGTCTGCTCTCAGCCACCACAGCAAGGAACCATACAAATCCTATACTGTATTCATTAATGTATCAGTTTACACTTTCTTTAAACGAACCTAAATGCCTAAGGCAGGCTCAAGCTTTATTTGATCGCCAGAGCCGTCTCGGGAAGAGCTCCGCCTACTTCACCCACACATACAGCTGAGATGTCACTGATTCACAGACACTCTCTCGGTGTCATGGCCGGACCTATGTATTTGCACGAGCGTGGTGGCGTATTGGGGCGACAATCGTATCTAACCGCCCGCCATGGAAACACATGCCACGTGCGTCGATCGCGGAAAACGAAACGACGTGCATGGCACGTCGACCAAGGTTATTTGTTGAAGAACAGTTTCAGATCGCACCACGTCGTGTGCAGGGTAAAACAAAAGTATTATTAGTGAACAAGTATGCTATGATATGTTTTAAATCAAATACGATTAATAGATTTTAATGTTTTTGGACTTCTGGCGATGATTTGGCGGAATTCAACCACTACGTGACGCCGTACGGCGAAATATAATACGGTGCTCCTATCAATTGGAGATAACGAAATCCAATCTAAATAAAAGCTGTCAACCCGCACTCGCCGTGCAAGACGCCGCACAGTGGTCCAGAACGTCGATCTAGCTGTTCAGGCACCTCGCACAGTTTTCGATCTCTTTGAAATCATCGCCAAAAGCGTAAAACACATCCGATTTAGCTAAAAATTAGTATTCCTATGTTTTTTGATTCGCTGATTATGAATCTGAACTCAAAATTTCCAAAAATAAAATGGCGAATTCAATATGGCGACCAGGTATATCGAAAAATTAATGGTTTCGCGTAAAAATTAGTATTCTTATGTTTTTTGAGTCGCTGATTACGAATATGAACTCAAAATTTCCAAAAACAAAATGGCGGATTCAAAAGTCAGACAGAGTGTCATAAGGCGGAGCAAATTTACAAGAGTTTTCCCCTTTTACAAAATTATTGGTTTATGCAAATGATTGATTAGGAAAACCACCTTCCACATTTTGTTATTTTTGCCAAGAAGGAGAATAATTGAAAAAAAAAACGTTTTTACCTGACTCATTCGGTGGTCAACATTTTGGGTTTCCTCGCCGCCCGCGGTCGATGGCATGTGTGACCTGCTGGTTGACTTAGATCCGTTAAGTTGTAAAATACACATTTAAGAAACTATCGACTTGTAATTGCCGATGAGGGTTTCTATTTAACTCTCGGTTTTTACAAGTTGGCTTAGCGAATTCCGAGAAGTTATGAACCGCATGGCGTTGCACTAAAACCGTTCTGATTGTTTTCCGAATCCATTTAAAATGATATTGTTTGAACTACATGTAGACAGAAATGTCGCATACTCATTTACAACACAAGATTAACTGTTTACCCTCTTATAATTCAACCAATTCATAGAAAGATTTCCTTAAAACCGCTGACAGACTCTAGCGGCGGGCAGCCGCTGGAGTGCGCGCGACTCTTTAAACAATAAAAAATCAAATTTGTGGGACGGGTTGGGATCGTTTTTTTGCAGGATCACATAGCAGAGACCTTACAGAGAAGGGCCTTATACGCCAAACTAAGAGAATATACGGTACATAAAAGATGCTGACTGTCAATGATAGAAACCTTTGATGATTTTCTCTCATTTATTGAACGTTAATTTTTGAATAAACTGCAAAAGCTAATTTCATATTCAGCATATGCATTTTGATCGTAGAAGAATGCTCTTTAATTTAAAAAAAAATCATTAGAAAATGTAAGATAGATTCGTCAGAATGTCACGAAGAAGACAGCGTGTTTTTTCGATAGAAATTGGTCTCGAGAAAAAGTTCCAACTTTAAGCGTTTGTTGTAACTACAATTTTTGTCGGATTTCATTAATTTTGCGATTTCTGAAATCCACGGGCATTTAGGAATCGATATAAAGAAAAAAAAAGCGATTCGAGAAAATCGACTTTTCGGCAAAAGCGCGGCTAATCGCTCATTCTGGACCACTGTGCGCCGTGACGAGTCAGTCCCCTTTTGAGCGTAAAGAAATTGTTACGGCTTACAAGTAACGATCTGGAACATCGACAACCAACCCCAGAGCGGTCTCCTTTGCGGACCCCTTGCCGAGGGTCAGGCCGCGCGGTGCGAGGAATTTCCGGTAACCCCTTCGAGTGCCGACGCTCGAATCCGGACCCATCGACCTCCGGAAGTTCCTCAGGGTTGCCGATGTTCCGGACGCCCCCTTGGACAGAGGTATCGATGCCCCCTCCCGAATTTACCCTGCACCGTGATTGGAGGATCAAGATCGGGTGAGAGGCATCGACACCTAGAATTTAGTATATAAGATTGTAATTTAAGGGGGGCAGTCCCTTTACAATTTTCAAAAAATCAATTTTTTTTTTGCATATTTCGAAAGTATGATATGTTGAGAGTGTACTACATAAAGGAGAAATAAAAATTCGAAATATTAACAAAGTTATAGCACATAATCGGGAGCGCGGCACCGCATGCTGTAAAGTAGGGACTCAGGTAATTCGAGTGGTTCGGTTGAAACTTCAAACGCGATTATCTCGAAACTGTATTTTCAAAAACTGCTCGTGTTGTAACTCGAATAGTTATCAATCGATTTGGCTGAAATTTTTCCACGTTTCTTACTACAACATTACCGGAAGGATGTACCTAAAATTTTTAAGTTACCGCGTAAATAGATATATTTTAAGGGGTAAAAAGTGTCAAGAAAATGGTCAAAAAAATTACCTTTTTATTAAAACGCCGACATAACTTTCAATTTTATACTTTTTTATATTTTTTTAGGTTTATCCTTCCCCTACACTTGTCTATAATCGGAAAATATTTTCGTTTTTTATTTCAAATCAATATAAAAAATCCTACAGGTGCAGCAGTTTGCGGTGTCTTGCGAAAGGCGCCGATTGAAAAAAATCGGAACGCCGCCATTTTGTAAAAACAAAAAAAAGAAAAAATGTTTTCTAAAACTAGACATATGCAATAAAATGATATACAAATTTCAAAAGGATTCGATAATTTTATCACCTTCAAAAAAATTCATAAAAAAAGACTAATTTCCTTGCGTTTAAAGGGACTGCCCCGCTTAAACGTTACACCGAAACAACTCCGGTCTACTACATATATATACAACTCTCACAATAAATTGACGAAAATTAATTTTTTCGTCAAGACGACGCAATATCAACGTAGTTGCGCCGAACAGAAATCGACAATGTTCGACAATACCTTGTAGAAACTTCTAAAACTAAGTTGCTATTTAACTGGTACACTTAACACAAACAGAAAACATGTACTAGCTGTGATTAAAAAACCAGTTATATCAAAAAATAATACTGTTGCTGCCTATCGATCAGGCGATATTCTATTATTAGCGTGGAAAGATAAAAGAATAGTCACCATACTAAGCAGCTATGATACCTCAGGCACGACAACTATAGACAGAAGGGTGAAACAAATTGGCACCGTCAACAACATCAAACTAAATGTTATTATAAATTACAATATTAATATGGGAGGTGTCGATAAGGCTGACCAATGAGCAAGTTCATATTGTTTTATGAGAAAATCTTGCAAATGGTGGCGAAAATTTGTTTGCTGGGGATTAGAGATTTGTGCAATCATTAGTTACATCTTATAAAGGGTTTTCCAATAGGGACGGGTTGATGTTGGCAGTCTGTGGCAGCCATCTTGTTGTTGTATCCCACTTCTGACACCAAATTTATGTTGTATTCCGTGGGGAGTTTTACAACAGTTTTATTAAACGAAGAATTACTTTCGCGTTACTGTGACTCTTGTTAAGACTAAAGGTCCTTAAAATATGTTTTACAGGAAAAGCGATAACATGTAAATAAGACTTCCTGTTTGGATCCTGAATCACGTTTGAAGATATTTGGCGTTCTATCTTATGGAATTAAGGGGGTATCTAACAATATGTTTTGTAGGGAAAGCGATAACAATTAAATAAGATTTCCATTTAGTTCCTACATCACGTTTGACAATATTTGGCGTTCTATCTTATAGAATTAGGTCGGTATCCAACATTGTTTTGGCGGCGACTGTCAAATCTTTTGCTTATTTTTCAGTCAGTGATGCCAAATCACCATGGCAAGTTACACGAGTGAGCAGCACGTCCAAATGACAAAACTTTATTATCAAAATAAGTGTTCGTTAGTGCAAACGTTGCGCGCGTTGCGCCCATTTTACGGCAGGCACGGTGGCCCTTCAAAGTCGACTCTCCAACGTTTGGTGGTCAAATTCGAAACGACCGGTTGGGTAAACAATCAGCCAACACCCGTACGTCAAAGAACCGCCAGATCGGCCGAGAACATCGTCGCTGTCCGTGAAAGTGTGCAGAAGAACCCGAGGCAGTCAATTCCTCGCCGTGCAAAAGAACTTGACCTTTCGCAGACTTCAACTTGGCGAATTTTGCGTCGGGACTTGGGCCTGCACCCGAACAAGATCCAACTGAGCCAGGAGCACAAAGTTCATGACCATCCACAACGCCGTTTGTTCGCTGACTGGGCTTCGGAGTGTTTGAAAGAGGACCCCAATTTTGGCCGAAAAATCATCTTTAGCGACGAGGCGCATTTTTGGATGAATGGCTATGTTCATAAGCAAAATTGTCGTATATGGGACGACGCCAACCCACACGAGGTTCACCAGGTAGCATTGCATCCACAAAAAGTTACGGTTTGGTGCGGATTTTGGGCAGGCGGCGTCATTGGTCCGTACTTTTTCCAAAACGACGTTGGTGAGACCATCACCGTCAACGCCGAGCGCTACAGATCGATGATAATAAATTTCTTATGGTCCGAATTGAATGATATAGACGTGGACGACATGTGTTTCCAGCAGGACGGCGCTACGAGCCACACAGCGAACCCCACAATCGACATTCCGCATGAACGATTAGAGGGTATGGTTATCTCTCGCGGAGGTGACGTGAATTGGCCACCAAGATCGTGCGCTTTGACCCTACTAGACTTTTTCTTGTGGGGTTTTCTGAAGTCGCAGGTCTATGCCAATAAGCCGCAATCGACTGATGCCTTCAAAGTCAACATAATCCAAGCCATCGCTCAAATTCAGCCGGATTTATGCGGCAGAGTCATTGAAAATTGGACCTCTCGGATCGGTGCCACCATGCGAAGCCGCGGTGGACATTTGAACGATGTCATATTCCATATATAATGGCATACTTGGGCCTTTCAAACAAAAAAAAATTTCGTTAATACCTCACACACAGCTTGTTTTATTCCATTTCAACATTGACCCGCCTTTATTGGAAAATCCTTTGTAAGGTGTCAGCTAGAAGAGAGAACAGGACGCCTATGACACATTTTATGTTTGTCCGAAAATTGGTAGAATAACTGGTAGGTGATTTTCGCCATGGAGCACAATCAAAACTAGGAAGACCATAGACCTCAGATAAGGAGGAAAGACTCAATGGAAAATTGCATATATTGCGGCATTGTGAAGACGTAAAAAGTAAAGATTGTTCTATATGTTCAAACAGAAAGGTTAAGGGCGGAAGGCGCCAAACCAATTATTTCTGCGATAGATGCAATCGAAAACCAGGTCTGCATGTTGGAGAATGCTTTGAAAGATATGTTACGTCCCGAGGGCAAAATTATTTTTATTTTTATTTTATTTTTGTCTGTCGTATTTGTCAATACTTTATGTGTTGTGGGAGATTCCCTCGACAAATACGCAGATCGTTATTATTTATTCTCCGATTCGAAATACGCAGCGTTGCATACGCATAAACGAACCATCTAGCTGCGATGCAGAATCGTTCGAGATATTAATTTGTTGCACCGGATCGAAACCGTCCGACTGGTATTCCGTCGTCGACGGGGCTCAAGGTTGTTAAAACCATCGATTTATAACGTCCGACGCAGTCTCGTCTTCGGAGACGCTTCCAGAAACTTGAAAAGACACATCGGTAAAATGCCGGGTGAGCCTTCAAATACTTATGTATTGTGGGAGTTAACCCTCCGTTGAGCTCATCCATGCATCGACATTGAGATCTTGTACCGATTTCCTCCAAGAGACGAGATTGCGTACCGTATATTTCAAAATTACCCATAGTTTCATAAAATATGTATCGTGCGTTCTCCGTCCGATTAATATAAGATGTCACACATGCATCCGACAGAAAAGGCCAACGGAACGTCTCCGTTCCGACGAAGACAAACCGTCTCGCGGGCCAGACGAAAGGGAGGATATTCGCTACGCGTTAAGAACGACGTTGCCTGCGTTCCGAGCGACTGCCCCACCATAGGGCCCAGCACCGAAAGCCCGAAAGCGAGCTTTGCTCGTCACTTCTTTCTGAACAGTCGCGAGGTGCGTTGGAAAGGTCCGAAGTGTATCGTTAAGCATAGATCAATCGCGTTCATCTCGTTGCAGTGCCGCGAATGATAGACTTATCACTTCGTAAAAACGTATAACACTCCCAATTGTCAAATCGCGAGACGCGTGATCGGTAGAGCAGACAAAAACACGAAACCTTAAATAATATTTCTTTTCGATTTTTACAAAAGTGATATTTCTGTTAATTTATAAAATTCGTCCGTCACACACGATTGTACAATTGCGAGGCGCGTGATCGTTGATGATTGTGACTTTTTCGCTTGAGAATTATTATTGTAAATTATCCGTTTAATTTTACATTATATTTAATATTCATCGAATTATTGTAATTATAGTATCCCTTATAGTCTATAGGCACGCCAGAAATATTCTAACTTACACTAATACATTTTTCTATCCAGCTCTAGGAAAGAAATTGTACAATATACAATACACATTTTTACCATATTTTGGAAAACAAATGACAGACGCACTAATTTACCCCGATTTACCAGTCGCAAGCCGGATTGTTTTACATCTGTATAATAATCTACAGCAGTCAATACCCGAAGCTACAAGATACCATATGTTTACCGACAGACTCTATACTAGCATCATACTTGGCCAAAAATTACTTGATTTGCACTGTCATTTAACGGGTACGGTAATGACGAATAGAAAAGGAATACCTTCCTCGATGAAATCGCCGAAATTAAGGATTGGGGAAACAATTGCTTATCGCAAACAAGAAATATTGTTGCTTGCATGGCGCGATAAACGTGTCGTGTCTATGCTATCAACGTATGGTACGTCAAGATCCCAAATTGTTAGAAATAGAAGAGTTGGGGATAATAGAACGCAGCCAGTTTTGAAGCCCAGTACAATAGTACAATATAATAAAAACATGGGTGGCGTCGATTTAGCCGACCAATATACTGCAACCTACTGTTTCCTGCGCAAAACCCTAAAATGGTGGGGGAAACTGTTTTTCTGGAGTTTGGAAGCAACTATTGTCAATGCTTATATTTTATACAAAGCATCTCCTCCTAATACCAATAAAAACATTTCTCACAAACAATTCAGAGAAAAACTGTTGCTTGATCTTGTGGGGGACTTTCGTATAAGAGCAGACCGTGGAGAACCATCATCCAGCGACAAGGAACAGCGACTAGATGGAAAATTGCATATAATTACACTGCATCCCCAGCATAAACACAAGGATTGTGCAGTTTGTTCTAACCGAAAAGTTCCAGGTGGTAGAAAAGAAGCTTCGTATATATGCGAAACCTGCGACAGAAAACCGGGATTGCACGTGGGAGAATGCTTTAAACGGTATCATACAATGGTTAATTACAAGCTGTAAACAATAAAAAATAATGTTTAAAAAATTTTACAATTTTACTTTTTATATCTACTAATTCATAAGTACGTTACGTTAGTAAGGTTATAAATGTTTTCCAAAATAAACGCTACGAAGCGGATAAGCGACTAGTGAAATCTGTGCGGACCGGCTAGAACGAAACGGTGAAAAGCGCTCGGTCCGCAAAGGGTTAAGGAGTCCATTTCACGGACTTTCATGGACCTTACACGCCAACAACCAACTAACAAGAGCGAGAAGAAATCTGAACACCATGAGCAGAATCATGGGAACAAAATGGGGATCGGACCAGGCAATGAGTAAATGGATTTACGAAGCAATTATCGTGCCAAGGATCACCTTCGATGCAATCGTCTGGTGGAAAGCGGCAATGCTAACCACAATCAAGACGAAATTAGACTGCGTACAGGGTGAAACCCTGAGAAGGGCTTACGGAGCATTTAGAACAACACCGACAAGGGCACTGGAAGCGCTAACAAACTGCACGCCCCTAGCATAAAAATCAAAAAGATAGCCAAGAGAACGGCTTACAGATTAAAATACCCTAATCCAAGGTGGAAATGCATCGTGCCGAGGGATGTATGGCTACGGGGGTGGGATAAATGACGTAGTCGCAAACGATCTCTCTGGAGCACCTGGCGACCCTCCAGAGTATCTAGCCTTACCCGGGCAAGGGGGCTCTACCCGGGTGGACCTCTATTTCCACCATGAAATAAAGGCCCTGACAGCCAACATGAGTACAATTTACAAAACACAAAACATCGAAGGAAGAGGAGGAAAGTTGGACGAGACGGCATACGGGGAAGGATACACAAGTACATCGGAGCAAACTTATACAGGAGGTGAAGAAATGGAAGTATCTGAGAATCCCTCTGGAGAAGAAGCCGGAAGGAGGCTATTGACATTGGAGAGGATTGTTAAGAGGAAAATCTTGACCTCGCCGATGGAAAGGAGATACGTCGAAAAGGAGGAGGAACACCCGGAAGCCGCGGACGTAGGATTGAAATATGTATTGGAATGCATACAGAAGGTGTACAGACAGAACCAGATGATCATCGAATACCTGGGTCCCAAAAACATCAGGACGGAAATGAAAAAGAAGGTACAAGACATGGGAAAGGATTTGGAAACGGCGGAGCAGATAATAAAAAATGCGATGGAGAGAGTCAAAAGGATAGAGGAGAGAAGTAGAGGTACAAAGAAGGAGAAGGAATATAAGGACAAGGAGAGTCAAGTAACCCCTGGCATAACCAAGTCTTATGCCAAGGCCACCATGACGAAAAGAAAGGAAAGGACACCGCAAGGTAGTGAAGAGACAAAGAAAAGGAGAAGGAATCATACACAAACAATGGAGACGGTCACGCAGAGGAGTATCAAACAGAGGTGAAGGACTACAATTGACATCACGGATACTGACACGCAAGATGAAGGAAGTCTGGACTCGGAACAAATGGAAAGGTTCAGAATATACGAGGGAAAGAAAGAGAAGGAAAGAAAGCTGAGAGAAATAGAGGAGAAAGAGAGACTAATACAAGAGGAAAATAAAACGGAAAAAACAAGAAGGATTAGAGAAAGAAATAGGAGGGAAGCTGTGATAGTTAAGGCCCGCAATCCCTTTAGAATTTTAAAAAAATCGTTTTTTTTTTATTACATATTTCGAAAGTATAATACCCAAAGAATATACTGACCAAAGGAAAATCCGAAATATTGAATATTAGCGGAGTTATCGCATATAGTATAGAACGGAACGACAGCATGGGGGTCAGGTAGCGAGAACTTTAACCGCGATTATCTCGAAACTACATATTCAAAAACTGCTCGTGTTGTAGCTCAATAAGTTATCGACCGATTTCGATGAAATTTTGGGAGGTTACTCTTAGTAATATTATCGGAAGGATATACCTAAAGTTTGAAAGGTAGCGTGTAAATAAATAACTTTTTTGGGGTCAAATATGTCGAAAAAATGGTCGAAAATTCGAACTTAAGAGTAAAACGGCTCCCAAATTTTCAATTTTGCACTTTTTCATAATTTTTTAGGTATATCCTTCCCCTTAATATGTCAGTAAACGAATGACACTTGTTAAATCTTTTTCAAATCAGCAGCAAAAGAGTGACAACTGCAGCAGTTTTCGACGTCTCGGAAAACAGGCGCCCGAAGACCCTTAATAACGCCGCAATTTTGTTGGTTATCCCAAGAAAAAAAATTTTTTTTTTCAACTTGGATGTTATAACAAACTTATGTCAAAATTTGAAAATGATTCGATTATTTTATCCCCTCTAAAAAAATTCCCGAAAAATACCTGTTTTTCACGCTCCTAAAGAGATTTCTGGCCTTAAGACACAGGAAGGAGAGGATTATATACAAATGTACAAGAGGATAGCCGAAATGGGTAATGACAAATTGGGAGACATAGAGAAGGTGCGTAAGACGAGGAATGGTCATCTATTGCTGGAAGTTGGGAAAAAAGGAAACCCACAGAGGATACAAGAGGAAGTAAAGAAAGTAGCAGGAGAAAAGAATGAGGTCAGGGTTCTCCAAAAGAATTTTAACATCGAAATTAGAGACCTTGACCCCATTATCACTAAGGAGGATGTTCTACAAAGGACAATGGAAGGACTCGGGATAAAGGAAGGAGAAGCCGCAATAAAGGTACTCAGGAAAACGGCAAGAGGGGAACAAATTGCCGTGATTGAGGTGCCCTGGAAGTACCTGGAGAAGGTGAGAAGAACTGGGAAGCTAAAGATCGGAATGGTGGTTGCCAGGATTATACCTCTACCTAAGATTGTCAGGTGCTACAAATGCCACGGATTGGGACATGTAGCAATAGGATGTAAGGAACGGACAGAAGGGAAGGAGAGATGCAGGAGATGTGGGAAGGAAGACCATACGATCCAAAAATGCAAGGAGCTACCCGAATGTTCTAATTGCAAAAAGGAGGGAAAAACGGGAGAGGATATACGTCACGTGGCCGGGGCAATAAGATGTCCAGGATATAGAGAATTGATGAGGAAACTGAGGGAAGAATTTGACCAAACAAACTGAAGGTGATCCAAATAAACCGCAACAGATGCAAACTCGCACAAGACTTCTTATATCAGAGGATGTGCGAGCAGAGGATTGATATAGCAATTATATCAGAGCCATATCAGATGAAGGATGGGTGGTACGCGGACCTCAGTGGAAAAGTGGCCATTTGGATCATGTGAAGAATGCGACTGGAAGTGAAGGAAGAAGAAGTCAGGAAAGGAGAAGGATTCATTGGAATAAGGATTGAGAAGATATTTGTGGTCAGTACATATCTGTCTCCCAACATAAGGATAGAGGAATTTGGAAAAAGGATCGATGAAATGGGTGATGCACTCAAGGAAATACGAGGACGGATGGTTGTGGCTGGGGACTTGGAAGGACTGGAAAGGCGCCGGGAAATGATGGAATACCTGGAGGAGTAGTCAAGGCAGCGGTGGAAAAGAAAACGGAAGACATCAGAGAGATGATGAATATATGTCTAACGAAAGGACAATTACCCAAAGGGTGGAAAAGCCAGAAGCTGATATCGATCAAGAAGAAAAAGGAAAGGGAATCAGATGAGGATACATATTGTAGGATTCAGACGGTAGGGAGAAACCAAGGTATTCACTTAATTACACATGTGTATATATATTAGGGAAAAGAATATTAAAATACAAGCAAAACAGAAATAAACTATTGCGCACCGTTCAGCACGTGTCGCTACACTCACTCTCTTGTTTTTTGCAACAGCGCCGCGTAGCGGGCCTTCTCTTTGCACACACCATACGTACATACACACATATACAAACATACATACACACCTAATTATATACGCTAGCACTAAAAGTTACTAAACACTACAATATAGACCATTATGCATCATAGATGCCTGGGCTAAGCTCTACGAATATATAATAATAGAGAGACTTATGAAGGAACTAGGAGAGGACGGGCTGGCGGAAAATCAATACGGCTTCAGGAAGGGAAGATCTGCGGTGGACGCGTTGGAAAGGGTTACCGGAAAAATACAGGTGGCAAACAGGGCACAAAGATATGGCATCCTACTAACCTTGGATATTAAGAACGCCTTCAACAGCTTAGGTTGGAAAGGGATCATGGACTCAGTCAGGGAAAGGGGGATCAGCAAATATCTACAGAAGGTAATCGAAGGATACTTCAAAGAAAGGGAAATAGTATATGCAACAACTGAAGGACGGATGAGGACGAAAATGGAGAAGGGAGTCTATCAGGGTTCCGTACTGGGACCACTGATTTGGAACTTAGTATACGATGGTCTACTTACCTTGGAGATGCCGACGAACATTGACCTCATAGGATATGCTGATGATGTTGTCGTCCTGGCCGCGGACACAACATTAAAAAACCTGAAAGAGAAGACGGAATTAGCAGGAAGGAGGATCCATACGTGGCTACAAGGGAAGGGATTGGAGATGGCTGCGGAGAAATCGAAGTTTATCTTTATCAACAAGAAAAGGAAAACGGAGAACTTTACGCTAAACTTACTAGGGAAGGAACTTAAGGAGGAGAAGAGCTTGAAATACTTGGGAATCATCTTTGACAAGAAAAACAACTATAGGACACAGGTGGAAGTCGTTACGGAAAAGGGATTGAGGGTATTTGGTGCCCTCCAGCGCATCACGAGCAACGTTGGCGGACCGGGAAACCGAGGAAGAAGGGCCTATTATTGTGCGATGGAGTCCGTCCTTACATACGGAATGGAAATATGGAGTGAGAAGGCACTGGAGTTGGAAGCAAACAGGAGAGCCCTTGCTCAGATCCAAAGATTGGGGCTGGGCAAGGTTGCAAGGGCCTACCGGACGGCGTCCAGAGATGCCCTCTGCGTTATCACTGGTACGCTGCCGATAGAATTGCTGGCGAAGGGAAGATCCGCTCAGAGGAGCAATAAGGAGAAGGAGCGAAGGAAAAGGAGAGCTGGACTGAGAGCCGCAGAGGAAGAACAAGGGAAGGAAGAGGAACGAAGGATATGGGAGAGAATAAAGAAGGAATGGCAGGAAAAATGGGACGACGTGACGCAAGGAAGATGGACTCACACGCTGATGCCTAAGGTCTCAACGTGGAAAGAGAGGAGCTGGAGAGAATTGAATTATTACTTCACCCAATTCTTGACGGGCCATGGGATCTTCAACTCATACAGGAAAAGGATAGGAAGGACAGGAGACTCAAACTGCTGGTATGGATGTGGACAAGAGGACACTCCAGAACATACGTTCTTTGACTGCGGAAAATGGAAGCATATAAAAGAGGAGATGGAAGTTAATTTGAGGCTAACGATTAGTAAAGAAAATGTGATACACGAGATGGAGAAGGACAAAGATAAGTGGCACGAGATAATGAGATGGATTACACTGTCCAACAAATTTGAAGGTGATTTCTGTTTTCCTATAGCCACTATATAATTCTGATGGTGTTCGTCGTTCTGAACACGAATCCGGCAACCAAATTTCTAGATCACCCTCTGTTTTCGAAAAAAATCAGCATTTGTAAAAACGGTCGTTTTCGGTAAAGAAGCTGGTATTACGTGAAAACTAAGAAACGTAGGTTGTTGTTCTTGGTCTCAAAAAATAGAGGAGTGTTTCCCGAGTATGTACATATGTATAAGCAGTTATAATATTCCGTATTAGTTAATAGCAGTAAATCACTGTCAAAGTTAAAAAACGAGCGGATTCGCGAATTTTTTACGCATTCACTTTCCATTTTCACGTAGAGGACTGTTGCTAGCACAAATTTACTGTACACCATTGAATTCTACGTACATTTCTGAATAAAAAACTATCAGCGAAAAATGTCATAACTGTTTTCGGTTCGGCTCAATTTAAGAAAATATCCATCGGGAGCGTGTTCCGACCGTTTTGCCGCTACGACGCCATCGCTGCCTTTGGGCGCCGTAGCTACGCGTAATACTTTCGCGGGCCCCGCGCATCGATACAGTCCGTTGAGGTAGAATTCTCTACCCCTTTACTAAAGTGTAAGGTCATACTTATTTATATTTTTTTTTTTTTTTTATAGAGGGGAAATGCAGGACCGAGCGAACTCAGGCCTTGGGCCTACATTGTATATGTATACGGAAATCTGACACGCCAATACATACTTGCCGCTACGCAGCTTCGTGATGCCGCGAGATAGTTCGCTTAGCGACGAACGGCAGTCTAAACTGTATCGCGCTTCGGAACAGATATATAATGGGTGAAGTAAAAAGTTCTGAGCGTTTTTTCTCTTTATTTTGATGATAAAATTAACAAACTTAGAATTTTCGGAATTAAATCAAATAAGCGCCGTTTTGTTCAATAACTTTTTCCCATTTTGAAGGCAATTTCATAATTCCGCGATTGAAGAAGTCTTCGTCCCTATTGTTAAAAAACTCGACCAGCTCACTTTCACAAGCCTCTCTTGAGGCCAGTTTTTTGCCATCAAGAAAATGTTGTAAATGTCTAAAAAGGTGATAATCGCTTGGTGCCAGGTCTGGGCTATACGGCGGGTGCGATATAACCTCCCATCCAAACTCTCGGAGTTTCTGGCGTGTCGTTAAAGATGTGTGCGGCCTGGCGTTGTCTTGATGGAAGACAACACCCTTCCGATTGGACAATTCTGGTCGCTTCTCGTTGATCGCCTGCTTCAATCTGGTCAGTTGTTCACAATATAGGCCCGAATTGAGTGACTGGCCCGATGGGAGCAGCTCATAGTGCAGGATTCCCTTCCAATCCCACCAAACACATAGCAAAACCTTCTTGGTCGTTAATCCGGGCTTGGCGATCGTTTGGGCCGTCTCACCGCGCTTGGACCACGATCTTTTTCGCCTGTCATTCTCCTATGTGACCCATTTTTCATCGCCAGTCACCATCCGCTTCAAAAATGGGTCCATTTCGTGACGCTTGAGCAAAGAATCGCAGGCATCAACTCGCTCCAAAAGGTTCTTTTGCGTCAGTTCGTGTGGCACCCATATATCGAGCTTCTTTTTGAGACCAGCCTTATGCAAATGGTTCCAAACGGTTTTCTGGCTAATCTTCAGTTCCGGGGCAATGGAATAAGTGCTCGCATGCCGGTCTGACTCGACGATTTCCATGATTTTATCGACATTTTCAACGATAGGCCTACCAGAGCGTGTCTCATCTTCGACGTCCATATTACCAGAACGGAAGCGTTGGAACCACCGCTTTGCTGTTGCATTCGATACTGTTTTGGGTCCATAAACAGCACAAATTTTGTTGGCTGCCTGCTCGGCTTTTTCCCCTTGATCGTAGTGGAATTGTAGAATGTATCGAATCTTCTCTTTCGTTACCTCCATTTTGATACGCTCTAACAAACAACTGGCTTCACAAAACAAAAGACTGTCAGAGAACTTTTTTTAAAGCGTTATGTTGCCTTTAAGTCACAGTATAGAATGACATGATGCAACGTATACAACGTGTACGTTGTGAGATATGGCTCACTAAAGCCATCTAACAAAAAACGCTCAAAACTTTTTACTTCACCCATTATTTTTCGTGCCGCATTTAATTCTTATATAAAGATCATAATAAAACCAACCTGATTTGTTTAAATAAAGCTAACCCCAACAAGTCTTTGTTTTTTACTGTAGTGTCAGGTATAAATTATTGCTTTTTCCTTAAATAAATATACCAATTGTTTTTTCTAACATGTCCTTATACATTGTTAGACTCTCTAACCCCAAAATGCCACATGAAAATAGAAAACAAAGGGCAATTTCTGACAATTCAGAATCCGACTCGGAAATCGAAAATAAAATCAATAGAAACATGCAGGGTAGGAAGAAGATAAAAAAATGAGAATACTCAGTTCATCCGAGTCAGAAGATTTTGCTGTGCGCGAAGAGGAAAAATTTGAAAGAATAATCTGGTCACCTGCAAATTTGGAGCCGCAGGTGCATCAATTTGATTCTCGAAATTCTGGGATGGCAATTCGGCTCAATCGATCGGTAACTCCGATCGACTAATTCCAAATATTCTTCTCGGAAGATTTGGTTTCATTTATTGTTAAAAAAACAAATGAATATCGAAGATTCAAGATGAACACTACCAGGAGCTCGTTCACAAAAGCTCACGAAGGGGAAACAACACTGTACGAAATATACAATTTCTTTGTTATTCGTCTACTAATGACAAGAGTAAAAAAAATACATTACACAGAGTATTGGACGAAAGATAGGTTTTTGCGAACTGACGTTTTCGGGAAAATTATGAGCCGGGATTGATACGCGTTTTTGTTACGTAATCTTTATTTTAGTACAGTTCAATTAGAAAGATCCAGCCGACTGACAAAAATTAAGGAACTGTCTGATAAACTTTGTAGTTCCTTTAAAAATTGTTTTACTCCGTTCCGAAATTTGTGTGTAGACGAGAGTTTACTTTTATATAAGGGACGGTTGTCATTTAAGCAATATATACCCTCCAAACGGAATAGGTTTGGCATCAAGACTTTCGTATTGTGTGACTGTAAAACGGGTTTTGTATTAAATTTTGTTGTATATGCCGGCATTGATTCTGAGATAACAAAACTAAATCACAAATATTTAGGAAAATCAGGCGAGGTTGTAGTCACATTATTGAAATCCTATTTAGGAAAGGGGCATACATTGTTCGTTGACAATTGGTATACCAGTCCGACTTTATTCAATTATTTATATCAAAATAAAACTAACGCCTGTGGCACGGTAAGACCGCGAAGGAAAGACATGCCTGTCATAAACGAAAAACTTGAACGTGGCGAAATATCCGTTCGATCATCATCCAACATGCTCGCTCTCAAGTGGCAAGATAAACGGGAGGTATATATGTTATCAACTTGCCACTCCGCGGATTTCATAAATACCAAAAAAATAGACTATCGGACAGGAGAAATTAAACAAAAGCCATCGTATATTGTTGACTATACTGTTAATATGGGTGCAGTCGACAATCGGGACAAGGTTATATCGACTGTACAGTCAATTCCGAAAAGTATAAAGTGGTATAAGAAATTTTTTTTCCATCTACTGGACGTGTCAATATGGAATGCGTATTGCCTATATAGGTTTCAAAAAAAAAAAACCTAACAATGCGAGCGTTTCATTTTACATTACTCAAAGAAATTTCAAGAAAATACGGGGATATGAACAATAACATTTGCTGCAGTAAATATGCCGTGGACCAACCGTTTAGACTCACCGAGAAACATTTTCCATCCTACTGCAAATCTAAAAAGTCTAAAAAAGCGTTACGAAATTGTATAGTGTGTCCGAAAAACGATACAAGGCGAAGATCTCGTTATGAATGTGAAAATTGTGACGTAAGTTTATGTGTTGTACTATGTTTCAAAATATATCATACTCTATTATATTATTAATTATTAAAGTGAATTGTTATAGTTAAAGTATGTGTAATATATATTTTTAAAAAATTATGATTTAATCATCAAATACTTCATTTGAATTTCTCCTGCACATAACGGGATTGCCCGTCACACTTTGCACTGTTATATGGATTATACATCGTTCACGTCAGACCCTGCCGTCCACGGAAATAGCCACACGCAGAATTCAGCCGTATCTAAAAGATTAAGGTGAAGAAAGGAAAGGAGGACGACGAAAGAAGGTGGGAGAAGGAGAGAGGGTTGAGGTAGGGAAAGCATGGTTTGTGGAAAACGTCATTGACTTATTTATACTTATTAACTTATTTTATTTTATTTATTTCCTATTTATTTTTATTATTTTATTTTATCTATTTACGTATTTATAATTTTAACTAATTTATAAACAGGATTTTAACAAATAACTTTAACATTGTACATTAAGACGATACAAGCCTTGCATTCCAATTACCAAACACTCTTGAGAACAGTAGGAAAGAGACCAAGGAGCCCCCCCCCCCAAAAAAAAAGAAAGAAAAAAGGAAGGGGGAGGCTGGAAGGAAGAGACAGATGAAAGAATAAGAAAGAAAGAAATAAGAAGATAGTACACAAAGACGAAGGAGGTACCAGCCCCCAAACTTGATATCAAGAACGGGGAGGGTGATGGGCGAAGTAGTGTGCGAAACAGTCCCGCCCATCACCCCTTCTGGTAAGCAGGAAGGAGATAGAGGAGGGGTTTTAGTGGGTAGTACGGAAGCTTCACTCCCGTCGAGTCCCACACTTCCCCGAGCCAGTCGGGGAGTGCGTAACTGCACTTCCCCTCCTCTGAGAAAAAAAAAAAAGATTAAAATACTGGGGACTATGGAAACAGAGCGAGAAAAAGAGAAAAAACATCCATGACCATACGGATATAATGACTAAAGACGCCTCGGATGAAATCAGAGCCATATTTCAGATGCCGGCTGACAAGACGGTAATCGACTTTAACTTTACAGACAAATACATGTAGGTATGCGTGCGAGTGTGCTTGTTGTGTGTGTTTAAGAATGGTAAGAATGACAGAACGACGAACGACGCCGACGGGCGGCAGATATTTAAGGTGACGACAGGGGAACGCGGAGGAAGGGAGGCTACTACGGGCGAAGAAGGAAGCTCGCCTCGGGAAGCAGTTCGGATGTTACGATTGAACGAATGAGACGCATTTTATATATATCCATAGTGTGGATGTGTGAGTGAGGCGCGAAGGTTAGGGAGGGTGCAACCCGAGTGCAAGCGTGCGAGGTGCGTGCGTATACTCGCCGGTATTACTACGCGCGATCGTCCTTTGTCGAGACGTTTCGCGATTCTTCGGGAAAAGGAGGAACGACGTAGTGAGTCAGGCAGGGTCGACAAGCTGTAATGGGCTCAGCGGTTCCAAGTTACGCGACCCGCGTCTACCAGGTGGCGATACTGACGCTAGTCTTACATACACACCGAATTGACGAATTTCAACTACATTTGCAAGAGGAAATCGGTGTGATCTTTCCCGCCAAGCCAGCCAAGACTGAAATGTCAATTCTGTTCTGAACCGCCATTATGGGTGATTAGAGACCGTTCACGACGAAAACGAGCAGCCAAACGAACTTGAGACATAATTATTATTTATTTCATAGTTATTATAATTGCTATAGTTTTTAAAATATTGTTATAATTGACGGTGTTTTCTTTTTCTAGATATGAAGCAAAGGAAGAAATGTTCGATCATTTCCTGCAAGGAAAATAGAGGTTAGAAAATATTTGTACTGTAATTGTATATCTATTCCTATGTATACCTATGTATATTATGATTCTTTTGTAATATGAATATTAATAAAACGAAAGTAACTGAAATATAATGTTGTTATTTCCATTTTAAAATAAAATTGAAAAGAAAATATGAAGGCAAGCATTAGAATACAACCATTGAGTATACATTAATATAGATAGGCATGCTATACAAAAATTTATGCCTTTAGTTCGTACCCGCGAATACTAGCGGCGCTGTTTTCAGTCTTTTTTCATAACACGGCAGCTTGCCTACCCTGGAGTCAGGGTCCGACGACGTCAGAAGACGGATGCTTTGCGTATTGAGACTAATTTCACATTGTTTATTAAAATACTATCATTTACAACTACCTACACATTGTTTAATAAAATACTATTATTCACAACTTACTACAATTGGGGGCTCAGCCGGGATAGTTCTTTAGACAATACCGAGTAAAAACTTATCGCGTTACGCGCATATAAATTCTGAAAGTGCGATGGCGTCCGAAGCCACAGCGAGTGCCGCGGTCGAGAAAGACGTAACGAAGACGGCGACGACGTCGTCCGCAGGTGCTACAGCAGTGGACGCTATGAAGATTGAAGAATTAAAGACGGCGCTGAAAAGACGAAACCTGAAAACAACGGGAAACAAACGCGAATTGGCGGAACGCCTCAAAACGGCCCTGATGATAAACGACGAGAAGGAAAGTGACAAGGATGACGATGACGATTACGACGATGATGGCGACGCGGATGCAACGGTAATAGATAATGCGCCGAAAGACGACGACGACGACGACGATTCCAGCGAGGATGAGCGTCCACGACGTAAGACGAAAACGCGAAGCAACGCGAGGTATGTTCCAAGTTTTAAAGATGTGGAAGAATCGATGGAGACATTCAGTGGTGACGAAACAGTGAATGTGAAATGCTGGTTATCCGAACTTGAAGACACGGCTAGGCTGTGTGAGTGGTCCGATGTACAAAAAGTTCTTTACGCTAAACGACTTCTGAAAGGATCTGCTAAAATTTTCGTCAGTTACGAGAAATGCTACCAGAGTTGGAAGCAACTGAAGAACGCGCTTAAAGCGGAATTCGCACATAAAATGGATAGCTATGAAGTGCATCAGAAGTTAAATCAAAGAAGAAAGAAAGCTGACGAAACGTATCACGAATATATCTACAGAATGATGAAGATTGCTTCGCAGGCGGACGTCGAAACGAGAGCAATAATTCGATATATCGTGAACGGTATCAACGACGAGGGAGCCAATAAGGCAGTGTTATACAGTGCTCGCTCTATCCGAGAGCTGAAAGAAAAATTCGAGATATACGAGGCGATAAAACCCAACGTAAAGCAGAGACACGGCGAGACAAAACAACGACACGGAGAGGCATCGAAGAAGACGACGGCGCAGAAGGCAGCAGCGATTCTCAGGTGTTTTAATTGTGGCGAGAAAGATCACGTGAGTTCCGAGTGCCCGAGTAAAAGCAAAGGTGCCAAGTGTTTTCAGTGTAACGAGTTTGGGCACATATCCGCGAGGTGCCCAAAGAGTAAGAAGAACGACTGCAACGTCGCCTACAGTGAAAGAACGGACAAGAAGCTTAAAAAAATTGTGAGCATCGACGGAAAGCAGCTGGTCGCCTTGTTGGATACCGGGAGCGACTTGAGTTTAATTAGGTCAGATAGTTACATTCGTATAGGTGCGCCTACATTGGAGAAGCAGACGATGCGATTTCATGGCATAGGTAACAGTAACGTTACAACATTAGGGCAAGCGTATGTAAATGTAGAGATCGATGGGAATGTATTCGAGTTACTTTTGTATGTGGTCGCTAATGATTTGATATCCCAAGATTTGTTAATCGGTTCAGATTTTCTTAACACTGTCGACGTACATATGAAGCAGGGTCGTGCCACGATTTCAAAAGTAGATAACGCCGACGTACCGGAAGTTTTTAAAATAGACGCCGTGACGCGTGACGACGTATTAGATTTATCTCATATTAAAGATGCCGAACATAAAGCCGAAACAGAAAAATTAATATTAGATTATCGACCGGAGAAACCTAAAGATGTAGGAATAAAGATGCGTCTTATTTTGACGGACGAGACGCCGATCTCTCAAAGACCGCGACGATTATCACCGGCGGAAAAGCGAGACGTCGATGTACAAATTAAAGCATGGCTGGCGGAAGGGACAATTAGACCTTCAGTGTCCGATTTTGCAAGTCCTGTCGTCTTGGTGAGAAAGAAGGACGGGTCTGCTCGGTTATGCGTGGACTACCGTAAGCTGAACGAGAAAGTAATCGAAGACAGGTATCCATTACCTTTAATTGAGGACCATTTAGACCGATTACAGGACGCGCGGATCTTTAGCACCATAGATCTGAAAAATGGATTTTTTCATACAGCAATAGAAGAGGATAGCATCAAATATACCGCTTTTGTAGTGCCCAATGGCCATTATGAGTTTACCCGTGTCCCTTTTGGACTTTGCAATTCCCCGTCGGTCTTCCAGAGATTCATTAATTATATTTTCAGAGAATTAATTGCAGCCGGAGTTTTGTTGATTTATATAGACGATCTAACTGTTCCAGCAACTAGCCATGCAGAAGGAATGGAAAGATTAAAGATGGTTTTGCGTTTAGCGAGCGAACACGGTTTAAACATTAATTGGAAAAAGTGTACGTTTCTACAGACTAGAGTAGATTACCTTGGCTATATAATTGAAAACGGACGCATAGAACCGTCAACTAGAAAGATTGTTGCCGTACGAGAATTTCCGAAGCCAACCTGTGTAAAAGGAATACAGAGTTTCTTGGGGCTTACCGGCTATTTTAGAAAATTCGTACCCCAGTACGCTCAGATTGCGAAGCCGCTGTCCAGTTTGTTAAGAGTGGACGTTAAATTTCGGTTTGGTCCAGAGGAGCAACGCGCATTTATGCAATTAAAAGTAGCTTTAACGAATAAGCCCGTTTTGAAATTATACAATCCGAAGTCAGAGACTGAATTACACACCGATGCCTGCGCTATCGGATACGGCGCTATTTTACTTCAAAAAGATAGCGAAAAAGATGTTTTGCAGCCTGTGTATTATGCGAGCGGCACGACTACTCCTGCCGAGTCGAAATATTGTAGTTATGAACTGGAGGTTCTGGCGATAGTAAAAGCATTGAAGAAATTTAGGGTTTATCTCTTACGTGTCAAATTTAAACTGGTAACTGATTGTAAAGCTTTTGTATGTACAATGAAAAAGAAAGATTTGAGCGTTAGAATAGCGCGATGGGCTCTGTTTCTGGAAGAGTTTTCATATACAGTCGAACACCGATCCGGTAATAAGATGCGTCACGTGGACGCACTAAGCAGATACCCCTTACCTACTGTTATGTTGGTGGAAGAAGATTACGATGGTGTTTTAACGAAAATTAGATTAGGCCAAAAGAAAGACGATGAAGTAAGAAAGCTACTCGATACAGTGGGCCGAGGCAGTAGTGATGAGTATGTGATAAAAAGTGACATATTGTATAAACAAAAAGATGGTGAAGTGCTTATTGTAATTCCGAAGTTGATGCAGGATAGCGTTATTCGGCAAGCACACGAGCGCGGACATTTCTCAGCTGACAAAACCACGAAAATTATACAGCGCGATTATTGGTTTCCGGGAATGAATAACAAAGTCGAAACAATAGTGCGAAATTGTATCCCTTGTGTTTGGGCTGAACGAAAGCAGGGCAGGAAAGAGGGCTATCTGCATCCAATCGAGAAGGGTGATTCACCGTTAGATGTTTTTCACGTAGATCATCATGGACCTCTTCCTTCAACCTCAAAGCGTTATCGGCACGTGTTTTTAGTTGTAGACGCTTTTAGTAAATTTGTGTGGCTCTATCCGGTAAGATCTACGGATACACAAGAAGTTTTGGATAGATTGCAGAAACAGTCAAGTATATTTGGAAATCCGCGTAGGATCGTTTCCGACAGAGGTACTGCTTTTACCTCCCATGCATTTAAAGAATACTGTAATAACGAGAGCGTTGAACACGTATTAATTACCACGGGAATGCCTAGATGTAATGGGCAGGTTGAGAGAATAAATCGAATTCTAATACCGATTTTGTCCAAGTTGTCCGCGCCAAAGCCAGAAAACTGGTATAGATATGTCGACGTTGCACAAAAATATCTTAACAGTACGTTTAGTCGTAGTACAGGTTTCTCACCTTTTAGAATTTTGTTCGGTACCCGCATGAGATTGAAGGAGGATCCTCAAATAAAAGAAATTATAGAGCAGGAGAGCGTAGCTATCTTTCAAGCCGAGCGAGACGATTTGCGTTTACAAGCGAAAGAATCGATTCTTAAAGTTCAAAGCGAGAACAGAACAAATTTTAATAAGAAGCGGAAAGCCCGAAACCGCTATAAAATTGGCACGTTAGTGGCTATTAAGCGTACACAAAATGCCCCTGGACAGAAATTGTCTGCGAAATTCATGGGCCCGTATCGCGTATCAAAGATTTTAAGAAACGATAGATATTTGGTCGAAAAAATCGGTGAACATGAGGGGCCGCATAATACTTCGACTGCTTCGGAGTACATGAAACCGTGGCCGAGCGGTTGTAATGCATTGACTGATGTTGAGAGTGACTGAACATTTAGTTTTAATGTTCATTAGCAGGATGGCCGATTGTGGATGTGTGAGTGAGGCGCGAAGGTAGGGTGCAACCCGAGTGCAAGCGTGCGAGGTGCGTGCGTATACTCGCCGGTATTACTACGCGCGATCGTCCTTTGTCGAGACGTTTCGCGATTCTTCGGGAAAAGGAGGAACGACGTAGTGAGTCAGGGTCCGACGACGTCAGAAGACGGATGCTTTGCGTATTGAGACTAATTTCACATTGTTTATTAAAATACTATCATTTACAACTACCTACACATTGTTTAATAAAATACTATTATTCACAACTTACTACAATAGTAATATTTTTATCTTTTTGTAATTGCCTATTGTAATAAACACTCTAAACATTTTTGGGTCCCATTTTATCATTTCTACATACAAAATAGAAATAACCAGGAGAGACGACTGGGCAAACGGTAAGAAACCATACTCGGGGAACGAGCTAGTCTTCTATACAGACCGTTCTAGAAAAGGCGATCTAATAGGAGCTGCCTGGGTAAGGGCAAGCGATGAAAATACCCACGAGGTAATAGAACTATGCAATCTAGTCACAGTATTCCAAGCGGAAGTAACAGCTAAACAAGATGCTGTAGAGCAATAATACAAAACAAGGTAAGTAATAGAGCAATAACTATCTGCTCGGGCAGCCAAGCGGCACTCATAGCACTGGATAAAAGTACGACAACATCGAGAACAGTCTCGGAAGCTAAAGACGCGCTGAATGAGGCAATCGGTAAAGGAAACAAAATCAGAGTTATCTGGGTCCCCGGCCATAGGGGAATAAAAGGGAACGAAAGCACCGACAGACTGGCGAACCTTTGATCAGACGAGAGACCAACTGGTCCAGAACCATTTACCCCAGTTCCGGAAACAGTCATGAAAATGGCAGGGAGGAACTGGAGAGATGAGGAGAATAACAAGAAATGGAGAGAGTGTAAAGGATGTTTACACACGAAGGAAATGATCGGTATGGAACTTCCACACAAACAAGGGAACAAAACAAAAAATACCTAAATAGAGAACAGAGTAGGTATACATTAGGAATCCTCGCGGACCATGCCGCTCTCGGCGGGCATCTCAAAAGAATGAGAGCAATAATGGACGACAATTGCAAAAAGTGCGATAACGCGATACAGTCGGGCAGGCACATCTTATGCGAATGCCCGGCGCTAATAGCGAGAGACTCAGGATAATAGGGAAAGAGATCCTGGAGAAAGAGGCCATTGGCAAAATACCGCTGAACAGGATATCGAAATTCTTAAACGAAACTAAGCCATGGAGGGAATTCTCAAACTCAGGAATCAATTGAGATAATACGAATTGTTGTCCTCTCCGGTACGCTTGTAATTGAGCATACAAGGAGAGGATGAAAAGCAGGGCAAGGGCCAAACTAATAAACATAAGAACTATGAACCAGAGGAAGATCCTCTCTACCCATCCTATGAGCTGTAAAATAACTTCTCAAAAAAAAAGATAAATGCGAATAATTCAATTTACATATGTGGCCTCGAAACGGCCGCTCAGAATGGAATGAGCTTATAGAATGGACAGAATGTAAGTAATATATGCATAAAATCTCTAAAAACATACCCTACGCATAAACGAATCTAACTTTAACATAATACCTAAACATAAACTTTCCTAAAGAATATAACAAATAAACCCTTTCCTACAAGTACATCTTACCTCACGCTCAATAACCAGAGCAACAAATTATAAAATTATACAAACACGGAGGAAGAGGCACCGCTATAAAAGAGAGTACGCTCGAAACCGCCGGAGTCCTCGGGAGAGGGCATCGAAAAAGCACCTTCCGTATGAAACCCCGGGCCGTAGGGGACTCATCCGACGCCGACATCTAACGAACGTTAAAAATCGCTCGAGTAACGCAAGAGAGTCTCGGGGGAGGGGGGGGGGGGGTAGCGGGAGATATATAGCCTCTTCCTCGGTAAACAAAATATAGAAATTGCCAAGAGAAATTAACTACCGACCGCTCGATGGGGACCCCCTATGGGGGGAGTGTAAGGCAAAGAGAACGTACCGCTCCTGAAAACCAGGGGCAACAAAACCCTTGGAGGAACTCGACTCGCCTGGACACCCGCGAGGGCGGGGATACAGGCAAACTGAGTTCTCCCGCAAAAATACGCGATCGGTGCATCAAACAAATAGAGCCGCGATGTAAATTCACGCGTAAAAAGCTGCGCCGGGGTAAGCTAGAAAAAGGGTAAAAATCCCACCAAAAATAAAACCAACAGACCTACACTGTCCGACAAAACTATAAGACACCCTACAAAATTATTTCTATCAGTTCGCTATGAAGGAATACACTAGTTCCGCTTAATAGGTAGTACTGTTTACATTCCGACACGCGCTCCTGCGAAGTGTTATGATTGCAGTTCTCCGAATATACGGAAAACTATGTAAACACGCCTCATTAACCGCGACAAAACTATAAGACAGTCGTTGTCTATCCAGCAGACAGAGTAGTTCTTGAAACATTTCTTTCAGAATATATCAGCACTTTCACTTATATAGCTTTTTAAGTGTGTATTTGGGATATCAGATTATTTAGAAAAACATGCCACGGGGAAAAAAGCTCACTGAAGCTGAAATTAAAGTTATTGAGAAGTTACAAAGTAAAAACTTCTTTATTAATAAAATATCGAAAATATTAGAAAGAAGCCGGTGTGCCATCGCGAATTATTTAAGAAATAAGGAGAATTACAATAAGAAGCACGCAGGAGGTCGTCCAAAAGTCACAACTTCGCGTGAAAGACGTGCCATCCTAAGGCATGCATCGAATTCGATGCTAACAGCCCGGCAAATTGCGGCAGAAGCTGAGGTAAACACGCATATTAGAAATGTGCAACGCATAATTAAAGCGGCAGACCACCGTAAAAGGCGTAAATTATTAAAAAAACCGCCTCTTACAGTCGCCCATAAACAGGCTCGATTAGACTTTGCCGAACAACACGTTCATTGGAGGAAACAGTGGAAAAAAGTGATTTTCTCGGATGAGAAAAGATTTAGTTTGGATGGTCCTGATGGCTTCCATTACGATTTCCACGATCTACGAAAGGAGGAAAAAAATTTACAAAGGAGGCAAATGGGCGGTGGCGGCATTATGGTGTGGGCAACAATTGGCTACTATGGAACAACAAATTTAGTGTTCATTTCCAATAAAATGAATAGCCGAAAGTATATCGAAGTTCTTGACCACCAGCTGACGGCGTATGGCACTAAAATAGCCAAGGGAAAGTATATTTTCCAGCAGGACAACGCAGCAGTGCACACCGCCAGGGTGGTAAAAGACTACTTTGAATCAAAAAATATTGCTGTTTTGCCATGGCCTGCCAGATCACCTGATCTGCATATTATAGAAAACTGCTGGGGACTACTAGCGAGAGAGGTTTATAGAATGAGACGTCAATTTCAAACAATTGAAGAACTGAAAAATTGCATCCAGGAAAAGTGGAGATGTATCAAGCGGAAAACATTAAAAAAATTGTATAAATCGTTACCCAAAAGAATGTTAAGTGTTGGAAAAAATAAAGGTGCTAGTACACACTATTAACAGAAACTTCTGTGTCGTTTTTTAAAAAGGAGAGTTACCTGTCTTATAGTTTTATCGCGGTCAATGAGGGGTGTTTGCATAGCTTTACTTATATTAGGAAATCTACGAATATAATACTTTGTTGGAGTGCGTGTTTTAGCGTAAACAATACTAACTTATAAGCAGAATTAGTAAATTCCTTCATATCATACTGATAGATACAATTTTGTAGGATGTCTTATAGTTTTGTCGGACAGTGTACGTGTATGAGGGGTCGGAAAGGGAACTCGGGAGAGACACCTAGATCTCAGGGAAATTGCGCGGGATCAAGGAAACTTTGATTAATTGAGCGCGACCGACAGAGAGGGACGAAGAGGAGGGGTTGGACCCCCCCCCCCTCCCCCCGCCGCTACAGGTAAGGGAGGGAGCCGGGTGGGATATGCTTGTTCGCCAAGGGGTACCAGCGGGAGGGGGTGAGCAGTGTAATGGCCACTCGCCTAGGCATTTTTGCGTTCCTAAGATGCATCGACGTATCCCAAGCCACCCCGGATAGCGGTGCTACCGGGACCGGAGGCGGGAGGTCTTACCTCCTGGTTTTCGGAGGTAGGGGCCCGTGGTTCCGATGGTGCAAGCCAAGCAGTTGAGCACCCTTGCCCCACTTAAGACTCCCGACGGGCAAAAACTGTAGAAAGTAGGTAGGGATGGCAAGAGGAGCGATGATAGATACTGCACCCTGCGCCAAATGATAGGCCCAGCATGCGGCCCAGGCCAATCGGAAAAAGCTGTGGCTCCCTCTTGGTCAGGCAATCAATCGACTGGGTAATGTGGCCAGCTTTCCCTTAGCCGATGTCCAAGCAGCGGCGGTGGCGGGGATTGCGAGGAGTCAAGGTCTCAATGGGGACAGACATGCCACCTTGGGGATCTCGCCGGACACCCTCCCAGTAGGGCTTTCCTAACGTTTCCTGGGGGTTATCAGCCCTCTCGATCCTTTGATACTGGCCCAAGAACACGAAAACAAGCCTCGGATGATGCATATTTAAGCAGAGCGCCCTCAGGTGATTCTGCTCCAGTAACTTTACCCCCTATTACCGAAGGAGGTATTACATTAAGTCCAAACGACGCTTCCTTACCTTCGTATCGATGTGAGTTTCCTGGCTGTGAAAGATCCTTCCTCGCTACTACTGGAAGAGGGGTCCATCAGAGGAGAGCCCATCCTGATTGGGCTGATTCACACTCGGCTATCGCGGCTTCCTCCTCCGCCCCACCCGCTCTCACACATAAGAAACATCTGGCCTCCCCCTTACACGTCCTCATGTCGTGTCCCTCTCCCCCGCATTTCCTGCACCACGCACCCTTTTCTTTTTCTCTCTTGCAGTTGTAGCTACTATGTCCTAATTCTTGGCATCTGTAGCACCTTAATATTCTTGGCTCTATTCTTATTCTTCACGGTTTATGTATAGGCGATACCACAGTGGTGTAGCGCACAAAATATCGCTCAACGGCTGGCGACACCACATTGTTGTAGTGCGCGTGGTACCGCTCAGTGGCCGGCGGCAGCACTTTAATGTCGTTTGTGGGGTTTCGCAGCACCCCCTGGCGGCAGTTCTGCCAGGCTTGCGGCGCACGCCAGGTTTGAGAACCTCCGAGCGGCAATAGTTGTTGAGCGTATATTGTCTATTGTTTTCCCTGTGTCCCAATTAATTGTGGTAGGCTTGATCCTACATCGTTATCTCGTGCCATGCACGGGCAGGGTAAAGCGTTCAAACTGTTTAGTCTACCAACAGGGTCGACAAGCTGTAATGGGCTCAGCGGTTCGTAGTTACGCGTCCCGGGTCTACCAGGTGGCGATACTGACGCTAGTCTTGTGGCGGCTCGGTTGCCACCGACTACGGTGGAACCTACTTCACCGACTGCCCTTGAGAGAACGCCCCAGTTCGACTCGACTCCGGTGGGGCGCAAAGATCAGGCATTGAACGGAAGAAGGAAACAAAAGATAACTTTTCGAGAAGTTTTCTCACTTCCGGCCGACATTATTCGACGACTTTTCAGAGATACACGTGTACACACGCTTTTCTTGTTCGCGACTGAGTCCAATAAAGTTTTTCTTACGTTATACAATTCGAGAGTTTCACTCGTGTTTGCGAGAAAACTAAATTGGTGACCCCGAATTGTTTTTAACACGCAACCTTGCCTCCTGGCACTAATAATTAAGGAAGGAGATGGTGCTAGAGAGATCTCCGAATAAAGGCAACGACGGTGAACCGGCTCAAGCACAACAGCCATTAGGAACTCTAGAACAGCCTAGTGAGACGCCAGAGTCGATTCCCTCAACAGCATCGCAATTAAGGTCAGAAGAACAAAGTATTCCTCATACACTAGCCATGCAAGAAGACGACGTTGCCACGCTTGATAGCGTTAGGATTGTTAACATCTGGACAAAAGAACCGGAACTCTGGTTCCATCACATAGAATCCATTTTCACTTCTAAGAAAATAACTTCCGATAAGGCAAAGTTCAATCTGACGATAGGAGCGATCGCAGACATGGAAGTCATCCGCCAAATCGCTGATATAATCAGATCACCACCAGAAAAAGACAGGTATTCAACGCTAAAATCACAACTTATTGCACGGCTTTCAGATTCAAAAAATAAACAGTATGATAGATTGGTGTCAGAGCTCTCGCTGGGTGACAAAAAACCCTCTCAATTGCTCAGAGAAATGCAGAGTCTTGCTCCTCCTTCTATGCCGCAAGACCTGTTACGCAGACTTTGGATCAAGCGTTTGCCAAACAATATCAGAGTAATGTTAGCACCATCTGAGAACGTTGCTTTAGAGGAAGTAGCTGCTATCGCAGACAGGATGTTAGAAGGGATGGATCCAACTATATACGCAATGGGTTTCAATTAACCTCAGATCAACGCAGTTTCTGCGAAACCTAACGACCAGCATTTTGCAGCTATTGAAGCTAAGTTAGAGGAAATCACGAAACAGCTGCAAGCTCTAAGCTCAGTCAATTACAGACCTCATAGGACAAGCTCACCGTATCGGTACTCAAGATCCAGGAACCGTTCATTCAGTCGACCTAGGAGCAATGACAATAGCGGTAACTTCTGTTACTATCACCAAAGATTTGGTGTTGATGCCAAACGATGTCTGCAACCATGTAGTTTTGAGCCTCCCTTGGTACAGGGAAACTGAATTTGCTGTCGTCAATGAACACTGTTGGCGACAGCGATAACAACAACAATATCTTAATGGAGTCCAGGTTATTCGTTAGAGATAAAAATTCTAATTTAAGATTTCTAATTGATTCTGGATCCATCATTTCAGTTCTACCTAAGTCAAGTATCAGACACAAATTAACAACTGGTAAGCTAACACTATTTGCAGCGAACCATTCTCAAATCTCGACCTATGGAGATGAGCTCATGGTCCTCGACCTCAACCTAAGGCGTCGCTTTAAATGGACATTTGTCATCACAGATGTCAAATCAGCAATCATTGGAGCAGACTTCTTGACACACTATGGGTTGTTAATTGATCTCAAACACCAACGGTTAGTGGACTCAACGACCAAGCTTACCAGCATCGGTATACTTAGTCACACTGCAGAATACAACATCTCTACAGTGGATAGTCGAATGCTCTGCAGTGACATCCTTAAGGAATACATTGACGTCACTAAGGTAAACTCGTCGACACACATTAACACCGATGCAACTGCGGTACATCACATCGAGACCACCGGTCCTCCTGTTTTCTCTCGTGCACGGCGATTATCAGGCGATAAGTTAAAGGTGGCTCGTTTAGAGATGGAAAATCTAGTAGAACTCGGCATATGTCGTCCTTCTAAAAGCGCTTGGTCAAGTCCGATACATCTGGTACCCAAAAAGACTGGCAGTTGGAGACTCTGCGGTGATTTTCGAAAATTAAATTCGCAAACAGTTCCAGATCGCTACCCGATACCACACATCCATGATATTGGAGAGAATCTTCATGGAAAAACCATCTTCTCCACTATAGACTTAGAGCGAGCGTATCATCAAATACCAGTGGTCAAAGAGGACATTCCGAAGACTGCCATCATCACTCCTTTCGGATTATTTGAATTTTTATATATGCCTTTTGGTTTGAGAAATGCCACGCAAACTTTCCAGAGGTTCATGAACTCAATCTTTATCGATTTAGATTTCGTATTTATATATATTGACGACATTTTAGTCATGTCCAAAGATCTAGAACAGCATCGTCAACACTTGAGGACAGTATTCCAGCGTATCAAGCAACATGGTCTGAGAATAAACCCCAACAAGTGCAACTTCGCTGTTCCGGAGATTGAATTCCTAGGTTACAAAATTACCAAAGAAGGCTGTGGACCGCTACCTGACCGTGTGAATGCAGTTTTACAATATAAAGAACCTGAAACGGTCTCAGAACTACGTAGTTTCCTAGGACTTATCAACTATTATCACCGATGCATTCCTCGTGCCGCGCACCTGCAATCAAGCCTAACCAACTTGCTTAAAGGCGCCAAAAAAAGGATAAAAAAAAAATTATCTGGAACGCTGAATTGAAGGAGTCATTCCAAAAATGCAAGCAGAGCCTAGCTACCGCCGCTTTACTCACACATCCAGTATCTGCGGCTCCACTCACACTAACAACGGATGCGTCGGATTACGCCATCGGAGCAGCGCTGGAGCAAAGAGTCGACGGTATATGGAGACCGATGGGATTCTTTTCGCGGAAGCTAACACCTACTCAAAAAAACTATAGTGCGTATGATCGCGAACTACTAGCAATCTACGAAAGTATAAAATTCTTCAGACACATTCTTGAGACCAGAGTCTTCACAATTCAAACAGACCACAAGCCTCTAATTTACGCTTTTACACAGAAACCCGAGAAAGCAACACCCAGACAACTTCGTCACCTAGACTTTATCTCTCAGTTTTCCACAAAAATAGTGCATCTTGCTGGAGAACATAATACCGTGGCAGATGCCCTTTCCCGCGTATGCGAAATTGGAATGCCTCGTCACATCGATCCAGAAGAACTTCAGGCAGCCCAGGAAAATGACCAGGAACTTGAAAATCTTCTGAAAAGCAATACAACCTTAAAACTCCAAAAATTATCTGTGGACACAGCTAACATCTACTGTGATATCTCTACTGGTTTCATTAGGCCGTATATCCCAGCAGGACTCCGCAATAAGGTCTTCGACTTAGTCCACGGACTCTCTCATCCTAGTGGTCGAGCATCCTGTCAGCAAATTCGTCAAAAATTTGTCTGGCCGAACCTCAAGAAAGACATCCTGGAATGGTGCAGATCCTGCATTCCCTGCCAAAAATCTAAAATCCAGCGCCACAACAAGTTGGCTCCTGTCAAAATAGACGTTCCGGATGGAAGATTTGAGCACGTACACCTTGACCTTGTAATCTTACCAGAAGTTCTGGGTTTCAGGTACTGCTTAACGATGATTGACCGTTTTTCTCGCTGGCCGGAGGCCATACCGCTTAAGGAAATCTCGGCAGATGCAGTGGCGACAGCATTTTTCACACACTGGGTTGCACGCTACGGGTGCCCCAAAACCATTACGACAGACCAGGGTTCTCAATTCGAGTCAGTACTCTTTAAGTCCCTCTGTAACCTGATCGGAGCTAAGCGGATTCGCACTACTGCATATCATCCAGCGAGTAACGGCATGATCGAGCGTTGGCACAGATCATTCAAAGCCTCTCTCATGTGCAATCGAGACACTCCATGGATTAGCCTACTTCCAACGGTTCTTCTTGGTCTCAGGACGTGCTTCAAGGAAGACCTTAAAGCATCAGCTGCAGAACTCCTGTACGGCACAACTCTGCATCTTCCAGGAGAGTATTTCATCAGTCCTGAGGTAAAACCAGATCCGCAAATTTTTCTCGACAAGCACAGAGAATACATGCGCCGGCTGCGTCCGCAACCGACCAGCCACCACATAAGACAGAATTTTTTTCAATTAAAAGATCTTTACACCTGTACACACGTTTTTATCAGGAACGACGCTGTCAAACCGCCTTTGGAACCACCGTATTCTGGCCCACATAAAATAATCAAACGACCGAGCGACAGGTTTTTCACGATAAAGTACCAAGGGAAAGAAGTTAACATCTCGGTGGACAGAATGAAACCAGCGTTTACAATAACTCCACCTGCAGACGAATGCACACCACCTCGTTTATACCCAGGCAAGAAGTCCGTCGTTTCTGAGAGAAATCGTGACAAAGTCACTGGGGAGGAAGTAGTTGTGGCGGCTCGGTTGCCACCGACTACGGTGGAACCTACTTCACCGACTGCCCTTGAGAGAACGCCCCAGTTCGACTCGACTCCGGTGGGGCGCAAAAATCAGGCATTGAACGGAAGAAGGAAACAAAAGATAACTTTTCGAGAAGTTTTCTGACTTCCGGCCGACATTATTCGACGACTTTTCAGAGATACACGTGTACACACGCTTTTCTTGTTCGCGACTGAGTCCAATAAAGTTTTTCTTACGTTATACAATTCGAGAGTTTCACTCGTGTTTGCGAGAAAACTAAAGTCTTACATACCACCGAATTGACGAATTTCAACTACATTTGCAAGAGGAAATCGGTGTGATCTTTCCCGCCAAGACTGAAATGTCAATTCTGTTCTGAACCGCCGTTATGGGTGATTGGAGACCGTTCACGACGAAAACGAGCAGCCAAACGAACTTGAGACATAATTATTATTTATTTCATAGTTATTATGATTGCTATAACTTTTAAAATATTGTTATAATTGAAGCTGTTTTCTTTTTCTAGTGTAGTGCCCCTTTAATAAAGAAAAGATTTTTGGTAGACTGCGTAGGCACGGCCCTGGTATTTTAAGTGTGATTACTCTACGTATACAAATGGGGCCTAGCAACGGTTCCGAGGCAGTCAGTAAACAGTAGAGTTCGAATCGGGCATCTGAGCTATACCGAAGCGAACTCCTTAATACGACTCTTGATACCGTTAATATATATTTTTCACTATTATTATCATTATTATTATTATCTTTATTATTATACTTTATTAATACTATTCTATTATCTAAATATATATATAGCCTAATTGTTTTGTTATTTTGTGTCTTGAGTATCGTTTTCTTTATTATTTAATACCCCTTACTACACTAGGTATGAAGCAAAGGAAGAAATGTTCGATCATTTCCTTCAAGGAAAATAGAGGTTAGAAAATATTTGTACTGTAATTGTATATCTATTCCTATGTATACCTATGTATATTATGATTCTTTTGTAATATGAATATTAATAAAACGAAAGTAACTGAAATATAATGTTGTTATTTCCATTTTAAAATAAAATTGAAAAGAAAATATGAAGGCAAGCATTAGAATACATCCATTGAGTATACATTAAGATAGATAGGCATGCTTTATATAAATTTATGCCTTTAGTTCGTTCCCGTGAATACTAGCGGCGCTGTTTTCAGTCCTTTTTCATAACACGGCAGCTTGCCTACCCTGGTCTACCAAAGATATCTAAGACTATGGCTAGATTCTTTGCTTCCTCTGTATTCTAAGATTATTTTAACTGAAGAAGGAGACGTGGTTTAGATTTGAATTCAGTATACCGTCGACTTTGAAACCGACCACACAATCCTTCGCACCAGAGTTTAGTGCTTCATCAGCTCTAAAATCGTTTTTGTGAATTATATAAAATTGAATTTTTGTTATCGAACATGGATAGTAGTAATAGTAGTGACTCGTCAATCATGAATGCCAGTGATAGTGATAATCCGGTCTCAATCGATGGCAGTTCAACTTCATCATCAGGGCCGCGACGGTGACCACCTCCTCGTGGTGCGCCCTGGGAGGATCGCGGGGTGGGATCACTCAAGGGTGATCCCATCTCGCGGTCCTGCTAAGAGTCACCAACACACTCGTATTCATTATACACGCACACTGACGACTACACTCACACACTTATCATTTTCACATTTGACTGTTAACTACGTGCACACGGACAGACGATTTTTGATTTGCACCTACAAAATACTCTGGACATTGACTGTAACACTACTCATTAATGGTTTGGCTTCTTTATGACGACATGGCGTAAAAACTTATAAAACAATTACGGCGGACGGTAACACTAATAAATACGTTTACGGAGCAGAGCAGGGAGACCTCAGTTCCGGCGGGACCAGCGGTGGTCAAGCAGGCCACGACCCGTCGTCATCCAGCATCTGTGAGACTTGTGACGTGGAGCACCAGGCGTCGCCGTCTACTAGTGCAACTGCTATACAAGGTGAAACATAACGTATAAGACGAGCTGCAAGACGAATTGAGAGATACAGTTGAAACCCAACTCCTACGATTGTAGCATCGGTCATTGAAAGTTTGCGGGACATACCAGTATCATTGGCCATGTTAGATGCAGGACAACGAAATGTGGAACGTAGGGAAGGAAGTAGGGATAGTATTGAAAGTAGTAGGTCGGACATGACGACAGGAGCTAGAAGAACGAATGCAGAAAAAAGACCTAGAATAGAACTTGAAGAAGAAAGAAAAGAAATGGTTTTTGAATTCGGGTCAGAAGAGAGAGAGAGAGAGCAAAATGAACAAAACAGAGGTAGGAGTAGTGGAAATAGAAGAAGGAGGAACTAACTGGACAGAGGACATTGTACAAACGGCTGCATATTTGAAAGGTATAAAAGAAAAGTTACTTTTTATACTTAAAGAGATAGACTGTGCAAATCAAAAGGTTGCTAAAAATCATAATGTTAAAACGGAAATTAAAACTAATCTAAATAAGGTGGTGGTTGAAATCAATAATGTGTGTCAGGCTACAAAAGGGATACAGGAAAAAACGGTAAGAATGGAAAGATATTACAAGGAATTAGAGGAAAGACAAGGTCAAGTCATAAGTGAACAAGGGCACAGAATATGGGGTCAAAGGCAAGAGGAAGAAGAGAGAAACAGGAACGTAATCAGGCCAGAAGGAGAATTTTGCAGAAGAAGAATAGAAAGTGGACAGATTAGTTATAGTGGTGCAGCGAGGAACCAGACTGGAGAGTGGCAGACTGTGCAAAGAGGTAGAAGAAAAACCAGAGGACAAAGGTATGTAAATCAAGATAGAAGGGATTTAAGCAATCAAAGAAGCATAGATGAGGCATATAGAGAGGTATCAGCAGTAAATAATACAATAAACCAAGGAAATGTGGAACTAGGATCTAGTAACGTTACAGGAACGTGTCGTTACTAAAATTATGTGCTATTGGAGGCAGATTACCGATAGACCTAAAAATAAAAGAGAGAAGCATGCTATATCAGAATAAAGAAAGGATAAATAAAAATAAATATATGACGGAAGAGGAAAAGGTGGAAAGGATAAATCAGGTGACGGAAAACATAAAGGAAAGTATAGGAAAGGAATGGCAGGAAAGGTGGATGGAGAACTCGGAAAGGAATTGGTCATTCAGATGGATCAAGGACCTAAGGAAATGGAAAGACAGAAAGCACGGCGAGCTAAATTACCGCTTAGTACAAATGCTGAGTGGTAATGGCTCATTCAATGCCTACAGGAAGAAGATAGGAAAGGACGGGGATGGATTATGCTGGTTTGGATGTATGACAGAGGATACTGCTCAACATACAATGGAGGAATGTATAAGATGGGAAGTCGAGAGAGAGCATCTTAGAAACGAATTAGATTGGGAAGGTGAATTTAAAGTCGAAAGAGTGGCAGGAGAGATGCTGAAAAAACAGGAGAATTGGAATCATATAAATAAATTTATAGTATATGTAATGAGGAATAAGGAAAGTGAAGAGAGCAGGAGAGAGAAGGAGAGAAATGAAAGAACTGCGCAGGCAAACGAATTAGAACAGGAGTAAGTATGTCTTATCGCGAAGTAATACACGCTGTTCCGCGATATGACATATCCCAAGATGGGAATAGGAGGAGGGGTTTTAGTGGGTATTCCGAGAGGTAATCTCGGCGAGTCCCACACTACCCCGACACAACTTTCACATGTGTCCGGGTGTGCGTAAATGCATTTCCCCTCCTCCGACAAAAAAAAGGATCTAGTAACGTGAGTTTAGAAAGGAAAGTAATTGGAGGATTTATAAAAAGTGATGCGATTATTATTAAGGCTAAAGATAAAGAACTGGAAGAAAGAGTTATTAGAGATATAAAAGAGAAATGTGCTAAAGTAAGAGAGGATGTCAAAATGATAAGGAGAGGAAGAAATGGTCATTATATAATTTAAATAAAACCTAACAGTGACACTTATAAAGTAAAAGAAACTATAAAACAAATTTCAGGCGATCGCGCGGAAGTAGTAGTTAAGGTACCAACTATTGATTTGGAAATTGACGGCATTGAACCGTATATGAATAATGACGAATTTCTTGAAGCGCTAAGGATGGAATTTGACGTAGAATTTACAAGAGATGTAAATTTAAAAGTACTTAGAGAGACAAGAATCGGGACCAAAAAGGCGGTGATCTCTGTACCAATGGTATGGAGGAGGAGACTCAAGGACGTGATTAAAATTAAGATAGGTTGGGCCATATGCAGAATTAGGGAGTGTCCAAAAATTGTTCGTTGCGTTGTATGTCATGAAAATGGTCATATGAACTATCAATGCAGATTTAGAAATCAGACACGAATATGCAGGAAATGTGGTGGTCGAGGCCACGATATGAATACATGTGAAAATATTTTAAAATGCTATTTATGTACAAGATTAGGATTAGATGAATATTATACTAAACACTTACCGGGAACATACAGATGCCTATTGAATAGAAATAATATATATAATAATTATGGAGCATCTTAACATACTTCAAATAAATATGAATAGGTGTAGATTGGCCACGGATTTAATGCAGATCACTTCTAATAAATATAAAGCAGATATAATAACAGAATAATAGCAATATAAAGCAGAAAATCTGCTTGAGTAGAGTGGCAAGAGCATATAGGAACGTATCACATAGGCGACTTTGCGCAATTGTCAGCAAACTACCTATAGAGCTTAAAATAAAGGAGAGTGTCGAATTGTTCGAATTAAAAAAGAGAATGAGAAAGGAAAAATATATGACTGAAGTACTGTAAGCATAGCGTCGACATTATGCGTAGCCGAATGCGTCTGCTGATCGAGGGCAGCAAAGAAATGTGTGTCGACGGTTTCGCCGCGACGTAAAACGTACGCACCGTTGTTTACTGCGAATTCGCTCGACGCTGCCATGCTTTGGCGACGTAGTCGGATGCAGCAGTTCGGTCCCGACCACAGACGAATAAAGATACAGTATATTACGTTTTCGATTATTTTGCCCCTTACGTCCTCATTTATGTTATGTTCGAGGTTTATGTTAGTTATGAGAAGAGTTGAAATTCCGCGAATTAGTAACCGCGGATATTACAAATATCAGAAGTGAGATTCGAAACCAAAAGTGGACAGAACAGAAAAGTGATTCGAAAGCAAAAGTGACGTGAATTGTTGTTTTTTTTTGTTATGGATTTAACAGTCGTGCAGCTTAAAGATAAACTTCGCGTACGATCACTGTCAACAGTTGGAAACAAGGCGGAATTAGTTGACAGACTGCAGATCGCAGACCCTTCAGGCTCGTGGAGAAACGATAGGATCGACGGAATTGCTGAGATGTCGCAAAACGAGGCAAGTGCGGCGCCGACCGAAGTAGAACCTCCCGCATCAGCTCAGACCAACACCGAGGATGCGAGACATTCGGCAATATCGGCCGATTGGGAACTCGAATGGTTACGTCGAGAACGAGCCTTGATGCAACGCGAAATAGACTTGCTGAGAAGAGAAAATGAAGTTACGCGAAGAGAGTCGCCGCCATGGTCCGTCGCCGATAGTATAAGACCTGCTTCAATCCACACGGCAAGTACCCTGTTAAATGAGTTCGAAGGAAGCACGGATGCTTTCCAATTATGGCATCAACAGCTTGCATTATTACGACGAAACCATAATTTAGACGAAGATTCGGTCCGAACTCTTATAGTGCAAAAATTAAAGGGGAAAGCACTTAAATGGTTTTATTCGAAGGCCAAACATTTTGATTGCAGCGTTGACGAACTGTCAAGTGATATGAAAATTATGTACGATCGCCGCGAAAATAAAAGACTATTGCGAAAAGTTTTTGAAGAGCGCACGTGGCGTAGTGGGGAGACGTTCGACGATTACGTACATGAAAAAATTATTATGGCGAACAAAGTAGCAATAGACGAAGACGAAGTGATCGATTGCGTCATCGACGGAATAACCGATGTGCAATTACGAAATCAAACGCGGTTACAAAATTTTAGGTCAATAACCGTATTACGTGAATCTTTCGACTGTATATCGCGATCGAGTGATTCAAGGGGATCGTCAAGTCGGCAGTTTAACAAACGGTCGGTTCTGCCGCAAGAAGGACCCAAGAAGTATTCACCGAGGAATACCATCAGGTGCTACAACTGCAACGGAGAAGGTCACGTTGCATCGGAATGCAGACAACCGAAGGGAGAAAAGGGATCGTGCTACAAATGTGGCAAAGGACATTTTTCGAAGGATTGTAACCCGCAGAAGGAGCAAATCAATCACGTAGCATCCGACCAGGAGGAAGAAGAGTCCCGAAAACTCCTATCTTACCAGATAAGCTATGGAGATAAGACCCATTCATTTATTTTAAATACTTTGTTGGACACCGGAAGTCCCATAAGTTTTATTAAAGAAAAGTTTGTTCCGCGGAAAGCCATTATTGAAAATACGGATGACGGTAAAATCAACCATCGTGGGGTAAATCAAAGCCCATTGATTAAGTTAGGAAAAGTAATTGTTAATATAGAGACCAAAGATACTGAATGCAAACACGTGGAATTATTTGTGGTAACACACCTGTTGTTGTAGGAAGAGATATTTTGCGCAAATTAAATTATGTTCTAAGAAAGGTAGAAGTTGCAAAGGCGGAACCTGAATTTCATGATATTCTGTCCATAAATGTAAACCAAACACAAGCAGAACCTGCGGATTTATTAAATATCTATTCAGAAACACCAGTCGAAACCCAGATTAAATTGAAAACTTTATTCGAAAACGATTACGTACAAGCAGAGAGACCTGTCGAACCGAAAATAAAGACAAAATTACAGATAAAGTTACGGGACCATGAGCCTTTCCATTTTGCACCGCGCAGATTATCGATTTTTGAAAAGGATCAGGTTCGAGATATTGTAGACGACTTGCTCGAAAGGAAAATCATTCGCCCCAGCGAATCGGAATACGCGTCACCTATAGTTTTGGTTAGAAAGAAAAATGGCAAAGTACGCATGTGCATCGATTATCGCTCGCTTAACAAGTGTATTATTAGCGATAACTACCCTTTGCCCGTGATCGAAGATCAGATCGACATCTTAAGGATTAAGAAATACTTTTCGTTGTTAGATTTGCAAGATGGTTTCCACCATATAGAAATCGCAGACGAGTCCATTAAATATACATCCTTCGTAACACCTCTTGGACAATTTGAGTATCTAAAGATGCCATTCGGATTAAAGACTGCGCCTTTAAAATTTCAGAAGCTGGTAAATGATGTTTTACGCGAATTCATCACGGCCGGAGACATAGCTGTTTATTTGGACGATTTTTTAGTTGCTACGGAAACATTAGACCATCATTTTTCCGTTTTAAAAAAAGTATTCAAAAGTTTAGTTGAAAACCGATTGACCTTACGCGTTGACAAGTGTAAGTTTCTGTACACCGAAATCGAATATTTAGGGTATATTGTCTCAGCAGACGGTATTAAGCCAACAAAAGTGGGAGTAAACGCGGTTGAAAGTTTCCCCGCACCTCGAAATGTGCACGATGTACAACGATTTTTAGGTTTGTGTGCTTATTTCAGGAAATTTGTAGAAGGCTTCTCAATTACGGCTAAACCCCTATACGATCTTTTAAAAAAGGATAGTACATTCAAGTTTGGTGAGGAAGAGTTAAATGCATTTATGAAATTAAAATCAAATTTAACGGAAGCTCCTATTTTGTCTATTTATGATCCTCGGCATGAAACGGAACTACATTGCGACGCAAGTAGTTTAGGATTCGGTGCAGTATTGCTACAGCGGAAAACAGACCAAAAGTTACACCTAGTATTCTATTTTTCCAAGCGCGCATCGAATGCCGAAAGTAACTACCATAGTTACGAGCTCGAGACGTTAGCAATCATTTATGCTCTGAGACGTTTTAGAATTTATTTATACGGTATTAAGTTTAAGATTATTACGGACTGCAATTCGCTCAAACTTACGTTGGATAAAAAAGATATAAATCCCCGAATATCTCGATGGGTTCTCGAATTGCAACCATACGATTACGTTATGGAACATCGTTCAGGTACACGAATGGTCCACGTGGATGCACTAAGCAGAACGAACCATATACTCATCGTTGAAGACAATCCGTTTGAAGTTAGTTTAGCAATTAGTCAAAATCAGGATAACACGATTAAAGCATTGAAGGAGAAATTGCAGAAAATGGAGGATAAGTTATTCGAGATGAGGAATGGTATAGTTTATCGTAAGAAGAATGATGACATTTTATTTTATGTACCCGAAGGAATGGAAAAAAACATTATGTATAAGTATCATGACGAGATCGGTCATTTAGGTATAGATAAGGTGTGTGATTTAATACAGAGAACTTATTGGTTTCCCAAATTACGAGACAAAGTTAATCGACATATTCAGAACTGTCTGAAATGTATCGCTTACTCTGGAAATACGGGTAAACAACCAGGCCGTCTACACAGTATTCCAAAGGGGAACGTACCGTTTTCGGTTGTGCACATTGACCATTTCGGTCCAGTAGAAAAATCGCATTCCGGAAAGGCATATATCTTTTTAGTTATAGACGCTTTTACAAAATTTATTAAATTATACGCGACGAAAAGTACGAAAACTAAAGAAGTTATAAACTACTTACAGCTATATTTTGAATCTTATAGTAAACCGGATACCATTATATCAGACAGAGGAAGTTGTTTCACATCGAGAGAATTCACAGATTTTATGTCGGAATCAGAAATAAAACATATTAAAGTTGCGACAGCATCTCCTCAGGCCAACGGTCAAATAGAAAGGTTTAATAGAACGATTATTCCCATGTTGGCGAAATTGACTGATAGTACGAAGGGTCGTTATTGGTACAAAGTTTTAAGCGAGATAGAGTACGCATTGAATAATTCCGTTAACGCGACGACGAAAGAAATGCCTAGCGTATTACTCTTTGGAGTAATGCAGAAAGGCAAGATTATTGATAAACTTCGCGATTTTTTAGAAGATAGTGTATACATTCGGACTAGAAATTTAGAAAATGTTAGACATAAGGCCGAAACAAATATTAAACTAGCGCAAGATTATAATAAGTTATATTACGATAAGAAACATAAAGTCCCTTGTAAATATAAAATTGGTGATTATGTTATGGTGAAGAACTTCGAAAGTACTCCGGGTATTGCCAAAAAGCTTATGCCTAAATGGAGATGGTACGTCGCGCGGTTCAAGGAGAAGGTTCCTTGGCGACACCACTCGTGAATAGTACGCGAGATGGATTAATTTGATGAAGAAGTTCTGGGAGATATTTGCAGTCTTATATTTACACTGAATTATATACAAAAGAGCCTTGCGCGACTCAAGAAATGTATAAATTGTATATGAAATAAGCCGTTGACACGTATTGATCAACCGGCAGCGTAACGTTATGGTCGAGAGATATGAAAATACAGCGAGGACGAGCCGTCCAAGACGGCCCTTTTATTCTAGTCTGTTTGAGCTGTAGGGGTGGTTCGCCCTTGGAGAAGGGGAATGGAAGAGTTCCGAAAAAGTGCGAAAACATTCTGCATGACCAACGTCCGAGCTGCCACGTACCGTACCGCGACTTGTACGAGGTACGGTTTATGGCCGTACCTAGGTACAGGTCATGCAGAAAGTTTCACACTTTTGACACTCCCAGTCAAAGATTTTTAGCGAGTGTTTTACGCCGCGACATACCGCCGCCCTTGAACCGTTGTGTTCAACACTGATGAGGATACAGATTATGCTATATAAATGTCTAAACTATGATACACATATCTATGATTGACAAAATTCTTATGTGCTATGACATAAACGTCGTTGATTAAATTAAATTCTGAACCTACGTGTAGGTGACTTATTGTTAATTCAATAAAACTATGTGGTTACATATTTGGATATCTGTTGATACAAACTTACAGCTACGGAAGGACATTCGTAAATGTTAAGATTCTACGGGGAGGGGGCACAAATTTCTGATGGCGCGTTTGTAGACACCCGAGCTGGTTTTGATTTCTGCCACTCGAATCACGCCATCGTTGCCAGATTGAGTTGCCGTTACCCGGCCCAGTCTCCATTGTAGCGGTGGTAGATTTTCGTCCTTCAGCAGTACCATAGTTCCGATCGGTACGCCTTGTAGATTCCCCAGGTGCCATTTGCTGCGGATTTGCAACTCATGCAGGTAGTCTCGTTGCCAACGGGACCAGAAATGCTGTTTTACCTGCTGAACGTGTTGCCACTGGGACAGCTTATTAATTTTGACGTTCTTGAGGTTGTGCTCGGGCACGGTCCTCATACTATCGTCAATTAGGAAATGGCTGGGTGAAAGAGCAATGAGGTCATTGGGATCATTGGAAAGCGGTATTAATGGACGGGAGTTCAAAATGGCCTCGATTTCAATGACGCAAGTGTTTAGTTGTTCGAACGTGAACAATGTGTTTCCTACGGTTTTTCGAAAATGCGTTTTAAATGATTTTACTGCCGATTCCCACAACCCACCGAAGTGAGGAGACCGGGGCGGTGAAAAATGCCAGTCAATCCCGTCCTCGGCGAGACGATGACTGACCCTTTTATTAAATGTCTCGTTTGTTATGATGGCCTGTATTTCGGCCATTTCGTTTCGTGATCCTACGAAATTCGTCGCGTTATCGGAGTAAACATTTCTTGGTTTACCTCTCCTGCCGCAAAATCTCTTGAGACACGCGAGGCACGTATCTGCCGACAAGTCGGTCACTAATTCTAAATGTATAGCCTTGGTTGCTAGGCATATGAAGACGGCCACGTAAGCCGTGATTTTCTTTAAATCCCGAAACTTTTTCTCCTTAATGTAGATCGGACCGCAGTAATCGAGCCCGACGTTGCAGAAGGGTCTGCTTGTCGTGATTCGGTTCTGCGGCAGATTTCCCATTATATGTTGAAATGTACTTGGCTTGAACCGGAAACACCGTATGCAATCATGAATAATCTTTTTTATTGTATTTCTTCCGTCAATTGGCCAATACTGTTGTCGGACAGAACTTAAGGTGCCTTGCGTGCCCGCGTGCCAACACCTTACATGTTCCTTTCTTACAATTAATATTGTGACATGGTGAGCACGCGGTAATGCTATCGGATGCATCGCGTCGTATTGTATCGGCGCGTTTTTGAGCCGTCCACCGACTCGGAGAAGTCCGAGATCGTCCAGAAACGGATTAAGATTATTCAATTTACTATGTTTCGATATTTCGCGACCTTCTTGTAGAGCTTGGATCTCGGCGCGAAATACCTCGTTTTGAATCACGCGCAATATAGCCTGATGGGCGTCTCGAATTTCCTCAGCGGATAGTTCGTTGCCCTTGCCCTTAACCTTCCATCGTCGACAATACGCGACGATACGATTTAATTTGTCTATGTCGGAGAAACGAGCGAAAAAATGTACGTCGTCGACCCTAGTAGTCAGCGCGGTTGCCGACCGTTGCTCAGGTACATCTGCGTTATTTGCTATTAATGGCCTTGGCCAGGATGACTCCTCAAGGCTAAGCCATTTCGGACCGTTGAACCAGGTATCGTTCTTTACGAATTCACTCGAATTCTGTCCCCTGGATATAAAATCTGCCGGGTTCTCCTTGGTGCTGACGTGCGACCAATTTGCGGCTTCAGAAAGTTTTTGAATCTCTGTTACGCGATTCGCAACAAATGTTTTTAGTAGATGTGGGGACATTTGAATCCACTGGAGAACTATCGTGGAGTCGGTCCAGAAATATACATTGTTAAAATTGAAATTCAAAGCCTTTGATATACGTTGATACAGGCGGGAAAGAAGTACTGCTCCGCACAGTTCCAAACGTGGCAACGATACCGTTTTCAGAGCTGCTACCCGAGACTTCGATGAAATGATTCTGACCTGGATTTTTCCCCTTTGGGAAATTGACCTGATATATGCGACCGCTCCGTATGCCTTCTGGCTCGCGTCGGAAAATCCGTGAAATTGAATATCTACCGGATCATCGGTGATGATACGCCGCGGTATCCGGATGTTTTTTAGATATAGTAAATCGCGTCTAAAGTTATACCATAATGTACTTAATTCTTGCGGCAACGACTCTTCCCAATCTACCGACACGGACCAAAGTGTTTGTAGGAATATTTTTCCGGATACTATTACCGGCCCCAGAAGACCCAAAGGGTCGAAAAGCTTCGCTAATTCCGACAATACCGTGCGTTTAGTGTTGGCGTCTTGAACCATGATTGAATTAATTGCATATTTAATGTCGTCGGTTTTAGTGTCCCACGCTATACCTAACGTTTTTTTTATCTCGGATGCATCGAACTCTACCGTGGTTTCGGATGCTGAATGTAAATTTTGTACTAAACTGGGCTCGTTGGAGGCTCATTGTCTGAGAGTAAATCCGCCTGCTTCTGCCAAGGACCTGAGCTCCCTTATTAAATCGTGTGCCTCGTTTAAATCTTGACATCCCGTTATTAGATCGTCAACGTAAAAATCGCGTTTGAAAATTGTCGCGGCTAGTGGGAACCGATGTCCCTCGTCTTCGGCTAATTGTTGTAGTGTTCGGATCGCTAAAAATGGCGCTGACGAAGTTCCGTATGTTACCGTATCTAATTTGAACGTCCGAATGGGTAAATTTGGCTGCTCCCGCCATACAATTTTTTGATATTTCGTGTCGTCAGGATCTACGCGAATCTGTCGGTACATTTTTTCAACGTCCGCGGTAATAACCATCCTGTGCATTCTAAATCTGCAGATAATACTAAATAAATCGTCCTGAATCGTTGGACCGGTTAATAACATATCGTTTAACGAGACGCCGGTCGTACCCTTTGCAGACGCGTCAAAAACTACACGGAGTTTCGTCGTTAAGCTGCTATCCTTAAGAACTGCGTGATGGGGCATATAATACCCGTTAGTGCGTTCGTCGGTTGTATCCGTAATTTCCCGCATGTGACCTAAAGCCTCGTATTCTTTGAGAAACCTCGCGTATTGTTCGTGCAGATTAGGATTTTTACTTAGACGACGCTCGATTGCTATTAATCGCCGAACCGCCTGTTGGTATGATTCGCCGAGCTTCGGTCCGGATTGTCGAAGTGGCAACCGAACCACATACCTGCCCGAGGGATCGCGGCGCGTGTTTGCAACGTAGTGTGCTTCGGCCTGTTCTTCCTCCTCTGACCTGGGTGTAAGGTTCGTTAACTCCTCAACCTCCCAGAATTTCCGTACCTGATGTTCTAACTCCGTCTGAGCCAAATAACATTGACTGGTCACCTTGCCCGGTTTGTTACCTGGAGCGTTACCCGTCACTATCCAGCCCAGACGGGTTTTTTGTAGAACATTTCCCGTTTTTAATTTGACTTGTCCCACTGACAATAATTTGAAGAACAAATCATTCCCCAACAGAATATCAATTCGGCCTGGTCGGTCGAATTCTGGGTCGGCTAAGTAAATGTTGTGAGGAATTTCTAAGTCCCTACGTCGTATTTGTCGTGACGGAATTACGCCGGTTAACTGGTCTAAAATAAATAATTTTATCTTTTCTTCAAATTTATCTTGCCGCGATCTAACGCGTGACTCGACTAACTGCGACGTTTGTTGCGTCGTTTGTCCTATGCCGGAAAGTTTTAAATATATATTTTGTCTCGGTAACCCTAATTTCTCCGCTAATGCCTTAGTGATAAAATTATTTTGAGAGCAGCTGTCTAAAAGTGCTCGGCACTCGTGGGCTTTATTTTCCTTACCGAATATAATTATTCGCGCCGTCCCGAGCAATACTTCCGACTCTCCTAGGGTAGTTAAGACGGTTTGCCCAGACTCGGTGTCCCCTACCTCGGGTATAACGACCGATGTACCTGCGTTCCGCTCCTCAAAATGTAGAAGCGTATTGTGCCGTTTTCGGCATTTTTTGCAGCCTGCCGCCTGGCAATGGCTGGTAATATGGTCCCTGCTAAGGCAATTAATGCAGACGTTCGCTTGCTTCGCGGCTTCGTACCTTCTCCGGCTGGAAAGTTCCCGGAATTTCGCGCACGACCAGATGTTGTGACCGCACTGACAGATTGCGCACGTGATACTTGACGAAAACGTAGAAAACGTTTGCGCCTTACGCGAACCCGGAGTCGAACCGTTATAAGGACCCTTCATACCTGATGGCATTGCCTTGTTCGCGTGTTTCTCCGATTCGATGTTATCGGTCCGCGCGCGTTTATGTAGAAATTCTAATAATCTCTGTAGCGATGGTCGATCATGATTCTCCAACGTCTGATCCCAAGCTCTACGGGTTACGTGATCTAATTTGCGAGCGATAATGTAGACTATTATGTCGTCCCAATGCTCGACCGGTACCTTTAGTCCATTTAGAGATCTTATTCGCGCTTCCGTATCTAAAGCTAATCGTTTCAACGCGACTGGACTTTCCCGACCGATTTCTGGCTGGTCTAGTAACGCCTTCAGGTGCGCTTGTATAGCGAGCCTGGGTTTGTCGCATTCTTTCTTTAACATTTCCCACGCGACAAAATAGTTCTCCTCGGTATCAGTGAGACTAGACACCACCGACGTAATGGAGCCAACCAAATGCGTTTGTAATAATTGAAATTTGTGAGCCGCGGGAATAAACTCATCGTCGTGGACTAAAGCTTTAAATGCATCGTGAAAACTGGCCCATTCGTCGTGCTCCCCACTGAACGGTTTAATTCTAATGCGGGACATTAGACTATGTAAGCCGCCATTTGCAATCTCGTTACGCGGTGACGTTCTCCCCATTGCTACCGTCGGTGACTGATGTAATTTTTTCTTAATTCTATCCATGCAATCGAAATGTTTTGTTTCAAATTCTACTCGCGTAGCCGTGTAGTCCGTAGTTTCGTCCAGGAGCTCGATTTGCAATTGGACTGATTCGAATTGCTCGGATAATTGATTTAAAATATCTAACCGATTTCCTAATTCTGTCGCATCGGTTAGCGTATCGATGGATCCGATCAAACGGGTGAGTTTGCCCTTGATTATCGCGCGCTGTTTCTCGAACGACTTGATCTCGCTGGCCATTTTGACGGATGTGAAATTATGATATAGGAAGCGATAGTAGGACTCACGTGCCTGATTTTGTTGATACGTCAGCTGATGCTGGCCTCGTTGTTGTTGATCGAGTTGATACGGCTCGATCTACTGCTACTCCAGCTGATGCTGGATTGCTCGCTGATTCTCGAGTTGCTGATGCTCCAGCTGATGCTGGTCTCGATGCTCTCGTGAAGTGGCTGGTGGTAAATGTCGACTGATTCCGGTCTCCCTGAATCCTGCTGGTAGGACGTTGCCGGCTCCCAAGAAACTCCAAGTGATGGATTGCAGCTCCAATAGCACGCCAATCCGGCTCGAAGGACCAATGTTACGTCGCGCGATTCAAGAGAGAAGCTTCCTTGGCGACACCACTCGCGAATAGTACGCGAGATGGATTAATTTTATGAAGAAGTTCTGGGAGATATTTACAGTCTTATATTTACACTGAATTATATACAAAAGAGCCTTGCGCGACTCAAGAAATGTATAAATTGTATATGAAATAAGCCGTTGACACGTATTGATCAATCGGCAGCGTAACGTTATGGTCGAGAGATATGAAAATACAGCGAGGACGAGCCGTCCAAGACGGCCCTTTTATTCTAGTCTGTTTGAGCTGTAGGGGTGGTTCGCCCTTGGAGAAGGGGAATGGAAGAGTTCCGAAAAAGTGCGAAAACATTCTACATGACCAACGTCCGAGCTGCCACGTACCGTACCGCGACTTGCACGAGGTACGGTTTATGGCCGTACCTAGGTACAGGTCATGCAGAAAGTTTCACACTTTTGACACTCCCAGTCAAAGATTTTTAGCGAGTGTTTTACGCCGCGACAGGAGAGTTCCTTATGAAATTGTCAAGGAATTACGAAATGATAGATATGTAATCGCAGATATTGAAGGTCACCAAATGTCTCAAAGACCATATCAAGGCGTATGGGAATCCGCAAACATGCGATTTTGGAGGAAGGACTTTGATCCAAACACCGTTAATGAATAGTTGTGTTTCGTTAATAGACATTGTTACGTCACATAAGCGATTATGAACAAATTTAAACTATCTTTAATTTTTGTCACTGTTTATTTAGTTATATGATTCTTATTTCCGTTTTGTAAATAGTGCAACCTTACAATGTAGTATGTTAATCGACATGTGTGCGTTATTGAAATGGTATTAATGTATTAATTTGAATAGTATGTCCAGGGGCGGACATACGTCAGGATTGGCCGAATTTGTAAGCATAGCGTCGACATTATGCGTAGCCGAATGCGTCTGCTGATCGAGGGCAGCAAAGAAATGTGTGTCGACGGTTTCGCCGCGACGTAAAACGTACGCACCGTTGTTTACTGCGAATTCGCTCGACGCTGCCATGCTTTGGCGACGTAGTCGGATGCAGCAGTTCGGTCCCGACCACAGACGAATAAAGATACAGTATATTACGTTTTCGATTATTTTGCCCCTTACGTCCTCATTTATGTTATGTTCGAGGTTTATGTTAGTTATGAGAAGAGTTGAAATTCCGCGAATTAGTAACCGCGGATACTACAGTACAAAGAGAATAAAAAATAAAAAAGGAAACGGAAAAAATAAAAGAAAGGTTTATGAATACTTGGAATGAAGAATGGAAAGATACTACACCAACGTGGACATATAGGTGGATCCCGGATGTCATAACCTGGAGCCAAAGAAAATTTAAAAATTTAGATTATTGCCTCACGCAGGCAATATCAGGTAACGGGTGTTTTAACAGCTATCGAAAGAAAATGGGTAAAACTAGGAACGGAAATTGTTGGTATGGATGCAACGCGAAGGACACACCAGAACATACTTTCATTGACTGTGAGAGATGGTATGTGAACCGTGAAAGATTTAAAGACAAAATTATTTGGAACGAAGGAGACTTCATAGTGGAAAAAATTAGCAGAAGAATGTTAAATAACGAAGGAGATTGGCTAAAAACCCAAGAATTTATATATGGAATTATGCGTGTAAAAGAAGCGGATGAAAGAAAATTGAAAAAGAGGAAAATAGAAGATAGCTAAGGGTCAAAAAGAACACACATGAAGTAAAACTTGTGTACCGTGTGTGATTCTGAGACAGTCCAAGGAAAGGACTACAGAGGAGGGGTTTTAGTGGGTAGTCCGGAGACATTTCGGTGAATCCCACACTACCCTGGAGATTTCAAACTCCAGGGTGTGCGTAAATAGCATTCCCCCACCCCAAAAAAAGTTCAACTTCATCAGAGAATGCAAGACAGAACAACACAATTGACAATAATTTCGAACATAATTTTACAAGAATTGACGGAAATAATATGCCTCCTCCACCACCAAGAATGCACTTCACCAGTTCTCCGTCCGTTCACGTAGTAAACGACAGCGGCGATATACTAAGCTATTTTGAATATTTTTTCTCTCCGGACTTACTGCATTTGATTGTAACCGAAACAAATAGATACGCACGTGACCACACAGGGCAACATGAGAATCACTCGCAGCACAACAAATGGCAAGGTACTACCGTAAATGAAATTTACGTATTTCTTGCACTGTATATCTTGCAATCTTTAGTACACAAGCCCATAGTAGAATGGTACTGGTCGAAACGGCACGGCATTGACACACCGTTCGTGCGAAATATTATGACATACGACAGATTTCAGTTGTTGAAAAGTTGTCTCCACTTTCTAAACAACATACAGATAAGTACCACCAGATCATCCAAATCCGAAATTTCACATAATTTGGCCTGTGTTCAACCGCTCTTCAATCGCTCTTTTATGTCAGCAGTTACACCAAACCAAGATCTTTCCGTAGACGAGAGTTTATTATTATACAAAGGCAGATTGGGATGCAAGCAATACTTGCCTGTTAGCGTCAACGAGTTTTATGAGGGTAAGATACCCTGTATAGCAGATGGGGTCGGTCCGCATTGGGACCGTAGCCACTGTGTTTACAGTTTGTCTCGGTTTCGTATGGAGTTCTTGGAGAGCGACGGGTGTTAGACAAAAGTCTAGACATCCTGTCGCATTCCAAGGAACAGATTATTTAAAGTATCGATGGGCTCGGGTCCGTAAACTATACCCGAGACTAAGTTATGGCTTAGCAGCCGATGACCTGACGTCATGGTGCTGCATGGCGTTTTGAAAAGCGTAAAGAGTATGCTTGGTGGATCTGGCCACGGAGTGGGGAGATGTTTCATCCCCGGTAAGAGGACTGTGAGAAACTGCACGGCACTTACCCCAGAACTTCAAAAGCATACTAATCGCTCACAAAATATGCCTGACTTTAAGATCCAAAAATCTAACATGCCATTGAAACGATCCAGATTCGGAATCAAAACCTTCATGCTTTGCGAGGCAAACACGGGATACATCTATTCTCAAACTATGTTTGCTGGGAAGGGCACAATTATAAATGAAGAATATAAAAACTTATCGCAACCGACAAGCATTGTCCTGACTCTTGCAGAACCATTAGTGGATAAAGGATACTGTATTATTACGGACAACTACTACACATCACCCGAATTAGCCGGCATATTACTCACACGCAATACCGACATTTATGAGACCGTACGGCAAAATAGAAAATACATACCAGCAGCTATAAAAACTGAAAAATTGAAAAGAGGGGACAAAATAGCATTCCAGCACGGAAAGATCTGCATTATAGAGTGGAAAGATAAGAAGGATGGTGTAACATTATCAACAATTCACAACGCGGATATGACAGCGGTACAGAAAAACAATGAGACGAAAATAGTTCCAAAGGTTGTATCCGATTACAATTTTACAATGGGAGGAGTAGACAAGGGCGTCTAGAATCTAAGATATTACTCCACAACAAGAAGCAGAGGCAAAAAATACTATTATAAAATTTTTAAACACCTTCTTGACCAAGCCATATGGAATGCATATATAATGCATAAAAAGGAAGGCAGAACCATGACCCATTTACAGTTTCAACTTAAACTGATAGATAAACTAATAGTAAAATACCACAAGGAAGTACCAAGCCCGCTTTCCGCCCTCATGCTAGTAAAAAAGGTTCCCATCGCTCCACCTCCACGTGGTGTCCTCTGGGGCTGACACTCTTGCTTGCGGGAGTGTCAGCGCGAACGGAGCGACTGGGTCGTCGGACGGATCTTCTTTCTTGACGGACTGGCCAAACTCCTTAAATAAATATGAACGTACAAACGAACAGGAAAGAAGTTTACTGCACAGAGGGCTTCGGATCCCTCAGTGCCGGCGTAGTCGCGGGTGGTAAAGCAGGGCCCGCTACGTCGTCAACCTACGACTGCGGACCTTCCGGGGTTGGGCACAAGGCCCCGTTTGTGTTGCTCACGACTTGTGGCCCACAGATTGGCAAACTAAAGGACGGAAAGGCGAGGAGCGGGACGGGAAAACGTCCAGCTCCTCGTCCCACAAGGACAAGGACTTAATGAAGGAGTATGGAACCTGGCCAATCGATCACGGCGGATGTCTACTGTTATCAACTAGACGAAATGATGAGAAATCTTGCGATTAAACAGCCAAAATTATTTAATCGGATGACTCCAATCCTCCTGCACGACAACGCTCGACCACATGCCGCACGAATGACCGTGTCAAAGCTACAGGAGTTGAAGTTAGAAACTCTCCGTCACCAACGGTACTCGCCAGACCGTACCCCCACTGACTATCATTTCTTTCAAAATTTAAACAACTTTTTATCTGGAAAAAAATTCAATTCCGCACAGGCTGTCAAAATAGCGTTTCAAGAGTTCATCGACTCCCGTGATCGAGGCTTCTACAGCAAAGGGATAAATGAGTTACCTCTAAGATGGCAAAATAGTATCGATAATATGGGTGCATACTTTGATTAAAAATAAAAAGTTTTTATTGGAAAAAAACGAACTGAATTATGTGCATTTTTTGCTCCATTTCATACTTGACAACCTAATATAACGCTCCACGCGGTTTAGGTGATTTTAAACGAAAGCAAGAGGCATTCCCTCGAAAGAAGCACGTTGAATGAATGACTCGAGTAAGAGAAGAAAAGCTAGAAATGCTGAGCACCAAGTTCTCAACGATGGGCTCACCACACAATCCGATTGATAATAAGATATTAGAAGAGATATTGAGTGGTGATGACGTCAATCGACCTCCGCTGGAATTTATTGTTTCAACTGATGCGATTCCAGATCTTACCCAACAAACTATTAGATATTTATCTAATAATAAAGCTGAAATTAATGAGCATGATACACAAGTATTGGAACAGGTGACGCTGTTACAAGCAAAAGCAAAGATTGCTAAAGCACGAGCAACAACCCCAGTCGACGCATTTGTAGGAGATGATCCTTATATTGGTAAGCTTGTAAACACCTAACTCAAGTCATCCTGAGCCATGAGTTGTTTATTAATCAATTCGGAGTTGTGGAGCATGAGAAACAGACTCTCATCCCAAAATTTCAGGCTTCTCCACCATACAAAGTTCCTCCCGGTGTCGTCCGGACCAATGCCATTATTGATGGTCGGCGGTTGTACGCGCCGCAACAGTTTGCTGATGATTATTTTCAATGTCCTGCTCAACAACGAGTATTAATCGATGAGACTAGAGTTATCGACTTGGACCAGGTCCTTGTTAGATATGGCGACTTGATGCAACGCGTCGCAAGAAAGTGTCGACACGCTATTGGTCTCTCGATTTCTCGAACGTTAGTGGATCAATGGCGCAATTGGTCGGTTGTCGCGATCAAGAACACCGCGCTCTTATGCATCGATTAACTTTTTGTAATAAGAATGTAACTCCTTATACACTAGTTATTGGAGGAGGATTTCGCTGTGAATATCATTCTTTAGACCCACAGACCAATTAGACACGCCAACATCGGTTGCATAGAAAGTTTTTACGAATCCTATATTAGGCAATCCCACACTACACATACTTAGTCAACTTCCAAACAGGTATCGACACCTAAGATCACGCACACCCAAAACGAGGCAGTACTGAATCGCTAAAATATTTTATGAAAACAAAATTTTTTAATGTACCTACTTTTTCTATTCACCTATCAACAGGAAATGGAAGCTGCCAGGAGAGATTTGAGCTCGAGAAGAGTGGTGATAATTAGACTTGCCCCGTATTCTAAGAAAGGGGACGTCTTGGAAATCCTTAAGGATTTCAAGGCCACTCATGCGGTTGTACGAAGGAAAGACTCGGCCAAATATAGCTTTCGTAACGTTCGCAGATAGATACGCGGCTTCGAGAGTGGTAGAATGGGTAGGAAGATGGAAGGGAAGGGGGACCGGCAGCATTCCTGCCTGCCGCACCTAGTGCTTGTACTGATGGCGAGCTTTCTGAATTTCAGGGAGCTCGCTAACATGGAAAGAGTAAATAAGGCCTGGAGGATGGCGGTCTGGGATCACATGTCCCGAATCCAGACCCTGGAACAAGGCAACTGGAGGTGGCCGGAGAGCTGGGGAAACCCGACCGATGATCGCTACGCGGAAATGTCCGGCTCATAGCGTCGCCGAAGGTCTTTGGAAGATAATTCTTCCAGGCCACTTGCCTTCCGAACTTCATAGTGCAATATTACTGTCTTACAGTGGCAGAAAACACAAGATGGATTACCGCCAGCCTGGTTCGAGTGGATTGGCGGATAAGAAGAGATGCAATAAAGGGAAAGTATTCCAATTATCTTGGTTAAGGAATAATATTTTTAAAGACTGGTTAAGATTTGACGACAATACGAAAAAAGCTTTCTGCACGGCTTGCAACAAAGTCTTGGCATGCGGAAAATCGGAACTCATTAGACATTCGCGGACTCAATCACACATTGAAAAGACAAGCAAAAGCTGTGATATCACGCCATCTGTTTTATTACCTAAAGCTGATAGTAATTCTGATTTGGATCTTGTTAAGAAAGGCAAAATTGCCGAAGTAAAGTTAGCTGCTTTTTACGGGGAACACAATATAGCTTTCCAAACTATTAATTACAGGGTCCCTTTATTAAAGGAAACGTGTTCAGATCCGCAGGTGGTTAAGGATCTAAAATTGTCACGAACCAAATGTACGCAATTAATAAAAAATGTAATAAGCAAACGCGAAAGCGATAAGCTTATTACAGAATTAAAAATTCAGAAGTTTCTATATTAATTGATGAAAGCACGACTATCGCTAACGATAAGCTGCTTTGTATTTTAGTTAAATACATTTCATCGCGAAATACGAAATGCGTTACAGAATTATTAGAATTAATCACTTTAGATACTAGAGATTGCTCTGCAGATAAGTTGTATACTGCTTTTAAAAATTGTTTAGAATCAAAAAGTATACCATTATCGAACATAGTAGGAATGGCTTGTGATAATGCGTCTGTAATGACAGGCATTAAAGATTCCTTTTCGAGTAGATTAAAGAAAGAGGTACCGGCCCTCGTTGTATTAAAATGTATATGCCGTTCCTCAGCTTTAATTGCTAGTAAAGCTTGTGCTAAATTGCCGGATTCTTGTGAAAAACTTTTACATTCAGTTGCAACATATTTTCATGGAAGTGCAAAACGATCAGCCATCCTGCGGGAATTTCAGGAATTCTTTAAAGTAGAGTCGCGAAATGTTTTAAAATTATCAGGTACAAGATGGCTCGTCTTACAGAAGTGTGTTACAAGACTTCTTGATAACTGGGAAGTTTTAAAACATTACTTCTACCTGGAAACTTTAGAAAATAAAAATAATTCGGCAGCATTTATTTCCATTTTTTTAAACGACTGTGAAATTAAAGCTTTTATGCTATTTTTAAAGTACTCCTTAAATTTCTTTAACACTAGATTTACCAGACCAGTCAAAATGACTGGTTTTGCAATTTCAATTTAAAATTCCTACTGCATGTAACATTTTCTTCCTGTAATGATATCAAATTTGAATTTTGTCGCTACAACTAAAGAATTAGTATTATGAACTTGAGGTTCGGGTAGAGGGCGTGCTTGTGTGTGAAAGGAGTGGAAAATTGTGTATGAATTTTCGTGAATAATGTAGGCAGGCCTTTTATAAGTAGGTAGATATTGAGTTAAATGGGATCTATGGATAGAGTAGTTAGTGTATGAGTGAGGGTGTTGGGAGAAATAGTAAGATAAGCGAAATCAGGACGAAAGTAAATAGGCAGAAAGGAGTGAGGTCAGGACACGCGATACGTGAGCGGAAAAGGCTAGTCGACAAGGTAGGCAACGCGAGAGCAGAAAAGAGAAGGAGAAAGGGGAAAGGACATGGAAACTGTGGCAAGAGAAGAAAGAAAATTTGGGGAAGAACTCTGTAACCCAGACAGGACAGACGAGAAGCAGAAAATAGAAAGAAGGAAAAGAGGGAGGCCACTGCTGGTGGAAGAAAGAATGGGAGAAAGCCACAGCAATAGAAAGATAACGGAGATATGGGGGAGAGAAAAACAAGAAGGGCCAGAGAAGGAGGATAACGAGGAGAGTCCAGCAATAAAAGGAGTGGACGCGACACAATCGCCGCAGAAAGAAGAACGAAACGGAGCGGGAGAACAGTTACAGGGAATGGTCGATATAATAGTGACCAGAATGGAGAGCTTAAAAAACGAAATTATACGAGGAAGAGAAGGGCTGGAAAAAGAAATCAAGAGGGAGATGAAGACTCTGGCCAGCAGGATAGAAGAGATGGAGTATCGATGGAAAAACAGGGAAGAAGAAATATGTATGAGGATGGAAGATATGATGAAAAAATGAGAAGAACAAGAGCGGGAAGGAAGAGAGAGAAAGGAAAAAAAAGGCAGAATTCATGGGGGAAGTCTTACGAAGAGTGGATGAGAAGATAGAAAAAGTGGCAAAACAGGGAGAGGGAATTAAAACAGGAAATGAGAATACTGCGACTTGGGGAGAAATAAAGAAAATTAACAGGAGAACATCAGAGCAAGAGAAGAGAGCTAGGAAAAATAATGTAGTTATTAGAGGGCTGAGAGTAAGGAAGGAGGATACAAAGGGAGGGGTAGAATCTTATTTAAAAGAGGAGTTCCAGATAGTAGGTGGGGTGAGTGCAGTAGAACCCAGGGGAAAAGAGGGAGACAAAGTATTGATAGTTGAAATGAAAAGTTGGGAGTTAAAACAGGACATAATGAAGAGGAAGAGTAGGTTAAGAGGCAAAAAAATATATATAGACCATGACCTGACTGAAGAGGAGAGGATGGTGTAGAGCAGTGGTCGGCAAAGTGCGACTCCAGAGCCGCATGTGGCTCTTTGGCTCCTTAAGTGCGGTTCTGGCACAAATATCCACGGAAGGCGCAATAATATTTTCATTTAAAAAAAAGCTTGGTAAGAAAAAAATTACATCTTATTTTGATAAATTAAAATTCTTCTATAAATCGAGAACATGTATAATTTTTTGTTTAAGTTAAAAGATAGATAGGTAATTAAAATTTTATATTGTTGTAAAAATACGTAACGAACATCGAGTTTAATTTTATCAGTTTTCGTAAACGTAAACACAAACCATGTAGAAGCTACCGGCTGAAATTGTTCGTATGTTTTCGATTTTATTACACCTGCTATGTATGTTTGTGGTTCCGGTACAAAATTTGTAATCGATTTTTCGATAACTTCTATTTGTCCAAATGTTGGAAGTTTTCTTCCATTTTTGGCCATATTATCAAGAGTAAACTGAGAAGTCGTCTTATTGATGAGAACTTGGAATCATGCCTAAAATTAAAAACAACAACATACAAACTTGACTTACTCAAACTTTCCAAGGAGATGCAAGCACATTGTTCGCATTAATAAATATTTATTAAGTATGAAATTTAGTTTTATTTAGTGTACCACTTTTTTTTTTTTTTTTTTTTTTTTTTTTTAATTGAGGAGGGATGAAATGCTGTTACGCACACCCTGCAGCACTTAGTGCTGCAGGATAGTGTGGGACTCTTGGGAGATCAAGTCTCCCAACCTACCCACTAAAACACCCCCCCCCTCATGTACCTTATCGTGTACCTTCATTATGAAAGACTGCGGGACACTTTTGTATTACTTCGCAGTATTTCATTTTATGTTTTCCTCAAGACTTTCTAGATGTTATGTGGGTCTCTAAGTTGATCCCCTCACATCATCTCTCCCCTCTCCTTCTCTTCTTCTTCCTTCCTTTTCTTTTTCTATCATTATATTAGTTATAAAGTTATTTATCTTTTTCCATTTAACTTCGTCTTTTAACATTAACTCTACCATTTCCTCTACTCTAAATTCTATTCTGTCGTCCCAATCTAGATCTACCTTTATGCTTTCTCTCTCTCTCTCCCATCTAAAGCATCTTTCAATGGTATGCGCCGGGTCGTCGTCTTCTTGGCATCCGTACCAACACGTGCTGTCTTCTTTCTTCCTTATCCTGAACAGATAGCTTGCGAAGCATCCATTTCCTGTAATAGCTTGTACAAGGTGGTAGTTTAGCTCGCCATGATTTCTGTCCCTCCATTTCCTCGTATCCGGAATCCATCTGTCCGTGATGTCTCCCTTTCTTGTCTCTCTCCATAGTTCTTGCCATTTTTCTTTGTATTTCATTTCTATTTCTTTCATCTTTTCCGTAATTTTTTCAGTCTTTTTTGTTTCATCTATTTTCCTACTTTTCTTTATCTTTTCTTTTTCCTTATACATCTCTGTCCTTTCTTCTACTCTCATCATTATCGGTATTTTACCCGTTATCGCACATAATTTGTGTAGTGATACATTTTTGTACGCTCTCGCTATTCTCGCTAATCCTACCTTCTGTGCTGCCTTCAATAATCTATTGTTTTTATAAAATTTTGCCGCTTCGCCCCAAATCGGAGCAGCATATAGAGTTACCGCTTCCCATATATTATAGTACAATTCTCTTTCTTTACTATTTGTTGTGCCTTGATTTGCCATAAGTCTGCTAAGCATAGCTATTAATTTAGTACTTTTCTCGAATGTATTTTTAACATGCTCGTAGAATCTCATTCCTTTTTCCCAAGTTACTCCTAGGTATCTCATATTCTCTTTCATTCTTATTACATATGCATCTACTTTGATTAATTTACTATCTATTTTCTTATTATTTAACATAATTACATTTGTTTTCCGTTCTGCTAGTTCTAAACCTCTATCTTTCAACAATTCTTTTATTTCTTTTATTTCATAGGTTAAATTTTCTTTTACTTTTTCCAATTCCCTACCTATCGAGACTATAGCTACATCATCCTATTAATCTATTGTTATGTACACATTTTTTAGTTAATATATCATCATAAATCATGTTCCATAAAAATGGTCCTAGCACCGACCCCTGTGGGACCCCTTTCTCCATTTGTTTGAAGTGCTTTTTTCCATTACATTCGAAAACAATCTTCCTATTATTAAAGTAATTTTTAATTATTTCTATAATATAAAATGGTATTTCTTTTTCTATTAACTTCATTATGATTTTTTTCCATTTTATCGTGTTAAATGCGTTCTTAATATCTAGTGTTGTCAGTATACAATATAAATGTTTTATTTTGGCTATTTCCGCAATTTCTTTGACTTTTTCCATCGCCATGATGGTGTTCCTTCCCTTGCTATACCCGAATTGGTTTTCTGAAAAATCCCCATATGCTTCTGTGGCGACGCGGTAAAAGATCGTCGCTTCAAAGAACCGATAGATCGAAGACGGTTCCGCGAACCCGCGGTTTATCGCTCGCGCGTATTCGGCGAACTCGCCGCCAAAAGAACTGCCGAGAACGCCCGCGTCAAAAAAGTCAGTCTGCGACGAACCTTACGAACGATACGGCACGAGCCGCGAGCGAACCTAATTACATTTATTTTTTATCGTATAAGCACTTAGTCGTAATAGTAGTTAATAAACCGTTATTTAGTTAGTACATGTGTATTTTTATTTTACGACAAAACCCACACTTCTAATAATCTATCTTTTATGACAGTTTCGAAGATTTTGGCCCAATTGTTCAGGATGCTAAGCGGTCTAAAAGCACTTTCCTCCTTGGGGCTTTTTCCCGGCTTTAAAATTAGTACAAGTCTTTGTACCTTCCATTGCTCGGGAAAGTATCCCAATTCTAGGCACATATTTAATAATCCCGCGATCTTATCCGAGTCTTTCTTAATCATTTCGTTCACTATAATTCCCGGTACTTTGTCGAAACCTGGTGCCTTCTTAATCTTAAACTTTTTCATTATATTTCTGATCTCCTCTCCAGTCACTTCATTAAAATTTTCATAAAATCTATTTCTATTTGCACTTTCCATGATACTATTGTCTACTTTATCTTCTTCCGGCGGGAATAAATTATTTATTATCTTAGTCATATCACTTATATTTAGGTTAATATGTACATTCTTATTTCTAAACTTATTTACAATATCCCTATACGGTTTTCCCCAAGGGTCCGCTTTGACTTTATTTATATACTCTGTATAACTTTTTTTCTTCGCTTCTAGAATCGCTATATGGAGTTGCTTTCTTTTTTCTTTATATCTTTCTTCTTCTTCCTTAAAGTCTTTTTTCTTTTTCCTTTTCCTTTGGTATACTCTTCTTAGCCTATTCATCTCAGTTCTTTCCAATTCGATCTCCTTTGTCCACCATATTTTTGGTTTCCGCGAGTCCTTAAACCCCTTGCTCTTTTCCATTGTTGCTTCACATAGTATTTTAGTTACATCTATTAAGTTTTTAATATACAGTTTGCTCGGTTTTACCCTGGTTATTACTCTATCCGGTATATTATGTACAATTTCGTCATATTTATCATCAAACAGTTCCTGATTAAAAGTCTCTTGCCTCCACCCTTCTCTTTTTATTATTTTAAAATTCTTGTTTTTACTAAAATTATGTAATAAATACAAATGATCGGATCCTGTTTCCTTCTTTAAAATTTTACTACTGTCTAGGTTTTTTAAAATATTCGCTGTACATGCTATAAAATCAATTTTTGATCTTCTATTGTTTCTACTAAACGTATATTTGCCCTCACTGTTAATAGGTACTATGTTGTGCTGTTGCAACAATTTCATCATCTGGTTTCCTCTTCTATCTGTTCTCTCACTTCCCCATGCGCTACTTTTCGCGTTAAAATCTCCTGCCATAATGATGTCCCCCTTTAATTTTCTGATATCGTTGCTTAAATCCTCTATTCGCGTATCAAATTCCTGCTTTGTCATGTTTGGTGAGATATATACACTAATTATATTTATGTTTTCAATTTTTGTTATACTGTATCCCTTTCTGTTTTTGTTTTCTTTTTCATATATCTTCGTTCCTTTGAAATTTGTAACCCATATAGCACACTTTTCTTCCTTATCCTTAATCCAAAATTCTCTACATCTATATGGTTCCGATATGATGACTAGATCTACTCCTAACTTGCTTGCGGTAATCTCCATGAGTTCTGACGCCAATTTACAGTGGTTTAAGTTGATTTGTAATATCTTAAAGCTAAACTTATCCATAGTTACGAAGTATTCTATCTTTATTTACTACACACCTATAAGTACCCGGGAGATGTCTGACATCATTCCCTTCATACCCGCACTTTGCGCAGAGGTAGCATTTCATTTGTTCCTTGCACTCATTTATTCCATGTCCTTTCTCACCACATTTCCTACATATTATTCCATTCTCTCTTTGTCCACATTCAAAACTCATGTGCCCAATTCCATGACACACATAGCATCTCCTAATTCTGGTGGCTTCTCTGATCTTACAGCTCGCCCATCCTATCCTAACCCTTGTGACGTCTTTTAACCTCCTTCTCCAAGTGTACTACTTATTTAGTGTAATATAAGTTTACTAAATAAGCAGATTTGGCTCCCAATTTTTTTTAAAATTGTTGTAATGTTCATATTTGGCTCTTTGGCTAATAAGTTTGCCGACCACTGGTGTAGAGGATACTAAGAGAGAGAGCATGGAAAGAAAGAGCAGAGGGGAAGGAAGCAAAAGTAGGGTACAAGAAAATCTTCATCCAGGGTAAATGGTATAACTGGAACGAGGAAAGGGAAGAGATAAAAGAGAGCACGGTTTTTCGGAAGTAGCCTTACAGGAAGAAAAAGATAGATGGAGGGAATGGGGGGAAGGGAGATGAATCGCAGAGGAAGAAAAAACAAACAAAACTCAGAAACGAGACAATGTATAGGGCCAGAGGAGACGAAAGATAGGAGAAACGAAGGGGAGTGTATAGAAAACAACAAGGGTAAAATGTTATTCTGGAATGTAGCAGGTATAATGAAAAAGGATAGGGGATTCTGGAAATTTGTGCAAGGATTTGACTACGTAGGACTATTAGAAACGTGGGTGGATCAGAGAAAATAGGCCGCAATAAAGAAACATCTGCCAAAAGGGTATGATTGGAGTTATCAAGCAGCTACACAGGAAAAACAGAAAGGTAGACCACGGGGGGATAATAACAGGAACAAGAGAGTGCTGGAAGACGTTGAAGATAAAGGATAAAATAGAGGGCATGGTAGGAAGGAAAATAAGGGTGGGAGAAGAAATATGGTGTAAGGTACGCCTAGTATGAGAGTAGCCGATGCGTGTGTGTGTGTGAAAAAGGCGAGGGGCATCGCGCGTTGCGAGTCGATCCTGGTCGATCCTGAGTCGAACGGAAAAAGGTTACACGCCTCTCGCCAAGTATCTCTGATCACAAATAGATAAGTCACATATCATCAGATAAAGAAATCGATTCGTGTTCTGGTTCAGCTGTACGAATTATATAACATGTAACTGCTTCAGAAATTGTATTAAAAGAGAATCGCTCACAATGGAATGTATAGGCGGTGTACAGTAATCAGGAGATGGACAGAATAGCGAAAGCGGTGGAAGAGGAAATTGTCCAACCGGTGGGTGAAGTGGTAATTATGGGGGGGGGGACTTCAATGCCAGGATAGGAGAACAGGGAAGCTGGTATAATGGAGAGTGGGGGGAAGAGCAGGAAAGCAGGAGATCGAAAGACTAGATGAAAAACAGACAGGGAGAAAAAATGTTACAAATGATAGAGGAAAAAGAATTACATATTCTCAATGGGAATAAAAGAGGAGATGAAATGGGAGAGCTTACCTATATAGACAGCAAAGGGGTGTCGGTTGTCGATTATGTCGTTGCCAACTTAAAAGGATGGGATAGGATAGGAAAGCTAGTGATAAGAAGTAGAACAGAATCTGCCCATCAACCGCTAGAAGTAGAAGTGACAACAGAAGGAGGAAAGTATCGGGAGAAGGAGCAAGAGGAAAAAGAGGTTATAAGATGGGACAGAGACGCAATAGAGAGATATAAAGAGAGGACAGGAGAAAAGATATATTTACAGATTGAAAAGACAACAGAAGACTGGGAAGAGATGAAGACGGCGGTGAAGGAGTCAATGGAAATAAGCAGTGTAAGAAGGCGGAAATGGAAGATAGGATGCAAATATTGGTGGGACAAGGGTTGCACTAGAGGGAAAAGGAAAGTGAGGAGATGCTACAGAAGGTGGAAAGAGGGGAAGGTGGGTAAGGAGGTTTACTTGCGGGAAAAAGCAGCCTTTAAGAGAATGTGCGAAAGTAAGGAAGCAAAGAGAAAACAAGAACAGAAGGAAGAAATCAGGAAAGCAAAATAAGAGAGGCAAATCTGGAAGTACATCAACAATGAAAGGAGAAGGAAAACAAGTAATAGAAACAGGATACAAATAGAAGTTTGGAGAAAACATTTCAAAGATCTATTGGGGGGATCAGATAAAAAACTGACAGGGGACAGGAGGAGGCAAGTGCCAGTGGAAGAAGATGAGGAGAGCTTGACGGAGGAGGAGCTGGAGAGTCAAATAAGAAAATTGAAGAAGAAGAAAGCCCCGGGAGGGGACGGGATCCCGAACGAGGCATGGATATACAGTGAGGGAGGTACAAGGAGGAAGTTAAAAGAGGTAATAAGGAAAACATGGGCAGGGAAGGGTTTCCCGGAAAAAGGCGGTAATAACCCCAGTATATAAAAAAGGTGACGAGAACAACGCAGGAAACTACAGAGGGATAAGTTTATTATGCACGGCATACAAGATATATGTGGCACTGCTTAATGAAAGATTAAAAAAGAACATAGAGGATAAAGGAATTTTACCAGATACGCAAGCCGGTTTTAGGAAACGCAGAGGAATAATAGATAACTCATACATCCTGCAGCACGTCGTGGAGAGGGAGCTTGAAAAGAGGGAAGGCAGAGTTTACGCCATGTTCGTGGACCTAAAAGCGGCCTTCGACACAGTAAAAAGGAGAAAGTTATGGGAAGCGATGGAGAAGAATGGAGTAAGGAAGGGGCCAACCGAAAGAGTGAAGGAGGTGTATGAGCTGTCCGCTCAGTCCGACTCTGTTCACATTGTATATAGCTGACATGGAGGACGAACTTAGGAAAGGACTGGTGGGAGGAATAAAGGTGGGTAAGGAGAGATTCTGGTCCCTAGCATACGCAGACGATGTAGTCGCGGTGGCAAGTAAAGAGAAAGATCTGAAAGGCATGATGAAGACACTAGAAAAGTACCTAGACAAAAAGGAATTGGAGTTAAATACGGAGAAGACGAAAATAATGATTTTTAAGAGAGGGAGAGGGAAGAAGAAGAAAGCCGTTTGGAGTTGGAAGAAGGAAACGTTGGAGGAAGTAAAGGAATTCTGCTATCTAGGAATAAAATTTCAAAGAAATGGAAAGATAGCAAGTCACGTAAAGGAAAGGTTAAAGAGAGCGAATGTAGCTCTAAACCAAGTATGGGGAATCGGCGAAAGGAAATTTAGAAACGATTTTAAAATGAGAATGTTCCTCTTCGATACTTTGATACTGGGGGTACTACTATACGGGGTGGAGCTGTGGGGTTTCAAGGAGAAAACAGAAATAGAAAGGCTACAGCTGAAGTATACATAGATTTTGTCTCCAGGACGCAAAGGTTTCTAGTATACCGTTAAATGAAGGATATATAAAGCACAGAAACGGCGAACCAGAAATGCTAGAAAATTCAAAATATCAGCAATTGATCGGTGCACTGTTATATTTGACAGTAAATACAAGGCCTGACATAGCAGCAAGCGTTGGAATTTTGAGCCAATACAATAAACGACCCACAACAGGTGACTGGACTGAAGTAAAAAGGATTGCTCGCTATTTAAAGGGAACAATAGGATATGAATTAAGACTCGGTAAACGGAGCAGCGAAAAAGGGCTAATTGGTTTCGCGGATGCTGACTGGGCACAGGACAAGATCGACAGAAAGTCGCACAGTGGATACTTATTCCAATTAATGGGAGCACCTATAAGTTGGAATTGCCGGAAACAAACGAGTGTCGCACTCTCTTCAACCAAAGCGGAATATATAGCTCTTGCTGAAGCAACACAGGAAGGATTGTGGATTCGTCGCTTGCTGGAAGATTTCGGTGAAACGGTCCAAAATAAAGCAGTCATTTTTGAGGACAATCAAAGTTGCCTCAAGATTGCATCGAATAATAAATTCAGCAACAGAACAAAGCACATCGACACTAAGTTCCATTTCATAAAGGATGTAAAAAATCAGGGAATTATAAATTATAAATACTGTTCTACAGACGAATGCTCGCAGACATGCTGACAAAACCACTTGGAAGGATAAAGTTAAAGCGCATGGCTGAAAAGTGTGGCCTATTCAATCGGTAAATTTTTCTGTTTTTTGTTTTTTTTTAGTATCTTCATCGTTGAGAAAGGGTGTTGGAGTACAACGATGTAATGCTCAACGGCCGTTGAGGAAACGATAACGGCGATTTTCAAACATTGTTGACACCAAAGCAGAGCCGTCTTCGTGCTGTAAAACCTTAGTTCAGTTCCAAAGTCAAAACCGCAGAGAGCAGATTATACGTTATTTTCACCATTTCTTATTCTTCATTTTATATTTTAAAACAGCTTAATATTATTTTATCTTTAAATTAATAAAACCATATTAAACAAAAATTCCATCAAAGTGGACACTGGGTTTGGACGTGCGTACTCCAGGATATCTGGTACTGGAAGAGACGAAAAGAACAAAGCTCAGTGTCGCGGACTGTTTAGGGATAACTAGTTTTTAAGTTCATTTATTTTGTCGTATGGTGGCGCAGGAGTGGCGCGAGACAGTCGCGAATCGGCGGACGATTGAGAAGACATGTGGCCGACGTTGTAACGCAATAAAGACGTGTTTTGAGAAGCGTGGTAACTTATTCGCCCCGTCACTGTTTTACGCGTTTTCAACACTCAGGGTAAAGGCAGGAACTATGGCTTGGAAATACGAGGAAAGGGTGAGAAAGAGCACAGGGAGGAAATTAGTCAAGGTATGTCTGAAGGAAAAGGAAGCAGGGAAAGGACAGGGCGAAAGTGGGAAAGAGAGGGACGAGTATCTAACGGATGGAGCCAAGCAGGGATAGAAGAGATGAGAAGGCAAGAGAGAGAGGTAAAGGAGAGACTAAGGGAGAGAGACATCGAGCTGTAACAACAAGAACAATATACAAGGATCGAACAGTCTAAATACAATAGAAGGTACAAGCATATAAGAGAGGCAGGGTTACCAGAGTTCCTAAGTAAGGAGGGAAGAGGGGACAGTCAAAAGCTTGCAGCACAAGTAAGATGCGGAAACGCAGAAAAGTGGAACAAATACTGGCTGGAAGACGAAGCGAGAAGATGCGACCTGTGTGGGGACGGGTATAGTAACCTGGAACACCTGACAAGAGAATGCAGGGAAATAGAGGAAAAGATCAGGATGGAGGATATAGTGAGTGGGAGGATAGACAAAAACGTCGAGACGTGGCTTGACAATTTGTGGAAAAAAAGGGCGAAGACTGCATAAACATAAGTACTAAACATAAGTACAAATTAACCAAAGTGAACCAAAGGAAATAGAATAGGAAAATGTGCAATAAGAAGGGCAAGATTAGGAATAGGAAGAACACGGATAGATAGGTTAGAATAGGGTTGAGGGTATCAGAAAGAGAGAGAGAGAGAGAGACTGAGAGAATGCATGGTTAAGATAGTTTTGTAAATATAGGATATTGTAAACCGAACCCAATTCTTAGCTGTAAGGCTGAATAAACACATACATACATACATAGTTTTATGAACTTTATATTATTTTATATATATATTCGTAACAAATATATTTTTTGTTATTGACACTTATACCAGTACCAGTCAAAATGACTGGTGCAAGTTTCTATGTAATAAAAGGACATTGTGGCAGCTACAACAATTGGTAAGTACTGCAACATTGTTTCAAGACAAAATATATGATTCCGGACCATGATTCTGATAAATACAATGTCGCGGGTTTTATGGCCAACATAGTTTTCACAAAAAGAGAGCAGAATCACGTCAGCTTTTAGTCGCGGTCAGCTATATTTACAAGTATTGTTACGATTCTAATGGCGTGAAGTAGTAAAATCATTACCGCACTGTAATAAATTCGGTTAGCAGAAGTTAGTGAGTTCCTGCAAATTCATCGCTAAATTAGTAATATATTTTCATTCGTTCATTGAATTTTGAGGCGTCGGCTGTAAGATTTTGTTGTGACACTGGTAAGGAACATTTATGTGGATGTTGAAGTATTCAAAAATAGATTCTTCAGTAAGAATACTAAATACAGAGAGCGACACTATCCTACTATTAGTTTCAACTTATTTTTTAGTTATCGTCAGGCCCTGAAAATGGAAAAACGAATGAAACCTACGTATTTGGAAAATCTAACCAGCATACCTATGGAATGTTCGGATGTTGAAAATGATGAACTATATGCTGGCGAAAGTGAATTATTAGAGAACCGAAGTGATCGACACCGCAGTAGCGATAACAGTATTATTATCGAGAGTAGTGATAACGGAATTTCTGATAAGGACAGTGGAGATGAGCCAAGCGACAGTGATTACGAAAATATTCCAAATAAACGTAAACGAAGATGTATACGATTGCCTTCCAGTACTGAAGACGAAGGTGAAAATGAAATAGAAGATCAGCAAACTGAAATTGCTTCAGACGGAACTATTTGGAAAAAAATTGAAGAAGGGGGTGTTGCTGGAAGATTACCAGTTCAGAGTATTTTCAAGGATGAATCCGGGCCTACAACATATGCAAAAAGAAATAGTATGAAGGGGGATCTAAGTAGCGCATTTTTATTACTAATTGACCATCACATCTTAGAATATATAAGAACTTGTACAGAGTTAGAAGCCTCTCGAGTTTTGGGGAAAAAATGGACACTTACGCAAGCAAAATTGAAGGCGTTTATTGCAATATTGTATGCACGTGGGGCGTACGAAGGAAAAAATTTGAGACTTGAATACTTATGGAATAACAAGTGGGGACCAAAAATTTTGTTTTTCTTCAACTATGAGTAGGCGTGATTTCACCGAGATTCTACATTTCATTCGCTTCGACAAAAAAAATTAGAGAAGTCAACGTTTGCAAAGGGACAAATTCGCTTTAGTTTCAACAGTTTGGGATAAATTTATTGAAAATCGCCGAAATTGCTTCAAACCAGGAGCTTATACTACGGTGGATGAGCAGCTCTTTCCAACGAAGGCTAGATGCAGGTTCACACAATATATGCCAAACAAACCTCAGAAATTTGGCATAAAATTTTGGCTGGCCTCTGATGTTAAAACCAAATATGTGGTAAGTGGCTTTCCTTATTTAGGAAAAGATGAGGCTCGAGATTCATCAACCCCACTAAGTGAATTTGTTGTAATGAAACTTGTAGAACCATATACTATGAAAGGTAGGACCATAGCAATGGACAATTTCTTTACTAGTATTCCTCTGGCGTTAAAATTACTGTCTAAAAAAAACTTCTTTAGTTGGAACAATACGTGCAAACAAGAGGGAACTCCCGAAAAATTGCAAACAAAAAAAAAAGATGACATGGCTCGTTTCTCAACGTTGCTGTACGAATCAAATAGATATACACTTACAAGTTACAAGAGTAAACCAAATAAGAAAGTACTTGTACTAACAAGGGAACATCCCGAGGTGCCACACGCCGATTTTGATGAAATTTTAGTATGATGTAGTACTCGTTAGAATATTCCACACGTATTTTTTTATATCGGCAATCGTCCACGTTAAAGGGGTGAAAACCGCCCCCAAAGTTGGGGGCCAAAAGTGTATTTCGTTGAATATCTTGGAAACTATGAGAGATAGAGCATTTGCGTAAATTGGCGAAATTAGCGCCTTTGCATTACGAATTAAACGGCATAATTTCTTTTGCAAAATCTCCATTTGTTTAAACAATATGTTGAAAAATAACATATTTTCGGCAGTTTTACCACTTTAATATTATTCAATTTTCTTGAATATTTTTTTGTAAAAACTACATTTCCTATACAAAATTACGGATAAATAGGAATTTCGATTTTTTCATCAACAAAAAAGTTATTACATATGAGATTTTATCGTTCGACGCGCGAAATAGAGTCCCTACACTAGTCGTTCCTTGTTCATAACTCCCCGGTAATTTGTAAATAAATTGATTTTACCGATAACCATTCGTTGCTAACAAAAAGAAAAGCATTTTCCGTTACTTTAATGCGATATAATTTTCGGCTACAGCACTGCGCGCGGTTTATGGAGGGACATTCCCAGGTCGGCACGGTGTGAACAAATAAATGAAACAACAAGAATGGAGTGTAAAATGCTTATAGAAAAAGTAGTGACCGCTCACCAACAATGAGAAGTAGCCGAGGTGTATGTCTATCGCACTTCACGAATCTACAGCTTCGGCCTGCTTATTGTTAGAAATGTCAAAGATTATAACTCTTTGTCTATGCGTTACGAAAATCACAGGCTTTCGCCTGATGACAAATTTCAGGGATCTTTCCCATTTTTACAACACACTTCGGAAATTTCCTCTTCGCGAGGAAAAAGAGGGTGGGGTTTAACTATTATACTAATAACCAATGACAGACATGGTAAAGTCGATACGTCATCGTCTTTAAGGTATATATAATAGTGAGTGTCTTTTTTTGTCGAATTCTATTCGCATCAACATTCGTATGCTGACGAAAGAGTTTTTGCTATTGCGAAGATTTTGGAAAGCGCTAATAGCTTCTTGCGGTAATAATTTACAGTAAGTATCTTTGTTAAAAACCAAAATTGCAATTTTTTTGCTATTCTTTATTATTTTACATTGTTCATTGTAAAATTAAAGCAGTTTAGATTTGCAGTCATGGCAGTAAATCCTATGAATACTATCAATATTTTAATTGAAACTTATAATTGTAGTAATGACGAAAGAACATCGCCGGTAAGTGCTATGGACATTGAATTAGCGAACACGATTATAGATTTAATTAACAGGTATAAGGTTAGTGGATATATAGAAGTGGAAACAGAGCAAGAATTGCTATTCGACGATGAAATGGACGATTCAATGTCTACACCATGTGGTGATGACGATATAGAAGGAATTGCTTCCTGCTCATCCTCCGAGGTGCACACAGCTGATGCAGGATCTGGGAGTTCGAAGTTCGAAGTAACGGAAAATTCTTTTCTTTTTGTTAGCAACGAATGGTTATCGGTAAAATCAATTTATTTACAAATTACCGGGGAGTTATTAACAAGGAACGACTCGTGTAGGGACTCTATTTCCCGCGTCGAACGATAAAATCTCATATGTAATAACTTTTTTGTTGATGAAAAAATCGAAATTCCTATTTGTCCGTAATTTTGTATAGGAAATGTAGTTTTTACAAAAAAATATTCAAGAAAATTGAATAACATTAAAGTGGTAAAACTGCCGAAAATATGTTATTTTTCAACATATTGTTTAAACAAGTGAAGATTTTGCAAAAGAAATTATGCCGTTAAATTCGTAATGCAAAGGCGCTAATTTCGCCAATTTACGCAAATGCTCTATCTCTCATAGTTTCCAAGATATTCAACGAAATACACTTTTGGCCCCCAACTTTGGGGGCGGTTTTCACCCCTTTAACGTGGACGATTGCCGATATAAAAAAATACGTGTCGAATATTCTAACGAGTACTACATCATACTAAAATTTCATCAAAATCGGCGTGTGGCACCTCGGGATGTTCCCTTGTAAGTACAAAACACAAGCACGTAAAAATAGATAAAACTAACAAGAGACTACCCGAAACGGTGTCCTTTTATAACAACACTAAATTTGCAGTCGATATCACTGATCAGATGGCACGAAAGTATAGTGTCAAGTCAGGTTCCAGAAGGTGGGGGACGGCGGCTAGAAGGGTTTTCGGGGGCCGAACTTGGGTTTTGACCGAGGGAGGGCCAACTTCCGAAAAACTCTGATGTAGCTGATGTCCCTCTCTGGTAGTCTCGAGAGCGGCTGCTGGTATTTACATGGATGGCAGCGGCTAACGACCGCTTGATTGTACTGCACGTTGTGCAAAGGTTGCAGGGCCGACCCGCGGGGGGGATTAAGGCCTGGTCCGGCTGCGCCCGACACCTTATAAAGAGGTGGGTGGGAAGTGCGCCGGAGCCGTTATCGTAAGACCGTTCGGAAGAGTACGTCTCGGGTGCCCTCACCCGGACAACGGAATCCGTTGTACCTCCTTCGGCAGAGTGGGGCGCCACGTCCCCGGACACAATCCGGACTCGCCAGCCTCAATTGCCCCATGCTACATTTGCCCCTAGAAATAGGGGCCGCTGCATGGGGCTGGGGGAGGCTCGGTAGAGACCCCGTCCTGAGCGGTTAATCCTAGGGTTAGCGCCCGAAGGGATACTCGGGACGGGTGGGACATTTTGAGAACAATTTTCCACCCTCGGGGTGAGATGTCGGGCGGAAATTTTCTGGAATGGTGCCTTTGAGCAATTGAGAATGGATTAACGTGCAACCAGCAGCAAGTTTTTGCTGAGTCTCGATGGAGGGATTTCGGCGAAGTTGGGGGCCCTTGCTAGCGAAAAAGGTTCCCATCGCTCCACCTCCACGTGGTGTCCTCTGGGGCTGACACTCCTGCTTGCGGGGGTGTCAGCGCGAACGGAGCGAGTGAGTCGTTGGACGGACTCTTTCTTTTGAGGGACTGGCAACCCCATTTTTAACACTAGAACTACCGGCGTTAAATCTACCATGTTTCAAAATATTAAATAAGCACTTTGGAAAAGGAGGAATCAAGAGGCGAAAAAGATAATCGAGTCGGTGATTTATGTTTTTTAAGATGGCCGTAGGATATTTATTCTAAGACTCTTCTATAAACTTTGAGAATTTTTGGAAAAAATTGTGCACCAGTCATTTTGACTGGTTTGGTAGGTCTAGTGTTAATAACCATGAACGGACAAACGCAAAAGAAAGAAGTTTACCGCACAAAGGGCTTCGGATCCCTCAGTGCCAGCGTAGTCGCGGGTGGTAAAGCAGGCCCCGCTACGTCGTCATCATACGACTGCGGACCTTCCGGGGTTGGGCACACGGCCCCGGTTGTGTTGCTCACTACTTGTGACCCACAAGTTAGCATGCTAAAGGACGGAAAGGCGAAGGATGGGGCGGGACCGTCCCACTCGGCTGCGCCTGCAACGAGTGGAACGAAGACGTTCAGTTCTTCGTCAAAAACGGACAAAGAAAAGGACAGAGGCAAGCTCAGCAACAAGATTGTTGAGAAGCCTAAGAAGATTATGATCTCTGATATAGAGAGAAGGAAGAAGTGGAATCGCGAGGTCAAAGCCTTCTCGCTAACACTATTGCAAGTGTGAGTGAAGAAGAGTGGAAAAAGAACGATGAACCGGGAGGGGTTTTCTGGGAGTCGAGTCGAGTAAAATCGGCCCTGGAATGAAGCCCCTCCCGAAGGAATCATTCCTGAGGGAAGGAATGACTTCCCTGGCACTAACCGAGTGCCGGGGATGGATAAGGGGCTGTATGGAGTTGGTGGTCAAAACGGTTGGCGCTATGTCCAACGTTAAGAACACCGACGTCCGCGGCATCAGATTGGCGGTGAGGATCGCCTCGGTCGTTGGCGAAGAGGTTGCCAGGAGGGTAACCAACACCGACGCCCCTGATAGCTCTGCCAGGCAGTTGTTGGTCGGGCGGAGCGATCGGGAGCGCCGCGCAAGGAGGAGCTCCTCAGGAGCTAACTCCCCTCAAGAGCTAACTTGGCGAGGTATCCGGTTAGTATGGGCGTAACGAACCCAAGGTGTCCGAGTTGAATGTGGACTGTGTGATGAGGCCCCTCAGGAGCTAATCGTCGAGAAATCCGATTAGTATGGGCGTAACGAACCCAAGGTGTCCGAGTTGTTTGCGGATTATATTGTGCGATCCTCAAGGATCAGCCCAGTCTACTGGCTGATACAACCGCAAGCGGCTCCCAGGAAGAAGCCAGCGGCCGCAGCGCAGAAGGCTAACAACAGCAGGCCTGTCACCGGCGCCGCGGCTTCGAACGTCCCCGTCAGCGGCGCCGTGCGATCCTTCGCTGCGGCACTTAAGGGAGCAGCAAGTACGCAGAGGATGCCCACCTGGACGGCGCAAAGGGCGGCGGCCGCCATCGATGCCTCAGCGAAGGCCTTGCCGAGAGCGGAAGTCCTCATCCGTCCGGCCACGACGACGACCGCAGCCAGCAGCGAGGCGACCAAGAAGGCTCTAATGGCCTTAATAAACCCGGCAGCCGAGAAAATCGTCGTGGAAGCGGTGAGGAAGGCGCGGGATAACGGTGTAATAGTGGAGACCGCGAGAGAGGAACACTTAAAAGTGTTCTACCAGAGCTCCAAGCTAAAAGACGCGGGTTTCATCGTATCGAAACCGGTTGGAGAAAGGCCGCGAATAATTATCTTTGACGTGCCGCGCGAAATGGAATCGTCGGAAGTTTCGGACGCGATAGTGGCGCAGAACTTCCTGGATCGCCCCGCTGGAAATATCGCGGATATCATTTCCCCGGTTTTTAAAACAGGAAAACGTGACCGCGATGTTGTGGACTGGGTAGTCGAAGTGGTGCCTGACCTACGTAGCCGCCTTATTTCAAAGAACCGGCTGTGCTTGGGATGGAAAACGTGCCCTGTACGCGACTACCTCGAGGCAACTAGGTGCTACAAGTGTCAGGTTTACGGGCACATAGCCAAATTCTGCAAGCAGGAGGCGGATACGTGCACGCATTGCACCAAGACCGGACATCGAGCAGCCGAGTGCCCTGAGAAAGAGAAGCAGGCCTGCTGCATTAACTGCAGAAAGGCCCGCCGTCCACACCAGCACAGCGCCGCAAGCAGGACCTGCCCGTCGTACACGGCGGCGTTGCTGAGGAGAGCTGCCCTCATCCAGTATGGATAATACAGCCACCCAAATTCCAGCAGCGCCATCCGGAGACAACGCAGCAGCTGCAGCGTCTTCACGAGGTAACGGCCCTCGTGCTGTCTCTAATATGCGCTACTTTCGCGAACGCGTAGGTAGGGCCCTCAGATCGGAGACTGCTCCGCCTGAGGGAAGTAGATTCACGCATCCCCACGCCCGCGCGGTCGAAACCGCGCCGTCCGTGCCACGCGCCGCGATCCCCACCGCGAATCCCACCGCGTCAACCGCGCCGCGCTCTCTCGCGACATCTTCCGCCGCGCAGCCGCAGCCGCCGCCGCCGCCGACCGAAACCGCGAACGTGACCACGGGAATCAGGATACTGCAGCTGAATATGCGGCGTTCAGCTGCAGTAAGCGGCGAGGTACGCCAACTCGTGGCCGAGAAGCGCCTCGACGTCCTGCTTCTGCAGGAACCATACGTCAGAGTGCTCGGCGCGAGATATTATACAATCTCTGCGGACTAGTTTCTGGAATTAGGATCGCTGCCGCACGCTCACAGCGACCGTGGGCTGCGGTAGCCGTAGCGAATCCCTCGGTGCAGATTCTCCTTCTCTCACAGCTGAGCACGAGCCACTGCGTCGTGGCGGAAGTGTAAGCGCCCAGCTTCTCATTCTACGCCGTCTTGTGCTATTTTCAGTACAGCGACGAGATTGAGAAGCACCTCAGACACCTCGAGGCAGTGAGGGGGAAGTGAGCATTCTCTGAGGGGGAAGAGACTCCTAGTAGGAATAGATGCAAACGCTCGGTCGTCCCTCTGGGGTCCCCAAAGTACCTACGAAAGAGGTTCTCTCTTCGAGGATCTCATCCGGGCGTTTGATATGACGGTGGTCAACGTCTCCGGCCAAGGTCCCACCTACGAGGCGGTAACAGGTTCGTCTTTCATCGACGTTACCCTGGCATCGCCTCTCATCACACAATTCATCGGGGAATGGAAGGTGAGGCCCGATTGGACCAATAGCGACCATCACTCCATCGATCTGAGGCTCAGGGTACCGAAAACCGCTCGAGATGGTCTGCGCCTCGCTTCCAGCCGTTTCGACACAGGTCGGGCCGACTGGGATCGATTCGCCGACGCTCTCGCGGAGCTCTCGCGGGAGAGATTGGATCCCTGTGCCTTGAACTCGGTAGAGGAAGTCGAGGCGATGGCGGAGACGCTTACCAAAGTCCTTACGGACGTAAGTACAGCGTCGATGCCGCGTAAACGACAATTTAGGAAGTCCAACCCGTGGTGGACAGCGAAATTAACGAACCTAAAGAAGGCCGAGTACCGTAAAAGATGCGCGCTGCAGACGAGTAGAGACGAACCCTCCCATCTCGAAAACCTGCGTATTTATCGCTCTTCTTTGCGGGAATATAGCAGGGAGGTCAGGAGGGCGAAGCTCGAAAGCTGGCAGAACTTCGTCTCGCCGCACGGGAATTCGGAGCCGTGGGGCTTCGTTTATAAGCACCAGGCTGGGAAAGTCCGACTTCAGACCGTGCTTAGTGTGGTCCGGCGAGACGACGGTTCCAGCACGATGAGTATTCAGGAAACTGCCAGCTACCTCTTGGACGCTCACGTCCCAGACGATCGGGAAGACGAGGACACGCCATCCCAGCGTGAAATTAGGATGTCTTCATCGGCTCCGCCGTGCACGGCGGACTCGCCTCCTTTCACGGAGACCGAGGTTGCCGCTGCAGTGAAGACATTTTTCAAAGACAAGGCGCCCGGACCGGACGAAATCGAAGTCCGAGTTCTCAAAGCGGCAAATAGAATAATCCCCGATCAGGTACTGCGGCTCTTCAACGCGTGCCTTCTGTGGGGCGTCTTTCCCTCCGCCTGGAAGGTGGGCTCGCTAAGAGCCCTCCTGAAAGGCAAGGACAAGGACGAGAAGGATCCGCGATCGTATAGACCGATTTGCCTCCTCTCCGTCGTAGGAAAGTTATTTGAGAAACTTTTGAAGTGTAGAATCGCCAGCACATCGTTGGCGCCCGGAAACGTCTCCAATAGACAATTCGGGTTCACCCCCGGAAAATCTACGGAAGACGCGGTCGTTGAGCTGCGCCGCATGGTATCCGCCGACGAGGCGAGATATTGCGTGGCGTTGCTCTTCGACATCGCCGGCGCTTTCGACAATGTATGGTGGCCCCTTGTGTTAGCGTCCCTTAACCCTTTGAGCGCTATGAACCCATATATGGGTTCTCACACAACCATTCGTTTTTGGCTATGAACCCACATATGCGTTTTCACATAACCATTCGTTTTTGGCTATGAACCCACATATGCGTTTTCACGCAACCATTCGGTTTAGGTTATGAACACATATGTGGGTCCTCACGAAACCATTCAATCTGGGAAAAGGGAATCTATAAATAGATATATGTGACTGGCGCCTGTGGGCCTTTATAGATATAACAAAAGGCTTTTGTGCAATCGTTTATCAATATTGTTAATTAAATTTGCGTGTGCATTCATTGCGCATTAGCTAACATATCGCTACCAAAGACTTTTAAGCCTTTGTGGTCGTATGTCTACTCTCAGCCACCAAAGCCTTTTTACCGTTCCGGTCGTATGTCTGCTCTCAGCCACCACAGCAAGGAACTATACGAATCGTATAATGTATGCATTCCTGTATCAGTTTACACTTCTCCTATACGAACCTCAATGCCTAAAGAACCTATTCACGAACCAATACGGTGTCTTCTGATCCCACCGTGACTCCAAAGTAAAGTCTCGATGGTATAGCTCAGGAATAATGGGCCAGAGTGGAGGTTACTTGAAGCCGTTTCTGCTAGGTGACTTAGTTAAACTTAATTTATTTAATAAGTCTGGAGTAGTACAATGTTGGGGCTTCTGCTCGCGAAAGCTATGTAGGGTCAATCCTGGGTCTGACCTCGATGTTTTGATGGGACGAGACCGTCCCCCCAACTCTCCTTCAATGACCATCTACCGAAGTCCGCTGAATTCCGACGAAAACAAAAAAAAATATAGGAGACTCAACTTGCTCCGTTAGCGACGGAACACGGTGCTTTATCGATTGGAGATAACGTAATTATCTAAACAAAAGTAGTGACCCAGCGCTCGCCATGCAAGACGCAGTGGCGAGTCAGTCGTCTTTTGAACGTAATGAAATCGACAACATTCGACGATACCTTGTAGAATTCCAAAGAATATTTTATAAACTGTATTAAACAGTAATTAGACATTCTCTCTTCTTAAAATATTCCAAAATAATTCCCCAAAATGGCAAAAAGAAAGTTACCGCAAAAAGTGTTCGGTGAAACTGACAATAGCGATGAAGAGTTTTATTTTGGCCTCTTGAATACTGACTCTGATAGAGAAAGTGATAACGATTGCAGTGACTCTGATAGTGACATAGCTCCCGTGAAGCGACGAATAAAGCAGTTAACAATGTCCAGCGACAGTGAAACAGAAGAAAATGATGAAAATGAGAATAGTAATATAAACGAATTTACTACTTGGAGAGACGTTACGTACACAGATCAGCCACAATCAAAAACTAATTTTTCGGCGGGATGGAAGACTGTTGGACCGAATGTACCCTTGAATTGCACGGAACCTATCGACTTTTTTAGACTCTTCTTCACAAACACACTGCTTGAAAAAATTGTACTAGAGACAAATAAATATGCCCAAAATAAAATAGAAGAGCAGAGCTTATCAGCTCGATCAACGTGGAATAAGTGGATCGATGTGACGAAGGAGGAGTTAACAGCTTTTTTGGGTGTAGTCCTGAATATGGGTACTACACCAATTCCTAACATGAAATATTATTGGACGAAGGATTATATTGGAAACATACTATTTTTTAGAGATATGTTTCGGAAGGAAAGATTTTTCCAAATATTTTGGATGTTACATCCGAATGAAAATATTTCCACAAATAGAAATGTATCAACGAGAATCCAAAAAGTGAGCAACTTTCTGGATTATATTGGTGACAAATTCCAAGCGTATTTTACACCGGATAGAGAAATATCCATCGATGAGTCTATTGTGAAATTCAAGGGCAAAATTAGCTTTATTACATATAATCCTAAAAAGCCCACCAAATGGGGAATCCGAATTTATGTATTGTCAGACGCACATACAGGATACATATATGCTATGCTTCCCTATTATGGAAGCGTTACTACAGACACTTTAAAGGTCTATTTACACACATCAGTGACGTGACCGTGACGTGACAGGCACGTACTCCTACCAGCCTGCCGGAAGATATTCTTTTAAGGGACTAGCATGGTGTTGTTCATACTGGCCCGGCGCCGGTCCGTATCAGTGCCGTCAGTGCTCCCGCCGTGACCGTACAGTGAAATTCAGGTTAGTCCTCGACGATATTTTCCTGTTTTCACGGTCGTGACACTGTCTCGTTTCGTTGTGAAGTTTCTATATTAAATATTTTATTACTTTTAAAGTTAACGATGAACGACGAAAAACTTATTGAATTAGTGCGCACCCATAATGTGTTGTATAATCTGTCAAATCCTAAGTACATGGACACGGAATTTAAGAATACTATTTGGGCTAAAATAGGAGAAGAAATTGAAGCAACTGGTAAGTAAATACTTTGATTATATTTCACAATAAACATAATACATACATTTTTACAGTATGCCACCTACATGTTTTAACATTATCTTTTACTAACGGAATTGATTACCAAGGGAGCGATCCATTCTCCGAATTGAAGTAGTCAGTGAACAATTCTCTGACGCGAAATGCCCTGGAGGTAGCGTTACCGCCTTGGTATTCTAAATGTTGTAGTGCATTCTCCTCATTCCTTGATTCATTCTGAGCAGCATGATTGTAACTATTTTTATCATATTTTTTTAAAAAGTTATGTAATAAGCAAGTTGCAAGAATTACATTATCAACGTTTTCTGGGTAAGCCTGAATACGCCTATTGTAAATTCGGAATTTCTGGGCCAAAATACCAAAAGTGTTTTCTGAAGTCCTCCTTGCACGGCTCAAACGATAGTTAAAGTCTACAAATATTCTGAGCAATTGAACTTCCTTGAAAGATTTTTTTAATGAAAGGGAGACAAAGAGCAACATTGGTGACGAGACAAGAAGCCAGGATATGTACGGAGATGAAGAGATGATCAAAATCCCAGAAGATAATGAGACCCAACAACCTGCTACTAAACTAGACAGTTCAGTAATCGAGAAGCCGCAGTGCTACGTGTTAGATACTCCAACACAACCAAGCTCTTCAGTAAACTCAACACAACATAAGAAACGAAAACTGTCATCCCAAGCAAAGATTATTCCTAAAACTGCTGCTGCTACTGTTATGGAGTATCTTATAAAAGAAAAGGAAAGTAAGAGCTCTCTTACAACTCAGTCATCAGATCCTGTTGACGCATTTTTAGCAGGAATAGCCCCAGCATTAAAAAAGCTCCCTCCTCGTGACTGGCACTTTGCTAAAGCAGAAATGTTTTCTGTAATGCAAAAGTATGAGTTTAAAATGATAATGGAAGGAGAGCAAAGTGAGAGATCGTCTTCCCGTTCACACCTCTCAACTCCGACACCAACATACTCTGGACTGTCTTCTCCTGTAGAAGGCTACAATCAATGCGTCACAGAAAATGAAACTCAACACTTAAATGTGGGTCAACCATCATCTTCCCTGAACTATTCAGGGCAACAATATTTTCATAATTATCAGTGATTAATCAACAATCAAAATCCAATAAATTAAATTGATATTATTTGTATTTTTCAGTAAATAATCAGTACCGGGAATAAAAATTGAATTAACTGATTGAAATTCATTGTAGTTTTTAGTAAAAATTAAAAATTTATGCTTAGTTTGTTGGTATTTTTATGTCAAAACGTGTGTTTTTTTTAAATAAATTTCAAAAGTTTATTAAACACATGCTAGTTTAAATTACATACCTCAAGCAAACAGCTAGCCGTGTCCTGCTTTTTTAGGCTACCTTCCAATTTAGTCAACAGAATGTTAAATGCATTTTCTGACATTCTAAAATATTCATGGAACTTTGCTCCATCGTGCACTAACTCCTTATAAAGAGTGGCAAATTCCCCTTCTGTTCTTCTCTTCTTCCAGGCTTGATGAACCCACTTCCGCTTTTTCCCTTGTTGCTCCTCTTCTTCATCCAAAACAACAGCAATCATCAATAAATCAGATTCTGTAAACTTCGACATTTTACATGTTACACTATGTTAACACTATGTATGAAACACGAACGTAGAACTGATCATGCCACAAGTCGTACTGACAAGGCACTGATGTGTGGGAATAGGCATCACTGCAGTGTCACGGATAGCACTGACACTGATCTGTCACGTCACGGTCACGTCACTGATGTGTGTAAATAGACCTTAACCCGTCCAGACCTCCCTGTCAGTTCAAGGATTGTCTTACACTTGTATCACATGCTGTTGACCGCAAATCCCGAGGCAAAGGGATACCACATCTTTACGGACAGATATTTTACAGGGATCCCATTAGCGCAGGAACTTCTAAAACTAAGCTGTTATTTAACTGGTACAATTAACATAAACAGGAAATATGTACCAGCTGTGATTAAAAAACCAGCTGTAACAAAAAATAATACTGCCGCTGCCTACCGATCAGGCGATATTCTATTAGTAGCGTGGAAAGATAAAAGAATAGTCACCATACTGAGCAGTTACGATACATCGGGCACGACAATTACAGAAAGAAGGAAGAAACAGGTTGGAACCGTCAACATTATCAAACCAAACGTCATTATAAATTATAATATGAATATGGGAGGTGTGGATAAGGCTGACCAATTAGCAAGTTCATATTGTTTTCTGAGAAAATCGTGCAAATGGTGGCGAAAACTTTTTTTCTGGGGATTGGAGGTTTGTGTAATAAACAGTTACATTTTATATAAGGAGTCAGCTAGAAGAGAGAACAGGACACCTATGCCACATTTTATGTTCGTCCGAAAATTGGTGGCACAACTGGTAGGTGATTTTCGTGACGGAGCAGATACAAAACCAGGAAGACCATCGACCTCCGATAAGGAAGAAAGACTTAATGGAAAACTGCATATATTGCGGCATTGTGAAAATGTAAAAAGTAAAGATTGTAGTGTATGTTCAAACAGAAAGATTAAGGGTGGAAGGCACCAAACCAATTATTTTTGCGATACATGCACTCGAAAACCTGGCCTGCATGTTGGAGAGTGTTTTGAAAAATATCACACGGAGGAAATTAATTCCGACCAGTACGATACCCACCTCCAAATTTAATCCGGCCGCAAAGGGTTAAAGGTTATAAGTAGTGCTACTTTCTAAAAATCGGTTCTTTGCATTTTAAAATTTCATTTTAAATTACCCCTAAAATGTCTGAGAATGAGTTTGAACACATTAGTAACAGTGATAGTGACATGGCATATGAACATGGCATTGAAACAGTTGAAATTAAAACACTTGAAAGAAAAAGGATGCGGAATTCGTCTTCGGATTCCGTCGAGATCTATAAGAAGACCAAGGGATTAAAAATAAGCAGTGACACAAGCGGTGAGAATCAACACAATAGGTTGGATGTTAGAACAAACATAATCAAACTGTAGCGACACGCGGTTTACTATTTCTCGGAAGTCCTTATGCCGACTTGGAACTGCCGAGGGTCAAACTACGGACCCTCAAAAAGCAATTACAAGTCGCAGTTTTTCTATACGACAATGGATAATAAAGAAATAAACACTTGCCCGCGTACAGGTCGCGCCGACCTGACATGTACCGCCATAAACCACGGGTCGCGAGGAAGCCAAAATCCACGGCTACGGCATGAGTCATCGCCGCCTGGGTTTTTCCCTAAAACATCCTCTCTTTCCAGACACACCCTTAAGTGGAGGGAGTTTTTCTCTACCAATCATTTACAAAAACCAATCAAATTGTAATAGAGAAAAACTCCCAAAACTTCGCTCCGCCTCCCAAGAGGCTACGTCGGAGGAAACGATCCTCCGACTAGCCACTTGGTCAGAGAGCCGTCGAGCGCGAACAAACGAGAAATAAAGACGACGTAGAAGCATCTAGCCTTCCGTTACCAAAACAGACTCAGTTTTCTCCAGCCTACTCTTCGTTTCCACAAAACCTTCTGTTGTAGGTTCGGAAACCGAAGAGAGAGTTCCATTATATAAGCAAAACAGAAGGCGTCTTCGAATATTTAGCTCATCTTCTGAAGAGGACGAAGGTCTACAGGAAAATGTTAGTTCGAGATCTAATGATACGGCAGAAAACTATTCATGGTCTAAGAAAAATTTTGAACCAAAATTATATGATTTTGATGAATCAAATTCGGGTATACGGGGACACTTATCGAAAATATTCACTCCTTTGGATGCGTTTAAAATATTTTTCTCGGAAGAATTAATTACTGGTATCTGCGAGAAAACAAATAATTTCCATAAAAATCTGGCGCAAACTAAAATACATGCAGTTCATTCACGCGTAAATAACTGGACAGATACTTCACCTTCGGAAATATATTTACTTATTGCTATTACTATGCTAATGTCCAGAATTAAAAAAACATCTATAAGAGAATATTGGTCTACTGATAAAGTTACAAAAACTGAAATTTTTTCAAAACTAATGAGCAGAGTTAGATATGAATCATTGCTGAAAATGCTACATTTTAATGATGACAATAATATGAGCTCCCATGATCCGTTGATAAAAATAAGACCGGTGGTTACTGAACTTAGAAACTCATTTTCTAAATCATTTTATCCATATGAATATTTATGCATAGACGAAAGTCTTTTAATTTATAAAGGAAGACTATTCTTTAAACAATATATTCCAACAAAGTGGAGTAGATTTGGCATTAAGTCATTCGTTATTTGCGATTGCAAAACCGGCTATATACTAGACTTCATAATTTATTCTGGAAAAAATAATGATGTCACTGAGGAAGTTCCATCAATTGGACAATCTGGAAACATTGCTTTGACACTCCTGAAATCATACGTAGGAAAAGGGCATTGTTACGCCCCGGGTTTCTGCCCTTATATTTTTTCTCTTAGTAATAAGTATTATATAACGAAACTACGTCACAGCTAGAGGCCCCCACTTTGGGCCTCCCCCACCTCAAACCGAGGTAACGAGGTAAGGATAGGCACCACCGATCATCAGTTAATGCATTCATCCCCGACTCGAGAGTACGAGCCCTTTTATCATCTCCGCTCGAGGGGGTCAATCATTCTACTCCGACTCGGTCCGTGCTAGGAAGTTGCCATTTCTACTAAGCCTTACTATTTCTTGCCAAGCTTAATTATAATTACTAGTTCCTATTTCATTTTTATTCTATTTCGTTTTAATTCTATTTTATTCTAAGTGTAGTTTAATCGTATAGTAATTCTTTGTAACAATATATATTTTATTTTATACTTTTATTTAGAATCAGTGAGATCTTTATTTAAACCAGTGACAGTGATTGAAAATCCTTCCTTATTCGACATCGTCTCCTACTTCGTTTCCGCATTTCTACTCTTCCACCCACTCCTTACAATTCCTTACTGTTGGTGCAAGTTCGCCTTAGCATCGCAGGCATTCCTTCCAATTCTAACCAGAACTATCTTTCGCTGTTGGTGCGAGTTCGACTCAGCATCGCAGATCCCGATTGAGAATTCTACAATTCCACCAAACCTCTACCGTTCCTTACATGCCTCGTTACGGACATCGCGCCGGAAGGCAAATCCAATACCGCCGTATGGTCAAGGCCTTACATGTTCCCAGACCCGCCGATCAACCAAATTACGAAAACCTTTTAGGAATCGACTGTCCTTCTGACAACGATTCCTGTCCCACCATTGACGTTTCAGCCACTCCAAGCCCTCTCCCTAAAATCCTACCCAACATTTCCAACCAACCCTCTGAGCCTCAATCCAATACTGCGACTAATATAGATCTCGACCTTCCGTGGAAACTCCGCCGGTTTACACAATCGTTTACGGCACTTCCTGCCCGGAATATCCCGGATTACGATCCGCGACGATCTCTTTACAAACAACGACGTCGCGAAGTTTTAATCAAAGAGCACGGTGCCCAAACCGCCGATAGCCGTATAGTGACCGCCGAATTCATCCCCTGGATTCAAGAAGTACAAGCTGTTCGTCGCAGCCTTGGCCAGCCCATCAAGTACGAATCGGTACTCGTAAGAGCATCATCCAGCCGCTAAGGGAATCTCCGCCATTGACCCCAGCACAAGAGGCACTGCTCCTGTCCGGCTATGTTTTCCTGGGACTAGTGGATTGCAGGACAAGCTACGTCACTCCGTGACGACAAAACCAGCCGTCGCTCAGCAGGCGGTCAGCTGATTCACCACCTTCCGACGTCTCGACCTTCCGGATCGGCCCCCGCTTCTACGAATCTCTCTGAATTGTACCACACCGGTGAGTCACAATTCACGGTCCTACTGACAGTTAGCCTCGAGACTCCATACTAAGCCTTATGCAAAGCGTTTCGTGCCGAGTCCCAGCCATTTGACCACCCAGGTGGAAGGCAAAAGTCGGCAACCAATCCCTCCTAGACGGTTTTAGGGAGATATATCCCGCTCTTTATATTTTTTTCCTTACCACCGTCGCTGGGACGTAACATTTTTGGTGACAGCGGTGAGATCCATTTGAATCGCTTTGCATAAAAGTCCACGAAAACCGCGAAAAATGGAGACTCGAGCGAAAGGGAGGCCCTGACCGAAGACGAGGTCGCCATGTTAGAAAAAGCTCTTGCTGCGAGGGAGTGTAAAATAGGTGATAAGGAGGAGTCCGCGCGTCGCGCAGAGAAGGAAATAGAAAGGGCTCTCGCGGTACGAGAACGCGAAATGAGAGAAAAAGAGGAATTCGTTAGACGAGCAGAACGGGAATTATTGGAGCGCGAAGAAACGATAAATAATCGCGAGGAAAGCATAAACACGCGCGAAGAAGTCTTGCAATCAAAGTTAGGCGATATTCGGAGTGAAGACACGCACGACGACAAAATAGACCAGCTTCATAGGGAATTAGAAACGGTACGAAACCAATTGAAATTGGTCCAAGAAAACCCCGCCGGGCTACTAAGCCGCGAGCCCTCACTAACCCGCGAACAGTATTTACCTCCGCCGCGCCGACATGAGAACGATGAATATGATAGAACATTAATTAAAGAGACCCTGAGCACGGTGCCCCGCTTCGATGGTGACAATATCCCCGTACTAAAATTCACGCGCGCCTGCCGACGTTTAAAAGAGATTCTAAATCCGCATAATGAACGTTCTTTAGTACGGTTACTGATCGGAAGGCTCTCTGGTCAGGCGTACACCGCTGTAGAGGATGATGATTGTGCAACAATCCTCCAGCTACGCGACAGGCTACGAGAGGCCTTTACTTCCCATCAAACGTCATATCACTATAAATCTGAATTAACGTCCACGTATATGCATAGAACAGATACCATTCTCGGATATATAAGTAAAATCAAGGACCTTCGAGGCGCTATCATAGACGCCGAAAGAAACGGGCACGCGGAAATAACACGGTCCCATACTCGTGAAATCGACGATTTCGTCCTATATTACTTCATCGATGGCCTCCTGCCGGAAATTAGGTCACACCCCGCTATGCAACATTGTCACTCTTTAGCCGAGGCCTGCGCCCAGGCTTGCACGATTTATAAACGCATCGAATTAGATAGAGAGAGGAATTTGACAGACCGCCGGAGAGGTGAGTTCACTCACCCGTGACGACAAGGAAGATTCGTTCCCATAAAAGCGATAGAGCACCGGGATTCCCGACGACGTGATAACCAAGACCACCGGGCGCCACTAAACCTCCCACCCCGCCGCGATTACGGCCCGCCGCGCCGCGATTACGGACCTCCGCGTCGCACGTCACCGCGCCGAGATCCACGCGATAACGCGCCTCCACGCCGTAACTCGCCTCGTCGAGATACCAGCTATTACGGGCCCCCGCGTGGCGCCTCCCCGCGTCAACCCTCACAGCGCCGGAATGAATACCCGTCGGGTCACCATAGGCAATCACGTAACTACGACATACAACAAGAGAGGCCACGTTACGAACCTGCAAAGATATCGCTCTCCGCACCGTGAATTCGACACACCAAAGAGAAATAATAATCAGGAAGCACCAACTTGCCGGTATTGCAAGAACATCGGCCATACTATTGACGAATGCCGCAAACGTCAATATAATAACTCGCTCAGACAGAACGCGGGAAACGCAGTTCCGGCACCGAGACAAACGGGCGAGTCTCGGGACAACGCGCCGGTTCGCCCAGTAAATACAATCCAGGATCTAGCCGCACCATCCCAGTCCACACAGTAAACCCATCAATGTTCTCAAAAATTCAGTCAATTAAAATAACTTCACCTATACTGCAAAAACCTACAGAATTTATGGTAGACTCAGGGGCTGTACCCAACTTGATTAAAGTCAATTTGATAGAACCTTCAACTCCTTTTTCCGACCGAGACATCGTCAGATTACAGGGGATAACGACCAGCATAGTTGACACGCTCGGATCGGTGGAAATCATTATAAATAATCACCCTATTAAATTTTACATTGTCGCGAACGACTTTCCAATACCTCAGGGAGGAATCCTTGGGACAAACTTCTTAGAATCTTCCGCGAAAATAAATTATGTAGATAAACGCGTAGAATGGAAGGGCACACATTTTCCCTCACGAATCACTTAAGTAGTACGATCCCCGCTCGTAGCATCGCACCAATCCGACTAATAATAAGTAATGACGTTTCCGAGAGATATTTAGACCTCCTTGAATCAGGAAAAGGCATATATATTGGAAACGCGCTCGTACGCAATCACCAGGGCATCGCGTACGTTAACGCTATTAATACGACAGAGAAAGATGTCACCATAGAGACACCGGTAGTAGAACTTGACGAATACGAGGTACGCTCCGCCTTAGGGAAAGAGAACGACCCAGATTCCCAGCCTACGACATCGTCTCCCGCTGTATCTCCTATCTCCACTGTGTCTCCTATTTCCGCTGAATCTCCTATTTCCGCTGTATCCACTGCCTCCACCATATCCACTGTTTCCTCCCAAACCGCTGCCTCCTCTGAACCTGACGTAATAACACCAATCCTCTCAATCTCCCAAAATTCCCCGGATGAAACTAAGTCCCCATCGCTACCACGAGAAGAACAAATCCAAACGCTGTTGCGCCTGGACCATTTAAATTCCTCCGAAAAGGAAAGTGTAACAGGCATTATATCGCAAAACGCCGACCTGTTCCAATTACCAACGGACAAACTCTTGCACACTAACGTTATGAAGCATTCAATTCCTACCATAGATAACGCGGCTGTTCATACAAAACAATATCGATTCCCGCCGGTGCGTAAAACGGAAATAGAAACTCAAGTAGGGGCGCTACTGGAAGGAGGTATTATAGAACCATCGGTCTCCCCATATAATAGTCCCCTCTGGATCGTGCCAAAAACGGCCGACTCAAAAGGGAATAAACGCTGGAGAATGGTAATAGACTAACGCGCCTTGAACGAGAAAACAGTAAGCGACGCGTATCCACTACCTAACATCACCGAAATCCTCGACCAGCTCGGAAGTGCTAAATACTTTAGTGTATTCGATCTGGCATCCGGCTTCCACCAGATCCCCATGGACGAAAATGACGCACAAAAGACAGCCTTCTCAACGCCTCACGGGCATTACCAGTTCACGCGCATGCCATTCGACCTCAAAAACGCTCCCGCAACATTTCAGAGACTCATGGACAATGTCTTAACGGGTCTCCAAGGTAACGAACTCTTCGTATACCTTCATGATATCGTCATATATTCCAGTTCATTAACCGAACATGAGGTCAAATTTCGGAAATTAGCGGGTAGACTCAGAAACGCGAAAGTAAAATTACAACCTGATAAGTGTGAATTTCTACGAAAAGAAGTGAATTATTTAGGGCATGTCATTAGTAATAACGGTGTCAAACCAGACCCCGCGAAAATAAACTAGGTAAAGAATTTTCCGAAACCACGCAGTCCAAAAAATATAAAACAATTCTTGGGCCTAGCCGGGTATTACCGCCGATTTATACCGAATTTCTCAAAAATAGCGAAACCACTAATAAACCTATTGAAAAAAGACAACGCCCTCGTATGGACGGAAACACAAGAAACCGCTTTCACGACGCTACGCGACATGCTATGCACTGAACCTCTGCTACAATACCCCGACTTTACACGACCATTCATCTTAACAACAGACGCATCAGGATACGCAATAGGCGACATTTTAAGCCAAGGGACGGTAGGAAAGGACATCCCGATCGCGTACACGTCACGTCTTTTAAATTCGGCAGAAGAAAACTATTCCACAACTGAAAAGGAACTCTTAGCAATAGTCTATTCCACCAACCACTTTCGCTCTTACTTATACGGCCATAAATTCACGCTAGTAACGGACCATAAACCACTCGTGTGGCTAAACTCAGTAAAGGACCCTACATCTCGATTAGTGCGTTGGCGGCTCAAACTCGCGGAATACGAGTATGAGATTATTTACAAGGCAGGGAAGCAGAATGTCAACGCTGACGCCCTATCGCTTAACCCACCAGTAGGAAATATTTATGCTATCAACTACGAGACGGAATCATACTCCTCGGAAAACATCTTCCTAGCACCAGTTAACCGGCGACGCGTAGATCGACCGGAAATACCATCTAAATCAACCTCAGATAATACCAAGCAAGCGTACGCTAAACAAAGCAACCGAAACCTTCGGAGCGATAGCAATAAAGTATTAAATAGCCTTACAGATAACAATGACCCACCGAGTTCCCCGAACGTCACTCCCGATAAATTACTGACTTCCTCGAACGAATTCCTCGATAACGACGACACACCGAGTTCTTCGAACGACGACACCCCCGGAACCAGCTCTAGTTCAGAAATATTTTTCGATGCAGTCAGGGCTATGCCACGAAGAGTGATAGTATCGCTAACGGAAATACGCGACAATTTTAGCACTCGAAAAGATAATCTAGTTTACTTCATATCACTCGACGGTCTCCCAAGCGATAAAGGAGCCTGCACCCTCCCAAGAGCATGGCCTATTTCCAAAGTACACAGACATAATAATGGCCCGGGCCAAAATCGGTACGTATAGAGGTACAAAACAGATAGCAATACCAGTAAGAAAAACCGCATCAGCACAAGTGCGACCGGATGACCTCACAACGCTCTACGAACCCTATATGACGTTGTTGCGTATCACACTATTGTAAATCCATACCTTATCATTAAAATGAAAGCAGCGCCACATATTATGAACTTTATGAACCAACAAGGGGACCGTAATTTGAACGCAGTAAAAACAAATTGTACGCGCGTTACTATGACGGGAAACAAAAAAGGTTGTAAAATAATTAGAATTATAATTGATCTCGAGTTGCCAGGAGTGAAAATATACCAAACAGCTGTTCCAAGAAATTGTATTTTATTTTCTGATTAAAAACGTTACAAAAGAAGAATCCCTCATCATTTGTGGAGAGTTCCTACTTTCCACGGGAAGTAACCCACCCTTTTAAGAAAATCCCTAAAGGGCTACGCAACAACGTAATAACGGAACTTGTGAGAAGTTGTTTTGTTTTTACTAAGTTGGTATGACTGTCTAGGGAACTTTGAGTTATTATTAGGTATTGTATTGTCTGAAAACGTGATGCGTGAGAGTGTGCCAGAATGAAATTAGTACCTAGTTATTTGAACTAATTATAATAATAAAGTTATATATATTAGAGGTAAGAGAAGAGTAATTAGTCTCCCATCCTCCCACAGAACTACACATAATTAACTTTAGCATTGCGAAAGGCGACATCGACAATATCCCATGGTATACGATTAAGTCAAAACTAATCGATATTTTCTCCACCAATGATCTCCAAATTTTCATTGGATTTCTGGGCAGAAGCTGTTTGTACGGCTGCGTACATAAGAAATAGAGTGATGTCAAAGGTACACAATGCAACTCCGTATGAAATATGGTACAGGAGAAAACCTAACATATCACATATGGAAAGATTTGAATGCATTGCATATTTATTAATGAAGGAAAGATCTGTGGAGTTTCTTCTATGGTAAATATAGGTATATATATATTTGGAACTAAAATATTGTGGTACAATTTGTCAGGTTGCTCAATATTCGTCTACAGACTGTCAAGGACAGCTAAGAACTGACTCTCTAGCCGAGGCGTCACTCGTAGGAGGCCTTTGCCGACTTTGTTTTCTTTAAGATAACGCAGGGCCTCTTTACGACGACGAAGAAACGAGCGTGGCGTCACGTTAGTTCCTACACTCGGCCATTCTGACGGTATAGACCGTCCCGGTCATACACTTACATTAACGGACACAGACACACACGCACACATACTTGCATTCAATTTTTCTTAACTTACAGTAAAACTTAATTTAACAAAACAAAACAAAGTTAAATAGATAATGGTAACTTATAATTTAATAACTATGTTGACGTGGAAGCATGTAATCGGCACTCACGACACTTGAATATGGCATTCTTGTCACTTGGAATCCATCAATGTCCGTCACAACGTACCGATCAAAATCTAATACTCTTTTAACACTGTATGGGCCTGTTAGATTTTTGCATCTTAAAGTCAGGAATATTTTGTGAGCGATTAGTATGCTTTCGAAGTTCTGGGGTAAGTGCCGTGCAGTTTCTCACAGTCCTCTTACCGGGGATGAAACATCTCCCCACTCCGTGGCCAGATCCACCAAGCATACTCTTTACGCTTTTTGAAACGCCATGCAGCACCATGACGTCAGGTCATCGGCTGCTAAGCCATAACTTAGTCTCGGGTATAGTTTACGGACCCGAGCCCATCGATACTTTAACCTTTTAAGTGCCATGAGGGCCGCCGGCTACCTCACGGTACCCAACAATAGGTGCCGTGAGGGCCGCCGGCTACCTCACAATTTTTCATCTGTACATCTAAGGAATATTATTTTTTTCCGACCCTCCGGTAATTATTAGCTTCATTAGGCACCTAGCAACTGGATCACGGGATGGTATACGATTTGCAGCATGTTTTAGAAGCGGTTACCATGGGTGCCAATGAGACCGCGGGCGGCCTCACTTGTTTTTGTGTTCCGAGTTTCATTCCGCGTGCCATTCTCTCTTGCTTCCACCCTCCTTTTTTATCCTTGTTTCATTTATGATGAATAAAGAAAATGTTCAACCCAGTACGAGTAGTGGACGGACGCGAAAACCACGATCTACGGTGAGTAAAAATACGAGACAGGTTTTGAGTGAAAAAGAAGTGAATGAGGAGATGCAGAAGATACAGGATGCTGATTCTGATGACGCACTTAGCTCGTTTTTAGAGTCTGATTCGTCTGAATGGGAATCCTCAGATTCTTGCAGCTCTAGCGAAAGTGAAGAGGGTGATAACGCATATGAAAATGAGACTGATGTGATAGGTGAAATCATAGGCCCAGAAGAGGCGGAAGCACATGGCGACATTTCAGTTGAAGAATGGCTTGAAGTCGATGGTACTCACTTACAGAATATACCTGAGTACCAAGAAAACGCGTCCTTTTTTTATCACCCGTTGTATCCAGAAAATCCTGAAAACCTTCAGCCAATTGATGTCTACAGTACATTCCTTACAACGGAGTTGCTAGATATCATTGTTGCCGAAACAGATTGTTATGCTGTGCAGTCTGCTGGTAAACCACATAAGAAGAATTCGCGAGTTTATGATTGGAAACCTACATCGAGGGAAGAAATATTGACGTTTTTTGGGATCGTAATGTACATGGGTTTGGCCGTTTACCCTAAACTGTCAGACTACTGGAGTAAAAAAGCGCTGTATAAGAATAATCCAGTTAGAAATTGCATGTCTCGTAACAGGTTTCAAAATATACTGAAATTCATTCATTTTTCCAACAATGAAGACACGGGAAATGACAGGCTTCATAAAATTAGAAGGATCGCTGAAATAATGCAAAGTCAATTCCAAAACAATTGTACACCTGGACGAATTATTGCGGTGGATGAGAGTTTGATTCCATTCAAAGGGCAGTTACTTTTCAAGATGTATATCCCTCAAAAACGACACAGATACGGTGTGAAACTTTTCAAAACATGTGATCCCTCAGGGTACACCTTCCGACTATCTATTTATAGTGGGAAATCGAGTTTCATTTCCAAAGGGCTTGGTACGCAAGTGGTTCTGAATTTGACTGAGCCCTACCTAAATAGCGGGCGAACAATTGTTGCCGATAATTTCTATACAAGTGTTCCTCTGGCTGAACAGCTATTAGAACGGCAAACTCACTTGCTGGGTACTCTTCGAAAAGACCGTAAGGGACTTCCCAAAGACTTGAAGCTGAAGAGGCTACAACGTGGGCACATTTTTGGTCGGGAAAATAGGAAGGGAGTGGTAGTAGGCAAGTGGATGTCAAAAAAAGAAGTGTACTTTATCACCACTAAACACAATCTAGATACTCAAGAGGTAGCAACAAAATCCACGAAAAAAACAGGTGTGCTCCAAGTCAAGCCAAAGGCTATAATCGACTACAATAAAGGGAAAGACGGGATCGACCTTTCAGACCAACTGGCGAGCTATCACACTCCTCTGCGTCGAACAATAAAGTGGTACCATAAAGTTGCTTTTGAACTTATGCTAAACACAGCGGTGGTTAATTCGTGGATAATTTTCAAGTACTATACGGGAAGAAGGATAGGGTTGACTGAGTTCAGGGAAGAACTTGTTATGAGGTTGATGCAGCTTCATGTGAGCCCCATTTCATCACCATCTACGGTTTCCCCAACAGCAAGACACGTCCTGGTCGAATCTATTGCACATGATAGCAGAAAACGAAAAACCAGAAAGAGGTGCACATCATGCTACCAGAAGATCGCAAAAGTTAGAGGGAGGACAGCGGCACAAACGCAGACTAAGAAAGTTACCACATACTGCGACATATGTGATGAATATATGTGCTATACATGTTTCTCAGTACTTCACAAAACCAACAGAAGAATAATAACATAAATTCCCTTTTTCGATTTCCACTTCATCCGTTTGCATGTCATATTTTGAATACTGTTTTTCATTCACTTCATGTTTATCTCTCATTCAATTTATTCGTATTTCAGTATCAATAAAAAATCTGTTTTGATCAATTTTTGTTCACCTATTCATTTTCAGGACTCACTCTTTTACATTAGAATATGTATATAGAAACCTTTCTTTATATTGAATTCACAATTTATTCATATTTCAAAGCTGGCTTTGAAAACCTATCGTGTTTTCTGTGTTACAAAAACGTGACCCGCCGGCGACCTCATGGCACACCGAGTACTCTGTTGCCTTTAAGTGCCATGAAGGTCGCCGGCGGTCTCAGTACATAATGATATACATAATGTGTTATATTCATTCATAGAATGTAAAGATCCCAAATTTTCACATAAGGAAAGCCTACACTTGATATTTCCATTTGGCACCTGGGGAAGTCATGGCCAAAACAGCTTGGCAGTTAGAAGGTTAAATAATCTATTCCTTGGAATGCGACAGGATGTCTAGACTTTTGTCTAATACCCGTCGCTCTCCAAGAACTCCACACGAAATCGAGACAAACTGTAAACATAGTGGCGACGGTCCCAATGCGGACCGACCCCATCTGCTATACAGGGTATCTTACCCTCATAAAACTCGTTGACGCTAACAGGCCTTTGTATTTTGGGAGTAACTTTTTGTTTATGCCGACTGTGGTGTCGTAATTCTGTATCATCACATAATCACCTTCCTTATATGTATAAGCGGGTTTCCGCTTCTTATCGTAACTATTCTTATTTATAAGCTGATTACTCTCGATACTCTTCGCAGCGTTATTTCTAATGACGTCAATATTCCGAATTTCACCAATGTGAGTTTCTAATACGGTACGGATTTTATCGTTCTCTTCGCCCGATTGGTTTATACCGAATAATAATGTGCTAGGTGTATTTCCTACAGGTCGGCAAATGGTGTTATTTAACGCGAATTCCACTGTGTCGGGAACTCGGTCCCACTTATTAGGAGAGTCAACAATTTTTTATAACATCGGCGTTATCGTTCTATTGAACCGCTCTACTTGCCCATTGGCTCGCGGAGTTCCAACCGTAATTAACAAATGTTCAATTGATTTTTCTCGCGTAAATTCTACAAACTGAGCAGACGTAAAACAAGTTCCACGATCACTTATCACTCGTACTGGTTTACTATACGCTTTAAAATAATCGTTCAAGTGTTTTATAACTTCTTCGGTGGTAGTTGACTTACACGGATATAAACGAATAAATTTAGTAAATGCGTCGACAATAGAGAAAATATACTTATATCCACGACCGGCGCGTTCAAGTGGACCGTAATGATCTACGTGGATCGTGTGAAAGGGTTTATTGCCCTTTGGAGGACAGTGCAAGAATCCCTCACGTCGACCACTAACAGGTGAAAATTCAATGCATTTTAAACAATTCGCGATGTGACTTTTAACCTTCTCACGCATTCACGGAAACCAGTAGACTCTACTTGTATTGTCGATAACTTTTGCAATCCCCACGTGACCAATGTCATCATGGCATGTCCGAATTACGCTATTCTCCATTGTTGACGGTACATAAAATAACAATTGTTTCGTCTTAAATTTACGGTATACCAAACCATCTCGCAATTCAAAGAATTTATCTTCAGAAACTTCCAGCCTCTCACGAATCTTTCTAATTTCCGGATCTTTATTTTGTTTGATCGACAACACTTGTTCGAATGTGTTCGATTCCAATACTAATACACTGTGGCACCGACTAAGCGCATCCACGTGACTCATCTTTGAGCCAGGGCGGTGTTCAATTTCGTAATCGTACTGTTGCAGGAACATAGCCCAACCTGAGATACGAGGATTGATACTTTGTTTCGATAGCGTCAGTCGAAAACTATCACAATCAGTCATAATTTTAAAAGGTATCCCGAATAAATAAATGTGAAAACGTTTAATAGCATATACAACGGCTAAGCACTCTAATTCAAAACTGTGATATTTCGCTTCCGCGACTGTAGTACGTTTACTGAAATAGGACACAGGTCGACGTTTTCCATTACCTTGTTTTTGGATAAGAATTGCGCCAAATCCACTCGCACTCGCATCGCAATGTAACTCGGTAGGTACATTAGGTGAATAGAGCGCTAAGATTGGCTGACGAGACAAGAGACTTTTCAGTGATTCAATCGCGTGCAATTCCTCACTCCCGAAATAAAATGAAACGTCTTTCTTTAATAGATCATGCAACGGCTTGGCAATTCTCGAAAAATTAGGTACGAAGTGTCTAAAATAACTCGTTAAGCTAACGAAGCTATGCACTTCCCTCGTGTTCCGCGGCAATGGATATTTCAATACTGCTTCAATATTATTACTACTAGGTTGGATTCCATATTTGTTAATTCGATAACCCAAATAATCAATTTCTTCATACAAGAAGGAGCATTTATCTAACCGGAACTCTAACTGATACTGTCGCGCCAACTTAAATAATGTACTTCGCGAAGGATACTAATATGCTCGTCAATAGTTTTAGTAGCAATTAATATATCATCTAAATAAAGTAAAATTTTATTTTGCCTGGTCAATTCCGAAAAAATGCTATTAATATAACGTTGAAAAACACGTGGTGCATTTGTCAGTCCAAACGGCATCTTCAAATATTCAAATTGTCCGAGTGGTGTGACAAACGACGTATATTTTATTGACGATTCCGCGACTCGAACATGATGAAATCCGTTTCGTAAATCCATACTGCTGAAATATCTTTTATCTCTTAACCGATCAAGATGGTCATCTATTAGCGGAGTGGGAAAATTATCCTTAATAGTAATCTCATTTAAAGCGCGATAATCTATACATAATCTAATATCTCCGGTTTTCTTACGAACTAATACTATTGGACTTGCATAAGGCGAGTTGCTCGGACGAATCACATTTTCTTTTAATAACTGATCGATAATTACTCTCAATTTTTCTTTATCAGCAAAAGCAAGTCTGCGCGGTCGAAACGAAATAGGCTGCTCGTGCTTCAATGCGATCGTCATCTCGGCTTTAGTATCAACAGAAACTTCGGGCTGGCTGGCATATACATACTCTGACTTGTATATATCGGTAACATTCTGAGATGCCTCAGAATCTAAACCCGGATTTATGTTCAATTCATTTTCGGTGCAGAGTCCAGTTTCCATACAATTAATCTGCATTATTTCATTCTGCCAATCAAATGATGAAACTTTATGCGGCTCAATATCAATTTTTGTTACTATTGATTCATCGTCAAAGGAAACTTTGATATGCGGTAACGATATAAAATCTCTTCCGAGAAGTGCGTCACACTGCATGGTGTTACTCGGAACGACACCGAAAATCAAATTTACCAGTATGTTGTTTACCTCGCCCTTGCAATTAAAAGTAGCCAAAATGTCTATCCCGGGACCGTTAACGCCTTGATAAACGCAATTACTTCTTTTAACAGCGTCGCGCATAAAACTCGGCACATGATTTTCTCTTATTAAACTTGTTAAAAAGAGATAACTCGCCGAATCTCGAATTCAACGTTTCCCGCTTGATTTGTTCAACTGTTTTGGGATTGCGTGCGAGGACGGAGGCGTTCAGTTGTTCGAAGCGTAGAAAGTGAACGTGGTCGATATAGTACGAAGCGATATTGTATTAAAGTCTTTTCTCCTTCCTTTTTGTTACTTCAATAAAATCTGTTCACATAATAAAAGTGGAGCCTTTCTGTTTTTCTGCGCGGCGCGACCCTATCTAACAGGTTATGGGCCCAGGCGTCAATAGTATAGAAAAAGTTAATTAACAAAGTAAGTGTAAACGCCACGTGCCAAAGTGAGGTTAGGGTCCGGTGCGCCACGTGCAAAAAGCAGATCAAGATGAACGTTGGAAAGATAGAACAAATTCACAAGCTGAGCAGCACAAATTACGAAACATGGAAAGTGCAAATGAGGTCAGTCCTTAGATATAATGATTTATGGAAGTACGCGAATAAAGAAATTGTAAAGCCAGAATTGAATCCTACTGAATGGATTTCTAAGGATGAAAAAGCGTTGGATTTGATAATGCTAAGTGTACAACCGGATCAACTAAATTATATAAAACGATCTGAAACGTCTGCAGAGGCGTGGGATGCGCTCAAAGAAATATATCAGTCCAAGAGTCCAATGCGACAGTGTGTGCTTTTCAAAAAATTGTTTCGCTTACAAAAACCTCCTGAACAGAATATATCGCAATATATAAATGATTTTATGAAGATTGCAGAGCAACTAGAGGAGTGCGATCTAAAGCTGCCAGACAATTTGTTACCGATATGGTTATTGAATTCATTGCCGAATGAATATGAGACCTTTACTATAGCTATTGAATTTAGGGAGAGAATGCCTTCCCTGGAAGAACTGAAAACTAAGCTGATAGAAGAAGAGTCAAGGAGAATACAGAATAGTGGCAGATCCGAGACCAATGTAGAAGGAGCATTGTACTCAAACAAAAGAGTAAGTTATAAAAGAGAAAGTTCAGACCACGGTGTACAGGGAGAACAAGGTAAGAAGTTTGAATTCAAATGCTATACGTGTGGAAAGAAAGGGCACATTGCCAGAAATTGTAGATCAAAATTTAAACAAGGAGATAGAAAGCATTTCAGCGCAGAGGCGATGACAGCGACTGCCTTAAATGTATTAACTCAGAACCCTCGTGAGTGGTGTTTGGACAGTGGAGCGACGTCACATATTTGTTACGATGAGAAGAAGTTTAGCAGTTTGAATCAGACAGAGAAAACGAAAATCTACACAGCAGCAGACAGCGCAGTCGATTCGCAAGGTCAGGGTGAAGTAAAAATAAAGATCAAAACATTTCAAGGGGAACCAAACGACATTAAATTAGGAAATACGATGTTAGTTCCAAGGTTTAAAAGTAATTTGCTATCGGTATCGAGTATTACGGATCATGGGTTCAAAGTAATTTTTAGTAAGGATCATGCTGTGATAAGACGTCGAGATGGTTCTGTCGCAATGAATGCAGTCAGACGAGATAATTTGTATTTTGTGAAGGAAACCGACAGAGAATTTGCTGGGCTGTCAAAGGTGCATCAGAATAATCTGCTGAAATGGCACCACAGATTAGGCCATTTGAACTTCGATGATTTGAAGAAGATGAAGGATATAGTAAACGGTCTGGATAAACACATGGAGGGCCTAAATGCTGAGTGCGAAGTATGCTATAAATGCAAAATTCATCAACTGCCTTATAGATCCTCCACCACACGGGAGAAGGAGACACTTGGATTGATACATAGTGACATATGCGGACCTATGCAAACTGCATCCTTAGGGGGAGCGAAGTATTTCGCAACGTTCATCGACGATAAAAGTAGATATGTCGAAGTAGTTATGCTAAAGCACAGGTCCGAGATATTCCAAGCGTTTAGAGATTACAAAACTAAAGTCGAACTAGCTACTGGTCAACGGATAAAGAAGCTACGCACTGATAACGCAAAGGAATACGTTTCAAAAGAATTCTCAGATTACTTGAAGAAGGAAGGTATATCCCGTCAACTGTCCGTGGAATATACCGCTCAACAGAACGGCGTAGCGGAGAGAGCTAATAGAACTCTCGTAGAGATGGCCAGATGCATGCTGCTCCAAGCAAAGGTACCATTCGCTTTATGGGCAGAGGCTGTGAACACTGCAGCCTACATCAGGAACCGATGCCCAACGAAAGCTGTGAACGGAACTACACCGTATGAATTGTGGACTGGTAAGAGGCCGTATGTCGGCTACATGAGAACCTTCGGAAGCAAAGTCATCGCGCTTGATAAAAGGAATCAAAGCAACAAATTCGCGCCGAAAGGAAGAGAGTATATCCTAGTAGGATACTCAGACGTATCCAAAGCATACAGGTTGTGGAAAAAGGGTACCAGAACTATTGAAAAACACCGAGACGTCAGATTCATAGAGAATGACGTTGTAAATACGAATGTACAGTCTGAAGAACCACAGGAGAAAATGTATGAGATGCCTATCAACACGTCCAGAGAAGATATCGAAATTTCACAGGAGACAACGGAAAGGGTTGAGACATCACCGCGTGATGCAGAAGGACGACGGGATGGTAATAAAGGCACTGAAATAGAAGATGACGACAGTGAAGTCGACGAAGAAGAATTCGTAACACCGCAACTGACGAAGATAGGGCCAGGACGACCGACATTAATAAGGACTGGCAAGCCCGGACGACCTAAAAGGTTATTTCACCAACAGAACGTCAATGTTACAGTTTCGGACCAAAAGCGTTGTACACCTATAAATGTAAAAGAGGCTATGAATTGTCCCGAGAGGAAGTTGTGACTGACCGCTATGAAGGAAGAATATGATTCTCTCATACAAAACAACACTTGGGATCTGGTAAGTAGGCCTAAACATAAAACGGTACTGTCAAATAAATGGGTGTTTAAGGTGAAAGAAAAACAGGACGGGTCAATCGAGAAGTATAAAGCGAGACTGGTTGCCCGAGGTGACCAGCAAAAAGAAGGCACGGACTATCGGGAAGTATTCTCCCCGGTCGCAAGGTACGAAAGCATAAGGACTTTTCTCGCCTGCTGCGTACAAAAGCAAATGTACGTCCACCAGATGGATGTGGTGGCCGCGTACGTCCAAGGAGATCTACGCGACGAGTTGTACATGAAGCAGCCAGAAATGTTCATCGATCCCCATCACGAAGATAAAGTCTGTAAGTTAAATAGGCCACTATACGGGCTAAAACAGGCTGGAAGAAACTGGTATGAAAAATTAGACAGTTATTTAACATCCATTAAGTTCGAAAAGACGCCGGCAAATCCGTGCGAATACATAGATTCAAATGTAAACAGTGACGTCATAATTGTAATTTACGTAGATGATTTATTAATCGGATCGAGAGACCTTCATAAGATAGAAAAAGTAAAAGATTTGCTAAAGGCTAAATTCAAAATGAAAGATTTAGGGACCGTAAAAGATATTTTAGGTATACATATAGATCGAGAAGGTGAGACTGGCAGTATGAGACTGTCCCAGAAACATTATGTAGAAGAGATATTAGATAGATTTAACATGCGAGATTGTAAACCTGTATCTACCCCCTTGGAAACGAACGAAAATTTCATAGAACAGTTAGAAGTCCAATCAGAAGCAGATGAATTAGAGATGCGCGGAAAACCGTATCGCGAATTAGTTGGAAGCATAATATACTTGGCAAACGCCACGCGTCCCGACATAGCTTTCGCCGCGAGCGCGTTAAGTAAGTTTTGCGAAAAGCCAGGAGTAAGTCACTGGAAGAAGGCGAAACGTGTACTCCGATATTTATCCGGAACTAAGAATTACGGGATAACGTACAAAAAGAGTGAAAACGAATTACAAGCGTACACAGACGCAGATTGGGCTGGGGATATTGAAGACAGACGATCGCGTTCTGGATACGTAGTACTACTCGCGAACGGGCCGATCAGCTGGAGCACTAAAAAGCAAAAATGCGTAGCGCTTTCTACTATGGAAGCTGAATATATTTCATTGTCCGAAGTTGTAAAAGAAATTATATATTTAAGAAGATTGTTAAAGCATGTAAAACATGAAGATTTAGTTAGTAAACCGACAAATATATTTTGCGACAATCAAAGTGCAATTGCATTGTGCAAAGACAGCGTATATCATCCAAAGAGTAAACACGTAGATATAAGATACCATTTCACTCGTGAAGCTTTAGAAAATAAGGAAATTAACGTAACATATATGAGTACGCATGAAATGACTGCAGATATCTTGACCAAAGCGTTACCAAAGGTTAGTCACGTAAAATGCGTAGAGAAGTTGAGTCTGCAATAATGATTGTTGAATTTTTCGATTTGGAGTTAAGGGGGAGTGTTAAAAAGAGATAACTCGCCGAATCTCGAATTCAACATTTCCCGCTTGATCTTGTTCAACTGTTTTGGGATTGCGTGCGAGGACGGAAGCGTTCAGTTGTTCGGAGCGTAGAAAGAAAAACGTGGTCGGTATAGTTCGAACCGATATTGTATTAAAGTCTTTTCTCCTTCCTTTTTGTTACTTCAATAAAATCTGTTCACATAATAAAAGTGGAGCCTTTCTGTTTTTCTGCGCGGCGCGACCCTATCTAACAAAACTAATAGGAGAACCGGAATCTATAATTGCATCAATAGAAAAATTAAACATACTACCGTGATCGTCCGTAGCTGCATATTCCAATTTTACTGTATAAGGAGCATTAGGCACCAACTGCACTAAATGCGTTCCTATTGCAGACGATGGACGATTTCCCGTACAATTCTCGATTCAGTGCGTCATACTTCCACACTTGAAGCAAGCACCCTTTGGTCGTTTCGGCTGCGGACAATTTGTGGAAATGTGCCCTCGCTCACTGCAGTTGTAGCAACGAGGGGGCTGCTGCTGTGCTGCGTTGGTACGCCCCTGTCCCGCATCTTCCTTCCTGCTCTGTCATGCAGACGATGGTCCCTTCTCCCTTCTCTCCGGTGCCGATTGACGCGTTAGACCTCGAATTCGATCGTAGATTTTCAACTTCTCTTTCAATTCGCTCAATTGTTTAGCTTCATAAAGAAGCGATTTTCTATTGGGATCATCGGGAATTCCGTCTACAATATACTGAATCAAAGCTTCAGTTTCAATATGGCGCCTTGCCGCAATTTCCTTCATAACTAAGAAGTATTCCTGTACCGGCTCTTCCCGATGCATCCTTCTATGACGCAACAAATCATGTAGCTGAGCGCTATTAATGCGTGTTGAAAATTCCTCCAACAAGAGAGTCTTCAACTTCCTCCAGGTTGTGACCGCACGTTCGCCTTGCATAAACAATTTGGCTAGCCTAGTCAAACATTTCTTTGCAAACAAAAGTTTTTGCAAATCCGACCAACCCAATAATGCGGCGTTGTCCTCAAAATCTTGGATCCAGCTTTCCACCGGATATACATCCGATCCATTAAAAGATCGTATGGAATCTTCGATATCGCGGAAACTGAGACTAAATTTTGGTACCTCGCTTTCTTCTGGACGATTTCGCGTACCTCGATGGTTCATAGCGTACACTGACACTGCTGGTGGTTCCCTTACACTTTGTTCATCCTGTTCACTTGCATTTACACTCAATTGTCGTATGGTGTTGTTTATCTCTTCGTCGTCGGATTCCTCCTCAGACTCGGAAACGGTTTCTTCATTCGCCACTTTCAGCAAATTTGGATCGCACAAGTGTTTGCCAATTTGAAATGCAACTTCCTCGGCTGAACCATTATAATCTAGACTTAGGACGTTGCAAATTCCTATTAATTCGCCCAAACTGAAGGACGTCAATGCCCATTTGATTTTGTTTTCAAATTCTGCCGATGAAATGTTAAATTGGAATCCACCGAATTTACGTAAATATTTGCGATTATTGCGATCACCTTCTTCTTGCGTTATAAATTTGTACAATGACGAAATTGCTTTTTTCGCCGACGTTTTAAGGTTTTTGCTGATCACTGGGATGTCGTTTAACGTCGCCATAGTCAATATAGTTCACTTACAGTTAACACACAAACGGACAAATACACTGTTCTAAATAGAATTAAACTTAAAAAATGTCTTAGCAATTAGGATATACAATACACTTATCAATTAGTCCGACAATTCGCACTGTTTCAATGCACAATTTCAGTTCCACAATTGAAATCCACACAATCTTCAATACAATTTTTCGCGATTCTTTATCCCACTTCTGAAATTTTTGTGGAGTTTCTTCTATGTTAAATATAGGTATATATACATTTGGAACTAAAATATTGTGGTACAATTTGTCAGGTTGCTCAATATTCGTCTACAGACTGTCAAGGACTGCTAAGAACTGACTCTCTAGCCGAGGCGTCACTCGTAGGAGGCCTTTGCCGACTTTGTTTTCTTTAAGATAACGCAGGGCCTCTTTACGACGACGAAGAAACGAGCGTGGCGTCACGTTAGTTCCTACAGATCAAACAAGGAATTTGCACTTAAGACAATCAAAGGGATTTTTATCGGTTATGCGGATAACAATACTTACCGTGTTTATGTTCCAGAGTTAAATATAGTTAGGTGTGACTGTGATGTACAATTTGATGAAAACAGGAATGGATGTGAATTAATACATAATAAAGGACAAGAAAGTGAGGTAAACAATGAAAACTTGGTGACATTTGGTCTAGATATTGATAAAGAATATGATGAAAATGAACCAAATGATGAATACAATATTGAAGAAGAAAGTGAACCAACAGACAACACTCAAGCAGGGATTGACAATGAAAATGAAATAATGGAAGAAACTCTGAACCATGATAGTGATGAGAGAGAAGAAGTGGAGAACCAAGAAGAGGTAATTGAGCAGACAAGGCCTGGAAGACCAAGAGGATCAACGAAAGCGGCAATGAAGATCAGAGAACAGAACGAACAGGAAGAAAGGAAAATAAGATATGAGAATCTGGCTGTAAGAAAATCGGAAAGGATTAGAAATCAACAGGCAGTGAAAGTAAGTGAAGAAATTCCAAAAACAATAGCAGAGGCAAGAAGATCTATGGATGCAACGGAATGGAATCTGGCAATCGAAAAAGAACTGATGTCCATGAAGAGACACAGAGTTTGGGACTTGGTATCACGTCCAAAAGACAAAAGGGTGATAAAAAGTAAGTGGATTTTTAGTTTGAAAGGAAGTAGTGAAGCAGAGAAACGACAATATAAGGTTAGGTTGGTTGCCATGGGTTGCGGACAACGATTGGGTTTTGATTATGTAGAAACATTTGCACCGACGGTAAGAATAGAGACGATAAGATTACTATTTAGTATAAGTGCAGAAATGAATAGGAAGATGAAGGTGTATGATGTGAAGACTGCATTTCTGCATGGGCAGCTGAATGAAGAGGTTTTTATGGAATTACCTGATGGATATGAAAATTGTGAAGATCAGGTTTGTAAATTAAACAAAAGTATATACGGGCTGAAACAAGCCAGTAGATGTTGGAATGAATATATGACAGATGTTTTCCTGAGTAACGGTATGAAACAGTCAGAGGATCCATGTCTCTTCTATACCAAAGAAGGGAATGATTTCTTATACTGTGCTGTACATGTCGATGATATGGTGACTGTATCAAGTAGTGATGAGTATGAAAAACGTTATATTGATAAGGTAAAGAAACAAATTGATATAAAGGATCTAGGTGAAGGAGAATCCATTCTGGGAATGGAAATGGAGCAGAAAAGAGGAAGGATATATGTACACCAAAAAAATTATATTAGGAAATTATTAAGTTGATATGGGATGAAGGATTGTAATGCTGTTGGATCGCCAATGGATATAAATCAACAATTGGATGTACATGAGAATAGTGACGAATGTGATATCAGAGCATATCAGGAACTACTTGGGAAACTTGTGTATTTAAGTGTCGCAATAAGACCTCATATTTCTTTTGCATTAAGCAATTTATCTCAATATAATCATAAACCGAAAAACATACATTTGAATGCGTTGAAAAGAATATTAAGATATTTAAAGGGTATGATTGGTTACAGTTTGGGCTTTGGAAAGGAAGGTTCGGCCAATGAAATTGTGTGCGAAACTGACGCATCATGGGACCGAACTGCTGATGCAAAATCATTTAGTGGATTGCTACTATATAGGAACGGCGACTTAATACACCGGCGGAGCAAGAAGCAACCTAGAGTAGCTCTTTCATCTACTGAGAGTGAGTTGGAGGCTATGGCAGAAGGGGTGAAAGAGATTATTTGGAGTGATAGGTTACTAAAAGAAATAGGTATGTCGAAATATTGCAAGAAAGAATTAAAATGTTATAATTTGAATAGTGTAAAATTAGCCAATGGTGGAAACTTTAAGACAAAATCAAAGATATCAAACAGAAAATGCCATTAATTTCGAAATTCATTTGCCGTTTTGGAACGCCCAGGAATATCCTCACGGACCAGGGATCGTCTTTCTGCAATAGTTTACTAAAGGAAATTTGCAAAAAGTTTAAAATCACTCGTACTACCACGACCGCTTTCCGACCTCAATCGAACGGATCTCTTGAACGTTCACATCACGTTCTTATCGAATATTTAAAACACTTCGTGACTAAAACCTATGAATGGGATACCCTGCTCGATCTCGCCATGTTCTCATACAATACCAGCGTGCACGAAGACACTTCATACACACCGCACGAGCTAATATTCGGCTCATTAGCCCGTACACCGACGGAAATAAGATTATGCGAGGACTCCTATAACGACACGTACGCCGAGTATTTATCGACACTTCAAGAGCATTTGAATGTAGTACGTACTCATGCCCGCGAGAACCCTAATAAGCGCCACGAAAAGATCAAAACGGTATGACGACAAAAATCAAAGACCGGAAAATTTTAAACCAGGGGATTGCGCGTACCTACTGAAAGAACCCAAGTTGGGAAAATTCGCGGATCAATATTCAGGGCCTTATAAGATAGTCGAAACGCTGGACAAACATAATGTCAAAATCCAAGTTAAAGGCAAAATACGTACAGTACATTCTGACAAGCTCAAACTCGTCAAAGGTCAACCTTCACCGAGTCAGTAAGAATCATGAACAGACTCGAAACCATGTATATAGCAATAAGTTTTCTAAGAAGCGATAAGGATTAGTATATAAGGTAGGGAACAGCCAAGCGGGACCATTCAGTCACTCTGAAACGAGACAGCAAGTAGCAGTAACCACCATGTGTTATCCTCCACAAATCGCACCAAAACAAACAGGGCAAGAAAAAATCGCCATGCTTAACATCCAAATAAGCCAGTTCAGCTGCCTTAAAGGCGAAATAATAGAAACTTATGACCAGGACGACACATACCGAATATTCTGTGAAGTTTGTTTCGACGAGACCACTCTCGTCGCGGAAGGAGAATTCACGGATGCGCACGCGTTCACCAGCGAAGACTTTTATAAGAATTGCCATGACTGCGGACAGCCCTATTAATCGAACGAAGCATCACGGAATGTACCACGTGCATGAATATATTAGGTTGGGGAAAAAGAAATCCATTATTTTTTTGGTAGATGGCTGTAGTGATCGATATCTTATAGCCGCCGGTGTCCCATACGACTATATGAAAACTATTTCTATTTCTCCCTATAAGTTACTGACCAGGTGCTGAATAAACACGAGTGAATAAATAACGATGAGACTATTTATTTTCAGATATAATATTTATAACAAAACTCTCTTTATACTCTTCTAACAACTCGGAATCGGAAATCATATCACAGTCGTCGTTTCCGGCGTGTTGCCGCGTTCGGTTGATGTTTTTGGTATTTTTGTCTTTTCCCTAGGTAGGGTGCTGCAGCCTTGCAGCAGTGACTTTCACGCGGTCGCCACAATCTCGTAAAGTATCGATCAAACAGTTACAGATTTATGCTCGTTGTCAAGGTGACCATTTCACACTAAAAAAATTCTTTTGCCGTTTTTTGTTTCGTCCATTCAGTTGTGAGTTACAGGGCGTTAAAAATGGAAGTCAACAAAGAGAAAATTCGGTACATTTTACAGTTTTTCTTTGATAAAGGCGAAAATGCAAGCCAGGCGGCTGAAATTGTGAATGGTGTTTACGGTCCCGATACTGTAACAGCTAATTATGTGCAATTTTGGTTTCGTCGATTCCGTTCAGGTATTTTTGATGTTAAAGATGCACCTCGCGCAGGCAGGCCCGCCGTCGAAAATGTCGATGAAATCACAAAAATAATCGAAGTTGACCGGCATGTTAGTAGTCGTGGCATCGCCCAGGAGCTAAAGATCGACCATAAAACAGTTTTAAACCATTTGTACAAAGCTGGATTCAAAAAGAAGCTCGATGTTTGGGTGCCACACCAATTAACACAAAAAAACATGTTGGATCGAATTTCCATCTGCGAAGCCTTGGCCAAATGGAATGATATCGACCCATTTCTTAAACGGATGGTGACTGGGGATGAGAAATGGGTCACATACGATAATATTGTGCGAAAACGATCGTGGTCAAAGCACAGTGAAGCAGCTCAAACGGTGGCCAAACCAGGACTAACGGCCAGGAAGGTTCTGCTGTGCATTTGGTGGGACTGGAAAGGAATAATTTATTATGAGTTGCTTCCATATGACCAAACGCTAAATTCGGATCTCTACTGCCAACAACTGGACCGTTTGAAGCTAGCGATTGACCAGAAACGGCCAGAATTGACCAACAGAAGAGGTGTTGTGTTCCATCAGGACAACGCCAAGCCACACACGTCTGTAGTGACTCGCCAGAAACTCCGAGAGCTTGGTTGGGAAGTTTTAATGCATCCACCATATAGTCCGGACCTCGCACCAAGCGATTACCATCTTTTTCTCGCACTGCAAAACTTCCTGAGTGATAAGAAATTAGCATCAAGAGAAGCTTGCGAAAATCTATTACTAGAGTTTTTCGCCAGTAAGGACCGAGACTTCTATGAGAGAGGCATTATGACGCTACCTTTAAAATGGCAGCAAATTGTAGAACAGAACGGTGCATATTTTACCCAAATCGGACAATCCGAAATATGTTAAATAAAGTCTTGAAGTTCACGCAAAAATAATGGATTTCTTTTTCCCCAACCTAATATATCATTGGAAATTCACTATACGCGTAATGGAACACCAATCTAACCAAGTTCGGAGTACCTCCGAAGAAAGACGTCGAGTCCTGCGATAAGAACGGGTATAAGAAGGGCCCGCACTAAGGTCCGATAGTCAGTCGAACTACAGCAGCTACCATGAACGGACACGCTCTCATCCTGCTCGCCATGCTCATGCCAGCCTATGGCATAGTCGGGTACGACTGTGGAGGGAGTAGCTTGAACATCACCACGCTCTCCCTACTGGAAGTCGCTCCGTGCAACATCTCCAACAAGGCACCAAGACGGAAGGACGTCAGGGTCCAGCTACTACAACTCTCCGAATACGCAGGAACGGACTTCGCCTCATGCAAGGTGGAGATTGATCGAACCATCTACTACTGCGGGATGCACTGCCACGTCTCAGTTGTGCAAAATGGAAGGCGCCAATACATAATGGAGGTCACACCACGCCTCTGTATACAAATGCAAGTCAATGGAATAATGTAACTCCTTCCAACAGCGCAGATCACAGGTTTGGTCCGAAATTCAACCAATCGGCACACCCTCACACTGGCAGGGGAATTAAATATGGACGGGACCTGCAAAGGCGGCCAATACGCCGACCCATTCGGCACCTGGAATCACGTCGTAGTCCAAGCCGCCATCAAAATCACCCTGATGAATGGATACGCCCCAATTCAACTGTCGTCCGACGAAATATTTTACCATCCGGAACCAAGTGCGCTAGCTCCAAGGCGGAGTGCTTCGACGCTGATGGCAGCTCAGTATCCTGGTCGCCAATTCCATTAGACGGATGCCATTTTAACCACTACGGTGTGCTGTATGAAGGAAAGGCCTCCATCGTGACGCCGGAGGACCCTCGAGACCCGACAGTGTACATGGTGACTTCGGGAGAAACAGTCTTTGCATTAACGAAAACCGCCGAGTTCCCACTGTGCGGGTATACTTTAGTGCGTACAGAACACCCGAAACTTTTCGTGCTTGAAGTAAATAATGGACAAACCTTCAAAGCCAAAACGAAAATTAGTGTAAATAATTTAGACATTTTTACATACGTGAACTCTAAATTCGTCTATATAGAAAAGCATCTCCGCGCGCAAATACAAGACTTATATAACCATATGTTAAAACAGAGGTGTAATATAGAACAACAAGTGCTTAAAAACGCTCTCGCGCTCGCAACTATTAATCCCGACGAACTCGCCTACACCATCATGAAGGGACCGGGCTATATGGCAACTACCGCGGGCGAAGTTGTCCACATTATTAAGTGTATGCCAGTTCAGTGCAGCTTCCGAAGAATCGAAGGATGCTACAACCAGTTACCGGTTCTACACCGAAACGAATCCTGGTATCTTTCTCCCAAGTCCCACATCCTGACTAAAATGGCTCACTCCAGGGATTGCAATGAAGTAGTACCCATCATGTACCAGATGCAAGGGTCCTGGTACAGACTTTTGCCGAAACCAGTGGAAACCATTGCGCCACCGTCAATACAGCCGATTACCCAGGACGATTGGCGATACATCGATGCCGGGAACCTCGCTACCAGCGGCATATACTCGCAGAGCGACCTACAGTCACTAAGGGACCACATCGTGTTTCCAGTGGAAAAACCTGCCGCCCTCGACACATTGGCAAGAGGAGTAATGGGTAAGACCATCCCCGCAGGTACCCTCACTGTATCAAATTTATTAGACGAAGACACCCTGAATAAAATCGCCGAATCAGCCGGAGAGAAGATTTGGAAGGTGTTCCTCACCTTCGGGTCAGCAAGCGCCGGGGTGATCGGACTCTTCCTCATTGTTCGATTCATCAAACTAATAATCGATGTAATACTACACGGGTACGCTCTCCACTCGATGTACGGCTGGAGCCTACACCTGCTAGGCGCCATCTTCGGATCCTTAACGCAGCTCCTCCTCCATATGGGCAGGACTACCGCAGAGCCAACAGCGGACCCTGAGAACCCACCAACGGCAACGGCCCCCGCTATCCTCCCATTGAGTGACAGTGCTCTCCAGTGCGACCCTCGGAGTTTCGATACTCTAAGAAATATTATTAAGGACTATCGCGAAGAACAGAGTTTCCCTAAAAACGTTACACCGTAACATTTTTTTCCCCAAGGGGGGAGGTGTAACGTCCCGGGTTTTCTGCCCTTATTTTTTTTTACTTTCATATTCTTAGTAATAAGTATTGTAGTATCGCGTAAATGTGATGGCTGCCTGATTTTGTATGGATGTGTATGCATGTGTGAGTGTGAGCTTCGATTGTTTTCTGCACTTTGGGCCTCCCCACCTCAAATCGAGGTAACGAGGAAAGGATAGGCACAACCGATCGGCAGTTAAAAAAATTCATCACCGACACGAGAGTACGAGCCCCATTGTCATCTCCGCTCGAGGAGTCTCATTCAGAATAATTACAAGTTCCGACTCAGTTCGTGTGCAGGGAGTTACTATTTTCTGCTAAAGCCATAAGTTATTTTAGTGCTAAATCTTTGTATACTCTACTACAGGCAGCCAGGATAGTTAATCGCCAGAGCTGTCCTTCGAAGAGCTCCGCCTGCGTCCCCTTCCCATGCGTTCAAGAGCTCGCTGATTGCTTCGCCTTTCACTTGCCAGGTTCGGACCTATTGCCACGCGCGTGGTGACGTATTGGGGCGACATTCGTATCTAACCGCTCGCGCTGGAAAGACATGCCACGCGCGTCGATCGCGGAAAACAAAACGACGCGCGTGGCATGTCTTTCCAGCGCGAGCGGTTAGATACGAATGTCGCCCCAATCCGCCACCACGCTCGTGCCAATAGGTCCGGCCATGACACCGAGAGAGTGTCTGTGAATCAGTGACATCTCAGCTGTATGAATGGGTGAAGCAGGCGGAGCTCTTCCAAGGACGGCTCTGGCGATTAACTATCCTGGCTGCCTGCTCTACTAGTTCGTAACCAAATTTTGTATTATTTTTGATTGTAAGTATAGTGTTTAATTAATTCTTTTGTAACAATATTGTTACGCCGATATGAAGTTGGCGTACCGTGCGAAGCTGCTCCCTCGAACCCGTGGATTCGAGGATCGATGCGATCGAGGTATCGATTCGGCCGGTCGTTGCTCCAGCGACCGGAAGTGTTGTAACCGGAAGTTGCAACCGAGGTGTCACAGAGGACAGACGTTCGACGACGTTCGAAAGATTGTTATTGTTAAAGTTTTCGTTGTACCGAGTAGTTTAATAAAGTTAATAGATTTAAAATGCCGAGAAGACCCGGAACCTCCGCGGGACGTAACAATATATATATATATATATATATTTTTATACAGTTAATTCTGAGTTAAAAAAGTTATTCAGTTCAGTGACTAGCGACCGTGAACACTATCTCCTCCACTATTTCCGGATTTCTCCCTAACCACTTATCTTCCTATTTTACTAAATCCTTCCTGTTGGTGCGAGTTCCGCCTCAGCATCGCAGGCTCTACCTTTCCCTCAAGCAGTGGATTCAGTGTTGGCGTTGAGTGATACGTGGTGCAGACTAGCTCTAGCATCTGTAGATCCAGCGTTAATTTCTTTTCTTCTTCTCCTTTCATGCCTCGCCACGGACACAGGGCTGGTCGCAAGATCCAGTACCGTCGAACGTCAAATCGAACGTCGACGTTAAGACTTACAATCCCGTAATTTCTTCAGAAGAAAAGACGATGAACAAGAAAACTTGGCAGATGCCGCAATCTAATAATCTTGGTGGAAAACCCCAAATGGATAGGAGCGCGCGCAGGATGTTCGAGTACAATACACGCAAATACAAGGAACAACCACTTGGTGATTGGGCAGATGGCATCGAGCCCCAGCCACAACTAGGATCGGGGAGGAAAAAGGCTCCGTCGGAAAAGCAAAAAGCAAGGACGGCAAATTGGAGGGCGAAAAAGACTGGTGGAACACCCCAGTGCGGCCCCTCCTGAGAAATCAAAGACAGCTCGGAAATAACGCCTAAAATAACGAAGGCTAAGAGCGAAAAATTAACGGATGAACCGCTTTGGCAGGAAGGACCCATTATGGGCACTCATCCAGTTAAGCGTATTTATACGCAGAACATGGACTTCTCGACTTTTCCCTTGTTGCTGGAGAGAACTTTCCTCGACCTGGAGGCTGAAAATCCGCGCATTAGGAGGGAAATACCCTTTTGCGCGTACCAACATACAATGACTTACTTACTGAATGCCGCAATTATTGACCACGTTAAGACCATTAACGCTGAAGACCGGTATGCAGATGAAGAGTCGCCGATGAATCTCATCCCGGATGACATCGTAATGCCTGCTCCGGTGGAAGAATTCATAAAGATGATCGCCAACACAACCACGCCACAAAGCGACCTGGTGCGAACGAAGGTTCCGCTGGCATGCGTTCCGAATCCGCGGATACATGCTGACGTTGACAGGCATGTCGTAGAGCAACCTGCAGGTGGCTTTGGGGTATGTGGTACCGCCAATCATAACTCTTACGAGTATTATGCGTCCCCACTTGTAACATCACGATTAGTGGATGCGACTGCAATCCAAAACGCTGACAGAGATTTTGGAGACTGGGATCCTCTCCCAGAGGGAATGTTCCCGGTAAATGCCGTGCCCAATCAAAACCTTCTTGGATACAGGCCAGTGGAGCGACTTACTTCCGAAGGGCTCCAAAAGATCCAGGGCATAGAATTTCTAAATGGCGGGGATATGCAATCAAGGCTCCGTTGGAACTCTGAGCTGAACGCACGAGTTTCAGGAGTTTTACGTACCATGGAAAACCGGTACAAGATGCACGTTGGAAAACCAGTGCACGGCACCAATACATCCGCACTCGGATGGATTAGTGTGCAAGATGTGGGAGGGAACGCGGCCGACTGAAATTAGGGGTGTGCGAGTACTCGTAATTTACGAGTCGAGCCGAGACCGGTTCGCTTCCTCGATCCGAGTCGAGCACTTGAATTTTTCGAGCTACTCGAATCGTCGAACTGCTTGAAAAAAATTCGAACTACTCAAAAACTTCGAACTACCCGAATACATTCGAGCTACTCGAATATTATCGAACTACCCGAATGTATTCGAGCTACTTGAATATTGTCGAACTACTCGCATACGTTCGAATAACTCGAATATTTTCAAGTTGCCCGAAAACATTCGAGTATTCGCGTACTTATGAATTTGCTGTCAAATGTCGCTCTTATTTCAATGGTAAAATATGTTAAATACACATTATTTCTTGACCACAAAATTTATTTCATTTTTATATTTTATAATTATAATATTTTATATTTTTTATATTTTATAATTATTACTATTATTAAATTATTATTTTCATGCGGGAAACATATTTTTTCAACATGATCATAACTTTCCTGTGGATAATTTTTGTTATTTGTTTTATATTGTACAGTCCGTGACACTTAATTAAACGCAACACGTTTTTTCTTATATTAATTGCGATTCATCTTCAAATTAAGAAAATCTATTTTTTTAAGTTCGTTTTGTATTTCATTGTTATCTTCTCAATAATTTTTATCGAACAAAACTTGAAATATGTATCAACTCACATTTATGTGACGGAGCGATCATCGGATCGAACACATCCTATACATATGTGCAGAACATAAAACAGAAAAAGTACTATCGCGACGATTGGTATTTTTCGGTATACAATAAAAGAAGCGCTATCACGCTGCTTGGGTCTTCTCGTACTCATTTAGAGATAGCGCGGTTGCGCTGTTTGGGATTCTTCGACAGTGTTTTTTCAATACCCCCTGGGACTTAAACGGTTAACCGTTTGAGTGCGGAAGAATTTTCTTATGTATATGCTAAAATTGCGGAATGAAATGTGTAGTTATTTTTTTTGGAAAATAATAAAAATAAAAACAAAATTGATAATAAACTGCAATAGATATAAATACAACTGTTCTCAATTAATTCGAAAATTATACTAACGAACAGCAGCGTGGTCACTTCTCCGCACTTTTGGCATAGGACAAGCGAAGCGCGATATCGCTTCACCGCACTCAAACGGTTAAACACAATGCTTTCACGCAAATAATGGATGAAGTAAAAAGTTCTGAGCGTTTTTTCTCTTTATTTTGATGATAAAATTAACAAACTTAGAATTTTCGGAATTAGATCAAATAAGCGCCGTTTTGTTCAATAACTTTTGCCCATTTTGAAGGCAATTTCATAATTTCGCGATTGAAGAAATCTTCGTCCCTATTGTTAAAAAACTCGACCAGCTCACTTTCACAAGACTCTCTTGAGGCCAGTTTTTTGCCATCAAGAAAATTTTGTAAATATTTAAAAAGGTGATAATCGCTTGGTGCCAGGTCTGGGCTATACGGCGGGTGCGATATAACCTCCCATCCAAGCTCTCGGAGCTTCTGGCGTGTCGTTAAAGATGTGTGCGGCCTGGCGTTGTCTTGATGGAAGACAACACCCTTCCGATTGGACAATTCTGGTCGCTTCTCGTCGATCGCCTGCTTCAATCTGGTCAGTTTTTCACAATATAGGCCCGAAGTGAGTGACTGGCCCGATGGGAACAGCTCATAGTGCAGGATTCCCTTCCAATCCCACCAAACACATAGCAAAACCTTCTTGGTCGTTAATGCGGGCTTGGCGATCGTTTGGGCCGTCTCACCGCGCTTGGACCACGATCTTTTTCGCCTGTTATTCTCGTATGTGACCCATTTTTCATCGCCAGTCACCATCTGCTTCAAAAATGGGTCCATTTCGTGACGCTTCAGCAAAGAATCGCAGGCATCAACTCGCTCCAAAAGGTTCTTTTGCGTCAGTTCGTGTGGCACCCATATATCGAGCTTCTTTTTGAGACCAGCCTTATGCAAATGGTTCCAAACGGTTTTCTGGCTAATCTTCAGTTCCTGGGCAATGGATTAAGTGCTCGCATGCCGGTCTGACTCGACGATTTCCATGATTTTATCGACATTTTCAAAACGCTCAAAACTTTTTACTTCACCCATTACAATATAAACGTCTCTATGTCATGTCTGCTACTAAGCAACAGATTAACAAAAGAAAAACGAGAATTTCAAAAAACTGCTAAATGATTTCGTGTATACTGGTCTCAGTATTAGAAAAAGATTTGCAATGTCGAGTAGTGTTAACGTTAACGATATGGAAGTAGAAAATGAAGAACGAGTAAAGAGTGACATAGATGATGCAGGTAACAGTAGCAGTTCTAAACGTATACGCCTTCATTCTGTGCCGAGCGCTCGACGAGTAAGCATCGCTTAGACGGAGCTCTCGCCAGAAATTTTTTTTCCAAGTTCAACATACCGAGTGGCAAATATTCTCATTTCGCGAGTGTAAATCAGACAGTCAACTACCGAAAACTTTTCATTTCTCTCTTGTGCTCGGGACTTGCTTTTGCAAGTCCCAAAAGACGCTCATTTATTTTTTTATTGTTAAGAATTCATCCATTACATGGATGAACACGTGTCGCGGATCGACGAGAAAAGTAGTGCACGTAGCGCGTCGCGCGATAAGTCGAGTTCGGACGGCGAATGCCTCTCACCTCCGCTGCCACGATCCAGGAACCTTTCTTTAAAAAGGCACAAAGAATCCAATTTGCATCTCTCAACCGAGAGCATGCATACCAAGAGGACCAGGAAAACTACGGCAGCACGGACCTCGCCGCGGCTCACAGCAGCCGCTAAACCAACTTCGCAGATGTTGAGCGGAAATCCAGAGAAGCCCGCCGACACCCAGACCAGCGACGCCATGTCAACGACGTCGTCGACCCGAGACCAGGACGTTGCGGCGACAACGTACGAGAAGGTGCGCCTGGAGCTGCAGAAGCTCCGGAACGAGAATCGGTTGCTAAAGGCCCGGCTCACGGCCGCCACGTGTGCCGCTCCGGCTTCGAAGCCCGCCGAAGACGCCGCCGAAGGATGGACGACGGCTACTACGTCCAGAGGGACCGGCAGGCGATCCCCGCCGCCGGTTTCTGCACCAGCGACGACCAGCGTGGAAAACCGCTTCCACGTGCTCGCCGATCTGGAGCAACGAAATCAAGGCTCCAGCGCCGCTGCAGCAAACGCCGGGCCAGCACCTGCTCATCAGAGAACTTCTAACGTTAAGTCTAGTAAACCACCACCAATTATTGTTCACGCGGCTTCCCCGCAAATCATAATTAATCTAACCAAGAATACTTTTCACAAGCAAGTCTTCTCAATAAGACGTAGTGGCCCGAAGAGTTACGTAATCTACGCCGACACGTTAGATGCCTTCGGCAAGCTAAAAGAAATATTGGCAACCAACCAATTGAAATTTTTTTCATACACTCCCAGGAACGAGAAGCCGGTCTCTATGCTCCTGAAGGGCATAGATCCCAACACGCCGTGCGACGAATTATTGACTGAAATTAATGCTATGACTGCTACGAAAGCCAAAGCTTTAAAGATATCGCATTTCGCGACCACTAAATCGAAACAATCAGGGACACAACTTCCCATGTTCATAGTTAAATTTGAGCCGACCGCGGACGTTCAATTCATTCGTACTATTAACATTCTTAACTATCAGCGCGTTACTTGGGACAAATTTCGCCGATACGATCTGCTGCAATGTTTTAATTGCCAGCGCATTGGACACGCTTCGGCGAATTGCCATCTTGACGCGAGGTGCGTCAAATGCAACCTCTCGCACGAGAGGGGGAAGTGCTCGGTCACCGAGGCTACTAAGCACGAGGCTATATACTGTGTTAATTGTGAGAGATTCGGACACCCTGCTTCCTACAGAGGCTGTCCCAAATTTCAGGAGAGGAGGGCAGCCGCCCCCCCTCCGCGCCCGACGGCCTCACGGAACCAGGACGTTAGGAGAAGGCCGCCACCGCAGAGGGTCGTCCCCACCATATCGTATAGCAATGTGGCCGCTGGAGTGGCGGGGGGCTCTGCCTTCCCCTCCATCGCGACCTACGATCAGCAGTCGGCAACGCAGCGACCTGCACCTCTCACAAGTAGAATTCCTGATCAGCCGAGCGACCTTAGGAACATTTTAGTAACGTTGGAAAACATAGCCAAGCAAATACCTATAATTTTTCATAGAATCAATGAAAACACTGAAAAAATTGATCTCTTATTCCAATATTTTATAGATGACGATACTCAGAACACAGTGCCAAGGCGGCGCAGTGCGAGGACCGCTCAGAACATTATTCAATGATGCCTGCCGACGCATCAGCCGAAATCCCTTTGGAGAGTCTTCATATCATCTCCATTAACGTAAACTCCATTATTAATCTGCACAAGCGCGCATTCCTGCACCAATTTTTAAATACGCAACGACCAGACGTTTGCTGTCTGGTCGAAACCAAGCTCAACTCGAGACACTCGCTGGAGCTGCCACCTAGATATATCGCTATCCGCAAGGATCGGGTTAACAACCGCTTCAGTGGAGGCGTGGCCATTATTATAGACAAAAGCTACAGCTATACTGGGATTGAGCTTGGTTTCTCGCATGAGAAATCAATCGAGGCTGTTGCCATTAAAATATCTCTCTCCGGCGGTAGAGGTCTCGTGATCGCCGCGGTTTACAGTCCGTGTAAGAGCAGGGCCGTCTTCGAGCGCGACCTTGACGACCTGTGCTCGCAGCTTAGACTCGTGAACGAATCGAATCATTTCGTTATCGCGGGCGATTTCAACGCGAAGCACGTTGACTGGCTCAATCCCGTCAACGACAGTAAGGGGCGCGCATTGCACGACTGGTTGCAGCTCCGCGGGGCTATATTCCGGGTGGAGTTACTTTTTTCCGACATTCCATCGTATCATCCAGCCGGTACCAACCTCGATTTGGCTCTGGTGGACGATAGACTGATTGAGCGAATCAACGATGGTACAGGCAGACTCGAGGTGTTGCCGTATGACAGTGACCATTGGGCGATAGTCGTTAGGCTTTCCCTCGAAGGTTGGAGCGCGTCCGTTGCTCGCGCGCCAAAGTTATTAAGACCGAATTACGGGAAAACGGATTGGAAAAGGTTCAGATTGGATACCCACGGTTTTATTAACAGCATCGATCACGATTCTATCCTCAATGCGACGATCGAAATGATTAATTCATCCATCGTGGCTCTCGAGGACAATCTCTCGTCAATCTTGAGAAATTGCACTCCAATGACGGAAGTCGTGAACTCCCCGAAGGATTATGACGATCCTCGTATTGCATCGCTGAAAAAATTTAAATCGAAGATTATTTCGAAGCTCTTTTACCTATTACGTCCTAGCCGACAATCACACGTCTCTCGCGCTAGTTCGATTAAATTTTACAAAATCATCTTAAAACGCATAAATTATAGACTCCGTAAGCTTTTCACCATGGTATCGACAAAATTCTGGCAGGATAGACTTAAAAATCTCAACACGCGCGAGCCTTCCAAACTCCATCACTTTATCAACAAGTTAATATGCACAAAAAGCTCCGGTGCGCTCCCGCCGCTGAGGGGGGCTTGCGGCGATGACCGCCTGTGGTCCGATACGGGTATCGATACCACGACTCTGCCAAAAACCGACAACAACTATATCGTTACGAACATCGACGATAGACTGTCTCTGCTGGGGGTTCACTTCGCCGGGGTGCATACCAAGAACCTGCGGCCCCTTACTGCCGACGAGGAAAAGCACGAAAGAGCGGTCAACGCGTTGTACGACCGAATCCGCGAAACGCGCGAGCCTGTCGTACGGCCATTCAATAACATAAACGAGCAGGTCTGGCCAGCGTCCAGCACCGAGTATTTCGTTAATCCGCGAATGATCGCCAAGGCGCTGAGATCCTTGGCGAACAAGAAATCGGCATCATTCGATGGAATTCCAAATATTGCAGTCAAGCGCCTACCGGGCTCGGCCATCGAATACCTCGCGGCTCTTTTTAACGCGTGCTTGCGTGTCTCTTACTTTCCGGAGCGTTGGAAGGTGGCGAAGCTGATACCTATTCTGAAAAAGGGGAAAAACCCTGCCGATCTAAATAGCTACCGTCCGATAAGTTTGCTGCCTAATTTAGGCAAACTTTTCGAAATCATGATTAACATTAGATTGATTAAATTTGTTACGGATAACAAGCTTATTCCGAATCACCAGTTCGGTTTCCGTCATTCTCACTCCACGGTGCACGCCGTGGCCAAATTCACACGCGATGTGGCTGATGCGTTAAATTCAAAGAGCCTGATGGGCGCATGTCTAATCGATCTCGAGAAGGCCTTCGACACGGTATGGTCGAGGGGCCTGGTCGTGAGGCTTTTCGAGATGGATCTGCCTGCTGACCTTCTGTTCATGATAGAGAATATGATCTCCGGGCGATCCTTTAAAACCTTCTTCAATGACACGTCCTCGTCTCGCACCTTTCATATATTAAACGGTCTTCAACAGGGTGCGGTAAATTCCCCGTTGCTTTTTAATTTATACTTCTCGGATATCCTCGATAATTTTAATACTAATGGATCTGCATGCAAAGCTATCGCATTCGCAGATGATCTAATCATCTACAAAGAGGGCAAAGACCCCCAACAGATTAAAATTTCTCTGCAAAAGGCTTTCAATAAAACGGTTTTAGTGTGTAATAAGAAAAAGGTTAGGATCAATAAGTCAAAGTGCGAGACGATTCTCTTCACCAGGCCGCTTCGCTTCCTGGGTAGCAGGCAGATCAGACTCGCGAAAGAATTCGCGTTGCATGCGCCCGATGGTTCGAGCACCATCATACCCAGGGTCAAACAAATTCGATACCTGGGGGTGATTTTGAACGACCGGCTCAACTATAATGATCACGCCAATTACAGTCTGGAAAGAGCCAAGGGTGTTGCCGCGAAATTGGCTCGCCTTTTCTATTCAAAACACGTGGGTGAGAACGTGAAATTATTGTTGTACAAGCTATACATCAGATCAATATTAGCATACGCTTTTCCGATCTGCTTCGCCATCGCTCCATACGTTATGGAGAGAATACGCAAGTTCGAACGCAGGATTTTCCGCGCGATCGCGGGACTTTTAATTCCGCGACGACTGCCAGATGGCACGAAGAAATATTTCCACAACCAGACAGTCTACAATAGACTTGATTGCACGCGATTCGACATCTTCGCGCTAAGAATCACCAGAATTTTTATATACAAAGCAATGCGCGCTAATGTAGGTAACCCCCTCATCCCCAACCTTCACAATATCACCGATGATCTAGCGGAGATCGCCAGGATCAACGGATTCTTTTCCACAGCCGTTTTTCCATACTTGGATAGAAAGGGTTACATACAACATCCCCATACAAAAATCCCGCTCATCTATCATACAGCTAGGAAAAGCGGGTCGTTGGCAATTCACTACGACCCGGACGCGATCTCGGCAGATCTGTCACAACTCAGATTCTCCACTGCTCTCCCTCCTCGGGATACTAATCGCAAAAATTATAAATACTGGAATAAGCTACCATGGCTCGAGTTCTGAGCGTCCTCGCATTCGGGCCGAGCATCTCCCCCTTCTCGCTTAATACCGTAACGATAAAATTCTCGTTTTCATTGTTTGCTCAACTTTTTTTTTTTTCTTTTTTTTCTTTTCGACGTACTGTTTGTATTTAACTCTATTGTATATTTAGGATAAGTTAGTTTTAAGCTGTATATAGTAGTTTTAGATTAGCTCTAAGTCGCTCGTTTCATTCTTTTCTTTTTGCGCGCTTTGTCTCACTAAGAGACATTTTGTCTATGTTCAAATATGCTCAATTCCAAGATCTACTTTCTCTTATTTAATTTTTAAACGACTGCTCATCTTGACCGTACAATCTATATCTTTGTAATGCAACAATCAAGGTCTAGATGTTCAATGCAATATCTGCGTTCTAACAAAACTATGCACTTTCCGCGACGTTACAAAAATGGCTATGCCATTGCTTTTTCTTTTTCTTTGTAAATGTCTTGTCAGTCCTTGTCTCTTTTTTTTGTTAAGCGAAGTCGCCTGTTTTCGAAGTTTAAATCATACTTTTGGGGCTCTCCTATTTACGTTATCATTGTACCAAGCGCTCTTGGTTGTTTTCCTTTAATTATAATCCGATATAACCCCATGAGAAGTCGCAGTCGCGACCACGATGGAGTTTTCACTAATATTTCTTGTACCACAAAAATTTATATTGTTTCATGTCTAATAAATACTTATAAAAAAAAACGTATACGCCGGAATAAAAGCAGTGTGTGGAAATATTTTAAAAAAATTAATCGAATAAGAAGCGAGTGTTTACTGTGTAATGGGAAATTTAGAATGAAATGTGGCAGTACCACATCCCTGATGAGGCATGTAGGAAATAAACATCCAAATGCAATACAACCGGAACATTCTGTAGTATCGGTGTCTTCCGTATCATCAACGGAATGTTCAAAACCAATGCTGGATGCAAACTCTCGCAGAGCGCAGGCGTTAACAAGAGGTATAGCGGAAATGATGATAGTAGACGTTCAGCCATACGACATAGTAAATGACCACGGGTTTAAAAATTTTGTAAAAATCGCCGAACCGCTGTATAAAATACCATGCCGTACAACGTTTTCTCGTGACATAATTCCGAAAATGTACAAGGAAGAAGCAGAAAAAATAAGAGACGCCATTAGAAATGACTTGGGATGTGTAAGATTTAAAAATTATTTTGCTAATTATCTGTTTTATTTAGTCATTATTTAATTCTTTGTCGATTTGTTTATTCATACACTCATTTATTTAGGACGATATGTTGGCTGTAGCATTTACCACAGATGGCTGGACATCACGTGCAATAGATGGATATATATGTCTCACGATCAATTATTGCACTCATAACTTTGAAGAACTTAAAAAATATACGCTCAAAGTTCACAGTTTTTCCGATTCGCACACTAGCGAAAACGTTAATGAGTTCCTCAAAGATTCGCTTAACGAATGGGGTATTATTTCCAACAAGATAAAATGTTATTTTGTTACTGATAATGCCGCCAACATGATAAAAGCGATTCAACTTTCTGATGAATGGATTCGTATCCCATGTTTTGTCCATACGTTACAGGTAATCAGTAATTGCATAAACAGGGTGTTCCATTTAATTTAACACTTTAATTAGTATTAATTTGACACTTACATCTCTGCAGCTTGTTATTAAAGACGCAATAAAAAACACTAGTGCTTTTGATTGCTTGTGTCGTAAATGCCACGAAATCGTTTCTTTTTTTAACCGGTCTACAGTGGCGCGATCTAAACTTTTAAAAGCACAGAAAACGCATTGCGCAGAAGAAACACCACTGCAAGTCATTCAGGATGTGACCACTCGCTGGAATTCACAGTATGACATGATGAAGCGCTTAATTGAAATTAGGGTTCCTTTGAGCATTGTTCTTTCGGAACCTGGAATACCTGATAATATAACCAGCCGAGAATGGGATGCACTGAATAGTTATGTAAAAGTATTGGAGCATTTTAAGGAAGCTACGCAAATACTAAGTGCCGAAAAAGAACCAACCCTTTGCCGGTATTTACCGATAATTATAGGTTTAAATCAGTCCATCGACGCAAACTTGAATGATTATCTACACGGAACACTACATGATTTTTCTAATAACTTAAAATCATCACTAAAAACACGATTTCAATTTGTTTATACTTGTGAGCCAATACTTTTTGCAATGTTGCTCGACCCACGTGTAAAGAATAGGTTATTGGACGATGTGCAGCAACAACATATTTTCGACATCTTGCAAGAAAGGATTGCAAAAGAGAAGGAAACATTACCTGAAAATGCACCAACAACCAGTCGAAACATTGCATTGTTATCTTGATACAGATAAAAATAGAAAAGTATGCGAGCTTAAGATAATCATGTTTACATTATTTTCAATTAATATTTTTCTAGCAGCATCATCCTCGAGAGTGTCTCAATTTTTATATGACATAAGCGCAGAAGAAGAGAACAATGATGCGACATGGAACGGCCGCACCGAATCCATACTTTACTTGAACGAGAAGCTTGTGAAATCAGATACAAGTATTATTGATTGGTGGAAAACGCATCAGGGCCGTTTCCCTACTTTAGCTAGATTAGCAAAAAGTTTATTAAGAATACCCGCTACTCAGGTGCCCAGCGAGCGTTTATTTTCAACGGCTGGAAATATTGTTAGTGCAAATCGCACTAAATTATTAACACTAGGTTTACGGGACCCGTCAATTTGACGGAATTCAAACTTTGCAATGAAATATCTCGAAAACCGCTTGATCGATTTCAACCGTTTTGCATCGTAAAGGGCCTAGCCGGATAAGGATGGAAAAAGTGCCCCCAAAGATAATTAATCGTGAGGCATACCATTCGATAGGGCTCTTTGGAAAAACCCTTCCTACAAAGTATGAACCCGCTACCCCTACCGTAGGGGTAGTTACAGGGTGAAACGTATTTTACAGTTTATGCTCGATATCTCCCGTTTGGCTTGACAGAAAATTCTGAAAAAAATCACAGACATTATACCCAACGGTGTACATACTTTAGAATTTTTTCAGATTTTTTGGTTCAAAAATCGATTTTTGAAAAATTAAAAAAGATTATAAACATTAATTTTTTATTGAAAATATAAAGTGACCACATTTCTATTTTTACAGTAACATGCATCGTACCCTGATTATTAATGTGTAATTTTTTCAGATTTTTACAAGATCTAAGAAACAAAACAAAAATCAAAAACCAACCAATAGATCTCGATTGGTGACTAAAATTCGTTGGGCCGTTGAAGCCGTGCACGGTATAATAGGGCGGAAATACCGACTGTTACATAATCAATTGGATAACAAATTGCTGCCAACAGTCGGATTACATTGCCGAATTGCATGTTTTTTACAAAACACCTTTGCTAAACATTTAAATTCCGATGTAGAGTTCCGCGAAGAAATAATATCTAGATTGATGAGCGAGAAAGACAAACATAATAGTTTAGGCACAGAAGCTGATATTTGCCATTGGAATAGGCGAAGAACATTGTTTAAAAAAATATCAGCTTCGGATTTGCTTGATTTTCCTGAAATGACCCAACGAGATTTAAAAATTTTCTTTACGGGATCTTATCAACTTTCGCAAGCGGTATCATACCTCGCAGAAATGATGGACGAAAATAACCTTATTAATCTTTCTTATTTGAGAGAAATTAGCAATATCATACAATTTCTGGTGCCATCGAGGCACATTAAAAGTAAATCTAAGTGCTATATAGATTATTCACCTAATTCAATAGGTTGCTCTGGAATAAAACGTTATTTCTGCGAGTGTGCAAATGGCAACCGAACTATTGGTTGTTGTTCGCACGTAGCAGCGATAATTTATTACTTATCGAATGCTCGATACATTGCAAAAGTTGTTAAGCGTGCGGAAATATTAACACTATGACGTCCGGCGACACCACAGTGGTGACCTTCACAAAGTATCGCTCGGCGGCCGGCGACACCACAGTGGTGATCTTCGCAAAGTATCGCTCGACGGCCGGCGACACCACAGTGGTGACCTTTGCTTCGTATCATTTAACACTAGATTTACGGGCGTTAAATTGGTCACACTTAAATATATTAAATAAGAGCTTTGAAAAAAGAGGGATCAACGGGGAAAGACGAAGATCGGTTAAGTAATTTGTATATTATAAGATACAAGTGAAATATTGACTGTACCACGCTCTATGAATTTGGAAAACGTTTTTAAAAAAGTAGGAATCCGTCAATTTGACGGCTTCCGTAAATCTAGTGTTAAAAGAGAAATACTAAGTATGTACCAAAGAAAATGTAATTAAAAAAATATATATTTCAAAAAAATTTTACATTTATTTACATATGTACATTTTCATAAGAATAGGTGAGGCGGATTGAAAACTAGTGAGAACTACCGATGAGATTAGAAAAACTTGAAATCATCTCCCAATAACCTCAAAAACAGCCGGCGACAAGCGAAATAACAGAGTTAGTGGTGCCGGCGCCAAGCGAAGAATTGTTTAAAAACAGTGCGGCCGGCAAAGTGTTAAGTAAAATCTTCAATGTTGAACGCTTAAATCCGGTCATTAACAACGACAGCGACGAAGATTAAGTTGCGCGCTTTAAGTCCTGAGTACAAACACCATTTCACAATTAAGGTAAACCTCGCTCTCTAAAATTCATTAATTCACTTTACAAATGTAAAACTATTTAATAATTAATACTAACGTATACTTTTTTTCATGGTTAAACGGAGAGAATTCTTGAATACAAACACTATTTCACAATTAAGGTAAACCTCATTCTCTAAAATTCATTAATTCACTTTACAAATATAAAAATATTTAATAATTAATACTAATGCACAATTTTTGTTATGTTCAAACGGAGAGAATTCATTGACCTTCTGAACACAATAGAAATACCAGCAGCTCCGCTTCCATAAAACCGAAGATCATCATTGTTAATAAATGCAATTAAATAAAAATTTTCACATATGACATATAAGGAGAATCAAAATTAAGTACATTAACTTATTTCTTGTGAAATAGTGGATGTTACGAATAATGTGTGCCCAAGAAATTAAGTACTTCGATCGTCCAAGTCTATACCCCTTTGGGTATTGGAACTAAGTATTTAATTATTTTTCTGTATGAAGCACTTTTGAACAAAATCTGAAAAAATTACAGTTAATTATTTATAGCAAACTTGAGATACTGTGAAAATATAAACGTGGTCACATCAATAATATTGCTAAAAATATGAACAAGTGTTGGTTTTTGATTTTTGTTTTGTTTCTTAGATCTTGTAAAAATCTGAAAAAATTACACATTAACCCCTTAACGCAGTTTTGTTGAAAAAAAACGGCCAAAAAAAATCAATTTTTTTTAATGCAAAAGTACATACTTTAGAACATAGTCTTGGCAAAAAAATAAAAAAAATAAAAAATTATTCAACATTTTTACTTTAAATTTGGATTTTGATCGTATCTATAAAGATACACTTATCTTTGCAAGTTTGCAACATTTAGGTAAATATTGAACTAAACTATTATTGGAAATGGGTGATAAATTAATATACTTTATATTTATTACTTTTACTATGAGGCTATGAAATAACCGTCTTTATATTGCTGGAGTTTAGAAGGAACTGACTGTGGATGCCCAAAAGACGAGCTCGGGCCCACTCAGTAATATAAATTGTTTATGTTACTTTCCCCTACACTGTAGAGAGAGTCTTCTGTTTGGAATAGGAATTCCTAAAACGTAGAGTCGTTTTCGAAAATACTACGACGGATCGCATTCAGTCGTCACAAGTGCAGAAATATACTGCGCTTTTGTCCCATGGAAAAAGGCTATATTTTATTCTTGAATAAATAAGTGTTATAGCTTACAATCCTATGTAAATGATAAATATCAACAAAACGATTGTTTTTCTTAGCTTTCACATTGTTATTTTCAATTCTCGATTATGTGCGAGTGCGAAAAATTATAGCATCATAAAATAAAACCTCGCTCGAGTTAACTCGAGTGTGCGCAGTTTGGCCGGTTTAGCGCGCTCGAATTAACTCGAGTGTGCACGTTAAGGGGTTAATAATCAGGGTACTATGCATGTTACTGTAAAAATAGAAATGTGGTCACTTCATATTTTCAATAAAAAATTAATGTTTATAATCTTTTTTAATTTTTCAAAAATCGATTTTCGAACCAAAAGATCTGAAAAAATTCTAAAGTATGTACACCATTGGGTATAATGTTTGTGATTTTTTTCAGAATTTTCTGTCAAGCCAAACGGGAGATATCGAGCATAAACTGTAAAATACGTTTCACCCTGTAACTACCCCTACGGTAGGGGTAGCGGGTTCATACTTTGTAGGAAGGGTTTTTCCAAAGAGCCCTATCGAATGGTATGCCTCACGATTAATTATCTTTGGGGGCACTTTTTCCATCCTTATCCGGCTAGGCCCTTTCTTCCAAAGAATTTATACACACTTTTTTTTTTCCTAAGCCTTCTACTTTTTGAGATTTTTATGTGGTATACCTATCTCTACGGGACCCGTAAAATTGACGGGTACGCTTATCTCGAAAATAATCCTTATATTTTTGCTTCATTCGCCACATTATTCATCCAGTAGGAAATACAAGAGTGAAAGCAATGGCTTTATGTTCTCCGTTTCCAAATCGTTATCTCAATCGCGCCTCGATAGTGTAAACTAAAGCGGGTCGTATGACCTGAGTGTTTATGTGGGTCTGCTACGGAACTGTTATTTCCTATCGCCGAAAAGAGCTCAAGAGCAAGAGAAGATCTTCAGTTTGAATGCTGCATTCACAGTGTACGAACGTTTTAGAAAGACAGTGTCCAAAAATTTCGGTTCTTGTAGAGAGTCTCCGCTTATTGTAAGTATTTACAATAGGGTAATTGAATTTGGGCACAGTATTTTTTACTTTCACCGATCACCCTTTTCTAGCAATCATGAGTAGAAACAGGAGATATAATAAGAAATTGACCAAAATTACCAACATCAATGAGGATTGTTCTGAGGGTACCTCCGAAGAAGATCAATATGAATTAGGTGAAAGTGAAGATTACAGTGAATATTCTGAATCCACTGAAACTGGAGAAATGGAAGGATCTTCGGATAGTGAAGAGGAAAACTTGTTCAATATGCGTCGTAACAAGAAAAGGACGCGAATTATTTCTAGATCTAACACCGAGGATGAGAGGCCGAGTATTCCAGGTACATCCCGAGATGTAATGGAAGAAATTGAAATTGCAACTGATGGGACACGGTGGGTGAAACTGAAAGCAGGAAAATCTAGGGGTAGGCCGTCCGTTCATACTATATTCAAGGATATCGAAGGGCCTACTGGTTACGCAAAAAGAAATATTATGTCGGGTTGTGTAACTAGTGCTTTTGAATTGATAATTGACGCTCACATTATGAAATACATAAAAGACTGCACTGAAACCGAGGCACGTCGAGTTTTGAAGAACGACTGGACAATTACAGTTTCCGAATTACGTAGTTTTCTAGCAATATTATATGCCAGGGGCGCGTACGAAGGAAGAGCATTGAAAGTATCTTATCCATGGTCAAAAAAATGGGGACCTCCTTTTTTCCGAGACACAATGCCCAGAGATAGATTTATAGAAATTCTGAGATTTATACGCTTTGACAAAAGAAGCGAACGATCCGAAAGGTTACAAACCGATAAATTTGCACTGATTTCTGAACCATGGAACAGATTTATAAGTAACAGCCAAGCTTGTTATAAGCCACATCAAAATATCACAGTGGATGAACAGCTATTTCCAACAAAAGCCCGTTGCAGGTTTACACAGTATATGCCAAATAAGCCGCATAAATTTGGCATTAAGTTTTGGTTAGCGGTTGACGTTCAATCAAAATATATTTTGAATGGTTTCCCTTACATGGGAAAAGATGAAACACGATGCTCAAATTCGTTGGGCCAGTTTGTAACGTTAAAATTAGCCGAACCATATTTACAACGAGGTAGAAATATCACGACAGACAATTTTTTTACAAGCATCCCGCTAGCTAAAAAATTGCTTGAACTAAAGACAACCTTGGTTGGGACCGTCCGCTGGAACAAAAGAGAACTGCCAAAACCAGCGAAAGAAACAAAGGACAAGATGACGTTATTTTCCTCAAATTTATACAAATCAGAAGACTGCACGCTTACTGTGTATAAAAGTAAACCTAAAGTAAAAGTCCTACTTCTAAGCACTAAACATAGAAATATACAAATAGAAAACAATAGAAAATGTGTTCCAGAAAGTATTACTTTTTATAATAAAACAAAGTTTGGTGTCGATGTCGCGGACCAGATGGCACGCAAATATAGTGTGAAAGCGGGGTGTTTTCGATGGCCCCTTCAAGTATTTTATAATATTTTAGATTTGGCAGCGATAAACGCGTGGATATTGTATAAAGAGTGTACCGGATCGAAAATATCCAGAAAGGAGTTTATATTTTCTTTAGCCGATGAATTAGCTGGAGAAAGCAAGGAGAACGTTCGTCAAAGTTCAGACGTTTCAGTTCTGTCACCTTCAACATCAGGAGTCTGAAAAAGTTGCCAAATGGGCTACTGTAATAAAAATAAAAGTAGTAATTGTTGTATGTATTGCAAAAAGTTCGTATGCGGAAAATGCACAAACGAAATACAATACATATGTAAAAAATGTGCTCGATAAAAATGATTACCCTGTAGCGTTTATATTATTGTTATCGTTTTCGTAATAACTTAAAAAAAAAAGACTTTGACTTATTAATATTTTATTTTTACGTGAAGCCTTATATTGTTCAACTCAGACTTAGTTTGAATAAATTGATTTTTTTAAAGTAAATACGTATTTTCATTCACCCGTCAATTTGACGGGTGCCGTAGAGATAGGTATATAAGAAACGTCCGTAAACCTAGTGTTAACCGACCACGTTGAAGAATTATGTTTCCTACATGAAAATATAAAAATAAAATAAACCTTGTGGGCAAGTAATAATTAGTGTTTAAGACATTTTACCATCGAAATAAGAGTGACATTTGACAGCAAATTCATAAGTACGCGAATACTCGAATGTTTTCGGGCAACTTGAAAATATTCGAGTTATTCGAACGTATGCGAGTAGTTCGACAATATTCAAGTAGCTCGAATACATTCGGGTAGTTCGATAATATTTGAGTAGCTCGAATTTATTCGGGTAGTTCGAATATTCAATCTGTTCGAAGTTTTCGAGTAGTTCGAATTTTTTTCAAGCAGTTCGACGATTCGAGTAACTTGAAAAATTCGAACGTTCGACTCGGCTTGACTCGTCGATTATTACTCGACTCTAAATTCGAGTACCCGAATAAATCGAGTACTCGCACACCCCTAACTGGAATACCACGAGGCTTACTCCGCTCTCAGGACGTGTTGACTCGGCCGCCGCGCTGGGTAGTTCTCAAGCGTCGGCTGTATACATTCTCGGACTAAGGAGAGAACGAGGCGAAAGAGCCCGTGGCATTTGTTATACAAATGCCAATGGAATGGCTTTTGCTGGTTGGAGTGCCACCATTAACAGCAATTTTAACACGGCCGCTCCTTATGTTCCGACGGTCGGTGACGACCTGCCCTATCTAAGGGCTATGATGCATACGAGTGAAAGTCCATCTGGAGACAGATCATCCGCTATAACCTCATGGTTGAGGCGAAACTTCCTCATTAAGCGTGATAGATAGTATCTGTAGATATTCCGCAATAGCGATGCCCCAATAGGGATGACACTTTCCGCAACAGCGATGCCCCGACAGGGATGGTGCCCTTTTTCCTTAGGAATACCTATAGGAATACATACCTATAGGAATACATTTCCTTAGGAATACATATAGTCCCACTATATGATGTTTCTCATCTTTTGAAATGCATTTGCAATAATTTATTAACAAAAGATTTGTATTTTCAATTAAAAGACAATGTAAGCCGAATAGTTAACTGGTCGCATATAGAAGATGCATATTTCATCGATCAGAGTAGTGGAGCATTGTTCAGAACCATGCGCAAACTAACTGATCAACACGTTTTAAGAAATAAAATTAAGAAAATGAAAGTTTCCTGCTGCACACAGGTTTTTAGTCAAACTGTGGCTAGTGTAATGTCACTAATGAGCCGCAGTCAGACAAAAAGCGTGTGTCAACAAAGAAGTATGACTCGTGATGGAGAAAATACGGCGCAATTATTATTGTTTTTTAATAATTTATTTGATAGTGATAGAGATTGCCGTAAAACGTTCAAGAATTGCTATACGTATAGCGCCGCCTGAAGTGTGTCTTCACTTCCGTTCCTGCTAGCCATGTGGCTCTAGCGCGATATTAACTTGTCAAAGTTTTCAGTTTAATTTTGTGTTTTAAAACGTTATTCATTGTACCTTACATTATAACTGGTTGTACCCAAATGGGGTCATCAATAAATATAGATAAAACCTAACATGGTTATGGGCCCAGGATCTGATTTCACTGCATAAATATAAGTAAGGTTATGTGCAACTCACCACGTGTTCGGAAAGTAAAATGAAAGTGAAGTAAAGGTAAAATAAAAGTAAGAATGGCGAATTCAATGCAACTTACTGATCGAATCGATAAGTTAAATGGGAATAACTACCGATCATGGAAGTATAATATGAAAATGGCTTTAATACAACGGGAGTTGTGGCAACATGCGGTCGGTGAAGTTGAAGAGCCGAAAAACGATCAGGAAGCAGAGTGCTTTAGACGCAAAGAAGAAAAAGCGTTGGCTGCAATCGCGTTAAGCATTGAACTAGAGTACCAAATACATATAATGGATTGTACTAAGGCAAGTGAAGCGTGGGAAGCATTAAAGAGAATATTTGAACCAAAATCACGACCAAGAATATTACAACTCAAAAAACAAATGGTTTCCATAAAACTTGAAGCAGATGAGACCATGACATCTTATTTAACGAGAATCAAGACCTGCAGTGACAGTCTCAAGGAAGCTGGCCATGAAATAAAGGATGACGATTTGGCTTACACAATGCTATGTGGTTTGCCGGATAGCTATGAAGGAATTATCATGTCATTGGCAAATTTAGACGACACAAAGTTCAAGACATCTGAAATAAAAGGGATATTGATGAGCGAATACGAGAGACGAGCAACGAAGGAGGGTAACCATACCAAAGACTGTAAAGAGGCATATCACCAAACCAAAAATGTATTACACCAGGCAGGCAATTATAACAAGGAGGAAAGGAAATGTTTCAAATGTGGCAAGCAAGGACATTTAGCTAAAAATTGTCGATCAAAGGTACAAAGCGTAAAGACAAATTGGAAACCTAGTACGTCATATCAGCGTAAGCATAAAGATACATTTTTATTAGAGCTAAACAATGTTCAGTTAGACAACTGTTGGTTAATAAATAGTGGTGCAACGCATCATATATGTAAACACAAAGACTGGTTCATAAACTATAGGTCCATAGGAGATGAAACTATATATTCAGCTAACGAAGATACACAAAACAATTTAAAGGCAGTAGGCATTGCCGATATCAATATTGAAACTTATGTAAATAACAACATATTTAGTATAACTATGCATAACGTGTATCATGTTCCTAATGTAAGAAGAAATTTGTTATCAGCTTCACAGATAGAAAGTAAGAATAAGCGATTAGTAATTCATAATAATAGATTAAGTATCATAAATAAAAGAACTAAAATGATTGTGGGCGAAGCTTTCGGCAGGGGTGGACTATATGTCGTTAGAGGTAGAGTCGCTAAAAATAAGTCCGATCAAGTTCAAGCACATATTGCTCATAATGACAAATTAGATGATACTGTAAAATGGCATCAAAGATTTTGCCACGTGAATGTGGGAACAATTGGAGAATTAGCAAACAAGAATTTAGTCAGGGGATTGGAAGACTTAAATATTAACAATGTACACTGCGATGGTTGCAATATTGGAAAGTTTACAAAAGCGCCATGTAAAAGCATAGGAACTAGGCAAACCAAATTTGTATTAGGTTTGGTTCATTCTGATTTATGTGGACCTTTACCTGTTAAGTCAATAGAAGGATCAAAGTATTTCCTTACCTTGACTGATGATTATTCAAGAAAAATAACCGTATACTGTTTGAAAACCAAAGATGAAGTAGCAAGCTATCTGAAAAAGTATATAGCTAGGGTAGAAAGAGAAACTGATAAAAGGATAAAGAGAATTAGGACTGACAATGGCCTCGAGTTTTGTAACAAGGAAATAACAAATTTGCTCGATAGTTTAGGCATAAAACATGAGCGGTCAAATGCTTATACACCACAAATGAATGGCGTATCCGAAAGAGTCAACAGGACATTATTGGATCTCATACGCGCGATGCTAAAAACGTCAAAATTACCGGAAAGATTTTGGGCAGAGGCATTATTAGCTGCATGTTACATTAAAAATAGAGTTATACATTCTGCAACAAACGATGTTCCAGAGAGCATCTGGACCGGGAACAAACCTAGTGTTAGACATTTAAGAGCATACGGATACTTAGCATATGTACACATTGTAAAGCACGGCAATCATAAGCTGAAACCAAGGTCAAAGGAATGTATTTTAGTAGGATATTCTAGCCAAACCAAAGGGTATAGATTATGGGACCCGATTAGGGATGATATAATACAAAGCAAACATGGCCAAATTCGGCAATATGGCCAAAGAAATACTAATCCGACATGTTCGGCTTTTGTCGGATTATATAAAAGTTTAATTCTGAATTCGTATACAGAATCCAATTCTACTGGAAATTGTAAATTAGATTGTTCAGTAGATTATTTAATTAATTTAAAAAAATTCTTTAACGTGACAACTTCGCAAGGAGGTCATAGTTCAACAGATATAGATAATTTACCAACTATTACAGTAGAAAGCCATGAAGATTATGAAGTAGATGAGAATGTAATAGTTGGTATGAAACATGTTATGCTTAAAAAAATTATAAAATTTGTTACCTGTGAAGTATGTCACGCTAATTTCACGAGCATAATTATGGGAGAGGAAAATTTCATAAAATGCATAAGAGCAATTGTGTTCACTTGTGGGCAATATATACCTAAAATTTCTTATATTTCCACGTTCGGCCATTACATTAAAGCAGGTTTAAGCGATAAAATTACATTTGAATTCCAGAACTGTGCTCACAGCAAGCATTTAGAATCAAATATACTCAATGAAGCAGTCAATTATTTTATTCAAAATTACTTTGCAATCGTGCGAAGCATATTAAATGGTTCGCAACAACCACCAGTGCATGCAGATGATCTCATGCAAATGGCATATGAATATGTTAAAAAATATTCCAAGAAAACATTATAAACAATTCATATGCCAGTATTATTATACATCTATTATATTGTATTTATTTTATATTTATATTGTATATATATATTATATTTATTTTATATTTAGATTATATTTGTTAAATATATTGACATATATACTCATATTCATATCCACCGCGTTTTCATCTTTGCGACCCTTCGAGCGTCCTGATCGATATCTATTGATCGTCAAATTTTTTTTCTTTTGCTCTCTCGCTAGTGTGTAACGAACGCATGTTCTGTTAGCTCTAGTACAAGCTCTGTAAAATCATATTTCTATACTTTATTGTCTACCAAATAAATAAATATTGTAATTTCAATAAATAAATTTAAGAATATTTATATTATATTTACTAATTTTTATATTTATAAGTCTATTGTGACCACGATGATGCAGAACAGCTGCTTTTCTTGAGCGTGAGGACTGCTCAAGAACTTGACTTATTTCAAGTTCAGAGTGTTACGTCACGGGGACTAAATTTCTTTTTCTTTTGAGTTTATTGTCTGCGCATTTGCCAATGTTTATGCATTGTGAGAAATTCCTTCGGTAAATACGCAGAACGTTAATAGTTGTTCTCCGATTCCGATGATGCAGGAATGCTTATGCATTCAGAGTTCTCTCTAACTGCATTACGATATCGTTTGAGATTCTCTATTACAAAAGAAATGCTCATCCGGCTGCTCTGCTGACAAAGGGACTTAATTTAATAAGCTAACGGATAGGATGTCGCTTCGAGTCACGTATGTCCTCCGGTCCCAGGAATTGAGAGGCGCATCAGCAGCGGCTGATGTGTGGGGCTCGGGCGGAAGGGAGGATGGAGACTAGCATTCAAAATTGTTAACCTTAGCAAAACGCGACCACGGAACGTGGCTACCACCTCCACCTAGGGCCCACCCTTGTGAGGCCAAAGATGAGCTCAACTCGTCACTATCGTCTGGAAAGTCGCGAGGTGCGTAGGCATAGTCCGAGGGTTTAGTTAAGCTTAGGTTATACGTGAATAACTTCAATAGTTTGATACGCGGTAACGGACTTTATAATCCTCGTTAAATAAATCGTTCTCTTGGTTTTCAATCGTAAAGTCGCGAGGTGCGTGACTGTCAACCCGCGAAACCGTGAGAGAATCCTAGATTCTCCGTGAGCGTAGTTCGGCAACGCTGTAGTTCCGAAGGACTCAGAGTTTCGTGCGAGAATTATATTGTAAAACTAACTTATAGATTTCGATAACCGTATCTCTTAATATTGCATGATCGATAGAATCATTAGAATAGGTAAATTCGAATAAGTGCAGTTCTAATCCATCTACTCTTCTGTTCAGCCACTTGAACTCCGAATTGAACCTCAACGAGAGTACCTTGTAATACAACCGATATAGAGATAGAACCAAAATTATCATTTATACTTGTATCATCAGAAAATCCAGGGTGAGTTCTAATCTTCCATTACCATAATGATCTTGTCATGTTCTATTGTGTTACGTCCCGAAGGGCAAAATTCTTTTATTTTATTTCTCTTTATTTTTCCGTCGCATTTGTCAATACTATGTATTTTGGGAGATTCCCTCGGCAAGTGCGCGGAACGTTATTATTTACTCTCCGATTCGAAATACGCAGCGTTGATTACTCATGAACGAAGCATCTAGCTGCGAAGCAGAATCGTTTGAGATATCAAATTGTTGCGCCGCTTTGAAACCGTCCGGCTGGTTCTCCGTCGACGACGAGAGGCCCAAGGTTATTTAAAAGTATTGATTTTTTAACGCCTGACGCAGTCTCGTCTTGGGAGAAGTTTCCAGAACTATTGGAGAGAGACATCAGTCAGATGCCGGATGAGCCTTCAAATACTTATGTATTGTGGGAGTTAACCCTTCGTTGAGCTCATCCATGCGTCGACTGGTAAGATCTTGTACTGATTCCCTCCATGAGACGAGATTGAGTCCCGAAAAATTCATCATTAGCCATAGTATTATAAAATATGTATCATGCGTTCTTCGTCCGATTAATGTACGATGTCACACACGTATCCGAGAGAAAAGGCCGACGGAACGTCTCCGTTCCGACGAAGACACACCGTCTCGCGGGCCAGACGAAAGGGAGGAAATTCGCTACGCGTAAACACCGGCCTTGCCTGCGTTTCGAGCGACTGCCCCGCCACAGGGCCCACCACCGAAAGCCCGAAAGCGAGCTTTGCTCGTCACTTCTTCCTAAAACTTCTACCGGAACAGTCGCGAGGTGCGCTAGGAGAGGTCCTTAGTGTTATTAAGCAGAGATTGTTCGCGTTCATCTCTTGTAGTGTCGCGAATAATAGACTTAACACTTCGTATAAGCGTAATACTCCCGATCGTCAAATCGCGAGGCGTGTGATCGGTTGAGCAGTTAGAAACATTATAAACTCAAAATAACATTCCGTTTTGTTTTAATTTTGAACAAGTGATATTTCGTTTTATGAATAATTTTCGTACGTCACACACGATCGTAAATCGCGAGGCGCGTGATCGTTGGCGATTGTGACTTTTCGTTTAAAATTGTTATTGTAATTTAACCGCTTTATTTTATAATTATATAACTTATCCGAATTATTGTAATTATAATTTCCGTAATAGTTTATAGGCACGCAAGAAATGTCCGATTGTACATTAATACACTTTTCTGTCCAGCTCTAGGAAAAAATTTGTACATCAAAATATGTAAGAAACACCGATAACATCGCAGTAAAGACGAGCGTACACACAAACACCTGATTGTAATTATAACACCGTGAATCAGGGTGAGTTTTAATTTCTCATCTTTGTTCATTTTGTAGCGACACGCGGTTTACTATTTCTCGGAATTCCTTAACCCTTTCGCTCCGAACGACGGATATATCCGTCATCCACATGAAAACTCGCGGAGCCGAACGCCGGATATATCCGACATGCGGACATATATTTGATGTCTTGCACAAAAATTATACAAATGTGTGTGGCACTGTCAAAAAGAGAAGGAAAGGAATGCCGAAAATGGATGAAAAATTGAAAAAAGGTGAAGCGTGCTTTCAATGCAAATTTTGAAAAAATATCATAAACAATCAAGGAATCATTGTATCAGACTCGGAAAAAATTACTCAGCACGACTCAACGGAAGACATTTTCCTTCTCCTTATAAAATTAACGGGAAAAAGGATCGCGAAGGTGTGTCCTATGCACACAAAGCGATAAGAGACGAGAATCTCGATATCATTGCCAAGAATGTGATGTTGGGTTGTGCGTACATCCGTGTTTTAGAATATACCATACGGAATTAAATTATTAATCACTATATATTATGTTTTATTTTATTACTCTATATTACATATTATTTCTTCTTTTTTTTAATTGTTAGTGAGACTTTTTTTACCCATTAAATAAGTTTATATCTTATGTAGATATTATAAGTATATTGTTTTAAAGAAAAATCCCTTTTCTTCCAAAATACACTATCCACGCGCAATGTGCACACTTTCGGCTGGAGGTCCCGTTCAGGAGTGGCGCTACGGCGGACTGAACCGCCGTAGCGAAAGGGTTAAGCCGACTTGGAGCTGCCGAGGGTCAAAACAATGATCCTCAAAAGTAGTTACAAGTCGCAGATGTTTACGACGACAATGGATAATAAATAAATAAATTCTTGTTCGCGTACGGTCGTGTCTAGCCATCTGCTGACCACCTGGAATGCACCGTCATAAACCGCGGGTCGCGAGGGAGCCAAAAATCCTCGGCCACGGCGTGACTCACCGCCGGCCAGGTTTTCCCCAAAAAACGTCCTCTCTTTTCCAGTCACACCCATTAAGTGGAGGGAGTTTTTCTCTACCAATCAGGTTAATTAACCAATCACTTTGTAATAGAGAAAAACTCCCAAAACTTCGCTCCGCCTACAAGAAGTCTACGTCGGTGGAAAATTCTCACCGACAAGACACTTGGTCGCGAGCAGTCCAATAGGAGTTTTTAAATAAACGGTGTAGAAGTTCTCACTTTCCACCTCAACTCCAAACCAACAAATATTTTGACCTACACTTCGTATCCACAGTGGTGACCCCGACGTGATTTTTTTTAAGTGATCGTGGAAACGCGAAGTTTGAGTTCCTTTTTCGACTCCGGCCCAACAAAGTGCGCGAATTATGGCGAAGAACGCTGAATCACCAATTCCAGCAGTGAGCAGCGTGTCGATTCAACTGCCGCCATTCTGGCCCGAGAAACCACGCATATGGTTTCTTAACGTAGAGGCCCATTTCGCGGCCCACCGAATATCCTGCGACTCTCCAAAATACAATCTCGTCTTGATGCAGTTAGACATGAAGTATACTGACGAGGTCGAGGATATTATTACAAACCCTCCGAGCTCGGAGAAATACGAGAAGCTCAAAGCCGAGCTCATTCGCCGCCTCTCTGCATCACAGGAGAAGCGTATACGGCAGCTTCTCGAACAAGAGGAGATCGGCGATCGGACGCCATCGCAGTTTCTCCGGCACCTGCAACGACTGGCCGGGAAGACCGTCACTGAGGATTTCCTACGTACGATGTGGCTAAATCGATTGCCTTTGTCGATGCGAGGAATTCTGGCCACGCAGTCAGAAACCCCGCTGGACAAGACCGCGGAACTCGCCGACAAAATCGACGAGGCAAATCCGCGACAGCAATGCGCTGCCGTTACGACCGCCCAAGAGACTTCCCGTTTCGACAATATAGAAGGCGCTCTCGAGCAGATGAGGTAACAGATCGACAGGATCGAGCAGCGAGGCCGATACTTTCAGCCGTCGGACCATCCCCAGCGGCGAAGGAGGAGCCGTTCCCGCGGGAGAGCATGGAGCAAATCCCGTGATGCCGACGCCACTGGGATCTGTGGGTATCATCGCACCTACGGCGCCCAGGCAAGGAAGTGCCTCCTGCCTTGCAAGTGGCAGGGAAACGGCCTCGATCGACCGTAAACGCGGCTACCGACGTCGATCCCTCAACATGCCGCCTGTACGTTACCGACAGAGAAAGTAAGGTACAGTACCTCGTTGACACAGGCGCCGATTTATGCGTGTACCCCTGCACGCTCCTCAAGAACCGGCCGCCGAAATCTTCGTACACCCTGTACGCAGCGAACGAGTCGACCATCTCGACGTATGGCGACATCCTGCTGCAGCTAGATTTCGGCCTGCGCCGAGCATTCAAATGGAGATTCGTCGTAGCCGACGTCTCGAAGCCGATCATCGGTGCCGATTTTCTCCGATTTTACGGGTTGCTCGTCGACATACGCAACCAGCGTTTAGTCGACAGCAATACGACGATTTCAGCCATCGGACGAGTCCTTCAATCGAACGAGTCGGTGAAAACTGTAGTAGGAGCATCGCCTTACCATGCCTTACTAACAGAATTCATCGACATTACTCGTCCCGGTTGTGATCGGTTGAGCAGTTAAAAACATTATAAACTCAAAATAACATTCCGTTTTGTTTTAATTTTGAACAAGTGATATTTCGTTTTATGTATAATTTTCGTACGTCACACACGATCGTAAATCGCGAGGCGCGTGGTCGTTGGCGATTGTGACTTTTCGTTTAAAATTGTTATTGTAATTTAACTGCTTTATTTTATAATTATATAACTTATCCGAATTATTGTAATTATAATTTCCGTAATAGTTTATAGGCACGCAAGAAATGTCCGATTGTACATTAATACACTTTTCTGTCCTGATTCTGCGCTGAGCGCTCGGAGAGTAAACATCGTTCCGACGGAGCTCTCGCCAGAAAGTTTTTTTTCTAAGTACAGTATACCGAGTGGCCAACTAAACTTTACTTCGCGAGTGTAAGACTGACAGCAAACCACTGCGAATTTTTCGTTTTTTTTTTTTTCGCGTTCGGGACTTGCTTTTGCAAGTCCCAACAGACACTCTTTTATTTTTATTTTTTTTATTATTTTTGAGAGTTTATCCAATTTATGGATAAACACGTGTCGCGGATAGACGCGAAAAGCAGTGCGGGCAGCGCGTCGCGCGACAAGACAAGCTCAGACGGCGAATGCCTTTCACCGCTGTTTCCACGACCTAGGAACCCTTCCTTAAAAAGGCACACGGAAGCTAATCTGCATCTTTCAACCGAGAGTATGCAGACCAAGAAGACCCGGAAAGTTGCGTCAGTACGGACCTCGCCGCGGTTCACGGAAGCCGCCAAACCATCATCGCCGTCGACGAGCGGTAATCCTGAGAAACCCGCCGACTCTCAGACCAGCGACGCTATGTCGACGACGTCGTCGACCCACGACCAGGACGTTCCGGCGACAACATACGAGAAGGTTCGCCTGGAATTACAGAAGTTCCGCAACGAGAACCGGCTACTAAAGGCCCAGCTCACTCTCCTCACGAGTGCTGCTCCGGCTTCGAGGCCCGCCGAGGATGCCGCCGCAGGATGGACGACGGCGACTACTTCCAGGGGTACCGGCAGGCGATCTCCGCCGCCGACTACTGCACCAGCGACGACCAGCGCCGACAACCGCTTCCACGTGCTTGCCGACCTGGAACAACGCAACCGAGGCTCCAGCACCGCTACAGCTAGCGCCGGGCCAGCACCTCCTCAACAGAGGATACCGAACGTTAAGTCCATTAAACCGCCGCCTATTATTGTTCATGCGGCTTCGCCGCAGATTATAATTAACTTGACAAAGAATACTTTTCGTAAGCAAACTTTTTCAATAAAGCGTAGCGGCCCGAAAAGCCATGTAATATACGCCGACACTATAGATGTCTTCGGTAAGCTGAAAGAGATTCTGGGAAGCAACCAACTGAAATTTTTTTCGTACAACTCCTAAGAACGAGAAGCCGGTCTCGATGCTTTTGAAGGGCATAGACCCTAATACGCAGTGCGATGAACTGTTGACAGAAATAAACGCTCTGTCCTCTACTAAAGCTAAAGCGTTGAAGGTATCGCACTATGCGACTACCAAGTCGAAGCAATCTGGGAATCAACTTCCCATGTTTATCGTACAATTCGAGCCGACCGTGGATGTTAAATTCATTCAATCTATCAACATCCTTAACTACCAGCGAGTTACATGGGATAGATTTCGCCGCTACGACTTGTTGCAATGCTTCAACTGTCAACGCATAGGACACGCTTCGGCGAATTGTCATTTGGACGCGAGGTGCGTTAAATGCAACCTCTCGCACGAGAGGGGGAAGTGCTCGGTCACCGAGGCTACAAACCATGAAGCAATTTACTGTGTAAATTGCGAGAAGTTTGGGCACCCAGCTTCTTACAGAGGCTGTCTCAAATTTAAGGAGAGGAGGGCAGCCGCCCCCCCCCCCCCCCCCCACCGCGCCCGCAAGCCTCATGGAACCAGGACGTCAGGAGAAGGCCGCCACCGCAGAGGGTCGTCCCCACCATCTCGTACAGCAGTGTGGCCGCTGGAGTGGCGGGGGGTTCTGCCTTCCCCTCCTTCGCGACCTACGATCCGCCGTTGGCAACGCAGCGACCTGTACCTATTACAAGTAACATTCCTGGTCAGCAGAGTGACCTCAGGAATATTTTAACTACGCTGGAAAATATCTCCAAGCAATTACCGATAATTTTTCAAAGGATCAATGAAAATACAGAGAAAATTGATCTTTTATTTCAATCCTTCATAGATGATGATACTCAGGATACAGTGCCAAGGCGGCGCAATGCGAGGAACGTTCAAAACTTTATTCAATGATGCCTGCCGACGCATCTGCCGATATTCCTTTGGAGAATCTCCACATAATCTCCATAAACGTAAATTCTATTATTAATCTACATAAGCGCGCATTTCTTCACCAATTTCTAAACACACATCGACCAGACGTTTGCTGTCTGATTGAAACCAAGCTCAACCCTAGACATTCGCTAGAACTGCCACCTTGATATACCGTTATCCGTAAGGATCGGGCAAACAACCGCTTCGGTGGAGGCGTGGCTATTGTCATTAACAGAAGCTACAGCTACTCTAGGGTTGAGCTTGGTTTCTCACACGAAAAATCAATCGAAGCTATAGCTATTAGAATGTCTCTCTCCGGCAATAGAAGTCTCGTGATCGCCGCGGTTTACAGCCCGTGTAAGAGCAAGGCCGTTTTCGAGCGCGACCTGAACGATTTGTGCTCTCAGCTTCGGCTCGTAAACGAAATTAACCATTTCGTTATCGCGGGTGATTTTAACGCGAAACACGAAGATTGGCTCAATCCTGTCAATGACAGTAAGGGGCGTGCATTGCACGATTGGTTGCAGCTCCACGGAGCTATCTTTCGAGTGGAGTTGCTTTACTCTGATATTCCATCGTATCACCCAGCCAATACCAACCTCGATTTGGCTTTGGTGGATGATAGATTGACCGAGCGAATCAACGATGGTACAGGCAGACTTGAGGTGTTGCCGTATGACAGCGATCATTGGGCGATCGTCGTCAGACTCTCCCTTGACGGTTGGAGCGCGTCCGTTGCTCGTGCACCAAAGATCTTAAGACCCAATTACGGGAAAACTGATTGGAAGAGGTTTAGACTGGATATTCATGAATTTATTAACAGCATCAAACACGACTCTATTCTCAATGCGTCGATCGAAATGATTAACACATCCATTGTGGCTCTCGAGGACAATCTCTCGTCAATCTTGAGAAATTGCACTCCAATGACTGAAGTCGTGAACTGCCCGAAGGATTATGACGATCCTCGTATTGCAACTCTGAAAAAATTCAAATCAAAGACTATTTCAAAGCTTTTTTATCTAATACGTTCTAATCGACAGTCAGACAACTCTCACGCTAATTCGATTAAATTCTATAAACTCATTTTAAAACGCATAAACCATAGACTCTACAAGCTTTTTACCCAAGTATCAACAAAATTTTGGCAAGACAGACTCAAAAATCTAAATACGCGCGAGCCTTCTAAACTTCACCACTTCATCAATAAGATAATAAGCACAAAAAGCTCCGGTGCGCTCCCGCCGCTGAGGGGGGCTTGCGGCGATGACCGCCTCTGGTCCGATACGGGCATCGACACCTCGGCTCTGCCAAAAACTGATAACAACTTCATAGTTACGAATACCGACGACAGACTGTCGTTACTGGGAGTTCACTTTGCTAGGGTACATACCAAAAACTTGCAGCCCCATACTACCGACGAGGAAACACATGAGCGAGAGATTAACGCGTTATACAAACGGATTAATGAAACACGCGAGCTAGTCGAATGGTCATTTAACACCATAAACGAGCAGATCTGGCCAATGATCAGCACCAAGTACTTCGTCAATCCGCGCATGATCATTAAGGCGCTAAAATCCTTAGCGAATAAGAAATCGGCCTCATTCGACGGAATACCAAACGTCGCAGTCAAGCGCCTACCAGGCTCGGCCATTGACTATCTCGCGGCTCTATTTAACGCGTGCTTGCGTATCTCCTACTTTCCAGAGCGTTGGAAAACGGCAAAGTTGATACCAATATTGAAAAAAGGAAAAAACCCTGCCGATTTAAATAGTTACCGACCTATAAGCTTACTACCTAATTTAGGCAAACTTTTTGAAATAATGATTAATATCAGGATGATTAAATTTGTAACAGACAATAAGCTTATACCGGATCACCAATTCGGATTCCGGCACTCTCACTCTACAGTACATGCCGTGGCTAAATTCACTCGCGACGTGGCCGATGCATTGAATTCAAGGAGCTTGATGGGCGCATGTTTAATAGACCTCGAAAAGGCCTTCGACACGGTCTGGTCGTCCCCCCAGAGGCCCTGGTCGGTGGGAAGCGCTGACCGGGGTACGGGACTTAGCGCTCCCGGGGTCCCGAGCGGTCCTCATGGACTCTGGTCGGCTTGGTTTGCGCTGATCGGAGACGGGTCTAGCGATCCCGGGGTTCCAGAGCGGTCCCCAGGGGCCCTGGTCGGCCTCGCCACCCGACCGGGGTACGGGATTTAGCAATCCCGGGGTCCCGAGCTTTCCCTCAGGGCCCTGCCGATGGTCCGGGTCGGCAGGTACGGGACTTAGCGATCCCGAGGTACCCGAGCTCCCCCCAGGGGCCCTGATCAGGGTGGATCAGGGTACGGGGCTTTAGCAACCCCGGGGATACCCGAGCTAAGGGAAGGAAAACCCTTAAAACCGCCCCAGGGACCTGATGGGTCCGGGAAAGGATAGTTCAGATTCGGACGTAGCGACTCCGGGGCTACCGAGCTACAGGAAGGAAAACCTGGTAAAAACCACCCCCAGGGGGCCTTTTCGGCAATATTAAGCAATTGTAAATATGAAGTGATAATCGCGGGAGATTTTAACGCAAAGAACACGGCGTGGGGAAGTACGAAAATAGACAAGAGAGGTGAACTGTTAATAGAACTCTTAAATAAATATAATTTGATCCCGGTCGTGTCTAGGGGTGGTGATACGTTCAATAGAAATGGTAGGAAGTCAAAAATAGATTTTATGGCGTGTACAAAGAATTTTAGAGAGAAAGTAAAGGACAGTAGAGTATTAAATGCCGAAACAGCGTCTGACCACTATTATTTATTGCATAGTTTTAAGGATTTTAAGTATAAGATAAAAGCAAGAAGTGGATGGAATTTAAAATCGTTTAATGAAAGCAAATTTAATGAAATATGTGAAGTTAAACTGAATGAACTGCCTAGTGATAATAGAATTAGATTAGGACCTAGTAATAAGCATGTAGATAGATTAGATTATATAACGAAGGAAATCTGCGACGAAGTTATGGTAAAAAGAAAAGAATATTACGGAAACAAAAGACCAGTAGTATGGTGGAGCGCAGAGATAGGAGAGGTTAGGAATGAAATGAACAAGATGAGAAGAAGATACCAGAGAATGAAAAAGAGAGGAAATGATGCGAGTATTGAAAAAGAGATATATTTAAATAAAAGAAAGGAGATAAATAGAAAAATAATGAAAGCTAAAGAGATATCGTATCAAAACTATATTAAAGAATTAGATAACGACATATGGGGAAGACCGTATAAAAACATTATGAAAAGATTTAAAAATAAAGAAGGAAAAATAAAGATAGCTGATAAAATAGTAAAAGAAAAAGTAAAAAAGCTCTTCCCCAGAGAAGATAATTTAGGAAGTAAGGACATAATGGTAAAAGTAAAAAGAAACAGGTTTTATGAAACAATAGAGGAAGTAACTGATGAAGAAATGAAAATAGCTGTAAATAATTTAAAAAATAACAAGGCACCAGGAATGGACGACATACCAAATGAGATTATAAAGAAAATAGTAAATAAATACCCGGAAAAAATTAAAAATATTATAACAATGTGCCTAGAAAATAGTTTATTTCCAAAGCAATGGAAGGTCCAACGGTTGATATTGTTACCGACAAATAAAAAAAGAGAAGAGGATGAGCAGGAGTACAGGCCATTATGCCTAATAAATGGATGGGGTAAATTTTACGAGCATATAATAAAAAATAGGCTAATGAGAAATGAGGAAAATAGTTTTAGCAAAAATCAATTTGGTTTTTGTAAAAAGAAAGATACGCTAGGAGCCATGAATATTATTAAAGATAAGACTGAGATTGCGAAAATTAAAAATAAATACTGCGTGCTTGTTACTCTAGATATAAGGAATGCTTTTAATTCAGTTAAGTGGTCAGAAATAATTAAAAATTTAATAGATAGAAAGAATGAATTGTATATAGTCGAATTAATCAAGGAGTATTTTAAGGATAGGAAAATTATTTATGACATGACGGATGGTAATGAATATGTGTATGATATGGAGAGGGGGGTCCCGCAAGGATCGATTTTGGGACCTTACCTCTGGAATTGTATATACGACGAAGTAATTAATAAGCAAACGGTAGAAGAATGTACAGTAATAGGATACGCGGACGATGTAGGAATAGTATTTACGGGATCTAACTTAGATAGAATTAAATATAATATAAATTTAGAAGTTAATGAAATTAAAAATATACTTTTTAGGAAAGGTTTAGAGTTAGCTAATAGAAAGACTAGAATTATTACTTTAAATTATAAGAAATTAGATAATAGTGAATGTATGATAGGTATAGATAGGTTTAGGTTTAAAAATAGTACTCGATATTTAGGTGTCATCTTTGAAAGAGGCATGAAATTTTACGAACATATAGAATCCGTCACAAAGAAAAGCATAAAATTAGTAACTGTGTTGGCGAGATTGATGAGTAATGTAGGAGGTGTGAATGCGAAAGGAAGAATGTTGTATTATAGGATATGGGAGTCAGTGATATTATATGGAGCGCCGATATGGGAGGATGGTATGATGTATGAAAGGAATGTAAAAATGTTAAGAAGAGCGCAGAGAATAGCTTTAAGTACGTTAGCTAGGGCGTACCGCAACGTGTCCAGTAAAAGATTGTGTGCGATAACTGGAATTATACCGATAGACATGAAAATTAGGCAAAGGAAAGAGGTATATTATAAGAAATTAAATATTAAGGAAAGTAGACATATAACGGAAGAAGAAAAAGAAGAGAAAATGAAAAGAGAAGAGGAGGAGATAGAGAACAGACAATGGGAAGCATGGCAGCACAAATGGAGCATGGAGAGTGATAATTGGACGCACAGATGGATCGCGGACGTGAAGACATGGAAAAACAGGAAGCATGGTGAGCTAAATTATCACCTCACACAAATCCTGACTGGTAATGGCTGCTTTAACAGCTACCGGTGTAAGATTGGCAAGGCTGAAAATGGTGATTGTTGGTATCGGTGTGGGACAGTCGACACACCGGAACATACCCTTCGACGATGTGAAAGGTGGACTTCTGAAAGAGAGAAAGTGAAGGACAGTTTAGATGAAGAGCTTGATTTTAGGCCGGAAATATTGGTTGAAAGAATGCTAGGAAGTGAAAGGAATTGGATAATAATAAGCGACTTTATTACAGGAATTATGAGGAAAAAAGAGAGAGACGAGAGGAGTATAGAGAAAGGAGAAAACATTTTAGAAATAAGATAAAAAAGAGATTGGCGCGAAGTAAAACAATAGTGTGCCGCCCAATTTCTTATATACTTAAGGAAAGGTAAGAGGAGGGGTTTTAGTGGGTATTCCGGGAGGTTAAACTCCCGGTGAGTCCCACACTACCCTGGTGATTTATTGCCAGGGTGTGCGTAAATGCATTTCCCCTCCTCTATAAAATCAAAAAAAAAAAAAAAAAGAAAAAAAAAAGGGGGCCTTTTCGGAGGTCTCGGATGTGGCGAACCCGGGGGTTTACCCGAGCCGCGTGGAGGGGAGAAGCCCTTGGGCTTGTGATGGGTGGGAGTTTACCCCGGGGGCCCGCCGCTTGGCCTGTTTTCAGGTCCAAGTTGAGGTAACCCCGGGGCGGGGTGTAAATAGTAAAGCAGCGCCCCCTCCTCCGGGAGAGGGGTGGACTGCGCCGGGTGGGGCGTCGGGAGGGAAATGGTCTCCTCATCGCGAATTTCGTGCATGGGGAGGGTGACCCGCTTTTGAGGGGAGGGATCCAGGGACATGACTGGATCCCTCTGCACCCCCTTCGGGCCACCTCACTGTTTCTCCTCTCGACGCCAAGCTTATGTGTACATAGGGTTTTAGCCTGTGTGCATGTATTTATTTGGATGAATGTATTTATTGGCGTGAATGAATGAAAGGCTAAGTTAGCTTAGGATAGGCAGGGTAATTCCCCTGCCTAACAGATGGATCAGCGGAGGCACGGCGCCGTGCAGTGCATGCTCCCTCACGAGGCTGTGCCTCTTGCTGATAACCGTGGATCGGGTAGAGGTGAGGGCCCTACCCGATACGCCTTGGCACTACGGCACAGGGGGGGAGCCACCATGTAGTGACTGCATGGTGGTCTCAAGTTTTGGGGAAAGCCCCGGGGAAGGATGGGGGAAGACCTTCGGGTCGGAAACCGCCTTCACCGGGAGCAACAGGCTGGGTGGGGACCAGAAGAGTATGCTTAGTTTAGCCCCTGGTTCTCACCTATAAAGCTTTAACGCGAGGTCACCGTGAGTGGTTTAGCCGGTAGGGGTAGCCTTCCGCTACCAATCCGGCACTACCTCTGCCCTCCCTCAGGGCGGAGGTGTCTTTGGAAGATTCCCTCACGTAAAAAAAAAAAAAAAAAAAAAAAAAAAAAAAAAAAAAAAAAAAAAAAGGGGGCCTGGTCGTAAGGCTCTACGAAATGAATCTGCCTGCGGACCTTTTGCTTATGATAGATAATATGATTACCGGACGATCTTTCAAAACATTTTACAATGACACATTTTCAACTCGCACTTTCCATATTTTAAACGGTTTACAACAAGGTGCGGTGAATTCGCCGTTACTATTCAACTTATATTTTTCGGGTATTCTCAAAAATTTCAATTCAAACGGATCTGCATGCAAAGCCATCGCCTTTGCAGACGATTTAATTATCTACAAAGACGGCACAGACCCACAACAAATTAATAATTCTTTGCAAAATGCTTTCAACAAAATAGTTTCAGTTTGTAACAGGAAAAAGGTCAGGATAAACAAGTCGAAATGTGAAACGATTCTTTTCACCAAACCGCTACGTTTCCTCGGTAACAGGCAGATAAGACTCGCGAAAGAATTCGCGATACATGCGCCCGACGGCTCGAGCACCATCATACCCAGGGTTAAAAAAGTTCGATACCTGGGGGTGATATTGAATGAGCGGCTTAACTTCAACGAACACGCTAATTACAGCTTGGAAAAAGCCAAAGGTATCGCCGCCAAATTAGCTCGCCTTTTTTACTCGAAACATGTGGGTGAGAACATAAAACTACTTCTGTACAAGCTATATATCAGGTCAATTTTAGCATACGCTTTCCCGATTTGCTTCTCTATTGCTCCATACGTAATGGAAAAGATACGCAAGTTTGAGCGCAGGATTTTCCGGGCGATCACGGGACTTCTAATTCCGCGACGACTGCCGGATGGCACGGAGAGATATATTCACAATCAGACAATCTACAATAAACTCGATTGTACGCGATTTGATATTTTCGCGCTAAAAAACACTAGAACTTTTATATATAAAGCTATGCACGCGAATGTAGATAACCCCCTCATCTCCAACCTACATGTTATCACCGACGATCAAGCAGAGATTGCTAGGAACAACGGTTACTTTTCTACAGATGTCTTCCCTTATTTAGATAAAAAGGGTTATATCCAACATACACACACAAAGATTCCGATCATTTATCACACAGCCAGGAAAAGCGGTTCGTTGGCGATTCGCTACGATCCGGATGCGATCTCTGCTGATCATTCGCAACTTAGGTTCTCAACCGCTCTCCCTCCTCGGGATACCAATCATAGAAACTACAAATACTTGAACAAGCTACCATGGCTCGAGTTCTGATCGTTCGTCGCATTCGGGCCGAGCTTTTCCCCCTTCTCGTTCAATAGTTTAACGACAAAACCTCGTTTTTTTTTTTTTCGTCCAACTCTTTTCTTTTTCGTTAGCATTGTTTGTATATAGTTCTTTTGTATATCTAGGTTAAGTTAGTTTTAGGCTGTACATAGTAATATTAGATTAGCTTTTAGTCGCTCTTATCATATTTTCTTTTTTTGCGTGGTTTGTCTCAGCAAAAGAGACACTGAGTCTATGTTCACGTATGTTCTCTTTCCGAGATCTTCTTTTTTCTTATTTAATTTTTAGACGCCAATTCATCTTGACCGCATAATCTGTATCTTTTCAAGTCAATAATCAAGGTCAAGATGCACTGCGCAATACCTGCGTTCTAACGAAACAATGTACTATCCGCGACGTTTTAAAATGGCTATGCCATTACTTTTTTTTTTTTTTTTTCCTTGTAAGTGTTTTGTCCATCCTGGTTTCTTTTTGTTAGCGAAGTCGCCTTTTTTGATGTTTATATCATGCTTTTTGGGGCTCTCTTATTTATGTTCTTATTGTACCAAGCGCACTTGGATGTTTTCTTTTATTATAATCCGCTATTACTCCATGAGAAGTCGCGGTCGCGACCACGATGGAGTTCTCTGTAATAATTCTTGCACTGCAAGCTTTCATATTGTTTCTTGTTTAATAAATAATAAAAAAAAAAAAAAAAAAAACACTTTTCTGTCCAGCTCTAGGAAAGAATTTGTACATCAAAATATATAAGAAACACCGATAACATCGCAGTAAAGACGAGCGTACACACAAACACCTGATTGTAATTATAACACCGTGAATCAGGGTGAGTTTTAATTTCTCATCTTTGTTCATTTAAATTCTATTGTTTGAATTCAATGTCTATTTCACCAAATAGTTTTGTAACAAATCATAACCGAGTTGTGACATATTACCAAGGATAATTACCGTATAATTTTTGAATTATAAATTACTGTAAATGGGCGATTATTTCGGAAATCGACCGATTAACTCAAACGAATCATCGTTTGTGGGATAACGCCCTTGAGTCGAAATCTCACGAATCCGAGGTAGTCTCACCACCGCATTTTTGTAACAATACAATTTTGGATTTTCATGTTTTCATTTCACAACAGTTGATAATAATTGAAATATAGACTCATTCTATTATTATTCAAATTTGCTTATTTTTAATTACGAAAGTTTGATAGCCCTCTTTGATTTTATAGTCCTGGGACCTGTATAGGACCTTGTAGATCGACACCCACCCGTCCTGTCCTCTCTTAGCCATCTGCTAAGTAGAGTATTTTAAATTCAATTTTCTACATATTCAAAATTCCCATATTCCGGGCCGCGTGAAATCACCGCCCGTCGGCATCCGCTCGACGACGGACGACGAGACCGTGCGCGCGTGTTTTAAACGAAACTCGCACCGCCGGACGCGCGACCATCCCCGCTCGTAACGAAACCCGGTATCAGACGCGCGATCATCCCCAATTGTAACAAAAATTGGTCTCATAAGTTGGATGCACACCCATTCGTAACAAAAACTGGTGTCAGACGCGCGACCACCCCCGTTCGTAACAAAAATGGTGTCAGAAGTGGGATGGGATCGATCTGCCACCAAAGGACTATCAAATTAAAATTTAATATTCCATTTCTTTAAAATAAGAAAATTTTCACTTCGATAATGTAGGATTCAGACGGTAGGGAAAAACCAAGGTATTCACTTAATTACACATGTATATATATATTAGGGAAATGAATATTAAAATACAAGCAAAACAGAAATAAACTATTGCGCACCGTTCAGCACGTGTCGCTACACTACTCTCTTGTTTTTCGCAACAGCCGCGTAGCGGGCCTTCTCTTTGTACACACCATACGTACATACACACATACAACATACATACACACCTAGTTACATACGCTAGCACTAAAAGTCACTAAACACTACAATAAATTATCTTTGGTTTATGATATTATTGATTATTTTCACGAAAAAGTTCAAACTATTTTACATTGTTTCATTATTGGAAGGTTACCATGATATCGTATTGTTGAATATACCGCCATAAAAGGAAACAAGTGCGACACGCGTTACATACATGCCATCTATCTATCTACTTCTTCTTCATGTTGTAATTTTTACCTCGTGCATTATGAGTAAAAATTATTGTCTTTTCAACTAGTGCATTAACTGTTATTTGTGAGACAACCCCGTAAATAACCACACGTATTCTGTTATTTTTCTCTGAATATTTCTTGTGCGTTATATGACTATTTTGATTATTTATCTATTCAATACGTTTTTCATAATATTATATTTTATCTTAATTGATGTATATAATTTGCATTGATATCTAACCCGTTATATTGATTATAATTTTCCTATTTGTTGGAAAAAGGATTGATAATTTGATTTTGTCTTTCATAAAAAAAAAAAATTATATTAGTATTAGTATTAGTTAGAAAACTCAATCCTTGTTCCTATATACATATACTTATATATATATTCTTGAAATATTATATTACTTTGCTTAATTTGTTCTTGAAAACACACATATATATCCATTTCAAAATGAATCTGATTGAAAACGCTGCTCAAAGCGCGAACGCGAATAATTCCGCAAACGTAACCGCAGAAGATTTGCATGCTTCAAATAAGATGATGACTTCTTTAGCAGAATGTTTTACAATCCAACACAGTATGCAAAATATTCCGTTTTTCGATGGAAAAAACATTCCACTTAAAAATTTCTTACAAGACGTACAAAATGGTTCAATCTATGTGCCGCCAGTATTAGAAAGCTCATTCACTAAAGCAGTATTAGGTAAATTACAGGGTGCTGCAAGAGATAGCACATGGGGGAAAAACTTTGATAGAATAGATGATTTAATAAAACATTTAAAGGAAAGATTTGCATCAGAGAAAACATATTCATATTTTCATCGCGAAATAGAGAATATTAGAATGAAAATTGGCGAAACTGTAAATGACTTTTCTGATAGATTACGCATTTTATTAAATAGTGCACGTACTGCATTAGAAGATAAATATGGTCCAGATGCAGAAAGAATGATAGTTCCCGTTGAAGAATGCGCACTAGATGCATTCATTAGAGGTTTACCAGACCAAATTGCTATCGCTGTTGATACCCGCGATCCAAGAACATTAGATGACGCAGTAAGAATTGCCACAAAAATAGAATCCAGAATGAAATCAGCAATAATTCCGGGTTTAGAACCACAACGTTTAATGTTATCTCAAAATTTAGAATCCGTAGAATCAAGTCACAAAGAATACAAAAATTATCGCGATCAAAGAGCGAGAACACCTAGTCCAACGCCAGGTCCTTCAAATCGTTCAAAATCACCCACTGGTATTTTAAAATCACCCACACACAAAACTTCCTCACCAGATCCGCATAAATATCCATTGCCATCATATCCGCCGTATTATCCACCATATTTTTACCCGCCAATGCCTTATAATCCGATGTATCCTCATCCATATAACCCCAATAAAAATTATCACACTTTTCAAAATTCTCAGAACCGACCGATTTCACCTGAACATTCTTCATTCCTCACACATGAACGTCAATCTAGACCAAATTCTCCTTTTCGAAAATCCATTCAATTTCGCTCAGAATCACCAAATCGTCTTGACAAAAAAAATTTAAACTCAGAAATGACTCACCGGACAGACGCGACGGTGAGACAACTCAATCAAGAGCGTCGCAAACCGATCCAAACATTAGCTTCGGAGGAACAAACATCACATTATCGCGAGAAAAAAATCACCATTAATTAAAATGTTCGCAGAAGAATTTCGTAATAATTCGGCAGTTTTCTTAATAGACACAGGCGCGGATGTTAATCTCATAAAATTAGATGCATTATATGATGAAATTACAGTTCAATTGCAAGAGTCTATTAAATTAGCAGGTATTACATCCGAAAAATTAGAAACAATAGGTACGACCACAAATTAAACTTTTAAAACAACTGGTACAATTTCATTTAGTAGAATCATCATTTCCAATTAAATCCGATGAACAAGACAGACACGATGACAAGAACAGGCAGAAATATCTTTTGCACATAACACTTTGGTAACAAAATCAGAACCTATTAAACCTTTTAAATTTATTGGCGAAAAATCACAAAATTTAGAATCAAGTGTCTTCGTATTAAAATCGTGTACACGACAACCCATAGCTATTAACGTAACTAATTCAGAATTATCAGAAGGTTACCTACCAAAAGTAACAACTAAAGAAGGCATTTACATAGGAGAAGCTGCGGTTAGCATAAATCGAGGCGTATGTCATGTTTTGGCTATAAACACTCTTGATGAAGATATTGAAATTGAAATTCCGCCACAAGATATTTATCCGTTCGAATATCACAATTTTCCAGAAGAACAAGAATATTCCGATAAAAACTCTGAATCAGAAAATAAAAGTTTATTGCAAAAATCCGACAGAGTTTCTATTATATTAGACAAACTACGTTTAGGACATTTAAATGCAGAAGAACGAGAACACGTGATCAAAATTATAGAAGAATTCCCTGATCGTTTTCACATAGCAGGTGATAAATTAGAAGCTACACCATTAATTCAGCATAAAATTTACACTACCGATAATATACCTATTAACACACGACAGTATCGTTTTCCTCCGGTACACAAAATAGAAATAGAAAATCAAATTTCCGCTAAAATCAGTAATCAGACAATTGCACCTTCTACATCGCCGTACAATTCACCCCTTTGGATAGTTCCTAAGAAACCAGATTCGCACGGCAATCCAAGGTGGCGAATGGTAATAGATTTCAGAAAATTAAATGAAAAGACAATTGGTGACGCATATCCTTTGCCAAATATTGTAGATATCCTAGATCATTTAGGTGAAGCCCGATATTTTTCAACATTTGATCTCGCAAGTGGTTTTCAACAAATAGAAATGGATCCACAAGATAGACCCAAAACAGCATTTTCAACTCCAAACGGACATCATGAATATATTCGAATGCCAGAAGGTTTAAAGAATGCATCAGCAACATTTCAAAGGTTGATGGGCCAGGTTTTGCGTGGTTTGCAAGGCGTAGAAGTATTCGTATACCTTGATGACATAGTGGTCTATGCAAAAACTTTAGATGAACACGGTAGAAAAATACGACGATTATTTAAAAGACTAACAGATGCAAAATTAACATTACAACCAGATAAATGCGAATTTTTAAAAACAGAAGTAGCATATTTAGGACATATAATTAGTCAAAAAGGAGTAAAACCTGATCCAAGAAAAATTATTGCTGTAGAAAAATTCCCGAGACCCCAAAATCAAAAAAATGTCAGACAATTTTTGGGACTTGCTGGATATTACCGCCGATTTATTGAAAATTTCGCAGCTAAAGCTAAACCATTAACTGAACTTTTAAAAAAAGATGCTAAATTTATTTGGGGTAAAGAACAAAAACATAGCTTTTTGGAATTGCGTAAAGCACTGTGTAAAAGTCCGATCCTTCAATATCCAAATTTTGACAAACCCTTCACTCTTACAACAGACGCATCCGATTTTGCAATAGGCGCAGTTTTATCTCAGGAAATCGATGGTCATGATTTACCAATAGCTTATTTATCGCGAAATTTAACCAAACCAGAACAAAACTATTCCACTACCGAAAAGGAATGCTTAGCAGTATTATATTCTGTTTTACACTTTAGGCCATATCTTTATGGAAGAAAGTTTACATTGTTTAGTGATCACAAACCGTTAAAATGGATAGATTCAATTAAAGATCCTGGACAAAGATTAATACGTTGGAGATTAAAATTAAGAGATTATGAATATCACTTTGTTCATAAACCAGGTCGTTTAAACGTGAGTACAGATGCATTATCTAGAAATCCCGTAAAATTATATGAAACCTATTCCACAGATTCATCTAGTTCTACCACTGATCAAGATATTGATTCAGACTCCTCTCAGAACTCCACTAAAGCCAAAATTGATCCTATACATAAACAGTATTTAAAAGCTAAACCATTTACATCCGGAGACACTGAAAAATCATCATCCGACAAACCCAAGAAACCAGGTAGACCTATTGGTTCTACAAAAAGGTAAAAAATCCCAGTAACAATAGACCCAGAAGCAATAGCTACTCAAACTAGGCAAAGACGAAGGACTGTTAAACTTAGGTCACGGACTGACGATACGAGACGACTTGACGAACCGACTCTACCTCCGATATTACGTAAAAGAAAGAGTGTTCTACCTAATTTGGATTTTCACCCAAAATTACCAAAACCACTTCGAAAAGAAATACCTTTAGAGCCTATAACAGAAGAAAGAACTCGAGAAGTAGAAGAAACTTTAGAAACAGACCTAGAAAGCATTATTTTAGAAGCACCCTTACCATCTGACGACAGTGACAGTGACGATAACGTTTCAACAACTTCACAATCACATTCGCAAAAATTACAGGAATTACAAGAAACGCTTGCAAAATTGACTAAACAAATTTCAAAATTTTATTATGATCAAAAAGCTAGACCATTTCAAGGAAAAATAGGTGATAAAGTGCGCGTTTTAATAGAGCCAAAACGAGGAAAATTCGGCAAACGATATCATGGACCATACAAAATTGTTGGAATATTGGAAAAGAACAATATTATTTTGGAAGATGAAAAGGGAAAACGATTCATTAAACACACAGACAAATTGGAACTCATACCTGATTAATGAAAATTTTTCTTTTCATATAGATACTAGAGGGGACAGATAAAGAAGTATTATCCTCAACATATTTCTCAGCGAATATCACTATCCAAATGTTAGAATTTATCAATACCCGATAAAGTGTGACATCTTACTCCAAAAACTATCATTTAGGAAATAAGATTTAAGAATAAGGAAATTGTCAATAGGAAATATAACACCGTGTATTTAGTTCGGAAACCATACTCAAGATAACGAAGAACATTTCAAGACAAAAAAGGATCATTAGGACCATGATCTCCATACAAATTAGCAACGAACAACCAATGGGGCTGCTGCATTGGCGTGGGACATCGGGGCTGGCCTCTGGGTAAACGAAGCCGGAACATTCATGGCCATACATCATACTATTTTGAAGGAATAGTCGGAAAACAACGCCGAGTGAAAACCTGAATCCAAAGGACATGGAGCTTAATAATTACTGTGACAAGCAACCGAAATGTTTTATATTATTAAGCCAGATAATACTGGTGTATTAAGATTACTTTTACCAAAATATTTATTTCGTAATCTTTTGTAACGCATTCCTGGAACCACCTTTAACCATTATACCCTTACTTTCATTAAACATCGCAAATATTGTTGGGTATTACTAATTCATACGATAACAATAGGACAAAGTATTGCCTTCACGAGTGGTAATGTTGCAAGTCGAAAGCTGTACATAACGAGACTGGCTCCTTACTCCAACAAAAGGGACCTTGGGAGGTTGTTCGAGCCACTTGGGGCCACACATGTGGTGGTAAGTCGGCAGCCGGCTGGAAACGTTGCATTCGTTACTTTTGGGACCGCAGAGGAAGCAGCCCAGGCCTTGGCTAAGGCCATCGAAAAGCCTATGGTCCTGCATAAGCGCAAGTTTAGAATCATGGCGACCGACTCCTGGCACGACTACAACCTGATAAAACCATCTAACGCGCCAGCGGATCCACCACCAGCGGACGACCCCTTTCCGGGCTACCGGCGACGCTACGCTCCGGTCCTGCCACCGATGGTCCTGCGTCAGGTAGCGGCGTTCCTGCCATTTCGAGACAGATCGTCGATGGAACAGGTCTGCCGGGCTTGGAGGATTGGTGCCTATGAGTCTCTCCGATCCATCGCGCACCTTGACCTCCGAGATTGGCGGTGGCCAGCCGGATGGGATGGAGCCGAGATCTCCAAAGGAGCATTTCATTGGGCCATACAGAGGTGCGGCAATCACCTTCGATCACTCGTCCTGGATGACAGACTGGTGACCACTCGCCTCCCGCCACAGCTCGCCACTATCGCGGTAAAATCGTGCACTCTCTTAACGCGATTTGATATGTCCGGGATCGTAGTACGTCCGTCTGCGTTTCGGGAGCTGTCAAATAACATCCAGACGCTTCAGAGCCTGAAGATCGGTCAATGCGACGGGCCCTGCGATCGGGATTTGTCCTGGGCGTTTAGAGCAAATTCGGGAATTCGCGAGTTCGCGACGCTGGGTACCCACTTCACGGGGAGGTGCCTGCTTGATATCGCAGGTGGCTTAGAGAGGTTATGCCTACATACAACCGCATTCAAAACTATATACATAGCACAGACGCTCACGAGACTCACTAAACTGACCTATATAGAAATCTACCGACCTACAAACTTTTCACGGACGATAATAGATGCTTTAATCAATAATAGGGAACTTGCCGTCACGGTAACGTGTTTGCTGTTCACACTAAGCAATCCAGAGGACGATCAGATGGAGGAGGAAGAGGAGGATGATGGCGAGGACCAGCAGGTCGAGAGAGCCGACTTTTTTGAGTTTCCACTCGGTCCTGCTGTGCCTGCCGCCACCCTCCCTTCGACTTATACCCGTCTGACCGAACTTGGACTAGCGTTCTGTGGCTGGGTCAGCAGCGCGTTCGTAAGTGAAATCGGCACACATTTAAATTGCCTATCGAAATTGACAATCACTGGCTGCACTAATATTCATGGACAATTTGCATTGGACCCTTTACAAAATTTAACAAATTTAAGGCAATTGGACATGAGCCTCTTGTACCCTGATGTTGGGGCCCAGTTTATAATGAGCTTGCGGGTCTTGGAGGTGTTGGAGTGCCGCGATAACGAGGGGGTCACTTACGAGGATGTGAGTGGGCTGGTGAGAGGATGTCCTGCCATCACGCATATTGACGTCGAGGGATGCTCAAATGTGGGGAGACCCATTGTTGATTGCGTGTACTCGGCCTTGCGAGGTAATCCCCTCAACCATTCTTTAGAATTGCGACTGGGTGATACTGCCGCGAGGCCGCGTAGACGGGATCGACAGCTTCTGCATGTCAGGATACGATATGGTAGGATTTCCTCTGGGCCATACCACTGATCATCGGGGACGATGATTACTTTTAAGGGGGGAGGGATGTTACGTCCCGAAGGGCAAAATTCTTTTATTTTATTTTTCTTTATTTTTCCGTCGCATTTGTCAATGCTATGTATTTTGGGAGATTCCCTCGACAAGTGCGCGGAACGTTATTATTTACTCTCCGATTCGAAATACGCAGCGTTGATTACTCATGAACGAAGCATCTAGCTGCAAGCAGAATCGTTTGAGATATCAAATTGTTGCGCCGCTTCGAAACCCTCCGGCTGGTTCTCCGTCGACGACGAGAGGCCCAAGGTTATTTAAAAGTATTGATTTTTTAACGCCTGACACAGTCTCGTCTTGGGAGAAGTTTCCAGAACTATTGGAGAGAGACATCAGTCAGATGCCGGATGAGCCTTCAAATACTAATGTATTGTGGGAGTTAACCCTTCGTTGAGCTCATCCATGCGTCGACTGGTAAGATCTTGTACTGATTCCCTCCATGAGAAGAGATTGAGTCCCGAAAAATTCATCGTTAGCCATAGTATTATAAAATATGTATCATGCGTTCTTCGTCCGATTAATGTACGATGTCACACACGTATCCGAGAGAAAAGGCCGACGGAACGTCTCCGTTCCGACGAAGAAACACCGTCTCGCGGGCCAGACGAAAGGGAGGAAATTCGCTACGCGTAAACACCGGCCTTGCCTGCGTTTCGAGCGACTGCCCCGCCACAGGGCCCACCACCGAAAGCCCGAAAGCGAGCTTTGCTCGTCACTTCTTCCTAAAACTTCTACCGGAACAGTCGCGAGGTGCGCTAGGAGAGGTCCTTAGTGTTATTAAGCAGAGATTGTTCGCGTTCATCTCTTGTAGTGTCGCGAATAATAGACTTAACACTTCGTATAAGCGTAATACTCCCGATCGTCAAATCGCGAGGCGCGTGATCGGTTGAGCAGTTAGAAACATTATAAACTCAAAATAACATTCCGTTTTGTTTTAATTTTGAACAAGTGATATTTCGTTTTATGAATAATTTTCGTACGTCACACACGATCGTAAATCGCGAGGCGCGTGATCGTTGGCGATTGTGACTTTTCGTTTAAAATTGTTATTGTAATTTAACCGCTTTATTTTATAATTATATAACTTATCCGAATTATTGTAATTATAATTTCCGTAATAGTTTATAGGCACGCAAGAAATGTCCGATTGTACATTAATACACTTTTCTGTCCAGCTCTAGGAAAGAATTTGTACATCAAAATATATAAGAAACACCGATAACATCGCAGTAAAGACGAGCGTACACACAAACACCTGATTGTAATTATAACACCGTGAATCAGGGTGAGTTTTAATTTCTCATCTTTGTTCATTTTGTAGCGACACGCGGTTTACTATTTCTCGGAATTCCTTAACCCTTTCGCTCCGAACGACGGATATATCCGTCATCCACATGAAAGCTCGTTGTCGCTGTTTCGCGTCTTTTTTTTAACACGGCAGCTTGTCTACCCTGGACAGGGTCAACAAGCTGTAATCAAGGTCCGTTGATTGAGGGGGACAGCGACGAAGTAAGGTCTTTGCACGGGCGGCCATCTTTGGGTTTTGACCGTTGGTGGAAGAAAAAAAAAAATGAGGGGACAGTTGAATTCTAAGCGTGGCATCGTTTGTCAGTTTTAATTAAAAATGGTTATCTGCCATGCATTAAACTGTCAGAGTAATTCAAAAGATAAAATTAGACTCTTTCAATTTCCACGGGATAAAGATCGACAGCTAGTGTGGCTCCAAAACTGTGGTAAAAATAATTTTCGACCGACCTCAAAATTGTGTGAAGTAAGTATTTATCTACATATTTTGATATTAAATTCAATATTTATTTTATTAGTACATTAATATTAAATCATTTATAATTGTATTTTTTAGCTTCATTTTGATGAAAAACAGTTTGAACAGCAACGTGCTGATGGATGGAGAAAACTGAAACAAAATGCTTTGCCTACGATTTTTTCTCATCTACAAGACGCTTCTGAAGATAGTTCTGGACCTGGAAATAACTCACCTGCAAATAATTCAACTGATTCTGTTCAAGATGATCCTGAAACTATGGATATCTCATCTTCTCCTGAAGTTCAAACTTTGTCGGAAGTTAGCTCTTTCCCAGGCTTTTACAAATCATAAAGTCTTTACATTAGCTCGATCTATAGTTGAAGCCAACAACTTGCCATGTAATGAAATTCGTTTTCGTTACTTACAAGAATTGCTTGATGTACAAGCTCGATTTCAAGATTTAAAACTTGCTCCACACATTATCGTTGACATTTTGAACCCAACAGGCTTCAACAAAATGAATGTTGCAGCAGCTGCTCATATTTTTAGTTTGAAAACTGCAGCAGCTCTGTAAACATTAATTTCATTAAAAATAATAGAAGAAGATGCCTTGACGACTGTTTGGTTCATGGAAGAAGTGAACAGTTGGTTTAATACAATGAATGGTAGACACCCCAACGACGCAATCGGCACTGTCAATTTCACTAAATCAATGAAAGTTATTGATAATTTTCTTTCGATCATTGAAAATATTTTAATTGGAACAGCGTGGAAACCTGTTCAAACCGGTATAAAAACAAGTTGTATCAATATTATGAACCTGACGAAGAATTTGTTTAAAGCAGGATATACATTTTTTCTTACGACTAGAGTGAACCAAGACGCTCTTGAAAACGTATTCTTGACACTCAGGCGATATAGTGTACATCCCACAGCACTACAAACGAAAAGATGCCTGCGCCTTATAAGTGTATCACAACTGACGGATATAAACACTTCGAAAAAAAATTACGATGATGATGATGACAACCATTACGTAGACTTCTTTGAGTCATTGAAAGTGGCAAAGAAATCAATTAGACCTACGGTTATTATTCCAATTAAGAAGTGTAAGAGATCACCAATATATGATGATGAACAAAACTATGAGGATCTGAAACCAGTCGAAAATATTGTTGAATGTAATATTATAAATAATGTATTAGGTAGTGCAATCTCATTTGTTCTGCGCAAAAAATATGTTTGCAATTCATGTGCAACAGCTTTAACTTCTGAAAATAATGGCCGTTGTTCTATTTATACGAAGGCCTTATCTATTGGCTTTCTAGAAAACCCCTCGAATATTTTTCTTCAATACATCACCATGGTCGAGGCACATATAAAAGAGCATTTAGACAGATGCATTAAACATCCTCAACTATATTATCATTTACTGGAAATGATAAAACTATGGGTGCCAATTGAAAAGTACGGTATCAGTAGAGACTGTGCAATAGAAACAGGTGAATCTTGTTTTTTTGTTGAAAATGTAGTTAATCGGTATATTTATATTCGGCTAATTATATATGTCAAAGAAAAAAAGAATCTAGATTTAAAAGCTTTGCATCGAAAAGTGCTCAACGACAATCCATAGTATAATGATTGTAATATATTTATCATATGATATTGTTTTTTTAATAAGAATAATTTGTGGCGTAATTGTTGATCACAACTGGTGTGTCATGTTTAATTTTATGTTTATTGTTATATTTGTTATATGTTACATTTATTTCATAAATTTATACTAAATACACTTATATTAAATTTTTATATTAAATAAACAAAATTTATCTCGAACAATTATATAAAATATTCAATAGCTTATGATCCTCCGTAATCTCTCTTCTTACTCATAACCTCACTCATCGAAGCTGGTTTTTGAGTCCGCCATGTTTGGGTTACGGGCGTGAGACAAGTGCAAAGACCTTACTTCGTCGCTGTCCCCCTCAATCAACGGACCTTGGCTGTAATGGGCTCAGCGGTTCCGAATTACGCCCCGCTCGACTCGCAGGTGGCGGTAGTGATGCTACTCACACATACACACCGAATTGAAGAATTTCAACTCATTTGCAAGAGGAAATCGGTGTGATCTTTCCCGCCAAGAAAATCATTCTATTTGTTCTGAGCTACCCGAGCGAGCAGCAACGAGCAAATTATTATTATTACCTATAATTATTATTTAATTCTTACTTTTTATTTAGTTCCTCATTATTATTGACTTATTAATTGTTATTTAGCTCTTAATTATTATTTAATACTTTCTTTCTATTTAGTTCTTAATTATTATTTAATTCTTTCTTTTATTTAGTTCTTAATTATTATTTCATTCGTTCTTTCTATTTAGTTCGTCATTATTATTAACTTATTAATTAGTATTTAGTTCTTACTTACTATTTAATACTTACTTTCTATTTAGTTCTTACTTACTATTTAATACTTATATGTACTATTTAATACGCTAAATGATTTACAACATGTCAAATTTTAAAATATGAAATTGAAATTATCAATAACAAGTCTAATAGACTTTTTATTGATAATTTCAATTTTATATTTTAAAATTTTCTAGAGTGTGATATTTCTAAAAACAGTTGCCCATGCACATAAATGTTCTTTTCGGACGTGTGTCAGAAAGTCTAATAGACTTTTTATTGATAATTTCAATTTTATATTTTAAAATTTTCTAGAGTGTGATATTTCTGAAAACAGTTGCCTATGCACATAAATGTTTTTTTGGACATGTGTCACATTAGAAACGTGTTTGTTCCCTTCCTCCTTTTATTTTCATATTTGAGCACACAATGCAGTCCCTGCAGTTTTCATTATCATCATGACAAATTTGCTATTTGCTTGGGCTGCTGTCCGCAGACACGCGTCCAGAACGGTAAAAGTGCTTGGGCTGCGGTCCGCAGACAGCCGTCCGCAAAGGGTTAATAGTAATCTAACCTATAGCTGTTTTATTTAATATTTAATACATAGCAGAAATTTCATAATTATTATTTTTTCTTTATAATTGTTATAATTGTTAAAATATTGTTATAATTGAAGTCTTTTTGTAGTAGATATGGTTACGAAGAAAAGGTGTTCGATTATGTCCTGCCAGGTGACCACCGGAAGGATGTTTTCGTACCCACATCCAAGGTCTCGGTCAGAAATATATTCAAAGTGGTTAGCAGCAAGTGGCAATCCAGATTTAGTCAATTTAAGTGACAATAAAATCTGTAGGAGAGTTGTTTGTGCTAAGCACTTTGAAAAAAAAAATTTGTTTAAATGAGTGTTGTGTCTCATATCACTGAACGAAGCATGTATTCCTTTCTTATTACATATCAAAGAATGAAACGAGTGTAATGTGGCGAATAGGGGTATTAACGCTTCACCACCATGCATGAGAATAATCACTTTCAATAGTTTTATATTAATCCTTTCGGTACGGAAGAGCTGTCCGCAATTATACGTTTCTGGTACAAGAACGTTTTCCACAAGAGCCTGTTTTGTTCACAATCATATCTATTTTATGATAATATATTAATGAAACTAAGCGGCCTTGATATAAATAATACGTTCCAATATTACAAAATTAAAGTGAATGACGAAACTAATTATTATAGTATATATTAGAGTTATTATATTTTTAACATTTTTTAAATTTTTTCTACATGCATGTACTCTATATATTTTGATTATAGTAATTGATGGAAGTTATACATTTTCAATTTAAGTAATTTAGTTTTGTAACAAATAACAATTGATTTAATGATCATGCAGAAAAGTGAAGTTACCTATTTCTTTGGTGATGGCATGCTTCTCACTTTCAATGTTAATGAAACTTAATTGCTTTTATCCTTTCTAATTCTATTAATCCTTATATTGAATTCATCATTCTTTATTCTTTCTACTGTTTTTATTCTTTAATAAGGAGTAACTTCGTTTCTTCATCATTATCAAAAAATCCATTGAATCGCTACAAAACTGAAAAAGCATGGACTGACTTCTTTTGGTTTGCTTGAGCATGGTTTGGTTTGGTGTTTGCTTCTAGCATTACTTACAGTATTGGATTTGTCGCGCCAGAAGCATTTGGAGCCGAAGCAGAAGAAGCTGTATGACATCATTACAGCCCTCAAAAAGTCAACACGCAGATTGCAAAGCAGAAATGTCAATTTGCAGGGACGCCTTCAAGAATTGAAGAAAATGTTGAGTACAGGTAATGTTGAAATATTACAAACCCTGAGCACCACAGTCGGGTCGATGACGAGGCAAATTCCGTCATCGGGCGGCGATTACTGCCTCGACATGCCAAATGACGATGGAAATGCCGTCTTTGGATGGAGAGGACTTCGTCGTCATCTTGGAGATAATGTGTGCTGTTATTGAGAAACGACGGATTGCCGTTGGCTCAATGGTGGCAGGCCGTTGTCTCCGAGGGGCGAAGTTGTTGAGATCGTCGGGTCAGAGATGAGGCAAATTTCGTCCTGGACGATGATGGGTCGGGCCACTGACAGGAGAAATCCTGTCATGGACGACAATCGAGCTCGTTCTGCTCGAAAGTAGTAAGGTGCTTCAGGAGAAGTAGAGGAACGGTGTACCGTTGCCTTACAGGAGGAAGCCGCTACTCTCGAGAGACGACTCAGGCTCTTCAGGCCGGTGACGATATATTGGGTTGTTCGGAAAGTAACTTCGTTTTTTCCCGACAGAGGATTTAATTGTATTTTTTTGCACCTAACTTCACACTTAAGCCGCATAATTATTATATGTTTTGAGAGCTGATATAGCAAGGCTTGTGTGTGAAAAAGTCCAATTGATTCTACGCAGTAGTTTTTAGTTGGTGCCCTTTTAAATATGGAGAGCAATAAGCAGCATTTTCGCCATATTTTACTCTTTTACTATAGAAAAGGTAAAAATGCTGTTCAAGCCAGAAAGAAATTAACCGATGTGTATGGAGAAGATGTGTTGACAGTACGCCAGTGCCAGAAATGGTTTAAAAAATTTCGATCCGGCAATTTTGATGTCGAAGATGCACCACGTTCTGGAAGGCCGGTTGAAGCTGATAAAGACACGATAAAGGCATTAGTTGATGCAAACCGGCGAATAACAACACGTGAGATCGGTGAGAGGTTAAGTTTATCAAATTCAACTGTTTATGACCACCTGAAAGGCCTGGGTTTAACCTCGAAGCTCGATATATGGGTTCCCCATGTTCTCACGGAGAGAAACATGTGTCGTCGCGTTGACGCCTGGGATTCGCTTCTCAAACGGCATGAAAATGATCCATTTTTGAAGCGCATCATTACGGGGGACGAAAAATGGGTTGTATATAACAATGTCAAACGCAAGAGATCATGGAGCAAAAAAGATGAAACGGCTCAAAGCATTTCCAAAGCCGATATCCATCAAAAAAAGGTGATGCTGTCTGTTTGGTGGGATTTTAAAGGAATCGTTTTTTTTTGGAGCTTTTACCGGATAATACAACAATTAATTCGGAAGTCTACTGTCATCAGCTGGACAAACTGAATGATGCACTTCAACAGAAAAGGCCAGAATTAATCAACAGAAAAGGTGTAGTGTTCCACCAAGATAATGCGAGACCTCATACAAGTTTGGTCACTCGCCAAAAACTTTTACAGCTTGAATGGGATACAATGCCACACCCACCATATTCTCCAGATCTGGCACCTTCGGATTATTATTTGTTCCGGTCACTACAAAATTTTTTAGACGGTAAAACCTTCACTTGAAACGAGGAGGTCAAAAACCACCTCGACCAGTTTTTTGCCAGCAAAGACCAAAAATTTTATGAGCGTGGAATCATGCTACTACCAGAAAGATGGCAAAAGGTATTGGACCAGAATAGCCAATATATAATTTAATAAAATATTTATATACTATAAGAAAATCGTCTTTCATTTTCACCAAAGAAAACGAACTAACTTTCCGAACAACCCAATAGGTCGTCACTGGATGAGAGTAGTCGTTGCAACTGCGTGTGCAACGACGCAGAAGGACCGTTGCTGTTGACTTCGAGGGATCGTCAACGTGCGGTGACGCCGCCATAACTCTTCAGGACAATGCGGTGTTATCGTCGTTCGGCGAGGGAGCAACACGCCGAGGGAAAGCAGTTCGGCGGCGAGCGTATTAATTGAAATGTGCTGCAGTTCGCCGATGGAAAAATCAACGAGCATAATCATCCGTGCGATGATAATGCAACACTCAAAAACCGAGCAGTATTGTTTCCAATGGGCTTGTCTTTTACGTTACTGTTATATGAGTCGGTCAAGGCCACGTTATTCACAAGAATGTTTTCTCGACCTCTTTTACAGAAAAGCAGGTAGTGCTTGGGGACAAGCGCTAACAACAGGATGGCCGAATGTAAGACTCCGCGCCAGCGAGGCGCCGAGCCGGGCGTTCTCACGCCTGGCTTTCGTCAAGAGGACCTTTCGCTAGCGAGGCAGGAAGACAACCCTCGCCCCTACGGGGCCTTTCGGGGAAAAGAGGCCTTGGAAGGAGAGGCCCGCGTCCCTCTCCGAGAAAAGCCGCTGATAGGCTCGCTTAAGGGAGGAAGAAAGTCGTATAAATATACGACTTCCAGGGCCCGCCGGAACATTACTAGTATTATCGTTGTAGCGTCTGTATGAGCGCTACGCATCTTCGCAAAGACTGTTATACCTTACCTCATTGTACACGGGCATTACTAGATTTACAATTGAAGAACTTGTTCTCACGTCACGTCTCTCCGGACAAATTATTATACGCTATTGTACAGACATATCTACTTGTTATTAAAAAGAAATTTATATTTTATTCCGGTCTTACAACATATTAAATATCCAGTGTTGATGTCCAATTCTTAGTGCATTAGTGTTATTTACTGTTATTTCCGCTGACTGTGTTAATAAAACAGATTGTGAAAACTTGTGCGTCATGGGTCGTCGTGGAAATACGAGGGTGGTCTGAACAGTTTCCGACCTCAACATGAAGATGGTAGCACTCATTAACAAAAGTGATGGAGTGTGTTTGTGCATGCTTTGACAAGTGCGCATCAAAATTTCAGCCATTTTCGACGTTCAGTCATTGTTTTACAATCGTTGGAGTCAGTTACTGTGAGCGTTTTTGTGAACATAGAAAAACTCGAGTATCGAGCTGTGATTAAATATTTATTTTTGAAGGGCAATACGCCTACGCAAATCAAAGAAGAGTTGTACGCTGTGTATTCGGACTCTGCACCATCATTTACCACCGTGAAATTTTGGGTAGCTGAGCTTAAACGTGGCCGTACCAGCTTGGTTGACGATGAACGTTTGGGACGTCCAAAAACTGCAACCACTGACGACAACATCGCTAAAGTTCACCAAATGGTGCTAGACAACCGTCGAATAAAAGTTAGAGAGATAGAAGAGGCCATTAATATATCCAAGGAACGTGTTTGCCACATATTGCATACAGATTTAGGCATGAGAAAGCTGTCTGCGTTGTTGGGTGCCGCGTTTGCTCACGTTGGATCAGAAACGTGTTCGAACGAACATTTCGATCGCTCTTTTGGCGCGTTTTAGGCGCAATAAATCAAAATTTTGGCGCCGGCTAATTACTGTTGATGAAACATTGATACATCATTACACTCCCTAATCAAAAATACAGTCAAAACAGTGGACTGCCAAGGGGGAATCGGCGCCAAAAAAGGCAAAGGCTGTTCCTTCGGCTGGGAAAGTGATGGCGACTGTTTTCTGGGACAGTCACGGAGTTATCTTTATTGATTATCATCAAAAAAGGACAACCATTACAGGTGCATACTACGCATCATTGCTTCACAAGCTGAAGGCAGACATTGCGGAAAAACGGCCACATTTGAAGAACAAAAAATCTCATTCCACCAAGACAATGCGCCGGCTCACACCTCAGCGGTCGCCATGGCAAAAATTCACGAATTACGATTTGAATTGCTTGACCACCCACCTCACTCACCAGATCTAGCCCCAAGTGATATCTTTTTGTTCTCCAAGTTAAAAGTTGCACTCGGAGGACACAGATTTTCATCAAATGAGGAGGCCATCAACTTTGTAAACAGCTATTTTGCAGAGAAAGACGGCAAGTACTATTTGGATGGCTTGAAGAGATGGGAGCATCGCAGGGAGAAGTGTATAGACTTACAAGGAGACTATGTAGAGAAATAAAAATAATTTTGAAGAAAAAATGTCTTATATCTTTGTTAGGTCGGAAACTTTTCAGACCGCCCTCGTAGTGATTCGTTTGTGAAGGTGCGTCAAATGCTTCGTGCCATCGATGCAGCTGACAGGGACTATAGCGCAGCAAGAGAAATATATCGCGGATGGCTGCGAAATCGTGGCGGAACATCGGGACTGATATCCGTCCCCGATAGGAGGCAATTCCAAAGATGGGACCACCGTTTCAGCGAAGCATCCCTGGTTCAATGTTCGAATAATCATCGAAATGCTGGTCGACCAAGGACGCATTGGAGGAAAGAAGAGCAAGTCATTGCACTTGCACGCAGCTACCCTTTTATGGGACTCCGTGGCATTGCAGGTCGAGTTAATATTTCGCATATGACGGTACGCCGTATAATTCGTGAGGAAGGACTGCGACCGTATCGCCTACAGAAAGTGCAAGCCCTGCAGGAATCGGACTATGGACACCGTTCAAATTTTTGTGAATGGAGGCTGCGGAAAGTGGAAAGAAACAGACAATTCCTTGAAAACATTATTTTTACGGTCGGGAGCAGTTTTTCAAGTGTCGGATTGCAAAATCGACAGAACACTAGGATCTGGGCGCGCAGGAACCCACACATTATGTCCCAGCATTTTAATCAAGAACGATTTTCCGTTAATGTATGGGCTGGAATAATCGGTGACACAATAATTGAGCCGGTTTACCTTCCTGCGTCGTAGACAGGAGAACGCTACTGCCGATTTCTACGAACAAAATTAATCGCAGAATTGAGGGGGCCTATTTCTCGAAGAAGAAGGAAAAGGATTTATTTCATGCACGATGGCGCGCCGCCACATTTCAGCAAGCCAGTCCGCGAACAGTTGACACAAATGTTTGGATCGCGCTGGATTGGGAGAAGACCTGCCCCACAATTGTGGCCTCCACGCTCCCCAGATTTAAATCCACTAGACTTCTTTCTCTGGGGAGCAGTGAAATCATTAGTATATAAATCAGGGTTTGAGATAAAGATTGTGGCAGAGCACAAACAACGGATTAACATTGCTTTCGAAAAAATCCAACGCAATGGGGATGTGTTTGCTAAAGTGCGCCGAAATTTGAAATATAGGCTGCAAAAGTGCGTGAATAGTGGTGGTGGACACATCGAAGCCGGTGATCAGGCAAGATTGTTACGCAACATTGGCGACGACGGAAGTACCCTGTGGGTCAGAAGAAGACAAAGGTTAGGTGACGGCGAGAGTGACAGTGAAAGTGCATGTGAAGGTGAAGGTGAAGGTAAAGGTGCATGTGAAGGTGAATAATTTGCTTTCTTATTGTTTGTGACGATTCTTTTTCATTTTATACAGGCAACCTTCCAAATTTGAATTCAGATTTGACGTTTTTAGTTGACTTTAACTAGTTATTCCTTGTTTTTGGTCTTGAAATAAGCTGGAATGGCTGAGAAGAAGTCAGAAAATTCCGCTGGATTACCAGTGATGAATAGGAACCAACGCAGGATGTTTGAATACAACAACCGTAGAGCTGATGAGAAAGGTGATTGGGCTGGCATGGTAGATGCAGACAAGTACGTCGAGGCACATCCGTCTAAGCCGAAGAAATCCACTGCTAAGACTACCGCGTGGAAGAAGAAGAACACGGCGAAACAGCCAGTTCTCAGGGATCCAGATGAGATGCGTGAGCGCCCCGCTGTTAGGAAGGCGGCAACTGAGAATCTGGTTGACGAGCCACTTTGGACTGCAGGACCGTACTCCGGAACGCAGCCAAAGAGGCAGGTGAATCACCACACCTAGGCTTTTCGACGTTTCCCCTCCTATGTGAGCGAGTCTACCACAACCTGCAATCGATCAACCCAAGGCTGAGAGGGGAAATGCCATTTTGCATGTTCCAACACGTGATGGGAAGCGCTTTGAATGCGTCTTTAATACATCACGTCAGGTTCACGAACGCGGAAGACCGCTATGCAAATGAGGAGTCCCCGCTCAACTTGTTTTCCCCTGACTTCGTACTACTGGCAGATATCGCGGATACCTCAAGTGCGTCGCCAACACCGTTACGTCGCAAGGAAACCTTGTTCGCGTTAATGTACCTATCTCCGCCGTCCCTTTATTTGCAATTCCACCAGACGGTGCTGTTTCATAATCATAATCATGAAATGGATATGATCATGCTGATCATAATCACTCGACTTCCGAACCAACTTCACCACCCACAAATTGTCACATCTAGCCAGTTATTCAATATCCATTTTGCTCGATATTCTATTATAATTTGCGTTCTTATTGTTTGTAACGATACTTTTTCGAATCAGTCAGAATACAATTTGATTTTACCTATCATAATTTTGTGATATTCAATAATATTATGCAATACCCTTATCCTTAAATTTCGATCCCAACAGGCCTGTACGGGTCTTGACAGATTTGTTTCGTTATTACTGGCTGCAATTAGCAATGCCAGTCTGCAATCTAAAACTTTACTAAAGTTTCTTATGAGACTACACTCAACGTGTGACATAGTTGTGAATTCTTTCTTTACAATCATGTTATTTTTGCCAATCATGGGCGTCTAAAAAAGAAAATGACCTTCATCTTCTCCGAGTTCATTTCTAGTTTTCAGTAATGAGAAAAATTAAGAATTTGTTAAAAAATGCTTAAACCTACCAGCTAAGGTGGAAACGATGCATAAAAATGAAAGAGCTACTGTATTTTCTGCAAATAAGTTAATTTTACAAAAGTGAGACTGAGGAACATCATTCATGAAAACTCCAAACAGCATGGAAGTAGAAATTGAATCTTGAAAAACCTCATGCATTGCCGGTATGAAGACAAGTTTGCATGCATTCACGAAAAGAAACAAAAAGGTCGATCGCAGAAAGTATTCATTTGGGTCAACTCTTCGTAGCGTAGAAGTCGAGGCATTGTATCAAATTGATCCAAATGTCAAATTTCTTTCTGCTGCAATTCCTCAACTATAACTGCTACCGTTATTTCGACTAGGAAATACTCCTTCAATTTTTACGTGGATGTAGAACTATCGAGGCTATGATATACACATCACATAGGACAAATTTCCTAGATGTAAAGGCAAATTAGGAACTCGATCCCACCGATTGCGAATCCGAGCCTTTAATTCCATAACTGCAATAGCTCCATAACCTGATTTATTTTACCTTTTTTTACATTTCTTCGTTTTCAATTGCTATAGTCATTTTGCCTAGAACCCATTGTTTTACGTTCGTTTCGCACCAACGATGCTATGATATATTACATGACAATTTAGGAAAAATTTCCCGTGATAACGAGGGATTTAAACTCGGATACACTGTTCACAAGTCACTGCGAGTCTGAACCTTTATCTCCATATTTATCACAGCTTCGCCAAATGCCTTCGCAAGATCAAGGAAGACCTTGCGGGTGAAAGGACGCCACTGTGTAATTCCATACAGTTGCGCTAAATATCCAAGAACTTTGACGAACAATTATTCGAGAGATGTGCATTGTCATCAAGAATGCAATCATTTTTTGTTGCGCTTCTGTCTCTTGAGCTTCATATGACGTCACAATGTTCTGACAGCATAGGGTAAAACCCTCTTCTACTATGACATCGCTGGAACTCACACAGATTAGCTAATTTCTACCGAACTATGCTTATTTTTTTAATGAAGAATTGTAACGATGCTTATTAGGAGAGGAAAAGTTGCCAGTAATTGTGAAAATTTGTGAAGCAACCGGCTTGTGTCTCAACCATATCAAGTTCATTTGTTGGTGTAAAATTTCTGTTAGGTCAGTGACCCTGTGAATGCCTGAAGCACAACAATAACAACAAGTTTCCGTTTCTCCTGGGAGGCAAAAAGCCGGAGCAACTCTGTTTCGTTGCATGAGGATTCTCGGAGGATTTAAGTGAACTATTCATTCCACTCTCTGCTTATCAGAGGGAATATTCTATTTCTGATCCGAACACCGAGGTGAACGATCGCCTCTCTAACCAACCAGGGCCTCACTGCTCTGACCAAACTTCTTTTGTCATTCTTTTCGTGGAAAGATTCCAAACTGAAATCTTTAATATGGAAAGGTTTCCCTTTCCACTTGCTGGTTACATAGAAGTGGTCTTGCGTTTGCATGCACGTAATAGAGAGCCAATGTTTTTGATCTGGTTGTCCAAATCAATTTGTGAAGACAAAGTTGGCTTATTTTTTGTCTTTTTTTGGTGAATCACCAACAACATGTACGATCCAGATCGTGTGCAGCTTGTTTTAATAGAAGCAGGGACCTGTCGGCTGAAGTTAGAGGAAATAAAAAGCTCGTTAAACTGTTTGAAATAAAAAAAAAATGTTCACTGTTGGACTTCTGCTAGGAATGTTGAGGATAGATGGAAACGGAAAGATGATATTATTGTCGTTTAATTGGAGTAAAGTTCGAGAAGCACTTTACTTGTTTTTTGTTGCCGTAAATTTTTTTAAATTACTTCATTTAGAACTGTATCTTGCTTACAGTCCACTCCTACAAAAAACAGTATTCCAATTCTTCATAACTTGCGGAGACTGCTTGTCAATAAGCAATCGACGCAAGAATTATAAATAGCAAAGTTGGAATAGCTTCCTGTTGCTATTATAATAATACGTTTCAAAGTAAATGTATGCGAATTATTTGCTATGACAAAAATAAAAGAATGATGGTGCACACGAGAGCTACACCCCTCTGAGAAGAATTGTTCTGCTCGGCTACTTCAACATTGTAATTGTTCAATGTTTCCGTTGATATCGAACAAAGTTAGGAATTTATACAGCATCTGGCTAAATCTTTCCTATATCTGCAATTAGTTCGTAGGCGAATGACCATAGCAAATGATACCTGTACCAGGAAACAAAAAAAAATACTTTATTCCTTTTGCGTCTATCAGTTGCGAGTCTCACAAAAAACGTTTCAGAAATTAAGGACGCATTGAAAGATTTGTAATAGGAAGAATCATGAAGACTTTTTAGAATGCATGAATTTCTTCCATAGGCGAATGAAAGTTCCTCAGTCTTGATTCAGTGTCTATACTTGATACAGAAGCTTATTCACATCCATTGAGGTACTGAATTTTTTGAGACAGAAAAATGAATCAAAGTAGAATGTATTTTCAGTACTACGTACAGTAGAACCTCTTTTTGTGCGGTCCTTTTTTATGCGATTTGTTTTGCGCGATTTTATTTTTGTGCGATTTTTTTTTATGCGGTATATGAATCTCAGCGGTGTTGGCGCCAGTTTAATGTTTCCTATCAGTGTACATATATAGGGTTTTCCAATAGGGACGGGTTGATGTTGGCAGTCTGTGGCGGCCATGTTGTTTTGGCGGCGACTGTTAAATCTTTTGTTTATTATTCAGTACACAAGTGGCAAGTTACACAAGTGAGCAGCACGTCCAAATGATAAAACTTTATTATCAAAATAAGTGTTCGTTAGTGCAAACGTTGCGCGCGTTGCGCCCATTTTACGGCAGGCGCGGTGGCCCTTCAAAGTCAACTCTCCAACGTTTGGTGGTCAAATTCGAGACGACCGGTTCGATAAACAATCAGCCAACACCCGTACTTCAAAGGACTGCCAGATCGGCCGAGAACATCGTCGCTGTCCGCGAAAGTGTGCAGGAGAACCCGAGGCAGTCAATTCCTCGCCGTGCACAAGAACTTGGCCTTTCGCAAACTTCAACTTGGCGAATTTTGCGTCGGGACTTGTGTCTGCACCCGTACAAGATCCAACTGACCCAGGAGCTCAAAGTTAATGATCATCGACAACGCCATTTGTTCGCTGACTGGGCTTCGGAGCGTTTGAAAGAGGACCCCAATTTTGGCCGAAAAATCATCTTTAGCGACGCGGCGCATTTTTGGATGAATGGCTATGTTAATAAGCAAAATTGCCGTATATAGGACGACGCCAACCCACATGAGATTCACCAGGTGGCAATGCATCCACAAAAAGTTACGGTTTGGTGCGGGTTTTGGGCAGGCGGCGTCATCGGTCCGTACTTTTTCCAAAACGACGTTGGCGAGGCCATCACCGTCAACGCCGAGCGCTACAGATCGATGATAACAAACTTCTTATAGTCCAAATTAAATGATATGGACGTGGACGACATGTGGTTCCAGCAGGACGGCGCTACGAGCCACACAGCGAACGCGACAATCGACATTCTGCATGAACGATTTGAGGGTATGGTTATCTCTCGCGGAGGTGACGTGAATTGGCCACCAAGATCGTGCGACTTGACCCCGCTAGATTTTTTCTTGTGGGGTTTTCTGAAGTCGCAGGTCTATACCAATAAGCCGCAATCGACTGATGCCCTCAAAGTCAACATAATCCAAGCCATCGCTCAAATTCAGCCGGATCTATGCGGCAGAGTTATTGAAAATTGGACCTCTCGGATCTGTGCCACCGTGCGAAGCCGCGGTGGACATTTGAACGATGTGATATTTCATGTATAATGGTATACTTGAGCCTTTCAAACAAACAAAAAATTTCGTTAATACCTCACACACAGCTTGTTTTATTCCATTTCAACATCGACCCGTCTCTATTGGAAAACCCCTTACATGCTGTGGACGAACCCTGACTACGTGGACTCCATGACGACAATGTATGTGCACTTCGCGACGCTCTGTTCATTTGTTTTGAACCAATTCATCGCAAGAAGACGCGCGTTTTGGATTACGACGAGTAGCAGTGAAATATTTAATGTGCATTTTGAAAGCTTCTCCATGTATACAATGAAAAATTAAATGTTTTTAAAATATTTTCAGGCCTAATTTAATTTGTTTGAAAGCATTTTCTCATCTATTTCGTAAATAATTGATGTATTTTCTAAGTGCGACTTTTTTTATGCGGTCCCTGTCCACCGCATAAAAAAAATTTTAGGTGGTATATCGTACAAAGTTGTTTATTATATGTAAGTACTTATACAATTTCCGAATATTTTATTGTACGATTTCTTTTATGCGGTCCCTATCCACCGCACAAAAAGAGGTTTTACTGTAATTCTAGGAATGACTTCATGACTGTATTTAACACCCCGAGGAAAAAGGATACTCTCCCTTCTACTTAATACAATTTTGGGGTAAGATAAAAAAAAGAGCAACTATTGATCCATTTGTTTGAAAGTGGCACAAGTCACATTCTTTTCAAATCGAGACGAGGCCGCATTGTTTGTTCTGACAGAAAAACGCCACGTGCAAGACGTCAACTGAGTCAATTCTTTTCTTTCCCCATACGTAAACGAAAAAGCATTTTCTAACCAAAGAAGCAAATTTTATAAACTAAAAGAATCCTCAGAAGGAGAATTGAGCGAATTCTACAAGTTTCTTTCAAAAATAACTATTACCAGGACATGCAATAAACTTTTTAAATGACTTCTTAATACATTGAAGACGGATGTTTTGCTCCCAACTTCGAGCCTTAAAGATACAATCAGTTTAAAAAGACAATATGAATAATAAAGTTAACGGACACAAAAATTTCTGTAAATCGTCTTCAATCTACCAAGTTAATTGTGAGGACCGAACAAGGTCGGGAACAAAAATTGTTTAAAATATAATTTATTTATAAGAAAACAACTGATTTAATTGATTAATTTAAAACATGTGTACTGTTACAGTTTCTATGAAACATATAGTTCACAAAAATGATACTCCTCGAAGAAGTGTTGAATACAAAGTGATTTTTTGCACCATGCACTTGTGTGTTGCTTTCCGAAGGAACAGCTGACTGTCTCACTTACTAAGCGAAAATTCAATCGCGGAGGCCCAATTAAAAGTTGATTTGCGGGAGAACGGTTCATTTCTGACCCATGGTTCCTCTAAGACATTTTACCTACGTAACAAGACGAATAAGATGGTCCGGCCAAAAAAAATCGACTACCCTTCCGCGAATTTTGCGGCAGGTTATTTTCACAAATCTCCATCCAATCCGAAGTCTAGAACAACCCCCCGAAGCCATGACAAAACCTTTTGAAACACCCTGCAGTTACTAAATATTGTTATGGAAAAGTTGGTTTTTCGACAAAATGTCACTAAATTTCGCGATTTGAACCACTGTGCGCCGCCACGCCTTCTGAGCCCGAACTAGAAACCGATTACGATTTCGTTGATCAAGAAATTGAAGACGTAATCAGTCCTTTATTATCAATTAATGTTCAATAATGCTCCTCAACTTATGGACCCGGACTCAGCTCCTGGCTCTTATAAGGGAGAGTTCTATGAACCAACTACTCCCGACTACGCTCCAACAGACTATGAGGGTGACTGGCATATCCGCACACAATTAAGAAAACCTTGAAATTGAGCCCCTAGTAAATTATGTTTCTTAAGGAACGACTCTTGGTTCCCGTTGCTGTTTTACAAAGCGGGGTTCAGGAAAACGAGCCTTGGCATCATCGATGGCTTCCTGAAGAACTCTCTTCTTTTCTTGGTAAGCAGTGTAACACTTTTTCTCCTGGGCCTCGGAACTATACCTTCTAGTGCGGACTTTTATATATTTATCTTGGGCGCGTCTGCTTACGCGGCGTAGTTCCGCTATGGTATCCGACCACCAGTACGGTTTCTGGCGCGGAGTACCGCAAGCGTTAGCAACAGTTTCTTCGGCAAATTTTGCTTTCTTCGCTGGTCCCTCTTGCCACGAGGATTCTTCCGAAATGGTAGTTGCGGATGTTCCAGCCTCAGCAGCCGCTGTATCGTACACGGAGATCTTCGCTTTCAGATTCTCTATTTCTTGCGTGACATCAGCAAGCTTCGATTTCAGTCGAATGTGCTCCTTCATCAGGTGTTTCTCGACCAACTGACTTGCCAATTTATCTGTCCATTTTATATCTCGAAAGTGCTTCTCGACGAGATCAGCAGTGAATAATTTGCCGTTCTTCTCCTCGAGTCCTTCTTCGCGAAGAAACTCATGGTCAGAATTCTTGGTGTCCGATGCCAGTTTTGAATTAGAATTGCCGTCGTCCTCACCACACGCTAGGTATGCCTTGCGTTTCCGCTTTCGTCTACGTCGCCTTCGTTTAGATCGCTTTCTTGCGACTCTAGGAGGTGTACTTCCCAATGTCCTTATTGTGTCAAGAGGCTCATGAGCATCTTTCCTCTGATCGTCAGTAGCCAACGACACTAACGAGGCCTGGCGATACACCTCGTTTGGTCCACGGTCACTGGATGACGACACGGCGGGGCCCGCTCCACCACCCGCAACCGCGCCGGTACTGAGGGTTCCGAATCCCTCTGCACCGTAAACGTTACTATCTTTCGTTCGTGAATCCATATTTATTTAATACATTTCTTCTGCCAATGTCGTCAACGTAAATTTCCGATCGAATGCCCACTCGCTCCGTTCGCGCTGCCACATCCGGAAGCAGACGGGCGGCCCCAGGGAACTCCACGAGGAGGTGGAGCGAGTAGATTATTTCCCAATGAGGGTCCACCAACTTTGCTGAAATCCTCCGCACCAGATTTTCACTGGGTGTTGATAGGACATCAGACCCATCGGAGTTTCCCAGGGAATCTGCCACCGGTCGTTGACCGATTGGACGAAACCTGGGATTCCTCATCGGCAATGTTCCCCTCAGTTTAGCTATGCGCCAGTTATTATTATTTAATCCTAATTGGACGAGCCTGACAGCACCACAGTCGGCACCGAACCGGCTGGCGAGCACACCGCCACCGCAGCAAACACCATCACCCCTACTACTACCGCCGCCGCCACCACCACCGGCGGCACTGCCAATCATGACCGAGTCAGTAGCCGACAGAATCATCACGCCGGACCACATCCGAGGTCGGCACCGAACCAGCTGACGCACACACCACCACCCCAGCCAACCGCCGAAATGAGGATGGCGTGGGCAGGGATGCGGTCGATGCCCCTGTACGACAGCCAGCCCACCACATCACCGCACAACTGGAGCCCTTTGCCCTCGCCGACGAGGACGGCCGCGAAAGCCTATTTATCCTCACGCCCGGCCTCCTTCAGCCCCGAAGCCAGCTGCGCCTCTGCCAGCACCACTGGTTAAGCGTGGACGTGGACGGCCAAGGGGTGCAGGTGATACACGTCCGAACCCGCCGGCTCCGCCGGGAGTACGGGCGGCACTTCGAGCCCCCGTACTAGGTTGAGTTGGGTTAAGGGTAACTTAAGCGTATAGGTTAAGTTAAGCTAAGTCCGATACCGACCGGGGAGAGAGTGCAGTGCATGCGTAGAGTTTTTGAGGCATTTCTCTAGCAGTTTCCAGGGACTGCATTGCTTAAGTGAGGTCTCTTGCCTTCTCAAGAGTAACATAAACGTTTATAAACATGATCCTAAGCGAAAGAATATTAGACAAAATATCGCGATCATTCGGGTGATCTCTCGTGATCACTTCGGTTTAAATACTTGTGAGAGCACGATGGGCACGAAAAGAAAGGAATTAAGTGTAGAAATGCGTGCACAAATAATTACATTGTCCAAAGAAGGATATTGCATAACGAATATTGCAGAAAGAGTAGGAGTGTCAAAATCATGCATGAGCTACAGCATTAAAAAGTACGGTGGTACAGGAATTTGTTCCTCTGTAAAAAGATCTGGAAGACCCAGAAAATCAACTGAGGCAGAAGATCGCTATGTTACAACAATAAGTAAAAGAAATAGGAGAAAGACAGCCCCCGAAATAACTGCAGAAGATAATGAAACTAGAGTTGAAACAATTTCAGTTTCAACGGTGAAAAGGCGTCTTAAGGAGGGCGGTCTTAGATACTGTATTGCACTAAAAAAACATTGCTGCGGAATCAAAATAAAAAAAAAAGGTTTCAGTGGGCTAAGTGTCATCAGAATTGGACACTGGAAGACTGGGGTAAAGTGTTATGGTCTGATGAATCGAAGTTTGAAGTTTTTGGGTCCAAGCGACGAGTTTTTGTTCGACGGAAAGTTACTGAAAAGTTTAATGACAATTGTGTAATACCCACAGTTAAACATGGGAGTCTTTCTGTGATGGTATGGGGATGCTTTGGGAACAATATGACAGGAGATTTAGTAAAAAGAAACGGCATTTTGAGAAAAGAAGAATATTTAAACATTTTAAGAGAAAATGCAATTCCATCCGGACAACGAATAATTGGCAATAATTTCACATTTATGCTTGATAATGACCAAAGCACACTTGTACAATATGTCGAAATTACTTGCTAGAATTACAAACGAGCTCAGATCTCAAAATAATGGAATGGCCACCTCAATCACCCGATTTGAATCCCATAGAAAAACTATGGGATCACATATTAGGTCGAGTCATAAGTAACTTCCGATGCAACTAACAAGGGAACATCCCGAACCCGTACAAGCCGATTTTGATGAAAATTTTATGGTAGATAGTTCTCGACAAAATATTTGACACCTATTTTTTTATATCTGCAATCGTCCACTTTGAAGGGGTGATAATAGCCCTCAAACTTTGGGGTTGAAAATGGTTTTTTCGAAATATCTCCGAGATTAAAGGGCGCACGGAAAATTTTTTTTTTAAATTGTGCGCCTTGAGATTACGAATCCAGCGATAGAAATAATAATTGCAAAAACTTATTTGTTTAAACAATATATTCAAATTTCTTAATTTTTTGTTAATTTTTCGTACTAAATGTTGTTCCATTTTCGTAGAAATTTACGTGTATAAAGTATAGAAAGAATTAGTGAATACGTGTTTTTGGAATTTTTTGTTTGCTAACATTTAACGATACTAATGTAACGTTTAATTTTTCGCCCGCTTCGTACTGTGGTAACCCAAGGAAAGCATTCCTTTCTGATAAAAACTTGTTTATATTATAAAATTCAAGCTATCTGCAATATTACAGGCGGTAGGTAAACGATTTTAAATGGCTGGCATTGCAGGACAGTTATTAAGATAATAATAGGATAAGGTGGCCCGTGACATTACTTTCCCCATTTAATTATTATCGTGCCATCCTTGTATTTCGTTTTATTACGACTGTTGTTTGAATTAAATACGTATAGAGCCTTTGATGCAGCAATAGCACAATAATTTTTAAGAATGCAAATATCCAAAAGTACCTCTGATTTACGACTCTATTTGTCACGCTAAATAATATGTACCTATCTTGCCGGCTAAAAGGTTCGGCGGGTTTCAATACTATTTTACTAGAATCAGAAACGGTGTTTTAGACAAAGAACGAAACAAATCATAAAACATGTGGGGTGTAGGTCTTAACCGGACTTGCAGTACCTAGGTTGCCGGTACCTCAATTAACGGGGTCGGTACCACCATCTACCTGACTTGTGGCCCGCAGGGCGAGGGCCCTGATGGGTGTTTACCATGGATAATTCTGACAGATTATTAACAAAACACTGCCCCCCCCCCTTCTGCAACTACCCCTTGAATATAAAATCCTACCGCGATACAAACACCCCCTCCGCCAAAAAACTGTAGCAGGATGTCTTTAAAAGCAGCAGAAATCGCAAACAACGGTCAAATTACTTGAGACCTCAGAATACGATTGACTGCGTTTATCTTACGAGCGACTACACGTCACAAATATCTTCTGAACTCAAACAATAATACCACGAAAGATACGTACAATACTCTTAAATCACTTTGTGTCAGATCAGGAAGTTTTTTAATTCAATCATGAAAATCAATCCAGTTAATATTATAAATATTTTAATTGAAACATATAACTGTGCTAACATTAACATTGCCACACCCACGAATGAAAAAGAAGTGGAACTGGCGCGAAATATTGTAGATTTAATAGATAGACACAAACAAACAGCACATATCGATGTCGAAGTACAGCAAGAGCTAACGTTTGACGATTTAATAGACGATTCGTCTGGGTGTGTTCAAGAACCAGAGCAAGTAAGTTCGGAATCACCGCCTAGTTCGTCAGACAATACTTCGGAAGATGTGGATTCTGAAGCCGTGAATCTCGATTATAAAAGAAGGGCTGTCGATTTTTGGAAAACTGGAAGAAAGAGACCACTCAGCTTTGAGACTGTGCGAACAAGATACAGAAAACTTAAGAGACGTTCACAACTTTATGAATGGGAAGAGCAAATTAATAAAGGTGGGTCCCGGTTTGATAAACTTCAGGCAATTTCACACGCCACGCTGAAAAAGTTCATTGAAGCAAGAAATGAAAAAATGATTGTGCACGACATGGATATAAGACGATGGGCGATAAGGGAAAATGAAGCAGTAAATTTACAAGGATTCCAAGCATTTTTCCACTGGCTGTGGAAATTTAAACGCACATATAATATAGTGTCACGAAAAACAACGAAGTTTATCAGTCGTCACTATAATGACAATTTGGCAGATATAAATGCAACAGCTGAAACTTTTGTGTCAGAAGTAAGAGAATGCTTTGAATGCCATGGGGAGAATAACATTTTTAATACTGACCAGAGCGGTTTCCAACTGGAAATGCACTCTGGTAGGACACTATCACACAGAGGTGAAAAACAAACAGAAACTCTTATCCAGTCATTATCTGCAACTACACACAGCTACACAATTCAACCCACCATTTCTGCTGATGGTCAATTACTTTCGCCACTCTTTATAGTGCTTAAAGAACCAAGCGGACAATTGGGACCACGTGTTCGAAGAAATATATTTACAGCACCAAATCTACACACTGAAGCATCTACATCGGGAAAATTAACGAAAGATTTGTTTAGGTCCTGGTTGACAAAAATTTTTTTTCCGCATACTCCAGAGAATGCAGTATTACTGATTGATTCGTGGACCGGTTATAACGAGGATCTGATACAAAGTGCAACGCCGGAAAATAAACATTTGCAGATACTAAAAATACCGAAAAATACTACTCCACTCGTACAACCACTTGATGTATATGGATTTCGTATATGGAAGAATTTTGCTCGCAAAATTTCTGATCTTACCATCTCATTAAATATAGATATAAACTTACATTCGAGAAATAATATACTAAAAATACAGTCGCTCATACATAATCAGTTATCAGCTCCTCGTTATAAAGCACTATTTCGGTATGCTTGGTTTCGCTGTGGTTATACGGACGAAAGACCTCAAGAATTTGAGAATCCCGTAGATTTTTGTTTTACAAAACTCGATAATCTAACATGCACGAATTGTAATAGTGTAACCGTACTTAAATGTTCTTGGTGCAAGAAGCATTTATGTTTATCTCATTTTTTTATACAATTTCATTTTTGTAATCAGTATTTAGAATAAAGAGTCTAACCGGATTAGGATGAAAATGTGCCCCGAAAGTAAATTAATCTTGGGGCATATCATTCGATAGGTCTTTTTAAAAAAACCCTTCCTGCAAAGTATGAATCCGCTGCCCCTACCGTAGGGATCGTTACAGGGTGAAACGTATTTTACAGTTTTTGCTCGATTTCTCCTGTTTGTCTTCATAGAAAATTCTGAAAAAATCACAGATATTATAGCCAATGGTGTGCATACTTTTGAATTTTTTCAGATTTTTAGAAGTGGTGGAACGCAGTTCAAAAAATTAGAAATCAGCCAATAATATAAACAATTTGCTGGTAAAAATCAGTAAATTGTTTATATTATTGGCTGATTTCTAATTTTTTGAACTGCGTTCCACCACTCCTAAAAATCTGAAAAAATTCAAAAGTATGCACACCATTGGCTATAATATCTGTGATTTTTTCAGAATTTTCTATGAAGACAAACAGGAGAAATCGAGCAAAAACTGTAAAATACGTTTCACCCTGTAACGATCCCTACGGTAGGGGTAGCGGATTCATACTTTGCAGGACGGGTTTTTTTAAAGAGGCCTATCGAATGATATGCCCCAAGATTACAATTTTCTTCGCTGTCGCCGTACAGTAGGAGATATTTGAATACAAATTTTCGCCGGCTAGGAAAATATTAATGACCTGCGATCTTCTTCGAGTCCTCCCAAGGGCCTTCCCAGAGAGAAGAACATAAACATATGCGTTTTTCTTACTGGCTATATTTTCTTCGTCCATATTCGAAGCTCGTATAGCGTGCTACGGTAATTAGGTTTCTGAAATATAATAGCAAATGACTCATTTCGGACAATAAGGATAACTCGTGTGCTTCTGTTCTCTATATGTCCGTTAGCAAAGGTTGCCCTACCGATGGGAAAGCCACTCACGGAACTGCAATTTTAACATTAATTTGCACAAGAAAAGTTCATTTCTGACCCATAGTTCCTTTCATACATTTTGCATACGCGACGAGACGCATTCGATGAGCTAATAAAAAAAGTGATCTTAATTTGCAAGGTTTTTGCGAATTTGGCGGTAGATTTTTTTGCAAATGTCCATCACTCCAAAGGTATGGAACAACGCCTGGCAGATCATGGCAAATAATTTTCATACGCCCTGTACGAAGCGGGCGAAAAATTAAACGTTACATAAGTATCGTAAAATGTTAGCAAACAAAAAATTCCAAAAACACGTATTCACTAATTTTGTCTATACTTTATACACATAAATTTCCACGAAAATGGAACAACATTTAGTACGAAAAATTAACAAAAAATTAAGAAATTTGAATATATTGTTTAAACAAATAATTTTTTGCAATTATTATTTATATCGCTGGATTCGTAATCTCAAGGCGCACAATTTAAAAAAAAAATTTTCCGTGCGCCCTTTAATCTCGGAGATATTTCGAAAAAACCATTTTCAACCCCAAAGTTTGAGGGCTATTATCACCCCTTCAAAGTGGACGATTGCAGATATAAAAAAATAGGTGTCAAATATTTTGTCGAGAACTATCTACCATAAAATTTTCATCAAAATCGGCTTGTACGGGTTCGGGATGTTCCCTTGTAAGTAGAATCTATTGTTCGCATCTACCCGCTATGAGTTATCATGACAACAAATTTTTTTTCACCATACAGGATGATCCACCTAAGTAAGGCCACCTAAATATCTCCTCTGATTGTGGGGATACAAAAAATGTTTTGTATGCTATTTGAATGGTTTGGAAAAACCATTCTATTGCAAAAAACTTTTTTTTCTAATATAATTTTTTTTTTGGGTTTACAAGGTTATTTATGTTTTTTGCGTATAATTGTATAATTTTTTTATTGCATCGTGTAGCTGATGTAAAAATACGTTCAGATATGTACATTACATGACCTTGAAATGACATTTGAGTTTAAAAATTAAATGGAAACGAAAAATTTTTGTTTCTCGATACTTTACAGACAAAAACGTCGTTCGGGAATCTATAAGACTAAATAAACATGTTCACTGTAGGATATGGTGGTGAAATGAAAAGAAGATGATGTATAGTATTTAATAATGTAAATAAAATAAAAGTATTTATTAGTGATTAATAATATTAGAGAAATACTGACAATAATAACACTCCGTGTAAGGGATCGAGGAGAACTGCTCCCTCGGTTCTTTCTGCAGCCAGTGATGCCAGGCCGAGGGATTTTTTCCCTCGTGGGAGCCTTAGTGCGCATGCGCATGCTGACGTCACAGCCCGATGGCGGCTGTTTTCACGGACGTATCCATGTACAACATTAGGTACCCGAAAGGGGCCCTTCCCACTGGTTCCTGGCTGCCGGAACCTCTCGAAACTTTTTGTCGCCCGTTCGAGTCCCACGAGGTAAAATAATTTTTTTTTTTTAATCATTTACTGCATAACAACAAATAATAATCATTTTTCAATTTTTCAGTGTTTTTCAAACATTTTTAAATACTTATACAATATGAAATATATGTAGAAACAATTATGGAGCATATTATTTTTTTCGTTGATTCGTCCTAGCCATATCTCGTTATTCTTTTGTGCATTCAGCGAATATTAGTTTACTGTAACGCATACAAATATGTATTCAATATTAAAAAAAACAAATTATATATAAGGCAAAAACTGGTTTTTCGAATTTACCCCATAACTACCCTCCCGGTCAAGCAATCGGATTAAAAATTTGTGTACAATGGTTTCTTATGGTTACCTATCGAATGACGCATCGTGGAATAAAATACCTTGAAGGGCACTTTTGACCCCCTTATCCTGCTAGACCCTTTGTTTTTTAAGAAAATATTTGAGCAAAACACATTGTCGAACATTTATTCCACTAGGCGAATTGCAAGCTCCTACATGATCATTTTAATAAAATCTTAATGAATAAAAATGAAGTGCGTTATAAGGGATAAAAAGTATAAAATTATATTTTGCCTGTAATAATTACAAAAGTATTTTGTCTGTAGTACTCAAATAGATTTATACCTAACGTGTGTTATGTATTCGCCGTTTTTACTTTCTGTATTACACCTATTTTGCTGTAGGCAGAGATCGAATTACATGAACACCAGCTTTAATCAAACAGTAACTGCTTCCTCAACGACGCGCGAAAAAGTGATTGACGGAAATAAAATCTTTATTGTTCGAACAAACGGCAATCGAAAAAGATGATCGCTACGCGGGAATGTCCAGCCCACATAGCGACTGTGAAGGTCTTCGGAAGAAAATTCTTCCGGGACACTTTTGAAGTTCAGAGTACAGTGCAATATTTGTATAATTATTTATAATTAGTGCAATACATTGGAAGAAACAGAAGATGGATTACCAGCAGCCTGGTTCGAGTGGATCGGCGAATAAGAAGAGCAGCAAGAAAGGGAAAGTATTCCAAAAATCATGGTTAAGGCTTAACATATTTAAAGACTGGTTGACATTTGACGACAATAGAAAAACAGCTTTCTGCGCGGCTTGCAATAAAGTCTTAGTGTCCAGAAAAACGGAATTAGTTAGACATTCGCGTACTAAATTTCATATAAAAAATACAAGCAAAAGCTGTGATATCGCACCATCTGTTTCATTAGCAAAAGCTGATTGTAATTTTGGTTTGGACCATGTGAATAAAGTAAAAATTGCGGAAATAAAGTTAGCTGCTTTTTACGCGGAACATAACATAGCTATCCGAACTATTGATCACATGGTTCCTTTATTAAAGGAAACCTGTTCGGATCCACAGGTGGTTAACGATCTAAAATTGTCAAGAACAAAATGCACACAGTTGATTAAAAATGTAATAGGCGAACGCGAAAGCGATAAGCTTATTGCAGAATTAAAAATTCAAAAGTTTTCTATATTAATTGATGAAAGCAAGACTATCGCTAACGATAAGTTGCTTTGTATTTTAGTTCAATACATTTCATCGGAAAATAAGAAATGCGTCACACAATTGTTAGAATTAATCACCTTAGATGCTAGAGATTGCTCCGCAGACAAGTTGTATACTGCTTTCAAGAATTGTTTAGAATCTAAAAGCATACCATTATCAAACATTGTAGGAATGGCTTGTGATAATGCGTCTGTAATGACAGGCATTAAAGATTCCTTTTCGAGTAGATTAAAGAAAGAGGTGCCGGCCCTCGTTGTATTAAATTGTATATGCCATTCCTCAGCTTTAATTGCTAGTAAAGCTTGTTCTAAATTGCCGGATTCTCGCGAAAAATTATTACATTCAGTCGCGACATACTTTCATGGTAGTGCAAAACGATCAGCCATCCTGCAGGAATTTCAGGAATTCTTTAAAGTAGAGTCGCGAAAAGTTTTAAAATTATCAGGTACAAGATGGCTCGTCTTACATAAGTGTGTTACACGACTTCTCGATAACTGGGAAGTTTTGAAACATTACTTCTACCTGGAAACTTTAGAAAATAACAACAATTCGGCAAAATCAATTTCAATTTTTCTAAACGATCCCGAAACTAAAGCTTTTATATTTTTTTTAAAGTATTCATTAAATTTGTTTAACGAATTCAATGCCTTATTCCAAGGTAGGAAAATCCTAATCCATAAAATGGCAGATACCAGCGAGCGATTAATAAAACAGATGGGAAGCAATTTTTTGCTACCTCATGCGATAAAAAACATTACAAGAGACAGTATTCAGCACCAAAATTTGTTACCATTAAATTCAGTTTATGTCGGCCCCGATTGTGAAATTTTTTTGCAAACGCAACCTGCGGAATTCAATGTAAATATTAAATCTATCTGTTTGTCATTTTATACAACCGCTTTTGAAGAAATGGTAAAAAGATTACCATATAAAGATGTCATTTTTCGCGAATTGAAATTTTTAGATGCAGATGTAGCTTTGCGCGAGGAAAGAAGACTTGCCTTTCCAGATTTGAGAGACGTAGCAAAACATTTTCAAATTTCTGATATCGCAGCATTAGCTTATGAATGGAGAATGCTCCCTAACGTCTTTGATGACGAAGAAAAATCTATTTTATACAATTTAGAAATTGACGATATGTGAAAGATTATTTTAAAAAAAAAAAATTAAATGATGATCCGCTTTTTCCAAATTTAGAAATTTTAGTCGAAGCAGCTTTATCTCTTCCACATTCTAATGCCGAAGCAGAAAGGTTATTTTCTATTGTTGCAGATGTAAAGAATAAAAAGAGAAATAAGATTGATGCAGCCACTTTAGACGCGGTATGTAAAATCCGATGTGCTTTCCAAGCCAACAACATTGACTGTCGTTCTTTTACAGTAGACTCCAATCATTTAGAATTCCATGAAAACACGAACTTATATTCCTCCCGCAACAATAGAAACAGTCAGCAAAATAATTAATATAACTATCAGTTATATTAACTATCAGATTTCTCTTTTTATTTTTTGTGATCCAGTATGTACCTGCATGATTCTTTGCGAAATATGAAATATTTATTATATGTTTTGTTTTGTGATTAATCTGCCATATATTTCTTTGTTGTAGCAACCTCCTGGGACCGCTTCACCGAAGCATTTTCTTAATATACCCTACTGTGGGCAAAAAGTATCGGGAATTTATTTATAATTTCTTTTTGGGATTCCGATAGGGACAAATGTCTTTATTTTTAAGTTGGTACTACTGTCACTGATATCTGTACCAAATTACACATCAAAATATTCATTGGTGTTTGAGATACGCGTCCTTTTGTAAACATCCAAAAGTGAAATTTTCGTGTTTGAGAATGTCTGAAACTATTCAACAACGCAGTTCCATTAAATTTTGTGTGCGGAATGAAATTTCTGCTGTCGAAACGTTTAAAATGTTGCATAAGGACTTCGGTGAGCAAGCTCTATCGAAAACAAGAGTTTATGACTGGTACAAAATGTTCAAAGAGGGTCGAGAATGCGTTGAAGACGAGGCACGGCCAGGACGACCATCAACATCAACTGATGAGCTACATGTCAACAAAATCAAAGAGTTAGTGCTCGAAAATCATTGGTTGACAGTCCGAGACCTTACTGTCCTTGTTGGAATATCAGAAGGATCAGTGAAAACCATTTTGAGTGACCATTTGGGCCTCAAAAAAGTGAAATCTCGATTGGTGCCAAAAACGCTCAATTTCATGGAAAAACAGCGCCGCGTTGAAGTGTGTGAAACAATGCTTTCCGACTATCAAGACAAAATCAATCGCATCATAACTGGAGATGAGACTTGGATCTACGCTTACGACCCGGAAACAGTCGATCAATCGGCTGAATACCGTGCCAAAGGTGAGCAGAGACCGAAAAAAGCACGTAAAAGCAAATAAAAAATCAAGGTCATGTTGACAGATTTCTTCAGTTATCATGGTGTCGTGCATTATGAATTCCTTCCAACCGGCCAAACTGTCAACAAAGAATACTATTTGGGTGTTATGCGACGTTTGCGTAATGCTGTGCGTCAAAAAACACCGGATTTGTGGAGAGACAATTCTTGGTTTTTGCATCATGATAATGCACCATCTCACACTGCACTCGTAATTCGTGATCATTTCGCCAAAAACTCGACCCATATCGTTCCGCAACCACCGTATTCGCCTGACATAGCACCATGTGACTTCTGGCTTTTTGCTAAACTGAAGAGGCCGCTCCGTGGACATCGTTTTGAATCAATAGAAGAGATAGAAACTGAAACGAAGAAGGAATTGAAGGCTATACCGGAAGAGGACTTTGCAGGATGTTTTGAGAATTGGAAAAAACGTTGGCACAAGTGTTTTGCATCGGGGGGGGGGGGGGGGGGGACTACTTTGAGGGGGATGAAATTAATTTAGACGAATAAATAAAGATTTTTTGATTTATACATAAATTCCCGATAGTTTTTGCCTACAGTGGTATATACAGGGCCGTCGAGGTAACTCCGGAATGTTTTCCATGAAGTCTTACAGTCCAAATGTAAACAAAGCAAATATAAACACAACAGCTCGCACTAAGGTCGTTCGGTAAGAAACCACTGGGCACTCGACAACTGGCATTTGTTCAACCATGAACCGAGAATACGACCGATGTTTGAAATCCACGCTGGGCGCTTATCGCCATACGCAATAGTGACGCGCCGCGCCTGCGCGGAGCGATTACCGATCACCACGCGTCACCGATAACCGCTCCCCGGAGAGCCTGCTCCTCGATGTAGGACCCACGTCCTGCCCTCCTCCTCACCTCAAAGGTGAGGAAGCCTCCCGAACGTTCCCGAAATCGAACGATCGAGATGTAGGTTTTTCTAGTATGTTTGTCTAGACATTTCGGGAGCGTTCGACCGGGCAATAATATAAATATCAGCGGAGCTGACAGCTGTTCAGTATTATTACAGTTCTCCTCGCTTACGAATATTACTACAGTTTCGCTTGCTTACGAGTGCTTTCTTCCATTTGCTTGCTTACGAGTAGATTCTCGCCGATCGGTGCGCTTGTCTGTGCATTTCTCAGACATTTCTGCTTGCTATCGTCTTTGTTATACTATCACTGTGGTGTGTGTGCTAATAAAGCTCATTTTTGTGTTAACTGTGAGTACTATCTATAAGGTGCTTCGCCTTACTCCTTCGCGACGCGATTTGAAACCACTGGATACATACGATTTAGAACAACCGAAGAGCGGCAATAGTCGAATCACTTCGCGCCGGAAAGTCGCCCTCAGAAATAATTGCGTGGTTTGGCTACAAAAAAACGGTAGTGTATGATCTGACTAAGAAATTGAGGGAGTCCGAGAAACAAGAGGAGGTAACGCCTGACAGGGCAACTCATAAGAAGCGGTCTGATCGCAAAAGAACTGCAGAATTTGTGGCTGTGTTAAAAGAAAAAATCAGTCGGGATGGCGGACGGCCAATGAATGACTTGGCGAAAGAAATGGGCGTTGCGAGATCAACTGTTAGTCTAGCAGTGCACGAAGATTTGCACTGCAAATCATTTGTTCTTAGGAACCGTCAACTCTTGACTCACAAGAATAAGATCGTTAGAAAGGTGAAGGCTCAGGTTCTGCTGAACAATATCAAGCACAACACTGCCGGCTTCCTGAAGTTCTTTTCGGGCGAGTAAAATTTTATTCAGGACAGGAAAGTGAATCGACAAAATAACCGTTGGATTTGCCAGAATGTCTCTGACGTGCCTATCGTTATGCACACCAAATTTCCCTCCTCTGTGATGGTGATGGGTGTTGTGAGCAGTGAAGGTGGCGTAATGTCACCTTATTTCTTCAACCAGGGCCTAAGGTTGAACTCTGATGGGTACATCAACGTGCTGGAGACGAGTGTGAAACCTTGGATGGACGGAGTGGCCACTGGAAGGGATACGTGTTCCAACAGGACTCTGCTCCACCTCACAAGGCAAGAAAGACGCAGGCCTGGCTTTACGGAAATCTAAGCCATCACTGGTCCCCCGACTTGTGGCATCCTTCTAGTCCTGATTGCAATCCCCTTGACTATTACGTGTGGGGCGTAGTCCAGGCAAAGGTAAATGCGAAGCCACATAACTCGAAAGATTCTTTACGAGCTTCCATTATGGAAGTGATGACGAATATGGACAAAGAGGAGGTCAAGCGAGCCTGTAATAGATTCAGGTCCAGACTGGAGAAGGTCGTAGAAGCTGATGGAGATTACATCGAGTAATTTCATTGTAAATATCATTTACTACTGTTATACCAAATAAGGTTAGAATATATTGATATTTACCGTGAATTTCAATCGATTTTCCCTATGTAATGACTTTTCCGGATTTACCTCGACGGCCCTGTACAATGCAGGAACTGCCAAAGGCTAGGTCATACGGCTTTAAGGCCAGAAATCCCTTTAGAATTTTCAAAAAATCGTTTTTTTTATTACATATTTCGAAAATACAATACCCAAAGAATATACTGACCAAAGGAAAACCCGAAATATTGAATATTAGCGGAGTTGAGTTTTCCAAAGTAAAATGCCGAACTATCCGAAAGGAACCCGAGGCAATATAGCTCGGAAATGTGTAAGAAAAAAGAGATTTCAAGGAAATCAATACACTGATGCGAACAAGGAAAGTTTCGGGCCGAGTACTAGTGATGACATAAGTGCAAGTGCTAAAAAACTAAAGTCTGCGTGCACAGAGGATATACGTACAAATCCTTTGCATGCATATAGAATTATTGAGTTTTTAACAGTTTTTACGGCTCTATTAGACATTTTAATTTGTGCTGTGTGCAAGCAAAGGATCAATTTTAGTGAGTCAGGACATAGAGGCCGCGGTTTCAAAATTGTCGTTCCGTGTCGGTGCGGTAATCGAGAAATTCATTCAGGACCTTTGATTCATACCGGTTTCGAAATTAACCGAAGACTTGTGTTAGTCATGAGACTTTTGGGGGTCGCACGACAAGGAATCAATACCTTTTGCAATCTCATAGACCTGTGCACTGGATTCAATCAAAGCAGCTACACTAAAATCATCGAGCATATTTATGCAGCTGAGAAGTCGTCATTCGATTTTTCAACACGCAATGCTCTTAAAGAAGAGGTGAAAAAAAATGTCGAGAATGAAAGAGGAGAAAGTATTCTCAAAGTGTCTGGTGATGGTACGTGGAAAAAGCGTGGATTCAAATCGTTATATGGTGTTACCACGCTCATCGGCTACTACTCTGGTAAAGTGATTGATTTAGTCGTGAAAAGCAGTTACTGCCAAGGCTGTACGATTTGGACAAATAAAACTCATACTAAAGAATATGAGGAATGGTTCGAAGATCACGAAGAAAATTGTACGAAGAATCACGAGGGCTCGGCAGGAAAAATGGAGGTTGATTCTATGAAAGAAATGTTTTCCAGATCGAAAGAGAAAATAGGCGTAAAGTATGGCAATTATATAGGTGATGGAGATTCGAAAAGTTTCAAAGCCATACTAGCACTAAATCCTTATGATGACGAATTAACTGGCATAAAAAGTGAATGCATTGGCCACGTAGAGAAGAGAATGGGCACCAGACTCCGAAACGTGGCCGCGACGGTGACCACCTCCTCGTGGTGCGGCTGGGAGGGCCAAGAGGTGGGATCACGCAGAGTGATCCCACCCCTTGGTCCTGCTAAGAGTCACCAACACACTCATTCACACACACACACTACAGACACACAACACACACACACTTCATTCATACTAGACTAGGACGACGGACGGACGGACGGACAATCATACAATATTACACAGGACGAGGACATACACGACGACATAAAAAGGACGGAATTAATTATGACGACAATGGCGAACAAATATTAAAAAACTATGGCTGACAAAAAAAATGAAAATAAAGTTTACCGAACAGAGGAGGGACACCTCAGTTCCGGTGGGACCCACGGTGGTGAAGCAGGCCGTGACCCATCGTTATCCAGCAACTGTGGGACGAGCGATGTGGCTGACCAGGCATCGACGTCTTTTAGAGCTACTGGCAGCGAAGTAATAGCAGGAGTAAGAAGGTCGGCTAGGAGGATAGAGCGCTACAGCTCCGACCCATCGCCAACTGTGATCGCTTCAGTGTTAGAGTCTCAGAGGGAGACTCCAGTGTCACTAGCGATGTTGAAGGTAGGAAGGACGTTAGAGGGCAACAGAGGAGAGAAGCAAGAAACGGAGATAGGAGGGAAGGAGATAAGAACAAGAGGGAAAAGTGCTGAGAAACGTCCTAGAGCTGACGAAAGAGAAGAGATGGATTTCGAGATGGAAGGAGAGGAGGGCTCAAGTGCAACAGAAGAAGCTAAAAGAAGAAAGGGCCATGAAAAGCAGAAAGGTAAAGAGGTTGAGGAAGCTGCGGTGGAAATTCGGAGTTGGAATGAGAAATTAGGCAATTGTATTAAAGATCTGGACATAATATGTGAGTATATGCTAAATAACCATAGGGTTAAGAGTGATATGAAACATAAATTTACTAAATTAATGCAAGAGTTTAGAGAGGTACAGAAAACTACCCAAACAATAAGTGACAAGACAGGTAGAATGGAAAGGTATTACGGAGAAATTGAAGGCGAAATAAATGAAAAAGAAAATAGACGGGAGGCAAGGTATATGGGTAACGATGAACCTATTGTGGAATTTGAGAGAACAAGAAGACGAGAGGATAGAGGGGGAGGACCCAGCGAAAGAGAAATGGGAAGCAGAGGAATGCTCTATAGTGAGGCAGTAGCAAGGAGAGAAGAAACGTGGACGACAGTGACAAGAGGAAGAGGCAGAAGCAGGAATAGATCGGGACAAAGAGGAAGATTGGAAAGAGGATATCCAACAAGACAGGAATACCAAGGACAGGAGATGAGAACAGACGTCGCAGAACCGGGATGGGGGAGCAGAAACATCAGCCTGGAAAGAAAGAACATAGGAGGCTTTGTGAAGAACGACGCGTTAATCATAAGGTCAGAAAACAAGGAAACGGAGGAAAGAATAATGAGGGAAGTGCGTGAGAAATGCGGTACAATAAAAGATGAAGTTAAAATGATCAGGAAAGGTCGGAATGGGCATTATATTATGGAGTTAAAACCGAATGTAGACGCGTATAGAGTGAGAGAGCAGATTAAGAAAGTGACAGAAGGGAAACCAGAGGTTGTGGCGAAAGTCCCAACAATCGATCTTGAAATCGATGGTATGGAACCCTATATCGAGCAAGAGGAGTTCACTGAGGCGCTCAGGAAGGAATTTGGAACTGAGTTTAGCAGGGAAGTGAAGGTGAAGATACTTAGAGAGACTAGAATAGGGACGAAACGAGCTATAATAACAGTGCCGATGATATGGAGGAAAAAACTTAACAATGTGAATAAAGTGAGGATACAGTGGGCAATATGCCGTATTCGCGAGTGCCCGAGAATTACTAGGTGTTTCGTGTGCCATGAAAATGGCCACGTTAGCTACAATTGTAAGTATAAAAATCTGAAGATCTGCAGGAAGTGTGGTGGACAGGGCCATGAAATGGGGGTATGCGAGAAACCGATAAAGTGCTACCTGTGTGAGCGGATGGGAATCGAGGAATATAGGACAAAACATTTACCAGGTACGTTTAGGTGTTTAGCAAATAGGATAAATTATAACAACAATTATGGATAATATTAAGTTACTTCAGATTAATTTAAATAGATGCAGATTAGCAACAGATTTGTTAGAATTTACAGCTAGGAAATATAAAGTAGATTGTGTTTTAATATCAGAACCACATAGAGGACTAGCAAAATGGTCTAATGATAAGTCTAATAACTCCGCGATGTGGTGGACAAATATAAACAATATAAAAGATTTTAAGGATGAGAGGATGATAGATGACGGGATCGTTGTAAATAAAATAAATCAATTGTACATAATTTCGTGTTATGTGTCGCCGAATATTAGTCTTAAGGATTTTAATGTGTATATAAATAAGTTAGAAGATTATTTAAAAACGTGTAAAGGAAATGTAATCATAGCAGGAGATTTTAATGCTAAAAATAAGGCATGGGGAAGTAACAAGATCGACAAAAGAGGTGAGTTGTTGCTAGAAGTTTTAGTTAGATATCAGCTTAACCCTATTGTGTTCAGAGGGGGAGATACTTTTTGTAAAAATGGAAGAAGTTCTAAGATTGATTTCATGGCATGCTCCAGAAATATGGTAAATAGAATTAAAGATAGTAGAGTGATGAATATTGAGTCAGCATCCGATCATTTCTATCTTTTACACGTTTTTAAAGATTTTAAATATAAAAAAGTTTTTAAAAGAGGTTGGAAACCGGGTACATTTGACGAGGATATGTTTAATAAATTGTACATAGATAGAATTAAGTTATTTCCAATAAATACTGAAATTAGGCTAGCACCTAATACCAGATACATAGATAGACTAGACAAAATTACAAAAGAAATATGTGATACTACAATGAGGAAAAGAAAAGGGTATTATGGAGATCGGAGGCCGGTCGTATGGTGGAATGACGAGATTAAGAGGATACGAAATGAAATGAATAGAGCGAGGAGGATTTATCAAAGGCTTAAAAAGAAGGGAAAAGAAACAAGTAATGAAAAAGAAAGTTATTTAAACAAAAGAAAAGAATTGAATATTAAAATTATGAGAGCAAAAGAAGATACTTACGGTAAATACCTGAAAGAAATAGAAAAAGATCCTTGGGGACGCCCATATAAAGATTTGATAAATAAATTTAAAGGAAAACAGGAGAGTGTAAATATAACAGAAGCTAAGATATGGGAAAATATAAAAAAGTTATTTCCCAGAGAGGAAGAACCGAATTTGCAAATAATGAGGAAGGAAGCGAGACATACATTTTACGAGACGATCATCGAGGTCAGCGAGGAAGAAGTAAAGACTGCAGCTTCAAAAATGAAAGAGAAAAAGGCGCCAGGTTTGGACGAGGTCCCTACCCTCCCTGTTATGCGTCGCCCTCGAAAAGTCTTCAACTTTTCGAGGGTTATCTGGACGAGGTCGGCCAGTGCCTTGTAGCATGCCAACCTCGTCAGACGCTGGTCCTGGGCGACTTCAATGCTCACGCATTGGAGTGGGGAAGCCCCAGGACCGATACCAAGGGAACGGCCTTGGTAGACTGGGCGGCGAGTCACGGCCTCATTCTCCTGAATGAGGGAACCGTGAGCACGTGCGTGCATGCCAGAGGTGAATCTATTGTAGATATCACTTTTGCTACGCCTGGCATAGCGCGACGTGTGACCGGCTGGAGGGTTGAGGAAGGGGTGGCCACCTTAAGTGACCACCTCTACATTACTTTTAGTATAAATGCCCCTCCAGCCACAAACGGTCCTCGTCTCCCAGACCGATCACCGCGGTGGGCCATAAAAGGCCTACGGAAGGACACCCTTGAGTTGGCCGCCTCCGTCTTCGCCTGGCGAGAAAGGCCAGGCGAAATTGTAGATGACGCAGAGGCAGGTGCTCGGTGGCTCCGGAAGGCATTGACGTCGATTTGCGACGCAACAATGCCCCGGAGTCGCCCTGGCCGCCCGGGTTCGGTGTACTGGTGGTCGCCCGAAATCGCTGAGCTTCGCGCAACATGCGTTAGGGCGAGACGCCAGTTCACCAGAGCCCGACGGCGGCGGAGCACAACGGAGGAGGAAGAGCTGAGGCTGCGCCGGATCTTTTCCGCAGCCCGTAGAACTCTCCGCCTGGCCATCTATGACGCAAAGAACCAGGCATGGAAAGAGCTTTTGGACGGTCTCAATGCCGATCCGTGGGGGCGGCCCTATAGAATGGTCTTAGGAAAACTAAGACCATGGGCGCCCCCGTTAACGGAGAGGCTTGAGCCCCAGTTCCTCCGGCAGGTTGTATCGACACTCTTCCCTAGGGAAGGAACCGTCGAGCCTGCCGGAGAAAGATCGGTTGCCAGTATTGACTGGACCGATGAGCTGGGGGTTACCGTCCAGGAATTGTCCGGGGCTGTCAAACGCCTGGCTAGCCGTAACACGGCGCCAGGGCCTGACGGCATCCCCGGGAAAGTCCTGGTTCAAGCGATGGGTGTCCTTGGACCCGATGTCAAGCGCATTTTTGACGCTTGTCTGAGATCGGGTCGGTTCCCCTCAGGATGGAAACGCGCGAAATTGGTACTCCTCCAGAAGGAGGGGAAGTCCGGAGACAATCCGGCCGCATACCGTCCAATCTGCTTGCTTGATGAGGCCGGCAAATTGCTTGAAAGAGTAATTTCCGGCCGTATAGTCAAGCATCTGTCCTTGGTCGGTCCAGACGTCTCTGAGGCCCAGTTTGGCTTCAGACGGGGTCGTTCCACTGTTGATGCTATCAACAGGGTGAACGACCTCGCTAAGCGGGCGGTAGGAAGGGGCAGAGTTGCTGTGGCGGTGTCATTAGACATATCCAACGCCTTCAACTCTGTATCCTGGACTGCCATAGGGAGGGCTCTCGTGTATCACCGAGTCCCTCTCTATCTCAGTAGGCTTGTCCTGGACTATCTCAGGGACAGGTGTGTAGATTGGCACGGTGTGGATGGGCCATGTTCTAGTTCCGTTGAGCGAGGGGTTCCACAGGGATCGGTCCTCGGACCGCTCCTGTGGAACCTCGCATTCGATGCAGTACTGCGGACTCCCCTCCCCGACGGCGCGTCGTTGGTTGCGTACGCCGACGATACGATGATCGTCGCCGTCGGTACGGACTGGAGGAGTAACCTAGAAATAGCCGAAGAAGCGTTTCGGAGGGTCTCCTTGTCGATCGAGGAACTGGGGCTGAGGGTGGCAACGGAGAAGACGCAAGCCATTTGGCTGTGCGGCGCTACAGGCCGCGGGTTGCCAGCCAACGCCTCAATCACGGTAGGTGAGACAACTGTCACCGTGAGGCGTAAGTTTAAATACTTGGGCCTCATGGTTGACAGTTACTGGCGCTTCTCACATCACTTTGAGAACTTGGCCCCCAAGTTGGAGAGAGCGGCGTCTGCCTTAAGTCGCCTGGCTCCCAACTTGGGTGGTCCAAACGAGAAGGCAAGGCGGCTGTACTTGGGAGTCGTCCGGTCCATGGCGCTCTACGGAGCTCCAGTATGGGCCGGCGGCTTGGATGTCAACGGGCGGGCGAGCCGCGCTATGCGCAAAGTTCACCGCCTGATGGCTATCCGGGTCGTGCGGGGTTACCGCACGATCTCCTATGCAGCCGCCTCGGCACTGGCGGCCTCCCCGCCGTTTGTCTTTCACGCGGAAATGGCCGCGGAGATTTATACGAATCTCCGTGCACCGCCGCCGCAAACGGACGAGGGAGAGTCGTCGGGTGCCGAAGATGAGGATGTGAGAAGCCGGGCCGAGCGGCACATGATTGCCAAATGGGTCTCGTGGCTCGAAGAGCCCGAGAACCAGGCATCACGTGCCGTTAATGCTGTCACCCCATTCCTCAGGGAATGGGTGACGCGAAAGCACGGCCTTCTCTCCTACCGCCTAACACAGGTGCTCACCGGGCACGGATGCTTCGGGGAGTACCTGTGCAAGATCGGCAAGGAGGTAACTCCTCAATGTCACCATTGTGACAGGGGGGAGGAGGACACTGCCCAGCATACGCTGGCGGTCTGCCCAGCGTGGCAAACTGAGCGCAGTGTCCTCAACGCGGTAATAGGAGTGGACCTCTCACCACAGAATGTGGTGAGAGAGATGCTTGACAGCGGGGTCAAGTGGAAAGCGGTTGCCTCCTTCTGCGAGGAAGTACTCCTGCAGAAGGAGGCAGCGGAGAGAGACAGAGAAGGGCTGAGGGAGAACACCTCACGTAGGCGAGCCCGCGTGAGGCGAAGGTAACCCGGGGGGAGGGCGCCTGTGACATGACAGGATCCCTCTGCACCCCCTCGGGTTGCCAGGGTGCTTCTCCCTCGGCACAATGCACATAGTGCATTGCTTATTTATTGCGTGCGTGTATTTATTGTATGTATGTATGTATGAATGTATTTATGTTTGTGTGTGTTTATATAGTAAGGTAAGTAGATAATAATTTATTTATTACTACTTATGGATGGGTCAGCTGAGGCATAGCGCCGCGCTGTGCATGCTCCCTCGCGAGGCTATGCCTCGGCTGACACCGTGGACCGGGTAGAGTTGAGGGCCTACCCGGTACGCTTCGGCACCACGGGGGGGGGGGCGCCATGTAGTGACTGCATGGCGGTTTCAAGTTCTTTGGGGAAAGCCCCGGGGAAGGATGGGGGAAGACCTTCGGGTCGGAAACCGCCTTCACCGGGAGCAACAGGCTGGGTGGGGACCAGAAGAGTATGCCTAGTTTAGCCCCTGGTTCTCACCTATAAAGCTTTAACGAGAGGTCACCGTGAGTGGTTTAGCCGGTAGGGGTAGCCTACCGGCAACCACGGCGGGAGGGGAAAACGCCATGTAGTGACTGCATGGCGGTTTCAAGTCTTTTTGGGAAAGCCCCGGGGTAGGCTGGGGGAAGACCCTCGGGTCGGAAACCACCTACACCGGGAGCAACAGGCTAGGGTGGGGTCCGGCATTATGCTCAGTCTAGTCACCGGGTCCCACCTGTAAAACTTTAACGAGAGGTCACCGTGAGTGGTTTAGCCGGTAGGGGCAGCCTTCTGCTGCCAATCCGGCACTACCTCTGCCCTCCCTCGGGGCAGAGGTGTCTTTGGAAGATTCCCTCACGTAAAAAAAAAAAAAAAAAAAAAAAAAAAAAAAAAAAAAAAAAAAAAAAAAAAAAAAAAAAAAAAAAAGGTCCCTACCCTCCCCTCCCCCCCAGGGGCCCTGGTCGGTGGGAAGCACTGACCGGGGTACGGGACTTACCGCTCCCGGGGTCCCGAGCGGTCCTCATGGACTCTGGTCGGCTTGGTTTGCGCTGATCGGAGACGGGTCTAGCGATCCCGGGGTTCCAGAGCGGTCCCCAGGGGCCCTGGTCGGCCTCGCCACCCGACCGGGGCACGGGAATTAGCGATCCCGGTGTCCCGAGCTTTCCCTCAGGGCCCTGCCGATGGTCCGGGTCGGCAGGTACGGGACCTAGCGATCCCGGGGATACCCGAGCTAAGGGAGGGAAGGAAAACCCTTAAAACCGCCCCAGGGACCTGATGGGTCCGGGAAAGGATAGTTCAGGTTCGGACGTAGCGACTCCGGGGCTACCGAGCTACAGGAAGGAAAACCTGGTAAAAACCACCCCCAGGGGGCCTTTTCGGAGGTCTCGGATGTGGCGAACCCGGGGGTTTACCCGAGCCGCGTGGAGGAGAGAAGCCCTTGGGCTTGTTTTGGGTGGGAGTTTTTTACCCCGGGGGCCCGCCGCTTGGCCTGTTTTTCAGGTCCAAGTTGAGGTAACCCCGGGGCGGGGTGTAAATAGTAGAGCAGCGCCCCCTCCTCCGGGAGAGGGGAGGACTGCGCCGGGTGGGGCTTCTACAGGGGCCTGTCCGTCACGTAAGTGCGGGCAGGTACGGGCCTTGACGCTCCCGTAGTACCCGAGTCTCACAGGGGCCTTCTTGACGCTCTTAGCGATGCTGAATGTGTATAGCGTAGAGTTACGGAGCATCAGAGTAGAGGAAAGAGGCAGAAGGGTGGCTGTGCGCTTTTTAGTGCCCGGCCATTTTTTTGCTTTAATAGCATTTCGAGATTACTGTCCGACCAAAGCCGGGCGGCGGTGGGCCGATGGCGAAAGACCTTTTGAACGTCTGGGTGAGCGCTCTCTCGAACTGGCCCTGTTCGTGAGTGCAAATCCGTGTGAAAGCCACTCTCAGGGCATGCGTATTGAACGACTCGAACAAACAAGACGCAGAGAGTGGTGAATGACTGGAGCCGGTGGTTTCCACCGGCTCCGGGACGGGGAGAGTTACTCGTGGCGCTTGCGCTGCGGGTGCTCTCCCCTCAGGGAGGAGTACCCGTGGTGCTGCGCCGCGGGTGCTCCTCCCTTTTCGCCGTCGGCTGATGCCGTCGCCTTGCTGGTCTGGCGGGGTGCGCTCCCCGGTGGAAATGTTCCACTGGGGCGTTCAAAGGGTCGTCGATTTTTTTTAAAGGTCTACGCCGCTGGCACATAGACGAAAAATCGACGAAGAATCGGCGTAACTGGACGCTCCTGGCCCGCACTGGTGGTTGCCCGGCCGCTGGCGCCCAGTGGAACTTCTTATTTTGCTCGCCGGCGAAAAGGTCTATGCCGCTGGCACTTAGGAAAATTGTTGTGCGCCCAGCCAGAAAGGTCTACGCCGCTGGCACTTGGGGAAAAAAAAAATTTTTGTGTGCGCCCAGCCAGAAAGGTCTATGCCGCTGGCACTTGGGAAAATTTGTGTGTACCCAGCCAAGAAGGTCTACGCCGCTGGCACTGGGGAAAAATTTGTGTGCGCCCAGCCAGAAAGGTCTATGCCGCTGGCACTTGGGAAAATTTTGTGTGTACCCAGCCAGAAAGGTCTATGCCGCTGGCACTTGGGGAAAAATTTCTGTGTGTACCCAGCCAGATAGGTCTACGCCGCTGGTACTTTGAAAATGGGCGCACCGGCAGGGGGCTCCTGCTACTAGGACTTAGAGAAATATTCGGATGACGCCGGCGAGAGTCACATACCGCCGGTAGTAGAGTGCAAAATTTTGCTCGCCAGTTAAAAGGTATACGCCGCTGGCACTTAGAAAAATGTTTGTGTAAATAGCGGCGGACCTCTGCCGTACACACAAAGTAGGAATAAAGTAGCATGCTTAATGTCTGGGCTGCTGGCCCAGGCAGGGGCTGAGCTACCGGCCGGGAGATGGGGTGTCCAGGGAAACCGAATGAACGAGAAACGGTACAAGCCAGCGAAAGTCTATGCCGCTGGTACTTTTAAAAATTTCTGTGTACCGCCAGCGAAAGTCTATGCCGCTGGGGACTTAGAAAATAAAGCGCAATACCACTGCCAGCGGAAGGGAGTGGAGCTCGATACCGCCAAGAGCTCTGCTTCCTCCGCTTTTTATTTTTATTTTTTATTTTTATCTTAAAGTCAAAGTTTTGCAAATTGGCTCCGAGCTCTACATTTCTTGACCGTTGCAAAATAGAACTGGAGCGTCAAGACGGCGGGTCGATGCAGCGGAATATACAGGGTTAGGCGATTGAAGTGTTACCAACTTCACACCGGTATATCTGGCAACGCGATATTGGCAACTATGTCAAATTCATACCAGTGGCAGCTGTTTATGTTGTTTACAAGCTACCACAAGCATTTGCGTCTAAGTTTTATAGAATAAAAGTTATTCGAAATGGAAATCAAACGTAATAGTGTGATTGCGTTATATTTGAGTGGAAAATCACAACCAGCTATTGTTCGTGAGCTCAGGCATCTCAAAGTGAATAAAATGTTTGTGTATCGCACCATAAATCGTTATAATGATACAGGCAGCATTGCCAAACGCTATGGTGGTGGACGAAAAAAAACAGCAACATCACCTGAAATGGTTCGGAAAGTGATGGCTCGACTTGAACGAAATCCACGCCGTAGTGGTAATCAAATGGCCAAAGAACTGAAAATATCCCAGCGAAGCATCCGACGCATATTCCAAAATGAGTTGAAGGTTAAGGCTTACAAGTTCCAAAAGGCACATGATCTTACACCAAACCAAAAAAAAGTTAGACTCGAAAGAGCAAAGGAGTTGTTACGCTTGCACAAACGTGGCGAATTTCCAAACATTGTGTTTTCTGATGAGAAAAATTTCCCTATTGAGCAGTTCATAAACTCTCAAAATGATCGTGTTTACTTAACTGAACGCACTTACGAAAATTTGAGCCTACGAACGGCAACCCGAAGTAATTTTCCATCTCAAGTAATGGTATGGGCAGCTGTGACCGCCGATGGACGCTGTCCAATCGTTTTCATGGAGCCTGGTGTCAAAATCAATGCGACTTATTATCGGGAAAATGTTTTGGAAGCTGCTTTAAAGCCGTGGGCACGCGAACATTTCGGTCGTACACCATGGACGTTCCAACAAGATTCAGCACCGTCTCATAAAGCTCGTGTGAACCAAGAATGGTTAAAAAACCATGTTCCACACTTCATTTCGTCCACACAATGGCTTTCGAATTCGCCAGATGCAAATCCGATGGACTATTCCATCTGGGCCATTTTGGAGAGCAAGGTGAGGACGAAAAAATATGTCAGTATGGATGCGCTGAAGAAAGCCATTGTACGGGAATGGGCCAAAATACCGCATGATCATATTCGTGCAGCATGCAACTCATTTTTTAACCGTTTGAAGGCCATAGTCAAGGCTAAAGGTGGCCACATCGAGCTAAAGTGAATGGATCCTAAAACTTTTATTATTTCCACACATTTTTGTAATTTAAATCAATAAAAAATAATTTCACCCAAAAAAGATATGGTTGTTTGAATAAGTAACAGTTCAATCGCCTAACCCTGTAGATCTCATCCGGGTTGAGACCAAGCTTCCCATCGACCAAGTCGGCCTCCACCTCCGAATAGGTTCCTGCTGGTACACCCCAACTGTTGTAAAAGGCTCTTGGGGGCTAACGGAGGTCCGGCGACTATCTTCGAGACTGCCCGGTCTCGAGGATCGTTTATTTTCTAAGGGCCGCCGAGAGGCGTAAAATTTAGTAACAAATATGATGGCTCCTCCGGTCCCAAAATTCTCCGGAGGTAAAATAGCCCCCCATTCGGATCTCCGGGAGGGGGCTGGTACCGGGGGAGCTGTCATAGCGGTGAGAAGGAGTGCGCGCTTGGCTGCTCGTTCCCAGCCAAGCGTCGCCGCCGGGGCGGGAACAGCGGGGGCCTCTGTCGCCGGGCAACGAGTACGCTCGTCCGCGCGGTCGGTGGTGGCAGCCGACTCCTCCTCCTCGAAGGCATCTCACCGAACCGTGCCCGAGCGTGCCGTCCCTTCAAAAGGCGCCAGGGTGCGGACCCATGGTTGCGGCCTTCGTGCCGTCTCGGTTGTTTTAATAAGGAACAGGGAGTTAGACTCCCTGGCGCGCGACCGCGGGCGTAGCGAACGCAGGGTCCCCAGAGCGAGGCCGGCCTTGCATGGGGAACATAAATGCACGGTACCTCCGGCGAACGCGACCGCGTCTACCACAATGGCTCGAACCGCGTCTCGCGTCGCGAAACCTATGCCCCCCAAAACCCTAGCGACCGCGGTACTGGTGGCACCAGCCCCCTCGCCGTCGACCGCATTAGCTGCTTCAGCGACGGAGCAGCAGCGAAAGAATCCTCCTGCCGCGTCGGGTAGGATACCCCTTATCGCGAGTCCCCGCGTGCTTTTGCCACCGATCGTCGAAGAGCCGCAAGTGCCACCAGCGATAAGTGTAAGAACACTGCCCTCCGCGAATGCGTCCACGGGAATTAGGATGCTGCAGCTGAATATGCGGCGTTCAGCTGCAGTAAGCGGCGAGGTCCGTCAGCTTGTCGCTGAAAAACGACTCGACGTTCTGCTTCTGCAGGAGCCGTACGTTAGAGTGCTCGGCACAAGCTGTGGCCTATCAGGGTTAGGTACTGGTACGAGGGTCGCCGCCGTAAGCTCACAAACCCCGTGGGCAGCGGTGGCACTGGCAAACCTCTCGTTCCAGATTTTATTTATCTCGCAGCTAAGCACCAGCCACTGCGCAGTGGCTGAGGTGCAGGCACCCAGCTTCTCGTTCTACGCCGTCTCGTGCTACTTTCAGTTCAGCGACGAGATCGAGGAGCACCTCAGGCACCTCGAGATGGTGTTTCGTTCTCTGAGGGGGCAGAGAATCTTAGTCGGTGTAGACGCCAACGCTCGGTCGCCGCTCTGGGGCCCACAGAGCACGGACGAAAGAGGTGCGCTCTTCGAGGACCTCATCCGAGCGTTTGGCATGAATGTGGTTAACGTGCCGGGCCACGCGCCCACGTACGAGGCTGAGCCAGGCTCGTCATTCATCGACGTTACCCTGGCATCGCCAACCATTACCCCACTCATCAGGGAATGGAAAGTGCGGCAGGGGTGGACCAGCAGTGACCACCAGGCCATCGACATGAGGCTGGGACCTCCTAAATCTGCTCGAGGTGGGCGGTGCCCCGCCTCCGATCGGTTCGACATCCGCCGGGCCGACTGAGAGCGGTTCGCTGTGGAACTCGCGGACCTCTCAAGGGAGAGGCTGGAACCCAATGCCTTAGAGTCGGTGGAAGACGTAGAGGCGATGGCAAAGTCGCTGACGGGTGTCCTAACGGACTCCTGTGCGGCGGCAATGCCGAAAAAGCGCCAATTTAGAAGGGCCAACCCGTGGTGGACGAGGCGACTGACGAACTTAAAGAAAGTCGTCTACAAGAACAGGCGTGCGCTCCAGAGGAGTAGAGGGGACCCTTCCCATCTCGATAACTTGCGTACATACCGCTCTTCCTTGCGGAAGTATAGCAGGGAGATCAGGAGGGCGAAGCTTGAAAGCTGGCGGGACTTCGTCACGTCGAACGGTAACTCGGAGCCTTGGGGCTACGTTTACAAACTCCTTGCGCAAAAGATCCGAGTACAGACGGTGCTCAGCACGGTCCGGCGTGGCGATGGAACCACCACGGAGAGTATAGAGGAAACCGCCAGCTACCTCTTGGATACGCATGTCCCAAATGACCGGGTAGAAGATGACACGCCTTCTCAGCGTGCTATCAGGGACACTTCGACGATTCCTCCCGGTGCGGCAGATGCGCCTCCTTTCACGGAGGATGAGGTCGTCGCTGCCGCGAGGACGTTGAAGAACAAAAAAGCGCCTGGACCGGACAATATCGAAGTCCGTGTCCTTAAAGCGGCGGTTAAGTTAATCCCCGGTCAGATAGTCCGTCTTTTCAACGGGTGCCTTCAGCTGGGCGTCTTCCCCTCGGCCTGGAAGGAGGGCTCACTTCGAGTGCTCCTGAAAGGCAGGGACAAGGACGAGAAGGACCCGAAATCGTACCGTCCAATTTGTCTCCTCTCCGTGATAGGAAAACTCTTCGAGAAGCTTCTCAAGCTTCGTCTCACCGGCACGTCGATGGCTCCTGGGAAGATCTCCGACCGGCAGTTCGGGTTTACTCCTGGAAAGTCGACGGAAGATGCGGTCGTGGAGCTGCGCCGCATGGTGGCTGCCGATGAGGCAAGGTACTGTGTGGGGCTGCTCTTCGACATCTCGGGGGCTTTCGATAATGTGTGGTGGCCTTTAGTTCTAGAGTCCTTGAAGGAGAGAGACTGCCCCCGGAATGTTTTCGAGGTAATCAAGAGTTACTTCGACGCCCGACGGGTTAAGATCTCTCTCGGTACTTTAGAGGTCTCCAAGCAGGCTACTAGGGGCTGTCCTCAAGGCTCCGTCCTTGGCCCTGCCTGCTGGAACCTAATGTTCGATGGTCTCCTGAGGCTCCTTGAAGCCTCAGGATGTAGGTTCATCGTTTATGCGGATGATCTCCTCGTCCTCGTAAGCGCAAGTTCGCGTCGCGAGCAAGAGCTCGAAGGTCAACGCGTCGCGGACCTAGTAGTTAACTGGTGTTCAGGGGCGAAATTAGAAATCTCAGCCCACAAGACAGAAGCAATCGTGCTTAAGTGCGGCTGGGTGGAGAGAGCCCCAGTAGGCAGACGGGGAGGAGCGAGGCCCGACCGTAAGCGCAAGCAGCTGCGCAATAAGAAACCCGATCTTCTCTCGCGTGCACCGACCATTAGGATAGGCGATAAAACGATAGCGTTCAAGAAGACGGTCCGTTATCTTGGTGTCTACTTTGACCAAGGCATGGATGTCCGATCCCATTGCAAATACCTCAGCGACAAGGTCGGGTCGCTGTTCGGGATGCTTAGAAAGCTCGCGGGAAGTCAGTGGGGACTCCGGTTCGACACACTCGCGACGCTGTACCGCGGGGTCTTCTGCCCTGTGGCTGCCTACGCGGCTGCTGGATGGAGTGACCTATGCGGAGCTCACGAAGTGAGGACCCTTAAGGCCATGCAAAGACGAGCACTAATCTCAGTATGCTCAGCCTACAGGAAGGCTTCCTTTGACTCGCTTTGCATTGTGGCGGGTGTGGCTCCCATTGACATCTTCCTCGCCCAGCGAAGGGCGTTGTACGATTTGAGGAAATGCAAAGACACCAAGATCGGGGAAGTCCTGGTCCCGGCCGCGGCTGAAGACGCGACCGAGCGCGTTAAGGTAGAGGCGAACAAGATGTGGCAGGCGCAGTGGGAGAGTTCCACGAAGGGCCGTACCACGTTCGCCTTCTTTGAGTCCGTGCAGCAGAGACTTGCTGCGCGATGGGTGGTGCCTAACCACTTTAGCACACAGGCGCTGACTGGTCACGGCAACTTTCGCGAGCGTCTCGCGAAGTACACGGTTGTCGATGACGCAGAATGCGCCTGCGGTGGCGGCACTGACTCCGTGGCGCACCATCTCCTGGAGTGCCCGGAGTTCGCTCCTCAGAGAGTAGCTCTGCAGGAAACCATCGGTGAAGAGAGATGGCCGGCGGTGGCGCGAACTCTCGTGGATACCCCGGAGGCATTTTGCGTCTTCGCCGATTTTTGCAAAGAATCCCTCTGGTTGAAGGGATTCGATGAAAGAGATAGGTAGGCTTGACTCCAGGACGTAGAGTCATAGTGATAAGATAGAAAAGTTAGAGCCGAGCGACAAAACGAAGCCGCTATACTGCGAACCGCGAACCGCGATTAGCTCTGGGTCGCTCACCTGGTTGGCGTCGGAGCTTCCAGGCATGAGAGCACGGCCTCGCAACTTTGCGAGACAACCGTGCTCTCGAGCGATTAGGAAGGCCGTCTCTTCAGGCCACTAATGTCAAGATTTTCTTTCAGGGTTAATTACAACAGGGTCAATGGGTGTCACGCGTGGCACCAGGACGAAGCCTCCCCGTGGATCCCCGCGGATGCGGCTCCAACGGAAGACTAACGTCGCCGTCTGGGCCGTAACTAAGTTCGTCCTCCTGTGGAAACGCGCACAGGCAATTGACGGGTTTTTCCATCGCCCGCTCCAGTGGTAGGGGGGCGCAGGGAGGTGGAGTACAGGGCACTTGTTGCGTATGCCATATATGGCGAGGTAGCATGGACTGTGCTGCCCTCGGGCGGCAAGTTCTCGAACTGCTGGTCCCTCTGCACCCCCTTCGGGCCACCTTACTGTTCTCTCTCGGCGCCAAGTTTATATGTACATAGGGTTATAGCCTGTGTGCATGTATTTATTGGTATGACTGTATTTATTGGCGTGAATGGAATTTCTTGGCTATTTTTGAATAGGACAGGCAGGATTTTTCCTGCCTATGGATTAGGTCAGCCGAGGCACAAGCGCCGTGCTGTGCATGCTCCCTCAAGAGGCTGTGCCTTGGCTGAAAACCCTGGACCGGGTAGAGTTGAGGGCCTACCCGGTACGCTTCGGCACCACGGGGGGGGGGGGGGGGGGGGGGGGGGGGAAGCCGCCATGTAGTGACTGCATGGCGGTTTCAAGTTCTTTGGGGAAAGCCCCGGGGAAGGATGGGGGAAGACCTTCGGGTCGGAAACCGCCTTCACCGGGAGCAACAGGCTGGGTGGGGACCAGAAGAGTATGCTTAGTTTAGCCCCTGGTTCTCACCTATAAAGCTTTAACGAGAGGTCACCGTGAGTGGTTTAGCCGGTAGGGGTAGCCTTCCGCTACCAATCCGGCACTACCCACTGCCCTCCCTCGGGGCAGGGGGTGTCTTTGGAAGATTCCCTCACATAAAAAAAAAAAAAAAAAAAAAAAAAAAGGGTCCCTACCCTAGTAATTAAGAAATTAGTCGATAAATGTCCCGGGATGATTGCCAACCTATTCTCAATGTGCTTCGAAAACGGAATATTTCCGAAACAATGGAAACGTCAAAGACTGATTTTAATACCTAAACCCAGGAAAAGCGAAACTAGCGAACAAGAATACAGGCCGATATGTCTGGTCAATGGCTGGGCTAAATTGTTCGAACATGTTATCAAAGCTAGAATGATAAAAGAAGAAGTAAATATGTTTGTACCAAACCAATATGGTTTCTGTAGAGGGAAAGATGCTGTTGGAGCAATGAAAATAATCAAAGAAAAAACGGAGACTGCTAAAATTATTGGCGGATCCGCACGGCCGACGACGGATTGTATAATAGAACAAAAAAATTTTACTTTTGATTTTTTACAAAAACAATAATATTCTACAGTACAAGGGAAGCATTTGTTGCATAATACATTTTGTCCATTGTCACTCGTTTATCACATATAGTAACGTAAAGTGGCAAAAGAAAAGGGTTAATTTCACGACTCCAGAGTAAATTACGGAAAAACAAAAAAACTTATAACTTTTATTTTTATTACTTTATCATTTAAAAAAAGTTTGGTTAAAATCGCATCGCAAACTTTAAAAATATAACGAAAAACTTGGCATTTTTTAATAAAAAATTAAGAAAAAATCATCAAATAAAATTTTAAATTCCATGGACCTTTAGTACACAAAAAAGTAAATATTTCGTACATTTATCGTAAATCTCTATCATTAAACGTTTTGAAGTTATAAGCGAAAGAAGAAAAAATGTCGAAACTTTGAAGGGTGGTTTCACCCCCTAAACGTGCGACTTAGCCGATATAAAAAATAGGTATCGATTGTTTTCACGTGCTTAACAAATCTGCAAAGTTTCATTAAAATCGGAGGCGGACACCTCGGGTAGTTCCCTTGTTAGATCAACTCAGAAGGCGAGGAATCTTTTCGCCGCGGAATCTGTATGCTGTCTGAAAGATGGGGAAAAGTCGTAGCTAAGGATGAATAATACTTCGAATAAAATACGAGGGCGGTCCGATAAGTACTTAGCCTCACCACCCGATGGTCGCGACGATCGCAAGAGAAATTTACTGTCGTGTAGTACATTCTTGTAGACAGCTACTGTCAAAATTTCAGCCGAATCGGACTCGTAGTTTTGTTTTGACCGCGTGTGGAAGCGGGCGTGTCCGCGTATTTTAGAAAAATGGAAAAAGAGCAATATCGATCGGTGATTCGATTCTTGTTTTTGGAAGGGAAATCGCGCAGCGAAATCAAGGAGCGCTTGGATGCTGTGTACGGTGACTCTTCTCCTTCGATGGCGACCGTCAAAAATTGGTTTAACAAGTTTCAACGTGGTCGCACGTCGGTTTTTGATGAGCCACGTCCAGGTGCCCCGAAAACGGCTACCACGGAGGATAACGTGAGAAAAATTCACGATCTCGTATTGGCAGACCGCCGATTGAAGGTGCGCGAGATAGCTGAGACAGTAGGCATCTCAAAAGACCGCGTGGGTCATATCCTGCATGAAATATTGGGCATGAGAAAGCTGTCGGCGCGATGGGTGCCGCGTTTGCTTACTCCGAACAACAAGCGCAACTGTGAGACCACTTCAGAGCAGTGTTTGATGCTGTTTAGGCGCAATCCGAAGGAGTTTCTGCGTCGTTTCGTGACCGTCGATGAAACATGGATCCACTGGTACACACCACAGACCAAGGAACAGTCGAAACAGTGGACTTCACCCGGCGAACGTGCTCCGAAGAAGGCGAAGACTGTCCTATCGGCCGGAAAGGTGATGGCCACCGTTTTTTTGGGATTCAAAAGGTGTGATCTACATCGACTACCTGGACAAGGGCAAAACGGTCACAGGGCTCTACTATTCCGGATTATTGGGCCGATTCGACGCCGAATTGCAGAAAAGCGGCCCCATTTGGCGAAGAAAAAAGTGCTCTTCCACCATGACAACGCACCGGCTCACACCTCCGCCGTCGCCACGGCCAAATTGGTCGAATTAGGCTACGAACTACTGCCCCATGCACCGTATTCTCCAGATTTGGCCCCGTGCGACTTCTTTTTGTTTCCACACTTGAAAAAGTCACTCGCCGGGCAGAAATTTGAGTCGAATGAGGTTATCGCCGCCACGGAGGCCTACTTGCAGACCTCCAGAAAATGTATTTTTCAGACGGGTTAAAGAAGTTGGAGCATCGCTGGGTCAAGTGTATCAAGCTGAAAGGAGACTATGTAGAGAAATAAATCGCCAGTTTTCCAAAATTTTCGTTTTTCTTTTGTAGGCTAAGTACTTATCGGACCGCCCTCGTACATTGTACCATTTTCTCTACATAAATCTTCAAAGTCGCAAAACAAAAACCCTCAAAACATATTTGTACACCCAATAGTAATATGGAAGGGCACTTGAATACTATATTATCCATTATGGACCACCTAGCAGCACTGGGCGAAGATCTAAAAGAAAAACTAGTCATAGAAATGGTTTTAAGCAGTTTGCCTGAGTCATACGGAACGCTGATAACAGCGTCGGAAACCAGATCCGAGGATGAGTTAACGTTGGAATTGGTTAAAGGGAAGTTGATCGACGAAGACTTCAGAAGAAGAAGTTCACAATTGCAGCCCTTGGAAAAAGACAACAAGCCCTCAAGGCTCAATGCCAAAGAAAGTCTTTCAAGTGAAGACGAGAGATCGGAACCAGAAGATATTCAACTAGACGAAGAATTCCATGATGCGAAGGAAATGTTCAGTCCCGAATGCCCAAGGACAAAGGAAATGAAGAGAGGCCCGGGGAAGCCGAAAACGATAAAGACAGGACAAAGGGGAAGACCAAGGAAGAGATACACCATGGTTCTTGAAAATGAGGTAACGGAGATAGCATCTGTAGCAAAAATACAGGTGGGTAAGGCTACGGACAGGGTCGACAAGCTGTATAATGGGCCAAGCTGTTTCTAGTTACGTTCCCCGCGGTCAGCAGGTGACGATAGTGCGGTTACTACTAATACATTTACACTGAATCGGTGAATTTCAACTACACTAGCAAAAGAGAATCGGTGTGATTCAGTTACCGCCAAAATGCAACGTCCAATTGTTCTGAGCCACCCGAACGGAAACGAGCGAGCAGCAAAACGAGCAATATATAATTATTACATTATTAATTATTTCATAGTTATTGTTATTGTTATTACTGTCATTTAGTTCGTAGTTGTTATAATTGTTATAATTATCGAAACATTGGTATAATTGAAGTCTTTTTCTAGATATGAAATCAACATAAGAAATGTGCAATCATTTCCTGTCAGGTGACTGGAGGAGGAATGTTTTCATTCCCGAATCCAACGTCTCGACCAGAGATATTTTCAAAGTGGTTAGCAGCAAGTGACGATCCGCATTTATTATTAGTAACTAATGACAGAATTTCTACTACCACAATCAAAGCAAAAGCAAGTTCGGGGTAGCATTATAAGTTTTGAAAATCGCAGTGGAGTCAAATTTATGAAATGGATCGACAAAAGGCCCGTATGTATGATAACAACTTGTCAGAACCATAAATGTGCAATTATTCAGGGGCTACATAATAAATCCAAACTAGATACTGTATTTTTTTTATAATAATGCGAAAAAGGGTGTCGATCTATCTGATCAAATGTCATCTTACTACAGTTGTCTTCGAAGGACGGTAAAATGGCACAGAAAAATTATGATAGAAATAATATGCGGAACTTGCCTGGTAAATGCATGGTATATCCACAAAAAATGGGGAACTAAAAAAATTCCAATTTTAAAATTTTGAGAACAAATTATCGATCATCTTTTGATCAAAGATCATCACAGAGAAATCGAAGAAGCTGAAATTGAAAAGAGAAATCCGTCAAGAAAACGCACACATTTTATACAATCATTCAAAGGGGCTTCCAGAAAAAAAGAAAACGATGTAAAGAATGTTACAAACAATTATCAAAAATACAATGTAGATTATATGCCGCGAAAAAAAGTAAAAAAGTAACGACATATTGTAAGCGTTGTAAGGGCCAGCCCGCATTATGTTTAGAATGTTTTGAAAAGTTGCATAGGTATAAATAAATAATTGTTATCAATTTAAAATATTGAATGTTAATGTTTATAATACTCAATTTTTATATATAATGTTGAAAAAAAATAAAATAAATTTTTTTAACGACTTATTTTCTTAAAACAAGTGACTCACCTGTGATGCACGTCGCCCCACGGGATAGTTAAGCGAGACCCACTAGTGGGTCAAGCCGCCCCACGGAATAGTCAAGTGTGACCCACCGGTGGGTCACGCCGCCCCACAGAACAGTCAAGTGTGACCCACTGGTGGGCCACGCAGGCGTGAACGTGTTAATTGAGTGATGTATTAATATCGCAATTAATTGTTTGTACGTATAAATTAATTACTTGCTATATTAATAGATCTAATTGTACTGCTATTAAGAATTTGAAAATGGTGTTATTGTATATCTTATACATGTAGTAAGTTATCATAGAAGTTTAATATTGTTTGTATGAACATTTCATATTTCTATGCCTTTTCTTATCAACTATATTTTTAATATAGTTTAAATTTCTCCTATAGACATGTACCTTGTATGGTTTTGGTTATGACAATTGGTGGAAGTTAAAAATTTTCAACTTAAATAATTTAGTTCTGTAACAAATAACGATCGATTCGATGATCGTGCAGAAGAATGAATTTATTTATTCCTCTGGTGACGGTATGCTTCTCACTTTCAATGTATATAAAAGTTAATTGCTTTTACCCTTTCTGATTCTCTTAATCCTTATATCGAATTCATCTTTCTTTACTCTTTCTTCCTTTTTTTTCTCAAACAAAGAGTAACTTCAGTTCATCAGCATTATCATCAAGTCAATTGGATTGCTACTAAACTGAAGAAAACATGAATTACTATTGCTTTCTCTTGTTTGTTTGTGCATGGTTTGGTGTTGCTTTTGGTTCTAGCTTTGCTTACTGTGCTGGATATTTCTACTAACAAGGAAGGTATTCGAAGTGCAACTCACGGATTCGAATAAAATTTTGTGGGTTTGTAGAGTGATCCAAGACAAGAAAAATGGTATACTCCATTCGTGCCCAATCGCCCTTTAAGGGCATGAAATTTAACCTCAAAGTGAAATCGACACTTGCACTTCCTCGCTTATATCTCCTAAAGTACAAAAGATAGAAAAAAATGTTTTAGGTAAAAGTTTAACGGTAAAAGGAGCGCTATAAATTTGCATTAACAAATTTTTAAAAACAACTTTCCTTCTTGAAAAAAAATTTTTTTTTGCGTTATTTTAAACAATTTTGAAATCTTTTTGGTAATGAAAAATGTGGCATTTTTTATTCTGAATTCAGCCATAACAATATTTTTATTATACACCGCTAGGATTACAGAGATACGCGACAAAACGTACTCCCTAGCGCGCGGTACCGCGCAATACCGCGCTAACAACATATAGAGTTACATATTAAGAATGCTCATTTTCGTTGCAGGACATAACTATGTGACGAAGATGGGTGTGGTAACATAAAAATCGCAAATTATGAAATATTACATAAAGATTAATGACTTATAATACAGATCGTACTATATCCCATATATACATACATAAATATTTTTTAAACGCTTATTTAACATTTTATTACATTGTAAGCACACGCGATTACATGTACTTCACTCGACATAGTTTTCGCAAAGTGAAAAAGACGAAATACTATCTTCATTAAAAAAGTGATCTACACACAGATACTTTTTGCACCAAGCACATCTTATAATAGCAGGCTTATCACATCATTCACAACGTGGCAGTTTATCTGCTTCAGGAAATTTAAAACAGAAATCTACCAGATTTTCAAACCGTTGTGGTAACCTTTCCTCTAGGTATCCACTTTTATACCAAGAGTATTTAAATACTTCTCTGAATCTCGGGGAAGACAATTGGTTGTGGGTGAGTGATTGCAATTTGATGATGTTATTTCGTAGATGTAAATTTATATTAATATCGTACAGCAAAACTCGATCGGAAAAGGTTCTAACAAAGTTTTTCCATATCCGGAAACCAAAAACGTCCAACGGTTGTATCAAACCTGTCGTCCCTTTCGGTATAGTTAACGTAATAAGTTGCTTGTCACTCGGAATACTTTGTTGAAACGTGGACGGACAATGACCACTCCACGAATCAATTAATAGTACACTTCGAGGCCCAGTCTTTGGTGAAAAGACTTCTGCGAGCCAAGTGTTGAAATGGTGCGATGTTAACTTCCCAGATTTGGAAGCAGCGACAAACACATTATCTGATCTGAATCGGACAATTAGGTGCAAAAATGCGAAAACAGACCAACAATGGAAGTTGAGAGAAAGAAGAATTAATAAAAACGAAATGTTATCGTTAAATGTAATAAAATGGTCTGTTTTCGCAAATATTCAATTAATCATTATCCCGATATCTTATGAACTTTGCACTGGTAAATATCCAGTCTCCTTATAAATACACAGTCTTCGGGTCTGGAATTCATTATCAGTGTTACTGGAACTCGTTCAACTGCACGTGGCGTTAGCTTTGGATAAAATGGTGTACATAAATCCGACAAACGTTACTAATCTACTAATAGCAATGCTTCACATAACCAGTATTCCACCATCTCCAATTAATCACCGGGAGGTCGAACTCTCGGAGATCATACACAGAATGATACGTGAGAGTATCACTGAAAATTCATTTACGGCCGACTACGTTATGACCCTGGAATATGAAGATCCAACAAGACCTCAAGAATGTGAATTCGTTCCTGATGAAGGCATTCAGGAAGACGAAGAATATGGTAACAACGAATTTGATGACAGTTGCATCCCAGGCGAAAGTGGTGATGGTTTTCAGTGATACTCTCACGTATCATTCTGTGTATGATCTCCGAGAGTTCGACCTCCCGGTGATTAATTGGAGATGGTGGAATACTGGTTATGTGAAGCATTGCTATTAGTAGATTAATAACGTTTGTCGGATTTATGTACACCATTTTATCCAAAGCTAACGCCACGTGCAGTTGAACGAGTTCCAGTAACACTGATAATGAATTCCAGACCCGAAGACTGTGTATTTATAAGGAGACTGGATATTTACCAGTGCAAAGTTCATAAGATATCGGGATAATGATTAATTGAATATTTGCGAAAACAGACCATTTTATTACATTTAACGATAACATTTCGTTTTTATTAATTCTTCTTTCTCTCAACTTCCATTGTTGGTCTGTTTTCGCATTTTTGCACTTAATTGTCCGATTCAGATCAGATAATGTGTTTGTCGCTGCTTCCAAATCTGGGAAGTTAACATCGCACCATTTCAACACTTGGCTCGCAGAAGTCTTTTCACCAAAGACTGGGCCTCGAAGTGTACTATTAATTGATTCGTGGAGTGGTCATTGTCCGTCCACGTTTCAACAAAGTATTCCGAGTGACAAGCAACTTATTACGTTAACTATACCGAAAGGGACGACAGGTTTGATACAACCGTTGGACGTTTTTGGTTTCCGGATATGGAAAAACTTTGTTAGAACCTTTTCCGATCGAGTTTTGCTGTACGATATTAATATAAATTTACATCTACGAAATAACATCATCAAATTGCAACCACTCACCCACAACCAATTGTCTTCCCCGAGATTCAGAGAAGTATTTAAATACTCTTGGTATAAAAGTGGATACCTAGAGGAAAGGTTACCACAACGGTTTGAAAATCCGGTAGATTTCTGTTTTAAATTTCCTGAAGCAGATAAACTGCCACGTTGTGAATGATGTGATAAGCCTGCTATTATAAGATGTGCTTGGTGCAAAAAGTATCTGTGTGTAGATCACTTTTTTAATGAAGATAGTATTTCGTATTTTTCACTTTGCGAAAACTATGTCGAGTGAAGTACATGTAATCGCGTGTGCTTACAATGTAATAAAATGTTAAATAAGCGTTTAAAAAATATTTATGTATGTATATATGGGATATAGTACGATCTGTATTATAAGTCATTAATCTTTATGTAATATTTCATAATTTGCGATTTTTATGTTACCACACCCATCTTCGTCACATAGTTATGTCCTGCAACGAAAATGAGCATTCTTAATATGTAACCCTATATGTTGTTAGCGCGGTATTGCGCGGTACCGCGCGCTAGGGAGTACGTTTTGTCGCGTATCTCTGTAATCCTAGCGGTGTATAATAAAAATATTGTTATGGCTGAATTCAGAATAAAAAATGCCACATTTTTCATTACCAAAAAGATTTCAAAATTGTTTAAAATAACGCAAAAAAAAATTTTTTTTCAAGAAGGAAAGTTGTTTTTAAAAATTTGTTAATGCAAATTTATAGCGCTCCTTTTACCGTTAAACTTTTATCTAAAACATTTTTTTCTATCTTTTGTACTTTAGGAGATATAAGAGAGGAAGTGCAAGTGTCGATTTCACTTTGAGGTTAAATTTCATGCCCTTAAAGGGCGATTGGGCACGAATAGAGTATACCATTTTTCTTGTCTTGGATCACTCTACAAACCCACAAAATTTTATCCGAATCCGTGAGTTGCAGTTCGAATACCTTCCTTGTAAGTGTATGCAGCCAGATGCTAAGCAATTGTATAACGTTGTTGCATCCCTCAAGCAATCGGTAAGAAGACTACGAAGAAGGAACATTAGTATGCAGGGACGTCTTCAGGAATTCCAAAGAAACGTGGATACAGGTAATATAGATATATTGCAATCGCTGAGCCGTACAGCTCAGGAGTTCATTATTTCTCATTTTCAAAATGTAAATCGCAATAAGTTTAAGCGTATTTTTACATTCGAAGACAAAGCATTTGCTTTAGCAATCTATAAAAAAAGCCCAAAGGCTTATAATTTTATGAGGAAAGTGTTTTGTCTTCCAAGTAAAGAAACGCTTAGGAAAGTTGTGCAGCAAATACCCTTGAGACCAGGTATTTGCGATTTCATGTTCGATGACCTTCGAAATCGCGTAGCAAATTTTTCCGATTACAAATTGAGGTATTGTGTTTTAATTTTTGATGAAATGAGGCTAAGTCCTTCATTCCATTATAATGCAATGTCCGATATAGTTTACGGGTTTGTCGACGAAGGACATTGCAGATATAACAAAATCGCGGATCATGTTTTGGTTTGGTTTTTGAGAGGTATACATGGTGATCGACCATGGAAGCAACCTATTGCATTTACATTTTGCAAAGGAGCAACATCATGGGAAAATAATGTATATATGTTTAAAGAAATTGTAACGCGTGCCCATGATGTTGGTCTCGAAATAGTAGCTTCCGTATGCGACCAAGGTGGTAATAATAGTAAAGCAATAAAAAATTTAATTTCGGATTCCAAGTGCAATGCATTTCAAAATAATAAACCTTTAGAAGATGACGTTATAGTTTTTAATGGGCATCATATAGTCCCACTATATGATGTTCCTCATCTTTTGAAATGCAATCGCAATAATTTATTAACAAAAGATTTGTATTTTCAATTAAAAGACAATGTAAGCCGAATCGCTAAATGGTCGCATATAGAAGATGCATATTTCATCGATCAGAGTAGTGGAGCATTGTTCAGAACCATGCGCAAACTAACTGATCAACACGTGTTAAGAAATAAAATTAAGAAAATGAAAGTTTCCTGCTGCACACAGGTTTTTAGTCAAACTGTGGCTAGTGTAATGTCACTAATGAGCCGCAGTCAGACAAAAAGCGTGTGTCAACAACGAAGTATGACTCGTGATGGAGAAAATACGGCGCAATTGTTATTGTTTTTTAATAATTTATTTGATAGTGTAAATAGGAAGAGCATCATTCATTCTGTAAATAATGATGAACAAATTCAAATATGGAATGATGCTATTTCTACAATACAAACAATGCGCTTTATTAAAAAAAAGACGACGGATCAAGCTAATCCACAGGTTCTTGCGAATTGGATTCACACCTTAAAAGGGTTTAAATTAATTAAAAATAATTTACAAAAACAAGGATTTACAAAATTTAGTGTCATAAATCAAGATTGTTTAGAAAATTTCTTTGGCCAAATTCGGCAATATGGCCAAAAAAATACTAATCCGACATGTTCGGCTTTTGTCGGATTTTATAAAAGTTTACTTTTGAATTCGTATACAGAATCCAATTCTACTGGAAATTGTGAATTAGATTGTAGAGTAGATTATTTAATTAATTTAACAAATTTCTTTAACGTGACAACTTCGCAAGGAGGGCATAGTTCAACAGATATAGATAATTTACCAACTATTACAGTAGAAAGCCATGAAGATTATGAAGTAGATGAGAATGTAATAGTTGGTATGAAACATGTTATGCTTAAAAAAATTATAAAATCTGTTACTTGTGAAGTATGTCGCGCTAATTTCACGACCATACTTATGGGAGAGGAAAATTTCATGAAATGCATGAGAGCAATTGTGTTCACTTGTGGGCAATATTTACCTAAAATTTCTTATATCCCCACGTTCGGCCATTACATTAAAGCAGGTTTAAGTGATAAAATTACATTTGAGTTCCAGAACTGTGCTCATAGCAAGCATTTAGAATCAAGTATAATCAATGAAGCAGTCAATTATTTTATTCAAAATTATTTTGCAATCGTGCGAAGCATATTAAATGGTTCGCAACAACCACCAGTGCATGCAGATGATCTCATGCAAATGGCATATGAATATGTTAAAAAATATTCCAAGAAAACATTATAAACAATTCATATGCCAGTATTATTGTACATCTATTATATTGTATTTGTTTTATATTTATATTGTATATATATTGTATTTATTTATCTATTTATATTGTATATATATTATATTTATTTTATATTTAGATTATATTTATATTATACTTATATTTATTTAAGTATTATATTTATCTTATATTTATATTGTGTGCGTCCGTGCGTGTGTGTGTGTATTATATTTATTTTATATTTAGATTATTGTTCAGGATTGGCAATGGGTTGTGCGCCACAGGGAAGGGCTCTCGGCTCACACGAGTCGGTCCTGATATTTCCGTTGAAGTCCAGGAAGACTGGTCATCTCCATGTCCTCGTATGTCGAACTCGTCACATCGCGTGATTCCCGGGAGCCAATTATATCCCTGTGACGCACGGCCCACGTGGCCCTTTTCGCTACTCCTATTCGCGATTATGATAACTTCAGCGCCCTCTTTTCTGAATTGTAACGCGAACAATCGAACGCACATGTTCCGCGTTTTATTCTTCGTTCTACTGTGCCGCGATAAACTACGCATCGCGCGTTGAGAGTCATCTCCTTCTGTTCAATTGCTTTCGCAATTATTGTTCACGCGGTCCGCCTTCGCGACCCGTATTTTTGTTCGTATATTCGCGACATTGTCCTTCGTTAAAATCAAAGTGTTTGTGTTTGTGGATTTGAGACGTAATAAATCGAGTTTTGGTGTAAGGGAGTTTTCTTTCCTCCACGTGCTTCCAAACGTGCATCGGATCGAGTCGTCTCAGTTTCGTGACTTCGCGCGCCGCTTCCATTCGGAAGCGAACCAACGTTCCGTTCCGCGGCTGCTGTTCGATTTTGTCGCGGACAATTATATTTACTAATTTTTATATTTATAAGTCTATTGTGACCACGATGATGCAGCACAGCTGCCTTTCTTGAGCGTGAGGATGGCTCAAGAACTTGACTTATTTCAAGTTCAGAGTAATCGCTGATCGTTCACCCTTTGCATTCAGTTCAAGGGGATAGAAAGAGCAGCTTTCTGAGTGGCTTTTAGGAAATTTATACTTGTACATAATCGGCAGACGTTTAAACGGAACGTTTAGTATGTTAGGAAATATTTTTGTATTGTATGCGTATGTTACGTCCCGGGGACTAAAATTCTTTTTCTTTTGAGATCATTGCCTGCGCATTTGCCAATGTTTGAAATTCCTTCGGCAAATACGCAGAACGTTAATAATTGTTCTCCGATTCCGATGATGCAGGAATGCCTATGCATTCAGAGTTCTCTCTAACTGGATTACGATATCGTTTGAGATTCAATAACAAATATATGTACATCCGGCTCCCTGCTGACAAAGATCGCTTCGAGTCACGTACGCCCTCCGGTCCCAGGAATTGCGAGGCAAATCAGCAGCGGCTGATGTGTGGGGCTCGGACGGAAGGGAGGATGGAGACTAGCACTCAAAATTGTTAACCTTAGCAAAACGTGACCACGGAACGTGGCTACCACCTCCACCTAGGGCCCACCCTTGTGAGGCCAAAGACGAGCTCAACTCGTCACTATCGTCTGGAAAGTCGCGAGGTGCGTAGGCATAGTCCGAGGGTTTAGTTAAGCTTAGGTTATACGCGAATAACTTCAATAGTTCGATACGCGGTAACGGACTTTATAATCCTCGTTAAACAAATCATTCTCTTGGTTTTCAATCGTAAAGTCGCGAGGTGCGTGATTGTTAACCCGCGAAACCGTGAGAGAATCCTAGATTCTCCGTGAGCGTAGTTCGGTAACGCTGTAGTTCCGAAAGACTCAGAGTTGCGCGCGAGAATTGTATTGTAAAACCTACTTATAGATTTCGTTAACCGTATATTTTAGTATTGCATGATCTATAGATTCATTAGAATAGGTAAATTTGAAAAAGTGCAGTTCTAATCCATCCACTCTTCTGTGCAGCCACTTGAACTCCGAGTTAACCTCGACGAGAGTAAATCATAACACAAACCGCAATTATCATCGTATACTTGTATCATCCGAAAATCCAGGGTGAGTTCCAATTTTCTATTACCATAATTACCTTGTCATGCTCTATTGTAAACCGCCGTATCAATAGTGAGTTTCTCTACCGTTGGACTATTTTAAAATATACAATTTGCCTGTAAATGGGAGGTTGTTTCGGAAACGAAAGATAAATTCGATTGGATCATAATCACTCTTTTCCGAGCCAGCTTCACCACCCATGAATTGTTAACGTACATATATCTACTCCAAATCAATTATTTTATATCCGACTTAGTCGATATTATAATCCGTTTCCTTACTGTTTGTAACGTTTCTTGCTTGAATCTGAATATACATTGCTTTTACCCATTATAACATTGTGAGATTCAGTTATATCATTCAATACCCTTATCCTTTAGATTTCAATTAAGCCAGACCTGTATAGGTCTTAACAGATCGGCCCATCCATCCTGTCCTCTCCTCGCCTTAGGCTGGGGAGAGCTACAAAATTTCAAATAGAGTCAACCGCGGAAACCCGCGCGCGATTCGTTTTCGTCTTGGCCGTTACGCACGGAATCTACCATCCGTCGGCACCCGCTCGACGACGGACGGGACGTTCGAATAATACGCCGTTCGTAACACGTATATCTATTTCTATATATAACTGTGTATATTATGATTCTCTTTTATTACGAATATTAATAAAAAGGAAACATTAACTGAAACATTATTGTTGTTCTTTCCATTTCAAAATAAAATTGTAAAGAAAATATAAGAGCAAGCATTTGAATACAAGCATTGAGTATACATTAAGATAGATGGGCATGCTCTATATAAATTTCTGCCTTTAGTTCGTCCGCGCCACTATACGCTGCGCTGTTATGCGTCTTTTTTTTAACACGGCAGCTTGTCTACCCTGGTAACGAAGCGCCGAGCTTCGTTACTCGTCCGCCAGGCAGCGCGCCACCTTCTCACTAGAGAATTATTCCTTAGTATTATTATTTTTGCTATTAAGTTAATATTATATGTTAAGAATAACATATTAAATATCCAGTGTTGGTGTCCAATTCTTAGTGCATTAGTGTTATTTACTGTTATTTCCGGAGACTGTGTTAATAAAACAGATTGTGAAAACTTGTGCGTCATGGCTCGTAGTGGAAATAGTGATTCGTTTGTGAATGTGCGTCAAATGCTTCGTGCTATCGATGCAGCTGACAGGGACTATAGCGCAGTAAGAAAAATATATCGCGGATGGCTGCGAAATCGTGGCGGAACATCGGGACTGATATCCGTCCCCGATAGGAGGCAATTCCAAAGATGGGACCACCGTTTTAGCGAAGCATCCCTGGTTCAACGTTCGAATAATCATCGAAATGCTGGTCGACTAAGGACGCATTGGAGGAAAGAAGAGCAAGTCATTGCACTTGCACGCAGCTACCCTTTTATGGGACTCCGTGGCATTGCAGGTCGAGTTCATATTTCGCATATGACGGTACGCCGTATAATTCGTGTGGAAGGACTGCGACCGTATCGCCTACAGAAAGTGCAAGCCCTGCAGGAATCGGACTATGGACACCGTTCAAATTTTTGTGAGTGGAGGTTGCGGAAAGTGGAAAGAAACAGACAATTCCTTGAAAACATTATTTTTACGGTCGGGAGCAGTTTTTTAAGTGTCGGATTGCAAAATCGACAGAACACTAGGATCTGGGCGCGCAGGAACCCACACATTATATCCCAGCATTTTAATCAAGGACGATTTTCCGTTAATGTATGGGCTGGAATAATCGGTGACACAATAATTGAGCCGGTTTACCTTCCTGCGTCGTAGACAGGAGAACGCTACTGCCGATTTCTGCGAACAAAATTAATCGCAGAATTGAGGCTGCTTATTTCTCGAAGAAGAAGGAAAAGGATTTATTTCATGCACGATGCCGCGCCGCCACATTTCAGCAAGCCAGTCCGCGAACAGTTGACACAAATGTTTGGATCGCGCTGGATTGGGAGAAGACCTGCCCCACAATTGTGGCCTCCACGCTCCCCAGATTTAAATCCACTAGACTTCTTTCTCTGGGGAGCAGTGAAATCATTAGTATATAAATCAGGGTCTGAGATAAAGACTGTGGCAGAGCTCAAACAACGGATTAACATTGCTTTCGAAAAAATCCAACGCAATGGGGATGTGTTTGCTAAAGTGCGCCGAAATTTGAAATATAGGCTGCAGAAGTGTGTGAATAGTGGTGGTGGACACATCGAAGCCGGTGATCAGGCAAGATTGTTACGCAACACTGGCGATGACGGAAGTACCCTGTGGGTCAGAAGAAGACAAAGGCTAGGTGACGGCGAGAGTGACAGTGAAAGTGCATGTGAAGGTGAAGGTGAAGGTGCATGTGAAGGTGAATCATTTGCTTTCTTATTGTTTGTAACGATACTTTTTCGTTTCATAGAGTCAACCTTCCAAATTTGAATTCAGATTTGACGTTTTTAGTTGACTTTAACTAGTTATTCCTTGTTTTTGGTCTTGAAATAAGCTGGAATGGCTGAGAAGAAGTCAGAAAATTCCGCTGGATTACCAGTGATGAATAGGAACCAACGCAGGATGTTTGAATACAACAACCGTAGAGCTGATGAGAAAGGTGATTGGGCTGGCATGGTAGATGCAGACAAGTACGTCGAGGCACATCCGCCTAAGCCGAAGAAACCTACCGCTAGGACTACCGCGTGGAAGAAGAAGAACATGGCGAAACCGCCAGTTCTCAGGGATCCAGATGAGATGCGTGAGCGCTCCGCTGTTAGGAAGGCGGCAACTGAGAATCTGGTTGACGAGCCACTTTGGACTGCAGGACCGTACTCCGGAACGCAGCCAAAGAGGCAGGTGAATCACCACACCTAGAATTTTCGACGTTTCCCCTCCTATGTGAGCGCGTCTACCACAACCTGGAATCGATCAACCCAAGGCTGAGAGGGGAAATGCCATTTTGCATGTTCCAACACGTGATGCGAAGCGCTTTGAATGCGTATTTAATACATCACGACAGGTTCACGAACGCGGAAGACCGCTATGCAAATGAGGAGTCCCCGCTCAACTTGTTTTCCCCTGACTGCGTACTACCGGCAGATATCGCGGAATACCTCAAGTGCGTCGCCGACACCGTTACGTCGCAAGGAAACCTTGTTCGCGTTAATGTGCCTATCTCCGCCGTCCCTTCGTTTGCAATTCCAGCAGACGGTGCTGTTTCATAACACTGTCCAACAAATTTGAAGGTGATTTCTGTTTTCCTATAGCCACTATATAATTCTTATAGAGTTCGTCGTCCTGAACACGAATCCGGCAACCAAATTTCTGGATCACCCTCTGTTTTCGAAAAAAATCAGCATTTGTAAAAACGGTCGTTTTCGGTAAAGAAGCTGGTATTACGTGAAAACTAAGAAACGTAGGTTGTTGTTCTTGGTCTCAAAAAATAGAGGAGTGTTTCCCGAGTATGTATGTATAAGCAGTTATAATATTCCGTATTAGTTAATAGCAGTAAATCACTGTCAAAGTTCAAAAACGAGCGGATTCGCGAATTTTTTACGCATTCACTTTCCATTTTCACGTAGAGGACTGTTGCTAGCACAGATTTACTGTACACCATTGGATTCTACGTACATTTCTGAATAAAAAACTATCAGCGAAAAATGTCATAACTGTTTTCGTTTCGGCTCAATTTAAGAAAATATCCATCGGGAGCGTGTTCCGACCGTTTTGCCGCTACGACGCCATCGCTGCCTTTGGGCGCCGTAGCTACGCGTAATACTTTCGCGGGCCCCGCGCATCGATACATTCCGTTGAGGTAGAATTCTCTACCCCTTTACTAAAGTGTAAGGTCATACTTATTTATATTTTTTTTTTTTTTTTTTTTTTTATAGAGGGGAAATGCTTTACGCACGCCCGCAAATGTCTCAGTTTGCGGATAGTGTGGGACTCCGTAGGCATATTGTTTTCGTATACCCACTAAAACCCCTCTCTACTTTACTCTGCTTTGCTCTTTAATTTAACTAATCAAACAATACTCGCTTCAAACAATGAATAAGAATTATTTTATACGGGCTATTATTCAATGATATATTAATACCGCTTATTATTCAATGAATAAGTATTATTTTATATGTGCGCGATAAATCTTATCATCATTATTTTCATAAATATTAAACAAAAGGAGAAAATCAAAGGGGAGAATGTTGTAGTATATTTGGTAGGAATAGGATAGCGAAATTTTCTTTATTTAGAAGATTTGAAATGAAAGAAATATGTGGAACATGTTATAATAACGATTTATTGCCGTTATCCCATATAAAATGATTCTCGTTCATTTTTTAAGGCGAGTATTGTTTCATTACTTAAATTAAAGAGAAAAGCAGAATGAAGCAGAGGGGATTTCAGAGCGTATACGAAAGCAATAAGCCTACGGAGTTCCACACTATCCGCAAACTAAAACATTTGCGAGTGTGCGTAAAGCATTTCCCCTCTATAAAAAAAAAAAAAAAAAAAAAAAAAAAAAAAAAAAAAAAAATATAAATAAGTATGACCTTACACTTTAGTAAAGGGGTAGAGAATTCTACCTCAACGGAATGTATCGATGCGCGGGGCCCGCGAAAGTATTACGCGTAGCTACGGCGCCCAAAGGCAGCGATGGCGTCGTAGCGGCAAAACGGTCGGAACACGCTCCCGATGGATATTTTCTTAAATTGAGCCGAAACGAAAACAGTTATGACATTTTTCGCTGATAGTTTTTTATTCAGAAATGTACGTAGAATCCAATGGTGTACAGTAAATCTGTGCTAGCAACAGTCCTCTACGTGAAAATGGAAAGTGAATGCGTAAAAAATTCGCGAATCCGCTCGTTTTTGAACTTTGACAGTGATTTACTGCTATTAACTAATACGGAATATTATAACTGCTTATACATACATACTCGGGAAACACTCCTCTATTTTTTGAGACCAAGAACAACAACCTACGTTTCTTAGTTTTCACGTAATACTAGCTTCTTTACCGAAAACGACCGTTTTTACAAATGCTGATTTTTTTCGAAAACAGAGGGTGATCCAGAAATTTGGTTGCCGGATTCGTGTTCAGGACGACGAACTCTATAAGAATTATATAGTGGCTATAGGAAAACAGAAATCACCTTCAAATTTGTTGGACAGTGTAATCATAATCATGAAATGGATATGATCATGCTGATCATAATCACTCGACTTCCGAGCCAACTTCACCACCCACAAATTATCACATCTAGCCAGTTATTCAATATCCATTTTGCTCGATATTCTATTATAATTTGCGTTCTTATTGTTTGTAACGATACTTTTTCGAATCAGTCAGAATACAATTTGATTTTACCTATCATAATTTTGTGATATTCAATAATATTATGCAATACCCTTATCCTTAAATTTCGATCCCAACAGGCCTGTACGGGTCTTGACAGATTTGTTTCGTTATTACTGGCTGCAATTAGTAATGCCAGTCTGCAATCTAAAACTTTACTAAAGTTTCTTATGAGACTACACTCAACGTGTGACATAGTTGTGAATTCTTTCTTTACAATCATGTTATTTTTGCCAATCATGGGCGTCTAAAAAAGAAAATGACCTTCATCTTCTCCGAGTTCATTTCTAGTTTTCAGTAATGAGAAAAATTAAGAATTTGTTCAAAAATGCTTAAACCTACCAGCTAAGGTGGAAACGATGCACAAAAATGAAAGAGCTACTGTATTTTCTGCAAATAAGTTAATTTTACAAAAGTGAGACTGAGGAACATCATTCATGAAAACTCCAAACAGCATGGAAGTAGAAATTGAATCTTGAAAAACGTCATGCATTGCCGGTATGAAGACAAGTTTGCATGCATTCACGAAAAGAAACAAAAAGGTCGATCGCAGAAAGTACTCATTTGGGTCAACTCTTCGTAGCGTAGAAGTCGAGGCATTGTATCAAATTGATCCAAATGTCAAATTTCTTTCTGCTGCAATTCCTCAACTATAACTGCTACCGTTATTTCGACTAGGAAATACTCCTTCAATTTTTACGTGGATGTAGAACTATCGAGGCTATGATATACACATCACATAGGACAAATTTCCTAGATGTAAAGGCAAATTAGGAACTCGATCCCACCGATTGCGAATCCGAGCCTTCAATTCCATAACTGCAATAGCTCCATAACCTGATTTATTTTACCTTTTTTTACATTTCTTCGCTTTCAATTGCTATAGTCATTTTGCCTAGAACCCATTGTTTTACGTGCGTTTCGCACTAACGATGCTATGATATATTACATCACAATTTAGGAAAAATTTCCCGTGATAACAAGGGATTTAAACTCGGACTCACTGCTCACAAGTCACTGCGAGTCTGAACCTTTATCTCCATATTTATCGCAGCTTCGCCAAATGCCTTCGCAAGATCAAGGAAGACCTTGCGGATGAAAGGACGCCACTGTGTAATTCCATACAGTTGCGCTAAATATCCAAGAACTTTGACGAACAATTATTCGAGAGATGTGCATTGTCATCAAGAATGCAATCATTTTTTGTTGCGCTTCTGTCTCTTGAGCTTCATATGACGTCACAATGTTCTGACAGCATAGGGTAAAACCCTCTTCTACTATGACAGCGCTGGAACTCACACAGATTAGCTAATTTCTACCGAACTATGCTTATTTTTTTAATGAAGAATTGTAACGATGCTTATTAGGAGAGGAAAAGTTGCCAGTAATTGTGAAAATTTGTGAAGCAACCGGCTTGTGTCTCGACCATATCAAGTTCATTTGTTGGTGTAAAATTTCTGTTAGGTCAGTGACCCTGTGATTGCCTGAAGCACAACAATAACAACAAGTTTCCGTTTCTCCTGGGAGGCAAAAAGCGGGAGCAACTCTGTTTCGTTGCATGAGGATTCTCGGGGGATTTAAGTGAATTATTCATTCCACTCTCTGCTTATCAGAGGGAATATTCTATTTCTGATCCGAACACCGAGGTGAACGATCGCCTCTCTAACCAACCAGGGCCTCACTGCTCTGACCAAACTTCTTTTGTCATTCTTTTCGTGGAAATATTCCAAACTGAAATCTTTAATATGGAAAGGTTTCCCTTTCCACTTGCTGGGTACATAGAAGTGGTCTTGCGTTTGCATGCACGTAATAGAGAGCCAATGTTTTTGATCTGGTTGTCCAAATCAATTTGTGAAGACAAAGTTGGCTTATTTTTTGTCTTTTTTTGGTGAATCACCAACAACGTGTACGATCCAGATCGTGTGCAGCTTGTTTTAATAGAAGCAGGGACCTGTCGGCTGAAGTTAGAGGAAATAAAAAGCTCGTTAAACTGTTTGAAATAAAAAAAAAATGTTCACTGTTGGACTTCTGCTAGGAATGTTGAGGATAGATGGAAACGGAAAGATGATATTATTGTCGTTTAATTGGAGTAAAGTTCGAGAAGCACTTTACTTGTTTTTTGTTGCCGTAAATTTTTTTAAGTTACTTCATTTAGAACTGTATCTTGCTTACAGTCCACTCCTACAAAAAACAGTATTCCAATTCTTCATAACTTGCGGAGACTGCTTGTCAATAAGCAATCGACGCAAGAATTATAAATAGCAAAGTTGGAATAGCTTCCTGTTGCTATTATAATAATACGTTTCAAAGTAAATGTATGCGAATTATTTGCTATTACAAAAATAAAAGAATGATGGTGCACACGAGAGCTACACCCCTCTGAGAAGAATTGTTCTGCTCGGCTACTTCAACATTGTAATTGTTCAATGTTTTCGTTGATATCGAACAAAGTTAGGAATTTATACAGCATCTGGCTAAATCTTTCCTATATCTGCAATTAGTTCGTAGGCGAATGACCATAGCAAATGATACCTGTACCAGGAAACAAAAATAAATACTTTATTCCTTTTGCGTCTATCAGTTGCGAGTCTCACAAAAAACGTTTCAGAAATTAAGGACGCATTGAAAGATTTGTAATAGGAAGAATCATGAAGACTTTTTACAATGCATGAATTTCTTCCATAGGCGAATGAAAGTTCCTCAGTCTTGATTCAGTGTCTATACTTGATACAGAAGCTTATTCACATCCATTGAGGTACTGAATTTTTTGAGACAGAAAAATGAATCAAAGTAGAATGTATTTTCAGTACTACGTAATTCTAGGAATGACTTCATGACTGTATTTAAAACCCCGAGGAAAAAGGATACTCTCCCTGCTACTTAATACAATTTTGGGGTAAGATAAAAGAAGAGCAACTATTGATCCATTTGTTTGAAAGTGGCACAAGTCACATTCTTTTCAAATGGAGACGAGGCCGCATTGTTTGTTCTGACAGAAAAACGCCACGTGCAAGACGTCAACCGAGTCAATTCTTTTCTTTCCCCATACGTAACCGAAAAAATATTTTCTAACCAAAAAAGCAAATTTTATAAACTAGAAGAATCCTCAGAAGGAGAATTCAGCGAATTATACAAGTTTCTTTCAAAAATAACTATTACCAGCACATGCAATAAACTTTTTAAATGACTTCTTAATACATTGAAGACGGATGTTTTGCTCCCAACTTCGAGCCTTAAAGATACAATCAGTTTAAAATGACAATATGAATAATAAAGTTAACGGACACAAAAACTTCTGTAAATCGTCTTCAATCTACCAAGTTAATTGTGAGGACCGAACAAGGTCGGGAAAACCAAGTTCATGAAGTCCGCGGATTTTCCCATATAATATCACCGGTCACCTTCTCGCGAAGTTGTAATGGTACTAAGCAGGATACAAATACAGTGCCATCATCTATATTGATATTTGAATGTTGCACCTGTTTATATTTTTGTTGACCAGATGCTCCATCACAAACCCATTTGCAGAAAAGAACTAAGTGATTTTTATCGTTTGAAATGTCCGAACTTTTTAAAATTCTCATTGCCGTGTGATTTAATAAGCTTTGTAAATCTACCTTTGCATAAATTTCGCTAACTCCTATTGCATCATTCGAAGGATAACAATTATTTTTTTTCTTTCAATAATGCACTATATGAGGGCCACAGGTTGTTATTACATTTTATTGTTTCATTTCTAGTTGTTATATATTGAAATTTAGATAAATCTGCTGTGATAAATATATTCAAAGCTTTCTTCGTGGTAAACATTCCCCGTTTTTAACATACATGTCCTTTTAAGAAAAATTTATATGTCGTCAATACTTTCATTATCTTCTAAATATTGAAGGAAACGTGCCTATTTATGCATGCCATGTTGTCTTCAACTCATTTCTGTTGCTCTTAACAGTTCTTGTAAAGAAAACTTTGTTGTCAAAGGCCGGGCTCTTTGAATTTTTTCTCGGCTGCTACATTGTGAAAATGTTTTTTTTCCTTTATGTATAGAAACAGTGGATGATTGTCGCGTTGATTTAATATTTGCTGACTCTCTGCCACTTGTAGATGGGATTTCTAACAATATCGCAGTTAGGTATGAAAAGTTTCTGCCAAGCCATTGCTTAGTTCTCGTCATGAAGGTGGCTTCAACGTAACGAGATTGAACCCACTTCTGCTTTAGTTTGCAAGTAAATGTTCTTAACCCCTTGGCCTACACGGAATCTGCCGATGGCGCGAGCCATAGTAAACAAGAAGGTCGGTCGCGCGTCGTGCCATTCAGCTGTTCAGCCGTGTACCCGACTGGAGCAAAATCTATACTTTTCATGACATGTATATTTCGGTACAACAAAAGGAATTGTGAAATAATAAACAACGTTTGGGTACAAATGGTAATTTTAAGAGGTCTAGGGCGTTATCAAAATCAAATGATCAGTTAACATTAATAATTTATTATTTCGAAGTGGATAACGAATCAATAACAATTTGTAAATTAGTTAATTTAATGAAAATTAGTAGTTTTCATCTGTATGGTACCTTTGAAAACAATGAGGTACAGGTAACGCAACCCGACAGTTCTTACATTCCCACGTAGTTTCACTTCTTTTCTTATGTTTCGTACATACCTTGCAAGCTCTTATTGGATTTTTTTTCAATGACGTGGGATCTATATGTTTCGGAAAATGACCCCAATGTTGCGCTTGTAGTCTCATTGGTATATCCCCGTTCGATAATAGTTCTTGACTGTTATAATTTTTCGATGGCACCGTTTGTAATAATCTTTCAGCTATTCGAAGCCTGTACTCACTGTAATTCTGTTTCTTTGCCATACTGTTTTTGTTGTATAAAATATATGAATTCAAAAGTGCCATATCGCATATGTAAAAAAAGATTTTTCGGTACCCCTTCACGAATTTTCTCATGATAGGGAAACTCGCTAATACCTGATCCTGGCGATCAATACCAACCATTCCCATATTATAATCAATAATACATTTTGGCTTGAAAATAGGGCTTAGGTGACTTTCGTTTTGTGCAATCATTTCTGCCCTTTCGTGCTTTGTTGAAATAATATGGACGTCTCGTTGATCCTTCCACTTCAACGCTAGTATGCCATTACAGCTTCTTATTATAAATTCACCTTTTTTAAATTTTGATTTAACAAAATCTCCCGGCATATTTTTTCGATTGCCACGTACTGTCCCAAGAACGTTTGTTCCATTTCTAACCAAAGTTAAAAACAATTTCGGCGAAGAATAACAGTTATCTATATATAACGTATGTCCTTTATCTAGTAATGATTGCAATAACTCCATCACAACAGTTTCAGATGCACTGTAATCAAGATTTGTTTTATCGTTCCCTGAATATATTTTAAAATTATAGCAGTAACCCGATGCTGACTCGCACAGTTTGTAAAATTTAATCCCAAACCTCGCCCTTTTTGAAGGATTGAATTGTTTATAAGATATGCGTCCCTTAAATTTCATCAGTGATTCATCGATCGCGATATTTTCTTCCATCACATATACGTCTTTAAATTTTTTATTAAAATAGTTTATCACAGGTCTCACTTTACGTAATTTATCCCTGATGTCAGTTGCATCGTTATTTGCAAAGTGGAGAAACCTAGTAATTTGCAAAAATCTCCTTACAAGGGAACTACCCGAGGTGTCCGCCTCCGATTTTAATGAAACTTTGCAGATTTGTTAAGCACGTGAAAATAATCGATACCTATTTTTTTATATCGGCTAAGTCGCACGTTTAGGGGGTGGAACCACCCTTCAAAGTTTCGACATTTTTTCTTCTTTCGCTTATAACTCCAAAACGGTTAATGATAGAGATTTACGATACATGTACGAAATATTTACTTTTTTGTGTACTAAACGCCCATATAATTTAAAATTTTATTTGACGATTTTTTCTTAATTTTTTATTAAAAAATGCCAAGTTTTTCGTTATATCTTTAAAGTTTGTGATGCGATTTTAACCGATCTTTTTTTAAATGATAGAGTAATAAAAATAAAAGTTATAAGTTGTTTTGTTTTTCCGTAATTTACTCTGGCGTCGTGGAATTAACCCTTTTCTTTTGCCACTTTACGTTACTATATGTAATAAACGAGTGACAATGGAAAAAATGTATTATGCAACAAATGCTTCCCTTGTACTGAAGAATATTATTGTTTTTGTAAAAAATCAAAACTAAAATTTTTTTTGTTTTATTATACAACATGTAGGCCGTGCAGATCCGCCACGATGTAGGAATCGTAAATTATCGTAGATACCAAAAAATGTCATAAGGAAGAGTTTCATGGTTTTTTACGTACAAAAGGAATATGTTTACAAATTGTTTAAAACATAATTTATTTATAAGAAAACAACTAATTTAATTGATTAATTTAAAACATGTGTACTGTTACAGTTTCTATGAAACATATAGTTCACAAAAATGCTACTTCTCGAAGAAGTGTTGAATACAAAGGGATTTTTTGCACCACGCACTTGTGTGTTGCTTTCCGAAGGAACAGCTGACTGTCTCACTTACTAAGCGAAAATTCAATCGCGGAGGCCCAATTAAAAGTCGATTTGCGGGAGAACGGTTCATTACTGACCCATGGTTCCTCTAAGACATTTTACCTACGTAACAAGACGAATAAGATGGTCCAGCCAAAAAAAATCGACTACCCTTCCGCGAATTTTGCGGCAGGTTATTTTCACAGATCTCCATCCAATCCGAGGTCTAGAACAACCCCCCGAAGCCATGACAAAACCTTTTGAAACACCCTGCAGTTACTAAATATTGTTATGGAAAAGTTGGTTTTTCAACAAAATGTCACTAAATTTCGCGATTTGAACCACTGTGCGCCGCCACGCCTTCTGAGCCCGAACTAGGAACCGATTACGATTTCGTTGATCAAGAAATTGAAGACATAATCAGTCCTTTATTATCAATTAATGTTCAATAATGCTCTTCAGCTTATGGACCCGGACTCAGCTCCTGGCTCTCATAAGGGAGAGTTCTGTGAACCAACTACTCCTGACTACGCTCCAACAGACTATGAGGGTGACTGGCACATCCGCACACAATTAAGAAAACCTTGAAATTGAGCCCCTCGTAAATAATGTTTCCTAAGGAAAGACTCTTGGTTCCCGTTGCTGTTTTACAAAGCGGGGTTCAGGAAAACGAGCCTTGGCATCATCAATGGCCTCCTGAAGAACTCTCTTCTTTTCTTGGTAAGCAGTGTAACACTTTTTCTCCTGGGCCTCGGAACTATACCTTCTAGTGCGGACTTTTATATATTTATCTTGGGCGCGTCTGCTTACGCGGCGTAGTTCCGCTATGGTATCCGACCACCAGTACGGTTTCTGGCGCGGAGAACCGCAAGCGTTAGGAACAGTTTCTTCGGCAAATTTTGCTTTCTTCGCTGGTCCCTCTTGCCACGAGGATTCTTCCGAAATGGTAGTTGCGGATGTTCCAGCCTCAGCAGCCGCTGTATCGTACACGGAGATCTTCGCTTTCAGATTCCCTATTTCTTGCGTGACATCAGCTAGCTTCGATTTCAGTCGAATGTGCTCCTTCATCAGGTGTTTCTCGACCAACTGACTTGCCAATTTATCTGTCCATTTTATATCTCGAGAGTGCTTCTCGACGAGATCAGCAGTAAATAACTTGCCGTTCTTCTCCTCGAGCCCTTCTTCGCGAAGAAACTCATCGTCGGAATTCTTGGTGTCCGATGTCATTTTTAAATTAGAATTGCCGTCGTCCTCACCACACGCTAGGTGTGCCTTGCGTTTCCGCTTTCGTCTACGTCGCCTTCGTTTAGATCGCTTTCTTGCGACTCTAGGAGGTGTACTTCGCAATGTCCTCATTGTGTCAAGAGGCTCATGAGCATCTTTCCTCTGATCGTCAGTAGCCAACGACGCTAACGAGGCCTGGCGATACACCTCGTTTGGTCCACGGTCACTGGATGACGACACGGCGGGGCCCGCTCCACCACCCGCAGCCGCGCCGGTACTGAGGGTTCCGAATCCCTCTGCACCGTAAACGTTACTATCTTTCGTTCGTGGATCCATATTTATTTATTACATTTCTTCTGCCAATGTCGTCAACGTAAATTTCCGATCGAATGCCCACTCGCTCCGTTCGCGCTGCCACATCCGGAAGCAGACGGGCGGCCCCAGGGAACTCCACGAGGAGGTGGAGCGAGTAGATCATTTCCCAATGAGGGTTCACCAACTTTGCTGAAATCCTCCGCACCAGATTTTCACTGGGTGTTGATAGGACATCAGACCCATCGGAGTTTCCCAGAGAATCTGCCACCGGTTGTTGACCGATTGGACGAAACCTGGGATTCCTAATCGGCAATGTTCCCCTCAGTTTAGCTATGCGCCAGTTATTATTATTTAATCCTAATTGGACGAGCCTGACAGCACCACACTCGGCACCAAACTGGCTGACGCACACACCGCCACCGCAGCAAACACCATCACAGCTACTACTACCGCCGCCGCCACCACCACCGGCGGCACTGCCAACCATGACTGAGTCAGCAGCCGACAGAGTCATCACGCCGGGACCACACCCGAGGTCGGCACCGAACCAGCTGACGCTGAAGTGGCTGAACAAACTCGAGGGGCCAACCGGCCGGCTGGCCCGGTGGAACCTCGAATTGCAATAGTACGAGGTGGAAATCACCGTCATCGGGGCATGGGCCGCACCGCTGACCGCCGCCCCGACGCGGCCACCCCGGCCACCGACCGCCCCCGCGGCCTCCATGGTCGGACCGTGGACGCCACCCCCGCCAGGGGCCCCGACGACAATGGTGCCGTCCCCGCCACCACCGCAGACGTCTTCGTCCGCGTCCGCACCCGGCGAACATACGGCTGGCACACCGAGCCGCCGTATTAGATTAAGCGTAGGTTAAGTGTACTAGGTTAAGCGTAGGCTAAGTGTAAACAGTAGGGTTAATTGTACATAGTAGGTTAAGTTAGGCTAAGGGTAGGATAAGTTAGGATTAAGTTAAAGTAAGACCTTTCCGGGCCAAGAGCCAACCGACCGCTCCGGGCCAAGAGCCAAGGGCCCTACCGACCGATAGATTAAGCATGTAAATATAAAGTACAAAATAAAGGACCGACACCGAAAGGCTCGGTGGAGATGGCAAGTACAAGGCGCAGGAAGAGAGGGGGGGGGGGGGGGGGGACGCTGGCGTTACACTTTTTCAATAAACTGTTTGATTCTGTCAACGGATATGTGTTGAAAAGTGATACACCTCTACGTACTGCAGTGTCAGAAACGAGTGAACATCACCGTTTTTGGATAACTGCAGTACGTGAACTAAGACATATGTGTTATGTCAATCCCACTACTACAAAACCCGCAACAGGAACTCGGTGTTTGCAGAATTGGATCTGCACAATAGAGAATTTTAAGGAGCTTTGGAACGCAATATATGCAGGTTTCCGTATGTTGAAACCAAAATATATCAATCAAGATCCACTTGAGAATGTTGTTGGCAACATACGGGCCACTGGCTGAAGAAACACGAACCCTACGTGTACTGGTTTCACAGGGTCATATAAAAAATTATTAAAACATATAAAACATAGTATTACAACATGATACCTTAGTATCAGCTTTACCCTGATGAAGCTAGCTGAAATGCTGGCGAAACGTCGGAATTTTCACAATTCACAACGCGGCTTGAACCCGGAAAACGCAAACCATTGTATACTTAACAATGGCCGCGAAAGCCTCAATACCTTAAAACATTATTGATCAACAATTTATCGGCCCACGATAGCGTGAAAGAAAATTGCGAGAATTTAGGCAACGGAAAGTTGTTATTTACATTGAAACAATGTTTGAGCAAAGAGGCCATGAAAACAATGGAAAACGAGGAAGATATATCCGAGATGATGAATGCATCAATGTCCAGTGGCGCAAGTGGATCATATGCAGACACAAATAACAAGTATCTGATAAATGAAATTTGGAATAAAAATATATATAAACAGTGCAGTGATTGCATATCGACTTGTAGAAGTCCATCCTTCGTAGATGTCATTTTAAATATAAACAGAGTTGTTTATAAAAGGATTGATGTTACATACTTTAAATGTAATGTCTTTCATATATTAAGGAAAATAGTGCTGCAACATGTGAACTTCGAATGTATCAAATGCACTGACCATTTGGAATCCTTGCAGGAAAATATTATTGATACAGTCGTTAAGTTTTTCTTAATATATTTATTTAAATTTATTTTAAAATCAGAATTTAGTTTTTTATTTACTTTAAATTTACTTTCATCTTTTACTTTAAATTTAGTTTTATATTTAATTTTAAATTCAATTTTATATTTAATTTAATATTTAGTTTTACATTTAATTTTATATTTAGTTTTATATTTAATTTTAAATCTTTGTAGAAATATATTTCTACTTTTACTTTTAGCATATGAATTTGTACTTAGTATTACTTTCATCAACTATTTTAATTCTTTTTAAAATGAGAAAGCTGTGTGCTGTGCCTGGGTGCCACTCGGGAGGGGAAACACCTAGACATAAATTTCCAAAGGTCGTCCAAACATCGGAACTGTGGGCAAAAGCAATAAGGAATGTTGCTCTATTGAATGTTACTACATCAGCACGACAACAATTTAAAGTGTGCTACAAGCACTTTCCTAATAGTGCATATAGAGTAGGGAGAAACAGGAGATTATTACCTGATTCAATTCCCTCGTTAAATCTTCCAAGTGGGTTGGAAACTGAGGTAGCACACTTGAACACTGACCAAGAAGAAGAAATAGCAGGTAAGAATTAAAACCAAATTCAATTTTAAGAAAATGTAATATGGTATACACAATTTGTATACACAGTTCATGTCTTCATTTTTTTAGAAACAGAAGTACCTCCACATAATGCAGAGGAAATGGAAGTAGAAGAATCTATGGCAACAAGTGTACCATACTTCAAACTGGAAGATGCACTGGAGGATGTAGCGCAAATTTCAAGTAATTACCAGTGCAATTATTACAAATTTAATATAACTATTAAGATGAAATCCCCATAAATGTAATTTTTAAATTTGTTTTACAGGCAGCCCATTAGGTTTTTGCACTGTATGCAGTAGTGCGTCAAAGAGGTCAACAAGTATTAACCCATTTGCATCATAAGCGCATATATGCGCGCATTTTGCCTGGCCACTATCACCAGACCGCGCATATATGCGCTCATTCCACTTGGGCATTTATTACCAGAACGTATATTATACCCATGCGTATTTGGCTCTCAATCAATGAAAAGAGGTGATCGCGCATAGTTTCAGGGTAAAATAATTTAGAAAAATAAAAAAAAATGGATGGTTATATTTCCGACAGCAGTGAAGAGGTAATTAGATTTAGAAAACGTAGACCTTCTATGGCGATTTCTTCTGATACAGTGAGCGAAATTCGTATAAACGCAGTGCTTTGTTTCGATTAATATAAAAAGAAATAAAAGTGGTAAGTGTGTCATATTGTTGAGTTGTGTAACATTATACTGTATTTAGTAATGCATTTAGTAATACATTTGTTTTAATAAAAAGGAGAAGAATGCCAAGAGGAAATTTCCTTAGTGAAGGCGAAAAAGCTACAATAGCTATTTTAAATAAAAGAGGTGAATCGAATAGAAAAATTGCTAAGGAAATTCATCGTTCAGAGTGTGTTTACGAAATTTCTTAAAACTAAAAGAAAATTATGGAAATAAATGTCCTACGAAAGGAAATTCTAAAACAACTAAACGGGGAAAAAATGTTATTTTTCATGAAGCGACAAAAAATAGATTAGTTGCAAGTTAAATTGTGGCAAAAATACATTTATCGATCACAAAACGACGTGTTCAACAAATTTTGCATGATAATCCAAACATAGTTTTTAAAAAACCACAGAAAAAGCCAATGTTGAAAGCGCATCATAAGATTGCTCGATTGGAATATGCAAAAAACCATATGCATTGGACTGATGAATGGAAGAAAGTCATTTTTTCGGACGAGAAGAAATTCAATTTAGACGGTCCAGATGGATACAGTTCCTACTGGCACGATTTACGTCAAAAAAACGAGCCTAAGATGTCCAGAAATTTCCACGGTGGAAGTGTAATGGTTTGGGGAGCATTTTCTTCATACGGAAAAGTAAAACTTTGTTTTATTAATAACAAAATTAATTCAGAAAAGTACGTCGATATGCTAGATGCAGTATTAATTCCATTTTTGGAATATACAATTGGCGAACGTGAATTTATGTTCCAACAAGACAACGCAGCAATCCATGTTTCAAAATATTCCCGCGAATGGTTTCAAGCATTGAAAACTTATGGGGTATAATGGCCAGAAATGTATACGCAAATGGCCGCCAATTCGCCGATACTGCAGCGCTAAAAGAAGCAATTAAAAGTTCCTGGGAAGAAATTCCTGTTTCCACAATAAATAATCTTATAAATTCAATACCAAATCGAATTTTTGCATTAATTAAAAACAATGGAGGCCATACGAAATATTAAACTTGGAATTATAATATAAGTTTAGTTTTATTCCTGTTTTATTCCTTTTCTTTGCTGTGCGTTTAAACGAATTTCGCACGTGCAGACACTATTACAAACGTTTTACTCTGCCATCTAACTCTACAAATAACCGAAATAAACGGAAACATAAGAACATCAACAATTGTAGCCATAGAAACAAATTACAGCTTCTTGACAACGTTGCCAGTTTTATACATTCATATAAGAGGAAAAATTCATAGAATTTGAAGTGCGTTTATACGAATTTCGCTCACTGTACATAGTAAAATGTGAGACATGTAATGGTGAATTTAGTATTTTGCACGGCGGGAAGAATGATATTTGAACGCATTTGGAGACACAGAAACATAAAAGATGTTTAAATAATGCTGCATCATCTTCCAAAATGCTGGATTTTTTCCGAAAAACAACTTATGGAGATGAAGAAAAGAATTTAGCATTAGCAGAAGGACTTATGTCTTTTCATGCTGTTAATCACAATCATTCCTTCAGATCTATGGATTGTACATCACAAGTTGTCAGAAAGCTATTTAATAAAAAATTTACCTGTGCTAGAACAAAGGCCGAGGCAATTGTATGTAATGTGCTTTCCCCATATGCATTTTCAGAACTAAACAAAAATTTACAAAAAATTACTTTTGTATCCATATGTAAAGTATCGTTATGATTTAAAATTACGCGCGTATGAGTCGTTCATGGTGAGACAGACAGAAATCCTTGTCGCTAATTATGTGAACCCCTCGTTAGATTCAGGGTCGACAAGCTGTAATGGGCCAAGCTGTTTCTAGTTATGTTCCGCGCCAGCACCAGGTGGCGATAGTGATGTTACTACTAATATATGTACACCGAATCGGTGAATTTCAACACACTAGCAAAAGAGAATCGGTGTGATTCTGTTACCGCCAAAATGCAACTTTCAATTGTTCTGAGCCACCCGAGCGGAAACGAGCGAGCAGCAAAACGAACGATATATAATTATTAAATTATTAATTATTTCGTAGTTATTGTTATTGTTATAATTGTTATTTAGTTCGTAGTTATTATAATTGTTATAATTATTGAAATATTGATATAATTGAAGCCTTTTTCTAGATATGAACCGAAAGAAGAAATGTTCAATCTTTTCCTGCCAGGTAACCGAAGGAAGGATGTTTTCATTCCCGAATCCAGCGTCTCGACCAGAAATAGTTTCAAAGTGGTTAGCAGCAAGTGATAATCCGCATTTATTATCATTAACTAATGACAGAATTCGTAAGAGGGTCATTTGCGCTAAGCACTTTGAAAGAAAATATTTTCTGAGAAAGAGGCTTTCAAACAGTGCTGTGCCAACATTGTTTCTTCCAGGTATTTATATAAGTCGTAACTTCTGTAACATATTATTTATAAGTAGTCTTTTATTAGTTATTTATTAACATTCTTTTGTTAGGCACCGAAGAAGAAAGAAGAACGGAAGAACGAAGAGACGAATAAGGAGCAATGGAAGTTATCCAACTTCCACAGGAGGACCTGCAGACATTTGAACAGGATCGGGAAGTGGACAATAGCTCAGCAGGGACCCAAAATGAACCGAAACAACGTTTATATAAGAAATGAATATTTTTTAATTGAGTGATGTATTAATATCGCAATTAATTGTTTGGACGTATAAATTAATTACTTGCGATATTAATAGATCTAATTGTACTGCTATTAAGAATTTGAAAATGGTGTTATTGTATATCTTATACATGTAGTAAGTCATCATAGAAGTTCAATATTGTTTGTATGAACAGTTCATATTTCTATGCCTTTTCTTATCAACTATATTTTTAATATAGTTTAAATTTCTCCTACAGACATGTACCTTGTATGGTTTTGGTTATGGCAATTGGTGGAAGTTAGAAATTTTCAAGTTAAATTATTTAGTTTTGTAACAAATAACGATTGATTTAATGATCGTGCAGAAGAACGAATTTATTTATTATTCCTCTGGTGATGGTATGCTTCTCACTTTCAATGTATATAAAAGTTAATTGCTTTTACCCTTTCTGATTCTCTTAATCCTTATATCGAATTCATCTTTCTTTACTCTTTCTTCCTTTTTTTTCTTAAACAAAGAGTAACTTCAGTTCATCAGCATTATCATCAAGTCAATTGGATTGCTACCAAACTGAAGAAAACATGAATTACTATTGCTTTCTCTTGTTTGTTTGTGCATGGTTTGGTGTGGCTTTTGGTTCTAGCTTTGCTTACTGTGCTGGATATTTCTACTAAGTGTATGCAGCCAGATGCTAAGCAATTGTATAACGTTGTTGCATCCCTCAAGCAATCGGTAAGAAGACTACGAAGAAGGAACATTAGTATGCAGGGACGTCTTCGGGAATTCCAAAGAAACGTGGATACAGGTAATATAGATATATTGCAATCGCTGAGCCCTACAGCTCAGGAGTTCATTATTTCTCATTTTCGAAATGTAAATCGCAATAAGTTTAAGCGTATTTTTACATTCGAAGACAAAGCATTTGCTTTAGCAATCTATAAAAAAAGCCCAAAGGCTTATAATTTTATGAGGAAAGTGTTTTGTCTTCCAAGTAAAGAAACGCTTAGGAAAGTTGTACAGCAAATACCCTTGGGACCAGGTATTTGCGATTTCATGTTCGATGACCTTCGAAATCGCGTAGCAAATTTTTCCGATTACAAATTGAGGTATTGTGTTTTAATTTTTGATGAAATGAAGCTAAGTCCTTCATTCCATTATAATGCAATGTCCGATATAGTTTACGGGTTTGTCGACGAAGGACATTGCAGATATAACAAAATCGCGGATCATGTTTTGGTTTGGTTTTTGAGAGGTATACATGGTGATCGACCATGGAAGCAACCTATTGCATTTACATTTTGCAAAGGAGCAACATCATGGGAAAATATTGTATATATGTTTAAAGAAATTGTTACGCGTGCCCATGATGTTGGTCTCGAAATAGTAGCTTCCGTATGCGACCAAGGTGGTGGTAATAATAGTAAAGCAATAAAAAATTTAATTTCGGATTCCAAGTGCAATGCATTTCAAAATAATAAACCTTTAGAAGATGACGTTATAGTTTTTAATGGGCATCATATAGTCCCACTATATGATGTTCCTCATCTTTTGAAATGCAATCGCAATAATTTATTAACAAAAGATTTGTATTTTCAATTAAAAGACAATGTAAGCCGAATCGCTAAATGGTCGCATATAGAAGATGCATATTTCATCGATCAGAGTAGTGGAGCATTGTTCAGAACCATGCGCAAACTAACTGATCAACACGTGTTAAGAAATAAAATTAAGAAAATGAAAGTTTCCTGCTGCACACAGGTTTTTAGTCAAACTGTGGCTAGTGTAATGTCACTAATGAGCCGCAGTCAGACAAAAAGCGTGTGTCAACAACGAAGTATGACTCGTGATGGAGAAAATACGGCGCAATTGTTATTGTTTTTTAATAATTTATGTGATAGTGTAAATAGGAAGAGCATCATTCATACTGTAAATAATGATGAACAAATTCAAATATGGAATGATGCTATTTCTACAATACAAACAATGCGCTTTATTAAAAAAAAGACGACGGATCAAGCTAATCCACAGGTTCTTGCGAATTGGATTCACACCTTAAAAGGGTTTAAATTAATTAAAAATAATTTACAAAAACAAGGATTTACAAAATTTAGTGTCATAAATCAAGATTGTTTAGAAAATTTCTTTGGCCAAATTCGGCAATATGGCCAAAAAAATACTAATCCGACATGTTCGGCTTTTGTCGGATTTTATAAAAGTTTACTTTTGAATTCGTATATAGAATCCAATTCTACTGGAAATTGTGAATTAGATTGTAGAGTAGATTATTTAATTAATTTAACAAATTTCTTTAACGTGACAACTTCGCAAGGAGGGCATAGTTCAACAGATATAGATAATTTACCAACTATTACAGTAGAAAGCCATGAAGATTATGAAGTAGATGAGAATGTAATAGTTGGTATGAAACATGTTATGCTTAAAAAAATTATAAAATCTGTTACTTGTGAAGTATGTCGCGCTAATTTCACGACCATACTTATGGGAGAGGAAAATTTCATGAAATGCATGAGAGCAATTGTGTTCACTTGTGGGCAATATTTACCTAAAATTTCTTATATCCCCACGTTCGGCCATTACATTAAAGCAGGTTTAAGTGATAAAATTACATTTGAGTTCCAGAACTGTGCTCATAGCAAGCATTTAGAATCAAGTATAATCAATGAAGCAGTCAATTATTTTATTCAAAATTATTTTGCAATCGTGCGAAGCATATTAAATGGTTCGCAACAACCACCAGTGCATGCAGATGATCTCATGCAAATGGCATATGAATATGTTAAAAAATATTCCAAGAAAACATTATAAATAATTCATATGCCAGTATTATTGTACATCTATTATATTGTATATATATTGTATTTATTTATCTATTTATATTGTATATATATTATATTTCTTTTATATTTATATTGTGTATATATTATATTTATTTTATATTTAGATTATATTTATATTATACTCATATTTATTTAAGTATTATATTTATCTTATATTTATATTGTGTGCGTCCGTGCGTGTGTGTGTGTATTATATTTATTTTATATTTAGATTATATTTATATTATACTTATATTTATTTAAGTATTATATTTATCTTATATTTATATTGTGTGCGTCCGTGGGTGTGTGTGTGCATTATATTTATTTTATATTTAGATTATATTTACTAATTTTTACATTTATAAGTCTATTGTGACCACGATGATGCAGCACAGCTGCCTTTCTTGAGCGTGAGGATGGCTCAAGAACTTGACTTATTTCAAGTTCAGAGTAATCGCTGATCGTTCACCCTTTGCATTCAGTTCAAGGGGATAGAAAGAGCAGCTTTCTGAGTGGCTTTTAGGAAATTTATACTTGTACATAATCGGCAGACGTTTAAACGGAACGTTTAGTATGTTAGGAAATATTTGTATTGTATGCGTATATCTATTTCTATATATAACTGTGTATATTATGATTCTCTTTTATTACGAATATTAATAAAAAGGAAACATTAACTGAAACATTATTGTTGTTCTTTCCATTTCAAAATAAAATTGTAAAGAAAATATAAGAGCAAGCATTTGAATACAAGCATTGAGTATACATTAAGATAGATGGGCATGCTCTATATAAATTTCTGCCTTTAGTTCGTCCGCGCCACTATACGCTGCGCTGTTACGCGTCTTTTTTTTTAACACGGCAGCTTGTCTACCCTGGTTAGATTTCTTTTTGTTTTTCTGCGCGCAGCGCCCCTGACACGTGCAATCTTGTTCACATCTAGTTCGCCCCTTGCCATCAACCATTGTATTGCTTTCTTTCGAGTTCTATATTATCTTAAATATACTTATATACAATCGTATACCTATTTTATTTTGCGATTCCTAACACCATATATTCTGACGCATCTAATCATAAAGAAATAAAATTATTTCCAACCGCTATAAGATATTTTGATTCAGAAACTGGAATAAAAATTAGAATTTTAGATTTTATTTCTTTGCCCGGTGAAACTTCTGAAATAATTTTCAGTTCCATTATTGATGTTTTGGAAAAAAATAATTTAAAACAAAAACTTATTGCATATTGTGCAGACAACACGAATACAAATTTCGGAGGAAAAGCGAGGAGAGGTACAAATAATATTTTTTATAAATTAACGAAAGATCTGAATCAAATTATTATTGGTGTTGGGTGTGCAGCGCATATAATACATAACGCTATTCAAACAGCGGCTGACTTGTTACCCGTAGATGTGGAAAATATTGTTGTTAAAATATATTCTTATTTCTATATATACACTGTACGCGTTGAAATGCTTAAAGAATTTTGTGAAACTGCGGAAGTTGAATATCAGAAAATACTTGGATACAGTAAAACGCGTTGGTTAGCTCTTCTGCCAGCTATCGAAAGAATTTTGAAAATGTATGATCCTTTAAAATCCTACTTTCTATCACAGGACAAATGTCCTAGAATTTTGGAAAAGTTTTTTGAAAGAGAATCTTTAAAAATTTGGCTAGAGTTTCTACAAAATCAAGCTGCTCTTTTTCAAAACGTTATAAAACTTATTGAAGGTGACAAAATATCGGCAATCGAAGTAGCAAATGAAGTTAATAATTTAAAATGTCAATGTCAAGAGAGGTTAGAAAATAATTTTCTACCGTTAACTATCCGCAATAGTATAAACCAGCTCGAAGAGCAAGGTGCAATAAATCGTCAAGATATCATGAACCATGTCAAAAAGTTTTATAGTAACTGCAAAGATTATTTGGAAGACTGGACGGTACAATATAACGATATTGATCATTATCGTTGGGTTACATTAAAACCAGAAGTTAATTGGAACGATGTGCAAAAATCATTTGATTATATTTCTCAAAAATTCCCAAATAGTAATATTTCCGAAAATGATCTTTTTAATGAAATGTCATTAGTAAAAGAATATATTGATAAGGAAAAGCTTAAATATTGGGCATCAGAAAAAATCACAGTAGAAAACAAATGGTTAGAAATATTTCATCATTTGGAAACAAACTATGTTCCATACAATAATGTATTAAAAATTGTGGAATATGCACTATCTTTACCTGGAACTAACGCTGCGACTGAACGTGTTTTTTCTACAGTAAATCAAGTGTGGACATCAGAAAAATCAAAATTAAGTGTTGAAACTTTGAAAGCCATTTTATGTGTCAAATATAATTTGACAAATTCTTGTGAAGATTTTTACAATATTTTAAAAAACGACAACAATCTACTGAACAAATTCACTCAAATAAAAAATATGTCAAGGAATAAAATATTATACATTTTTTTATATTCATAAATTGTACTTATGTTAAAAATAAAAAAATATTACGATATTATTTTTATTCTGTATAAAATTTTTGTTGATACCCCCCCCCCCCCCCCCCCCTCCTTCAGAGTTGTCCCGCTTTGCCCATCTAAAAATCTGGTCACCTTAATCATGGGAGGTGTACAAATATTCAGGGAAGGTCATTTTTATATCCAAGGTAGAAGCCTTTAATTATTAGCTCCAGTTTCAACTAATAACACAGGGAATGTTAGGAACAATGCTAACACACTGATTTTCAAAATAAAGGGATGATCAAGGTACCATCTGTTGGCGACGCATTGTCATCGGATTAAATAGGACGCGGCATTCTTACTGCCATATAATTTCGGCAAATTTTTAATTCTTTTGTTACTAAAGTTACAGTTGGTGTTTTAACACTTTGCCGGCCGCACTGTTTTTAAACAATTCTTCGCTTGGCGCCGGCACCACTAACTCTGTTATTTCACTTGTCGCCGGCTGTTTTTGAGGTTATTGGGAGATGATAAATTTCAAGTTTTTCTAATCTCATCGGTAGTTCTCACGATTTTTCAATCCGCCTCACCTATTCTTATGAAAATGTACATATGTAAATAAATGTAAAATTTTTTTGAAATATATATTTTTTTAATTACATTTTCTTCGGTACATACTTAGTATTTCTCTTTTACCACTAGATTTACGGAAGCCGTCAAATTGACGGATTCTTACTTTTTTAAAAACGGTTTCCAAATTCATAGAGACGTGGTACAGTCAATATTTCACTTGTATCTTATAATATACAAATTACTTAACCGATCTTCGTCTTTCCCCGCTGATCCCTCTTTTTTCAAAGCTCTTATTTAATATATTTAAGTGTGGCCGATTTAACGCCCGTAAATCTAGTGTTAAATGATACGAAGCAAAGGTCACCACTGTGGTGTCGCCGGCCGTCGAGCGATACTTTGCGAAGATCACCACTGTGGTGTCGCCGGCCGCCGAGCGATACTGTGTGAAGGTCACCACTGTGGTATCGCCGGACGTCATAGTGTTAAATGAGCAGCACAATATGCTATAAAACATTTCGAGTGCAGGTAATAGCGGGTTTGGGTACGACGATATACCTGTATATTCGTCAACCCTTACTCTAGTTAACGAGGATCCATTCTCTCTGTTTTATTATCACCCCCATGGAGTAGGTCCGTACCCTCAATTCAATTCATTCTTCACAAGAACAGAAGTTGCATCGTCGTTTTCAATTGGATATCCTTAAAGATAGTTATTATGTTAACGCTTTCCCTTTACTACCACCCCTCGAATGTTTGAACCAATGGAAATACGTATAGACACACTTTTCTGAAAAATGTATATTGTAAGGAGTGGTGAAAAATTGTAAGAACACTGTGAAATAATTTCAAACTCACAACCAGTCTACACGAAATAGTCAAACGTAAATGTTTTTGTTTCCTGTAAAATTTGTTTGTAACAGTCAGTCACTCATAACAACTTTCTTTTATCTTCAAAGACTTTATACGTGGTATTCCTGATAAAGGGTATAGCAGGATAAGAGGGTCAAAAGTGCCCTTCAACCGATTTCAATGGGGACGGTCTCATTCGATAGATAATGCTCGGCGATTGATGTCTACAAATTTTTAACCCTGAATTTTGACCGGAAGGGTAGTTATGGGGAAAATTAAAAAAACAGGTTTTTGGCCCTTTTTCCCCATTTATTGAGGCGTAAAAAATCCAAATAAATTCTGACATATTCTACACGGTACCGGACATATTGGAGAATTTTTTCAGATTTTTCCGTCGAAGTAGCTAAGCGTGAGAAATCGGCAAAGTCAAAAAAAACGGAAAAAAGAAGATTTCGTATCGAAATCTTCGAGGTACAACTTTTTGGTTTATATAGTAAGAATCTAACACCTACGATTGTTATCCCCAATTTTTTTCAGATTTTTAAACCACCTGCGTCATTGTGAAAAAAATCGAAAACCGATTTCCGGGACGTATTTTGATCTGAAATGCAAGAAGTAATTGTTATTTTTCCATTATTTTGATAGAGTATGTTCATTTTGTGCTTTTCAATGTTTCTGCATACAAAGCAATTGCGAGTGAATGCAAAGGATTGAATTGATTCAATTATTCGTAAGCTACACACTTCCTTATCAGCTAAAAATACGAACGTCTTTTCAATAGCAGCGATGGCGCAGTCGGTAGAGTTCTTGGCTGCGGAACCTCTCGAAACTTTTTGTCGTTGGTTCGAGTCCCAATGAGGTAAAATAATTTTTTTTTTTTTTTTAATCATTCACTGCATAACAACAAATAATAATCATTTTTCAATTTTTCAATGTTTTTTAAACATTTTTAAATACTTATTCAATATGAAATATATGTAAAAATAATTATGGAGCATATTGTTTTTTTCATTGATTCGTCCTAGCCACATCTCGTTATTCTTTTGTACATTGAACGAATATTAGTTTACTGTAACAAATGCAAATATGTATTCAATATTAAAAGGATCCAATTGTATATTCTGATGAATTGTAATGAAGGTGATGTCTAACGGAAAGAAGGGTCTATTTCTTTTTAAACATTCTTATTTTTGTATTTACCGCTTCTCCATTTATGCAGAGATCACCCAAAATGGACAATGAATTGAAAGAAAGAAGGTATATTGGGATTTCGTCCGTTATAATTCCTTTACTGTTTTATGCAAATCAACTCCTCAATATTCTTAAATGCCTCGTCCGATCACGCCACATTAATCAAAGAAGTTATCGTTGCTTCATTGACTATACCCCTAATATAATTGGAATTTCGGGCATCAAATGTTATTGCTGTGAATGTGCGAGTGGTAACCGTACCATAGGTTGTTGTTCGCACATTGCTGCAATAATATACTACCTGTCGCACGCACGGTATCTATCGACAATTGTTAGGCCTTCAGAGATATTGACAAAAATATTTAATAAAAATGAAGTGGTGCCCATCATTAATGAACATAGTGACGGGGATTAAAGCCACACGAAACGTGTTTCAACTTTTAATTATCAAAAGGTAATCTATCGCATGCCATTTATATTTTCACACTAATATTAATTTCCGTATTAACAATTGTTATCCAGTTAATACTTAAAAACATTTGTTTTCTAATTATATTTCATGGGAGGTGAATTGGCGAGAGAAAAGTTTGAAGTATTCCGCAGCTAGATACTGTAGCCTAATCATCAAATGGTAATCTATCATTCGTATTTTTACATTAATATTCATTTACGTATTAATAACATTCCAGTCAATAATTTAAAAAAAATGATCATCAGTTCTAAAGGTACAACTCGGTACCTGCCCGCTACCTACACGCTGCGCAGGTAATTGCGGACTAGATAACTGAAGGGAGTACATAATACCGGAGTAAGTGTAATGAAACAATAAAGCCTTCTGAACTGAATTTAATGTTTTCGTGTGCTTAAAGTGGTTGGAAAACACGATTGCAATAGGGCACAAAACCTAAAGCTGAAGAAGTTGATTTGCATAAAACAGTAAAGGAATTATAACGGATGAAATCCCAATATACCTTCATTCTTTCAATTCATTGCCCATTTTGGATGATCTCTGCATAAATGGAGAAGCGGTAAATACAAAAATAAGAATGTTTAAAAAGAAATAGACCCTTCTTTCCGTTAGACATCACCTTCATTACAATTCATCAGAATATACAATTGGATCCTTTTAATATTGCATACATATTTGCATTCGTTACAGTAAACTAATATTCGTTCAATGTACAAAAGAATAACGAGATGTGGCTAGGACGAATCAATGAAAAAAACAATATGCTCCATAATTATTTTTACATATATTTCATATTGAATAAGTATTTAAAAATGTTTAAAAAACATTGAAAAATTGAAAAATGATTATTATTTGTTGTTATGCAGTGAATGACTAAAAAAAAAAAAAAAAAATTATTTTACCTCATTGGGACTCGAACCGGCGACAAAAAGTTTCGAGAGGTTCCGCAGCCAAGAACTCTACCGACTGCGCCATCGCTGCTGTTGAAAGAACGTTCGTATTTTTAGCTGATAAGGAAGTGTTTAGCTTACGAATAATTGAATCAATTCAATCCTTTGCATTCACTCGCAATTGCTTTGTATGCAGAAACATTGAAAAGCACAAAATGAACATACTCTATCAAAATAATGGAAAAATAACAATTACTTCTTGCGTTTTAGATCAAAATACGTCCCGAATATCGGTTTTCGATTTTTTTCACAATAACGCAGGTGGTTTAAAAATCTGAAAAAAATTGGGGATAACAATCGTAGGTGTTAGATTCTTACTATATAAACCAAAAAGTTGTACCTCGAAGATTTCGATACGAAATCTTCTTTTTTCCGTTTTTTTTGACTTTGCCGATTTCTCACGCTTAGCTACTTCGACGGAAAAATCTGAAAAAATTCTCCAATATGTCCGGTACCGTGTAGAATATGTCAGAATTTATTTGGATTTTTTACGCCTCAATAAATGGGGAAAAAGGGCCAAAAACCTGTTTTTTTAATTTTCCCCATAACTACCCTTCCGGTCAAAATTCAGGGTTAAAAATTTGTAGACATCAATCGCCGAGCATTATCTATCGAATGAGACCGTCCCCATTGAAATCGGTTGAAGGGCACTTTTGACCCCCTTATCCTGCTATACCCTTTGTTGTTCTTCGCGCACGTAATACGATTAACGCTTAAATAAAATAAAATTATACAATCTGCTGATATACAGGTTACTTTTGAGTTTTATTAATATAAAATAAGATAATTACAATCATGAAAATAAATCCAATTAATATCGTTAATATTTTAATGGAGAAATACAATTACAATGATCGTAGTGAAAAAACAGCCGTGAATAGTAGGGAGATTGAATTGGCGTATAATATTATAGATTTAATAGATAGATGTAAGGTTGCAGGACATACAGAAATAGAAATGTCTGGCGAATTATTATTCGAAGAAGCAATGGGCGAAGTATCACATGCCGGTCAGATTGAAGATGAAGTGATTTCAACTTCTTCAGAATCGCCCACACTTCAGGAAACGTCAGGAAGTTCATCTAACAGTAGCGGCAATGTGGACAAAAATAAGGAAGATGTAATAAGTATTGAGTATAAAAAAAATGCTGTTAAGTTTTGGAGATCGGGAAAAAAGAAACGGTTATCACTCGTAACTGTAAAAGGTAGATTTAAAATGGTTAGAAATGTGACACAGCTGTATAGGTGGGAAAAGCAAATTGTTGCAGGCGGTACACGTTTTGAAAAATTGAAAGAAATTTGAAATCAAATGTTGAAGAAATTTCTAGAAACTCGAGATCGAAACGTGTTAATACATGATATTAACATTCGAAGATGGGCAACGCAAGAAAACCGAAATTTAAATCTGGAAGGATTCCGAGCATCGCCTCATTGGCTATGGAATTTTAAAAATACATATCGAATTGTTTCGAGAAAAACAACTAAATTCATAACACGAAATTATAGTGAAAATTTTTCAGCCATAAAAGAATCAGCGGACAATTTTGTTATGAATGCAAGAGCATTTTTTGAATTTGGGGAGGAAAATATTTTCAACACAGATCAGAGCGGATTTCAATTAGAAATTCATTCTGGAAGAAGCTTATCATGGAAAGGCGAAAAAGAAACGCGAGCAATAATTCAATCGAAATCAGCTACCACGCATAGTTATACCATCCAGCCGACGATATCAGCAGAGGGAAAATTACTTTCTCCTTTGTTTATAGTTTTGAAAGAAGCGTCCGGGAAAATAGGACCACGTGTACAACGAACAATGTTCACAGCTCCTAACATAGCAGTTGGAGCAACTACCTCTGGAAAGATGAGTAAAGAGTTATTAAAGACATGGTTTTCGAATGTCTTTCTTCCGAATACTATACATCGGATACTGCAATCTTGTTGTACGATTCGTGGAGCGGATATGACGAACAATTAATGAAAAACGAAATTCCAGAAGGCAAAACAGTAAAATTATTAAAAATACCTCAAGGTGCAACAAGCCTCATTCAACCATTAGATGTTTACGGATTTCGAATTTGGAAGAATTTCGCGAGAAAAATTTCAGATTTAATAATCAATTTAAATATCAATGTTAACTTATATACGCGAGATAATAGTTCAATGCATAACTCCGTACAAGTTGAAGAAAATGGTACTCGTATATCGGAGACAATTAGATTATATAATAGCACCAAATTTGGTGTAGATGTGACCGACCAAATGGCCAGAAGTTACACGTTAAAATCTAAATGTCGGAGATGGCCTTTACAGGTATTTTTTAATATCTTAGATTTAGCCCGGATAAATAAATGGGTTTTATATAAAGAAACCACGGGAGAAAAAAATTTCGAGGCAAGAATTTTTGTTTCAATTGGCAGAACTTGCCATATATATATATATATATATATATATATATTTTGCACCGAGACGTGCAAAATTAGCAGAGAGAAATTTTGTTTCTTCTGTTACAGAATGGATTCTGCTATCACAACTTCAACAACTGCACAACCTGACCTAAAAGGATCAACCAATCATGTTAAATCTCTTACTAAACGTGGAAAACCAGCGAAAGCCAGATCGTCTGAAGCGTTTCGCCGCAAACTAGGTCGTAAACAAAATGATGAAGCAAGACAGCGTGAAGCTGCCAAATGGGGATTCTCTCTCAATGATGAGATGGAAGAGGTGTCTAAAACCTTGGAGTCTATTCATCTACCGATAGTTCAACGGGCAAAACCGATTCCTGTCGCCACCAGGGGTATCGGCATTGCAACTGCTGTAGAATACATGAAAATGACAACAACATGGAACTTCCATGCGATCAACGAGATATGTACTATTAATTATTAAAGTAAATTATCAAAGTTAAAGTATATGTATCATATCTTTGGGAAAAATTGTAATTCAATCGTCAAAAACTTCATTCCAATGTACTCGCGTAGAGAATATCATTGTCCGTCACACATTTTAGCGCTGTATCGTTTACGCGTAATTCGCGTCGAACTCTGCCGTACAGAGAAACAGCCCCGCGTAAAGTTCAGCCCAGGGTCGACAAGCTGTAATGGGCTCAGCGGTTCCAAGTTACGCGACCCGGGTCTACCAGGTGGCGATGCTGACGCTAGTCTTACATACACACCGAATTGACGAATTTCAACTACATCTGCAAGAGGAAATCGGTGTGATCTGTGGCGCCAAAATCAATCTTCAATTGTTTCAAAGCTGCAGCTGAAGATACATTAATTTGCATTAATTATAATTATTATTTAATACTTAACTTTTAATTAGTTTTTAATTATTATTTCATTAATTTTAGTAGTATTTAGTTATAATTCTTAATTATATTTACTTTTAGTTATAGTTATTATTATTTTATTAATTTTAGCAGAATTTGTTTATAATTCTTAATTATATTTTCTTTTAGTTATAGTTATCATTATTTTATTAATTTTAGTAGTATTTAGACATTACAATTATAATTTATTTCTTTTTTCTTTATAATTGTTATAAGTGTTAAAATATTGTTACAATTGAAGTTTTTTTACAGATATGAATAAGAAGAAAAGGTGCGAAGTAACATCCTGCCGGATAACCGGTGGTAGGATGTTTTCGTTTCCTCTACCAAGTTCTCGGCCAGAAATTTTCTCAAAATGGTTAGCAGCAAGTGGCAATCCAGATTTGGCAAATTTAAGTGAGGACCAAATCCATAGAAGAGTCATTTACGCTAAGCATTTTGAACAAAGATATTTTCTGGCCAAGAAGCTTGCCAACACAGCTGTGCCGACATTGTTTCTTCCAGGTATCTATATAAACTGTAGCTTTTGTAACATATTATTTATAAGTATTTTCTCATTCATTATTTATTGATATTCTTTTGTTAGGCACCACAGAAGAAATGGAGATAGAAGAGCGAAGAGACGAGCAAGGAGCAATGGAAGTTCTCCCCCTTCCACAGGAGAACTTACGAATAGAAAATTATGAGGAAATGGCCAGCGGCTCTGCAGGAACGAAAAGAGAATGTAAGCAACGAACACGTAAGAAATTTATATTTTTTAAATGAGTGGTGTGTCTCATATCACTGAAAGAAGCATGTATTCCTTTCTTATTACATATCAAAGAATGAAACGAGTGTAATGTGGCGAATATGTGGTTTGCATAAATATTTTATTTTTCTATGATATTTCTTTTAAACTATATTTTTAACATAGTTTAAATTTTTCCTATATGAATGTACTCTATATAACTTTGATTATGGTAATTGGTGGAAGTTATACATTTTCAAATTGAATAATTTAGTTTTGTTACAAATAACAATTGATTTAATGATCATGCAGAAAAATAAAGTTACCTATTTCTTTGGTGATGGTATGCTTCTCACTTTCAATGTCTATGAAACTTAATTGCTTTTTTCCTTTCTAATTCTATTAATCCTTATATTAAATTCATCATTCTTTATTCTTTCTTACCACTTTTATTCTTTAACCCTTTGCGCTCCGAATTATTTTATTAACTTTTTGTCAGATGAGCAAATATGATCTCGCAAAATTTTCTACTGTTGATAATTCGTTTTTATATAATACTACGAACAATTGTAGATACTGTGGTGTATTCCTGTTAAAATGCAAAATTATTGTTGATTTCGAAAAGTCGATAATTAGTATATGTCGAGTGTAGCTCGACATAGGAGTGCAAAGGGTTAATAAGGAGTAACTTTGTTTCCTCAGTATTACCATCAAATCAATTGAGTTGCTACAAAACTGAAAAAGCATGGATTTACGTCTTTTGGTTTGCTTGAGCATGGTTTGTTTTGGTGTTTGCTTCTAGCATTACTTAAAGTATTGGATTTGTTGCGCCAGAAGCATTTGGAGCCGAAGCAGAAGAAGCTGTATAACATCATTGCAGCCCTCAAAAAGTTAACACGCAGATTGCAAAGCAGAAATGCCAATTTGCAGGGACGCCTTCAAGAAGTGAAGGAAATGTTGAGTACGGGTAATGTAGAAATATTACAAATCCTGAGCACCACAGCTCAGGAATTTATTATTTCTAATTTTAGAAACGCAAATTGCAATAAGTTTAAGCGTATTTTTACATTGGAAGACAAAGCATTTGCATTAGCTGTATATAAAAGAAGTCCAAAAAGTTATAAATTTATGAGTAATATATTTTGTCTTCCAAGTAAGGAAACGCTTAGGAAGGTTGTGCAGCAAATACCTATAGCGCCAGGTATTTGCGATTCTATGTTCGATGACCTAAAAAAACGTGTATTAAATTTTAACGACGCTAAATTCAAATATTGTATTTTAATTTTCGATGAAATGAAGTTAAGTCCTTCATTCCATTATGATGCACTGTCGGATATAGTTTACGGATTTGTCGATGAAGGACACAGCCGGCAAAACGAAATCGCGGATCACGTTTTGGTTTGGTTTTTACGAGGAATTCACGGTGATCGACCATGGAAGCAACCGATTGCATTTACGTTTTGCAAAGGAGCAACGTCATGGGAGAAGATTGTATATATGTATAAACAAATTGTTAGGCGTGCCCATGATGTTGGTCTGGAAATTGTAGCTTCTGTATGCGACCAAGGTTGTAATAATCGTAAAGCAATTAAAAATTTAATTCCGCATCTTTTAAAATGTATACGCAATAATTTACTAACGAAAGATTTGGAATTTAAATTAAAAGATACCGTTACTCGAACAGCCAAATGGTCGCATATTGAAGATGCATATTTCATTGATCAGAGTAGTGGAGCATTTCTAAGAACAATGCGCAAACTAACTGATCAGCATGTTATAAAAAATAAAATTAAGGAGATGAAAGTTTCCTGTTGTACACAGGTTTTTAGTCACACTGTGGCTAGTGTAATGTCATTAATGAGTCGCAGTGGGGCTAAAAGCGTGTGTCAACAAAGAAGTATGTCTCGTGATGGAGAAGATACAGCGCAATTGCTACTGTTTTTTAATAATTTATTTGATAGTTTAAATAGGAAGAGCATCATTCCTTCTGTAAATAATGACGAACAAATTCAAGTATGGAATGATGCTATTTCTACAATAGAAACAATGCGCTTTGTTAAAAAAAAGAGAACAGATCAAGCTAATCCGCAGGTTCTTGCAAATTGGATTCATACGCTAAAAGGATTTAAATTAATTAAAAGTAATTGAAAAAAAATTGGATTTTCAAAATTTAGTATTATTAATCAAGATTCTTTAGAAAACTTTTTTGGTCAAATTCGGCAATACGGTACGCGAAATACCAATCCGACATGTTCGGCATTTATCGGTTTTTATAAAAGTCTCATTTTAAATTCGTAAATGGAATCCAATTTGTCTCGAAACTGTGAATTAAACGATACAAGCGATTATTTAATTGATTTTAAAAATCTTTTTTTTAACAGAACGGCTTCACAAGACAAACATAGTTCAACAGATGTAGTTTATTTACCAACTATTACAGTACCAAACAATGGAGATTATGAAGTAAATGAGAATGTAATAGTTGGCATAAAAAAGATTATTTTAAAAAAAATTATAAAATCTGTCACTTGTGAAGTTTGTTACTCTAATTACACGAGTATACTTATCGATGATGAAACTTTCATCAAATGCATGAGAGCAATTGTATTCACTTGTGGGCAGTACCTCCCCAAAATTTCATATATTTCTAAATTTGGATCCGCAATGAAAGCAGTTCTGAATAATGAAATTCCATTTCAATTTCAGAACTGTGATCATGCAACAAAATTAAAGTTAGATATTATTGATCAAAGTGTAACTTATATTATACAAAATTACTTTTCGGTTGTTAGAAAAATATTGAAAGGTACACAACAACCACCAGTGCATGCAGATAGTCTCATGCAAATGGCATATGAATATGTACAAAAACATTCTAAAAAAACATTGTGAACAATTCATATGCCAGTATTATTATGTACTTATTTATTATTTTATATTGTATATATATTATATTTATATTGTACATTTCTACTTTTATATTGTACATTAATTACTCTTATATTGTACATATTTTACATTTATTTTGTACATTAATTGCTCTTATATTGTACATATTTTACATTTATTTTGTACATTAATTGCTCTTATATTGTACATATTTTACATTTATATTGTACATTTATTACTTTTATATTGTACATATTTTACATTTATTTTGTACATTGAATAAATATACAAAATAAATGTAAAATATGTATATATATATATATATATATATATATATATATATATATATATATATATATACAAACATACACATGCAGTATATATACAATAGGTGTATTGTTACCACAATGATGAGATAAAGCTGCCTTTCTTGAGCGCAAGGATGGCTCAAGAACTTGATTTGCCTCAAGTTCAGAGTCATCAATTATCGTTCACCTTCTGCACTCAGTTCCAGCAGATAGAAAAAGGAGCTGTCTGAGTGGCCTTTACAAATTCTTTGTTACTTATAATTGTTAAATGTTCAAAATGCATGTTTAGTATGTTACAAAATATTTGTATTGTGTGTGTGTGTGTGTGTATGTGGTCACATTAATAATATAGCTAATAATGATATAAACAATTGATGATTTTTTTATTTGTTTAACTACGCTTCAAGACTTCTAAAAATCTTAAAAAATTGCACATTGAGTAATGTTTATAATGCTATGTAGGTACTATAAAAATATGAAAGTGGTCATTTCATATTTTCAATAAAAAAATAATGTTTTTATATTCTTAAAATTTTAAAAAAACAATTTGCCACTTTAAAAATCCGTGAAAATTTCAAAGTATGCAAACCATAGGATATAGTATCTGTGATTTTGTTCAGAATTTTCTATGAAGCCAAATGGGAGAAATCGGGCAATACTGTAAAGTACGTTTCACCCTGTATTTAACTACCCCTACGGTAGGGGTAGCGGATTCATACTTTGCAAGAACGGTTTTTTCACGGAGCCCTGTCAGATGGTATGCCTCAAGATTAATTTACTTTGGGGGCACTTTTACCATGGTTATCCGGCTAGACCCTTTTATTTACGTAATAGTTTCTAATGTTAAATAATCAGCTGTCTAGTTAAAGTTATTGTATCTCGATTTAAATTCTATTGAAAGCACGTGGTGCGCAAGCACGGCTGCGTGATCTATTCATATGATAGATGTATTTATCATTTCGCGGTTTAAATCCTAATCGCCTTTTAAAGTTTTCTGTTGTTACGAGCCAGGCGAGTGACAGGACGCGATCGAAGTGCGTTATTTAGCGCAATTACACCGCCGAATAGCACGCGTCGGTCGCGGAGGTTTCCGCGTTTCGTACTTGCAATACAATAAAACCTGGTTGAATGCCCAGAATTCGGGGCTGAACCAGTGCAGTTACGAAATAGTGGTTTTTATTTCTTATTTATGTTCAGTATGTACTATTTTAATCAGAAAAATCTCACAAAGTTTTCAACAAACAAAAATCAAATTGGAAGAAAACAATTCTCCGATTATTAGATAGTATTGTCTCACCGATGCGATATCGCGTTCAAATGCAAGTACAATTAACCCTTTGCACTCGAGGCCTTTTTCGCTCGGGCGTACCAGCAACTCGAGACTATTGCGGCTATATTCGGGAAGCATTTTATAGGCACTTCAAAATCGTTTTATACTCAAACAAACGTATATAAGTAATACAAGTTCACCAATTTATTAACTTTTATATTAAATACAACAAAATCTGTTAAATATTACACTCTGTAATTAGTTTTTGTGTGATATTTCGTAAAACAATGCCCAAGATGCAACCTAGGTTTATCAGGACACGTATCACAGTAATATATTACTTCCCGCCTACTTCCAGGTGTGTTACGGTCAGAGCAATCCTTGCAGTCCCTTTTTGAGCCTTTTAGTACTATGTGAAGCTTCCCATTTAGTCAGATTTCATCGGAATGCGACGTAGACGCTTGTTTTCGATGCTGGCGATATGATCCTCTCAATTGCTCGACAAGTGTTTTAAGAAATCGTAAATGGCTGAGTGGCTTTTCCCCTTTTTTGATCTTTTCTAGTTTATACAGAATGTGGGAATTTATCAGGCAAATTTCGCAGAAAACAATACGTTGATGCATATTGGTCCACCCGATCAACACCACCCATATATTTTATATAATTCAATACAATATTGGGTTTCTTGAAATTGAATTCCTCCGAACTTGAGCTGATCTGCTCTTGATCCATCATTTTAGGGCTCAAAAACTTTTCAATTGCTATATTCACTGCCAAGACTGTTTCAAACGAATGCTATGCTGAGACTAACTAAACTGAGCTAACATTTGGCTAAAAATGTAAGCCGAGTCTAGTCCACGAAAGCATTTCCGAGAGGAATATCGTATCGCACATCGAAAATAAGCAGAGCGAGTTACAAAAGTCCGTAGCGCTGTAGCAGCGTCGCTCGAGTCGACACCTCAAACGAGCCGGGCGCCGTAGCGGCGCCGCTCGAGTGGACGCACTCCACTGCCCGGGCGCCGGAGAGGCGCTGCTCGAGTGCAAAGGGTTAAATAGCCTTTTGTTTTTGTACCATGTTTTATTTAGGCATTTGTTTGACTTCGTTTTAATTGTTTGTCGCAACATGTCGCTCCGTCTTGTTATCAAGGCCATCATGATTCGAGTGATTGCTCATTTATTTGTGTAGAGGAATTTTTATGGCGCCGCTATGTCGCCAGAGTCGATATCGCCCCAGTCAATGTTTGGAATACTGGAGGACTAACGTAAACGAAGGGTTCGTGGAAGGCGACAGAATCGGAACGCACGAAGGTTCATCGGCGTATCGAAAGCGGCATTCGTTAAGCAGCAGTCGAACGGAGAAGACGTTATATTAAGCATACTGAGATATATATATATATAAAATATTCCTGAATAAATTTATATTACTACAGTTCAGAAGTGGAATATACACACGTTACGATTAATTTTAGAATTTTGTTTAAGACGTTTAAGAAGTGTTAGTGTAACGAATTAGTATCGTTTTTACGAGTCGTGACATTATGCCGCGAAAATCGGACAGACGGCATAAGTCGCCTAGTAGGCGGTCAAAAAAGGATAGTCGGGGTAGCAGACAAAGGGAATTGTCTTCACCTCGCAGAAGGAGTCGCTCAAGGACTCCGGAGGATCGATATCGAGAGCGATCCCGGGAACTGAGTCGATCTAGACGACATCGTTCTGGAAGTTCGGATGTACAGAGGATACATCGAGACTCGTCTTCGAGGCCTGGAGGAACACTTGACAGGAGCCGGTTAAGGGAGTGGCGACCGGAGGAAAGAACGAGTACTAGTTTGGGTAATGGTACCTCAGCATCGGGTAAGTCCGATTTTGCAAGGTTGACATTGGCGCTTACGGATGCTATTAACCACTTGCGGTGGAAAAACGTGCCACACACGTCGTCAGGCGATTGTTACAGCAAATAAACGACGTGCGTGGCACGTCCACTGTTGGATGAAATTCTTGACCGTAGCACAGTTTCTGCTTGTTCTTCGTCGTGTAAAGTTATCAGTATTGACCCCAGACAGTAAAATGAAAAGTGATAGCGAAGCCAATGATGTTATTTATATAAATAAACGGAGAAGTCAGGATAATGTAGAATCCGACAGCGATTTGGAAGACATTGTTTTTCCACTTCGGAATCGGCGTAGAAGTCTATCTGACGACGAGGAAGATGTTCAAATTGAGAATAGGGAAAGGACTGTTTCATCCCAGGAATGGATTTGGAAAGACACCGAAAATATAACTAAAGTATAGGAATATTCAAGGATACCTAGAATACATATTCTGGTTGGGCAAAATGTCACGCCTTTGCAAATGGCAAATAGAGTATTCACGGAAGATTTTTGGAAAATAATTGTAACAGAAACTAATCGTTACGCCAATCAAACACTTCAAAATGAAAACCGTAAATTACAAAAATTTGAAGACATTTGGTCGGACACCAATATAGATGAAGTGCGTGCGTATTTTGCTTTGTGCATTTTGATGTCCCAAATCAAAAAATCTACCGTGCAATCGTATTGGACAAAAAGAGGAGTAATCGAAACACCAATATTTCGAAAAATAATGCCGTATTGGAGATTTGCTCAAATTTCACGCTTTTTGCACTTTACGGACAACGAAGTTGCAAAAGATAATGACGATCGTTTATATAAAGTGCGAAGTGTAATTGATTACTTCAATGAGAAATTTCAAAATATTTACACTCCCGCGGAATACATTTCGTTAGATGAATCACTAATGAAATACACGGGTCGGATGTCGTACAAACAATATAATCCAAGCAAAAGAGCACGCTTTGGGGTGAAATTTTATAAGTTATGTGAATCCAAATCAGGTTATTGCATTCAATTCAAAATTTATACTGGCCAAGATTTAGACAAAAATGCGAATGTAAGTGCATCCGAAAATGTGACAATATTTATGACTAGAGGACTAGCTGGTTACGGGCATACTCTATTTTTGGACAGTTGGTATTCTTCGCCCAGCCTATTTCAAAAGTTATGGTCTATGAAAATTAACACAATTGGAACAGTGAGATCCGTTAGGAAGAATATGCCTAAAGAACTCGCAGCTACGAAACTAAAACGATCTGAAGTGATATCGCGCTCGTGTAATGGAATTTTGGTGGCAAAATGGAAAGATAAGAAAGACATATATGTAATGTCCACAAAACACACAAAAATTGCGATGGTCGAAACGAAAAGAAAAAGGTGGAAGAATAATAATAGCCCCATAACGAAGCCTAACATTGTTTTAGAATACAATGAGGGTATGGGTGGAGTGGATTTGCAAGATAATTATTTATCGTCTTTTAAATTAATGAGAAAATATGTTAAAAGTTATAAAAAGATATTTTTTTACATAGCAGATATGGCACTGATCAATTCATATATTTTATATTGCAAAAAAATGGAAATACCAAAATGTAAAAAGTATTCTTTATCGAAGTTTCGAATCGATGTAGCCGAACAGATTTTAGAAACAGTATGTCTTCCTGATTACAAACGACGTGGAAGGATGTCTGCTGGAAACGCTCCGGATCGCTTACAAGCGAAGTACTTGAGACATTTCCCAAGAAATATACCACCTACAAACGCCAAAAAAAATCCACAACGGAGGTGCGTAGTATGCGCTAAACATAAAAAAAGGAGTGAAACTACATGGGAGTGTAAAAAATGCCTTGTAGCATTACACATTCAGAGTTGTTTTGAAAAGTATCACACCGTGCAAGATTATTAATAAATAAATTTAGTATTGATACACATGTAATTTTATCCTTCTGCGTCTTTATATTCTCTTCTCGAACCCACCCGCCGAACGCTGCCTGAACGCGCCGCGAAGTGATCTCCACTCGACTGTTCTGGCACGCGCAACCGAGAATTTCTTTGCACCGCAAGTGGTTAAGACGGGTTCGAGGCAATCTAAACGTTATGCGAGTGAAAGGGTTATACCGGAATTTAATCCGGAATCGAGAGATTTATCGGTGTTGGAATGGCTTAAGAAAATCAATGAATTTACTAAGGTTTTTAATTGGGACGATACCGATAAGGTTTTTGCGGCTACGGTTAAGTTGCAAGGGATAGCGAGAAAATGGTACGACGGGTTGACGAGTACTCCCATGACTTGGAACGAATTTTCGGAGGTAATTGTTCGACAATTTTCTGGGGAAGAAAATTTTGGCAAGCTTTTACAAGACGCGGTTTTATTTAAAAGTACCCCGCTTCAGACTTTGCAGTCCTATTGCTTTGAAAAAATAAAAAGATTGAATAAGTTAAATTTAAATGTTCCGGAGGAAAAAATGGTACAATTTGTAGTACATGGGATCCACGACGATCAAATAAGAATGAGTTTAACGACTGCCAATAAAAAGACAATTCCTGAACTTACGCGGTGCTTAGAATCTCTTGCGGTCGAAATGGCTATTAATTCTAAAACGGGGAAAGATAGAAAACGGTCTGCATCTCAGGAGGAAGTGAGAAATAACCATAAACGTAGTGATTCAGATATATGTTTTCATTGTGGGAAAAGAGGACATAGGAGATATAATTGCACCAGATTGGAAAGTAAGGGAACGCAAGGGGATAAGAAGGTAGTAAAGGCAATAGATTCTGTTAGAGATAAGGAAAGGACCGTGTCCACGGTAAATAAGTTTAAAGCTTTAAAATGCGGAAATTGCGGTATCCCGGGTCACGCGGAGAGTCACTGCTTTAAGAAACAGCGTAGAGAGGGTAAGGAAAAGAGTGAGAAGGATGCATGACGGTTACCGTCTGTCGATAGGGAACAGTCATCGCGAGTCGATGATGGAGATCTTTCGACTCGTATCGTAGAGGTGGAATCTGGGACGGTAAACAAACCGTTGAAAAAATGTCTGTTAGGAAAGAAAGAAAGAGTATGTATGATAGATTTAGGCAGTGATTGTTCATTAATTCGAGAGAGCGTAGCGCGACAATTGAATTTAGTATTCGAAGTTGCGGATAAAACGTTGTTCGGTTTTGATAATTCATTGGTGATACCTGTAGCTCGTGCAATTATGGATGTTTGCATTGATAATATTTCATTTAAGGTGGAAGTTTGGATTGTAGCAGATGAACAGCTATCGAAAGAAATTATTATTGGTCGGGATGTTTTATTGAAAGCGGGAGTTCAAGCAGTATCGAATTCTGTAGGTGTAACATTTACATATAACCCATTAGACATTAGGAATAATAAGTTAGAAATTAATATGGTGGAGTTCGGGAAAAGGAGGCCGATAGTGCAAGAAGATATCTTTAATAGCGATCTTGACGGTGAGAGTAAGGTCCGGTTGCTAGAACTATTGAACAATTACAGGGATTGCATTTCATTTAGTTATGAAGAGTTAGGACGAACAACGGCGGGAGAAATGAAAATTGTGTTGACGGACGATGAGCCAGTTTTCCATAAACCATATCGTTTGTCAAAACCCGATAGAGATAAAGTTAAAGATATGGTAGAGGAATTGGAGAAAACGGGAATTATTCGTGAGAGTACATCCCCATATGGTAGTCCAGTAGTTCTTGTTAGAAAAAAGAATGGAGAAACTCGCATGGCCATAGATTATAGGGCTCTTAATCGGAAAACCAAAATTGTAAAGTCCCTCCATAAACCGCGCGCATTGCTGTAGCCGAAAATTATATCGCATTAAAGTAACGGAAAATTTTTTTCTTTTTGTTAGCAGCGAATGGTTATCGGTAAAATCAATTTATTTACAAATTACCGGGGAGTTATGAACAAGGAACAACTCGTGTAGGGACTCTATTTCGCGCGTCGAACGATAAAATCTCATATGTAATAACTTTTTTGTTGATGAAAAAATCGAAATTCCTATTTATCCGTAATTTTATATAGGAAATGTAGTTTTTACAAAAAAATATTCAAGAAAATTGAATAACATTAAAGTGGTAAAACTGCCGAAAATATGTTATTTTTCAACATATTGTTTAAACAAATGGAGATTTTGCAAAAGAAATTGTGCCGTTAAATTCGTAATGCAAAGGCGCTAATTTCGTCAATTTACGCAAATGCTCTATCTCTCATAGTTTCCAAGATATTCAACGAAATACACTTTTGGCCCCCAACTTTGGAGGCGGTTTTCACCCCTTTAACGTGGACGATTGCCGATATAAAAAAATACGTGTCGAATATTCTAACGGGTACTACATCATACTAAAATTTCATCAAAATCGGCGTGTGGCACCTCGGGATGTTCCCTTGTAAGTTTTGCATACTCGAGCCCGTCCGCGACACCTCAGTGAAAGGTGTTTTAAAAGCATTAGGTCAGCTAATTGCAATTTTTGGGGTACCATCCCGTATTATAAGCGACAGAGGGTCCGCTTTTACATCTCACTCGTTCAAGGCCTTTTGTGAGGAGCATGGCATAAAACATGTGCTCAATGTTGTCGCTACACCACGAGCGAATGGTCAGTGTGAGAGGTTGAACCGCACTGTTTTAAGTTCTCTTGCAACCACCTGTGCCGGTGTAGCAGAGGAATTATGGGATGAGAGCGTGAAGAAGGTCCAGAGTGCAATTAATTGTACTACCAATCGGACTACTCAGAAGTCACCGACTCAACTTTTGTTTGGGTATAAGCCACGTCGTTTGGCAGATGCGAGGCTGTTGTCTGTCATCCAAACCACATTAGATCAGGTGGACCTTCGGGAGATGCGTAATGCTGCGAAAGCTGCGACGGATGCCGAGCAATTGGAGCAGAAAAGACGGTTTGATGCAAGGAGATACAAACCGCCTAAGTATGCTGTTGGAGACGTCGTTATGGTGTCAGCTAACCCCGGAGCTACTGGAGGGAGCAGGAAGCTATTGGCGGTAGCAAAGGGACCTTTCAGGGTAACTGCAGTTTTACTCAATGATCGGTATGAAGTCATGGACTTGTGGGACCTGAAGAAGGCTCCGAATAGTCGCAGCGTGGTAGCCGTCGACAGTATGAAGAGATGGGTTACATTTGATGCTACTCAGTAAGCATGGTGAGTCGATGGAAGGCTACAATTGCTGCGGACGTCTTAGCACGCCAGTTATTTTTGGTCGGAGTCTGTTACCCGGAGGAGCAATTCTGGGTCAAAATTGCGGCCACAGATGATGGGTGCAGGCGAGACCTGGACCCAGGTTGTCTTAGTACGCCAGTTATTTTTGGTCGGAGTCTGTGACCCGGAGGAGCAATTTTGGGTCAAAATTGCGGCCACGGATTCGCGCAGGCGAGACCTGGACCCAGGTTGTCTTAGGACAACAGTTATTTTGGCCGGAGTCCATTGCCTGGAGGAGCAATTTTGGGGTTAAAATTGCGGCCACGGACGGGCGCGGGCGAGGCCAGGACCCAGGTCGAGTTCAGGTTGTCCAGGTACGGAATGTGGTCAATTCTGTACCATATGGAAGCTTTGAGCGTAGGCCAGGACCTTAAAAGTAGTCGGAGTCGGGGGTGGCACTGGGCTGAAGTGGCTGGTCGCTCACTCAGTCGGTCGGTGACCCTGGCAAGGCTAGCGACCGTAATATACAGGTGTATTTTATATTAAGGACGTCCACTTTATTTTTATTATGGCATGTGTATTTTTGGGTATTTGCATTGGATTGAGTTATGATCGCTTGGCAGGACTGATCACCCGGCAACGGTGGTCGTGGCTCGGATCAATCAAATGCTCTTGCACTGGATCTATGTGTATGCTAATTAGGCTTGTTGCTATAATTGTGTTACAGAAGAGTAGCTTAAAGAAAATGTTGAGGACAACGATTTGGTCAGTTTGGCCGAATGTAGAGGAATTTTTATGGTGCCGCTATGTCGCCAGAGTCGATATCGCCCCAGTCAATGTTTAGAATACGGGAGGACTAACGTAAACGAAGGGTTCGTGGAAGGCGACAGAATCGGAACGCACGAAGGTTCATCGGCGTATCGAAAGCGGCATTCGTTAAGCAGCAATCGAATGGAGAAGACGTTATATTAAGACAGCTTTTTACAAGGAATTAATTGTTAGTTATTGATTAAGTATGGACATTGTTGTTAACGACTGAACGAAGTCTCAGAGGTGGGATTGCCGGAAATGCAATTCGGTGATAATAAAAAGGAAATCTGTATTGAAACATTGTCATACAAAACTGTATGATACTTTGTATGAGGATATCTAGCTACGACAGACTCTTTGAATACGACTGACTAAATAAAAGACGGCTTGACGACGCGTTCCCTATCGACGGGCTGTTTACGGGAACGATATACATTATTTAACCGTTTGAGCGCCACGCGTCTTTGCTGTTTCCCCGTCCAACAGTGCTAAGGAGCGCTTTTTCGCTTGTCGTATTTCCCATCCAAAAATGCCAAGTGGCGCGATAGCGCTTGTCTTATTCTCCGATTAAAAATGCCAAGAAGCGCTATTGCGCTGTTTTCTGCTCTTGTTTCTGTATATTTTAATAATATTTGCATCCAAATGTTACATCGAAATTAAATTTCGTCCTTTTATCAGCTGTCTCATTATTTTATTTTTATCTAAAACGGAATGGCAGTCGTACAGTCGCGCATCGGCTTCTGCTGAGCGTGTGCCGGTTGTCGGCATCGCAGCCTAGAGCGCTGGCACTTTTCGAGCGAAACAAAAGAAGCGCGAAATCGCTCCTTAGCACTCAAACGGTTAAGTTCTACGGATCGTCACGTATCGCCGCAGAGCAGAGCGTAGGAGAAGCTCATGTACAAATTCCATCAATCATGTATAAAGGGCAAACCGTACGGAGTGAGGCACGCAATATCCCTAGTAGCACACAATATTAAATACATATGTATGTAATGTTAAAAAACGATTGAATCTCTTTTTAATATTTAAATATGTAACGAATATTCATTTTAGATTTAAAACGAAATATTTTTTTACAAATGTTTACCAAATATTCATTTTAGATTTAAAAAGAAATATTTTCTACAAATGTTTATTTAATATTCATTTTAGATTTAAAAAGAAATATTTTTTTACAAATGTTTATCATATATTCATTTTAAATTTAAAAAGAAATATTTTTTTTCAAATGTTTATTTAATATTCATTTTAGATTTAAAAAGAAATATTTTCTACAAATGTTTATTTAATATTCATTTTAGATTTAAAAAGAAATATTTTTTTACAAATGTTTATCATATATTCATTTTAAATTTAAAAAGAAATATTTTTTTTCAAATGTTTATCATATATTCATTTTAGAGGTAGTGGGCCCGAGCTCGTCTTTTGGGCATCCACTGTTAGTTCGTTCTAAACTGTAGCAGTATAAAGACGTTTTTTTCAATGCAAACCAGATAATTGTAATTTCGTCGATTGTAAGAGTGTTCATAGCCATCTCGCCGTACGTTTTACATACGTGTCTGGGTAAGTACATATCTTTATGTAATACTAGCTTTCATATTATTATATATTTGCCCATTGGTAATGTTGCCTCACCTAATAGTTTATGTTGTGTGTATTAGACTGAGAAATGTTTCGAAAAGCGAAACAAAAAGTATAAATTTGTTAAGAAAGAGATGGCTTCGTTTCATCAGAATCGGTCTGTCGATGCAATTGAGGCATTGAGAATTACCCCTGCTATTACTTCAGAAGGAAATATTAATCCTGTCCTCGGTCACGATCACATTATCCAGTCATTTCATTTTCAAAGTACTGAAACAGAATTTACGGAAGTGAGCAGTGCTATTGCAGAACAGCAACGTACCGCTTTTGCAAATTTAAAATTGATAAATCTGTTAAAAAAAATGGTCTGTAGAACAGAACATTAATCACACCCAACTAAATTATTTATTAAAGGGTTTAAAGGATATTTTTCCCGAATTTAAAATTCCAGGTGATGCTCGCACTTTATTAAAAACTGAGCGATCATCTAATACTGTATCGTGTTTAAGTAAAAATAAAACCGCAGCTCAACTTAAATATTTTGGCATAAAGAAGCACATAATAACTGTATTACAAGCAGAAGGTATATTTCAAGAACTGAAAGAAAGTTGTGCAATAAAATTAATTTTTAATATTGACGGTATCCCAATTTCAAAAAATTCAAACAAACAATTTTGGCCTATTTTATGCAAATTAGTTTTAAATAATTATATTGTATCTCCCTTTCCGATTGCAATTTATTACGGCGATGCAAAACCGGATTCGTTGCCTGATTATGTGGATGAATTTACGCGCGAACTGAACGATATTTTGAAAAATGGAATTTACCACAATAATATTACATTAAAGGTCCTTATAATTTGCTTCACATGTGATACACCCGCGAGAGCTTTTTTAAAAAATATTAAAGGACATACAAGTTTACACGGTTGCGAAAGACGCACAGAACGAGGTACATATTATAGTCACCGAATTATATATGAAAACCATAATGCTGGTGCACGAACACATTGTGATTTTGAGAATTTTATTGATATAAATCATCATCAAAATGATCATAGAACTCCATTATTAAATATAAGGCAATTAAACGTAATAGAACATTTTGCTCTTGATTATATGCATCTGTGCTGTTTAGGAGTAATGAAGAAGCTACTTCATTACTGGAATAAAAAACTGTCCAAATTGTAACAAAGAACCAAATTGTCAAAAAGGAGGACTTCTGCTACAAAATCTTTACCTGCAGAATTTAGTCGCAAATCGCGACCCATAGCAGAATTGCCTAGATATAAGGCTACGGAATTTTGAAAATTTTAATTTATTGGTTTGTATTAATATAGAACAATAAAGTCCATACTTCTTTATTTTTACGAGAAATTAAGGCAATACGGTTGCCTAACTATCATGAAAACAATAATGGAATACATCTTCTTTCAGGTACAATTACTTTATTTAGTTGGCGGAGAAACCAACAAAAAAATAATTTATAATATGATGAAGAAATTGTTGAAAAATGAAGCAGCAATTTCTTTTTCGGGCCAGGGAAGAAAACAAAAATTATCATTTATGAATTTGAAATTGTACGATGCAGTAAGTGGTAAGTAGATTTAATATATACTCATCATATTTACTGCTTGACAAGATATCTAAAATATCCAACTCATTCTATTTTTTATTTTACAGTAGCATCAAGAAAGAGGCAAGCGAGCATCACGGACGTAGAAGTAAAACAGATAATATCATTATTTTTAGCGACAGCTAAATCAAGAATAAAAAATGTATAAAATAAAATTTGTGAGAAAATATAACATTGAATTGTTCTTCTTCATTCAGAAAATATATTGCATGTTTTTCTATACCCTATACATTTTTTGTATAACATAAATGTTATATTTGGTGAGGAGTCGCCGGATATCGTGTGAACATCCAGGAACGTACGAGAAAGAGGCAATATTGAATCTATTAAAGGCTCTCTTTTTTACAACGTCAACATTTTATCTACTAATACTGTCTTCATAGAATTCTAAACGTATAATTCACTTACTTTAATCTACCAGCTGCTCGGATTGTGGTCGTAATTATCTGCCCAGTTATAACTAAGGTTTAAATGTGAGCCCTCTAACAACAGGTTCCTTTAGCGCAGCAGGAAAACGCAGTACGCAGCAACAGCAGGCTCCCGAGTTCAAATCCCGCCACATGCATACGGATTTTTAGTGTTCGTAATATGACCCCATCAAAAATCAATTACAATATCGTAAACAAATATAATAAGTACGTGACAAAGCTCAGTTCTTAAACCTTCTTTTTTCTAAATATTAAAATTTTTTTCAAAATCTTTATTTTAGGTTTTTAAAATATCTATTTTATATTCGACAAATATTTTGTTTATATTTTCTGAACATTTTTTTTACATTTTTTTAATATTTATTTTATATTCTAAGAATATTTAGTTCATATTTTCTGAACACTTATTTAACATTGTTTTTATATCTATAGAATATTTGAAACTAATATTTATTTCATATTAAAAAGTGTCGCCAAAAAAATATTATTTTGATATTGAAAAAAGATATTAATCAAATATTTGTGTGCTGCTAGGGATGTTACGGCGTCTTATGAAAAAGTGTGACGAAGAAGAAAGGAAAGGAGTGACAAATTTGAATATTAGACAGTGCAGTGCTCGTGTAGCGGATTATGTTGGGATTTCTAAGCGAACAGTATGTAGAATAAGAAGAGAAGATTCGATGACTGAGGAGGATGTGCCCTTGCCGACACCAGGAGAGAAACGACCCCGCAAACGTTAAAGAGTGGAAGATGACCTGTTCGTGGACAAGGGAATTATAAGGACCTGTATTCGTGATTTTTATCTCGTCCACAAAGTGGTCCCCACTTCCACCACATTGTTATTTGCAATTCGCGAGAAGATGGATTTCCCGTTGGGACCGCGGACGTTGCGCAATGTGCTGAAGAAAATGGGTCACCGATGGAGGAAGTCAGGCTCTATCCGAAACGTACTGATCGAACAACCACACATTATTGCTTGGCGTTCGAAGTATTTGAAGACCATTGCAAATTACCGGCGACAAAATAAATGTGAAATATACCTGAACGAAACGTGGGTGGACAATACTTTATCTCATAGCAAGTGCTGGCGATCTGAAGATGAACCCTGCGTGAGGACGCAAATAAACAGTAATTATCGGTTCATAGTGGTACACGCGGGTGGAATGAATGGATTTGTACAAGGTGCAAGTTTAGTGTTCTCTTCGGGAACAACAATAGGCGATTATCATGGGCAAATGAATGGCGATAATTTCGAAAAGTGGTTGACGGAAAAATTAATCCCCAATATTCCGGAGAATTGTGTTATCGTTATGGACAATGCATCATACCACAGTGTGCAAGTTAATAAACCTCCGAGTAAACATGCGACAAGAGCAGTGATGTTGGAATGGTTGAGGAATAATAATCTTCCTCATGAAGACACTAAGCGAAAATACGAGTTGATCGAAATTATTGAAGCGAACAGAAGCAGGCAGAAGATCTACAGGGCTGATGAAATTTTAAAGCTGCACTATCACACCGTCTTGCGATTGCCACCTTATATGTGCGAGCTTAACCCAATCGAACTGGCTTGGGCGGAAATGAAACGGAAAATTCGTCAAAGAAATATTTCTGGCCTCAGCAAGCAAGAAATGCTGCAGTTAACATATCCATCCATCGACGAAATTACGGCTGATCAGTGGAAGAGCTTTTGTCATCATACCGAAAATGTGGAAAAGGACTACTGGGAAAAGGATGGCCTTTTAGAACAGGCCATGGAGGATTTACGTTTGACCATCCCAGAAATTTCGTCAGACAGCAATTCAACCAGTAGTGATGACGAAGGTACGTATTTAAAGAAGCAATATGATCAAAATATTTGGAAAATACAGGTAGCCCTCCTACAATACGATATCGTATAATACGCTTTCGCTCTAACACGATAACAAAATTGCAAAAGTCTTTGTATAATACTGTATTTCATTTTCATTTCCGCGGCCCGAAAATAAAGTATTTCACCCTGCTGATAGATAATATGCGATCAGCAGTGATGTGTTAAAGATTAACGTTTTTGCAGTGACGAAATTTATTAAATTATAGTTGCACTAAATTTAAATAATAGCTTTTATATTGCACATATATAGATAATTTTGTCAAAAATTAAGTTGTTTATGTAGAATTTAAAAAAAAGATATTTGTTTTTAATAAGTTTTTGGAACGTAATCCCCCTTCTTGTACTGACTCTGGGTCGCATACAACATAGTTTCATATGTTACGTCCCGAGGACTAAATTTCTCTTCCTTTTGAGTTTATTGTCTGCGTATTTGTCAATATTTTATGCATTGTGAGAGAATCCTTCGGCAAATACGTAGAACGTTAATAATTGTTCTCCGATTCCGATGATGCAGAAATGCTTATGCATTGAGAGTTCTCTGTAACTGTATTACGATATCGTTTGAGATACTCTGTTACAAAAGAAATGCTCATCTGGCTGCTCTGCTGACAAATGGACTCTACTTCATAAGCTAGCGGATAGGATGTCGTTTCGAGTCACGTATTTCGCCCGGTCCCAGGAATTGAGAGGCGCATCAGCAGCGGCTGATGTGTAGGGCTCGGACGGAAGGGAGGATGGAGACTATCATTCAAAATTGTTAACCTTAGCAAAACGCGACCACGGAACGTGGCTACCACCTCCACCTAGGGCCCACCCTTGTGAGGCCAAAGACAAGCTCATCTCGTCACTATCGTCTGGAAAGTCGTGAGGTGCGTAGGCATAGTCCGAGGGTTTAGTTGAGCATTAGGTTATACGCGAATAACTTATACAGTTTTATACGCGGTAATGGAGTTTATAACTCTCGTTAAACAAATCGTTCTGTTGGTTTTCAATCGTAAAGTCGCGAGGTGCGCGATTGTTAACCCGCGAAACCGTGAGAGAATCCTAGATTCTCCGTGAGCGTATTTCGGTAACGCTATAGTTCCGAAGGACTCAGACCTAAATCTATCTTATAAATTTCGTTAACCGTATTTCTTTATATTGTATAATCGATAGAATCGTAGAATAGGTAAACTATAACAAGTGCACATCTTAATCCATCCACTCTTCTGTCCAGCCATCTGTAAACAGAGATTACCATAGCGTATTTCTACATACCGATATAAGAGGTCTAACAGATACCGTTAGTTACATATACCACCAGAAAAATCAGGGTGAGTTCTAATTTTCCAATAACCATACATATCTTGTTGTGTTCCATTGTAACCTACTGTTCTAATAGAGAGCCCTGTAACCATCGGTTTAAATTTAAGTATTCAGTTCTTGTAAATGGGAGGTTCAATTGGATCAAAGTCACTATTTCCGATTTCCGAGCCAGCTTCACCACCCACAAATTGTTAATATACATATATATTCAAAACCAGTTATTTTATATCCGACTTATTCGATATTCTAATCTGTTTCTTATTGTTATAACGTTACTTTCAATTGAGTCAGAATATGCTTTGCTTTTACCTATTATAATATTGTGAGATTCAGTTATATCATTCAATGCCCTTATCCTTAAATTTCGATTAAGCTAGACCTGTACAGGTCTTAACAGATCGGCCCATCCATCCTGTCCTCTCCTCGCCTTAGGCTGGGGAGAGCAACAAATTCCAAATAGAGTCAACCGCGGAAACCCGCATGCGACCCGTTCTCGTATTAGCCGTTACACGCAGAATCTACCATCCGTCGGCACCCGCTCGACGGCGGATGGGACGTTTAAATAATAAAGGTTAAAGGGTTTTTCTCCTGTTCTTCTTGCGAAATACTTTTATTGTTTTGTAATAAATATTATTCTGTACTTATACGAATGATAAAGACAAATAAAACTCTTATAAGGTTTCTAGTCATTAAAGACATTTCGGTTCCAATTTATTTAAAATCCATTATGTATCTTTATATGTAAAAATAGACATAACAAAAAATGTTACTGACCCTCCATGGACTCGAACCTGGCTCCTAACGACGCGGAACACCGATCCGTTGCTGCTACGCTAAACCCATTACGTGTAATCGTTTGCTACATAACTGAATTTAACGAGTGAATTGCATCTTCAATTGCAAATATCTAAAAAATTATTGAGTAGTGGCCCCTATAACCATATATCTTCATCAACAGGGAAACTGAATCTACCATCCTACAAAATTTGAACTAAATCCGTGACCTGAAGACCTTGCACTCTCCTTGTTAGACCACTTTCATAATTATGGGCACATAAAACGGCTGCGCGCATGCGCGCGCGTGTGGGCTCAACTGAATAGACTCCGTGAAACAAACACGAAGGCTTGGCCCCTCTGCAATAAACCTATTGGTTTATTCAAAAAAGCTTCAAATTCACATTTTTATTATATTCTGGACAAAGACATAAGAACGTAATCAAACCTATAATGGCAGATGTACGGAAAGTTACATAGCAAATGTTGGGAGACGTTATTGTTTCCTTTTGACAATAGATAACTGTCACCTTTAGTTTTCTTTAGAAGTAAGGTACGCGTAATTATATTTGCATACTTCAAGAGATATTCTCACATTTTTCTTTTATCTTTGTGTATTTATTTATTTATTTATCTACTCAAAGAAATGCGAATTTTATTTTATTTTATTTACGGTAATTCGACGTCATAATTCTTTTAACAGATATCTTCTATACATAATTATTTATATTATTTTATATACGTTCCTCTATGTTACTATGGTGGCTGAGCGAACTGAATGTCTTGTTATTTATGATCTGTTTTACCTATTTATTTATATATTTATCTACATATTTTAATGATTTTATCTTTCGCCTATCGCAGCCAGCGCCATATGAAACTTTTTAAACAAAACATGCCTACGAGTTTGCGGTCACCCCGGGCATTCACCAGGGTGACGATTATTATTATAATTTTACTGGCGCAGCAAAATTCATGCGGATCCTGAAATGTACTACTTCCAGGGGGCACTGTCCCCTGGAGGAACCTTTATTGAAAATAAAGAGAAACTTTCATTTGACAAATGGTACATTAAATACCAAATAATATAGCTTGACAAATAATACGTTAATAAAATAAAATGGTGAGACATATTGAAAAGACAATTAGCCGCTTAATGGGCATCTCTGAGTCTAACTCGGGCGACTATAATTTTAGTGTCCGCAAATTTATTTTGTCCCAGTGGAATGCTTATTGTGTTTATGTTTGCCTTGCTGGCTAGAAATAGTTATTTTCTTCTATATCACTGGCAATATATTAAAAATATTAAAATCTAACTTAGTTAATTAGTATTAACTCTTTGCACTGGAGAGCTCTGCTATGAAGACAATGCAAATAATTTTCACTTTAGAACATAATGACAAAAATAAATCGAAATGATTTCAATTATTATTTTAACAAAATATAAATTACATCTTTTCAGTAAAGTTTTGTTTTTGTCGCTTTGAATTTTTCGAAAAATGAATGAAAAGAGGCTTCGAGCGGGGAAGGTTAATCATTTTCTGTACTAAACCAATTGTTTTTGTTAACCTTCGAGCCGAAAAAAACTTGCCCTTTAAGTAGTTACGTAAAATTTGTATGGCTCCTTCGTATCTATAAAACTAAATTTATATGTATAAAATTAAACTTACCATAGCTGATGTGATGCTCCTGTAGCGGACCTGCGATCTGCTTTAAGCTGGCCGCGCTTAGCGCAATCAAAGATTTCGTTCTCTGAAGTGCTAATCCTATGCTAACGTTCCCCTTTGGCATGTTGTCACATCTGTAACAGATTAGATATTCGTTACCATTATATTTACATATTAACTTATAACTTAACATACAATTAAAAAAACATTAAAGTAACAAGATTGTCACGGTTTTCAATGTGTCCATGAGTTAGTTATGCTTTGCAATTTATTTTCTTTAACTCAATGTAGAAGTAGTAAAAGTGTTTTGCCGATATCTCAAAAACTAAAGCAGAGCGGGGGTTACATGTACAGGAAAAGGTTGCTTAGAATAATGATTCTGACAACATATCCAAAAATTATTGAAAACCTAGGGACGGACCATCATCTGTATAATTATCATAAAATTATATGTATTTAGTCGACCTTTTATTTGCAAAGTTCAATTCCTTCACATCAATAGCATTCGTAAATTATCAGACTGATTAGCACGTGAAAAATCTAAATTCACCTACTACACGTTCAAAACCGTGGACTGTTAGAAATCGCCGACTCGCCAAATGTATCACTTTGTAAGAACTTTCTCAGATTTGCCCGATACAGGTGTAAGACGTGCGGGAAATAACCCGACAGCAATGTGATAAACGTCTCTAATCATACATTGTAAAGATTTTGTATCATAGAATGAGAATTTTGTGTCGATTACACATTACTGTCGGGATCGCGCAGCTTACGCCTGTATCGGGTAAATCTGAGAAAGTTTTTACAAAGTAATAAGTTTGGCGAGTCAGCGATTTCTACAGACCACGATTTTGAACGTGTAGTAGGTAAATGTAGTATTTTCACGTGCTAATCAGTCTGATAATTTACGAATGTTATTAAAGTGCAGGAATTTAACTTTGTAAATAAAAGATCGACTAATTACATATAATTTTATTTATCACGAAGCGTCAATAGCGTTTTCGAGGATGCTATCAAAAACATGTTCAACAAGAAGATTCGACGACTGATTGTAACAAAGAGAAAAAAATAGCCACCAGATATTCAAAGTGTCAAAATAATTTCTGTCTTGAGTGTTTCAATACGGTGCATACAAAATGTTCTGGTAAATAGTAAGTTGTAATAAAAATTATTTTATCATTACATCGTTTATTGAGACCAGAGAAAAAGCACTTTTATATTTAACCCGTTCGCTACGGGCGGGTTCTCCGCCGCGGTACTCCCGCTGAACGGGGCGCTGCGGCACGATGTTTCCGAAGGAAAACATTTTTCTCCAAAGACGGTATTTATTTATAACGTCTAAACATGCGCACTTTTATTTACAGTATGCGAACAAATAACATTACGCAATATAATACAATAATATAACATTGGCATCTTATGGAGGGCCACTATAGTGGCCCGTAGTAGCGAAAGGGTTAAAAATTATCCAGTTTTAGCCATAAAAAAAATAGCTGATTAATAGATATCAGCCGTTCCTAAAAGAGTTATAGGTTACTTGTTCGCTAAATATAATATCCGACATAAAAAATTCAGTATTTTGATGGAAATGGTGTAAAGGCCCCGTATTGTCGTCTGCGTGTTAAGGAGGAAATGCTTAATGTAAAAAGAGCATGCATGGTGGAAAAGAATAGACAGCACACATAAATTCAATACAAAAATTACTATTACAGCAACTTACTATAACTATTAGCTACTAAACCTATGTACCTAAATTTGGTACCCTGATATTATAAGTGGCTGTTCCGTACTGAAAGAGGCTATTTTTCAATTCAACAGGATATTCGACTATATGCATCTGTGTCGAAATGATATACCGTGTTATTCAACAAATCGATACTGAACATTAAACATTGTTTTATATACACGAAGGTATTCGCGAACAGTACCAAACACGTTTGATCGATCTAATATCAAACGTTGAAGTAACTTCGAAAAGCATTATTAGTATTTTCAATTGTTTCATTTTTATTATCGCGAAATGATTCAAATTACTACAGGCAACTGATCAAATAATTTATTTGACATTTCAATAAAATCTGCTACTACAGCAACCGTTTTATTATTCGATAAAGAAAGGCGAGAGACACAGAAGTTCAGAAAATTACGATATTTCGTCTACAATTAGATTAGAAAAATAACACAAACCTATATTTCGATCGATCCAATACCATCCTGAAAGGAGAAACCACCTTCTGGAAAAAGAAAAAACGGCAGTTGTATAATAAAAACAATTACAATAAAATGCGTACAATTTCTCTTTATATTTACAAAGCAACGAAAAAGAATTTCTTTTAAAAAATTTATGGTTAAGATAACATGGAATATATGAATTTCGAAAAACACTTTCAAGCGATTTTAGAGAACGGAAATATATATATGTGACGTTTAGTTTGCATTTTCATGCTTTATATTGTAAAACTAAACTTACCGACACTGGCATAACGTTCTTGTAACATGTCTGCATACTGTTTCAATGTCTCGGTCTGTGCGATTAAGGATCTCGCGTTCCACAGTCCTGATCCGATACTGTTTGTACAGGTCATCTGAAAAGAATTCTTTTTAGTATCATTATCATAATGATTTCTTAAAAAAAACTTACAGTATCAGTCATGAGATCAATGTCGTATTCTTTATTATTATTTTCAAGCTCTTCATGTACATTCTGTAGATTGTTCAAAAACTGTGAGCCCTCGGTGAAAAGAGCCACCGTTTCTCTGAAATAATTCTCAATTTAACGAACGAATCTACATGCTTTATAGTATAAAAAATGTTTTGCAAAATTTCGTCCTACCGATGAGCCTCTTGAGAAATCTGTAGACATGAAACAATTTAGAATCATGAACAAGATTGTCTATGGAATACTTGTGTGCAGTCAGACTGCAGATTCTTAATGATGTTCTCCTTACAGAATGTTGTCTCATCTATGTTAAATTTTATACACTCCATCAGTGCATGTATATATATGAATTGATAACGTTATTGTGTATGTACATACACAAGAAAAATATATATTTACACATTAATTGATACTGTGGCGTATAATTAAACAATATTAAAATTACAAACCTTTCACGGTTTTCAATCTCTTCGTAAGTTCATTATAGTTCGCAATTTGGATCCTTTCGCTCTCGGCACATCGCTCTTTACGAAGAGCCCTTCTTTCTTCTAAAAGCTCAAGAATTTCAGTAATGCTTTCCATATTATGGAACCCTGAAATTTTTTACAAGATTTACAGAATTAGGTATGAATAACGTATGAATATTTCGTTAGTATGAATAATATGAAACGTGACTGTGGAAGTAACACCCATTACAAAAAAATATAAACTTGTATATCGCCGTTTAGATCAAATATAAATCGCAATTACGTATTTCCCAGTTGTTTTAACGTACTCGACTTTATTTCGTAGAACATTAAATTGAAATAACGTACTTGCTATAAAGAAAAGAAGTATTTCAATTGTTTCTGATGACTGTTACTAAAGTTGCGGCCACTACGACTCAATTTGAATTGATATGAATCCTTTCAAACCGGTAGAAACAGGTAGAAACAGAAACTGCAGCGAGAGTAGCTAAACCATGCAAAACTGTGCTAAATTTTAATCATAGATCATATTGTATTACGTTGGCAATACTAGGGCCAAAGAGGTTCCTTCATGAAAACGTTCCTAAAGTCTGTAGCACCGAGCTGAACGCACAATCAATTCCCTAGGTAGCAACTAGAACCAGTTTTAGTAGTAGTTGGTGACATTGTTTAGACACCCGCGCGCGCTTTTTTGCGCGAGTAACGTCTGATGAGAATAGTAGTAGCACCATCTAAATATTTTTCTTCTTCCTTCTTGTTTTTGTGGCGTCACTGTCGCCACGAGCTCAGGTTAGGGAGTTTTGACGCGGTGTGATGCGCCACCCGTCAGAGGGCGACACGAGCGTCCGTCTGTAGGGAGTTCATATTTAGCGCGACATTTCCCTAGGTCGCGCCTAGGGAAACTGTTGATTGTAAGTTGGGAAGAGTTCATCTTACTTCTTCAAGTCTTAACCGTCGCACGCGCTAGAGCGGTTGTTGTAGCTCTCTCTAATAAAGGAAATTAAAGCCAAACGAGGCTCGTGTTGAGTAGGCGTTATTTCTCCGAAGATATAACAATCGTGGGCTTACGCCACACCGCGTTATTGTACCACGTGCCTACAAGTCGCCCCTTACATAGAACTAGCTTCCTAGGCCCACTTCCTCAGTCGGTTCTAGTGTCGCGCCCTGTTCAAACCAGGGTAGACAAGCTGCAGTGTTAAAAAAAAAGACGCGTAACAGCGCTGCGATTAGTGGCGGGGACGAACTAAAGGCAGAAATTTATATAGAGCAAGCTCATCTATCTCAATATATACTCAATGGTTGTATTCTAATGCTTGCCTTCATATTTTCTTTTCAATTTTATTTTAAAATGGAAATAACAACATTATATTTCAGTTACTTTCGTTTTATTAATATTCACATTACAACAGAATCATAATATACATAGGTATACATAGGAATAGATATACAATTACAGTACAAATATTTTCTAACCTCTATTCTCCTTGCAGGAAATGATCGAACATTTCTTCCTTTGCTTCATATCTAGAAAAAGAAAACAGCTTCAATTATTACAATATTTTAAAAATTATAGCAATTATAATAACTATGAAATAAATAATAATTATGTCTCAAGTTCGTTTGGCTGCTCGTTTTCGTCGTGAACGGTCTCCAATCACCCATAATGGCGGTCCAGAACAGAATTGACATTTCAGTCTTGGCGGTAACAGAATCACACCGATTCTCTTTTGCTAGTGTAGTTGAAATTCACCGATTCGGTGTACATGGATTAGTACTAACATCACTATCGCCACCTGGTAGTGGCGCGGAACGTAATTAGAAACAGCTTGGCCCATTACAGCTTGTCGACCCTGGTTCAAACACAAGGCCCACGCTCCGTATACGCAAACCTTTGTACTAAGTTTAGTGTTGGTTAAGATATATTACTTTGAGTACGTTAAGAAGAGTTGCCGCTGTTCCTTTCCCGTCCGCGGAATCACGACATTAAAATATACTAGCTGCCTATGCAGTGAGTTACGTGAAGTGAGCCCCACCGGTGAGACTCGCTTTATATTCTTAGTTAGTAACTAGCGGTATCCCTTCCTAACTGTACCGTTCGCAATTCACTGCAGCGCCAAGTCTCTATTTTCCGGGCAGGAAATGACCTAACATTTCTTCCTTTGCTTCATATCTAGAAAAAGAAAACAGCTTCAATTATAACAATATTTTAAAAATGATAGCAATTATAATAACTATGAAATAAATAATAATTATGTCTCAAGTTCGTTTGGCTGCTCGGTTTCGTCGTGAACGGTCTCCAATCATCCATAATGGCGGTCCAGAACAGAATTGACATTTCAGTCTTGGCGGTAACAGAATCACACCGATTCTCTTTTGCTAGCGCAGTTAAAATTCACCGATTCGGTGTACATGGATTAGTACTAACATCACTATCGCCACCTGGTGGCGACGCGGCGTGTAACTAGAAACTTCATGCCGAACCTGGCCGAACCAGGCCGAACCCAGCCGAACCTGGTGCGGCCAAAGGTTGTCGCTGGGCCTACGCTCGAGGGGACATCAGAAACACGTAATTTATGGCACTCGCAAGAGACTGTCCAAGAGACTCTACAATGTGACTCTTCAAAATAAATACAAAAGACAGTTCTCTCAAAAATAGCTGTGTCACGAGGGCAGAAAAACCCTGAATGTAGGTTGTCGCTAGAAAAATAATGATTTTCCATGGTCATACAATAGAATTGCAATAATTCGGTATGTGATAATAACGAAGAAAATGATTCTAAAACCGGCCATGATATAATATATAATTATAAAACATATAGAATATATATCCCACTAAATATTTACATTACATAGATCTACAACATGTGAATCTATGTCTTAGAGTTCCTTCAACGGAACTGAGCCCAGGCACTATACACAATTTCCTCATTTTTCAAAAAAATAAATTACTAAAAACAAATTAAATTATCGATAACTACAAATACATCAAAATAAATTTCTATACAGAGTATTAAGAGTTTCTCAAAAATGACAACTAAAAACGCTATTATAGAGTAATTCAATATATTCAAATTTATAAAATATTGTGGAGATCAAGTAGGATCTCCTTTAAATTTTTATTTTTGCTTTTGTATTTCAATAAATACGCAACCGACGCTAGCTGTTGCGAAATGTGGCAAGGGTGTGTTGGTGTTGCGTACTTGCGAAGGGACGGCGAAGGCGAGCGTCGTCAGACGACGAACGGGCATTCGCAAGACGGAAGGCCAAAACGACGGACGTCTTTTAATTAATAATCTTTTACGTTTTTTAATAAATAGCATCTTTCATTTTTTCGTATTTAATACTAATAAAGACGTTTTAATTATTTGCACACCCCCACCTCGTGATCTGATCCCACAATATAGATTTCAAACTTCTTTTTAAGAGGTGCGCTTCCTCTGTTCACTTAGCGTGTACGTACAGTATTGAAATTTTCCTGGTTTTCTGAAATCCTGCCACGCTCCCAAAAACTGTTATTAAAAATATCAGTGGTTTACGATACGATCAAATTATTTGTATGCTATTAATATTGCGTTACGTTATACGCTATTTCAGAAATCACGGATAAGTTGTTATTTTAGCAATTAATTCTGACTTATTGCATATTCAGTCACAAAGTAAATCGTACGGCAAGGCGGTCAAATGAAATTGAAGATATTTTTTTATAAATATCAAAAATTATAATAGCGAAGCGAACATCGAACCGACTTGTTATTGTTAGAGGACCAACGAGACGAATACCTGGAAGGTGCGGTCGCCGAGGACCGCCGAGTACGTTTTGACAACACGCAGAAGCCGCCGTACTCGTCGGTCAGTAAAATGGAAATAATTGCTCTCGCTGCTCGTATAGTTAATCTTAACATTGTAAATGCAATTGATGTACGCGATTTGTACATCGCGGTCAGATCAAACTATAGACGATCGCGCCTGCGGGAGATCGTGCACTCTCGTCGGCTCTCGCCTACCGTCGCCTTAGCGGCGATCGTCTTTTCATTAAAATCACCTTCCCTTCCTTCTGTACTTCTCCACGGTCAGAACGTCCTCAACCGTCTCAGAAATCAAGACGCATTTCTGTTTTTTTCGACATTATTGGTAGCCGCACAAGGCAATTGAAATTATAAGACAGCGAGAGGCTTATTTCTCGCGACCGTGCCGGCGCTGGAGAGAGTTTACCGCGACGACGCACGGAAAGTGGCTTCGCGCCCACAGTTTTTCGTACAATTGAGTTTATTTATATGACCAAATGTTAAAAATATATTACCTTGTTTAATTCAGCGTTACTGCCAGGAAGTAACTCATAAACAATAACTACTGCAAAAGAAGCTACATATAACAATACTAGCGCGGGCGAAACGGTTACGCTGAGAACCACTGGCAGTACGTTGTGTCTTTCGGAGCTATTTTAATTTCTCAGCCGAAAACAAAACTTGTGTTGCAACTTTCAACTATGGTTTCCTCAAGAAAAATGCGTATTCTATTGCCTCCTTCTATTAGAATTCCTTCTGGACGTCTAGTTGTTAAGACAGATAGGAAAGTATCCACAAAAGTTGGGGCATTTTGGGCGTCGTTTCCCTTTTACCATTGTTTAAACATGTTTAAAAGTTTATAACATTAAAGTAATATTCATCGTTATATTTGGGAGGATTTGTAGAATCATTTTATGCAAAGAAACAAACAGTTTAAGGTGTGGTATAAACAGCATTGTTCACCGTTAACTTTGTACGAAGTGCTGCCGCATAGCAGTAGAATTATTGCACAGTGAGCTCATTAAATGACGAGTGGGTGAAGTACCTCTCTGCACGGTTGCAGTGTTTAGTCATACATTTTATGCTTGTTTTTTTATTCCACTTTCTTACTTGCACCTTCCTACCTAGGCTATGTGGAGAGGGCGCACTATTCTCTCATCATTTATTGAGATTATTTTATTCAGCCGTTCTACTTCTAATTATATTATATAATGAAACCTGAAGCAAGTTCAGCACTAACAATTTTAAAGGTAATTGACTGTCAATTTCTTAAATATTTCAAGTTACAAGTTTCAAAGGAGTACTGCCAAAATCAATACCGCAAAAAATACGACATTATTAATGAATAAAGATTAGGACTTCTAGGGTAGACCTTTAAAAAACTGGATTTTTTTGAATTTTCTCAAAGTAGATATTTGCAAACGTAACAGTGTCGCAGGATTTTTTTCGAATTCCTGAAATTGACAAAGTTATAGATGTGTAGGATTCTTTGTGTACGACGTTCTTTATTCTTCCTTTTACAAAATCTGAGTTTTTACAGATAACAGGCATTCGCCGGAAATTCATGTAAAGAGACAGTAGGGCCGAGAGTCGTCCTTTTTAACCTCCCGGTCCTCCCTACTCCTTCCCGTGAATTTCCGTTCCTCACTTCTTCGTGGGTTTGTACGAGGGGAAGGGAGCTCTATCTGTCCTTGTCTAGGTGGGTCCGGAAAATTGTTAAAGTCGCCTCGAGACGCTCGTAGGCCATGGGGGTGTTCCGATATGAAAATCCCATATCTGTTGAACACCCCTCAAGGTCCCGGCCGTCCCGAGGCAACGTGCCCACCTAGACAATGGGCTCCCTTTACCGACGGCTCACGACCCGGCTCCTGTCCACCTCGGACGGTCCTAGGCCCGCGCGGTCCCAAAGTACTTGCGTTTGCTAATTAGAAGTGGCAAATCGGCTCCGCGCGGAGTCGGCCGCCCGAAGTCGATACAATAGCGGCGACCGGATCGTAAACCGTCACCCCTACAGATGGTTAAAGAAGGCGGCGCACTATTCTCGTATAACTAGTATGAGAAATTTTAAACGCATTTTTCTCGAAACAATATTTTCTTATATGGCGAGCATGATATCTTAAACTCTGGACGATTAACTTATTTGGCGTACATCTTCAGTGTTTGTGCCTTTATCGTCTGTTTGTATCATGAAATAACTAACTTGTCCAACGAACGTTAAAAACAAGCGGATGCGCGAACATCCTCAGCATTAACTTTGCATTTTCACGTAGAGTATTATTGCTAGCACAAACTTACTACATATTATTGGATTCTGCGGACATTTATGAAAAAAGCATCGGCCAAAAATGTCATAACTGTTTTCGATTTGGCACAGTTTAAGAAAATATCCGTCAACAACGTGTGCCGACCGTCTTCTCGCTACGGCGCCATCACTCGCCGAACCGGGCTCGTCCGTGCCGTAGTTGTGTATAAATACTTTCACTGGCCACTAAATACATCCACTAAAACCCCTATCTCATTAACTCTGTTTCTCTCTTTAATTAAGTTTAATTTAAACATACTAATATTATGGAATACATGCCATAATAGTCGACAATTTAAGTTAGGACTGAACAGGTATCGATAGTCGAGTCGAATCAAATGTAAATGTCATCCTGCATATGATAATTTTGAATATTTTAATCATAAAAATTTTCGTCAATAAATTTTCTGTGCAAATGAAATCATTATTGTTTAATAACTGTGTTTCTGTTCATTTTTCATACATTTTATGGTGAATAGAAGTTGTAAAAGTGAAGTTACGTCTGTTTATAATTGACGGTTTACTTTTAAAGGTTATAAATATTCGATTTGTAATGTAGTACTTTTATTTTATTAATAAATAATATATTATTAAATAGTTTCGATGAATTTTAAACGGTCTGGGTAAAATCTGGGTTAGATCTGGATGAGATTGTTACATACGACCCTGAAAAAACTTTTATTTCATGCGGCCCTGAACCTTCTATTTTTCATTTGATACCAGTCGACCGTTAGAAAATTTACGTAGAGATGTAAACCGAAGGGGTCTCGCTGTACACGATCACTGTCCGAGCAACTAGCATAAACAAACCACGATCCCCTACAATCCTGACAAGACATATTCCATGCTGCCTTGGTCCTCTAATATCCCTTCCAGAGTCCTACCACCTCCACTCATTTTTCCCCAGTTTTATCCAAAACCGAGCCCTATATAAGCGAGGCATTTTTTGAATCCTCGGGTCCAGTATTCAGTAAAACGTCACGCTGTTACTTAGGGTACAGAAACTCAAAAGTCAGGACTTTCGCATTCGCTTGACTATTGTAAGTATAAGACGTGGAAGCCCCCGCGAATCGACGCGTGAATTTCGGCTAAGTTTAAATTTAAGATTAATCTATTGTAATTGCATATTGAACCACTATTGATTATAACTTTGAATATACGTTTACATTCACATTGTGACATTTCAAACGTCTTAGTTATTTCAATTTACTTCCTTTAATCTTTATTGTAGCAGGGCAACGATCTCCCTTATTCACTCTTACCGCTCGGGGTGAATAAGATTTTTAAAATTAAAGTTACGGGTGTTTCGTTAGAAGAGAAAGAGTCTACGGATTGCAACAATTTCCATTTCCCTACTACTAGTTAGTGGCGGTACCCCCGTATCCTTTGGTACGGGACTGATCCGCTAAACTAACGCGAAAGTACCGCGAGGTGCCTTTCGTTATTAACGGGCATACGGCGACCCTATAGTTAGCCTATAGGTTAGTCCGGTCCCCGGATATAATTCCCTGGATATTATTCCTCAACTCGTTGCAATTCTTACCTCTCGCAATAAAAATTGTATCAACGCATTCAGTCTCGTTCTGCCACGCGCCCGGCTCGTAACAAGATTAATCAAATATTTATCAGCTTTGAAAAGTACAACGTCAATTATAAACCGAACCAACTTTACTCCTATAACTTCAGAAAACCATAAAGTTTATTAAAATCAAGCAGAAACGCGATATGAAATAATAATTTCATTTATAATAATCAATTATTGACGAAAATTGTTGTAACAATCGAAATTTGCAAAATTATCGGTGAAGGAGGGGATCTCACAGCGCGGGGTGTACTGCCCACGCGCCGCATTACGCGAGCCGCCGCAATGAGGCAGCAGGAGGCAGTATTACGTTACTTCTGCAGTAACTTCTGCATTGTGCATTGTGTTATCGTTATTTCGATTGATTTGTTCGCCATGCTTATAGTGACTTTTTCCGTATCGATCGCATCTCGGCCTTATGGCAAAGAGGAAAACTTTCAACCACGTCATGTTTAAATTGATTAATAACGATTCTATCGCCAGCAATTTTTTATGTCGATATTTAAATAAATCTGATCCATATTGTTCTTGTTATTGTTCAAACTATATAACTTCTGCAATGTGTAAATACTATTGCGATTGACTTATTCGTCATGCTAATGGTTACTTTTTCCGTATCGTTCGCATCTCGGCCTTATGGCTAATTGTAAGTATTCTGGCTTACCGGTTGTCCTAATATGTTTGTACCTTTCGTTGTATTTCGCCTTCCTGATTTTGCCGTCTTGTTCCTGATATTGTACTTATCTATCCCTTTCTACCAATACTTTCTTTATGTCTGTCCCCCAGTACCTTACATTCTCCAGCCCCGTTTGGCTATAACCGTTTATTTTGAAGGTACCACGGGTGCCTGGGCCGGTGATGTCCTGCTGTTCCTAGTAAAGGGGTAAAGGTGTAGATTAGCGCGCTGTGTTTCGTCCTGGGCCTGTTCGTGGACTCGTCAGTAGGGCTGACTGACCAGGCCCTGCCCTAGACACTGTGCCCCGGATCTGTGATGCCAGGCCGAGGGATTTTTTCCCTCGTGGGAGCCTTAGTGCGCATGCGCATGCTGACGTCACAGCCCGATGGCGGCTGTTTTCACGGACGTATCTATGTGCAGCAGTAGGTACGCATAAGGGGCCCTTCCCACTGGGAAGTTCCCAGTCGTTTGAAACGACTCGTTTCCCGCGTTTTTCGTTACCACATTCCGTGCCACGCCAATTTTGGCAAATACATGTTCATTTATTTCCATGTAAATATATTATTTATTTTAAAAATGTCCTCTTCCTGAAATTTCTACAATATTTCAATTGCCGCGGGGGTCTAACGATACCCCATATTTGAGCGAAGTATATACGTTGCTGAGGCTTAGGAGTGCGCATGCGTCAAAAAAATCCCTCGACCTGGCATCACTGCCCCGGATGGGACGATGGTGTCTATTGAGTGATCGTATATATAGATACCGATCGTCGCAGGACAACTCCCGAGAATGATCCATCGGTGGACACGAGGTCTAGCGGGCGATCCTGGAACTAAGGGTGTAGGCGTAATGGCGACCGGTTGATCGGTGGTGGTGGTCGATAGGTCGTGCCGCCACACTTTCAAAGAATTTTACTCTTTTCTGGCTGTTTTTCGTTGCGCATGTTTGCTTTTCTTTCTCTCTTGAACATTCTTTCAATATAGCCCTGTTCTGTGACATCCTGATCTTTTCCTCGTAGTTTAAAGCTAGTTTTCCCGCGTTTATTCTTAGCTTATCTCTTTTCGTTTCTTCTCGGACTATGTATCCCGGTGTGTGCCGGTCTCACGCAAGTGACCACTTTATGTATTGTAGGAACGGAATTTTTCTACGCGTAGATATTATTAATTTTGGAATTAGTGAGTGTGGATGGTTTGTATATAGGCGAGAGTGGATGTTTAGAGTACGTGGTTTGGAAGGCGACGGATGCCAGGGCTAGCATGAATGTTTAGTCTGTAGATAAAGAGAAAATGAGTGAGTGCAACAGAGAACGCATGCTGTGAGAAAGACGAAGAATGCATGCTGTGAGAAAGAATGTCGAGGGTGGATGCGAGCGTGAATTTCGGAAAGAGTCAGTTGAGTTCAGAGCACGGAGTTGAGTTGAGTTATACAGAGTCGTGATTAAGAGAGTGAGAGTTATAGCGTGAGTGGAGAGAGTTAGAGTTATTTTAGTATTGTTAAGAGTATTGTATTTTCATATATTTAATAAAGTTAGTCATTTGTTTTTAATTACATGCGTTCAGTTTAGTTTCTAGGCTACGGTATTGTTAATTAGTTCTAAGGGAATCTGTTCCGTTTATTCGAAGACGAGTATCGATAATCTTTGATTGCTCGTCTAAGATTAAACTAGAATAGGACCCTATAGTATTTAACTTGTACTTTTTCCAGTTCCTCTCGTTCCTTCCATCCGTAAAGCTCTGCTCCATAGAGTAAAACTCCTTTCACTAAATAGTCGAACATATATAGTCTTTTTTTGAAGTCATCTTTGAAGATTCTTTCCCCTATCCCCCATACTTGCCTTATCACCACGTTTGCTTTCTTTGCTCTCGCCTTTACATGTTTCGTTACGTCGCCATTCCTCTGAAAGTGTATTCCCAGATAGACAAAGTTTTTGACTTCTTCGATTTCTTCCTCTTTCCAGTACCATCTGCTCCTGACCGTCTTTCCTCTCCCTTTACTGAAGACCAGTATCTTTGATTTTTTCACACTTAAAATCAATCTCTTTCTTTCCAGGTACCTTTGCAATCTTTTGATCATCTCTTCCATCTCCTCTTCCTTATCTGCCAGCAATGCTATGTCGTCCGCGTATGCTAGCGTCCAGACTTTTTCTTTTCCCACTACAATACCTCCGTCTTGGCCTTTTTCATAACCTCTTCTAAGTCTGAAATAAAGATTGTGAATAGGGTCGGGCTTAAAGGACAGCCCTGCCTTACTCCTCCAGATGTCCAGAAGTTTCCTGTTTGCTCTTCTCCGATCTTCACACTGTTCTCTGTTTCTTCATAAATTTCTTTCGTTCTCTCGATCAATCCTTTTCTTACTTTCCTTTCTTCCAATGTCTTCCATAGTTGCCCTCTGGATACCTTGTCAAACGCCGCCTTCAAATCTATGAAAGAGGTGGACAGTTTACCCGACTTCTTCGCCAGTTCTCGTTCCACTGTGGTGCAGTATGTACACATTATCGATTATACTTCTTCCTTTCCGAAAGCCTGACTGTGATTCTGGCAGAACACCTTTGTTTTCAATGTCTTCTATTAATCTTTTATTCAAAATTGCCGCATAGATTTTATAGGCCGGGAACATTAGTAAGTATAAATAATAAATTCCAAAATCATCCCGACCGACAGATAACGCTTACTATGGATGAAGATTAGTTGTCGTATAACAAGAATGCAAAGAATTGCATTCTTTGAGATGCATAAACGTGTCATAAACGCCATAAATAGTTACAACAAAAATGAGTGAACTCAAGATAATGAATTTTCACGTGCAAATATGTTCTCTAATCACTTTTTAGAGAAACTAAACCGCGGGAACAGTTGGGTCAAAATGACCCAGCTTCCGACCTCCGTGGTTTGATAAAACCGAAACAGTCCATTGTCCCAAAGGAATATGCCGGGGCAGTCGGGCAATATTTATTACAGGATTTTGTAGTAGAGAAAAATATCACATGCCACAAACGTAATCTTTATTATAACTTACAATGTACAATTCGCGTAAAATGTTGTTTCTTGACCTTTTGCTGTGCGATAAACGGAAAGATAAGAATCTTTTGCTAGATCTGGATTCATTTCTTCTTACTTTGGTTCTGTCGTATGAAAAGTTGTTAGTAAAAGGTGTAGAATAATCGTCTATATTAATCTTAAATCCCCTTTAACGCTCTGAAATGTGCACATTTGCTGCGTAATTTATAAATTTCAGTTTACAACTTTAGATGTTATTTTATCGCTAGGAGTTTTTGCGTTGAATAAAATAATTTTCGTTATTTTACGACCTTCTAATACATACGCCTTAATTATACGCAAATTTCTGTTACATGAATAAGGACTTCTATGTGGATAATAACACGCTGAAATTATAAGAAAGAATTATATAAATACTATTTGTCGGGTTGCACGCGGATACACATATTTTGTACAAAAACTTAATTTAACACATTGACTGCCACGGAAATTTTCAAGATTCCAACCTAACAAGTCATTTTGTTTTAATTATGTCAAATTATTTAAAAATCGTATTTATAATGCACAGCAGCCATTTACCGAAAGTGTGTTTTTTCACGAAAAACGTCTCACGAGTTGTCTCTTATTCGTCTCTTACATCTTAGATAATTTTCTGTTCATATTTGCCAGTCTTGATGTTTTTCTATTCTTACAATTAGTTCTAATCGCAGAAACCAACTGTTTTTATTTGTACCTAAAAAATACGAATGTAGTCGAACTTGAGTAAAAAATCTGGCAATTACGATAAAATAATTAGTTGGCATCCTCGGCCAGATCGCGTGTCACCAATTATCTCGTAGTTTGCAGTCAACGTGTTAATACTGTTTTGAAATACCGAAATCCTTAAGCCTTTGCACTCCTATGTCAAGCTATGATCGACACATACTTCTATTCTAATTAATATTCTATCTATTAAACGTCGACTTTGAAATGTCACAATGATTTTGTATCTTCACATAAATATTTCCCGGTACCTATGATTATCCCTATTGTTAAATAAAAATGTTGAGGATACAGCCCTGATGTAATCTGAAATGTTCACATGTTAATTTGTGTATTGTTTCTATTGATTTTTGTTATACAGTAAACACTCCCGTACAACGCGGGGGATACGTTCCGCGTTATAGGAAACCGCGTTATATGGGACAAACCGTGAGCGCAGAGTCGCCGCGCTGAATCCGATCGAGGCCCGCGAGATCAATCGGTACCGAACGTCTCGACGCAGCATCAAACCGTCGCTGTTGCAAACGGAAAATTGTAGACGTTGCCACGGTTATCGCATATTGCTGATAAGTTGTGGTTCAGTTTGAAATATTATTTCATTGCGAACAGACTGTTAGTGTTATATGTAACTAACTTGTCTCAAATAAAGTTTCTTATAATAAAGAATTCAAAACAGAATACAGATGACTTAATAACAAAAAAAAGTATTGTATACGTTATAATAATATTTTTAGAAGAAGAATATATATTTTAGCCATGTATACTGAAATAAATAAAATACGTGAGATGTTGAGAAGAAAACGTATAGCTCTGGATTATTATTTTTCAACAATAGGTAATAATAAACAACAGGTAAATGTATACAGTAGCTGTTTTAAACAAAAAAATCAGAAACTATGTGAAAATGTTTAACTTATCTTGCGCGTTATACGGGTCTCTTTATCGCGTTGTATGAGAACTAGTCGCAATTTTTTCAGAGCGTTATACGGGAGGGCGTTATACGGGAGTCCACTGTATTTTAAAAAGATTGTATCATGGCAGAAGGCCTCGATTATATTCAATCCTGTTATATTTAATTAATAAATTATGTTATGTGTTTATCAAATAAGTGTGAAGTGTTTCAAGTTTATTTCGAGTTTTAACAAAAAAGGAATAATCAACGGTAGAAAATTGATTAAGACTAGTGTCGTTTAGCTGACGAAAAATTGGGAAATTAATACGGAGCGCAAAGGGTTAACGACGTATGAATTATCAAATGTAACATTTATTGGATCGGTATGGTTTCGAGGTATGCATACTATCTTTTCTTTTTTTTTGCTAGACGAATTTTTTTTTAATTCTTGTAGTTTTTTTCCGAGACCTCTAAAAATCAAAGTCGCACACGTTATCAATTAATATTTCTATGGTAGAGCAGGCGAAATTTACTATTAACGTTACACTTTCTTATTCTATTACTCCGTATAAAAATTCTTCTCTTTCCGCTAGTCGTTGGTAAAATATGAATTATCATCGGGTTGCCGATTATTTTTCTGAGAAGGTATATTCTTCAATCAATATAAAAGCTTATTTCGTCGAACGTATTGCTCATCTTTAATCCCTTAATTATCGAAGCTTCCTTCCGTGTCGGCAATGAGTTTACCTATACCTATTCTATCATGCGGCTACAATATTAATATATCTGGTGCACCATCAATGTCGACACATTACATTTACAATTTGTGCATGGAAACTTATAGTTACATATACTGGGTGTTTCAAAATTACTTGTCACGACCTATCAGGCGTTGTTCTACGCCTTTGGATCGCTAGACATTTACAGAAGAAGAACAGTCGCAAAATATGCAAAAATCTTGCAAACTGAGGTCAAATTGTTCTATTGGCTCACCGCATTCGTCTCGTTGCGTAGATGACATGTCTGAAAGAAGCCATAGCTAAAAAATGAACCGTTTTCTTGCAAAATTAACACAGACACAGACACACAGAGAAAAGAAGCACACGGAAGGGTAACTTCAACGTTAATTTGCAAGAAAACGATTCATTTCTGATATAGCTCATAGCTCCTTTCAGACATTTTACCCATGCAACACGACGAATGTAATAAGCCAATGAAAAAATTTAAACTTAATTTTTAATCCTTTCCCAAATTTTGCATTTGGGTTTTTTTACAAATGTCCACCGATTCAAAGATGTAGAACAACGCATGGTAAGTCGTGACAAATAATTTTGAAACACCCTGTACATGAAGGTAAACATAATGGCTGCTGCCAGATCGTTTGATCGCTCATGAATTTTCTTTCTTAATGCTACCAGAAAGCGTGACGAAAAGCCATGAAAGTATATGTACAGGGTGTCTGCTATTTTCCTGTACAAACTTCCTGATCGTCTTTTATGCAGAAAAAGAAGAAAAAAATGTTTCAGTGAAAATTGACCACTGGAGTTTATTACAAAACTAGATGTACCCGGGAACGCATTCCTGTGGCTCAGTCTGATTAAATGGAAAAGAAAGAAAAGAGAAAGCACACGTTTTTACCTGTCACATGTGTGACATCTATATAATTAGGTATTTAAAAACGCGCGCGTATTCAAATGCAACGTTCAGTCAAAATTTCAAAGCAATCGGTGAAGAACTTTCGCATATTTAAGATTTTGAACAAACGAACATTTACATTTTTATTTATATAGATAGATTATAATATACACTGTAAGGTTGCTTAATTGTGCTGTTGAAAGTGCTGCTCTTCGACGCAGATACAATACTTTCCTACCTTTTTGGCTGTGACAGCTATGGTCACTCGCCTAGGTCTACTATTTTGATGGGGAAAATTTGTTAGAAACAACTTGTCCTGCAGCTGCACCGCGAGTTTTTTTCGAAACGATATTTTCGGACATGGATGACATGATATGCCTCTATCTACTGTAAGAAATTATAGGTGTGAGAATGCATGTGGTGATAGATGAAACAGAAGAATCGAATGACTGCGACTTAGGTGGTAGAGATTATGTGCGTGACATTGAGAGTATGAAAGAAAGCGTAGAAAGAGAAAGACCATCGAGAAAGTATACTAAGCAATCTTAATAAACTCTCATCTTATATTAGAATTTTATTTGAAAGTTAAACCCCTCATCCTCCTCACACTACTTACTCACCATAGCTGTCGATATTTTTTTCTTCTTTTTGAGCGTAGAATACGTTTGGAATATTTGTACGGAAAAATATGAGGCACCCAGTATATGAGCCGTTTTCTTTGAAAGTGATGTAACTCCATTTTATATTATATGGAGATATTTAAGGATGTGTATTTAAATGGTTTGAAAAATATTCGTATATGTAATACGCCCATTTTATGTTTTTAAATATTAAACTGATTTAAGTTTACAATGCGATCATTTTTAAAGTATCAGTTCAAAGTGAAGTAGAGAAATTATGTAATTTAATTTTTGAACTAAATGTTATGTCTTGTCAAAGTAATTATATCTGTAATTTCATTAACTACGAAAATTTATGTTGACAAAATGATGAAAATTTTGAAGGCTTTTTTTGGCAACTGTTTATAAATAAAAAGCTCATAGCAGATTGTATTCATTGTTATCATGAACTATCTTTTTGTCAATAAATGGACTTACACCACTTTTAAAGAAAACGATTCATATTTCCAAGTACGTTTTATACGTAATTCGATTTGAATCATTCGCCGGTTATGCCGCATGACGTGAGTACGTGTATAGCGTGCTTTCGTATAATCTCTTCGTTTGACAATAACGATGATGTGTCTGTGTATAAGCGCTTTACACATCAATTAGAATGTATCAAAAATACTTGAAAGAATTTCTTGATGGATGCATCTATACTCACTCGCGAACGGTTCGATACTAATACACTTGCAGATTTCGTATTTTACGTTTTGAGACTTTGAAGAATTCTACATTAAATGATTTCTCATCGGTCCGTCTGTTACAGTTTCATAGCGAAACAATGATTGCAGTTTTTATCTGTTGACATATCCCCCTTTTCAATTGCAAAGGCAGAATGTGTGAATGTTTACGATTACTAATAATTTGCGGATAAGTATTGTGTGATTATGCATTTTCTTATATTGACGAACAGATATCTACAGATGGAATCACGATACACAGCCACGGTGAAGATATGATACGAGAAAGACGATGATTTCATTATTCTCCTATGATGCTCCTTTAACACGTTAACACTAACCGTACCGTAAGCGGTCGAATGACCGGTTCGATAGAATAAAAGTGTACATTCTTTCTATTATTAACTAAACACTGTTTTCTGCCGTGTTTCCTATATTAATTTGACAGTCTCCCGCAATACTTTTGGAAAGATATAATCATTATTTCATCATCGGTCGAATGATAGGTTACGGTTAAAGTAGATATACATAAAGTTCAGGCACGGTTAGCGTCAAGTGCCACATCGGTCCCCGAAAACCGACAACGGACGTTCTATTAACCCCTTGACCAACGATTTCCTGTCTGACAGTGTATGAAATCAAACATAACCTTAAACCTAACATAATTAAACGTAAACTTCCATAATAAATAAGAATACATAATAGATAAATACCACCAGTGATTTCTTCCATATAAGGGTTTTCGAAATAAAATTGATGGTATAAAAGCAATTTTATGGTGTAGAGTATCGTTCATTTTTGCAATTAGACAGTTTTTAGAAAATTTGAAATTTTTTTTCTTTCAATTTGCCATCTGCGTAACCCGTTACTGTAAGAACAGGAGTTAACGACTTGCTGCTCCCTCCGGATCAGCACGATCAACCCTCCTACAACATGGTACTCTTATAACGCGGTTTTCGTTCTACAACATTCCATCAACTCAACTGGTTTAAGAATATTCTATGTACTTAGCATGAATTTATCTATGTGTTAAATTTTTACAGTTGAAATAAATGGGGAATTTCCTTCTTTGTTTTTTTAAAGCGTTCGATACATATCAAATTACGTAATACGTAATTTTACATAACTTTTTCTTGTTTTTGTTGGGAAACAGTTTTATTAGTTTAGTTTGGTTTTAGTTTTATTTGTTTGTATAATTTCTTTATATAAACTTCGATAAAAATAGTTTTATAATGAACTAAACCTAATATTTTACCTCTTGTATTCATAAAATTTTATTTTATAACCGTATGCATCACAGCTCGGTGCTCTGAGAATGCAATTATCATCGAACGCAGAACGAATCACACTGATTTATATATTACTTACTTCTGAGTTACTCTTAACGTTCGTTTCCATATAACGTATAATCTGGCTTGTACTAATTCTGAGTTTCTTATAGCGCTGTACGAATTAATCGCTTTATAGGAGGGTTGACTGTATATCATCGCTTCAGCGGTAAGGAACCTACCAAAAATTGTAGCTCTTTGGCGAAATTACCATAGCAATTAAAACCGAAGAAATACAAAAGAAGGAAACGCATTCCGTTTTCAATAATCATAATCACTAACTGCGCGTCTATCCATACAGAGAACTTTCATCGGGAGAGTTCAGCACCCAAAGGGTTTAAGACAGCAATTACCAAACTGATAGGGGCGACTACCCAGGGAGGAGCAGGTAAATTTAAAGGGAAACGCAAAAAAGTTAATAAAAGTGTAATTTTCATAACGTAACGTTAGCATAAAAGCATACAAATTATTTTATTTAAATAATTATATACACCTAATCCCCGATTTACACGGAAGATAGGTTCCTTAGAAAACCGTGTAAATCGAAATCGTAATTTTTGATACGTAAAATTGCGTAAATCGAAAACAAACTAAAATGTGTATAATTCAGTCACCTATTTCAACGTTAACCATTTGCGGACGGAGAGATTTTTGAATATTGAGAGATAACCTTTATTTTGACGATCCAAAACCACCTTTTTATCAGCAAGTTAGGCTGTCAATTTTTCAACCCTAATTGGGTATACAAGCAGCAATAAACTGTAATTCAATTTTGTCTCTGGCCGCATATATGCGTCGCTAGTCTTCAAAGGGTTACATGGAAATAATTAAAAGCAAATTTTTTTAAATATCCATTATTTTAAAACCCGTGTAAATAAAGTGCCGTGTACATCCGGGGATAGGCGTATCGCATAAATATAACAGCAGAAGGAACCTCCGTTGACAAATCAAGCGGAAGGAATGCAAAAGCAAGGTCGGGGGAGGGGGACAGATTATATTCTTTTAAAGGGTGGCACAGTAACCACAAGTTTGGAAACCACTGGTTTAAGACTTATTCGGTTATCTTTCGCGCGACGATCACTCAATGGAGACGACATTCTACATTTTAACATTAGTTATTGAGTGTATCTAAAAATAAAACGTTATTAAAAATAATCGAAAAATAGTCCGCTTGGCCTTCTGTGGAATGTGATCGTGAATACAATGATAGTCACAACGTTAACTATAATTCTGACGTTAAACACCTGGTAACTCATGAATTAATTGAAGTGGATTAGTAGTGATTGTGCTAAATACCGTTCCATGCATTAGAAAAGATGCTGGCTCTGTTGTATCTCATACAATTTCTGTTGAAAAATTAATTTCCCAGATATCCATTACGTCATTTAAACGTTGTACTCGGGTTAATAAAACGTCGCGTTTTTCACTGAAAACTCTAAACAAATACCAGCCGAATGGATTAATGTAATTATCGAATGTGCTATATTTAGCATGAATTCCATACAAATATTTTACAGTCAGTACTGGATTTGTCAGAAAATTTATAGCTTCCTAGCAATTTGACAGTTTCAAAATGAATATGCTAATGACTATGACTATGACCTTTTTATATGTTTAAAGTACAATAGAAGATAATGAACAATAGAAGTTATGTACATTCTGAATATCGAAGTTTCTGCTACATCGAAATGAAATTATTCTGTATTTAACATTTTCGTGTTAAGTATAAAATGGAAATCATTTAGCTATTGATTTTTTTTGCTGGAAACTAAGAAACATTTTCAAACCGTAACAGAAAATTCTGTAGATGAGACGGTGCAGTAAATACATTACATTCTATGAATTTGTGAGTTTTCAGACTTGTTCCTAAAATACGTATCATACAAGACAATGTATTACACTGGTCTACAAAAGTTAAACTTTCCCTTTGACAAAAACAACATTCATGCTGATTCTTATGAATTTAGTGCGCTAATTTTCCATCAGACGCCATTTTTTAGATTGAGCGTTGACAAAGAATACAAATTTTCAACTTTCAGAATTTTTTATGTCTTGATTGTAAAAGTTATTTAAATTTTTTTGCACAAAATGATTCTATAAAACTTCTCGAATATAACGATGCATATTACTTTAATGTTACGAGCACTTAACATGATTGAGCAATGCTCAAAGCGAAAATGACGCACATAATGATCAATTTTTGTGGATATTTACTAATTTATCTTAAAAACTAGAGGGCCAGTAGAAAATCGGATAGCTCTAGATGTCAGGGCGGACATTTTTCTCGGGAAAACGGTAATTTAAAGTTGCAATACTAGTTCTGTTTTTGATTGAAAAATTAAAGTTGATACGCAAGACACAAGGTATTGCCAGTGATTCTCAGCGCAACCGTTTCACCCGCGTTAGTATTATGATATGTAGCTTGCTTTACAAGTACATTTATTGTTTATCAGTTATTTCACGACAATAATGCTACATTAAACAAAGAAGTATGTTTGTAAAATTCCATCATATAAATAAGCAATATTATTCAATTGTATTCTCAACTTCAAGATTATACGACCTATTAAATACAAAAGTGCTTGTCACCAAAAAAACAGAAAAGTGCTATTACAATAATATATTAAAGCTTTCGTGCCGAAAGAAATACTTTATTTCTCTTATCGTACTTTTCAATAACCCTTTGCGGTCATATTTCATTAACAACAAAATGTGTAACCGCACCTAAACCAAAACTACTAAAATCTTAGTAAGAATTATATATACCTCAGAAACGTGTGAATTGTTTGGTTTTATGGTTGAGAGTTGACATACGATGGCAACGGTAAAAGTGCTTTGGTGACTGAGAGTAGACAAATGACTGCTAACTGGGGGTTGATACCACTGTAAAGATGAATTACCAAGTAGCCCACAAAAGGAGAGGTGTTTGGTGATTTTTAATCTTGTCTCCGAAAGTATTATACATGCACTAATAAGTGAAAATGCTTGAACCCGATCACGGAGCACCGATTACTCGTCGGAGGTCGAGGGTAAACTGATAGCGCGGTGAACATTGACACGAATTGTTATTGTTAATGGACCAAGGAGACGAACACCTGCACGGTGCCATCGCCGAGGACCGCAGAGTATGTTTTGGCAACACACCGGGATCGTCGTACTCATCGGTCAGTGAAGCAGAAATAATTTCTCTCGCTGCTCGTATAGTTAATCTTCATATTGTCAATGCAACTGAGAAATATTGTTTATTTATATGACCAAATCGTAAAAATATAATACGTTGTTTAACACGTTAAGTGCCACGCCGGTCCCTAGGGACCGAACGCTGATTTTTCGTTTATGTTGACTCTGAGCAATGAAAACCGACGATTCGTTTTTTACCTAAACTACGCTGTCGCGCCTGAACGATCGATTATTAGTGGTTTTAAGTAAGAAATATATCATTTTATCAAAAATTAATATAGTTTGTTAAAATAAATAGAAAAATACCTTTCCTAATAAATGGTCTAAATGGAAGGTGTAGTACAGGTCCCTAGGAATCAGCGTGGCGCTTAACGTGTTAATGTAGCGTTATTGTCAGAAAATAACTTATAAACAATAAATGTATTTGTAAGTACAACAAGCTACATATAATACTAGCGCGGGTGAAACGGCTGCACTGAGAACCCCTGGAAGTACGTTGTGTCTTGCGGAGCTATTTTAATATCTCAACTGAAAACAAAATTTGTGTTACAACTTTTAATTATGTTTTCCCTAAGAAAAGTGTCTGCTCTATCGCCTCCTATTATTTGATTTCCTCCTGGACCGCTAGTTTTTAAGATAGATAGCAAAAGGTCCCCAATAACAGAGGCATTTTGGCGTTGTGTTTACAATAATAACCCTTAACGGTCGAGAGCACTTTTTGTATTGCTAGGCCATAAAACGACAGAAAATTTGGTAAAAGGTTATTAAAAGTTTATATAAATGATAACTCGAATAAAACATTTAAACTAGCTTATTTTTATATAAATTCAAGATATTTAGCTGATTTAGAATTTTATAAATAAAGTTATATTGGGGTCCTCCGTTATCTATGGCATAAGTGTTATGTCCCCGGAGAGGGGCCATACGACTGTTACGGATTGAAAGGTTAATATGCATCGTTCTACTCAAAACGGTTTATAAATCATTTGGTGCCAAAAATATTTAAGTAACTTTTACGATTGAAATACAGAAATTTCTAAATATTGAAAATTTACATTCTTTTTCAAATCTGGTGTTCTCATACAAGGAGTATGGTGGAGAAAAACGGATTTCATATTTGTACTCAGCGCCGCGAATCCATAAGAACCAGCATACCTGTTCTTTGTGCTACAAAGAAATTCAATTTTCATTAGTATGTGTATACAATATGCGCACAATAATGCAATATTTTAAATAAAAGAACGTATCCACGCTTAAATAATTGAGCTTCATATGCGTACACGTATTTCGAGAACGATAGAAATATACTAATATCGAGTTAATATTTGGAGAATGCAAAATTTATGAAAAATTTGTTATGCGTGATTGAAGGAAATGCCTTTAGCGACGGTATTAGAATATGTAATATATTCGGTATACTTCTTATACTCTATTTACAACAATGTCTCACTATTAACTGTCTATTCTCTACAATGTTAGCCTATGATATCGCGTGTGCCTAAAAAAATAAATAACTTTACAACGCCAATCGAGAGTATAACGACGAGACAAGTGTAAAATTGTAAATTCACTCGCAACACACGTTCGTTACTATTTCTGTAAATTTTTGCTTCTTCTTCATCGTAACATGTGCACAAAAAACAATTTGTCGACTTATCACTTAGTCGTGTAATAATCATTGCCAACAAGTTATAAAATTTTCATAAATGTTCTTGCAACAACGTATTCTTATCAAGAGTATATGTATATAAGTATGTATGTATACTTCATTTTGTGTGTATGTATATATGTATATATATATATGCTCTTTTCCGAATTAACAACTGCCGCGAATAAACGCGATTCCGCTATAAAGCCAACAACTGTAATGGACGGTTGCGAACAAAATCAATGGAATAACTCGGGGAATGGTTCGCATTTCTTCTTCTCCTTATTTGCAGTTTTTTATCTATCACCGTAGATGAGAATACATCTTTAAATTAAATTCGATACCGTTCCAAACGGCAGAGGGCATTCGAGTTGTCCGCTTCTGGCATCAGCAATTGGTGGATATACTGTCTTGTACAATTTTATCCGTTGCTTACTTTAGGAAAAACTATGCACCGTTGTATTTCCTGCGTGAATCGTATTGAACGAAAATACAATATCTCTATTCTACTCAAAGTTATTATTCTTTAATTGAGCACTTTCTGCTTGAATATGAAACACCAATGGATGTTTGAAAAATGTAATCTCTTTGGACGAAAATTGTCTTACTTGATATATCAAATAGTAAACTATGTAATACGTGGTACCTTGTGAAAGCAAAATAATCATATGATTTAAATAGCTGGTTCTGTAAATGAACAGTTGACCAACTGTAAAATCTACAATATTCTTTGCATGAAAAATACAACATGGAATTATAAGAAGGTCATTTGTATTTGTATTAAAAGGACTTCACTTCCCTTACTCAACAAATAATTATATTCCTACAATATGCTCGTCTCGTTGAATGTATAAGTCAGTACAAGTGGCAGACAAAAATGTAAACGATTTTTTTAATTTCCCTCACGAAGTTCGAAATAGGGGTCATAATGACCCGACTGGTAAACCTAGTGTAAAGATTGTGATACAATGGCCATAAGGTTGATATATGCAATACAGAATGTATTATTCTGCGAATAATTGTCATGCTTTGAGCGTACAGAATGTTTTCACTTATGGCAATTTTTATAAAGTGCAATTTTAAATTAGAATGCCAGAATTTTTGTCCATGGCTAAAGAGGTATACCACAGGACGTAAAATGTGGCAGCTTCCTTATCACCGATGAAGTGGGAAAATATCACTCAAAGTAGTAATTTTCAATGGGAAAACGTGAAAAGTGTTTGACATCTAAGAAAGTGGTATGGAAGATAATCTAATTTTTTAACTACAAATTTTGATGAGAGTCTTTTAAAATATTCGATGAAAAAAGTTATTGAAAGAATTAACGTAATATCCAATGGAAAACACATGCTTTGAAAAATGATTTTATTACTGCAAAATCAGGAATAAATATACTAACGGAAATTTGTTTTGCGATGTTTCAAAGTATACTGCGTTTGATGGAAAATATTATTCAATCCAATATCTTGTGTCTCCAAATATGAGAATACTCTTTAAATACCAAAGTGAATCATAAGACCACAGAATTTTGCACAAAAACGTTTGACCAAGAAGTTAAAACGGAAAGACTCTGAAAATAATAAGCGATGGCTTTATACATTGATTTTGCATAATAAAAAGCTTAATGATGCTTTGTTTCACACAAAAAACACAACTGTACATAATCTCCTTTGACAGCAACGAAGCTGTTCTGCTCTTTAAATGGCCGGTTACCATCTACATCGCTTAATTAATAATACTGGCCGAGAATTTATACGTGAATTTCCCTATAAATAAAGTTCAGCGCGAATAACCAAGTATCGCTCGTATCTAACAATCGTTGGATTTAACTATTTTTATTCATTTGTAAATAATATTCTTCGTAATATATTCAGGAACAATGCAACTAATCAGCACCTGCTTATTATAGGAATAATAATGTCAAAACTCGAACTTGCATACTGGAACCGTACTTAGGATTGTCGATGATTGCCATCACGACTGTTAAAATCATATTAAATCATATGGTTCTGGAAATTTGATGCTTCTTTTACATTGACAATTTTTTATCAAAATATTCATCGAAGAAATGGAATGTTAATTATCTAAAGCAAACTTTCGAATGGATATGGTTAGATATCAAATAATACGTCTTTAACAGGGCTCACTTTGAAAATTAATTTCTCATTCATACACCTTTTGCGATAGCAAAAGATTTTATAACTTTCGAATATTAAGTTATTGGTTCTCAACCTCAAAGTTGCAAAAAAGATTAATGGGCCACTCAATATGGCTCATTTTACCACGTACTTATTACATGAAGTGCTAGACGATTCTTTCTTTATATATATTAACACAGTTGTAAGCACCTTATCGTAATCTGGGCGAATGTAGCTTCGCGATATGACTTTATAATTTTAATCATAACATCACTATGTACGTTTTGAGATAACAATAGTCATATAGATTTAACTTTGACGAATATATATGTAAACTTGCAAAGCAACATCACTTTGATGTCGGTGAAAGCTTCTTTGAAACGACTCATTAACCCATTTCCATCCGTAAGCGGAATATTCCGCGGATGACGATCGTCTTTTATCATCAGCCACGAAGTATTCCGTCCTGTAAAATGTTAAACTCCTGCGCGGGGAAATGCACGGTACTGCGAGTCTTCTGCCGTATTTAGAGCTACCATGCAAATGGGTTAAGATAAATTAAAATTGTCAACAAAATCGAACATATAACTGAATGAATTTCTTTTCTATGTAATCAACAATAAATTGCATACTTTTTAATAACGTAATATTTAATTTGTATCGCTGATCGTTAGTATCAGTTGTTAATATTTCAAGTCAAAAATTGTATGAGATATCACTTTTTCTGTCACTTTAACATATTTCCTAATTTTTCTTAATGTTAACAATGTATATAACTATTTTTATCTCATCGCATATCGAGCTTTCCACTTTTTCTTCTATTATGCAGCACCATTGGTTCGCCCGATATATATATATATATATATATATATATATATATATGTACTTTGAAATCTCCCGCTCCGAGAGAGGTTGAGGACCATTGTGTCAAACTATACGTATGTATGTCATTTAGTTAAGTATACCGATAAGAATCCTTGATCGATGCTCCATTAGCAAATTTATCAGTTACTTATCATCCTTACAATATAATAATTTAGCAAGTTAATCCTTGGACATGTACACATATCCATTGTGTATTGTTTCATCATCTCTATTCATTAATTGATTGTATGACACAATCGGCAGTCGATTCGTTAACTGCTCAATGCTTTAAAGCCATATAACCCTAATTCCCTCTGGCCATTATTTTACAGCAGTCGTAAACTTCAAGAGCGTAAAGCCGATTGCATTGTGTCTTCCATCTTAATCGAAATTCCATTGCATAAACTGCAAGGAACAATATAGTGTCAGCACCCAGTTGAAGAATATATACAAGACAATCAATCCGTAATGCATTAACTTTCCGTTTTCCTTCGTGCAAGATTGTAAAATGTCAGACCAAGCGTAAAACTTTGAAAGCGCTTCGATTCTGGCCGTAAGTGCAAAATAAGTCAGCAATTCGAGCTCGCGACTACTCCATTAACGTCGAGAACGAGCCGAATCTCAGAGTATGCTACGTAGTCGTCGTGGAGGGACCTTCGGGTGGGACTTGTAATTGAAGCGACTGTCTGCTGGAGGCTCTTCTTGGCCAACGTTGTGGAGAAACGGGTGGAGTGGGTCTTGGCGTGTTTGGCGCGGAACCGGCTGTTAACCTCCAATTGCTTGTAGATATACCACCTGCCCTGCCCACCGACGATAAACTTGTACTGCTACTGCTGCAAGCTACCGCCGTGGACAGATCTACCCTTGAAACTGCCCTAGAATTATTACAGAACTAAGTGACTAATAAGTTTCATTACAATTAACTCTTTTAATATGATCTTTATAGGGAACCAGTTGCTCTCTGAGAAGCGTGGGTCTGAAACATCTTGTAATTTGACCGGTCATGTGGGTGTACCACCTAATTCTATCATCTTCAAAATTTCCATTGTAAGGCCAATTTAAAAAAAATATTGCTCATAAACGTTGCAATAGAAAAAAATATGTTATTGTGGTTATTGCGGGTGACCTTCATATAACACCGTAGTTACGATTCTACAAACTGTCGTTATATACAAAACAAAGAACTAGTGCAAAAAGGGCGGCTAGGTTCCAAAAATTAGAAAAACATACTATACCCCTTTAATTAGAGGAAATATATTTACTACAGGAATTTTCGTCAAAAGTATTAATTATTGATATGTATAAAATAATGTTTTCTTCGTCATCTCTGCTAACCACTATTAGCCGAGGGCGACTTTTTCTCGACAAGAAATCCTCATCCTCTGAACTTTTGTCAGCACTACATACTTATATACAGGGTATTTCACCTAATTTGACCACCTTAAATATATCGCTTATTTTGTATGATAGAAAAAATGTCAGAGATAGAAAATATTCTGTTTGAAGGCGCCAATAGGGTGATGGGCCAAATTTTTTTCTCAAGGTCATTTTCTTCGAGTTTTCAAGGTCATCGTATTTTCTTTAAATGGGACTGCATATTTTCATTACAACAGTCTCATAGCTTATAAAAAAACGAATGGATAATTGTAATATTTACGAATTTGTTAATTCAGCCAACATTTACGCGTTTGTCTCAGAAAGGTAAAGTCCTGCTGTCTATATATCTCTTTGTGTTTTTAAAGCTTCTGCTTTGTAAAGATGTGATTTTAATAGAAAAAGATTCACTTCAGTAGAAATGAAACTAGCGGTGGCAATCAACATGTTAATCATTCTTTTTCACCACATGTTGAGAATTTGATATCAGAGTAAAAAAAGAGGAAGATGTTATTTGTAGTAAAATATGGAAAAATAACTATTATTGTTCGTTACTGTTACTAATAATTTGCAAAGGTATAGGAATTTTCACAGACGTAAGTGATATTACCTGGAGGGAGGAGCAGATCCTCCCGTGTAATAATGCAAACCAGCAGGGCCACTTCTTGGCCTTGATGTCGAAAGTACACTAACTGATCTATGCATAGCTGGAGAAGGTGGTGCCGATGGAAGCATTCTTGGTGTTTGGGGAGGTGTTCTTCCAGTGGTTACACTTCCGGTACTGCTCGTCGACGACTTCCTTCTTGGACTTCTGTCAAAATATATTTCTAGATGGATTACATTTACGGCCATACAACAACAAAAGTTTCATTTATAATATTAGGTAATGCAAAAAGAACTGTCGTCTCTTTTTAAAATGCAAACAAATTTTTTTACAAAGAAATACATTGTATTCGTTCCTTCTTATTGCGCACAGTAAACCTCGGCCGTGATAAACCGAGTAAGTTTCAATAACACAGGCCAACACAATTTTTTTTTCCACTATCCACAGGGTGATCCTTGTAAAGTTGCTCGTCCTAAAAACGAATCCGCTGTCAGAAGTGCTCCATCACCCTCAGTTTTTCAAAAAAATTAATTTTTTCAAAAACACCTGATTTTATCGTGTAATCGAATTACCCGTGTAATCGGTGTTTTGCCGCCAAGCAGCCACTGCCGTCTGCAGCGGCAAATCAGTGAGGTACCTAGGCGTTATGGACACGGATGCCATAGCACCAACCAAAGGACACTTACATCTTTTATACTTTACTTTTTTGAACTTTGGCGATCATTTAGAACTATTTAAAACCACCAATTTTAATATTTATATACACTAAAATATTCGACACGTTTCCCTCTATCGTCTAAGATGAATTTTAACAGCCTTGCGTTTATTCTAGGTGTTTTTACAAAAACTCATATTTCATAAAAACTGAAGGTGATTGTGCAATTCTGCCGGCGGATTCGTTTTTAGGACGAGCAACTCTACGAGGATCACTCAGAGGATATTGCAAAAAGTTAAACAAGTTTAAATTTATTGAACAGTGTAATTCATAATGAATCGCAACCGAAATATCCCAGCAGACGTAAAGAGCGCATTTCTTTTAACTTTACCTAATATGGGGTACGGCGCAATAACATATACAACCAAGCATGTCCTTATGAAATAGTAAGAACAAAATATAGAATAAATTTTTTAAATTTTCGGCTTAGTTATGGAGTAAATTGAGTTTGAAAATGTAATGCGTACATATGCTAGTACAACTAAAAAGGCAACATATCGAACCCAGCTCCGCCGATTTTGATGAAATTTACGTGAGATATAATTGTCGGAAAAATAACTAATGCGTATTTTTCGGTCGGCATAGTCCATATTGAAGGGGTAATAATAGTCCCTAAAGTTGACGATTGAAATTGCCTTTCTCGGGATAGTTCTGTAACTAGACATAAAAAAATCCATATTTTTTTAAATTGCCTGTCCTTCAGCAACAAATTTAGCTGCATAATAAACGTTGCACAAATTTATTTATTTAAATGGTGCATTAAACATTTGAATTTTCGCATTTGATGTTCTCGAAAACAAAGCCTTACATTAAAAAATTTAATTCTATATTTTGTTCTCATTTTTTTTGTTACACATGGCCCTGAAAAACTTTTATTTCATGCGGCTCTGAACCTTTTATTTTTCATTTGATACCAGTCGACCGTTAGAAAATTTACGTAGAGATGCGAACCGAAGGGGTCTCGCTGTACACGATCACTGTCCGAGCAACTAGCATAAACAAACCACGATCCCCTACAATCCTGGCAAAACATATTCCATGCTGCCTTGGTCCCCTTATATCCTTTCCAGAGTCCTACCACCTTCACTCATTTTTCCCCAGTTTTTCCAAAGCCGAGCCCTATATAAGCGAGCCATTTTTTGACTCCTCGGGTCCAGTATTCTGTAGAACGTCACGCTGTTACTTAGGGTACAGAAACTTAAAAGTCACGGCTTTCGCATTCGCTTGACTATTGTAAGTATAAGACGTGGAAACCCCCGCGAACCAACGCTTGAATTTCGGCTAAGTTAAATTTAAGATTAATCTATTGTAATTGCATATTGAACCACTATTGATAATAACTTTGAATATACGTTTACATTCAGATTGTGACATTTCAAACGCCTTAGTTATTTCAATTTACTTCCTTAATCTTCGTGTAACAGAGCAACGATCTCCCTTATTCACTCTTACCGCTCGGGGTGAATAAGATTTTCAAAATTAAAGTTACGGGTGTTTCGTTAGAAGATAAAGAGTCTATGGGTTGCAACATTTTCCATTTCCTACTACTAGCTAGTGGCGGTACCCCCGTATCCTTTGGTACGGGACTGATCCGCTATACTAGCGCGAAAATACCGCAAGGTTTTTCGTTATTAACGGGCATACGGCGACCCTATAGTTAGCCTATAGGTTAGTCCGGTCCTCGGACATAATTCCCTGGATATTATTCCCCAACTCGTTGCAATCCTTAGTCCTCGCAATAAAAATTGTATCAACGCATTCGGTCTCGTTTTGCCACTCGCCCGGCTCGTAACATTTTCATGAGGAATCTGTTAGCTTTTAAATTTAATACATTTGATAAAGAAATTTTCACATGTAATTTATTTCTTAGAATAGCTTATCACAGGAAGGTGTCTGTTATTTTGTTTCATTTATTTTTAATTACGTGTTGCCATATCGCAGTTTAAAGCGAACATCGAGATCCCAAAGAAAAGGTCATAGTATGGAAGATTATGCAGTAGAAAGCACATGACAGTGATTCACTGTGGCGTACGGTATTAATATAGTTAAAATTAGAAAAAAACAATTTCTAGTACTGTAATACAGTAAAAGCTGGATAAGTGCACGAAAAGTTTCGCTTGATATATGCAACACGACTATCCCCTCCACATAGGGGGATCCCCCTTGGCCAACCTCGACGCTCGACGAGGGAGCAGTGTAACATGATACCACCCGAATGTATCGGTGAGACAATACTAATTCGAGGTCCGCCGTTTTCATTTTCGGTCTTTTTCGGTCTTTTTTTTTTAAACCTTTGCTAACGTATTTGTGAGATTTTTCTGATTAAAATGATACCAAACACGACATAGTTTGAATTGTTTTTACTTCATATTTAATATATTTGCTTACCACTTACATAATTTAAACATTTCGTGTTTGGTATCATTTTAATCAGAAAAATCTCAAAAACACATTGGGAAAAGTTAAATTCAGAAAAGTTACTAAATAATAAAGTTTATTGTTGCATTAGCAATGCATCGCTTTGTTTGCTTGCTCTCTCTGTCTCTTCTACTGTCTGTCCTTTTCTACGTTCGCGCTCGACTGGAGCCGCCGAATGTAAACACCGATTGGACACCTCTACTTCATAAAAACGACATCGGTCGCGACCTTTGCATTTAAGCCTTACGACGGTGTCGAAATTATGCTTCATTTATCCAAATGGGTGGCGATTCAGTGTTTTCATGCGGCTCCAGCTTATAATTATAACTTATTTTTTAAAATATTACATTATAATGTTCATATAATATTTTTTATTACAATATAACAAAATTATTAAAGTATTTAAAGGCAAACACATAATTAATAACCAGCTTTGGTATGATAAAGCTCAAAACATGGAGCCACACATAAACCAACATCACATTGTGAACAATAGTATCTGGACTCACGTCTTTTTCCTTGTTCACTGCAGATGACACAATTTTCGAACTTGATTTGTCCTTTTTGCTGCCTTATTCGAATTTACAGTCGGAAAATGTCTTTCAGTAAGTCTTTCAACATTGTTATTATTTCGTGTAACTAAACATTTCATATCTGATTTTAGTTTCCCATATGTTTCGAATAGCTGTCTTATAAGATTCAAATGAAATTTGGCAAACGGTAATTTTGTCGCAGTTGATGATTGGTGTAAACAATATGCATTCCACACAACCATGTCTGACATATGGAAAAAGTATTTTTTGTACCATTTTAAACTTGCAAAAACATTCAACCGATTTTAAAACCAGGCGTGTATCGTTAAAAAATACAATATATGTAGGAATGGGCGGTGCAGAGCTGTATGATGAACGATACACCAATTCTATTTCTACGTTAATATATTTAAAAAATGAATATGAAAAGGAATTACTGACAATACAACTCGCACTTCTAGCTCACTCGATCGTTCGTCGCCGACTCCTCTTCATTCCCGCCCGCACACCCTGTCTCATTCTTACACGATTCCTTCATCTGTTCCGACTCCAACGATAATCTTTCACCACAAACACGATCCACTCAAGCACAGGTTCCTACATATATTTTGTCGATAGTGTTTACTTTCGTAACAGACAACTGTTGAAGCATGCAGCGTTACTAGGTACTCGATGAACGAAGTATCTCATATGCAAAATATGAAACAATAGTATATATGGTATGAACGTACATATACGCTCTTCGTATATAAATGTTCATTCTTCGAAGGCGCGAGAATATATACGCCCTTCGTAGCGAAAGCGTTAATTCTTTTGCTGCATATCGTAATTATATAATAAATCACGCATAAAATATATTTTCTTATAAATCATGTTAAACGAGAACTTACAAAAATATTTGAAAGTTACCCATCTTTATATTAACACACTATCGGCGGGAAGGGTATTAATACCTTTTCCACAGACTGGCGCCGATCGGCGAGTCGGGTAATAATACGTTTTATGCAGAACGTACGCTAAGTGTTAGTAAAGCACTTACCAATGTTTTTTTTTCATTTAATGAATATTTTGTTTTGCACAACTCTTTGTAACCAACCTTCACTAATTCTTCATAATGCTTCACTAATTTTCGCCCGCTAGACGTGTGAGTCAAGCTCATGGTATTACCCGCCGATAGTGTGTTAAGAAACGTGAACGTTTTTCAGCGGACGGTCGAAATTTTCTTTGGTTTAAAACCACAGAGTTTGGGGGTTTGTTTGAAAATGTTTGATTATTGAGTATTAGAGAACTGTTGTTTTTGTTATTTTCTTAACACGTTGAGTGCCACGTCAGTCATCGGTGACTGACACTGAACTTTCCGTTCAGGCCGCGTTAGTCACCACTGACTGACACAACTTTTCGTTCAGGCCGCGACACCAGCGCGCGCGGTCTGACGGGGATTTCCTTATAAAATCGCGTGGCACTCAATGTGTTAAGCAAAAGGAAGCTTTATTTTTGGATAATATCTGTGGAGCCAATCCTGGAGTACTGCAAGTTCAGGATGACTCGTGACAGAATAGGGGCGAGCTCCTTAATTCCGTCATATTTCAAAAAGAAATTTAATATTCTGACTCCTCGATGAGGAGTGTATCAGATATTAAACTGATAAGAACAGATAAACTTCTTTTATTTTCAATGAATGTTCCCCACAGGACAATGCCCCCTGGGGGTAATACATTATAGAATCCGCATAAAATTTGCAAACAAATAGATATATAAATGGTTGTCACCCGGGTAGCTGCCCTGAGTGACCGCAGATCGTTATCTGTTATAAAAATTGCTAAATAGCTTTATGGCGCCGGCTAAAATAATTTATATAAATAAAATATGATTGGACGAGAAACATACAAAAAAATAAATAAATAGATAAATAACAATAAATAAATAATAAATAACAATTCAAGAAGTTAACATAGAATAAATAGGGTAAAATCGTGTGAGTTTCTCGTCGTCGCGCGGCCGCCATACAATTAGGTATATTTTGTACAAGATGTATTTTAAGCTGACGATACGTCACACTTAATAAAATACAATCGAATAAAATAAGACATGATTAAAATAAAATGAAATAAAATACAATTAAATAGAGTAAAATCGGCGAATAAAAATATAAATAGTTTTAGTGGACGTATTAACCTCAGATAAAATATAACAATAAATAAGTAACAATGATTAAAATCGTATAGACTGGGCGATTGCCCCGCGACATTCATTCTGCCCGCCAGTGTATCGCAACAGAAGGGTGGTCGCAGGACCGTGAATTATACTCGGGGCGAGTCTCCCCATTGTCTCCCACGCCGTCCGAGGCTTCGGCGTGTAATCTGCTGGTCCCGGGGCTTGCGGTCGGGTCGCCGGCAGCACCCCCCGAGGGGGGAAGCCGATACTGGCGTACACCCGACACATGCTCCACATAAATATCCCTAGGCCAGCGGATGGTGTCAGAGACCATGAGTCGGCGCATCATTGCTGCATACCGTTCGCTAATACGGAGCAGCTTCAGCACCGGCTCATTTCTCGGGCACCAAGAGCCAAGGCCGCCGACGAGGAACGCGTCCACCATTACCCTGTAGCCAACCCTTGCTAATCTATCGGCCAGGGGCGCGTACTTAGCTATTTTACGCTCCCTGGCCTCAGCAAATGCCTCTAGGCGATTTTCAAACGGGATGGCTACATCCACGATGATTATTGTTTTTGACGCCTCGTGGCGAACCACGAGGTCAGGACGTAGGGACGCAAATTCCTCGTCGTCTCCCTCTATCCGCTGGTTTACGCGGATTGAACCTGGCAGCCGGGTAGCAGCTCTGAGGCGTTCCAGTGCGGCATTATGCCGTAGCTGGATTTCAGCCGAGTGTGGTCCACAGTGACCGAGCACGTGGGGTAAGGTCTCGAGACCGTCCCCGCATCGCCGGCAACGCTTGTCTTCCTCTCCCCAGCGCCTGTTGCCGGTCAAAGGAACGACATCAAGCCTGGCTCGATGGATAAAACGCCAATCAGCGAAGCGGGTAAAGCTGCCTGTCCGGAGAAAGTGATTGCTCACATTCGACCGTGCAGACACCTCGTAGACCTTACCCTGGTCTTTCTTAAGAAGCAATGAATGCATATAGTGCTCGGCCACTGCTTCTCGCACCCTAGCTACAACCTGCGACCGTGCTTGCGGGGTCACGATCACAGGCCGCCCCCGCGACCCACGGAGGTTCAGGGCGAGTTCTTGGCGATCAGACGACCAGGTCCACTTGACTCCCAGCCTCTCCGCCTGCTTGCGCGCGGCGATCCGCGCGGCGGCCCAAATCCCAGGGGACGTGGCATCCCTGGCGAATCTTCCCTCTCGGGAACCCGAGAGGTATGCCGCCAGGTCCACATAGGAGGCCGACTGTCCCGTCATGCGACTCGTGGCCTCACACAGCGAAGCCCACGCCAACTCCCTCACCGGCGCATCAGGCGAAGTCAGAAGCCTGAACGCATGTGCGACGGTGAGTGCGTCGGCCAGGTCCACGAGCGGGAGTAGCCCTCCCCCCCCCAATTTTGGAGGAAGGAACACCACCTCCGCGCTCGCTCGCTGCGGGAGGTTTAACCACGCCTTCGCAAGACGCTTGACATACTTATCGACCTCCTTTAGAGGTCCCCTGTATATCTTCGCTCCCCTTAGCAGAAAGTCGAGGCGGGGCAGTATAAATACCGCCACCGTCTCGAGTTTCTGCCAGGGGGCTAATTTTGAGGCGTCCACCGCGCGCAAGCAGTCGATGAGCTCCTCAATTGTGGAGATGGGCGTCTGATCGACCCTGAAGCCCGTGGGGATGCCGAGATGTTCGTACGGCTCCCCGTCTGCCAGGGCCCGCAACGGGATATCCTGGAGAGCGAATACCGAGGGTTCGACCCTGCCGCCACGACCGCCGATGACGTGCAGGGTGGCACATTTGGCAGGGTTAAACCGTAATCCGATCCCTCGGGCCTCGCTCTCCACTGCATGGAGCAGATCCCTCATTCCCTCGGGCGTATCCGCGATGAGAGCAAGGTCGTCCGCATACGCCAAGATGTTAAAGCGTTGGCCATGCAGCGTATAACCTGCTCCCGAGTCGATTGCCCTGCGGACAACCGACTCGATCGCAAGGTTAAACGTGATTGGGCTCAACGGACACCCTTGCCTCACGCCCGAGCGAATTGGGATGGGGTCGGTGTACCCCTCGGCAGTACGAACCCGCGTCGTACAACCATCGTAAAGCGCCTTCCACGTACCGTGGAGGCGGGGGTGAACACCAGCGCACTCAAGGGCATTGTTGATAGTTGCGTGGGGGATTGAACCAAACGCGTTGGACAAATCCAGCCACGCAACCACAGCCTGTTTCCTTGGTCTGCGCGCGTCCGCCAGGACCTCTCCGAGTACGAAGTTGTGCTCATAGCACCCCTCGCATCGCAGAAAGCCCTTCTGCGCCCAACTGACCCTCCCGTTGTCGACCGCCCAGCTGGTCAGGCGGTCCGCAATCACCGCCGCGTAGAGCTTCGACGCGGTATTACCAAGCGCGAGCGGGCGCCAGTTCGAGAGGTCGCCCCTCTCCCCCTTCTTGTATACTAAAATCGTATTGGAGGTCTTCCAAGACGATGGAACCGACTCCAGGCGGTAACAAGCGTTAAAAACCGCTGTCAGCAACCGAGAGCCCGGGTCGGCCGCTCGGAGGTCGGAATAGGTAATTCCGTCCGGCCCAGGCGCAGAATTATTCATACGCCTGAGCCGGCTCTCGACCTCGTTCTCCGTGAACGGCCGAGCCAAACCCTCGGTGCTGGCTTCTGGAGCCCCCGTAATCCGGGCGGAAGGGAGGCTGGATGGGTCATTCCCTCCCCCATGCACGCCCTCGAAGTATCTTTGGACTTCCGCCTTCTGCACTTGGCAGAAGGGTGTAGTACCTCCGAGTACTTCTCGGACGGCTCGGGATCGGTTCAGCCTATACAGCCTCTGGATCCTTGCGGCCTCCCGCACGGGATTCCATCGCCTTTCTCCCTGTGAGGGGTGGGGGCGACTGTCTCGGACCGGACGTCCGGATTCGCGCTCGGCGCCTTCGCGTCGAGCTCCCGCAGCGCGATAATCGCGGCCCGCCGGTCCCCCTGGACCGCCGGTGCCAGCCTCCCTTCGTGCGGTCGTGTCGCGACTCGCCTTGCAGCCTTGGAGGTATACGGCGACCTCAGCCGCCATAACCTCCAGATCTTCTTTGTTGGAGACGGAGTTCGCGAGATCCAGGAGCAAATCCCGTTGCTGCAACTCCTCACGGGTCGCACGGCGTTTGAAAGCGCCAGTACGACCCGGATTCGCGGCAGCAGGGGCACCCCTGGGTCGCTCGCTCCGTCTCGGCTGCAGGGTCGCGACCCGACCGCCCTCCGGGCGGCTTGAACGGGTAGGGCGTTGAGCGCTAAGCGTACCCGCCGCATAGCGCTGGCGTACCCTGGCTGTAGTCGGCGCGGGCTCACCGTTGCCGATTGGTACATCGGCCGTGGAGCGATGTGTCGGGGAGGCGTTGGTCGTACCAGCTATCCGGCTTCTCCCGTCGGCTGGTTCTCCGGCTCCCCTCCGCTCCACCCGGGACCTGAAAATGGGTGCAAAATTTAAATTCTTATTTTTATTCACTCTGCTTCCCGGAGGGGGAAGCAGAGGAAAATTCGCCGTTGTAACGGGCGGCGGCGGCGGCGAGACACGACCCGACGAGGTTTCCGCGACAAGCGCCGACATTCCCGGGGGAGATAGAAGAGGCGGCGACCTCCGCGCTCTTCTCCCCGCCACGACCTGCCACGGCTGTTCTCCCTCGCCGACTTGTTCCTCCTCTTCTTCGGCGATGGGAGCCTCCCTCGTATGGATTGTGGTGGTGGGGGGTGGTGGCATCCTCTGTCCTCCGCTAGGTGCAGAGGCCGTCCTCAGTATCACGACCTCGCGCACCGTCGGCATCGCCCTGACCGCGGGACGGATCCCGAGGGTAGGGAGCGCCGGGGCGGAGACGGTGGCGGTAACCACCGGAGCTCCGCAGCACGAGGTCGTGATAGTTGCCGTAGTGAGTGCTACGGCAGCCGCCGACGTGCAGGGGCGAGTGATTGCGGCAGCGACCGCTCCCGGGCTCCGAATGACAGGGGAGGCCCCGGTCGCTGCAATCCTCGCAGGTGGTGATACCTGCACGCCGGTGGAGGCTACCACGGTCACCGTCGGTAGTTTTGCGGCCCTGGTGGTCGGGGCCGCTGCCAGCTCGGTGCTGCTCCTCCTTCCTGTTGTGGAGGGGCGCGGTCGCAGGGACATCAAGGGTGGTATCTTCTGCGCCCCTCCACCCGAGCCGGCTGTCGCCGATCGAGTTTTAACGGTGGAAGTTGAGGGCTTCTTCACCTCCACCGGCACGCTCGCCGCCCTTCTAGATCGTAAAACGGGCGGCGAGGTCCTCCCACTCGTCTCCGCTCCTCCTCTTCGTCCCCCCTGTCCGCGGGGGGCACAGGTAGTCGGGGGGGTGGCTCCTCCTCCGCTGCTTCTTCGTCCCCCCGACAGGCGGGGGGCCCTCCTCACGGCCGGCGGTGCCGTGCCGGCTCGTAGCTGTCGACCCCCGGTAGCTCGGGGGTGGACAGCCCCCGGAGGGGTTGTTCCGGAGCTAGAACCACTCCCCGAGTACCGGTGGGTGCTTCTGCGGCTGCCAGGGGGGGTGATGTTGGAGGTTCCCTGCGCTCTCCTGGCAGCCGCGGCCTTCGTGGTCGTCCCTCGTGGATTCGCCGGCCTGCTGGTGGTGATGCTGGTGGAGGGTGGAGCGGACGATGGTGATGTACGAGTGGGAGGCGAAGTTCTTCCTTTCAAATTTCGTGCCGGTGGAATGCCCTCTGCACTCGATCGGCGGCTTACCGACGGCGCCGCACTACGGGAGGCGGCCTCTAGCGGCAGCCGTGGCTTCGAGGCCCGCAGTATGGCGGCGCGGGTCGCTCGAACCGCCGCCACCGCCGCAGATGGCGGCGCTGCGGTGACGGCGGCGTAGGTCGTGGCGGGTTGCCGCGCGTTCGAAATCGTATTCCTCCCCGCGAGGAATATCGGCGCGATTGTACCCGCCGTATTTACACTGGTGGCCGCAGCGGACAAAGTGACAGTTGCCACTGTTGTCGCCGCTGCGGCCGTTATTATGGTTGGAGACCCTCCAGCGGCGAGGGGGGTCACGTTTGAAATGACGGCGGATACCATCGTCGTTGTTGTCCCCCCCGCGGTCAGGGGGGATGAAACTATCGCCGCGATCGGCGCATCGCCGGCGCCTCCGCCCGTTCCGGACGCGCTAGGGGGAACGGGGAGCAACGGCCTCGTGGCCGCTGCGCCCACGCGGGAGCCTTTCCTCGGCGGGGTAACGGGAAGGGGACCGTGAACTCGCGCATAATGCGACTTCACCGACTTGAGGGTGTAAATCCCCACGCCGATGAAGCCACACACACTGCAGCGATGGTTCACTTTCCCCACCCCGTGAGCCCGCCGCAGATGCTTGGTCAGCTCGTTAGGCCCCGCGTAGGCGCCTCCACTTCGGACCAGGCGCGGGTCTGCTCCCGGTGCAGTGCAAATTTCGCACGAGATACCACCGACCGATGGATACGGTATCGTAACCGTAGCCATTGCTCCGAGCGCGAGTTAGACGAGCGAGGTGGGATAGGAATTGAAAATGTTGCCGTAGAAGGCAAAGCGACAGTAGGATTATTCCTGCGTTTAACTGCGCGACGAGAGATCGGATTTCTCGCGAAAGCGATACTCGTCGAACAGCGAAACGAGGCGGTGGAATTGTTTGATTAAGGGAATAATAGGTTTGATTGGACTATGATTAACCGATTCGGAAGGAATCGGGGGACTCGAGAACAAAGGAAGGTAGAAAAAAAGCGACAGTAGGATTTGCCTACGTGACCTAGCAACCGCGTGTTGTCTTTCTCTCGAAAAACAAACACGGCACCAGGACGACGTGGAGGAGGATTTAAATTTGAAGGGAATAACGGGTAGTGGATCAGGGATAAACCAACTCAGAAGGAGTTGGCGGATAGCGGCAGAAGGAAAGAAAGAGGGAGGGAGACGCGACTTAGAAATTAAACGGGTACCTCGCTCTCCTCAACGCTCGGCGACCGATGGCTCCCGCGCGAACCCGCGGCTGGCGCTCCGTGACTTGCGGCTGCAGAAGCGGTTGCTCTCCGTTTGGGATACTCGCCTCCGCTCCTCGACCTTAGGATCGTCCCTCGCGGCGCACACACTCGTTGAATAAAATATGGGACGTCCTGCGTTTAAAACTCCTCTACGCCAGGTAGAGTAATAATAGCAGCTGCTGGGTGGCTAACAAAAATAAAAATAAAACCAGCAGACTGCGCAATAAAATTTGGCCTATTGTCGGGTACTGGAGGAGTAGCCCGACCGAGGAGTCAGAATGAAAATAAAATAAAATATGATTAAGCTACTGAGGAGGCGGGTATCTCTGTTTGAATGATTTATTAGGGCCGATCCCTGCAGCTCTGCAAGACTGGGCCGACCCGCGGGGGGCACGAGGCAAGCCCCGGTTACCCGCCTCCTCACAAAAATGAATTTAATATTCTGACTCCTCGATGAGGAGTGTATCAGATATTAAACTGATAAGAACAGATAAACTTCTTTTATTTTCAAATAATGTTCCCCACAGGGGACGATGCCCCCTGGGGGTAGATACATTATAGAATTTCCGCATAAAATGCAAATAAATAATCTTAATATTGATTGTCACCCGGGTGGACGCCCTGGGTGACCGCAGCGGTAAATGTCTGTTAAAATTATAAAGATTGTTTTCGCATGGCGCCGGCTAACTTATATATAGATAGATAATTAGATAAATAAATAAATAAATAAATAAGTGCACGGACGAGGGATATAAATTAACATAAAATCATAAAATCACGCAATAGCGCAGTAAAATTAAATTTAACAAAATGTTAAAACAACAATATAGGTAAATAAAAGCGTAACATACAGAATAACCAATAAATAAATATATAGTCGACTAGAATAAAAACAGTGGTAAAACAGGTATAAAGAGAGTCGACTAGAATATTATTTGATATTCCCTCCGTGGGCACGGTCGCCATGACGAGACAGAAAGATTTTCGATTAAAAGATATTTCTACGGTGGGGACGCACCGCCAGCTATCCAGATAAAATTGGACTAACACAAATAAATAATAAAGAAACAAATAATAAAAAATAGAATAAATTAAAATAATAAGATAAAATACTATAAGATACCTAAAAATTCGTGGTAAGGCGTAAGTATGGGCTGGCGGCGGTTTTGCGTGTCTCACCGCAGAGTGTTAAAATATAAATATAACAATAAATAATAAATACATTGGGCAATAGCCCCGCGGCATTCATACTACCCTCCAGAGCGTATTTACGCAAGGGTGGCCTCACAGGGCCGTATTACGCTCTGGAGGGCCCCATTCACTCATGCAATGCACTCATACTCGGGGCGAGCTCCCATTTCACCTCCCACGCCGTCCGAGGCTTCGGCGTGTAATCTGCTGGTCCCGGGGCTTGCGGTCGGGTCGCCGGCAGCACCCCCCGAGGGGGGAAGCCGATACTGGCGTACACCCGACACATGCTCCACGTATATATCTCTAGACCAACGGATGGTGTCGGAGACCATGAGACGGCGCATCATTGCTGCATATCGCTCGCTAATGCGAAGCAGCTTCAGCACCGGCTCATTTCTCGGGCACCAAGAGCCGAGGGCGCCGACGAGGAACGCGTCCACCATGACCCTGTAGCCATCCCTTGCTAGTCTATCGGCCAGGGGCGCGTACTTAGCGATTTTACGCTCCCTGGCCTCAGCAAATGCCTCAAGGCGGTTTTCAAAAGGGATGGCTACATCCACGATAATTATCGTTTTCGACGCTTCGTGTCGAACAACGAGGTCAGGACGCAAGGTCGAAAATTCCTCGTCGACCCCCTCTATCCGCTGGTTTACGCGGATTGACCCTGGCAGCCGGGTAGCGGCTCTGAGGCGTTCCAGCACGGCATTATGCCGTAACTGAATTGCAGCCGAATGCGGTCCACAATGTCCGAGCACGTGGGGTAAGGTCTCGAGACCGTCCCCGCATCGCCGGCAACGCTTGTCTCCCTCTCCCCAGCGCCTGTTGCCGTTCAAAGGAACGACATCAAGCCTGGCTCGATGGATAAAGCGCCAATCGGCGAAGCGGGTAAAGCTGCCTGTCCGGAGAAAGTGATTGCTCACTTTCGACCGTGCAGACACCTCGTAGACCTTACCCTGGTCTTTCTTTAAAAGCAATGTATGCATATAATGCTCGGCCACTGCTTCTCGCACCCTAGCTACAACCTGCGATCGTGCTTGCGGAGTCACGATCACAGGCCGCCCCCGCGACCCACGGAGGTTCAGGGCGAGTTCTTGGCGATCAGACGACCAGGTCCACTTGACTCCTAGCCTCTCCGCCTGCTTGCGCGCGGCGATCCGCGCGGCGGCCCAAATTCCAGGGGACGTGGCATCCCTGGCGAATCTTCCCTCTCGGGAACCCGAGAGGTATGCCGCCAGGTCCACATAGGAGGCCGACTGTCCCGTCATGCGACTCGTGGCCTCACACAGCGAAGCCCAAGCCAACTCCCTCACCGGCGCATCAGGCGAAGTCAGAAGCCTGAACGCATGTGCGACGGTGAGTGCGTCGGCCAGGTCCACGAGCGGGAGTAGCCCTCCCCCCCCCAATTTTGGAGGAAGGAACACCACCTCCGCGCTCGCTCGCTGCGGGAGGTTTAACCACGCCTTCGCAAGACGCTTGACATACTTATCGACCTCCTTTAGAGGTCCCCTGTATATCTTCGCTCCCCTTAGCAGAAAGTCGAGGCGGGGCAGTATAAATACCGCCACCGTCTCGAGTTTCTGCCAGGGGGCTAATTTTGAGGCGTCCACCGCGCGCAAGCAGTCGATGAGCTCCTCAATTGTGGAGATGGGCGTCTGATCGAACCCTGAAGCCCGTGGGGATGCCGAGATGTTCGTACGGCTCCCCGTCTGCCAGGGCCCGCAACGGGATATCCTGGAGAGCGAATACCGAGGGCTCGACCCTGCCGCCACGACCGCCGATGACGTGCAGGGTGGCACATTTGGCAGGGTTAAATTTTAAGCCGATCCCTCGGGCCTCGCTCTCCACTGCATGGAGCAGATCCCTCATTCCCTCGGGCGTATCCGCGATGAGAGCAAGGTCGTCCGCATACGCCAAGATGTTAAAGCGTTGGCCATGCAACGTATAACCTGCTCCCGAGCCGATTGCCCTGCGGACAACCGACTCGATCGCAAGGTTAAACGTGATTGGGCTCAACGGACACCCTTGCCTCACGCCCGAGCGAATTGGGATGGGGTCGGTGTACCCCTCGGCAGTACGAACCCGCGTCGTACAGCCATCGTAGAGCGCCTTCCACGTACCGTGGAGGCGGGGGTGAACACCAGCGCACTCAAGGGCATTGTTGATAGTTGCGTGGGGGATTGAACCAAACGCGTTGGACAAATCCAACCACGCAACCACAGCCTGTTTCCTTGGTCTGCGCGCGTCCGCCAGGACCTCTCCGAGTACGAAGTTGTGCTCATAGCACCCCTCGCATCGCAGAAAGCCCTTCTGCGCCCAACTGACCCTCCCGTTCTCGACCGCCCAGCTGGTCAGGCGGTCCGCAATCACCGCCGCGTAGAGTTTCGATGCGGTATTACCAAGCGCGAGCGGGCGCCAGTTCGAGAGGTCGCCCCTCTCCCCCTTCTTGTATACTAAAATCGTATTGGAGGTCTTCCAAGACGATGGAACCGACTCCAGGCGGTAACAAGCGTTAAAAACCGCTGTCAGCAACCGAGAGCCCGGGTCGGCCGTTCGGAGGTCGGAATAGGTAATTCCGTCCGGCCCAGGCGCAGAATTATTCATACGCCTGAGCCGGCTCTCGACCTCGTTCTCCGTGAACGGCCGAGCCAAACCCTCGGTGCTGGCTTCTGGAGCCCCCGTAATCCGGGCGGAAGGGAGGCTGGATGGGTCATTCCCTCCCCCATGCACGCCCTCGAAGTATCTTTGGACTTCCGCCTTCTGCACTTGGCAGAAGGGTGTAGTACCTCCGAATACTTCTCGGACGGCTCGGGATCGGTTCAGCCTATACAGCCTCTGGATCCTTGCGGCCTCCCGCACGGGATTCCATCGCCTTTCTCCCTGTGAGGGGTGGGGGCGACTGTCTCGGACCGGACGTCCGGATTCGCGCTCGGCGCCTTCGCGTCGAGCTCCCGCAGCGCGATAATCGCGGCCCGCCGGTCCCCCTGGACCGCCGGTGCCAGCCTCCCTTCGTGCGGTCGTGTCGCGACTCGCCTTGCAGCCTTGGAGGTATACGGCGACCTCAGCCGCCATAACCTCCAGATCTTCTTTGTTGGAGACGGAGTTCGCGAGATCCAGGAGCAAATCCCGTTGCTGCAACTCCTCACGGGTCGCACGGCGTTTAAAAGCGCCAGTACGACCCGGATTCGCGGCAGCAGGGGCACCCCTGGGTCGCTCGCTCCGTCTCGGCTGCAGGGTCGCGACCCGACCGCCCTCCGGGCGGCTTGAACGGGTAGGGCGTTGAGCGCTAAGCGTACCCGCCGCATAGCGCTGGCGTACCCTGGCTGTAGTCGGCGCGGGCTCACCGTTGCCGATTGGCACATCGGTCGTGGAGCGATGTGTCGGGGAGGCGTTGGTCGTACCAGCTGTCCGGCTTCCCCCGTCGGCTGGCTCTGCGGCTCCCCTCCGCTCCACCCGGGACCTAAAAATGGGTGCAGAATTAATATTCTTATTTTTACTCACTCTGCTTCCCGGAGGGGGAAGCAGAGGAAAATTCGCCGTTGTAACGGGCGGCGGCGGCGGCGAGACGCGACCCGACGAAATTTCCGCGTCAAGCGCCGACATTCCCGGGGGAGATAGAAGAGGCGGCGACCTCCGCGCTCTTCTCCCCGCCACGACCTGCCACGGCTGGTCTCCCTCGCCGGCGTAGTTCTCCTCCTCCTCGGCGATGGGAGCTTCCCTTCTCGAGGTGGTGGTGGTGGAAGTCGTCCTCTGTCCTCCGCTAGGTGCAGAGGCCGTCCTCAGTATCACGACCTCGCGCACCGTCGGCATCGCCCTGGCCGCGGGACGAATCCCGAGGGCAGGGAGCGCCGGGGCGGAGACGGTGGCGGTAACCACCGGAGCTCCGCAGCACGAGGTCGTGATAGTTGCCGTAGTGAGTGCTACGGCAGCCGCCGACGTGCAGGGGCGAGTGATTGCGGCAGCGACCGCTCCCGGGCTCCGAATGACAGGGGAGGCCCCGGTCGCTGCAATCCTCGCAGGTGGTGATACCTGCACGCCGGTGGAGGCTACCACGGTCACCGTCGGTAGTTTTGCGGCCCTGGTGGTCGGGGCCGCTGCCAGCTCGGTGCTGCTCCTCCTTCCTGTTGTGGAGGGGCGCGGTCGCAGGGACATCAAGGGTGGTATCTTCTGCGCCCCTCCACCCGAGCCGGCTGTCGCCGATCGAGTTTTAACGGTGGAAGTTAAGGGCTTCTTCACCTCCACCGGCACGCTCGCCGCCCTTCTAGATCGTAAAACGGGCGGCGAGGTCCTCCCACTCGTCTCCGCTCCTCCTCTTCGTCCCCCCTGTCCGCGGGGGGCACAAGTAGTCGGGGGGGTGGCTCCTCCTCCGCTGCTTCTTCGTCCCCCCGACAGGCGGGGGGCCCTCCTCACGGCCGGCGGTGCCGTGCCGGCTCGTAGCTGTCGACCCCCGGTAGCTCGGGGGTGGACAGCCCCCGGAGGGGTTGTTCCGGAGCTAGAACCACTCCCCGAGTACCGGGGGGTGCTTCTGCGGCTGCCAGGGGGGGTGATGTTGGAGGTTCCCTGCGCTCTCCTGGCAGCCGCGGCCTTCGTGGTCGTCCCTCGTGGATTCGCCGGCCTGCTGGTGGTGATGCTGGTGGAGGGTGGAGCGGACGATGGTGATGTACGAGTGGGAGGCGAAGTTCTTCCTTTCAAATTTCGTGCCGGTGGAATGCCCTCTGCACTCGATCGGCGGCTTACCGACGGCGCCGCACTACGGGAGGCGGCCTCTAGCGGCAGCCGTGGCTTCGAGGCCCGCAGTATGGCGGCGCGGGTCGCTCGAACCGCCGCCACCGCCGCAGATGGCGGCGCTGCGGTGACGGCGGCGTAGGTCGTGGCGGGTTGCCGCGCGTTCGAAATCGTATTCCTCCCCGCGAGGAATATCGGCGCGATTGTACCCGCCGTATTTACACTGGTGGCCGCAGCGGACAAAGTGACAGTTGCCACTGTTGTCGCCGCTGCGGCCGTTATTATGGTTGGAGACCCCCCAGCGGTGAGGGGGGTCACGTTTGAAATGACGGCGGATACCGTTGTCGTTGTCCCCCCCGCGGTCAGGGGGGATGAAACTATCGCCGCGATCGGCGCATCGCCGGCGCCTCCGCCCGTTCCGGACGCGCTAGGGGGAACGGGAAGCAACGGCCTCGTGGCCGCTGCGCCCACGCGGGAGCCTTTCCTCGGCGGGGTAACGGGAAGGGGACCGTGAACTCGCGCATAATGCGACTTCACCGACTTGAGGGTGTAAATCCCCACGCCGAGAAGCCACACACACTGCAGCGATGGTTCACTTTCCCCACCCCGTGAGCCCGCCGCAGATGCTTGGTCAGCTCGTTAGGCCCCGCGTAGGCGCCTCCACTTCGAACCAGGCGCGGGTCTGCTCCCGGTGCAGTGCAAATTTCGCACGAGATACCACCGACCGATGGATACGGTATCGTAACCGTAGCCATTGCTCCGAGCGCGAGTTAGACGAGCGAGGTGGGATAGGAATTGAAAATGTTGCCGTAGAAGGCAAAGCGACAGTAGGATTATTCCTGCGTTTAACTGCGCGACGAGAGATCGGATTTCTCGCGAAAGCGATACTCGTCGAACAGCGAAACGAGGCGGTGGAATTGTTTGATTAAGGGAATAATAGGTTTAATTGGACTATGATTAACCGATTCGGAAGGAATCGGGGGACTCGAGAACAAAGGAAGGTAGAAGAAAAGCGACAGTAGGATTTGCCTACGTGACCTAGCAACCGCGTGTTGTCTTTCTCTCGAAAAACAAACACGGCACCAGGACGACGTGGAGGAGGATTTAAATTTGAAGGGAATAACGGGTAGTGGATCAGGGATAAACCAACTCAGAAGGAGTTGGCGGATAGCGGCAAAAGGAAAGAAAGAGGGGGGGGGGGAGACGCGACTTAGAAATTAAACGGGTACCTCGCTCTCCTCAACGCTCGGCGACCGATGGCTCCCGCGCGAACCCGCGGCTGGCGCTCCGTGACTTGCGGCTGCAGAAGCGGTTGCTCTCCGTTTGGGATACTCGCCTCCGCTCCTCGACCTTAGGATCGTCCCTCGCGGCGCACACACTCGTTGAATAAAATATGGGACGTCCTGCGTTTAAAACTCCTCTACGCCAGGTAGAGTAATAATAGCAGCTGCTGGGTGGCTAACAAAAATAAAAATAAAACCAGCAGACTGCGCAATAAAATTTGGCCTATTGTCGGGTACTGGAGGAGTAGCCCGACCGAGGAGTCAGAATGAAAATAAAATAAAATATGATTAAGCTACTGAGGAGGCGGGTGTCTGTTTGAATGATTTATTAGGGCCGATCCCTGCAGTTCTGCAAAACTGGGCCGACCCGCGGGGGGCACGAGGCAAGCCCCGGTTACCCGCCTCCTCACAAAAATGAATTTAATATTCTGACTCCTCGATGAGGAGTGTATCAGATATTAAACTGATAAGAACAGATACTACACATTTGATCTTAGCCGAAAGGCCGAGAAGCGATACTATTATCAAATTTCACTCTATTCTTATTCACTACAGTGAATAAAATAAGCTGCGAGAACGTTGAACGCCTCCTTGCGGTGAAACGCCGGTTCAAATAACGGTTATGCGCTCGCGTAATCTTTAGACGGAGCTCTGCCATAGTAAATCAATAAACTGTTTCAAAGAAATAGACGTTCTAAATAGTGAATATTTTTAATCTTGATGAACTGAACAAATTTCTAACGCAATCTAAATGCCACAATAGAATAAAAACCGAAAAAATGGGAAAAATGTAGAGTTAGGTGGATAAACACGGGAAAAGTGTCCTCAAACCAAATTGACCTTAATGCATACCGTTCGATAGGTCTCTCAAAAAGAAAAAAAAAGATTACTCTACAATATTAAACCGCTAGCCCTACCAGTGAGGTAGTTACTGGGTGAAACGCATTTTATAGTTTAAGCCTGATTTCTCTTCCGTTCGATATCGACGTTAATAGTTTATTTGTAAAACGTTAGACATAGTTTAAGATATTACTTATATACTTTTAGTCAACACTCAAAAATTCCTTTTGGATCCTCTCAAATTCCCACTACTCCTTATAAATATGTGTTTTTACCGGAAAAAGTACTCTAATATTCTTCAATCTATAGTAAACCTCTGTGAAACTCGGTTCAGAGTACTTCGACGAATCCGCGACCATCAAAAGAGAATAGAAATAGAACGGGAGTGTAAAATTTTCGTCTTTTATTAGTAGAAAATATTTAAACTAATATCGAAATCCGACACCTTTTGCGATTAAAGATATTACTCCCAGTGGCGTAAGCATTTGTACATTTTTTCAGATTTTTTAGTTGTAAAATCGATTTTTGAACAGTTCGGAACGTTTGAAACATTACATTTTTATTGTAATTATCAAATGACCACCTTTATATTTTTACAGTATACGTATCTTGTTAAAAGTATTTAGATGTACTTTTTTCAGATTTTTCGAAATGAGGGAACATAGATTAAAAAATTAAATATAAAAATTTGTTTATATCAGTGACATATGTATTAATGTGATCATGTTTATATTTTTACAGGCTTTCAAGCTTATTTTGATTATTAATGTGTTTCAGGTATTTTTACACATTTTTTGGAAAGGTGTATTGCACTTGAAAAAATTAAAAATCGAAAAAAACCTGAGGACATGTAAATATCGCACTGAAATCTTCAAAGTGCAACTTCATATATATGTTTTAATAGCTTATATATATGTATTAATTTATACATATAGCCACACTTTCTATTTTATTTTTAACCTTTTTATAAAAATTACTGTTAATGGAAATCTTTGGATGCGGACAGACAACCGACCACTTTATATTAAATCTTATACTTTTATCAAACAGGAACGTAATAATAGAACCGAATACAAGCAAGACTTGGCGGAAGTCGCCTCAATGAGCAGTGCAACAAGCCTTTGGCGCCGTTACAATTTTAAACCTCCAACATCATCCTTAACTCTTTCGGAATTTTTTATGTGGGGCAACGCAGTCAGAAAAAATCAAAAACATTTACGACGCATTTCGGGCAAATAGACAATCAGTATTTATTATTTTTGTATTCTTTTGGTACAGGTTCTTCATTTTATGATTTTAAGTATTTCTGCACTTCAAGAAATTTTGCGTGTAAAAGAAGAACGTCAATCGTTGATTAAAAAATATTAATCGTCGAAAAATCGGAGATTGATTTAATCAATTGCCGCAGTTAATTGTCATTCGTTGATTAAAAAAAGAGATCATCGAAAAAACGGCGATCGATTTAATCAGGTGCTGAATGCTGAAGAAAATGTTAACTCATTGTCGGTTCAAATGTATGGTAGCTTGAATGTTGCGGGGCTACGCTGTACGAAAACAGTGCGACGCGGTACGAATCTACAGGTCATGACCCATGCATCGTACCGTACGACTGTCTTAGCTTTCCAGGAACAATAAATAATTTTAAACATATAAGTACATAAACAGAGTTCGTATTATAGACCAAATGACAATACACCTAAACTCAGTTCACAGTTTTTTCCGTATTCATACAGTTTTGATTCTGTATTTTACTTCGAAATTTCAGGAGTTAAACATTATTCAATTATCCGATTGACGATTACAATTAAAAGAAATGTAATTGTTAAACGCAATTGTTGACTAAAGTAGAAATTTAGCCGTTAATCGCAATTAACAATTCACAGTTATTAAGTATTTAATCGTTAACAGCAATTAACGACTAAAGTAACGGTTGAAGCAGAAATTTATTCGTCAATCGTTGATTACATTTTTGCACAAGTCTGTTTAAGGCATAGAAAAATAAATGTTTAAGAGACAGAAAAACTATACGGTGTGGCCAATTGAGCTAAACATCATACAAATGTAGATTAGTTGAATTGATGACACTCCGCAGTTCTATTTTTTTAAATATTACATTTCTATATTCATCATAAACGAGTGGTTTGTAACTTTATCCGCCACTTGATAGAATTAAAAAACGTGGCGTTAGGTTCCATTAACTGTTGAGTTTAAAAGAGTTGGAAAAATGCATATAGCCAAGGCCGGTCACAGAAATATCGGGCCCTGGGAAAAAGAAATTATACCGGGCCCCACTCCGCATTAAAAAATACTCCCCTTAGATTACCGGGCCTCGGTAATTAGTCCCGTTTCCCCTCGTCTGTGATCGGGCCTATATGTAGATTGAGAGAAAGTTCAAAATACCTTTTTGAAGGTTGTCGACATAGTCCAGTTGGGCAGGGGCGGCCCATAGCGCACTTTCCTTCGCAAACTTCTCGTGCTAATACCATGGTTTCATAATTCCTTAACGTGGAGCGACAAATTTCTGCATCGGATTCCGCGAGGGCCAAACTCGGAAATCGTTCTTTCAATCTACGTCGTTCCTAGAATCAACGAATCAACGTTACTCAAATTTTAGTTAAACGCGCATGCGTTTTGTTGTAAAAAATGTATAGTGTTTGGATCAGGGGTTGAGAACAGTTATAATATCGATCTCGGTTTTCGAAACAGTTACGAGAACCGAAAAAATGTTATAACTGTCATAAATATATTGGTTCTAGCCTATATCGGTGCCCTATCGGTTCTATAATGGTTATTTCTCGGTGCTATAATTGTTATTACTCGGTTCTATAGTAGTTATTTTTCGTTTATATAATTGTTATTTCTCGATTCTATAATTGTTATTTCCCGTTACTATAATTGTTATTTCTCGATTCTATAATTGTTATTTCACGGTTCTATAATTGTTATTTCTCGTTTATATAATTGTTATTTCTCGGTGCTATAATTGTTATTTCTCGGTTTTATAATTGTTATTTCTTGGGTTTATAATTGTTATTTCTCGATTCTATAATTGTTATTCCTCGGTGCTATAATTGTTATTTCTCGGTGCTATAATTGTAATTTCTCGATGCTATAATTGTTAGGTTTTAAATAGTGTAGCGAGTGAAGGGATTGTATCAAACAATAGTGGTAGGTATTTGCCGATTAAATAGATTTACTTGGATTTCTCTCCAGACTTTTCTACGCACGTTTTATTTCTTCTAGACTCTTTACAGGAAGGTTTACAATACGGAAGTTACGTAGGTGGCTCCACGTTGGACGCGGTGAATACAAAATGTCATTCTAACAATAATTGTTGTTACTCGGTTCTGTAATTGTTATTTCTCGTTTATATAATTGTTATTTCTCAGTGCTATAATTGTTATTTCTCGGTGCTATTATTATTATTTCTCGGTGCTATAATCGTTATTTCTCGGTGCTATAATTGTTATTTCTCGATTCTATAATTGTTATTCCTCGGTGCTATAATTGTTATATCTCGATTCTATAATTGTTATTTCGCGGTGCTATAATTGTTATTTCTCGATTCTATAGTTGTTCTTTCTCGGTTCTATAATTGTTATTTCTCGATTCTATAATTGGTATTTCTCGGTGCTATAATTGTTATTTCTCGATTCTATAATTGTTATTTCTCGATTCTATAATTGTTATTTCTCGGTTCTATAATTGTTATTTCTCGATTCTATAATTGGTATTTCTCGGTGCTATAATTGTTATTTCTCGATTCTATAATTGTTATTTCCCGTTAATATAATTGTTATTTCTCGATACTATAATTGTTGTTTCTCGGTTCAATAATTGTTATTTCTCGTTTATATAATTGTTATTTCTCGGTGCTATAATTGTTATTTCTCGGTTTTATAATTGTTATTTCTCGGTGCTATAATTGTCATTTCTCGGTTCATGTTTCGGTTTCGGTTCTTTCAAATTCAAAACCCACAATATATGAGTCTTGGTGCGGTGTCCATTTGTACAATATTTCATTGAAGTCCAGTGCGTGCAATCTTTTTCTGGATTTGGATTCATCAAAACAAAATACTTCGCGAAATCCTAACTACAATCAGATTAATATTCATTGCTAAATAGAAACCGCACGAGCATTTTCCGCTGGCTGATACAACACGTTAAACAATTACTATAAGGTGAACAATGAAAGAAATTGTAACCGCAAAATTTGTTAAATTTGCCATTAGATTTTCGCAATGAAAATTGTCATTGAGTAAAACGTACCTCGTGTAATCGACTAGATTCGAAATCCTTGAGCTGCTGTTGAAAGCCTACGTTTGGATTGGCAATGGAACGGCCTACTCGGACGACTTTCAGTGCCTCTTTCCACGAGAGATTTGTGGTGCTCATAATATAAGCTACTGCCACCGTAACGCTCCTCGACATCCCGGCTAAGCTGAAATTAAATTTAATTTACTTATTACCCCAAACAATTAATATTCTTTATATGTACACACAATTCTGTTCTTACACGATTCTGATTTAACACCAACTAGAAAAAAAAATTAATTCTCTTTTTATACGACCTATTTTGATCTAACACGATCGACTCAAATTCTAAGAAGGAAATGTTGCTTTATTGTGGTCCAGCCAAATCACAACAGACAACGACTAATTACTAAATTCGTTCCTAACACGTTGAATACCATGGGGGTCACCGGTGACCGCCGCTATTGAATTGAATGAAATTTCATATGTCTTTGAAATTGCAATATTTATGAATTTCCTAATACATTTAATATATACATACTGGCATTCAAAATGTAAAGTCCTGTTAACTATATATCTATCTGGGACTTTAAAGTTTCTGCTTTGTAAAGATGTGATTTTAATGAAAAAAGTTTCTATTCGGTAAAAATGATGAAAATAGCACAATACCATGACAATCAACGTGTTACCTCTTTGACTACTGATGGCGCATATTGGCGTCTGGAACAAGTTGGCTTCGTGGTACTGTTGGCGCTAATGGGCGCTTAACTTACTTTGATTCGCTGGTACGATAGGCGCTAATAGGCGTCCGGATCAAATTTTGCCTGTTTCGCGACTGATTGCGTTTTATAATTTTATAATTGCTCTTATGATAATGTAGGCGCCTATAGTGGTAATGTAGGCCTACTTCGTTTAACCTATTTTGATTCATTGCCACGAGAGGCGCCTATAGGAGTTCCGGATATTTTATCGACCATAATTGAAATAAATCTTATTTGAAGCAGACGTAAGTGAATGTTAATTCAACAATTACATATTCCGTTTTTTTTCTTATATCCCTTCCGTCTCAAGTGCCTTGTTTCTGGTCCCTCACTATATTTATCCATGTTTTGAAATGTATCACACGTTCTTACATTATTAAATGATATTATTAAATATTGTGAAAAAAGCTTAAAATTAATGTTCACTTTTTAGTATGTGCCCTAACAATTCAAAGCAAAATATTCATAAATAAATAATATTGGTGTAATGTATTGGAATTCAGTATTTTGATTATTTCAGTATACTTTGTCAAACACGCATGCCTAACAAAAACTTCGCTGTTCTCGGTGTACGTCGCGACTGAATTCCTACCGTGTAGTACGGCCGATGCGTTTCAAAATCTGCCGTAGTCAAAGGGTTAAACTCACTGAAATATCGGCACCACAGGAGACTAGTCGTAATTTTGCTCAAGAGATTACAGACAGAATTTCACCAATGGAGCACGAAGACGATAACCAAGACCTTTCTAGTGACGGCAGTAATATTGCAGTCTTACGAAAACATATGTGTTTATTGTCAGAAAGTGAAAACGAATAAAATCTTTTTATGTATAACTCATATTATTTGCCTGATTTTTGTGTTCATGAATTAGTGTCATGTTTTTTTCCATTTCAAATGATAATTTACATTGTATGATACACGTGCAATCTTTATGAAATAAAATGTTTACGATCCTAACATGAGAACACATGGTTTATTGTATAATTTTTGCTGATTTCTTACGACCGGAACCAATCTTCTATTTTTCCATAAATGCAATATATTGTAATGCGGAAACGTAGTTTCGTGGTTTTCGGAAGCACCAAACTCGAGAATCGGACTTCAAATACTATTTGGTTTATTGTGACGTAGAATAACGTAGAGCCGCAGTGACGAGATAGAGTATAAGTCTTACAATTAGTGTGAGTATAAGTATAAGTGTCTGCTTTGGTCGGGGTAAGGGCTTTTAAGGGTTTTTGGAAAAGGGGTGGGAGTGATGTTGGCGCTCGTCAGGGTCAAGGGGTAGGGATAGGAAGTTGGACCTTAGATTTGGACGATGACTCGGGGATGAGTAAGGAATGGTGACTGTGCTTGGGAGTTGAAAGGTCGAGATGGAAAAATAGGGAGATCTGGATTTGAGGTGGTGAATCAGACGTGATGACGGAAGTTTAGCTAAATACAAAATATTTGTCCTTATCCGTTAAAGTTATCTTACGTACTAGCCAATCGGAGGGTCGGTACATTACAATATTTTTTTTTACACGAATTTTTTTACACGTATTCTTCAGGAACGTATCTGTCGTGTAAAAACAGAAGTAGGTGAATATAAAGCTGTGGACAAAAGTTTCTGAACAATTTAGTTGATGGTCCTTTATTATCAACAACATTTTCGTATCTTACAAAAGCATAATACAGAAAAAGTACTGTGAAGTTTTCCGGGGACAATATAATGGTTTAGAGTTGTTTTTCGTAGCATGGTGTTAGCGCTCTACACCGTACTAATGGCAGGATGGATCAAATTCAATAACGTGAAATATTGCATAACGTAATGTTGTCGTACGCTATTTACAACATGCCACATGATTGGTCGTTTCAACACGGCAAGGTCCACAAAAATAATGCCAAAACAGCTAAAACGTGGCTGCAGCATAAAAAAGTTAATGTTTTGAATAGGCCTGCACGATCTTACCTTAACCCCATATCTTAACCCCATAGAAAATCTAAGGAGCGAGGTAGAACGATTGATGAGGGTCAGAATGTTTTCAAATTCTGATAATTCATTTGAATAAGTATGCCAGATTCGGAATACTTTATCACAATCGTATCTCCAAATACTAATTGAAAGTATGCCAAGAAGATGTCAAACTGTTATTGATAATAAAGGAAAATCAACTAAATATTAATAAATCGTTCGGAAAATTTTGTCGGGCTATATTTTAAACAAGTATGTAAAATTTAAATATAAAAAATCAACATATTTTTTATATAGATGTGTTCGGTGAATTATTATAGATCATTAAATTTTCTATCGATGTACGTAATTACATTTTTTTATAAATCCAAATGAAATACGTGAAATAGCATGAAATACAAAAATCGATATCGTTCGGAAACTTTTGTCCGCACCTGTATAAATATTATATGTAATATATAATAATTATTACGAAACAAACGAAAATTTCTAGTAGGATGTTCAAAGGGTATAATCGTAAGTACAATGAGTCAGAACAGTATTGGCACACTTAGTTTTATTGGAATGTCATTAAACTATAAAGTTATTTATTAACGTTAACTACATTTATTAGTGTCTTTTGACACACATAAATAGTATGTCGGCTGAGAATTTTCAGTTATTTGTTGCAAGGAAGCAAAGTAAAGAAAACGAAAATTCTTATATCCGAATTGTTGCCCAAGAAATCAACGAATAGCAGCGAACAAGCACCTTATTTGCAAGATATAATCTCGTGAGTCTGTTTTTTCTTCTCACTGAAAAAAACACTTCGCGGAAATATTTTGTAAGCAATAAATAAATTTTCGACGATTAGACCAATATTCTGTGGTTTATCGAACAATTCTCGGTATTTATTCAACAGAATGTATAATCTTTAATATTATGAAAAAACATACCAATGTATTAAGACGTTTCCGCCTCGTAGCCGTGCAGCGTGAATGAAGTCATTGCACAGTGAAAAATATTGCGTTAAATTTTGATCTGGACTATCCGAAGCTAAGATGCACAAGTAATGTTTGTCCTGCAACAAGTAATTAAATTTGTACACAACAAATCGTACATTTATCCTCAATGATGAAATTGTCTTTAATGTACTTACAGAATGTAAGCGACGTGCAGTATCATGAATCGCCACAATATGAGTAATTTCGAATCGTTCCAACTGATCAGCATCTTTACTATCGTGGTAATTTCCAACGTAAAGCCCGGGAAGTACCTATCGAAGAAAAGTTTCGTTAGTTCATCGTGTTAGTAATATACGAGAGGTGCCCGCATATCATTTGTACTGCGTACGGCACTGCGAATAGGAATTCGGTTTATATTATGACTCTTAAGTGTCGCGGCCGCCCTAGCTCTTTTTGAGCTCATCGTTAGTTCTCTTTATACTCCATACGCGGAAATACTAATTATTCTTTCTCTGTTAAGCTTCTAATATATATTCCATACACATTAATTTGTCTACGATTAATTGAACGCGCACCCTGTTTACTCCTATCACATAGAAGTATGAATATATTTTAAACTTTCTACTGGATCATATAGCGTAATTCCCGTATAACACGGTGTTCTACAGGGTTATCCAAAATAAGTGTCACATCTTTCAAAAGGTAGTGCTGCGAAATGAATTCACATATTTTCATTCGTTTCTAATATCAGGTGTACAAATAAGTTCAGTGCCTTTTTATCATATATTCAATGTTTATTTATAAAAAAGGGAATGCATTTTACGTTTCGAAGTAATCACCATTACTTTCTGCACACTTCTTCCACCTTTCGGGTAGTTGGCGAATTCTGCTTCTATAAAAAGATAGTGGTTTGCATTGTTATAAAGTCTTTAATGCCTTTTTGTATATCTTCGATAGTTTTGAAGTGGGAATCAACTAACAAGGAGAACGCAAGGCCTTCGGGTCACCGATTTGGTTGAATCTTTGCATACTTGGAGAGAAAGTCATCCTGATTATGAATATACCCTATTATAGGGGCAAACACTCCATGGTTTTTAAGATATTTACAATTAAAGTTACATTGCCATATTTAAATAGAACTGTAGAACGTAGTATCAAGATCTGCCGTGGCGCAGCGGCAACGTTCTGGGTTCGCACAGAAAAGATTAGGGTTCGAATCCCGTCGGGAGTAATTTAAATTCTTTTTTACCAATTTATACCTTTCAACTACACTCATCCCTCGATTTACACGGCAGATACGTTTTTGGAAAAATCGTGCAAAATGAAACCGTGTAAAACGAGACACAGAGTTTACACAAAGTAGACGGATATGTTCAATTAACCTGAAAACCGTGTAAATCGATCTAAAGAAGACAAAGAAAAGTCGAAGATATGTTCATTATAATCGTGTAAAATGAGATAAGGATTGAAGAATAAAAGGGGGATTGGTTCATTCAATTTCAATTCAATTTATTTTTGAAAATGAAAAACGTAAACATTAATTAAAAATTTATGTTTGTCTAAAATTTCCATTTTTTCCAAACTGATTGTTTCCCTTTCCTTGGGTTTTCTATTTGTTGACATTATAGGGCTCTAATAAAGTTGAAACACTATTACGAAATAAATTTTTAAAACTAAAAAACTGCGTCTTTTCACCTGTTATTAGAATGCAATCAGAACAAATGACTTTGGAGTTTCTTCTTCTTCTTCTTCCAAAAAAGAAGCTGATGCAAGCAAGAGCCACGTACACAAAAGACGCACAATGCCACCACCTTAATATTTGCGATTGAAGTTTTGGAAAAGGGTCCGGTTGGTAACTTTGAACGAGCTATTAAAAGAGTACGTTCATCAATATGATACTGATAAATGGCATAATGCAAAACTATCAGAATAAGACCAAAAAAAAATTTGTTGTTGTGATTTAAAAACCGTGTAAAAGCGAAACCGTGTAATTCGAGTACCATGCAAATCGAGGGACTGGTGTACTTCTATTTCACACGTAGAGATGCATATTTAATTATGAAGGTTGTGGATTCATCTTGACTTTAAACGCCCGTCACACGTTAGCATCGAAAATGACGTCAGAACGAGGAATGTCTCTATCCGTCAGGCGAATCAGAACGAACCAGAGCCTAGAGGACTACGTTACTTTTGCGAGGTTTACCTGCCTGGTTCCACTACCGGTAAAAGGCCTTTTTTGATCAATTGCGTTGCTTAAATGTATCATTTGTTGCTGGTAACGGTTAGCAGTAATCGTTTCTCCAGGTTTCAGCATTTTTTTTAATTTGAAACATAATTGCAGTTGAACGTATATAAAGGCACCGAACTTGTTTTTACACCTAATATATTTCTTTGTGAAACTTTTGGTGTGCGAAATTCACCGATTGAACGTACAATTCGTTGAATAGTGAATACATTTTATGAAATGAATGAAATCCACTCGTGGATATCAACGTTTGGCTCGATGTACTGAAAATACTGTTGCTGTTCGTGATGGTATGGAAGAAAATCCTAATTTGTAGATTCCTCGCCGTTCTCAGCACTTACAGCTTTCATACGGTACAACATGGCGTATTTTGCATAAGGATTTGAATCGGCATCCATAAAGTTTCAATTAATACGAGAATTGAAATATTGACGATCTCACGAATAATTTTATAGCCAGAATTAAGGAAATTGAAGTTAATTTGTGCGAAAATGTAATAGGAAATTGGTTGAAACGTATCAGGCTCATGAATAAACGCGGATGAGGAGATTTGAATGACATTGTATTTTATATTTAATGCGATAAAGTAGACTTCGTTATAAAATAAAGAAACAATAAAAATCTCAAATCCTTTACGTTTTATTTCAATTTAACCAGTTAACTGTGGCGCCCTCATTTGAGAGCGCGCACAGTTTTGTGTCGCCAGAATCGAGCCATGACGAGTATACTCGTCAATACACAAAATCGTGCCACTTCTCCATGACGAGTATACTCGTCAATCACAGTTAACTGGTTAAAGATGTGCCACTCGATTTGGATAACCCTGCATAAGACGGTTTCAATTAAATACGATTCGAAAATTGGATAAAATCATCAATAACACCGCATTTTAGAAGAGGCGTTGGCAATCTTAATTAACGGAAGAGCTTAATAGATGATAAAGATAATTTTTATTTACGTAATTGAGCTTTATAACCAACACTAATTATTTCACAAAATTTTAAAACTCTAAATATGGAATTATAGGAAAATATCTTTCATTTAACTGTTATTCTAGCGGTAATACAACAAAATGAATAAAATAATAAATCTAGTAATGTTATTAACGCGGCCTCTGTTGTTGCACCTCATTTGGAAGCTTATCAATAGCTGGCAAATAATGTGTAACTTTTAATCGTAGACACGATTCCAAACTTTCATCATTTAACAATCGTAATTTAATAATATCTTGTTATCGTATATGAATATTGTTTAAATATAGGATGAGGTGCCAGAATGACATACTGTAGGAGCATGTAGCACCCGGAGCAGTAAGAAAGTAGAATTTGAGCCTGTAAATTTTCTTCGTGCATCCAATGAATATCAAGTTCAGTTTTTCCTTGCAACTTAACGTTAAACGCAAAAGTACGAAAAATATGTTTATGAATATGTAGAAAGATCAATCCTGATAGTTACGCGCACAAAAAATAGTTATTTACGATATTGCTTTCTATAACACAATTTAAAGTTATTAGAAACAGCGAAATGGGCACCAAAGGAAATAATCCTTTCGTCAGACGGTGCTAAACCTTAATTCGATCTCCAAACCGCTAAGTACCAAGAGCTGTCCGATTTATTCAGCGACGTTGAAATGGTTGACGCTGAATATTCATGTATTTAATCCAATGCAACCGTCAAGATTTGAGTTAAAATGTTAATCCGTTAATTCGGTTCTACGTTTTGCCGTTAAGCCCAACATAGATATCTGTGGCGACCTTCTCTTGTTTCTAGGCGGGTGCCTCCCGAAATCTATTCTTTATTTGGTAGTGAACGTCAAAAGACAACGGTTGTGCAACGCAGGAAGATTCGAGAACGACTTTGGCATCTAGAAAAGTAATAGCCCAATTCAAAAATTCACCGTCACAGCAGTTAACCACCAGCAATTCACCGCCATTAGTTTAGCGCATAAACAATTCATAGCTTACAAATGATCGCCACCGTCATACATTTATTATAGAACATATATATATATATATATATATATATATATATATATATATATATATATGTAGAAAAAAAAACAGAAAAATTAATTTGTTCCAAAATAACTGTAATTCATTATTATTAATAAATTCACTGCAACAAGTGACTAATTCATTAATTAACAATAGATTTGGTAATTATAGAGGAAAGGCCCCACCTTACCGATTTCAATGATTTTTCGATACATTGCCAGGATTAAATTAAGTGTATGTAACAAAAAGAGAAATTAGTGTTGGTTGGTCATACTTTTAAATGAGAACAAATGAACTATAAAGTAATATATAAAATAAGTTAACATTTAGGTTTTATAAGATTGAAATGGAATATTTGATTTATGGCGCTCCTATCAATTTGGGGAATTGTTAGAAAAAATTGAAAACCAGTCATTTTGACCGACTTAGTAGTTTGTGTTAGTAAATGTATTGAAAATGTACTAGTTTCTTTCATTTCAAAATGGACAGAACTTTCCAGTAGGAGTATAGAAAAATTCGTGGACTTTGGAACTTCTGTACACTAACAATAGGTAACAGCGTGACGTTCTAAAGAATACTGGACCCGGGGAGTCAAAAAATGTCGCTTATATAGTCGATTATATAGTTGCTCGGACAGTGGTCCTCTACAGCAAGACGCCTTCGTCTTTACATCTTTCGTAAATTTTCTAAGTGGCCGACTGGTATCAGATGAAAAACAATTTAAAAAGTTTCAGGGCTGCATGTAACACGGGGCACCGGTAACCGGCGCTATTGAATTCAATGAAAATGTGACTTTTAAATTGTAATATTTCCGAATTTTCTACTACATTTAATATATACATATTGACATTAAAAAGGTACAGTCCTGCTGACTATATATCTATTTGGGACTTTAAGGTTTCTGCTTTGTAAAGATGTGATTTTAATGGAAAAAGTTTCTATTCAGTAAAATTGATGAAAACAGCGAAATATCGTTGACGTTCAACGTGTTAAAGATATTCCAGAAAAACTGGGTGCGCCAATACTTTTTTACCCACTGTATATCTTACTTTTGTTACATGCGGCCCTCAATTTTCATTTTTCTCACGGAATACCAGTCGACCACTTAGAAAATATATCAGTAGGCCACTTAAGAAACCACAGGAAGATCACTGTACACAGGACCACCACCCGCGCGGCTGGTATAAGCCAGTTACATTTTTTATAATCTCCAGATTTTTCCCACGCCATCTTGGTGCCCTAATCTCCCTTCCAAATGCCTACCACCTCCACTCATTTTTTGACAGTTTTTCCCAGGACCAAGTCCTATATAAACGAGACACTTTTTGACTCCTCGGATCCAGTATTCTTTAAACCGTCATACTGTTACCTAGCGTACGTAAAGTTCAAAGTCACGACATCTATAAAACGTTGACTGTTGTAAGTATAAGACGTAGAATATCCCCGCGAACCGACGCGTGAATTTCGGCTAAGTTTAGATTTAAGAATCAACTTTTGTAATTGCATTATTGAACCACTTTTGATTATAACTGTTAATATACGTTTACATTCACATTGTGATATTTCACACGTTTATTTATTTTCATTTTACTTCCTTCAATTTTCATGTAACTGAGCAACGATCTCCCTTATTCACTCTTACCGCTCGGAGTGAATAAGATCTTTAACACTAAACGTACCAAGCGGGGTCAAAATGACCCCTTTCAAAGTTTACTTTAAAATCGTACTTTTATTGTTACTTCTTCCGCTCATCTGACTTTCCGTAAATTCTTATATAATCTGATTATTCAATTTCCCGCTTTCCGTTTTTCTCGTAGCTTATTTTTTACCGACGAAAATTCTTTACCTACCTTACGCACCACGGGGGTCATTTTGACCCCGTACGAATTTTACGTATTTTTCAGCAGTTTTCCAACTGGAACCTTAGTTCTAAATTCAGATACACTTCTCAAGTGACTCTTTCATTTGTCAGAACCTGATATGTGTGTTTGATTTCGGCGTGAGCATTTCAACAACACGATCGCGTCCGTAGGACGTAACGCATAAACAGAACGGATTCTTATAGGAGATTCACAAGCAACACTCCCTCCAATGAGTTCTCTGTAGCTAAAAAAGATGCAGTCGTATACTGAGAGTTGCAGAGTAAATATCAGAGCCTACAAGAAATAAAGTTCGACAATAATTTGTAAAAAAATTTTTTGCGGGAAATGTACGAAGGAGAAACCCATCGTATGTAAAAAATGTAATTAGTCGATTGTTTTGTTTATAACAATAAAAATATGTGTTTAATTTTATACCAAATCAGAAATGATGTTGCAAATTATTTCCTTTAATAAATAAAGAATTTTTTACGAAAAATCTACGTTTATTTCATAAGGGGTCAAATTGACCCCCTTTGGTAAGATTAGGTATAGAAAAATGCCGGTACGTTTAGTGTTAAAACTAAAGTTACGGGTGTTCGTTAAAAGAGTCTCCGGATTGTAACAATTTCCTTTTCCCCTTATACCAGCTGGTGGCGGTACCCCCGTATTCTCTGGTACGGGACTTATCCGCTATACTAGCGCGAAAATACCGCAAGGTTTTTCGTTATTAACGGGCATACGGCGACTCTATAGTTCTGCTATACATTAGTCCGGTCCCCGGAGATTTCCTTACTACTAGCTAGTGGCGGTACCCCCGTATTCTCTGGTACGGGACTTATCCGCTATACTAGCGCGAAAGTACCGCGAGGTTTCTTTCGTTATTAACGGACATACGGCGACCCTATACTTAGGCTACAGGTTAGTCCGGTCCCCGGATGTAATTCCCTGGATATTATTCCCCAATTCGTTGCAATTTTTAGCCCTCGCAATAAAAATTGTATTCATGCATTCGATCTCGTTCTGCCACTCACCCGGCTCGTAACACTTTATTTCATTTTCAAAGAAATTAATGTCTACACAATAAAAAAAACGTTGACTGTAATATCTATGACGTGTTATGTGAACTCGCCTTACACGGATAGCTACAGTGTATGTGTATAGAAATGATGATAACAGCAAGTAAAAGCGAAAGAAAGGAAAAGTACATGATCGTATATCACAGAAAGGAGTCATTTTTCAAACGAGAAGTACTTTTTTCTATATTCATTTCACCGATTTTACCGTAATTGACTGCAAGAGAAATGCTAAGCAGCACTCCAACCACGGATTCGGCGAGATATTATCGAAAAATCGATGGAACAACTTCGTCGTACGTTTCACTGTTAATCATTCAGGCCTCTGAATACAGTCACTCGAATGCGTGTCATTAGGTAGAGCTCGGTGATCATTTAATCGATACCGCAGCCTAAGACTGAAGAGTCTTTAAATCTAACGGGGGAACAAAGCCTTTCCTCTTAACTTTCATCGGCCTCATCGAAGGTAATGGGAGTTTGAGTCTTCTTTGTTCCCGAGTCTAATAAGTACGCTATTACTTTCAAAAGGTATGCAAAATACGAGCCGCGGTATATTTATATCTATAGTCGCGATTTGTCTTTCACCGGTATTTAATTACGTTCATCTTATGAAATCGCGGAAGCATGGAGGATCGATGAATCTGAAAGTTCAAACTTGCGTTTTAAAAGTACAGTTTTATACAATCGTTGCAATAAAGTACGTAACACTGAAAATGTTCTATCACCTTACGTACATGCTATTAATGTAACCTTTGACAAAGGATGTGACGTGTAATGCACCGACCCTCCGACCTTAGGATTAGTAATATCTTAACAAATATTTTGTACTTCGATGCCGTGACTCGATCCTCAGTCACGACTGTCATTATTCATCCCCGAATCACCGTTCCAAGTACGAAATCGTTATTCACCTATTTTCACCCTTCGAATCCCAAACTCCTTCATCCATCTCCCACTCCTTTCCCTGAAGTCTTTAAAACCCTTTGTCCTTTTCCGCCAATCCTCATTATTATACTCAATTTCTCTCAATTCACTAATTCTCTCAAATTCAATCATTATACTGAACCACCAATCGTCAAGTCGATTGTTCAATCTCCAAGATCATTCTTTTTCTATATCGTATCGCTGTACGAACGAGGCTACATCTGAATATACCATATACAAAAGTTAAAAGTTTTCTTGTTTGGTGAATCCAAAAGAGCGAAACGATCGTGTTCGCATTACAGACTTTAGAGAACGTGTTCTTTATTGTAACAAACCGTAAGTGATTTATTTCTCGCTATGTACCAACTTTGTGTTTTTACGAAATTACTGAGTCGCTAGTCTATTGTTCGCTCTCTGTGTCTCGGGAGGACCGCTTGTCGCCCTTTGCTACACCTCGGTCCTCCCTACTCTTTCACTTAATTTTTCTCTCCCTACTCTCGAACAACGAGAGTAAGGGAAAGTTCTTTTACAGTGAGGGACCAGAAACAAGGCACTTGGGACGGAAGGGGAGATTGCTCTCGAACCGCCTATCCCCGCCATGTTGGTCTAGGAAACTTGAGATCGACGAATGACAACCGAAAATAAAACACTCCTTTCGTCGTTCACATGACGACGCAACGAATGTGCGGGTGTCTCTTGCCAATAGCGCGTCAAAATTGAATCCTATCCGTCGGGCGAATCAGAGCAAATTACCCCTCAAGTGCCTTGTTTCTGGTCCCTCACTATATCCTTGTCAAGGCAGGCCCCGAAAAATTGTTAAGGTTGCCTCGAGACGTCCGTAAACCATGGGGTGTCTTGGTATGGAAAATTCCACATCTGGTCAACATCCCTCAAGGCCCCAGCCGCCACGAGGCAAACTACCCACCTAGACGATAGGACTTTTCTTTACCGACGCACAGTGGTCGATTTCGCTAAAATCCTGGTCAAAACCTCGAAACAGTGCGAATTTAATCGAAAATTGATATATTAACATTATTTGGGCCGCTGATTACGAATTAGAACTAAAAACTTTCAAAAACAAAATGGCGGATTCAATACGGCGGACGTGTGTGTCCATATTTTGTTTCGCACAAAAATTAGTATTCTTGTTACCAGCCGGACGAGTGGCAGAACGAGACCGAATGCGTTAATGTAATTATACTTGCGAGAGTTAAGGATTACAACTAGTTGGAGGATTATATCCAGGGAATAATATCCGGGGACCGGACTAACCTATAGGCTAACAATAGGGTCGCCGTCTGCCCGTTAATGATGAAAAACCTTGCGGTATTTTCGCGCTAGTATAGCGGATCAGTCCGATACCATAGGATACAGGGGTACCGCCACTAGCTGGTATAAGGGAAATGGAAGTTGTTGCAACCCGTAGACTCTTTTTCTTCTACAATACAAACACCCGTAACTTTAATTTTAAAAAACTTATTCACCCCGAGTGGTAAGAGTGAATAAGGGAGATCGTTGCTCTGTTACACGAAGATAAAGGAAGTAAAATGAAAATAACTAAAACGTTTTAAATGCCACAATGTGAATGTAAATGTATATTAAAATTTATTATCAATAGTTGTTCATAATGCAATTACAATATATGATTCTTAAGTTGAAGCTCAGTCGAAATTCACGAGTCGGTTCGCAGGGATTTTCCACGTCTTATACTTACAAATAGTCAACGTATATGGAAGTCGTTACTTTTATCATTTTAATCAGAATAATCTCACAAATACGTTACCAAAGGTTTAAAAAAAATCGAAAATTAAAACGGCCGATCCTCCCGATTTTTCTGATAAAAATGATACCAAACATGACATACTTTGAATTATAGTTACTTAATATTCAAGCAAGTTTGACATTGAATGAACTTGAGTCATAGGTCATTGAACTCGTCTTGAAACGTACTATTTCGTGATGAATAAAAAAACATATCATTCCATTTAAAAAAACAAAGTTGACCTTCAAATCTCCGAAACGCCTCCACCTATAAAAAAATAAACGCACCACATAGTGTACCCTTTTGAACCATGTAACTTTTGTATATAACATTCTTTCGTGCAACACATACTTTAAAAGTTATTCGAGGTGCACAAGTTACGTGGACCACCCTGTATATGCGCTGCCACACGAAAGGCGCGCACGACCAACAATTGTTAATAACTCGAAGGGTAGCAGAAAATAGCAGCTGGAACCGATCGGATTTTGTTCAAAAAGCTTCAAACTTTATTTTAAAAAAGAAATTAACGCCAACCTTTTAGCTATTTCCTTAGGAAAGGCGAAGAAATGCATGGGTCTCATACTTTCATCATAAAAGCTGTAAATTGTTAAATCAAAAAATGAAACTGACATGTTTTAAAATTTAAAGCATGTCAGAAAGCTATCAATAGTGAAATAAAGGGATCACACGTTTATGGTACATCAAAAACATAATTTTAATTCCGGCGCAGAAACATCACGTTATAAATGTATTAACTTTGAGATCGTATATTTCTAAGAATATTGTGTAAAAAAAAAGTTTTATTAGTGAACACATATGGTCTGATATGTCATAAATCAAATGCAATTGTCAGAATTCGGTTATCAATGAGAAAGTTTTTAGACTTTTGGCCAGGATTTTAGCGAAATCGATCACTGGGCAACGGCCCACGACCCAGCCCCTGGCCATCGCGGACGGTCCTAAACCCGCAGGACCGGGTGCATCAGAATCTTTCTAAATTAAAAATAGCTATCGGGCCGAGCGCAGAGTCGGTCGCCCGAAGTTGAATAAAGGCGGAGACCGGATCGTAAACCGTCGTCCCTACAAGATAATTGAAATAAATTTGTAAAATTAGCACTTTCAAAACCGGCATCCGGAAAAGTCACCACCCGCGATTCACCGTCGGCAATTCACGGCCATTAGTTTACCGCCGCGTCAGTTTAGCGCATAAACAATTTATGGGTTACAAATGATCGCTACCGCCATATATTTATTACTTATTTAGGATGATTAAATAATGAAGTGGAAAAAAACACAAAAATTAATTTGTTCTAAGATGATTATAATTCATTATTATTAATAAATGCACTGCGATCAATGAGAAATTTATTAATTAACGATAGATTCTGATAATTATACAGAAAAGGTCCCACTTCACCGATTTCGATGATTATTGGATATGTTGCCAAAATTATGATTTGCACATGTCATGCACATTTCACACTGGGTACCTGTCCCCGGAGGGTCTGGTTTAAATTAGGTGTATGTAACAAAATGATAATTTAGTGTTGGTTGGGCATAGTTTTAAATGAGGACCGTTGCAAGACAGTTCGACTAACAATAAACAAACGGTAAACTACTGGCACCGAATTGCTGTGGCGGTGAATAGTTGGGTTCGAATTGCTGGCGGACAATTTTCCTAGACCCATCAAAACCACATTTTTCGATACCTGTTATCGAACACCACAAAATTCATTTTTAAAAGTTTATTTATGTGCTACAAAGAAAAAAAGCTTTTACCTCAAATTGTGCGTAGATTTATAAGGTTTCTGCAATAACTTTAAAAATGTACATCACAAATTTTTGAATACTGATTCGCGTTCGGAACATCACGAGAGAAATATGGTCCCATTGGGACAACTTGTTATCAAATGTTCACGATACTTTTTCCATTTTTAGCCTGGCTTAATCTCTATAATCCTTTTGTAAAAAGCGTTCTTTATTTCATTAACCACGGTACTCTAGATGATACGGATACAGTGATATAAATGATGTAATTATATGAAGAGATAATGAAAATTGTATTTTTCCGTTAAAAAATTGAGTACCTCTGATAGTTCTGGAATATGTCACAATTTAAAAAATTGATTTTTATGCATTTATTTTGCAATTTTACATGTTACAGTTATTAATGTATGTAGTAACAATTTTATAATAATTTTTAGTAATGTTAGCGATATTTAGTTAAAAATTCGTAACTGTTAACCTTAAACCACCTCAGAATTCTACATTCAACTTATTTCTGCGTTGTTAAGACGGAATTAATATGGCTCAAATCAGAACCAACCATATACGAATTTGGAAATGCCAGCAAAGAAGGATATGCCAGATCTCAAAGTTTTTTGTGGTATATTTATATTGGTCCGAAAATTGTTCAAACTTAAATTTTTAAAAAGTGCCTTGCTACAAGATTAGCTTAGAATTCAATAAATTCATCTTACAAGTTGATGTCGATGTTTCCCATTTTTGACAAAATTTCATTTAACTCGGAAGCCTAAAAGAATTGTCCGCGCTTGAATAATTCTGCCATCATTACCTTGGAGGATCGTCCAAACGTCATTGAATTTTGCAATTAATTCCACTTTCGCGCACTGACAATGAGAGCAGCACGATCACGCGATTTCAATGAGATTACTGAACACGCGTGTTTACTATCTTTCGGTACGAAGAACAGGAGTGATTCATATTGAAAAGATTATTTATTAATAAAAATGGAATATAGAACGTACAACAAAAAAGAGCACGATGAAGCGACAACGCAACGAAGAACGAATAACTATTAACATAAAAATATGATAAGGAAAGCTGCATTTGCACAATCTCTTCTCATAATAATTCGCATTTTGTCATACAATCCATGCCAACGGACAATTGCATCCATGCATACATTCATACTTTATAAATATATAAATAAAAATGTAAATGTTCGTTCTTTCAAAATGTGGGGAACATTGCAAGTTTTGGAAACACTGGTATATTGAATTAAACCTCAGTAGAATTTGTTACTACGGATGAACGGGGGGGGGGGGAGGGGCCGGGGGGGGGGGTCAACCGTTATGCGTGCTGCATCCCAGTTGAGGGCCAAATCAAACAGTATTTTTAAGCGAATCAGAATGAAAAAATGTATGTAACACAAAGAAGGTGTAGCTAAAACGCATACAAAATTCCAAATTAATTACTGTTATAGTTTCTTGTATAAAAAAAGCTAAAAATCTGCTTGCCTGACCAAGAAAAACGGGAGTAACCCCTTTGTGGGGGTTAATTTATTTAAACAACACAGTTCAGTTATAACACGATCTTTATATAGAAATTAAATTCGGCACTAAAAATTTATGTCCGTTCTGAAGCTCGATACAATCTAGACTGCCGTTCGTCGCTAAGCGAACTGTCTCGCGGCATCACGAAGCTGCGTAGCTGCAAGTATTGGCGTGTCAGATTTCTTACAAGGGGAGGACCAGCTCCAGAGGTCACCGATTTCTTTCAAATTTGGTACACGTGTTCTACTCGGAAAATAATTAGACGCGTATTTTGCCAAAAGTGTAGATAAGTCCAAATTTTTGAAAAAACTGGGTTTAAAGAAAAAAGTTCACCGATCGACTCGAAACTTTGCAGGCACGTTTTACGAGCAAAATTAAGTTATACGTATTTTTTTATTTCGCTGAAAAAACGTTTTCAAAAATTAACATGTCAATTTAGTACCTTAGATTTAGAACGTCATTCAAACGAAGCGGCGTGGCTGAGCGGACAAGGAAGTAGTTTACGGTTACTATGGACCCTAGATCGATTCCCGTATGTTGCATTTTGGAATTTCGGTTTTTTCTTTTTTTTTCCTACCTTTTAATTTCATCTTATGTCTTTATGAGACATGTTTCATTTATTTTGATATAGTGTTGTACATGTTTTATATACTTTGACCTCTATTTTATATTCTATCGTATTTGCGCATTTTGATGTTAGGATTACAAAGAACTACACAATTTTATATTTAACAATTTCTTTATTTCTGTATATTACACATTTGTGTGGATGATAAGAGCCGTAGAAACATAGGCGTTACTACTGTTTCTATATGTCTTTAAAATATCGTTGTAGGGACGACGGTTTACAATCCGGTCTCCACCTTTGTCTCAATTTCGGGCTTCCGATACTGTGCTGGGCTCGTTAGCTATTTTTAATTTAGCACTTTTCTGCTGCTTTGGGTCCCGCGGGTCTAGGACCGTCTGCGGTAGATAAGGGCCGAGTCATAATACATCGAAAAAGAGAAAGTCCGTTGCCTAGGTGGGTACTTCGCCTTCATGAAAGTGTTCGTGGTAAACACATGACATTTGTTTTAAATGTTTCTACGACGCTTATCATCCACACAAATGTGTAATATGCAGAAATAAAGAAATTGTTAAATATAAAATTGTGTACTTCTTTGTAATCCTAACATCAAAATGCGCAAATACGATAGAATATAAAATAGAGGTCAAAGTATATAAAACATATACAACACTATATAAAAATAAATGAAACATGTCTCATAAAGACATAAGATGAAATTAAAAGATAGGAAAAAAAGAAAAAACCGAAATTCCAAAATGTAACATACGGGATTCGATCTCGGGTCCACAGTAACGGTAGAATACTTCCGTGACCGCTCAGCTACGCCGATTCGTTGAATAACGTTCTAACTCTAAGGTACTAACGGGAAATGTCGATTTCTGAAAACGTTTTTACAGCGAAATAAAGCTTAATTTTGCTCGTAGAACGTGTCTACAAAGTTTCAAGTCGATTGGGGAACTTTCTTTTTTGAACGCAATTTTTTCAAAAATTTTGACTTATCTACACTTTTGGCAAAATACGTGTCTCATTATTTGCCGAGTAGACCACGTGTGCCAAATTTGAAAAAAATCGGTGACCCCCGGAGCTGGTCCTCCTCTTGTTAGCATACAATGTAGGCTCAAGGCCTGAGTTCGCTCGGTCCTACACCTTCAAATATTAAGATTACCATCGATAATATAAATATATTAGGTGTACAAATAAGTTCGGTGCCTTTATATACGTTCAACTGCAATTATGTTTCAAATTAAACAAATTGCTGAAACCTGGAGAAACGATTATTGCTGATCGTTACCAGCAACGAATAATACATTTGAGCGATGCAATTGAACAGAAAAGGCCTTTTACCGGTAGTGCAACCAGGTAGATAAATAATACTGTTGCATGGCAATGCACGCCCACACATGGCGGAAACAACATTGGAAGTCAATTCTTCTTTTGGCTGGGAGATTCCCCCCATGCGGCATATTCCCAGATCAAGACCCCTCAAATTACCATCTTTTTCGGTCGCTGCAACATTACTTATTGTTAGTTGATTCCCACCGCAAAACTATCGAAGATGTCCAAAAAAGGATTAAAGACTTTATTCAATGGAAACCATGATCTTTTTATAGAAACGGAATTCGCCAATCACCCGAAAAGTGGAAGAAGTGTGTAAAAAGTAATAGTGATTACTTCGAAACGAAAACTGCATTCCTTCTTTTCATAAATAAACATCGAATATATGATAAAAAGGCACCGAACTTATTTGTACACCTAATAATTGCACCACTCCTTCTGATAAAGTGATAAGTCGTCTTAAGAGAAGAAACTAGAAAGTATCAATGGCTGCATGTTTGCACTTTATGTTACGTCAATCATTTATCTTGAGCTACACAAAACACGTGTTCTGTTAAGTATTTAACTCGTATCCTAAGACAGAGACCCTGTGCGTGCTTAGGTAACTTCAATACCCCTCTGATGGAGATAAATGATAACACCAAGCCCATCAAATATATTAATGAAGCCTCTAAAATAATTATCAAGAGCACGCAGGGTTCAACAAACTGAAATATCTACACCCATTTATCTTACCACGATGGTTCTTGCATGAAATTCAACTATCTGGCCAATGCCATTATTGCTCTTATTTTGCTTTAGGTTAGAACTACGTTATAATGAAAAATGAATGCAGAAAGTATAACATTTTTAGCGTAGCGACAGCCGAAATATAGAATAATATTAATAATGCTAACAGAAATATTTAATTGGCATAGTTAAGGCTAACGATATACTGAACAATACCATAGAATGAGTCTCGAAACATTACAGGTTCAATTTAATTTAAAAAGTTGATTTTTACACATTTCCTCGTCAATATTAGATCCATAATTTTAACAGATATATTCGGACTAATTGTTAGCTTATAAATAACATGCATGCCCGAATATGACTTATGGGGGAATTTTGTAAAACCAGCGCGGATCTATCTAGATTCTTCTAGAGAGATCCAGCGTAAGACAAAAGACAGACGAAAGACGGGCGTGGACTGCACGCGGTTGAGAAGACGCAGAGAGTAACGAACGCCACGTTAGACGGACACGTTGGTAGACGAGTAGAAATAAAACCATATAGACGTAATATACGAGTAGACGTAGTAGAGGCATAGACGATTAGACATATAGACAATTAGACGATTAAAGGATTAGGCCGATAGACGTACAATAGACGTAATACACCAGTAGACGTAGTATACGCATAGACGAATAGACGTATAACATATAGACGCATAGATGTATTGTGGTATGAATTAATTTTTTGTGGTGTGAATGGATTTTTAGTTATGAATGTAGCGCATCAATTGTTTGCCATGAATGTGTAGAACCCTCGAGATGCTTCCGGGAACAGGATCTTCATTTGTCTTTAAAGGCCAATGACCCCGGGGCTATCGATCGGTAATCACTATGGCAAACGGCTGACGACGAGAGTGCGAGTGTGAGCCAGTATGCCGTGTGAATGTTATAAATATATCCGCGATTGAAAATTGATAGAGACTGCTGTGAGATTTGAGAGAGAACTGTGCGAGAGATTAATAATTGAGTTGTTTTTGTGTTGTTAATCATTATATTATTTGTGTTCTTTATGTTTTGTTATACTAATATTCACTTCTTCGTTAACTTAAATAAACATTCTTCACTTTTCCCATTCAATTCCTGCAGTACAGACGATTAGACGAGAGTAATAAGTAGACGAATAGACGCGACTAGACAGACGATTGTATACAGTTATTAATAACCGTAAGAGTGTGTGTACGTGCGTTTAAGTATTTTCCATAATTTTGTGTTTCCATTCGTATTTTATATTTTTAATGTGTATTTGTAATAAATATCCTACATTCATTTAAATTTCTCTATGCTATTGGTTTTAACAGTTTGTTCACTATGCATTCGATTTTATTTATCGCATCAAGGTAAGTAACTATAATGAGATCATTGGTATAATGTTAATAATACTTTTTAGAGACCAGTTGAAGAATAGAAAAAGAGGTGAACGAGATTTCCTTGTACATTTTCCCTTCGCCAAGAAGCTTAGTAGTCGCTCACTGAAGCTAGGTCGACGTCAGTGCTTCGACTTTTCAATCGAAAGTGGTAACTCAATTGCGACCTCGATTTAAAGTCGCAACCTGCATAATTTATCAAGGAATTGCTAATTTTTTGATCAGATATAATTAATACCGGGTCGATGAAATCCATTCGCTACTCTTTTATTCAAGGCAATTATACAATATTCCTCTTCCCTTTTATTTTTTAGATTTAACTCCTAGGAGTTACGGTTTTAGATTTTAAATTAGAAAGATGTAAATAGAATTGCACTCGTATGTCCCCGTAGAGTCGCCAAAACTTCAGATTCAAATATTGCCTATGCATCGTGGTATTTCTTTTTTATTATAGGCATTTATTATATTATATACATATAATACATAGTATTTCCCCTATAATCAATGTTTCAAATGTAAGGAAAATCATTATGTTACGAGCGGGGTTGCGTCGCGCGTCCGGCAGTGCGAGATTCGTTTGAATCGCGCACGCACGGTCTCGTCCTCCATCGTCGAGCGGATGCCGACGGGCGCTGATTTCACGCGACCCGAACTATGGGAAATTTTAAATATGTAGGATAAAATGAATTTAAGATACTCTGCTTAGCAAATGGCTAAGAGAGGACAGGATGGATGGGTGCCGATCTACAAGGTCCTATATAGGTCCCAGGACTATGAAATTAAAGAGGGCTAACAATCTATTGTAATAAAAATAAACAAAATGTTGTATCCCACTTCTGACACCAAATTTATGTTGTATTCCGTGGGGAGTTTTACAACAGTTTTATTTAACGAAGAATTACTTTCGCGTTTGGAGTTTTTACAATTAAAGATAACGTCGTCGCAAGGTACCGACTGTCAGCGATTCAAGACAATTGATTCTGAATTCCCACGATTTGGAAATGACCCGAGGTTTTTTTGGGCTCCGAAACAGCGTGGTGGGAGGTTCGGATAACTCCGACTTCTCGTGATTAGGGTTCCAAAGATCGATCACTTTTCCTGTGCCTCTTGTTAAGACTAAAGGTCCTTAAAATATGTTTTACAGGGAAAGCGATAACAAGTAAATAAGATTTCCTGTTTGGATCCTTAATCACGTTTGACAATATTTGGCGTTCTATCTTATAGAATTAGGTCGGTATCCAACAAAAATATGAATAATAACAGAATGAATCTGATGGCGCAGTTGATTTATTAAAAAGAAATATTTATTGCGAGTATATAATACACTTAGAGTCTAACGTAATACATGGTACTTGTATTCTATTGCACAACCAATTGTTAGCACATGGCCTACTCAGAACAGCGGACAACGAGAGCTACCCGACGGAAATCATTGCACCGAAAGATGTACCGCTCCGCGATGGGCCAAGTTATTCGGCGGGAATTATAACACACTTACAGAATCTATATGTCAATCAATATTAAATGTTCTCTATAAATGAAAATATAAAATTCCGAAATTTTGTTGTTACAATTTGGTGGTGGTGAAATCACCTCGAATTCGTGAGATTTCGATTCAAGGGCGTTATCCCACAAACGATAGTTCGTTTGAGTCATTCGATCGACTTCCGAAATAATCTCCCATTTACAGTAATTTATAAATTAAAAATAAACTGTTATAATCTTTGTTTTATCTTTGGTAAGTGTTATGAAATCGGTTATAAATTGTTATAAACAATTAAATGAAATAAACCTTGAATTTCAACAATCGAATTTAAATAAACAAAGATGAGAAATTAAAACTCACCCTGATTTACGGTGCTATTACTACAATCGTGTGTTTGTGTGTATGCTTGTTTTTGCTTCGATGCAAGCTGTGTTTTATATATATATATACAGGGTGGGGCAATAACTATTAGCGCCTCAGATATCTTCGAAACTATAAGTTTCACAGAAATATTTGCGGAAATAAAATTGCACAGTACGAAGGGGGCCATCCGGTGGCGATAATAGTTTTTTTTACAGATGGAGGTACTTCAGACATTTGAAGTTCACCTCCATTTTTTTAAATTGGTCGGTATATTTTTGCTTCCGTATCATGATAGAGGATCTTAGAACGAGTTCAACGACCTATTACACAAGGTCATTCATGGTTATAGAAAATAGGGAAAGCCGATAATACTTACGGTGTTGGTAGTAAATGAAGCGTATGCTTATAGTAGGTGTTCGAAATGATGACCATCACTATGGATGATTCATCTCGCCCTTTTTAAGCAATTCGTCGCTTCTTCGTCCCGACCAACCCCGTAACAGATTTCATTTGCTGTTTTCTCGTGATCGTTCGGGCTGCAAGGGCCCCCGTCGTAACGGCGACGCACAGTGGTCCAGAATGAGCGTCTAGCGGCGCTTTTGCCGAAAAGTCGATTTTCTCGAATCGCTTTTTTTTTCTTTATATCGATTCCTAAATGTCCATGGATTTCAGAAATCGCAAAATTAATGAAATCGGACAAAAATTGTAGTTACAACAAACGCTTAAAGTTGGAACTTTTTCTCGAGACCAATTTCTATCGAAAAACCACGTTGTCTTCTTCGTGACATTCTGACGAATCTATCTTATATTTTCCAATGATTTTTTTTTAAATTAAAGAGCATTCTTCTACGATCAAAATGCATATGCTGAATATGAAATTAGTGTTTGTAGTTTATTCAAAAATTAACGTTCAATAAATGGGAGAAAATCATCAAAGTTTTCTATCATTGACAGTCAGCATCTTCTATCTACCGTATATATTCGTAGTTTGACATATAAGGCCCTTCTCTGTAAGGTCTCTGCTATGTGATCCTGACAAAAAACGATCCCAACCCGTCCCACAAATTTGATTTTTTATTGTTTAAAGAGTTGCGCGCACTCCAACGGCTGCCCGCCGCTATAGTCTATCATGGGTTTTAAGGAAATCTTTCTATGAATTGGTTAAATTAGAAGAGGGTAAACAGTTAATCTTGTGTTGTAAATGAGTATGCGACATTTCTGTCTACATGTAGTTCAAACAATATCGTTTTAAATGGATTCGGAAAACAATCAGAACGGTTTTAGTGCAACGCCATGGGGTTAACAACTTGTTGGAATTCGCTAAGCCAACTTGTAAAAACCGAGAGTTAAATAGAAACCCTCATCGGCAATTACAAGTCGATAGTTTCTTAAATGTGTAGCTGAACATGTGTAGCTGAACAGCTAGATCGACGTTCTGGACCACTGTGCGACGCGTGCTCATTGCACGTCGCCGCCACAATCTCAAACGATTCTGCTTCGCAGCTAGATGGTTCGTTTATGCGTAAGCAACGCTACGTATTTTGAGTATATTTGAGTCGGAGAATAATAAATCTGCGTATTTGTCGAAGGAATCTCTCACAATACATAAGTATTGACAAATACGACAGAAAAAAATAAAATAAAACAAAATAAAAAGAATTTTGCCCTCGGGACGTAACAATTAGTTCGAGTAAATGAAGGAAAAAGTTCCATGATCGATTTTCCGTTGGAATAATGTGTAATGTAGGTTATACTTTAAATACATATTGTATAATTGCATACAACATGTTTTAATACATATTGACCCACAGCGGATTAACGTTTCAGCACAAAGATTGAGGATTTTGCTCTTAAGCCGATATTTTTCTGCAAATTTATATTTTGTAATACATTATACTTAATTTGAAAAATATGTGTCGGAAATATGCTCGGCGTTGTGTGTGTGTGTGAAAGCATATGAGATCGCGTCGGGATAAACCGGGTGAAATCGCCTGGCCCCGTGTACGTGGAAAAACAGATGAATATCGCGGCTGCTTAGCTTGCTGGTACGACCGCGTGATGGAGAGTTTTGTTAATAACGTGTGCTTTTATAAATAAAGAATAAAATGTACAAAATGCCGGCTTCTAAATAATTAAAACCCAACAATATGTTTCACTCCTTTTTTCATAATTATTTTAATGCAGTTCACGACAAGATTCCCAAAATAGAGATAGGAATTTCAATTATCATATTTCAATAACTAAAGCTATAAAACATTTCGCCTGATACGTTTTCAAAGAATTTTTAAATCGCACTTTTGAAATTCATATACTCCGATAAAAAATTTGACAATAGATCTTTTTTTATTTTCCGTTCCCAATTCTATTTAAAATAGACACCAAATAAAGGTTTTATACATATATGTTATACAAGCATTAGGTCAAAAGAAACATATGAAAACTCGTTTTTCTTTCATTTTACGCTCAGAGTATGGTGACAGTAATAAACTGTAAGACTCTGCGCCGGAGAGGCGCAAATCGAGGACGTTCCCACGCCTGGTTAACGTCAAGGAAGTTCCCTACAGCGAGGGAATACACTCTTCGAAGAAGAAGACTCTCTCGGCCTTGACGCTAACCAGGCCTTGCAAGGACCCATTCTAGGAAAGCGCCCTCCATGCGACAAACACTTTCCCTAGTGAGGGAGATAGGAGACGCCCGCACTCCTCTTTGAGGAAAAGGCCCTGATTGGCTCGCTCAAGGGAGGAAGGAAGTCGTATAAATATACGACTTCCAGGGCCCGCCGGGCATTACTCGTTTTACCCTTGTAGAGTTTGCGTCACGACACGTTTCTCCGTACTCTGCGATTACTACACATTATTATACCACCATTATATTAGTATTAATAAAAAAGAATTTTATACTGTATATATATTTCGGTCTTACAAAACCTGAAATTAATTCCGAGTGGGCGCAACTCTGCATAGGAATAAATATGAGTGGAAAGGGTTAAAATTACTAAGGGCATGCTATGCATGTGGGATTGGTTATATTAGGTGTTCAAATATAGAATAAAACTAAGTTTATTAACTAGAACTATACACTAAAAGGTAATACAAAATGAATATATCTTTGAACTGACTCGTATCGTGGCTTATAAAGAACTAAATAGCATTCGCTCCGCTCACAATCAGTCACTCGTTCGTACTCATACATCCATGCACTCATTCATACGTACAGACATGCATTCCTTAACATAGGGATCGTAGGGCCTCCGCGGCACGTAACTTATAAACAGCCGCCTAGACTAAACAGTCTATGCTGTCACGATGAGGCCATACTTCGATTTTCGATACCACATACATATCAGACCAGAAAAATATTCCAGAGGTGACGGTGGAGGCTTTGAACTGTGACCCACTAATTGTGAGTCCCAGCCTTTGTTTCCCTATCAAGCATAGTTTACTATCATATAATTGGAGGATTTAACCCTTTGAGAACTACGGCCGCATATATGTGGCCTGAGGAAAAAATCTGAATATTGTTTATCGCCGCATGTACACACGATTAGAATTGAACAATTTGAATATGATTAGGCCTGTTGGATACCGACCTAAATCCATAAGATAGAACACCAAATATTGTCAAACGTGATGTAGGAACCAAACGGAAATCTTATTTAATTGTTATCGCTTTCCCTACAAAACATATTGTTAGATACCGACTTAATTCTATAAGATAGAACGTCAAATATCTTCAAACGTGATTAAGGTTCCGAATGAGAAATCTTATTTACTTGTTATCGCTTTCCCTGTAAAACATATTTTAAGGACCTTTAGTCGTAACAAGAGTCACAGGGAAAGCGGCCGCTCTTTGGAATCCTAATCACGAGAAGTGGGGTTATCCGAACCTCCCACTACGTTGTTTCGGAGCCCTTAAAACCTCGGCTCATTTCCAAAACATCAGAATTCATAATCAATTGTCTTGAATCGCTGACAGTCGGTACCTTGCAACGACGTTATCCTTACTTGTAAAAACTCCAAACGCGAAAGTAATTCTTCGTTAAATAAAATTGTTGTAAAACTCCCCACGGAATACAACATAAAATTGGTGTCAGAAGTGGGATACAACAGGCCAATAGTAATTTATAATTCGAACACATGAACATTTTGACTTTCTGGTAAAAGGCTGGTTTTTCATCGCCAAATTCATAATTGAGCTGTTTTCTTTGAAAGTGGTATAAGTCCATTTTTGACAAAAAGTTAATTAATGATAACAATGAATGCAATCTGCTATGAAATTTTTATCTATAAACCATTCCCAAAAAAAATCCTTCAAAATTTTCATCATTTTGTCCATATAAATTTACGTAGTTAATTGTTTGAAATCCACGCTGGGCGTTTATCGCCATACGCAATAGTGACGCGCCGCGCCTGCGCGGAGCGATTACCGATCACCACGCGTCACCGGTAACCGCTCCCCGGAGAGCCTGCTCCTCGATGTAGGACCCACGTCCTGCCCTCCTCCTCACCTCAAAGGTGTGGAAGCCTCCCGAACGTTCCCGAAATCGAACGATCGAGATGTAGGTTTTTCTAGTATGTTTGTCTAGACATTTCGGGAGCGTTCGACCGGGCAATAATATAAATATCAGCTGAGCTGACAGCTGTTCAGTATTATTACAGTTCTCCTCGCTTACGAGTGTTACTACAGTTTCGCTTGCTTACGAGTGCTATCTGCCATTTGCTTGCTTACGAGTAGATTCTCGCCGATTGGTGCGCTTGTCTGTGCATTTCTCAGACATTTCTGCTTGCTATCGTCTTTGTTATACTATTACTGTGGTCTGTGTGCTAATAAAGCTCATTTCTGTGCTAACTGTGAGTTCTATCTATAAGGTGCTTCGCCTTACTCCCTCGCGACGCGATTTGAAACCACTGAACACATACGATTTAGAACATTAATGGAATTACAAAATAATTACTTTGAAAGTGGTGTAAGTCCACTTTCCAGAAAGACATAATGTTTAGTTCAATCATTATACTATATAATTTCTCTATTTCACTTTTAACTAATACTTTAAAAAGGACCACATTATGAACCTAAATGAATTTAATATTTAAAAAACATAAAATGAGTGTATTACAATACCAATATTTGTCAAACCATTCAAATACAAACCCTTAAATACAGTCTGTATCACAAGAGCGTGGGTAATCGCGATCTCTCTGTGGGAATAAAACTTTTTCGTAAGAAATATCCTATACATCGAAAGTACATCTAAAAAACTGATACGCACTTCCTTAATAAAATGTTCAATCTCTACTATTAGCGATTATTGTTTGACAACGTCTGGGCATGCTTTCAACCAACTTTTCAGCATATGAGACAGGAAGAGACTTCCATATTTCTCGAATTCGACGAACTAGGGTTTTCAATTTGAAAATATAGTTTCCTCGAAGTTTGTACTTCATAACAGACCAAACATTTTCGATTAGATTGGCATCGGGGGACTGAGATGGCCAATCAAACACATTGATACCGTGCCCGCGTCAACCGTTTTTCGACGTGTTTTGTTGAAAGCAACAGTTTTGAAATTGTACTTCGCCATGCAACTTTATGTTCTTCCAACTGACGTTTAATTGTTAATATACCTATATCTATGTTCTTTTTAGTTAAAATTGCTTGCGCTTTACGTAAGGAAAGCGTTGTTTTTTTCGAAAAAATGTGTAAAATCGCTTTATCCTCCCTTTTCGTCGTAACCCGTTTCGAACCTCGATCAGGGAGATCATCGACACAATTTTTGTCTTTATACCATTGCACCCATTTATTTACGAATGCGCGAGATTTGTGCAGATATTTTGCTGCATCTCTAACAGTCATTTTAGGACCTTTCGGGTGATGGCACGAGAAGACCGCTTCGAATCATTTAGCGTACATGGCACTCATTTCGAAATGAACTGAATTTTTCAGAGACAGAAACGATACTAAAAGAATTGGACCTATTGCGTATCAGAGGAAACTTTGTATGTTTAGAACAGTACAGTCTTTAACAAATTGCGTATCACATTTCACAAATATTGCGTCCACGCTCTTGTGGTATAGACTGTATCTCCACGTGATACAAAATTTACTTACACCACTTTCAAAGAAAACAGCTCAATTATCTCTGAAGATTCAAAAAAGTCTCCGTTCGAAAACGGTTAATAATCTACAAGAAATTTCATTCTTCACGCATCTCAAGAGTCGGTTCGTTTCTGACCCATGGCTCCTGTCAGATATTTCACCTACGCAACGAGACGAATGCAATAAGCCAATAAAAAAGTTTGACCTTAACTTTTTTAATCTTTTCCCGGACTTTGTGCCTGGATTCTTTTACAAATATCCACCGACTCAAAGGTGTAGAACAACGTCTGGTAGATCGTGAAATATAATTTTGAAACACCCTGCACATTAATGAGCGTTTTATCGTTAAGCGTGGAACCCGTTACTTCGTAAAACAATTACGCATTTCATGAATTAACTGACAGAATCAGTCAACACGTGTAAAATTATTGTATTCTACAATTTAACTGGTTATTTTATAGAATAACGATTGCCCTTTCGTAAACTTTTAAAGGTGGTACGTGAACGTCGATTCAGCCAGTTATGGCTGGCTTGCAATCAGAATGTATTTTACCATTTAAATGTGGAACCCGTTATTTCATGAAATAACCACGTATTTCATGAATTAACTGACAGAATCAGTCAACACGTGTAAAATTATTGCTTTCTACAATTTAACTGGTTATTTTATGGAATAACGATCGCCCTATCGTAGACTTTTAAAGAGGACACGTGAACGTCGATTTGGCCAGTTATGGCTGGTCTGCAATCAATATGTATTTTACCGTTTAAATGTGGAACCCGTTATTTTAGGAAATAAGTAAGTGTTTCATGAATGTCCTAGATGAATCAGTGCATAATCGCAACCAGAATTGTTTTTGGGTATTTTTGCAGTTGTTTTAAATCTAACTAAGAACATTTAAACCTAACACAGAAACAAACCGTAAGTTGTATTATTTTTTATTACTGCTGAAATATTGTGGCCGCAATATGAAATAAATGTTTTAAAGATTTTAACTACTTATTGTCAGTCAATTTATTGCTGGATAGCGACCCATTTTAAGTATTCCTTAAGACGCACCCCAAAGTGACAGATTCCAATCAGAATATATTGCTTATTTTCCGTTCAATTATTGTTTTCATTATATTTCTCTTGGAATATTAGTCACGTGGGTCGAAGTTGTTCTCAGTTTTAGTTTGCAATTATCACAAAGCCACTCTGACAATCTGCATTTCGTATTTTTTTGCAAAATGCGAAAGTCCAGAGTCATTTAATTTTTAATAAAATTGTTGAAACCGTATTACAGAATGCAACATTATAAAACAAGCAGGTATTCTGTAAAGTGCCTAGATAGATTGTAAAATGCAAAAATGTTATGCACTTTAATTAATTAGGCCTGGTAATTCATGAAATTCGTAGTTATTTCATGAAATAACTGAATTATATACTTTAACGGTAATAAATCTACCATTTCTCTGCACGGTAATTGCTCAACGGCTTCATTCGGATCTGCTTTCTTTACACACCCAAGCAGTGGCGTAACTTTAAATTGTAGGCTCCTCCGCAAAATATAATTTTAGCTATCCCGGAAGAAAACAATTTTTACAATCATACAATGTAAATTAAACATTATCTTTGTAGGGGTGACGGTTTACGATCCGGTCGCCGCCATTGTATCGGCTTCGGGCGGCCGACTCCGCGCGGAGCCCATTTGCAACTTCCAATTTGCAAACGCAAGTATTTTGGGACCGCGCGGGTCTAGGACCGTCCGAGGTAGACAGGGGCCGGCTCGTGAACCGTCGGTAAAGGGAGTCCATTGTTTAGGTGGGCACGTTGCCTCGGGACGGCCGGGACCTTGAGGGGTGTTCGACAAATATGGCATTTTCCATATCAGAACACCCCCATGGGCGACGGACGTCTCGAGGCGACTTTAACAATATTTCGGACCCACCTACACAGGGACAGAGAGAGCTCCCTTCCCCTCGTGCAAACCCTCGAAGAACGGAGGTACGGAAATGCACGGGAAGGAGTAGGGATGACCGGGAGTTTAAAAAGGATGACTCTCGGCCCTACAAGGTCTTTACGTGGATTTCCGGCAAGTGCTTATTTTCTGTAAACTCAGATTTTGCCAACTTAAAATAAAGAACGTCGAATCCTACAAATTGGTGATCGCCCGACGTGATTAAGTGTTCGTGAGCAATTCTTGTGCCGTTCTGAAAAATCGTGAGTGATAAAAAGTATGGCAACGACACGGAAAGCAACCGCCGCCGCAGCTTCAACCATGTCTGAAAACGCGAACGGAGATTCTCGAATCAATCGTGAGATGACTCGCGTTCAAATTCGAGTGCCGCAATTTTGGGCAGAACAGCCCGAATTGTGGTTCCAACAGTTAGAAGCACAATTCTTTTTAAACGACGTCACAGCAGACACGACGAAGTTTTACCACGTGATGTCGCAGCTTGAGCCGAAATACGCGTTGGAAGTACAAGACGTGTTGAGGAATCCGCCGGAAACGGAGAAGTATGATACTCTGAAGCGAGAGTTGATCCGTCGACTGTCAACATCCCAGGACCAGAAAATTCTGCGGCTGCTGGAGCAGGAAGAAATCGGTGACAGGACTCCTTCGCAACTCCTTCGTCACATGCAAAATTTGGCTGGTACGTCGACAAGCGAGGATATCTTACGACCTCTGTGGGCAAGGAGACTGCCGAACGTGACGCGCGCGATTGTGAAGGCACAAATAGATCTGCCGTTAAGCAAGTTAGCAGAAATTGCCGATCAGATCCACGAAGGGACGAATGGATCGCAAGTCGCGAGTGTTGTGCCGGCAAGTGGATTGGACGTTTTGCTTAAGAGGTTGGAGTCGATGGAAAGCCAGATTGCGGAACTTTCGAGATCGCGAGCTCGTTCGAGCGAAAGACAAAATCGTTCGCGTTCTCGATCGCGATCAAGTAACGGCAGTTCGCGGAGTGCGCGATCTCCACGTAAGAGAGGACTTTGCTGGTACCACAGCCGTTTCGGAGACAGGTGCCACCCAGGAAAGTGTAGGCCGCCTTGCAATTATAGTGCGGGAAACGAGAATGCACGCCACTGAACGCGGCTGTCAGTGACGGGAGTGCTTCGAGCCGCCTTTTCATAATCGACCGCAAAACTAAGAAAGAGTTCTTAGTTGATACGGGCTCGGATCTGTGCGTGTATCCGCGTACGCGAATAAAGGACCGAGTGCATAAGTCGGTCTATGAACTTTTTGCGGCGAATGGGTCTACGATAGCCACTTACGGAGCGCGGACATTTAATCTAAATTTCGGATTACGGCGCGCGTTCCAGTGGGAATTCGTGCTCGCCGATGTGGCGAAGCCAATAATCGGAGCCGATTTCCTGAAACACTTTGGCCTTCTGGTGGACCTGAGGAACCGGAGACTCCTGGACCAGACGACATCGTTAGCCTCTAGCGGAAGGGTTGCTGTGGATGCTATAACATCTGTAAAGACGATCAGCGGAACGTCCACGTACGAGCAGCTGCTCGCAGAATTCCCTGCGATCATGAACCCCACGACCCGACGACGCGAGGTAAAGCACGATGTCGTCCATTACATAAATACTACTCCTGGACAACCGGCGTATAGCAGACCGCGAAGGCTGTCGCCGGAATTGTATAAGGTGGCAAAGACGGAATTTGAGAGCCTCTTGAGTCAAGGCTACATCCGTCCTTCCAAAAGCCAATGGGCCGCGCCATTACACATGGTGCCTAAGGAAGGTAACGGATGGAGACCTTGTGGAGACTATAGAGCTCTCAATGCCCGTACTATACCGGATCGTTATCCTATTCCGTACATCGAGGATTTTTCGCAAAGGTTGGCGGGAAAGAGAATATTCTCCACGATAGATCTCGTGCGAGCATACCATCAAATTCCCGTTAATCCGAGCGACATATCAAAAACGGCAATTACCACGCCATTTGGTCTATTTGAATACGTCGCGATGCCTTTCGGGCTAAGAAATGCAGCGCAGACGTTTCAAAGATTTATAGATACCGTTTTGCGAGGGCTGGAATTTACGTACGCGTATCTCGACGATATTCTTGTAGCCTCCAGTAACGAGGAAGAACATATGGACCATCTGCGTAAGGTATTTGCTCGTCTCGATAAGTACGGAATAGTTATAAACCCGGCTAAATGCGTATTCGCGAGAAACGAGGTTAAATTTTTAGGGTACTCGGTAGACGAACAAGGCACGAAACCATTGAGAGAGAAGGTAAAAGCAATAGTCAATTTTCCAAAACCAACTAAAATTAAAGAATTGCGCAGGTTTTTGGGGATGATAAACTTTTATCGGCGCTTTATTCCAAAAGCGGCCGCCATTCAGTCTCCAATTAATCAATTGTTGAAAGGAAGTAAAGTAAAGAGTGACGCTCCAGTCAGTTGGTCAAAAGAGGCGGAAGACGCCTTCTCAAATTTAAAATCTGCATTAAGCAATGCAACACTTTTGGCCCATCCGAGCAATAATTCAAGCCTCTCTCTCATGGTGGATGCTTCAGATTACGCGTTAGGTGCTACGTTGCAGCAACGTGAAGGAGATTCGTGGAGACCTTTGGCCTTCTTCACGAAATCCTTAACGATGGCGCAACGTAAATACAGCGCGTATGACCGCGAGTTACTCGCAATATATTCCGCGATTAAAAAATTTCGCCACGCGGTAGAAGGTCGATCGTTTATAATATACACCGACCATAAACCGCTTATTTTTGCATTCAGACAGAATTTAGATAAATGTACTCCTCGTCAGTTCCGATATCTAGATTTCATAGCGCAGTTCTCAACAGAGATCAAACACGTGAGCGGGGTAGAAAACGAAGTAGCAGACGCATTGTCGCGCGTCGAATCTATCGCCTCAGCTATGGATTATGTAAAACTCGCGAAATCACAAGAAACTGACGAGGAAATTAAAAAACTCATTGAGTCTAAGGATAGCGCATTGCAGTTGAAACGCCTCAGTCTGACACCTGGGACTTTGGTTTACTGCGATGTCGCGACAGGAAAGATTAGACCTCTCGTTACAAAAGAATTCCGTCGCCGAGCGTTTAATAATATGCACGAACTAGCTCATCCCGGAGTTAAGGCTACGGTCAGGCTAGTAAAGGATAGGTTCGTGTGGCCAGGCATTGAAAAAGACTGTCGTAAATGGGCTCGCGGCTGTGGCAGATGTCAACGTGCAAAAATATCAAGACACGTTATTAGTCCGGTCGGAGATTTCGCGTTACCTAGGGAGAGGTTCGAACACGTCCATATAGACTTGGTAGGACCCTTACCGGTATCGCGGAATTTCAGGTATTGTTTGACCTGCGTCGACCGTTTTTCACGTTGGCCGGAAGTTTTTCCTTTGGAGAACATAGAAGCCGAGACAGTCGCGAGGGCATTTATGACTGGTTGGGTCGCAAGGTTCGGTACACCCGTCCGAATCACGACCGACCAAGGCCGACAGTTTGAAAGTGGCCTATTCAAACAATTAAACGCCCTATTGGGAAGTAAACACCTTAGAACCACTGCGTACCACCCCGCAGCAAACGGTTTAGTCGAGAGGTTACATAGGCAGTTAAAAGCTGCAATAAAATGTCACGACAGCGAACGATGGTCGGACGCGTTGCCGATAATTCTTTTAGGACTTCGCGCAGCGTTTAGACCGGATTTACAGGCATCGGTCGCTGAATTAGTTTTCGGGACAAACCTCCGGTTACCTGCGGAATTTTTTGGTAGTATTCCGGAACAATATGCAGACCCGGTCGAGTTAGTGAAACAACTCAAAGGTCATTTTAGGAACCTTAAACCCACTGCGGGATCGCGCCACGGAAACAAGAAAATATTTATATTTAGAGACCTAAAAACAGTTTCGCACGTGTTTGTACGAGTAGACGGAATGAAAGGTCCGTTACAAAATCCATACGAAGGACCGTTTCCAGTCATCTCGCGGAGCGATAAAACCTTTCTTGTTTCCGTGAAAGGCAGACGGTCTACCATATCGATTGATAGACTCAAGCCTGCGTATTTCGTGAACGAGGACGAAATTAGCGACGAAACCGATAAAGAAACGTCAGCTAGAGACGAAATTGCAACAGGCCCGGAACCGGTGCAAATACCTGTTCGGACTCGCTCAGGTAGGCGTGTTAGATTCACGGATCGCCTACAAGTCGGTAGTTAGGTATAAGAAGATATTGTAAATATTAATTTAGGTAGTATTAAGTTAGTTAAGAACACTTCCGACAAGGACTGTGACGTTTTCACTGGTAAGGGGGTGAATGTAGGGGTGACGGTTTACGATCCGGTCGCCGCCATTGTATCGGCTTCGGGCGGCCGACTCCGCGCGGAGCCCATTTGCAACTTCCAATTTGCAAACGCAAGTATTTTGGGACCGCGCGGGTCTAGGACCGTCCGAGGTAGACAGGGGCCGGCTCGTGAACCGTCGGTAAAGGGAGTCCATTGTTTAGGTGGGCACGTTGCCTCGGGACGGCCGGGACCTTGAGGGGTGTTCGACAAATATGGCATTTTCCATATCAGAACACCCCCATGGGCGACGGACGTCTCGAGGCGACTTTAACAATATTTCGGACCCACCTACACAGGGACAGAGAGAGCTCCCTTCCCCTCGTGCAAACCCTCGAAGAACGGAGGTACGGAAATGCACGGGAAGGAGTAGGGATGACCGGGAGTTTAAAAAGGATGACTCTCGGCCCTACAAGGTCTTTACGTGGATTTCCGGCAAGTGCTTATTTTCTGTAAACTCAGATTTTGTCAACTTAAAATAAAGAACGTCGAATCCTACAATCTTGATTCCCCGTACAGAAGAAAATAAATAATACATTTTAAACCCTTTGCACTCGGCGCCATCCCTGACGTTATTTATCAGCAGCTCGGCAGAACTTTATGATTTTCTGCCTTCTGCCATTTTATTAGAAAATTCCAGGGAAACATGCATTTCTTAGAATGTTGCGGTGCAATAAGGTCATCCTCCGTAATCGCTAATAAACTCGAATGTCCCCTCAGAAGGGGCAACCGAGTGATATGCTGGAGTTACGTTTCCTCAGACGGGACATCCGAGTGCAAAGGGTTAATCTAATTTAAATCAGTGACAATTTTAAGAAAATTAAAAAATATTGGGCGTCTATCGATTTCGGGTCTTACGCGTTTCTCGGCCGTGCGGTTTTGTAGTTCCGTCACTGCTCTCAAGGTACCTGATTTCAAAATCTAACAATAATACGAAATTCTAGAGAAAATACAAATATACACTGTAATATTATTATTTCATAAATGGAAATTAAAAATGCTAAAAAAGACACTGAATATATTGGCGCACTTTATAAATAATGAAGTTAAACTAAATATGTAACTCGTAGCTATGATTATATTATAACACTATTCTAACGAATGATCTAATAAATACAATTTCTACGATAAAATTCATTTCAGTTCTGTGAACTCAGAAATACCCTTTGTGCGCTGAAAATAAAAGAACAAAGAGTAGAGCCTTACGAGCAGGTACTGCACCCCTTGCAGTTATGCAATCGGTTGCGCGTTGTAAGCAATTATTGATTCTAAAAGAGGTCTAAAATGATCACGCTATTGCGATTATGCGGAATTGGATCGCGGTCAGTTGGTCTTTCGCGGTCAGTGGCTTATTGCGTGCTCTAGAACAATGTGTTGTGATTTTCGCTAATCAAGACCTCTTGGTATATTGACCTGTAAAATTCTAAGTTTCCTTCCCTGGATAAATCTAACGATATAACTATTTTTGTTTTGTTTCGTATTTTATTCGGCTACAGCTGCTACGATCATTTACTTACTTCTTTTAGGTAGACCTTACTGTTCTAGGTAGACCCAGAAACATGGAGGCTATAATGTAATAAATAATAATTTAGAAAAAATATCCCATCAGTAACGGGGGACTTAAAGGGTATAGCAGGATAAGGGGGTCAAAAGTGCCCTTCAACCGATTTCAATGGGGACGGTCTCATTCGATAGATAATGCTCGGCGATTGATGTCTACAAATTTTTAACCCTGAATTTTGACCGGAAGGGTAGTTATGGGGAAAATTAAAAAAACAGGTTTTTGGCCCTTTTTCCCCATTTATTGAGGCGTAAAAAATCTAAATAAATTCTGACATATTTTACACGGTACCAGACATATTGGAGAATTTTTTCAGATTTTTCCGTCGAAGTAGCTAAGCGTGAAAAATCCGCAAATTCAAAAAAAACGGAAAAAAGAAGATTTCGTATCGAAATCTTCGAGGTACAACTTTTTGGTTTATATAGTAACAATCTAACACCTACGATTTTTATCCCCAATTTTTTTCAGATTTTTAAACCACCTGCGTCATTGTGAAAAAAATCGAAAACCGATTTTCGGGACGTATTTTGATCTAAAACGCAAGAAGTAATTGTTATTTTTCCATTATTTTGATAGAGTATGTTCATTTTGTGCTTTTCAATGTTTCTGCATACAACGCAATGCAAAGGATTGAATTGATTCAATTATTCGTAAGCTACACACTTCCTTATCAGCTAAAAATACGAACGTTCTTTCAACAGCAGCGATGGCGCAGTCGGTAGAGTTCTTGGCTGCGGAACCTCTCGAAACTTTTTGTCGCCGGTTCGAGTCCCAATGAGGCAAAATAATTTTTTTTTTTTTTTTTTAATCATTCACTGCATAACAACAAATAATAATTATTTTTCAATTTTTCAATGGTTTTTAAACATTTTTAAATACTTATTCAATATGAAATATATGTAAAAATAATTATGGAGCATATTGTTTTTTTCATTGATTCGTCCTAGCCACATCTCGTTATTCTTTTGTACATTGAACGAATATTAGTTTACTGTAACGAGTGCAAATATGTATTCAATATTAAAAGGATCCAATTGTATATTCTGATGAATTGTAATGAAGGTGATGTCTAACGGAAAGAAGCGTCTATTTCTTATTAAACATTCTTATTTTTGTATTTACCGCTTCTCCATTTATGCAGAGATCATCCAAAATGGACAATGAATTGAAAGAAAGAAGGTATATTGGGATTTCATCCGTTATAATGCCTTTACTGGTTTATGCAAATCAACTTCTTCAGCTTTAGGTTTTGTGCCCCATTGCAATCGTGTTTTCCAACCACTTTAAGTACACGAAAACATTAAATTCAGTTCAGAAGGTTTTATTGTTTTATTACACTTACTCCAGTATTATGTACTCCCTTCAGTTATCTAGTCCGCAATTACCTGCGTAGCGTGTAGGTAGCGGGCAGGTACCGAGTTGTACCTTTAGAACTGATGATCATTGTTTTTAAATTATTGACTGCATAAATGTTATTAATACGTAAATGAATATTAATGTAAAAATACGAATGATAGATTATCATTTGATGATTAGGCTACAGTATCTAGCTGCGGAATACTTGAAACTTTTCTCTCGCCAATTCACCTCCCATGAAATATAATTAGAAAACAAATGTTTTTAAGTATTAAGTGGATAACAATTGTTAATACGGAAATTAATATTAGTGTGAAAATATAAATGGCATGCGATAGATTACCTTTTGATAATTAAAAGTTGAAACACGTTTCGTGTGGCTTTAATCCTCGTCACTATGTTCATTAATGATGGGCACCACTTCATTTTTATTAAATATTTTTGTCAATATGTCTGAAGGCCTAACAATTGTCGATAGATACCGTGCGTGCGACAGGTAGTATATTATTGCAGCAATGTGCGAACAACAACCTATGGTACGGTTACCACTCGCACATTCACAGCAATAACATTTGATGCCCGAAATTCCAATTATATTAGGGGTATAGTTAATGAAGCAACGATAACTTCTTTGATTAATGTGGCGTGATCGGACGAGGCATTTAAGAATATTGAGGAGTTGATTTGCATAAAACAGTAAAGGAATTATAACGGACGAAATCCCAATATACCTTCTTTCTTTCAATTCATTGTCTATTTTGGATGATCTCTGCATAAATGGAGAAGCGGTAAATACAAAAATAAGAATGTTTAAAAAGAAATAAACCCTTCTTTCCGTTAGACATCACCTTCATTACAATTCATCAGAATATACAATTGGATCCTTTTAATATTGAATACATATTTGCATTCGTTACAGTAAACTAATATTCGTTCAATGTACAAAAGAATAACGAGATGTGGCTAGGACGAATCAATGAAAAAAACAATATGCTCCATAATTATTTTTACATATATTTCATATTGAATAAGTATTTAAAAATGTTTAAAAACCATTGAAAAATTGAAAAATAATTATTATTTGTTGTTATACAGTGAATGATTAAAAAAAAAAAAAAAATTATTTTGCCTCATTGGGACTCGAACCGGCGACAAAAAGTTTCGAGAGGTTCCGCAGCCAAGAACTCTACCGACTGCGCCATCGCTGCTGTTGAAAGAACGTTCGTATTTTTAGCTGATAAGGAAGTGTGTAGCTTACGAATAATTGAATCAATTCAATCCTTTGCATTGCTTTGTATGCAGAAACATTGAAAAGCACAAAATGAACATACTCTATCAAAATAATGGAAAAATAACAATTACTTCTTGCGTTTTAGATCAAAATACGTCCCGAAAATCGGTTTTCGATTTTTTTCACAATGACGCAGGTGGTTTAAAAATCTGAAAAAAATTGGGGATAAAAATCGTAGGTGTTAGATTGTTACTATATAAACCAAAAAGTTGTACCTCGAAGATTTCGATACGAAATCTTCTTTTTTCCGTTTTTTTTGACTTTGCCGATTTTTCACGCTTAGCTACTTCGACGGAAAAATCTGAAAAAATTCTCCAATATGTCCGGTACCGTGTAAAATATGCCAGAATTTATTTGGATTTTTTACGCCTCAATAAATGGGGAAAAAGGGCCAAAAACCTGTTTTTTTAATTTTCCCCATAACTACCCTTCCGGTCAAAATTCAGGGTTAAAAATTTGTAGACATCAATCGCCGAGCATTATCTATCGAATGAGACCGTTCCCATTGAAATCGGTTGAAGGGCACTTTTGACCCCCTTATCCTGCTATACCCTTTGGGCCCACTGGCTGTTAGTGCGACTTGTTACCTTCTTAACAACTTCATAGTAGCCATGCTATAACTATGGTATCGAGCGAGTGCGGCACCAATTGTTTAGTCTAGGATTCGTGTGACGATGGTGTTTCGCACGTTGGATGCCACCGGTATTTCTCTATTTCATCACTTCTCCTGGATAGAAACGTTTTCTATTAAACTTACATCTTTAAACAAGATAAACCTCATGAGATAAAAGTAGTTTTATGTGCAGCTATACTTTATTATTTTAACACCAATAGTAGAATATTGTATACAATTATGAACTGATGAATATTCAAAACGGGGGCGTTACCGCTCACCGATAGGCGTCGAAGAGATCTAAGGGTTCTTTTATGGTCCAAGGCAAAGGGTCTTGCCAAGGGGTAGTCAACCTGGTCCCTACCGCCCAATACTGAGCGATTCAAGCTTTCATGGAGGGCGGTAGGGATTTTGTCCGATGCCAAAGCTATTTTCTTTGTTTGACAAGCGGCCATCACGGGAGATAGAGTTTATTTCTCCTTTAAATGACAAGATAAATTTAACTGCAAATTTCTACTAAACCTTCACTAACTATTTTTATTAAACCTTCAAGTTACTGCAGAATTGGTGGGCGGTAGGAAGAATTTATTACCAAAAAAGATACAAAAATGGGCGGTAGGTATAAAAAGGTTGACTAGTCCTGGTCTAGCCGGGTAAGGATGGAAAAAGTGCCCCCAAAGCAAATTAATCTTGGGCCATAGCATTCGATAGGTCTCTTTAAAAAAGCCTTCCTGCAAATTATGAATCCGCTGCGCCTACCGTAGGGTTAGTTACAACGTGAAACGTATTTTACTGTTTTTCCCCTTTTCATTTTTATTATTTTATCGTGACTATCCCCTCTACATAGGGGGATCCCCCTTGGCGAACCTCAACGCTCGACGAAGAAGCAGTGTAACATGATGCCATCCGAAATATAGCTGACTAATACTAATTCAAGAATCCAACTTTTTCATTTTTGATTTTCTTGTTTTGAAACTTTTGCTAATGTATTTGTGAGATTTTTCTGTTTTAAATGATACCAAACACGATATAGTTTGAATTCTATTTACTTACTATTTAACATAATGCAAACATATCGTGTGTGGTATCATTTTAATCAGAAAAATCTCAAAAATACATTGGGAAAAGTTACATACAGAAAATTTAACAAATAAAGAAGTTTATTGTTGCATTAGCAATGCCTCACCGACACTTTCGGGTCGCTCGCTTTGTTTGTTTGCACTCTCTGTCTCTTCTACTGTCTGTCCTTTTCTACGTTCGCGCTCGGCTCGAGCCCTAATGTAAACATAGATTCGATACCTCGACTTCATAAGAAGAACGTTTGGGTTCCAACTCTGTCGAATTTATCCAGCATTTACTGAAACCTTTTGGTTCGAATCGAATTTTCGCCGTGAGATGTCGTTCGATCTTCTCGAAGTTTATTTTGTTCATCGCAGTGAATAAGAAAGGAATCAAATTTGGTATTTATATTGCAGCTCGGCCTTATGCCTTCAGCTACGTGGATGATAAATACGCTTTTATTTATGTCTGATGTTCCAACGTGGATTTACCCCCAGAGGATGCTGTCCTCTGGGGGAACATTAATTGGGAAATTAAGTACTAATTTATCTGTTCTAATCAGTTTAATATCTGATACACTTCTCATATATGAGTCAGAATATTAAATTTATTTTTTAAATTTCACGGAATGGAGTGAGCTAGCTCCGCTTCTATCACGAGTCATCCTGGATTGCAGAACACCAGGATGCCTCCACAAATGTTATCAAAAAATTAACTTTTATTTTGCTTAAGGAAAGTAGCAAAACTAGTAGTTTTCATTCTGCAGCATACTCAAAATTTTTAAAATATCCCAAGTAAATTTCGACCGTTCGCTGAAAAACTTATTGTTGACTTTTCATAATATACAGATGGTAACTTTCAAAAGGTGTGTAAGTTACTTCTTTTAAAACATTTGCGACCGGCGAACTTTTACTTTTCTCTTTATCTTTCTTATTCCTATTCTCTAGTCGTTTTCGTGTTGAGCCCGAGTTGAGTGCATGTGATATATTCTGAATGCAATATGAAGAGTCGTAAATCCACGTCAGCGGTCGTAAATGTGTTAACATGATTTGTAAGGAAATCCATTTTATGCGTGATTTATACAATTACTGTCGCGGACTGTTTAGGATTAGCTAGTTTTAAGTTCATTCTTTTATCGTGTGACGGCGCAGGAGTGGCGCGAGTCAGTCGCAAATCAGCGGAAGGAGAGAAAACATGTGGACGACGTTGTGAAACAATAAAGCCCAGTGTTCAAGAAGTGTGGCAATTATTTTCCCGTCACTGTTTTACGCGTTTTCAACAATTACCATATGCAGCAAAAGAATTAAATCAAACCAATTGTCCCTTTCAATTTCCTCACGAGCTTCACCATCGTCTAATTGTGTGACAAAACTCACGGCCTGTTAACACTAGGTTTATCGATATTTCGTATATACCTATCTCTACCGATCCGGGTTAATAGGTATACCAAATATAGAACTTTAAAATTAGAAGGTTTTAATGAAAGTGAATTTCGATATATATTCGCGTCGAGTGGATAAAAGTCAGTACAAGTGGCTGAAAAACTTCTAAACGATTTCTGTAATTTCTCTCACAAAGTTCGAAATGGGACAAAATGACCAGCCCGGTAAACCTAGTGTTAGAGGACAGCGTGGAACCGAACTACTGCCGATATGACACCAAAAAATATCATTTGCAACATTGTAGAACGGATAAGGGACTAATATATTGCGCGTTTTGAGTTTTGAAGAATTGAAACCGAAACCGATACAAAAGTAACAGTAATAGAACCAATACGAATCCGATATAATATCGGCTTTGCAGAACCAAAACCGAAACGGATATAGGCCGGAACAGATATATCTATAACAGTTATGACACTTTTTCGGTTCTCGAAACTGTTTCAGAAACCGGAATTCATATTACAACCTTTTTTCAAACCCTGCTTGTAACTGCTTTCAGCAGAACCGACATGTAACCGTTTCAAACAGTTATTTTCGGTACCGTTTTAATGCCTACTTTAACACTAGATTTACAGACTGAGCCAATTTGACTCATTAAAATTTTTATTACTATATATGTGTAAAACTTAAATATTATTTTTCAAAAACATATGTTGGTTTTTAGCTACGTAATGAAATATATATAAATTTTGATTCATCCTCCCGCAAACCCCTTCCATTTCGCATTATCGAATGTGGTATACCTATTTTTACGGTTGTGAACCAATTTGACACATAAAATCATTTAATAGTTAATCGCATAACACATGAAATTTATAGCTTTCATCAGGCCTGGGCAACTTGCGGCAGACAAGCCGCGAGTGATTGTTTCTCCTCTAATTTGCCTCTCCTCACATAAAATGTTTGTGTGTTTCTTCTTTTCGCTACTCCGCTGCATTATCTTTCTTACCTACCCACTTCTGTCATCATTTTAATTTATACATCTCGTGTGGACAGAGTACTTTTAGTGAAATAACATAATTTTATAAAATCCATTTTTCGGAAAAAATGTTTCCAATGTAGTTTTTAATAATAAATCTTTCATTTAAATTGTTTTGGAATTATTTTCATTGCAAAAAACTTCAATTTTCTTGTATGAATCAAATTGGCTCACTTCGGTATGTTACAAGCGGCCCTGAATCTAATAAAAATTAGACTCTCTACTTCGAGCTCGAGGCCGGAAATTTACCATATGTATACCTGGAACCCTCGCTAGGACCGAAAACCGTTCTGTTTTCCCAGAATAAGTAAGACTACGAAAACTAGAACTCGAGCGAACGACGAAACGCATATCTCATAAACACATTCCTATTGCATCCCGTAGGAAAATTCCAGAAAGTGCATCGTACTGTTATGATGTGACACATTGCCGCCGATGTCTCATCAGCCACCGTCATCCTTCCAAAGGACACCGATAAGCCGGAGGTCGCATCGCCGTCATCGCCGATGCGTCCAAAACTGCCCCGCGAACCCCAAGCGCCACTCTTTGTTATCACAATCTATAAGAACCTCGAAAACCCTCGAAATACGCTCAGAAAAGAACTAGCTTGTACTCTGTACGTGATTCCGAACCTTGACAATAGATCGTGACAAGAAGCAACTTTGGTAGTTCTTGATTTCCTTCCCTTGCCGCGGCATAACAGTACCCCACCACTTTTTCTTACTATAAAAGACGGGTTACGAACTACCTCGGGGGATTATTTCAGTAATAGACTGTCACGCTGCAGGGTCGTTATAACCACGCGGATAGATCTTCTACGTTTGATCGAACTTAGTTTTCGTCGTTACGTTGTTAACCGTATAGAATACGCGCCGAAGTCCGCGATATCTATTAGGCATTTTTGTACTATCTAATACCCCCGCATTCCTCAGTGCGTGAAAACCGAAAGCATTACAAGTAGGTGCGTGCGTCCAGAAACACAAGTCCACGTAACACCTTTGTAACCAAACACTTACACATTAATCTGTAATAATTGCCCGCATAAAGAAATATAGCTTGATCGTGTTCTTAGTCTTATCGCGTTTAAATCCTTTTCTACAATTACCTTCCAGAAATCGTCAGCCTGCGATCCCACAGCAATACAGTTTTACCGCTCGAAGTGTATTGCATAATTATAAAGTTACGTCAGTCTAACTAACATTCCTGTGGCAACCCGTGTTAGCCATACTGTTAAGGCCTAAGCCCTTAATGTATTAGGTTTATTACACGGACGAAGAGGCAACTATTTTTGAGATTTAACAGTTAGTATAACGGGACGCAGGAGTGCCAGATGCGCGACTTCTGCGGGACCCTTTTCCAAGAAAATCCTCGCCTGCGAGTTTGATTATTTTCATACCTTGACAAAAACTCAATAGTTATTGCCGTGCAATAAACTCGGCGCGCCAGAGCGTGACCCTCGGTTTTCGAGCAACCCTCGAGCGGGCCACCTTCTCCTCCCGCGGGCCTTTTTCTTCCCCCACAGGCCTACACGCCTCTATCGGCTACCAAAAAGAGGGCGCGCCCATCTTTCTAAATAACGTATTTTCCGCACAACTTCCGAGGGCGTTCAAATCACATCCTTTTCAGCAAGGTGCCCTCGGAAGGGGAAAAGAACGGGGAAAGAGCTTCGCGACGACTTCGAAGAACCAGAAACAAACACACCTTCAAAGAGTGCACAGCTCGGCACTTATACATTTACCTCTCCGTACACGAGTAGCGCCTCGTTCGGATATTATTCTCACCTCCGCGCACGAGTAGCGTCTCGGCCGGATTTCTTAGTAGCAACTAAGTAATAGTTTCGTCATTCTAAGTTTCACACCTTTGTTAAGTTTGTTCAATATTTATATTAAAATACAGTCCACTTACAAAAAAGAAAGTTCTCGCTAAATTCAAAGGGCGAATTCAAATACACGAATACCACGCCCCAACACATACACGGGTCCGTCCACGCGTGTTCCAACCTCCTGTGGCAACCCGTGTTAGCCATACACGGGATCGTCCACGACTAACAACTACTTCTAAAACCCAACGAAAACCACAACGAACATTGCACCTTATTCTTTTACCTCGGCCACTCGCAACGCTCCTGGCCCTTGGCACGTAACAGGTAAAAATAGGTATATAATCAACATCCGTAAATCTAGTGTTAAATATATTGGCAAAGAAGATGATCATTTACGCAATTGCTGCATTAGAGGATACACGTGAAATATCTGCTGCGCCGGTTTTCTTTAAAATGTTTATAAAAAGAAGTAAGAACCGGACATTTTGACCACATCGGTAGTTTGAGTGTTAAAGCATTCGCTAAGCAGACATCGAGGTATTCTACTGAGAACCGTAACAAAGATACCAAGTTCTTTTGACGTGATTTTAGTCCCTTTGGGTTGATGACAATGCTCTTTGACGAAGCATCCATCCTAGAAGCACTCTTTTTCGCATAGTGGTACGACACAATTCTAACTAAATGGAATTCACCGCACAATATAGAGAAATTAAAGGAAAACTTGTGTCCCGACGCAATGCACAGTGGAACGAGATGGGTAATGTAGGTGGAAAAAAATCATATCGGGGAATGGATTTCCAATAATTCTATGTTAATTTAGAATGTTCGCTGAGACCAATGACGGAGATGATAATTGATTTATCAAACATCCAAGCGCAAGAACCAATGTATAAAAACCCCGACTCGTCGCAGTGCGAAATCGCCCAGATATTTCGTTTAAAAGAAAATGCTATTAGAGCAATTAATAATTTTTTTATGTGTCGCTATCTGTAACATCAGTTAACTCTTCGAGGCACGGCGGGATTAACCTTTTAGGTACGACGCGCCACTATAGTGGCTTTTGCGAATATCATCTTTCAGGACGACGCGCCACTATAGTGGCTTTCGTGTATGTCATCTCTCTGAACGACGCGCCACTATAGTGGCTTTCGCGGATGTAATCTTTGAACGACGCGCCAGTGTAGTGGCTCGCTCTAGTGACTCACTCGCTCACCATTTGAATTGAAAAATTGTCTTCATACGCAATAATTGCCTTCATATGAATAATTGTTGTATACTTCTTTTTTCTTTACATCGATTTACAACAGTATAAATAAAACAATAGACAGACAGAATATACAGTCTTTGTATATGTGTTGTACCATGTTTCAAAATATATCATACTCAATTATATTATTAATTGTTAAAGTGAATTGTTATAGTTAAAGTATGTGTAATATATATTTTTAATAAATTATGATTTAATCATCAAATACTTCATTTGAATGTTCTCGCGCACAGAACGGGATTGCCCGTCACACTTTGCAGTGTTATATCAATTATACATCGTTCACGCCAGACCTTGCCGTCCAGGGAAATAGCCGCACGCAGAATTCAGGCGTACCTAAAAGGTTAATAGTGTCCCACCTTTTCGATGCGTGAATATACATGGCAGAATATTTTTTGTCCCACCTCGAAAATTTGTATTATTTTATAACTTTGTTAATAAAAAATAAACCAACTTTGTTAAATTAAAAAGAAAGAAAAATATCTGTGCAGCATGAGTCATTTTATTTACTGAATCCCATGCCTCAAAGAGTTAATGTTTAGGTATTTATCCATATATGAATTTCTCGAACGGTGATTTTATTCAACGATTTTTAGAAGTATTTTAAATCGCATGAATTTCGTGTAACATCGTTCACATTAAAATTGAATGACTAAAATATGACAAGGGATGTCACCTTGAAACTTTTATAGACCTTTAGTTTATATTATAAAGGTAGGAATAATTAGCTAACTCAACCCGTCACCCATTTCGTTATGTCTTTCCAAAGTTTCACAAGACAGCCCAGCTATCGTGTCTGAGTTTATCGTGGCTCATAGTCTCCTAAAATTGAATAACGAAAATATTGGAAGGGATGCAACCTTGAAACTTTTATATACCTTTAGTTCAAACTATATAAAAAAAAATCAGCAAGAATTAGCTATCCCCATTTGCCACCTTGATTGTTATGCCTTTCTAAAATTTGGTAAGATCGTCAGGCTATAGTTTCTCAGACGGGCACGCGGTGTATAATTTCCCTGAGTTCTTTCTTATTAAATATTTTTTAACCCTTAAAAGATATCATGGGTGAAAAATCATCCTATGTAAATTGTTTTTCTAATATTATTTACAAACCGAATTAATGGTAACACTGATTTTCCTGTAATCATTTATGGCGTCACACAGTGGTCCAGAACTCCGATTTAGCAGCTCAGGCACCTCGCAAAGTTTTCAATCTCTTTGAAATCGTCCCCAAAGGCGCAAAACACAGCTGATCTATCTAAAAATTAGTATTCTTATGTTTTTTGGGCCGCTGATTACATTTCTGAACTCAAAACTTCCAAAAATAAAATGGCGGATTCAATACGGCGGACAGGATTATCGACAAAATTAATGGTTCCACGCAAAAATTACTATTCTTATGTATTTTGCGCCGCTGATTACGAATCTGAACTCAAAATTTCAAAAAACAAAATGGCGGATTCAATATTCATTTATGACATTGGATCGGGCTATCGTCCTTTACATAATGAATACTGTTAGTCCTACTCTACAATCACCCTGATAATTTACGAAATAGTATATTTATTTCATCGTCGCAATATCTATGATGCGTTAGAGGACTTTGCGTTAACACTAAATTTACCGACATTTCTCATATTCCTAACTCTACTGACACGAATCAATAGGTATACCACATAGAGAACTTCAAATTAGAAGATTTTGAAGAAAATGAATTCCGATATATATTCCTCTCGTTGAATGAGTAAAAGTCAGTGTAAGTTGCAAAAAAAATGTAAACGGTTTATGTAATTTCCCTCACGAAGTTCGAAATGGGTCAAAATGACCCACTCGGTAAACCTAGCGTTAAACGAGACAATACGGTCCGAAAACTGAAAGGTGACTAGGGAGCGGCGAAGCCTCTCGTTTTCCACCGATTATTCCCGCCGTTTTTTATGCTCAGCATCCTAAAGTAAACGACAATGCGGAGTGTTTACTTCAGGAGACTGGGTTCGGGAATTCAAAAAATGAGATGGTGGGAACAGGCGTTTGAAAACGAGAAGTTTCGCCGCTCCCTAGCCATCTTTCACTTGTCGGACTGTACCGTATTCCGGATAAGACGTTATCTGCCTACCGATTGATTGCGTATATAGAAATCGGCGGCGTGAGAGATACTTGCTAGTACGGTTGTTGACGGAACAATGCAGTCTAGTAGGCGATCATTGAACTAGCCGAGAGGGTAATAGGAGGCAGTAGATCGATTTTGCCGAGGCATAAGGGATGGTGCCGCTACACCACTTTCAATCTCACAAGTATGATTTTAACACTGTCCGTATATCGATATTTTAACGTTCTCCGTGTAGCTGGGTGTAATTGCATCCCACAGGTTTTTGAAGCAAAATGCATGTTGAATTGGAGAACGGACTTCCAGGAATTACAATTACCAGTAGGCTTAAAATAAAAATCAACGCGAAAATATCTTTATTTCATATGCAAACATTTCATATGCGGCAACCTAATACATTCAGCAACTAAGGATATACAATACTTTCTATCTTACGAACATAGTATATTTGAACATACAAAAATCAACTGCTGCATTTTCTTCTTGGAATGCTTAAGAGGTTGCAGCTGTGTAGCTATGCAGTCTGTTTTATGTTAAAAACGTAAAGGGTCCTTAAACCCTCGCAAAATTCTTTTAGACCTTCACTCTGTAAGTTTCACTCTCACAATTACAGAGAAGACGTATCCTCTTCATATATTCATATAATAAAATCTTAGTCTATTTCATTAGTTTATAAACAAAGTGTTTTTATTTAAAGCCCTAAAAACCAATAAGTACTATATCCTTAGTCATGCGATTAAGCGTATACGTAATTGTTTATTGTTGGTCATCCAACATGATATCCATCTAACAAAATATTATCGTTAACCGTGAAGTCAAATTGATGGTTTGAGATGTAAGAAATCTAGTAGAAGTCAATGCAGAAGACCCCATGCATCACGTATTTAAGAGCTTTTATCAAAATTCTCATCAAAACATAGTTCCTGGTCGAATTTAGTTTCAAACTGTGCGATGAATTGTGTAAGGTTTGACTGTGTGCCAACTTTCAAAGCAATTTCACGTATTACGAATGGAGTTTAAGCAAACGAGAAATGAGAGTAGCGGAGATAGCGTTTCTATTCGTTTCTCGGAGGTAGATGGAGATATGTATCACATACCCTGAAGCGCGAGTGTTCAAGGCGTGACATGTCCGCTATTCATGGCAAATGTAGGCCTTAAAAATGTGACAGATTAATATTTTCCAATCTAACCAGAAAAGCTATCCCTTTTATTCAAACTGTTGGCGGTACAGTCGCAATTCTTTACTTTTTACTACTGTTAGTTATTTTTGCCGAAGAGCACAGCAGGGTAAGAGGGTCAGAACTACCCTTGAACCGATTTCAATGGGTGAGGTGCCATTCGATAGGTAATCAAAAAGAAAACAATTAATGTGCCAAATTGCAACCCTCTACCTTGATCGGAAGGGCAGATATAGGATACATTGAAAAAGCCGCTTTTTGCCCTATTATTATCCCTATTTATTGAGATACAAAAATTTCGAAAAAATCCTGACACATTCCACACACGTAGATACATGTTTCAGATATTTTTCAGATTTTTCCATTAGAAATTCGTATCGAAATCTGCCAGCACAACTTTTTCCTTTTCACAGTAACAATCCGATATCATGATTGTTATGCGCAATTTCTTCAGATTTTTCGGTTTAGTGCGCCATAGTGGAAAATATTAAAAATCATTTCTGCGTCGCATTTCCCGCTGAAACGTGATCAGTATTTATTATTTTTACATTCTATTGATACACTATGTTCATGTTACAATTTTCAATGTTTCTGCATCCGAAGCAGTTACGGTTAATGAAGAGAAGTCAGTTAATTAAATCAATTGTAAAATATATATTCCTTATCTGTTAGAATTTTCAATATTCTTTGAAGGAAGTAAATGGCGGAATGGCTGTGGTGTTTGCATGCGGAGCGGCTGAAATTTTTGTCACGGTTTGGAAAAAGTTGTGCTCGGAAGATTTCCATGTGAAATCGACATTTTTACGATTGTTTTCGGTTATTCATTTTTTGCACTCAGACTTTTCAATGAAAAAATCTGAAAAAAAATCTCTAACATGTATTTCCACATGTAAAATATGTCAGAATTCCTTTTAATTTTTTGCGCCTTAATAAACCGGGAAAGTAGGGCAAGAACCGTTTTTTTTAATTTTCCCCATAACTACCCTCCCGGTCAAGATACAGGGTTGAACTTTTGTAAACAATGGTTTCTTCACCTCGCCCATTGTAATCGGTTCAAGGGGACTTTTGACACCCTTATCCAGCTGTACCCTTTTTAACTTTGCCAAATATTATGATTTAATTCATGAAAATCATGAAATTCCTTACAATTCAATGTTTAAAAATTAGGTTAAATCCATTATCTAAAGTTGTTTTTTTATCATTTTCTAAGTGTGCTATCGTAGAACTGAGCTTCAGATAACATACAAAATCGGACTGTAGAAGGTTAGACGATGTTTCTGAAAACATGCAAGAGATATTGCATCCTCCCTCTAGGCGGAATAATCATAGTCGTCGAAGCCGAAATACAAAACAACAACAACAACAACCTCTTAATGCAAGATTGGGTGCAGCTGCACATATACCATGTATCGCTTGATACGTTGAATGTCAGGGGGATCACCCGTGATCGACCTTATTGAATTGGATGAAGATTCATATGAATTTTAAATTGTAATTTAAATACATTCAATATTTAAATATGAGTGTCAGAAATGTAAAGTTCTGCAGAGTAAGTAACTATTGTATACCTTTAAAGTTTGTACTCTATAAAATAGTTATTTTAGTAGAAAATGCTTCAGTTCAATAGACACAATGAATCTAGCGAAATATCGGTGGCATTTAACGTGTTAAAGGTATTTAGCTTTAAATTGTTATAACTTAAGCAATTAATTACATTTATTTAGTGATATATTTACATAGAATTACATGTTCGCAATTAAAATTTACCTTGGCTTAAATCGTGATTTACAAAAACTCAAAAAACGGAAAATATACAGCGACAATTGGAGTATTACTACCTACATTAACACTACATCTACGGAAGCGATCAAATTGGCGGGTCTTTATTTTCTTATAAATATATAAAATTTATAGAGAAGCAGTACAATAAATAATTCCAGTGTATCTGACAGTACACAAAATACTTAACTAATACTGACTAAATATATTTAAGTATAACAGATTTAACACAAATTTAAAAAATATAATTAATGAATAATTCCAAATAAATTTTGCAACGAGCGCATACGCCCCACGTGCCACGGAACGTGTTAATTTAATTTAACACGTTGAATGTCACTGGTATTTTGCTACTTTCATCATTTTTACTGAAGTGAAACTTTTTCTACTAAAATCAAATCTTTACGAAGCAGAACTTTTAAAGGCACAAATAGATGTACAGTCAGCAGGACTTTACCTTTTTAATGTCAATAATTGAATATTGAATGTATTATAAAATTCGTAAGTATTAGAATTTAAAAGTCATATGAAATATTGAATTCAATAGCGCCGGTCACCGGTGACCACCGTGACATTCAACGTGTTGATTAAAAGCATTTGGAACATACCAACGCATTTACAACGTGTTACTAGATAAAACAGACACTCAACAAAATAATCAAACTGTTATAATCATTACAAATGTAACTCGAAATTAGGTCTATTTTCGTTTATAGTTAGTAATGTAGGAAACAATAAAAAATAAAGCAATTCATTTTACATATTTGCAAACTAGGGTATGTGGTTTAACCTACTACAAATGCAAAAATTCGGTAATTGCATTTCAAGTAAGTGTTACACACGGCCCTGAAAAACTTTTATTTCATGCGGCCCTGAACCTTCTATTTTTTCATTTGATACCAGTCGACCGTTAGAAAATTTACGTAAAGATGTAAACCGGAGGGGTCTCGCTGTACACGATCACTGTCCGAGCAACTATTAGGTTGGAGCATATGAAATGTCGTATTAGGTCTGTACACTACATTTTGGCCATATTTTGTAAATAGGTAGACGTAAAATTAATAATTTTACGGTTGAAACAGGTTGTTTGGTCTATATTCTCAATATTGAGATGTATTTTATTAGGAAGATACCTAATTTCTATAAAAAAATAAACTTTTTTGTGCAACGCGAATAGTAGTGAAATACGAGTAGTAAACCGATATGAATTTAAACTTGGTAATAATGCTGCAGCTGCAAGTTTTAACATAAATAGAGCATATGGGAGGCAATTCTTAATAAAAAAAATCGTACAATGTTGGTTCAAAAAGTTTTGTTCTGGATATAAGTATCTTCAAAATGCGCCTCGTGGTAAACCCACAACCGTATGCCATAATGATGTCCTATCCATACATGGAAAACTGAACTTCCATTTTTCCAAGGCGTTGAGAGCATTACTATTGACAGATACTTTAAAAAAATCGAACAAATGCTCGTGGAATTGAAAATATTGCGTTCGGTTTCAATTAATCGGCGGGGGCCTACTTTATTGCACGACACGCAAGACCATATCCGTTAAAAGTGAGCTCAAAAAAATGTCGCGAATTGAAATATGAAATTTTACGTACCCACCTTATTCACCTGATCTTCCTATAACAGATTATCACATTTTTAAACACTTAGGCCACTTCATTATAGAAAAAAAATTCGATAATGAAGGTGATAATAAAAAAGTCGCCTCCAATTTCATCCTTTCTAAAAACTCAGATTTTATTAAAAATGATATAAAAGGCCTTGTGGATCTTTGGCAGAAGTGTATTGATGTGGATGAAAATTATTTTGATTTATAAACATTCATTTTGCAAAAACTGTGGTCATTTTAATGTCGCCGTACTCAATCCGACATTTTATACGCACCAACCTAATAGCATAAACAAACCACGATCCCCTACAATCCTGGCAACACATATTCCATGCTGCCTTGGTCCCCAAATATCCTTTCCAGAGTCCTACCACCTCCACTCATTTTTCCGCAGTTTTTCCAAAACCGGGCCCTATATAAGCGAGACATTTTTTGACTCCTCGGGTCCAGTATTCTGTAGAACGTCACGCTGTTACTTAGGGTACAGAAACTTAAAAGTCACGACTTTCGCATTCATTTGACTATTGTAAGTATAAGACGTGGAAACCCCGCGAACCGACGCGTGAATTTCGGCTAAGTTTAAATTTAAGAATCATCTATTGTAATTGCATATTGAACCACTATTGATTATAACTTTGAATATACGTTTACATTCACATTGTGAAATTTCAAACGTCTTAGTTATTTCAATTTACTTCCTTTAATCTTCATTGTAACAGGGCAACGATCTCCCTTATTCACTCTTACCGCTCGGGGTGAATAAGATTTTTAAAATTAAAGTTACGGGTGTTTCGTTAGAAGAGAAAGAGTCTACGGGTTGCAACAAATTCCATTTCCTACTACTAGCTAGTGGCGGTACCCCCGTATCCTTTGGTACGGGACTGATCTGCTATACTAGCGCGAAAATACCGCAAGGTTTTTCGTTATTAACGGGCATACGGCGACACTATAGTTAGCCTATAGGTTAGTCCGGTCCCCGGATATAATTCCCTGGATATTATTCCCAACTCGTTGCAATCCTTTAGCTCTCGCAATAAAAATTGTATTAACGCATTCGGTCTCGTTCTGCCACTCGCCCGGCTCGTAACATAAGTATGTAAAGCGATAAATTCCCAACTACAACGGTGTCCGAATGTTTGTGCGAGCCACTGTATTATACTTAAGTTAGTACACAAATATCAGTAAGTGACTGCCAGTAAAATCAGCTCTTTCCAGAGCAGTCATATGTATGTGACTTGACAAATATCCTACTTCGAGCGTCAGGTGAAGGAATTTCAAATACAATAACTTTTTTATAACACAAATATCAAATTTCTTATTGATCCGTACTTTGTCTTTAACTATATAGTTATTGTAAACAAATGTTCAGCAAATTGGATTGAAAGACTAAAACAGTGGTGAAAAATATGATCTTTTTTAGAATGTTATTTAAACAAACCATGCTTTAAGAAGTCACTCGGATTCGCCGTTAAAGACGTTAATTTTCACCCCATAAAAAATTGCCATATTTCTAATAGTTTCCGAGATATTTGATAAAATAAGTTTTGCAACCCCAAGTTTGACGGCAGCAAATGATGAAACTAGCGAAATACCGATTGCGTTCAACGTGTTAAATAATTTTCTTTCGTTCAGCTCCAACATTCCGTTAATCGTCTTTTTCATTATTCTTTCAGCCTTATGGAGGTTTTACGAATATTATAATCCAATAAGGCCCATAACTGGTCGGTTCTGTTTTCTTACGTCTCTCTGACCCTCCGATTTGAAAAGATAACCACCGAACTGGAACTTTAATATTAATTTGCAAGAAATCGGTTCATTTCTGGTCCATGGATCCTTTTAGACATTATGCCCACGCAACGAGACGAATGCAATAACCCTTTGGCCTACAGTAACGACTGACACTCGTGATGCAGATGATAGTCCTGCAGCTTCTCAGAAATTATCAAATTGAAAAAATCAGTGGAACACGACACGGTAATATTATTTCTATGTTATTAATATTCCTTTAAATTCTAAAATCTTATCGGGAATCACTAACATATTTTTATTTTAGAAATTTAATTTTCAATTATTACGAAGACAGTCAGAAAGTAAATCGTAGGACAAGGAGTTAAGCCAGTAAAAACGTTTGACCTCAGTTTTTAACCCCTTCCCGGATTTTGCGGCTGGGTTCTTTCACAAATGTCCATCGATCAGAAGATGTGGAACAACGCTTGGTAGGTCGTGACACATAATTTTGAAACACCCTGTACAATATTAAAGGTACATGCTTCTTATTAGAATTTGCGTGCATAACTATGAAGATTTGTAAATCTGGTAGCAGATATATGTATGGAAACTTCGGAGGTATAGTGTGAAGTCGGAATTGTTGAAAACTTGGCACTGGACATTTTGGACTGGCTTCTTCTGCGAAAAAAGTGGAAAAATCAGTAGCACGCCAACAACTATGGTAATGTTGAATCGTGTGCGAGACTGCTGGGAGGAGACACTTACGCGTGCAGTACCATTCCGTTTATAGAGAGGAGCTCGTAAAAGAGGAAGAAAAAAGTCTAAGTCTGCCTTTCTTAGCAAAGGTCAAGTTTCTTGTTTAAATGTGGTGGATAAGCGTGACGTAAAATTAATGTCAACATTACACATGCCAGAGATTGGAGAAAAGGAGGAAGATATATATGGAGAGAGAGGGAGAGAGAGAGAGAGAGAGAGAGAGAGAGAGAGAGAGAGAGAGAAAGAACAAACTGAAATAAAAACTTCGTGTCACAAGTGGGCAGAGCAGATGAAGTATTACCAAGTGCAGTTCCTTCTGCGTCAGAAAAATTTTCACATTTTTCCTTCACTCTCATTTTACGCTAACTTTCATGTGTAATTAATTAACATTGTTTCAATTTTAAATAATGCATATAAATATCTGCTTTTTAATATCGAAGTAAGACTGTTCGAATTATAAAATGATTTACTGCATTACATCTTTAACTCTTAAATGTATGATTTTTTTCCATTTCTGAATTACCTTCTTTAGGTTCATATATAATTCCTGGAAATGAGAAAGAATAATACAAAAAATCAAAATCAACAAAATTTTCTTTACTTTGAATATTTTTCATAGTTGCAAAAATGCAATTATGAATCTTTATGTATTATTCTCAAGGTTGAGCATTTTAGATGTGGAAAAATAAACATGTTGGAAATTTGCAATGCTATGCATTTAGGGGTTGAAAGTATAAGAATGTATCTTCTACTTTTAGTTCCTCATATAAAAAGGCGTCAAAATTTCCGAAAATAAAATGGCGTCTTCAATATGATTATCATGTTGAAAAATTGTCAGTACTGCGCAAAAATTAAGAATTCTAATGCTTTTTAGGTCGCTTGTTACAAAACTGGAATCAGCATTTCCAAGAACAAAATGGCATGATTCAATGTGACGGACAGGTGTATCGAAAAATTGTCGGTACTCCGCAAAAATTAATAATTCTAATGCTTTTTAGGTCGCTGATCACAAATCCGGACCCAACATTTTGAGGAAAAAAATAGCGGATTCTATATGCCGGCCGGCCGCTGTTAGTTTCCTTTATTATTTTATATATTGTCTGAAGGACTTTAGGGATTAATGTTCCTTTGGTTGGATTAAAATCGCTGGTAAAGAGCATAATTTGAGACGCCCTGCTTCCAGTTTGTCAACGTTCAAAAACAAGGAAAGTTCGGAAAATAAGGAAACGAACCACACTCAACAATGAGGATTATCAGAGATCTAAAATACATCGAAGTTAAGAAACTCTTTAAATAGCCACCACCTCTGTCCGTTTATAAAATTGTTGGAATCCGACTTCTGACACCAAATTAAAAATGATGTTTCCGTGATACGGGTGCAACAATTTTATTATTAGGAAAAGAATCGAAGTCTTTTCGGACACAAACGAAGTTAGAGATGCAAGCCGATGTTGTAATTTGGTAACAGAATTGCAAACTAAAAACTATGTTCTACGAGCCTTAGGCCGTCCTTTTGAGGACTCTAAATTAGTGTGGTTCCGAAAAGGTGGATGTGATTTCTAAATCTCTTGATAAGTTCGAAATGTTTGGAAGAACTGATAAACGACCGAAACTGAGCAGTGCAGCCTGTTTGGGATCAGACTCACTTTGGAATATATCTTATAAAAATATTTAAGGCGATTCGGTATCCAACAAAATAGGTAAAATTAAAATTGTAAGTCTTAACAACTCATATTAACGTATCTTCACAGTACACATCGTCGTCTTTAAATTTAAATAAACTGTCTCTTCGCGTTTAAAAAAGTATACCAAGTATTCTTTCTCGCATTACAAAGCCTCGACCCTAATTAGGCCGCGACCGCATTTGCATACCTATCGTCGTGTGAGACTTCGACGGAGATGGGAAACTTGCAACCTCTCGGAAAAATCACCCGACACAAATGTAATAGATATTCTACAACCGCTATTCATTTGGCATTCGGAAAAACTGGATTGTGTGTGTTTGCTCTGAATAAAGTAATTACAACGAACGACCGAGTGTGCGAAATATGGACGACTGTACGATATTAGCAAGGACGTAGCTACTTGTGGAAATATTACGTAACGCTTCAAAATGTTCGTCCCCCTTTGCCTTTTAACCCTTTTCACTCCAGTATCGAGCTACACCAGTCACAGCTTTCTGTTGCAATTAATGATTTATCTATTAAATGTCAACATAGAAAGACAGTGATTTTGTATCTTCACATAAGTATTCCTTAATAGCTATAGGTACCCGCATTATTAACCCTTTGCACTCGGTTGTCCCGTCTGAAGGGACATCGCAAGTCTAGCATATACTCGGATGTCCCCTCTGAAGGGATACCAGAATTGATTAGTGATTACGGAGGGTAATCTTATTGCACCGCAACTTTTTGAGAAATCCATGTTTCCCTGAAGTTCTCTATTAACAGGTCATAAGAAAGCAAACCAAAATATGGTACAGTTAAGTACCAAGATATATGAAAATATAATATATCAGCCGGTTTCACGTTGAAAGAGAACGTGCGGAGTGCGTTCGTCGAGAATGTCATCTTCATCGGACAATAGACTAAACAAAAAGCTACATATTCCTAAAGGAGAAATGAAACGAGACTACATTATTATTGCGAAACTTGGACAAACCACCCTCCATTGAATATTGGGAATTGCTTTAAGATGTATTGTACCGTAGACAATTGTAAGAAACATAATATTGATTTTTTTGCAAAAAATATGTTCCTTAATGCTTACCAATTCATATAAATGAAAGATTATTATAATATACTAACTGTGCCCTGTGCACGCTGCTACGCTACAAAAATCGAATTTAAAGAGAACTCGTTATAACAATTTTGTGCTCATTTTTTTTATTGAAATGCTCTTGAATTTACAATACTTTTTTTATTTTTTTTTGTACTAAGACAAAAACCTTCGCGGGTATGCGCACAACAACATATCAAAGTTTAATCGCAATCGGATGACCGGTTTAGGAATGCAAAAGGGACAAATAAACAAACATTAATTTTTATATATAAGACAAGAAGAAGATTACTTGGTTCCAATGTTATACTATATATTGTGACACACGTCCTTTTAGGACTTTTCCGCGGCAAGGTGCCGTCGAGTTGCTGGCAGCTAACGTCCGAGAAGGCGCCAAGTGCAAAGGGTTAACCTTTCAGCTACAACGTTACTTTCTGCAACACTGTACAGTCAACCCTCCTATAACGCGGTACTTTTACAACGCGGTTTCCATATAACGCGGAGCTAAAATTGCGACAGCCGTCCTATAACGCAGTACTCTTACAGCGCGGTTTCCTTTCAACAACATTCCATCGACTTAATCAGATTAAGAAAATTCTTCATAGCATGAGTTTATCCACGCGTTAAATTTTTGCGGTTGAGATTAATGGAGAATCTCCTTTTTTTTACGAAGGTACATCACCATTTTCCAATTTTAATTATCAGAGACCTGTATAAGACTGTTACGAGCCGGGCGAGTGGCAGAACGAGACCGAATACGTTAATACAATTTTCATTGCGAGAGCTAAAGATTGCAATGAGTTGGGAATACTATCCAGGGAATTATATCCGGGGACCGGACTAACCTACAGGCTAACTATAGGGTCGCCGTATGCCCGTTAATAACGAAAGGCACCTCGCGGTACTTTCGCGTTAGTATAGCGGATCAGTCCCGTACCAAAGGATACGGGGATACCGCCACTAGCTAGTAGTAGGGAAAAGGATATTGTTGCAACCCGTAGACTCTTTCTCTTCTAACGAACACCCGTAACTTTAATTTTAAAAATCTTATTCACCCCGAGCGGTAAGAGCGAATAAGGGAGATCGTTGCTCTGTTAGATGAAGATTAAAGGAAGTAAATTGAAATAACTAAGACATTTGAAATGTCACAATGTGAATGTAAAAGTATATTCAAAGTTATTATCAATAGTGGTTCAACATGCAATTACAATAGATGATTCTTAAATTTAAACTTAGCCGAAATTCACGCGTCGGTACACGGGGGTTTCCACGTCTTATACTTACAATAGTCAAGCGAATGCGAAAGTCGTGACTTTTAAGTTTCTGTACCCTAAGTAACAGAGTGACGTTCTACAGCAGGCCAAGCATTACTTGATCGCCAGAGCTGTCCTTCGAAGAGCTCCGCCTGCGTCCCCTTCCCCTGCGCTCGAGAGCTCGCTGATTGCTTCGCCTTTCACTTGCCAGGTTCGGACCTATTGCCACGCGCGTGGTGGCGTATTGGGGCGACATTCGTATCTAACCGCTCGCGCTGGAAAGACATGCCACGCGCGTTGTTTTGTTTTCCGCGATCGACGCGCGTGGCATGTCTTTCCAGCGCGAGCGGTTAGATACGAATGTCGCCCCAATACGCCACCACGCGCGTGGCAATAGGTTCGGCCATGACACCGAGAGACTGTCTGTGAATCAGTGACATCTCAGCTGTATGTATGGGTGAAGCAGGCGGAGCTCTTCGAAGGATAGCTCTGGCGATCAAGTAACGCTTGAGCCTGTTCTACAGAATACTGGACCCGAGGAGTCAAAAAGTGTCTCGCTTATATAGGGCTCGGTTTTGGAAAAACTGCGGAAAAATGAGTGGAGATGGTAGGACTCTGGAAGGGATATTAGGGGACCAAGGCAGCATGGAATATGTCTTGCCAGGATTGTAGGGGATCGTAGTTTGTTTATGCTAGTTGCTCGGACAGTGATCCTGTACAGCGAGACCCCTTCGGTTTACATCTCTACGTAAATTTTCTAACGGTCGACTGGTATCAAATGAAAAATAAAAGGTTCAGGGCCGCATGAAATAAAAGTTGGTGTTTTCTTTATAAACTTGTCAAGAGTTAGTTGAATACCTCCTTTTTTTTCTTTTCCTGATAAAGAATTCTATAACATGCTGTGTCTTTCTAATGCAAGACTGAAACTGTTTTGTCTTCTTGATCGGAACAACATTGTAGTCTGATGGCTAAAGTCTGATGTCCGCTTATAGCGCGGTTTCCATATAACGCGGTACGAATTAATCGCACTATAGGAGGGTTGACTGTATCTGTATATGGAAATCTGCGACGTGTACAGTGCGTGAACTGTTCAAGGGTGTTTCAAAATGACTTACCAGCCGTTGTTCTACACCAGGTGTGCAGGAGATCTGCACGGCAGAGCCGTTTTTTGAAAAGCGCCAGGAAATCCAACTTTCTGGCCTTGGGTCGTAATATACTAATATTTACAAATTACCGGGGAGTTATGAACAAGGAACGACTCGTGTAGAGACTCTATTTCGCGCGTTGAACGATAAAATCTCATATGTAATAACTTTTTTGTTGATGAAAAAATCGAAATTCCTATTTATCCGTAATTTTGTATAGGAAATGTAGTTTTTACAAAAAAATATTCAAGAAAATTGAATAACATTAAAGTGGTAAAACTGCCGAAAATATGTTATTTTTCAACATATTGTTTAAACAAATGGAGATTTTGCAAAAGAAATTATGCCGTTAAATTCGTAATGCAATGGCGCTAATTTCGTCACTTTACGCAAATGCTCCATCTCTCATAGTTTCCAAGATATTCAACGAAATACACTTTTGGCCACCAACTTTGGGGGCGGTTTTCACCCCTTTAACGTGGACGATTGCCGATATAAAAAAATACGTGTCGAATATTCTGACGAGTACTACATCATACTAAAATTTCATCAAAATCGGCGTGTGGCACCTCGGGATGTCCCCTTGTAAGTATACATCCGAGATGCCACAGGGTCGTAGCAGAAACAATGTACACTCAAACCTGTTTTTATGCGGTCCTTTTTTGTGCGAATCGTTACGTGGGATTTTTCTTGTGCGGTATTTAAAAAAAAGGCCATCAAGTGCATATCGATATATACATATATATAAAAATGAATGTTTGCTTGTTTGTCTCTTATGCATTCCCGAACCGATCATTCGATTGCGATGAAACTTTGATATGTTGTTGTGCGCATGCCCGCGAAGGTTTCTGACTTAGTACAAAAAAAATATTAAAAAATATTGCATATACAAGAGCACTTCAATAAAAAAAGATGAGCACAGAATTCTCATAATGAGTTCTCTTTAAATTCGAATTTTGTAGGTGTAGCAGCGCGTGCAGGTTACAGTTAGTTATGAATAAGTATTAATTCAAAAATGTAATTTAAAAAGAAAGCAACAGATGGCTGTGAAAATAACATGCAAATTAAAAAGAATTAAATTCCAAAATGACCTTCGGCCTTGTATGCCTGTTTATCGCGACATATACAAGCGGTTAACCAATCAGCGAGGTAGCATCTTCAAGTGACGAAAGTGATTTTGTACCAGTATTGTTCGAGAAAATCCGCATACTTGACTGCGTGGAATAATTTTGAATGCACAGTACGACATGTATATAAGCAAATAAAACATTTAAAAGTTTTTCGGCATGTAAATTCAACTTTTCCTTGTTCTGGAAAACCAATTTCTAGCTATATCGCGAGGTTTTGATTTACATATTTTCTATGTGAGACATTTTTTATGCGGTCCCTATTTACCGCATACAATTTGTTTCTTTTAGATGTGTTTCACACTATACATTTTATAGTTACTTAATTAAAGCCAACTGAATTGATAACGTGATACGACTTAAAACTTCAATGAAAAAAGAATTTTTCGGCCTCTTTTTTATAAAAACGTATACCTCCTTGGCGTACCTGCTTGCAAAACATTTATGTAGCTTATTTCATATTTTGCAGAAGCTTTTAAACCACTATTACAATTTGTCCAGGCTATAGTGGGCATATTGTTTTAAAAGATAGTAAAAACTCTTTTCAGACGGGAGTTTTAAAGAAACGTACGAATACGGAGAAAGGCAGCAATGAATCATCAGTACAGAGAAACTGATCGATGAGAGAGTAGTTATTGTGTAAAACAACAGTAACGTCACGCTCGATATTCATTACTCATTCTTTAGACATCTGACAAAGTGTTCGGAATGCCAAAACAAAAATCAATTCTTACATGGAAATTCTCTCAGAAAATGTGAAAGTTGAATATGTCTAATTATTTTATTAATACGTCCGTTACATGTTCTGTTTCGCTTATCACCGTAATTTGTTATTAACATTTTTAGATTGTATAAGGTGATCCCAAAGTTGCCATTAAGGAAAGTAAAAAATTACTGCAAAAATTTATTTTCAGTTACAAAACTTTACAAAACATCTACATGTTGTCCACTTTTTTTGACACACACGCAGGCTTTCGTTCCACTTATGGCGAACACTAATAACTTTTTCAATTTCGTCTTTTAAATGGCCCATTCTGTTACTCTTTTTCTCGTGCGTCAGGAGTTTTAAATAAACTCCGCAAATGTGTACGAAAAAAGTACGTGTATATACAGATTGAATAACTTATTAAAAAATAAATACGAACTGTGGAACATTTTTTCCTGTAAGGCTCAGTTTACGTTGGGTACAGTCGGTATAAAATTAATAATGGGAGAAATAATGCGAGGAATGACGGGAGAGAGAGTATTTGTGAATCAGTGACAGTGAATTTGAAAATTACAAATCTATTTCAATATTCGGTGAAAATCGTAGGACTAATATATATCCAACATTATTAAGAAAAATGAACAAGTCGGTTTCTGATTGTAGACAGTAGTTAGGCATAAAAAGGATCAGCATTTGGTCATTGTTTAACCCATTCTCTGCTAAATTTCTCCTGGTTTAATTGTTTCTGGAATAAGATTTGTCGTAGTTTAAAAATAAAAATAATTCATGAAAATTACTGCTTAAAAGTACATTTAAAATAGATTGTTTTGAACACATTTAGTCTCAAAAGAATGTGAAATATCTAAATTGAATGCTAAAAGACTTAGAAAATGAATAAATCCCCACATGGGGATCATGAAAGGTAATGGGTTAATAGAGAATAACGTACTACGGAGCATAAATTGTGTATTCTCAATTATTTGCAATAAAACTACTAATATCATATGAGCAAACTAACTAATAATCCCATGATGATCGTCGTTAGGAGTGTTGCTAACGACGATATATCGGTATCCGGCACTAAAAAGGTTAAATACGAATGTCGCCGCAATGCGCCATCACGCCCGTGCTAATAGGGTCGTGCCTGGCACGAGAAAGCTTCGTCAATCGGCAATCTCCTGAAGAGCTCCACCAAGGACGCATGCTGTGATCAAATAAACGGCTTCCCTGACATACACTGTACTGTTACAAGCTTACTTGTGCAATCATTACGAGCACTGTGGCTCGGAGTTACACATATTACGACATGACGTGCACTGCTTCTGTGTGATAAGCTGGAATTAGCCTCCTTTTCTACTTTTCCTTAGAATGGGCTCGTCAAGGGGCGATCGGCGTATTAGTTTTTCAGCAGTTTAATTTTCCACCGAGGGGAATTTAACACGTTGAATGTCACCCATATTTCGCCAGCTTCATAATTTTTGTCTGAATTGAAAGTTTTTCTACTAAAATCACATTTCTATAGCGCATAACCGTTAAAGGTGGAAATAGTTATATTCAGTAGTTCCTTACTGTAGGGGTGACGGTTTACGATCCGGTCTCCGCCATGGTAGAGAGGGCGGCCGACTCTGCGCGGAGCCCATTTGCCACTTATAATTAGTACACGCAAATATTTTGGGACCGCGCGGGTCTAGGACCGTCCGAGGTAGACAGGGGCCGGGTCGTGATCCGTCGGTAATGGGAGTCCATTGTCTAGGTGGGCATGTTACCTCGAGGCGGCCGGGACCTTGAGCGGTGTTCAACAGATGTGGAGATTTTCCATATCAGAACACCCCCGTGGCCTACGAGCGTCTCGAGGCAACTTTAACAATTTTTCGGACCCACCTAGACTAGGACAGATAGAGCTCCCTTTCCCTCGTACAAACCCGCGAAGAAGGGAGGAACGGAAATTCACGGGAAGGAGTAGGGTGGACCGAGAGGTCAAAAAGGACGACGCTCGGCCCTACAGTCCCTTTACGTGAATTTCCAGCGAGTCCCTTAGAATTTTTAAAACTCAGATTTGTACCAGAGTGAAGGTAAAATAATGAACGTCGAATCCTACACTTACTTTCTTAATACCAGTATTTACATATTGAATATATGAGTTTTAGATGAAATGACCTGAGGTTCAACAAGCCGAAAAAATATAATACGAAACACACAAGCAAGTGCAATAAACTTAATAATAGTCTTAGAAGCAGCAGAATGGTATTAATAATTTTAGTAAGGATCTTCAGTTGTTTTTTTTCCTACAGCTCACAATTCTCTTAAATATTTCATTCATAACAGTATTACTCACAGAGGCTAAGTCTTTTCCAATAGTAAAGCTTCCTGCTCGACTTAACGACGCGACGCGTCGCACCCTGGGATCGTCGCAAAACAAAAGCTTCGACGAGAGAATTTTCAGCTAAACTAATCCTATTCTAAAATTTTTCATACAATGAAATTGAAAGAGGAAATTTACGGTATAATTCTGAATCTACTTAACGACCGTGAAGTCTGGATAATAAGTCTTCAGTTTCAGCATTTGGCGTGGGATATTAAAAGGGTAAAACGAAAGAAAGTTACTAATTGTGATAATGAAGGGATGAACAGTCAATTTAAACTCAGCTGTGCTTCAACTGTAATATTCATTTCACTTAAGACCCATTGGTTTAACACTAGGTTTACCAAGATTTCTTAACCGTTTTAGTGCCAGGGGTTTTTAACCCCTTGGGTACCAATTTATTTGAAAAAATTCTTGCGTTTGAAACGGATTTAATTTGCTGATGTGTGCAGCAGTATATAAAGGCAGTGGACTTTATATGAGAATTCATTTATTTGAGCGATATGATGTACATAGATTAGTAATTAGTAATTCATCATCACTTTCTAGTTCACTATTATTTTCGAAATTTTCATCTCGTAATTCACGATAGTTATCGTGAATTATCATATTGCTCAAAGTCTTCACTTTCATTAAAATCTTCGTTATCACTATCGTAAAATATATTACTTATTTCTGACATTTTGGGGCAGTATATCACAAGCAAGGTTCACTGAAGCACTAGAAGTAACGTTCTCTTACAACTTTTACAGCTCACTCTTGCCAGGAATAACATTATTCATGTTTACTTTGGTTCTAATTTTCATGACGACTTATACTCGTCAGCTGTTTTTTAGACAAAGCAAGTGCAGGACGAAACTTAGTCGTCAAATGTACCCAAGGGGTCAAGAATCCGTGTCGGATTGTTGTATGCAGCGCGATAGCAGTTCGTTCATTTATTTACGAGAAATGCCGATCGACGCAATCGCACCGCGACGACCTACATTCGGAACCGAGTGCGTTGCGAATTGACGATCGTAACCAAGCGTCGCGACGCAGTACGCGAGCAGCGGGATCGCAGTACAAGTGATATAAAAAGCTGTAAACGGGTTCTATAATTTCCCTCACGAAGTTCGGTATGGGTCAAAATGACCCACCCGGTAAACCTAGTGTTAAGCAGGTTCCGAACTACCGAGGCTACGGTATATTAAATAATAATATTAACAACTTTTTCGTCGCTAAAAAAGTTATTACACTGGTTTCCGATAAAAAAAAAATGCGTCAAATATTTTTTTGAGAACTATCTACCATATATAATTTTCATAAAAATCGGCGTGTTGGACTTCGATATGTTCCCTTGTCAGTTTGCTCTCGTTATTAACGGGTACTTGGCGCCCCAATAGTTATGCGATAGATTAGTCCGGTCCCCGGAATACTCCTTTAAAATCCTACACTGCAACTCATAAATTTCCGCATATAGAATTAATACGATTCGGTCCCGTTCTGCCACTCGCCCGGTTGGTAACAAGTGCTAGGTTTTAAATAGCGTAGCGAGCGAAGAATTATATCAAACAATGGTTTTAGATATTGTCCAGATTGCACAGATTTATTCTGATTGATTTACAGGTTTTTCTACACACGTTTTTACTGTTCACCAGATCTATACAGGAAGTAGTTATACAGGTTAAGTTAAGTAGATGGCTCCACGTTGAACGCGGTGAATATAAAATGTCAGTATTGTAACAATAAATTAATTTCTTTTTAAATGGAGGTTCAAGGATTGCGTTATAAAGTGTTTCAAAATATGTCTTGCTAATTTTCGAGAAGATTTATTTAAACTTGTTACCTTGGATACTTATGTTTTTCTCAGAATAAATAATTTCATATAGTTATTAAAAATCACCATTTTCCATGATGGTAAAGTGACTTACGCCAGTTTCAAAACAAAGGTAAAGCGGAAGGAAGTCTTATTTTTAATAATGTATCTGGTGGTATATTACGGATATGATTCATTATGATTTATTAAAAGATTGTCAATCTATCACCGCCGAAGTCTACTATTCGCAATTAAATGGAATAAATATTATAAATATCTTTGCAAATAATTTTTTTTCACTTTAACTAGTATCTATGTAATTTTTCGAATTATAAATTCATATTTAATACTGTTTTCTGCGTTGTTTTCTCTATTAACCCATTGTCAACCGGTAAGGTAAAATTACGCTTTCCTCAAATTACCTTTGTTCATTGTCAGCTGGGAAGGTTTAATTACGCTTTGCGATGGCTTGTGTATTTTTAGCCGATGTCGTAAAACCATGTTTAAATGATTTGTAGACCGTCGAATCGGCAGACCACATCGATAATTATTTTCGTCAATTGAGGGATGTGGAACACCAATTAATTATAAGAGACGTCTAACCTCTTAATCCTTGAAAGATTGCCGGCTGCATACGACATTTTTGCAGTATAGCGCCGCCGGACAATGTCTTAAATTGACGAATCAATTAAATTAAAACACTCTGCATAGTCGTTTACTTTAGGAAGCTGGGTTTAGGAATTCTATAAACGGAATGGCGGGAATAGGTGTTTGAAAACGAGAGGTTCTACCGCTCCCTAGCCATCTTTCAGTTGTCAGACTGTACTTCCAAGCGTAAACTTTCGTACGACGAAATAAACCAAGAGAAATTAAGACTGTTCAAAGAGAAATGCAATTTAGAAATAAAACCCTTCATAGTTAGTAGTAAAAAGTGTTGCAATCCATTCCCGGATGCGGACTGCAATGTAAAATTGGTGTCAGAAGTGGCAATCAAATAATATGTCATAATATCTACGTAAAGTACATTTTCAATAAAGTTCCGACATTGCAGCACTGTGGCTATCACAACGTACGGAATTCATCCGTAGAGTGAAAAGTAAAAGTCCTCAATAGCTCATCGTAAATGACACGTATATAGAAATTTCCGATGAGGAACTCCCAATGGGAAATGACCTTATTCACTCGCATCAAAGCATGTGTTGATTAATCTTTAAACGAATTAGTGACGGATCAATTTTTGAAGGATCAGATTGCAAATAGTTATTTACAAAAGCAGCTTTTCAATAGGGGCTTTAAACAATGATGGGGGTCATGTAGAATCCCGCGTATCAAGTTACGTGTAAAGTTTGCATGTTAACCAGTTAACTGTGTTCGACGTGTATACCACGTCGATCCAGAGCTCTACTGCGTTAACCTTTTTAACATAAAATTCTAAATTTCTTAACGAATAAAAATATAATCTTTCCACATTTTGTTATTCATTTACCGTAAAATTTATAATAGGAGCATTTGCATTGCGTGCGATTTGTACACGCCGTTGCTTGATTCTAATTCTGCATCCTGTGAGGGATTTTAAAATAAATTCCGCAGTAAACTGGTTAAATGGTAACTTATAACTCGATATCATAGGGTTGATTATTTTTGTATTTTTCAGCTTCGGTTGTTATGGTCGTTTTGCCTACGACCCACCATTTTAAGGTTCCTTTAAAGCATAGGTTCCGACTTTCAGTAAAAAATCTTTTTCATACCTTTTACGCGGACTTCTTAAATTGTGAAATCGCAGTATTTATTTGACAGAATATAGCCTTGGCTGTTTTGACACTCGCGGCGAAAATTAAACGTTACATAATTACCGTTAAATGTTAGCAAACAAAAAATTCCAAAAATATGTATTCACAAATTGTGACTATACCTTATATAATACATATAAATATACACCAAAATAGAAGAACATTTAGTACGAAAAACTACTTTTTGCATTTATTATTTACGTCGCTGGATATGGACTCTCAAGGCGCACAGTTCAAACCAAATTTTTTTCCTTGCGCCTTTCAATCTCGGAGATATTACGAAAAAAATCATTTTCAATCATAAAGTCTGAGGGCTATTATCACCCCTTCAATGTGGACGATTGCCGATATAAAAAATAAGTGTCAAATATTTTTTCGAGAACTATCTACCATATATAATTTTCATCAAAATCGGCGTGTACGGGTTTCGTATGTTCCCTCGTTATACCTCGCAAAAATAGAGAAGTCCTCTGGACTGTGGTATGTTCTGATTCGCCCGACGGATAGAGACATCCCTCGTTCTGACGTCATTTTCGATTCTAACGCGTGACTGGCTTAACCGTTTGAGTGCGGCGAAGCGCTATCGCGCTTCCCTTGTATTGTGCCAAAAATTGCGTAGCAGCGCGATCGCGCTGCTGTATGTTAGCACGATATAATTTTCGCATTAATTGAGAGCAGGATAAGATGACTTGCGAGAGTGTGAGACATGCAGTAAAAAAAATGGTAATCGAATTAAACGATCCAACTTAATTTGCGCTATATATGAAAAAGGAATTCATGGAATTTGTGCAACAAACACTCCTGTAATAAGTGAGAATAAAAAATATTATTGTTGGTAAAAATTACTTTTTATGTAATAACACTGTCCAACAAATTTGAAGGTGATTTCTGTTTTCCTATAGCCACTATATAATTCTTATAGAGTTCGTCGTCCTGAACACGAATCCGGCAACCAAATTTCTGGATCACCCTCTGTTTTCGAAAAAAATCAGCATTTGTAAAAACGGTGGTTTTCGGTAAAGAAGCTGGTATTACGTGAAAACTAAGAAACGTAGGTTGTTGTTCTTGGTCTCAAAAAATAGAGGAGTGTTTCCCGAGTATGTATGTATAAGTAGTTATAATATTCCGTATTAGTTAATAGCAGTAAATCACTGTCAAAGTTCAAAAACAGGTGGATTCGCGAATTTTTTACGCATTCACTTTCCATTTTCACGTAGAGGACTGTTGCTAGCACAAATTTACTGTACACCATTGGATTCTACGTACATTTCTGAATAAAAAACTATTAGCGAAAAATGTCATAACTGTTTTCGTTTCGGCTCAATTTAAGAAAATATCCATCGGGAGCGTGTTCCGACCGTTTTGCCGCTGCGACGCCATCGCTGCCTTTGGGCGCCGTAGCTACGCATAATACTTTCGCGGGCCCCGCGCATCGATACATTCCGTTGAGGTAGAATTCTCTACCCCTTTACTAAAGTGTAAGGTCATACTTATTTATATTTTTTTTTTTTTTTTTTATAGAGGGGAAATGCTTTGCGCACACCCGCAAATGTCTTAGTTTGCGGATAGTGTGGGACTCCGTAGGCATATTGTTTTCGTATATCCACTAAAACCCCTCTCTATTTTACTCTGCTTTGCTCTTTAATTTAAGTAATCAAACAATACTCGCTTCAAACAATGAATAAGAATTATTTTATACGGGCTATTATTCAATGATATATTAATACCGCTTATTATTCAATGAATAAGAATTATTTTATATGTGCGCGATAAATCTTATCATCATTATTTTCATAAATATTAAACAAAAGGAAAAAATCAAAGCGGAGAATGTTGTAGTATATTTGGTAGGAATAGGATAGCGAAATTTTCTTTATTTTTTTTCCACACTATCCGCAAACTAAGACATTTGCGAGTGTGCGTAAAGCATTTCCCCCCTATAAAAAAAAAAAAAAAAAATATAAATAAGTATGACCTTACACTTTAGTAAAGGGGTAGAGAATTCTACCTCAACGGAATGTATCGATGCGCGGGGCCCGCGAAAGTATTACGCGTAGCTACGGCGCCCAAAGGCAGCGATGGCGTCGCAGCGGCAAAACGGTCGGAACACGCTCCCGATGGATATTTTCTTAAATTGAGCCGAAACGAAAACAGTTATGACATTTTTCGCTAATAGTTTTTTATTCAGAAATGTACGTAGAATCCAATGGTGTACAGTAAATTTGTGCTAGCAACAGTCCTCTACGTGAAAATGGAAAGTGAATGCGTAAAAAATTCGCGAATCCACCTGTTTTTGAACTTTGACAGTGATTTACTGCTATTAACTAATACGGAATATTATAACTACTTATACATACATACTCGGGAAACACTCCTCTATTTTTTGAGACCAAGAACGACAACCTACGTTTCTTAGTTTTCACGTAATACCAGCTTCTTTACCGAAAACCACCGTTTTTACAAATGCTGATTTTTTTCGAAAACAGAGGGTGATCCAGAAATTTGGTTGCCGGATTCGTGTTCAGGACGACGAACTCTATAAGAATTATATAGTGGCTATAGGAAAACAGAAATCACCTTCAAATTTGTTGGACAGTGTAATTAGAGTTAATTATAACCGTTTCTATTATTTTTCAAAAAAAATAATTACGCATTTCATTCCGCACTTTTAGCATATATATAAAAAAATTCTTCAGCACTCACACGGTGAAAGAGCCGCACATTCGTTGCGTCGTCATGGAAACGACGAAAGAAGTGTTGCGTTTTCGGTTGTCATTCGTCAATCTCAGATTTCGAGAGCCGATATGGTGGGGATAGGCGGTATGAGCGACACTCTCTCCTTACACCGCACCTCTTTTACGAGCCGGGCGAGTGGCAGAACGAGACCGAATGCGTTAATACAATTTTCATTGCGAGAGCTAAAGATTGCAACGAGTTGGGAATACTATCCAGGGAATTATATCCGGGGACCGGACTAACCTATAGGCTAACTACAGGGTCGTCGTATGCCCGTTAATAACGAAAGACACCTCGCGGTATTTTCGCGCTAGTATAGCGGATCAGTCCCGTTCCAAAGGATACGGGGGTACCGCCACTAGCTAGTAGTAGGAAATGGAATTTGTTGCAACCCGTAGACTCTTTCTCTTCTAACGAAACACCCGTAACTTTAATTTTAAAAATCTTATTCACCCCGAGCGGTAAGAGTGAATAAGGGAAATCGTTGCTCTGTTACATGAAGATTAAAGGAAGTAAATTGAAATAACTAAGACGTTTGAAATGTCACAATGTGAATTTAAACGTATATTCAAAGTTATAATCAATAGTGGTGCAATATCCAATTACAATAGACGATTCTTAAATTTAAACTTCGCCGAAATTCACGCGTCGGTTCGCGGGGGTTTCCACGTCTTATACTTACAATAGTCAAGCGAATGCGAAAGTCGTGACTTTTAAGTTTCTGTACCCTAAGTAACAGCGTGACGTTCCACAGAATACTGGACCCGAGGAGTCAAAAAATGCCTCGCTTATATAGGGTCGGTTTTGGAAAAACTGGGGAAAAATGAGTGGAGGTGGTAGGACTCTGGAAGGGATATTAAGGGACCAAGGCAGCATGGAATATGTCTTGCCAGGATTGTAGGGGATCGTGGTTTATTTATGCTAGTTGCTCGGACAGTGATCGTGTACAGCGAGACTCCTTCGGTTTACATCATTACGTAAATTTTCTAACGGTCGACTGGTATCAAATGAAAAGTAGATGGTTCAGGGCCGCATGAAATAAAAGTTTTTCAGGGCCGTATGTAACACCTCATACCGCAACACTTCTCTATTTTTGCGAGGTATAATTGCTATCTTAGTCAAAAGGGAAAGCAGGCGCGCGGTATGAGACACGGGTAGAGCTGGGGAACCGTACCTTGGCAGCTGAGAGGGAAGGGGAGATTGCTCTCGCACCGCCGATCCGCGCCATGTCGGTCCTGGATACTTTAGATGGACGAATGACAACCGCAAATAAAACACTACTTTCGTGGTTCACATGACGACGCAACGAATGTGCCGGTATCTCTTGCCAATAGCGCGTCAAAATTGAAAATGCGTGAGGGAGAGGGACGTCCCTATCCGTCGGGCGAATCAGAGCAAATTACCCCTCAGCTGCCAAGTAAATATTCCACCAGTATAAGAGGAGAGTGTCGCTCGCACAGCCTATCCCCACCATATCGGCTCTCGAACTCTGAGATCGACGAATGACAACCGAAGACGCAAAACTTCTTTCGTCGTTTCCATGACGACGCGTCGCGACGCAACGAATTTGCGGCTCTTTAGGCCAGTCACGCGTTAGAATCTAAAATGACGTCAGAACGAGGGTTGTCTCTATCCGTCAGGCTAATCAGGACAAACCAGAGGCCAGAGCACTTCTCTTGTCTTTGGAAGCGATATGGCCATTCCGTATAAGGCATACTGTTTAGAGCGGCTTTTGAATCACCTACATTGTGATACGTTAAGTGATACTTTAAATTATCTTTCAATATATTAAAACCTTTCTCTCTCTTTCTCTCTCTCTCTCTCTCTCTCTCTCTCTCTCTCTCTCTCTGTGATAGATGATCCGAGGTCATGGTGGCGAACGTTAAAGGAACAAAGTAAGGCTCGAACTAAAATAGTTTTAGTTGGTAATCTTCACGAAGTTATTCCGACGGTCTTCCTTTCTTATCTTTTGTATTTGAAAATTCAGGGACTTTTTCCTTTTAATAAAATTATTGGAACTGTATTGTGGGATAAAACACCGCTAATAAGTGATATTTATTTTCACTTGTATTTTGTAAAGCAACATGGGTAAAGACGCTTAACTGTTTGTGTTCGACTGACAATCAGTACTTACGCCAATGCTTCGTTTATTTTCTACTACAGTCGACCCTGCCATAATGCGATTAATTCGTACCGCGTTATATGGAAACCGCTTTACAGGAAACTGTGTAAATCAGATTAATTTGCACCGCGTTAAATGGAAACTAAATTATGAAACTATTGCGTTGTCGGGGGTTCGTCGCAATTTTTGCCTCGTGTTATAAGGTAATCGAGTTCTCATTGTAGATTTCATAGCATCTCACTTTATCTCGGAATGTCTCATTTACTTTTTTCATTACTTACGCGAGCTTAGACATGATTCATCTTGTCGCCACACACGTACCATACAATCGCAGCGACAAAGTACTGTTGTCACGTCAGAGGTCACTTACGACCGTTAAGAGTTAAATTAAAAAACTTTATTCTATATTTTGTTCTGAGTTTTTCATAAGGAATCACCTAGAGCCCGCTTGTACACGTTATTCCGTCGCAACCTGCTTAAAACGAACAGAAACGTCTGTGCGCGTATTAAGGAGATCCAATAAAGATGTTTCAAGGGCGAACGAAAATTTAATCTTCTTAAAGATACTCGCAAACATATTTCAGTTACATGAAATCTTCCGTTGTCGACTTCTTAGATTTTGTCCGATGATGGTTCATTCGATAGGTTACCAAAAAAACCACTACATAACAAATTTAATTCCGATACCTTGACCGGGAAGGTGAATCGATGAAATGAATTTGTTCGTTCGTTTATCGGCCAAAGGCGAACTGTCGAGCTGCAACACACGCGTTTTTCCGGTCTCGAGCGCACTGGGCGTTCTTGAAGACGCGTCTCTTCTCATATTGTTTCCTTTGAAATTCACAGGTTAGTTTTTGTTTTGATTTTACCGTAATGATAGTATATTATATTATTATTAATTATTAATATTGTTATTTGTGAATTTTATTTCACCGTAATAATGACAAACAATGTTTAAAACATGGACCGTTTATTTTGAAAGTGGTGCAAGTCCATTTCCTGCTGTTTCGAGAAAATTAAAGGTCAGCATATTAGCCAATTAAAAAATATAGGTTAATTGTGTCAAGTCAGGCACTGTTTCTATTAATTTATCAATATGTAACTTCATTATATAAATTTCTTTTAGGCGAATTTAACTAAAATAATATATATATATATATATATATATATATATTATTTTAGTTAAATTCGCCTAAAAGAAATTATATATATAAGAAATATATATATATATTTACGGACTGTAAATGGACTTAAACCATTTTCATAATTAGTCAATTGTAAAAATCATTTAATTTCAATTATGAAAAATTAAATATCACTTAAAATATATTTTGTATCAATCCAATTTTGTTTATAGATAATAACAAGAAATAAAATAGGAGTACCATTTTTTATTTTGAGCGTTCATTGTATTTGTATATCCTTAAACTTAACATTAGATATTGCTATTATTTATTTATGCTTTTTATGTGGCAGTGTTTTGAAATATTCATGATGCACAGTAGGTATAGAAGGTAATAGTTGCTCCATATCCTTATATTTTATAATATTATAATTTATAATATATTTTATATATTTTATTATTCTTATGTAATTGGTGTGGCATCGTTATACAAAGGTGCCACGGCGATTCTTGCAAATTTTGGCGGTCTTCCCCGTCGTTTAGGTTTCATATAAAATAGTATACGGTGCACTTTTGCAAAACCTCATTCAATATATTTTCAGGCAGTTTACCCTTTCTCCGTTTATCACCATCTGATATTAATATGAAATTATCCATTTCTGGAGGAAAATAAAATAAGTAACCTAAAATAGGCTACCTTTTACACGTGAAATAAAACAAATCAATAATGTAACCACTAACCTCGCCACCTGCCTATGGAAATTATAAATACTTACACCACTTTCATAATCAATGACAACGCAATTTCCTTTATCGGCCAATTTTAAATTGAACAAAGCATTGTCATTTTTTAAGATACTAAATATTAACTAGTTATATGTAAAAAGTTTACACTAAATTAAGCACAAATTAGGTGATACCTCATTTCTTTTGAAAAATGGACTTACCTCACTTTCAAAGTAAATGGTCCATATTTTGAATACTCTATTTTCAAATAGGATAATAAAAATCTTTGATGATTCTTCCTTTTTTCAAACAAAGCGCACCCAGCAACGGCACCCACCGTATTCCACTGCTATTAAATGATATTATTAAGCAGTCCAGATCATTATTTTTTGCCGCGAATTGTACGGTATTAAATACTCTATTAGACTTCCACAAACACCTGTGATTCGTAAATTGCACCTTTGTTAATGCATAATTAAACCTAAAGTTTTATTAAATAAGTGTCGCATACTTCTATTCTTCCTGAATTGCCATATAACATTTCATGTACGTAAGGAAGAAAGCTATCACCTCTTTTTCATCGACGCAATATCACCGAGGCAATAATATTATATGTGTGTCCTCGGGACGTGAGGCACTTAGCGTAATTGAAAAGTAAAATCTGCAATGCTACAAAAGCTCCCGATGGTACTATAAAAAAGAACTGGCTATCTACCCCCACGTATCTTAAAGTTACAGCACTACTTTTCATTCTTCTACATTGCAAACTTTTTTCGTGTCAAAGGAAATGTTCCAATCCCAATGATCTTCCCATTTTCTTGAATGTACCGTGCACTGTACTTGTCAGGAAAGCGGAAATTTCACTACAAAGGGAGCACCCTGAAATGCCTATCAGCGATTTTTGAAAATTCATACTATGAATAAACAAACATTCAACGAAATTCATTAATATTTAATTAAAAAAACGATCATACTTATGTCATGTTTTAATAAGAAATTTTAACAAATAGAGAATAAAATAGTTTAAACCGTTGAATTTGTTGGAGAGTTGAATCTGGCGCGAAAGGACAAAAGAATTTGACTGAGTTAATACACTTTCAAAATGAAACTAATTGAATTCCATGTAATGGCAAAATGGCTAACACAATGTAACGGTTCGTTTTTCACAAATTCACAAGAGTGAATTTGCGTTTCTCGTTCAAAGAATGTGTTACCATCGTTATCATTATCGTCGTCGGCTGATTTATAATAACTGATAAAGTCAATTTTTTAAAATTTTTGACTTAGACCACTTTCATAATCAACACGTAATGAATTTTATATAATGTTGAAATAACAACCACTAACTAATGGTTTATTTTTGACAATATCGTGAAAATTACGTTGAATTAATTTAGTTTAAAATAATCTAGTGTGAAATAACTGATAAACTCATTTTTTTTAAATTTTGACTTAGGCCACTTTCATAATTATGAGCACATATATGGGAAGCCACACTTTTAAATGAGACGAATCAGCTGCACCGTTTGAATATGGCCATTTCGTTCTTGGCCCGTAATGAAAAGGAGTTCCGATGGGAAATTTTGTAGTACCCATCATACTCTCCAAATATGGCGCTTTCGGATTTTCATCTGTTCCAATCTTTGCACAATAATTTGAATGCCAGAAATCTTAATTCCAAGGAAGCTGTCGAATATCACCCCATCAGCTTTTTTCAGGCAAAGCCAAGCTCTATCTTCAAAAATGGAATCGACAAGCTCGTAGATCGTTGGAAAAGAATTGCAGAGAAGAATGGTTACTACACAATTGGTCAATAAAATTTGTTTCCTTAAAATTTAGTTTGCTGAGTTTTATTCTTCAATCGGCTCGAACTTATGCAATCACCCAATAAAATGTCTGTGCCATTTGTGAAATACCTGCCCATTATATACATTGCCGAAAAAATTGCGCATTCTGCACAATGCTCGCCACGTTAACCCATTCACTGCCAGGAAAACTAAGCAAATATTACCTTTGCTTGTTAAAATTTGAGATGACAGAAAGTTTTTAGAACATTGGTTTCATTAATCAAAAGTATAATCTCGACATTTGTAATGATACGAAGAACATTTTTGTTCCAAAATTTCTATACACGCTCAGCCATTATTGTTAACTTATTAATTCAAACTTATAATGCAGCTACGAGATATCTCGTAGTTGGCAGTCAATGGGTTAAAGGCATTATCCGTAACAGATACACGTAAAGCGTAGGTATTGTTAGAATTAATATTGGCACCTCACCGAGCTATTATCATGTTGTACTGCTATTCCTTCATCTTCGGAATGGCGGGAGAACATTTTCCTCCAGGGAATTTTTATCACGCAGGTGGACCGTTATACATACAAACGAACAGCTGTTTAAAAAAATAGAAAATGATGCCCAAGTACTTATTATAATATTCTCTTAGGGAATCGTGTAACTCCATTAAGTGGTTGTTGACGGCGATGAAATTCATATCGTTGTTTGAATACCATACATGCCGCGAAATGTTTCTCTTCTTCCTATAAACCTTTTGTCGCCCGCAAAGAAAAACTCCGTGGACAGTTTGCCAACTATGTGAAAGTGAACTCGAAAATACCTTTATGCGCTTTTAAATCGGTGCCGAAAAATAAAGGGGGGTAGATGTTCCGTGACCCTTTACAGCAGATAGCTGGCCCAGTTCGTCGCGGATGGATTTATGTACTATGCAGAGATGATAAGTTGCCGTCCAATCAAATTAGTTTTCCCGTCTTACAAAGGAAGTTCGGGAACTGATACACACCGATTTTGATGAAACTTTGCACAAATATTTATTAGACATATCTAAGAAGATAGCTGTAATTCGTACGTATCCGTTTTCAACTTTGAGAGAGATATCAACCCCTACATCCGAACCGCCCTTTCTACACATATGCTTCTAGGTCGTAAACTACCAAACATATGAAAAAATGTTTGAAGTAAAAGTTATACCAGTTTTTGAGATCTATAAAGTTGCATGGATTTCTTTTTAAATCGAACGCCCCACCGGTTTAAACCGGTTTGTCCAAATGAAGGGAAATTGCAAAATTTTGTTTGTTCTTTGGATGCAGTTTGATCTGATTTGAACCAATTTGATCTGGTTTGATTAAAAGGAAGAAAATTCCGAAATTGTACATGTTGTTAGATCCAGTTTGACTCGGTCTGTCTACCTGCCCTGTCTACGTTACGTCTGGCTTAAACAGAAGTTAATCTTAAAATTATCTAAACGACATGTTAAAGGAATGCAAAAATGGTTCTCATCAAAGACCTTATCAACGTCGCAAGTATAGATCGAATTAACGAGAAAAATCACAATATTTAAATTAATAATTCCAACGGAATAATTAAGCAGCTGTGTATTTTAATACATCCTTGAATTTGTAATAAAAATTACGCTTTTATTGATTCTGTAGCGACCACCTACATTGGGAGTTTTTCCGTTCCCATGCAAACGGTTCGTCTGGTTTATGTCATTTGCAGCGACACAGCTATTTTTGAGAAAACTGCCTTTTGTATATATTTCTCAGAATCGCTTCGTACAGTTTCTTTGCAGTCTCAATAGCTCTTGCGAGTGCCATAAATTACGCGTTTCCGTTGGCCCCTCGAGTGCAGGCCCAACGCCAACCTTGGGCCGCACAAGACGAAGCGGGGGCGCGGCGGAAATGCGTACGTGACCGTACCCTTGCCAGCGAAAACTTGCCGCCATGACCTTTCTCTTTTCCCTAAAAAGCGCGCCAAGGGCGCAAGGAAAAGAGGGCGCAGTCGGTGATTTTCTCGTCTTCCGATTGGCTTAAGCGGCCGCGGAAATTCACCGGTCTGCGGGGGCGCGGCTCCTTCGAGCTAAGTCAGCGCGTAGACATATTATTGTATTTTGAGCCGCGCTTCACACCACTCCTAGTCATTCGCCTAAGAAATAAAAGATAAAGTGTTCACGTAATACTATTTCATTGAAATATTTACTATCACCCCGACCGTCCCGACAATTCCAAAGAAAAATAAAGTTCTTCAAAGAAGAGAAGTGGGGATTTTCTATTATACAAAGAAAAAGATTTTTCAAAAAATTTAACATGCAGCTTTATAGACCCCGAGAAACGGCATAACTTTTATTTTAACTAATTTTTAATATCTTTTGTTGTTTACGACTTACAAGTCAATGTTATGCACTGGTCAGCAGAGTCACCCGACTTAAATCCCATCGAACATCTTTGGCGTTATGTTGAAAAAGGAATTAAAACAAACAATCCATCAAAAAACAAACTATATGTACTAATAGAAGATACTTTGAGTAAGATTCCAATTGCCTATTGCGTTCGACTTACTAAATCTATGCCTCGGCGATGTTCGGAAATTATAAAAAGTAAAGGTAGTCCAGCGAAATATTAATTGTTAAATCTAAACATGTTGCTTATATTGGTGAATAAAATCGTTTTAATAATTAAAAATGTGTTTCCCTATTTAGTTGCTCCCCGAATATATTCTCTTTTTACGTTTTACATTATTTTAATAATAGTTAAATAAATCTAATACCAAAAATTTATCTCATTTTAAAGCTCAAGAATCGTACGTTTGATGTCTGTATGAAGAAAAACAGAAACCCCGACCGTATATTTAAAACAATATTCTATTTATTAAAAAAATAATTTCCCTATTTATATGCTCGCTGCTGTATATAGAAAGGGCGGTTTGGACGAAAGAGTTGTTATCTTCCTCAAAGTTGAAAACGGGCACAAACGAATTACAGCTGTCTCCTTAGGTTGGTCTAATAAATATTTATGCAAAGTTTCATCAAAATCAAGGAGTGTATCAGTTCCCGAACTTGCCTTGTCAGTCACACGTATTGGTTAGTTTTCGTCGTATGCTATAGAATTCATGTCATGCCAAGTGATGAAGCAAATTATAATTCATTTAATTTTATATAATCTTAATTTTTTGAAATTATTATGCAGTATAAAGTGATGGCCAAGTGATTCATTGAGTATTTTCAAACTATTTTATCTTTTTTCTCTGTAGTTAGAAGTGTAATACTTGACTGTCTATTTTTGCAGCTCATTGAAATTTTTACTGTCCGCAAACGTGTTAATATAGGGAAAAAGTATAAAGAACAATAAGCTAGTACGGTATTATATAATCGGTTCCGTGAAAGAAGATAAGTTAATTATATGAAGTTATTAATTATTTGTCATACAATATAGATGTCACTTTAAATTTTACATACAAGTGAAAATTTTGGATATAAAAAGACAGTCTGCGTTCCGGAAGGGAGTATTTGCCGAGTTATGCTACTGAAAGGTCAGTTTGTCACGCGATTGTTGCTCTGTTTCTTGTTATATTTTTGTTAGTGAAGTGATTTACGGCACGCGCGCGTATAAATCATTATCAACAATCCATTTATACTCGTTTCTCCTCCGTACTTTTATGTTTAACTGCTTTGGTTACTTCGCTTAGGTTTCTTCGAAGCCACCTAGGCTAATTCAATTGTTATTGCTGACGATAATTTATAAATACTGTAGCAATGGTATAAAATTTACAATAGTCCCACTAAAGTTTCACCTTTTTCAGCCTACAGGTATTTATAAATATTTTACAGGTAATATTCGCATAACAGGGTTTTTGCGTTTCTAAAAAATGCCGTATTATGCGATTCTTTAACATACGAAACAAATAACTAGTGTAGACTCGGAGGTTACGTTTCAAAAATTAGAAAAACATATTATATTTTTTATAATTAAGAGAAATAAATCTATTAATCCTTTGAAGATTATTAACGCCTAAAGACAGTTGACATTAAGCTGGTTCGTTGACACGATAACGCTTTATAGAAGTTCAATTTACGTTGTCCGAAATAAACTGAAAGCGGTCACAACACTGGTCTACAAAATTGACCTTTTTTCTTTTACCAAAGAATATTTATGCTGGTTCTTATAGATTTCATAGCGCTGAAAACGAATATGAAGTCCATTTGTCTCCATTAGACTGCATTTTTGAGAAAATCAGTTTTGAAAAAAAATGCTAATTTACAACTTTCAGAATTTTTTGCGTTTTAATCGTAACAGTTATTTACGTTTTTCTTGTAAGCTCCCGAATATAACGATGCGTATTACTTTAATATTCCAAACCTTTAAAAATGTTTAAACATTGATCGAAGGGAAACCGACGCCCGAAATGCCCCCAATTTTGTGGATATTTTCCTATTTATCTTAAAAACCAGAGGCCCAAGAGGAATTTTAACAGCAGAGAGCGATAGAGCAGACCTATTTCTTCAGGAAACCATAACTGAAATTCGCAACACGAGTTTTGTTTCGGCTGAGAAATTAAAATAGCTCCACAAGACACAAGGTACTGCCAGTGGTTCTCACCGGAACCGTTTCACCCGCACTAGTATTATGATACATAGTGTTCAGAGCGTAACAAAAGTTTATTTAACATTTTGTTTCACAATTCGAGAAGTAAGATACAGAAGGGTTTCGTACCGACGAAAGCGTGTTGAATTTAGAGAATTAAGTATGCGATTGATAGAAAGCGGAAAAGCGAGTACGTGTAACGAATTAGTGCTGGTAAGCGATAGAAGAGAAGAGAGCGCGCTAGGGAGAAGAGGGGACTTTTATAAAATCGGGAAAGGAGATGGAAGTGGGGATTAAGGAAACAGTTTGGAAGGTTCGGGAAGGAAAGAGTCGGTTAGGAACAGAAAGGGAGCGACAAGGAGGTAGGCTTAGAGAGGGATGGAAGGAAAACATTGGAAGACGATAGAAGAGCGAATAGAAGAGGAAATGAGAGAAACTTGATGGTATCGCGAACACATAGCTTGCTTTACAAGTTCAATTATTGTTTACGAGTTATTTCATTACAATAATGCTACATTAATCAAAGAAGTGTATTTCTAAAGTTTCATCATGTAAATGAGTAATATTGCTCAATTGCTGTCTCAATTTCAAGATTATACGACTTATTAAATATCAAAGTGCTTGTCTCAAAAGAATCCTACATGATTGAGGCAATCAGATTACAAAACTGAATTCAGCACAAAGAATACTATTAGAATTACATATTAAAGTTTTCGTACCAAAATAAATACTCTGTCTCTCTTCTACTATATTCCATTATTCCTTGCGGTCGTATTTCATTAAAAACAAAATGGATAATTGCGCTGCAATCAAAACTACTAAAATATTAGTCAGAATTATATATACCTTAGAAACGTGTTGATTCTTTGTTTTGGTGGTTGAGAGCACACAAACGACCGCTAACTGAGAATTGATACCACTGTAAAGATGAATTACCGAGTAGCCCGCAAAAAGAGCGGTATTTGGTGATTCTGAATCTCGTCTCCGAAAGTATTATATACGCACTGATAGGTGAAAATGCTTGAACCCGACCACGGACCACTGATTAGTCGTCAGCGGTCGAGGGCAAACTGATAGCGAGGCGAACATCGAAACGGCTTGTTATTGTTAGAGGATCAACGAGACGAGTACCTGGAAGGTGCGATCGTCGAGAACCACCGAGTATGTAATTGACAACACGCAGAGGTCGTCGTACTCGTCGGTCAGTGAAGTGGAAATAATTGCTCTCGCTGCTCGTACAGTGATTGTAAATACAATTCAACAATATTGTTTATTTATATGACCAAATGTTAAGAGTATAATACTTTGTTTAATGTAGCGTTATTGCTAGAATAGCTACCTATAGAAAGCTACATACAATACTAGCGTGGGTGAAACGGCTGCGCTGAAAATCACTGGCAGTAGCTTGTGTCTGGCTGAGATATTTTAATTTCTCAGCCGAAGAAAAAAATCGATTTGCAAATTTCACTTGTGGTTTCCCGAAGAAAAATGTCTGCTCTATCGCCTTCTGCTATTAAAATTCCTTTTGGGCCTCTGGTTTTTAAGATAAATAGATAAATAAAATGTCATTTTCCCTTTGAGCATTGATTAAACATGTTTAAATGGTTGTAACGTTAAAGTAATATGCATCATTATATTCGGGAGGGATTGTAGAATCATTTCGTGCAAGAAAAACGTAAATAACTTTTACGGTTAAAACGCAAGAAGTTCTGACTGTTGAATATTTGAATTTCTTTTCAATTCTAACTTTCAAAAATGGATTCTGATGGAGAGAAACGAACTTCATATTGGTGTCCAGCGCCACAACATCTACAAGAATCAGCATAGATATGCTTTGGGCAAGAAATCGTGTTGGCCAGTGTAATCAAAGTCGATTTTCTCAAAAATAAAGTCTCATATCAGAAAATTTGATTCTTTGTTCTCGACATACCTTTTCATGTACATATGTACAATCACCGACTTTCCGATTTTATCACCAGTTAACGAAAATTCTGTATAATACGAAATCAGGATTCTGACATATAAAACCGATCTTAACCTTTTAAAAACGTGAACAAAATTTTGTTTGTTCCCTGGTGTAATACTTATAAAAAAGTCAGAAACGGGAAGTTAACAGAAATGTTACTTCAATTATGATTGTAAGTGCCATTGTCGGATACCGGCTCATCTCAAATGGTATTTTGTGAATGTACCCAAAGTGATTCAGGCTCGCTTTTTATCGCTGTCCTTACGGGGGTATTTTCCTTTCGAACTTTGAAAAAATCAATTTTATTTTTGAATTTTCTTAACAAGCAGCGTTTTTTACCTTCTCAAGGTCTAGTTGTTCGATTGACTTGAAATTTGATTATGTTCTTCATCAGTCATAACTGGGTCCAAAATCTTTAACACGTTCGCAGACGTGAATGCTATAACATCCATTTTCATCGTAATGTAGAATGACATGAATGCTATAGTATTCATGTCATGCCAAATGATAAAGCCAATTATAATTCATTTAATTTGATATAACCTTAATTTTTTGTAATTATTATGGAGTTTAAAGTGATGGCCAAATGATTCATTGAGTATTTTCATACTATTTTATTTCTTCTCTATGTAGTTAGAAGTGTAATACTTGACTGTCTATTTTTGTAGCTCACTGAAATTTTTACTGTCCGCGAACGTGTTAAGTTATCTTTATTTTTTCTAATCTTGTTATTATGTTAACCCTTCAATGCATACTGTTGCAAATCTGAAACATGTTTATTTTTCCACATCTAAAATGCTCAAACTCAAGAATAATACATAAAGATTCACAATTGCATTTTTGCAATTATGAAAAATATTGAAAGTAAAGAAGATTTTGCTAATTTTGATTTTTTGTATTATTCTTTCTCATTTCCTGGATTATATAAGAACCTAAAGAAATTAATTCAGAAATGGAAAGAAAATCATGCATTTAAGAGTTAAAGCTAAACACATAAGGCGAAATAGTCAATTTTTTACTTCAAAGTGTCGCCATGTGTTTAAACAATGAGACATTACATTTATTTTGGTACAGGCTGTAACCACATCCATACTGAAGAAAATGACACATATTTGTTTTTATTTAATTTACTACAACGGCCGGAACTATGTCAGCCATCACGACATGTTCTTACAATTAGAAGATTGCCTTCTTCGATGACGAATTGAAGAATTGTTCTCATGTTTCAAGAATTCAAGACGGAACAAAGATCATATAAAGAGCCTCTGCGTTTTGGAACCTTAGTCACAAAAACAAAAAATCACAAAGACATTCAAACCCCTCACCACATTGTTTTCGAGTCCTTAAAGGCTGTACTAGGACTCGAGCATCTGACCAGCCTTAGTCTTGCAAATTCAAACGAAGTTACTCCGCTAGTCAGCGATTCATTTCTTTTGTAAATCCGAAAATCAAGATCCTTTCCGTTTTACCAGTTAACTGCGTTCGACGTGTATACACGTCGATCCAGAGCTCTACTGCATTAACCTTTTTAACAGTATATTGTCTTATATATCGAATAAAAATATAATCTTCCCACGTTTTGCTTTCCTTTTAACGTAAAATTTATAATAGGTGCATTTGCATTACGTTCGATTTGTACACGCCGCTGCTTGATTTTAATTCCGCATGCTGAGAGGAATTTAAAAATAAATTCTGCAGTTAAATGTTTAATAAACTTATTGGAACTGTGTAATGGAATATAATAAGCAAGCGATGCAAATTTTTGGTTACCGTTGTGTTTTTTGCATAGAGACTGAACTATTAGAGAGACTATTATAGAAATGACATTATTAAATAATCCAGATTATTACATTTTACCGCGATCCTACATATTTAACACGTTGAATGCCATGGAGCTACATCCAATGTTTCTTATGACTTTTACTTTAATATTCACGAATTTCCTAATGCATTTAGCATTTAAATATTATTGTTAAAAAAAATAAAGTATTGCTGAATACACAACTATTTTCGCCTTTAACGTTTCTATCCCACAAAAATGCGATTTGAATAGAAAAAGCTTCGCTACGGTAGAAATGATAAAACCAGCGAAATACGGTGGCATTCAACGTGTCAATAAGTCAATAACACAATACCGCAGAAAATTCCTTTTATTTTCACTTGCGTGCTGCCATAGCCATTACAGTATCGCAGAAAAACGTCATTTCCTGCTAAAGGGAATAATAAAGAGAGAAAATATCCATCTTTGTCTTACCTTGTTCATACCATTCCCCATGATGCTGGCTCAGCTAAAATCCTCGTAATACGACGTTTCAGGTTTGCAACAAGATGTGATCTTGAAAGCGCGATAACGGCTATCAGTTTAATCGTGCATCACTCCTCGAACGATTTCTCGATCTTCCCTCGTCTTGAACCTCTCGAGCTTGCTCCTTGACGATCTTAGGCGGCCCTCTTCTTCGTTCTCGCCGGCACATCCTTCTTCGAGCATCATTCTTGAGAATCCTCACAGATGCTTTCTCAACCCCTTCCGAAATATCAACTTGGCCCCACTTGCCGATTTTTCGTCACAACTCTCCAACTTGTATCACACGCGTCTTACAACGAGTTATTTTACCAACAGCAATTCACGACACACGTATACGTTTATATGTATTCTACCTACTCTTTCTCTCAGGACACTCTCATTTTGTCACTTTTTAAATTCTTGGAACACAAAAGATTTTATTGTTCTATGCAACTATGAAGCTTTATTCACACGATGAATCTACTGGTAGTCTTTTCAGGATTTCTTCGTTACGAATTACTCGAAAGATACGAACAAATTTCTTCGGACTGTTCGACATCGATGAAATTTCTCAGTTGGAATGCAAGTTTATTGTGATTTTTAGCTGCGGTTTATAGGGATACTGTAAAGACTGGAACGCAATAACAAGTGGAATTTATGAGAGAAGTGAAATATTGGAAGGCAGACACGTTTAATCTAACGGGTGTGTAATTTTTTTGAATATTCAGAGATTTATTTGCCGATCAATAACCACCTTTTTATCAGAAAGTCAGAGTGCTAATGTATAGAAGTTATAAATTACTATTTGCGTAATCATATTTCAACGGTTATATTTCAATTTGTCAACTCTAACCGTGTATACATGACCTCATAAATTATAATCAGATTTTTTCTCAGACCACGTACAGTTGCGGACAAGAATTTCCGAACGATTTAGTCGACGGTCCTTTATTATCATTAATAGTTTGGCATCTTACAGAAGCATAATGCAGGAAAAGTACTGTGAAATTTGGTAGGGGCAATATAATGGTTTGGGGTTGTTTTTTTGTGGCACAGTGTTAGCCCTCTACAACGCATTAATGGCAGGATGGATCAAATACAATACCGTGAAGTATTCCAGAACACAATGTTGCCGTACATTATTAACATCATGCCACATGATTGGTCGTTTCAATACGACAACGGCCAGAAACATACAGCCAAAACAGATAAAATATGGCTACAGCATTGTTCGATGAGGTATAGACGATCGTAGCAGAAATAGGGAGCACCAAAAACCATGGGAGGTCAGGGCCCACCATTCGCAATCGAATGATACTTCATCGGATAATAACTGTTTCATTAAAAAAGCCGTTATTTAATTTTCGTTATTTAGCTTTATTGAGCCTAGGACCGTTCCTCGGCGATGTTAACTTTAGACTGCTTGCCACGCTCAGCTCGCACAAAAAAGGCACCGAAAGTAGCAGACGACAGTAGCGGTCGGCGAAGACCTTGGGCGCAGTTCCGAGAACTTCCTTATCAGAAGATCCCGAAGCCCTCAAAAACATTCCGGTAATAACAGGCATAAAAAGTTAATGTTTTACATTGGCCTGCACGATCGCCCGATCTTAACCCCATAGAAAATCTAGGCAGCGAGGTAGAACAATTGATGAGGGCCACAAAGTTTTCAAATTCTGATAATTCATTTGCAAAAGTATCCCAGATTTGTAATTCTTTATCACAATCGTACCTCCAAATACTAATTGAAAGTATGCCAAGAAGATGTCAAACTATTATTGTTAATAAAAGAAAAATAATTAAATATTAATGAACCGTTCGGAAACTTTTGTCGGGCATATATTTTAGACAAATATGTAAAATTTAAATATAAAAAAATAAACATATTTGTAGGATATGGTGAGAAAATAAAGGAGATGTGAGTTATATGAATGAACAACGAAAATTAGATTATTTATTGAACAAAAAGAAAAATAGTCTTCGCACGGTAACGGATCGAAATAAACTGCGTTTTCGTGGTTTCTCCAGCCGCTCGAAGCTCGCAGAAAACAATCGAAGCTCACACTCACACCTGCATACACATACATACAAAATCAGGCAGCCATTACATTTACGCGATACTACATATTTTTGGTGAATTCTTATAAATCATCAAATTTTCTATCGATATACGTAATTAGATTTTTTGGTAATTCCAAATGAAATATGTGAAATAGTGTGGAATGCAAAAATCGATATCGTTCAGAAACTTTTGTCCGCAACTGTATATGTGCCCGTCGTCCTCAAAGGATTAAAAGAGTTAGTTGAAAGGGATTCATGTCTAATTGTTTGGAAAATCGCAGAGAGAACCAATATATATTGTTCAACAGTCCCCCACTATCTGTAGTCTTTGGGAAAAGTAAAAAAGTTAGATAAATGGGTCCCACATCAAGTCAAGGAAAAACGCAAAATTCGCCGTTTTTGGGCAACATTGCGAAACAAACTGTAAACAAATTAACAGAGTTGCAGTGTGAAGTTCTCCCTCATCCTTCTCACTCGGACCTGTCACCCACTGATTACCACTTCTCCAAACACCTACGTGGCATGTTGAATGAAAAAATGTTAAAAAAAGAATGTGCTGTAGAAACTGCATTTCATGTATTTATAGCCTCACGTTCATTAGATTTCTCCCAGAAATGCATTGTGGCACTTGAAGCGGGATGGAAGTCGATGAAAATTATTTCGATTAATGAAATATAAGTCTTGTAAAATAAAAGTTTATGTTAAAGAAAAACTGTCATTTCATTCGCAGCAACGTGATAATCTATATAAATAAAAATGTAAATGTTCATTCGTTCAAAATCTTAAATCTCCCAAAGTTCTTCCCTGATTGCTTCGAAAAACACAACGTTGCATTCGAATAGGTGCGTATTTTTATATACCTAATTATACAGATGTCACACCTGTGACAGGTAAAAACGTACTTTTTTTGAAAAGCAGCGCCATTAACCTCTTCAGGGGCGATTTTCTGATAGTGTTCTTATAAAAGTTCTTATAGTTTCTTAGAGAAAAAGTGACTTAATTTTTTGTTTTGTTACGATGTATTCATTTTATATTGATAGGAACTCAAGAAGAAAAGAAAATGAGATAACAATAAAAATGCACGAAAAACCATAATTAAATACCATTAATAGTAATTTATAAGTGAGATGATTTCATACATTTCGGGCATACCGGTTCTTCGCATTTTTCAAAAATATAACGACTTCGTCTTACAGAATTTTTGTCATGAGATCTTGGAGGATTTTTCAGTTCCTTTTTTTTAAATAATGATCTATACCGCCCAGTCTGATTTCACGATCAACTTCAATTTAGCTTTTGAATTTTTTAGGTGGTTGATCACATACAGAACTTGATATAGGTCGGCCACATTGTTTGGCTTGTTCGCCGTTTTTTATCATTGTGGAAGCTATTGACGCTTTAAATTTTAGAAGAGACGTTTTCATGTTTTATTCATTAAAAAGAATCCATGAATCAACTATGGTTACATTTAAAAAGTGGAAAGCAATTCTGTAGTAAAATTTCCGATTTTTTATAAAGTGAGGATAGTGCGCTGTCCTACAATCAGACATATCTACACCCCCCCCCCCCCCCCCCCCATGAATTTAGTATACCCTTTTACAGCAAAAAGTCTTGTTATTGATATTTATTTCTTCTTTTTACGGCCGCTCTTACACAAAATCTGGAACTATACTTATGGTTATATTTAAGTAACAACACGACCTCGAACAATAACTGTACACAACTGTACGTTCGTTAGTTTCTTATAAAATGAAAAAATAACAGCAAATTTCTTTTTTAAATTTCTACAAATTATTAAAACTTAATATATGTAATATATTTGATATTATTTTTATCAAATATTAACGATTTGTTTAAATAATCCAACAACACTGACAGTCGAAGAATTACTTTACGCTATTTTCATATCCCTAACTGTATACCAGAAATAACATTGTCAATGCAGCCAAACCATAAGAGTTTTATTTTTGTTGCTGAGAGATTCTGTAGTCAATAATTTATTATACAATTTCTGTTCGTTTTATTAATGATAGCAATTATAATTATAAAAAACTAAATGTCCACATCTGTGGCCAAGGCCATTAATCAGTTAACTGTGGCGCCCTCGTTTGAGAGCGCGCACCGTTTTGTGTCGCCAAAATCAAGCCATGCCGAGTATACTCGTCAATCACAGAGTAAGTTGCGCTGGTAAGATATTGGATCAAACAGATGGGTTTATTTTATAAAATTGAAAATTTTACTACTAATATTTACTTATTTGGTTCCAAATCGTGCCACTTCTCCATGACGAGTATACTCGTCAATCACAGTTAACTGGTTAAGAGGTTAAATATATTAGAAACGTGCGCTTTCTCTTTTCTTTCTTTTCCATTTAACCAGACTAAACCACAGCAACGCTTGGCCGGTTGCATCTAATAATGTATAAATTTGTAACTTGAAATATGTGACGGAATGTGCAATGTAAGTTGAATGTAAAAGCTATGGAGTATTTCTCTCGATTAAAAATTATCTCAGAGTCAGGGCAACCGACAGAGAGTGTTGCCGTTCTACAAAATTGAAGAGGCAGCCGTGTCAGATCGCAGGCGCACGACTCTCTTCCTCGAGTAGTCAAGAATGACCCTATTAAAAAGTTCGATATACATATTTCATCAACAGTTTGACCAAGTTTGAGAAATTCTCATTAGGGAGTAATTGTATTCATGAAAGTGGACGAGGGTTTATAGTCGGTATGGCTATAAATGATTGTACTTGCGATCGATGGGGGCAAATTGAAATTCTTGTATCTATGGAATTTTTTCTACTTTAATCCCTTGGGGTGCGTTCGGGGAGTCGCTATTCGCACTATCTGGCGCTACAGACTGTTCGCAGAGCTCGAAAGTAGCGCAATCAAACACTACCGTGACGTCACTACTTATGGTGTGTGACGTCATGACTGAACGCAACCAACGCTATTTCTTCCGAGGTAGTGTGACAGTTGCGTAGCGTTTGCGTATTGCGTGAACAGCACCGAATAGCACCACACGCTGTAAGTTGTTTGTTTCAGCATGGAAAATTCGAATTAGCAAAGCTCTCAGGTCGATAATGAATCATATGGTAGACGTAATGGAAATATTATAGAAATCATGAAGAAATATAAAATGTATATTACAGTTAACGTGGTCCTAAAGTTTAGTAAAAAACAAAAAAAAACGAATGAAGTTTCCGTGGTTATTTTAAATCCGAAAGTGTCTTACGAAATTTTTGGAACAATCGAGGAATTTATTTTATACGAATAATTCACGTGTAATTCCGGAGCATATTAATATTTTTTTAAGGCATTACACTCTTTTAATCCTCTCTAATCACGTAAACGACACATCATGATCTATAATTTATTTACTATGTTATAAAAATAATAAATGTATTTAGGAAATTTAATTTCGTTTTAGTTTTATGAATTGCTCGATAATTTCACTGAATCATATGGCAAGAAAATTTAATCGCGAAAGCACCAATATCGAAACCCCCACACAAAACGATGATGATCGCTGCTAACGCTACGCTGTAGAACGTTCACGGAGCTTGCTATCGCCATCACGCTATTGGCTCCGCGAACGCCGTTGGTAGTGTTTGCGTTTACAGCGTTCGTAGCGACTCCCCGAACGCACCCTTGGTCTGCAATAACGTGTGACACACGTGGCGCGCGAAATGGAATAGAATATTTTCAAGTTTCGTAAAACCTATAAAATTGAAAGTATCAACGAGACGCGGCATGATAAAATTGTTTCTATTAATATTAATGTAGGACATTTATTACAAATACGCATTAAAAAATATAAAATACAAATCTAAACTAAAAATTATGGAAATAACTTAAACGCACGCGCGCGCACACAAACACACACACACACACACTCTCTCTTACGGTTACTAGTAAATATACAATCGTCTGTCTACTCGTCTATTCAACTACTCGTCTGTTCGTTTACATGTCTACTCGCCTTCTCGTCTACTCGTCTATTCGTCTAATCCTTTAATCGTCTAATTATCTATTCGTCTACTACGTCTACTCGTATATTAAGTCTATATGGTTTTATTTCTACTCGTCTACCAACGTGTCCGTCTATCGTGGCGTTCGTCTGCGTCTTCTCGACCGCATGCCATCGGCGGCCATCTTTATAGAAGAATCTAGAGAGATCCGCGCGGGCTTTATAAAATTCCCACATTAATATTACGTTAAATTATACGATATATGAAGAATCACCGACCAATTTTTCTTTTATCAATTTAACCCTTTGCCCCAAAACAACAAATGACTCTCGCGACGCGGTAGATGGAACAGGATATTTGGAAGTGTCTCAAATATTGTCATATTGAGAATATCAGTGGAACACGACATAATAATATTGTTTCCGTGTTATTAATATTCCGTTAGATTGTAAAATTGATCAGGATTCTCTTACATACTTTTATTTCAGCAATTTAATTTTCAGTTATTGCAGAGGCAGCCACAAAGGAAGTCGTATGTAATGGGGTTAACATTATTAATATGTCATAGGCTTGACAGTTTGAAACTCACATAACACATTACCGTCTGGAGACATCAAATTGTTTCTTCTTGACAGATGACAACAGATGACAAATAGAGTTTTACACATTGCATTAAATTCCGTCGACCTGAATATAGCAACGTATCTCATTATTTAATTGTAAAATAATTACTATGCAAAAAGTTTTCATTTAAAATTTCATAAAAAAATATTTGATATTTTGAAAGTTATAACTATTTCTGTAAAGTGATGCAGTATAGGCGAAAACGTTCAAATATGCCGGTTACAACAAAATCACTGTGCGTGAATTCAAATTCCCCTTCTTTCAGGCAAATTTTTGCTCATTTAATATTTAATATGTTATAGACTTGATAATTCGAAACTCACCTAAAACAGTAGATTCAAGGCGAAATGACAATAGAAATTGAAATTGAAATAGTAGGAAAGAAAAAAATTAAGCCTCCGGTTAGGAAGCTATGATGGAAACGAGGCAAAGGCTCAGAGTCGCAAACAGTGAGCGCGAATTCAAATTCCTGTCATTTCTGGGAATTTTTTCCTATTTTAATATTTAATAGTTCAGGACTCACATAAAACTGTATGTTGTCAGTAAAATGATCACAGCAACTGAAGACGAAAGAACATTAAAGGAAAGAGGAAAGCTCCTCATTAGACAGTTATGATGGAAATGAGCTAATAGCACCGACTCGCAAATCAAATCCTCCATTAATTCTCTGCAAACTTTATTTCTGCATTATCATTTAAGATATCATAATCTCCGTGATTCAATATCTATATGAAACAGTTGATCGTCAGGGCATTGGTTACAGAAGTTGAAGTCGACAAATATTAAAGAAAGAGAAATAAAGTTGACGGCAGATATCATTATACGTTCACCTTGGATTTACGTAGAGATTTCTTCGAGCGAAAACGACGAGTCTATTTGTCCGAAACGCTACGTCGACGTTGTTTTCGGTGATGTCGAGTCACTGACACAATTTTCTTCCGACATATTTGACTTCCTTGAGAAGTTATTTTATGTCACGTGTCATAATCAATTGTTTTGATTGGAAAATCATAACGTAGAATTAACAGTATTGTAGGATCGTGAAAAAGAAGGAGAGGCGCGGTATAACCCATCCCAAGCAATGGTCACCGCCTGCGTTGCTTAACTCGGGAGATCTCCTGGGTCGGCGCGGGTCCACTGCGCCAAACGTCCTCTCCCTAGCGTCACTTCTTCCTCACGTCCTTTTCTCCTAAAGTTCTTTTTTAGGAGTGTACCGCCCCGATCCCACAGTATTATTGATATTTTTTATGTTACCGAGTATGGAATTATTTGTACCGATGAATTATTACATATGTGCCCATAATTATGAAAGTGGCCTAAGTCAAAATTTAAAAAAAATGAGTTTATCAGTTCTTTCACACTAGATTATTTTAACCTAAATTAATTCAATGTAATTTTCACGATATTGCCAAAAATGAACCATTAGATAGTGGTTGTTATTTCAACATTATATGGAATTCATTTAGTGTTAATTATGAAAGTGCTGTAAGTCAAAAATTTAAAAAAATTGAGTTTACCAGTTATTACAAATCAGCCGACGATGATAATGATAACAGTGGTAACACATTCTTTGAATGCGAAACGCATTGTGTTAGCCATTTTGCCATTATATGGAATTCATTTAGTTTTATTTTGAAAGTGCAGTCATTCAGTTGGGCTTTTCCGAAGTAATTATCGCGGAAAAATAATTTTTATATTTTACCACTATGTCAACAGATAACGGTTCAGGTAAGTTAATGACAACGTACTTATCATGTGAATATGTCAATTATTCGGATATAAAGAAAAAAAATATACGGAAATATTAAATAACTTCCATTATACACCACCACTAGAGCAGTAATGGAAGAAAAACATAAAGATATTATGTGTTTACTACCCTACGTTCCTCCAGTTTTTCAGGAACATTTTAAGAATCTCAAAACTCATAATGATAAAAGCCTAAAATGATAAAACTGGATTACTTTTCAAAAATAATTAATAAATGTTCATGAATTATTTCATTAAAATTATTGTTTCTAATAAAACTCGTAGCTTGTTATTGCTTTAAGTCATTTATAGGTCATTCAGTTAATTTTGAAAGTGGTCTAAGTCAATTCGAATTTTAAAAACAACATTTTCGTATAAGATTCACACAAAATGTCACATTCACAATAAATTTTCATTAATCAAGGTTAATAAAATTCTAAATTAAAATGTTGCATAATATAAAAATATTTTTTAACTTGTTCAAATGTAATCCATTAAATATCTCGAAACAAGAAATATGTAACTTACAATTAGACCACTTTCATAATGATGGGCACATATAAAAATGAGTACGATTTTTAATGTTCGAATATATGATACATATGAGCCATTTTCTTTGAAAGTGGTGTAAGTCCATTTTCGACAAATAGTTAGTTGTTGATAACAATGAATGCAATCTGCTATGAGCTTTTTTCATCATTTTGTCAATATAAATTTACGGAGTTAATGAAATTACAAATATAATTACTTTGAAAGTGGTGTAAGCCCATTTTCCGCAATGACATAATATTTAGTTCAAAGATTATACTACATAATTACTCTACTTCACTTTTAACTAATCCTTTAAAAACGATCACATTATAAACTTAAATCACACTCAATTTAATATTTAAAAACAAAATGAGCGTATTACATATACAAGTATTTTTTAAACCAGTCAAATACAAAATCTTAAATATCTGTATATAATATAAAATAGACATACACCACTTTCAAAGAAAACAGTTCATATATTGAATGACCTCTTGTTGTGATCATTGAATTTTCTCTTCACGCGGTTTATCTGTAAAGTTTTTGAATACTGTCAAAAGAAGTACTGAATCGATGAAAGTTTTTAGTGACTGTAAACGATACTGATTATTTTCCTAATGTACAGTATGCCTCACGAACATTGCTCATTTAAATATCTTGGTTATGTCAAAGAATATGAGAAAATGTTACTTACAGAAGTTGTAGGATTATAAAAACTACTGAATATGGTATAAATGTTATTCTTGCCAGTGGAGGCATAGAAAAGATATGATAGCCACAAATGATTCTGTTTTGGGACATTTATTAAAATTGGGTGGCCCTCTGTTAAAGATGCGAATATTGCTTTGAAAATAATTACCGTGAATTCATAAACCGTAAATAATTGAAAATTATTGATGAACATGCAATTTATGTGGGAGTACATCTGAATTAAATTTCGTGTACGATAAAATAAGTTTTCATTCTGTTTTAAACAAACTTCGTACATTATTATTTAACCCTTTCACTACTGAACATGTTCGACCAATATTTTGATAATTTTTTAGGGGTATATATTCTCCTGGGAATTGGTTAAAGTCATTAAAAGAACATTTTCCCCACAAATTTGCTTTAGGGAATGGGGAAGGTGGAGCATAGGAGATATAATTTTGTACAACTTTTTTAGGGTAAATCCATTTATTCTATCATCAACATTCTACCATTGTATCCATTTTACTTATCACAAATAATAAATGGGACATGTATGAACCCACAGTCGTGAAAGGGTTAACAGAATCTTAACCAGACTCGACAAATTTTTATAAATAAACCGTAGAACGACATCGCGCATTCCACTGATATCAATGTCACCTGTGACACCTTCGAAAGATAGAGAAATATGTGCAACGTGCACCGCAACAACATTTACTGCCAACTACGAGATCTTTAGATTACTTTATAAATTAGATTTAATAAGTTAGCAGAAATTATCGCAAGTGGAAAGTCATTTTAAGAACAAATTGCACTTCGTATTACTATAAATGTCGAGATTACAATTGGAATTAATTAATGTATAATTTAAAAACTTTTGAAATTTTGAGAAGCAAAGGAATATTTCTGCTACTTTTCTTACAGTGAATGTGGTTTAACATGCGACACTCACTTCAGTGGTGTATAAATAACATATAAACAAACGAAGAAAGTCTGTAAAGTGCAGTTTTTTTTGTGTTTTGACTTCGACAGCTCCGGAGAACCTACTGTTTTAAATTAAAATTAAAACATTTTCTTAATTTCTCAGAATAGGTGAGGTGGGATTTGACCTCGGGGACACTAGATTATGAGTCAAGCCTTTCCCTCTTTACCCACCATAGCTCCAATATCTGTGGTATTTAAAATTGTATGTAATTTTTATAGGTACGTGTGACATTGATAGCATTTCGTAGCTAAAATGAATTTTATATTGCACTAACATTGCAAAATTATATTTGCATCAACTACCTGCCAATATAGAATCCCGAGAAAAAAGCATATTGTAAAAGTCTATAACCTTGGAAATTTTATCAATTTTAACATAATAATTTGTAGAGACATTCCCAAAGGTTAATCTACAACATTCAGTAAAACAAAATTGATTTTTTTGACTATAGAATCGGTATTTCCCCCTTAACACTTTACCGACCAGTAGCCTATTAATTGACTTTTTGTCCCCAACGCTTACCGACCGGTAGCCGATTAATCGGCTTTTTGTCTCCAACGCTCACCAACCGGTAGCCGATTAATCGGTTGCGATGGCAATCAGCAAGCATTTGTTATTTGATATTGAGGTACAATTTGATTTTTTCTGTAAGCTCCCATATTTTTATACCATTTTGTAAACTCAGCGTTACCATTTTGAAAACTCAGAGTTAACCATTTTGAATCCCGGAAGACTGTCAAATTTCGGAAAGCATAAACTTATAAATATAGTGACCGGCTGTCGAAGTGCAAAACCCCGAAGACAATGCAGAGTTTGTACAATTAAAAAAAACAAGAAGTAGAACAAGTTTTATCTGTAAACGTTGTAATGTTCCACTACACAAAGGTGACTGTATTGAGCGGCATCATAATTTTAGAAAATATTAAACGTTTTCTTATTTGGAAAATATCGTTATATGGATTATGGTATATTATATAAATATTAAACTGAAAACGATTGTAATAGATAAAATGAATATTGTACTGATTTAGCACTGATATCATGAAAATAAAAAATTTTATTAAATTTGTCTATACCGAAAAAGAGCCGGTGCCAGGGTAAGTCCTGCTTTAGATAGATTTAACACTAGAATTATCGGTATTAAATCTAGTATATTTAACCTTTAATGGCGCGTGTGAGGTGACACAATGAATCGAGTCTAAACTCGCTGTCTGTGGAATGTGTGGACAATTGCCTTATCAATTGAACATTACCAACGGAGTGATTAACATGTTGAGTGATATAACAGTGCCTCTTTTAATGAAACTTTAATATTCTGGTCCCAAAAAATGAACAAAGAAAATTTGATGAATTTGGATAGTGATAGTGGCAGTAAATTCTTTAAAGTCAATTCGGAAAGTGCTTTTGATTCTAGTAATGAGACTAGCAGTGACGCCTTATTATATTCTAAGAAAAAAAAAGTTGTTATACCTATACAGTATTCAAGTGAAGAAGAAAATGATGTAGAAGGAGAAAATGTTGGTGATTCAGACGATGACTGGATCGAAATCGGCAGTTACGATGATGATTTATTGATAATGAATTATTTGAAACTCCTACATTTGTAATATTCCTTCAAATAATAAATAATTTCTAGCTAAAATGTTGTTCTTACGATACTGAGAATTTTTCGCATATTTACTTAACCACTACAACCTAGTGAGAATCATGTATACAAAGCTAGCGTACGATAAGGGTTGAATATAATGCACAAGTACTTTGGAAAAAGCGCAATCAAGAAGTGAAAAAGATGGCCAATTACGTAAATGATGTTTTATAAGATGGACGTCGAATGTCTCATGCATGGCTCCTCTATATATCTGGGGAATTTCATAGAAACTTGGAAACCCATAACTTGACTGCCTTGCTACCATGTTTCGCCGAAAATAATACCTAATCTCAGAATAAGCCCTACCTAGATTTTTAAGGATCGCTTCAACATAAGCCCTAACCCGAAAATAAGCCCTAGCGCGTTTTCTGGATGAAAAATTAATATAAGACCAGGTCTTATTTTCGGAGAAACACGGTACATATAACATAGGAACAATTTTTCATTTCGCAGATGTGAATTAATATAAGGCCGGGTCTTACTTTCGGAGAAACAGGGTAGTTCTACCGTTAATCAAGATTTTAACATTAATAATAATGTGGAATTTCTTGGACAGATATGTAAATCAGACGAAAGAAGACGATGAAATATTTAGTCATGAAAAATGTGTATGCAATTTCTACATCATTCTCAGCTCGACAAAATATTCTTTGTTACAATTCTGAGACTCAATAAAAAAAATTAAAATACTGTTACTTTTAAATGAATAAAATTTACTGTCAAAATGTGGAGATAATCACATATAAGCAACGTGATGGTTTAATGTTAAAACTGTGACACAGCGTTTTCTGTGCTTAACCTTCCCTAATTTATCGGGGCACATACGCAGCGTTTTATAAATAGCTTGCGACACTTTAAGTAACGTAAAAACGAGGGAGAATCGTACGAATATGGATCACGATACAGTTCCTTTCCGATTATGAAAAAAAGTTTGTTTGTGGAGAATGTTTTTCTGACACCGTTATATAGAAACAAATATCTCGTAGTGGCGTTTCATGAATTGAGCCATTCACTTGCCAAATTGATTAACTCCATAAAACCTAAAATGGAGAAACGTGATGAAATAGTATACACTCCTTTTCAAAATTCCCTTGAAAAGATAAATACAAATAAGTTTTGTAGAATATATAATCGCATGTAGCTTTCCTCTAGCGAAGTGTAAAATGAATAAGGTGGAATAGCCTTGGAATTACTTACATTGAATTCTGAATTCAATTATTTGTTATTTGATGGCCAAACAAACTTAGTCATTTAATGGTGTTAACCGTATTATTAGGCAAATTTATTGTAAACATAAAAAGTTAGGATTCAATCAAGTGCTTTGAGACTTAAGTTTAAAAAAATTCAAAAAGTGGAGTTAATCACTTTGTGCTGTGACCGGCTCAATTGTTGATCACACTAACCATTTCGATACTACCGGCGACTATAGTCACCTGCCGCCGGAAACAGGCTGGATACTAGCGTTGACAATAGTCACCCTTCAAAATTTCATATGAAGAATTAATTATTAGATGATATTTTGTAATTGGATATTTTTTAAATACCATAAGTTTTTATTTTTCGTGCATTATATGCATTGCAACTTCAATAAAGAATTAATTATTTATATTACGCTAGCGGAAAAGCACTCTGTAGAGAGGGGGTTAAGAATTCTCAGCTACGTGACATTAAAATTTTCAAATTTTGAAGATATGATGGCGATTAAGGATAGATCAATGGATTTCCAATTAGTGTGATGGAATTCAAGCATTTCCTCATAACCTCAAAGAAATTAGTCCTACGCGATATACCATAACCTTACTAATGACCTTGTAGCTTTGAAACCTATCGAAGACCGTGAATCCTTAACGATTAACCCTTTGCGGACTACGGGCGCACATATTTGGTTTGAGAGAAAATCTAATTGTAGTTTATCGACGCATGTATACACGGTTAAAATTGAAAAATTAAAATATAACTGATGAAATAAAATTAGCCAAATAATAATTTCTAATTTTTATACATCAACACGTTGAACGTCACCGGTTATTGTTACTGAAGTGAAACTTTTTCTTTTGAAACGGCATTATTACAAGGCAGAAACATTAAAAATGCGAATAGATATACAGTCTGCATGACTTTACCTTTTTAATGCCGCCATTTAAATATTGAATGTATCAGAAAATTCGTAACTGTTACAATTTAAAGATCACATGGAATTTCATTTAATTTTAAATTTTAAACAGAGTTAACACTCGGACTTTCTGAGAAAAAACTTCTTTTTGACGGTCGAATAAACGATTATCCGTCAATATTCAAAAAATGTAAATGCACACAACTGTAAATGGCAAATTAAAGTTGTTGCGGGAAACATTTCTTTCGAAACGTGAATTACATATAATAATGATTATATCATGGTTATATTCCCCAATTGGTTATATCCCTGTCTGATAACTATTTCTATAATGGTGTAATTTTCCACTATTGTCAATTTCAAGACATTTCATTCCTAAAAACGTTTCAGATCGCAAAGGGTTAATTACCAGCGTAAAGTGATCGAAGCGGAAAATATGACGCAAACTCGTAAGTGTAAGCTCGGCGGATATGCATTCCCACGCGATTTGACACAGTATGCACTTAAAGTTTGATCACCTATTTCCTGCATCACACAACATCATCCAATCGACCTCTCCGTTAGTTTCAGTAAATCCTACGTGTTTGCTATCTTCCGACTGAGCAGTATTCGGACGAAATATACTTCGTTATCAAAATAAGATTCGAATGTGTTTCTCACCTAACGTTAAGTACACCGGCTGGGTCATTTTGACCCATTTCGAACTTCGCTATGGAAATTACAGAAACCGTTTACATTTTTTTTCTGCCACTTGTACTGACTTTCATTCATTCAAAGAGACCAGTAATATATCGAAATTCATTTTCCTCAAAGTCTTCTAATTTAGTCATTGAAATTCCCTAATATAGTCACGAAGTTTTCTATGTATTCTCTATTGACCCGTGTCGGTAGAGATAGGTATATAACCGTTTTAGTGCCACGCAGCGCGATCGCGCTGTTCGCGTACTGTGGTGAACTGTGTCGCGATGTTTGGTCACGATCGTCAATTCGCAACGCGCTTGGTTCGTAATTAATATTTTTTTTCAAATAATCGTAAACCACCTGCATAAATAAGCTGTTTTTATTGAATTTACTTCTATACGAAAAAAAAGAGCGGCGCAAAAAATGATGAAGCGCTATCGCGCTGCATGGCACAATCCGACACGGATTTTTATAAAACCCTGGCACTAAAACGGATAAGAAATGTCGGTAAACCTAGTGCTAACGTCAGATTTTACTCTCTGACTAATTTAAGGTCGAGAAGCAACAATATCGGACAAATAATGCCAATTTAAAGGAAATTAATGACATAACGAATGCAATATACGATCTTCTAGTGTACTTATGGCATTTCTCGCGAACCATGTATCCGAAACCGTTACAGGAACAACTGGGTTAAGTGATTTTTGAAACGATGGAAGAAAGAGAACACGATCGATAATGCAGTCGTTATTCTCTCTGCGGCGATAAATTAAAAAGTTTTCGTATCTTCGGTTTTAGCGCATGAGTTGGATAACTGCCAGACGGAAAATCGAAGTTAGCTTCGCGCGTGCTAGCCTAATTCAAAGTCAACTTTGTTGCAATAATAATTCACGTTAAAGCAAAATGATGGGTGTATGAGGGGAAGCAATGAGAAACAAAATGAGTCGTCCTTTCAACGAAACGATTTTCACGGGCGTCGCTCCGATAAGAATCTTCTATTTAATAATTCTGCGACAAAATGCGACGGCAACGGAAGCATGGTATTTTCAAACTTTGACTTTTAATTGAAATGAATATTGCTGCTCGAAAATGAAGCCAAAAGCATTGCGACAGTTTGAAAATAATTGAAAAAGTATAATGCCGTGAATTTAGAATTGAAATATTATCGTCTCAGAAGGACACCTGCGCACAGTTGAATAAAAGGATAAATACAAAGCAGTCATTGTCTTTTTTGTAAGCCAACCATTCTGCGAATTCAAATTCACAGTGAAGAAAAGCGCTTAAAAGCTGCACGTTTTATATTCGCCGCTGATAAAGGATTTTTGCAAATTATAATGAAAGTGCAATTTATTATCCAGTTTTGTGAAATAGAAATATTGATAAATAAAAATGCTCACGGAGATCAATTAAAATGTTTCAAGACTTGTTTCAAGAAATGTTTCTACCCTTTGGTTGCATGAAATAAATTCACCCTTTTTATCTTTAGCTTTGTGTAACATATGACATTACATCTGCACGGTGCCACCGGCCAAACAATTAACTGTTAACACTAGAACTGCCAAGCCAGTGAAATGACTGATTCCCAATTTTTCCCAAAGATTTTTCGAGTCTATAGAAGAACCATAAAACATAAATGATCGTTTCCATCATCTTTTCCACCTCTTTATTCCTCCTTTTCCTAAGTACTTATTTAATATATCGAAATATAATACTTTTGAGCCGTTTTCTTTGAAAGTGGTGTAAGCCCATTTTTGACAAATAGTTAGTTAATGATAACAATGGATGCAATCTGCTATGGGCTTTTCGTCTATACATAGTTCCCAAAAAAAAACTCAAAAATTTGCATCATTTTGTCAATATAAATTTACGTAGTTAATGAAATTACAAATATAATTACTTTGAAAGTGGTGTAAGCCCATCTTCCGTAAAGACAATATTTAGTTAAAAAATGATACTACATAATTTCTCTATTTCACTTTTAACTAATACTTTAAAAACGATCACGCTATAAACTTAAATCAATGTAATATTTAAAAAACATAAAATGAGCGAATTACATATACCAATATTTTTCAAACCATTTAAATACAAGCCCTTAAATATCTCCATATAATATAAAATGGACTTACACCACGTTTAAAGAAAATGGCACATTTACCCCCAGTAGTTCTAGTGTCAAAGTAGCACAAAAATTTCCGTAATACCGTTAATTTCTCATAAAAACATGTCTCCGGAACTGCCTACCGCAACTACCACCTGCCGTCCATTCTTCTACATACTTTCCAAATTTCAATCCCTCAGGAATTCATTTTTTCTCAAATTCACCCGACACACGAGCACAAGAAATGACTGCAAACCAGATCGTTTCTTTGCACGCGAGGCAATCTGCCAAAATGACAGTGCCCATATCATCGTAACGAAGAGGATATGGATGGGGAATAAAAGGGAGGAAAAAACGCGAGCGAGAGTATGGTAATCTGAGAAGTACCGGTTAGACAAAAGACAACGGTTCGACGGAAGAAAGGGGCGCAGAGCGCAGGCACTACAGTACCTGTCGACACTTTCAAAGTGGCGGCACCTTTTCTAATTGACACGCCACATAGCACACGCGCGCACGCAGAAAAGCTGATAGACAGCCTCACAGACAATTCGAGAGAGAGAGACGGACGAAGAAGCGGTTAAATCGGGAGGTAGACAGGTGAGTAGGTCGCGTAAGAAAGGGTAACTCAATCGTCCGTACGTTGAGACTCGATCGACGGAAGGGCGCGCCGTACGAAAACTGTCCCACTGCCTCGGTAGCGAGAAGCATCGCTGGGCTCTGGAGGCGCTCAGTATAGGGTGGGGGTGAAAGATAAGGAGGGGAAGTTTTCATGGTGGGGACTGAGCGTGAACAGAAAATTCGCTTAAACGGTCAGATTTACCCTTTAAGTAGCAGGTTTCGAATCGGGGGATGCGGATAGGTCGAAAGAAACCGTTCTCAGAAGCTTAGCCTTTAATTACCAGAGATCATCCGGTTGTTTAACGCGTCCATCGAGAGCTTCACGCTGTCGATGATGTAAGTTTCGCGGCGCTCCATAAGAAGTGACGTATAGTGATCAGTTTCGTCTCGTTCGACATGGAATCCGTTCCTCTATAGCGATGGTATCGATGACGGTAAAACTCATTTGAATATGCCATCGAGGAGTTGCTCGAATAATCTCAATGCGCTTCAGATGCGCATAATACATGAGCAGCTTTCCGTGTTTTCACGGTTCCGTCTATGCCATATCGAAAGGTATATTTTTCATACAAAACAAACGGTAAGTCGGCGGGAAACCATGAACGATGCGTGCAAGACGTCGGAGAGAGACAAAAGGAACAAAACGTGGGACGAAGGAAAGAAAGAGAAGGCCAGTTCAGCCTCGCGCAGCCGCCGCTCGATAAAGCTGTCCTCCTCCTCACCCTACGCCTCTTCACATGCACGTTTTGTCCAGAACCCTCGGACTCGCACGGCGCATCTGCGAACCGCGACCCTGCCCCACAAATGGAAAATCTGGTCGACTGAACCTCGATGGGTAGCGCAACATACTTGTAACTGGGCTACGGTACCGACCTTATGGAGTACTGGCAAGGGATACGACGCAACCTTGAACAACTGCCTACTTATCGAGAATATAGCGTTAGGTATCGTCGAGCGCAAGCTATTCGTGGAAGATAATATTCTTATTTACCTATGGCATTGTTAGTATTTATTTGTGTTTCCATTATAAACTATAGTTTTAGAATATAAGTATCACATTCTTCCAAATGTCGCATATTACGCCTCTGCAAATTCCTACCTGGAATTACATGCGAGAGCCATCTACTTTCCAATGCAATTCGTGTAATTATAATTCCTTTTCGCATAGGTGTTATTTTTACGATGGATAAATACTGATTTGCGCAACTGAGATGAGGAATTTTGGTCTTTTTGAATGTGATTATAAAGAAAATCAATTAAAGAACCGAGATTTCTTATATACTGTGTATTACTGATTTCTTATATACTTCTTATGTCTACTGACACGAGACAATAGGTGTGTAACACACGGAATTTCAAAGTTAAAAGGTTTTGAAAGTGGCAGAAAAAGATGGAAACGGTTTCTATAATTTCCCTCACGAAGTTAGGAATGAGTCAAATTGACCCATCCGGTAAAACTAATATTAACAAGTCCTTACGGGGAAAGGAAGTACAACAGAATGCCATGATTTCGATGAAATTGTGAGAAAATTATTCAATATAGGAGTAATAGTCTAGTTCATCTGTAACCGTACCCTTCCCACGTTGGGTGAAATTTATTTTTTGTTAGAAAGTGACACATCCACTATGTTTTCATACATCTTAAACTCTCCTATTCAAAATTAATTGTTCTTTTTTTTGCGGAATCTGCTACTTGTTCGATGTTCTATTTAAGCAATTTTGAATTCTTTACTACGACATTATATTTTATTCGAACCTTATAGGCATAGTGTGCTACACCATTATTCACCTTTCGATTTACTCTAAAGTCATCGAAACTGACGGTAATAGAGAATTATAGAATTATAGAATTTGCTAAATATTTCACTTGGTTCATTTTTCTTCATACAATATATCAGGCAGGGACATGACATGTTTATTATTATATCTAATTTACATTTCGAAAGAAATGTTTTCTGAAACAACTTTAACACGTTGAAAGCCACCTGTGTTACGCTAGTTTCATCAGTATCACCGAACCGAAACAGTTTCTATCAAAATCACAACTTTATAGAATATAAATGTTAGAATTCAGAATAGTTATATAATCAGTAGTACTTCAATGCTCTAACAGCAACATTTTAATATTGAATATATTAGAATATCCGTGAATATCGCAATATAAAAATTGTAAGAAATTTCACCGAATTCAACAGTGCTGGTCACAGCTGACCCCCATGGCTTTCAACGTGTTAATCTTTCATTTGCAACTGTGTGCATATACATTATATCAAACAGAATAGCAAAATGTGTTATTACAATGTAACAGAACCGCACGTTTAACGAGAATTGTTCGCCAACAGTAACACGACAAACAAATTACATAATAATTACAATTAAACCTGATACTCGAATTAAACATGGCCAGAAGTATTCTTAAATCTCGGTACTAATCACAAGAAATGAAACAAGTTTTTTACGCGGTATATCTTAAAACGATACCTGAATAATGTAATTGCATACTTTTCCTAATTGATTTCTGAATAGATTAATATCATCCCCCTTTGTTAAACCAGGGGGTTTGATGCCATTATTGAATTTAAACATGACGGGGCTGAAACTTTTCATCTTAGCCGCAAGGCTGAGATGCGAACGATACGGTAAAAGTAACCATTAGTATGACGAATAAGTCAATCGAAATAATATCTACTCATTGCAGAAGTTATATAGATTCAACAATAACAAGAACAATATAGATCAGATTTCTTTGAACATCGACATAAAAAATTGCTGACGATAGAATCGTTATTAATTAATTTAAACATGACGGGGTTGAAACTTTTCTTCTTAGCCGCAAGGCTGAGATGCGAACGATACGGTAAAAGTAACCATTAGTATGACGAATAAGTCAATCGAAATAATATCTACTCATTGCAGAAGTTATATAGATTCAACAATAACAAGAACAATATAGATCAGATTTCTTTGAACATCGACATAAAAAATTGCTGACGATAGAATCGTTATTAATTAATTTAAACTTGACGGGGTTGAAACTTTTCATCTTAGCCGCAAGGCTGAGGTGCGAACGATACGGTAAAAGTAACCATTAGTATGACGAATAAGTCAATCGAAATAATATCTACTCATTGCAGAAGTTATATAGATTCAACAATAACAAGAACAATATAGATCAGATTTCATTGAACACCGACATAAAAAATTGCTGACGATAGAATCGTTATTAATTAATTTAAACATGACGGTGTTGAAACTTTTCTTCTTAGCCGCAAGGCTGAGATGCGAACGATACGGTAAAAGTAACCATTAGTATGACGAATAAGTCAATCGAAATAATATCTACTCATTGCAGAAGTTATATAGATTCAACAATAACAAGAACAATATAGATCAGATTTCTTTGAACATCGACATAAAAAATTGCTGACGATAGAATCGTTATTAATTAATTTAAACTTGACGGGGTTGAAACTTTTCATCTTAGCCGCAAGGCTGAGGTGCGAACGATACGGTAAAAGTAACCATTAGTATGACGAATAAGTCAATCGAAATAATATCTACTCATTGCAGAAGTTATATAGATTCAACAATAACAAGAACAATATAGATCAGATTTCATTGAACACCGACATAAAAAATTGCTGACGATAGAATCGTTATTAATTAATTTAAACATGACGGTGTTGAAACTTTTCTTCTTAGCCGCAAGGCTGAGATGCGAACGATACGGTAAAAGTAACCATTAGTATGACGAATAAGTCAATCGAAATAATATCTACTCATTGCAGAAGTTATACAGATTCAACAATAACAAGAACAATATAGATCAGATTTCTTTGAACATCGACATAAAAAATTGCTGACGATAGAATCGTTATTAATTAATTTAAACATGACGGGGTTGAAACTTTTCATCTTAGCCTCAAGGCTGAGATGCGAACGATACGGTAAAAGTAACCATTAGTATGACGAATAAGTCAATCGAAATAATATCTAATCATTGCAGAAGTTATATAGATTCAACAATAAAAAGAACAATATAGATCAGATTTCTTTGAACATCGACATAAAAAATTGCTGACGATAGAATCGTTTTTAATTAATTTAAACATGACGGGGTTGAAACTTTTCATCTTAGCCGCAAGGCTGAGATGCGAACGATACGGTAAAAGTAACCATTAGTATGACGAATAAGTCAATCGAAATAATATCTAATCATTGCAGAAGTTATATAGATTCAACAATAAAAAGAACAATATAGATCAGATTTCTTTGAACATCGACATAAAAAATTGCTGACGATAGAATCGTTTTTAATTAATTTAAACATGACGGGGTTGAAACTTTTCATCTTAGCCGCAAGGCTGAGATGCGAACGATACGGTAAAAGTAACCATTAGTATGACGAATAAGTCAATCGAAATAATATCTACTCATTGCAGAAGTTATATAGATTCAACAATAACAAGAACAATATAGATCAGATTTCATTGAACACCGACATAAAAAATTGCTGACGATAGAATCGTTATTAATTAATTTAAACATGACGGGGTTGAAACTTTTCATCTTAGCCTCAAGGCTGAGATGCGAACGATACGGTAAAAGTAACCATTAGTATGACGAATAAGTCAATCGAAATAATATCTAATCATTGCAGAAGTTATATAGATTCAACAATAACAAGAACAATATAGATCAGATTTCTTTGAACATCGACATAAAAAATTGCTGACGATAGAATCGTTTTTAATTAATTTAAACATGACGGGGTTGAAACTTTTCATCTTAGCCGCAAGGCTGAGATGCGAACGATACGGTAAAAGTAACCATTAGTATGACGAATAAGTCAATCGAAATAATATCTACTCATTGCAGAAGTTATATAGATTCAACAATAACAAGAACAATATAGATCAGATTTCATTGAACACCGACATAAAAAATTGCTGACGATAGAATCGTTATTAATTAATTTAAACATGACGGGGTTGAAACTTTTCAGCTTAGCCGCAAGGCTGAGATGCGAACGATACGGTAAAAGTAACCATTAGTATGACGAATAAGTCAATCGAAATAATATCTACTCATTGCAGAAGTTATATAGATTCAACAATAACAAGAACAATATAGATCAGATTTCTTTGAACATCGACATACAAAATTGCTGACGATAGAATCGTTATTAATTAATTTAAACATGACGGGGTTGAAACTTTTCATCTTAGCCGCAAGGCTGAGGTGCGAACGATACGGTAAAAGTAACCATTAGTATGACGAATAAGTCAATCGAAATAATATCTACTCATTGCAGAAGTTATATAGATTCAACAATAACAAGAACAATATAGATCAGATTTCATTGAACACCGACATAAAAAATTGCTGACGATAGAATCGTTATTAATTAATTTAAACATGACGGTGTTGAAACTTTTCTTCTTAGCCGCAAGGCTGAGATGCGAACGATACGGTAAAAGTAACTTTAAATTAATTAATAACGATTCTATCGTCAGCAATTTTGTATGTCGATGTTCAAAGAAATCTGATCTATATTGTTCTTGTTATTGTTGAATCTATATAACTTCTGCAATTAGTAGATATTATTTCGATTGACTTATTCGTCATACTAATGGTTACTTTTACCGTATCGTTCGCATCTCAGCCTTGCGGCTAAGAAGAAAAGTTTCAACACCGTCATGTTTAAATTAATTAATAACGATTCTATCGTCAGCAATTTTTTATGTCGGTGTTCAATGAAATCTGATCTATATTGTTCTTGTTATTGTTGAATCTATATAACTTCTGCAATGAGTAGATATTATTTCGATTGACTTATTCGTCATACTAATGGTTACTTTTACCGTATCGTTCGCATCTCAGCCTTGCGGCTAAGAAGAAAAGTTTCAACACCGTCATGTTTAAATTAATTAATAACGATTCTATCGTCAGCAATTTTTTATGTCGGTGTTCAATGAAATCTGATCTATATTGTTCTTGTTATTGTTGAATCTATATAACTTCTGCAATGAGTAGATATTATTTCGATTGACTTATTCGTCATACTAATGGTTACTTTTACCGTATCGTTCGCATCTCAGCCTTGCGGCTAAGAAGAAAAGTTTCAACACCGTCATGTTTAAATTAATTAATAACGATTCTATCCTCAGCAATTTTTTATGTCGGTGTTCAATGAAATCTGATCTATATTGTTCTTGTTATTGTTGAATCTATATAACTTCTGCAATGAGTAGATATTATTTCGATTGACTTATTCGTCATACTAATGGTTACTTTTACCGTATCGTTCGCACCTCAGCCTTGCGGCTAAGATGAAAAGTTTCAACCCCGTCATGTTTAAATTAATTAATAACGATTCTATCGTCAGCAATTTTGTATGTCGATGTTCAAAGAAATCTGATCTATATTGTTCTTGTTATTGTTGAATCTATATAACTTCTGCAATGAGTAGATATTATTTCGATTGACTTATTCGTCATACTAATGGTTACTTTTACCGTATCGTTCGCATCTCAGCCTTGCGGCTAAGCTGAAAAGTTTCAACCCATTAGTATGACGAATAAGTCAATCGAAATAATATCTACTCATTGCAGAAGTTATATAGATTCAACAATAACAAGAACAATATAGATCAGATTTCTTTGAACATCGACATAAAAAATTGCTGACGATAGAATCGTTATTAATTAATTTAAACATGACGGGGTTGAAACTTTTCATCTTAGCCGCAAGGCTGAGATGCGAACGATACGGTAAAAGTAACCATTAGTATGAAGAATAAGTCAATCGAAATAATATCTACTCATTGCAGAAGTTATATAGATTCAACAATAACAAGAACAATATAGATCAGATTTCATTGAACACCGACATAAAAAATTGCTGACGATAGAATCGTTATTAATTAATTTAAACATGACGGTGTTGAAACTTTTCTTCTTAGCCGCAAGGCTGAGATGCGAACGATACGGTAAAAGTAACCATTAGTATGACGAATAAGTCAACCGAAATAATATCTACTCATTGCAGAAGTTATATAGATTCAACAATAACAAGAACAATATAGATCAGATTTCTTTGAACACCGACATACAAAATTGCTGACGATAGAATCGTTATTAATTAGTTTAAACATGACGGGATTGAAACTTTTCTTCTTAGCCGCAAGGCTGAGATGCGAACGATACGGTAAAAGTAACCATTAGTATGACGAATAAGTCAATCGAAATAATATCTACTCATTGCAGAAGTTATATAGATTCAACAATAACAAGAACAATATAGATCAGATTTCTTTGAACATCGACATAAAAAATTGCTGACGATAGAATCGTTATTAATTAATTTAAACATGACGGGGTTGAAACTTTTCATCTTAGCCGCAAGGCTGAGATGCGAACGATACGGTAAAAGTAACCATTAGTATGACGAATAAGTCAATCGAAATAATATCTACTCATTGCAGAAGTTATATAGATTCAACAATAACAAGAACAATATAGATCAGATTTCATTGAACACCGACATAAAAAATTGCTGACGATAGAATCGTTATTAATTAATTTAAACATGACGGTGTTGAAACTTTTCTTCTTAGCCGCAAGGCTGAGATGCGAACGATACGGTAAAAGTAACCATTAGTATGACGAATAAGTCAATCGAAATAATATCTACTCATTGCAGAAGTTATATAGATTCAACAATAACAAGAACAATATAGATCAGATTTCCTTGAACATCGACATAAAAAATTGCTGACGATAGAATCGTTATTAATTAGTTTAAACATGACGGGGTTGAAACTTTTCATCTTAGCCGCAAGGCTGAGATGCGAACGATACGGTAAAAGTAACCATTAGTATGACGAATAAGTCAATCGAAATAATATCTACTCATTGCAGAAGTTATATAGATTCAACAATAACAAGAACAATATAGATCAGATTTCTTTGAACATCGACATAAAAAATTGCTGACGATAGAATCGTTATTAATTAATTTAAACATGACGGGGTTGAAACTTTTCATCTTAGCCGCAAGGCTGAGATGCGAACGATACGGTAAAAGTAACCATTAGTATGAAGAATAAGTCAATCGAAATAATATCTACTCATTGCAGAAGTTATATAGATTCAACAATAACAAGAACAATATAGATCAGATTTCTTTGAACATCGACATAAAAAATTGCTGACGATAGAATCGTTATTAATTAATTTAAACATGACGGGGTTGAAACTTTTCATCTTAGCCGCAAGGCTGAGATGCGAACGATACGGTAAAAGTAACCATTAGTATGACGAATAAGTCAATCGAAATAATATCTACTCATTGCAGAAGTTATATAGATTCAACAATAACAAGAACAATATAGATCAGATTTCTTTGAACATCGACATAAAAAATTGCTGACGATAGAATCGTTATTAATTAATTTAAACATGACGGGGTTGAAACTTTTCATCTTAGCCGCAAGGCTGAGATGCGAACGATACGGTAAAAGTAACCATTAGTATGAAGAATAAGTCAATCGAAATAATATCTACTCATTGCAGAAGTTATATAGATTCAACAATAACAAGAACAATATAGATCAGATTTCATTGAACACCGACATAAAAAATTGCTGACGATAGAATCGTTATTAATTAATTTAAACATGACGGTGTTGAAACTTTTCTTCTTAGCCGCAAGGCTGAGATGCGAACGATACGGTAAAAGTAACCATTAGTATGACGAATAAGTCAACCGAAATAATATCTACTCATTGCAGAAGTTATATAGATTCAACAATAACAAGAACAATATAGATCAGATTTCTTTGAACACCGACATACAAAATTGCTGACGATAGAATCGTTATTAATTAGTTTAAACATGACGGGATTGAAACTTTTCTTCTTAGCCGCAAGGCTGAGATGCGAACGATACGGTAAAAGTAACCATTAGTATGACGAATAAGTCAATCGAAATAATATCTACTCATTGCAGAAGTTATATAGATTCAACAATAACAAGAACAATATAGATCAGATTTCTTTGAACATCGACATAAAAAATTGCTGACGATAGAATCGTTATTAATTAATTTAAACATGACGGGGTTGAAACTTTTCATCTTAGCCGCAAGGCTGAGATGCGAACGATACGGTAAAAGTAACCATTAGTATGACGAATAAGTCAATCGAAATAATATCTACTCATTGCAGAAGTTATATAGATTCAACAATAACAAGAACAATATAGATCAGATTTCATTGAACACCGACATAAAAAATTGCTGACGATAGAATCGTTATTAATTAATTTAAACATGACGGTGTTGAAACTTTTCTTCTTAGCCGCAAGGCTGAGATGCGAACGATACGGTAAAAGTAACCATTAGTATGACGAATAAGTCAATCGAAATAATATCTACTCATTGCAGAAGTTATATAGATTCAACAATAACAAGAACAATATAGATCAGATTTCCTTGAACATCGACATAAAAAATTGCTGACGATAGAATCGTTATTAATTAGTTTAAACATGACGGGGTTGAAACTTTTCATCTTAGCCGCAAGGCTGAGATGCGAACGATACGGTAAAAGTAACCATTAGTATGACGAATAAGTCAATCGAAATAATATCTACTCATTGCAGAAGTTATATAGATTCAACAATAACAAGAACAATATAGATCAGATTTCTTTGAACATCGACATAAAAAATTGCTGACGATAGAATCGTTATTAATTAATTTAAACATGACGGGGTTGAAACTTTTCATCTTAGCCGCAAGGCTGAGATGCGAACGATACGGTAAAAGTAACCATTAGTATGAAGAATAAGTCAATCGAAATAATATCTACTCATTGCAGAAGTTATATAGATTCAACAATAACAAGAACAATATAGATCAGATTTCTTTGAACATCGACATAAAAAATTGCTGACGATAGAATCGTTATTAATTAATTTAAACATGACGGGGTTGAAACTTTTCATCTTAGCCGCAAGGCTGAGATGCGAACGATACGGTAAAAGTAACCATTAGTATGACGAATAAGTCAATCGAAATAATATCTACTCATTGCAGAAGTTATATAGATTCAACAATAACAAGAACAATATAGATCAGATTTCTTTGAACATCGACATAAAAAATTGCTGACGATAGAATCGTTATTAATTAATTTAAACATGACGGGGTTGAAACTTTTCATCTTAGCCGCAAGGCTGAGATGCGAACGATACGGTAAAAGTAACCATTAGTATGAAGAATAAGTCAATCGAAATAATATCTACTCATTGCAGAAGTTATATAGATTCAACAATAACAAGAACAATATAGATCAGATTTCATTGAACACCGACATAAAAAATTGCTGACGATAGAATCGTTATTAATTAATTTAAACATGACGGTGTTGAAACTTTTCTTCTTAGCCGCAAGGCTGAGATGCGAACGATACGGTAAAAGTAACCATTAGTATGACGAATAAGTCAATCGAAATAATATCTACTCATTGCAGAAGTTATATAGATTCAACAATAACAAGAACAATATAGATCAGATTTCCTTGAACATCGACATAAAAAATTGCTGACGATAGAATCGTTATTAATTAGTTTAAACATGACGGGGTTGAAACTTTTCTTCTTAGCCGCAAGGCTGAGATGCGAACGATACGGTAAAAGTAACCATTAGTATGAAGAATAAGTCAATCGAAATAATATCTAATCATTGCAGAAGTTATATAGATTCAACAATAACAAGAACAATATAGATCAGATTTCTTTGAACATCGACATAAAAAATTGCTGACGATAGAATCGTTTTTAATTAATTTAAACATGACGGGGTTGAAACTTTTCATCTTAGCCGCAAGGCTGAGATGCGAACGATACGGTAAAAGTAACCATTAGTATGACGAATAAGTCAATCGAAATAATATCTACTCATTGCAGAAGTTATATAGATTCAACAATAACAAGAACAATATAGATCAGATTTCATTGAACACCGACATAAAAAATTGCTGACGATAGAATCGTTATTAATTAATTTAAACATGACGGGGTTGAAACTTTTCAGCTTAGCCGCAAGGCTGAGATGCGAACGATACGGTAAAAGTAACCATTAGTATGACGAATAAGTCAATCGAAATAATATCTACTCATTGCAGAAGTTATATAGATTCAACAATAACAAGAACAATATAGATCAGATTTCTTTGAACATCGACATAAAAAATTGCTGACGATAGAATCGTTATTAATTAATTTAAACTTGACGGGGTTGAAACTTTTCATCTTAGCCGCAAGGCTGAGGTGCGAACGATACGGTAAAAGTAACCATTAGTATGACGAATAAGTCAATCGAAATAATATCTACTCATTGCAGAAGTTATATAGATTCAACAATAACAAGAACAATATAGATCAGATTTCATTGAACACCGACATAAAAAATTGCTGACGATAGAATCGTTATTAATTAATTTAAACATGACGGTGTTGAAACTTTTCTTCTTAGCCGCAAGGCTGAGATGCGAACGATACGGTAAAAGTAACCATTAGTATGACGAATAAGTCAATCGAAATAATATCTACTCATTGCAGAAGTTATACAGATTCAACAATAACAAGAACAATATAGATCAGATTTCTTTGAACATCGACATAAAAAATTGCTGACGATAGAATCGTTATTAATTAATTTAAACATGACGGGGTTGAAACTTTTCATCTTAGCCTCAAGGCTGAGATGCGAACGATACGGTAAAAGTAACCATTAGTATGACGAATAAGTCAATCGAAATAATATCTAATCATTGCAGAAGTTATATAGATTCAACAATAAAAAGAACAATATAGATCAGATTTCTTTGAACATCGACATAAAAAATTGCTGACGATAGAATCGTTTTTAATTAATTTAAACATGACGGGGTTGAAACTTTTCATCTTAGCCGCAAGGCTGAGATGCGAACGATACGGTAAAAGTAACCATTAGTATGACGAATAAGTCAATCGAAATAATATCTAATCATTGCAGAAGTTATATAGATTCAACAATAAAAAGAACAATATAGATCAGATTTCTTTGAACATCGACATAAAAAATTGCTGACGATAGAATCGTTTTTAATTAATTTAAACATGACGGGGTTGAAACTTTTCATCTTAGCCGCAAGGCTGAGATGCGAACGATACGGTAAAAGTAACCATTAGTATGACGAATAAGTCAATCGAAATAATATCTACTCATTGCAGAAGTTATATAGATTCAACAATAACAAGAACAATATAGATCAGATTTCATTGAACACCGACATAAAAAATTGCTGACGATAGAATCGTTATTAATTAATTTAAACATGACGGGGTTGAAACTTTTCATCTTAGCCTCAAGGCTGAGATGCGAACGATACGGTAAAAGTAACCATTAGTATGACGAATAAGTCAATCGAAATAATATCTAATCATTGCAGAAGTTATATAGATTCAACAATAACAAGAACAATATAGATCAGATTTCTTTGAACATCGACATAAAAAATTGCTGACGATAGAATCGTTTTTAATTAATTTAAACATGACGGGGTTGAAACTTTTCATCTTAGCCGCAAGGCTGAGATGCGAACGATACGGTAAAAGTAACCATTAGTATGACGAATAAGTCAATCGAAATAATATCTACTCATTGCAGAAGTTATATAGATTCAACAATAACAAGAACAATATAGATCAGATTTCATTGAACACCGACATAAAAAATTGCTGACGATAGAATCGTTATTAATTAATTTAAACATGACGGGGTTGAAACTTTTCAGCTTAGCCGCAAGGCTGAGATGCGAACGATACGGTAAAAGTAACCATTAGTATGACGAATAAGTCAATCGAAATAATATCTACTCATTGCAGAAGTTATATAGATTCAACAATAACAAGAACAATATAGATCAGATTTCTTTGAACATCGACATACAAAATTGCTGACGATAGAATCGTTATTAATTAATTTAAACATGACGGGGTTGAAACTTTTCATCTTAGCCGCAAGGCTGAGGTGCGAACGATACGGTAAAAGTAACCATTAGTATGACGAATAAGTCAATCGAAATAATATCTACTCATTGCAGAAGTTATATAGATTCAACAATAACAAGAACAATATAGATCAGATTTCATTGAACACCGACATAAAAAATTGCTGACGATAGAATCGTTATTAATTAATTTAAACATGACGGTGTTGAAACTTTTCTTCTTAGCCGCAAGGCTGAGATGCGAACGATACGGTAAAAGTAACCATTAGTATGACGAATAAGTCAATCGAAATAATATCTACTCATTGCAGAAGTTATATAGATTCAACAATAACAAGAACAATATAGATCAGATTTCCTTGAACATCGACATAAAAAATTGCTGACGATAGAATCGTTATTAATTAGTTTAAACATGACGGGGTTGAAACTTTTCATCTTAGCCGCAAGGCTGAGATGCGAACGATACGGTAAAAGTAACCATTAGTATGACGAATAAGTCAATCGAAATAATATCTACTCATTGCAGAAGTTATATAGATTCAACAATAACAAGAACAATATAGATCAGATTTCTTTGAACATCGACATAAAAAATTGCTGACGATAGAATCGTTATTAATTAATTTAAACATGACGGGGTTGAAACTTTTCATCTTAGCCGCAAGCCTGAGGTGCGAACGATACGGTAAAAGTAACCATTAGTATGACGAATAAGTCAATCGAAATAATATCTACTCATTGCAGAAGTTATATAGATTCAACAATAACAAGAACAATATAGATCAGATTTCTTTGAACACCGACATACAAAATTGCTGACGATAGAATCGTTATTAATTAGTTTAAACATGACGGGATTGAAACTTTTCTTCTTAGCCGCAAGGCTGAGATACGAACGATACGGTAAAAGTAACCATTAGTATGACGAATAAGTCAATCGAAATAATATCTACTCATTGCAGAAGTTATATAGATTCAACAATAACAAGAACAATATAGATCAGATTTCTTTGAACATCGACATAAAAAATTGCTGACGATAGAATCGTTATTAATTAATTTAAACATGACGGGGTTGAAACTTTTCATCTTAGCCGCAAGGCTGAGATGCGAACGATACGGTAAAAGTAACCATTAGTATGAAGAATAAGTCAATCGAAATAATATCTACTCATTGCAGAAGTTATATAGATTCAACAATAACAAGAACAATATAGATCAGATTTCTTTGAACATCGACATAAAAAATTGCTGACGATAGAATCGTTATTAATTAATTTAAACATGACGGGGTTGAAACTTTTCATCTTAGCCGCAAGGCTGAGATGCGAACGATACGGTAAAAGTAACCATTAGTATGACGAATAAGTCAATCGAAATAATATCTACTCATTGCAGAAGTTATATAGATTCAACAATAACAAGAACAATATAGATCAGATTTCATTGAACACCGACATAAAAAATTGCTGACGATAGAATCGTTATTAATTAATTTAAACATGACGGTGTTGAAACTTTTCTTCTTAGCCGCAAGGCTGAGATGCGAACGATACGGTAAAAGTAACCATTAGTATGACGAATAAGTCAATCGAAATAATATCTACTCATTGCAGAAGTTATATAGATTCAACAATAACAAGAACAATATAGATCAGATTTCCTTGAACATCGACATAAAAAATTGCTGACGATAGAATCGTTATTAATTAGTTTAAACATGACGGGGTTGAAACTTTTCATCTTAGCCGCAAGGCTGAGATGCGAACGATACGGTAAAAGTAACCATTAGTATGACGAATAAGTCAATCGAAATAATATCTACTCATTGCAGAAGTTATATAGATTCAACAATAACAAGAACAATATAGATCAGATTTCTTTGAACATCGACATAAAAAATTGCTGACGATAGAATCGTTATTAATTAATTTAAACATGACGGTGTTGAAACTTTTCTTCTTAGCCGCAAGGCTGAGATGCGAACGATACGGTAAAAGTAACCATTAGTATGACGAATAAGTCAACCGAAATAATATCTACTCATTGCAGAAGTTATATAGATTCAACAATAACAAGAACAATATAGATCAGATTTCCTTGAACATCGACATAAAAAATTGCTGACGATAGAATCGTTATTAATTAGTTTAAACATGACGGGGTTGAAACTTTTCTTCTTAGCCGCAAGGCTGAGATGCGAACGATACGGTAAAAGTAACCATTAGTATGAAGAATAAGTCAATCGAAATAATATCTACTCATTGCAGAAGTTATATAGATTCAACAATAACAAGAACAATATAGATCAGATTTCTTTGAACATCGACATAAAAAATTGCTGACGATAGAATCGTTATTAATTAATTTAAACATGACGGGGTTGAAACTTTTCATCTTAGCCGCAAGGCTGAGATGCGAACGATACGGTAAAAGTAACCATTAGTATGAAGAATAAGTCAATCGAAATAATATCTACTCATTGCAGAAGTTATATAGATTCAACAATAACAAGAACAATATAGATCAGATTTCATTGAACACCGACATAAAAAATTGCTGACGATAGAATCGTTATTAATTAATTTAAACATGACGGTGTTGAAACTTTTCTTCTTAGCCGCAAGGCTGAGATGCGAACGATACGGTAAAAGTAACCATTAGTATGACGAATAAGTCAACCGAAATAATATCTACTCATTGCAGAAGTTATATAGATTCAACAATAACAAGAACAATATAGATCAGATTTCTTTGAACACCGACATACAAAATTGCTGACGATAGAATCGTTATTAATTAGTTTAAACATGACGGGATTGAAACTTTTCTTCTTAGCCGCAAGGCTGAGATGCGAACGATACGGTAAAAGTAACCATTAGTATGACGAATAAGTCAATCGAAATAATATCTACTCATTGCAGAAGTTATATAGATTCAACAATAACAAGAACAATATAGATCAGATTTCTTTGAACATCGACATAAAAAATTGCTGACGATAGAATCGTTATTAATTAATTTAAACATGACGGGGTTGAAACTTTTCATCTTAGCCGCAAGGCTGAGATGCGAACGATACGGTAAAAGTAACCATTAGTATGACGAATAAGTCAATCGAAATAATATCTACTCATTGCAGAAGTTATATAGATTCAACAATAACAAGAACAATATAGATCAGATTTCATTGAACACCGACATAAAAAATTGCTGACGATAGAATCGTTATTAATTAATTTAAACATGACGGTGTTGAAACTTTTCTTCTTAGCCGCAAGGCTGAGATGCGAACGATACGGTAAAAGTAACCATTAGTATGACGAATAAGTCAATCGAAATAATATCTACTCATTGCAGAAGTTATATAGATTCAACAATAACAAGAACAATATAGATCAGATTTCCTTGAACATCGACATAAAAAATTGCTGACGATAGAATCGTTATTAATTAGTTTAAACATGACGGGGTTGAAACTTTTCATCTTAGCCGCAAGGCTGAGATGCGAACGATACGGTAAAAGTAACCATTAGTATGAAGAATAAGTCAATCGAAATAATATCTACTCATTGCAGAAGTTATATAGATTCAACAATAACAAGAACAATATAGATCAGATTTCATTGAACACCGACATAAAAAATTGCTGACGATAGAATCGTTATTAATTAATTTAAACATGACGGTGTTGAAACTTTTCTTCTTAGCCGCAAGGCTGAGATGCGAACGATACGGTAAAAGTAACCATTAGTATGACGAATAAGTCAATCGAAATAATATCTACTCATTGCAGAAGTTATATAGATTCAACAATAACAAGAACAATATAGATCAGATTTCCTTGAACATCGACATAAAAAATTGCTGACGATAGAATCGTTATTAATTAGTTTAAACATGACGGGGTTGAAACTTTTCTTCTTAGCCGCAAGGCTGAGATGCGAACGATACGGTAAAAGTAACCATTAGTATGAAGAATAAGTCAATCGAAATAATATCTACTCATTGCAGAAGTTATATAGATTCAACAATAACAAGAACAATATAGATCAGATTTCATTGAACACCGACATAAAAAATTGCTGACGATAGAATCGTTATTAATTAATTTAAACATGACGGTGTTGAAACTTTTCTTCTTAGCCGCAAGGCTGAGATGCGAACGATACGGTAAAAGTAACCATTAGTATGACGAATAAGTCAATCGAAATAATATCTACTCATTGCAGAAGTTATATAGATTCAACAATAACAAGAACAATATAGATCAGATTTCTTTGAACATCGACATAAAAAATTGCTGACGATAGAATCGTTATTAATTAATTTAAACATGACGGGGTTGAAACTTTTCATCTTAGCCGCAAGGCTGAGATGCGAACGATACGGTAAAAGTAACCATTAGTATGACGAATAAGTCAATCGAAATAATATCTACTCATTGCAGAAGTTATATAGATTCAACAATAACAAGAACAATATAGATCAGATTTCATTGAACACCGACATAAAAAATTGCTGACGATAGAATCGTTATTAATTAATTTAAACATGACGGTGTTGAAACTTTTCTTCTTAGCCGCAAGGCTGAGATGCGAACGATACGGTAAAAGTAACCATTAGTATGACGAATAAGTCAATCGAAATAATATCTACTCATTGCAGAAGTTATATAGATTCAACAATAACAAGAACAATATAGATCAGATTTCCTTGAACATCGACATAAAAAATTGCTGACGATAGAATCGTTATTAATTAGTTTAAACATGACGGGGTTGAAACTTTTCATCTTAGCCGCAAGGCTGAGATGCGAACGATACGGTAAAAGTAACCATTAGTATGACGAATAAGTCAATCGAAATAATATCTACTCATTGCAGAAGTTATATAGATTCAACAATAACAAGAACAATATAGATCAGATTTCTTTGAACATCGACATAAAAAATTGCTGACGATAGAATCGTTATTAATTAATTTAAACATGACGGGGTTGAAACTTTTCATCTTAGCCGCAAGGCTGAGGTGCGAACGATACGGTAAAAGTAACCATTAGTATGACGAATAAGTCAATCGAAATAATATCTACTCATTGCAGAAGTTATATAGATTCAACAATAACAAGAACAATATAGATCAGATTTCTTTGAACACCGACATACAAAATTGCTGACGATAGAATCGTTATTAATTAGTTTAAACATGACGGGATTGAAACTTTTCTTCTTAGCCGCAAGGCTGAGATACGAACGATACGGTAAAAGTAACCATTAGTATGACGAATAAGTCAATCGAAATAATATCTACTCATTGCAGAAGTTATATAGATTCAACAATAACAAGAACAATATAGATCAGATTTCTTTGAACATCGACATAAAAAATTGCTGACGATAGAATCGTTATTAATTAATTTAAACATGACGGGGTTGAAACTTTTCATCTTAGCCGCAAGGCTGAGATGCGAACGATACGGTAAAAGTAACCATTAGTATGAAGAATAAGTCAATCGAAATAATATCTACTCATTGCAGAAGTTATATAGATTCAACAATAACAAGAACAATATAGATCAGATTTCTTTGAACATCGACATAAAAAATTGCTGACGATAGAATCGTTATTAATTAATTTAAACATGACGGGGTTGAAACTTTTCATCTTAGCCGCAAGGCTGAGATGCGAACGATACGGTAAAAGTAACCATTAGTATGACGAATAAGTCAATCGAAATAATATCTACTCATTGCAGAAGTTATATAGATTCAACAATAACAAGAACAATATAGATCAGATTTCATTGAACACCGACATAAAAAATTGCTGACGATAGAATCGTTATTAATTAATTTAAACATGACGGTGTTGAAACTTTTCTTCTTAGCCGCAAGGCTGAGATGCGAACGATACGGTAAAAGTAACCATTAGTATGACGAATAAGTCAATCGAAATAATATCTACTCATTGCAGAAGTTATATAGATTCAACAATAACAAGAACAATATAGATCAGATTTCCTTGAACATCGACATAAAAAATTGCTGACGATAGAATCGTTATTAATTAGTTTAAACATGACGGGGTTGAAACTTTTCATCTTAGCCGCAAGGCTGAGATGCGAACGATACGGTAAAAGTAACCATTAGTATGACGAATAAGTCAATCGAAATAATATCTACTCATTGCAGAAGTTATATAGATTCAACAATAACAAGAACAATATAGATCAGATTTCTTTGAACATCGACATAAAAAATTGCTGACGATAGAATCGTTATTAATTAATTTAAACATGACGGTGTTGAAACTTTTCTTCTTAGCCGCAAGGCTGAGATGCGAACGATACGGTAAAAGTAACCATTAGTATGACGAATAAGTCAACCGAAATAATATCTACTCATTGCAGAAGTTATATAGATTCAACAATAACAAGAACAATATAGATCAGATTTCCTTGAACATCGACATAAAAAATTGCTGACGATAGAATCGTTATTAATTAGTTTAAACATGACGGGGTTGAAACTTTTCTTCTTAGCCGCAAGGCTGAGATGCGAACGATACGGTAAAAGTAACCATTAGTATGAAGAATAAGTCAATCGAAATAATATCTACTCATTGCAGAAGTTATATAGATTCAACAATAACAAGAACAATATAGATCAGATTTCTTTGAACATCGACATAAAAAATTGCTGACGATAGAATCGTTATTAATTAATTTAAACATGACGGGGTTGAAACTTTTCATCTTAGCCGCAAGGCTGAGATGCGAACGATACGGTAAAAGTAACCATTAGTATGAAGAATAAGTCAATCGAAATAATATCTACTCATTGCAGAAGTTATATAGATTCAACAATAACAAGAACAATATAGATCAGATTTCATTGAACACCGACATAAAAAATTGCTGACGATAGAATCGTTATTAATTAATTTAAACATGACGGTGTTGAAACTTTTCTTCTTAGCCGCAAGGCTGAGATGCGAACGATACGGTAAAAGTAACCATTAGTATGACGAATAAGTCAACCGAAATAATATCTACTCATTGCAGAAGTTATATAGATTCAACAATAACAAGAACAATATAGATCAGATTTCTTTGAACACCGACATACAAAATTGCTGACGATAGAATCGTTATTAATTAGTTTAAACATGACGGGATTGAAACTTTTCTTCTTAGCCGCAAGGCTGAGATGCGAACGATACGGTAAAAGTAACCATTAGTATGACGAATAAGTCAATCGAAATAATATCTACTCATTGCAGAAGTTATATAGATTCAACAATAACAAGAACAATATAGATCAGATTTCTTTGAACATCGACATAAAAAATTGCTGACGATAGAATCGTTATTAATTAATTTAAACATGACGGGGTTGAAACTTTTCATCTTAGCCGCAAGGCTGAGATGCGAACGATACGGTAAAAGTAACCATTAGTATGACGAATAAGTCAATCGAAATAATATCTACTCATTGCAGAAGTTATATAGATTCAACAATAACAAGAACAATATAGATCAGATTTCATTGAACACCGACATAAAAAATTGCTGACGATAGAATCGTTATTAATTAATTTAAACATGACGGTGTTGAAACTTTTCTTCTTAGCCGCAAGGCTGAGATGCGAACGATACGGTAAAAGTAACCATTAGTATGACGAATAAGTCAATCGAAATAATATCTACTCATTGCAGAAGTTATATAGATTCAACAATAACAAGAACAATATAGATCAGATTTCCTTGAACATCGACATAAAAAATTGCTGACGATAGAATCGTTATTAATTAGTTTAAACATGACGGGGTTGAAACTTTTCATCTTAGCCGCAAGGCTGAGATGCGAACGATACGGTAAAAGTAACCATTAGTATGAAGAATAAGTCAATCGAAATAATATCTACTCATTGCAGAAGTTATATAGATTCAACAATAACAAGAACAATATAGATCAGATTTCATTGAACACCGACATAAAAAATTGCTGACGATAGAATCGTTATTAATTAATTTAAACATGACGGTGTTGAAACTTTTCTTCTTAGCCGCAAGGCTGAGATGCGAACGATACGGTAAAAGTAACCATTAGTATGACGAATAAGTCAATCGAAATAATATCTACTCATTGCAGAAGTTATATAGATTCAACAATAACAAGAACAATATAGATCAGATTTCCTTGAACATCGACATAAAAAATTGCTGACGATAGAATCGTTATTAATTAGTTTAAACATGACGGGGTTGAAACTTTTCTTCTTAGCCGCAAGGCTGAGATGCGAACGATACGGTAAAAGTAACCATTAGTATGAAGAATAAGTCAATCGAAATAATATCTACTCATTGCAGAAGTTATATAGATTCAACAATAACAAGAACAATATAGATCAGATTTCATTGAACACCGACATAAAAAATTGCTGACGATAGAATCGTTATTAATTAATTTAAACATGACGGTGTTGAAACTTTTCTTCTTAGCCGCAAGGCTGAGATGCGAACGATACGGTAAAAGTAACCATTAGTATGACGAATAAGTCAATCGAAATAATATCTACTCATTGCAGAAGTTATATAGATTCAACAATAACAAGAACAATATAGATCAGATTTCTTTGAACATCGACATAAAAAATTGCTGACGATAGAATCGTTATTAATTAATTTAAACATGACGGGGTTGAAACTTTTCATCTTAGCCGCAAGGCTGAGGTGCGAACGATACGGTAAAAGTAACCATTAGTATGACGAATAAGTCAATCGAAATAATATCTACTCATTGCAGAAGTTATATAGATTCAACAATAACAAGAACAATATAGATCAGATTTCCTTGAACATCGACATAAAAAATTGCTGACGATAGAATCGTTATTAATTAGTTTAAACATGACGGGGTTGAAACTTTTCTTCTTAGCCGCAAGGCTGAGATGCGAACGATACGGTAAAAGTAACCATTAGTATGAAGAATAAGTCAATCGAAATAATATCTACTCATTGCAGAAGTTATATAGATTCAACAATAACAAGAACAATATAGATCAGATTTCATTGAACACCGACATAAAAAATTGCTGACGATAGAATCGTTATTAATTAATTTAAACATGACGGTGTTGAAACTTTTCTTCTTAGCCGCAAGGCTGAGATGCGAACGATACGGTAAAAGTAACCATTAGTATGACGAATAAGTCAATCGAAATAATATCTACTCATTGCAGAAGTTATATAGATTCAACAATAACAAGAACAATATAGATCAGATTTCTTTGAACATCGACATAAAAAATTGCTGACGATAGAATCGTTATTAATTAATTTAAACATGACGGGGTTGAAACTTTTCATCTTAGCCGCAAGGCTGAGGTGCGAACGATACGGTAAAAGTAACCATTAGTATGACGAATAAGTCAATCGAAATAATATCTACTCATTGCAGAAGTTATATAGATTCAACAATAACAAGAACAATATAGATCAGATTTCTTTGAACACCGACATACAAAATTGCTGACGATAGAATCGTTATTAATTAGTTTAAACATGACGGGATTGAAACTTTTCTTCTTAGCCGCAAGGCTGAGATGCGAACGATACGGTAAAAGTAACCATTAGTATGAAGAATAAGTCAATCGAAATAATATCTACTCATTGCACAAGTTATATAGATTCAACAATAACAAGAACAATATAGATCAGATTTCTTTGAACATCGACATAAAAAATTGCTGACGATAGAATCGTTATTAATTAATTTAAACATGACGGGGTTGAAACTTTTCATCTTAGCCGCAAGGCTGAGATGCGAACGATACGGTAAAAGTAACCATTAGTATGACGAATAAGTCAATCGAAATAATATCTACTCATTGCAGAAGTTATATAGATTCAACAATAACAAGAACAATATAGATCAGATTTCCTTGAACATCGACATAAAAAATTGCTGACGATAGAATCGTTATTAATTAGTTTAAACATGACGGGGTTGAAACTTTTCATCTTAGCCGCAAGGCTGAGATGCGAACGATACGGTAAAAGTAACCATTAGTATGACGAATAAGTCAATCGAAATAATATCTACTCATTGCAGAAGTTATATAGATTCAACAATAACAAGAACAATATAGATCAGATTTCTTTGAACATCGACATAAAAAATTGCTGACGATAGAATCGTTATTAATTAATTTAAACATGACGGGGTTGAAACTTTTCATCTTAGCCGCAAGGCTGAGATGCGAACGATACGGTAAAAGTAACCATTAGTATGAAGAATAAGTCAATCGAAATAATATCTACTCATTGCAGAAGTTATATAGATTCAACAATAACAAGAACAATATAGATCAGATTTCATTGAACACCGACATAAAAAATTGCTGACGATAGAATCGTTATTAATTAATTTAAACATGACGGTGTTGAAACTTTTCTTCTTAGCCGCAAGGCTGAGATGCGAACGATACGGTAAAAGTAACCATTAGTATGACGAATAAGTCAACCGAAATAATATCTACTCATTGCAGAAGTTATATAGATTCAACAATAACAAGAACAATATAGATCAGATTTCCTTGAACATCGACATAAAAAATTGCTGACGATAGAATCGTTATTAATTAGTTTAAACATGACGGGGTTGAAACTTTTCTTCTTAGCCGCAAGGCTGAGATGCGAACGATACGGTAAAAGTAACCATTAGTATGAAGAATAAGTCAATCGAAATAATATCTACTCATTGCAGAAGTTATATAGATTCAACAATAACAAGAACAATATAGATCAGATTTCTTTGAACATCGACATAAAAAATTGCTGACGATAGAATCGTTATTAATTAATTTAAACATGACGGGGTTGAAACTTTTCATCTTAGCCGCAAGGCTGAGATGCGAACGATACGGTAAAAGTAACCATTAGTATGACGAATAAGTCAATCGAAATAATATCTACTCATTGCAGAAGTTATATAGATTCAACAATAACAAGAACAATATAGATCAGATTTCTTTGAACATCGACATAAAAAATTGCTGACGATAGAATCGTTATTAATTAATTTAAACATGACGGGGTTGAAACTTTTCATCTTAGCCGCAAGGCTGAGATGCGAACGATACGGTAAAAGTAACCATTAGTATGAAGAATAAGTCAATCGAAATAATATCTACTCATTGCAGAAGTTATATAGATTCAACAATAACAAGAACAATATAGATCAGATTTCATTGAACACCGACATAAAAAATTGCTGACGATAGAATCGTTATTAATTAATTTAAACATGACGGGGTTGAAACTTTTCATCTTAGCCGCAAGGCTGAGATGCGAACGATACGGTAAAAGTAACCATTAGTATGAAGAATAAGTCAATCGAAATAATATCTACTCATTGCAGAAGTTATATAGATTCAACAATAACAAGAACAATATAGATCAGATTTCTTTGAACACCGACATACAAAATTGCTGACGATAGAATCGTTATTAACTAGTTTAAACATGACGGGGTTGAAGTTTTTCATCTTAGCCGCCTGGCTGAGTAAAAGTAACCATAAGCATGACGAACAAATCAATCGAAATAACGATAACACAATGCACAATGCAGAAGTTACTGCAGAAGTGACGCAATACTGCCTCCTGCTGCCTCATTGAAGCGGCTCGCGTAATGCGGCGCGTGGGCAGTACACCCCGCGCTGTGAGATCCCCTCCTTCATGGATAATTTGCAAATTTCGATTATTACAACAATTTTCGTCAATAATTGATTATTATAAATGAAATTATTATTTCATATCACTTTTCTGCTTGATTTTAATAAACTTTATGGTGTTCTGAATTTATAGGAGTAAAGTTGGTTCGGTTTATAATTGACGTTGTACTTTTCAAAGCTGATAAATATTTGATTAATCTCATCCAGATCTAACCCAGATCTAACCCAGACCGTTTAAAATTCATCCAAACTATTTAATAATATATATTATTTGTTAATAAAATAAAAGTACTACATTACAAATTGAATATTTATAACCTTTAAAAAGTAAACCGTCAATTATAAACAGACGTAACTTCACTTTTACAACTTCTATTCACCACAAAATTTATGAAAAATGAACAGAAACACAGTTATTAAACAATAATGATTTCATTTGCATAGAAAATTTATTGACGAAAATTTTTATGATTAGATATTCAAAATTATCATATGCAGAATTAAATTTACATTTGATTTGATTCGACTATCGATACATGTTCAGTCCTAACTTAAATTAACGACTACTATGGCATGTATTCCATAATATTAATATGTTTAAATTAAACTTAATTAAAGAGAGAAACAGAGTTAATGAGATAGGGGTTTTAGTGGATATACGGAAGCAATAGGCCTACGGAGTCTCACACTATTCGCAAAATAACACATTTGCGGGGTGTCGGTAAATCATTTCCCCTCCATATGAAAAAAGTATTTTCTGCCATCACGCTAGAGATGGGGTTGAGAATGCCACCTCAACAGGATCCACCGACGTTCAGGGCCAGTGAAAGTTATTGCACAACTACGGCACGGACGAGTCCGGTTCGGCGAGTGATGGCGCCGCGGCGCGCCGTAGCGGGAAGACGGTCGGCACACGTTGTTGACGGATATTTTCTTAAACTGTGCCAAATCGAAAACAGTTATGACATTTTTGGCCGATGCCTTTTTCATAAATGTCCGCAGAATCCAATAATATGTAGTAAGTTTGTGCTAGCAATAATACTCTACGTGAAAATGCAAAGTTAATGCTGAGGATGTTCGCGCATCCGCTTGTTTTTAACGTTCGTTGGACAAGTTAGTTATTTCATGATACAAACAGACGATAAAGGCACAAACACTGAAGATGTACGCCAAATAAGTTAATCGTCCAGAGTTTAAGATATCATGCTCGCCATATAAGAAAATATTGTTTCGAGAAAAATGCGTTTAAAATTTCTCATACTAGTTATACGAGAATAGTGCGCCGCCTTCTTTAACCATCTGTAGGGGTGACGGTTTACGATCCGGTCGCCGCTATTGTATCGACTTCGGGCGGCCGACTCCGCGCGGAGCCGATTTGCCACTTCTAATTAGCAAACGCAAGTATTTTGGGACCGCGCGGGCCTAGGACCGTCCGAGGTGGACAGGAGCCGGGTCGTGAGCCGTCGGTAAAGGGAGCCCATTGTCTAGGTGGGCACGTTGCCTCGGGACGGCCGGGACCTTGAGGGGTGTTCAACAGATATGGGATTTTCATATCGGAACACCCCCATGGCCTACGGGCGTCTCGAGGCGACTTTAACAATTTTCCGGACCCACCTAGACAAGGACAGATAGAGCTCCCTTCCCCTCGTACAAACCCACGAAGAAGTGAGGAACGGAAATTCACGGGAAGGAGTAGGGAGGACCGGGAGGTTAAAAAGGACGACTCTCGGCCCTACTGTCTCTTTACATGAATTTCCGGCGAATGCCTGTTATCTGTAAAAACTCAGATTTTGTAAAAGGAAGAATAAAGAACGTCGTACACAAAGAATCCCACACATCTATAACTTTGTCAATTTCAGGAATTCGAAAAAAATCCTGCGACACTGTTACGTTTGCAAATATCTACTTTGAGAAAATTCAAAAAAATCCAGTTTTTTAAAGGTCTACCCTAGAAGTCCTAATCTTTATTCATTAATAATGTCGTATTTTTTGCGGTATTGATTTTGGCAGTACTCCTTTGAAACTTGTAACTTGAAATATTTAAGAAATTGGCAGTCAATTACCTTTAAAATTGTTAGTGCTGAACTTGCTTCAGGTTTCATTATATAATATAATTAGAAGTAGAACGGCTGAATAAAATAATCTCAATAAATGATGAGAGAATAGTGCGCCCTCTCCACATAGCCTAGGTAGGAAGGTGCAAGTAAGAAAGTGGAATAAAAAAACAAGCATAATATGTATGACTAAACACTGCAACCGTGCAGAGAGGTACTTCACCCACTCGTCATTTAATGAGCTCACTGTGCAATAATTCTACTGCTATGCGGCAGCACTTCGTACAAAGTTAACGGTGAACAATGCTGTTTATACCACACCTTAAACTGTTTGTTTCTTTGCATAAAATGATTCTACAAATCCTCCCAAATATAACGATGAATATTACTTTAATGTTATAAACTTTTAAACATGTTTAAACAATGGTAAAAGGGAAACGACGCCCAAAATGCCCCAACTTTTGTAGATACTTTCCTATCTGTCTTAACAACTAGACGTCCAGAAGGAATTCTAATAGAAGGAGGCAATAGAATACGCATTTTTCTTGAGGAAACCATAGTTGAAAGTTGCAACACAAGTTTTGTTTTCGGCTGAGAAATTAAAATAGCTCCGAAAGACACAACGTACTGCCAGTGGTTCTCAGCGTAACCGTTTCGCCCGCGCTAGTATTGTTATATGTAGCTTCTTTTGCAGTAGTTATTGTTTATGAGTTACTTCCTGGCAGTAACGCTGAATTAAACAAGGTAATATATTTTTAACATTTGGTCATATAAATAAACTCAATTGTACGAAAAACTGTGGGCGCGAAGCCACTTTCCGTGCGTCGTCGCGGTAAACTCTCTCCAGCGCCGGCACGGTCGCGAGAAATAAGCCTCTCGCTGTCTTATAATTTCAATTGCCTTGTGCGGCTACCAATAATGTCGAAAAAAACAGAAATGCGTCTTGATTTCTGAGACGGTTGAGGACGTTCTGACCGTGGAGAAGTACAGAAGGAAGGGAAGGTGATTTTAATGAAAAGACGATCGCCGCTAAGGCGACGGTAGGCGAGAGCCGACGAGAGTGCACGATCTCCCGCAGGCGCGATCGTCTATAGTTTGATCTGACCGCGATGTACAAATCGCGTACATCAATTGCATTTACAATGTTAAGATTAACTATACGAGCAGCGAGAGCAATTATTTCCATTTTACTGACCGACGAGTACGGCGGCTTCTGCGTGTTGTCAAAACGTACTCGGCGGTCCTCGGCGACCGCACCTTCCAGGTATTCGTCTCGTTGGTCCTCTAACAATAACAAGTCGGTTCGATGTTCGCTTCGCTATTATAATTTTTGATATTTATAAAAAAATATCTTCAATTTCATTTGACCGCCTTGCCGTACGATTTACTTTGTGACTGAATATGCAATAAGTCAGAATTAATTGCTAAAATAACAACTTATGCGTGATTTCTGAAATAGCGTATAACGTAACGCAATATTAATAGCATACAAATAATTTGATCGTATCGTAAACCACTGATATTTTTAATAACAGTTTTTGGGAGCGTGGCAGGATTTCAGAAAACCAGGAAAATTTCAATACTGTACGTACACGCTAAATGAACAGAGGAAGCGCACCTCTTAAAAAGAAGTTTGAAATCTATATTTTATAAATTTGAATATATTGAATTACTCTATAATAGCGTTTTTAGTTGTCATTTTTGAGAAACTCTTAATACTCTGTATAGAAATTTATTTTGATGTATTTGTATTTATCGATAATTTAATTTGTTTTTAGTAATTTATTTTTTTGAAAAATGAGGAAATTGTGTATAGTGCCTGGGCTCAGTTCCGTTGAAGGAACTCTAAGACATAGATTCACATGTTGTAGATCTATGTAATGTAAATATTTAGTGGGATATATATTCTATATGTTTTATAATTATATTTTATATCATGGCCGGTTTTAGAATCATTTTCTTCGTTATTATCACATACCGAATTATTGCAATTCTATTGTATGACCATGGAAAATCATTATTTTTCTAGCGACAACCTACATTCAGGGTTTTTCTGCCCTCGTGCATTTGCAGTGACACAGCTATTTTTGAGAGAACTGTCTTTTGTAATTATTTGGACGAGTCACATTGTAGAGTCTCTTGGACAGTCTCTTGAGAGTGCCATAAATTACGTGTTTCTGATGTCCCCTCGAGTGGTCCCGTCCAGGTTCGGCAAGCAGTTTCTAGTTACGCAACGCGTCGCCACCAGGTGGCGATAGTGATGTTACTACTAACCATGTACACCGAATCGGTGAATTTTAACACACTAGCAAAAGAGAATCGGTGTGATTCTGTTACGGCCAAGACTGAACTGTCAATTCTGTTCTGGACCGTCATTATGGATGATTGGAGACTGTTCAAGACGAAAACGAGCAGCGAAACGATCTTGAGACATAATTATTATTTATTTCATAGTTATTATAATTGCTATAATTTTTAAAATATTGTTATAATTGAAGCTGTTTTCTTTTTCTAGATATGAAGCAAAGGAAGAAATATTGCCTTGTGTTTGAACAGGGCGCGAGACTAGAACCTCTAGAACCGACTGAGGAATTGGGCCTAGGGAGATAGTTCTATGTAAGGGGCGACTGCACGCTCGTGTCGCCCTCTGGCTGGTGGCGCATCACACCGCGTCAAAACTCCCTAGCCTGAGCTTGTGGCGACAGTGACGCCACAAAAACAAGAAGGAAGAAGAAAAATATTTAGATGGTGGTACTACTATTTTCACCGGACGTTACACGCGTAAAAAAAGCGCGCGCGAGTGCTATAACAATGTCACAAACTACTACTAAACTGTTTCTAGTTGCTACCTAGGGAATTGATGGAGCGTTCAGCTCGGTGCTACAGACTTTAGGAACGTTTTCATGAAGGAACCTCTTTGGCCCTAGTATTGCCAACGTAATACAATATGATCTATGATTAAAATTTAGCACAGTTTTGCATGGTTTAGCTACTCTCACTGCAGTTTCTGTTTCTACCTGTTTCTACCGGTTTGAAAGGATTCAAATTGAGTCGCAGTGGCCGCAACTTTGGTAACAGTCATCAGAAACAATTGAAATACTTCTTTTCGTTATAGCAAGTACGTTATTTCAACTTAATGTTCTACGAAATAAAGTCGAGTACGTTAAAACAACTGGGAAATACGTAATTACGATTTATATTTGATCTAAACGGCGATATACAAGTTTATATTTTTTTGTAATGGGTGTTACTTCCACAGTCATGTTTCATATTATTCATACTTACGAAATATTCATACGTTATTCATACCTAATTCTGTAAATCTTGTACAAAATTTCAGGGTTCCATAATATGGAAAGCATTACTGAAATGATTGAGCTTTTAGAAGAAAGAAGGGCTCTTCGTAAAGAGCGATGCGCCGAGAGCGAAAGGAACCAAATTGCAAAGTATAATGAACGTACGAAGAGATTGAAAACCGGGAAAGGTTTGTAATTTTAATATTGTTTAATTATACGCAACAGTATCAATTAATGTGTAAATATATATTTTTCTTGTGTATGTACATACACAATAACGTTATCAATTCATATATAGATGCACTGATGGAGTGTATAAAATTTAACATAGATGAGACAACATTCTGTAAGGAGAACATCAGTAAGAATCTGCAGTTGCTGACGGCACACAAGTATTCCCTAGACAATCTTGTTCATGATTCTAAACCTGTTTCATGTCTACAGAATTCTCAAGAGGCTCATCGGTAGGATGAAATTTTGCAAAACATTTTTTATACTATAAAGCATGTAGATTCGTTCGTTAAATTGAGAATTATTTCAGAGAAACGGTGGCTCTTTTCACCGAGGGCTCACAGTTTTTGAACAATCTACAGAATGTGTACATGAAGAGCTTGAAAATAATAATAATGAATACGACATTGATCTCATGACTGATACTGTAAGTTTTTTTAAAGAAATCATTATGATAATGATACTAAAAAGAATTCTTTTCAGACTACCTGTACAAACAGTATCGGATCAGGACTGTCGAAAGCGAGATCCTTAATCGCACAGACCTAGACATTGAAACAGTATGCAGACATGTTACAAAAACGTTATGCCAGTATCGGTAAGTTTAGCTTTACAATATAAAGCATGAAAATGCAAACTAAACGTTACATATATATACTTCCGTTCTCTAAAATCGCTTGAAAGTGTTTTTCGAAATTCATATATTCCATGTTATCTTAACCATCAATTTTTGAAAAGAAATTCTTTTTCGTTGCTTTTTAAATATAAAAAGAAATTGTGTGCATTTTATTGTAATTGTTTTTATTGTACAACTGCCGTTTTTTCTATTTCCAGAAGGTGGTTCCTCCTTTCAGGATGGTATTGGATCGATCGATACATAGGTTTGTGTTATTTTTCTAATCTAATTGTAGACGAAATATCGTAATTTTCTGAACTTCTGTGCCTCTCGCCTTTCTTTATCGAATAATAAAACAGTTGCTATAGTAGCAGATTTTATGGAAATGTCAAATAAATTATTTGATCAGTTGCCTGTAGTAATTTGATTCATTTCGCGATAATAAAAATGAAACAATTGAAAATGCTAATAATGCTTTTCGAAGTTACTTCAACGTTTGATATTAGATCGATCAAACGTGTTTGATACTGTTCGCGAATACCTTCGTGTATATAAAACAATGTTTAATGTTCAGTATCGATTTGTTGAATAGTACGGTATATCATTTCGACACAGATCCATAAAATCGAATGTCCTGTGGAATCGAAAAATAGCCTCTTTTTCAGTACGGAACAGCCACTTATAATATCAGGGTACCAAATTTAGGTACATAGGTTTAGTAGCTAATAGTTTTAGTAAGTTGCTGTAATAGTAATTTTTGTATTGAATTTATGTGTGCTGTCTATTCTTTTCCACCATGCATGCTCTTTTTACATTAAGCATTTTCTCCTTAACACGTAGACGACAATACGGGGCCTTCAAACCATTTCCATCAAAATATTGAATTTTTTATGTCGGATATTATATTTAGCGTACAAGTAACCTATAACTCTTTTGGGAACGGCTCATATCTATTAATTAGCTAATTTTTGTATAGCTAAAACTGGATAATTTTTAACCCTTTCGCTACTACGGGTCACTATAGTGGCCCCCCATAAGATGCACTGAGGTACTATGGATAGTACTGGCAACCATAAGATGCCAATGTTATATTATTGTATTATATTGCATAATGTTATTTGTTCGCATACTGTAAATAAAAGTGCGCATGTTTAGACGTTATAAATAAATACCGTCTTTGGAGAAAAATGTTTTCCTTCGAAAACATCGCGCCGCAGCGCCCCGTTCAGCGGGAGTACCGCGGCGGAGAACCCGCTCGTAGCGAAAGGGTTAAATATAAAAGTGCTTTCTCTGGTCTCAATAAACGATGTAATGATAAAATAATTTTTATTACAACTTACTATTTACCAGAACATTTTGTATGCACTGTATTGAAACACTCAAGACAGAAATTATTTTGACACTTTGAATATCTGGTGGCTACTTTTTTCGCTTTGTTACAATCAGTCATTGAATCTTCTTGTTGAACATGTTTTTGATAGCATCCTCGAAAACGTTATTGACGCTTCGTGATAAATAAAATTATATGTAATTAGTCGATCTGTTATTTACAAAGTTAAATTCCTGCACGTCAATAACATTCGTAAATTATCAGACTGATTAGCACGTGAAAAAACTACATTTACCTACTACACGTTCAAAATCGTGGTCTGTAGAAATCGCTGACTCGCCAAACGTATTACTTTGTAAAAACTTTCTCAGATTTACCCGATACAGGCGTAAGCTGCGCGAGAAATGTCCCGACAGCAATGTGTAATTGACACAAAATTCTCATTCTATGATACAAAATTTTTACAATGTATGATTAGAGACGTTTATCACATTGCTGTCGGGTTATTTCCCGCGCGTCTTACACCTGTATCGAGCAAATCTGAGAAAGTTTTTACAAAGTGATACATTTGGCGAGTCAGCGATTTCTAACAGTCCACGTTATTGAACGTGTAGTAGGTAAATTTAGATTTTTCACGTGCTAATCAGTCTGATAATTTACGAATGCTATTGACGTGAAGGAATTGAACTTTGCAAATAAAAGGTCGACTAAATACATATAATCTTATAATAATTACATTGAGTTAAAGAAAATAAATTGCAAAGCATAACTAACTCATGGACACATTGAAAACCGTGACAATCTTGTTATTTTAATATTTTTTTAATTGTATGTCAAGTTATAAGTTAATATGTAAATATAATGGTAACGAATATCTAATCTGTTACAGATGTGACAACATGCCAAAGGGGAACGTTAGCATAGGATTAGCACTTCAGAGAACGAAATCTTTGATTGCGCTAAGCGAGGCCAGCTTAAAGCAGATTGCAGGTCCGCTACAGGAGCATCACATCAGCTATGGTAAGTTTAATTTTATACATATAAATTTAGTTTTATAGATACGAAGGAGCCATACAAATTTTACGTAACTCCGTAACGGGCGAGTTTTTTTCGGCTCGAAGGTTAACAAAAACAATTGGTTTTGTACAGAAAATGATTAACCTTCCCCGCTCGAAGACTCTTTTCATTCATTTTTCGAAAAATTCAAAGCGACACAAACAAAACTTTACTGAAAAGATGTAATTTATATTTTGTTAAAATAATAATTGAAATCATTTCGATTTATTTTTGTCATTATGTTTTAAAGTGAAAATTATTTGCATTGTCTTCATACCAGAGCTCTCCAGTGCAAAGAGTTAATACTAATTAACTAAGTTAGATTTTAATATTTTTAATATATTGCCAGTGATATAGAAGAAAATAACTATTTCTAGCAAACAAGGCAAACATAAACACAATAAGCATTCCACTGGGACAAAATAAATTTGCGGACACTAAAATTATAGTCGTCCGAGTTAGACTCAGAGATGCTCATTAAGCGGTTAATTGTCTTTTCAATATGTCTCACCATTTCATTTTATTAATGTATTATTTGTTAAGCTATATTATTTGCTATTTAATGTACCATTTGTCAAATGAAAGTTTCTCTTTATTTTCAATAAATGTTATTCCAGGGGACAATTCCCCCTGGAAGTAGTGCATTTTAGGATCCGCATGAATTTTGCTGCGCCGGTAAAATTATAATAATAATCATCACCCGGGTGATTGCCCGGGGTGACCGCAAACTCGTAGGCAAGTTTTGTTTAAAAAGTTTCATATGGCACTGGCTGCGGTAGGCGAACGATAAAATCATTAAAATATGTAGATAAATATATAAATAAATAGGTAAAACAGATAATAAATAACAAGACATTCAGTTCGCTCAGCCACCATAGTAACATAGAGGAACGCATATAAAATGATATAAATATGTATAAAAGAGATCTGTTAAAAGAATTATGAGGTCGAGTCGCCGTATAATAAAATATAATAAAATTCGCATTTCTTCGAGTAGATAAATAAATAAATAAATAAATAAATACACAAAGATAAAAGAAAAATGGGAGAATATATCTTGAAATATGCAAATATAATTACGCGTACCTGACTTCTAAAGAAAGCTAAAGGTGACAGTTATCCATTGTCAAAAGGAAACAATAATGTCTCCCAACATTTGCTATGTAACTTTCCGTACATCTGCCATTATGGGTTTGATTACGTTATTATGTCTTTGTCCAGAATATAATAAAAATGTGAATTTGAAGCTTTTTTGAATAAACCAATAGGTTTATTGCAGAGGGGCCAAGCCTTAGCGTTTGTTTCACGGAGCCTATTCAGTTGAGCGCACACGCGCGCGCATGCGCGCAGCCGTTTTATGTGCCCATAATTATGAATGTGGTCTAACAAGGAGAGTGCAAGGTCTTCAGGTCACGGATTTAGTTCAAATTTTGTAGGATGGTAGATTTAGTTTCCCTGTTGATGAAGATATATGAGCCGTTTATTTTGAAAATGGCCTAAGTCCATTTATCTTCAAATCGAGATATTTAAGGGTTTGCGTTTCAATGAATTTAAAAATATACGTATAGGATACTAATGAGTCATACTGCTTAACTGTATCTAAGGGTGTTAAATTTATAGTTGCTATTAAAATAGTGGCAATTATTAAGTGAATAATATGCGTTTTCTTATCAAGAATGGAGTTAGGCCACTTTCAAAATTAACAACCAGATTCATTATAAAATTCGAAGGTGCCCAAGTCGATTCAACATAATTTAAGATGCTTCAAATTGAAAAAAACAATACTCAATTTATTTTACATATCTTTAAAACACTTCGGAAACATAATTTATGCGATTCAAAACATTTTTTAACTACATAACGTACAAAATTACAAACATAAATTTATTACAAAACAATTTACTACTCATCTACATTTTGTGTGTGTGTGAAAGGGATTTGAAGAAATCATGATGTTCCGGTGGTATATATCGTAATAGGTCAATTATGTCCTTGAATTTTGCTGTTCTAATTTGTCTGATATTTTTATACAGTGGTGTGAATACAATATTTTCAAATTTTCTTGGTCTACCCCGACGCGGTAATAAATTCAGGACTTCAAAATTTTCATTCTCATTCATTGATGTCTTATAGAAAATTTTATACGGTTTATTTCGGATAAAACGCATCCAACATATTTTTAACCAGTTTATTGATTCTCCATCAGAATTCTTTACCCTTTTAAAAATTGCGTCTTCTAATAATTTTGTTGATACAAAATCTTCTTGTCTCATTTCATTTACAATAAAGTTATTACTTTTCCGACACTTTTTAATAATCTTGTAATAATTTTGGGGAACGAACAGTAAATTATTTTTTTTAATGACATTTCTACCACGCCAAAAACTCTATCATTTGGTAAAAACGAATGTCCTGATATTAAAAATTTGTAATCTATGATTTCCACATTATTTTCCAAAGTTTGGACAATTTTTAACCACATTAAAGCTACTTTAATGTTTCTATTTTGCCCGGCGCACATGTCACTTTAAGCTATAATGTGTCTTTCACTTCTTAAATTTTTAACATGCTTTAGGATGTATGAAACAATTTCTTGAGCACCTATGGATGCAATGGTTTCATCCCAAACGTACATGTAAACATTATCGTTATGAAAATTGTGAATACCCAAATTTAGAACATACATATTGCAGTTAAAGGGTTTTTCTCCTGTTCTTCTTGCGAAATGCTTTTATTGTTTTGTAATAAATATTATTCTGTACTTATACGAATGATAATGACAAATAAAACTCTTATAAGGTTTCTAGTCATTAAAGACATTTCATTTCCAATTTATTTAAACTCCATTATGTATCTTTATATGTAAGAATAGACATAAAAAAAAATGTTACTGACCCTCCATGGACTCGAACCCGGCTCCTAACGACGCGGAACATCGATCAGTTGCTGCTACGCTAAACCCATTACGTGTAAACGTTTGCTACAGAACTGAATCTAACGAGTGAATTGCATCTTCAATTGCAAATATCTAAAAAATTATTGAGTAGTGGCCCCTATAACCATATATCTTCATCAACAGGGAAACTAAATCTACCATCCTACAAAATTTGAACTAAATCCGTGACCTGAAGACCTTGCACTTTCCTTGTAAGTCATATATTTCTTGTTTCGAGATATTCAATGAATTGCATTCGAATAAATTAAAAAATATTTTTATATTATGCAACATTTTAATTTAGAATTTTATGAGTCTTGATTAATGGAAGTTTACTATGAATATGAAATTTTGTGTGAATTTCATATGAATATGTTGTTTTTAAAGTTTGAATTGACTTAGACCCTTTTCAAAATTAACTGAATGTCCTATAAATGACTTAAAGCAATGAAAAACTACGAGTTTTATTAGGAACAATAGTTTTAATGAAATAATTCATGAACATTTATTAATTATTTTTAAAAAATAATCCATTTTTATCATTTTAGGCTTTTATCATTATGAGTTTTTAAGATTCTTAAAATATTCCTGAAAAACTGGAGGGATGTATGATAGTAAACACATAATATTTTTATGTTTTTCTTCCCTTACCCTAGTAGCACAAAAATATTATTTAAGATTTTTTTTAAATATGGGAAAAATATTTTTTAAGCCACACTTTTTAATATGAAAAAAATATTAATTCTAAATATTGTACATATATACAAAAAATGTATAGTGTATGTTCACAAAATATTAATTAAATATTCGGAGAATATAAAATAGATATTTGAAAAATATACAATAGATATTTGCAAAATATGTATTTGACATGTAAATAATTGTAATTAAATATGTATTTAATATTAAAAAAAAATATTTAAAAAATATGTATTTAATATTTAAATAATAATGTTTAAATTTTAAAATAATTAGAAACGACCGTATTTTGTTTATTCATTATTTAAGAGCATGAGTATTATTATTTATTTCTCTGGTATTTTCTTAGAGTACACTACACAATTGAAAATTGTTTATTGATGAGGCGGGATTTGAACTCTGGACATTTGATTACTGGATACTCTGCTTCCTCACTGAGCCTTGCAAACCTGTGGTATGCAATACTATTTTTTAAGCTGATAAATACGGTTAAAATCACACACTGGCGTTTATCATATCTGTTCTTATTTTATATAAAATAAGAATAGTTAATGATAAACTGAAGTGTACTTCAATCATACATATAAAAACACGTACAATTTATTGTCATAAGTAAGTTATATAGTTATAATTTGTATAAGTAGTTATATAGTTTAATAAGTAAATAAATAATAATTTTAAATGTCTTTTATCCTTGAAGGTGCAGTAGCTAAAAATAATGATGTAGTTTGTTTTATTTCGACATCACTTATGGACGCTTGTCTTTTTCTTGCTGCCGCTATAACATAAAAAATAAAATCAGTTGGGTATTTTATATATGTTTTAAAACAGAACGAAACCTGATGATTTTTTTTTACTTACCAGTCACAGTATCATCTAATTTTAACTTTATAAAAGATAATTTGTGTTTTCTTCCTTGTCCTGAATAAAATTGCGATGCTTCGTTGGTAATTAATTTATTTAATATGTTGTATATAATTTTTTTGTTTGTGTCTCCTCCAACTAAGTACAGTAATTGTACATGTGTTACGAGCCGGCGAGTGGCAGTACGAGACCGAATGCATTAATACAATTTTTATTGCGAGAGCTAAGAATTGCAACGAGTTGGGAAATAATATCCAGGAAATTATATCCGGGGACCGGACTAACCTATAGCCTAGGAACGTTAGGAACGTTAGGAAAGCCCTGAACGGGAGGGTGACCGGTGCCACCCCAAGGCAGTGAGCTGGAGCAGCGTTGACTCCCGTGCTTACACAGTACTCCCCGGCTCGGCCTCTGTTTGGACCTAACCGGCGGAGCAAGGACTGCATTACCCGTCCGAGTTTAATCCTGCTGCTAGGGCCCCTGGCTTTATCCGGATCGGCCCGGGCCACTTGCCAAGGGTGCTCCCGCAGTACAGGGTGAGACGTCATTGTCGGTGTAGCCATCCCTCCCTAACCTTAGCTGTTGCCTCAGGAGAAGCGTGATCAGACGTTGGGCTACCCGACTCGATCTCTGTTCCTCTTGTCCAGCCTCTTGTGACTCGCTTCCGCAATCGTTCGAGCGCCGGCGAGGCATCCACGCACCCCCGCTGAAGGGAGACGTTCGAGCGCCGCAACAAGAGCTGGCAGTCAGCGGTGATGACGTGAAGAAAATCCCACCGACTAGTACGGTCGCGACGAGATCAGGACAAGATTGGGGTATCCGATGCTTCCATGGGGTAACGAGACGCAATCTAGCATGAGCTGCCATGCCTACTTTCATTGTCGTTGTTGAATTGAATCGGTCAACTCAATCAATTACCTAGCATCAATGGGTAGCAGCAGCAGCAACAGCGGTATTATTTATTTATTTCCGGGAGAGAGAGAGAGAGCTAGTTCTATTCCCTTTTTCCCCCCGTCCTTCCCCTCTCCGCCCCCCCCCCCCCCCTCGCAGCGCCATTTCCCCCACCCCATTCTAGTTATCTATGTATGCGGCACACACGCACCCCTCCCCTTTTCAATATATATATATATGCGCGTTTGTGTAAGTATATACATGCATGTGTGTGTATGCATGCATCTACATAATCAATTGTTATTATTATTGCAAATAGTTAATAGCGAGATAAGTCGGGCCGGCTCAAAATTTAAGGATTTGGCTTGGATCGAGTCAGCTTCGATCAACTCAAGCCGACCCGGAGCAAGAGACCCCCCCCCCCCCCCCCCCCCCCCCCGTCCCACCACTTTCGGTGCCAGAGGGCACCGTGGGGAGAGGGTGCGGGCAGTTACCTCGCCCGATCACTCCGTTTTCTTAAACGAGCGCCTAGCTTGTCCCTTGCGGGTGGCATCGGTACTGCAAGAAGGAATCGATCGGTGGCGATGGGCCCCCTTAGGCACCGAGACAGCATACGGAGATGAGGGCTTTTTACATCCCCCGTCCGAGAGTCCGATGGTTTCAGGGCGTACCCGGCCTTGCTCGGAGTTCGCCCGCCCCTGCGTGAATTCGAGTGCATGCACGCCGCATACCCTCCTCCTGCGATCCGAGTTGTCTGCTGCTGCTTTCTATTTGTTCGAGCAAAGGCCTACCGCGTGATTCTATCCCATGAGCAAGCGTTTCGGTTTTGGCTCCTTGGTCCGATTGGATCAAGTGACTTTTTATGAGCCGAGCTGGTCTCTAGAAGCTGGTACCTCCCACCCTTGCCTACTCAAGTCCCTGATGGAGGGCCCCCTTCTACTTCGTCGAAGTCTCCTTAGAGGTGTGACATCGATTCCATAGCGGGTTGAACCAGCCGGCTGGGTCCCTCCCGCGGTTAATGCGGTCCACCCTTACTCGGTCTAAGCTAACGACAAATCTGGTCAGATCAAGGCTAGTCTGGATTAAGATTTCGAGCTACTCTACTCGCGTACCCGGCTTTTTAGTACGGACTCTAGGCGCGCGCGTACGCGGATTGGGAAGCATCGGATGTAGCGTTTGGTTGGGCGGGCAGATCGCTCAGGGTGGTCCTCCCGTGAGGCTTCCTGAGACGGTTAGCCCGCAGGAAGAGGGTGCTCGTTCTCGGGGGGCTGCGGCGAGAAGAATCGGATCTCTCTGCATTTCGCATCTAGCCTGAGTCCCGACTCCTCCCCGCCAGCTGATTCCTCGATTCCAAGCACCCTAACTTCCGTTCGCTTGTGTCTCAAGCATTTATTCGAATGTTTCTCCTTCATGGAGGTTGCTCATGTTGGTGTCAGCCTTTTTGTTCGTTCCGGGCAGGTTCTTTTACTTCTCCTCCTCCTTCCCTGGGAGCCACAGCTTTACACAGCTGAGTGTTCGGTCCAGCGATGCCGCTGGTGCTGGGGAGAACCTGTCAGAGGGAGAGGGCGCGGACAGTCGCCTCGCCCGATCGGTGCTTATGCAATCTTAAGCTAGTCCCTAGCTTGTCCCTTGCGGGTGGCATCGGCACTGCAAGAAAGACCGACCGGTGGCGATGGGCCCCCCTAGGCAAAGAGACAACATACGGAGAAGAGGGCTTTTTCATCCCCCGTCCGAGAGTCCGATGGTTTCGGGGCGTACCCAGCCATGCTCGGGTCTCTGACCGTCCCTGTTCCTCCCCCGGCCTCTCCGCAGCCAACTCGCAGGACTCGTACCGTCCCTTGCTCGTGCCTGGCTGGCTTCTTGGTCCGGCTGCTTGTCATTCTTGGCCGATCTCCTGGCCCGTTGTCGATCCTACTCTCGTTTGGGAGCTCTTGTCGAGTGGAGAGGACGCGAGCGGTCACCTCGCCCAGTCGATCCCGTGCAGTCTTAAACTAGCGCCTAGCTTGTCCCTTGCGGGTGGCATCGGTACTGTAAGAGGGATCGACCGGTGGCGATGGGCCCCCCTAGGCACAGAGACAGCATACGGAGGCGGGGGGTTTATGTCCCCCGTCCGAGAGTCCAGTGGTTTCAGGGCTTACCCAGCCTTGCTCGGTATTTGCCCGCCCCCCTCTCCACCCCTGGTCTGTCCGCGACCTTCCTGTCGCTTTCGTTGGGACGCCCTAATTTGCCTGTGGGGTGGATCGTTAGTGTTAGTGGCAGCTGGTGTTTTACCTGCTGTTCCTGTTGATCCGGTACTCCTTTATATCGGTACCGCGTGCTGGGAGCACCTGTCAGAGGGAGAGGGCGCGAACAGTTGCCTCGCCCGATCGTTCTGTGCTCTTAAACGAGCGCCTAGCTTGTCCCTTGCGGGTGGCATCGGTACTGCAAGAAGAATCGATCGGTGGCGATGGGCCCCCTTAGGCACCGAGGCAGCATACGGAGGCAGGAGGTTTATGTCTCCCGTCCGAGAGCCCGATGGTTTCAGGGCGTACCCGGCCGTGCTCGGGATTCTGTCCGCCCCTGTTCCACCCCCGGCCACTCCCCAGCTTGTTGACAGGACTCTTTCCGTCCCTCGTTTCTGACTGACTGGCTTGTGGTCTCGCTGTCGATCCAGAGTAGTCCAGTGGGGGCTGTTGTCCACTTGTTCCAGCTTCCTTCTCGGTTTTTGCCGCTGGGAGCTCCTGTCGGGGGGAGAGGGCGCGGCCAGTTGCGAAGCTCGTTCGATCTTAGTTTGCTACGATTTCTGTCCGCCCCTGTTCCACCCCCGGCCTCTCCGCAGCTTCGATGTCGAGTAGGTCTTGTCTTTCCTTCCGCGTTGGTCGGGGTAGTCTGATTGCTCTGTAAGGTTATTTGGTAGTGGCTGGTTTCAGTTTTACCTGCAGCTTCCTTGGTTTGGGCACCCTCCTTTTGTGCCTTCGGCTGGGAGCACCTGTCAGGGGGAGAGGGCGTGGACAGTTTACGTCGCTCGTTCAACTGCCATTTGCTCCGGTTTCTGTCCACCCCTGTTCCACCCTCGGCCTCTCCGCAGCTAGTCTATCGATCCTGTTTTGTTATGTCCTTCTATCCTTCCATGCCGGTTGCAGTGGCTGTCCTTTGCTCGGTTGGTACTCTGAGGTAAGTTACATGGTCGTTTTAGTGTCATATAAGTATTTGGCTTACCTGGTATTTCGCTTACATCTCCTCCCCCTTCGCCCAGGCTCATCGTGCTCACCAGTTGCCTGGTTTGCCTCGGGTCCTCGGACGTTCGGGGGTCGGAGACTTTTGCGGATTCAGCAGCGTTCGCCATTGGCGGCCTTGGATGTTCGGATCCTTGATCGATTCCTGATGAATGGTAAACGGAGCGGTTGAGGGGCAGGGGGGAGCGGAGATAGGCAGGCGCCACCGCCCCTCGTCCCTCCAGCTTCCCCCACCTGTCGTCCTCCCTCAGGGGTGATGTCGGCTTCTCCTTGAAGTTTATACCTGAAAATCTCCCTTGCCTCCCTTGCGCATCGCAGGGAGGTTTGGAGGTTCCTTTTAGTTCCGTTTCCCTCCGTTGGAGGGGAAACTAGTCGTTTGCACGGCTCCAGGCTTCGGAGGTCGACGGGACGAAACGGGAGGAGAGGAGGGAGCGGTGCCGCCGCTGCTAACAGCCCAAGGAGATGGCTTTCGCCGATCCTGACCAAAGGTCTGAGATCGGCTACTTCCATCCCGTATATCGGCAGCTCCAACTCCTTCAACCTCCATTCCCCCTCCGTCTTCCCCCTCGGACTGGCTCCTGGGGGTTCGCTAGTCGTCCCCTTCCCCCATGCCCGGGGTCGCCTTGCTTGCCAGTTACCTGGTTCGCTCGGACCCCCGAACATTCGAGGGTCGGGGACTCCCGCGGGCCACGGGGCGTTCGCCGAGGGCGTGATTTTTGATGGGTTTGTGGGTTTTGTCTCCCATCGTTCGTATGTGTCCACCTCGGTAGTTCCAGGCGCTATCCTCCGATTTCCCTCCATGGGTTTACTTCTTCTAGAAACTTGATCACCTTTGCTGGTGGTACGTCCGTGATTTCCCTCTCGGTGAGGAACTCGCTACCCATGATTCTCCTTCTCTTAATCGCCATCGCGGGGCAGTGGCATAATATGTGCTTCCCTGTTTCCGGGGTTTCTTCGCAAGAACCGCAGTTCTCGCTTACTTCTTTACCTATTCTCTTCAGGTGGTTACCTAGGGCCGCATGGTTCGTTATGATGCCTACCATTTTCGACAGGTCCTTTCTTTCCAGGTTATTCAGGATCTTTCCCTGCTTGTACGGGACTTCGTCCCCAAGGAGCTCCTTCGCATGTATACAACCGCTTGTGCCAGTCCATTTCCTTTTCCTCTCCGTTCCTCTCCAGTCCTTGATCACTTGTTTGGCCGCCGCTTCTGCTACCGGTAGCATCGGTTCCGGCCCTATCGGCGATTCGTCCGAACCTTCGTTGGCTAGCTTATCCGCTGCCTCGTTTCCTTCGATTCCCTTGTGACCTGGTACCCAGATCAGGGATATTTTGTTTCCCATCGCTGCCAGTTCGTTGAGCGCGTTCTTACAGTCGATCACCGTTCTTGACAGTGATGCTCCTCTCTCCAGAGCCAGTAGCGCCGCTTGGCTGTCCGAACAGATCGTTATATTTTCATTCCTCGCTTTCTCATCCTTCAGGTGTTCGCTGCAGTCTTTGATCGCCATGACCTCGGCTTGGAATACCGTGGGTAGACCCCCGAGTCTCAGGACTTTCGTCTCGCTCGGGACACCTTCCCTGATCCAAGCCGCTCCCGTTAGTCCGTTCTTTTTGGACCCGTCCGTGTAGTAGACCCTGCCTCCTTGGTTGTACGGTTTCTTCCCTTCGTCCCATTCGCTTCTTAGTCCGATATGGATTGTGTATTTCCTCCCGAAGTCATACTCCATCACGGTCCTGTCCGCCGGCATGTGAAATATGTTCACGACCTCGCGCGGTGCTTCTTTGTACACTATGTCCGTGTGTCGATTCATTCCTTTCCTGGTCTTTCTGTCTCCTCGCCAGAGGTTCCAGTAGTTCAGCCTATAGGCCGTCCTCAGTGCCAGTTCTCTGATCTTGATATCGAGCGGTGTGACGTCGCATATGACTTCCATTGCCCTCGTCGGAGTGGTTTTGAACGCTCCGGTGATGCGTCTGAGTGCCATCCCCTGGATGCTGTCCAAGCTCGTCTTGATGGTGTTGAGCGTGGTCGCTCTCCACCATATCAGTGATCCGAATGTGATTCTTGGCAATACGATTGCCTCGTATATCCATTTGCTTCTGATTGGGTCTAGTCCCCATTTTGCTCCTACCATTCTGAACATGACGTTCAAGTTCTTTTTGGCTCTTTCCAGTTGGAGCCTCACGTGCGTTGACCATATCAGTCTATCCGTGATATGTATTCCCAGGTACTTGATTTTCCTCACGAATGTCAAGGGTTCTCCCTTGTACCGTAGGTCCTTTATGACCGGTCGTTGGGCATTGGAGACGAAACTCCTGGAGAACATCATCATCTCCATTTTCGTTGGATTTACCGATAGTCCCGTTGCTTCGCACCATACTTCCAGTATTGCTAGCGCCGTTCTCGTCTTTTCCTTGGCTTCCTCTATGGTTCTTCCTTTCGCTAGGAAGTTGACGTCGTCCGCGTATGCCGCCGCTTCTACTCCGCATTCCTGGAGTGCTCCTATCAGGCCGTCCACTGCGGTGCACCATAATAGTGGTGACAGTATTCCTCCTTGCGGGCATCCTCTGTTCACTGCCGCCCTCATCTCCGTGGTGCCTTTCTTCACGTGTAGCGTTCTATTGCTTAGCATCTTTATTATCCATTCTCTAACTTCCGGCTCCACCTCAAAGTCCCTTAGCGACTGTTCGATGAGTTCCGTCGACGTCATGTTGAAGGCTCCTTCGATGTCCACGAAGCCACCTATCGCTACACCCTTCTCATTGAAGGTGTCCTCCACACTTCCCACCAGGTCGTGTAATGCCGTTTCTACTGATCTTCCGGCTCTAAAGGCATGTTGTTTCGTGTTTAGCGGTTTCCTCTTAAACGTCACCTCTTTTAGGTGTCTGTCGATCAGCCTCTCCGCCGTTTTCAGCAGGAACGGCGTGAGGCTGATCGGTCTGTATGCCTTGGGCGTTGTATAGTCCGGTTTGCCCGGTTTCGGCAGGAAGACGACTCTCGTCTCTCCCCACTTGGATGGATAGCGTCCTGTCGCTATGGACGCTCTTATGATTTTCACTACGTATCCCTCTATCCAGGGTAGGGCCTTCTTCAGTAACTGCGGGTAGATTCCGTCCATTCCCGGTGCCTTGTACGGGTCGAACGACATAATCGCCCATCTTACTCTTTGTTGATTGACCACTCTGTTCGCCAGTTCCCAGTTGGGTTTCATTTTCTCGCCTTCCGCCCGTGTTTTGCTTTGGTCGCTTGATAGTTTGTCGCAACCTGGAAAGTGCTCTTTCAGCAGCATCTCCAGGATTTCTTCATCATTTTCCGTGAACTCCCCCGATTTCTTCTTCAGGGCTCCGATTCCTCTCTGTCCATCCTCGGATAGTAGCTTGTTTAGCCTGGCTGTTTCCGGCAGTTTCTTCACACTCTCGCAGTATTTCTTCCATGCCCTCCTCTTGTTCTCGAAGATCAGTTTCCTCAATTTCCTGTTGGCCTTCTTTATCTTATCCCAGATTTCCCTGCCTCCCCTCCTTCTGGCAGTTTTCTTCAGATTGGAAATCCGGTTGCTCTCCTTCTCCAGTTCCTTGTTCCACCATGGTAGGTTTATCTTGTTTTTACTCTCCTTTTCGTCCGTAGCTTCGTTCCAGGCTTCGTTGAGCAGTTCGTTCAATGCTTCTATCGCCTTGTCGATTTCCTCCTGGTTTCCGTATCTCTTCGGTAAGGTGTGCGCGTTCATTGCCACCATTGCCTTGAACTTCTTCCAGTCCGTTTTCCTCGGGTCCCTTCTCCATATTCTTTCGGATATCTCCTCTTCGGTTACGTCCATCAATATGTACCGGTGGTCCGACTTCGAGTCCTCTTGGCTAACGCGCCAGTTCTTGAGCATACCGATTACTCCTGGAGATCCCAGAGTTACGTCGAGTACCTCTTCCCTTTGCATATTGCAGAACGTTGGCTCGTTTCCTTTGTTTAGGCTGGTCAAATCCAGTTCCTGCATCTCTCTCATAAGCATTTTCCCTCTTGCGTTTGTTTCCGTGCTACCCCAGACCTCGTTCTTGGCGTTGGCATCCATCCCTATCAGAATTTCCTTCCCTTTGTTGGCACACCATTCGCAGGCTTCCTGACCTTTCTGACCCATTACCGTGTCCTTCCCGTTCCATTTCGAGTATATCGATGCAATGACCAGTCCCTTGTTCTCTCCGGACTCGCTTGATTTCCACGAAAGCTCCGCCACCGTGGTATAGTTGTCGTTAAATTGTGGTAGGAGCGTCACGTTGATTCCTTTTCTGGTTACGATGCATGTCCTCGTATCTTTGTTCACTGAGGTGCTCCAGATGTTGCCTGCCGCATTCATTCCTTTTATGCCTCCATATGCTATATATGGTTCCTGAACCAGGGCGATGTCGATATTGCCTTTCTTCATCGTAGTTACAAGCATTGCAGCGGCGACGGGTGCATGGTGAAGATTGGCTTGAATTATCTTCATGGTAGGGCTCACTCTTCTTTTCTTTAACGTCGCCCTATGCTAGAGTTCAAATATCTAAAGTTGATTGCACCGTTAGGATAGGATATTACCTTTTTTTTTATAAACCGTCCTCTCCTGAAAATAAAGAGGGGTGGTGCAATCAACTGTATTACTATTCTCACCATCCACACCCTTCCGCCCCGCGCATCACCCGCGCGCGCGCGTCATCCATTCCCACATCCAGGGAGCCGAAACAAAGGTCAATTTAACATTTACACTTTTGTGATTCCACTCTTCGGGATCCTCCCCCTTCCCCTCCCCCCTACCCCAACCGACCCGAGGGTTACCCCAGAATTGATAATTGGATCGGTCGGAGGCAAGTGGGCTTCTATCGGTCCCGGACTTTCACCGCAAAGTGTTTCCGCTCCCCGGATGCATCCGGACCCGGACCGCCGCGCACGCGCCTCATTCATTTCCACATCCAGAGAACCGAGTCGAAGGTCAACCCGACATTTACAATTTTATGGTTCTATTCTCCGGGATCCTCCCCCCCCCCCCCTACCCCCTACCCCGACCGACCCGAGGGTTACCCCAGAATTGATAATTGGATCGGTCGGAGGCAAGTGGGCTTCTGTCGGTCCCGGGCTTCCACTGCAAAGTGTCTCCGCTCCCTGGATGCATCTAGACCCGGACCGCCGCGCGCGCGCCCCATCCATTTCCACGTCCAGCGAGCCGAATCGAAGGTCAATTTGGCATTTACCATTTTGTGGTTCTATTCTCCGGGATCCTCCCCCCCCCCTCCCCCCTACCCCGACCGACCCGAGGGTTACCCCATAATTGATAATTGGATCGGTCGGAGGCAAGCGGGCCTCTGTCGGTCCCGGGCTTCCACTGCAAAGCGCTTCCGCTCCCTGGACGTGTCTAGACCCGGACCGCCGCATGCGCGCGGCAGCCCGGATTCCCGGGTTATCACAACCAATGGTAGGCGATCGCTATAAAATCACTTCATCAATCAAGCAGTTCTACAGAGGCTGGGGATCGTGCGTATCTGATCTACTTTAATGCATTCGGTATTCATCGGGTATTTATGGGGTTATTACAAACTTCTGGAGGAGAGAGGAAGTTACTGCAATCAATTATTTATTATTCCTACTAGCCATGCCCCACTGCTTCGCATATCATTCGTGTGTGCGTGATATCAGCCTGTATGTCCGAGTTTCCATCGCAAAGTGCTCCCGCTTCCCGGGTGCACCGGGACCCGGGTCACCGCTCGGGCACGGCAACACGGATTCCCGGATTGTCACAGCAAATGATAGGCGGTCGCTGGGAGGTTAATATGACAGGTCAAGTAGTTCTACAGAGACTGGGGGTCATGCATATCCGGTCTACCTTAAAGCATCCAGTATTATTCAGGCAGTCATGGGACTAATGCAGCCCTCCGGAAGAAGGGCGAAACCATCGCAATCAGCTGTATTCTTGTTTTCATTGACCAAACCCCTCCGCCCCGCACACCATCCCCGCACATGCGTCACTAGTTTGTACATCCAGAGAGCCGAGTCAGAGATCAATCTGGCATTTACAGTTTTACAGTTTTATTCCCCGGAAACATCCCCCTCCCCTCACTCCGACCGGTTCGAGGGTTGCCCCAGAATTAATAATTGAATCAGTCAGAGATGAGTGGGCCTCCGCCAATCCCGCGCCTCCGTCGCAAAATGTCTCCGCTCTCCGGATGCACCAGGGCCCGGATCACCGCACGGGTACGGCAACACAGACCCCCTGGTTACTACAGCAAGCAATCGACCGTCGTGAGGAGGTTAGCATGGCAGATAAAGCGTTTCTACAGGAGTTGGGGATCATGCGTATCTGATCTATCTTAGAGCATTCGGTATTAGCCGAGCAGTCATATGTCCAGTGTATGTCTCCGAAAGAGAGAAAGGGAAAGGGTATTAGGAAGAAATTCAGAACGGCAGTTAACTCTTAGTAACATATTTAATTTACTAACAGACTTCGATGGAAACCATGAAGCATTCAGGGCTTGGGAAAATCACGTATGGATGCTGAAGAGAACTTATAATTTAAGTGATGATGAAACCAGAGTGATGATCGCAGGAAAGCTAACGGGTAGGGCGCATCGATGGTTCCATGCAAATCCAAACAATTTTATTTACCCAATTGAAGAGCTACTACGGAGCATGAATAGATTGTATGGGAGAGAAGTTGACTGTCTCGTTAGAAGGGAGAAGTTTGACAATCGATTATGGCAATCAAATGAATCGTTTGAGGACTATTACCACGAGAAAGTAATACTAGCGAGCCAAGTGCCGATAAACCCGAACGGAACGGTGAGCTATTCGATACGTGGGGTTCCTGACGATAACTTGAGAAATCAAGTTCGGCTACAAAGATTTGAAACTGAAGAGGATCTTTTACAAGGCATGGAGGAGATAATGCTATGTCCACAAGTTAAGCCGGAAGTAAGGAAGGATGGACGATTTCGTCAGTATGGGAGTGCGAGAGGAACACCGACAATGTACGAGCAACAACGCAGGCCAGCACCAGGACAGTGGAAAGCATCGTACTGTTATAATTGTGGCGAGACGGGCCACATTGCGACACGTTGCGCGAAACCGAAGAGAGAAGGGTGCATGCTTTGTGTGTGGTTGAATTAGGGCATCAGGTAAGGGAGTGTCCTATAAAAAGGGAACAACAAAGCAGGCCGAATGGACAAATATCTGTTGTATCAAATGAGCTTACGAATGGTGATGAGTATCTACAAAAGAATTTTGTGTGAGGTATGTAGCGATAATATTAGTTTAGTTTTAGTTAGAAACACAGTTAGATTCAGCTAATCCTATAAGTTTTATTCGAAAAATCGCTCATTCCTGAGCATTTGGTAAAGATGGTAAACATAACGGGTAGACGTTCACAGGAATAAACGAATCCGCTTTAGAAATACTTAGAACCGTGACCGTAAACATTGTAGCGGGAAAGATGGAAAGAGCCGATGTAACATTGTATGTGGTCCCAGACAACCCAATGCGGTGTCACGTCATCTTGGGTCGTGGTAGAATGAAAGACCTTGATTTTAAACTAACAGATCCGGAAGGACTAACAGTTTTAGAAAGTGCTATACGTGAAAATATGAACATTGAAACAAATAATCAAAAGATAGAGGCAGACGTAGATTCATTCAGGATTAATTCAGAAGTAGATAATATTAACAAGCTAGAGTTGCGAAATATTTTCAAACATAATACATAAATGCGGTTTATCCGGGAGAGCCTGTAGTTGGAATGTAATTAACGCTTAATTTACGAGAGCACGTACCCTTTCATTTCACACCCAGAAAACTTTTATCTGATGGAAAAGAAAAGTTGCAGAAGATAATTGATAAATTATTAGACAGGAATATTATAAGGGCCGGCGAATCTGAATATGCGTCTCCAATAGTTTTAGTACACAAGAAGAATGGCGAAATGCGCTTGTGTGTTGGTTTCAGATTATTAAACAAATACATTGTACTAGACAATTCCCCCCTGCCTGTAGTTGAGGGTCCTATTACGGCTTTGCACGGGAAAAATATTATTCTAAATTAGATTTGAAAGATATATTACATCAGATTCGAATAGATGATTCTGCAGTTAAAAACACAGCTTTCATTACCCTAATAGTGCGATACGAATATTTAGGTATGTCATTCGGGTTAAAGACTGCTACCGCGAAATTTCTCGCTTTGTAAATAAAGTATTGGGAGGACCGATACGAGCGGGACATGTATTGGCATATGTAGATGACTTTTTGATAGCAACAGAGTCCATGGAAAAGCATTTCGTTGTATTGCGTCAAGTATTTAGGTTCTTGGTTCAGAATAAACTAGAATTAAGGATAGATAAATGTAGTTTTCTTGCTAAGGAAATAGAGTATTTAGGCTATTTAATTAGGGGAAATACCGTCAGACCTATTGGCCGTGGAATAGCCACAGTGAAGGATTATCCTGTACCACGAAATTATAAAGAAGTGCAGAGTTTTATCGGATCGGCGTCCTATTTTCGGAAATTTGTAGAAGGTTTTGCAACAATATCAGCCCCGCTTTATAGGCTTTTAGGAAAGATGTTGAATTCAATTTCGGAGAGATAGAATTTAAAGCATTTACAGATCTTACATTGAAATTTATTGAAGCACCTGTTTTAGCTATTTATAGTTTAATGGTGAGACTGAATTACATATGGATGCCAGCGCGATAGGCTTTGGTGCAGTCTTGTTACAACGAAAGAGTGACAATAAATTACACCCAGTGTTTTATTTTTTTTTTTTTTTTTTTTTTTTTTTTTTTTTTTTTTTTCCAAACGCACTTCAGAATCGGAACGTAAATATCATAGCTTTGAATGCTAGCCATTATATATGTTCTTAATAGATTTAGACTCTATCCATATGGAATTAAATTTAAGATTATCACTGATTGTAACGTATTAAAGTTAACATTAGGTAGAGACATGTGAATCCCGGAATTGAACGATGGGCGATAGAGTTAATGGCGTATGATTATACTACCGAACACCTTCCGGGTGTCCGAATGAAGCACGTGGATGCATTTAGTAGAATGCAAAATAATCTCGTTATTGAAGCGAATACGCTAGAAACAAACTTGTCGCTGACACAAGGAAAGGATAGTAAGATTAAAGAGATATAATGTTAGGCTAGAGAGAACGGAGGACAGTTTGTATGAAATGCGTAGCGGCATAGTGTATAGAAAGTCAGGAGATAAATTGTTATTTTATGTTCCAGAATGTATGATCAGTCAAATTATGCATAAGTATCCTGATGAGTTCGGACATGTAGGTGCGGAAAAGACTTGTAATTTAATATCTCAAAATTATTTTATACCCCAATTACACAGTAAGGTGAAAAGTTATATTACAAATTGTTTAACATGCATTGCTTATTCACCAAAAACTGGGAAAGGTGAGGGAAATCTTCATAGTATACCGACAGGAGATAAACCTTTTACACACCTACATATCGATCATTACGGACCCGCAGATAAACGACAATAAAAAGTGTTTATCAAGCAGTATATTTTATTGGCAGTTGATGATTTTACAAAATTTATTAAATTATATGCAGTTAAGGGTACGACTAGTAAGGAAGCGATAGATTGTTTAAACAATATTTTCATAGTTATAGTAGGCCGAAGATAGTTATATCGGATAGAGGCACGTGCCTCACGTCAACAGAGTTTAGAAAGTTTCCAAAACAATGTAACATAGAACACGTATTAGTATCGACAGCAACACCAAGAGCGAATGGATAGGTTGAAAGAGTCAATCGTATATTAAGACCGATGTTAGGGAAATTAGTAGACAGCAATAAGAATGAACAATGGTATAGAGTTTTGACTGATGTAGAATATACGTTAAATAATACTATTAACAAAAGCACGAACGAAGCACCTAGTAGTTTGCTATTTGGCATAAAGCAACGTGGACGAATAATTGATGGAATTGCTGAATTTTTAGAAGACAATATAAATAGCTAATGAAGAGCGCAATGGTATCCATCAGAACCGAAGCAGCAAAAGATATAGAACGTGCCCAAATTTACAATAAAAGTTACTTTGATGCACATCATAAAGCACCGCTTAAATACGAAGAAGGAGAGTATGTAATGGTCAGAAATTTCGACAATAAAGCAGGGACATCTCGGAAACTAATTCCTTACATGAAAGGACCGTATAGGATTATTAAAGTTCTACGTAATGATAGGTATATACTTAGCTCTCTCGATGAATATTATGCGGAACATAGACCATATCGAGGAATATGGACCGCTGATAATATACGGCCCTGGCGTGAAACGTAAGCTGCATCGAAAGCGTATGGAATGTAAGTTCTGGATCCGAACTAGGTCAGGATGGTCGAATTGTAAGAAATTATAGGTGTGAGAATGCATGTGGTGTGTATGGGAGTATGCATGTGGTGATAGATGAAACAGAAGAATCAAATGACTGCGACTGGCTGGGTAGCAGGTTCAGGGAGACGGATCCGTAGTGAGGGGAAAAATGGAAAAGCGCGTTACAATTTCGATTAATAAACCGAGGATTCGGGTTGAACAATGGATGGAGGCCCCAATTTTGCATCAAGAGTGCATTGTCTGCCGCCTACTGGAGGATCACATATATTCACGTGTTTTGATATGTAGCGACGAGGACCCGCTTTCAACGCGTCCCTCGGCCAGGTCCGGCTAATCTAGTTTCTAGTATTTACCTATTTCCTTTGACCCATTGGTATTTCCCAGGAGATTCCCCTTTCCCTTTCCAACCCGCGTTTTCTATATTTATTCAATTATCAACTTATCTATTTATTTACCTATTTATTTATCTATCTATTTATCTACCTATTTATCTATTTATTTATCTTATTTATTTATTTATTTATTTATTTATTTAAGTGGTTATGTCTTTCCCTGACTTGTTGTTTCTACTTATGTCTCGCTCATGTGTATTTGTGTGTGTATTAGTGTTTTTTGGTGGGGCCTCAGAATGTACTTTACGAGAAACTATAGTCTCAGTTGGGTTTTTCGTCATCGGCTCCCTAGGTTTGTGTGAACCCAATAGGTGTCTACTTGTAAAATGAGAATCTTAACTTGATGGCACCCCCTATTGTCAGGCTGTTGCCTTCCCTTCTAATATTTCCAGCAACCCTTGCAGGGACTCTATAATAAAATCTCCTACATCTACCCTCCGCTTGCCCTTCCCTAATCAATACCCACTCCTCCGTACCCCAGTTTTCCCTCTCCAATTTTATTAAGTCTCTCAACATACCGTCCTCCATTTTACGGGAGGAGCACCATATCATCACCTCCTTCCTCTTTTCCAAGTCCTGCCCCGACCCCTCCTTCAGCTTCTTCCCCCTAATCGCTGTCCCCCTTTCTACCGTCTCCCTTATCATGTCCATCGTACCCCTGTCCTTGCCCGTCAACCTCAGTCCGCCGTTTCTGAAGTTTATTTTATCTATTTTAGCCCTGGTCCCCTTTTCTATTGCTACTTTCATTATTTCCAAGATAATGTCATCGACATCCTCCTTTCTCAAGGATGTGTTGGGATGGTCCTCCAGTACGATTATCATTTCCAACTCGCCCTGGCCAGACTCATTCAGGACCTGCCCGAGCTGCATTTCCTGCAGATCCTCATCGCTATCGGTTATTACTTGGCTCGTAGCCGCCTTCATGTTGTGAGACATGGTAAGGAGATTTCTGGAATTGAGACGGAAAACAACCTCCATGAATGGGTCGTTGGTTTGAACGTAATAAGATATAGTAGGGGGGAAGGTGCAGACATTATTTGGAGCGCAATTAGAGACAGTATAGCAAATGAGGTCGAGCCGTTAAACCTACACTCGCTTATTGAGTCATCCCATTCAAGGGTGAGAAGGGCTGATAATGTAAGTACGTATATTTGAAGCCTGTATGGTTACATTAACGGGAAAGTAGGTGCGCGCGCGCGGAGGTGAGCGCGACGCGCGGTTAGAGTGTGTATGTAATTGTGATACCGGGAATGGTGGCGGAAAGACGGGGAATAAAATGTGATCCTTATATGTTGCCAATTGTGCAATTTATTCAGTACCCATTATCCTCGCCCATTCTAATAATATGGTAGCGGAGCGTGGTTTAATTAGAAAATTAGAAAATTTGGAAATTAGAATCTTAGATACTGTGCACGATTGGAGAATAGAAATTAAAAGGAACATGTGGTAAATAGATTTTAAGAAGAACACGTGACACGTAGGGGTTAACAAGTGCACGTGGAAAAGGAAAAGTGTGTCCAAAACTAAAGAATGGCCGAGGGAACAGCAATACCAATTGGGAAGGTAGAGCCATTAAATAATAGTAATTACTACGTGTGGTCGTTAAGAGTAGAATCTATCCTAAGAGCGAGAAAATTATTTCAAGAAGTGATAGAGGGGGAAGAGCCACCGACGAGCCCTGAAGCAGATTCATAGGCTTATAAACTAAAGCAAAAGTGGGAATCCCAGAATGATGAAGCGTTTGGGATTATTATTAATACACTCTCAAATGCACAAGCAGGGCAGTTTTTAATTGAGGGAAACGCTGGTGAGTTATGGCGAAAATTGAAAAATACCCATGAAGGTAAGGTAGAAGATAGGCGAATAGACATGGGATTAGAACTTAAAGGTATAAGAATGGGAAATAATGAGACGGTTAATGAGTATATTGGCAGAATAAGAAGTATCCAAGCACGGAGTGCGACTCTTGGACAGGTAGTACCAGGAAGAGAGATTACCTACCATTCCGCTAGAGGTATGCACCACGAATTTGACAGAATAGCAGCAGCATTGAGAGCACGGCGAGGGATAGCTTTAAAAGAGATACAGCAAGCTCTAGGAGAAGAAGAAAACTTTATGAAATCCGGCACAATAGATGGACGTAACATGCAGATGGACACGTACAAGAATGAAAAGGCTTATAGAGCTACGAGAGGTGTGTGAAGAGGTGGGAATAACAATGGATGTTTTATATGCGGCAAAAGAAACCACTTATCCAGAGATTGTTATAACAAGAGTACATCCAGTGTGAATACGAATAGAGGTGTGCCATCCAGAGGTAACTATAATAATTTTAATAGAGGCAGTAGACCCAATAACCATTTCAGAGAGCAAGGAAACCCTGCCATACAGGGGAGAGAGACAGAATATACATTCCACACAATAGTGACTACCGATTATAATAGAAGTAAGATAATGCGTGAAGAATGGTGCCCGATCCGGACCCTAGATTCCGCGGCATCATCACGTATGTCGCCGAACACTGAGTGGATGGAAGATGTAACTGAGTGCGGCGTACCGATAAAGATAGCGGGAAAGGATAGACAGGTGGTATCAAAAGCAAGAGGAAACATCACGGCAGTGCACCAGTGATTGGACAAAGGAATGAGATTGTAGCAGAGGCTACAGAGGAAAATGGTGTATTCATAATGAAAGCTAGATCGTTGGCTAGGAACTCATCATTAATGGTCCGAGAGATGAGAGATACCAGAACTACAGAAGAGGCAACATTCCCCGGAGAGGACATCATTGAAGCAGAAAACAGGAGAATTCAGAGAGTAAGGAGATGCTATGGCACAGAAGGCTAGGCCATATCTGCGAAGGGTACTTAGATGCCATGAAGGAGAGGGGGGTCGTTAGAGACCTTGACCCCCCCGTAAAAAGGCTAGAGCTCTGCGAACCATGTACATTAGGGAAGTTAACGCAGAGACCGCACCAGAACCCGGGAGGGCCAGGCGCAAACGAACAAATAGATATTATATATATGGACTTATGTGGGCCACTCCCTGCAGAATCCATTGGTGGGGACAGATACATGTACGCGCTAGTAGATGGATACAGCAGATACACCAGTGTGTATGTTATAAAGTCAAGGATGAAGTTTTCCAACATTTCGTCAAGTTCATGAAAAGGACGCAAAACGAAGCCGGAAAAAGGATAAAGAGAGTTAGATCAGACAATGGAAGAGAATTTGCCAATGAGCAATTCCAGGGCCCATCAGCGGATATATCTGTTGGGTGGATTGTTACGTATTGTTTTGGTTCAATTTTACTTTATTTTAATGATAATAGGGGTATTTTGATATCTAAGTACTTGTATCTTTATTTGAGATTATTTCTGATATATTGTTAGCGAGGATTAAAATTTAGGTATAGATATGAGTATAAATTTGTATTCATGTTAGGTTGGGATTATTTATATTAGGTGACTTATTATTCTTATATTTGATAGGGTAATGATATTTATTAATTTTTAAACGTAAATATTGGGGGTTATATTTAGATCATATAGGCCATGGTCATATCGGAGTATAGAATATTCAAATATGCGTCAAATAGGGGCATGATTGGTATCATGGATATAGCATTATATGTGAAACCTATAGCCTAACTATAGGGTCGCCGTATGCCCGTTAATAACGAAAGAAACCTCGCGGTACTTTCGCGCTAGTATAGCGGATAAGTCCCGTACCAGAGAATACGGGGGTACCGCCACTAGCTAGTAGTAGGGAAATCTCCGGGAACCGGACTAATCTATAGTAGAACTATAGAGTCGCCGTATGCCCGTTAATAACGAAAAACCTTGCGGTATATTCGCGCTAGTATAGCGGATAAGTCCCGTACCAAAGAATACGGGGGTACCGCCACTAGCTGGTATAAGGGAAAAAGGAAATTGTTGCAATCCGTAGACTCTTTTAACCCCTTCCCGTGCCATTTAGCTCAACGAAACTCTGGCCCAAGCAGTAGGCACCGATGCGCGCTAAACAGACCCGACTGATGCTTGTAAACAGTCGCAATACGAACCGAAATGTCGATGCCCGCGATACCTGTGGGATAGTCAATTTTACGCGATACTGCTGTTGAGGAAGTAAACTCTAATGCTTTTACTTTTATAGATATTATAAATTTATTATATTTTGTATATAATAGTTGTGTATATAGAATTGTAGAAAATATATAACAGTTTTATATAACAGAAAATATATAACAAATTGCATTGCATGAATAAACAATGTGTCAAGAAGCGTCTTCAAATGTAGTTTGGTCCTCTGAGAAATGTAATAATACTACGCCTAAAAGTAAATAGCATATTATTTAAAAAAAATTTAATCATAAAAGTGAATGAATATCTAAAAAGAAAATACGTACAACTCTACAAATCCTCCATGGTATGATACCTCTTAAAACATTCTGGCAGATGTAAAGCTACTTTACATTTCGCGCATTCCCACTTCGTTGCGCTTCGAATTCTATGTTTGTAACAAACTTTGCACATCCTTGTTGGATGCTTATTCCGAGGTGTCGGATCGATATTTTTTGGGAAATGAGCCCAATATTGAGCTTGGAGTCGAAGAGGTGTTTCAACTGATGTTTTCCCACGCATTTTGTAGTTCGGTAATTTAACATTTTGTAAACTGATAGGAAATAACATTCAGTCACCATCGTAACGCGCAAAAAATCAGTCCGCGCGCTCGGCTTTTGTTATGTTTACGTTTGGCCCAAATATCTGGTCGCGAGTCTGACTCGCGATGAAGATTTTGGCCCAAACATGCACCTTCACATACACCTTCACATACACCTTCACCTTCACCTTCACCTTCACCTTCACCTTCACCTTCACATGCACTTTCACTGTCACTCTCGCCGTCACCCAGGCCTGTGTCTTCTTCTGACCCACAGGGTACTTCTGTCATCGCCAGTGTTGCGTAACAATCTTGCCTGATCACCGACTTCGATGTGTCCACCACCACTATTCACGCAGTTCTGCAGTCTATATTTTAAATTTCGGCGCACTTTAGCAAACACATCCTCATTGCGTTGGATTTTTTTGAAAGCAATGATAATCCGTTGTTTGAGCTCTGCCACAGACTTTATCTCAGACCCTGACTTATAAACTAATGATTTCACTGCTCGCCGGAGAAAGAAGTCTAGTGGATGTAAATCTGGGGAGCGTGGAGGGCACAATTGTGGGGCAGGGGTTCTCCCAATCCAGCGCGATCCAAACATTTGTGTCAAATGTTCGCGGACTGGCCTGCTGAATGTGGCGGCGTGCCATCGTGCATAAAATAAATCATTTTCCTTCTCCGTCGAGGAATAAGCCTCCTCAATTCTCCGATTAATTTTGTCCGTAGAAATCGGCAGTAGCGTTCTCCTGTCAACAACGCAGTAAGGTAAACGGGCCCAATTATGGCGTCGCCGATTATTCCAGCCCATACATTAACAGAAAATCGTCCTTGATTAAAATGCTGGGTCATAATGTGTGGGTTCCTGCGCGCCCAGATCCTACTGTTCCGCCGATTTTGTAAACCAACACTTGAGAAACTGCTCTCGTCCGTAAAAAGAATAATTTCAAGGAATTGTCCGTTCCTTTTCACTTTACTCAGCATCCACTCACAATGATTTAAACGGTATCCATAGACCGATTCCTGTAGTGCTTGCACTTTTTGTATGCGATTCGGTCGCAGTCCTTCCTCACGAATTATACGGCGTACCGTCATATGCGAAATATTAACTCGACCTGCAATGCCACGGAGTCCCATAAAAGGGTAGCTGCGTGCAAGTGCAATGACTTGCTCTTCTTTCCTCCAATGTGTCCTTGGTCGACCAGCATTTCGATGATTATTCGAACATTGAACCAGGGATGCTTCGCTGAAACGGTGGTCCGATCTTTGGAATTGCCTCCTATCGGGGACGGATCTCAGTCGCGATGTTTCACCATGATTTCGCAGCCATCCGCGATATACACTACCGGCCAAAAGTTTGGAATCACTACATAAATTTAGAGAAACAGGTCATTTATAAGAATGTTAATGACTTTAGAGTAACTAAGGACATTTTATTTATCGAAAAACTTATAAGTAGCATGTTTTACAGTTTTTGTTATTTTTTTCTATCGAGGAATGTGTATTTTTCTTCAAAATGCCTTTTCATAAAAAAAAAAACACCTTTACTTTTAATGACAGCCTGACATATTCTGGGCATCCGGGCAATTAGTTTTTCGAGTGTTTCTAATTTTGTATCTTTCCATGCTTCTTGTAGAAGTTGCCATAGATGTCCGTGAGAAGTTGGACAGTGCAGCCGGATATTCCGATCGAGTTCTTCCCACAAAAGCTCTATTGGGTTCAGGTCTGGAGATTGTGCTGGCCATGTCATATTTCTCAAGAAACCTTCCGTTTCTTTTTGCAATAGAAATCCCTTGCACAATTTAGAGGAGTGCTTAGGATCATTATCTTGCTGCATAATAAAATTTCTACCTATTAATCGGTGACCTGATGGTATGGCGTGCTGCTCAAGTATCTGTTTATAGTCTTCTTTTTTCATTGTACCTTCTATTTTTATTAGATTTCCTACTCCAACGGTTGAGAAACATCCCCACACCATAACTGAACCGCCACCATGTTTGACAGTGAGTACATTACAGTCTGGCAACATTTTTTCTTGTACAGATCGGCGGACAAATATCCTTCGGTGCGACCCAAATATTTGAAACTTTGATTCATCACTCCAGAGGACACTGCCCCAATCCGCAGGTGTCCAATTTTTGTGATTTCTTGCCCAATCTAACCGAATTTGCGATTTTTTTGCGACAGCAATGGTTTCCTGACTGCCAGACGGCCGTTTATACCTGCAGCTCTTAGTCGCATTTTCACTGTTGTTAGAGATACTGGATTCGGTCTACTGTCATTCAATCTTGCACGAATTTCTGAGGCCGTTAGTCGTCTGTTCCGCTTGCAAATAATATTTATTCTCACATCTTCAGTCCTTGATGTAATTTTGGGTCTTCCTGATCGTGATTTGTCTTTCAAACTGCCAGTATTCACGAAACGTTTTACTGTACACTGCACGCCCTTGTATGACACTTTCAATTTCTTTGCAATATTCCACAAAGAATAACCTTCCTTTCTAAGTGTAACAATTGCACTTCGAGTTTCAATGCTAATTTCTTTTCTTCTTGCCATTTTAAAATACTAGAGTCAAATTATTACTGCTGATAACTCTTCAACTCCTTTGTTGATGAGAATGATGACAATGTATGACAAATGCTCTATTTATATATTTTTTCGGTCCCAAAGTCAGCCAATAGGAATCTACTATTGTAGTACTTAACGCTTATTGGAGAACAAAAGAATCATGGGTTTCTATACAGGGTGGGGCAATAACTATCAGCACTTCAGATATCTTCGAAACTATAAGTTTCACAGAAATATTTGCTGAAATAAAATTGCAGAGTACGAAGGGGGCCATCCGGTGGCGATAATAGTGTTTTTGCAGGTGGAGGTACTTCGGACATTTGAAGGTCAGTTCCATTTTTTTAAATGGATCGGTATATTTTAACTTCCGTATCATGATAGAGGATCTTAAAACGAGTTCAACGGCCTATTACACAAGGTCATTGCCGTAACAGATTTCATTTGCTGTTTTCCCGAGATCGGTCGGGCTGCAAAGGCCCCGTCGTAACGGCGGCGGGCCGTCGCCAAGCTCAAGGGCCTCTTGGCGAAAATGTAAATTACGTGGCGACGCGTTATCGCGTTTTCGATGCGACGTGCTCGTTGTACGTCACTGCCACATCCTGCAAACTTATTATAGTGTCCTTCAAGCAGTGTTTAGTCTCAGTGAAGTAAACGGTAAGCATTACGGCTTCTTCTACTGCTTACAATACGTATGTTTCATTTACTACCAAAACCGTAACTACTATCGCCTTTCTCTACTTTCTATGACCTCCAATGACCTTGTGTAACAGATGGTTGAACTCGTTTGAAGATCCTCTATCATGATACGGAAGCAAAAATATACCGATCCATTTAAAAAAATGGAGGTGACCTTCAAATGTCCGAAGTACCTCCACCTGCAGAAAAAATATTATCGCCACCGGATGGCCCCGTCCGCACTGTGCAATTTTATTTCAGCAAATATTTCTGTGAAACTTATAGTTTCGAAGATATCTGAGGTGCTAATAGTTATTGCCCCACCCTGTATAAGCCGACAACAGAACATCTTTCCCGATAGTATGAAAGTTCATTCCGTGCATTGTCTTAAACTGGGTTGTATACCCTATACAAGAACATTATGGACATAAGAACATGCCGAAATCTCTAAAATCATAATGCAGCATGTTATAATAATAATAATAATAATAACTTTATTCACATAAATACAAATGCCCTTACGCACGAGGGTATGTATACATGTTTTCAATCACAATGATTATATAATATAGTAACGCTGCTTTAAGCGGGGCAGTCCTTTTAAACGCAAGGAAATTAGTCTTTTTTTATGAATTTTTTTGATGGTGATAAAATTATCGAATCCTTTTGAAATTTGTATATCATTTTATTGCATATGTCTAGTTCAAGAAAACATTTTTTCTTTTTTTTGTTTTTACAAAATGGCGGCGTTCCGAATTTTTTCTATCGGTGCCTTTCGCAAGACACCGCAAACTGCTGCACCTGTAGGATTTTTTATATTGATTTGAAATGAAAAACGAAAATATTTTCTGATTATAGACAAGTGTAGGGGAAGGATAAACCTAAAAAAATATAAAAAACTATAAAATTGAAAGTTATGTCGACGTTTTAATAAAAAGGTAATTTTTTTGACCATTTTCTCGACAGTTTTTACCCCTTAAAATATATTTATTCACGCGATAACTTAAAAAATTTAGGTACATCCTTCCGGTAATGTTGTAGTAAAAAACGTGGAAAAATTTCAGCCAAATCGATTGATAACTTTTCGAGCTACAACACGAGCAGTTTTTGAAAATATAGTTTCGAGATAAGCGCGTTTGAAGTTTCAACCGAACCGCTCGGATTACCTGAGCCCCTACTTTACAGCATGCGGTGCCGCGCTCCCGATTATGTACTATAACTTTGTTAATATTTCGAATTTTTATTTCTTCTTTATATAGTATACTCTCAACATATCATAGTTTTGAAATGTGCAAAAAAAAATTGATTTTTTGAAAAATGTAAAGGGACCGCCCCCCTTAACATATACTTAAGGTAAACAACTCATTTGGGCCAGTTTTGTCTCGAGGAAAAAAATCGGGAAAAATAAACCTCGACCAATATACAGTATAATAACTATGTGCTGCTCGTCTGGTGTTAACAAAAATTGTAGGATATCGGAATCTTCCATCCATTTCTAAATCCTCTTAACGTGAATACCAGTGCGTGATCTGCAAATTTTCCGGTCCTTCTATTGCCCCAATCTTCAACACCTACGATCCGATCTTCGCCCTTGTTGTAATATAAATGAGGCTGTAGTGCCATTTCGTCCCACATCAGTATGCAATACTTTTCTTTTTCTGGCAATTTTTGTGCCTCTTCACGCAAAAGTTTTAATATTATCTCACAGACGCCTGGTTTTTATATAACGCTACGAAACATGTTTTTCATAGTCCCAACACTGGGCATATTAGACAGTTGTCTTAACAATCTGTATGCTCTTAGCGACTGTTTACATATTGACAACGATAAAATTTTTTCATCTAAAGTGTAGCGTCTTCCCTGAAATGAAAATTATTATTAGTTTAATGTATTTCAATGAAAGTGTTGTTGTGTATGTGTTTTAAGTTGTATATACAGGGTGTCCCATTTAAGTTGAGATTGTAAAAAATCTCGAAAACGGGTGATTTAAGAAAAACCAAGCGATGCGTGCCCCTTACTATTGCGGGTGGGGAGTGTAATGGCATTACTGATTTTTCAATGCGTGGGCGTCTTCAAGGTCATTTCAAGGTCATCTTGTTTTTTTGTGTCATAAACACCTATTTTTTATTTCGGAATCATATTCTACATAAAAAAAATGGATCACTTTTGTTTGAAACATTTTGTTGTAGATTTAATATTTCTTAAGATATCTATTGACGTTTCATATTTATGTCAAGGATAGTTTTCTTTTTCTATTAATATGACAACATTACTTTCTTGTGGAATGTTTTTTATTTCTTTTAAGGATGTCACAACAAATGCTCGAAATTTTTACCCTCAACTTCCAGACACTTATTAACACGTTTAATAAAAGACTGGTGGACGGATAATAAAGTTCTTCTCGTTATACCACGACAGACAGTTACAATTCGCACTTTCATGTCTTCTGGTGTAGTAGGTGGATCACTGTATACTTTTTCCTTGAGATAACCCCATAGGAAATAGTCGAGTGGTGTTAGATCAGGTGATCTCGCTGGCCAGGACACTGGACCACCTCGACCTATCCAACGACCAGTAAAATCCCGATGTAGGATTTGCCGTGCAATTCGTGAATAATGAGCTGGGCAACCGTCGTGCTGGAACCACATGTTTTGCCTGTCTGCTATGCTTATGTCTTCAAGCAATACTGGTAATTCGCGGTCCAAGAAGTCTCGATACTTGATTCCATTTAACGTACCGTCAATAGAATAGGGTCCTATTATTTTTTCCCCAATAATTCCAGCCCAAACATTGACTGACCATGGGTGTTGGTGATCCACTTCCCGTAACCACGTCGGATTGTGGTCAGACCAATCATGCATATTATGCCTATTTTCTTGGCCATTATTTGTAAACGTAGATTCATCAGAAAACAAAACACGGGAAAAGTAATTCTGGTTGATGTTTATCTGATCTTTGGCCCATTCACAGAATGCTATTCGTGCTTGAAAATCATTTTCTTGAAGCTCTTGGTGTAAGCACAGTTTGCATGGATGGAACTTCTGTTGCTTTAAAATTCGATGAACGCTCATTCGAGAGATTCCAGTGTTGCAGGTTATTAATTTGTAAAACTCTTGGTACTGATAAAGAATATATTTTGATATAGGTTTTACAAACTAAGTTAGATTAAGAATGTGTACTGAACAAAAAAACTAAAAGAAACTATGCTTAAATCTATTGCTCAAAGAAAACTACGCTCTCTGTAAATCTCTCACACCTTTCTATTTGACTTTCACGAGGCTTCTGCCTTCTTTTCTTCACTCTCCCTTCCACACGCTCATACATTCACTATGGTAGATAATACAGGGAGTGATTATACTCCCAACATCCAGAAGTTATCGAAATTGAACGAATACTCACATTTGGATTGTGAGCAACTGCATCCAAGACTCGATTGACATTATCTCCACTTGTGCGTGTTTTTTGACGAACGCGTGTTTTCTTCTGTACACTTCCCTCTCGTAGAAATTGCTGAACAGTAAGGTAAAATGTACTACGCGATGGACACTTTTTTCTGGATACCGCGAAGCATACAAATTTACAGGTTCTTCAACATTTCACCCTGATTCGCCATAAAGGAGAATTATCTCGATTTTTACTGCGACTGTTAAACATTCCATTTCGCTCACTACGTAAACTGAACTGGCAATACACTATCTTGTGACCGAGAATTATGTCTAAGAATTCAGTCACAAACTGATCCTGTTCTAGTAGCAAACTGTTAGATACGTTTGTAAACACAATCATAATAGGTATGTTTATCTGTATTACACCTGATAGAGGGAAATGTCGATACATTGTGGTTCTCAAGGTACCAATAATACTTGAAGATGTAAGCCTACCAGATGAGGTATCACCATAAATTTTAAAAGACGTTTCGCCTGATATCTTAAAAAATATTAAATCTACAACAAAATGTTTCAAACAAAAGTGATCCATTTTTTTATGTAGAATATGATTCCGAAATAAAAAATAGGTGTTTATGACACAAAAAACCAAGATGACCTTGAAATGACCTTGAAGACGCCCACGCATTGAAAAATCAGTAATGCCATTACACTCCCCACCCGCAATAGTAAGGGGCACGCATCGCTTGGTTTTTCTTAAATCACCCGTTTTCGAGATTTTTTACAATCTCAACTTAAATGGGACACCCTGTATATTACAACCGCATTTTAATAACTGTGTTACTGCTGTTAAATATTTGGTTAGGATATCCTTTTTCCTTCATTTTATCTATAATACAGTTCCAACTAATTGAATTAAAAGCATTTTCTATATCTAATGTTACTAGTATACAGTATTCATTTTTTAGTCTAGCCGTATCAACTATTAGGTTGGTGCGAATGAAATGTCGGATTCTTAAGTGAATATATGTATTAAACTGCATATCTTTTTCCAAAAGCTGTTTATGTAATCAAAATATGCTCTATTTACTTCAATACACTTTTCCCAACGAGATTTTAATGCATAGATGCCTGTCTTGAAGAAATTCTGATCTTTAGAATCAATGAACTCTGATATGGCATTTTTCAGACTGTCTTCATTTTCGTACTGTTTAGTCCGTAAAAACAGTTCTAAATGTTTAAATAAATGAAAGTCGGTTGGCGAAAGATCCGGTGAATAAGGTGGGTGCTACTAAATTTCATATTTTAATTCATTTAATTTCACAGTTGTTTTGTACGATATATGCGGCCGAGCGTTGTCGTGGAAATGGAGTATGAGAGTGGAGTATGAGCACAAGCCTCATCTCTATATTATTAGTTATAATTTTAAAATCGCTACTTATTCTTTTATAATTTAAACTGATCATGTTAAGGATCTTTGAGCAGGCGGCAGTAGAAATGATTAGTACACAGACTATTAACTATAAAATGAGCAAATATATTTACAATAAACTGAATAACGAGGAGAGAAAATAAATTGTGTGTTACATGATGAGAAATAGAAACAGGATGTGTGTGAGACCGGAAGTCCTCTATAGGAACCATAATTAATACCAAAAATGAAATTGTTAGAGTCATTACTTTGACTGACGTGACGCGACGTATTTGGTGGGAAGATTTAAATCTAACAGATCATCTTAGTTTTCTCTTCGGATATTTTTAAGTCTTTATTTCTCATCCAGTTATAAATATCGTTAACTTTCTTTTCTATAATTTCTTTAGTTTTATTAAGATTAGTTGCAGTGACCACCAAAAGAATGTCGTCAGCATACCCAATTATCTCTGGGTCCTTGGACATCTTTTTCCCTGTTACGAACGGGGGTGGTCGCGCGTCTGACACCAGTTTTTGTTACGAATGGGGATGATCGCGCGTCTGACACCAGTTTTCGTTACGTATGGGGATGGTCGCGCGTCCGGCAATGCGAGTTTCGTTTAAAACACGCGCGCACGGTCTCGTCGTCCGTCGTCGAGCGGATGCCGACGGGCGGTGATTTCACGCGGCCCGAAATATGGGAATTTTGAATATGTAGAAAAATGAATTTAAGATACTCTGATTAGCAGATGGCTAAGAGAGGACAGGACGAATGGGCACCGACCGCAAGGTCCTATACAGGTCCCAGGACTATAAAATTAAAGTGGGCTAACAATCTACTGTAATAAAAATAAACAAAATATGAATAATATCAAAATGAATCTATATTCTAATCAATATTAATTGTGCAATATAAATGACAATATAAAATGTTGGCGCAATAGGGTTAGAGTGAATTCTTATTGTAGACGTGTAGGATAATTTAGAATTAATCCGTAATACGTTATTTATTAAGTTCATATACACGTAAAGCTTATTCTGATTTACAAACGTTCCACATCTTCTCTTAATGCGATACAACCATTTTGGATAACAAAAGCACTCTGAACTTCGATTCAGTTACCAGGCGCGCTGGGACTCGTGATGACGCACCGCGGTGGGCCTCAATACTGTACCTGCGCGCGAATTATAACTCTATTACATAAAATCCCAAAATTACGTTATTACAATTTTGTGGTGGTGAAGTCACCTCGCATTCGTAAGATTTCGACTCAAGGGCGTTATCCCACAAACGATAGTTCATTTGAGTTAATCAGCCGAATTCCGAAATAATTTCCCATTTACAAAAATGTATTATTAATAGAAATAAACTGTTGTAATCTTTGTCTTATCCTTGGTTATTGTTATAAAATCGGTTATAAATTGACATAAACAATTAAACGAAATAAACATTGAAGTACAGACAATCGAATTTAACCCTTTCAATACGGCGAAAAATCAGTCCGAGTGCGCCCCATTGCCGGGATCAGTTATTTCTCTTCCAAGCGATTATTAGATAAAATAACTTTTATGCCTAAAAGGTTGAAGGTCTTGGAGACGCATAAACGTCCCCATAACAGTGCACCATCAATAACAATGATTTCACAAGCTTCATTGATGGGACAGCATATGTCCCGCTGTAAACCCAAAGCATCTGAACCCCGGGACAGGGTATGTCCCGGCCGGAATCCTAGAGTCAATAGCTCATTTTTATTGACAGTGTAGGAACGGAATTTTTCCTACGCTCAAATAATATTAATTTTGGAATTAGTGAGTGTGGATGGATTGTAAATAAGCGAGAGTGGATGTTTGAAGTACGTGATTTGGAAGGCGACGGATGTCAGGGCTAGCATGAATGTTTAGTCTGTAGAGAAAGAGAAAATGAGTGAGTGCAACAGAGAACGCATGCTGTGAGAAAGACGAAGAATGCATGCTGTGAGAAAGAGGATCGAGGGTGGATGCGAGCGAGGATTTTTGGGAAGAGACAGTTGTTGAGTTGAGTTCATAGAGTCGAGTTGAGTGGAGATATACAGAGTGGAGATTTAGAGCGTTAGAGTTATTTTAGTATTGTTTAGAGTATTGTATTTATATATATATTTAATAAAGTTAGTCATTTGTTTTTTAATTACACGCGTTCAGTTAAGTTTCTAGGCTACGGTATTGTTGATTAATTCTAAGGGCATCTGTTCCGTTTATTCGAAGACGAGCATCGATATTCTTTGATTGCTCGTCTAAGATTAAACTTGAATAGGACCCTATAACAGTTTACTTAACATTTTGATTAACATTTTGGTGATTATTTTAGGCGACGTCTTTTTATTAACATTTTCATGTACATTTGCGTTAACATTTTCATTAACATATTTATTTATAAACCTTTTTCGGAATTAACAGTTATAAAATAAGAACGGTAAAAAATTTTAAAAATTGAAAGTAGTGGAGGAGCAACAGTATCTAAAGTCTGGGTTTCTTGAGGGTGTGGTAGGGCTAGAAATAGTTCTTGCACATTGCTACGTTGCAAAAGATGAACAGTATTTTTGAGCGTGCCTCTTTCTTCATTTTTGCGCATCATGCACATCTTCTGCGCGTTTTTCCCTCAATTGGGAAATGGTTTCCAACATTGAAAAGTCTCGCTGTTGATGATGACGATGACATAGTTTCGGAGGAAGAGTGCCTTTGCTTATTGACTTCCTTGCTTGCATTTCCAAATATCAGGAGACTTTCAGCAACAGCAACGAGGAATGGTAGTAAGGGACGTCTTCGTTCAGTAACGTCTTGGTGAACAACATGGGCATTAACAATCGAGGTGATCAGTAATCTGTAGAATACCTTTTTCCACCACTTGTTGGATTTACGATCCACCTCGTAGCATGTTCCCAGTTGGTCAGAGAGGTCAACTCTACCCATGAACTCGTTGTAAAACCATTGACGTGCAGGGGAACTCCTTAGATCCATCTATTAAAGTTCTATTCGCAGTAGTTAATTCAGTGCTATGGCAATTCGACATGACAAAAACTTCCTTCATGTCCATCCATTTGACAGCAATTATTCCCTCTCTTGTAGTTTGGAAAACCGAATCACCTCGCTGTACTTCTCGTCTTCTCGCAGTCGGAAATGTTGGTCCATTTTTTCGTCCTTTCATGTAGGTGGCGACACATCCATGGGGCAGGGCGTACTGTTATGCCGCGGCAAGGGATCGAAATCAAGAACTACCGCAGTTACTTCTTGTTATGAACTATTTTGAGGTTCAGAATCACGTACAGAGTGTAAGCCGGTTCTTTTCTGATCTGTTTCGAGGGTTTTTGGGGTTCTTATACGCTTTGATAACAAAGACTGGCGCTTGGGGTTTGGGGGGAGTTTTGGCCGCGTTGGCGATGACGGAGATGTGACCTCCGACTTATCGGTGTCCTTTGCAAGGATGACGGTGGCTGGTGAGACATCGGCGGCAATGTAACAACACGATGCGTGTTCTTTGTGCAAATGTCCAGTCGTTATCGGCTTATCAGTGTCCTTTTAGAAAGATGACAGTGGCTGGTGAGACATCGGCGGCAATGTAACAACACGATGCGTGTTCTTTGTGCAAATGTCCAGTCGTTCGGCTTATCAGTGTCCTTTTAGAAAGATGACGGTGGCTGATGAGATATCCTAACAGTACATCAGATTCACCGAAGTGAAGAATCGGTCGAAACAGAGAACGATTTGGGAATCTTCACTGTAGAAATAAGCATTTTTACAACGCGTTCTCCTAGAGTTCCTTCAGTCACTGAAGATTCTTTCCCAGTGTAAATGTTGAAGTCGTATACGTATCCAGTCTTAGAATCGCAGCGCTCCCAAACTTTGATACCTCTCTTTACTGGTTTCATGGGTTGGTACTGTTTTAGGCTGCTCCTTCCCTTGAATTTGACCATTGACTCGTCTATTGACTGCCTTGTGCTGTCAGTGAAACTCTTCAAAAAAGTACACTTCAAGCAGGAAACTACTTCTTCAATATAGTATAATTTCGAAGCATCTTCAGGTTTCTCCGGGGAATTGAAATATAATTTTGAAATCAAAAAAAGAAAGCGATCCCTACTCACCGCCTTTTGAATAACTGCATTTCCCAGCGAACAATTGAATGACCAATAGTGAGCCATTTGAGGTACCCGGTTGTAGCTCAGGATCAACAATACCCCAACTACTGTCATGATTTCGAATTTGTCGGTCATGTGATTCATTTTGTCTGTAGCGTTTCGACTGTCCGATGCTGAACTTGCTTCCTTTTCCTTCAATGCTTTATTCTCCATTTCTATTCTTTCGTTCGTACATTGGGCAGTGTAAATGAATAAGCTTTTGGGAAAGATCTTGAAGAAAAAATCCACTTCGGTGGCTTCGTTGCCAATAGAGAGATTTGTTTGACCCTTGATGTACACTCCCGTCCATAAGTATCCGGACACCTATCAAATACATGTAAATGCTGTATTTATGCTACAATAATTTACATATTTCTCAATAAAAACAATCTTTATTGAACATTTACTTATAGTAGAGGATATAGAGAGCATAGTATTAGGGGGACCGGAAAGTAATGTCGTTTTCTTACATTAAGTTCAAACGAATAAATTTTTAATAAGCCTTTATTTTTAATCAATAATATAATCACCCTCGTTATCAACAACATTTTGCCATCTAGTGTGCAAATTTTCAATTCCGGACCGATAAAAATCAATTTGTTTTTGAGTAAAATATCTCGAGATGGCATTTTGGACATCATCCAAATTTTCAAATCTTTTGCCACTAAGAAAATGTTGTAGGGATCGGAATAAATGGAAATCCGAGGGTGCGATATCGGGTGAGTATGGTGGGCGAGGCAGTTCCTCCCACCCAGTGTTCGTCTTGCACAGTGCGGTCTTGCATTGTCGTGTTGCAGAATGACGCCTTTTCTGTTGACAATCGCCGTATACTTTTCGATTAAAGATTGGTTCAGTCGATCCAATTGTTCACAATAAAGGTCTGCATTAACAGTTTGTCCAGGTTTCAGCACTTCAAAGTGAACAATTCCGCGAATACTCCACCAAACACACAGAAGTGCCTTTTTGGGATGTAAACCCGGCTTCGCAGTATGTACTTCGTGGTGATTCATTTGGAGAGAGCCACTGCCTTTTGCGTTTTGGATTATCATATAAGATCCATTTTTCGTCTCCAGTGATCGAACGATCAAAAAACGGTTCTGTATGGTGCCATTGAAGCAATGCGTTGCATGTGATGGATCGGTTGGATTTGTTCTCTTCGGACAGATATGGGGGACCCAAACACCTGCTTTGTTTATTTTTTCAACCTGCTTTAAATGTTCCTGGATGGTCGACCAAGGTTGGTTAAGGGTGTTTGACAGTTCTTCAATTGTTTGACATGGATTTGCTTCGACTTCTGCCCTTAGCATGTCGTTGTCTAATGTCGTTGGTCTTGCTGATCGATAAGAGTCAGAGAGATCAAAACTACCGGATCTGAACTTTGAAAACTATCTTTGGCATTTACGAATGTCTAATGCACTTGGATAAACATCGCAAATGTTTTTGGTCGCAACTGTTACGTTACTACTTTTGCGAAATTCAAAAAGCATACAATGCCGAATATGCTCTTCTAGTATTTGGCTGGTCATTTCACCCCAAATTGCAAAAAAAATTTAATATTGTGAATTATTTAGAAGTGAACAAGTCACAATAACCTCAAAATGACTTTGGCACGCCTTCGAAATACACAATGAGCTTACAAATGACAATCAAATATCGAAATGCGCAGGAACGGCATTACTTTCCGGTCCCCTAATACGTGGGTAATTTGAAAAGTTCGCGGCTTAAGAATAAAAACATACAATTTTGAATTTTAAATTGTTTTTATTTTTCGACATACAGTAGAGACTCCCGTATCCGAACTAATAGGGAGACAAAAGTGGCCGGATAGTGGAATTTTCGGATAATAGAACGTTTACTTTGTTTTGCATTAAACATCATTTATTCAAGTAGAAATGAACAAAATGGAGTTTCTTTCAACATCTAAGGGTCCCATATCTTTTTAGCCGCAAAGTCACATACATTTTTTATTGTAAGCAACTGCGTAGAATTACATTCCCGTTGTGCCTCAAACCATCGAATTCCTTTTTCAAATGACTCAAACGCTTCGACATGAGAAGGCACGTCCTCATCGTTACCTTCGTTTGTTGTTTCTATTTGTGTAAAATTTATATTATCTTCATCGCTACCTTCATCGTTATCTTCATTGTCTTTATCGCACTGAAACCATTGCCTTACATCATCGCTGTTACAATCACATCCTGGTATTCTACGCAATGTAGTGACAGGTTCTTCAATATCTGCTTCTCCTGCTCTTTCTTGTTCACTACTTTCTTCAATTTCACGCATTAAAAGTTTTCTTCATGCTCTTTTCAATGTTGTACTTTTAATGTTGCTCCACGCATTTGCCACCATGTAAAAGCAGTCTTTTAAATTTAGTTTTTTATATTGCTCTATCACACCCTCTCCATTTAAGTGAAACGTAAACAAAAGTTTTTTAAGCAATTCTTTTCTATATAGTCGTTTGAAGCATCCAATGACTCCTTGATCTAGTGGCTGTATGAGTTAAGTTACATTAGGTGGCATAAACATAACTTTTATAAATTCATCCTTCTGGTTAAGAATGTCATATGTAGAATGTGATCTAGCATTGTCTATCAGCAAAACAGTTCTTTCTCTGTGACCATTTTTTAATCGATGTTCTTTAACCGTTGGTATAAAAATATTTCCAAACCATTCAATAAAAATGTTGCTGTCCATCCAAGCATTTGTCTGATTTTTTATAAACAACTGGCATTGCACTCATATTGGCATGTTTAAAGCAGCGTGGGTGTTTACTTTTTCCAATGATTAGAATAGGAAGTTGATGGCATCCAGTAGCATTCGCACAAAGAAGTGAAGTAATACGTTATTTACTAACTTTGCGACCGGGAGCTGATCTTTCACGACGAGAATCTAACGTTTTCTGTGGTAGTGCCTTCCAAATTAACACATTGCGTACGGCGCTCTGCTCGCGCAACGCGCTCCCAGGGCCCGCACATTTTTGGACGCTCTAGGAACACTTTATGCAATGCATATATTCACTTTTTTCATTCGCATTTGGTAGCAGATATTCAAATAAAGTATTCTTAAATATTACTATATATTTTATTATACATCTTTTATATTTTTTACATTTTTAAAAATTTTAATTATATATTTTACAAGTTTGAATAATCCTTTAACGTATGATACCGAGTGAAGCATTCTCCCTTGTGCAATGAAATAAAATACTGTACAACAATAAAACACTTTATAAGGTATGATGCACAGAGCCACAGAGCTACTAATGTAATGGCTATACTGACCGACTGATTTTTACGCTTTCAGAGTTTTGACATTCATTTTTGTTCGCTAACCATTTGTTAAGGGAATACGCAAGACTTCGTTACCCTGGTAATGTAACAAGAAAGTCTATTTTTAGTTTCTTAAATCGTTGATTGAGTCGAAGAAACCTGAAAACGAGATATCTCGTCTCCCGGCCACAACGTTCGGATTGCTAAAGACGAGATATCTCGTCTCCCGTACGCAATGTGTTAAACCTGTTTCATCAGCATTGTATACATTTACCAATGCATATTCTTCATCATTTAAAAATTTATTAAAATCTGTTCTAAAAGTTTCTGCAGCGGTACTATCCGCTGGAAGTTTTTCTCCACAGATATCCAGCTGTCGAATACCATGACGTGCTTTGAATTTTACTAACCAACCATTACTAGCTTTAAATGAGTTTCCCTTTAATCTATCGTTGAACTCTAGAGCTTTTTCACGTAGCACGGGTCCAGATATCGGTATGCCTTTGTCTCTTTGTTTACGAAACGATAGGAAGACAGCATCATCTACACTTTTATTTTTTGGATTCGTTAAGCTTTTCCTACTGGTACTAGCATCCGCGGAATCTACATTCTGTATATAATTTTCAATATTGCGTTTCTGTTTTTTAATATCTGTAATTGTAGATTTCCCAATACCATGTATTCTTGCTAATTTCGTTGCACTTTCACCACTTTCAAGATCTTTAATTATTTTGTATTTCTCTTCAATAGTTAAAACTACACGTTTTCGTTTACTTGCCATTGTGATACTGTTCTCTGCTTCAAACTGAATTGATATGATTCCATTTAACCGGCCGAACACAGGAAAGTATTTATACAATGGTTTGCGTTTTCCGGGTTCAAGCCGCGTTGTGAATTGTGAAAATTCCGACGTTTCGCCAGCATTTCAGCTAGCTTCATCAGGGTAAAACTGATGCTGAGGTATCCTGTTGATAGTACTCCTATTTATAATGGTGCTCAGTGACACAGAACCGTGCTTCAGCCAATCAGATTTTTAGTTGATCAGCTGAGCGACTGAAAAATGGGAGGAGGGTGTTCCAGATTGGGCTGATGTTATAGCCTATGTCTCGATTGATGTAGTTCGGATACTTTATTATTTCCAATGCTTCTCGGTATTTCCTGGGGAAGTAACCTGAGGTCTTCGCCAAGAGCTTGGTTTTGTCGAAAAGTATTTTGTGACCGGTGTTGATTTTATGTTCGGCTATAGCCGATTGTGTGTACCCCAGTCTGGAACACCTCTCATGTTCTTTGAGACGTGTGCTCACACTCCTCCCAGTTTCTCCGATGTATACGTACTATCAACAGGATACCTCAGTATCAGTTTTACCCTGATGAAGCTTGCTGAAATGCTGGCGAAACGTCGGAATTTTCACAATTCACAACGCGGCTTGAACCCGGAAAACGCAAACCATTGTATACTTAACAATGACCGCGAAAGCCTCAAAACCTCGACAGGAAAGTATTTATTATATTACGTCTAAATACATTGTATGTAAACATCACTACGAAACGTTGTGCGGATTACAGAACATACGGATAATAGAACATCCGTATATTAGGGTATTCGGATAATGGAGGTACGGATACGGGAGTCTCTACTGTAATCTCCTTGAATTTCAATGCACTTTATCCAGCGGTGCTCTAATGCTCTTATACCCTCTCGAAAGTCCGTTTCGTGAAGGTCTTCAAAATAGCTGTTTACTGTGGCTATAAGTACCAATTTTGTTGCGTGGCCCTTTAAGGATTTTCTTAAAAGGGTGGGTTACTTCCCGTGGAAAGTAGGAACTCTCCACAAATGATGAGGGATTCTTCCTTTGTAACGTTTTTAATCAGAAAATAAAATACAATTTCTTGGAACAGCTATTTGGTATATTTTCACTCCTGGCAACTCGAGATCAATTATAATTCTAATTATTTTACAACCTTTTTTGTTTCCCGTCATAGTAACGCGCGTACAATTTGTTTTTACCGCGTTCAAATTACGGTCCCCTTGTTGGTTCATAAAGTTCATAATATGTGGCGCTGCTTTCATTTTAATGATAAGGTAGGGATTTACAATAGTGTGATACGCAACACCTCCCCCCTTATTAACAAAGAAGATGGTTCGAAGAAAGCATCTTCTTTGCTTCTGATGAAAATCGACGACCACCAAGAAATTTTTTCAATTTTGGGAATAGGTGGAAATCAGAGGGGGCTAAATCTGGGGAATAAGCAGGGTGAGGAAGCAAATCAAACATTAATTCAGCGATGTTTGCCATAGTTAAGCTGCTTGTATGGGGCCGAGCATTATCCTGGTGAAAAATGATCTTTTGTTTTGATAAACCTGGTCTTTTTTCACGATTTGCTTTAATTAATCGATCTAAAAGATTAGAATAATATTCTCCAGTAATCGTACGACCTCTAGGAAGGAAATCAATCAGCAATATTCCCTTAGCATCCCAAAAAACTGAAGCCATAACTTTTCTAGCGGATAAAATTGACTTTGCCTTCTTTGGTGGTGGAGAACCACTATGTTTCCATTGTGTAGATTGTTGTTTTGTACTCTGGAGTGTAATGATGAATCCAAATTTCATCTGTGGTCACAAATCGATGAATAAAATCCGTGGTATTCTTCTTAAAACGATTTAAACAGTCTTGGGAAATTTGCATTCGAATGTGCTTTTGATTCTCAGTTAACAACCGCGGCACCCATCTCGCCGACAGCTTTTTCATGCCTAATTCTTTGGTTAGGATATGATGTACTCGTTCATCTGAAATGCCCACATCTTTTGCAATTTGGGATACTTTTAATCGGCGATCCTGTAACACAATATTGTGCACTTTGATAACGATTTCTTCTGTCGTTGCAGTTTTTGGACTCCCACTACGCGAGTCATCTTGCAAGATGGTACGACCACGTTTAAACTCAGCTGCCCATTTCTTCACTGTGTATGATGGTGCATTATCATCCAACACATTTTTCATTTCATTAAAACTTTCTATAGGTGTTAAACCTTTTTGTACGAAAAACTTAATTACGGCACGGTGCTCGAAGTTGTCCTTTTCACTGCGGGCAGCGATATAGTTTTCTTTAAATTAATTTTTTCAACAAACTACTGAACAGATAAAGTTCAGCTTTTAAGGTTATGTATGAAATGAATGTCGCTTCAAGATATAACAATAAAATTTTAAAAACTATTGCCATCTATGGATGAGGCCGCGAACTTTTCAAATTGCCCACGTATAATATACTGTTTACATAATAAATTTAAATCGTTCAAATAAAAATGTGCTTCGGTGAAGCGGCCCCAGGAGGTTGCTACAACAAAGAAATATATGACAGATTAATCACACACATATGTTTGCCTCATGAAGTAAAAAATAAAAAAGGGAAAACAAAATATATAATAAATATTTCATAAAATATATAAAAAAACATAAATAAAAATATCCTAATATTCCGCAAAGAATCATGCACCTGTACATGCTGGATCACAAAAATAAAAAGAGAATACTGTTCTTAATATAACTGATAGTTATATTAATCATTTTGCTGACTGATAGATAGATAGATAAATCTTTATTTCAGCCTCACAGCCAAGAAATTTGGACTTTGTTTACAATAACCTACTCCTTAATATAAAACTATCTTATTGCATTCATACTTTCACTGATTCATCCACACTCTTCTCTCTATCGATATATTGCACTTTTTCCTTTTTAATTTACTCATTATAATCCCCTTTTCTTTTTGAGATTCCTTAACCAGTCTACCGTCTCCTTCTTCGTCCTCCCACTTACCACATCTTCTATCCTTAACCCTCTTTCTGTTTCCCTACACTCCCTTGTTAAATGCTCTAACGTTCCCATATTATATGTACAGAGGTCACATTTCCTGTCCTCGTCCTTTTCCCAATACCTATTCCATCTTTCAACGTTCCCGCATCTTACTTGAGCGATTAAGCTCTGGCTGTCCTCCGTTCCCACCTTGTTCAAGTACTCCGGTAGTCCTACCTCCCTGATGTACCTATACCTTTCATTATACTTCGATCTTGTAATCCTACCGTCCTGTTCTTGTTGCTGATTTTCTCTGTCCCTCTCTTTTAACTCTTCCCTTATTTCCCCGTCGTTTCCCCTTAACTGATCTATTCCTTCCTGACTCCATCCGTTTCTTCGTAGGTACTCCTCTCTTTCCTTCTTGCTGCTACTTTTTCCTCTACCTCTCTCCCTTTCCCCCTTTCTCTTATGCATTCTTTCAGTATTCTCCTACCCGTTCCCTTCATTACGCTCTCTTCAAATTTGAACGCCCTATACCCTGTTCTGACCCTTATCCTATCTCTTTTCGTCTCCTCCAATACAATGTAGTCCGGTGTACGTATGTCTAACTTCAGTGTCCATTTTATATATTTTATTTGTAGCCTCTCGACCTCCCTTATTTCCTTAAACCCCCATAATTCCACTCCATATAGTAATATACCTAAGACTAATGTATCCCATAAGAACATTCTCATTTTATAATCTGTTTTGAATTTTCTTTCTCCTATTCCCCATACCTGATTCAATGCTATGTTCGCTCTTTTCATCCTTTCTTTTATATGTTTCGTTAACCCCCCATTCCTCTCAAATAGCACCCCCAAATAGCAGAACTCTTTAACTTCCTCAATTATCTCCCCTTTCCATTTCCATACCGTTTTTTTCGTTCTTCCTCCTCCTTTCCTAAATATCATTACTTTAGACTTTGTCGCGTTCAGTAACAGCTCTTTCCTATCCAGATATTTTTCTAATCTTTTCATCGTTCTCCTTAGTTCGTCCTCCGTCCTAGCCAATACCACTACATCGTCCGCATATGTTAAAGACCAGAACTTTTCTTCCCCTACTTTCATCCCCCCAATACATCTCTGTTCTAGTTCCTTTTCCATATCCGCTATAAAAATTGTAAACAGGGTCGGACTGAGAGGACATCCTTGTCTTAGCCCATCCTTTGTCCAGAACTCTTCCGATTCCTTCTCATTAACCCTTACCGTGTTCCTTGTCTCTTCGTATATTTCTTTAGCCCTTTCCACTAGCCCTTTTCTTACTCCCCCCTCCTCCATGCTTTCCCACAATTTTTCTCTTTTCACTGAATCGAAGGCAGCCTTTAGATCCACGAACAACGCAAACAACTTTCCCTTTTTCTTCACTGTTTCCCTTTCTACTACATGTCTCAGTATAAAAGCGTTATCCACCGTACCTCTGTGTTTTCTAAAATCCGCTTGTGTATCCGGAATGATTCCTTTTTCCTCTACATCTTTCTTCAACCTTTCATTTAGGACGGCAGCGTATATCTTATATGCCGTGCTCAAAAGGCTAATTCCCCTGTAGTTGCTCGTTTCCTCTGTATCCCCCTTCTTATGCAGTGTTGTTATGGACGCTCTTCTCCAGTCCTCCGGTAGACCCCCTCCTTTCCATACCGTCCGTATACATTCTATTAATTTTTTCCTTGTGTTTCCAGTGCTGTGTATCCATGCCTCATTTGGGATTTTGTCTCCTCCCACTGCCTTTTTCTTCTTCAGTTTCTTTATTTGCTTTTCTATTTCTTCTTCTGTCAGCTCCGACTCGTCCTCGTCTATCGGCACCTGTTCTCTCTTTCTTCCTATCACTCTCTCATTCGATCCTCCTAACAATTCTTTGAAATGCTCTTTCCATTTCTCTATGCTGATTCTATTCCAAGCTTTCTCTTTCCCCTTCCTTTCTTTGTTTATGTATTTCCATATCTGTCCCTCTGTTTTCGCTCTCCGAATTTCCTCCTCCTCTTCTCGTCTTTTTCATCTCTCTTTATTCTCGCATAGTTTCTTGAAATCAGACTTCTTTCTTATATATTCTTCTCTTCCCACCTTACCGTCTCTCCACTTCTTATAATATCTGTCCACTCTTCTTTTCTCTCTGCTGCACTCTGTATCCCACCAGTATTTCAGTCCTATTTTTTCTCTCTCATCGTTATTTTTCTCACCTTCATATGCTCCTTCACCACTTCCTTTAGCTCTGTCCATTCTTCTTTTATATCCCCTCCACCTTTGAACGTTTTGCCTTGTATCCCATTTCTATACTTTTCTATACTGTTGGCACTCCATATTACTATTTCCTTCTCTGTTCTTCTTTCTTCTTTTAATTCTTTCCCCCTTTCTGTCTTTACCTCTATAATTATCGGTTGGTGATCTGCTTCTGTCCTATCACCTACATGGAATTTGCTTATTTTTTCCCACCCTGCAGTATTGCATATTCCATAGTCTATAACCGATGCTCCTCTTTTCCCCACATAAGTGAACTGCCCTTCCTTATCTCCAACCATATTTCCGTTCAGAATATGCATTCCTCTCTCCTCTATCATATTTAAGAATTTCTCACCCTTGCCATTTTTTACTTTGTCCTTGGAATTTCTCGTCTTCTGCTCTTCTTCTTCTACTTCTCCTCGTCCCTTGTAAATACACCCTTCCCTTCCTATTCTTGCGTTAAAGTCTCCCCCCCCCCCCCATTATTACATTCCCATCTTCTACTGGCTCTAGTTTGTCCCTTATTCCTTTAGCAATCCTCTCTATCTGCCTATTGCTGTACACCGTCCAAATTTTCCACTTTTCCTTTCCAGTCTGAATCGTTCTCCCCACAAGTCCCTCTATTTCATTATTTTCTTCTAGTACTTGCCATCCCTCTTTTACTCCTGTTATAATACCACCACATGCTCTTCCTTTCTTATTCTCCCTCTTTGCTGTCATTTTGCTGACTGTTTCTATTATTACGGGAGGAATATAAATTCTTATTTTCGTGCAATTCTAAATGTTTCGAGTCTACTTGAAAAGAACGGCAATCAATATTATTGGCTTGGAAAGCACATCGGATTTTACACACCGCGTCTAAAGTGGCTGCGTCAATCTTATTTCTCTTTTTATGCTTTACATCTGTAACAATAGAAAATAATCTTTCTGCTTCGGCATTAGAATGTGGAAGAGATAAAACTGCTTGGACTAAAATTTCTAAATTTGGAAAAAGCGGTTCTTCATTTAAATTTTTTTTTTTCAAAAATAATCTTCCACATATCGTCAATTTCTAGATTGGCTAAAATAGATTTTTCTTCGTCATCAAAGACGATAGGGAGCATTCTCCATTCATAAGCTAATGCTGCGATATCAGAAATTTGCAAATGTCTTGCTACATCCCTTCAATCTGGAAAGGCAAGCCTACTTTCCTCGCGCAAAGCTACATCTGCATCTAAAAATTTTAAATCGCGAAAAATGACATCGTTATATAGTAATCTTTTGACCATTTCTTCAAAAGCGGTTGTGTAAAATGATAAACAGATAGATTGAATATTTTCGATGAATTCCCCAGTTTGTGTTTGCAAAAAAATTTCACAATCTGGACCGACATACACTGAATTTAACGGTAACAAATGTTGGTGGTGAATACTGTCTTTGGTAATGTTTTTTGTCGCATGAGGTAGCAAAAAATTGTTTCCCATCTGTTTTATTAATCGCTCTCTGGTATCTGCAATTTTATGTATTAGAATTTTTCTACCTTGGAACAAGGCATTGAAATCCTTAAAGAAATTTAATGAGTACTCTTCCGTCGCCACCGTGACTCCTAAGTAAAAGTCTCGATGGTATAGCTCAGGAATAATGGGCAGGAGTGGAGGTTACTTGAAGCCGTTTCTGCTAGGTGACTTAGTTAAACTTAATTTATTTAATAAGTCTGGAGTAGTACAATGTTGGAGCTTCTGCTCGCGTGGTATCTGTTCAACGGCTCGGTCGTTTCTCTGGTCTTGTCGTTCTGAGGTCTTCCAAACTCTGTTCCTCCCAAGAGCTAAGGGGCACGCGGTGGAACCCGGAGTCATTGGCCCAAGCGGCCAAGAGGAAGTGGTAAACTAGGGGAGAGCGAACCTCAGGAGACGGGAGCATTTCGTGGAAAAGAACACTAAGCTGTCTAGGGTCAATCCTGGGTCTGACCCCGATGTTTTGACGGGACGAGACCGTCCCCCCAACTCTCCTTCAATGCCCATCTCCCGAAGTCCGCTGAATTCCGACGAAAAAACAAAAATATATAACAGGCTGAAATTGCTCCGTTAGCGACGGAACAACGTTGTTGAAAGTTGTCATCTTAGGCATAAGGCCGAGATGCGAACGATACGGTAAAAGTAACCATTAGCATGACGAATAAGTCAATCGCAATAGTATTTACACATTGCAGAAGTTATATAGTTTCAACAATAACAAGAACGATATGGATCAGATTTATTTAAATATCGACATAAATCATTTCTGGCTATAGAATCGTTATTAATTAATTTAAACATGACGTGGTTGAAAGTTTTCATCTTAGCCACAAGGCCGAGATGCGAACGATACGGAAAAAGTAACCGTTAGCATGACGAATAAGTCAATCGCAATATTATTTACACATTGCAGAAGTTATATAGTTTCACCAATAACAAGAACAATATAGATCAGATTTATTTGAATATCGACATAAGAAATTGCTGACGATAGAATCGTTGTTAATTAATTCAAACATGACGTTTCTTTCGTTGCCACCGTGACTCCAAACTTTGAGTCTCGATGGTATAGCTCATCAATAATGGGCAGGAGTGGAGGGTAGTTGATAGCCGTTTCTGCTCGGTTACTTAATTAAACTGAATTTATTCAATTAGTGTGTGGTACAATGTTGAAGCTTCTGCTCGCGTGGTTTCTACCTTAACGGCTCGTGGTTCTCTGGTCTATTTCGTTCTGATCTTCTAAAACTCTGTTCCCCTCCAAGAGCTAAGGGGCACGCGGTGGAACCCGGAGTCATTGGCCCAAGCGGCCAAGAGGAAGTGGTAAACTAGGGGAGAGCGAACCTCAGGAGACGGGAGCATTTCGTGGAAAAGTGCACGAACCTATGTAGAGTCAATCCTGGGTCTGACATCGATGTTTTGATGGAACGAGACCGTCCCCCCAACTCTCCTTCAATGCCCATCTCCCGAAGTCCGCTGAATTCCGACGAAAACAAAAAAAAATATAGGAAACTGAACTTGCACCATTAGCGACGGAACAAGTACTTTAAAAATAGTATGAATGTTTTAATTTCAGAGTCGTTTAGAAAAATTGAAATAGATGTTGCCGAATTATTATTATTTTCCAAAGTTTCCAGGTAGAAGTAATGTTTCAAAACTTCCCAGTTATCGAGAAGTCTTGTAACACATTTTGTATGACGAGCCATCTTGTACCTGATAATTTTAAAACTTTTCGCGACTCTACTTTAAAGAATTCCTGAAATTCCCGCAGGATGGCTGATCGTTTTGCACTACCATGAAAATATGTCGCAACTGAATGTAAGAGTTTCTCGCAAGAATCTGGCAATTTAGCACAAGCTTTGCTAGCAATTAAAGCTGAAGAATGGCATATACAATTTAATACAACGAGGGCCGGTACCTCTTTCTTTAATCTACTTGAAAAGGAATCTTTAATGCCTGTCATCACAGACGCATTATCACAAGCCATTCCTACAATGTTCGATAATGGTATACTTTTTGATTCTAAACAATTTTTAAAAGCAGTATACAACTTATCTGCGGAGCAATCTCTAGCATCTAAAGTGGTTAATTCTAACAATTCTGTAACGCACTTCTTATTTCGCGATGAAATGTATTTAACTAAAATACAAAGCAACTTATCGTTAGCGATAGTCGTGCTTTCATCAATTAATATAGAAAACTTTTGAATTTTTAATTCTGTAATAAGCTTATCGCTTTCGCGTTTGCCTATTACATTTTTTATTAATTGTGTGCATTTGGTTCGTGACAATTTTAGATCCTTAACCACCTGCGGATCCGAACAGGTTTCCTTTAATAAAGGGACCATGTGATCAATAGTTCGGAAAGCTATGTTGTGTTCCGCGTAAAAAGCAGCTAACTTTATTTCGGCAATTTTTACTTTATTCGCATGGTCTAAATCAGAATTACTATCAGCTTTTGGTAATGAAACAGATCGTGCGATATCACAGATTTTGCTTGTATTTTTAATATGAGATTTAGTCCGCGAATGTCTAACTGGTTCCGTTTTACCTCACACCAAGACTTTATTGCAAGCCGTGCAGATAGCTTTTTTTGTAGTGTCGTCAAATCTCAACCAGTCTTTAAAAATGTTAATCCTTAACCAAGATAATTGGAATACTTTCCCTTTCTTGCTGCTCTTCTTATCCGCCGATCCACTCGAACCAGGCTGCTGGTAATCCATCTTGTGTTTTCTTCCAATGTATTGCACTAATATTGTACTCTGAACTTCGGAAGGCAAGTGTCCTGGAAGAATTATCTTCTGAAGACCTTCGGCGACGCTATGAGCCGGACATTCCCGCGTAGCGATCATCGGTCGGGTTTCCCCAGCTCTCCGGCCACCTCCAGTTGCCTTGGTCCAGGGTCTGGATTCGGGACATGTGATCCCAGACCGCCATCCTCCAGGCCCTATTGACTTTTTCCATGTTAGGGAGCTCCCTGAAATTCAGGATTATAATGTCCCCATGGAAGAGTATCTATGGCATTTTTCATAACACATCTTTTATCATCATCAAAATTTAAACCTATTTTATAATTTGATACTGTATAAATATTATGTAATTTTGATTTGATAAAACGCTGTTTACATATTTTAATTTGATTATTGAATAAATATTCTTTGTAATCATTAAAATGAATTTCTCGTTGTACATTATTATTTATAATCCCTTTAGCTTTTTTGATATTTGGTTTATTTAAAATTTTAATGATATACATTTTCGATTTTAATCCAATAAATTCTGTCATAATTTCACCATTATTTTCATCTTTCATTAAACCCAATATTTTTTTGTTTACAAGTGGTATGTTATAAATATTATTTAAACTGTAATCACTAGTATCAAATCGTGAAATATCCGATTTCATAATTTCATATATATCATCACATTTAATTTTATATATTAAACTATCTGTATCCGTATATAATATTTTACAATCATCCTTAAATTTAGGCTTCATATATTCATAATGGAATTTATATACAAGTATCTTCGCAATGTCTAATATCGCCATTCCGACATAAATTGGCTTATTCATAATAATATTAGTTTTTTTCATTTCTATTGCAATTAAATTTTCATTAAATATTATTGTTCGATGAAAATTTGGTTTTGCAATTAATGTACTTGCACTATTACCTTTGTCTTTATACCAAGTAGATACTATTCTCATATCCCGATAGTTACGAACATTTTCCATCATTTTACCAAATACTGCATTCTTCATTAATTTATAAAGATTTTTCTCAAAATTTGATGTAGCTGATTTACGTAAATTAGTATTTAAATTTATATATTCAAATAACCAATTATTTTGGTTAAATTGTAATATTCTATGTATTTTTTTGAATACAAGTCCATCTTTTAAACATTGTTGTGACATTCGATAATGAATTACATACTTTTCTTTGTTATTTAATGTAGCTAAGAGTTTCTTATTTTTCGATGAGGATTTTGGTGGAATTTCCTTTTTAGCGCAATATGGTAAATCTGAATGCCAATTATGAATTTCATTTGGATAATCCAAATCAACTTCTAATATGTACCCTATTTCAGAATTTATATTAACATTTTCTATATTAAAATTACATATAACATTATTATTTAACCATTTGAAATTACCATATGGTAATGATTGTGACATTGCCCATCCATATAAATTGTTAATATCATAATACATTAGATATATTGAATCGTTCTTTGAATTATATTCCTCTTTCATATATTTATTATTAGCTTTAGCATAACGATGAGAGCATTGACTAAGACCTCCTCTTATCCCTCTCTCAATAAACAATACCATATCTATATCAGTTAATAATTCTAAAGTAACTTTAGTCATTTTTAACATAGCATCCCATGCTAACGCTGGAATAGTAAAATATTGCGCAGGATCTAATCCATATGCCAAAAGACATTTTACTCGAAAATTTTCAAAAACATCAGCTAATAAAAGAACATCAATTTTTAAGTATAAATCGCTATATTCACCTAACGTTTTTATCTTAAAAGTATGCCAAACATTGCATGCATGTTGATATTCCTTTAAAGTAATATTAGACTTATACATTGAATTATAAAAATCTTTATACAATGGTAATGATGCTTCATTTAATTTACCCCAATTATTTACATAATCATATGGAAATACTCCTTTTCGAGTTAATAAATGAAATGATTCCTCATTTAAATTTTGAAAATTGTAACGTAAAATTTTCATATCTTTAATGTCCAATATATTGACTGCATTACTTAAACTTGTATTAATAAATTTAAAGGTATCAATAAAATTAATATGAATAAAATTTTGTACATCCATCATTACCTTACAAATAAATGCAATATATTTTTCAGATGATGTAGCAATTACATGTAATTTACTATTTTTAATTTTTGTTATCTCTTCTATTAAAAAATGTGAATCGTAATTAGTAAAATTATGGAAAAAAACGGGAATTTTTTTGTTTTTTTAAGTTGTAAATTACAAAGATAATGTGCACCTCCTCTATATTTACCTGTATAATGACAATGATCACGAACTTTCTTATCATTTAGAAGAAACCTTTTTTCACAAATAAAGCAAAATGTTGCATTATAAAAATCCCTTTCTTCTTCGTTTGTTAAATTATTCATTGCTTTGTTCATTTGATAAAATTTTTCTAGTTGAAAAACTATATCTATAAGATTATTAATAAACCATTTTGCAGCATTTTCTCCTCTGTATGATAAATATTTCGATTTATCATTATCATATCCGCAATGAAGATAACATCCTACACTATACGGTTGGTGTTTCTGATACGCTCCAATATTCACATTCGTATTCGTATTCGTTTTCACTAACATGCATTCAAAACCTGCATATATTGCAAATGGTAGTGGCAACATCTTTTGAATATTTTGAAATGATACCCATTTAGTTTTATGTGTGGGCAATTCAATCTTGGTATCATTTGTTTCAAAACATATTTCATAAGGTTTATTTAAAGTAGCTTCATCATACAAATGTGATAAGCACCTAAAAATAAAAATAATAATAGAATTAGCATGAAAATAACAATTTTGATATGTAAAATAACAATTTTTTATGTAATATGTACTATACCTGTTACATATAAATAATTTACTTTTAGATTTGTTTATTTGGTAATTAATCAATCGTGAAAAATGTTTTATCCACATAAAATGGGATTTATTATCATTTTTAACTAAAAGCAAATTGATATGTTTACAATAATCAATTGATTTTTTTGTCAATCGAAGAGGTGATATTTCGTATAATTTATTTTGATTTTGCTTCTTTTTCTTTTCAAGTATAAACACGTTAATTGATAAGTTGTTATTATCTTCAAATTTTGTTATTTGTTTTAACGTTATAGGAAATTTTATTCCTGTTAAATTAAGAATATTGTTATAATAAGGATATGAAGAACATTTATTACAGTTATTTTTAACTGGATATAATGCTGATACAACAGCCCATGCAAAACAGTAATCATCATTAGTTTTTATATTGATAACTGCGTGTTTTTTAATAATTTCAATAGGCAATGGTATATATGATCCTCCTGTTATAAGTGCACATTTATTGATATTAATAATTAAACATTCTATTCTTAAAAGAGCCCAACCACTGTCTCTTTCTTGAAAATCTTCCATTGATGTAATAATAGAATCTATTATATCATTTGAATACCACTCTTGAAAAGATGTGGAATTTAGTAACAACACATTTTTTGTTGTAAAACTTTTAATGCTTGTAATATCTTCTATATTATCATTATTGTCATCTTTTTTTAATATTTTATTTAAAGTGTATTCTGCATTAAATATTGCATTGACTTTTATACATTTAAATTTTTGTATATATTCTTTCACATGTCTAATTACAATGTGCTTTGAATCTTCTAAAAACTGTTTTGGATATATATGTTGTAAATTTATTATTATTCCAGTAGTAATTCTACTTTTAAATGCTGAGTTCACTGTTTTCCATCGTAGCTTTTCCTTTTTTGTAGTTGATAGTCCAACACCTTGTCTAATAGATGTTTTTAATAAACACTTTAAACGAATAGTTTGAGCCAATAGTTTTTGCTTTACGCCAATTTGTAAATTTGTATTAGCTTTATACACTTGTTCTAATAATTTTACACACATTTTACAATCATAAATCCATTTTCGATGCTCATTATCAGTTTTCACTAATAATAATTGCTTTTTTAAATTTTCTACAATATTAGGAATTAAATTTACACTATTTCAATCCATACTTGAAAGAATGTAAGCATCTACATGGCATTTATACGAATGAAAAAACAAGGAAATTTTATCGACTAAAATACTGAAGCACACAACAACAGCAACACAAGTGCATACATATAATATACTCATCGTATCTTATCTTTAACCACTTAACGCTCATGCCCGTGACGTTCACGGGCACGCCATGTCGTCGAACCGCACAAGACGATTTGAGTTTGTATATTTTATTTAAAAGAAACAGTAAAGTGTTACAATATGCTGATACAATTTTCAAACGGGTATAGTGACGGCAGGACGAATCGTGTTATTACTGTTTTGTTCCTCCAAAAAGTCCTCTTTTTATATTAGTATTAACAGTGGGAGTAGGGATGGTTTTAGGGGAGGAAAAGCTAGAGGTGGACAGTTGGAGAGGGAACTTAGCTAGGACCCTTTCGATAGTGATCCAGCATTCGGCGATTGTCGATAGGAGAAAAGGTCCTTCCGGTTTGGAACATGGAAAGCGAATTAGAATAATGGGATAGATGGAATTCCGGAGATAAAGATAAGGATGTGGTTAGATTTATTATTATGTAGTGGTCCTTGGGAAAGTCGGTTGGGACCGGAAAAGGGCCTCCTAGTATTGGAAGGAATGTTAATGGGGAATTTTCCTAGGAGGATATTTACGACAGCCAAACGGTCGAATTTGTGCATGCCCGTGACATTCACGGGCATAGCTGATACGGCCGCCACTCTGCGGTTTGTTTATCTTAGCCGCTGATATTTTAGAACTCAGTCCTTTGACATCTTACACTGAAATGTATACATTTCCAACAAACTTTATACATTGTATATTGGAGGAATAAACACAGATAATCTCTCCGTCTTTGCGCAGTTTGCAGCACTCAGAGAGATGCGAGTGGTAAGAAGAGGAGGAAGGAGACACGGTATATGTGCAATGGTTGCAATGTTGGATTATGTCCAGCACCGTGTTTTAAAATATATCATACGCAACTACACTTTTAATTATATCTCGCTATATTAAATAAAAAATGTTTTAATTTCAAACGGTTTTATTTGTGTCATATTCTGTCTTTAGCTTGTTATTTTTCCGAAAAAAATAATTCGTTCGCCACTAGGAGTACAAAAAACATTTTATAATATGCACAAGATAAGCATTCAGGCAAAAAAAAACTTGTGCGTTTTTGAACGGTCGGTTTGAAAAGAACCTGAGCGTTAAGTGGTTAAACAGAGAAACTTTTAAGCATATATTTTTTTAAATCTTCAAATGTAGAAAGCTCATTAACATTCGTATTAATTAAATTATTTTCTTTCTTAATATATTCTACATTAATTTTATCTTCATTACTTTTTTGATAAATAGATATTATCTTAGTAAAAAGATTATGTAATTTACCTAAAATGTCATCTGTTACATATGTAATTCCAAATAATGAAATATCAAATTTCCCTGTTTTTAAAATATTACCTTTGTACTCATCATATTCATAATAAAGCTGATTTCCTTTTATTATATACAATTTACCATTTAAATTTTTAAATACAGTAAAGTTTTCAGAATTAGAAAACGTAATTCCATTAAATAATTCTGAAATTAATATAAATTTTTCTGGTGAAAAATTACAATCATTCAGTTTTATTACGTATGATCCTTTATAAAAAATATATATTTTTCCTTTAGATGTTAATACTGCAGATTTAACTCCATTATGCTGAAAATATTTCCCAAATACACTCTGATACGATTTAGGCCATCCTGATTCTAATTGAAGTGTATCAGGATTAAATATATAGATATTATTATCAGCGAAAATGACAATATTACCTGAGGGCTTTTCGTAAATAGCCGCAATTTCGCTAAAATTTGTAGGTAAAAACTTTAACCAATCTCTTATCAATTGAAGGTTTTCATTCTTAATATTATTTGGCGAATCTAAATTAAATGGCCATACCCATTTTTTATAAATATATAAAATCGTTTTCTGAATATGAAAAATTTCATATAATCAGTATTTAATTTACATATATCACTATTCTCCAAAACATCATTTCTTCTGTCGGGACGGTCGGGGTGATAGTAAATATTTCAACGAAATAGAATCACCGTGAACACTTTATCTTTATTTGTAAGGCTAGTGACTAGGAGTGGTGTGTAGCGCGGCTCAAAATACAATAATCTAACTACGCGCTGACTTAGCTCGAAGGAGCCGCGCCCCCGCAGACCGGTGAATTTCCGCGGCCGCTTAAGCCAATCGGAAGACGAGAAAATCACCGACTGCGCCCTCTTTTCCTTGCGCCCTTGGCGCGCTTTTTAGGGAAAAGAGAGAAAGGTCATGGCGGTAAGTTTTCGCTGGCAAGGGTTCGGTCACGTACGCATTTCCGCCGCGCCCCCGCTTCGTCTTGTGCGGCCCAAGGTTGGCGTTGGGCCTGCACTCGAGGGGCCAACGGAAACGCGTAATTTATGGCACTCGCAAGAGCTATTGAGACTGCGAAGAAACTGTACGAAGCGATTCTAAGAAATATATACAAAAGGCAGTTTTCTCAAAAATAGCTGTGTCGCTGCAAATGACATAAACCAGACGAACCGTTTGCATGGGAACGGAAAAATTCCCAATGTAGGTGGTCGCTACACTTCCATCTTTAGGATTTACTGGCGATTTTGAAGTAGTTTTTGGTATTATACTTGATGACATCATCGTTGTTATTGTTGTTGTTTTTGTTGTTACTGTATCATCATTTTCATCATAATCATCATCATATAAATTTTTAATTGCAATAATATCGCTGTTATCAAGCTTAATATCAGAGGTACTATTAAAACTTTGATAATAAGGGTACATAATAGATGTTTGTACCGCCGAATGTTGTAATCCTAATATATGTCCAATTTCATGAACTAATACTGCATAAAGACTATAATGATCACGTATATCGCCAAGATTCATTACCCATGGTAAAGTTTTTGCTATATGTATCTCTTTAGAAGTATCAAAAGGTCCTGGAAGATAGGCATGTGCTAAAGTATAATTCCCAAGTATACTTTGACACTGCACATTTTCTCTAATAAAATTATGTGTTGGATTTGAAAATGATATTATAATATCAGCTTTCATTTTATCATTAATCATAATAAAATTTTTTCTTGATGAACTTTTCCATAGCTCAAAAGCTTTTTCTGCTGTATATATCTGCACATTAGTAGCAGCATGAAAATACCAATATAAATTCTTCTTTTCCCATTTGTGTTGATTTTCTTGAAAATCTAATACGTTGTCACTAACACCACAACGTTTAGTTTCAATTAATTTTTTAGTTTCCTGATTTAATTTACCATCTACCTGAATATTCCAATATTCTTGAAAAATACGTAAAGCTTCAGATAACGGTTCCTTGCTAATGAATGATAGATCAGAAGTTGACACAAATTTTTTTTTTTTAAATATCCATATTGGTATAAAAAATTAACTGTACTACGTGTTTCACTATTTAGTTTTAAACTTCTCTTTTCAGATTGATTAATTGTGTCTCCAAGGTATAAAATACTTAATACTAAAACTGTTAAATAAAAGGTTCGAGACGTCCGCTTAGGTCGTGCGCATGCGCGTGCGCGGCGCCTTCTTGGCTTTTGCGTTTCCGTTTCGAGCCTGCCATGCGAGAACGAGTGTGCATAGTGGAAGTAATAAATCCAAGTTAAATGTGAACAATCTAACGAGTTTATTGTCACCAACCACCCATACCTCCTACGAAGCAACTAATCCAAAGTTCAACAAAAACTAATGTAAAAAATGATTGAAACATATTTTTACACTTCTAATGCTCACTTAGAACAGAATGCGCAAAGGCCCGAGTAATACTATTCGCTTAAAATGTGTTTCAAACATTTTTATTAGAAATGAAATATAAATCGGATAACATAATACATTTTTATTGGTTAAATGAATACATTGTAAGAGTATATGCAAGATAAAGCTACTACATATGTATGTATGTATATATATGTATGTATAAAGCCAGTATTATATATACAAGAGTCGGATGTCGATGAATCATTTCATATCAGGCGTATTACGTATAAATATTATGAATACATTATAAGAGTATATGCAAGATAAAGCAGCTACATATATATATATGTGTATGTATGTATGTATAAAGCCAGTATTATGTATACAAGAGTCGGATGTCCATGAATCATTTCACATCAGCCGTGTTACGCCTTAGTTCAATTTATAATTTTTAAAATCTGTAAAAAGAAATATTAATCATCAATACATTTCAAATATTAATCATCAATACATTTCAAATATTAATTAACAATACATTTAAACTTACTACAATTGTAATTTTAGTTTCTTCTGCGATACAGGTTTTACTATTTCATCGTGTATATTTTTTTCTTGTTCTAGTATTTCGACTTCGTCTTCTTCTTCTTCTTCTTCTTCTTCTTCTTTTTCTTCTTCATCGTCTTCTTCCCCTTTTCTTTTATTTTTTGGCTTATTTAAACTTTTATCTTTTTTATTTTTATTATTTTTATTTTTGTTTTTGTTTTTATTTTTTAAATTTATCTCTATTATTTTATCATTATTATCATCATTATCATCAATATCACTGTTGTCACTGATATCCATAAAGATTAATTTCATTTTATTATATTTTGTTCCATGGTATAACATTTGCAATTTATCGACTTTGGTATGAAAATTTTTGCAGTAAAAATGCGTTCAACCTCAATGGAACAAATATTGCATATTCTCTATTCAAATGAAACATTATCTTTAATCCATATTTGGTATTTATTTTGTAAATCGCCGTAACATGATATACTTTATTTGTTTCCAAATTATTTAATGATATTATAGGCAATTTGTTTGTTATCATCCCCAAATTGTTAATTATTGAAACACGATCCTTTAAAGATGTGGACGTCATATTAAACACTGTTTATATGAAACTGTACGCGTGTCAACACAATTTTCGTATAAGTTAAAAAGAAAATAAACGAGAAACTTGTACTAGGAATGTAGGAGATTCATATCTTCCACTCGTAGTGCCAGCGACTTGGCAGAGTAGGGCTTATAAAGAAAACGGGATAGAAGGAGAATGGTGGGGAGAGTCTAATTTGAAGGATTACTAATTAGGAAATAAAACAAAGCCGGAAGAAGAAGAAGAAGAATGGGGGGGTATATTATAAATAAACATAAAATGAGAAAATTTATCACACACTGATTACTGAGTGATGCAAAATAAGTAAAGCAAGAAACAAGTGAAAGACGTGTAAAAAAGTAGTGTAGTAAAAAGAAAAAGTGTATAAAAATTTAAATTGCGACAAGAACTTTAAAATGAATAGTTACTGTGACAAACACGAAACGTAAATACAATAATAATAAAAACTGTATTTATTTATTTATTTATAAAAAAATTTATTTCTAGTACAAAAATTTTTTTGTTATAGAGAAAATATGGAAAATATCACCCATATCATTGATATGGACGGATTTATGATTAATGGGAACTTTTTATGTAAGGATTTGGCTATTATTGATATTGAAAATGGGTTTATAACCCATGAAACATTTTTATTAGGATTATCATTTTCGGATTTGAGCTATAAAGATAAGAAAACAGCTGCATACCTATTTCATAACGTGCATGGCATTCCTTTCAAAGATTTTGGATTTGAGAATAAAACGCAATATGACATCGACGATGTTATATTAAATTGTGAACAAAATTATGACGGAAACGGATCTATTGTTTTTGGATATAAAGGTGGTTCAGTTGAACGTCAGCACTTAAACAGCTTAGGGTTTGAAAATTATAATTTAGAAAATTTAAATTGTCCAAAATTTAGTGAACTTATTACAAATCCGTTGTATAATGAGATTGTTGATACAAAATGTTATTTACATAAAAAAAAAATATGCATTGCCCTTTGAAGGAAGTGCAAGTGTTTAGAAATTGGTACATTTTAAATTATAATTAATTAATTGTTAATTGTATAAACTAAAAATTTCTCATTTACTAATATATTTCTACATGAATTGATACAAATACAAAAAGCAAAGTAAATATCTATCTATCGAAAATGGGTGTGATTTTATAAGAACTATAAAAAAAGGTAAACGTATAAAATGTAGTAACAAACTTTTTTCTTCCATTCTTTCTTTCTTTCTTTCTTTCTTTCTTTCTTTCATTCTTTTTCTCTTCTTTAAGCAAACCACTCGAACATAATGGAAAACTTTCCCCACTGAATGTTATTATGAACATCATTACATGGAGCGAGAGCGATGAAATAGAATATATGCCACCCAACGGCAATCAAACAACGAACGATAGGCCATTATGACAATATTCTTGTCAAATATCCGCCGGAATGGGAATACCTATCGCACGACGATTACCAGATGACAAAGAAAATGATACAACACATCGTAGAAAATAATATGCAATTCTGCGCAATGTTCATGGTTAATGCAAAAATATATGCATTTTAAATATATGCATATATATATATATGTGGTATCGATAATCGAAGTATGGCCTCATCGCGACCGCCTAGACTGTTTAGTCTAGGCGGATGTTTGTAAGATACGTGCCGCGGAGGCCCTACGGTCCCTATTTTAAAGAATGCATGCGCGTATGTATGAATGAGTGCACGGATGTATGAGTACGAACGAGTGACTGAGCGGAGCGAATGGTTGTTAGTTCTTTATAAGCGATCACACGAGGCAGTCCACTTTTATATTCATTTTTGTATTAGCACTTAGTATATAGTTTTAGTTAATAAACTTAGTTTTACCTTATATTTTAACATCTAATATATCCAATCCCACATATATATATATATATTGTCGTACGGTTTTTCCTAGAGCTGGACAGAAAATTGTATTAGTTTACAATCGAAAACTTCTCGCGTGCCTACAAACTATTACGGATACTATAATATTATTACGGATATAACGTATTTACAATACTTTAAAGAAAATGGAATATAATATAAAATAAAGCGAATAGATTATAATAATTTCAAAGTAATTAGTCGCAATCGCCACCGATCACGCGCCTCGCGATTTGACGATCGGGAGTATTACACGCTTATACGAAGTGTCAAGTCTATTATTCGCGACTCTACACGAGATGAACGCGAACAATCTCTGCTTAATAACACTAAGGACTCTCCTAGCGCACCTCGCGACTGTACAGGATGAAGTGACGAGCAAAGCTCGCTTTCGGGCTTTCGGTGGTGGGCCCTATAGTGGGGCAGTCGCTCGGAACGCAGGCAACGTCGTTCTTAACCCTTTGGCCTATAACCACGAGTCTGACTCGTGGTAAAGAATTTGTGTCATAAGCGAAAACCACGAGCCTGACTCGTGGTAAAGAATTTGTGCCATAAGCAAAAACCACGAGTCTGACTCGTGGTAAAAGTATAGTCGGGTACACAGCTGAACAGTTGAATGGCACGGCTCGCGACCGACCTTCTTCTTTACTATGGCTCGCGCAATCGGCAGATACCGTGTAGGCCAAAGGGTTAACGCGTAGCGAATATCCTCTCTTTCGTCTGGCCCGCGAGACGGTTTGTCTTCGTCGGAACGGAGACGTTCCGTTGGCCTTTTCTGTCGGATGCATGTGTAACATCTTATATTAGTGAGATAGAGAACACACGATACATATTTTATGAAACTATGGCTAATTTTGAAATATACGGTACGCAATCCCGTTCTTGGAGGAAATCGGTATTAGATCTTAATAGTCGATGCATGGATGAGCTCAACGAAGGGTTAACTCCCACAATACATATGTGGGATCGGGGCGGTACACTCCTAAAAAGAACTTTAGGAGGAAAGGACGTGAAGAAGAAGTGACGCTAGGGAGAGGACGCTGGCGCAGTGGAACCGCGCCGACCCAGGAGATCTCCCGAGTTAAGCAACGCAGGCGGTGACCAGTCGCTGGATGGGTTACCGCGAGCCTCTCCTTCTTTTTCACGATCCTACACATAAGTATTTGAAGGCTCACCCGGCATTTTACCGATGTCTCTTTTCAAGTTTCTGGATGCGTCTCCGAAGACGAGACTGCGTCGGACGTTATAAATCGATGGTTTTAACAACCTTGAGCTCCGTCGACGACGGAATACCAGTCGGACGGTTTCGATGCGGTGCAACAAATTAATATCTCAAACGATTCTACTTCGCAGCTAAATGGTTCGTTTATGCGTATGCAACGCTGCGTATTTCGAATCGGAGAATAAATAATAACGATCTGCGTATTTGTCGAGGAAATCTCCCACAATACATATTATTAACATAGGCATTCATCCAAAAATGCGCCTCGTCGCTAAAGATGATTTTTCGGCCAAAATTGGGGTTCTCTTTCAAACGCTCCGAAGCCCAGTCAGCGAACAAACGGCGTTGTCGATGGTCATTAACTTTGAGCTCCTGGGTCAGTTGGATCTTGTACGGGTGCAGGCCCAAGTCCCGACGCAAAATTCGCCAAGTTGAAGTCTGCGAAAGGTCAAGTTCTTGTGCACGGCGAGGAATTGACTGCCTCGGGTTCTCCTGCGCACTTTCACGGACAGCGACGATGTTCTCGGCCGATCTGGCAGTCCTTTGACGTACGGGTGTTGGCTGATCCCATTTTTTATTTATATACCAGTCGTTTACAAGGCATGTTCAGCAGATTAATGCTATCACGAGTTTCCTATACCATTTTACGGTTCTACGTAAAGAACTATAATATGATGACATCTGATCTGATAAATCAACTCCCTTTTTTGCTTCATTATAACAAAACACAGTGTCTGGCATCAAATTACCTTACCTCCCCCAGACAATGACACACCTATGGTTCTGAGAAGTGGACAGCATGCACACTGGTCTTTTATCCGTCCATTTTACAAATTTCACGCCACTACGATTTTCCAAACTTATAATATCGCTCCGTTGTTGTTTTTGTCTTGCCTGCGCCGGTGGAAATTTTTTATTCATTTGAATAATGCTACAAATAAATGTTTTTTTCTGCAATAGTTCCTCGGCTAAAGGAACGCTCGTATAAAATCTATCTGTGAATAATATTCGGCGTTCGAATAACAAATCACCCATCAATGTCATTACGACATTATGCGCTTGCGGTTTGACAGTTGTGGCTCCAGTTTTTCCAGCATAAACAAGAATATTATTAGTGTATCCATCAGGAAGGCATAGTTTGTATACCTTTATTCCATACTTATGCCTCTTCCCTGGAAGATACTGACGAAAACAGAGGCGCTCTCTCCATGGAACCATGCTTTCGTCAATTCCAACCGTTTTTCCAGGTTTAACTGTAGTTTTAAATGTATTTACAATTCCGTCAACAATACTCCGAAGTTTGTATAATCGATCTTCAATTGTAGCTGTCGTATTCTCCGGAAAACGTAAGTATTTTAGAATCGCTATAAATCGATCGCGTTTCATCGCTTTTTTTATCCGTTCGTTCGCATACATTGCCTTTCGAGAACAGTAAAATCTAATCTCTGGCAACGGAGCTACACCCATGATAAGTAAAATACCAATAAGGTGTTCATTTCTTCTATTGTGACAGGCTTCCAGGCCTGTTGATGTCTCTTGCTGCTACATGAAGAGTTGGATCATTCGTTGTTCAGCATATTTGTTTGTTTCCTCCACAATCATTTTTACTATACGATCCGTGAAAAATAACTTATATAAAGAGAAAGGATCGTCGCAGTCCGTGTCGTTGAGTCACAATTTTTCTTCTTCAGGATACTCATCTACAGCCTTATTTCCTCTTCTTATTTTCTGCCATTCATCGTCAACAGTCTCTTCCTCTGATTCGGATTCAAATTATTCTTCTTCCGTGATTTCGTCGTTTGCTTCACGAGCTAGCGGTTCACTTTCATTACTTTCCTCGTCTGAAGAGGTTGAGAGTATGTTCGACCTTCTGATACACCCCCTGCTTCCAATTATTGATTCACCAGATGAATCACTTATTTCCTCATCCATCGTATCTATTATTGAGATGGGTAAAAATAAAAAAAAATTGATATTCGCCTTTCTACAAGAAAAGATAATTTCTGCTATCTTTACACTTACCGGATGAAATGTGTTCTCTTGTGATCTCAGATAAAAACTCTTGTGATCTCGCACGTCCCAGAAACTTCGCACAATTCGCAAATATTCGCGATGCACACTAACTTCACTCTTTTACGTTGTAAACACTGAGTACTGCTCTCGTCGCTGTCTCGTTGAAATCTGTTCGCTCCCAGAAAAACTCAGGTATTCACGGTACACAGAAACAGTTATTTTTACGTTTCATTTTTATAATCATAATATCCATAGCACGAAGAGACACTGCCCAAATCACACTTTTACCGGAAAGTGTAAACTCATAAAACATCTGCTGACCATTCTTTCGGTTCCCGCTTAAACCCTTCCAAGAAATCAGGTAAAACCGTTCATGAGTCAGCAGCCCTAAGAAAAACACTTTTTGATACCTACTACCGTTCGTGTACATATTCTTGTTGTTACTTGTACGTTCTTGTTGAGTTTGATATACTTGTTCCTTGCAAAAAAGGAACAATAACATTTTAAAAATAATTTTTGAAAATTAAAATAATATTATGTAAATTATTAATTTAAATTTTATTTTATTTATACAAAAGTAATTTTTCACGAAAGACGGTTTATTAAAAACTTAGGCCTGTAGATATACAAATTGACCTATTGGGTATCCCCGTGCATATACATGGTGGGGCATTTTAAACAGGTCATCTGAATAACTCGCTTGTTTTTGAATATAGGAAAAAATGCAGTAGACCAAACTTACTTGGTATCGGGGGGCTCATAATCTGGTATTATAATAGGTCATTGTATTCGCCTTGAAACACTCTATCAGACTATAAGTAAGAAACCATACCATTCCATTTAAAAAAACAGAATTGACCTTCATATCTCATTGACGCCTCCACCTACAGAAAAATTGGTAATACCAGATTATGAGCCCCCCGATACCAAGTAAGTTTGGTCTACTGCATTTTTTCCTATCTTCAAAAACAAGCGAGTTATTCAGGTGACCTGCTTAAAATACCCCACCCTGTATTGTGGTGAGCAGTGCAACATGATGGCTGTGCCGCCCCACGGAACAGACACTGAAAATCCGCACCGGCGTCAACGTGTTAAGTTGTGTCACAGTGCTCGGATTTGTTTTGTAAACAACAGACTTTAAGTATCCCCATAAGAAAAAGTCACACGAGTTGAAATCTGGTGAACTGGGTGGCCACGGTATGGTGCCGTTTCGGGATATGTTTTTTTCTGGAAATAACTGCCGCACTGCATTCATGAACACATTAGCAATATGAGCTGTGGCCCGTCCTGCTGGAACCACGTGTTTCGGTTGAAGTATGGACTATTCTGTAGTTCTAGTCTAGAAAAGTCATTTATCATCTCGGTATATCTCTCCGAATTCACAGTTACAGTTTGGCCACGTTGGTTTTCAAAGAAATAAGGCCCTATGATGGCAAATGCAGACACTGCACACCAGACTGTAACTTTAGGTTTATGTAAAGGCTCTTGATGCATTTGGCTTGGGTTGCAGACATCCCAGTAACGGAAATTTTGCTTATTCACATATCCTCCGATGTGAAAGTGGGCTTCGGCACTAAAGAATATGTTACCCATCCGAGCAGCAGTACGAAATCTCAACAACATCACCTCCGCGTAAGTTTTTCTTAACCCCTTGCCTTACGATTGAATTTGCAACTGTGCGTGCCAAAAGCGACACCAAGGTCGGTCACGCGTAGGGACATACATAGCTTGGCTGAGCGGTCGAAATTGTACAAATCGCAAACGTCTTATAATTTGTATATACACGTGCAAGGTACAATTAACTTTGCAATAAGTTTGAAAAATAATTACGATTAGTTGATTATTGAACAAAAAAAAAAAAAAGATTTATTGTTGCAAATTGAATAATACATTAATAATAATATTTTTATTTTAATACAAAAATTTAGTAATCTTCGATGGTGTGGTATCTCTCAAAACACGTTGGTGCATGTAATGCAACTTTGCACGTTTTACATTCCCAGGTTGTCTCGCTGCGTTGTTTATGCTTTTTGCAAACTGTACAGCTTCTTGCTGCGTTTAATATCGACGGCATTGGATCTATATGCTTGGGAAAATGACTCCAATACTGAGCGTGTAATCTTTCTGGTAAATCTCCATTTGACAACCGTCCTTTACGATTGTATTCCGGTAATGGTGTATTTTTCAATAATAATTTGGCTATTTCAACCGTATATTCTGCGTATCTCTGTCTTTTTCCAATATTTATTTTGTTATACAAAATGTAAGAGAGATATTTGGCCCGGTAAACTTATCACGTCTCTGAGACGTCATTGTAAGCTAAGGGGTTAATGCAAAGTCAGAATCATGTAAATCTTGAACGATTTGAATTTTATACTGTTTGAATTTACCGATCGACAGCTTATGTCGCTTTTAGGCGTAGTCTTATTAGAATTAACACAGACTTTTGACAATATTTAATACTTTATTAATTGAATACACACGTGGTTTTACTTTTAATAGAGAATACATATATATCACTAAGTACAAAGAGAATAGAGAGAGAGCGCGCATGTGAGTACGCGGTTGATTTTCATTTGTCTTATTAGGGCTCATTTCTAACACCCCCTCTCAACGCAGATACTCATCAACTGCATTTATTCCTAAGGCGCGCATTAATTTTACGTGGCTGACGCTGCAGAGGCTCTTCGTTAGTATATCTGCTAGCATGTCTTGCGTTGGTATATATTGAACGTCGATTCCCCCTCTTTGATATATTTCGCGGATATAATGATACCGGATATCGATGTGTTTCGTCCGGGAATGATATGTAGGATTCTTTAGCAATTTTTGAGCTCCTTGATTATCGCAATATACGATAGTTCCTCCATGGTCAACTTCTGTCATTCCAAGCTCGCGTAGGAGGCTTCGCAAGTAAACCGCTTCCTTGATGGCCTCAGTTAGCGCCATATATTCAGCCTCTACGCTTGATAGTGCCACGCATCTTTGTCTTCTAGACTCCCACGTGATGGGTGCATCTGCTAGTTTGAATATGTACCCAGTCTGGGACTTTCTGTCGTCTATGTTGCTGCCCCAGTCCGAGTCTACAAATCCGTAAAGGTCACATCCTGTCTTCTTATAAATGATACGATACGATATCGTCCCTTTAAGGTAACGGAGTACCCTTTTTGCAGCTGTCCAGTGTTCTCTTCCTGGATCTTCATTAATTCGGCTTAACATGCTTACAGCATACGATATGTCCGGCCTCGTAGATACAGCCGCATACATAAGCGAGCCCACCAAAGATCGGTATGGCACAGACTTCATATTCGATCGTTCGTCATCAGTCTTTGGTTTCAAGAGGGGGCCAGGCAGGCCAAGGAAAATTAAAACGGGCCAAAAGGGTGCACCTAGAAAACAGTACAACATGATACCAACTGGACATCAAGCCCAATTGGCATGTGAAGAAAACCCAACTGTTGAGGAAGCCCTCAAAGGACCGAATTCAGAAGAATGGAAGAGCGCAATGGAATTAGAGTACACCGCTTTATCAGATGCAGGCGCTTGGAAGCGTGTTGCAAGGCCTGCAAATAAAAATATTATTGGCTGCAGATGGGTACTGCGAACGAAATATAAAGCAGACGGAACTGTCGAAAGACGTAAAGCCAGACTGGTGGCGAAAGGTTGCAGCCAGTTACCTGGCATCGATTTTGAAGAAACCTACGCACCAGTAGCTCGTATGAGCTCCATACAGCGAAAGACGACTCGAAATGTACGCCTCGACGACAAAATCGCGGTGCTCTCCACTCCACTGTTCCATGGCTACTAAAAAATCCGCCGCGCTTGCTCTTTCAACGACGCCCCTGCGCGCCTCTCACATATTGCGTTCAGAAACTATGTTTGTTCAAACTTTGAAATCTGCCACCGGACACCCTGTACTTAAAAAAGAATCTTTAATGCCTGTCATCACAGACGCATTATCACAAGCCATTCCTACAATGTTCGATAATGGTGTATATTTTTAGATTCTAAAGAATTTTTGAAAGTAGTATACAACTTATCTGCGGAGCAATCTCTAGCATCTAAAGTGGTTAGTTCTAACAATTCTGTAACGCACTTCTTATTTCGCGATGAAATGTATTTAACTAAAATACAAAGCAACTTATCGTTAGCGATAGTCGTGCTTTCATCAATTAATATAGAAAACTTTTGAATTTTTAATTCTGTAATAAGCTTATCGCTTTCGCGTTTGCCTATTACATTTTTTATTAACTGTGTGCATTTGATTCGTGACAATTTTAGATCCTTAACCACCTGCGGATCCGAACAGGTTTCCTTTAATAAAGGGACCATGTGATCAATAGTTTGGAAAGCTACGTTGTGTTCCGCGTAAAAAGCAGCTAACTTTATTTCGGCAATTTTTACTTTATTCGCATGGTCCAAATCAGAATTATTATCAGCTTTTGGTAATGAAACAGATCGTGCGATATCACAGCTTTTGCTTGTATTTTTAATATGAGATTTAGTCCGCGAATGTCTAACTAGTTCCGTTTTTCCGCACACCAAGACTTTATTGCAAGCCGTGCAGAAAGCTTTTTTTGTAGTGTCGTCAAATCTCAACCAGTCTTTAAAAATGTTAATCCTTAACCAAGATAATTGGAACACTTTCCCTTTCTTGCTGCTCTTCTTATCCGCCGATCCACTCGAACCAGGCTGCTGGTAATCCATCTTATGTTTTCTTCCAATGTATTGCACTAATATTGTACTCTGAACTTCGAAAGGCAAGTGTCCTGGAAGAATTTTCTTCCGAAGACCTTCGCCGACGCTATGAGCCGGACATCCCCGCTTGCTGAATTTTCGTAGGCGGGTTTTTCGGATTTTCTGGGCGGTGCGAGACGTTAATTAGTCGCATTTCCTTCCGAGAGGAGTGGCCACCCCCATAGGGCTCTCGACGAGGAGGACCCCACGGAGGCGGAATCTCACCCCTTTCGGTTACGTGGTGGAGGAAAGATCGACACTGTCAATTCCCATACATAAAGTTTCGTTCGCAGATGTGCTGCCGCCTAGAGCGGAACCCGCACACTAGAACTAGATTTTATATATATATATATAGCACAGCATGCTATACATATGTACATACTGATTTTTACACGTTTACGTAAAGCTACTTATTTTAAAACGGTAACATTACTGGTGTATACTAACCCTCCTCCTTTCTAAAACGGGCTTGGGACCGTCTATGGCGGAGTTACTGGGCGGACCGAACCCAGGACATTTTCAAATCTCATTTTTCACGTTGTCACTTCTCGTTTCATTCGTAACATGTACTTATTTTGAGCTCCCTGCATTGTAATATTTTTCGTTCTTATCGTGTCTTTTCCGCTCAGCATTCTATTTATTCTTTCGCACCAATTTCTTAAGAAAAACTTACCGACTGTATCAATAATATTTTCCTTCAAGGATTCCAAATGGTCAGTGCATTTGATACATTCGAAGTTCACGTGTTGCAGCACTATTTTCCTTAATATTAGGTTGGGGAAAAAGAAATCCATTATTTTTGCGTGAACTTCAAGACTTTATTTAACATATTTCGGATTGTCCGATTTGGGTAAAATATGCACCGTTCTGTTCTACAATTTGCTGCCATTTTAAAGGTAGCGTCATAATGCCTCTCTCATAGAAGTCTCGGTCCTTACTGGCGAAAAACTCTAGTAATAGATTTTCGCAAGCTTCTCTTGATGCTAATTTCTTATCACTCAGGAAGTTTTGCAGTGCGAGAAAAAGATGGTAATCGCTTGGTGCGAGGTCCGGACTATATGGTGGATGCATTAAAACTTCCCAACCAAGCTCTCGGAGTTTCTGGCGAGTCACTACAGACGTGTGTGGCTTGGCGTTGTCCTGATGGAACACAACACCTCTTCTGTTGGCCAATTCTGGCCGTTTCTGGTCAATCGCTAGCTTCAAACGGTCCAGTTGTTGGCAGTAGAGATCCGAATTTAGCGTTTGGCCATATGGAAGCAACTCATAATAAATTATTCCTTTCCAGTCCCACCAAATGCACAGCAGAACCTTCCTGGCCGTTAGTCCTGGTTTGGCCACCATTTGAGCTGCTTCACTGTGCTTTGACCACGATCGTTTTCGCACAATATTATCGTATGTGACCCATTTCTCATCCCCAGTCACCATCCGTTTAAGAAATGGGTCGATATCATTCCATTTGGCCAAGGCTTCGCAGATGGAAATTCGATCCAACATGTTTTTTTGTGTTAATTGGTGTGGCACCCAAACATCGAGCTTCTTTTTGAATCCAGCTTTGTGCAAATGGTTTAAAACTGTTTTATGGTCGATCTTTAGCTCCTGGGCGATGCCACGACTACTAACATGCCGGTCAACTTCGATTATTTTTGTGATTTCATCGACATTTTCGACGGCGGGCCTGCCTGCGCGAGGTGCATCTTTAACATCAAAAATACCTGAACGGAATCGACGAAACCAAAATTGCACATAATTAGCTGTTACAGTATCGGGACCGTAAACACCATTCACAATTTCAGCCGCCTGGCTTGCATTTTCGCCTTTATCAAAGAAAAACTGTAAAATGTACCGAATTTTCTCTTTGTTGACTTCCATTTTTAACGCCCTGTAACTCACAACTGAATGGACGAAACAAAAAACGGCAAAAGAATTTTTTTAGTGTGAAATGGTCACCTTGACAACGAGCATAAATCTGTAACTGTTTGATCGATACTTTACGAGATATCGATCACTACAGCCATCTACCAAAAAAATAATGGATTTCTTTTTCCCCAACCTAATATATGAAAGATATTACATTTAAAGTATGTAACATCAATCCTTTTATAAACAACTCTGTTTATATTTAAAATGACATCTACGAAGGATGGACTTCTACAAGTCCATATGCAATCACTGCACTGTTTATATATATTTTTATTCCAAATTTCATTTATCAGATACTTGTTATTTGTGTCTGCATATGATCCACTTGCGCCACTGGACATTGATGCATTCATCATCTCGGATATATCTTCCTCGTTTTCCATTGTTTCATGGCCTCTTGGCTCATACATTGTTTCAATGTAAATAACAACTTTCCGTTGCCTAAATTCTCGCAATTTTCTTTCACGCTATGGTGGGCCGATAAATTGTTGATCAATAATGTTTTAAGGTATTGAGGCTTTCGTGACCATTGTTAAGTATACAATGGTTTGCGTTTTCCGGGTTCAAGCCGCGTTGTGAATTGTGAAAATTCCGACGTTTCGCCAGCATTTCAGCTAACTTCATCAGGGTAAAGCTGATACTAAGGTATCATGCTGTAATACTATGTTTTATATGTTTTAATAATTTTTTATATGCCCCTGTGAAACCAGTACACGTAGGGTTCGTGTTTCTCCAGCCAGTGGCTCGTATGTTGCCAACAAAATTCTCAAGTGGATCTTGATTGATATATCTTGGTTTCAACATACGGAAACCTGCATATATTGCGTTCCAAAGCTCCTTAAAATTCTCTATTGTGCAGATCCAATTCTGCAAACACCGAGTTCCCGTTGCGGGTTTTGTAGTAGCGGCATTGACATAACGCATATGTCTTAATTCACGTACTGCAGTTATCCAAAAACGGTGATGTTCACTCGTTTCTGACACTGCAATACGCAGAGGTGTATCACTTTTCAACACATATCCGTTGACAGAATTAAACAGTTTATTGAAAAAGAGTAACACCTCGCCCGTTATTTTCCCTTCCTCCGCGGGCATCTTCACTGTTGTAGGAAGGGGTCCTACAAAACAAGAATTTTTGGTTATAACATATTTTATTCAAAGAATATACTTGCATACAATAATATTTTATCGTAATTTCGCGCGTATACCGATTGGCGGGTATTTCCCAGCATTCAACAAGATACCTATTGCGCGACATTACGGCTGCGCAGTGATATCGTTTTTTTTTAGTTATATCTCGTTTCTCGGACATTAAGCGTCGTACGAAAAATATTCAATAAATAACTCAATTTATTTGTTACGAAAAGTGAAAGGTACTTGCGGTAATTATTTATTCTCGACCACGCATGCTTAACGGAGCGAGTTAACTATTAACATTAGGTAACAAATATTGTAAAAAATATCCACTTACCGCTTAAGGCCAGACACTCCAACGATGTAGCAACAGTATAGCTAAATATCTGTGCGGCGTATTTTACCCTCATTTTTTTTGATTTTGTGTGGGACGACGTGCTCATTTGTAATTTTTGGCATTGCTCTTCCCATTATGGGCATAGGCGTGACAATTTCATATGCAATTTCTATTGCTTTCCACGATGCAAATTCTCGATTTTCTTCTTTGCTCTCAGCAGACACGTTTCTCTCCAAATCCTTGTTTATTAAATTGCTACGAATGGTTTTGATTAAATGAGGCGGATCATAAAAAGGTATTATTTTTTGCCCGTTCAATTCAATGGTATAGCTTCCTGAAAAATAAATTTTATGTTGCTCGTAAACTAGTTAATCTAAATAATTCTTTATACTTTAACATTTTTAAAAATATTTGTGCTTACGGTGTTCTTCATTTCGTTTCCACTTCTCTCTTCTAGTGTCGTCGACAAGGCAATTTAAAGCTGCAACATTGGATGTGCCTTGGTCGCATACTGTTGCTACTACTGTGAAGCCAGTTGCTGCTACACTCTGAATAACATTCTTTATACAGTATAATATAATAGAAATAGCATCATTCCATATTTGACTTTGTTCGTCATTATTTACAGAATGAATGGTGCTCTTCCTGTTTACACTATCAAATGAATTATTAAAAAACAATAACAATTGCGCCGTATTTTCTCCATCACGAGTCATACTTCTTTGTTGACACACGCTTTTTGTCTGACTGCGACTCATTAGTGACATTACACTAGCCACAGTTTGACTAAAATCCTGTGTGCAGCAGGAAACTTTCATTTTCTTAATTTTATTTCGTAAAACGTGTTGATCAGTTAGTTTGCGCATGGTTCTGAACAATGCTCCACTACTCTGATCGATGAAATATGCATCTTCTATATGTGACCATTCAGCGATTCGGCTTACATTGTCTTTTAATTGAAAATACAAATCTTTTGTTAATAAATTATTGCGAATGCATTTCAAAAGATGAGGAACATCATATAGTGGGACTATATGATGCCCATTAACAACTATAACGTCATCTTCTAAAGGTTTATTATTTTGAAATGCATTGCGCTTGGAATCCGAAATTAAATTTTTTATTGCTTTACTATTATTACCACCTTGGTCGCATACGGAAGCTACTATTTTGAGACCAACATCATGGGCACGCGTAACAATTTCTTTAACCCTTTTAATACCGAGCGAAGGGAGTGTACCTAAGCGAAGAATACCGGGCCGAATCGGCGAATTTGCAGAGGTTTGCAAAAATGCTCGTAAAAACGAAAGTAGGAGTGATATTAACAAAATTTAAAAAGCAGCATATTGCGAAATAAACGGAGAATAAAACGACGCCAATTGTGTTTCGATATTTATTGAAAATCATAAGAATAACATAAATATAAGTGTTAGAGTTGAAAAATTGAAACACTACAGTTGAAATATTATTAGAGAGATAGTAATGTTAGAGTTTTGAAATGGACTTATTAAGGGTGCGTTCGGGAAGTCGCTACGAACGCTGTAAACGCAAACACTACCAACGGCGTTCGCGGAGCCAATAGCGTGATGGCGATAGCAAGCTCCGTGAACGTTCTACTGCGTGATAGACAACGAGAATATGCGCGGCGCTGTTCAAGCAGGCGGTGCGAAACGAGATGTAATATCGGAACAATTACCCATAAGAAACGTATAGTTTACCGCAACTGCCGTTGTTGCCATTTATTATTGGACACAAAATAATAAAGAAAACAAATTTAACATTTGATATGTTATTTGAAAGAATTATTATTCACAACCGAGTGCGATATAGCGAGTAAGTTAATGTATGAGTAGGGAAATCAGTGATTGTCAAACAATTGTACAATTTTTGAGCGTCGCATTATTATCGAGTAATTTGCATTAATTTCTTGCATAAACGTTCATTCGACCCGGAAATGCACCGTATATTTATAACTCAATTGTTTTTGTGAACATAAAAATGTCAACTTTTCTCAATTTTAAAACCCCACACAAATGTATATAATCTATGTCCTAATAAAATCCTTCATTATCTTACGACTAAACAGTAGATTACTTTTGGAGGTCGTCAAAGTTGTACGTAATATGATCAAGGGGAGTAAAAAAATTCAGGAATGTGGATTTTTTCAGAATAAATAAAACATGTTTTAAACAATTTTATATTGAAGTTTAAAAAATGTAATCACAGACATTCGCAACAAATGTAAACTCGGTGTAGTTTTGTTTGTCGGGCAGAAAACCCTCACTCAATAACAAAAATAAAGATATATCTTATAAGAAATCGTTCTACAATTTTTTTAAGAGTGTGTCCAATTGTTCCGAGATTTTGGACTGCAATGCCATTCGTTCTCTGTGTCGCTTCTCTTTCCGCTCCTCAGCACGTTCACGACCTTCAAGGACTTTTTCCGACAACAAAACACAATTCAACATTACAATTCATACATCGAAGGTTAGAAAATAAATTTTCCAGGTATCAATTGGACCGAAGATACATTAAAAAAAAAAATAAATGAAAACAGCAATAAACAAAAATGAATGAAAACCGACACCAAATAGAAAATATTGCATTATTTGCAAATAAACGATGCTTTATAAGCCATAATTATTGTTCGACCATAACCTGTTTAATTCCACACCTATTAATTACCGGTTGAATGACACCTATTAATTAGTTTATTGCACTGAGTAAACTTACCCGTTTCAACTCTACGAGCACTACTTGGTGAAAGCAGTAATTTGTATTCTTCATTGGTATCGTAATCTTTTAAAGTGAGCTCGACGGAATTGTCCGAATTTTCCATGCTGAAACAAACAACTTACAGCGTGTGGTGCTATTCGGTGCTGTTCACGCAATACGCAAACGCTACGCAACTGTCACACTACCTGGGAAGAAATAGCGTTTGTTGCGTTCAGTCATGACGTCACACACCATAAGTAGTGACGTCACGGTCGTGTTTGATTGCGCTAATGTCGAGCTCTGCGAACAGTCTTTAGCGCCAGATGGTGCGAATAGTGACTCCCCGAACGCACCCTAAGAAGAAGTGCACACGTGTTCACGCCATGACACAGAGTATCTGGGCGGAAGCAACCGCCGGAAGAGACCGTGTATTCAAGTTATACTCGGCAGCCATCTAGAAGATATGCTCGGCAACACTCAATTCTCAACAATAAGACATCATGAAAATCGTACAAAGTGATTTTTCTTTTTCAAACCGTAATTGCACATAAAAAAATCATCGTTTGGTCATAGCTTTATATATATATAAGACAAATACTGTGCAAGGTGATAAAATAAACGAATTAAGTTGCTCCGTAAAAACAGGTGGAGATTTTATTTATTTATTAATTCAACAATAATTATTTACACTATTTACAATCTTACCTGTAAAAACAGGAAACGACAATTAGAGTTTACTATTACCACTTTTCTATTTACACAAGTAATTTTTCTAACGTATTTATAACGTATAAACTCTATCTTTCTGTATTTCGCTCGGGCGCTCTATTCTGTGACGATTCTTCCATTCTACTCAGGGGGTGCTAACTCCCGTGCTTTAATTTTCGACCACAGATGTGCTGCCATCTAGAAACAACAGCGCTGCAAAACCGAACTAACTGTTATATATATATAGCATACTATGCTATATATATCGTATATATAGCACTACCGCTTATTTGATTTAAAATAGTGGGGCAAAGGTATACTGAACTTGGTTTCACTATTGCGAAATTGTGATCTTCTCGAAAATTTTAATTTTCCTATCATTACATGATTAATTTCACAATTTCGCAATGATAAAACCAAGTTCAGTATACTTGTGTTACGAACGACGTATTGTTTGAACGTCCCGTCCGTCGTCGAGCGGGTGCTGACGGATGGTAGATTCCGTGCGTAACGCCTAAGACGAAAACGAATCGCGCGCGGGTTTCCGCGGTTGACTCTATTTGAAATTTTGTAGCTCTCCCCAGCCTAAGGCGAGGAGAGGACAGGATGGATGGGTTGATCTGTTAAGACCTATACAGGTCTGTTGGAATCGAAATCTAAGGATGAGGGTATTGATTGGTATGATTGAATATTACAATATCGAAATAGGTAAAATGAAATATATTCTGATTGAATTAGCAATTATCGTTATAGGCAGTAGAAACAGATTTTACTATTGAGTAAATCAGATGTGAAATAACTGGTTACGAATTAACAATTTGAGGGTGGTGAAGTTGGCTCGGTAATCGAGTGACTATGATTCAATCGAATCTATCCTTCGACTCCGAAGCAACCTCCCATTTACAAAAATGAATAGTTAAAATTAATCGACGGTTACAGAGCTCTCAATAAAAACGGTAGTTTTACAATAGAACATAAGCCTCGTATAATTATGGGAAAAATAAGAACTCACCCTGGACTTTCTGATGGTATACGTATAAAAGATAATTTTGGTTGTAATGGAAGGTACTCTCGTCGTGGTTGAACTCGGTGTTCAAGTGGCTGTACAGAAGAGCGGATGGTTTAGATTTGCACTCGATATAATTATATAGCTAAATCTATGATTCTGCTAAGCTGCAAAATAGAGAAACGCAATTTAACGAAGTTTACAAAATTAGAATGAAACAGATTTCTCGCGCGAAACTCTGAGTCTTTCGGAACTACAGCGTTACCGAACTACGCTCACGGAGAATCTAGGATTCTCTCACGGTTTCGCGGGTTCACAATCACGCACCTCGCGACTTTACGATTGAAAACCAAGAGAATGATTTGTTTAACGAGGATTATAAAGTCCGTTACCGCGTATCAAACTATTGAAGTTATTCGCGTATAACCTATGCTTAACTAAACCCTCGGACTATGCCTACGCACCTCGCGACTTTCCAGACGATAGTGACGAGTTGAGCTCGTCTTTGGCCTCACAAGGGTGGGCCCTAGGTGGAGGTGGTAGCCACGTTCCGTGGTCACGTTTTGCTAAGGTTAACAATTTTGAATGCTAGTCTCCATCCTCCCTTCCGTCCGAGCCCCACACATCAGCCGCTGCTGATGCGCCTCGCAATTCCTGGGACCGGTGGACATACGTGACTCGAAGCGACCTTTATCAGCAGAGCAGCCGGATGTGCATTTCTTTTGTTATAGAGAATCTCAAACGATATCGTAATGCAGTTAGAGAGAACTCTGAATGCATAAGCATTCCTGTATCTTCGGAATCGGAGAACAATTATTAACGTTTTGCGTATTTGCCGAAGGAATTTCAAACATCGGCAAATGCGCAGGCAATGAACTCAAAAGAAAAAGAATTTTAGTCCCCGGGACGTAACACTTGTATATCGCAAGAGAAAATACAAATATACAATTTATTTTTTTGCGTTTATTAAAATAAAAATGCACGTTCTTTTTTTACATATTTTCATAAAAGTACTTATACTAGAAGTGTAATATTAATTATTATACTAACCCTCCTCCTTTCTCAAACTGTTTCTTGTGGTCCTTTTCCTTTCTCTTTCCATATATCTGTTTGATGTGCACATGGTGCAAAAACCAAGAGGGCTACCTGAAAGAAAAAATTTTAAATTAAATTTATAACATATATATATATATTTAATGTTCATTAAATGGTTCATTGCATTTGTATTTATTTGACTAATAATTACTTGAAATGTCTGGAGAATGTTCAGGTGCATTTCTTCTCATACATAATATACCTCCATCATGATGTTCTTCTTCTAAAAATGAACATTATCTCTATAACATGCATCTATAGTTCTAGTATATTATAATATTACTTTTAAATAGGCTTTTAATTCTTACGTTTGGTCTGTCCTGCTTCTGCTAAAATTTCAAAGTGTACCACACCACTTCTGGTTTAAGGCATTTCTCCCTCTAAAAAAGCAAAAACACATGTTTGTGTAATTTCTGCATACTGCAACATTACTTTCAAATAGGTTTTTAATTCTTACGTATTATATCTTCTGTCTCAATTTTGTAATGTGTTACATTGTTTCTGGCATCAAGCACTTCTCCTTCTCGAAAATTAGAAACACATGTTTGCATAATTTCTGTATACAACAATATTATTTTTAAACAGGTCTTTAATTCTTACGTTCTGTCTCTTCTCTTCTTTCAAATTCAATGCTTCCCATTTGAGAGCTGCCTGGTATGGGTGATTCCTCCATACCTCCTTCTTGAGCCTCAGGGAGATTTAAAGAAGGAATTACGGTAGGAAATAATCTCCTGCATTTTCCTACCATATAGGCACTCTCAGGGAAGTGTTTGTAACACACTTTGTAGGTTTGCCTCTCCAACGTCGAAATCTGAAGAAGGGAATAATTCTGAATTGTTCTTGCCCACAATTCAGATCTTTCCACCGACTTGGGAAATTTGTGTCCAGGTGCTTCTCCTCCGGAACTGCAGCCAGGCACTGCACACAGCTTTCTCATTTTTCTAAAAAACAAAATACTCGAAAACAAGTTAAGTTACAAATAAATACAAATATATCCAAAAAATTCTATAAATAGTATTAACAGATTCTCAAAAATGAAAACTGATAACACTATTATAGAATGATTCGATATATTAAAATCTATGAAATATAGATTTGGATATGAATTTTGTTCGCCGCTAGATTTTCGCTGTTCTCTTCGAGTGTACTTACAGTACTGAAGTTTTCCTGATTTTCTGAAATCCTGCCATCCTTCCAAAACTTTCTCTTTTTAGGAACATCTTGCAAACACATGTTTTCAAGTGTTTCAAGTACATAGCCGATGCAGTCAAATGTTTGAATTGTATAGTGGGGATAGTGCGCCTCACCGATTTCCTTGGCAGGTAAATGCGTAAGTTTCTCACCGATTCGAACACCATAGGTGATTAGTTCTTATATGTAACGCCATCTAGAACGAGAAGCGGCAAGAGGAACTAAAACTGTTCCATGATCTGCCATAAGAGTTGATCCCCCCTGATTCTACTACATACTCATCATCGCCTGTAATCACTCCCCCTATCGGTAAATAAGGCTAATGTAGGCGCGCGGAGCATGAGAAGCGCGGCAGCTTCAAAACTAATGAAAGTATACTTTCATTACATATATATGTATAATATATAATATATAAATATAACAAAATTTTGGCTAAACGATTAAAGGCATAATCATGCGCTCGTTTAGCATCACTTAATGAATTTACACCAAATTTTACTTCCGGAGCATTCCGCTCAGTCATTCGTGAAGGCGTGTCAATCGAAGTCAAGATCCTATTAATCCAACGCTGCAATTTAGGATTGTCCTGATCAACATATCTCTCCTCGGGAAACCGAAGATTAACGTCGAAAGGACATGGACCTATAATATCTCGATATCTCTCCAGACACGCATCCCGAAAAGCTTCGGTATAAAATCCAGAATACTGGAACTCATTAACAAAATCCAATAAATCATCATAAGTACAAAACCGATGATTTCTCATCAGGTCAATATTATCAGTTAATTTATGCATTACGAGTTTCAAAACTTAAATTTTAAACCGAAAATTAACCCTATCCTTCAACTGAAGGAACTAACTCTGATATATTGGGCTATATAAAAAGTCTCCGCGGTTTTTTGGTACATTTTTGAACAAAAATTTTCTTTATTGAAAATCAATTTTAATCAAGTACATATTGACCATTAATATCTATGACCTTCTGCCATTTTTCGGGTAGCTCTATAATTCCATCGGTGTAGAATTTCTGTGGTTTAGCGTTGAAAAACTTGGCCAAGTGATTTTCAGCGGCGCTTCGGTCGGCCAAGTTTTTACCATCAAGAGAGTTTTGGAGAGACGGAAACAAATGGTAGTGAGACGGTGCAACTTACGGGGGGGGGGGGGGGGGGGGGGGGGTTAGGGGGTGTAGTTTTCTAATGGATCCAGATTTACGTATCGAGTTTTTAAACTACGAAATCCATTAGAACTTAAGTCTTTCCAGAGTTCTTGGAAATTTTCAATTGTTTTAATCCAGTCCCCGATACATGCTGATCCTCCTGTTGCTTCCTTAGTCAAGGAATTCACAAAACGCATGTTTTTTAATTCAGGAACTACTGTTGTCCAAAAGCTGTGGTGCTCACTCCTTTCTGCCAATGCACTCCGTAATGGTTTATCTCCTTGCAGTAGGTGACCATTAACGGAATCGAACAAACTATCGAAGAAACGTAAAACTTCGACAGTAGTCTTTGCCTCATTCGGCATCTGCATTGGCCCAATATCCGTGTGATAAGTATCTATAAATTATAAAATTCTAGTTATAATAAATATATATATGGAAATATGCAAAAATGTAGTAAAACTATTACGAAAATCAACTTACCAGCTCGTGATAAAGTGCTTAAATATCCAGCGACTGTATTGCTGAACACTTGCGTCGCATACTTTACTTTCATCTTTTTTATTCTTTGTGGAATAACGTGTTCGTCCGTTATCTTTTTCATCACACGGAAAAAATTGCATATGTGCTTTTCCATTTCATATGCCAATTCTATGAATTTCCATGAAGCATATTGTCTGTTTCCGTCCTTTCTAGAGGTAGATACATTTACCTCTAAATCTTTGTTTAGTAGATTATTGCGGACGGTTTTTCTTAAATGGGGCGGATCAAAAAATGGAATTACTTTAGCACCATTTACTTCAAATGTGTAGATTTCCGAAAAGTTTATTTTCTGGTTTTAGTAAATTATTAAAGAATACATTATACTTCGCAAAATTTAAAAAATGTGTACTTACGGTGTTCTTTGCCTCCCACTTTGTCTTTCTTTGACATGACATTTTCTTAAATTGAGCCGAAACGAAAACATTTATGACATTTTTCGCTGATAGTTTTTTATTCAGAAATGTACGTAGAATCCAATGGTGTACAGTAAATTTGTGCTAGCAACAGTCCTCTGCGTGAAAATGGAAAGTGAATGCGTAAAAAATTCGCGAATCCGCTCGTTTTTAAACTTTGACAGTGATTTACTGCTATTAACTAATACGGAATATTATAACTGCTTATACATACATACTCGGGAAACACTCCTCTATTTTTTGAGACCAAGAACAACAACCTACGTTTCTTAGTTTTCACGTAATACCAGCTTCTTTACCGAAAACGACCGTTTTTACAAATGCTGATTTTTTTCGAAAACAGAGGGTGATCCAGAAATTTGGTTGCCGGATTCGTGTTCAGGGCGACGAACTCTATAAGAATTATATAGTGGCTATAGGAAAACAGAAATCACCTTTAAATTTGTTGGACAGTGTAATCTGAGTTTATTGTTTTACCAGTTTGGAGGTAATCCACGAACAAAATTCCTTTTGCATCCCAAAAAACTGATGCTAACACTTTATTGGCCGATTTCTGGATCCTAACTCGCTTCGGAGCCGAAGTACTGGGTTCACACCACTCCTTAGCCTCTTGTTTTGATTTAGGATCATGGTGACAGATCCAAGTCTCATCCATAGTGATGAAACGACGCATAAAATCCTTTTTATCCTTTCTAAAACGCTCCAAATGTTGCTGAGGAAGTCGCATTCAAATGTGTTTTTGTTCCATTGTTAGCGAATGCAGCACCCATTGTGCACACAGCTTTTTAAAACTCAAAACTTCAGCCAAAATGTTGCTCACACTGCCTAATGAGATCCCTAGGGCTTCTATTAAATCTCTCTCGGTTAATCGACGATCTTCTAAAACCATATCCTGTATTTTTGCTATGATTTCTGGTGTTGCACTTTTTGGACGTCCTTCACGTGAATCGTCTTCAAGACTTGTACGACCACGTTTAAAATCAGCAACCCATCTTTCGACTGTTCTAATTGAAGGTGAAGAGTCCTTATACACTTTTAATAATCGTTCATGAATTTGTTTTGGTGCTACACCTTCCAAAAATAAAAATGTTATCACTGCACGATATTCAGTTTTTTCCATTGTAAAAAAATACTACGACACGTCAACTTTGAACAGCTGTAAATATACGAAAAAGTTGACAGATCTACATGGATCTTCACACGTGTTTATCAAACAGTAGTGCCATCTTTAAAAAAATAAAACGACGAACCTAGTAGCGCTCTCTTATTGAACGACAAAACTTATTGAACAACCTAGTATATATAGGGGGAGTGCGAGGTTTCCTGGCAGTGGAAACCTGCTGATCAGGAGGGTTAGGAGTAGTAGGACGAAGTGTTTGAATTTCAGCCAAGTGTCCATAGCTTTTGGATCATCAAGGAATGAAGTAAACGCAGAAAAGCGATTATTAGTTGGACGGGTCTCCGGAATAGGAGATATGGGAGGAAGTTCTTTAACCTTCTAACTGCCAAGCTGTTTTGGCCATGACTTCCCCAGGTGCCAAATGGAAATATCAAGTGTAGGCTTTCCTTATGTGAACATTTGGGATCTTTACATTCTATGAATGAATATAACACATTATGTATATCATTATGTACTGAGACCGCCGGCGACCTTCATGGCACTTAAAGGCAACAGAGTACTCGGTGTGCCATGAGGTCGCCGGCGGGTCACGTTTTTGTAACACAGAAAACACGATAGGTTTTCAAAGCCAGCTTTGAAATATGAATAAATTGTGAATTCAATATAAAGAAAGGTTTCTATATACATATTCTAATGTAAAAGAGTGAGTCCTGAAAATGAATAGGTGAACAAAAATTGATCAAAACTGATTTTTTATTGATACTGAAATACGAATAAATTGAATGAGAGACAAACATGAAGTGAATGAAAAACAGTATTCCAAATATGACATGCAAACGGATGAAGTGGAAATCGAAAAAGGGAATTTATGTTATTATTCTTCTGTTGGTTTTGTGAAGTACTGAGAAACATGTATAGCACATATATTCATCACATATGTCGCAGTATGTGGTAACTTTCTTAGTCTGCGTTTGTGCCGCTGTCCTCCCTCTAACTTTTGCGATCTTCTGGTAGCATGATGTGCACCTCTTTCTGATTTTTCGTTTTCTGCTATCATGTGCAATAGATTCGACCAGGACGTGTCTTGCTGTTGGGGAAGCCGTAGATGGTGATGAAATGGGGCTCACATGAAGCTGCATCAACCTCATAACAAGTTCTTCCCTGAACTCAGTCAACCCTATCCTTCTTCCCGTATAGTACTTGAAAATTATCCACGAATTAACCACCGCTGTGTTTAGCATAAGTTCAAAAGCAACTTTATGGTACCACTTTATTGTTCGACGCAGAGGAGTGTGATAGCTCGCCAGTTGGTCTGAAAGGTCGATCCCGTCTTTCCCTTTATTGTAGTCGATTATAGCCTTTGGCTTGACTTGGAGCACACCTGTTTTTTTCGTGGATTTTGTTGCTACCTCTTGAGTATCTAGATTGTGTTTAGTGGTGATAAAGTACACTTCTTTTTTTGACATCCACTTGCCTACTACCACTCCCTTCCTATTTTCCCGACCAAAAATGTGCCCACGTTGTAGCCTCTTCAGCTTCAAGTCTTTGGGAAGTCCCTTACGGTCTTTTCGAAGAGTACCCAGCAAGTGAGTTTGCCGTTCTAATAGCTGTTCAGCCAGAGGAACACTTGTATAGAAATTATCGGCAACAATTGTTCGCCCGCTATTTAGGTAGGGCTCAGTCAAATTCAGAACCACTTGCGTACCAAGCCCTTTGGAAATGAAACTCGATTTCCCACTATAAATAGATAGTCGGAAGGTGTACCCTGAGGGATCACATGTTTTGAAAAGTTTCACACCGTATCTGTGTCGTTTTTGAGGGATATACATCTTGAAAAGTAACTGCCGTTTGAATGGAATCAAACTCTCATCCACCGCAATAATTCGTCCAGGTGTACAATTGTTTTGGAATTGACTTTGCATTATTTCAGCGATCCTTCTAATTTTATGAAGCCTGTCATTTCCCGCGTCTTCATTGTTGGAAAAATGAATGAATTTCAGTATATTTTGAAACCTGTTACGAGACATGCAATTTCTAACTGGATTATTCTTATACAGCGCTTTTTTACTCCAGTAGTCTGACAGTTTAGGGTAAACGGCCAAACCCATGTACATTACGATCCCAAAAAACGTCAATATTTCTTCCCTCGATGTAGGTTTCCAATCATAAACTCGCGAATTCTTCTTATGTGGTTTACCAGCAGACTGCACAGCATAACAATCTGTTTCGGCAACAATGATATCTAGCAACTCCGTTGTAAGGAATGTACTGTAGACATCAATTGGCTGAAGGTTTTCAGGATTTTCTGGATACAACGGGTGATAAAAAAAGGACGCGTTTTCTTGGTACTCAGGTATATTCTGTAAGTGAGTACCATCGACTTCAAGCCATTCTTCAACTGAAATGTCGCCATGTGCTTCCGCCTCTTCTGGGCCTATGATTTCACCTATCACATCAGTCTCATTTTCATATGCGTTATCACCCTCTTCACTTTCGCTAGAGCTGCAAGAATCTGAGGATTCCCATTCAGACGAATCAGACTCTAAAAACGAGCTAAGTGCGTCATCAGAATCAGCATCCTGTATCTTCTGCATCTCCTCATTCACTTCTTTTTCACTCAAAACCTGTCTCGTATTTTTACTCACCGTAGATCGTGGTTTTCGCGTCCGTCCACCACTCGTACTGGGTTGAACATTTTCTTTATTCATCATAAATGAAACAAGGATAAAAAAGGAGGGTGGAAGCAAAAGAGAATGGCACGCGGAATGAAACTCGGAACACAAAAACAAGTGAGGCCGCCCGCGGTCTCATTGGCACCCATGGTAACCGCTTCTAAAACATGCTGCAAATCGTATACCATCCCGTGATCCAGTTGCTAGGTGCCTAATGAAGCTAATAATTACCGGAGGGTCGGAAAAAAATAATATTCCTTAGATGTACAGATGAAAAATTGTGAGGTAGCCGGCGGCCCTCACGGCACCTATTGTTGGGTATCGTGAGGTAGCCGGCGGCCCTCATGGCACTTAAAAGGTTAAAGGTGGAAGGAGACGTAGTGATTTTGTTCCTAGCCTTCGTGGATTTGGGAGAGGTCACCAGGGTGAATTCATCTGGAAGCTTAAAGTGGGTACTGACGGCCGAGCCAGCCGAGTCCAGGTTTTTTATAGAGGTGTTTTTCCTCTCCCTTCGTTGTCGTAATTTTCTCTTCATTCGGAGATTATATTTTGGTTGAGCTTTTTTCATTATGACATTTTTCGTCATTCTTGTATCTTTTCTGCTCAACATTCTATTAATTCTTCCACACCAGTTTGTGAGAAAAATATTAATGGCAGTGTTCATGATCGCATCTTTCAACGATTTAAAATGAACACTGCATTCAATAAAATCAAATATAATTCGCTTTTGGAGAGCTTCTTTTAATATTTCGGATACTTTAAATTTGAAGTATACATCAATAATCATTCGCTAAGATACTTTGTTTATTTTTAAAATAACATCGTTAAGTGATGTCTGTCTGCAGCTCAGCATTCAGTTATTGCACTCTTTGTGCACATTATTTTGCAATATTTGCTTTAATAAGCAACTGTTGCTAATGTGCATATATGATGTAGTAATGCCATTTGAAGATGAGATTGTTGTATTTAAAATCTCTTCTTCATCTTCTAGATTATCGGGGACACATTGATCCAGGTATCTTTTTAATGTAAATAATAAGTCCCCGTCACAGAGATCTTCGCAGTTTCCTTTATTGCTGCATCCGGTTGATATTATACATTCATCCAAGGATAATTGTTGATTGAGTTTATATGCATCGTTAAATTTTCGCTGTAAATAATCAATGACAGGCTGGACTTTAGCAAGCCTATGTGCATTGTGAGGAATGTTGTCATTGTTGCAAAAATGCCAGCTTTGCATTATTTGCACAAATCTGTTTCTGCTCATGACTTGCGAGAAGAATGGAGTTTCTATAAGGTAAGTTGCCCAATAGCTGAAAGTTTAAGAGAAAGAATACAAACAATTTAAATAAAAAAATATTTGAAATCAATAAAAGCAGTCGCTAATATTTTATTAAGATTAATTGATCCTTTATCTTTAAATTGACGTAATCAAAAGCTATTTAAATTTTGTTAATGTTAACACATTGCGTACGGCGCTCTGCTCGCGCAACGCGCTCCCAGGGCCCGCACATTTTTGGACGCTCTAGAAACACTTTATACAATGCATATATTCACTTTTTTAATTCGCATTTGGTAACAGATATTCAAATAAAGTATTCTTAAATATTACTATATATTTTATTATACATCTTTTATATTTTTTACATTTTTAAAAATTTTAATTATTTATGTTACAAGTTTGAATAATCCTTTAACGTATGATACCGAGTGAAGCATTCTCTCTTGTGCAATGAAAAAAAAATAATGCAATGAAATAAAATACTGTACAACAATAAAACACTTTATAAGGTATGATGCACAGAGCCACAGAGCTACTAATGTAATGGCTATACTAACAGACTGATTTTTACGCTTTCAGAGTGTTGACATTCATTTTTTTTCGCTAACCATTTGTTAAGGGAATACGCAAGACTTCGTTACCCTGGTAACGTAACAAGAAAGTCTATTTTTAGTTTCTTAAATCGTTGATTGAGTCGAAGGAACCTGAAAACGAGATATCTCGTCTCCCGTACGCAATGTGTTAAGAAAATGAAATAAGTAGGGTTATGGTAATGACATCAATAACTGACATGGCCGAAATGTAGTGTATCCAAAAGCTGACACTTTTATGAATATAAGCAGAGATTATTCATTTAAATAAGAAAATTTATTTCCACAATAAAATAACAGAATATAACATTAATTTATTCAAAATACATTTAAATTTGAATTTAAAGTTCTTCAGATGATGTAGAAGTATCACTTTCTATAACAAGTCGTTTATATTTCTTTGCAGTTATTTTCTTTTTCTTATTCGGTTTTTCTGCTGCCTTCATTTCTCTTTTTCCTTTTCTTTTCTGTCTTTTTCGGCATTTTTTTTATAATAATAATCCTTCCATTCTTCCGACGGAATTTTTTCCTTCGATCTCTTTCTTTTCTGTTCGTTAGATGGTACCGGCCAAAAAAAACAATTTTTAAAAGGGCTTGGCACATAGTTTGATACATTAGTTTGATTTATTGTTGCAGACTGTACTTCTGATGATGATGTGGGTGTAGGGCGTTGTATTATGGGCTCTTATTTTATCTTCCCTGATATGAAAATAATCTCTCCCATTATTACTATTTTCAAAGCTATTGTTTAATGTATTGTCTAATGTATGTAGGATCGTGGAAAAGGAAAGAGAGACGCCTGGTAACCCATCCTAGCGACGTACTCCGGCCAGCGTTGCTTAGCGTCGATTATCGCTTGGGTCGGCGCGGAACCACTGCGCCAGCGACCTCTCCCTGGTGTCAATTCCTATTCACGTCCTCTTAAAGTTCTTTATTAGGAGGGCACCGCCCCGATCCCACATGTATATATATCAAATTCATTGTTAGATGTACTGCTATTACTTTCTTGGTTTTCGGAATGTGTACTTGTTAGTTCTAATAAATTAACTTCGGAAGAAATGTTACTCCAAACTTCAAACAAAGACGTGTCTTCCATTCTACCTGACCAAACACCTCCACATGATTTAAACTCAATCAAAGCCTGCGGTGCAATTTAGGATTCTAAAAAAATCAATTGTTGCTTCAGTTGCGTTAAATATTTTTTTGACGCTTGTTTGGATGAAGGGAGATATGAATTAATTTCTTTGTTAGATTTAAAAAAAATTTTTAAAGTCAATATTTAAAGCATTGACCGGAACAGTACCACAAGCTCTAAAACCGTTTACAATAGTTTCTGGTTTGACATATTTTAAAAGTACTTCTTGTAATAATGGAGCAAAGTTTTCTCTTCTAATTGCTTGCCCATTGTGCTCGTTCCGTTTCTGCACAGAATCTTTGCAACCACTTTTCAATGAATGAAACACTGTTACATCCATTGGTTGTGAGATGTGTGTTGCATTTAGGTAAAGGGCAATAATTATTATTCCTTTCTCTGTACAAAACTTACTTAGGGATAAAGTAAGGTGACTAACATGACCATCCACAAATAAAATGACTAGCAAAGGAATATCTTTCTTCAATAGCCATTTATAGAACACATTTGTAATATATTCATAAAAACTTTGTCCAGTCATCCAGCCGCTAGAACGTCTTCCCACACCCCACTCATTAGGCATCAAACTTATTATGTGTGACGGGATTCTTATATAGGAAAAGATTACCATTGGTGGTGCAAGCTGACCTGCTGCATTGGCAGTTATAAGTGTCATCAGGCACTCCTTTTCGTCGTTATTAATAAAGTTATATGCTGTGGATTCTCCTCTTTTAACTATAACTTTCTTTACTTTTGGGCTCAAAAAAAGCAGTATCGTCTGTGTTTCGCACGTAACAAAAATTTATTAAACTTTTACACAGTTCGAGAAGTATGACAAAATGTAACTTCGTGTCGACGAAAGCGGTGAGTTTTAAGAGATACTTCGTAACGAATTAAGAGAGAAAACGAGTACGTGTAATGCGAGCAAGCGATAGAAGTAAGTGAGCGGGCGATAGGGAAAAGAGGGGACTTTTATAAAATCGGGAAAGGAGATCGGAGTGGGGATTAAGGCAACGGTTTGGAAGGTTCGATTCCACAAGGCCCATCTGGTGTATCCTGCTTTTACAAATTTTAATTTATTTGTCTCAGTAGCTTGGCCATGTATGCAATAAACTGTGAGCATCGTCCAAGTTTGCTCCATTCGTTTATGCATGGAATAAAGAACGCGGTTAATCTCGTGTCCATCACAAACGAGTCCCGCTACATTTAACTCCTGCATCTTCGAGGGGGTGGTTTTCCATATTCTGACCCTTTCTACATTCGCGGTCAGCTGGACCCGCATAAAAACACTGAATAGGCACCTCCCTCGATAAATGCACAGGTCGTGACCGAATATTGCTCTTAGGTAGCAGAGGCATCTAATCTGTGTTTACATTCTGGTTCCAACCGAGCGCGAGCTTAAGAAAGGACAGACAGTAGAAGAGACAGAGAGAGCAAGCAAACAAAGTGAGCGGCACGAAAGTATCGGCGAGGCATTGCTAATGCAACAAAAAACTTGGTCGTTTATTAATTTTGCTGAATGTAACTTTTCCCAATGTATTTTTGAGATTTTTCTGATTACAATGATACCAAACACGATATGTTTTAATTATGTAAATACTAAGTAAATATATTAAATATTGAGTAAATATAATTCAAACTATATCGTGTTTGGTATCATTTTAATCAGAAAAATCTCACAAATACGTTAGCAAAGGTTTCAAAAAAAAAGACCGAAAAAGACCGAAAATGAAAACGGCGGACCCTCCAATTAGTATTGCCTCACCGATGCGTCGGGTGGTATCATGTTACACTGCTCCCTCGTCGAGCGTCGAGGTTCGCCAAGGGGGATCCCCCTATGTGGAGGGGATAGTCATGATGCATTTATCGAGGGTTTACTGTATTAGGTTGGTAGGAAATTAATGTCGGTTTTCAAACTTTATCTTTAATTACACATGTCGAGAATGGGAATAACTTTTTTTAATCAAAATAAGTTCCATTACAATTTACACATTTTTCCCAACGAGAAACAAGTTTCTTAATTCCAATAGCATAAAACTCTGGTCTTCTAGAATTGGCGAATTCTTTGAATGCGTTTTCTGCAGCTTCGTGGTTAGTGAAGTGCTTTCCTTGAAAATAGTGGTCGAGATGTTTGAAGAAGTGGTAATCGGTAGGTGACAGATCCGGTGAATATTCTGGATGAGGTAGAGTCTCTTATCCCAATTCGTTTAACTTTTGTAGCGACTGTGCGACGTGCGGTCGAGCATTATCGTGGAGAAGAATTGGGGCTCTTCCGATTGACCAATGCTGGATTTAATTCTTCCAACTTTTGGTGCATTTGATCAATTTCTCGACAATACTTCTCCACTGTAATAGTTTCACCCGGTTTCAAAAAATTGCAATGGATAATTCCTGCGACCGACCACCAAACCGTCACCATCACCTTCTTTTGGTGCAGTTTCGGTTTGGGAAAGTGTTTTGGCTGTTCATTGTGATCCAACCACCGGGCAGATCGCCGACGATTATCGTATAATATCCATTTTTATACGATGAAGGAATGGTTCATTTTTATTGCGTAGAAGGAGTGCAGAACACACTTCGTAACGACGATTCATTTGGTCGTCGCTTAATTCGTGCGACACCCAGTTGTCAAGTTTCTTTGACTTTCCTAGCTGTCTTAGGTGGTCAATAACTGTTGGACGACTCACATCTACCTTCTGTGCAAGCTGTCGAACCGTTGTCCGTGGATCAGCTTCAACAAATGTCTTTAATTGATCGTTGTCAACGACAGAAAGGCGTCAGCGGCCATCTTCATCTTCGAGGCTTTCATCTCCGTTTCGAAATTTTTTTCAACCAACGTAGCACTGTGCGTTCATTTACTGTATCTTGGCCAAATGCATCGTTGATCTTGTAGGTCGCTTTCGCAGCCTTACGATCCAATTTATACTCATACAAGAATATGATATGAATTTGCTTCCTGTCCCTCTTAAATGCAGTAACGTGAAGAGAGCACAAATTAACAGTAAAAATAAAAGCATACTTACAGGATATAGAATGCCATCTGCTCTCTAAAATGATATAAGAAGACAAACAGATTAAAATGAACGGCTAACTCAAAATTAAGCACCGAAGTTTTCACCGAAGAAGAGTTAGATACATTTACCTCTAAATGTTTGTTCAGTAGTTTATTGCGGACGGTTTTTATCAAATGAGGCGGGTCAAAAAATGAAATTACTTTGGTACCATTTACTTCGAATGTGTAGGTTCCTGAAAAGTAACACATCACTTCTCCGGTCTAACTGAGAAAAACAAATTTTTTTTTTTTAGAAATTCCACTTTATTCATCAACATACTTTCCTTCAAGAGTGATACATTCATTCCAACGCTCCTCTAACTTTTCGATGCCCTTTATGTAAAACGATTTGTCTTTGCTCTCAAGATAAGCCTCAGTGTCGGCAATCACTTCTTCATTTGAGCCAAATTTCTTTTCCTAGAGCATCTTTTTCATGTATGCAAAAAGCCAGTAGTCGCTGGGGGCGAAATCTGGAGAGTATGGTGGGTGGGGAAGTAATTCTAAGCGTAATTGATCCAATTTAACCATTGTTTTCATCGGCTTGTGACACGGGGCATTGTCCTGGTGAAACAGCACTTTTTTCCTTTGCATGTGGGGCCGTTTTTTCTTGATTTCTGCACTCAATCGATCCAATAATGCCATGTAATATTCACTATTGATAGTTTTGCCTTTCTCAAGATAGTCGATGTCGGGACGTGAAGGTGATGGTAATTGTTTATCAAAATAATGTTACCGTGAACACTTTTATCTTTTATTCTAAAGGCGAATGACTAGATGTGGTCTGAAGCGCAGCTCAAAATACAATGTCTTGACTTCGCGCTGTCTTACAAGGAGAGTGCAAGGTCTTCTGGACACGGATTTGGTTCAAATTTTGTAGGATGGTAGATTTAGTTTCCCTGTTGATGAAGATATATGGTTATAGGCGCCACTACTCAATAATTGTTTAGATATTTGCAATTGAATGCAATTCACTCGTTAAATTCAGTTCTGTAGCACACAATATACGTAATAGGTTTAGCGTAGCAGCAACGGATCGGTGTTCCGCGTCGGTAGAGCCGGGTTCGAGTCCGTGGCGGGTGAAAAACTTTTTTTTTTATGTCTATTTTTACACATAAAGATACATAATGGAGTTCAAATAAATTGGAAATGAAATGTCTTTAATGACTAGAAACCATATAAGAGATTTATTTGTCATTATCATTCGTATAAATACAGAATAAGCAGTCTTTTGCTTGTAACCGATGAAGGCGACAAGTGAAATCGTCACTTGTCAAGTGAATCGTCAAGTGAAAAACTTCCTAAAAAAAATCCAGAACTGCTATCACCTGTCAGTAGTGGATCCTGAGCGAGAAATATCAACCAGGGAAGATGCTATTAAATTACATTGGCTCATCCACAACCAGTTGTGTGCACCAATTTTCGTGCCCATGTTAAAGTACGCCTGGTTTGCATCAGGCTTGTCGACGGAAAGAAAGGTATTTGAAAACGTCAACGAAGTCTGTTTTCCGCAAGAAATACAAAGCAGCAGATGCCTATGCAACAATACTGCACTAATTCGATGCGCAAGATGCTTCTCGAAATTATGTTTCATTTGCTTTTATGACAAGTTTCACCGTTGTACGGACAATGAGGGGTGAGAAGCTAGTCATATTTTTATACTTATTCTGTTAATCTCATAAATGTTTTATTTATTGTTTCCTTTCACAATTTATTGTTTCCAGGCACGATTAACTGGCAGTTGAAGGGCTTTCTCCTATTCTTCCTGCGAAATACTTTTATTGTTTTGTAATAAATATTATTCTGTAATTATACGAATGATAATGACAAATAAATCTGTTATATGGTTTCTAGTCATTAAAGACATTTCATTTCCAATTTATTTGAACTCCATTATGTATCTTTATGTGTAAAAATAGACATAAAAAAAAAAGTTTTTCACCCGCCACGGACTCGAACCCGGCTCTACCGACGCGGAACACCGATCCATTGCTGCTACGCTAAACCTATTACGCATATCGTGTGCTACAGAACTGAATTTAACGAATAAATTGCATCTTCAATTGCAAATATCTAAACAATTATTGAGTAGTGGCGCCTATAACCATATATCTTCATCAACAGGGAAATTAATCTACCATCCTACAAAATTTGAACCAAATTCGTGTCCAGAAGACCTTGCACTCTCCTTGTTAGCTCGAAGGAGCCGCGCCCCCGCAGACCGGCGAATTTCCGCGGCCGCTCAAGCCAATCGGAAGACGAGAAATTCACCGACTGCGCCCTCTTTTCCTTGCGCTCTTGGCGCGCTTTTTAGGGAAAAGAGGGAAAGGTTTTGGCGGCACGTTTTCGCTGGCAAGGGTTCGGCCACGTACGCATTTCCGCCGCGCCCCCGCTTCGTCTTGTGCGGCCCAAGGTTGGCGTTGGGCCTGCACTGGAGGGGCTAACGGAAACGCGTAATTTATGGCACTCGCAAGAGCTATTGAGACTGTCGAAGAAACTATACGAAGCGATTCCAGCAAATATGTACTGTGAGAGGGGTATTCATTTCTCACAGTTAGGAATGGCCTTTTTCACAATAAAGAAACTTCTCTTCAATATATATATAAACTTGTATTATAAAATTAGTAGATACGTAAAGAACATAATGAAGATAAAGAATATGAAGGGCATAAAGAACATAATGCGTAACACAACTTGACCGGCTCGTAACATAACGTAACGCGCGATGCCTCTCGCCTTCCTCGCACACACACACGCACGCCCCGGTCACACTCATACTAGGCGCCTGCGCAACCGCCAATAGCAACAAAATTTCAGTGCCGTACCTTACAATACAAAAGGCAGTTCTCTCAAAAATAGCTGTGTCGCTGCAAATGACATAAGCCAGACAAACCGTTTGCATGAGGGCGGAAAAACTCTCTATGTAGGTGGTCGCTACAGTCGATGAACAAAATTCCATGTGCATCCCAAAATACGGATGCCATAATCTTGCCAGCCAACTTTTGAGTTTTTGGTCGTTTTGGACGACTTTCACCGGCTGCTGTCCACTCAGCTGACGATCTTTTTGATTCACGCGTGTAGTGGTGGATCCATGTTTCATCCATTGTCACATACCGACGCAAGAAATCCTTTTTATTTCGCTTGAACAACTCCAAACAGCGTTCTGAATCGTCGACGCGTTGTTGTTTCTGGTCCGGTGTGATCAACCGCGGTGCCCACTAAGAAAGCAACTTGCGCATGCCCAAATTTTCATGTAAAATTGTAAAGACACTGCCTTCTGATATCTGCAAGGTGTCAGCTATCTCACGCAACTTCATTTTACGGTCTTTTAAAACTATTTTGTGGACATTTTTTATGTTCTCCGGAACAACTGCCGATTTTGGGAGACCAGAGCGTTCAGCATCATCGGTGCTTGTACGACCGCGTTTAAATTCAGCATACCAGTCAATAATATTAGGTCCAGTCATAAGTAACTTCCGTTTTTTTTATCAGACATTTATTTTGCTCTCATTAAATAACAAAATTATATTAATTTATTATGTATTCACCACTATTATCTATACCCTTCTCCCATCTTCCTGGCAGTTTATCAATTCCTTCCTTGTAAAATGTAGTTGGTTTGGACTGGAAGAAGTGTTCGACAGCCTGCCTGACTTGCTCTTCAGAATTGAAGGTTTTTCCATTCAAAAAGTTTTGTAAGGAATAGAAAAGGTGGTAGTCTGTCGGGGCAAGATCCGGGGAGTAAGGTGGATGTTGTAAAACAGACCATCCAAGCTCAAGAATTTTTTCTTCAGTCACACTTGCTGTATGTGGTTGCGCATTGTAGTGTAACAGAATGCCATTTTTGCGATTGACGAGTGCAGGACGCTTTTCATAGAGTTTCTCTTGCACTCTTTGCAACTGTTGAACGTATCTATCCGCAGTAATCGTTAAATTTGACTTCAACAACTCGCGGTGAATTATTCCTTGACAATATCAGAAAAAGAGAGAGAGAAAGAGAATATAACCGCGGCCTTTAATTACTGTTATAATTACTATTGTTAGGCGCGGGGGATGATCGTGTTGCGTGACGGGTTCCCACCGCTGGGCCCAGGTTTCCCTGTTTGCAACGGCGAGGCTCGGAGGTTGAAATATTGAAGGATGAGCAAGAGAGAGAGAGAAAGAGAATATGACCGCGGCCTTTACTTACTGTTATAATTACTATTGTAAGGCGCGGGGGATGATCGGCTCTAATGATTTAAATATTGAATAATTTAGGTAGCGTAAGGTAGGCGAGGTCGTGAGCGGATGTCGCGTCAACAGCAAAAACTCGTTCGACGTTTGAATTTCGAACGATTAATTATTTACGTGGGAACTGCTATGCCGTGAATCCTCTACAGGATTTTTAATTGCGTATATTTATGGAAATGGAAAAATACTTGAAGGACTACTCAAAGAATTCAATGCTTTGAATTGAACAAAGATTAACTTTTATATTAAATTCGAATAATTAGATTTTACAATTTTGTGAATCAACGATTACTGAATGGACGATAGTCTGGTTTTATCTATTGACCTTTTCTTTACATATGTTTCTGTTTAGTTATGCATATAATTTACAAAGCTTATGTTTGAAAATAACAATGATAATAAAATAATGGAGAATACAAATTGTAATTATATATACAATGAAAAAAATGATAGCATTACACATTCGGTATCCTCAGAGTGATTTCTCACTGTGCAATACTATATAAAATAAAGAAAATTATATTTACGCTTTCGATTCCGGTTAAGAAATAATAGTTCTGCGTCTGGTGTGTTTGTCGGGCGGCAGAAAACACCAATCTCGCTAACCAAATCGCTGCGATGACAACCTTTTGTGATCTATAGCTTAAAATAAACAATATCAGTATTTGCTCGATGCGATAATTAGATGAATATAATAATTATAAAATTGAAACGGAATATAACGAAGATAAAATAATAATAATGATTACAAATATTAAATTAAATAGTTCGGTATAAAGGGTCTAGCAGGATAAGGGGGTCAAAAGTGCCCTTGAAGGTATTTTATTCCACGATGCGTCATTCGATAGGTAACCATAAGAAACCATTGTACACAAATTTTTAATCCGATAGCTTGACCGGGAGGGTAGTTATGGGGTAAATTCGAAAAACCGGTTTTTGCCCCATTTTCGGCACTTATTGATGTGCAAAAATGACGAAAAAATTCTGAAACATTCTAAACATGATTGCACACTTTAGGAATGATTTTCAGATTCTTCCGATGCAAGTGTCACGCGCGAAAAATCAAAAACCGAAAAAAAATCGGAAAAATATAGATTTTGCACTGAAATCTTCAAGGTACAATTTTTAAATAATTCCAGTAAGTACCTGATGTTACCATTATTATGCTCAATTTTTTTCATATTTTTTTGATATGGTGCAACACTGTCGGAAAAATCAAAAACCGATTTCCGGGACGCATTTCGTGCTGAAACGCAATCAGTATTTGCTATCATTGCATTATTTTAATTCAGTATGTTCATTTTATTACCTTCAATGTCTCTGAATACGAAAAGATACGTGTTAAGGAAGAGAATCAAGAAAATAAAGTAAATTGTTAATTGTATGCTCCGTATATGCTAGAACTTTGAACCTTCCTTCAAGAGATGAGATGGCGCAGTGGGTAGAGTGTCTGCCTGTGGAACCGCTGGAAACTTTTTGCCGCGGTTTCGAATCCCCATGGGGGACTTAATTTTTTTTTCTGTAATTTTTTTTTTTTAAATTATTAAACACATAGCAATAATCAATAGTCGCTTTAAGGTGTTTCACAGATATTTTTATGTCTTCAAAAATTGTAAAACCAGCATGAAAATAATCATACGGTATGATTTTCCTAGTTATGCCATATTTTGCAATTATGAGTATTTTCAAACATTTTGTATGCTTAATAGATATTGGTTTATTATAATGCATGAAAATATATGTTAAATAATGAAGGGACATAATATTATATCTTGGAAAGTTATAACAAAGAAGAGGAAGGCAGAGTAGAGTTTCTTCCTTTCTATAGATTATAACTTTTCATGATCCTTTTACATTTAACATACATTTTCAAATGTCTTCATAAATCGATGTTTATTCAATATACGAAATGTTTAAAAATACTAGTAATCGCAAATCGTGGCATTATTAAAAACAGTAGATATAATTATTTTTAAAAATATTTGTGAAACACCTTAAAGTGACTATTGATTATTGCTATGTGTTTAATAATTTAAAAAAAAAATTACAGAAAAAAAAATTAAGTCCCCCATGGGGATTCGAACCCGCGACAAAAAGTTTCCAGCGGTTCCACAGGCAGACACTCTACCCACTACGCCATCTCATCTCTTGAAGGAAGGTTCAAAGTTCTAGCATATAAGGAGCATTCAATTAACAATTTACTTTATTTTCTTGATTCTCTTCCTTAACACGTATCTTTTCGTATTCAGAGACATTGAAGGTAATAAAATGAACATACTGAATTAAAATAATGCAATGATAGCAAATACTGATCGCGTTTCAGCACGAAATGCGTCCCAGAAATCGGTTTTTGATTTTTCCGACAGTGTTGCACCATATCAAAAAAATATGAAAAAAATTGAGCATAATAATGGTAACATCAGGTACTTACTGGAATTATTTAAAAATTGTACCTTGAAGATTTCAGTGCAAAATCTATATTTTTCCGATTTTTTTTCGGTTTTTGATTTTTCGCGCGTGACACTTGCATCGGAAGAATCTGAAAATCATTCCTAAAGTGTGCAATCATGTTTAGAATGTTTCAGAATTTTTTCGTCATTTTTGCACATCAATAAGTGCCGAAAATGGGGCAAAAACCGGTTTTTCGAATTTACCCCATAACTACCCTCCCGGTCAAGCTATCGGATTAAAAATTTGTGTACAATGGTTTCTTATGGTTACCTATCGAATGACGCATCGTGGAATAAAATACCTTCAAGGGCACTTTTGACCCCCTTATCCTGCTAGACCCTTTTGATGCTTGAATTTTCTCGATGGCTTTAGTATTATATTGTCGCGTCACAAACGATATTCGCGAACAATCTCACTCTTTAACCACCGTTATTTAACGAGGGATTGAGTCTATTATCACGTCACTATTTTTAGTTATTCGCGGATAATTATGCTCAATGTCATGATCCTCGGACCAACGTCTTACGTATCTCACGATTAATAAAGAAAGCACTGTTTTCGAATCCTCGAATTCGCTATGCGTTCAAGATGCTATTCGTATGCGATCTGCTCACAGTGCCTTCTAAGACGTTAATGATTCGATGTTTGAATCCTTCGGGGATACGAAGGCGCTCGACCGATGCATGACGTTTAAAGCGCGCGAAAAATTGACGAATTAGGACTATTGAAGTTTAAAAGGTTGTCGCAGGATTCATCAACGAGAATGACGTCCTCCGCTTCGTTGGAGGGGCACGACGCTCGTACCCTCCCCATTCGGATTTTGTAGGGGGTTTATTTCCCAGAATTCTCCGACGGCCGTCGTCGCAACGACGAAGTTCGTCCTCGAAACGACGTTACAATTTAGACTCATCGTCTGAGAATGCTTCGAGAGAGAGAGAGAGAGAGAGAGATTATGTTTAAAATCAATATTGCCAAGGACTATTCCAAGGAATTAGCTGCTTTTTCCAGACTAATGCGTAGCTAAAACTGTTCGCGTTATAACTTCTACTAGTTGAACAAATAAATTTAGCTTGTAGTCGATGATTCCCTGTTCAAATACGTTACTTATTGAAATGTAATGGTAATTTTCTTAAATAGTATTGTAGCTAGAATGGTCAACACGTGTGACTGTACGGTGGCGATGCTTCCAAGGAGGTATGCGCTACGTAGGTCTGTTTTGTGTCCTGTTAAGAGTTTCGACGGCTTAACTGAAGGGTCGGCTTTTGTTAAAAAGTCATGATAGAGCCAGACAGGTTGTAGTTTTGATAGGTTTATTAATATAGCAGATATAGATTACACTGGATATTTATATACACACGTGGTGACAATTATAATCGACTCGAGATACAGAGCGCTTTCTTTTGTTTCTGATACCGGAAGAACAGAAGAACGGAAATACACTAAAACATGGCGCGCGAATTAAACTCATCTCTAACAAGTCATAAACCAATAGTGAAAATAGTATTCCGGGTGGTTTGTCAAAAAGAAAGTACAGAAAAGTTAAAAATTGTATACGGGGCGTAACACACACAATAAAATCTTCTTGCCATGGATGTTTGCTTTCGGATCTGGTAGGGGTAGTTGATCCTTATCAAGCCACTGTCTTTTGCGGACTATATTGTCATAGGTAAGCCATTTTTCATCGCCTGTTACAATCCTGTTTAAAAAAGGCTCAATTTTTACCCGCGAAAGTAGACTTGTGGCGATTGACATGCGATCTTCTTTATTCCGTTCACTGAGATTGTGAGGTACCCATACACCTTTTTTTTTCCAGAGGAGGGGTAATGCCATTACGCACCCCCCGATATCTCGGGGGAGTGTGGGACTCCGAGGGTGTGAAGCACCCCCTATGCCCACTAAAACCCCTCCTCTATCTCCTTCTGTTGATCAGTTGGGGGGTGAGGGCGGGACTGTTTCTCACACTACTACGCCCTCCCCCTTTACCTTCCTCCTATTTTGGGAGGATTCTCTGATCCCTACACTGTTCAAGTCTGCTTCCTAGCTTGAGGTTGTCTCGCTGCTTCCTCCTTCACATTTGCTTCCCCTTGCTCTCTCTTTTTTTTTCTTTCTTTTTTTTTTCTTTTTTCCCTCAGCTAAATCTTCCTATGTTTTTATCTATATATATATACACATGTATATGTCTTTGGATTAAAATTATAAATACGTATTAAGTTAGATAAAATTATTTTTGTTATTTTTCATTTTAGTAAATTTTGTCAATCTATAAAAGGTGATGAGTTATTCATTCTATATATATACATGTGTATATAAATAAATAAATAAATAAATAAATAAATAAATAAATAAATAAATAGATAAATAAATATATATCTCTATCTCTAGTCCTACTTATATACTAAATCTATCCTAGCCTATCCTACCCCTATGCTACCGCGCGTTGTTACCCCTCCGTAGGTTGTCCCTCTCCCAGTTCCTCTCATAATCTTCCTTCTTTTTCAATATTTTTATCAGCGTCTCCATAATATATCGCCAATTCTCCTCGTTTTCTTCCATAGTGTTAATAATGTTCTCCTTCCTTAATTCCTTTCCCACCTTCCTTTCCGTCTCTTCCCTTATTCCTCTGAAGTTGCTGCATTCGAAGAAGGTATGCTCTGGTCCATCCTCGGTCTCGCATCCGAACCAGCAGCTGTCAGATGTGGTCTTCCCTATTCTTCTCCTATAGGTGTTAAATACTCCGTGGCCCGTCAATAATTGCGTGAAGTAGTAATTTATTTCCCTCCAACCCCGTTCCTTCCATAGGCTGGTTTTTGGGATCAATTCAAATGTCCACCTGCCATGGGGCGACCTCTCCCACATTTCCTACCATTCCTGGAGCGCTTCTTCCGTGGTCTCTTCCTCGTCCGTATCCGTTCCTCTTCTTCTCCTCCGCAGGTCCCGTTTTACCCTCCTTTTTCAGTCTCCTCCGTCACCTTCTTCTTCCATTGTCTCGTCTTAATCTTGACCGAGATCTCCGTTGGTGGTATGCCAGTGATGACGCACAGGGCGTCTCTTGAGACTCTGCGGTACGCCCTCGCCACCCTCCCGAGTCCCATCCTCTGCGTTCGAGCCCATGCCTTCCTATTGGCCCCCAGGTCGATGGCCCTTCCTCCCCATATTCCTATCCCATATGATATAATAGATTCCATTGCGCAGTAATAGGCCCTGCGTCCTTTGTTCCCTGGCCCTCCTATGTTGTGCGTAATCCTCTGCAGCATTCCAAAGGCCCTCATCCCTTTCTCCGTCGATGCCTCTACCTGTTTCCTGAAGTTCCCTTTTTTGTCAAACAGGATCCCTAGGTATTTTAGGTTGTTTGCCACCCTTAGGTCCGTTCCTATCAGGTTGATCCTAAACTCCTCCGTTTTCCTCTTCCTGTTGGTAAAGATGAACTTACAAGGGGAGGACCAGCACCGGGGGTCATCGATTTTTTTCAAATTTGGTACACGTGTTCTACTCGGCAAATAATTAGACACCTATTTTGCCAAAAGTGTAGATAAGTCCAAATTTTTGAAAAAATTGAGTTCAAAAAAAAAGTTCACCGATCGACTCGAAACTTTGTAGGTATGTTCTACGAGCAAAATTAAGGTATACCTATTTTTTTATTTCGCTATAAAAATTATTTTGAAAACAGACATGTACTTTTAGTACTCTAGAGTTAGAAGTATTTTCAACATAACGGCGTGGCTGAGCGGACAAGGAAGTGGACTGCGAATACTATGGACCCTGGATCGATCCCCGCATGGGGTTTACTTTTTTTTACCCTGCCAGTTTCATTTTATTTCCTTGTGGGATTTGTTTTACTTATTGTCATATTGTGTTATACATATTTTATACATTTTAACTTCTACTTTGCTGTATATTTTATTTGCGGATTTCAGTGTCAGGATTACAATAAAGTCCACAATTATGCATTTTAACAGTAACCATTCATTTCTCTTTGTACACTGCACATTTATCCGGGTATCTTTACTACAATAGCCTCTCTCCGGTTGCTCTCTCTTACCCTTCTCTTCTTCTCTGTATTCCGTTTATTGATATCTCCTGCTTCTTTTATTTCCATTTCCTCCATCCTTCTTTCCCTTAATCTTTTCCTTCTTTCTTTCTTTCTCTCAAATATCAGGAATCTCTCCTCCTCTTCCTTATCCGGGCTGTCTTCTTCCTGCGTCTCTGAGTCCGTATATCGCTCCCTTCTCCTGTTTCCCCTTATCCGCTCCTCCTGTTCCTCTTTCGTTCCCTTATGTATATCCGTCGTCCTTCTTTTCTTTGGCCCCTCCGCATCCTGCGGTGACCTCTCCTTTCTCTTAGCTTAGTAATATTCGCATAGGTGGCGCCTAGTCCCGGGGATACCTGGCTTTCTTTATCCCTTCCTTCCTTCTTTTTAGGATCCTCACTGCTTTTATCTTCCCTCCTTTTTATTTTTTGTAGAACGTTCCGTAGGATTGTTTCCGTTGCTTCCAGTCCCTTGTCGATTTCCTCACATTTTACTTTTATTTCTGTCCTTATGTTTTTCGGAATTAGGTATTCTAAGATCATCCCGTTCTTCCTGTGGAGTCCCCTTATGTTTTCTAGGGCATATTCTATCCCTGCTTCCGTTGTCTCTCTATTCCTGTCCTCTTCCGCTGTTCTTTCAGACCTTGGTGTTGAGAGTAACCTTTTCTTAGCAATCCTAGCGAGGGAGACTAGTTTCCTCGCAACGGTATCTCCCGAAGGGTTCCCCCCTCCTTCCGACTCTTCTTCTCCTGTGTAGGTTGTCTCCGACGTGTTTGTAAATATCTCCTCGTTGCTTGTTGCCTCCATCTCCTCTTCTCTTCCTCTTTTGTTTTTTTAAGTTTGTTAAGTTTTCTTGAATATTCATAGTGGCTGCCAGGGCCTTTTTTGCGTGGTGGGAAAAGAGGCCCACCCAGGTAGAGCTCCCTTACCTGGGTAAGGCTAGTTACTCTGGAGTGTCGCCAGGTGCTCCAGAGAGATCGTTCGCGGCTACGTATATTTAACCCCCCCCCCCCCCCCCGCGCAGCCGTTCATCCCTCGGCACGATGCTTTTCCACCTTGGATTAGGGGAGGTACCCATACACCTAACTTGCTGACTTTCCCTAATTTCTCCAGGTGGCGGTTAACAGTTGATTTTGATGTATTCAACCTTTCTGCTATACCTCTTGTTGATTGACGTGGATTTTACTCCAATATTGCCTTTAAAAGGTTGTCGTCAAAGTCGGAAGGACGTCCCGCCCTGGGTTCGTCTTTTAAGGTCGTATCGCCAGAATGGAATTTTATAAACCAATTTCTATCTGCTCGATCAGTTATTAGTTCACCATATACACTGCATATTTTTTCAGCTGTCGCCTTAGCACTATTGCCTTGTTTAAATTCCCAAAGCATTACATGACGAATATGGAATTTTTGACTCTCCATTTCAGAGCTTAAAAAAAACAGTTTAACGTAACGTGTATCACTTAAAACAGTTGACAAAGGACTAACTGAAACCTCATCTATATAGTGAAAATAAAAATTTGTCATGGTAACTCATAGCGGGTAGATACGAACAATAGATTCTACTTAGCTGCATCGGAAGTTACTTATGACTCGACCTAATTGAACTCGACCGTTGATTTCCCTGGTGCAGAGTGCTCATAATGCTTATCAAGCCACTTTTTGTCTCGAACAGTATATTTCCCTATCAAAAAACAGTGTTTAACCCTTTCGCTTCGAGCGCCGGATATATCTGGCATCCGTGCGACGACCTGTGCGTACGAGCGCCGGATATATCCGGCATCTATATGATGTGTATATGTATAAGTACCATCTGTAATCGATGACAATATTTTTCATTATCGGCTGAACATTTTCTGTTGATTTCATTGCCATATCATACAGAATTATATTACTAGTCTCTACATATTAATATACTAACTAATTTGCGTGTCATTATTAATTACATTAAACGTTTAATTGTAAAGTCCTGTAAATATGTAAATACCTAAAAACATGTCAACTGTAATTGGTCTAATGTTTTTAGAATAAGTAATATAATTTTGTATAAGTCTTTTCATATTAAAAATGTGAAGAATACGTGTTATATTAGAGCAACAATTGTTTTATTAAGCACAGTAATTATTTAAGACTTACAAGGAAGGTATTCGAAGTGCAACTCACGGATTCGAATAAAATTTTGTGGGTTTGTAGAGTGATCCAAGACAAGAAAAATGGTATACTCCATTCGTGCCCAATCGCCCTTTAAGGGCATGAAATTTAACCTCAAAGTGAAATCGACACTTGCACTTCCTCGCTTATATCTCCTAAAGTACAAAAGATAGAAAAAAATGTTTTAGGTAAAAGTTTAACGGTAAAAGGAGCGCTATAAATTTGCATTAACAAATTTTTAAAAACAACTTTCCTTCTTGAAAAAAAATTTTTTTTTGCGTTATTTTAAACAATTTTGAAATCTTTTTGGTAATGAAAAATGTGGCATTTTTTATTCTGAATTCAGCCATAACAATATTTTTATTATACACCGCTAGGATTACAGAGATACGCGACAAAACGTACTCCCTAGCGCGCGGTACCGCGCAATACCGCGCTAACAACATATAGAGTTACATATTAAGAATGCTCATTTTCGTTGCAGGACATAACTATGTGACGAAGATGGGTGTGGTAACATAAAAATCGCAAATTATGAAATATTACATAAAGATTAATGACTTATAATACAGATCGTACTATATCCCATATATACATACATAAATATTTTTTAAACGCTTATTTAACATTTTATTACATTGTAAGCACACGCGATTACATGTACTTCACTCGACATAGTTTTCGCAAAGTGAAAAAGACGAAATACTATCTTCATTAAAAAAGTGATCTACACACAGATACTTTTTGCACCAAGCACATCTTATAATAGCAGGCTTATCACATCATTCACAACGTGGCAGTTTATCTGCTTCAGGAAATTTAAAACAGAAATCTACCGAATTTTCAAACCGTTGTGGTAACCTTTCCTCTAGGTATCCACTTTTATACCAAGAGTATTTAAATACTTCTCTGAATCTCGGGGAAGACAATTGGTTGGGGGTGAGTGATTGCAATTTGATGATGTTATTTCGTAGATGTAAATTTATATTAATATCGTACAGCAAAACTCGATCGGAAAAGGTTCTAACAAAGTTTTTCCATATCCGGAAACCAAAAACGTCCAACGGTTGTATCAAACCTGTCGTCCCTTTCGGTATAGTTAACGTAATAAGTTGCTTGTCACTCGGAATACTTTGTTGAAACGTGGACGGACAATGACCACTCCACGAATCAATTAATAGTACACTTCGAGGCCCAGTCTTTGGTGAAAAGACTTCTGCGAGCCAAGTGTTGAAATGGTGCGATGTTAACTTCCCAGATTTGGAAGCAGCGACAAACACATTATCTGATCTGAATCGGACAATTAAGTGCAAAAATGCGAAAACAGACCAACAATGGAAGTTGAGAGAAAGAAGAATTAATAAAAACGAAATGTTATCGTTAAATGTAATAAAATGGTCTGTTTTCGCAAATATTCAATTAATCATTATCCCGATATCTTATGAACTTTGCACTGGTAAATATCCAGTCTCCTTATAAATACACAGTCTTCGGGTCTGGAATTCATTATCAGTGTTACTGGAACTCGTTCAACTGCACGTGGCGTTAGCTTTGGATAAAATGGTGTACATAAATCCGACAAACGTTATTAATCTACTAATAGCAATGCTTCACATAACCAGTATTCCACCATCTCCAATTAATCACCGGGAGGTCGAACTCTCGGAGATCATACACAGAATGATACGTGAGAGTATCACTGAAAATTCATTTACGGCCGACTACGTTATGACCCTGGAATATGAAGATCCAACAAGACCTCAAGAATGTGAATTCGTTCCTGATGAAGGCATTCAGGAAGACGAAGAATATGGTAACAACGAATTTGATGACAGTTGCATCCCAGGCGAAAGTGGTGATGGTTTTCAGTGATACTCTCACGTATCATTCTGTGTATGATCTCCGAGAGTTCGACCTCCCGGTGATTAATTGGAGATGGTGGAATACTGGTTATGTGAAGCATTGCTATTAGTAGATTAATAACGTTTGTCGGATTTATGTACACCATTTTATCCAAAGCTAACGCCACGTGCAGTTGAACGAGTTCCAGTAACACTGATAATGAATTCCAGACCCGAAGACTGTGTATTTATAAGGAGACTGGATATTTACCAGTGCAAAGTTCATAAGATATCGGGATAATGATTAATTGAATATTTGCGAAAACAGACCATTTTATTACATTTAACGATAACATTTCGTTTTTATTAATTCTTCTTTCTCTCAACTTCCATTGTTGGTCTGTTTTCGCATTTTTGCACTTAATTGTCCGATTCAGATCAGATAATGTGTTTGTCGCTGCTTCCAAATCTGGGAAGTTAACATCGCACCATTTCAACACTTGGCTCGCAGAAGTCTTTTTACCAAAGACTGGGCCTCGAAGTGTACTATTAATTGATTCGTGGAGTGGTCATTGTCCGTCCACGTTTCAACAAAGTATTCCGAGTGACAAGCAACTTATTACGTTAACTATACCGAAAGGGACGACAGGTTTGATACAACCGTTGGACGTTTTTGGTTTCCGGATATGGAAAAACTTTGTTAGAACCTTTTCCGATCGAGTTTTGCTGTACGATATTAATATAAATTTACATCTACGAAATAACATCATCAAATTGCAATCACTCACCCACAACCAATTGTCTTCCCCGAGATTCAGAGAAGTATTTAAATACTCTTGGTATAAAAGTGGATACCTAGAGGAAAGGTTACCACAACGGTTTGAAAATCCGGTAGATTTCTGTTTTAAATTTCCTGAAGCAGATAAACTGCCACGTTGTGAATGATGTGATAAGCCTGCTATTATAAGATGTGCTTGGTGCAAAAAGTATCTGTGTGTAGATCACTTTTTTAATGAAGATAGTATTTCGTCTTTTTCACTTTGCGAAAACTATGTCGAGTGAAGTACATGTAATCGCGTGTGCTTACAATGTAATAAAATGTTAAATAAGCGTTTAAAAAATATTTATGTATGTATATATGGGATATAGTACGATCTGTATTATAAGTCATTAATCTTTATGTAATATTTCATAATTTGCGATTTTTATGTTACCACACCCATCTTCGTCACATAGTTATGTCCTGCAACGAAAATGAGCATTCTTAATATGTAACTCTATATGTTGTTAGCGCGGTATTGCGCGGTACCGCGCGCTAGGGAGTACGTTTTGTCGCGTATCTCTGTAATCCTAGCGGTGTATAATAAAAATATTGTTATGGCTGAATTCAGAATAAAAAATGCCACATTTTTCATTACCAAAAAGATTTCAAAATTGTTTAAAATAACGCAAAAAAAAATTTTTTTTCAAGAAGGAAAGTTGTTTTTAAAAATTTGTTAATGCAAATTTATAGCGCTCCTTTTACCGTTAAACTTTTACCTAAAACATTTTTTTCTATCTTTTGTACTTTAGGAGATATAAGCGAGGAAGTGCAAGTGTCGATTTCACTTTGAGGTTAAATTTCATGCCCTTAAAGGGCGATTGGGCACGAATAGAGTATACCATTTTTCTTGTCTTGGATCACTCTACAAACCCACAAAATTTTATCCGAATCCGTGAGTTGCAGTTCGAATACCTTCCTTGTTAGAAGAACGTATATACAAAAACCACACGCACTGTGCACATTTCTGGCGCGTGCTTCCGCTCGAGGACGGCACTTCGGCGGACTGGACTGCCGAAGCGAAAGGGTTAATCAACACACGAAATTCCTTTCTAACCATTGTCTTGAAAATTACAAAACTGGAGTCACTAAAACGACTGTAACCCCTAAACTAACGGTCAGAATGCCATGAAAATTTGACACGCACTGTTCGAAGGTGTTGGGTTTTATATATAAGTTTATTGTAAAAACGTGTAATGTACAGTCGCACTGATCGCGTACACCAGAAGAAGGGCGACACCGGCACGCGCGCGCACGCACACACACACACACACACACACACACACCAGTTCACACGCATTCACAGCGCCGAGTTACTAATTCGCACGCAGCGTTTACCCAAAGCGGGCGCTTCGAATATCTACTTTAACAGAAGGTTAATAATGGGTGAAGTAAAAAGTTTTGAGCGTTTTTTGTTAGATGACTTTAGTGAGCCATATCTCACAATGTATACGTTGCATCATGTCATTCTATACTGTGACTTAAAGGCAACATAACGCTTTAAAAAAAGTTCTCTGACAGTTTTTTGTTTTGTGAAGCCAGTTGTTTGTTAGAGCGTATCAAAATGGAGGTAACGAAAGAGAAGATTCGATACATTCTACAATACCACTACGATCAAGGGGAAAAAGCCGAGCAGGCAGCCAAAAAAATGTGTGCTGTTTATGGACCCAAAACAGTATCGAATGCAACAGCAAAGCGGTGGTTCCAACGCTTCCGTTCTGGTAATATGGACGTCGAAGATGAGACACGCTCTGGTAGGCCTATCGTTGAAAATGTCGATAAAATCATGGAAATCGTCGAGTCAGACCGGCATGCGAGCACTTATTCCATTGCCCAGGAACTGAAGATTAGCCAGAAAACCGTTTGGAACCATTTGCATAAGGCTGATCTCAAAAAGAAGCTGGATATATGGGTGCCACACGAACTGACGCAAAAGAACCTTTTGGAGCGAGTCGATGCCTGCGATTCTTTGCTGAAGCGTCACGAAATGGACCGATTTTTGAAGCGGATGGTGACTGGCGATGAAAAATGGGTCACATACGAGAATGACAGGCGAAAAATATCGTGGTCCAAGCGCGGTGAGACGGCCCAAACGATCGCCAAGCCCGGATTAACGACCAAGAAGGTTTTGCTATGTGTTTGGTGGGATTGGAAGGGAATCCTGCACTATGAGCTGCTCCCATCGGGCCAGTCACTCAATTCGGGCCTATATTGTGAACAACTGACCAGATTGAAGCAGGCGATCAACGAGAAGCGACCAGAATTGTCCAATCGGAAGGGTCTTGTCTTCCATCAAGACAACGCCAGGCCGCACACATCTTTAACGACACGCCAGAAACTCCGAGAGTTTGGATGGGAGGTTATATCGCACCCGCCGTATAGCCCAGACCTGGCACCAAGCGATTATCACCTTTTTAGACATTTACAACATTTTCTTGATGGCAAAAAACTGGCCTCAAGAGAGGCTTGTGAAAGTGAGCTGGTCGAGTTTTTTAACAATAGGGACGAAGACTTCTTCAATCGCGGAATTATGAAATTGCCTTCAAAATGGGAAAAAGTTATTGAACAAAACGGTGCTTATTTGATTTAATTCCGAAAATTCTAAGTTTGTTAATTTTATCATCAAAATAAAGAGAAAAAACGCTCAGAACTTTTTACTTCACCCATTACTACCAGGAAATCACGTGGGTCTGTCAACAAATGATAAATAGTTTATTTTTTTTAGCCTCCCGGCCACAAAAACGGGCTTGGTTTACATTTCTCTCTCTATTACCACTCACACTTACAATTTTTCATTCATACCTATTCTCTCACATCCCTTCCACACTCTGATTCTTATTTTCTAATATCTTTTGTCTCTTTGGCCTAGTTTCTTATTATTTACTCTATTGCATTTGTACTTAAAGAATCCCTACTCTTTTCCTTTCTCCCTTCACTTCCCTCTTTATCTTTCTGCCTTTTTACTTTATTACTTTCTTCACCGACCTATCCCTTTCGTTTCCTTTCTTTTTTCTTCTTTACTACTTTCCTTATCCACTCTACCGCCCTCTCGCACCCTTCTTCACTAATTACTTCTCTTATGCTGATACCCCTTTCCAGCTCCCTATACTCCCTTACAAAATGTTCTATATTTCCAAATTCGTCCTCACAAAATTCACACTGCCTCTCTCTGTACCTCTTCTTCCCAATATCGGTTCCATCTTTTCAGCGATCCACATCTTGCTTGCGCTACTAATTGCTGGCTCCCCTCCTTTCCTTCTCTGTCTAGGTATTGTGGTAGTTGTATGGTTCTTTTGTATTTGTATCTCTGATTGTATTGAGACTTTTCTATTTTACTGTATTTCACCTGTAGGTGGACCGCCCTGTCTCTTTCCCTTAACTCTTCTGCTATCTCTAACCCCCATTCCTGCCTCTGTTGTATTCCTGTTTACACATTCCATTCCTTATGGGTCTGTCAACAATGTCGCCATATACAGGGTGGTCCACACAACGTGTACACCATTAAAAACTTCCAAAATATGCGTTGCACAAAAAGTTTTTATATAGAAGTTGCATGGTCTGAAGGGGCACATTATATAGTGTAGTTATTTTTTTTATAGGTGGAGGCGTTTCGGAGATTTGAAGGTCAACTTTGTTTTTTTAAATGGAATGCTATATTTTTTATATCAAAATATGGAAGAATGTCGAATTCTGAGTAAAAAAGTATTGACCTTCATTTGCCCTAAACCTAATAACTAACGAGTAATTTCACTTTATTTCCTGAAAAGGCCTAGTGGCTTAACGCAACTAATGTAAATGTTCAAAGTGATATCCATTGGCATTAATACAGTGATGCAATCTATTAACTAATGAAGAAACTGCATTCTGAATCATATCCGCACTGAGTGTAATGCATGCTTCACGAATACGATGTTTCATATTCTCAGATGTTGGTGGTGGTTCACGATACACTGGGTCTTTTAATGTGCCCCACAGAAAATAGTCTAAAGGAGTAAGGTCCGGTGAGCGTGGAGGCCACATAAATTGTCCGCCACGACCAATCCATCGATTAGGAAATTTTCTATCCAGTACTTGCCTTACATTACGCGCGTAATGTGCAGGACAACCATCATGTTGATACCAGATTTGTGTAAGGATATTTAAAGGTACATTTTCCAATAAAGATGGTAAAGTGTCGCTCAAAAAGTTAGCATATTTTTGTCCTGTTAGTCGATCATTAATACAATATGGCCCAATCAATTAGTTGCCCAGTATTCCACACCACACATTAACGCTCCATTGACGTTGGTGATCGACTTCTCTCATCCAGTGAGGATTTTCTGGTGCCCAATAATGCATATTTTTCAAATTAATCTGTCTGCGATTAGTAAACGTTGCTTCATCAGTGAACAAAACTTTTTGTAAAAAATAATTATCACTGTTCATTTGATGCAGGAACCACTGGCAGAACCGAACTCGGTTTTCATAATCCGTTTCATGGAGCTCCTGATGAAGTGCTAGGTGATAGGGACGATGTTTTTCATTATGAAGCATGCGTAGTACACTTGTTTTGCTAATTTCAGATCCTCGTGAAATCTGCCGTTTACTAATATGGGGGTTGTTCGGCGCAACTACGTTACTAATGCGTCGTCTTGACGAAAAAATTAATTTTCGTCAAGTGATTCTGAGAGAGTGTGTATATATAGTTGTAGACCGGAGTTGTTCGGTGTAACGTTTAATACGTTCTTGACTTTCCACTGGAAACCGAGAGTTGATGATGTGGTGGTGTGCTTCTTCCAGGAACTACTGGTTCATTAGCATAAATTACGATCTTATATACTTGTTTATTTTTCAATAAATGTTCCCCACAGGGGACAATGCCCCCTGGGGGTAATACATTATAAGATCCGCATAAAATAGCAAACAAATTCAAATGGTAGTAGTCACCCGGGTGATTGCCCAGGGTGACAGCAGCGGTATAAATCTGTTAGTTAAATTTAGTTTTTATTTTCAGTAAATGTTCCCCACAGGGGACAATGCCCCCTGGGGGTAAATACATTTCAGTTTTCGCAGGCCGATGTGGCTGCATCTAAATTAATTTTATTATCATTGTCACCCGGGTGGACGCCCAGGGTGACCGGAGTAACATTTATCTGTTGGGTACAATAATGCATTTCATATGGCGCCGTTTTAAATAAAGTAATAAATAAATAAATTATTAAACTTAAGTAAACTATTCGACGAGTGACAGAGAAAATAAATAAGTAAATAATAAATAAATAGGTATAAAATATAACAATAACAATAAATTTGATTAAAATAACTTAAAATCATTCGTCACTTTCCCGTCGGTTCTACGGTCGCCATGTTTCAATTAAAATAGATAAAATGTATAATATTCGTGTGATGACACGCCGCCGATAACTAAAATGAGATAAAGTAAGATGGGTTAAAATAGATTAAAATATAACAAATAACAAATCAAAATAAGTAAAATCAGTGTATAAATAAATAAGCAGATTAGCGGTCAGGCGAGCATCAATCACGATAAAACAACAAATAAAATATATAACAGAGTATATCGGGCAAAAGCCCCGCGACACTCATACCACCCCCCAGAGTGCTATTTACGTAAGGGTGGCCACGCAGGGCCGTAATGCACTCTGGAGGGCCCCATTCATTCAAGTCGTACATTCATGCTCGGGGCGAGCCCCCGTTTCCTCCTCTAATACGCCGTCCGAGGCTGCGGCGTTTACATATGTTTGCCCGGGGCGAGCAGCCGGTTCTCCGACAGCACCTCTAGAGGAGGGATCTCGGTACTGTCGGACTCCCGACACGTGCTCGACGTAGATGTCCCGGGACCAGCGGATGGTGTCCGAAACCATGAGACGGCGCATCATAGCTGCATACCGCTCGCTAACACGGAGCAGTCTCAGCACCGCCTCATTTTTGGGGCACCATGAACCGAGTGCGCCGACGAGGAACGCGTCGATGTAAACGCGGTAGCCATCCCTGGAGAGCTTTTCAGCCAGGGGAGCGTATTTAGCGATTTTACGCTCCCTGGCCTCGGAAAAAGCCTCCAAACGATTTTCAAAGGGGATGGCTACATCTACAATAATTATAGACCTTGAGGCCTCGTGTCTGACCACGAGGTCGGGTCTCAAGGTAGAAAATTCCTCGCCAACGCCTTCTACCCGCTGGTTGACGCGGACGGTGCCTGGTAGCCGGGTGGCAATTCTAAGGCGTTCCAGTACGGCGTTATGCCGTAGCTGAATTGCACCCGAATGAGGTCCGCAGTGCCCGAGTACGTGGGGTAAGGTTTCGAGACCGTCCCCGCATCGCCGGCAACGCTTATCGCCTTCTCCCCAGCGCCTGTTGCCGTTCAGGGGAACGACATCAAGCCTGGCTCGATGGACGAAGCGCCAATCGGCAAAGCGGGTAAAGCTGCCCGTCCGGAGAAAGTGATTGCTCACTTTCGCCCGTGCGGACACCTCGTAAACCTTACCCTGATCTTTCTTTAATAGAAGCGTACTCGCATAGTACTCGGACACGGCTTCTCGCACCCGGTGTACAACCTGATACCGCGACCGCGGAGTCACGATAACAGGCCGCCGATTTGTCCCACGGAGCTTCAGGGCCATTTCATTAAGTTCCGACGACCATTGCCACCGGGGTCCAAGCTTCTCGGCTTGCCTGAGAGCAGCGTTTCTCGCGCGCGACCAAACGCCAGGGGACGTGGCATCCCTTTTCAGCCGTCCCTCTCGGGAACCCGAGAGGTAGGCTGCCAGGTCCACGTTGGAAGGAGGTGTCAGTGTCTTGCGGCGAGTAGCCTCCCTCAGCGAGGCCCACGCTAACTCCCTTACCGGCGCATCAGGTGCAGTCAGTAACCTGAATGCATGTGCGACGGCAAGTGCGTCAGCCAGGTCCGCGAGCGGGAGTAGACCTGCCCCCCCCCCCCTACTCGGGGGAAGGAAGACCACCTCCGCGCTCGCTCGCTGGGGGAGGTACATCCAGGACTTCGCAAGCCTTTTGATGTATTTATCCACCTCCTTCAATGGTCCCCTGAGGATGTTAGCACCCCGTAACAGAAAATCGAGGCGGGGCAGTATAAATACTGCAACCGTCTCGAGTTTCTGCCACGGGGCCAATTTTGAATCGTCCACTGCTCGCAGACATCCAATCAGCTCCTCCAGGGTGGCAATGGGCGTCTGTTGGACCCTGAAACCCGTGGGAATGCCTAGATGTTCGTAGGCCTCCCCGTCTACCAGCGCCCGCAATGGGACATCCTGGAGGGAAAAGGCGGAGGGCAGGACCCTGCCACCACTGCCGCCGGCGACATGCAGCGTGGCACACTTGGCAGGGTTGAACCGCAACCCTATCCTCCGCGCTTCCCCCTCCACCGCACGAAGCAGATCCCGCATTCCCTCGGGCGTTTCCGCGACGAGAGCAAGGTCGTCCGCATACGCGAGGATGGTAAAGCGTTGGCCATGCATTGTATAACCCGCTCCCGTCTCGATTGCCTTTCGGACAACCGATTTGATCGCGAGGTTAAACACGATTGGGCTCAGCGGACATCCTTGCTTCACGCCCGAGCGAATGGGGATGGGGCTCGTGTACCCCTCTGAAGCACGAATACGCGTCGTGCAGCCTTCATAATTCGCCTTCCAGGTGTTACGAAGGCGGGGGTGGACACCGGCGAGCTCGAGGGCATTGCTAATAGTTGAATGGGGGATCGAGCCAAAAGCATTGGTTAGATCCAACCACGCAACTACCGCCTGTTTCCTCGGCTTACGCGCGTCCGCAAGTATCTCCCCAAGGACGAAATTGTGCTCATAGCACCCCTCGCACTTGAGGAAACCGTTTTGGGCCCAGCTTAGCCGGCCATTCCCAACCGCCCACTCGGTCAGTCGATCGGCGATCAATGCAGCGTACAGCGTCGCAGCAGTATTACCGAGAGCCAATGGACGCCAGTTCGAGAGATCGCCCCGATCCCCCTTCTTAAACACCAACACCGTGTTGGAGGTCTTCCAGGAAGCTGGAACCGACTCCATGCGGTAACACGCATTGATTACCGCCGTCAGTAACCGAGCGCCCGGGTCAGCCATTCGTAGGTCGGAATAACTAATACCGTCCGGCCCAGGCGCGGAGTTGTTCATACGCCTGAGCCGACCCTCGACCTCTTTCTCCGTGAATGGCTGACCTAAGCCTTCAGAACTGACTTCTGGAGCCTCCGAAGACCGTGCGGAAGGGAGGCTGGTCGAGGCATTCCCTCCACCATACACGTCCTCGAAGTATCGTTGGACTTCCTCCATCTGCACTTGGCAGAAGGGTGTAGTTCCTCCGAATACTTCTCGGACTGCTCGGTTTCGGTTTAACCTGAACAGCCTCTGAATCCTGGTGGCCTCCCGCACAGGATTCCAGCGCCCTTCTCCCTGTGAGGGGGCTTGGCGATTGTCTCGCTCTGGACGTCCATTATGACGCCCGGCTCTACCGCGGTTGGCTCCCGCAACGCTTTGACCGCCGGTCGCTGACCGCTCTGGACGGACGGTACGTGCCTCCCTTCGGGCGGTCGTGACTCGACTGTCACCACAGCTTTGGAAGTACGTGGTGACCTCGGTCGCCACGCATTCCAGGTCTTCTAGATGGGCGACAGAGTTCGCCATTCCGACCAGTATATCCCTCTGCTGGAGTTCCTCGCGGGTCGCACGGCGTTTGAAAGCACCAGTACGGCCCGGATTCCCTCCAACAGGGGGCTGACCGGGTGGTCCCCTCTGTCCCCGCTGTGGGGTCGTGACCCGACCGCTTTCCGGTCGGCCTGCATGGACGGACAAGCTAGGGTCCGACGGACTCGCAGTACCTCTCCGGTTCACCCCGGCTGACACCGGCGCGGATCCGCCCTCCTCGGCGGGCACGCGAGTCGTAGAGCGACGCATCGGGGTGGCAGTTGATCCGCCAGCAGCTCCTCGAGGTCCCTCGTCCTTTGGGCTGCAAGTTCCCCTTCGTTCGCTCCGGGCCCTGAAAAATGTAGAAGCATCAGGCTTCTTGATGTTTTTGATTCTGCTTCCCGGAGGGGGAAGCAGCGGAAAATTAGCCGCTGTGACGGGCGGCGGCGGCGGCGAAACGCGTGCCGGCGGAGTTACCGCGTTACGCGCCGATACGCTCGGGGGGGATTGCGGCGATGTTGACTTCCTCGCTCTTCTCCCCGCAACAACCTGCCACGGCTGTTCTCCATCGTCGACTATTTCCACCTCCTCTTCTTCCTCGACGATGGGGGCCTCGTGTTGGTGGATGGTCCTCTTCCCTCCACCAGGTGCAAGGGCCGGCCTCACAATTACTACCTCGCGCACCGTCGGCATCGCCCTGGCCGCGGGACGAATCCCGAGGGCAGGGAGCGCCGGGGCGGAGACGGTGGCCGTGACCACCGGAGCTCCGCAGCACGAGGTAGTAATTGTCTCCGTAGTAAGTGCTATGGAGGCGGCTGACGTGCATGGGCGGAGAGTATGGACGGCGACCGTCGCCGGACTCCTGGATAAAGGGAGTCCGCCGGTCGCCGTCGTCCGCACAGGTGGCGAATGCACGCCAGCTATCGCCCCCACGGGCACCGTCGGGTTAATTGCGGCCCGGGTGGCCGGGGCCGCACTCGGCTCGGAGCTCTTCCTCCTTGTCTCCACGGTGGAGGTGCGCTGCCTCGAGGTTGGCGTTGGTTTATCCCGCAGCGCACCTCTCTCCGAGCCGGTCCTCACCGACCGAGTTCCGGTCTTGGTCTGGGGTATTTTTTCCAAACCCACCGGCACGCTCGCCGCCCTGTGTGATCTTAATACGGGCGGCGATGTTCTCCCTCTCTCCTCCACTCCTCCTCTTCGTCCCCCCGGTCCACGGGGGGCGCGAGCAGTCGGGGGGGTGATCCTTCCCTCGCTGGATTTTTGTCCCCCCGTGGATCGGGGGGCCCTCCTGTCGTCCGGCGGTGCTGTTCCGGTACGACGCGTCCTTGGCCCCGAAGCTCGGGGGTGGACAGCCCCTGGAGGGGTTGTTCCAGCGCTGCTACCACTCCCCGAGCTCCGGGGGGTGCTTCTGCGGCTGCTGGGGGGGGGGGGGTGATGATGGTAGTTTTCCTCGCGCGCCCAGCAGCCGCGGCCGTCGTGGACGTCCTCGTTGACGTCGGCCTTGAGGTGGTGGCGGAGCAGGCGGTGGAGGTGCTGGTAGTTGGTGGAGGAGAGATTCTTCCTGTTGAACTGCGCGCCGGTGGTCTACCCCCGTCGCTCGATCGGCGGGTTACCGACGGTCCCGATCTACGGGAGGCGGCCTCTGGTGGCAGCCGTGGCTTCGTGGCCCGCAAGATGGCGGCGCGGGTCGCACGTACCGCCGTCACCGCGAAAGATGGTGGCGCTGCCGTGACGGCGGCATAGGTTGTTGCGGGTTGCCGCGCACTTGATTTTGAAATTCCCCCCGCGAGGAATATCGGCGCGAGTCGACCTACCGGGTTTGAACTTGAGGCCGCAGCGGGCAATGCGGCCGTTGCCGTTGTTATTCCCGCTGCGGCTGTAACGATGGTTGGTGACCCCCCAGCGGTAAGGGGGGTCACGGTAACGGTCGACGTCGTTATCGTCGTGGTCCCCCCTGCGGTCAGGGGGGACGAAACTACCGCCGGACTCGACGCCTCGCCGGCGCCTCCGCCCGTCGCGGACGAACTTGGGAGGACGGTGAGCAACCGCCTCGCAGTCGCTGCGTCTACGCAGGAGCTATTCCTAGGCGGGGTCACGGGGAGGGGACCGTGAACTCTCGCATAATGCGTCTTCACCGACTTGAGGGTGTAAATCCCCACGCCGATGAAGCCGCACACACTGCAGGAGTAGTTCACTTTCACCACCCCGTGATCCCGTTTCAAATGCTTCGAAAGCTCACCGCGTCCTGCGTAAACGCCTCCAAATCGCACCAGGCGCTGGTCTGCTCCCGGTGCAGTGCAATATTGGCACAAAAGACCACCGGCCGATGGATACGGTACGGTTACCGTAGCCATTGCTCCGAACGCGAGTTATAGCGAGCGAGGGGAAAAGGAATATAGAAAATTTCGCCGTAGAAGGCAAAGCGACAGAATGATTTTCCTTAACTTAAATGCGCGACGAGAAATCTTATTCCTTTCGAAACGCGATTCCCGTCGAACACGTAAGTAAGGCGGAGGAATTATTTAATAAGGGAATATAAAGGTCAAAGGTCAAAGGCACATTTGACTGCAGAACACAGGCACTTTAAGTACCTGCAGTTGAAACTAACCAGATGGCAAGAAGAATTTCCTTGCAAGATTGCATTATTGAAGTCAGCCAGGAATATCGAACCTTTTGGCTCCTTTGACTTCCATTTGAAAAAACAAATTTTCTTGGGTCGTACACAAAATATACTAGTCTTCACGTTGGACCGCATTCAGTACAGCGCGCGGCCGCATGTGGCGTGCAGGCCGTGATTGAGACGCGACACCGTTGTTTTTAAACATTAATATTTGGAAAAATGGGAAGAAGTGGGACGTGATTCAAGTATGGCCATGTAGGGGAAAGTACACTGAAAACATTGAAAGTTATAAGAACATGGGATATTGCGGGACTTAGAAGATATTACTTTTCAATAAAAAAAAAAATTGTAACTTTCGTTACCCCATTTAGTATTATTTTTTAACCGTATTGTGCACAATAACTATTAATTATATATATAATATTGTAGGTGAAAGAATGCTTTTCAGTTTAAACAAAAAGGGGGGCAGAAATAGCAAACGTAGTTGTCAGGGCATCTCAAGGAAGAAGCAAGAGATTTCAGCTCAACAGTGCAGTTTTTAAAATGTCCAACTTTAAGCGTACAATGTAACCAAAGTTTGTATTATATGTCATTAATTACTTCATTTTTTAATGGAATGGACATTTAAAAAGCAATATACACTAAGTTTATTTCAAAATGAGAAAGTTACATTTTTCGTAAAATGTCGCGGACATTCTCAAATCAGACCACTGTGCGGCACTCGAAGGGGCTACCGGAAATTCCTCGCACCGCGCGGCCTGATCCTCGGCAAGGGGTCCGCAAAGCAGACCGCTCTGGGGTTGGTTGTCGATGTTACTTGTAAGCCGTAACAGGGATTTTCTGTTACCGCTGCTAGGACCGCAATAGCATTTTCATCAGAAGTAGCAGTTTTCGTTAAGTTACGTTTAGTAACATTAAGACTTCCGGTTCGTCGAAGCAATTGACACATTCTCTCAAATATCGCTCGAGATGGCTGATTTCGTTCAGGATACCTTTCGGCATACATGGCTTTGGCTCTTATTGCATTTTTATGGCACTCACCATAAACTAAAAGCATATCAACTTTTTCGCTGTTATTTCTCACTGTGTAATACTATCAGGTCAGTCCTAAATTTCATGCGGAATTTTTGGGAAATTTTTAAATAGTGTAAATAAAACACAATTTAACATTTCAATCAATGATATATTTTCCTCCGCTGTCTACAATTTCTCGCCATCTTACAGGTAGCATTTTAATTCCATTGCTGTAGCAAGACTCTGGTTTTGATGCAAAAAAACTTGAAAGTCCATTTTGTACATCCTGTTTAGAATTTAGCTTTTTCCCTAGTAAAAAATTTTGTGAGGCACGACATAAGTGAAAATCACTTGGGGCAATATCCGGGGAGTAAGTAGGATGCGCCAAAAGCTCCCAATTAAATTCACTAATTTTTTGCAGCGTTTTTCGTGCCGTATGCGGTCTAGCGTTATCATGATGAAACAACACCTCCTTGATATTCACCCAATCGCGGGCGTTTTTCAAGCAATTCTAAGTTTAAACGACAAAGTTGTTGACTGTAAACATCTGCATTAATGGTTTGATGTGGTTCTAACAGTTTATAATAAATCACACCATATACAGTACTGTGCAAAAGTCTTAGGCCACCTGCGTTATATTACCAATTTACGTTTATGTCGTTAAAACACGTACACAAATTTAGGTTCGGCGTACATATTTTATTAGGCTAAAATTATTTTTCAATGTAACGTTACAAAATATATCAAAATTATACAAATTTGATGGAAACTTCAATATTTTGTATGGCCTCCTTTGGCTTTGATTACAGCGTTGACTCTTCTTGTACAGCTTTCATATAATTTTTCAATAATTTCCGAGGGAATTTTTTGCCATTCTGCTCGTAATATTTCAAATAGTTCATCTGCATTTTTTGGTTGACTTTTTCTTCGTGCTCTGTCCAAATAATCCCAAACGTGTTCGATAATATTTAAGTCAGGACTTCGAGGTGATCAGTTCATAACTTTTAATATTTCATTGTCCTCTAAATCTTTCAAATAATTTTGTACAATTCGGGCAGTGTGTTTGGGGTCATTGTCATGTTGCAAGACAAATTTATTACCAATTAGCCGTTGTCCAGGCGGTACTGCATGCTGCTGCATAATCATTAAGTATTTAGCGGCTGTCAATTTTCCATCAATCTTGATCAAATCTCCTACTCCATATGCAGAAATACAGCCCCAAACCATTACCGACCCACTGTCACGTTTAATTATTGGTTTTAAACATGATTCCTGGTATGCTTCCCCTTTTCACCTCCGTAAATACTGACGCCTTTTGTTACTGTTATGAACGGGGGTGGTCGCGCGTCTGACACCAGTTTTTGTTACGAAGGAATGGGGAATGATCGCGCTTCTAATACCAACTTTTGTTACGTTTATGGGTGGTCGCGCGTCCGGCAATGCGAGTTTCGTTTAAAACGCGCGCGCACGGTCTCGTCGTCCGTCGTCGAGCGGATGCCGACGGGCGGTGATTTCACGCGGCCCGAAATATGGGAATTTTGAATATGTAGAAAAATGAATTTAAGATACTCTGCTTAGCAGATGGCTAAGAGAGGACAGGATGGGTGGGTGTCGATCTAAAGGTTCTATACAGGTCCCAGGACTATAAAATTAAAGAGGGAATCTTTTGTAATTAAAAATAAACAAATTATAATAATAATAGAATGAATCTATATTTCAATCATTATCAATTGTTCCATACGAATGAAAATATGAAAATCCAAAATTGTGTTGATACAATATTGCGGTGGTGAGACTACCTCGGATTCGTGAGATTTCGACTCAAGGGCGTTATCCCACAAACGATAATTCGTTTGAGTCAGTCGGTCGACTTCCGAAATAATCTCCCATTTACAGGAATTTATAATTTCAAAACAAACTGTTATTATCTTTGGTAAATGTTATAAACTCGGTTACAATTTGCTACAAACTATTTGATGAAATAACCATTGAATTTTAACAATAGAACAAAGATGAGAAATTAAAACTCACCCTGATTGACGGTGTTATGATTACAATCAGGCGTATGTTCGTCTTTAATTTCGATGATGGTTGTGGTTTATATATACTGTGAGCGATTCTCTTTTAATACAATTTCTGAAGCAGTTACATGTTATATAATTCGTACAGCTGAACCAGAACACGAATCGGTTTCTTTATCTGATGATATGTGACTTATCTATTTGTGAGAGATTAAGCTTGTCCGAGATAATTGGCGAGAGAGGTGTTACCTTTTTCCGTTCGACTCAGGATCGACCAGGATCGACTCGCAACGCGCGATGCCCCTCGCCTTTCTCACACACACACACGCATCGGCTACTCTCATACTAGGCGTACCTTACAGTTCGGCCTTCCTGACCGAATGGTCGCCCCGACCATATTCGTCATTCGGTTCAGTCTCATTTCCTAGTCTACGCACTCACGGCCTTAACCGGTCTGGTCCAAATATACCGCTAAAAGGACACTGTGCCAATTGAAAGCCATCAATGTCGCCAATAACATACCGATCTTGGTCTAATACGGCATTTACGACGTAAGGGCCCTTATATTTGGGGAGCAGTTTCTGATTAACACCGGGGGTGGTGACGACATTCTTCACCATTACATAATCTCCCACGCTGTAAACATGAGGTATCTTATGCTTCGCATCGTAGATTCGCTTATTATAATCCTGCATCTCGCGATTCTTTACAATAGCGGTCTCTCTTAAACCTTCTCTATCTACATCGGACCTTTGAATTTTATTTAAATATTCTCGGAGTTCATCATCCGCAAAACCGTATTGCTCAACACCGAATAATAACGAACTAGGTGTGGTCCCTATTGCCTTATGCAAGGAATTGTTCAAGGAAAATTGAGCCTTTTCTATAAAGTCAGTCCATTTTCCTTCTGCGCTTAGTTTCGATAGGACGGATCTCAAAAATCTGTTAACGCGTTCGATCTGCCCGTTACTCTGAGGGCTAGCGGTGGCTACCTTTACATGTTCGATATTCAATTTGGACAAGAAATTAGAAAATTCCATAGACGTAAAAGAACTTCCACGATCCGACACTATACGACGGCACATGCCAAAATGATGAAAGTATTGTTTAAGGCAAGTAATTACATCTTTTGTTGTGGTAGACTTTACTGGGTACATGACAACGTATTTGGTAAAAGCATCAATCGTAATAAAGATGTGCTTAGCCCCGTGGCCAGATTTCTCAAGGGGGCCATAGTGGTCCACATGTAAGGTCTCAAAAGCTTTGGTTCCTTTTTCATAAATGTGTAGTTCACCTTCTTTTCTACCGGTCGGTACAGAATAAGTCAAACATTTAACGCAGTTCGCAATATAATCTTTTACGCGCATCCGCATTCCGGGGAACCAGTAAACTTTGCTAATAAGATCAACAGTTTTCTCAGGTCCAACATGACCAACCTCGTCATGGCACATACGTATTACATCCGATGTCATTGCCTCAGGTACATAGAAGTATATCTCGTTATTTCTCTTCCGGTATACGACACCGTTTCGCAACTCATATTTGTCGCTCTCACGAATTTCTAACTCCTCGCAAACTTTCCTTATCACAGAGTCTTGTAATTGCTTATAGATAAGAATTTGATCAAAGGATAACGGTTCTATAACTAGTATGTTTCGACTTAGCGCATCTACATGTCGCATGCGGTCGCTCGAACGATGCTGTATCGTATAGTTATAATTTTGCAAAATCATACACCATCTACTAATCCGCGGGTTGATATCTTTCTTACTTAAAGCCAACTTAACAGCGTTACAATCCGTCACGATCACGAAAGGTATGCCTTGCAAATAAATTCTGAATCTTTCAAGAGCATAAACTATGGCTAATGTTTCTAACTCGTAACTATGGTAACGAGATTCAGTAGCAGACGTACGTCGACTAAAATACATAACAGGGTGCATACAACCATCATCCTGTTTCTGTAACAGCACAGCTCCATATCCATGGGAACTGGCGTCTGTGTGTAATTCAGTGTATGCTGCGGGACTGTACAAAGCTAGAACTGGGTAACCCATTAATTTTTCCTGTAAACTCTCAAACGACCGAAGTTCTGATTCACCAAACTTGTAAGGCATATCCTTCTTCGTGAGGTCATATAAAGGCTTTGCAACATAAGCATAATTTGGAATAAATTTCCGGAAATAATTGGTCAGTCCTAAAAAGCTCTGAACCTGTTTCGGCGTTAATGGTATCGGAAAGTTACGTATAGCTTCAGTCTTCAATCTATTCGGAGAGATCCCTTTTTCGGAGATATTATAACCGAGGTATTCTATCTCGCGCTTCAAGAATTGACATTTACCGAGGTTTAGTTCTAGACCATATCGCGCTAAAATCTCCAGTACACTCTCAAGAATTTCGAAATTTTCATCAATCGTCTTTGTCGCAATCATGATATCGTCGAGGTACAATTGTATCTTTTTCGAGTCGAGCAGTGATCGGAAGATAGTATTGACGCAACGTTGAAAAGCTGCCGGCGCGTTAGCTAAACCGAAGGGTAGTCTTAAATATTCATATTGACCGTCGGGTGTGACGAAAGAAGTGAACTTCACGCTCTCCGTGGCTATCGGAATATGGTGAAAACCATCTTTCAAATCAAGACTAGTGAAAAATGACTTACCAGAAAGCTGATCAATCTGATCCTCGACTAATGGAAGCGGATATCTATCCTTTACCGTTACCTTGTTCAGGGTGCGGTAATCAACGCACATTCGATATTCATCGTTCCGCTTCTTGACCAAGACAATCGGACTACAAAAATCAGAATTACTTGGTCGAATTATTTTCCTTTCTAATAAGCCATCCACAATACTCTTCACCTCGTTTCGTTCACACCACAATAGTCTCCTAGGCGCAAAATAAAAAGGTTTATCATCAGTCAACTGTATTTTAAATTGATATGGAATGTCCTGTTTTTCACCTGTGAAAGACATATAATTATCAAGCAAGTCGAGCAATTTTTCTTTAGCACAATAAGGAATAGAAGAACTTAAATTATCTGAAATTATATCTAATGGACTATGACTATTTATAGCCTCTATGTTCAATATATCATTAGCGCATTCATCGTATTTTATTTGAATCGATTGATCAAAAATAACAGTTAACCCACGCATCGTAATAAACTCACGACCTAACAGAGTGTCATACGTCATAGTGGAATCAGGTACAACAGCGAACTTCAACGTAAACGTATTATCAGGTATTAAATGTAACCGAACTCTTACCGCAACATGTCCATGAATAAACAATGGTGACTTATTTATTCCTCCATAATTCGTGTCAGTCTTATCTTTAGTTAATTCAAAATTATTAAAATGATTTAAATAAGTACTTTCCTTCATGATGTTTATCGCGCTACCTGAGTCGACTAGGGCTTCTACATAATATTCATTCTCGGTTTCGTTAGCAAGTAATATACAATACTCTTTGGTTGGACTAGTCAATGGTTTCTTTGGTTCTATCGTTGGCTCCAAAATCGCTTGATGGTCCTGGTTGACTATGGTTTCTTCAACATCCTGTTTCTTCGGTTCCTCTACGAGTGCCGTGGTGTTATCATCACCTTTCTGTCTCTCTGCCTTTCTATCAGGACAGTTCACAAAGCGATGGCCCATTTTGCCACATGAGAAGCAAGATCCTTTCTCTCGTTTCGGTTTAGGACACGATGCCATACGGTGTCCCTCTTGATTACAATTATAACATCTTATCGGCTGCGCATTTGGCATTTCCTTCTTATTTGCATTCTTAATTTTTGCAGGAGTGCTATTTGAATTCTTCTTAAAATCAGTATGAAGCGAAATATCTCTAAGCGCTTCGAGCAAGGGTACGAGTGAGGTGAATCGCTGTATCCTTGCGCTATCACGCAATCTTTCGACAGGGATTCCATCTATTATAGCTTCTACAAGTTCTTCTTCATCTATCGTCAACTGGTTGGCTAAAATAATTTTCTCATGATGGTACTCAATATATGGCTCACCTGGTTTCCATTTCCTCTCCTCAAATTTCTGCCTCAGCTGTAATTTACTACGACGACTGTCAAACATTTTTCTCATTTCATCCAACAAACCATCAGCATCCATTTCCATATATTCAGCTCTCGTATGTAACCAGGATGCAGCTTTGCCTCGCACTTTAGACCCAATCAAAAGCTTTACTGCGTTGTCATCAAGGTTATACATGGAACGCAGGTTCATAACCTCTTGCCTCCACACTGGAAATGTACCATCTGCACCATTAAATTCGCAAAGGTAATCGCATACCCCTCTCAAATTGGTGTGCGACGCTTGAGAGACCGTCTCAGAACGAGGAGAGCTTCGTAGAACCTCGTTTTCTCGACGCAGAATTTCGATCTCCCGATGCATTAATTCTCTCTCCCGGCGTGCGAGATCCAGCTCACGTCTCAGCATTTCGAAATCCGACGTCGTTCCTGCCTGGACCAACGACTCCGCTGTGCTCGCAGCATTCATGGTCGACTCGTTCGAACCTTTCAGCATCGCGGTCCACTCTTCCCTCGGAAGTTCCGTATCTAGTCTCGCAATTAATTCCGCTTTGATACCGGTTGTACTCAAACCTTTACTTTTCAAGAGTTCCTTTAGCTGGTTGTTAGTAAAGTCAACTGCTTCCATAATACGATGCAATCTCTCTTTCCGATTTTCAGCAACACGTGGCACGGCGCAATTTAACCTTTCTTTACGCCTCTCATCTTCCACGCTCGTCTTAACTAAACAATATTGCCTTTCGTATCTTTTCCACTAGTATACTCCAGCCAATTTCTTAATTACATAATCAATAACTTTTCCCGTAAATCAATTAACATAAATACTGGAACTCGTAATAACGCACTTTTCGCAACCACGTGCTTTCCATAACCTCGAGGCGTCTGCCCGAATCCCACTTCTGATATACTGTGAGCGATTCTCTTTTAATACAATTTCTGAAGCAGTTACATGTTATATAATTCGTACAGCTGAACCAGAACACGAATCGGTTTCTTTATCTGATGATATGTGACTTATCTATTTGTGAGAGATCAAGCTTGTCAGAGATACTTGGCGAGAGGCGTGTTACCTTTTTCCGTTCGACTCAGGATCGACCAGGATCGACTCGCAACGCGCGATGCCCCTCGCCTTTTTCACACACACACACGCATCGGCTACTCTCATACTAGGCGTACCTTACACCATATTTCTTCTCCCACCCTTATTTTCCTTCCTACCATGCCCTCTATTTTATCCTTTATCTTCAACGTCTTCCAGCACTCTCTTGTTCCTGTTATTATCCCCCCGTGGTCTACCTTTCTGTTTTTCCTGTGTAGCTGCTTGATAACTCCAATCATACCCTTTTGGCAGATGTTTCTTTATTGCGGCCTATTTTCTCTGATCCACCCACGTTTCTAATAGTCCTACGTAGTCAAATCCTTGCACAAATTTCCAGAATCCCCTATCCTTTTTCATTATACCTGCTACATTCCAGAATAACATTTTACCCTTGTTGTTTTCTATACACTCCCCTTCGTTTCTCCTATCTTTCGTCTCCTCTGGCCCTATACATTGTCTCGTTTCTGAGTTTTGTTTGTTTTTTCTTCCTCTGCGATTCATCTCCCTTCCCCCCATTCCCTCCATCTATCTTTTTCTTCCTGTAAGGCTACTTCCGAAAAACCGTGCTCTCTTTTATCTCTTCCCTTTCCTCGTTCCAGTTATACCATTTACCCTGGATGAAGATTTTCTTGTACCCTACTTTTGCTTCCTTCCCCTCTGCTCTTTCTTTCCATGCTCTCTCTCTTAGTATCCTCTACACCAGTGGTCGGCAAACTTATTAGCCAAAGAGCCAAATATGAACATTACAACAATTTTAAAAAAAATTGGGAGCCAAATCTGCTTATTTAGTAAACTTATATTACACTAAATAAGTAGTACACTTGGAGAAGGAGGTTAAAAGACGTCACAAGGGTTAGGATAGGATGGGCGAGCTGTAAGATCAGAGAAGCCACCAGAATTAGGAGATGCTATGTGTGTCATGGAATTGGGCACATGAGTTTTGAATGTGGACAAAGAGAGAATGGAATAATATGTAGGAAATGTGGTGAGAAAGGACATGGAATAAATGAGTGCAAGGAACAAATGAAATGCTACCTCTGCGCAAAGTGCGGGTATGAAGGGAATGATGTCAGACATCTCCCGGGTACTTATAGGTGTGTAGTAAATAAAGATAGAATACTTCGTAACTATGGATAAGTTTAGCTTTAAGATATTACAAATCAACTTAAACCACTGTAAATTGGCGTCAGAACTCATGGAGATTACCGCAAGCAAGTTAGGAGTAGATCTAGTCATCATATCGGAACCATATAGATGTAGAGAATTTTGGATTAAGGATAAGGAAGAAAAGTGTGCTATATGGGTTACAAATTTCAAAGGAACGAAGATATATGAAAAAGAAAACAAAAACAGAAAGGGATACAGTATAACAAAAATTGAAAACATAAATATAATTAGTGTATATATCTCACCAAACATGACAAAGCAGGAATTTGATACGCGAATAGAGGATTTAAGCAACGATATCAGAAAATTAAAGGGGGACATCATTATGGCAGGAGATTTTAACGCGAAAAGTAGCGCATGGGGAAGTGAGAGAACAGATAGAAGAGGAAACCAGATGATGAAATTGTTGCAACAGCACAACATAGTACCTATTAACAGTGAGGGCAAATATACGTTTAGTAGAAACAATAGAAGATCAAAAATTGATTTTATAGCATGTACAGCGAATATTTTAAAAAACCTAGACAGTAGTAAAATTTTAAAGAAGGAAACAGGATCCGATCATTTGTATTTATTACATAATTTTAGTAAAAACAAGAATTTTAAAATAATAAAAAGAGAAGGGTGGAGGCAAGAGACTTTTAATCAGGAACTGTTTGATGATAAATATGACGAAATTGTACATAATATACCGGATAGAGTAATAACCAGGGTAAAACCGAGCAAACTGTATATTAAAAACTTAATAGATGTAACTAAAATACTATGTGAAGCAACAATGGAAAAGAGCAAGGGGTTTAAGGACTCGCGGAAACCAAAAATATGGTGGACAAAGGAGATCGAATTGGAAAGAACTGAGATGAATAGGCTAAGAAGAGTATACCAAAGGAAAAGGAAAAAGAAAAAAGACTTTAAGGAAGAAGAAGAAAGATATAAAGAAAAAAGAAAGCAACTCCATATAGCGATTCTAGAAGCGAAGAAAAAAAGTTATACAGAGTATATAAATAAAGTCAAAGCGGACCCTTGGGGAAAACCGTATAGGGATATTGTAAATAAGTTTAGAAATAAGAATGTACATATTAACCTAAATATAAGTGATATGACTAAGATAATAAATAATTTATTCCCGCCGGAAGAAGATAAAGTAGACAATAGTATCATGGAAAGTGCAAATAGAAATAGATTTTATGAAAATTTTAATGAAGTGACTGGAGAGGAGATCAGAAATATAATGAAAAAGTTTAAGATTAAGAAGGCACCAGGTTTCGACAAAGTACCGGGAATTATAGTGAACGAAATGATTAAGAAAGACTCGGATAAGATCGCGGGATTATTAAATATGTGCCTAGAATTGGGATACTTTCCCGAGCAATGGAAGGTACAAAGACTTGTACTAATTTTAAAGCCGGGAAAAAGCCCCAAGGAGGAAAGTGCTTTTAGACCGCTTAGCATCCTGAACAATTGGGCCAAAATCTTCGAAACTGTCATAAAAGATAGATTATTAGAAGCATATGGGGATTTTTCAGAAAACCAATTCGGGTATAGCAAGGGAAGGAACACCATCATGGCGATGGAAAAAGTCAAAGAAATTGCGGAAATAGCCAAAATAAAACATTTATATTGTATACTGACAACACTAGATATTAAGAACGCATTTAACACGATAAAATGGAAAAAAATCATAATGAAGTTAATAGAAAAAGAAATACCATTTTATATTATAGAAATAATTAAAAATTACTTTAATAATAGGAAGATTGTTTTCGAATGTAATGGAAAAAAGCACTTCAAGCAAATGGAGAAAGGGGTCCCACAGGGGTCGGTGCTAGGACCATTTTTATGGAACATGATTTATGATGATATATTAAATAAAAAATGTGTACATAACAATAGATTAATAGGATACGCCGATGATGTAGCTATAGTCTCGATAGGTAGGGAATTGGAAAAAGTAAAAGAAAATTTAACCTATGAAATAAAAGAAATAAAAGAATTGTTGAAAGATAGAGGTTTAGAACTAGCAGAACGGAAAACAAATGTAATTATTTTAAATAATAAGAAAATAGATAGTAAATTAATCAAAGTAGATGCATATGTAATAAGAATGAAAGAGAATATGAGATACCTAGGAGTAACTTGGGAAAAAGGAATGAGATTCTACGAGCATGTTAAAAATACATTCGAGAAAAGTACTAAATTAATAGCTATGCTTAGCAGACTTATGGCAAATCAAGGCACAACAAATAGTAAAGGAAGAGAATTGTACTATAATATATGGGAAGCGGTAACTCTATATGCTGCTCCGATTTGGGGCGAAGCGGCAAAATTTTATAAAAACAATAGATTATTGAAGGCAGCACAGAAGGTAGGATTAGCGAGAATAGCGAGAGCGTACAAAAATGTATCACTACACAAATTATGTGCGATAACGGGTAAAATACCGATAATGATGAGAGTAGAAGAAAGGACAGAGATGTATAAGGAAAAAGAAAAGATAAAGAAAAGTAGGAAAATAGATGAAACAAAAAAGACTGAAAAAATTACGGAAAAGATGAAAGAAATAGAAATGAAATACAAAGAAAAATGGCAAGAACTATGGAGAGAGACAAGAAAGGGAGACATCACGGACAGATGGATTCCGGATACGAGGAAATGGAGGGACAGAAATCATGGCGAGCTAAACTACCACCTTGTACAAGCTATTACAGGAAATGGATGCTTCGCAAGCTATCTGTTCAGGATAAGGAAGAAAGAAGACAGCACGTGTTGGTACGGATGCCAAGAAGACGACGACCCGGCGCATACCATTGAAAGATGCTTTAGATGGGAGAGAGAGAGAGAAAGCATAAAGGTAGATCTAGATTGGGACGACAGAATAGAATTTAGAGTAGAGGAAATGGTAGAGTTAATGTTAAAAGACGAAGTTAAATGGAAAAAGATAAATAACTTTATAACTAATATAATGATAGAAAAAGAAAAGGAAGGAAGAAGAAGAGAAGGAGAGGGGAGAGATGATGTGAGGGGATCAACTTAGAGACCCACATAACATCTAGAAAGTCTTGAGGAAAACATAAAATGAAATACTGCGAAGTAATACAAAAGTGTCCCGCAGTCTTTCATAATGAAGGTACACGATAAGGTACATAGGGGGGGTGTTTTAGTGGGTAGGTTGGGAGACTTGATCTCCCAAGAGTCCCACACTACCCTGCAGCACTAAGTGCTGCAGGGTGTGCGTAACAGCATTTCATCCCTCCTCAATTAAAAAAAAGAAAAAAAAAGAAAAAGTGGTACACTAAATAAAACTAAATTTCATACTTAATAAATATTTATTAATGCGAACAATGTGCTTGCATCTCCTTGGAAAGTTTGAGTAAGTCAAGTTTGTATGTTGTTGTTTTTAATTTTAGGCATGATTCCAAGTTCTCATCAATAAGACGACTTCTCAGTTTACTCTTGATAATATGGCCAAAAATGGAAGAAAACTTCCAACATTTGGACAAATAGAAGTTATCGAAAAATCGATTACAAATTTTGTACCGGAACCACAAACATACATAGCAGGTGTAATAAAATCGAAAACATACGAACAATTTCAGCCGGTAGCTTCTACATGGTTTGTGTTTACGTTTACGAAAACTGATAAAATTAAACTCGATGTTCGTTACGTATTTTTACAACAATATAACATTTTAATTACCTATCTATCTTTTAACTTAAACAAAAAATTATACATGTTCTCGATTTATAGAAGAATTTTAATTTATCAAAATAAGATGTAATTTTTTTCTTACCAAGCTTTTTTTTAAATGAAAATATTATTGCGCCTTCCGTGGATATTTGTGCCAGAACCGCACTTAAGGAGCCAAAGAGCCACATGCGGCTCTGGAGTCGCACTTTGCCGACCACTGCTCTACACCATCCTCTCCTCTTCAGTCAGGTCATGGTCTATATATATTTTTTTGCCTCTTAACCTACTCTTCCTCTTCATTATGTCCTGTTTTAACTCCCAACTTTTCATTTCAACTATCAATACTTTGTCTCCCTCTTTTCCCCTGGGTTCTACTGCACTCACCCCACCTACTATCTGGAACTCCTCTTTTAAATAAGATTCTACCCCTCCCTTTGTATCCTCCTTCCTTACTCTCAGCCCTCTAATAACTACATTATTTTTCCTAGCTCTCTTCTCTTGCTCTGATGTTCTCCTGTTAATTTTCTTTATTTCTCCCCAAGTCGCAGTATTCTCATTTCCTGTTTTAATTCCCTCTCCCTGTTTTGCCACTTTTTCTATCTTCTCATCCACTCTTCGTAAGACTTCCCCCATGAATTCTGCCTTTTTTTTCCTTTCTCTCTCTTCCTTCCCGCTCTTGTTCTTCTCATTTTTTCATCATATCTTCCATCCTCATACATATTTCTTCTTCCCTGTTTTTCCATCGGTACTCCATCTCTTCTATCCTGCTGGCCAGAGTCTTCATCTCCCTCTTGATTTCTTTTTCCAGCCCTTCTCTTCCTCGTATAATTTCGTTTTTTAGGCTCTCCATTCTGGTCACTATTATATCGACCATTCCCTGTAACTGTTCTCCCGCTCCGTTTCGTTCTTCTTTCTGCGGCGATTGTGTCGCGTCCACTCCTTTTATTGCTGGACTCTCCTCGTTATCCTCCTTCTCTGGCCCTTCTTGTTTTTCTCTCCCCCATATCTCCGTTATCTTTCTATTGCTGTGGTTTCTCCCATTCTTTCTTCCACCAGCAGTGGCCTCCCTCTTTTCCTTCTTTCTATTTTCTGCTTCTCGTCTGTCCTGTCTCCTGTTCTCCTTTCCCTACTTAATTCTTCTTCCTCTTCCCCAAATTTTCTTTCTTCTCTTGCCACAGTTTCCATGTCCTTTCCCCTTTCTCCTTCTCTTTTCTGCTCTCGCGTTGCCTACCTTGTCGACTAGCCTTTTCCGCTCACGTATCGCGTGTCCTGACCTCACTCCTTTCTGCCTATTTACTTTCGTCCTGATTTCGCTTATCTTACTATTTCTCCCAACACCCTCACTCATACACTAACTACTCTATCCATAGATCCCATTTAACTCAATATCTACCTACTTATAAAAGGCCTGCCTACATTATTCACGAAAATTCATACACAATTTTCCACTCCTTTCACACACAAGCACGCCCTCTACCCGAACCTCAAGTTCATAATACTAATTCTTTAGTTGTAGCGACAAAATTCAAATTTGATATCATTACAGAAAGAAAATGTTACATGCAGTAGGAATTTTAAATTGAAATTGCAAAACCAGTCATTTTGACTGGTCTGGTAAATCTAGTGTTAAAGAAATTTAAGGAGTACTTTAAAAATAGCATAAAAGCTTTAATTTCACAGTCGTTTAAAAAAATGGAAATAAATGCTGCCGAATTATTTTTATTTTCTAAAGTTTCCAGGTAGAAGTAATGTTTTAAAACTTCCCAGTTATCAAGAAGTCTTGTAACACACTTCTGTAAGACGAGCCATCTTGTACCTGATAATTTTAAAACATTTCGCGACTCTACTTTAAAGAATTCCTGAAATTCCCGCAGGATGGCTGATCGTTTTGCACTTCCATGAAAATATGTTGCAACTGAATGTAAAAGTTTTTCACAAGAATCCGGCAATTTAGCACAAGCTTTACTAGCAATTAAAGCTGAGGAACGGCATATACATTTTAATACAACGAGGGCCGGTACCTCTTTCTTTAATCTACTCGAAAAGGAATCTTTAATGCCTGTCATTACAGACGCATTATCACAAGCCATTCCTACTATGTTCGATAATGGTATACTTTTTGATTCTAAACAATTTTTAAAAGCAGTATACAACTTATCTGCAGAGCAATCTCTAGTATCTAAAGTGATTAATTCTAATAATTCTGTAACGCATTTCTTATTTCGCGATGAAATGTATTTAACTAAAATACAAAGCAGCTTATCGTTAGCGATAGTCGTGCTTTCATCAATTAATATAGAAACTTCTGAATTTTTAATTCTGTAATAAGCTTATCGCTTTCGCGTTTGCTTATTACATTTTTTATTAATTGCGTACATTTGGTTCGTGACAATTTTAGATCCTTAACCACCTGCGGATCTGAACACGTTTCCTTTAATAAAGGGACCCTGTAATTAATAGTTTGGAAAGCTATATTGTGTTCCCCGTAAAAAGCAGCTAACTTTACTTCGGCAATTTTGCCTTTCTTAACAAGATCCAAATCAGAATTACTATCAGCTTTAGGTAATAAAACAGATGGCGTGATATCACAGCTTTTGCTTGCATTTTCAATGTGTGATTGAGTCCGCGAATGTCTAATGAGTTCCGATTTTCCGCATGCCAAGACTTTGTTGCAAGCCGTGCAGAAAGCTTTTTTCGTATTGTCGTCAAATCTTAACCAGTCTTTAAAAATATTATTCCTTAACCAAGATAATTGGAATACTTTCCCTTTCTTGCATCTCTTCTTATCCGCCAATCCACTCGAACCAGGCTGGCGGTAATCCATCTTGTGTTTTCTGCCACTGTAAGACAGTAATATTGCACTATGAAGTTCGGAAGGCAAGTGGCCTGGAAGAATTATCTTCCAAAGACCTTCGGCGACGCTATGAGCCGGACATTTCCGCGTAGCGATCATCGGTCGGGTTTCCCCAGCTCTCCGGCCACCTCCAGTTGCCTTGTTCCAGGGTCTGGATTCGGGACATGTGATCCCAGACCGCCATCCTCCAGGCCTTATTTACTCTTTCCATGTTAGCGAGCTCCCTGAAATTCAGAAAGCTCGCCATCAGTACAAGCACTAGGTGCGGCAGGCAGGAATGCTGCCGGTCCCCCTTCCCTTCCATCTTCCTACCCATTCTACCACTCTCGAAGCCGTGTATCTATCTGCGAACGTTACGAAAGCTATATTTGGCCGAGTCTTTCCTTCGTACAACCGCATGAGTGGCCTTGAAATCCTTAAGGATTTCCAAGACGTCCCCTTTCTTAGAATACGGGGCAAGTCTAATTATCACCACTCTTCTCGAGCTCAAATCTCTCCTGGCAGCTTCCATTTCCTGTTGATAGGTGAATAGAAAAAGTAGGTACATTAAAAAATTTTGTTTTCATAAAATATTTTAGCGATTCAGTACTGCCTCGTTTTGGGTGTGCGTGATCTTAGGTGTCGATACCTGTTTGGAAGTTGACTAAGTATATGTAGTGTGGGATTGCCTAATATAGGATTCGTAAAAACTTTCTATGCAACCGATGTTGGCGTGTCTAATTGGTCTGTGGGTCTAAAGAATGATATTCACAGCGAAATCCTCCTCCAATAACTAGTGTATAAGGAGTTACATTCTTATTACAAAAAGTTAATCGATGCATAAGAGCGCGGTGTTCTTGATCGCGACAACCGACCAATTGCGCCATTGATCCACTAACGTTCGAGAAATCGAGAGACCAATAGCGTGTCGACACTTTCTTGCGACGAGTTGCATCAAGTCGCCATATCTAACAAGGACCTGGTCCAAGTCGATAACTCTAGTCTCATCGATTAATACTCGTTGTTGAGCAGGACATTGAAAATAATCATCAGCAAACTGTTGCGGCGCGTACAACCGCCGACCATCAATAATGGCATTGGTCCGGACGACACCGGGAGGAACTTTGTATGGTGGAGAAGCCTGAAATTTTGGGATGAGAGTCTGTTTCTCATGCTCCACAACTCCGAATTGATTAATAAACAACTCATGGCTCAGGATGACTTGAGTTAGGTGTTTACAAGCTTACCAATATAAGGATCATCTCCTACAAATGCGTCGACTGGGGTTGTTGCTCGTGCTTTAGCAATCTTTGCTTTTGCTTGTAACAGCGTCACCTGTTCCAATACTTGTGTATCATGCTCATTAATTTCAGCTTTATTATTAGATAAATATCTAATAGTTTGTTGGGTAAGATCTGGAATCGCATCAGTTGAAACAATAAATTCCAGCGGAGGTCGATTGACGTCATCACCACTCAATATCTCTTCTAATATCTTATTATCAATCGGATTGTGTGGTGAGCCCATCGTTGAGAACTTGGTGCTCAGCATTTCTAGCTTTTCTTCTCTTACTCGAGTCATTCATTCAACGTGCTTCTTTCGAGGGAATGCCTCTTGCTTTCGTTTAAAATCACCTAAACCGCGTGGAGCGTTATATTAGGTTGTCAAGTATGAAATGGAGCAAAAAATGCACATAATTCAGTTCGTTTTTTTCCAATAAAAACTTTTTATTTTTAATCAAAGTATGCACCCATATTATCGATACTATTTTGCCATCTTAGAGGTAACTCATTTATCCCTTTGCTGTAGAAGCCTCGATCACGGGAGTCGATGAACTCTTGAAACGCTATTTTGACAGCCTGTGCGGAATTGAATTTTTTCCAGATAAAAAGTTGTTTAAATTTTGAAAGAAATGATAGTCAGTGGGGGTACGGTCTGGCGAGTACCGTTGGTGACGGAGAGTTTCTAACTTCAACTCCTGTAGCTTTGACACGGTCATTCGTGCGGCATGTGGTCGAGCGTTGTCGTGCAGGAGGATTGGAGTCATCCGATTAACTAATTTTGGCTGTTTAATCGCAAGATTTCTCATCATTTCGTCTAGTTGATAACAGTAGACATCCGCCGTGATCGATTGGCCAGGTTCCATACTCCTTCATTAAGTCCTTGTCCTTGTGGGACGAGGAGCTGGACGTTTTCCCGTCCCGCTCCTCGCCTTTCCGTCCTTTAGTTTGCCAATCTGTGGGCCACAAGTCGTGAGCAACACAAACGGGGCCTTGTGCCCAACTCCGGAAGGTCCGCAGTCGTAGGTTGACGACGTAGCGGGCCCTGCTTTACCACCCGCGACTACGCCGGCACTGAGGGATCCGAAGCCCTCTGTGCAGTAAACTTCTTTCCTGTTCGTTTGTACGTTCATATTTATTTAAGGAGTTTGGCCAGTCCGTCAAGAAAGAAGATCCGTCCGACGACCCAGTCGCTCCGTTCGCGCTGACACTCCCGCAAGCAAGAGTGTCAGCCCCAGAGGACACCACGTGGAGGTGGAGCGATGGGAACCTTTTTTACTAGCATGAGGGCGGAAAGCGGACTTGGTACTTCCTTGTGGTATTTTACTATTAGTTTATCTATCAGTTTAAGTTGAAACTGTAAATGGGTCATGGTTCTGCCTTCCTTTTTATGCATTATATATGCATTCCATATGGCTTGGTCAAGAAGGTGTTTAAAAATTTTATAATAGTATTTTTTGCCTCTGCTTCTTGTTGTGGAGTAATATCTTAGATTCTAGACGCCCTTGTCTACTCCTCCCATTGTAAAATTGTAATCGGATACAACCTTTGGAACTATTTTCGTCTCATTGTTTTTCTGTACCGCTGTCATATCCGCGTTGTGAATTGTTGATAATGTTACAACATCCTTCTTATTTTTCCACTCTATAATGCAGATCTTTCCGTGCTGGAATGCTATTTTGTCCCCTCTTTTCAATTTTTCAGTTTTTATAGCTGCTGGTATGTATTTTCTATTTTGCCGTACGGTCTCATAAATGTCGGTATTGCGTGTGAGTAATATGCCGGCTAATTCGGGTGATGTGTAGTAGTTGTCCGTAATAATACAGTATCCTTTATCCACTAATGGTTCTGCAAGAGTCAGGACAATGCTTGTCGGTTGCGATAAGTTTTTATATTCTTCATTTATAATTGTGCCCTTCCCAGCAAACATAGTTTGAGAATAGATGTATCCCGTGTTTGCCTCGCAAAACATGAAGGTTTTGATTCCGAATCTGGATCGTTTCAATGGCATGTTAGATTTTTGGATCTTAAAGTCAGGCATATTTTGTGAGCGATTAGTATGCTTTTGAAGTTCTGGGGTAAGTGCCGTGCAGTTTCTCACAGTCCTCTTACCGGGGATGAAACATCTCCCCACTCCGTGGCCAGATCCACCAAGCATACTCTTTACGCTTTTCAAAACGCCATGCAGCACCATGACGTCAGGTCATCGGCTGCTAAGCCATAACTTAGTCTCGGGTATAGTTTACGGACCCGAGCCCATCGATACTTTAAATAATCTGTTCCTTGGAATGCGACAGGATGTCTAGACTTTTGTCTAACACCCGTCGCTCTCCAAGAACTCCATACGAAACCGAGACAAACTGTAAACACAGTGGCTACGGTCCCAATGCGGACCGACCCCATCTGCTATACAGGGTATCTTACCCTCATAAAACTCGTTGACGCTAACAGGCAAGTATTGCTTGCATCCCAATCTGCCTTTGTATAATAATAAACTCTCGTCTACGGAAAGATCTTGGTTTGGTGTAACTGCTGACATAAAAGAGCGATTGAAGAGCGGTTGAACACAGGCCAAATTATGTGAAATTTCGGATTTGGATGATCTGGTGGTACTTATCTGTATGTTGTTTAGAAAGTGGAGACAACTTTTCAACAACTGAAATCTGTCGTATGTCATAATATTTCGCACGAACGGTGTGTCAATGCCGTGCCGTTTCGACCAGTACCATTCTACTATGGGCTTGTGTACTAAAGATTGCAAGATATACAGTGCAAGAAATACGTAAATTTCATTTACGGTAGTACCTTGCCATTTGTTGTGCTGCGAGTGATTCTCATGTTGCCCTGTGTGGTCACGTGCGTATCTATTTGTTTCGGTTACAATCAAATGCAGTAAGTCCGGAGAGAAAAAATATTCAAAATAGCTTAGTATATCGCCGCTGTCGTTTACTACGTGAACGGACGGAGAACTGGTGAAGTGCATTCTTGGTGGTGGAGGAGGCATATTATTTCCGTCAATTCTTGTAAAATTATGTTCGAAATTATTGTCAATTGTGTTGTTCTGTCTTGCATTCTCTGATGAAGTTGAACTTTTTTTGGGGTGGGGGAATGCTATTTACGCACACCCTGGAGTTTGAAATCTCCAGGGTAGTGTGGGATTCACCGAAATGTCTCCGGACTACCCACTAAAACCCCTCCTCTGTAGTCCTTTCCTTGGACTGTCTCAGAATCACACACGGTACACAAGTTTTACTTCATGTGTGTTCTTTTTGACCCTTAGCTATCTTCTATTTTCCTCTTTTTCAATTTTCTTTCATCCGCTTCTTTTACACGCATAATTCCATATATAAATTCTTGGGTTTTTAGCCAATCTCCTTCGTTATTTAACATTCTTCTGCTAATTTTTTCCACTATGAAGTCTCCTTCGTTCCAAATAATTTTGTCTTTAAATCTTTCACGGTTCACATACCATCTCTCACAGTCAATGAAAGTATGTTCTGGTGTGTCCTTCGCGTTGCATCCATACCAACAATTTCCGTTCCTAGTTTTACCCATTTTCTTTCGATAGCTGTTAAAACACCCGTTACCTGATATTGCCTGCGTGAGGCAATAATCTAAATTTTTAAATTTTCTTTGGCTCCAGGTTATGACATCCGGGATCCACCTATATGTCCACGTTGGTGTAGTATCTTTCCATTCTTCATTCCAAGTATTCATAAACCTTTCTTTTATTTTTTCCGTTTCCTTTTTTATTTTTTATTCTCTTTGTACTGTAGTATCCGCGGTTACTAATTCGCGGAATTTCAACTCTTCTCATAACTAACATAAACCTCGAACATAACATAAATGAGGACGTAAGGGGCAAAATAATCGAAAACGTAATATACTGTATCTTTATTCGTCTGTGGTCGGGACCGAACTGCTGCATCCGACTACGTCGCCAAAGCATGGCAGCGTCGAGCGAATTCGCAGTAAACAACGGTGCGTACGTTTTACGTCGCGGCGAAACCGTCGACACACATTTCTTTGCTGCCCTCGATCAGCAGACGCATTCGGCTACGCATAATGTCGACGCTATGCTTACAAATTCGGCCAATCCTGACGTATGTCCGCCCCTGGACATACTATTCAAATTAATACATTAATACCATTTCAATAACGCACACATGTCGATTAACATACTACATTGTAAGGTTGCACTATTTACAAAACGGAAATAAGAATCATATAACTAAATAAACAGTGACAAAAATTAAAGATAGTTTAAATTTGTTCATAATCGCTTATGTGACGTAACAATGTCTATTAACGAAACACAACTATTCATTAACGGTGTTTGGATCAAAGTCCTTCCTCCAAAATCGCATGTTTGCGGATTCCCATACGCCTTGATATGGTCTTTGAGACATTTGGTGACCTTCAATATCTGCGATTACATATCTATCATTTCGTAATTCCTTGACAATTTCATAAGGACCTCTCCTGTCGCGGCGTAAAACACTCGCTAAAAATCTTTGACTGCGAGTGTCAAAAGTGTGAAACTTTCTGCATGACCTGTACCTAGGTACGGCCATAAACCGTACCTCGTGCAAGTCGCGGTACGGTACGTGGCAGCTCGGACGTTGGTCATGTAGAATGTTTTCGCACTTTTTCGGAACTCTTCCATTCCCCTTCTCCAAGGGCGAACCACCCCTACAGCTCAAACAGACTAGAATAAAAGGGCCGTCTTGGACGGCTCGTCCTCGCTGTATTTTCATATCTCTCGACCATAACGTTACGCTGCCGATTGATCAATACGTGTCAACGGCTTATTTCATATACAATTTATACATTTCTTGAGTCGCGCAAGGCTCTTTTGTATATAATTCAGTGTAAATATAAGACTGTAAATATCTCCCAGAACTTCTTCATAAAATTAATCCATCTCGCGTACTATTCGCGAGTAGTGTCGCCAAGGAAGCTTCTCTCTTGAATCGCGCGACGTAACATTGGTCCTTCGAGCCGGATTGGCGTGCTATTGGAGCTGCAATCCATCACTTGGAGTTTCTTGGGAGCCGGCAACGTCCTACCAGCAGGATTCAGGGAGACCGGAATCAGTCGACATTTACCACCAGCCACTTCACGAGAGCATCGAGACCAGCATCAGCTGGAGCATCAGCAACTCGAGAATCAGCGAGCAATCCAGCATCAGCTGGAGTAGCAGTAGATCGAGCCGTATCAACTCGATCAACAACAACGAGGCCAGCATCAGCTGACGTATCAACAAAATCAGGCACGTGAGTCCTACTATCGCTTCCTATATCATAATTTCACATCCGTCAAAATGACCAGCGAGATCAAGTCGTTCGAGAAACAGCGCGCGATAATCAAGGGCAAACTCACCCGTTTGATCGGATCCATCGATACGCTAACCGATGCGACAGAATTAGGAAATCGGTTAGATATTTTAAATCAATTATCCGAGCAATTCGAATCAGTCCAATTGCAAATCGAGCTCCTGGACGAAACTACGGACTACACGGCTACGCGAGTAGAATTTGAAACAAAACATTTCGATTGCATGGATAGAATTAAGAAAAAATTACATCAGTCACCGACGGTAGCAATGGGGAGAACGTCACCGCGTAACGAGATTGCAAATGGCGGCTTACATAGTCTAATGTCCCGCATTAGAATTAAACCGTTCAGTGGGGAGCACGACGAATGGGCCAGTTTTCACGATGCATTTAAAGCTTTAGTCCACGACGATGAGTTTATTCCCGCGGCTCACAAATTTCAATTATTACAAACGCATTTGGTTGGCTCCATTACGTCGGTGGTGTCTAGTCTCACTGATACCGAGGAGAACTATTTTGTCGCGTGGGAAATGTTAAAGAAAGAATGCGACAAACCCAGGCTCGCTATACAAGCGCACCTGAAGGCGTTACTAGACCAGCCAGAAATCGGTCGGGAAAGTCCAGTCGCGTTGAAACGATTAGCTTTAGATACGGAAGCGCGAATAAGATCTCTAAATGGACTAAAGGTACCGGTCGAGCATTGGGACGACATAATAGTCTACATTATCGCTCGCAAATTAGATCACGTAACCCGTAGAGCTTGGGATCAGACGTTGGAGAATCATGATCGACCATCGCTACAGAGATTATTAGAATTTCTACATAAACGCGCGCGGACCGATAACATCGAATCGGAGAAACACGCGAACAAGGCAATGCCATCAGGTATGAAGGGTCCTTATAACGGTTCGACTCCGGGTTCGCGTAAGGCGCAAACGTTTTCTACGTTTTCGTCAAGTATCACGTGCGCAATCTGTCAGTGCGGTCACAACATCTGGTCGTGCGCGAAATTCCGGGAACTTTCCAGCCGGAGAAGGTACGAAGCCGCGAAGCAAGCGAACGTCTGCATTAATTGCCTTAGCAGGGACCATATTACCAGCCATTGCCAGGCGGCAGGCTGCAAAAAATGCCGAAAACGGCACAATACGCTTCTACATTTTGAGGAGCGGAACGCAGGTACATCGGTCGTTATACCCGAGGTAGGGGACACCGAGTCTGGGCAAACCGTCTTAACTACCCTAGGAGAGTCGGAAGTATTGCTCGGGACGGCGCGAAGAATTATATTCGGTAAGGAAAATAAAGCCCACGAGTGCCGAGCACTTTTAGACAGCTGCTCTCAAAATAATTTTATCACTAAGGCATTAGCGGAGAAATTAGGGTTACCGAGACAAAATATATATTTAAAACTTTCCGGCATAGGACAAACGACGCAACAAACGTCGCAGTTAGTCGAGTCACGCGTTAGATCGCGGCAAGATAAATTTGAAGAAAAGATAAAATTATTTATTTTAGACCAGTTAACCGGCGTAATTCCGTCACGACAAATACGACGTAGGGACTTAGAAATTCCTCACAACATTTACTTAGCCGACCCAGAATTCGAGCGACCAGGCCGAATTGATATTCTGTTGGGGAATGATTTGTTCTTCAAATTATTGTCAGTGGGACAAGTCAAATTAAAAACGGGAAATGTTCTACAAAAAACCCGTCTGGGCTGGATAGTGACGGGTAACGCTCCAGGTAACAAACCGGGCAAGGTGACCAGTCAATGTTATTTGGCTCAGACGGAGTTAGAACATCAGGTACGGAAATTCTGGGAGGTTGAGGAGTTAACGAACCTTACACCCAGGTCAGAGGAGGAAGAACAGGCCGAAGCACACCACGTTGCAAACACGCGCCGCGATCCCTCGGGCAGGTATGTGGTTCGGTTGCCACTTCGACAATCCGGACCGAAGCTCGGCGAATCATACCAACAGGCGGTTCGGCGATTACTAGCAATCGAGCGTCGTCTAAGTAAAAATCCTAATCTGCACGAACAATACGCGAGGTTTCTCAAAGAATACGAGGCTTTAGGTCACATGCGGGAAATTACGGATACAACCGACGAACGCACTAACGGGTATTATATGCCCCATCACGCAGTTCTTAAGGATAGCAGCTTAACGACGAAACTCCGTGTAGTTTTTGACGCGTCTGCAAAGGGTACGACCGGCGTCTCGTTAAACGATATGTTATTAACCGGTCCAACGATTCAGGACGATTTATTTAGTATTATCTGCAGATTTAGAATGCACAGGATGGTTATTACCGCGGACGTTGAAAAAATGTACCGACAGATTCGCGTAGATCCTGACGACACGAAATATCAAAAAATTGTATGGCGGGAGCAGCCAAATTTACCCATTCGGACGTTCAAATTAGATACGGTAACATACGGAACTTCGTCAGCGCCATTTTTAGCGATCCGAACACTACAACAATTAGCCGAAGACGAGGGACATCGGTTCCCACTAGCCGCGACAATTTTCAAACGCGATTTTTACGTTGACGATCTAATAACGGGATGTCAAGATTTAAACGAGGCACACGATTTAATAAGGGAGCTCAGGTCCTTGGCAGAAGCAGGCGGATTTACTCTCAGACAATGAGCCTCCAACGAGCCCAGTTTAGTACAAAATTTACATTCAGCATCCGAAACCACGGTAGAGTTCGATGCATCCGAGATAAAAAAAACGTTAGGTATAGCGTGGGACACTAAAACCGACGACATTAAATATGCAATTAATTCAATCATGGTTCAAGACGCCAACACTAAACGCACGGTATTGTCGGAATTAGCGAAGCTTTTCGACCCTTTGGGTCTTCTGGGGCCGGTAATAGTATCCGGAAAAATATTCCTACAAACACTTTGGTCCGTGTCGGTAGATTGGGAAGAGTCGTTGCCGCAAGAATTAAGTACATTATGGTATAACTTTAGACGCGATTTACTATATCTAAAAAACATCCGGATACCGCGGCGTATCATCACCGATGATCCGGTAGATATTCAATTTCACGGATTTTCCGACGCGAGCCAGAAGGCATACGGAGCGGTCGCATATATCAGGTCAATTTCCCAAAGGGGAAAAATCCAGGTCAGAATCATTTCATCGAAGTCTCGGGTAGCAGCTCTGAAAACGGTATCGTTGCCACGTTTGGAACTGTGCGGAGCAGTACTTCTTTCCCGCCTGTATCAACGTATATCAAAGGCTTTGAATTTCAATTTTAACAATGTATATTTCTGGACCGACTCCACGATAGTTCTCCAGTGGATTCAAATGTCCCCACATCTACTAAAAACATTTGTTGCGAATCGCGTAACAGAGATTCAAAAACTTTCTGAAGCCGCAAATTGGTCGCACGTCAGCACCAAGGAGAACCCGGCAGATTTTATATCCAGGGGACAGAATTCGAGTGAATTCGTAAAGAACGATACCTGGTTCAACGGTCCGAAATGGCTTAGCCTTGAGGAGTCATCCTGGCCAAGGCCATTAATAGCAAATAACGCAGATGTACCTGAGCAACGGTCGGCAACCGCGCTGACTACTAGGGTCGACGACGTACATTTTTTCGCTCGTTTCTCCGACATAGACAAATTAAATCGTATCGTCGCGTATTGTCGACGATGGAAGGTTAAGGGCAAGGGCAACGAACTATCCGCTGAGGAAATTCGAGACGCCCATCAGGCTATATTGCGCGTGATTCAAAACGAGGTATTTCGCGCCGAGATCCAAGCTCTACAAGAAGGTCGCGAAATATCGAAACATAGTAAATTGAATAATCTTAATCCGTTTCTGGACGATCTCGGACTTCTCCGAGTCGGTGGACGGCTCAAAAACGCGCCGATACAATACGACGCGATGCATCCGATAGCATTACCGCGTGCTCACCATGTCACAATATTAATTGTAAGAAAGGAACATGTAAGGTGTTGGCACGCGGGCACGCAAGGCACCTTAAGTTCTGTCCGACAACAGTATTGGCCAATTGACGGAAGAAATACAATAAAAAAGATTATTCATGATTGCATACGGTGTTTCCGGTTCAAGCCAAGTACATTTCAACATATAATGGGAAATCTGCCGCAGAACCGAATCACGACAAGCAGACCCTTCTGCAACGTCGGGCTCGATTACTGCGGTCCGATCTACATTAAGGAGAAAAAGTTTCGGGATTTAAAGAAAATCACGGCTTACGTGGCCGTCTTCATATGCCTAGCAACCAAGGCTATACATTTAGAATTAGTGACCGACTTGTCGGCAGATACGTGCCTCGCGTGTCTCAAGAGATTTTGCGGCAGGAGAGGTAAACCAAGAAATGTTTACTCCGATAACGCGACGAATTTCGTAGGATCACGAAACGAAATGGCCGAAATACAGGCCATCATAACAAACGAGACATTTAATAAAAGGGTCAGTCATCGTCTCGCCGAGGACGGGATTGACTGGCATTTTTCACCGCCCCGGTCTCCTCACTTCGGTGGGTTGTGGGAATCGGCAGTGAAATCATTTAAAACGCATTTTCGAAAAACCGTAGGAAACACATTGTTCACGTTCGAACAACTAAACACTTGCGTCATTGAAATCGAGGCCATTTTGAACTCCCGTCCATTAATACCGCTTTCCAATGATCCCAATGACCTCATTGCTCTTTCACCCAGCCATTTCCTAATTGGCGATAGTATGAGGACCGTGCCCGAGCACAACCTCAAGAACGTCAAAATTAATAAGCTGTCCCAGTGGCAACACGTTCAGCAGGTAAAACAGCATTTCTGGTCCCGTTGGCAACGAGACTACCTGCATGAGTTGCAAATCCGCAGCAAATGGCACCTGGGGAATCTACAAGGCGTACCGATCGGAACTATGGTACTGCTGAAGGACGAAAATCTACCACCGCTACAATGGAGACTGGGCCGGGTAACGGCAACTCAATCTGGCAACGATGGCGTGATTCGAGTGGCAGAAATCAAAACCAGCTCGGGTGTCTACAAACGCGCCATCAGAAATTTGTGCCCCCTCGCCGTAGAATCTTAACATTTACGAATGTCCTTCCGTAGCTGTAAGTTTGTATCAACAGATATCCAAATATGTAACCACATAGTTTTATTGAATTAACAATAAGTCACCTACACGTAGGTTCAGAATTTAATTTAATCAACGACGTTTATGTCATAGCACATAAGAATTTTGTCAATCATAGATATGTGTATCATAGTTTAGACATTTATATAGCATAATCTGTATCCTCATCAGTGTTGAACACAACGGTTCAAGGGCGGCGGTATGTCGCGGCGTAAAACACTCGCTAAAAATCTTTGACTGGGAGTGTCAAAAGTGTGAAACTTTCTGCATGACCTGTACCTAGGTACGGCCATAAACCGTACCTCGTACAAGTCGCGGTACGGTACGTGGCAGCTCGGACGTTGGTCATGCAGAATGTTTTCGCACTTTTTCGGAACTCTTCCATTCCCCTTCTCCAAGGGCGAACCACCCCTACAGCTCAAACAGACTAGAATAAAAGGGCCGTCTTGGACGGCTCGTCCTCGCTGTATTTTCATATCTCTCGACCATAACGTTACGCTGCCGGTTGATCAATACGTGTCAACGGCTTATTTCATATACAATTTATACATTTCTTGAGTCGCGCAAGGCTCTTTTGTATATAATTCAGTGTAAATATAAGACTGTAAATATCTCCCAGAACTTCTTCATCAAATTAATCCATCTCGCGTACTATTCACGAGTGGTGTCGCCAAGGAACCTTCTCCTTGAACCGCGCGACGTACCATCTCCATTTAGGCATAAGCTTTTTGGCAATACCCGGAGTACTTTCGAAGTTCTTCACCATAACATAATCACCAATTTTATATTTACAAGGGACTTTATGTTTCTTATCGTAATATAACTTATTATAATCTTGCGCTACTTTAATATTTGTTTCGGCCTTATGTCTAACATTTTCTAAATTTCTAGTCCGAATGTATACACTATCTTCTAAAAAATCGCGAAGTTTATCAATAATCTTGCCTTTCTGCATTACTCCAAAGAGTAATACGCTAGGCATTTCTTTCGTCGTCGCGTTAACGGAATTATTCAATGCGTACTCTATCTCGCTTAAAACTTTGTACCAATAACGACCCTTCGTACTATCAGTCAATTTCGCCAACATGGGAATAATCGTTCTATTAAACCTTTCTATTTGACCGTTGGCCTGAGGAGATGCTGTCGCAACTTTAATATGTTTTATTTCTGATTCCGACATAAAATCTGTGAATTCTCTCGATGTGAAACAACTTCCTCTGTCTGATATAATGGTATCCGGTTTACTATAAGATTCAAAATATAGCTGTAAGTAGTTTATAACTTCTTTAGTTTTCGTACTTTTCGTCGCGTATAATTTAATAAATTTTGTAAAAGCGTCTATAACTAAAAAGATATATGCCTTTCCGGAATGCGATTTTTCTACTGGACCGAAATGGTCAATGTGCACAACCGAAAACGGTACGTTCCCCTTTGGAATACTGTGTAGACGGCCTGGTTGTTTACCCGTATTTCCAGAGTAAGCGATACATTTCAGACAGTTCTGAATATGTCGATTAACTTTGTCTCGTAATTTGGGAAACCAATAAGTTCTCTGTATTAAATCACACACCTTATCTATACCTAAATGACCGATCTCGTCATGATACTTATACATAATGTTTTTTTCCATTCCTTCGGGTACATAAAATAAAATGTCATCATTCTTCTTACGATAAACTATACCATTCCTCATCTCGAATAACTTATCCTCCATTTTCTGCAATTTCTCCTTCAATGCTTTAATCGTGTTATCCTGATTTTGACTAATTGCTAAACTAACTTCAAACGGATTGTCTTCAACGATGAGTATATGGTTCGTTCTGCTTAGTGCATCCACGTGGACCATTCGTGTACCTGAACGATGTTCCATAACGTAATCGTATGGTTGCAATTCGAAAACCCATCGAGATATTCGGGGATTTATATCTTTTTTATCCAACGTAAGTTTGAGCGAATTGCAGTCCGTAATAATCTTAAACTTAATACCGTATAAATAAATTCTAAAACGTCTCAGAGCATAAATGATTGCTAACGTCTCGAGCTCGTAACTATGGTAGTTACTTTCGGCATTCGATGCGCGCTTGGAAAAATAGAATACTGGGTGTAACTTTTGGTCTGTTTTCCGCTGTAGCAATACTGCACCGAATCCTAAACTACTTGCGTCGCAATGTAGTTCCGTTTCATGCCGAGGATCATAAATAGACAAAATAGGAGCTTCCGTTAAATTTGATTTTAATTTCATAAATGCATTTAACTCTTCCTCACCAAACTTGAATGTACTATCCTTTTTTAAAAGATCGTATAGGGGTTTAGCCGTAATTGAGAAGCCTTCTACAAATTTCCTGAAATAAGCACACAAACCTAAAAATCGTTGTACATCGTGCACATTTCGAGGTGCGGGGAAACTTTCAACCGCGTTTACTCCCACTTTTGTTGGCTTAATACCGTCTGCTGAGACAATATACCCTAAATATTCGATTTCGGTGTACAGAAACTTACACTTGTCAACGCGTAAGGTCAATCGGTTTTCAACTAAACTTTTGAATACTTTTTTTAAAACGGAAAAATGATGGTCTAATGTTTCCGTAGCAACTAAAAAATCGTCCAAATAAACAGCTATGTCTCCGGCCGTGATGAATTCGCGTAAAACATCATTTACCAGCTTCTGAAATTTTAAAGGCGCAGTCTTTAATCCGAATGGCATCTTTAGATACTCAAATTGTCTCCAGAGGTGTTACGAAGGATGTATATTTAATGGACTCGTCTGCGATTTCTATATGGTGGAAACCATCTTGCAAATCTAACAACGAAAACTATTTCTTAATCCTTAAGATGTCGATCTGATCTTCGATCACGGGCAAAGGGTAGTTATCGCTAATAATACACTTGTTAAGCGAGCGATAATCGATGCACATGCGTACTTTGCCATTTTTCTTTCTAACCAAAACTATAGGTGGCGCGTATTCCGATTCGCTGGGGCGAATGATTTTCCTTTCGAGCAAGTCGTCTACAATATCTCGAACCTGATCCTTTTCAAAAATCGATAATCTGCGCGGTGCAAAATGGAAAGGCTCATGGTCCCGTAACTTTATCTGTAATTTTGTCTTTATTTTCGGTTCGACAGGTCTCTCTGCTTGTACGTAATCGTTTTCGAATAAAGTTTTCAATTTAATCTGGGTTTCGACTGGTGTTTCTGAATAGATATTTAATAAATCCGCAGGTTCTGCTTGTGTTTGGTTTACATTTATGGACAGAATATCATGAAATTCAGGTTCCGCCTTTGCAACTTCTACCTTTCTTAGAACATAATTTAATTTGCGCAAAATATCTCTTCCTACAACAACAGGTGTGTTACCACAAATAATTCCACGTGTTTGCATTCAGTATCTTTGGTCTCTATATTAACAGTTACTTTTCCTAACTTAATCAATGGGCTTTGATTTACCCCACGATGGTTGATTTTACCGTCATCCGTATTTTCAATAATGGCTTTCCGCGGAACAAACTTTTCTTTAATAAAACTTATGGGACTTCCGGTGTCCAACAAACTATTTAAAATAAATGAATGGGTCTTATCTCCATAGCTTATCTGGTAAGATAGGAGTTTTCGGGACTCTTCTTCCTCCTGGTCGGATGCTACGTGATTGATCTGCTCCTTCTGCGGGTTACAATCCTTCGAAAAATGTCCTTTGCCACATTTGTAGCACGATCCCTTTTCTCTCTTCGGTTGTCTGCATTCCGATGCAACGTGACCTTCTCCGTTGCAGTTGTAGCACCTGATGGTATTCCTCGGTGAATACTTCTTGGGTCCTTCTTGCGGCAGAACCGACCGTTTGTTAAACTGCCGACTTGACGATCCCCTTGAATCACTCGATCGCGATATACAGTCGAAAGATTCACGTAATACGGTTATTGACCTAAAATTTTGTAACCGCGTTTGATTTCGTAATTGCACATCGGTTATTCCGTCGATGACGCAATCGATCACTTCGTCTTCGTCTATTGCTACTTTGTTCGCCATAATAATTTTTTCATGTACGTAATCGTCGAACGTCTCCCCACTACGCCACGTGCGCTCTTCAAAAACTTTTCGCAATAGTCTTTTATTTTCGCGGTGATCGTACATAATTTTCATATCACTTGACAGTTCGTCAACGCTGCAATCAAAATGTTTGGCCTTCGAATAAAACCATTTAAGTGCTTTCCCCTTTAATTTTTGCACTATAAGAGTTCGGACCGAATCTTCGTCTAAATTATGGTTTCGTCGTAATAATGCAAGCTGTTGATGCCATAATTGGAAAGCATCCGTGCTTCCTTCGAACTCATTTAACAGGGTACTTGCCGTGTGGATTGAAGCAGGTCTTATACTATCGGCGACGGACCATGGCGGCGACTCTCTTCGCGTAACTTCATTTTCTCTTCTCAGCAAGTCTATTTCGCGTTGCATCAAGGCTCCTTCTCGACGTAACCATTCGAGTTCCCAATCGGCCGATATTGCCGAATGTCTCGCATCTTCGGTGTTGGTCTGAGCTGATGCGGGAGGTTCTACTTCGGTCGGCGCCGCACTTGCCTCGTTTTGCGACATCTCAGCAATTCCGTCGATCCTATCGTTTCTCCACGAGCCTGAAGGGTCTGCGATCTGCAGTCTGTCAACTAATTCCGCCTTGTTTCCAACTGTTGACAGTGATCGTACGCGAAGTTTATCTTTAAGCTGCACGACTGTTAAATCCATAACAAAAAAAAAACAACAATTCACGTCACTTTTGCTTTCGAATCACTTTTCTGTTCTGTCCACTTTTGGTTTCGAATCTCACTTCTGATATTTGTAATATCCGCGGTTACTAATTCGCGGAATTTCAACTCTTCTCATAACTAACATAAACCTCGAACATAACATAAATGAGGACGTAAGGGGCAAAATAATCGAAAACGTAATATACTGTATCTTTATTCGTCTGTGGTCGGGACCGAACTGCTGCATCCGACTACGTCGCCAAAGCATGGCAGCGTCGAGCGAATTCGCAGTAAACAACGGTGCGTACGTTTTACGTCGCGGCGAAACCGTCGACACACATTTCTTTGCTGCCCTCGATCAGCAGACGCATTCGGCTACGCATAATGTCGACGCTATGCTTACAGTACTTCAGTCATATATTTTTCCTTTCTCATTCTCTTTTTTAATTCGAACAATTCGACACTCTCCTTTATTTTAAGCTCTATAGGTAGTTTGCTGACAATTGCGCAAAGTCGCCTATGTGATACGTTCCTATATGCTCTTGCCACTCTACTCAAGCAGATTTTCTGCTTTATATTGCTATTATTCTGTTATTATATCTGCTTTATATTTATTAGAAGTGATCTGCATTAAATCCGTGGCCAATCTACACCTATTCATATTTATTTGAAGTATGTTAAGATGCTCCATAATTATTATATATATTATTTCTATTCAATAGGCATCTGTATGTTCCCGGTAAGTGTTTAGTATAATATTCATCTAATCCTAATCTTGTACATAAATAGCATTTTAAAATATTTTCACATGTATTCATATCGTGGCCTCGACCACCACATTTCCTGCATATTCGTGTCTGATTTCTAAATCTGCATTGATAGTTCATATGACCATTTTCATGACATACAACGCAACGAACAATTTTTGGACACTCCCTAATTCTGCATATGGCCCAACCTATCTTAATTTTAATCACGTCCTTGAGTCTCCTCCTCCATACCATTGGTACAGAGATCACCGCCTTTTTGGTCCCGATTCTTGTCTCTCTAAGTACTTTTAAAGTTACATCTCTTGTAAATTCTACGTCAAATTCCATCCTTAGCGCTTCAAGAAATTCGTCATTATTCATATACGGTTCAATGCCGTCAATTTCCAAATCAATAGTTGGTACCTTAACTACTACTTCCGCGCGATCGCCTGAAATTTGTTTTATAGTTTCTTTTACTTTATAAGTGTCACTGTTAGGTTTTATTTAAATTATATAATGACCATTTCTTCCTCTCCTTATCATTTTGACATCCTCTCTTACTTTAGCACATTTCTCTTTTATATCTCTAATAACTCTTTCTTCCAGTTCTTTATCTTTAGCCTTAATAATAATCGCATCACTTTTTATAAATCCTCCAATTACTTTCCTTTCTAAACTCACGTTACTAGATCCTTTTTTTTGTCGGAGGAGGGGAAATGCATTTACGCACACCCGGACACATGTGAAAGTTGTGTCGGGGTAGTGTGGGACTCGCCGAGATTACCTCTCGGAATACCCACTAAAACCCCTCCTCCTATTCCCATCTTGGGATATGTCTTATCGCGGAACAGCGTGTATTACTTCGCGATAAGACATACTTACTCCTGTTCTAATTCGTTTGCCTGCGCAGTTCTTTCATTTCTCTCCTTCTCTCTCCTGCTCTCTTCACTTTCCTTATTCCTCATTACATATACTATAAATTTATTTATATGATTCCAATTCTCCTGGTTTTTCAGCATCTCTCCTGCCACTCTTTCGACTTTAAATTCACCTTCCCAATCTAATTCGTTTCTAAGATGCTCTCTCTCGACTTCCCATCTTATACATTCCTCCATTGTATGTTGAGCAGTATCCTCTGTCATACATCCAAACCAGCATAATCCATCCCCGTCCTTTCCTATCTTCTTCCTGTAGGCATTGAATGAGCCATTACCACTCAGCATTTGTACTAAGCGGTAATTTAGCTCGCCGTGCTTTCTGTCTTTCCATTTCCTTAGGTCCTTCATCCATCTGAATGACCAATTCCTTTCCGAGTTCTCCATCCACCTTTCCTGCCATTCCTTTCCTATACTTTCCTTTATGTTTTCCGTCACCTGATTTATCCTTTCCACCTTTTCCTCTTCCGTCATATATTTATTTTTATTTATCCTTTCTTTATTCTGATGTAGCATGCTTCTCTCTTTTATTTTTAGGTCTATCGGTAATCTGCCTCCAATAGCACATAATTTTAGTAACGACACGTTCCTGTAACGTTACTAGATCCTAGTTCCACATTTCCTTGGTTTATTGTATTATTTACTGCTGATACCTCTCTATATGCCTCATCTATGCTTCTTTGATTGCTTAAATCCCTTCTATCTTGATTTACATACCTTTGTCCTCTGGTTTTTCTTCTACCTCTTTGCACAGTCTGCCACTCTCCAGTCTGGTTCCTCGCTGCACCACTATAACTAATCTGTCCACTTTCTATTCTTCTTCTGCAAAATTCTCCTTCTGGCCTGATTACGTTCCTGTTTCTCTCTTCTTCCTCTTGCCTTTGACCCCATATTCTGTGCCCTTGTTCACTTATGACTTGACCTTGTCTTTCCTCTAATTCCTTGTAATATCTTTCCATTCTTACCGTTTTTTCCTGTATCCCTTTTGTAGCCTGACACACATTATTGATTTCAACCACCACCTTATTTAGATTAGTTTTAATTTCCGTTTTAACATTATGATTTTTAGCAACCTTTTGATTTGCACAGTCTATCTCTTTAAGTATAAAAAGTAACTTTTCTTTTATACCTTTCAAATATGCAGCCGTTTGTACAATGTCCTCTGTCCAGTTAGTTCCTCCTTCTTCTATTTCCACTACTCCTACCTCTGTTTTGTTCATTTTGCTCTCTCTCTCTCTCTTCTGACCCGAATTCAAAAACCATTTCTTTTCTTTCTTCTTCAAGTTCTATTCTAGGTCTTTTTTCTGCATTCGTTCTTCTAGCTCCTGTCGTCATGTCCGACCTACTACTTTCAATACTATCCCTACTTCCTTCCCTACGTTCCACATTTCGTTGTCCCGCATCTAACATGGCCAATGATACTGGTATGTCCCGCAAACTTTCAATGACCGATGCTACAATCGTAGGAGTTGGGTTTCAATTGTATCTCTCAATTCGTCTTGCAGCTCGTCTTATACGTTATGTTTCACCTTGTATAGCAGTTGCACTAGTAGACGGCGACGCCTGGTGCTCCACGTCACAAGTCTCACAGATGCTGGATGACGACGGGTCGTGGCCTGCTTGACCACCGCTGGTCCCGCCGGAACTGAGGTCTCCCTGCTCTGCTCCGTAAACGTATTTATTAGTGTTACCGTCCGCCGTAATTGTTTTATAAGTTTTTACGCCATGTCGTCATAAAGAAGCCAAACCATTAATGAGTAGTGTTACAGTCAATGTCCAGAGTATTTTGTAGGTGCAAATCAAAAATCGTCTGTCCGTGTGCACGTAGTCAACAGTCAAATGTGAAAATGATAAGTGTGTGAGTGTAGTCGTCAGTGTGCGTGTATAATGAATACGAGTGTGTTGGTGACTCTTAGCAGGACCGCGAGGTGGGATCACCCTTGAGTGATCCCACCCCGCGATCCTCCCAGGGCGCACCACGAGGAGGTGGTCACCGTCGCGGCCCTGATGATGAAGTTGAACTGCCATCGATTGAGACCGGATTATCACTATCACTGGCATTCATGATTGACGAGTCACTACTATTACTACTATCCATGTTCGATAACAAAAATTCAATTTTATATAATTCACAAAAACGATTTTAGAGCTGATGAAGCACTAAACTCTGGTGCGAAGGATTGTGTGCTCGGTTTCAAAGTCGACGGTATACTGAATTCAAATCTAAACCACGTCTCCTTCTTCAGTTAAAATAATCTTAGAATACAGAGGAAGCAAAGAATCTAGCCATAGTCTTAGATATCTTTGGTAGACCAGGGTAGGCAAGCTGCCGTGTTATGAAAAAGGACTGAAAACAGCGCCGCTAGTATTCACGGGAACGAACTAAAGGCATAAATTTATATAAAGCATGCCTATCTATCTTAATGTATACTCAATGGTTGTATTCTAATGCTTGCCTTCATATTTTCTTTTCAATTTTATTTTAAAATGGAAATAACAACATTATATTTCAGTTACTTTCGTTTTATTAATATTCATATTACAAAAGAATCATAATATACATAGGTATACATAGGAATAGATATACAATTACAGTACAAATATTTTCTAACCTCTATTTTCCTTGAAGGAAATGATCGAACATTTCTTCCTTTGCTTCATACCTAGTGTAGTAAGGGGTATTAAATAATAAAGAAAACGATACTCAAGACACAAAATAACAAAACAATTAGGCTATATATATATTTAGATAATAGAATAGTATTAATAAAGTATAATAATAAAGATAATAATAATAATGATAATAATAGTGAAAAATATATATTAACGGTATCAAGAGTCGTATTAAGGAGTTCGCTTCGGTATAGCTCAGATGCCCGATTCGAACTCTACTGTTTACTGACTGCCTCGGAACCGTTGCTAGGCCCCATTTGTATACGTAAGAGTAATCACACTTAAAATACCAGGGCCGTGCCTACGCAGTCTACCAAAAATCTTTTCTTTATTAAAGGGGCACTACACTAGAAAAAGAAAACAGCTTCAATTATAACAATATTTTAAAAGTTATAGCAATCATAATAACTATGAAATAAATAATAATTATGTCTCAAGTTCGTTTGGCTGCTCGTTTTCGTCGTGAACGGTCTCCAATCACCCATAACGGCGGTTCAGAACAGAATTGACATTTCAGTCTTGGCGGGAAAGATCACACCGATTTCCTCTTGCAAATGTAGTTGAAATTCGTCAATTCGGTGGTATGTAAGACTTTAGTTTTCTCGCAAACACGAGTGAAACTCTCGAATTGTATAACGTAAGAAAAACTTTATTGGACTCAGTCGCGAACAAGAAAAGCGTGTGTACACGTGTATCTCTGAAAAGTCGTCGAATAATGTCGGCCGGAAGTCAGAAAACTTCTCGAAAAGTTATCTTTTGTTTCCTTCTTCCGTTCAATGCCTGATCTTTGCGCCCCACCGGAGTCGAGTCGAACTGGGGCGTTCTCTCAAGGGCAGTCGGTGAAGTAGGTTCCACCGTAGTCGGTGGCAACCGAGCCGCCACAAGACTAGCGTCAGTATCGCCACCTGGTAGACCCGGGACGCGTAACTAGGAACCGCTGAGCCCATTACAGCTTGTCGACCCTGTTGGTAGACTAAACAGTTTGAACGCTTTACCCTGCCCGTGCATGGCACGAGATAACGATGTAGGATCAAGCCTACCACAATTAATTGGGACACAGGGAAAACAATAGACAATATACGCTCAACAACTATTGCCGCTCGGAGGTTCTCAAACCTGGCGTGCGCCGCAAGCCTGGCAGAACTGCCGCCAGGGGGTGCTGCGAAACCCCACAAACGACATTAAAGTGCTGCCGCCGGCCACTGAGCGGTACCACGCGCACTACACAATGTGGTGTCGCCAGTCGTTGAGCGATATTTTGTGCGCTACACCACTGTGGTATCGCCTATACATAAACCGTGAAGAATAAGAATAGAGCCAAGAATATTAAGGTGCTACAGATGCCAAGAATTAGGACATAGTAGCTACAACTGCAAGAGAGAAAAAGAAAAGGGTGCGTGGTGCAGGAAATGCGGGGGAGAGGGACACGACATGAGGACGTGTAAGGGGGAGGCCAGATGTTTCTTATGTGTGAGAGCGGGTGGGGCGGAGGAGGAAGCCGCGATAGCCGAGTGTGAATCAGCCCAATCAGGATGGGCTCTCCTCTGATGGACCCCTCTTCCAGTAGTAGCGAGGAAGGATCTTTCACAGCCAGGAAACTCACATCGATACGAAGGTAAGGAAGCGTCGTTTGGACTTAATGTAATACCTCCTTCGGTAATAGGGGGTAAAGTTACTGGAGCAGAATCACCTGAGGGCGCTCTGCTTAAATATGCATCATCCGAGGCTTGTTTTCGTGTTCTTGGGCCAGTATCAAAGGATCGAGAGGGCTGATAACCCCCAGGAAACGTTAGGAAAGCCCTACTGGGAGGGTGTCCGGCGAGATCCCCAAGGTGGCATGTCTGTCCCCATTGAGACCTTGACTCCTCGCAATCCCCGCCACCGCCGCTGCTTGGACATCGGCTAAGGGAAAGCTGGCTACATTACCCAGTCGATTGATTGCCTGACCAAGAGGGAGCCACAGCTTTTTCCGATTGGCCTGGGCCGCATGCTGGGCCTATCATTTGGCGCAGGGTGCAGTATCTATCATCGCTCCTCTTGCCATCCCTACCTACTTTCTACAGTTTTTGCCCGTCGGGAGTCTTAAGTGGGGCAAGGGTGCTCAACTGCTTGGCTTGCACCATCGGAACCACGGGCCCCTACCTCCGAAAACCAGGAGGTAAGACCTCCCGCCTCCGGTCCCGGTAGCACCGCTATCCGGGGTGGCTTGGGATACGTCGATGCATCTTAGGAACGCAAAAATGCCTAGGCGAGTGGCCATTACACTGCTCACCCCCTCCCGCTGGTACCCCTTGGCGAACAAGCATATCCCACCCGGCTCCCTCCCTTACCTGTAGCGGCGGGGGGAGGGGGGGGGGGGGGGTCCAACCCCTCCTCTTCGTCCCTCTCTGTCGGTCGCGCTCAATTAATCAAAGTTTCCTTGATCCCGCGCAATTTCCCTGAGATCTAGGTGTCTCTCCCGAGTTCCCTTTCCGACCCCTCATACACGTACACTGTCCGACAAAACTATAAGACATCCTACAAAATTGTATCTATCAGTATGATATGAAGGAATTTACTAATTCTGCTTATAAGTTAGTATTGTTTACGCTAAAACACGCACTCCAACAAAGTATTATATTCGTAGATTTCCTAATATAAGTAAAGCTATGCAAACACCCCTCATTGACCGCGATAAAACTATAAGACAGGTAACTCTCCTTTTTAAAAAACGACACAGAAGTTTCTGTTAATAGTGTGTACTAGCACCTTTATTTTTTCCAACACTTAACATTCTTTTGGGTAACGATTTATACAATTTTTTTAATGTTTTCCGCTTGATACATCTCCACTTTTCCTGGATGCAATTTTTCAGTTCTTCAATTGTTTGAAATTGACGTCTCATTCTATAAACCTCTCTCGCTAGTAGTCCCCAGCAGTTTTCTATAATATGCAGATCAGGTGATCTGGCAGGCCATGGCAAAACAGCAATATTTTTTGATTCAAAGTAGTCTTTTACCACCCTGGCGGTGTGCACTGCTGCGTTGTCCTGCTGGAAAATATACTTTCCCTTGGCTATTTTAGTGCCATACGCCGTCAGCTGGTGGTCAAGAACTTCGATATACTTTCGGCTATTCATTTTATTGGAAATGAACACTAAATTTGTTGTTCCATAGTAGCCAATTGTTGCCCACACCATAATGCCGCCACCGCCCATTTGCCTCCTTTGTAAATTTTTTTCCTCCTTTCGTAGATCGTGGAAATCGTAATGGAAGCCATCAGGACCATCCAAACTAAATCTTTTCTCATCCGAGAAAATCACTTTTTTCCACTGTTTCCTCCAATGAACGTGTTGTTCGGCAAAGTCTAATCGAGCCTGTTTATGGGCGACTGTAAGAGGCGGTTTTTTTAATAATTTACGCCTTTTACGGTGGTCTGCCGCTTTAATTATGCGTTGCACATTTCTAATATGCGTGTTTACCTCAGCTTCTGCCGCAATTTGCCGGGCTGTTAGCATCGAATTCGATGCATGCCTTAGGATGGCACGTCTTTCACGCGAAGTTGTGACTTTTGGACGACCTCCTGCGTGCTTCTTATTGTAATTCTCCTTATTTCTTAAATAATTCGCGATGGCACACCGGCTTCTTTCTAATATTTTCGATATTTTATTAATAAAGAAGTTTTTACTTTGTAACTTCTCAATAACTTTAATTTCAGCTTCAGTGAGCTTTTTTCCCCGTGGCATGTTTTTCTAAATAATCTGATATCCCAAATACACACTTAAAAAGCTATATAAGTGAAAGTGCTGATATATTCTGAAAGAAATGTTTCAAGAACTACTCTGTCTGCTGGATAGACAACGACTGTCTTATAGTTTTGTCGCGGTTAATGAGGCGTGTTTACATAGTTTTCCGTATATTCGGAGAACTGCAATCATAACACTTCGCAGGAGCGCGTGTCGGAATGTAAACAGTACTACCTATTAAGCGGAACTAGTGTATTCCTTCATAGCGAACTGATAGAAATAATTTTGTAGGGTGTCTTATAGTTTTGTCGGACAGTGTAGGTCTGTTGGTTTTATTTTTGGTGGGATTTTTACCCTTTTTCTAGCTTACCCCGGCGCATCTTTTTACGCGTGAATTTACATCGCGGCTCTATTTGTTTGATGCACCGATCGCGTATTTTTGCGGGAGAACTCAGTTTGCCTGTATCCCCGCCCTCGCGGGTGTCCAGGCGAGTCGAGTTCCTCCAAGGGTTGTGTTGCCCCTGGTTTTCAGGAGCGGTACGTTCTCTTTGCCTTACACTCCCCCCATAGGGGGTCCCCATCGAGCGGTCGGTAGTTAATTTCTCTTGGCAATTTCTATATTTTGTTTACCGAGGAAGAGGCTATATATCTCCCGCTACTCCCCCCCCCCCCCCCCTCCCCCGAGACTCTCTTGCGTTACTCGAGCGATTTTTAACGTTCGTTAGATGTCGGCGTCGGATGAGTCCCCTACGGCCCGGGGTTTCATACGGAAGGTGCTTTTTCGATGCCCTCTCCCGAGGACTCCGGCGGTTTCGAGCGTACTCTCTTTTATAGCGGTGCCTCTTCCTCCGTGTTTGTATAATTTGATAATTTGTTGCTCTGGTTATTGAGCGTGAGGTAAGATGTAGTTGTAGGAAAGGGTTTATTTGTTATATTCTTTAGGAAAGTTTATGTTTAGGTATTATGTTAAAGTTAGATTCGTTTATGCGTAGGGTATGTTTTTAGAGATTTTATGCATATATTACTTACATTCTGTCCATTCTATAAGCTCATTCCATTCTGAGCGGCCGTTTCGAGGCCACATATGTAAATTGAATTATTCGCATTTATCTTTTTTTTTGAGAAGTTATTTTACAGCTCATAGGATGAGTAGAGAGGATCTTCCTCTGGTTCATAGTTCTTATGTTTATTAGTTTGGCCCTTGCCCTGCTTTTCATCCTCTCCTTGTATGCTCAATTACAAGCGTACCGGAGAGGACAACAATTCGTATTATCTCAATTGATTCCTGAGTTTGAGAATTCCCTCCATGGCTTAGTTTCGTTTAAGAATTTCGATATCCTGTTCAGCGGTATTTTGCCAATGGCCTCTTTCTCCAGGATCTCTTTCCCTATTATCCTGAGTCTCTCGCTATTAGCGCCGGGCATTCGCATAAGATGTGCCTGCCCGACTGTATCGCGTTATCGCACTTTTTGCAATTGTCGTCCATTATTGCTCTCATTCTTTTGAGATGCCCGCCGAGAGCGGCATGGTCCGCGAGGATTCCTAATGTATACCTACTCTGTTCTCTATTTAGGTATTTTTTGTTTTGTTCCCTTGTTTGTGTGGAAGTTCCATACCGATCATTTCCTTCGTGTGTAAACATCCTTTACACTCTCTCCATTTCTTGTTATTCTCCTCATCTCTCCAGTTCCTCCCTGCCATTTTCATGACTGTTTCCGGAACTGGGGTAAATGGTTCTGGACCAGTTGGTCTCTCGTCTGATCAAAGGTTCGCCAGTCTGTCGGTGCTTTCGTTCCCTTTTATTCCCCTATGGCCGGGGACCCAGATAACTCTGATTTTGTTTCCTTTACCGATTGCCTCATTCAGCGCGTCTTTAGCTTCCGAGACTGTTCTCGATGTTGTCGTACTTTTATCCAGTGCTATGAGTGCCGCTTGGCTGCCCGAGCAGATAGTTATTGCTCTATTACTTACCTTGTTTTGTATTATTGCTCTACAGCATCTTGTTTAGCTGTTACTTCCGCTTGGAATACTGTGACTAGATTGCATAGTTCTATTACCTCGTGGGTATTTTCATCGCTTGCCCTTACCCAGGCAGCTCCTATTAGATCGCCTTTTCTAGAACGGTCTGTATAGAAGACTAGCTCGTTCCCCGAGTATGGTTTCTTACCGTTTGCCCAGTCGTCTCTCCTGGTTATTTCTATTTTGTATGTAGAAATGATAAAATGGGACCCAAAAATGTTTAGAGTGTTTATTACAATAGGCAATTACAAAAAGATAAAAATATTACTATTGTAGTAAGTTGTGAATAATAGTATTTTATTAAACAATGTGTAGGTAGTTGTAAATGATAGTATTTTAATAAACAATGTGAAATTAGTCTCAATACGCAAAGCATCCGTCTTCTGACGTCGTCGGACCCTGACTCACTACGTCGTTCCTCCTTTTCCCGAAGAATCGCGAAACGTCTCGACAAAGGACGATCGCGCGTAGTAATACCGGCGAGTATACGCACGCACCTCGCACGCTTGCACTCGGGTTGCACCCTACCTTCGCGCCTCACTCACACATCCACAATCGGCCATCCTGCTAATGAACATTAAAACTAAATGTTCAGTCACTCTCAACATCAGTCAATGCATTACAACCGCTCGGCCACGGTTTCATGTACTCCGAAGCAGTCGAAGTATTATGCGGCCCCTCATGTTCACCGATTTTTTCGACCAAATATCTATCGTTTCTTAAAATCTTTGATACGCGATACGGGCCCATGAATTTCGCAGACAATTTCTGTCCAGGGGCATTTTGTGTACGCTTAATAGCCACTAACGTGCCAATTTTATAGCGGTTTCGGGCTTTCCGCTTCTTATTAAAATTTGTTCTGTTCTCGCTTTGAACTTTAAGAATCGATTCTTTCGCTTGTAAACGCAAATCGTCTCGCTCGGCTTGAAAGATAGCTACGCTCTCCTGCTCTATAATTTCTTTTATTTGAGGATCCTCCTTCAATCTCATGCGGGTACCGAACAAAATTCTAAAAGGTGAGAAACCTGTACTACGACTAAACGTACTGTTAAGATATTTTTGTGCAACGTCGACATATCTATACCAGTTTTCTGGCTTTGGCGCGGACAACTTGGACAAAATCGGTATTAGAATTCGATTTATTCTCTCAACCTGCCCATTACATCTAGGCATTCCCGTGGTAATTAATACGTGTTCAACGCTCTCGTTATTACAGTATTGTTTAAATGCATGGGAGGTAAAAGCAGTACCTCTGTCGGAAACGATCCTACGCGGATTTCCAAATATACTTGACTGTTTCTGCAATCTATCCAAAACTTCTTGTGTATCCGTAGATCTTACCGGATAGAGCCACACAAATTTACTAAAAGCGTCTACAACTAAAAACACGTGCCGATAACGCTTTGAGGTTGAAGGAAGAGGTCCAAGATGATCTACGTGAAAAACATCTAACGGTGAATCACCCTTCTCGATTGGATGCAGATAGCCCTCTTTCCTGCCCTGCTTTCGTTCAGCCCAAACACAAGGGATACAATTTCGCACTATTGTTTCGACTTTGTTATTCATTCCCGGAAACCAATAATCGCGCTGTATAATTTTCGTGGTTTTGTCAGCTGAGAAATGTCCGCGCTCGTGTGCTTGCCGAATAACGCTATCCTGCATCAACTTCGGAATTACAATAAGCACTTCACCATCTTTTTGTTTATACAATATGTCACTTTTTATCACATACTCATCACTACTGCCTCGGCCCACTGTATCGAGTAGCTTTCTTACTTCATCGTCTTTCTTTTGGCCTAATCTAATTTTCGTTAAAACACCATCGTAATCTTCTTCCACCAACATAACAGTAGGTAAGGGGTATCTGCTTAGTGCGTCCACGTGACGCATCTTATTACCGGATCGGTGTTCGACTGTATATGAAAACTCTTCCAGAAACAGAGCCCATCGCGCTATTCTAACGCTCAAATCTTTCTTTTTCATTGTACATACAAAAGCTTTACAATCAGTTACCAGTTTAAATTTGACACGTAAGAGATAAACCCTAAATTTCTTCAATGCTTTTACTATCGCCAGAACCTCCAGTTCATAACTACAATATTTCGACTCGGCAGGAGTAGTCGTGCCGCTCGCATAATACACAGGCTGCAAAACATCTTTTTCGCTATCTTTTTGAAGTAAAATAGCGCCGTATCCGATAGCGCAGGCATCGGTGTGTAATTCAGTCTCTGACTTCGGATTGTATAATTTCAAAACGGGCTTATTCGTTAAAGCTACTTTTAATTGCATAAATGCGCGTTGCTCCTCTGGACCAAACCGAAATTTAACGTCCACTCTTAACAAACTGGACAGCGGCTTCGCAATCTGAGCGTACTGGGGTACGAATTTTCTAAAATAGCCGGTAAGCCCCAAGAAACTCTGTATTCCTTTTACACAGGTTGGCTTCGGAAATTCTCGTACGGCAACAATCTTTCTAGTTGACGGTTCTATGCGTCCGTTTTCAATTATATAGCCAAGGTAATCTACTCTAGTCTGTAGAAACGTACACTTTTTCCAATTAATGTTTAAACCGTGTTCGCTCGCTAAACGCAAAACCATCTTTAATCTTTCCATTCCTTCTGCATGGCTAGTTGCTGGAACAGTTAGATCGTCTATATAAATCAACAAAACTCCGGCTGCAATTAATTCTCTGAAAATATAATTAATGAATCTCTGGAAGACCGACGGGGAATTGCAAAGTCCAAAAGGGACACGGGTAAACTCATAATGGCCATTGGGCACTACAAAAGCGGTATATTTGATGATATCCTCTTCTATTGCTGTATGAAAAAATCCATTTTTCAGATCTATGGTGCTAAAGATCCGCGCGTCCTGTAATCGGTCTAAATGGTCCTCAATTAAAGGTAATGGATACCTGTCTTCGATTACTTTCTCGTTCAGCTTACGGTAGTCCACGCATAACCGAGCAGACCCGTCCTTCTTTCTCACCAAGACGACAGGACTTGCAAAATCGGACACTGAAGGTCTAATTGTCCCTTCCGCCAGCCATGCTTTAATTTGTACATCGACGTCTCGCTTTTCCGCCGGTGATAATCGTCGCGGTCTTTGAGAGATCGGCGTCTCGTCCGTCAAAATAAGACGCATCTTTATTCCTACATCTTTAGGTTTCTCCGGTCGATAATCTAATATTAATTTTTCTGTTTCGGCTTTATGTTCGGCATCTTTAATATGAGATAAATCTAATACGTCGTCACGCGTCACGGCGTCTATTTTAAAAACTTCCGGTACGTCGGCGTTATCTACTTTTGAAATCGTGGCACGACCCTGCTTCATATGTACGTCGACAGTGTTAAGAAAATCTGAACCGATTAACAAATCTTGGGATATCAAATCATTAGCGACCACATACAAAAGTAACTCGAATACATTCCCATCGATCTCTACATTTACATACGCTTGCCCTAATGTTGTAACGTTACTGTTACCTATGCCATGAAATCGCATCGTCTGCTTCTCCAATGTAGGCGCACCTATACGAATGTAACTATCTGACCTAATTAAACTCAAGTCGCTCCCGGTATCCAACAAGGCGACCAGCTGCTTTCCGTCGATGCTCACAATTTTTTTAAGCTTCTTGTCCGTTCTTTCACTGTAGGCGACGTTGCAGTCGTTCTTCTTACTCTTTGGGCACCTCGCGGATATGTGCCCAAACTCGTTACACTGAAAACACTTGGCACCTTTGCTTTTACTCGGGCACTCGGAACTCACGTGATCTTTCTCGCCACAATTAAAACACCTGAGAATCGCTGCTGCCTTCTGCGCCGTCGTCTTCTTCGATGCCTCTCCGTGTCGTTGTTTTGTCTCGCCGTGTCTCTGCTTTACGTTGGGTTTTATCGCCTCGTATATCTCGAATTTTTCTTTCAGCTCTCGGATAGAGCGAGCACTGTATAACACTGCCTTATTGGCTCCCTCGTCGTTGATACCGTTCACGATATATCGAATTATTGCTCTCGTTTCGACGTCCGCCTGCGAAGCAATCTTCATCATTCTGTAGATATATTCGTGATACGTTTCGTCAGCTTTCTTTCTTCTTTGATTTAACTTCTGATGCACTTCATAGCTATCCATTTTATGTGCGAATTCCGCTTTAAGCGCGTTCTTCAGTTGCTTCCAACTCTGGTAGCATTTCTCGTAACTGACGAAAATTTTAGCAGATCCTTTCAGAAGTCGTTTAGCGTAAAGAACTTTTTGTACATCGGACCACTCACACAGCCTAGCCGTGTCTTCAAGTTCGGATAACCAGCATTTCACATTCACTGTTTCGTCACCACTGAATGTCTCCATCGATTCTTCCACATCTTTAAAACTTGGAACATACCTCGCGTTGCTTCGCGTTTTCGTCTTACGTCGTGGACGCTCATCCTCGCTGGAATCGTCGTCGTCGTCGTCGTCTTTCGGCGCATTATCTATTACCGTTGCATCCGCGTCGCCATCATCGTCGTAATCGTCATCGTCATCCTTGTCACTTTCCTTCTCGTCGTTTATCATCAGGGCCGTTTTGAGGCGTTCCGCCAATTCGCGTTTGTTTCCCGTTGTTTTCAGGTTTCGTCTTTTCAGCGCCGTCTTTAATTCTTCAATCTTCATAGCGTCCACTGCTGTAGCACCTGCGGACGACGTCGTCGCCGTCTTCGTTACGTCTTTCTCGACCGCGGCACTCGCTGTGGCTTCGGACGCCATCGCACTTTCAGAATTTATATGCGCGTAACGCGATAAGTTTTTACTCGGTATTGTCTAAAGAACTATCCCGGCTGAGCCCCCAATTGTAGTAAGTTGTGAATAATAGTATTTTATTAAACAATGTGTAGGTAGTTGTAAATGATAGTATTTTAATAAACAATGTGAAATTAGTCTCAATACGCAAAGCATCCGTCTTCTGACGTCGTCGGACCCTGACTCCAGGGTAGGCAAGCTGCCGTGTTATGAAAAAAGACTGAAAACAGCGCCGCTAGTATTCGCGGGTACGAACTAAAGGCATAAATTTTTGTATAGCATGCCTATCTATATTAATGTATACTCAATGGTTGTATTCTAATGCTTGCCTTCATATTTTCTTTTCAATTTTATTTTAAAATGGAAATAACAACATTATATTTCAGTTACTTTCGTTTTATTAATATTCATATTACAAAAGAATCATAATATACATAGGTATACATAGGAATAGATATACAATTACAGTACAAATATTTTCTAACCTCTATTTTCCTTGCAGGAAATGATCGAACATTTCTTCCTTTGCTTCATATCTAGAAAAAGAAAACACCGTCAATTATAACAATATTTTAAAAACTATAGCAATTATAATAACTATGAAATAAATAATAATTATGTCTCAAGTTCGTTTGGCTGCTCGTTTTCGTCGTGAACGGTCTCCAATCACCCATAATGGCGGTTCAGAACAGAATTGACATTTCAGTCTTGGCTGGCTTGGCGGGAAAGATCACACCGATTTCCTCTTGCAAATGTAGTTGAAATTCGTCAATTCGGTGTGTATGTAAGACTTGTAGGATCAAGCCTACCACAATTATTGGGACACAGGGAAATAATAGACAATATGCACTCAAACACTATTGCCGCTCGGAGGTTCTGCTTTAAAGGCCACGATGCTAACTGCTCACTCTCAAGAGCGTCGAGCTCAACTCTTCTCAAACATGGCGTGTGCTGCAAGCCTGGCAGAACTGCCGCCAGGGGGTGCGGCGAAGCCCCACAGACTAGCGTCAGTATCGCCACCTGGTAGACGCGGGTCGCGTAACTTGGAACCGCTGAGCCCATTACAGCTTGTCGACCCTGCCTGACTCACTACGTCGTTCCTCCTTTTCCCGAAGAATTGCGAAACGTCTCGACAAAGGACGATCGCGCGTAGTAATACCGGCGAGTATACGCACGCACCTCGCACGCTTGCACTCGGGTTGCACCCTCCCTAACCTTCGCGCCTCACTCACACATCCACACTATGGATATATATAAAATGCGTCTCATTCGTTCAATCGTAACATCCGAACTGCTTCCCGAGGCGAGCTTCCTTCTTCGCCCGTAGTAGCCTCCCTTCCTCCGCGTTCCCCTGTCGTCACCTTAAATATCTGCCGCCCGTCGGCGTCGTTCGTCGTTCTGTCATTCTTACCATTCTTAAACACACACAACAAGCACACTCGCACGCATACCTACATGTATTTGTCTGTAAAGTTAAAGTCGATTACCGTCTTGTCAGCCGGCATCTGAAATATGGCTCTGATTTCATCCGAGGCGTCTTTAGTCATTATATCCGTATGGTCATGGATGTTTTTTCTCTTTTTCTCGCTCTGTTTCCATAGTCCCCAGTATTTTAATCTTTTTTTTTTTCTCAGAGGAGGGGAAGTGCAGTTACGCACCCTCCGACTGGCTCGGGGAAGTGTGGGACTCGACGGGAGTGAAGCTTCCGTACTACCCACTAAAACCCCTCCTCTATCTCCTTCCTGCTTACCAGAAGGGGTGATGGGCGGGACTGTTTCGCACACTACTTCGCCCATCACCCTCCCCGTTCTTGATATCAAGTTTGGGGGCTGGTACCTCCTTCGTCTTTGTGTACTATCTTCTTATTTCTTTCTTTCTTATTCTTTCATCTGTCTCTTCCTTCCAGCCTCCCCCTTCCTTTCTTCTTTCTTTTTTTTGGGGGGGGGGGGGGGGGGGGCTCCTTGGTCTCTTTCCTACTGTTCTCAAGAGTGTTTGGTAATTGGAATGCAAGGCTTGTATCGTCTTAATGTACAATGTTAAAGTTATTTGTTAAAATCCTGTTTATAAATTAGTTAAAATTATAAATACGTAAATAGATAAAATAAAATAATAAAAATAAATAGGAAATAAATAAAATAAAATAAGTTAATAAGTATAAATAAGTCAATGACGTTTTCCACAAACCATGCTTTCCCTTTTTTTTTTTTTTTTTTTTTTTACGTGAGGGAATCTTCCAAAGACACCCGCTACCCCGAGGGAGGGCAGCGGGTAGTGCCGGATTGGTAGCTGAAGGCTACCCCTACCGGCTAAACCACTCACGGTGACCTCTCGTTAAAGCTTTACAGGTGGGACCCGGTGACTAGACTGAGCATAATGCCGGACCCCACCCTAGCCTGTTGCTCCCGGTGTAGGTGGTTTCCGACCCGAGGGTCTTCCCCCAGCCTACCCCGGGGCTTTCCCAAAAAGACTTGAAACCGCCATGCAGTCACTACATGGCGTTTTCCCCTCCCGCCGTGGTTGCCGGAGCGTACCGAGTAGGGCCCTCACCTCTACCCGGTCCACGGTGTCAGCCGAGGCATAGCCTCGCGAGGGAGCATGCACAGCGCGGCGCTATGCCTCAGCTGACCCATCCATAAGTAGTAATAAATAAATTATTATCTACTTACCTTACTATATAAACACACACAACCATAAATACATTCATACATACATACATACAATAAATACACGCACGCAATAAATAAGCAATGCACTATGTGCATTGTGCCGAGGGAGAAGCACCCTGGCAACCCGAGGGGGTGCAGAGGGATCCTGTCATGTCACAGGCGCCCTCCCCCCGGGTTACCTTCGCCTCACGCGGGCTCGCCTGCGTGAGGTGTTCTCCCTCAGCCCTTCTCTGTCTCTCTCCGCTGCCTCCTTCTGCAGGAGTACTTCCTCGCAGAAGGAGGCAACCGCTTTCCACTTGACCCCGCTGTCAAGCATCTCTCTCACCACATTCTGTGGTGAGAGGTCCACTCCTATTACCGCGTTGAGGACACTGCGCTCAGTTTGCCACGCTGGGCAGACCGCCAGCGTATGCTGGGCAGTGTCCTCCTCCCCCCTGTCACAATGGTGACATTGAGGAGTTACCTCCTTGCCGATCTTGCACAGGTACTCCCCGAAGCATCCGTGCCCGATGAGCACCTGTGTTAGGCGGTAGGAGAGAAGGCCGTGCTTTCGCGTCACCCATTCCCTGAGGAATGGGGTGACAGCATTAACGGCACGTGATGCCTGGTTCTCGGGCTCTTCGAGCCACGAGACCCATTTGGCAATCATGTGCCGCTCGGCCCGGCTTCTCACATCCTCATCTTCGGCACCCGACGACTCTCCCTCGTCCGTTTGCGGCGGCGGTGCACGGAGATTCGTATAAATCTCCGCGGCCATTTCCGCGTGAAAGACAAACGGCGGGGAGGCCGCCAGTGCCGAGGCGGCTGCATAGGAGATCGTGCGGTAACCCCGCACGACCCGGATAGCCATCAGGCGGTGAACTTTGCGCATAGCGCGGCTCGCCCGCCCGTTGACATCCAAGCCGCCGGCCCATACTGGAGCTCCGTAGAGCGCCATGGACCGGACGACTCCCAAGTACAGCCGCCTTGCCTTCTCGTTTGGACCACCCAAGTTGGGAGCCAGGCGACTTAAGGCAGACGCCGCTCTCTCCAACTTGGGGGCCAAGTTCTCAAAGTGATGTGAGAAGCGCCAGTAACTGTCAACCATGAGGCCCAAGTATTTAAACTTACGCCTCACGGTGACAGTTGTCTCACCTACCGTGATTGAGGCGTTGGCTGGCAACCCGCGGCCTGTAGCGCCGCACAGCCAAATGGCTTGCGTCTTCTCCGTTGCCACCCTCAGCCCCAGTTCCTCGATCGACAAGGAGACCCTCCGAAACGCTTCTTCGGCTATTTCTAGGTTACTCCTCCAGTCCGTACCGACGGCGACGATCATCGTATCGTCGGCGTACGCAACCAACGACGCACCGTCGGGGAGGGGAGTCCGCAGTACTGCATCGAATGCGAGGTTCCACAGGAGCGGTCCGAGGACCGATCCCTGTGGAACCCCTCGCTCAACGGAACTAGAACATGGCCCATCCACACCGTGCCAATCTACACACCTGTCCCTGAGATAGTCCAGGACAAGCCTACTGAGATAGAGAGGGACTCGGTGATACACGAGAGCCCTCCCTATGGCAGTCCAGGATACAGAGTTGAAGGCGTTGGATATGTCTAATGACACCGCCACAGCAACTCTGCCCCTTCCTACCGCCCGCTTAGCGAGGTCGTTCACCCTGTTGATAGCATCAACAGTGGAACGACCCCGTCTGAAGCCAAACTGGGCCTCAGAGACGTCTGGACCGACCAAGGACAGATGCTTGACTATACGGCCGGAAATTACTCTTTCAAGCAATTTGCCGGCCTCATCAAGCAAGCAGATTGGACGGTATGCGGCCGGATTGTCTCCGGACTTCCCCTCCTTCTGGAGGAGTACCAATTTCGCGCGTTTCCATCCTGAGGGGAACCGACCCGATCTCAGACAAGCGTCAAAAATGCGCTTGACATCGGGTCCAAGGACACCCATCGCTTGAACCAGGACTTTCCCGGGGATGCCGTCAGGCCCTGGCGCCGTGTTACGGCTAGCCAGGCGTTTGACAGCCCCGGACAATTCCTGGACGGTAACCCCCAGCTCATCGGTCCAGTCAATACTGGCAACCGATCTTTCTCCGGCAGGCTCGACGGTTCCTTCCCTAGGGAAGAGTGTCGATACAACCTGCCGGAGGAACTGGGGCTCAAGCCTCTCCGTTAACGGGGGCGCCCATGGTCTTAGTTTTCCTAAGACCATTCTATAGGGCCGCCCCCACGGATCGGCATTGAGACCGTCCAAAAGCTCTTTCCATGCCTGGTTCTTTGCGTCATAGATGGCCAGGCGGAGAGTTCTACGGGCTGCGGAAAAGATCCGGCGCAGCCTCAACTCTTCCTCCTCCGTTGTGCTCCGCCGCCGTCGGGCTCTGGTGAACTGGCGTCTCGCCCTAACGCATGTTGCGCGAAGCTCAGCGATTTCGGGCGACCACCAGTACACCGAACCCGGGCGGCCAGGGCGACTCCGGGGCATTGTTGCGTCGCAAATCGACGTCAATGCCTTCCGGAGCCACCGAGCACCTGCCTCTGCGTCATCTACAATTTCGCCTGGCCTTTCTCGCCAGGCGAAGACGGAGGCGGCCAACTCAAGGGTGTCCTTCCGTAGGCCTTTTATGGCCCACCGCGGTGATCGGTCTGGGAGACGAGGACCGTTTGTGGCTGGAGGGGCATTTATACTAAAAGTAATGTAGAGGTGGTCACTTAAGGTGGCCACCCCTTCCTCAACCCTCCAGCCGGTCACACGTCGCGCTATGCCAGGCGTAGCAAAAGTGATATCTACAATAGATTCACCTCTGGCATGCACGCACGTGCTCACGGTTCCCTCATTCAGGAGAATGAGGCCGTGACTCGCCGCCCAGTCTACCAAGGCCGTTCCCTTGGTATCGGTCCTGGGGCTTCCCCACTCCAATGCGTGAGCATTGAAGTCGCCCAGGACCAGCGTCTGACGAGGTTGGCATGCTACAAGGCACTGGCCGACCTCGTCCAGATAACCCTCGAAAAGTTGAAGACTTTTCGAGGGCGACGCATAACACCCGATCACCGCGTGTTCCCCCCAGGATATGGCCACGAAGCCCCTGCCACGAAAAAGTACGTGGCAGGACGGAGCTCCGCGGGCCATGCTCCAAGTGATCGCCGCCGTACCATCGAGATCCCCCACCCAATTCGGGTGGTCGGGGATCTGGTACGGTTCGGCGATCACTGCCAGGCCGATATTCCACTGCCGGAGGGTCTGCTGCAGCAAGTCATGCGCACCCCGGCAGTGGTTAATGTTACCCTGGAGGAGGCGTGCAGACATTTTCGTCTGCTTACAGGCCTTCCTCCAGGGCAACCCCTACAACGGCCTGGCCGCTGTTACCGGCAGGGAGTTCTAAACTCCCTGCCGTCGTCGTCGGTGTTAAGGTGGGTGTCGGGGGAGGTGAAGCCTCCGCCCGCACCGTGGGGGAGGGGGTCAATGCCCCCTTTTCCCCCACCTTCTCCATGGAGGAGGACGGGGAGGAAACAGGGAGGGGACTCACCGCCACGATGTTCTCCTCGATCTCCATTGCCTCGTCGCTCCTGTCTTTTGCCGGTGCTCCCGCGATGGCAGTGGGGCTGGCGGTCTTCTTCGTAGCGGCTTTGGCCGCCGGTGGCTGCCTTGCCGCATTCGGTGGGCCGGTCCTCCTTTTAGGTGGATGGCATGAGGGTCCACCCATCCGGTGCCGGGCCAGTTTCCCTGTGCTGGTGCATATGGCACAGATGGGGGTGGCCCGGCATGTCGACGCCTTGTGTCCAGCCCCACTGCACCTGTAGCATATGCCGGACCTGTCCACCGAACTTTTACAGTTCTGGCGGACATGTCCGACCTCCCAGCACCTAAAACATTGTAGCGGCCTTTGTTCCATGGCCGCTACCTTGGCCCTGCAGTACTGGACCGTTATCCGTCCAGCTTTCTGCAGGGCCCTTGCCGCGTTGAGCGGACAGCGGACCCAGGCCGAGAACATTCCAGATCCAGTGATCCGGAAGTTCCCGACCCGCACCTCGCTGGCCGCACATTTCCCCTCCGCCGCGATCGCTTTTTGGACCGCCTCTGGAGTGGCCATCTCCGTAAGATTGGAGATGACCAGCTCCGCGGTCCTCTGCGGACAGGCCACCTTAATACCCGTGCCCTCGAGGGCTTTGCACAGGGCGGCCACTAACCCGGCGGCCTTGAGGAGGCTGTCGGGTCCGGGGACCTCGAAGACGAGGGCCCCAGTGACCGCCCTTCTAGGGTTAAAGTCCGCGATGCCCAGGGCCTCGACATCTACCCTGAACATTGCCTGGGCCAACTTTTGACCCAGGTCTTTTTCCTGGCCAGCAGGGGCGGTGACGGTCACCGCCGACGAACCAGAGGGACGCGGCAGCTTCGGTCCCCCCTGCTGGCCCTTACCTTTGCCGGTTCCTTTAGGCGGTATCGCTGCCCGAGGTCCTCCGGCTGGAGGTCTTGCCTGCGCCTTTCTTGACGCTGGCTTGGGTGCAGGTGTGGCGGGGGTGGTGGGGGCCTTCTTGCCCTTCTTCACCACCTGCACCCAGGTTTCCTCCGGCCTCTTTGCCGGCTCCGTCCTAGCGGGAGCTGGGGGTCCTATAGGGCCTCCGCTGACCGCTACCTGGGCCGGTTTATTTGCCTTCTTCTTCTTCTTCTTCTTCTTGTTTTTCCCCGCTCCCCCCACAATGGGAGACGGGGAAGGGGTGGAAGAAGGAGGGGACGAGGAAGGAGGGGGCTTGGAGGGGATTTTGCCGCCTCCACTGAGGGTGGGGGCAGCCGGCCTCTCCACTGCGGCCAACCTCTTGTCAAATCCCGCGAACACCTTCCCAAGCGCAAGCTTTTGGGCGGCATTCTCGCGGGCATGTTCCTTCGCCATGGAGCTGGCCACCTCTCTGGCCAGCTCCACGGCTCTCTCCTTACTCCATTCCTCCCTTCCTTCTCCAGGCCCCCCCCCCCCCCCGCAGTCACCTGTTGACCGGCGGGGGGGTCCGGAGAAGCAACGTCCACCTCCATACCTCCGCTGTCGGTTGCGACAACGGTGGTCGGGGGGCGGGCGTTGGCCTCTATAAGGAGGTCCTCTAACTCTTTTACCTTTAGAAGGAGAGCGTCTCTCTCCTTCTCTACTCTCCGCGTCCGCTCGTTAGCACGGCGCTCCCTGTCGCTTCGGGCAGTCAGGATCTGCTTGGCCGCAGGATCCGGGGCATCTTCATTTTTCACCCTGCGGGTGATTTCGTTGCCGATGGTGTGTCCAATCCGCATGTTCATACGGATTTGCCTGAGGTCCGTCGTCTTTATGTTGGACATTCGACTGACCGTATAGGTCGTCGACTCCATGACGCCCCTCAGGCGCCTCCAGCATCTGTCCAAATCAACGGCAGGAAGTCCTTCACTAAGGAAGGACTCTGTCGGAAGGGGCTTCGTGCCGGGACCAGGTTTCTCTGGTTCCCAGAAGACACCCCCCGGCAGAGCATCCTTTCTGGACTTCTTGCCGTTTTTACCAGCCCTCTCGCTGGTACCACGGTCCACCAGACCGTCAATCTCCGCGAGGTGAGCATCCACCTCACGCTTCCACTCCTCGCGCTTCTCTATTTCCGAAATAGACCTTTTGCGGGGCCTATCTCGGATCCTGTCCGTATCCTTACTCAAGTCCTTTTTGGACGAAGAGTGGGACGTCTTCGTTCCATTTGTTGCCGGAGCAACAAAATGGGACGGTCCCGCCCCATTCTTCGTCCTGTCGATTGTGCCAGTCTGTAGGTCACAATTAGTGAGCACTACAACCGGGGCATTGTGCCCAACCCCGGAGGAGCCACGGTCGCTGGATGACGACGCAGTGGGGCCCGCTTTACAACCACCATCTGCGCCGGCACTGAGGGATCCGCCCTCTGTGCAGTAAACTTTATTTTTATTAGTTGTGCCGTCCATAATTGTTTTTTAAAAGGGTTGCCAGTCCGTCAACAAGATATCCGTCCAACGACCCACTCGCTCCGTTCGCGCCGACCCCCCCGCAAGCAGGAGTGCCGGCCCCAGAGGACACCACGTGGAGGTGGAGCGATGGGAACCTTTTTCACTAGCAAGGGCCCCCAACTTTGCCGAAATCCGCTCCATTGAGTCTCAAAAGACGTACTGCTGGCTGCACGTATAAAACCATTCTCATTTGCTCACAACGGGCACCCTTCCATTATTGCCGCTCGACACCTCGCCCGGAGGGCGGAAAATTAATGATGTTAAAAAAGTCCCACCCGTCCCGAGTGCCCCTTCGGGCTACTAACCCTAGGATTAGCCGCTCAGGACGGGGTCCCTCCCGCACCTCCCCGAACTCCGCGCCCTGGCTCCTATCGCTAGGGCTCAGCGCGCAGAGCATACGAGGTACGGTCGAGTCCGGCTTATTACTCCGGGGACGTGGCGCCCCACTCTGCCGCGGTGGCGAGCAAAAACGGTAGAGACCGTATCAACAGGTGTTGTGGCACCCGGATGTTTTGAGCCACCTACGGACTTACAAGAGGGGCTCCGGCACCCTCCCACATTTCCCAGAGACCGGGTGTGTGGGCGCCGGACCAGGCCTTAATTTTACCCCTCCCTGTGCCGGCGGCCCTGCAACCTTTGCACTACGTGCAGTACAAAACTACGCGGCCTTACCGCTCCATCCAAGTAGGCACCAGCAGACGCTCTCTCGACTCTACCGGAGACAGACATCAGCTCCATCAGAGTTTTTTGGAAGTTAGCCCTCCCTCGGTCAAAACCCGAGTTCGGCTCCCAAAAACCCTTCTAGCCGCCGTCCTCCAACCATGCTTTCCCTACCTCAACCCTCTCTCCTTCTCCCACCTTCTTTCGTCGTCCTCCTTTCCTTTCTTCACCTTAATCTTTTAGATACGGCTGAATTCTGCGTGTGGCTATTTCCGTGGACGGCAGGGTCTGACGTGAACGATGTATAATCCATATAACAGTGCAAAGTGTGACGGGCAATCCCGTTATGTGCAGGAGAAATTCAAATGAAGTATTTGATGATTAAATCATAATTTTTTAAAAATATATATTACACATACTTTAACTATAACAATTCACTTTAATAATTAATAATATAATAGAGTATGATATATTTTGAAACATAGTACAACACATAAACTTACGTCACAATTTTCACATTCATAACGAGATCTTCGCCTTGTATCGTTTTTCGGACACACTATACAATTTCGTAACGCTTTTTTAGACTTTTTAGATTTGCAGTAGGATGGAAAATGTTTCTCGGTGAGTCTAAACGGTTGGTCCACGGCATATTTACTGCAGCAAATGTTATTGTTCATATCCCCGTATTTTCTTGAAATTTCTTTGAGTAATGTAAAATGAAACGCTCGCATTGTTAGGTTTTTTTTTTTTGAAACCTATATAGGCAATACGCATTCCATATTGACACGTCCAGTAGATGGAAAAAAAATTTCTTATACCACTTTATACTTTTCGGAATTGACTGTACAGTCGATATAACCTTGTCCCGATTGTCGACTGCACCCATATTAACAGTATAGTCAACAATATACGATGGCTTTTGTTTAATTTCTCCTGTCCGATAGTCTATTTTTTTGGTATTTATGAAATCCGCGGAGTGGCAAGTTGATAACATATATACCTCCCGTTTATCTTGCCACTTGAGAGCGAGCATGTTGGATGATGATCGAACGGATATTTCGCCACGTTCAAGTTTTTCGTTTATGACAGGCATGTCTTTCCTTCGCGGTCTTACCGTGCCACAGGCGTTAGTTTTATTTTGATATAAATAATTGAATAAAGTCGGACTGGTATACCAATTGTCAACGAACAATGTATGCCCCTTTCCTAAATAGGATTTCAATAATGTGACTACAACCTCGCCTGATTTTCCTAAATATTTGTGATTTAGTTTCGTTATCTCAGAATCAATGCCGGCATATACAACAAAATTTAATACAAAACCCGTTTTACAGTCACACAATACGAAAGTCTTGATGCCAAACCTATTCCGTTTGGAGGGTATATATTGCTTAAATGACAACCGTCCCTTATATAAAAGTAAACTCTCGTCTACACACAAATTTCGGAACGGAGTAAAACAATTTTTAAAGGAACTACAAAGTTTATCAGACAGTTCCTTAATTTTTGTCAGTCGGCTGGATCTTTCTAATTGAACTGTACTAAAATAAAGATTACGTAACAAAAACGCGTATCAATCCCGGCTCATAATTTTCCCGAAAACGTCAGTTCGCAAAAACCTATCTTTCGTCCAATACTCTGTGTAATGTATTTTTTTTACTCTTGTCATTAGTAGACGAATAACAAAGAAATTGTATATTTCGTACAGTGTTGTTTCCCCTTCGTGAGCTTTTGTGAACGAGCTCCTGGTAGTGTTCATCTTGAATCTTCGATATTCATTTGTTTTTTTAACAATAAATGAAACCAAATCTTCCGAGAAGAATATTTGGAATTAGTCGATCGGAGTTACCGATCGATTGAGCCGAATTGCCATCCCAGAATTTCGAGAATCAAATTGATGCACCTGCGGCTCCAAATTTGCAGGTGACCAGATTATTCTTTCAAATTTTTCCTCTTCGCGCACAGCAAAATCTTCTGACTCGGATGAACTGAGTATTCTCATTTTTTTATCTTCTTCCTACCCTGCATGTTTCTATTGATTTTATTTTCGATTTCCGAGTCGGATTCTGAATTGTCAGAAATTGCCCTTTGTTTTCTATTTTCATGTGGCATTTTGGGGTTAGAGAGTCTAACAATGTATAAGGACATGTTAGAAAAAACAATTGGTATATTTATTTAAGGAAAAAGCAATAATTTATACCTGACACTACAGTAAAAAACAAAGACTTGTTGGGGTTAGCTTTATTTAAACAAATCAGTTTGGTTTTATTATGATCTTTATATAAGAATTAAATGCGGCACGAAAAATAATGGGTGAAGTAAAAAGTTTTGAGCGTTTTTTGTTAGATGGCTTTAGTGAGCCATATCTCACAACGTACACGTTGTATACGTTGCATCATGTCATTCTATACTGTGACTTAAAGGCAACATAACGCTTTAAAAAAAGTTCTCTGACAGTCTTTTGTTTTGTGAAGCCAGTTGTTTGTTAGAGCGTATCAAAATGGAGGTAACGAAAGAGAAGATTCGATACATTCTACAATTCCACTACGATCAAGGGGAAAAAGCCGAGCAGGCAGCCAACAAAATTTGTGCTGTTTATGGACCCAAAACAGTATCGAATGCAACAGCAAAGCGGTGGTTCCAACGCTTCCGTTCTGGTAATATGGACGTCGAAGATGAGACACGCTCTGGTAGGCCTATCGTTGAAAATGTCGATAAAATCATGGAAATCGTCGAGTCAGACCGGCATGCGAGCACTTATTCCATTGCCCCGGAACTGAAGATTAGCCAGAAAACCGTTTGGAACCATTTGCATAAGGCTGGTCTCAAAAAGAAGCTCGATATATGGGTGCCACACGAACTGACGCAAAAGAACCTTTTGGAGCGAGTTGATGCCTGCGATTCTTTGCTCAAGCGTCACGAAATGGACCCATTTTTGAAGCGGATGGTGACTGGCGATGAAAAATGGGTCACATAGGAGAATGACAGGCGAAAAAGATCGTGGTCCAAGCGCGGTGAGACGGCCCAAACGATCGCCAAGCCCGGATTAACGACCAAGAAGGTTTTGCTATGTGTTTGGTGGGATTGGAAGGGAATCCTGCACTATGAGCTGCTCCCATCGGGCCAGTCACTCAATTCGGGCCTATATTGTGAACAACTGACCAGATTGAAGCAGGCGATCAACGAGAAGCGACCAGAATTGTCCAATCGGAAGGGTGTTGTCTTCCATCAAGACAACGCCAGGCCGCACACATCTTTAACGACACGCCAGAAACTCCGAGAGTTTGGATGGGAGGTTATATCGCACCCGCCGTATAGCCCAGACCTGGCACCAAGCGATTATCACCTTTTTAGACATTTACAACATTTTCTTGATGGCAAAAAACTGGCCTCAAGAGAGGCTTGTGAAAGTGAGCTGGTCGAGTTTTTTAACAATAGGGACGAAGACTTCTTCAATCGCGGAATTATGAAATTGCCTTCAAAATGGGAAAAAGTTATTGAACAAAACGGCGCTTATTTGATTTAATTCCGAAAATTCTAAGTTTGTTAATTTTATCATCAAAATAAAGAGAAAAAACGCTCAGAACTTTTTACTTCACCCATTATATATCTGTTCCGAAGCGCGATACAGTTTAGACTGCCGTTCGTCGCTAAGCGAACTATCTCGCGGCATCACGAAGCTGCGTAGCGGCAAGTATGTATTGGCGTGTCAGATTTCCGTATACATATACAATGTAGGCTCAAGGCCTGAGTTCGCTCGGTCCTGCATTTCCCCTCTATAAAAAAAAAAAAAAATATAAATAAGTATGACCTTACACTTTAGTAAAGGGGTAGAGAATTCTACCTCAACGGACTGTATCGATGCGCGGGGCCCGCGAAAGTATTACGCGTAGCTACGGCGCCCAAAGGCAGCGATGGCGTCGTAGCGGCAAAACGGTCGGAACACGCTCCCGATGGATATTTTCTTAAATTGAGCCGAACCGAAAACAGTTATGACATTTTTCGCTGATAGTTTTTTATTCAGAAATGTACGTAGAATTCAATGGTGTACAGTAAATTTGTGCTAGCAACAGTCCTCTACGTGAAAATGGAAAGTGAATGCGTAAAAAATTCGCGAATCCGCTCGTTTTTTAACTTTGACAGTGATTTACTGCTATTAACTAATACGGAATATTATAACTGCTTATACATATGTACATACTCGGGAAACACTCCTCTATTTTTTGAGACCAAGAACAACAACCTACGTTTCTTAGTTTTCACGTAATACCAGCTTCTTTACCGAAAACGACCGTTTTTACAAATGCTGATTTTTTTCGAAAACAGAGGGTGATCTAGAAATTTGGTTGCCGGATTCGTGTTCAGAACGACGAACACCATCAGAATTATATAGTGGCTATAGGAAAACAGAAATCACCTTCAAATTTGTTGGACAGTGTAATCCATCTCATTATCTCGTGCCACTTATCTTTGTCCTTCTCCATCTCGTGTATCACATTTTCTTTACTAATCGTTAGCCTCAAATTAACTTCCATCTCCTCTTTTATATGCTTCCATTTTCCGCAGTCAAAGAACGTATGTTCTGGAGTGTCCTCTTGTCCACATCCATACCAGCAGTTTGAGTCTCCTGTCCTTCCTATCCTTTTCCTGTATGAGTTGAAGATCCCATGGCCCGTCAAGAATTGGGTGAAGTAATAATTCAATTCTCTCCAGCTCCTCTCTTTCCACGTTGAGACCTTAGGCATCAGCGTGTGAGTCCATCTTCCTTGCGTCACGTCGTCCCATTTTTCCTGCCATTTCTTCTTTATTCTCTCCCATATCCTTCGTTCCTCTTCCTTCCCTTGTTCTTCCTCTGCGGCTCTCAGTCCAGCTCTCCTTTTCCTTCGCTCCTTCTCCTTATTGCTCCTCTGAGCGGATCTTCCCTTCGCCAGCAATTCTATCGGCAGCGTACCAGTGATAACGCAGAGGGCATCTCTGGACGCCGTCCGGTAGGCCCTTGCAACCTTGCCCAGCCCCAATCTTTGGATCTGAGCAAGGGCTCTCCTGTTTGCTTCCAACTCCAGTGCCTTCTCACTCCATATTTCCATTCCGTATGTAAGGACGGACTCCATCGCACAATAATAGGCCCTTCTTCCTCGGTTTCCCGGTCCGCCAACGTTGCTCGTGATGCGCTGGAGGGCACCAAATACCCTCAATCCCTTTTCCGTAACGACTTCCACCTGTGTCCTATAGTTGTTTTTCTTGTCAAAGATGATTCCCAAGTATTTCAAGCTCTTCTCCTCCTTAAGTTCCTTCCCTAGTAAGTTTAGCGTAAAGTTCTCCGTTTTCCTTTTCTTGTTGATAAAGATAAACTTCGATTTCTCCGCAGCCATCTCCAATCCCTTCCCTTGTAGCCACGTATGGATCCTCCTTCCTGCTAATTCCGTCTTCTCTTTCAGGTTTTTTAATGTTGTGTCCGCGGCCAGGACGACAACATCATCAGCATATCCTATGAGGTCAATGTTCGTCGGCATCTCCAAGGTAAGTAGACGATCGTATACTAAGTTCCAAATCAGTGGTCCCAGTACGGAACCCTGATAGACTCCCTTCTCCATTTTCGTCCTCATCCGTCCTTCAGTTGTTGCATATACTATTTCCCTTTCCTTGAAGTATCCTTCGATTACCTTCTGTAGATATTTGCTGATCCCCCTTTCCCTGACTGAGTCCATGATCCCTTTCCAACCTAAGCTGTTGAAGGCGTTCTTAATATCCAAGGTTAGTAGGATGCCATATCTTTGTGCCCTGTTTGCCACCTGTATTTTTCCGGTAACCCTTTCCAACGCGTCCACCGCAGATCTTCCCTTCCTGAAGCCGTATTGATTTTCCGCCAGCCCGTCCTCTCCTAGTTCCTTCATAAGTCTCTCTATTATTATATATTCGTAGAGCTTAGCCCAGGCATCTATGATGCATAATGGTCTATATTGTAGTGTTTAGTAACTTTTAGTGCTAGCGTATATAATTAGGTGTGTATGTATGTTTGTATATGTGTGTATGTACGTATGGTGTGTGCAAAGAGAAGGCCCGCTACGCGGCGCTGTTGCAAAAAACAAGAGAGTGAGTGTAGCGACACGTGCTGAACGGTGCGCAATAGTTTATTTCTGTTTTGCTTGTATTTTAATATTCTTTTCCCTAATATATATACACATGTGTAATTAAGTGAATACCTTGGTTTCTCCCTACCGTCTGAATCCTACAATATGTATCCTCATCTGATTCCCTTTCCTTTTTCTTCTTGATCAATATCAGCTTCTGGCTTTTCCACCCTTTGGGTAATTGTCCTTTTGTTAGACATATATTCATCATCTCTCTGATGTCTTCCGTTTTCTTTTCCACCGCTGCCTTGACCACTCCTCCAGGTATTCCATCATTTCCCGGCGCCTTTCCAGTCCTTCCAAGTCCCCAGCCACAACCATCCGTCCTCGTATTTCCTTGAGTGCATCACCCATTTCATCGATCCTTTTTCCAAATTCCTCTATCCTTATGTTGGGAGACAGATATGTACTGACCACAAATATCTTCTCAATCCTTATTCCAATGAATCCTTCTCCTTTCCTGACTTCTTCTTCCTTCACTTCCAGTCGCATTCTTCACATGATCCAAATGGCCACTTTTCCACTGAGGTCCGCGTACCACCCATCCTTCATCTGATATGGCTCTGATATAATTGCTATATCAATCCTCTGCTCGCACATCCTCTGATATAAGAAGTCTTGTGCGAGTTTGCATCTGTTGCGGTTTATTTGGATCACCTTCAGTTTGTTTGGTCAAATTCTTCCCTCAGTTTCCTCATCAATTCTCTATATCCTGGACATCTTATTGCCCCGGCCACGTGATGTATATCCTCTCCCGTTTTTCCCTCCTTTTTGCAATTAGAACATTCGGGTAGCTCCTTGCATTTTTGGATCGTATGGTCTTCCTTCCCACATCTCCTGCATCTCTCCTTCCCTTCTGTCCGTTCCTTACATCCTATTGCTACATGTCCCAATCCGTGGCATTTGTAGCACCTGACAATCTTAGGTAGAGGTATAATCCTGGCAACCACCATTCCGATCTTTAGCTTCCCAGTTCTTCTCACCTTCTCCAGGTACTTCCAGGGCACCTCAATCACGGCAATTTGTTCCCCTCTTGCCGTTTTCCTGAGTACCTTTATTGCGGCTTCTCCTTCCTTTATCCCGAGTCCTTCCATTGTCCTTTGTAGAACATCCTCCTTAGTGATAATGGGGTCAAGGTCTCTAATTTCGATGTTAAAATTCTTTTGGAGAACCCTGACCTCATTCTTTTCTCCTGCTACTTTCTTTACTTCCTCTTGTATCCTCTGTGGGTTTCCTTTTTTCCCAACTTCCAGCAATAGATGTCCATTCCTCGTCTTACGCACCTTCTCTATGTCTCCCAATTTGTCATTACCCATTTCGGCTATCCTCTTGTACATTTGTATATAATCCTCTCCTTCCTGTGTCTTAAGGCCAGAAATCTCTTTAGGAGCGTGAAAAACAGGTATTTTTCGGGAATTTTTTTAGAGGGGATAAAATAATCGAATCATTTTCAAATTTTGACATAAGTTTGTTATAACATCCAAGTTGAAAAAAAAAATTTTTTTTCTTGGGATAACCAACAAAATTGCGGCGTTATTAAGGGTCTTCGGGCGCCTGTTTTCCGAGACGTCGAAAACTGCTGCAGTTGTCACTCTTTTGCTGCTGATTTGAAAAAGATTTAACAAGTGTCATTCGTTTACTGACATATTAAGGGGAAGGATATACCTAAAAAATTATGAAAAAGTGCAAAATTGAAAATTTGGGAGCCGTTTTACTCTTAAGTTCGAATTTTCGACCATTTTTTCGACATATTTGACCCCAAAAAAGTTATTTATTTACACGCTACCTTTCAAACTTTAGGTATATCCTTCCGATAATATTACTAAGAGTAACCTCCCAAAATTTCATCGAAATCGGTCGATAACTTATTGAGCTACAACACGAGCAGTTTTTGAATATGTAGTTTCGAGATAATCGCGGTTAAAGTTCTCGCTACCTGACCCCCATGCTGTCGTTCCGTTCTATACTATATGCGATAACTCCGCTAATATTCAATATTTCGGATTTTCCTTTGGTCAGTATATTCTTTGGGTATTATACTTTCGAAATATGTAATAAAAAAAAAAACGATTTTTTTAAAATTCTAAAGGGATTGCGGGCCTTAACTATCACAGCTTCCCTCCTATTTCTTTCTCTAATCCTTCTTGTTTTTTCCGTTTTATTTTCCTCTTGTATTAGTCTCTCTTTCTCCTCTATTTCTCTCAGCTTTCTTTCCTTCTCTTTCTTTCCCTCGTATATTCTGAACCTTTCCATTTGTTCCGAGTCCAGACTTCCTCCATCTTGCGTGTCAGGATCCGTGATGTTAATTGTAGTCCTTCACCTCTGTTTGATACTCCTCTGCGTGACCGTCTCCATTGTTTGTGTATGATTCCTTCTCCTTTTCTTTGTCTCTTCACTACCTTGCGGTGTCCTTTCCTTTCTTTTCGTCATGGTGGCCTTGGCATAAGACTTGGTTATGCCAGGGGTTACTTGACTCTCCTTGTCCTTATATTCCTTCTCCTTCTTTGTACCTCTACTTCTCTCCTCTATCCTTTTGACTCTCTCCATCGCATTTTTTATTATCTGCTCCGCCGTTTCCAAATCCTTTCCCATGTCTTGCACCTACTTTTTCATTTCCGTCCTGATGTTTTTGGGACCCAGGTATTCGATGATCATCTGGTTCTGTCTGTACACCTTCTGTATGCATTCCAATGCATATTTCAATCCTACGTCCGCGGCTTCCGGGTGTTCCTCCTCCTTTTCGACGTATCTCCTTTCCATCGACGAGGTCAAGATTTTCCTCTTAACAATCCTCTCCAATGTCAATAGCCTTCTTCCGGCTTCTTCTCCAGAGGGATTCTCAGATACTTCCATTTCTTCACCTCCTGTATAAGTTTGCTCCGATGTACTTGTGTATCCTTCCCCGTATGCCGTCTCGTCCAACTTTCCTCCTCTTCCTTCGATGTTTTGTGTTTTGTAAATTGTACTCATGTTGGCTGTCAGGGCCTTTATTTCATGGTGGAAATAGAGGTCCACCCGGGTAGAGCCCCCTTGCCCGGGTAAGGCTAGATACTCTGGAGGGTCGCCAGGTGCTCCAGAGAGATCGTTTGCGACTACGTCATTTATCCCACCCCCGTAGCCATACATCCCTCGGCACGATGCATTTCCACCTTGGATTAGGGTATTTTAATCTGTAAGCCGTTCTCTTGGCTATCTTTTTGATTTTTATGTCTAGGGGCGTGTAGTTTGTTAGCGCTTCCAGTGCCCTTGTCGGTGTTGTTCTAAATGCTCCGTAAGCCCTTCTCAGGGTTTCACCCTGTACGCAGTCTAATTTCGTCTTGATTGTGGTTAGCATTGCCGCTTTCCACCAGACGATTGCATCGAAGGTGATCCTTGGCACGATAATTGCTTCGTAAATCCATTTACTCATTGCCTGGTCCGATCCCCATTTTGTTCCCATGATTCTGCTCATGGTGTTCAGATTTCTTCTCGCTCTTGTTAGTTGGTTGTTGGCGTGTAAGGTCCATGAAAGTCCGCGAAATGGACTCCTTAACCCTTTGCGGACCGAGCGCTTTTCACCGTTTCGTTCTAGCCGGTCCGCACAGATTTCACTAGTCGCTTATCCGCTTCGTAGCGTTTATTTTGGAAAACATTTATAACCTTACTAACGTAACGTACTTATGAATTAGTAGATATAAAAAGTAAAATTGTAAAATTTTTTAAACATTATTTTTTATTGTTTACAGCTTGTAATTAACCATTGTATGATACCGTTTAAAGCATTCTCCCACGTGCAATCCCGGTTTTCTGTCGCAGGTTTCGCATATATACGAAGCTTCTTTTCTACCACCTGGAACTTTTCGGTTAGAACAAACTGCACAATCCTTGTGTTTATGCTGGGGATGCAGTGTAATTATATGCAATTTTCCATCTAGTCGCTGTTCCTTGTCGCTGGATGATGGTTCTCCACGGTCTGCTCTTATACGAAAGTCCCCCACAAGATCAAGCAACAGTTTTTCTCTGAATTGTTTGTGAGAAATGTTTTTATTGGTATTAGGAGGAGATGCTTTGTATAAAATATAAGCATTGACAATAGTTGCTTCCAAACTCCAGAAAAACAGTTTCCCCCACCATTTTAGGGTTTTGCGCAGGAAACAGTAGGTTGCAGTATATTGGTCGGCTAAATCGACGCCACCCATGTTTTTATTATATTGTACTATTGTACTGGGCTTCAAAACTGGCTGCGTTCTATTATCCCCAACTCTTCTATTTCTAACAATTTGGGATCTTGACGTACCATACGTTGATAGCATAGACACGACACGTTTATCGCGCCATGCAAGCAACAATATTTCTTGTTTGCGATAAGCAATTGTTTCCCCAATCCTTAATTTCGGCGATTTCATCGAGGAAGGTATTCCTTTTCTATTCGTCATTACCGTACCCGTTAAATGACAGTGCAAATCAAGTAATTTTTGGCCAAGTATGATGCTAGTATAGAGTCTGTCGGTAAACATATGGTATCTTGTAGCTTCGGGTATTGACTGCTGTAGATTATTATACAGATGTAAAACAATCCGGCTTGCGACTGGTAAATCGGGGTAAATTAGTGCGTCTGTCATTTGTTTTCCAAAATATGGTAAAAATGTGTATTGTATATTGTACAATTTCTTTCCTAGAGCTGGATAGAAAAATGTATTAGTGTAAGTTAGAATATTTCTGGCGTGCCTATAGACTATAAGGGATACTATAATTACAATAATTCGATGAATATTAAATATAATGTAAAATTAAACGGATAATTTACAATAATAATTCTCAAGCGAAAAAGTCACAATCATCAACGATCACGCGCCTCGCAATTGTACAATCGTGTGTGACGGACGAATTTTATAAATTAACAGAAATATCACTTTTGTAAAAATCGAAAAGAAATATTATTTAAGGTTTCGTGTTTTTGTCTGCTCTACCGATCACGCGTCTCGCGATTTGACAATTGGGAGTGTTATACGTTTTTACGAAGTGATAAGTCTATCATTCGCGGCACTGCAACGAGATGAACGCGATTGATCTATGCTTAACGATACACTTCGGACCTTTCCAACGCACCTCGCGACTGTTCAGAAAGAAGTGACGAGCAAAGCTCGCTTTCGGGCTTTCGGTGGTGGGCCCTATGGTGGGGCAGTCGCTCGGAACGCAGGCAACGTCGTTCTTAACGCGTAGCGAATATCCTCCCTTTCGTCTGGCCCGCGAGATGGTTTGTCTTCGTCGGAACGGAGACGTTCCGTTGGCCTTTTCTGTCGGATGCATGTGTGACATCTTATATTAATCGGACGGAGAACGCACGATACATATTTTATGAAACTATGGGTAATTTTGAAATATACGGTACGCAATCTCGTCTCTTGGAGGAAATCGGTACAAGATCTCAATGTCGATGCATGGATGAGCTCAACGGAGGGTTAACTCCCACAATACATAAGTATTTGAAGGCTCACCCGGCATTTTACCGATGTGTCTTTTCAAGTTTCTGGAAGCGTCTCCGAAGACGAGACTGCGTCGGACGTTATAAATCGATGGTTTTAACAACCTTGAGCCCCGTCGACGACGGAATACCAGTCGGACGGTTTCGATCCGGTGCAACAAATTAATATCTCGAACGATTCTGCATCGCAGCTAGATGGTTCGTTTATGCGTATGCAACGCTGCGTATTTCGAATCGGAGAATAAATAATAACGATCTGCGTATTTGTCGAGGGAATCTCCCACAACACATAAAGTATTGACAAATACGACAGACAAAAATAAAATAAAAATAAAAATAATTTTGCCCTCGGGACGTAACATATCTTTCAAAGCATTCTCCAACATGCAGACCTGGTTTTCGATTGCATCTATCGCAGAAATAATTGGTTTGGCGCCTTCCGCCCTTAACCTTTCTGTTTGAACATATAGAACAATCTTTACTTTTTACGTCTTCACAATGCCGCAATATATGCAATTTTCCATTGAGTCTTTCCTCCTTATCTGAGGTCTATGGTCTTCCTAGTTTTGATTGTGCTCCATGGCGAAAATCACCTACCAGTTATTCTACCAATTTTCGGACAAACATAAAATGTGTCATAGGCGTCCTGTTCTCTCTTCTAGCTGACACCTTACAAAGGATTTTCCAATAAAGGCGGGTCAATGTTGAAATGGAATAAAACAAGCTGTGTGTGAGGTATTAACGAAATTTTTTTTTGTTTGAAAGGCCCAAGTATGCCATTATATATGGAATATGACATCGTTCAAATGTCCACCGCGGCTTCGCATGGTGGCACCGATCCGAGAGGTCCAATTTTCAATGACTCTGCCGCATAAATCCGGCTGAATTTGAGCGATGGCTTGGATTATGTTGACTTTGAAGGCATCAGTCGATTGCGGCTTATTGGCATAGACCTGCGACTTCAGAAAACCCCACAAGAAAAAGTCTAGTAGGGTCAAAGCGCACGATCTTGGTGGCCAATTCACGTCACCTCCGCGAGAGATAACCATACCCTCTAATCGTTCATGCGGAATGTCGATTGTGGGGTTCGCTGTGTGGCTCGTAGCGCCGTCCTGCTGGAAACACATGTCGTCCACGTCTATATCATTCAATTCGGACCATAAGAAATTTATTATCATCGATCTGTAGCGCTCGGCGTTGACGGTGATGGTCTCACCAACGTCGTTTTGGAAAAAGTACGGACCAATGACGCCGCCTGCCCAAAATCCGCACCAAACCGTAACTTTTTGTGGATGCAATGCTACCTGGTGAACCTCGTGTGGGTTGGCGTCGTCCCATATACGACAATTTTGCTTATGAACATAGCCATTCATCCAAAAATGCGCCTCGTCGCTAAAGATGATTTTTCGGCCAAAATTGGGGTCCTCTTTCAAACACTCCGAAGCCCAGTCAGCGAACAAACGGCGTTGTGGATGGTCACGAACTTTGAGCTCCTGGCTCAGTTGGATCTTGTTCGGGTGCAGGCCCAAGTCCCGACGCAAAATTCGCCAAGTTGAAGTCTGCGAAAGGTCAAGTTCTTTTGCACGGCGAGGAATTGACTGCCTCGGGTTCTTCTGCACACTTTCACGGACAGCGACGATGTTCTCGGCCGATCTGGCGGTTCTTTGACGTACGGGTGTTGGCTGATTGTTTACCCAACCGGTCGTCTCGAATTTGACCACCAAACGTTGGAGAGTCGACTTTGAAGGGCCACCGTGCCTGCCGTAAAATGGGCGCAACGCGCGCAACGTTTGCACTAACGAACACTTATTTTGATAATAAAGTTTTGTCATTTGGACGTGCTGCTCACTCGTGTAACTTGCCATGGTGATTTGGCATCACTGACTGAAAAATAAGCAAAAGATTTGACAGTCGCCGCCAAAACAATGTTGGATACCGACCTAATTCTATAAGATAGAACGCCAAATATTGTCAAACGTGATGTAGGAACCAAATGGAAATCTTATTTAATTGTTATCGCTTTCCCTACAAAACATATTGTTAGATACCCCCTTAATTCCATAAGATAGAACGCCAAATATCTTCAAACGTGATTCAGGATCCAAACAGGAAGTCTTATTTACATGTTATCGCTTTTCCTGTAAAACATATTTTAAGGACGTTTAGTCTTAACAAGAGTCACAGTAACGCGAAAGTAATTCTTCGTTTAATAAAACTGTTGTAAAACTCCCCACGGAATACAACATAAATTTGGTGTCAGAAGTGGGATACAACAACAAGATGGCTGCCACAGACTGCCAACATCAACCCGTCCCTATTGGAAAACCCTTTATAAGATGTAACTAATGATTGCACAAATCTCTAATCCCCAGAAAACAAATTTTCGCCACCATTTGCAAGATTTTCTCATAAAACAATATGAACTTGCTCATTGGTCAGCCTTATCGACACCTCCCATATTAATATTGTAATTTATAATAACATTTAGTTTGATGTTGTTGACGGTGCCAATTTGTTTCACCCTTCTGTCTATAGTTGTCGTGCCTGAGGTATCATAGCTGCTTAGTATGGTGACTATTCTTTTATCTTTCCACGCTAATAATAGAATATCGCCTGATCGATAGGCAGCAACAGTATTATTTTTTGATATAACTGGTTTTTTAATCACAGCTAGTACATGTTTTCTGTTTGTGTTAAGTGTACCAGTTAAATAGCAACTTAGTTTTAGAAGTTTCTACAAGGTATTGTCGAACATTGTCGATTTCTGTTCGGCGCAACTACGTTGATATTGCGTCGTCTTGACGAAAAAATTAATTTTCGTCAATTTATTGTGAGAGTTGTATATATATGTAGTAGACCGGAGTTGTTTCGGTGTAACGTTTAAGCGGGGCAGTCCCTTTAAACGCAAGGAAATTAGTCTTTTTTTATGAATTTTTTTGAAGGTGATAAAATTATCGAATCCTTTTGAAATTGGTATATCATTTTATTGCATATGTCTAGTTTTAGAAAACATTTTTTCTTTTTTTTGTTTTTACAAAATGGCGGCGTTCCGATTTTTTTCAATCGGCGCCTTTCGCAAGACACCGCAAACTGCTGCACCTGTAGGATTTTTTATATTGATTTGAAATAAAAAACGAAAATATTTTCCGATTATAGACAAGTGTAGGGGAAGGATAAACCTAAAAAAATATAAAAAAGTATAAAATTGAAAGTTATGTCGGCGTTTTAATAAAAAGGTAATTTTTTTGACCATTTTCTTGACACTTTTTACCCCTTAAAATATATCTATTTACGCGGTAACTTAAAAATTTTAGGTACATCCTTCCGGTAATGTTGTAGTAAGAAACGTGGAAAAATTTCAGCCAAATCGATTGATAACTATTCGAGTTACAACACGAGCAGTTTTTGAAAATACAGTTTCGAGATAATCGCGTTTGAAGTTTCAACCGAACCACTCGAATTACCTGAGTCCCTACTTTACAGCATGCGGTGCCGCGCTCCCGATTATGTGCTATAACTTTGTTAATATTTCGAATTTTTATTTCTCCTTTATGTAGTACACTCTCAACATATCATACTTTCGAAATATGCAAAAAAAAATTGATTTTTTGAAAATTGTAAAGGGACTGCCCCCCTTAAATTACAATCTTATATACTAAATTCTAGGTGTCGATGCCTCTCACCCGATCTTGATCCTCCAATCACGGTGCAGGGTAAATTCGGGAGGGGGCATCGATACCTCCGTCCAAGGGGGCGCACAGTGGTTCATTTGGCCGAAAACCTGGCCAAAACCCCAAGGAGTTTTCAATTTAGCTGAAAATTGGTGTATTAGTATTATTTGGGTCGCTGATTAAGAATCTGAGCTCAGAATTTCCAAAAACAAAATGGCGGCTTCAATATGGCGGATGCGAATATTGAAAAATTGTCGGATCGGCACGAAAATTAGTATTCTTATGTTTCTCCGGTCGCTAATTAAGAATCTGAACTCAGAATTTCCAAAAACAAGTGAGGGATTAGCATTATTCGTTTGTCCAAGGCACGATAGCCTGGCCGTATGTCGTAAACGTATTTCCCCGAGCATGGCGCGTGCGACAAACAAATAAGAATATCTCATAGAATCGCAAAAAGTCGCAAAATTTTACAACGGGGACTTCTTCGGGAAGCTTCAAAGTTTAATTTAAAAAAAAATTCGCGTTGGACTTTTGCGTACTTCACAACTATTTCCTCTGCAAAAGGAAAAAAATGTATGGGTTTTGCAATCTGTGCCATAGCAGTTGTAAAATATTAAATAAAAAAAATGAAACCAAGGTACTTATAATTTAAAAGTATGACGAATAGCTACAAATACTTACAAAGTTGATTGTACTATTATTTCACATTGAAAACGTATTCTGAATTTCGACGTGAATACGTTACATTATTCAAGTGCCAACTTTGACATTGCATATCTCTAAGAGCATTGTTCAATAAAAACTTTTATTAATGGAAACCGATGCTCTGATATGTTACAAATCAAACGAAATTGCTAAATTTTGAAAATCGCGAAAAAAATTTTTGGGTTTTTGGCCAGGTTTTCGGCCAAATGAACCACTGTGGGGCGTCCGGAACATCGGCAACCCTGAGGAACTTCCGGAGGTCGATGGGTCCGGATTCGAGCGTCGGCACTCGAAGGGGTTACCGGAAATTCCTCGCACCGCGCGGCCTGACCCTCAGCAAGGGGTCCGCAAAGGAGACCGCTCTGGGGTTGGTTGTCGATGTTCCAGTTCGTTACTTGTAAGCCGTAACAATTTCTTTACGCTCAAAAGGGGACTGACTCGTCACGGCGCACAGTGGTCCAGAATGAGCGATTAGCCGCGCTTTTGCCGAAAAGTCGATTTTCTCGAATCGCTTTTTTTTTCTTTATATCGATTCCTAAATGCCCGTGGATTTCAGAAATCGCAAAATTAATGAAATCCGACAAAAATTGTAGTTACAACAAACGCTTAAAGTTGGAACTTTTTCTCGAGACCAATTTCTATCGAAAAAACACGCTGTCTTCTTCGTGACATTCTGACGAATCTATCTTACATTTTCTAATGATTTTTTTTTTAAATTAAAGAGCATTCTTCTACGATCAAAATGCATATGCTGAATATGAAATTAGCTTTTGCAGTTTTTTCAAAAATTAACGTTCAATAAATGAGAGAAAATCATCAAAGGTTTCTATCATTGACAGTCAGCATCTTTTATGTACCGTATATTCTCTTAGTTTGGCGTATAAGGCCCTTCTCTGTAAGGTCTCTGCTATGTGATCCTGCAAAAAAACGATCCCAACCCGTCCCACAAATTTGATTTTTTATTGTTTAAAGAGTCGCGCGCACTCCAGCGGCTGCCCGCCGCTAGAGTCTGTCAGCGGTTTTAAGGAAATCTTTCTATGAATTGGTTGAATTATAAGAGGGTAAACAGTTAATCTTGTGTTGTAAATGAGTATGCGACATTTCTGTCTACATGTAGTTCAAACAATATCATTTTAAATGGATTCGGAAAACAATCAGAACGGTTTTAGTGCAACGCCATGCGGTTCATAACTTCTCGGAATTCGCTGAGCCAACTTGTAAAAACCGAGAGTTAAATAGAAACCCTCATCGGCAATTACAAGTCGATAGTTTCTTAAATGTGTATTTTACAACTTAACGGCTCTAAGTCAACCAGCAGGTCACACATGCCATCGACCGCGGGCGGCGAGGAAACCGAAAATGTTGACCACCGAATGAGTCAGGTAAAAACGTTTTTTTTTTCAATTATTCTCCTTCTTGGCAAAAATAACAAAATGTGGAAGGTGGTTTTCCTAATCAATCATTTGCATAAACCAATAATTTTGTAAAAGGGGAAAACTCTTGTAAATTTGCTCCGCCTTATGACACTCTGTCTGACTTTTGAATCCGCCATTTTGTTTTTGGAAATTTTGAGTTCATATTCGTAATCAGCGACTCAAAAAACATAAGAATACTAATTTTTACGCTTGACCATTAATTGTTCGATATACCTGGTCGCCATATTGAATTCGCCATTTTATTTTTGGAAATTTTGAGTTCAGATTCATAATCAGCGAATCAAAAAACATAGGAATACTAATTTTTAGCTAAATCGGATGTGTTTTACGCTTTTGGCGATGATTTCAAAGAGATCGAAAACTGTGCGAGGTGCCTGAACAGCTAGATCGACGTTCTGGACCACTGTGCGGCGTCTTGCACGGCGAGTGCGGGTTGACAGCTTTTATTTAGATTGGATTTCGTTATCTCCAATTGATAGGAGCACCGTATTATATTTCGCCGTACGGCGTCACGTAGTGGTTGAATTCCGCCAAATCATCGCCAGAAGTCCAAAAACATTAAAATCTATTAATCGTATTTGATTTAAAACATATCATAGCATACTTGTTCACTAATAATACTTTTGTTTTACCCTGCACACGACGTGGTGCGATCTGAAACTGTTCTTCAACAAATAACCTTGGTCGACGTGCCATGCACGTCGTTTCGTTTTCCGCGATCGACGCACGTGGCATGTGTTTCCATGGCGGGCGGTTAGATACGATTGTCGCCCCAATACGCCACCACGCTCGTGCAAATACATAGGTCCGGCCAGGACACCGAGAGAGGGTCTGTGAATCAGTGACATCTCAGCTGTATGTGTGGGTGAAGTAGGCGGAGCTCTTCCCGAGACGGCTCTGGCGATCAAATAAAGCTTGAGCCTGCCTTAGGCATTTAGGTTCGTTTAAAGAAAGTGTAAACTGATACATTAATGAATACAGTATAGGATTTGTATGGTTCCTTGCTGTGGTGGCTGAGAGCAGACATGCGACCGGAACGGTAAAAAGGCTTTGGTGGCTGAGAGTAGACATACGACCGCAAAGGGTTAATAATAGTACGGAGTTGCTCAAAAGGACCATCATCAGACTCCAAAAACTCCGACACAAGAAAAACAAAAATAACACAAAGGAGAATAACGCAAGGGAAATAAGCAAAGGTCGCAGCAATAACGTTTACCAACGTATCAGCAAATGAAGTAGCGCGACGCAAAGCATTACGTCTTGCAGTGCGATTTAGTCCGGAATCCATTTTATTCCGCTAAATAAACTAATTTCGGGTGTATTACACCGCACTTGTTCAGTACCTCTTATTCAGAGTATGAATTCAGTCTACTTTAGCTGTAGGTGGATCCAAGCACAATATATCTCCAGGTAATGTGTAGAATAATTGCTTGAATGTATCAAAGTTCGCGGTCAACGACGATATCGCTGAGCAAATTACGTCGATGTTTTGAAATTTAGATGGATATCTCTCGCATACTGCCTTTCCAAGTTCGTTGTTGATCCTGACGTCCTGATATACCTTAATTAAATCACATACAGAAGTATAATACTCCTCACAATGAGAATAATTAGCCAAATCCTTTCTTCCCAATTTTGACACCAATTTCAAAGGATCAGGTACAAACGTCCATCGTCCATCCACAACAATTAAAAATTTTGAACAAAAATAATAATGATTCGAATTTAATAATTTTGCCTCCAAAGTAAAAACATTAGAAAATATAATCTCTATATCAAGCGGGAGTTTCCTTCTGGAAAATATGAGAGAATCATCGCCCGAAAAAACAACAAGAAGAACCAACCTGAAATCATAAACAGTGGCCAATACTCCCATCAATACTATAGTGTTACCAAAAAAAGTGGAGGCATCACCAAATTTACGCTGATACTGCACCTTCAACCGAACACCATTACGCCTATCCTTAATTATGGTGTGAACATGTACAGTACGCCATAAATTAACCCAATATTTGTCCATGCAAAAAATCCTGTATACGGCACACTCAAAATCCAACAACAACTCTCCCTGACTCTTATCATGCTTGGAAATATCGACCTCCCTATGATACAACTCCGATAATATGCTCGGATCAAGAGCCAAATCTAGCTGCTGCGCGTATTGCTCTGCACTAACGTTTGTAAATTTTTAAAACGTGGATTTAAAATTGTAATCAATCTACGCTTCAGTTCACGAAACATGGGACAATAAATGCAGTTAACGTATTTCTCTGAATATACAGGGTGTACAAAAATTAATGGTCATGGCTTGGAGGGGTTGCTCAACACCTCGGATTGGATGGACATTTGCAAAAAAAAACCTGCCGCAAAATTCGCGATAAGCGAATATTTCAACTTATTTGTTTGACCAGCTTTTCGCATTCGTCTTGTGACGCAGGTAAAATGTCTGAGAGGAACCATGGGTCAGAAACGAACCATTCTCTCGCAAATTGATTTTTAATTCGGCCCCCGCGACTGAATTTTCGCTTAGTAAGTGAGACTACCAGCTGATCCTTCGGAAAGAAACACACGAGATATCCGTGCTGGTTCGAATAGCTAAAGCAGAGGCGTGCTACAAGACATTAGAACTTGGACTATGTCAACGAACCACTAAGAAAACGGCAAGTGTTTATGTTCTTCTCCCCGGGAGGGCCCTTGAGCGAACCCGAAACCGAACGCACGTCATTGACGTCTTCCTACCCTCCGAAAAGTTACATCGAAAATTTCCGCTTTCGGATCATCTGCAGTTGCGTCAGTTCGTACGGCACATATGAGTCCAATTTCTTTACTTTATTTATTGTACGCAGATGTTTTAACACAGCCGTATGGCTAGTTCCTAGTTTAGACCCAAATTCGCGAATAGTTGTGTGTGTATCGGATTCCACAGTCATCCTTAATTCCTCGTTATCAATATGGGCCGGTGGTCTTCCTCGAGGCTCGTTGACGATACTCAAATTGCCAGAACGAAATTTTTGGAACCAATATTGAGCATTTTTTTCAGTAGTGGATCCATCTCCGAATGCGCGATTAATGTTTCTCGAAGCTTGAGCTGCGATATGATTCAATTTGAACTCGTACAAGAAAAGTAGATGTAAATCGCGTTCTGTTTCCATTTGGTTTCGGAGAAAAATAATATAAAAATGGGATACAAACACGAAAAAATTTTACGAAATGAGTAAGAAGAATACCTTTAAACTTTATAAATAAAAATATCAAGCGCACGTTACAATGAACCTCTCTCAGTCGCAGCTGAACACAGGCTAAACAAAAACGCCCGTTTCATAGTTTCCAACCTTATATAAGAGCCAAGCATTGACCACCGTCAAATCTAACAATAAGAGGTGAAACATAATGCGGTGGTACCACTTCTTTGACCGAATTTTTATTCGATACAGCGCTATCAACGAATCAACCCAGTCTACTCCACCCATGTGTTGGTTGTATGTTTTCACTATATTTGGTCGTTGTACATCGATCATTCTGTTCATTTTTTTGTCCCACCTTCTCACTACGTCTACTGGTTCAACTTCGCAAAACGTGCTCATCAAATGAACGGCCTTATTGTCGTACCACTTTACCGCATTTATGGTGACCCTGTCAATAGACGTAGAAAGTATCTCATAACTTCCTCTAGCCTTAGTTTTCATGACTTTATCGGACGAAAACGCACAGTTTTTTAGTCGGTTTGACCGCACAGTTGCAACACTCTGAATTCCTAATTTTTCTAATTCAGTTACTAAAGGCAACGTTGAAAACCAATTGTCGAAACAAATTTTGTAAAACAATTGTTTGGGTATAATTTTTGCTAAACGTAATACCACATTACCACTACTTCCGACATTAGGAAATTCGGGATCATGTACCACTTTGCCGGTGTAAATTTCGAAATTATAAATGAGTCCTGATGAGTCGCACAGTAAAAAAGCTTTGTAGCTCCATTTTTTAGGTTTTTTGGGCATATAGTTTTTTAGCCTATATCTTCCTTTGAATGGTATAAGCTGCTCGTCAACACATACGTGTTCAGATATCGGAATGCGATTAAAATTTTTCACCAATTTATCCCTGAATGGGTCTTATTTTTTGTAAATTATCGGTCACTTCTGCATTGTTTGTTGCATTGGCCTGTGAATTTATACTAAAAGGTATTTTTGATTTTATTTCTCTCCATCGCGTACGACTCATAGTATCGGCAAAAGCAGACACTCTTGTGTTTGAATTCTAATACATTTCAGTTCTCGGTAATCCGTAAATGGACATAAAAAACAGCAGCCAAAGAATTGTTCGATTTCATTCACTGAAACAGCAATGGGTTTTGCTGGATCACATTGCAGTGCATACATGTTGGTATAGTCAACTATATTGCTTATAATTCCCTTGTCGACTAGTTGTCGAAAATAGGTCAAAGGAGAATGGGGTGCTTCAGGGACGTTAGGGTAATCTCCTTTCCAAGGGCGATAACAACTATTATTATTCGTCTGGGATAGTGGTCGCCAAACAATATTTTGTGGTCCTGCATCTTCCTCATCTGGCGAGGATTGAGTACTAAATTCTTCATCATTATCAATAACATTTATTCGTTGTCGGGGAAATACTATTACATCCTCATCGGACTCGGAATCTAATAAGGAATCATCGGACCTATTACCGCTAATGCGTCTAATTGTAATTCCTCTGTTATTTTTATGTGATTTTGTATTCATATTTTGGGTATATAATGTATAAATCTGAAAACAGGAGAAAGCACAAGCTTTATTCTAGATGTACCGAAATCTGCCATAATAGCCCCCTGTGACCTCAAAGTTACAAAACTGTATCATAAAAAAAACAGTAACAAATTGAAAATTGAAATGCAAACAAATAGGTTGTTATTGATATACGAACCCAGAGCTATTATGTGCACTATTTTTAGTTTCGTAATCAATTCAATCAAGTGGTTTCGCTTATATTTACTGCGGACAGTTTGCACAGCATTTACTTTGTTATTTCAGGTTGAGCCTAGCAGCGGTCATAAATATTGATATTGGTTGTCCTGGCAAAGTTATGGAAATGTGGCGGCTCGGGCGCCACCGACAACGGTGGAACCTACTTCACCGACTGCCCTTGAGAGAACGCCCCAGTTCGACTCGACTCCCTTGGGGTGCGAAGATCAGGCAATGAACAAAAGAAGAAAACAAAAGATAACTTTTCGAGAAGTTTTCTGACTTCCGACCACGTTTATTCGACGACTCGTTCTGAGGCACACGCATTTTTTTTTGTTACTCAGTTTAATAAAGTTTTCTTACGTTTTATAATTTGCAAGTTTCACTCTTATTTACGAGAAACTTCAGAATTAAGATTTATGCGCCATCTCTTGAAAAAAGCTATAGTTCTTTGGTAAAACCTCGATAATTTAAAATGTGACCTGAAAGTTACACGGGCCCATAGAGGGTTAATACATTGCATACGGCGCTCTGCTCGCGCAACGCGCTCCCAGGCCCCGCACATTTTTGGACGCTCTAGAAACACTTTATACAATGCATATACAGTAAAACCTCTTTTTGTGTGGTGGACAGGGACCGCATAAAAGAAATCGTACAAAAAATATTCGGAAATTTTATAAATACTTACATATAATAAACAACTTTGTACGATATACTACCTAAAAAAAATTTATGCGGCGGACAGGGACCGCATAGAAAAAGTCGCACTTAGAAAATACATCAATTATTTACGAAATAGATGAGAAAGTGCTTTCAAATAAATTAAATAATTAAATTAGACCTGGAAATATTTTAAAAACATTTAATTTTTCATTGTATACATGGAGAAGCTTTCAAAATGCACATTAAATAATTCACTGCTACTCGTCGTAATCCAAAACGCGCATCTTCTTGTGATGAATTGGATCAAAATCGCTTTCGTCGCTTGAAGATACGATTTCAATTGATTTATTTTTTGGCACCATAAAGTCAGTGATCAGTTTTTGTGACGACGGTCGATTGGTCAGTTGCTTGTAAACGTCACGATAGCGAGACATGCATGATCTTAGCTCTTTTTGGAATTTCAAGTTTCTTTCGGCATTAGTGTCTATTTTAAGAAAATGCGTTGTCAGGAGATTGATTAAAACAAATGAACAGAGCGTCGTGAAGTGCACATAATATTACGAAAACAATATGCCTACGGAGTCCCACACTATCCGCAAACTAAGGCATTTGCGGGTGTGCGTAAAGCATTTCTCCTCTATAAAAAAAAAAAAAAAGAAAAAAAAAATGTAAATAAGTATGACCTTACACTTTAGTAAAGGGGTAGAGAATTCTACCTCAACGGAATGTATCGATGCGCGGGGCCCGCGAAAGTATTACGCGTAGCTACGGCGCCCAAAGGCAGCGATGGCGTCGTAGCGGCAAAACGGTCGGAACACGCTCCCGATGGATATTTTCTGAAATTGAGCCGAAACGATAACAGTTATGACATTTTTCGCTGATAGTTTTTTATTCAGAAATGTACGTAGAATCCAATGGTGTACAGTAAATTTGTGCTAGCAACAGTCCTCTACGTGAAAATGGAAAGTGAATGCGTAAAAAATTCGCGAATCCGCTCGTTTTTGAACTTTGACAGTGATTTACTGCTATTAACTAATACGGAATATTATAACTGCTTATACATACATACACGGGAAACACTCCTCTATTTTTTGAGACCAAGAACAACAACCTACGTTTCTTAGTTTTCACGTAATACCAGCTTCTTTACCGAAAACGACCGTTTTTACAAATGCTGATTTTTTTCGAAAACAGAGGGTGATCCAGAAATTTGGTTGCCGGATTCGTGTTCAGGACGACGAACTCTATAAGAATTATATAGTGGCTATAGGAAAACAGAAATCACCTTCAAATTTGTTGGACAGTGTTATCGATCAGCAGGGCGAAATACTTTATTTTCAGGCCGCGGAGATGAAAATGAAATACAGTATCATAAAATGTTTTCTGCAATTTTGTTATCGTGTTAAAGCGAAACCGTATTATACGATATCGTATTGTAGGAGGGCTACCTGTATTTTCCAAATATTTTGATCATATTGCTTCTTTAAATACTTACCTGCTTCATCACTACTGGTCAATACGTATTCATATACGTGAAAATACGGCAATGCTACGACTATGCAAAATGATACGTCACGAAGCTGAGCGGCATAATTCCAGAAAATAAGAGGACGGCACACGCGGGCTAAAGGGAGGGGGTAAGCGGTGCGAGAGCAATCTCCCCTTCCGTCTCAGCTGCGTTTTTCCATTCCTCCACTTTACCTATTCCTACCGCGACCGGTAAAATGACCCGTATTTATTAGAACTTATATTTTTTAATATAGAATGAAGATAATAGCCAATTTGACTGCATAAAAATATAGTTTCTTTTACTTAGTAGTATATAATGTACATTTTATTCGTTTTCACCGCATTTTTTACAAATAGGCTTCTCGATCATACATTTTCCACATACATACTTTTTACATTTTACACAGATTTTGTTACTTTTATTGTATTTCCAATATCTTATTTGGCATGTTTTCCTTTCACGTGAACCTGTACTTGAATTTGTGACGGGCGTTTGTTGATTTTCTTTGCCCAGTTGTACCTCTTTTTCATATTCGATGGCAAGTTCTGTCAATTGAAACAAAAATGCTTGCCCCGAAATTTTTTTCTCCCGTGGTTTCTTTATATAAAACCCATTTATTTATCCTGGCTAAATCTAAGATATTGAAAAATACCTGTAAAGGCCATCTCCGACATTTAAATTTTAACGTGTAACTTCTGGCCATTATATAATCTAATTGTCTCCGATATACGAGTACCGATTTTCTTCAACTTGTACGGAGTTATGCATTGAACTAAGAATCAGTACTTTTTTATTTGGTTTAGCTTTGTAAATTGTCAGAGTACAATTATTTGAACGGTATAATTTTGTTGAGTAACGTGCCATATTGTCATTTTGTGTGTGTATAGTGCCATCAACTGTAACATTACAAAATCAAAAACATGTTTTACCATCTAAAAGATTGCAAAAAATTCATTTTTTGCAAAAAACAATTTTTTTCCAACATTTTTTCCTCAGATCATCGAGAAACCATGGTGGTAGTATTATATTTGCTTAAACTTGATAAGAGAGGATCGGAACTTAATAAAAGTCTATTCAAGACATCCTAATTACAAGATTTTCGAGAACATTTTCTTGAATAATTTTGCCTATAAATATGAAAATATTTATTTCGGGCCTCTGCTACTTCTTCCGAGAGCTGCCCAATAGGCAAAAGAGAATTTGCAATCACTTCTGGTCCATGTATTAATATTTTGTGAAGTTTGGGACTCATGGGGTACCACGGATACAACTTGACATACATTTCTGCTGTATTTTTGGCATATAGTGCAAACTTCTTTATATCTACAGGGTTAGGCGATTGAACTGTTACCTATTCAAACGACCATATTTTTTTTGGGTGAAATTATTTTTTATTGATTCAAATTACAAAAATGTGTGGAAATAATAAAAATTTTAGAATCCGTTCACTTTAGCTCGATGTGGCCACCTTTTGCCTTGACTATGGCCTTCAAACCGTTAAAAAATGAGTTGCATGCTGCACGAATATGATCTTGCGGTATGTTGGCCCATTCCCGTACAATGGCTTTCTTCAGCGCATCCATACTGGCATATTTTTTAGTCCTCACCTTGCTCTCCAAAATGGCCCAGATGGAATAGTCCATCGGATTTGCATCTGGCGAATTCGAAAGCCATTGTGTGGACGAAATGAAGTGTGGAACATGGTTTTTTAACCATTCTTGGTTCACACGAGCTTTATGAGACGGTGCCGAGTATTGTTGGAACGTCCATGGTGTCCGACCGAAATGTTTGCGTGCCCACGGCTTTAAAGCAGCTTCCAAAACATTTTCCCGATAATAAGTCGCATTGACTTCGACACCAGGCTCGATGAAAACGATTGGACAGTGTCCATCGGCGGTCACAGCTGCCCATACCATTACTTAAGATGGAAAATTACTTCGGGTTGCCGTTCGTAGGCTCAAATTTTCGTAAGTGCGTTCAGTTAAGTAAACACGATCATTTTGAGAGTCCATGAACTGCTCAATAGGGAAATTTTTCTCATCAGAGAACACAATGATTGGAAATTCGCCACGGTCGTGCAAGCGTAACAACTCCTTTGCTCTTTCGAGTCTAACTTTTTTTTGCTTTGGTGTAAGATCACTTTAAATTTATAAATCAATTCGACATTGATTCCTGTGATAGCTCCTGACAATTCAGGGTCCAAAAAAATCTTCGACTGGTGTTTCCGTCATTTGAATTTCCGAAACCAGCTTTCGGTACATCGGCGACAATACCCACTTTTTTTAAATTCTTCTTGTATCATTTTTTTCCTTTCAGCTACTATAGATTTTTCCTCGCTTGATTTTGCTTGCCACTTTGTAATCGATAACTTATAAGATAAGTGTAATAATGTTTCAAATATTCTTATACGAGCATGTAAAATTGATAAAGCAAACTTTAATGTTTGAGGATCAGCTTCACTTCTCCTCGACAAATCGTTAAAGTCCCGGGATATAGCGCCACATATAAAGGGTGTCCCAAAATGAACGCAAGATTTGAATTAAATAAAAAACACAGTTTTTTTTTCTTTAAATAGTTATTTTTTTAATGAATCGTAAAGTGCACAGGGTAGGGTTATGTATGGAATAACACATAGGGCAAATGGCCTCCACGGCTTTGCTGGCACATACGCACTCTTTTGTTGAAATTTTCCATGACCATTTTGCATAAATGGGGCTGAATTTCGTTAATGCAGCATTGAATTCCCTGCTTCAATGCACGTGTGCTTGTGGGCTTGTTGGCATATACCTTTCACTTCAAATAGCCCCATAAAAAGAAATCCAATGGATTTAAATTACACGATCTAGGGGGCCAATTCTTATCACCGAAACGAGAGAGTACACGGTCAGGAAATGTCTCATACAGTAATTGAATTGTTTCACGAGCTGTATGGCATGTGGCACCATCTTGTTGAAACCACATGTGTTTAGCATCACCAATTGATCCAGTCTGCCTGAATTTTACAATTACTCTCTTCACGGTTGATGAAGTTAAATCACTATTCCGACCATGTTTTGTTACGAAATTTTCGAACTGTGGTTGCCAGACTTTCATTATTTTTGAAATATTCTTCAACAATGGAAACACGTTATTCTATCGTGTAACGCTCCAGTTTTACTAACCCTAAACTATCAACTATCAAATGGTTCTTTTAACAGGGTTGCCAACACTTTACTGCGCGAATAGTGGTAAATTCAAATCTTGCGTTAATTTTGGGACACCCTTTATAACATTTCATTGTTGAGGTCGTATTAGTGATCGAATTGCAAACTTTTTCGTCAATCATTGTGAGTAACATAATATGTTTAATTGATATAATTGATCCATTCTTTTCAATTCTCGATTCATTTAAGTTGCACTGCTGCTGGAGCCTCCAAATCTTTCGGATATCCTTGTGTTGTTTTTCGGCGGATTAGGTCGATTTTGTTTTGCGTTTGTTTGGTGCTGTAGATTGCTTCTTGTCGATGTTTTTTTTTACTTTGGTCCTTTATCTTGGAACGAAGAGCATCCTCGGTAGGAAGCCGGGTGTCCATATTTCTTGCAGTTAACGCAAAATACCAAAAATTTAGAAGAACGCTTATAACAGCAGACCTTCCGATCTTTCAAAACACGTTTCCGCTTATTCGACTCAAGCGCAGAAACTAACGGTAATGGTAACGCAGGTATACAAGACGACCGCTCCACAGACTCTCCAAACTCCAACTGAGTACTACAATCCCGTACGCGAGCCTAGGATATCCTATGGGCTCGCGCGTCCGGTGACTCCCCGCCTTCCTCTTCACTATCCGTGTCCGGCACCATACAGTAGTCGGGGCCGTCCAACCGCTCCGAAGGAGATAACCTTTCCAGATAACGTTCCAAGAATCAGTCTTCAGCCTCCGTCAGTGACTCCCATTCACCATCCATCAAATTCGTACTAACTAACAAAAGCGTTCCATCATCGTCAACAACTCCTCCTCCACATCCTATATCCCGCAAACAACGTGACTCCTTTGGGGGAACTTCGTAGCGGAACTTCGTAGCATGTCGACACAACCACAGCTCCGTGATGCGCACCATTACTGAGCTATGGTTCAAATCCAGGTAGAGACATTTCTTATTTTTTATCTAAAAATAAGAAACATAAAAACTTAATTAAACCAACAATTCATTGCACCCTCAACAGCGTTAATACCAAAATTATCTGTATACGCCATAGCCTTACATCTCGGATCAAATATTTTCTTAATAGCTAGTTTCGGACTAACCCTACGCGAAACCATATGCGACGTATACGCAATATCATTAATAGGAGCATTAAGCTTTCCATCTTTTTCAGGAAAATTTTGAAACAAATAATTAACATTATAATAATTTCCCGGATCATTAACACTACGCGTCATCATGCCAATTTTCATACTCCCTTCGCTGACCTTTCCTCATCATTACAAACTCCTTAATACTAAAACTATTAACAACTACCTCTATCTTATTAACAATATATTAGGTGTAGAAATTAATTCGGTGCCTTTTTAAAAGAAGTTTAGTATTTATTTATAAAATAATCGTACATCTGTTATTCTTCGAAATATTCTCCATCATTTTCGATGACTTTGGTCCATCTGTCAGGCAACTGCCGAATTCCTTGGCGAAGAAAAGATGGCGATTTTGATTCAGTGAAATCGAAATCTTTCCGCTTTTTTTCGCCGCTTCCGAAATCTTTGATACCATATTTACAGGTTTTATGTGTTACTGCACCTTCACCCAAAGCAGAAAAAATCATTTCAGCGGGTTCAGAAGCATTTTTCTTTAATTGAAAGGCAAACAGTATGCAGTGCCGTATGTGATTCTTGTCAGACGCCGCCATTTTACTTACTAATAGCTTTTGTTTTGACTAGTTGTCAAATGTTTCATAACTGTCAGTGTTGGTACTTAAACGTTATAAAATGGCGGGCGATTATTTACATTCAAACCAGAGTTATAAATAAATTAATATCAAGGCACCGAATTAATTTCTACACCTAATACATTTGATAACGCGGCTGTATAAATTTCTTAAACGCATCTGTCAACTCACAATAATCCCAATACTGAACTTGTTGCAATACTAAATCAAAATTTCCCAAACCAAACTTAAAAATAAATGACCCATAACCCTCATTTTGAACAACATATTTTAAAATTTTTGGCTGTCTTCCCAGCCACCGACAAATCGGAGTCCTAGCATAACCGCGGGCGCTTGGACTAGCCTTTGGCAATTTCTGCACTGGATTACTTCTCTGCGTGTGAACTTTTCCCAATGGTAATTTAGGTACCTTTATGTTTTTCAAAAATGTAGTGTCTGTGCAGGTGTGAATTTCACAATGAAAATAGGCAGTACTGTGCCTATTTGTTTCGCTTTCGCCGTTTGGAATTGTGAACTTCCAATCACTTTTATTTTAGCTCGTGCTATTGAGTTTATTTCTTTTTCAAGTTCATCTTTTGGTGTCTCCGGATCTATTCCCTTTAGCAAGAAGACTTGCTGTTTTTGTTCCTTAGGTGTATACGTATAAAACCTTATGGATGCTGAATTTAGGCTGCACTTCGCATCTGTGCTTCGTATTCTGCTATTTTTTACATGTACACAACACAGTTATTGTTGCTTACACGCTTTATAGAGAATTTTGCTTCAGGGATTCCGCTTTTTATGTGCAAAATTATTCCTTGCGGTGAATCGTTGTGTATTATAATGCGTGGTGTTTTTTCTATCGCTTTCTCTATGCTTTGTCCGGGCTTGGCTGCTGTAAATGCAGTGTGGCTCTTCTTCTTATTTCTTCCATGGGCTGCGTCTCTAATTCTTCTTCAGTTGGATTCATTTTAGCTTGCGCTTCTTCCTCTTTCGAGGCGAGAGGGCTATAACGATTGTAGGTGCATACCCCTCCGACGACTGCAGCTGGGCTTTTTGAGTTGCCCTCGTTTTTGGGGGTTTTTTAATTTTTCTATTTCTTTTTTTAACTTTATTATCTCTTCTTCTAGCTCTTGCAGGATTGCTTTCATACTCTCCTTGCACGTTGACTCGACTGGTGTTTCTTTTGCTTGTCCTTTGATTCTTTGCCTTCTTTCGTAGGCTGCTGATATATTAGGGGCTGGTGTTAGTCTTTTTTTCTTTTTATTCTCGGCTAGTTCTATTAAACCGCTGTTGGATGGGTTGTTCCTTGATAGCATGCTTGGTTTGCTGTCTTGCGCTGCTCTAGTTGTCTTTTCAGCTTTTGCTTGGGGAAGGCCCTTGGTATTTTCCTGATCCATAAGGTTTTGTGTCGATGATTCCTCTTCTTTCTCTTTCATTTTTGCAGCATCTCTCGATGTCATTGGATTTTCATTTCCTCGTACTTTTCGTGTTGAACCATGCCACGTGTTGCCTGGAGCCGTGCTCTGCCACATGGTTTTCCTAACCTCACTTCGGTTACTTCTTTAATTTTGCAGACGCGCGTTACATTTTTACACGAGTTTATATTTATTATTAACTATTGTGTGCTACTCTATAATATTTTTCTAATTTCTACCATTTGAATGACAATTTAAACGAACTAAGATTAAATATACTTACCTATCTTATTTTGTTAAGGATCTTTGAGCAGGCGGCAGTAGAAATTATTAGTAGACAGACTATTAACTCATTAAATGAGCAAATATATTTACAATAAACTGAATAACGAGAAGAGAAAATAAATTGTGTGTTACATGATGAGAAATAGAAACAGGATGTGTGTGAAACCGGAAGTCCTCTATAGGACCCATAATTGATACCAAAAATGAAATTGTTAGAGTCATCACTGACTGACGTGACGCGACGTATTTGGTGGGAAGATTTAAATCTAACACCCCCCCCCCCCCCCCTCTCAAAACGTGCGTCACTAGAACTTTATAAATTTTTCAGTCCTAGTCTCTTAACACAATTTTCATGGCTGACTCGAGCCAACGGCTTAGTTAAAACATCAGCCACCATTTCTTGAGTAGGAACGTGCTGTACATCTACTAATCTGTCCTTAATCGTACTCCTGATATAGTGAAATTTGATATCAATATGTTTTGTACGTTTGTGGAACACTAGATTATTGGCTATACATTCAGCACCTCTACTGTCAGTAAACACTGTTATTTTACTGAATTCGTTGAGACCGAGTTCTATCAATAGGCTTCGTAAGTAAATTGCTTCTTTGAGAGCTTCAGATAAATTGACATATTCAGCCTCTGTGGTTGATAAAGCAACTGTCTGCTGTTTTTGAGATCTCCAGGATATAGCAGCGTTGCTCAGGGTAAAAACATATCCTGTGAACGAGCAGCGGTCAGTGGGGTCACCTCCCCAATCAGCATCTGAATATCCGACAACTGGTTCACTTGATTTAATATAGACTAGTCCTAAATCCTTGGTTCCAGCAAGATACCTTAGCACTCTTTTTGCCTTAACGATGTGCCATTTCTTAGAGCAACTTGTGAACTGTGCCAACCTGGTTACGGTGTTCAATATGTCTGGTCTCGTCGACACCGATATGTACATCAGGGCACCAATGAGTTCACGATACGGAAATTTTTCGTTTGAATCGTCACTTGAGCCATCATTTGATTCATAAAATTTTATTTCCGATGGTGTAGAGACAGTATTACACTTGCCCATCCCAAACCTTTGTAAAATATCCGAAATGTAGTTTCTTTGGTTAATAATTATTTTACCTTGGGTTTGACTTATCTCAAGTCCTAGGCAAGACTTTGCTAATCCTAGATCTTTGACTTCAAACTTAGCTACGAGTCCTTGTTTAATTTCTTCTATCCATTTGGTACTTTTAGAGGCAATAAGAATATCATCTACATAGAGTAATAAAAACAGTACATCATTATCACGATTTGCATAATATAGACAAGGTTCACTTATGGTTGGAGTCAATCCTAGACTCCTTAGTCTGGCATCTATAGCCTCATTCCATTTTCTGCCCCCTTGACGAAGTCCATATAAGGCTTTGTTGCGTTTACATACATTACCACCAACCTTTATAGCTTTTAACAACTGATTTGCCTTATATTTAACGTTTTTATCAGCATCGTTAGCTATCCTATGTAACATATCCTCCAGCATGTCGGGCATTTCCATAATGATTTCTTCATCGAGAACACCATTTAAATAAGCTGTAACAATATCAACTTGATGTATTTGTAATCCATAATTAGCGCAAATAGCCATCAAGAGACGAATTGTTTGCAGTCTAGCCACTGGAGCAAATGTTTGGTGATAATCTACTCCAAATTTTTGACTGTACCCTTTGCCTACAATTCTGGCTTTGAATCGGTCAATTGATCCTTCAGGGCAATACCTTTTGGTCAGAACAACTCGAGATCCAATGACATTTTGACCATTCTTACACTTTGTAATTTCAAAAGTGTCATTCTTGATTAAACTGGTGATTTCTGACTGAATTGCACGTTCCCAGGCTTCTTTCTCATCACCGTTAAGTGCTTCACCGACTGATATTTCGGCTACACCAGCAAATTCCTCATGATCGTCGTTATCTCCATCAGTGAAAACATTATCCTCACCCATTTCTTCATTTGGAGCACCATTTCCACTTGCTTGTGAAGAATGAAATATTTTTCGAGGTCGACCTTTACATCCAGTATGTACTAATTTTGGTCTACCACGACCTCGAGGTGGGTGTAGATTTAATGGACCTGAAGCCAGTGTTTTACTCTGACTTGAAGAACTGCCACTTGACTCAGGACTTCTCTTTGGGCTACTTAGATCAGAATTTCTTTTCTTCGGACTGGCTAGAACAGCCGGTACATTTGTACTCACAACCTGTATTGCACCATCAGTATCACTAGAGGTATTTTGATCAGCAACATCTTGTTCATCTAAAAAGTCTACTGATCTGTCATCCTCACTAGACTCTGGAGTGTATTTTATGAATTTTACATCTCGAGCAAGCACGATTTTTCTTTCGTCAGGTAACCATACCCTAAATCCTTTTGCTTCACGAGGATATCCAACAAAAATTCCTTTTGTTGATCTAGGTGCAAATTTATCTTTGTATGGAGCTTTATCTAGCACATATACAGTGGATCCAAAAATATGTAAATTTGAAAGGTCAGGTTTTTCACCTTTTAACTTCTCATACGGAGACATTCCACCAAGAGCAGACGAAGGCGATCTTTTTTTTTTTTTTTGTAGAGGAGGGGAAATGCTTTTACGCACACCCTGGCAACAAGTTGCCGGGGTAGTGTGGGACTCGCCGGGAGTTTGACTTCCCGGAATACCCACTAAAACCCCTCCTCTTTTAGTTCCGTTCTTACTTGGAACTTCAAAGATGGGCAGTACGGCCACAGAGCATTACTTCGCCCATCTTTTACCGATCTCTTGCTTCATCGATTCTCTACCTCATGACACTCAGTTCCTTCTCTCCCTCTCCATCCTTCTCTCATCTTCCTCCTTCTGTCTCATCACCCTAACTATATACTTATATCCCACTCCATTCCTTCTCGCCTTCCAGCATCCTATCCATCAAAATCCTCAAGGTAAGTCTCCTTCTAATATCCAGATTTGCAATCAGTTGATCCCTCTCCACATACCATCTTTCACACTCCAAGAAAGTGTGTTCCACCGTATCTTCCTTATCGCAATCGTACCAACACTTGTTGCTTTCCCTTTTTTTTATCCTATGTAGGTAACTAGCGAAACAACCGTGCCCACTCAGGGCCTGAGTTATGTGATAGCATAGATCCCCGAATTTCCTTTTCCTCCATTTTTCAATTTCCGGTATCCATGCGTAAGTGCAATTATTCTCGCTTCTCTCATTCCACTCCTCCTGCCATTCTCTTAGTCCCTTCTCCTCTACCTCCCTCTTTTCCTTTTCTATCCTACCCTGCTTGTTTTCATCCTCTATCCTCCGGTTCCTTTTAATAGCATCAGTTCTTTCATATATTAATCTCTTCTCTTTTATTTTCAGGTGTATTGGCGCAATGGCTGTTATGACACATAGTTTCTTATGTGAAACCGTGCTGTACGCCCTCGCTACCCGATTCATCGCAACCCTCTGCGCGGCCTTGATCCTCTTTTTGTTCCTGGTAAGTATGCTTTGTTCGGCCCATATGGGTACCGCGTATAGCATAATTGATTCCCATAAGTAATAATATAGAATCCTGTACTTGCTGACTGCTCCTTTTATATTCGGCATCAATCTCCCTAGTGCATATATTAATCTAATACTCTTTTCCGAAACTGTTTCTATGTGCTTATAAAATTTATTGCCTTTCTCGTACGTCACTCCTAAGTATTTGACTTCTTTACTTAATTTGATTTCAACATTATTTAACTTAATCTTAAAAGCCGTATCTATTCTTTTATTGAGGTTTTGAGGCTTTCGCGGCCATTACAATGGTTAGCGTTTTTCGGGTTAAAGCCGCGTTGGGAAATTTGAAAATTCCGACGTTTCGCCAGCATTTCAGCTAGCTTCATCAGGGTAAACTGATACTGAGGTCTCCTGTTGACAGCACTCCTATTTATAATGGTGCTCAATGACGCGAAACCGTGCTTCCGCCAATCAGATTTTTAGCTGTTAGATTTTAGATTTGATCAGCTGAGCGACTAACACATGGGAGGAGGGTGTTCCAGATTGGGTTGATGTTATAGCCTCTGTCCCGATTGATGTTGTTGGGATATTTTATTATTTCCAATGCTTCCCGGTATTTCCTGGGGAAGTAACCTGAGGTCTTAGCCAAGAGCTTGGTTTGGTCGAAAAGTATTTTGTGACCGGTGTTGATTTTATGTTCGGCTATAGCCGATTGTGTGTACCCCAGTCTGGAACACCTCTCATGTTCTTTGAGACGTGTGCTCACACTCCTCCCAGTTTCTCCGATGTATACGTCTCCGCATGAGCATGGGATCTTGTATACTCCTGATGATTGCAACGGTGGACTCGGATCCTTGGGTGAGGTGAGCATACCGGATATCTTGGTAGGTGGCATGTATATCGTCTTAATTTGGTATTTCCGAAGAATTCTTCCAATGCGGTCTGTGGTTCCTTGTATGTAAGGGAGAAAAATGGTGTTATGTTTCTCTTGCCTGCGATCTTGGAGAGTGTTTTGTTCGGGAACACGGCCGACCTGTTTCTCGTGTTTGTATCTTGCGATGGTTCGATGTATGTCATTCTTGTGATATCCGTTCTTGATTAGTGCTTCTTTAGTATAATGGAGCTCTGATTGGAGGTTGTCCTGTTCTGATAGGGAGAAGGCTCTGTGGATCAAGGAATTAATGACAGACAGTTTTTGTGCAGGATGGTGATGGGATGTTGCATGGAGGTATCGGTTTGTGTGCGTGGGTTTCCTATATACTTGGTGTCCCAGTTTCCCGTCTGGTTTACGTGAGACTAGAACATCAAGGAAAGGTAACGTGGACGATACCTTTATTATATGGAGCCATGGAAAAGAGAAACTCCATTCATTCCTATCATACCTCAACTCACTCCATCCCAATATATCTTTCACCATGGAAATAGAATCGGAAGGAAAAATACCCAACAACATCAATCGGGACAGAGGCTATAACATCAACCCAATCTGGAACACCCTCCTCCCATGTGTTAGTCGCTCAGCTGATCAAATCTAAAATCTAACAGCTAAAAATCTGATTGGCGGAAGCACGGTTTCGCGTCATTGAGCACCATTATAAATAGGAGTGCTGTCAACAGGAGACCTCAGTATCAGTTTACCCTGATGAAGCTAGCTGAAATGCTGGCGAAACGTCGGAATTTTCAAATTTCCCAACGCGGCTTTAACCCGAAAAACGCTAACCATTGTATATTCTTTTATTGTTCAAGCTTAACATAACCGTTTTTTCCTCTGCTACCGTAAGTTTTCTCTCTTTTAACCAGTTATAGATTACATTGACCTCATTTTCAATCGTTCTTTTAACAGTTTCTATCTTCAGACCCATCACAATCACCAACACATCATCTGCGTATCCGACCAATTCACATCCATCGCTCATCTTCTTTTTCAGGAGTCCATCGTAGGCCATATTCCACAACATGGGACCAAGGACTGACCCCTGCGGTACCCCTCTTTGTATCTCCTTCAGGTAAGTTTTCCTCTCGCATGTGTGGGATTGAATGTATGAGTGCGATAGTGAAGCATGTTGTGTGTGTGTGTGTGTTCGGTGTGGAAGCATGGCTGCTGTGTGTATGTTTCGATCGCTCGAACGTTCGTCGTCGGCGCTTTTGACGAGTCTCAAATGTTTTCGTTGACGGCGATGCGTTCGAGAGAAAGAAGGCAGTGTTACAGCGACTCTTGAGCCACAAAGGTTGGCGAGCGTTTTGAACTGCGGAAATCAGCGTGCGAAGTGCGATCTGTATTAATCAGTTATTATTATTAAATTCATCCATTTCTTTTCATTTTCCTAACTACGACTCGTCTATCAAGAACTTATTTTCCTTTTCTATCTCCTTTCCTTCCTTCCTTTCCTAATAAAATCCTACACATGTGTAGCTAATCTTTCTGTTTCTAAAATAGCTTTTAATCATTTCTACAATATATCTTGGATATTTTCTATTTTCCATCTCCTTGATTATATCCTTCCATCTTACTGAGTTGAACGCGTTTTTTATATCAAACAAAATAACTATACAGAATTTATTTTTGATTACCGATGTATAATATAAGTACAGTAAAAGCTGGATAGGTGCACGAAAAGTTTCGCTGGATAAATACAACACGACTATCCCCTCCACATAGGGGGATTCCCCTTGGCGAACCTCGACGCTCGACGAGGGAGCAGTGTAACATGATACCACCCGAATGTATCGGTGAGGCTATACTACTTGGAGGGTCCACCGTTTTCATTTTCGGTCTTTTTCGGTCATTTTTTTTGAAAACCTTTGCTAACGTATTTGTGAGATTTTTCTGATTAAAATGATACCAAACACGACATAGTTTGAATTATATTTACTTAAAATTTAATATATTTGCTTACCACTTACATAATTTTGTTACGCGCCAAGGGCCAGGAGCGTTGCGAGTGGCCGAGGTAAAAGAATAAGGTGCTGTGTTCGTTGTGGTGTTCGTTGGGTTTTAGAAGTAGTTTGTTAGTCGTGGACGATCCCGTGTATGGCTAACACGGGTTGCCACAGGAGATTGGAACACGCGTGGACGATCCCGTGTATGGATAACACGGGTTGCCACAGGAGGTTGGAACACGCGTGGACGATCCCGTGTATGGCTAACACGGGTTGCCACAGGAATGTTAGTTAGGCTGACGTAACTTTATAATTATGCAATACACTTCGAGCGGTAAAAGTGTATTGCTGTGGGATCGCAGGCTGACGATTTCTGGAAGGTAATCGTAGAAAGAATTTAGACGCGATAAGACTAAGAACACGATCAAACTATATTTCTTTATGCTGGCGATTAATACAGATTAATGTGTATGTGTTTGGTTACAAAAGTGTTAAGTGGACTTGTGTTTCTGGACGCACGCACCTACTTGTAATTCTCTCGGTTTTCACGCAACGAGGAATGCGGGGGTATTAGATAGTACAAAATGCCTAATAGATATCGCGGACTTGGCGCGTATTCTATACGGTTAACGACGTATCGACGAAAACTAAGTTCGGTCAAACGAAGAAGATCTATCCGCGTGGTTATAACGACCTGCAGCGTGACAGTCTATTACTGAACTAATCCCCTGAGGTGGTTTGTAACCCGTCTTTTATAGTAAGAAAAAGTGGTGGGGTACGATGCACTTTCTGGAATTTTCCTGCGGGATGCAATAGGAATGTGTCTATAAGATATGTGTCTCGTTGTTCGCTCGAGTTCTAGTTTCCGTAGTCTTAATTATTCTGGGCAAACAGAGCGGTTTTCGGTCCTAGCGAGGGGTCCGGCTATGCATGTGGTGAATTTCCGGTCTCGAGCTCGAAGTAGAGAGTCTAATTTTTATTAGGCTCAGGGCCGCATGTAACAATTTAAACATTTCGTGTTTGGTATCATTTTAATCAGAAAAATCTCAAAAACACATTGGGAAAAGTTAAATTCAGAAAAGTTACTAAATAAAAAAGTTTATTGTTGCATTAGCAATGCGTCGCTTTGTTTGCTTGCTCTCTCTGTCTCTTCTACTGTCTGTCCTTATCTACGTTCGCGCTCGACTGGAGTCGCCGAATGTAAACACCGATTCGCCACCTGTACTTCATAAGAACGACATCGGTCGCGACCTTTGCATTTAAGCCTTACGACGGTGTCGAAATTATGCTTCATTTATCCAAATGGGTGGCGATTCAGTGTTTTCATGCGGCTCCAGCTGAATGCGAATTCCTAAGAGCGACATTCGGTCACGACTTGAACATTTAAACCTTGCGAAGGGGCCGATTATGCTGCATTTATCTCGCCGAGATGTTGCATTTATCCAACCGGGTGTCAATTCAAAGTTTCATGCTGCTCCAGCTGACCGCGAATTTAATCGAAATCTACGGCGGCGGGTTGTCGCGTTTATGCTGCTACGCGCTGTTGCATTTATGCTTCAACGTGCTCGCTGTGCGTATAATAGATTTTCTTTATGATCATAATTGTAGGAGAAGACGTTACGACTCGACCGAAGTAAGACGTGATTTTAAGACCAAGACGCAGTTCTAGTTAATTGTAATACATGTAGTATTACAGAAAATGGGGAAACGTTAGGAGTGGGAGACAAGGAGCCTTAATAGGTGAGGGCGAGGTCTATGTGAAGGAAGATGGTTCTTTTAGTAATACAATTTTTTATTACCTAATCATAATAAACAATAGCAATAATAATAACAATAACAACAACAATAATAGTAGTAGTAGTAATAGTAATGATGATGAAAATGATTACGATAGCGATGACGATGATGATGATGATGATGATGTTTATGATAATAGTGATAAACATGTCGAATTATGAGATGTTGGAGCGGGGCTAGGACCTGACACTAGCTGCCGTGAGTATTTGCGAGTGCTATTCATCGGCACCTAAACAATAAAAATTAATATTAAAATGAAAATTGTGTTTATAACTTTTATAAAATTATATAATTGTACTTATGATATTAATAGTACATACCTAAAATATTGTTTTTTAAAGCGTTAACTATATTTTTTATAACGGGTGCGTAGTTTGACACGAGCTGATCCAGTCGCTGGAATATGTGTTGGGCCTCCAATGTTAGATCAGAATTTTCTCTTCTGTGCCCTGATCTTTGTTCTTCACGTTCGCCTAACAATAATCTGTTTTCTTCCGCATCGCAATTAGCGATGAAGTTCGTAACATCTTCCGCAGTAAATGTGGTACCCGTTAAAATAGTGATATCCCGCTGGTATGTACGGGTCTCGGGAATAATTTTATTCCACGAATTAATAATATTATCTGCTGATACTTCCATCCAGGATGTATGCAAATTTTGTATGCAGTCTTTTAAATTAAATTCCTTCTGAAATTCGTTTATGCCGCCTTCATAGGTCACAGCTTTCTGGACCGTTTTGTGGCGATATAAAGATTTAAATTTGGCAATTACACCCCGGTCCATTGGCTGGATCAGGCTCGTCGTATTCGGCGGAAGAAATATAATTTTAAAATCTGGTTCATCTGCTAATTGTTCCGGCAGCCTATGTCCCCCGCAGTTGTCCAATATTAGTGCCACTTTGCCACTTATACCTTGATTTAATTGATGTGCCCGTACACTGGGCTTAAAATAATTTTCATACCAATCCACAAATACATTTTGTGTCATCCATGCATTCTTTTGAGATTTAAAAATAACGGGAAGATTCTGCTTGCAATTTTTCAGAACCCTAGGGTTTTCGTATTTATTTATTACCAAGGGTTTCAACTTGTGCGTCCCAGATGCATTTGCACATAGAGCCACCGTAATGCGCTCTTTGCGGCTTTAAAATCCCTTTATAAAATATTCTTTTCTAAGCGCCAACGTTTTTGATGGTAAGGTTTTCCATAATAGCCCAGTCTCATCCATATTATATAAATTTTCTTCAACGATATCGTCTATGCCACTTGCTTTTAATATATTTTCAAAATCGCTACAGAATTTTTCCGCTGCATGAGAATCTGCACTAGCTGCTTCCCCATACACTTTAGCTAATCGTATATCGTTCCTTTTTTTAAATCCGTCTAACCAGCCCTTACTTATTTTAAAATCTGATGGCAACCCAATGGTGTGCTTAAACTCTGTTGCTTTCTGCATAAGTATAGCATCCGATATAAAATCGCCAAGAGTCCGTCTTTCGATGAACCATGCCAGCAAATGTTGCTCCAGTCCGTCGTACATTGGTGGTTTCATTCTCTGTCGTTTTTGCTGCATCTTCCCTTTATCAGCGAACTTCAGAATTTCCGGTGCGTTATTTTTTATTCGTGTAACCGTTGACCGATGCACGTTATATTTCTTTGCTATGGTCGAAATACTGAACGTTTGCAAGTCATCTAAAACTTTTAAACGGTCCCTCATGGACAATGTAACTTTCCTCGTACTGGCCATGTCCAACTAGCACTTTTTCACTACTCGTGGAATCGCGACGAATTCTCCTTGAGAGTTGATTACTCGACGCGATCGTTCTCGACCGACGGAGAACTTAGCCGAGGAATTCTCCGATGGAATTCTACTCAAATTTTACGATAATATTTGCGAGCGAGGCACGGAAAAGCGGACGATTAGTACTTGTGCGATGTCGGAACGGAAAGTAAGTGCTTGGAAGAATTTTCTTCCGAAGACCGACGACGCTATGGGCCGGACATCCCCGCTTACTGAATTTTCGCGACGTTTCAGCAGGCGGGTTTTTCGGATTTTCCGGGCGGTGCGAGACGTTAATTGGCCGCACTTTCCTCCGAGAGGAGTGACTACCCCCATGGGACTCTCGACGAGAAGGGCCCCACGAAGGCGGATCCTCACCCCCTGCGATTACGTGGTGGAGGAAAGTGCAACCAAATGTGCCCAAAAAATCCTAGTCCGGCCGATCGGTAGAATTTCTCTTCGAAGGCGCGGTTTATGACCGATTTATCATCGCGAGTCAGCGGCGGCCGAAGGGACCGTTCGGGCCGACGTCACTGCTTACCACCCGCTGACAGAGCATTACGGATTAACGAAAACGTTCATTCAAAACGAAGGTTGCCTAACTCTTTAAGGACCGGAGTTTTGGCCGCCTTGGCGCGTGATGGTCGCCAAATGTTGGTAAATAATAAAAAGTCTGGCGGCCAGACTCGGGCCTCAAAGAACGGCAAACTTTCGCTTCGTTTCGACTGCGCTTTTGTTTCCGTACGACGGAACACTACGGTACAATAAAATCTTCTCACAGACCTCGTCCTCACCTATTAAGGCCCCTTGTCGCAGCATAAATGCGACAACCCGTCGCCGTAGATTTAGATTAAATTCGCGGTCAGCTGGAGCAGCATGAAACTTTGAATTGACACTCAGTTGGATAAGTGCAACATCTCGGCGAGATAAATGCAGCATAATCGACCCCTTCGCAAGGTTTAAATGCTCAAGTCGTGACCGAATGTCGCTCTTAGGAATTCGCATTCAGCTGGAGCCGCATGAAAACACTGAATTGCCACCCATTTGGATAAATGAAGCATAATTTCGACACCGTCGTAAGGCTTAAATGCAAAGGTCGCGACCGATGTCGTTCTTATGAAGTAGAGGTGGCGAATCGGTGTTTACATTCGGCGGCTCCAGTCGAGCGCGAACGTAGAAAAGGACAGACAGTAGAAGAGACAGAGAGAGCAAGCAAACAAAGCGACGCATTGCTAATGCAACAATAAACTTTTTTATTTAGTAACTGTTTATTTAGTTCCTGAATTTAACTTTTCCCAATGTGTTTTTGAGATTTTTCTGATTATAATGATACCAAACACGAAATGTTTAAATTATGTAAGTGGTAAGCAAATATATTAAATTTTAAGTAAATATAATTCAAACTATGTCGTGTTTGGTATCATTTTAATCAGAAAAATCTCGCAAATATGTTAGCAAAGGTTTCAAAAAAAAAAGACCGAAAAAGACCGAAAATGAAAACGGCGGACCCTCCAATTAGTATTGCCTCACCGATACATTCGGGCCGCTCCCCCTATAGCTTGGGCCTCTCTGTCTCTTCTACTGTCTGTCCTTTTCTTTGTTCGCGCTTGGCTGAAGCCGCGATGTAAACAAGAATTCGACACCGCTACCTCATAAGAGATGCGCTTGAGCCCCGAACTCTGTCGTATTTATCCAGCTTTTACTGTATTTCAGTCTACTCATTGCCTGTATCGTATTTTTATTTTTCGTAAAACCATACTGATTTTTAGCATATAATTTATCTTTATCTGTTATTTTTATTATTCTTTCTCTAACTATTATTTCAAACAATTTCGCCCACGCATTCATTATACATAATGGTCTGTACGAATTCAACTTATTGGGGTCTCTGCCGTTTTTCGGTATCACGACGAGTCGTTGCACCTTCCAGGGTTCGGGGAAACGTCCCTTTTCCAGGCAAACATTGAAGATAGCTGCTACCCTGCCAGCGTCAGCAAGCACAACGTTTTTAACTACTATACCAGGTACACCATCTATTCCCACCGCCTTGTGTATTTTTAACCTATCAAGCGCCGCTTTTAATTCCTCTATAGTAATACTTTCTATATACTCTGTTGTTCTATTATTTACATTTCCGTCGCACACTTGCATGTACTCTTCATCCTTCTCAAACAGGTGGTCTATAATCTTTTCCGTCATTTCTCTCGTCAGATTAACATTATATTCCTTATTTTTAATTCTTTTAATTACAGCTTTGTAGGGTTTTCCCCACGGGTCTCTATTGATCATCTCGATGAATTCACCATATTTTTCTTTCTTTGCTTTTAAAATTTATACTTTCAGTTCTTTTCTAACATTTTTGTATCTATCTTCGTCCGGTTTATAATTTAATTTTCTCTTCTTTCTTCTCTGCATGATTCTGCGTAGTTTATGGGCTTCTTTCCATTTCTCTTTAATCTCGTTGTTCCACCAGACATTTTGTTGATGTATCCCTGTATATACCTTTTTCCTCACCATGGTTGCTTCGCATATTTCCTCAGATATTCTAATTAGTTTTCTTATATCTTCACTATTTCTTTCAAATTCTATTATTTCAATCGGTGGTAAGATTTTTGCTATTTGAGTATAATTATTTTTAAATTTATCCACATCAAACGACTTTGCTTTCCATCCCATTGTTATTTTTCTATATGTTCTTTTCGGTGCTTCAAACTTGTGTTTTATGTATAAATGGTCTGATGCAGTGAATTTATCCATTACCTTATTCTCTTTCTTGTATTTTTTAAAATGTTCAGAAACTATAATTATGTCTATTTTAGATTTTTTATTGCCTCTTCTAAAAGTATATCTTCCCTTTGGTTTTAAAGGTATCAGGTCTAATAGTTGTAGCGTGTTTAACATCAATTGTCCCCTCTTGTCCGTTTTGAAACTGCCCCATGCGCTTGACTTTGCATTGAAATCCCCTGCGATTATGATTTAAAATTTTCCTTTGTTTTTAATATTTCTAACTATTGTATTTATTTTTTCTAGGTAGTCTTCAAATTCTCTGAGGTTTCTGTTTGGTGAAAAGTACCCGGATATCAGATAAGTATACCCCGTTCTTAAAGCTATAATCCCATTTTCCTTAATTACCGAGTCTCTATATATATTCTTTCCTCTTATTTCAGTGCACCATATCGCCGCCTTGTAGACGAAAGCGATCTGTTGCGTATATAGCAAGCCGTGGCTACAGCTTCGGCCCAAAATGTTTGAGGGAGTTTCGATTGTAATAGCAGACATCTTGCCATCTCAATAATGGTGCGATTGAACCGATCTGCCACTCCATTTTGCTGTGGAGAATGTAGAATTGTCAGTCTCCGTTGAATTCCATAACCTTTAAGTGTCCTATCAAAATCAGCGCTGCAATACTCTCTTCCATTATCAGACTGAAGACATTTGATCTTATTTCCTGCCTGATTTTCCATATGATTCTTGTATTGCTCGAAAGCTGATATCATTCCACTCTTTCGTCCTAGTAGGTAGATTTCTGACCATCTAGAGGCATCATCTATGAAAGAAACAAAATATTTAGCTCCCATCAGTGATTGTACACAGGTTTTCCCAGCAACATCTGAGTGTACGATTCTCAAAATCTCTTTGCATGGCGATTTACTACCTGTATAGGGTAAACAAGTCATTTTCCCTCTAATGCAAATATCACATTCTGGAATTTCAACTTTTCCAGCATCCAATCCCATGGTATCTTTAATTGTCTTGGTCACATCTTTGTAATTTAAATGACCTAGTTTCTCATACCACTCTCTGAGATCATTTTGACTCACTATAGCATATACCTTGGCAAACTGGGAATTCTGTGAAAGAAAATATAAATTATTCTTTCGAATTGCACTGAGTCTTACCTTGCCATCGTGATCCATAATTATTGCAGAATCTTTTGTAAAAGTTACACTGTGGCCTTTATCAGTAATCTTGGCCACCGATACCAAATTAGATCTCAAATCTGGAACGTATAAGGTGTCTTTTAGCTCGACCACCTTAGGATATCCTTCACTATCCATAGGAATCATAACATTTCCAGTTCCTCGAACAGGTGTAGATGAATTACTGGCTAAATTTAGAGTACCACAACTTGACTCTCTCAAAATGTCAAATTTTTCTTTACTATTGCACAAATGACTAGTGCATCCACTATCTAATATCCAAGGTTCACCAGACGTCAAATTACACTCATCAATATTATGAGCTCTAGCGCCAAAGCATATTACAAATGACTCATCTGCCTTATTTGCAGCTTGTTTCTTTGGACAGCGTTTATTTGAGTGAATAGTTTTGCTGAATCCTTTGCACTCTGGAGATTTATGACCAGGTTCTCCACAAATATAGCAGCGGATATTGCTTTGTTTAGCAGATTTGTAATTATTCTGACAAAACTTCTTATACTTTGACCCCTTGGAATTGTTTCTAATAGCCATTGCTCCTGCGACTTGTACCAGTTCATCATTACTTTGAGTTTCAGCTTGCTCCAATATTTTTGCCTTTAACACATCTGCAGATGGCAACTCATCGCAAGTTTCAATAGCGAGCCTAAACTGCTCAAAACTGGCAGGCAAACTATATAGTAATGTAATTGATACTACATCTGGGTGAAAAGTAATCTTCATGGTAGCTAGCTTATCTAAAGCACCAAAAAATCGTCGAATATGGTCTCTAGTATCACCTCCTTCTTGAAGTTTCGTAAATAACAATGTCTTCAACAATTGTACCTTCTTCAAGGGTCCTTGAGGAGCAAAAACTGACTCTAATCTAAGCCATACATCCCTGGATGTAACACAGTCACTAATATGATGTAGCTCATCAGCTCCAATAGACAATATTAGATCAGCTTTAGCTATCTGATCTTTCTCAAGCCGATTTCTGCGATCAACCTCTCTAGTAGCGGCATCAGCTCCACTCGAGCATGAGGGCATTATATTACTTCCATCAACATAGCCCCAGACGCCGTTCTTCACTAGCATGGCCTGAGCGTGAATTTTCCAGGAATCATAATTATCCTTTCTCAACTCACAAATCTTGATCACACTCATTTTTATATATTTAATTAATTGACGGCACGTGGTAATGTAACCTCAAATTCTGTATTACTAATTATCTGCTTTTAAATCTCACCTGGGCCCATAACCTGTTAAGGATCTTTGAGCAGGCGGCAGTAGAAATGATTAGTAGACAGACTATTAACTATAAAATGAGCAAATATATTTACAATGAACTGAATAACGAGAAGAGAAAATAAATTGTGTGTTACATGATGAGAAATAGAAACAGGATGTGTGTGAGACCGGAAGTCCTCTATAGGAACCATAATTGATATCAAAAATGAAATTGTAGAGTCATTACTTTGATTGACGTGACGCGACGTATTTGGTGGGAAGATTTAAATCTAACATATTTCTGTGGCGGCCTCTAGGGAAAACTCTAGGGAGTTTTGACTGGGGTCCGCCATGGTCACCAGAGGCGCGTAAAGAGCGGAAGCGAACCGCCGACGCCATCAGTTCTGGGTCGAGCCCATTGTTAGAGAGAAGCGAGAATAAAAAGTAAACCGTGAACACGTGTAATAGCTTAGTAACCTGCACACATCTCCCACATTGGTGACCCCGACGTGATCGGAAAGCGAAGGGAAGAATTAACGTAAAGGGGTGCAGAAATTGCAATATTTTCTCCTTTTTTTTCTCTTCTCTCGAGTACACGTGGAGGAGACGCCATGAGTAAGGCGTCCGAAGCGGCTGCGTCAGACGCACATGTGGCTAGAGTATCTGCAAAGATACCACCCTTTTGGATTGCGGATCCAGAGCTTTGGTTTGCTCGGGTGGAATTAGAATTTAAAGCTGCCGCAATAACCACGGACGACACAAAATTCAGCCACGTGGTGAGTAACTTAGAAGGCCACATTGCAGCCGAGGTTGCAGATATTATTAAGCGCCCGCCTGACGAAGGAAAATACGAGAAGATTAAGTCAGAATTAATATCTCGTCTGACCACATCCTCTACAAACCGGGTCAAGAGGGTCTTGGAACAGCAGGAGATGGGCGATCGCACGCCGTCGCAGTTTTTGCGATATCTGGCAAACACTGCTGGGGAAGCTGTTCCAGAGAGCTTCTTGAGGTCGTTGTGGCAGAGTAGATTGCCTGCAAACATACAGGCCATGCTCGCGGTGCTGACGTCTCCATCACTGGAGGAGGCAGCAGCCCTGGCAGACAGAGTCCATGAAGTCACACCACACCGGGCAGTTGACGCAATTAAAGGAGAAGCTGCAACGAGTGACAACGGTGGTTTGGCTGCACAGGTGGCAGAGATTGCCTGCCGGTTGGACGATTTGTACCTCCTACAGGAGAGGCGGTTACTCCCAGCAGCAAAGGTCAAGGAGCCGGGTCAAGGATGGCATCTGCTGGAGGCACCGAAAATTCGGGGACAAGGCGTACAGATGCGACCTTCTGTGTAAATTGTACAAGGATTTTGTACCCCCGGAGCACTGATGGCGGCCAGAGGTCCGGAGAACATATTTCGCCGCCTCGTCGTAACCGATAGATCAACGGGGATTCGTTACCTAATTGACACGGGTGCAGACGTGAGTGTAATCCCACATAAGACCACCCAAGGCAAAAGAACCCCATGTGGGCTGCAGCTAACTGCGGCAAATGGATCAACCATCCGTACGTACGGACAGGTCACGGTAGTAATTAACCTAGGGTTACGTAGAGATTTTCGGTGGCGGATGATTGTGGCCGATGTTCCTCAGCCCATATTGGGAGCTGACTTTTTAGCCACGTTTGGACTGCTAGTAGATGTCGGCAGGAAGAAGATCCTCGATAGGACAACGTCATTGTCAGTGGATGGCATCGCTAGCAAGAATCAAGAGATTGGGTCGGTCCGTCTGATTCCCGATAGCGAGGAATATAATAAAATGCTAGAAAAGCACCCATCAATAGTTAACCCCAGCCTGGCACGTGTGACTAGTAAGCATAACACGGTACACCGTATACTGACCACACCTGGTCAGCCGGTGGCGTGCAGGCGGCGAAGATTGGCCCCGTATCGTCTCAAGGAGGCGAAAGCCGAGTTCGAAACTTTGTTACAGGAAGGCATTGTCCGACCATCTTCGAGCAGTTGGGCGTCCGCGCTGCATATGGTGCCAAAGAAAGGGAATGTTTGGAGACCCTGTGGAGATTACAGGGCATTCAACAGTCGGACGATCCCAGATAACTGCCCTGTCCCACATATTGAGGATTTTGCCCAAGCACTACACGGTAAGGGCATATTTAGTACAATCGACCTGGTACGGGCTTACCACCAAATTCCTGTAGCGGAGGAAGATGTGGTAAAAACAGCCATAACAACACCTTTTGGCTTGTTTGAGTTCACGGCGATGCCTTTCGGATTACGGAATGCGGCCCAAACCTTTCAACGTTTCATGGACGAAGTGACGAGAGGGGTAGATTTTTGCTTTGCGTACATCGATGACGTACTGATCGCCTCTCGGGACGTTGAAGAGCATCGTCAGCACTTAGATCAGCTGTTTTCGAGGTTTGCTGAGTACGGCATCGTAATAAATCTTGCAAAATGTAAGTTTGGACAGACCGAAGTAGAGTTTCTGGGATACGCCGTGAACTCACAAGGGACAAAACCCTTACCCGAAAAGGTAGACGCCATTAAAGAGTTTCCGAGGCCGGATACTGTGAAAGGTATAAGACGATTCCTCGGAATGGCGAACTATTACAGGCGATTTATACCGCGAGCCACGGAAATACAGTTGGCATTAAACCAGCTGATACAGGGAAAAGGCAATGATCTAGTCAAATGGGACGAAGAAGGAGCTAAAGCGTTTGAAGCAACCAAGAAGGCGATAATGGACGCCACCTTGTTAGCTCACCCCTCGGCACAAGCCGAAGTTTCATTAATGGTCGACGCTTCCAACGTCGCCATGAGGGCAGTGTTACAGCAAACAACGGAAAACAAGTTGCAGCCTTTAGCGTTTTTCTCAAGGAAATTTAATATCGCTCAACAGAAGTATAGCGCGTATGATCGCGAGCTCTTGGCGGCGTACGCAGCAGTAAAGCACTTTAGATACGCCTTGGAGGGAAGACCATTCAAAATATACACGGACCATAAGCCGTTGACATTTTCCTTTTCTAGAAAGCCAGACCAGTGCACACCCTTGCAGTTCCGCTACATCAACTACCTCGCACAGTTTGCAGTGGAGCTGGTTCACGTCCCAGGTGAACAAAACGAGGTGGCCGACGCGCTATCCAGAGTTGAGTCGATTACCAAGGGAATAAACTACCGACAGCTGGCTGAGATGCAAGAGAAGGACCAGGAACTACGGGAAATCAAGCAATCGGATTTCGGGCTCCTTATCAAGAAAGTTATCCTGCCTGATCAGGAGTTTGCAGTTTATTGCGACGTCTCGGAGGGAACAGCAAGGCCCTTTCTAACGAAGGAATTTCGACAGCAGGCCTTCGATAACGTACATTCGTTATCTCACCCCGGAGCCAGGACGACCACGAAAATGGTGAGCCAGAGGTTTGTATGGCCAAGCCTACGAAAAGACTGCCGAGAGTGGGTAAGACATTGTGTTCCTTGTCAACGAGCCAAGATATCGCGGCATGTTCAGTCCTCGTACGGGAAATTCCTTACGCCGACGGCACGTTTTGAGCACATCCACGTAGACATCGTGGGTCCGCTGCCGATGTCGAAAGGATGTCAGTACTGCCTCACGATTGTCGATAGGTTTACCAGGTGGCCAGAGGTATTCCCAATTCCGAATGCCACGGCAGAGACGGTGGCGAGAGCCCTCTTGGAATGGATAGCAAGATATGGGGTGCCATTAAGGATGACAACCGATCGTGGACGACAATTCGAATCATATTTGTTCAGGGAGTTGAACAGAATTCTTGGGACCACACATCTGCGGACAACCGCATACCATCCTCAAGCCAACGGCCTAGTGGAACGGTTTCACCGGCAACTTAAAGCAGCAATCAGGTGCCACGAGACGGAGCAGTGGACAGATGTGATTCCACTGGTTCTTCTTGGAATAAGAGCTACCATTAAGGAAGATGCTGGTGTAACGTCGGCACAATTAGTCTACGGAGAAAACCTCCGACTCCCAGGAGAATTCTTTATAACTTCAGCCGATACAAATATGACAACTTTTGCAAAGGACTTGCAATACCACCTGCAAGGCATGCATCCGGCACCAACTATCCACCACGGGAAGAGGCCCACCTTTATACACAAAACCTGCAAAGTGCAACCCATGTGTTCGTGCGAAGTGATGGTGTAAAAAAGGCTCTGCAACCGCCTTACGAGGGCCCCTTCGAAGTGAAGGAGCGTAGGCCCAAATATTTCACGGTAAAAATAAAAGAGCAGCTCCAAAATATTAGTATAGACAGATTAAAACCTGCGTTTATATTAAACAGCGAAAATGAAATGGGAGCGCTAAGTGAAGTTAAAATAAGTCAGGAACAAGCTGCAATATTAAACCAAAGAGACACTCTACGTGTTAAGTTCTGTAAGAAAGTGCGAACACATGCATAAGAACGACGATTTAGTTAAGACTGTATACCCGATTCTCACGGTCAAGATAGAATTATATTTTTTTTTATTATTCTGTTACAGAAATCCTTGTATATATATGCGTGACGCGTGCGTGCAGTATAAATGTGATTAGCGAATGGAGGAATGAGTGAAAAATTGTAAATATAGAATAAGTGCATGTATGCGGAAATGTATGATTTAGATATAAGTACATTATATTTTTGGATTGGCCTGTGATTGGAAGGGTGGTGATGTGGCGGCCTCTAGGGAAAACTCTAGAGGCGTGTGGGGTTCCTCTGCCCACTTATTCTAGGGGATTTAGGCTTCAGTGTTCACTTTAAGGCTATAACGTATAACTATCTTTATTCTTGACTATACACTCTCGTGTCTCTACCACGACTCCACTCTCACGCCTTACTTCCTCCTCGGAAGACTTGACGCGCCTCTGGCGGCGGCTTACATAAGTTCGCCTTTACCGCCACTGATGGCGCCGCGGTGCTCTCACTGCGGTCGCCAAAGGCGCGTAAAGGGCGGAAGTGAACCGCCGACGCCATCAGTTCTGGGTCGAGCACGTTGTTAGAGAGAAGCGAGAATAAAAAGTAAACCGTGAACACGTGTAATAGCATTAGTAACCTGCACACATCTCCCACATTTCTCTATGCGTCCTACTGAGAGGCAGTGATGCCACGACATGGGATTTTCTCCCGCCTGGGAGCCTTCGTGCACATGCGCATGCTGACGCCACAGCTCGACGGCGGCTGTTTCCACGGACGTATTTATTACGGCGTCGTTGTCGGCACGTGTTCGTTTGAATCTATAACTATCGACCCGATCCTTTAAACAAGTTGGTCTTTTCAAGGTATTGAAGTAGCAACTGGGTAATTACAACATTAACAAACGTATATTCTTAGAAATATATATACAGTTAACAATAGATATCACTTATCAAAAAATGTGCTTCTGAACTCTTTGGCGTATAGGAACTTTCTGTGTAAGACGAGGGAAAAAGGTGGGAGAGAAAAGGAGATTCAGTCGACAATGCTTACATCTAAGGATTAAATGAAACTAGGCATTATTTCCCTAGGCTGCGCCTTTGGTCCAGTTCCGCCACATCACTCCCCCTCCAGTGACTCGTTACAAGTTGCGAAACGAACTTTTCGACTTCGTTTTGGGCTCCGTTGACTTGAAGTCGATTCGAGTAATTTTGTTCGAAGATCGTCCAAATGACTGGAAAGTGATGCGTCGTCTACCTTCTCCATGAAAGCAAGCTTCAGTCTTTCTATGTCGATTGTTTCTGGTCGGCCTTTGTAATTAACTTTGTACTGAGAAACTGAGATTCTCTCTAATACTTGAAATGGTCCCTCATATGGCGGTTCCAGAGGTCTTCTAGGGCGATCCACACGGACAAAAGCGTGTGTTGCTTCCTCTAAATTCTTATTGATGAATGTTTTGACCCTTGTATGGTGTGATGTAGGTGAACCGCGGACTTTCCTCATGCGTTCACGTAAAACTTCCGCGAACATCTGTGGTACTCCGATCGGGTCTTCGTGCGTAAAATACTCTCCTGGTAGCGTGAGTGTAGTACCGAAGACTAATTCTGCTGCGGAGGTTTTGATGTCTTCCTTGTAACAAGCACGTAGACCTAGCAGTACTATTGGTAGTATTTCAGTCTAATTTTTAGCCTGATGACATTTGATTGCTGATTTGAGCGATCGATGCCATCTTTCTATCATCCCATTTGACTGGGGGTGATAAGCTGTTGTTCTGATTCTTGTGCCGCCTATCAGTTTTACTAAGGCGTCGAAAAGAGCGGGCTCAAACTGCGCTCCCCTGTCGGTGCTTATGGTGGCAGGAGCTCCGTATCTCGAAATCCACGTCTTGAAAAACGCGTTCGTCACGGTATCTGCTGAGCAATCTGATATAGTCATTGCTTCAGGCCATCTCGTAGTCCTGTCTATCATGGCGAGACAGTATCTGAATCCGTTGGAAGGTGGCAATGGTCCAACGATATCGATATGCACGTGAGAAAATCTATCGTCCGGTACAGGTATTTGTTCCGGGTTACGTACGTTGTGTCTGTGTATCTTAGCTTTCTGACAGGCTAGACAAATTTTCGCCCAATAGGTAATATCTTTTCGCATGCTGGGCCGAACGAATCTTTGCGAAATCATTTTTCTCGTAGCGCGGCTACTAGGATGAGAAGCTCTGTGCGTGGTGTCGAATATTCTTCTCCGCAAAATTGTCTGAACGTATATTCTGATGTGATCAGTGACATCGCAGTAAATGGTTTTGTCACTGTCGTCCAACCGCAATTTTTTAAATGACAGAGCGGTTCCAGAGTTGAGTATGTCTCGAAGCTCGTCATCTTTCTGTTGCTCTTCGTATAGTTCATCCGTAGTGACTATGGTTGGGAAATCGATGGTTTCGATTCTGGATAGTGTATCGGCTACGATGTTCTTGTCTCCGGGAACGTAGATTATCCGAGTAGTGTTCTCGCTAATGTAACTTAATTGTCTCCTTTGCCTTTCCGATGCCTTGTCCAGCGGTTGTCGAAATGCGTACTGAAGAGGCTTGTGATCCGTGAGGATTTTCAAGTCTCGACCTTCGACCATGAAAAAACTTTAAAGCAAAATAAATTGCCAGGAGTTCGCGATCGTATGTACTGTATCGCTGTTGTGTGTCAGATAGGTTCTTCGAGAAGAATCCAAGAGGTCTCCAATTGTCGTTTTGGAATTGCTCTAGTACAGCCCCTATAGCGTTGTCTGAAGCATCGGTCTTCATTATCAGCTTGGCGTTTTCGAGAGGATGCTCCAATGACGTTGTTTTCGCGAGACGCTTCTTGCTTTGGTGAAATGCTGTTTCCATCTCCGACGCACAATGGTCCAGAACGAGCGATTAGCCGCGCTTTTGCCGAAAAGTCGATTTTCTCGAATCGTTTTTTTTTTCTTTATATCGATTCCTAAATGTCTATGGATTTCAGAAATCGCAAAATTAATGAAATCCGACAAAAATTGTAGTTACAACAAACGCTTAAAGTTGGAACTTTTTCTCGAGACCAATTTCTATCGAAGAAACACGTTGTCTTCTTCGTGACATTCTGACGAATCTATCTTACATTTTCTAATGATTTTTTTTTAAAATTAAAGAGCATTCTTCTACGATCAAAATGCATATGCTGAATATGAAATTAGTGTTTGTAGTTTATTCAAAAATTAACGTTCAATAAATGAGAGAAAATCATAAAAGTTTTTTATCATTGACAGTCAGTATCTTTTATCTACCGTATATATTCGTAGTTTGACATATAAGGCTCTTCTCTGTAAGGTCTCTGCTATGTGATCCTGCAAAAAACGATCACAACCCATCCCACAAATTTGATTTTTTATTGTTTAAAGAGTTGCGCGCACTCCAGCGGCTGCCCGCCGCTAGAGTCTGTCAGCGGTTTTAAGGAAATCTTTCTATGAATTGGTTGAATTATAAGAGGGTAAACAGTTAATCTTGTGTTGTAAATGAGTATGCGACATTTCTGTCTACATGTAGTTCAAACAATATCATTTTAAATGGATTCGGAAAACAATCAGAACGGTTTTAGTGCAACGCCATGCGGTTCATAACTTCTCGGAATTCGCTGAGCCAACTTGTAAAAACCGAGAGTTAAATAGAAACCCTCATCGGCAATTACAAGTCGATAGTTTCTTAAATGTGGGTTTTACAACTTAACGGCTCTAAGTCAACCAGCAGGTCGCACATGCCATCAACCGCGGGCGGCGAGGAAACCGAAAATGTTGACCACCGAATGAGTCAGGTAAAAACGTTTTTTTTTAATTATTCTCCTTCTTGGCAAAAATAACAAAATGTGGAAGATGGTTTTCCTAATCAATCATTTGCATAAACCAATAATTTTGTAAAAGGGGAAAGCTCTTGTAAATTTGCTCCGCCTTATGATACTCTGCCTGACTTTTGAATCCGCCATATTGTTTTTGGAATTTTTGAGGTCATATTCGTAATCAGCGACTCAAAAAACATAAGTGTACTAATTTTTACGCTTGACCATTAATTTTTCGATATACCTGGTCGCCATATTGAATCCGCCATTTTATTTTTGGAAATTTTGAGTTCAGATTCGTAATCAGCGAATCAAAAAACATAGGAATACTAATTTTTAGTTAAATCAGATGTGTTTTGCGCTTTTTGCGAGGATTTCAAAGAGATCGAAAACTGTGCGAGGTGCCTGAACAGCTAGATCGACGTTCTGGACCACTGTGCGACGTCCAGACGATAGGTTGTGTGTCTCTTTTCTTTCTTCCCGCTGTGTCTGGTGTAACGGTGCCAAAACGGGTGCGGCGTTCTCGATAAAACGATGATAGTAGTTAATCATACCCAAGTACCTTCGTAGCTCGACAGTGTTGTCTGGTAATTTATAATTCGTTATAGCTACTACTCGTTCTTCTAACGGTGTGGTTCCATCGCTGCTGACTCGGTATCCTAGGTATTCCCCTTCGCTTTCCACGAACTTGGACTTGGCTACGTTGATCGAGAGGCCATGTTGCTCTAAACGTTTGAATACCTCTTCTAGGTGGAGTCGATGTTCTGCTTCATCCTTTGATGCAATCAAGAGATCATCTATGTAAGCGTAACAGAATTTTAAACCACGCAGTCCGGTATCCATGAATCGTTGGAATGACTGAGCTGCATTACGTAAACCAAACGGCATATGATTGAACTCGAATAACCCGAAAGGTTTGGTAATGGCTGCTTTATGTCTGTCTTCCTCAGCTACAGGAATTTGATAATATGCTTTGACCAAGTCGATTTTATTGAAGACTGTACAACCAGCAAGATAATATGTGAAATCCTGTATCTGTGGAAGTGGGTATTTATCAGGTACTGAAACGCTGTTCAACTTGCGATAGTCTCCACAAGGTCTCCACGAACCGTCTTTTTTCTTGACCAAATGTAACGGGCTTGCCCATTGTGAAGAGGATGGTTGACAGATCCCTTGTTCGACCATTATTTGAAATCCTTTTTTAGCGGCTCTGTATTTTTCAGGAGGTAGTCTACGTAATCGTTCTGCCAAAGGAGCACCGTTAGTGGTAATGTAATGACGTACCTTATGCTCTACCCTGATCAACGCTGAAGTACGTGTTATCGTGACGTATCGTTGCAGTAAATTTTTAATTTTACAGTCGGTGTTGACGATTGTCACCGAAACTTGTGCCACAGTTTTGGATTGCGCCCTAACCGTCAAAGTTGTTTGTTCGTCAATCAACCTACGGTTCTTGAGGTCTGGTAAGATACCATGATGCGCTAGGAAGTCGGCTCCTATTATGGGTTGTTTTACGTCAGCAATCACATTGCTGTATTTGTCTTACTCTGGAGGTTTGGTAATAATATCTGCTACTAATGGAAGAACGTTAGTATCGAGGTGTAGTATGACGTATCTGAATTTAGTACTGTCGCTTGTAACTTTGTTGATGCCAAAAGCAGCTTCCACTTGCGTAAACCGGAGATGTGGATTTTCTCGCCAAAACGGTGGAATCATGCGATGAAAAACATTACCAAAGATAGTTAAATTCAGTGTATGTCGGTCCAGAATGTGAAACTTTTTTGCAAACACAAACTGGCGAATTTATTGCAAATTTTAAATCTACATGTTTATTATTTTACACAACCGCTTTTCAAGAAATGGTGAAAAGATTACCATATAATGATGATATTTTTCGCGATTTAAAATTTTTAGATGGAAATATAGCATTGCGCGAGGAAAGTAGACTTGCCTTTCCAGATTTAAGGAATGTAGCAAGACATTTTCAAATTTCTGATATCACAGCCTTAGCTTACTAATGGAGAATGCTCCCTTCCGTCTTTGATGACGAAAACAAATCTCTGTTAGCCAATTTAGAAATTGATGATATGTGGAAGATTATTTTTGAAAAAAAAATTTAAATGAAGAACCACTTTTTCCAAATTTAGAAATTTTAGTCCAAGCAGTTTTATCTCTTCCACAATCTAATGCCGAAGCAGAAAGATTATTTTCTATTGTTACAGATGTAAAGAATAAAAAGAGAAATAAGATTGACGCAGCCACTTTAGACGCGGTGTGTCAAATCCGATGTGCTTTTCAAGCCAATAATATAGATTGCCGTTCTTTTCAAGTAGACTCGAAACATTTAGAATTGCACGAAAATAAGAATTTATATTCCTCCCGTAATAATAGAAACAGTCAGCAAAATGATTAATATAACTATCAGTTATATTGAGAACAGTTTTCTCTTTTTATTTTTGTGATCCAGCTTGTACAGGTGTATGATTCTTTGCGGAATATCAGGATATTTTTATTTATGTTTTTTTATATATTTTATGAAGTATTTATTATATATGTGGGATGGGAACAGCGATGGTGAGACAAATGGATTTTATCAAACAAAAAAAGAATAGTTTAATGATGAATAATTGATACAGACGAATCATGCGTTCTCTTTCATACCACGTTGGCGACTAACTTCGATTCCCCCGCTCTCTTGTTTCTCGCTCTCCTTACTTCTCACTCCCAATACAACCATACACATACATACATACCGCATACACTCATCATCTTCTGTTCGTCTCTAAGCTAATATGCCGTCTCACACTCGGCCGTTCCTGACATTCCTTCAGTCCCTGAAGGTAAGTATACGTAGGGTTTCATGAAATCAGCGGCTGTACTAGTTATCCTAGGCCCTTCCTCGTCACCCACTCGAATCACTTCGTAGCGATTACTACGTTTTACACGCGAAACTTTATACGGACCGAGGAATTTCCTCTTAAACTTTAGTCAAGGACCAATTTGCGTACGTTTAATGACCACTAAGTCTCCTTCACGATACGTTCTAGCTTCTTTACAACTCCGATCGTGGTTTCTTCTATTTTCTTCTTGCATCTTCAGGATATTTTCTTTTGCCAGTTGCCTGAGATTTCCCCGATCTTCATGGAATACCTCAATCGATTCTTGCTCGACTAATTTTCGGATTTCCAGGTCGTCTTTCTGTTGCATCCTTGTACCAACCAAAACCTCAAATGGTGACATACGAATAGTTCGTTGAAAGGTACTGTTAAGTCCTTGCTGGACCCTTCTGACATTCTTGTACCATTTGTCTGGCGCTTCTAAAGATAATTTCGTTAATATGGAAATTATGATGCGATTGATCCATTCCCACGGGGTATTCCAACGGTGGTCAAAATATGCTCGATCTGTTCTTCGTCGCAATAATTCCGGAATTCTCGAGAGGTGAATGCGGTGCCACGGTCGCTAATTATCCTCTCAGGGTTTCCAAAAGTTTGTTGTTGGAGCATCAACTTATCTAGTACTTCTCTGGTGTCGGTACTTTTCGTCGGATATAGCCAGGTAAATTTGGAAAAATCGTCTACTACCACGAATAAATACTTATACCACTTGTTTGTGGTAGTCATCGGTCCCAAATGATCCACATGGTATGTTGTCAGCGGTCTTTCCCCCTTTGGAATTGGATTCAATTCACCTTCCTTCTTTCCCTTCTTTCTCTCGGCTAACACACACTGTATGCAACATTCAACAAAATTCTGTAATTTTTCCTCCAACCTTGGTATATAATAGTCTTTTTTAAGTTTTTCTGCCATTTTTCTAACTCCAAAGTGTCCATTTTCATGCACCTTCTTAATTATTTCTGTCTGTAATTTTGCAGGAACAACAATTAACTCACGCTCGGCCAACTTTTTCATTAACACTCCGTTCTTAACTATATAGTCCTCGTAGGGTTCTTTAGCTAAAATCGTTTTGATCACTTTAAGCCGTTCTTCTTCATCTTGCGCTCGACGAAGTACCGCGGTTACCTTTTCTTCTATAATCATCACTGGATATCGGCTGAGAGCGTCAGCATGTTTCATACGTACTCCAGGACGATGTTCTATTTCGTACGAAAACTCTTCCAACAGTAAGGCCCAACGCGCGATTTTCGGAGACAGATCTTTTTTGTACATTGTCTTTTTAAACGCTTCACAATCGGTTACAATTATAAAACTAATTCCTAATAAATAAACACGGAATTTTTTTAAAGCGTTTATAATGGCTAAACTTTCAATTTCGTATGAATGTAGCTTTTTCTCGGCGTCTGAGGTTTTACAACTCATATAATGAACAGCGTGAAAATCTTGCTCATTCCCTGATTTCTGTAATAATATGGCCCCGTACCCTTCTTTACTTCCGTCCGTGTGTAGCTCCGTTATAGCTGTGGGGTCGTATATTTTTAATACCGGCTCACACGACAACGTATTCTTTAACGCGTCGAACGCTTGCCTTTGTGACTCGCCGAAACTAAATACGCATGAATCCTTTAATATGCCTGACAGTGGTCGTGCTATTTTGGCGTAATCTTGTACAAATTTTCGAAAGTACCCTGTCAGACCTAAAAAACTTTTTACATCTTTCTTTGATTTCGGTTCTGGAAAACGCTGCACGGCTTTGATTTTTCCCGGTGACGGATTGAGGTACCCATTCTCTATTTCGTGCCCCAGGAATTCAATACGCTTCTTCAGAAAACTACACTTTTTCCAGTTGATTTTTAAACCGTGTACACTAGCTATGTTAAGGCCGTAGCCTTAATGTATCGGGTTTATTATACGGACGAGCAGGCAACTATTTTTGAGTATTTAATTAGTTTTAATGGACGCAGAGGTGCTAGCATTGTGCCTCTGCGGACCTAATTCCACAAAGATCCTCGCCTCTGAGTTTGATTGTTTCCATATTTTCCACGTAGGCTCAATAGTTATTGCCATATAATAAACCAGTGAGGCGTTGGCAAGACGGCCCTACTCCATTGTTACCCTGGCCCCTTGGCTAGCGGGCCGTTGGGTCCGCACACCCCGCTAGTTCCGAACCCTGCCTTCAGGTACCGCTTGAAGGTCAAGGGTGAGGAATTTCTGACTCGGAACTTCCAGCGTTGCCGATGCCCTCACACCCCCTTGAACGAAGACGTCACTGCGTTCCCCCAAAAGTCAAACTCTTCTGATTGGTTCTTGGAAAAGAGTGAGGGAACGCAGTGATGTTTCTTAAATTATAAAAGGGCATGCACTAGCCCTTCGTACTTAGACATTTCATTTGACATTTCATTTAACACTTCAAAGACACTTACTTAATAATCTTATAACATACAAACACCGCGATACACGATTGTAAATAGTTTGTTAGGTTTAAATAAAATACAGTCCACTACAAAGTCTAATCTACGTAAAACCAAAGGGCGAATTCGACTAAAAGAAACCACGCCCAAACAAGCTACTTTCAACGTTTCTTCCAGCTTACAAAGCGCATGTGCCTCGTCAATGCCTGGTATAATTAAATCATCGATGTATACAAATACTATGCCATTATTTATTAAATCTTTAAATACTTCGTTAATAAATCTAACAAAACTTGCAGGGCTGTTGCACTATCCAAAAGGTGTCTTATTGAATTCGTACTGTCCCAGAGGGGATACAAACGCGGTATATTAGCGACACTCCTCCGCCACCGGAACGTGCAAAAATCCATTTTCTAAATCTACTACCGAAAAGACACGAGCATTGGTTAGTGCGTCTATACAATCGTCCACTAACGGCATCGGAAATCGATCTTTGACAATCCTCTTATTTAGTTCCCTATAATCAATACATACGCGATACTTTCCGTTTTTCTTAGGTACGATTACAACCGGACTCGCATATTCGCTTGTACTCGCGCGAATAATACCATTCTGCAACCATTCGTCAATTTGCGCGCGCAAAATTTCTTTCTCCTTCGGTGCTAGTCTCCGTGGTCTCTGACAAACTGCTTCGTCGGTCGTTAACGTAATTTTCGTTACTACATTTGTCGTTACGCGGTTTACCGGCTTATAACTGTTAGCTAGTTCTTGCACCTTAGTTTTGTACGGCTCGATCACATCGATTTCCTCTGGTGTATTTTCGATTGTTTGCATTAATTGTGCAACATGACGATCGGTTTCTGACTCTACATGTGTTGCCAATGAACTGTTCTCGGGACCGTCGGAAGATATATTGTCACCCGTCTCGTGCTCCGGTAATATTTTTACCGTGAGGTTACCGCGCTGTATGCATACTTCTACATTTTTTAGAAACTCGTCCCCTAAGATAATTCTCGAACTCATAGTGCTAGTTGCTACGACAAACGTTTCTGTTTTACACGATTGTCCACCGATTTTTATGTCGACCTTCAACTTCCCCATCGGCGCGGTTACTGCATTACCGAAACCTGTGAATGTTCTCTTAGTTTTGTCTAATCGAGGCGATCCGATTTCGTAATAAACATCTTGCCTAATTATGTTAACTTCGCTGCCGGTATCTAGTAACGCAAAGCAGGAGATTCCGTTAATTTCTACAGTGATTGATTTATCACTCGAACTAACCACCGAATTGACTTTCGTCGTCTTCGCCGCTTCTTTTCGCACCTGCTGACAGTCCGCCGCGCGATGACCGAACTCGTTACATGCGAAGCATTTCGGACCTTTATCCCTATTTGTACAATCTTTTAACTCATGCTGTTTGGAACCGCACATAAAACAACGTAATTTCTTTGTTGCATCGCATCGTGTCGGCTTCGAGTCTCGCGTCGGGTCCTGTCTCGCAAATTTTCCCTTTCGACTCTCCAATTCTTTCATTCTGTCGTATTTTTCGAACGCAAGTTTTAATTGTGCCAAATTATTTGCCGCATACAGAATTGCTTTGTTTGTTTCTTGGTCGGGTACGCCTCTTATTATATACTCTATAAGTGAATCGGTATCGATATTCCCCTGACTTGCTATTTCCTGCATCGCGTACATGTAACGTCGTGCACTTTCTCCCGATTGTCGTTTCCGATTCATTAATTGTTTATGTACCGTCGCGCTACTGATTTTAGTTTTGAACTCTCGCATTAAGCGCCTTTTTAATCTTGACCACGATTTAATGTCTCTTTGGAAACTAACGAATTGTTTCGCGGATCCCGTAAGTAATCGTTTTGCATAAATTATCTTTTGCAACTCATCCCAGTCTAATAATTCACCAGTATCTTCGAATTCTTCGATCCATTTCATTATATCTAATTTATCGTCCCCAGAAAAATGCGAGATGCTTTCCTCCACGTCCCTAATCGTGAAGCGATCTCTCGCGGGCACGCGAATATTATCGCACTGTGGGGGTTTCGGACTCCCTATCTGATCGACGGAACGACCGATCGCATGTATTGCGCCCAAGCGCCGCCAGCGGAAGCAGGAGCTAGTTCCTCGTGCCGAGGGAGTAGAACTTCCGGAGCGTGGTATGGAGGACACGACACGTGTGGCTATCGGAGTATCACCTCCCTAGTTGTTGTAATTTAGAGTTGTGCTTGGCAGGGTGGATTAATTAATAAATTATTATGGTTGCTATTCGTGACTATTTATTTGGGGTTGATCATAAAGCAATCCCACAGCACTTCGTATCGCGTCGCCATCTACCTATTCGCGCAATACCTGACCTATCCCGATATGCGGCATCCTCTTCTTCTGTCTCGCTTTCCGTGCCTTCGTCGGACGACTCCTCGTCCCCGCCTACTGTTTCACGCGCGACGATTGTTTCGTTCGCCTTCTCGTCGTCGGATGCTTCGTTTTCGCCATCTTCGCCATCTTCGCCATCTTGCAAATATTTTTCTAATCTGTTCCGCAATTCTTGCTTCCTCCCTTTCGTCGATAGCTTCATGTTCTCCAAAATATTTTTTAATTCGGACACCTTCATTCTCTCAAGTTTGCTTTGTGGTACGTTTTCTTGAATCTGACCTGCGTCGTCTGCCTTTTTCGAGCATTCGCCTTCAATCGTCGCCATTGTTGCGGCTCCACGTGCTTCACATCCTTGTGCCGTCGCCATTGTCTCAATCTTGCCGAACCTTATACTATTCAACTTCAATAGTTCAATTCCGTCACTAATACTGTTTCTTTTTGACCGATTCTTGTCGTTCACTACTTTACAACTGGTGACGAAGGCCAACTTGCACTTCGTCTACAACTTATCGAACGACACCCCGATCTCCACTTATCAGTATTTGACGAAACGCGCACTTTTTGCACCTTTACCGTTGTCTCAACCTGTTCCTCATCTGCTGCTCTCGATCCCGGACGAGCCCCCAAATGTGGGATGGGAACAGCGAAGGTGAGACAAATGGATTTTAACAAACAAAAAAAGAATAGTTTAATGATGAATAATTGATACAGACGAATCATGCGTTCTCTTTCATACCACGTTGGCGACTGCCTTCAATTCCCTCGCTCGCTTGTTTCGCGCTCTCCTTACTTCTCACTCCCAATACAACCATACACATACATACATACCGCACACACTCATCATCTTCCGTTCGTCTCTAAGCTAATATGCCGTCTCACATTAATGGTTACATCAGGTACTTACATGAATATTTAAAAATTATGTCTCGAAGATTTCAGTGCAAAATCTACATTTTTTCCATTTTTTTGTCGTTTTTGATTTTTTGCGCGCGGCACTTGCAACGGAAGAATCTGAAAATCATTCCTAACGTGTGCAATCATGTTTAGAATGTGTCAGAATTTTTTCGACATTTTTACACATCATTAAGTGGCGAAAATGAGGCAAAAACTGGTTTTTCGAATTTACCCCATAACTACCCTCCCGGTCAAGCTATCGGATTAAAAATTTGTGTACAATGGTTTCTTATGATTACCTATCGAATGACGCATCGTGGAATAAAATAGCTTCAAGTGCACTTTTGACCCCCTTATCCTGCCTGACCCTTTGAAACTAATAGAATGTCGTGACTGCAAAGGAGTCAGCGGGCTGATAAGGGGATGCCCAGGGATAGAGTACGTGGATGTAGAGGGATGCAGGAATGTAGGAAGGCCGGTGGCTGGCTGCCTCCAGGGTCGACAAGGTGTAATGGGCCAAGCTGTTTCTAGTTACGTTTCGCGCCAGTACCAGGTGGCGATAGTGATGTTGTCGTCGAACCGCACAAGACGATTTAGATTTTTATTATTTTATTAGAAATAAAATGTGTTTACAGAATTTCGAGGTTTTTACTATGTTAACTATACGAATTATAAAGAAAAAATGCTGCTCGGCCTCTCGAAGGTTCCCTTTTTATATTTGAGTTTCCCAAGGGCGGGGGTAGGGATACTCCTAGGAAAAGGAAAGGTGGGGAGAAGAACTTGCTGGAACCGATTGGGAATTTGGGATGCAACGTTGGTTTGAATGGGAGACTCATGTTTATTGATATCGCTAGCATCTAGGAGCGGAAGTGGTGGATCATTCTACAATGACCAGCCAGCCAGTCTTCGTTAGTCCAGGTGAATACAAGAGGGTCTGTTTGACTTGGGATAGGGAAACAATATGGGAAAGTGTGCGATGTAGCGAGATAAGAATTGGGTACGACGTGAAAGGTTTTTGTAGATAAAGGGATGCCTCGTGACATTGGGCTAGGACCGAAAAAGGGCCAGCCTGCATAGGAATGTGCCTTTGGGAATACATATTCTAGGAGGATAATTTCGACACCTCCCCCCTTATTGAAGACCTTTGTCTATGTTCTGGACAAGAGGTCTCGGAAACCTTGATTTAGAGCGGCGGACTCGTTTGCTCGAGGAACATTAGTATAATTTATATGTTGAGTCGGGGCTTGATTGTTAAAGCTACAGTGGGTGTAGCAGTTACCCACGAAAGTTCGCAACACGTTGATCAGTGCTTTGAAAAAACCTATTTTAGCGAGGAAAACAAACAATAGGCCTGCAAGGGCTGCATATCCCGCGTATGATAAATATTCGAAGAATTTCTCTTTCCAAGTTTTCAACCGTTGATGATGAATTGTTTTCTCGGACAGGTCTTGCAATTCATTTAATGTTCGTCCGATCGATTGTAATTCCTCTGGCTCTATATGCGGATTTTGTATAAGGTTTAGAGGAATATCGCTTTCTGATATATTTAGCTCTGGAAGCTTCACACGGGTTGTCACAATTTGATAACTGTCTGTCTTGTTACTGCTTATTACATTGTTTGGTTTTAAGGTAGCCGAAAGCGAGATTCCACTACAATCGGGTGCTAGTGTCAGTATAAAATTATGCTTAAGTTCTACATGTCTGGGTATTCGGTCGGAACAAAGTATATGCAGAATTTCCGTTTTTGGAGCTATGCCGATCCATTGGTTGCCTGTTTGTAACTGTATCCAAACAGTGTTCTGGATTCGCGTATACCTTGTTTCACAATTGGTGGATTCATGTTTTGTCAGTATATTAGTTAAACAATTGTCTTGAAAGTGTGTTGTGTAATCGGGTGCGTATCTCTTAATAATAAGTTGTTCGTTCAACTTCCTTGCGTTCGCAACGTCGGGTGTTGTGATTGGTACGAACGTAAGTCGCAGTGTATCTAACAGTATAAGTCGTTGCTGGGTGTGTAGTATAGAGTGAAACATCCATCCGTGTACCGGAAGAGATATGACTTTAGCTAAATCATATACCTTTTCTTCCAGTAAAGGGACTTTTATTTCCAATAACGCACGCTTTCCGTTGAGCACTATGTTTACTTCGCAGATGTCGATTAGTGCCATATAATATGTTTCCTTAAGTGGTACTGGGAAATTATCAACGTGCTCATGTTTTCGGAGGATTTGGAATAGTTGCTCCGGTGGTAGTACATAAGGCTTAATTATTCCGTGCTTTGCGTCGAACGTTAGGTCTTCTATTTTCCGAACTTGTTCTCGTAAGTCGCTGATGCTTGATTCTAAGTCTAATATCATTTCGTCAATCTGGATGTTCATTTCATTCGCTTTCGATAGATCTCTTAATAAATTAAATTGCCGATTAATTGAATCTATCTGGTCGTGAGTTTTATTAAATAGCATTGCATTTGTTTTCATGGCGTTTAATATAATGCTGGTTTGGTTACGCACGTAATGCACTATTTTATCCTGATCTGCATAAAGTTTATCGAGTTCGTCGTTGTAGTATTGTGCGTCTGATACGTCGAGCGTGCCAAAGAGGGTTTTGCTTACTGTCCCTACGAAGTCAAAGATTCCGCGCCGAACACGCGAGGAGCTGCTATCAATTCCCGCAGTGTATAAAGCATTGCGAAGCTCTCCACGAATGTGGTCGAATTCTGATACCCGCTTAATTAATCTGTTGCGTGAGGAACACGTGAATTTTGTACCCGATAATTCTCGAATGCATAACCCGGCCAGAACGCGTTGGTATAAATCCTCGATAGCTTTCAGATCAGCATCAATATGCGCGAAATCGTAACCGATAACTATCTTCCATTGTTCGTGATACATCCTGACTTGATTTAGATGCTCAAGGAAGATAGTTTCTTGATCATTGAGTAGGGTGAGCTGATATTTCTCGTCAGTATTTTCCGTTGGTGCAGTATACGTTATCCTTAACATTGCCATGGTCGTCACGAGAATCAGAGCAATCACGAAGTTTTTGCTAAATTTCGTCATCTAGAATTAATTGTGAAGGGGTTTTAGCAAGTTTAACATTTGTTCTATGATGAGTAACTGATTTTCCGTGATCATTGATTTTAATTGTATGACCGTTAACTATTTCTGTTACTTCGAAGGGTCCTCGCCAACGGTCTTCTAATGGTTTGGCGTTGTAATTGCGAACGAGGACTAGGTCACCTTTCCGAATTGGTTCGAGATGCTTATATGACGTGGACGGTTGTTGCGACTGGAGGTTCTCTAATGTTTCTATTATTTTGTTTTCGTGTTGGAGTTTGAGATTGTCTACCTGCTGTTTGAGAGTCATGTATTCATCCTGCTCATCGAAAATACTATTGGGTTCGTAACCTAATTGCAATTCGAATGGTGTGTAACCCGTGGCGCGGTTAATGGTGCAATTATAATTGAGCATAGCTTTTGGAAGGAGTAGGTCCCATGGGTTTTCCGCGGTTTGGTAACAACGAATATATTCTTTTAGAATGGCATGAGACCTTTCATTTTTTCCGTTGGACTGAGGGTGATAAACTGCGGTTAGCACATGCTTAGTCTTCATGAGATTGCAAAATTCGGTAAACTCTACAGATGTAAATTCTCCTCCGTTATCGGTTAAAATCTCTTTAGGTTTACCAAAAATTCGTAGCCACGAAGCCCAGACGGCTTGTATTACGGCTGCGGTTGATTTATCTATTAAGGGTTCGCACATTATATACCTGGTTAAGTAGTCCTGTATTACTAAAATATACTTGTTTTTACGTTTGGTTTCATCTAATGGGCCTACTATGTCCAGGGATATTTTGTCCGTAGGTTTGGCCGGAATGTCGGTCATTTGCGGAATGTACGTTTGGCGTTTCGTATCTTTTTGTTTTTGACACGTGATACAACTTTCTACGTAAGTTTTCACATCTCGCGTAATATTAGGCCATTCGTATTGTTTGCGAATTTTCTGCAATGTCTTATCGTACGCGTAATGTCCTCCAAAAATTGAGTCGTGAGCTGACTTAATGATTTCCCTTTTATCCGTAGGGATTGGCTTTGAAATATAAATTTCTATGTCACGATCAAATTTTGAAAATACGGAAGCAATTTCGGAATTTCGGTTTCTATCTTGTATTATGTTGAGCTTAGAACCGCCGTTAAGAGCATTATTAAAGGTCTCGAATTTTGCCCTATCGGTGTCGTGCGGTGACACGTACATTCTTCCTTTCTCACTAATCTCCGGGGGTATCTCGGTGTAAACGATGGTTGGCAATTCTTTTAGGAAGCCTTGAGAAATTTTTACCTGAGATATGATCAAAGGGCCGCGGTTGCTGGTGCCTGTATTTGTGGCCTCGTTAGGGCCTTCTATTAACCCCTTAATGAAATCGTCATCTGCCGGACCTATCCGAGGGTTGTTTGAGTAGAACGACAGGTATTTTTCCAGCTCATTTCCTACCGGGTCGTGATCTATTACCCTGATCCTACCTCGCGAAAGCGCATCGGCGTTGGTATTATTTTTTCCCTGTTTGTACACTATTTCGTATTCATATTCTAATAATTTCAATCTCCAACGTACCAAACGCGAATTAGGATCTTTTACGTTCATTAACCAAACGAGTGGCTTATGGTCAGTTACAATTGTGAATTTTCGTCCGTACAAATATTGATGGAAATGTTTCGTTGCCCAGACTATAGCTAATAACTCCTTTTCCGTAGTAGAGTATCGAGTCTCCGCGTTATTTAGTGTTCGCGAAGCGTAAGCTATCGGTTTGTCCTTCCCTATCGTGCCTTGTGATAAGACGGCACCTAACGCGTAATTACTTGCGTCTGTGGTGAGAACAAAAGGTTCCGCCCAGTTAGGATACTGAAGGACCGGTTGCGTAGTTAACGCGTGGCATAAGGTCTCGAAGGCTATCTGCTGTTCGTTAGTCCACTGAAATTCCTGATCCTTTCTTAAAAGCTGGTTGAGAGGTTTTGCGATCTTAGCGAAATCCTTAACGAATTTTCTATAGTAACCGCATAGTCCTAAGAACTGTTTAATTTCCTTCGCGTTTTTGGGGACGGGGTAGTGTTTTACCTTTTCAATTCGTTTCGGATTGGGTTGTACCCCATTGGCCGAAATAACGTGCCCTAAATACTCCAATTCTGGCTTTAGATACTCGCACTTATCGGGTTGGAGTTTTAGGCCGCATTGGCTTAAGCGCTCGAATAAAGTTTTTAAATTTTTATTGTGTTCTTCTAAGGTTCTACCGAAAACAACAATGTCGTCGATGTAAACGAAGCAGCTATTTCCGATTAAACCCTGTAGTCCGCGATTCATAAGTCTCTGGAATGTAGGTGGTGCATTTTTTAGTCCGAACGGCATTCGAACAAATTCAAAGTGCCCGTTGCTGGTTGAGAAAGCGGTTTTATGGACGTCATTTTCTTTAATACCGATCTGATGGAATCCCGAAGCGAGATCGAAAGCGGAAAAGTATTTCGCGTTGCCTAGTTTGTCTAGTATTTCATCGATATTGGGGATCGGATACGAATCTTTTATAGTTTTCTCGTTTAGTTTTCTGTAGTCTATTACTAAACGCCACTTCTGTTTTCCCGACGCGTCTAATTTCTTAGGTACAATCCATAGTGGACTGTTATATGGACTATCGCTATCTCTGATAATACCTTTCTGCAACATGTCTGTTATTTGACGTTTAATTTCGTCCTGATGTATCGGAGGATATCTGTACTGTTTCGTATAGATTGGGGTTTCGTCGGTAGTTTTAATTTCGTGCTCTAATACTAATGATTTTGGAAGAGGATCGCCCGGTAATACGAAAATATCGTGGTAATTTGAGATAATTTCCCACATTTCTTTTCTACCTTCGGTTAGGTGGTCTAGTCGCGTGTTTTCTTTTAACAAATTAATTCTTTCGTTTGTTTTGCTACTGCTGTTTATGTGGAAAATCAGTTTTTCATCAAAATCTTCTACGGATTCGACTTGATTTTTAAGGAAGTCAGAAAGTATAGGTTGACCATTTGCATCGACTTTCGTGATTGCTCCGGTTCCTGTTATGAAATTGACGATTACTGTCTTGTTTTTACAATTGCTATTTGAACTATTGCATCGTTTGACAATATTCCCGATCTTGAAAGCTTTGCTCGAAAGAGAGAAATCGTGTGAAAATAGGAAATCTGCGCCCAATATGCCGTCTTGAAGAATGGGAGATCTATCGTCCACTACTTGAAATTGATTGCATTTTTCGTTGAATGGTATAAAAACTGAATATAAGGTGTTCGTGGTATTGTTTGTAATACCCCTAAGTGTCATCGGTACGCCCTGCGGTAGATCTTTATCTAATATTTGTTTCTCTTTAATTATTGAGATTTCACTACCTGTGTCGATGAGGAATATGGTCGGCCGAAGTCCCGGTAATTCTAATCGAACAAACGGGGAATGGTCCACACGATGTTCCTCCGTTGCTGTCGATCTGGCACTTCCAATGGTGACTGTGCGTCTGGTGGTATGGTGTTCGGCGGGACCCATTGAAAATTTCGCTGTTGTCCGACCTGCTCTCCTCGCTGTTCTCTCCACTGTTTCGTTCTGCATTCGGCTTCGAGATGACCACGTCGCTTGCAGTAATTGCATTCTTTTGCACGCCATCCCGAGTTAGTATCTTTATGAGTTGGTCGGTGTTGCTCCCTTGAGTTACGTTGGTCCCTCGGTTGAGTCCACATTCTTGACTGTTGATGCATGTACTGCAGTTCCGTATCGTACATGCGTGCGGCCTCGAACGTTTGGTTTAGCGTCTCCAGCTGCTGGCTGAACAGATATTGGGAAATTTCGGGTCTAACGTTGCGACGGAAGCACTGGATCCCTTCTTCGTTGCAGATAATTTCCTTAATATCGATATATGTTTGTAGCCTCCTTTCGGAGTTTACGGCAGATAGTAGTTCATCTTGTATTTGGGAGAAACGGTGTATAAATTCGTTTATGGGTTCGTGTGGCCTCTGTTTACACGAATCCCGTTTGGTTTTTATCGACGAAGTGTCGATCGTTCTCCCATAGATAAAGCGAATTTTTTCTATTAACTTTGGAATCGTTGTTATGGCATCTGGTCGAATCGTTGTAGCTGCGCGTCCTTTTAATTTTTGCGATATGACAGCCAACAGGAGAAGCGAGTGCTGATTTTGATTCAGCATGGACGATACTTTCATAACAGTACTAATAAAATTTTCCGTGTTTGTTCCGTCAAAGTCCGGAATTAACGGCAAACATTGTTCATATTTCTCCAGTCTAACCATGGGTTGTAGCCCTTCGTTTAGGGAGGACGGACAAGCGTCAACCGGTGTTTGATCGGCTGGTTTGGATTCTTCTAATGCTCTTAGTCGATTGCATACTTGTAACATTTTCTCAGCTATCAGATTCATGTCGATTTGAGCTCGAGTGGGGCTTTGTGTTCGTGACATTTTACCAGGAGGAGCAGTCACGTAGTCGTTTGCAAGGTCTGATAATGTATCGGTAGAGAGACTTACGTTGGTCCTGCCTTGGCGCCACTGAGTCCAGTTATGATCCAGTTCGTCTTCTTGGTGCGGTTCTCCGGGTTCTTATGAGGATATCCCAACGATTCCTTCTTGAAGGATATCTAGTCAGCTAGAAGATTTTCCGTTGGTTCACGTCCGCGGACAATATCCCTTACCGCTGCCACCAATTTATGTCGTCGAACCGCACAAGACGATTTAGATTTTTATTATTTTATTAGAAATAAAATGTGTTTACAGAATTTCGAGGTTTTTACTATGTTAACTATACGAATTATAAAGAAAAAATGCTGCTCGGCCTCTCGAAGGTTCCCTTTTTATATTTGAGTTTCCCAAGGGCGGGGGTAGGGATACTCCTAGGAAAAGGAAAGGTGGGGAGAAGAACTTGCTGGAACCGATTGGGAATTTGGGATGCAACGTTGGTTTGAATGGGAGACTCATGTTTATTGATATCGCTAGCATCTAGGAGCGGAAGTGGTGGATCATTCTACAATGACCAGCCAGCCAGTCTTCGTTAGTCCAGGTGAATACAAGAGGGTCTGTTTGACTTGGGATAGGGAAACAATATGGGAAAGTGTGCGATGTAGCGAGATAAGAATTGGGTACGACGTGAAAGGTTTTTGTAGATAAAGGGATGCCTCGTGACATTGGGCTAGGACCGAAAAAGGGCCAGCCTGCATAGGAATGTGCCTTTGGGAATACATATTCTAGGAGGATAATTTCGACAATGTTACTACTAATCCATGTACACCGAATAGGTGAATTTCAACACACTAGCAAAAGAGAATCGGTGTGATTCTGTTACCGCCAAGACTGAAATGTCAATTCTGTTCTGGACCGCCATTATGGGTGATTGGAGACCGTTCACGACGAAAACGAGCAGCCAAACGAACTTGAGACATAATTATTATTTATTTCATAGTTATTATAATTGAAGCTGTTTTCTTTTTCTAGATATGAAGCAAAGGAAGAAATGTTCGATCATTTCCTGCAAGGAAAATAGAGGTTAGAAAATATTTGTACTGTAATTGTATATCTATTCCTACGTATATCTATGTATATTATGATTCTTTTGTAATATGAATATTAATAAAACGAAAGTAACTGAAATATAATGTTGTTATTTCGATTTTGAAATAAAATTGAAAAGAAAATATGAAGGCAAGCATTAGAATACAACCATTGAGTATACATTAAGTTAGATGGGCATACTCTATATAAATTTCTGCCTTTAGTTCGTCCGCGCCACTAATCGCAGCGCTGTTACGCGTCTTTTTTTTAACACCGCAGCTTGTCTACCCTGACTGCCTCCAGAGAGTGATAAGGGGAAACCCCTTCGGCCACTCACTGGAGGTACGTCTGGGAGGTACAAGGGCTAAAGCCTTCAAGAGGGGTAGAAAGATGTTCCACCTCCTAATGCTCTATAATAGGGTATCCCTGTCCCCGTATGCATGAAGTGGAGAAAGGACAGGGACAGAAATAGGGAAGGTATAGGGAGGGGATAAGGAGAGGGAGATGGAAAAGGCAAAAATAAAGTAAAGAAAAGATAGGGAGACAACAAATACTAATTATGGGGCAACCCTGGTCGTCGCCCGATCGGATATAAAAAAAAAATATCAAACAGATAAAAAAACAAATATAGCCAAGACCAACTCCCTCCCCAACCTAGGGAAATAAAACTGTAATATAAAAACGGAAATAGGGGAAGAAAGGGAAGCACGTAAAGATAGCCCAGATAACTAATAGGGCACAGATTAGATGTAAAACGGGAGGGACGGATGGAAGATGGAACGAGGAGGCAAGGAGGAGAATAAACTTTCGATTCTCACTTGGGGCCGAATTTCATCAATTACCAATTCTGGGGCAACCCTAGATGCTCATCCGGCCCGAAGTGGGATATCAGATTGATAGTTATTGCTACAGTGTACCAAAACATAATTGACAAAATTTGAGACCCCCCCCAGGCGATAACAGCATGGAATAACGTAACATAACCAAAGTTGGAAGAAACCATGGGCAAAAAAGGTAGGCGGAAGGAGGGAGGAGAGAACGAGATAAAATAGATAGCAAATCCCGAAAGCCGTATATAGTTTATTAAGGAAAGTCGATACTAAGTTGAACCGGGAATCGACAATTATCAATTCTTTTTTGTTTTTTTTTTAACATGAGGAAATCTTCCAAAGACCCCCCCTGCCCTGACGGAAGGACAGTGGGCAGTGCCGGATTTTTACCGGCTAAAACCTCATGGTGACCTCTCGTTAAAGCTTTTGAGGTGATGGTCACGAATGCAAAACTGGATGTAGTCTACGTAGACTAAGTTTATTATCCTGGTGAAATACAAAACGTTCGGGTTGACGTCGATGTGTAGCCTCGTGGCGTTAATAATCAATCATGTCCAAACGGTCGTCTTTTATACCCTGTGTTTTCCGTGGGCCTTGCTCTGATTCGTCCAGAGCAGGAAAAAATATCGAAGAGGGGGAAAGGTCCTCAGAGTCAGGCTATGCCGAGAAAACTCCGATGCTCGTGCCTGAAGGTTTTATTAGGAACCCGGGCCCGAGCGATCGGACTTCTCGACCATTGCCGTGTCCCGAACACCCTTCTCCCTCGCTCTGGGACTTACGGAAAACACAGGTCATTGTCCGCCACACTTTATAGATGGGGCCCAGGAACTGAACTGCGCATAATCTAACTGGGCCCCACCCTAGCCTGTTGCTCCCGGTGGAGGCGGTTTCCGACCCGAAGGTCTTCCCCCCTCCCCCGGGGCTTCCTCCAAGAACTTGAAACCATCATGCAGTCACGACATGACGGTTCCCCCTCCCCACCATAGTTGCCGAGGCGTACCGAGTAGGGCCCTCTCCACTACTCGGTCCATGGTCTCAGCCCGGGCATAACCTCGCGAGGGAGCATGCCCGTCGCGGCGTTTTGCCTCGGCTGATCCGGCCTTTTTTTTTTTTTTTTTTTTTTCGGAAGAGGGGAAATGCATTTACGCACACCCCGGCAACAAGTTGCCGGGGTAGTGTGGGACTCGCCGGGAGTTTGACCTCCTGGAATACCCACTAAAACCCCTCCTCCATCCCGCATCATCTTCTGCAGGTTGTCACGGAACCGCACAAGGCATTACTTCGTGTCAACCTCTCGGACCTCACGCTACTACACTTTATTATCCTCAGACCCCTCTATTTTTAGCACATATCACCGATCCGGCGAAATGTGCCAACTTCTCTCTACTCAAACCAGCTCTATCACATAAAAAGCACCTCATCCTGTTCTTGCACTCTCTTACGCCGTGTCCCTTTTCCCCGCACTTCCTGCACAACCCTATGGCTTCCTTTTCCTTGCACTGGAAACTCATATGTCCCACGTCTTGGCATTTGTAGCATCTAACCACCACTTCAGCCTCCCTAATTTTGCATATCTTCCAGTCAATAGCGATCGTATTCTTCTTTCCAATCTTAAATTTCCAACTCATATTTCCGATTAACACAGCCTTACCATTTCCGAACCTATTCACCCTCAAAACCTTCCACTTTAAATCCCTACACGCTTCCTCTCCGAAATCTCTAACCATCGCTTCCATAATCTATTGCTTCGTGATGTATGGCTCTATGCCTTCTATTTCAATGTCTATGGTTGGACATTTAGCTATTATTTCTCCTCTATCTTTTGCAATATCTTCAAACTTCTGTTTCCAATCGTTTACGTCCCCATTTCCTTTCAGTTCAATTATAATGTTTCAGCTTCTCGTGTTCCTAATATTTTTAACCTCCAGTCTTTTCTCCGTGTGTTTAAACTGAAATTCCTTCACTATGTTAGCACATTCCACTGGATCAGAACTTCTCACTATAATAGGGTCACTCCTTACAGCACTCACCGACCTCTTCCTATATGCACTTCTACTCCTGTCCTTTCTTGTCCTTTCATCTTCACCTTTCTTTACTCTGCTTCTCCTCCTACTTTCCACTAACTGCCACTCTCTGACTTTATTTTTCCTCTGGTTCTCCTCCTCCTCGTTTCTTCCCACTCTCCTGCTTTCTTCGCTATCACTCGTCCCCTCTATCTATATCTATCTATATCTATCTTTTCTTGTATTCCCTACTTCTCTTCTGTCCCCTTTAAGTGTACTCTTTCCTCTTCTTTTATTCTCGCTTATCTCAATATCTTTCCGTGCTATCTTCGCGTAACTCTGTTTCTTCTCTCTAGTCACCGTTTGTACTCCCACATCTTTCTTTTCTGCTCTCTTCTCTACTTCCTTCCGTACTTCTAGCTTTTCACTCTCCACGCCTATTACGCCCGTTTGTAGCGCTACCTCAGCATCCATCTTTTTCTCAAGCTCTTCGCTCAGCCCCACATGTTTTCGCATAGCATATTTTACATATCTCACAAACACCCCACTTCGCTGGGCTACCCTCGTCATTTCCAAGCATATACGGCTACACAACCTTGACATATCCTTACAGCGTTCCTTATTAGCTTTACTAACGTTCTTACTATCTCCGATATATGTGTTTAGTTCCGTCACACAATCCCCCATCACATCCATCGCATTCTTCAGCCTCTGTACCGAATGTTGGTTCGGGTCCATAAGCTCTTTTTCCACTTTCTCCATACGTGCACTCTGTTTCTCCTCCTTTTCACCTTTTTCCTCAGTCACTTTTCCGCTATCCGATTTTTCACTCTCAGTAACTTCTTTTCTTGAATCTCTTTCCCCCTCCTCTGTCGTATCTTCTACTCGCCGTCCAGTTTTCTTCTTCTTTCTTTCTGCTTCATACATCCTTTTCCGAAACTTTTCCACTATCGCAAGATCTCTCTTTCTTTTTGATACTTTCTTCACCCTGCCTGCATCCATACCCGACCTGCTGCTACTATCCGAATACACATCCATCTTCATCAGATCCATTCTAATAGATTCCGTAGATTGTGACGCTCTGCTATCCCTCCTTGATCTTAACTCTCTTCCCTAGCTAGCTTCCGTTGTCTCCGATCCCACGAAACTGTCTCTGCTATCCTCATTATCTCCAGTCGTAATTCTAGATACTGCCGCCTGGGTATCCACGGCCCGTACCTCACGGTCATACGATGACGACGTGCTGGTGCCCGCTTGACCACAACCAGTCACGCCTGTACTGGTCCCACCGAGAGACCCTGCACCGTAACTTTTTTCCTTTTTCTTGTCGTCTGCCATATTTTTTAAATTAAATTTCGCCGGTCCGTCATAAATAAATCCGTCCTATTTATGTCGTCGTGTATGTCCTTGTCTTATTGTTAGTGTAATAGTATATGAATGTCAGTCAGTCCGTCCGTAGTCTTTGTCTAGTATGAATGAAGTGTGTATGTTTTGTATGCCTGTAGTGTGAGTGTAATGAATGAGTGTCTTGGTGGATCTTAGCAGAACCACATGATGAGATCGCACTTTACGCGCAATCCCACCATGTGGTCCTCCCAGGCCGCACCACGCGGAGGTGCCCACCACGCGGCCCGGCTGATCCGGCCTAAGGGTAGAAATTTAAACATTATTTTTAAATAATATTTAAATTCTACTTACCTCAATAAATAAATAAATAAATGTAGGAATGCATGTGTTTTTGAAAGGTAGAGAAAGAATGGAAGAAGAAGAGAGATGATTGAGTGAGTGAGTGAGAGAGAGAGGTATGAGAGTGAGACAGTGGGAGAAAACAAAAGAGTTTGGGGAGAAGGAAAAAAGAAGCGCAACGCACGACAACGGGCAGTAAGAAAATATACGTGAACGAGAACGAATGTATCAGCCTGTTATTATAAAATATATTTTGTTGAATTAAATCTACGCTGTCCTTAAAAATCCTACATAAATAACAAACACGCACGGACTAACACACTCTCATGCACACAATAAATAAATAAATAAATAACTACTGCGGAGGGTGACTCTCAACAGGCGACCCGGGGGGGGGGGGGGGGTGCAAGGGATTCGAGCATGCTCACGAATCCCTCCACTCGGGTTACCTTCTCCTCACGCGGCTCTGCCGACGTGAGGTATTCACCCTCAGCGGCTCCCTATCCCGCTCCGCGGCCTCCTTCACGAGAAGAACATTCTCGCTGAAGGAGGCCACCGCCCGCCATTTAGGCTCGCTATCGAGCATCTCTCTCACCACTGTTTGTGGTGAGAGATCGCCTCCGATAATCGCGCTGAGGACACTGCGCTCAGCCCGCCACGCTGGGCAGACCGCCAGCGTGTGCTGGGCAGTGTCCTCCTCCCCCCTGTCACAACGGTGTCATCGAGGTGTTTCCTCCTTGCCGATCGTGCTCAGAAACTCACCGAAGCACCCGTGCCCGGTGATAATCTGAGTCAGACGATAGGAGAGATGGCCGTGCTTTCTCGTCACCCATTCCTTGAGGAATGGGGTGACAGCATTTACAGCGCGTGATGCCTGGTTCTCGGGCTCCTCGAGCTAGGAGGACCATTTGGATATCATGCGCTGTTCGGCCTGACGCCTCACGTCCACTTCCCTTGTACCGGACGGCTCTCCCTCATCCGTTTGCTGCAGTGGTGTACGGAGGTTTGTGTAAACTTCCGCGACCATTTCTGCATGAAAAGCAAACGGTGGGGAGCCCGCCAGTACAGAGGCGGCCGCATAGGAGATCGTGCGGTAACCCCGCACGCCCCGGATAGCCATCAGGCGGTGAACCAATTATCAATTCTGGGGCAACCCTAGTCGTTTCATCGGGTCCACAAAAGATGAAATCCTCTTTCCAAAAGAAAAATGGAAGGATCTCCTTCCTCCTTCTCCGCTTTCCCATACAACTATCGTAAGAATAAATGTATAGGTTGATATAGACGCTAGAGTGGCAGAAATAGTAATAAAAACAAGAGTAGAACAGGAAAGGATAGAGAATAGAGATGGAGGAAGGGCAGAGAATAACGGAAAAGTAAGGGCTCTGACATCTACTGTTTCTCTGTTCTTCCTCCCCCGCTACTAACCCTTCTCCTCTTCGTATATTAGAAGACTTTAGTTTAAGATACCGAGACAATCAACAAGGGACATCCGGTCTAGTTCCGGTCACAAATAATGACAGCAGTATTATCATTACTACTAGGTCCCCTAAAGCAAGGGAAGGATTGAGCCAGGGTAGACAAGAAAGAATACGAAAAGAAAAGAAAAGAAAAATGGAAGTAATCGCCGGAGCATGCGTATCAATAGACTCAGATGATGCAAGGAGCTCGCCAAAGACGGAGCCCATAATCATCATTAATGCTAGACATCCGGACGCGCTTATTAACAAGAGCGAGGTGGACGAAGTACTTTGCGAACTATTGGAAAAATCTATCGAATATGACACGAGATTTCAAATAAGTAAGATTCAGTATAAAAATGGAGCCATAAATATCACTCCAGCAGACAAGGAGACATATACATGCATTGAGAGATGCCTAATAGAAGGATGCAGGATTAACAATAATATCCTGATTACGGGATCGCAGGAAGCCCTGGACAAGACGGTAGAGGTAATCATACGGAGTTCATCCACGAACTTAAAAACGAAAACGCTGCGTAAGCTCTTAGAAAAAGAACACAAAGATGTAATGCCAGAGAAACGGTCTCTTCTAAAGGAAGGGCCGGGGCAGGAAAGGGGGAGGAAATTAATCTACAAGATCCCGTCAAAAGCCTGGGAAACTATCAAGAAAAAGAACTACTGTATAACAGTGGCGGGCGTAGTAAAACTCAGATTCGTAACGAGGCACTGAAGGAAGGAGGAGCAGACGCGAAGAACGGATGAAAGGAAATAGAGTAACAGGATGAAATAGGGAACTTAAAATCAAACTGTAATGGGAACCGCCAATTAAAAATTTCGGGGCAACCGTAGACGACTTCCAGTCAGTTTAAAGTGACACCCTCTATTTTTATAGTTAAATTTAAATCCTAATTACTTCCGTTCTTATCAAGAAAAGGAATAATAGCAATTTTTAATATTTTAATCTTTAATTTCAAATCCTAACTGTTTCCGGTAAAATTAAGAAAGGGAACCACTGCATAATAATGATAGGAGTAGTAAAACCTAGATTTAGCCAGACCATGAAAAGACAAAACAGGGACGGGAATCGCCAATTAACAAGTTTGGGGCAACCCCAGACGGCTCCCGGACAAATTAAACCGATACGCTCCATCTTAATCTTTAATCTTAAATCTTTAATTGTAACTTAAACTTGTAGTGTTTCCGCTAATACCAAGAAAAGGAACATAATATAATTATTTTTCCACTTGTTAGATTTAGCCATATATAATGCATATATTTTATATCAAAATTCTACTGGTTTGAAACAAAAATTTAGTGAATTTCATTTAGCATTGATAAGAGACATTTAACGAAAATATTTCCACCGTAGAAGCATGGCAGGAGGAGGAAAAAGAAAGCTAGAGGATTTACCGTTTCATTTAATTGATACGCATTTTGCATCAAAATGTCATGATCATGCGGGCACAACACAATTATCAAGAAGAAAATGTGTTGTTTGTGCGAAAAATAAGAGAAGGTGCGACACACGATACGAATGCAGATAATGCGATGTCGATTGATGTATCGATATTTGTTTTGAAATGTGTCACTCAAAACTGAGTTATTAACTTCTGTTATATTTACTTTTCTAGTTTATTGTTTATTGTTTTCACTTTGTTTGTTCTAGTTTGTCTAGTTTATTGGTTTCTAATCATATTCTAGTTTATTGTAAATTTTAATGTTAAAATAAATAATTAACACTAAAAAATAACGCTCTTTAATCATTTAATCTCGTGCAAAAGGATTACTATAACTTATTACTATTTCCATCTTGAATAGTTAATCAACAGAGTTCTGTCTAGCGAAAAAGTATTCCGTCCACAGCGATCATCAGCGCTGGCCGCGCGCCGACCGTACGGACCGCATAGGCCACGAGTATTCAGCACTCAAAGGGTTAACAGATATATGGCGACCCTATAGTTATCCTATAGATTCGTCCGGTCCCAGGGCATTCCCTTTTTACTAATTAGTGGCGGTACCACCGTATTCATTGCTACGGGACTGATCCGCTGTACTAGTGCGAGAGTAACCCAGCTCGTTGTCCTTATTTTTTATAGAAATATAAGTTTACTTCGAAAATAAAAAAGAACAAGTATAACGGCAAAATTAATGTTTTTTCCTGACACTTGCCATCTATGACTTGGCGGGCCGCAAAGACAGTCGTGGACCGCATGCGGCCTGCGGGTTGCGATTTTGATATGCTTGAGCTATAGATTAGTCCGGTGCCCGGATTATTTTTCTAACCCGTGGCAATCTTTAACTCTCGCAAGTATAATTGCATTAACGCGATTCAATCTTGTTCTGCCACTTGCTCGGCTCGTAACAGAGTGTAAACTGTGATTTCTCTGAATAAATAATTTTGCCCCGCTAGATCGGCCAAATTACACACTGAGGCGCCGCAGAAACAGTAGATAAGCGGTCGTGACATGCCGAGTCATACGGTGTCACGAAAGTGCAGTTATGGGCAAAATTCAATGTAGTAGTAGGAAAAGTTTGTTGCCAATATCTGGAACGGTAAAGCTGAGCAAGGGTTATATGTATAGGACAAAATTGCTCAAAATCATAAGGCATTTAAAAAATCATTCAAATCGATGAGGTGGAACCTTTTCTATTTAATTATCAAGTTCCTGACTGAAGAAAGATATCTCACATATGGCATATATTGAAGAAATAACAAGATAAATGTGTCATACCTTAATAAACAAATGAATTCTAACAATATGTATACATTAAGTTATTTAAGGAGAACTTATGTTATTCCTATACCTATCCAATATTTCACTATACATTTGCCTGTACGATTTTACTATTATTTTATTTTTATTTTCATAATTTAAACATACCACAATTATTCTATCGTACGTTTTTAAGTAATGAAAAACAAAAAATCGTGTCTTTCCTGCAATGAGTAAGTACACATTTGCAGCTAAAGTGTTCAACTTTTATTATGTCCATATTAATTTTATACACGGAAATATAGCATAAAAACACGATATTGTGTCTATGTTTTTTTTTCATGTTTACGGCGTATTATATAGGCAAATAAAAATATTAATGGCAATGGCATGTAAGAAACATATTAAACTGTTTAAAGCTGTTTTAACGTTACTTTGAGATCGAAACAGTCAATACAATTGTTAGCTGAAGCCAACAATGGACGGATTTAGGTAATTGTGTCTGTTTCTGAAATTCTTTCAGAAACTATTTCACGTTATAAATATCGTAGATTTACTGAGATATTTTTTCGTCGTTTAAATAATAGACTCAATTTTATTTTTTATTTTACCCTTTTGCGCTGTATTTTTGGAATTTTAATATCGAATCTGTACAATATGAGCCGTTTGCTTTGAAAGTGGTATAAGTCCATTTTTGACAAAACGTTAGTTAATGATAACAATAAATGCAATCAGCTATGAGCTTTTTATCTATAAACAGTTCCCAAAATAATCCTTTAAAATTGTCATAATTTTTTCATTATAAATTTACCTAGTTAATGCAATTACAAATATAATTACTTTGAAAGTGGTGTAAGTCCACTTGCCGCAAAGACATAATATTTAGTTCAAAAATTATAAACTTAAATCAATTTAATATTTAAAAAACATAAAATGAGCGTCTTACATATATCATTTTTTTTTCAAGCCATTCAAATACAAGCCGTTAACACGTTGAGTGCCACGCGATTTTATAAGGAAATTGCCGTCAGGCCACGCGCGCTGCTGTCGCGGCCTGAACGGAAAGTTCAGTGTCAGTCACCGATGACTGACGTGGCACTCAACGTGTTAAATATCTTCATATAATATGAAATGAACTTACACCACTTTCAAAGAAAACAGCTCATATTGAATCAATATTGAAATTTTTAGTAGCTACCTATTGTAGATCGATTGCAATTGCTAATGAAATATTTTGGGCCTAAGGAAAACGGAAACACCAATAAAGGCGAAGTTTTACAATATTTCTGCACGTCTTCCACGTCACTGTCAGATTTTAATAATTCTAATACTATGCATCTTCCGTGGCTTTTGTAAGTGAATATACTTCTTAGAAGGTTCGACTACTAATTTAATTGAATTTAAAGTAAGATAAGTTACAAACATATTCGTAGCAAGTATAAAAACAGTGTAGAATTGTTTTAATATTCATGAACAACAAATATGCAATACTATGTCCTTCCGCTATAAAAAACATTGCAATTTTAAATCTTTATATTATTTTAGGTTCCCTTTTATAACTATAATATTCGTAAATGTATCACTGATTTCCTTCGTTTGGGCAAAAGAGCAAAAAATCTGCGAGACGATGTACTGCAAGGAGCTAGGTGTGAAAAAACTATACATATTGCAATATACCCTAATTATACTAAAGTTTCATTTCGGACCATTCTGGATCACTAACTAATAATTAACTAATAATGATTCGTAATTATTTTACCAACCGAAAGTTATCTACGCAACATAAATTCATCTGTGAATCCCTGTGACAATTTTTACGACTATGCTTGTGGATTATGGGGCAAGTACAACCCCATACCGGCCCATGAATACATGTGGTCCAGTCAGCAATTTATTCAACAGAAAACACGTGAACGTATAAAAAGTAAGGAAATCACATTATCAACTAATTCATTCTCTCCACATTATTTATTTAATATGACCTTCATCTTTAAGGGCTATTAGCGGTCACAATAGAAATAAAAACATTTAATTAAAATCACTTTATGTTTTCCTTCTTTTGCAGACCTGCTAATAGAAGATGTTAAGCCAACCGACATTCTAGCTGTGAAAGCAGCAAAAGAACTTTACCATTCGTGCATAAACACAGGTGAAAATTACTTGTTACTTTTGTCCTTTACGTTCTCGCAGTATATGTATATTGAAAATATAATTTTAACGCTGTAGACGCTATTAAAAAAAGGGACATTTATCCAATATTGTCATTGTTGGAAACAACTGGCGGATGGCCCTTAACAATGGAAATGGACAATTGGGATCCCAAAAAAATATCTTGGCAGGAAATTGATAAGTTCCACTACCCACATCTCACCCGTAGTACATTTTTCAAGGTCGGCTTTAAACCTGAAAATACGGCGAAGGGTAAACGTATTATGGTGGTGAGATCTCGAGAAGTTATTTCATAGTTCTATAAATATTAACAAATACCAATTCTACAAGATATGTTTCTTGGGCCTACGTCAAAATTATTTTCATTAACACGTTCCGTGCCACGTGTACCATCGATGGTATACGAAAACATATTTATTTAATATGCTGGAAACATATATTTTATAACAAATTTAATTCTGTGAATATATTTCCACTAACGGAATGAGAAATTATAAAAAAATGTGCTATAGAACAGAGCACATAAGATTGTTTAATTATTATATATACAATAATTAGTAATTACATTTAATGGTTGACTTTGTTAAACCAAGAGATATATAAAAACGTGACTAGTCTTCTGGTTTTCTGTCCTGCTACTTTAGTACCGAATTTGTTTACATTTTATAATAGAAAAAAGTGCCACGTTTTCTAACTGTCACCGCTTTGCCCTCTTGGTTTTTCGTTTCCTGACGCTTTCTAGAGCTTGTCGCAATTTCAGGGGATAAGTTGTTTTCATCCTCACAGTAACATAAATAACACTGGTCAACACGATTTTTTGCCCAAAGAATATTTATGCTGATTTCTATAGATTCTGTGATACTAAACACGATTACGAAATCCGTTTGTCTCCATCAGACTCCATTTTTCAGAAAATCAGTTTTGAATAAAATGCAATTTTCAACTTTCATAATTATCGGTACTTTAACCGTAACAATTATTTAATTATTTTTTGCATAAAATGATTCTAAAGCCCCTCCCGAATATAACAAGAAATATTACTTTAATGTTATAAACATTTAAGCGTGTTTAAGCAATGCTGAAAGGGAAAACGACGCCCGAATTGCCCCAAAATTTGTGGATATTTTCCTATTTATCTTAAAAACTAGACGCCGAGGAGAAATTCTACTGGCAGGAGGCGATAGATGAAGTACACATTTTTCTTGAGGAGACTATGATTGAAAGTTGCAACACTGGTTTTGTTTTCGGCTGAGAAATTAAAATAGCTCCGCAAGACACAAGGTACTGGTAGTGATTCTCAGCGCAATCCTTTCACCAGCGCTACGGTTATGATATGTATGAGTTGTTTATGTAGGATTTCTGACGGGGTCGAAATGAGGGAGTCGTTTTAACTTAACAAAAGTAAAATATATTTGAATAACAGGACCGTCTCTTATGATCTCCCGGAACCAACTACAGTAAACCCTCGATAAATGCACTCATTTCGGGGGCAAAGCAGTGCTCTTATCGTGTACCGGTGCCGAATTTGTGTTTACATTAGGGCTCGAGCCGAGCGCGAGCTTAAAAAAAGACAGACTGTAGAAGAGACAGAGAGGTCCAATCTACAGGGAGACCGGCCCGAAAGTATCGGTGAGGCAATACTAATGGGGGGGGGGTTTCATTTTTTATTCTTTTTTTTTTAACCTTTGCTAACGTATTTGTGAGATTTTTCTGATTAAAATGATACCAAACACGATATAGTTTGAATTATATTTACTCAATATTTAATATATTTACTTAGTAATTACATAATTAAAACATATCGTGTTTGGCATCATTGTAATCAGAAAAATCTCAAAAATGCATTGGGAAAAGTTAGCATTCAGCAAAATTAATAAATGACCAAGTTTTTTGTTGTATTAGCAATGCCTCGCCGATACTTTCGTGCCGCTCACTTTGTTTGCTTGCTCTCTCTGTCTCTTCTACTGTCTGTCCTTTCTTAAGCTCGCGCTCGGTTGGAACCAGAATGTAAACACAGATTAGATGCCTCTGCTACCTAAGAGCAATATTCGGTCACGACCTGTGCATTTATCGAGGGAGGTGCCTATTCAGTGTTTTTATGCGGCTCCAGCTGACCGCGAATGTAGAAAGGGTCAGAATATGGAAAACCACCCCCTCGACCCCCTCGGTTCGCGCTCTTCTTTTGTCGGGTTACCATGCGCCTATACAAAACTCCGCGGATCTAGAAGTTTCCAGATCCCAAACTCGGCCATCCTAGAAGTCTTCAGTCTCTGAAGACAATTCTAAATAGGGTATCATAAAGTCTGCCGCCGTGGTCGTGACATTGGGTCCGTCTCCGTCCGCGACGCGTACAACTTCGTATCGATTATTTCTCTTTACCTTCGCTACCTTATAAGGTCCCAAAAACTTCGGTTTAATTTTCAACCCTGTACCAAACTGCGTTCGCTGAATTGCTACTAAGTCACCAACGTCGTATTTAGTTGTTTCTTTACAATGTTTGTTATAGCTTTTTCGATTTTCCGCCTGGATTTTCGCTATATTACTTTTGGCCATAACTCTTAACTTATCGCACTCTTTATCAAAACCTTCCGCCGCTTCTTGTTCGAGTAAGTCCAAAATATGCACGTCTTCCTTCTGTTTCATTTTTACACCTAATAATAGTTCGAAAGGAGTCATGCCTATACTACGTTGAAAAGTGCTATTGAGGCATCTTTGCAATCGGTCTACGTATCTATACCAACGATCTGGATATCCGAGAGACAGTTTCGTTAGTATCGGTATAATGATGCGATTAATCCGCTCGACTTGACCGTTCGATCGCGGCACACCGGTAGTAATCTTTACATGTTCGATTGCCTCCGCAGTACAATAATCAACAAACTCTTTCGATGTGAACGCGGATCCCCTATCGGTAATAATTCTCGTCGGATTGCCAAAAACCCTTTGCTGCGTATTTAACTTATCTAAAACTTCTTTTGCGCTGGTTGTTTTTGTCGGGTAAATCCATACAAACTTCGCACACGTGTCTACTATCACTAACACGTATTTGTAACTTTTTCCTGTCGCCGTCATAGGTCCTAAATGGTCAATGTGATACGTACTTAACGGTGCATCTCCTTTAGGTATTGGAGCAAGCCACCCTTCCCGTTTCCCTTTCTTTTTTTCCGCAAGAATACACGGGACGCAGTAACTCACAAATTTCTCAACACGTTCGTTAATATTTGGAATATAAAATTCGTCTTTAATTCGCTCCACCACTTTTTTCACGCCAAAGTGTCCATTTTCATGCACTTTCCGTATAGTTTCAATGTACATGCTCTCGGGCAACACTAACACTCTTTTATCCCCACTTTGTTTCATCAACACATCGTTATCCACAACATAGTCTTCGAACGGTTCGCGTTCCAATACTCGCTTGATTGTTTTAATTCGCTCATCTTCGGTTTGTCGCTTACGAATCACTTCTAACACTGTATCTTCTACAATGTACACTGGATATCTACTTCGAGAGTCTACGTGTTTTGAGTCTATCGCCTGATCGGTGCTCTATTTTATAATTATATTCTTCGAGGGTCAACGCCCACCGCGCTATACGAGGATTAAGATCTTTCTTATAAAATGTTTTTTGTACTGCTTTACAATCTGTGACTAACTTAAAATCTATTCCTAAAAGATATACTCGAAATTTATGTACCGCCCTGACTATAGCTAACAACTCTAATTCGTACGAACTGTACTTTCTTTCGGCTTCTGTCGTCTTTTTGCTCATATAATGAACCGGATGAAACGCTTTCTCGTCAACGTTCTTCTGCAATAAAACCGCACCGTATCCGTAACAACTCGCATCTGTGTGAACTTCAGTAATAGCGTCGGGTTGGTAAATTCTTAACACCGGTTCGCGCGACAATGCCAGCTTCAAGGTATCAAACGACCGTCTTTGTTCTTCGCCGAAATCAAAACAAACCGTTTCCTTCAAAAGCTCCGATAATGGATGAGCTATCTCAGCATAATTTTTTACAAATTTCCGGAAGTAGCCGGTAAGCTCTAAAAACCTTTGAATATCCATTTTCCGCGTTGGATGAGGAAACGACTGGACAGCTTTAATCTTATTTGGCGACGGGCTAACGGACCCATTTCCTACCATGTAACCCAAAAATTCTACCCGTGGTTGTAGAAACTTACACTTCTGCTAATTTAATTGCAACCCGTTCTTTTCTGCGACTTCTAAGGTTATCTTTAGATTTTCAAACGCGTCTTCTTCATTAACACCGCGCACGATAATGTCATCCATATACGTGATTAATATTTTACGCCTTTTTAATTCTAGGAAAACTTCGTCTATGTATCTGAGAAAACTAGTAGGGCTATTACAAAGGCCAAACGAGGTTCTTTTAAATTCATATTGGCCGTCCGGCGTGACGAACGCCGTGTATTTCTGGCTGTCCTTAGCGACGGGCACGAGAAAGAATCCATTCTTCAAATCCAATGTTGAAAATACTTTCGCACCTGTTAAAGAATCTAAGCAATCTTCGATCAAAGGCATTGGGAATCTGCCTCGAATAATTTTTTTTGTTTAATTCGCGATAGTCTATGCAAACGCGATACGATCCGTTCCTTTTCGGTACAATCACGACTGGACTAGCATACTCGCTCGTGCTTTTCTTTATCACGCCTTCGTGAAGCCATTCGCGTATTTGCTTATCTAACACCTCTCTTTCTTTTGGAGCTAATCGGCGGGGTCTTAGAGAAACTGGACAACTATCATTTAATTCAATGCGCGTCTCGAGCTTACCTTCTACATTAGATTCAGGTTTGTAATTGTCTATTATATCGCACAATCTCTCGCGGTAAGGTCCACTAATGTCTACTTCGTTCGGTTGAACAGAATTGATACTCGCAAGTTCACCGATTCCATCCTCGTTCGTGACTGCGACTGCTTCCCCTTCGTTGTGTAGCTTTTGGACCGTCGTGCTCGCTATTTCCTTTTGCCTCGCACTGTCTGTCGATGCCGCCTTTCCGATGACTAATTCGCCTCGATGAATACGCACGTCCGCGTGTGTGAGGAATTCTTGACCTAGGACAGGCAGCCAGGATAGTTGATCGACTGAGCTGTCCTTCGAAGAGCTCCGCCTGCGTCCCCTTCCCATGCGCTCGAGAGCTCGCTGATTGCTTCGCCTTTCACTTGCCAGGTTCGGACCTATTGCCACGCGCGTGGTGACGTATTGGGGCGACATTCGTATCTAACCGCTCGCGCTGGAAAGACATGCCACGCGCATGCATATGCTCTGATATGATTTAAATCAAATACAATTAATAGATTTTAATGTTTTTGGACTTCTGGCGATGATTTGGTGGAATTCAACCACTACGTGACGCCTTACGGCGAAATATAATGCTCCGTTCTAGCACGCGCATTTGTAAATTTATTTCTAGCGCAAACAGGTAAGAAACTCCGCGACAGCAGAACGCAAGGCCTTTTCGCGTTAAAGAATACATTGTTGCGGTCGAGCATTATATTTCGCCGTAAGGCATCACGTAGTGGTTGAATTCCACCAAATCATCGCTAGAAGTCCAAAAACATTAAAATCTATTAATTGTATTTGATTTCTAATCATATCAGAGCATACTTTTTCACTAATAATATAGGGTCCTATTCAAGTTTAATCTTAGACGAGCAATCAAAGACTATCGATGCTCGTCTTTGAATAAACGGAACAGATGCCCTTAGAATTAATCAACAATACCGTAGCCTAGAAACTTAACTGAACGCGTGTAATTAAAAACAAATGATTAACTTTATTAAATATATAGAAATACAATACTCTAAACAATACTAAAATAACTCTAACGCTCTAAATCTCCACTCTGTATATCTCCACTCAACTTGACTCTATGAACTCAACTCAACAACTGTCTCTTCCCAAAAATCCTCGCTCGCAACCACCCTCGATCCTCTTTCTCACAGCATGCATTCTTCGTCTTTCTCACAGCATGCGTTCTCTGTTGCACTCACTCATTTTCTCTTTCTCTACAGACTAAACATTCATGCTAGCCCTGACATCCGTCGCCTTCCAAATCACGTACTTCAAACATCCACTCTCGCTTATTTACAATCCATCCACACTCACTAATTCCAAAATTAATACTATTTGAGCGTAGGAAAAATTCCGTTCCTACAATAATACTTTTGTTTTACCCTGCACGCGACGTGGTGCGATCTGAAACTGTCTTTCGACAAATAACCTTGGTCGACGTGCCACGCGCGTCGTTTTATTTTCCGCGATCGACGCGCGTGGCATGTCTTTCCAGCGCGAGCGGTTAGATACGAATGTCGCCTCAATACGCCACCACGCTCGTGCCAATAGGTCCGGCCATGACACCGAGAGAGTGTCTGTGAATCAGTGACATCTCAGCTGTATGAATGGGTGAAGCAGGCGGAGCTCTTCGAAGGACAGCTCAGTCGATCAACTATCCTGGCTGCCTGACCTAGGATCACCTCCGTTGTCATGTCGTTGTCTCGCACCACAAAAACTTCCAGCTCGAACTGATCTCTGCCGATACAAACCGACATCGTACACTTTCCAACGGGCGTCGTCTTCGCGTTTCCAAATCCGATGATCAATCTCCACGTTGGTCGCAACGATGATCTTCCCAATTTATGATACGCGCTTTCTCGGATCAAGTTTACATCGTTCCCCGTGTCAACGAGAGCGTAACACGTCGTACTATTGATTGCAATCGGGATCAGTTTGCTACTCACACTTTTTACACACGCGACACTACTCTCGCCGCCTCTTGGGGTAACACGTTTCGCGCAATTTTTCGTAAAATGTCCAAAATCATTGCAAACGAAACACCTCGGTCCGCGGTCTTTGTGTTGGCACTGACTAGCACTATGTTCTCTTGAACCACAATTAAAACAGCGCTTCTTTCTCTCGTATTTGACGTCATAATCGGGTCTTCGTCGCACGTTCCTATCGTTTCCGTTATACCTCCGTTCCTCTGTCCTTCTGTTCTCGGCTTCCTTTTCTCTTCTTCGGTCATACAGTTCCAATCTTCTTCTTAATTCGGATAGCGTACAGGCTTCGAGTAAGAAAATCTTATTCGATTCTCTATCCGGAATACCGTTAATTATATGCTCAATCAGAGCCTCTTCTTCTATATCCCCTTAGCTTGCAATCTCCTGCATCGCACCCACATATTGCCTTGCGCTTTCGTTCGGTAGTCTTTTCCGTTTTCGTAGCTGTTCATGTAGCGTCGTACTTGTTATCTCCGGTTTGAACTCGCGTAACAATCTTCGCTTCAGAACACTCCAGGACATAATACCTTTTTCGTAATTGACGAATTGTTTTGCGGACCCTCGTAGCATTCGCTTCCCATATAATAGTTTTTGGATATCGTTCCATTCCAAAAGTTCACTTAACTCCTCAAAATCGTTAATCCACTTTTTTATCGGCAATTTATCGTCGCCGGAAAAATAGGGAATGCTGTTATCGACGTCTTTCATGGTGAATTTAATTATCTCTCTACGCGCGTTTTCGTTTTGTTTTCTACCACGCCGCGGTTCCTCCACGTATGATTCCTCGTCACTTTCTTCGTCGCTTTCATCTGTCTCTTCTTTACCGTGTTCGTTTTTGTTTCTTACAAAGGCTCTCAACCTTTCCTGCATTTCCCCTTTTCTTCCTGTAGTCGCTAATTCCAATCGCCGCAGTTCTTCTCTTAATTCGGCAGCTTTCATAATGCCGATCTCTTCGTTCGTCGGAATTTTCCACGTCGTCTCACCCGTTCTTTCCACTATTGTTCTGTCTAAGCTTCCATCGCTATGTTCAGCTTCTTTACTGTTATCAGCTTTGTCTCTGAGTTGTTCCTTTTCGGCCATTTTTGTTTTGTACTTTCGTCTCGATTAGCGGTGCAGAAAATTCAACGTACAACTTCAAACTTGAGGCACTGTTCCACGGTTAACTATTACAACATTAATCAACATTAACAACGTATACAATCAGCGGCCAACTTACACACTGATCAACATTAACCGTCGCGAACGATGCTTCAACCACGTTTTCCAACTTCCGTTACTGCCCGCTTCTCGCACGATCATTCCAACAGATACACTCAATCACTTCGCCGTTTATCAGAAATCTCGGGATTGATGGAAATATCCCGGACGAGCCCCCTAATTTGTAGGATTTCTGACGTGGTCGAAATGAGGGAGTCGTTTTAACTTAACAAAAATAAAATATATTTGAACAACAGGACCGTCTCTTATGATCTCCCGGAGCCATCTACCTCGTTCCGTCGCGACCGCCTCGCGGTCGCGGTTCGCGCTCGTCTTTTGTCGCGTTACCATGCGCCTATACAAAACTCCGCGGATCTAGAAGTTTCCAGATCCCACATTTATGAGTTATTTTATGACGATGAGGTGATGGTCACGAATGTGAAACAAGATGTAGTCTACGTAGACTAAGTTTATTATCCGCACGGAATACAAAATGTTCGGGTTGACGTCGATGTAGAGCCTCGTGGCGTTAATAATAATAATGTCCAAACGGTCGTCTTTTATACCCTGTGTTTTCCGTGGGCCTTGCTCTGATTCGTCCAGAGCAGGGAAAAATATCGAAGAGGGGGAAAGGTCCTCAGAGTCAGGCTATGCCGAGAAAACTCCGATGCTCGTGCCTGAAGGTTTTATTAGGAACCCGGGCCCGAGCGATCGGACTTCTCGACCATTGCCGTGTCCCGAACACCTTTCTCCCTCGGTCTGGGACTCACGGAAAACACAGGTCATTGTCCGCCACAACGATAATGCTACATTAAACAAACAAGTATATTCGTAAAATTTCATTATATAAATAAGCAATACTGTTGTTACGTCGCGCGTTTCAAGGAGAAGGTTCCTTGGCGACACCACTCGCGAATAATACACGAGATGGTTAATTTTAGGAAGAAGTTTTGGGAGATATGTACAGTCTTGTATTTACACTGAATTATATACAAAAGAGCCTTGCGCGACTCAAGAAATGTATAAATTGTATATGAAATAAGCCGTTGACACGTATTAATCAACCGGCAGCGTAACGTTATGGTCGAGAGATATGAAAATACAGCGAGAAAGGGCCGTCGGAGACGGCCCTTTTATTCCCAAAAAGTTGGGAAGAAGGGATGGCTTGCCCTTGGAGAGGGGTTTGAAAATTTGTGCGATTCTTGGAAACGTACGATGCATGTACGTTGCCTAGACTTCCAAGAATCGCACCTCGCTTGCAAGAGGCCCGGTTTATGGTCGTACCTGGGCAGCGGGCCTGAAGAAGTTCGCGGTGATTTTACGCCGCGACAACTGTTGAATTGCATTTTCCATTTCAAGATTATACGACTTATTGAATATAAACGTGGTTGTCCCAGAAAAAACCCTAAAAGGTGCAGACAAATGGATTACATAACTGAATACAGCAAAAGAAAAAACACTATTACAATTACATATTAAAGCTTTTGTGCCGAAAGAAATACTTTATCTCTCTTCTAGTACTTTTCCATTAATCCTTTGCAGTCGTATTTAATTAAAACCAAAATCTGTACTTAAAGGAAACTAGTAAAATTTTAGTAAGAATTATATATACTTCAGGAACGTGTTGATCCTTTGCTTCGGTGATTGAAAGCAGACAAACGAACGCCAACTGGGGATTAATACCACTGTAAAGATATCGTGGGAATTACCAAGTAGCCCACAAAAAGAGAGGTATTTGGTGATTCTGAATTTCGACTGCGAAAGTATTATACACGCACTAATAGATGAAAATGCTTGAAGCCGATCAGGAAGCACTGATTACTCGGCGGCGGTCGAGGGCAAACTAATAGCGAGGCGCACATCGAAACGACTTGTTATTGTTACTGGACTCGCGAGACGGTCACCTGTAGGTTACCGTCGCCGAGGACCGCCGAGTATGTTATGACAACACGCGGCGATCGTCGTACTTCTTGGCCAGTGAACTGGAAATAATTGCTCCCGTTGCTCGGAGAATTAATCTTAAAACTGTAAATGCAATTGAACAATATTGTTTATTTATTTAATGCAGTGTTATGAATATAATATGTTGAAGTGCAACGATGTAACGTTCGACTGCTGTATGAGGAAGCGATAGCGGCGGCTTTAAGATTTGTTTATAGAAAAGCAGAGCCGCTCCTCGTGCTGTAGAACTTCGTTCCTCAGTTCCAAAGTCACAGCCGCAGAGGGCAGATATTTCGTTATTTTATTATTCGCTATTTCATATTCTTATTTTTTCACTTATATTTAAACCAGCTTATAATTATTATATCGTTAAATAAATAAAACCATTAAATAGAAAAATTCCATCATAATACTTTTTTTTAATGTAGCGTTATTGTCAAAAAGTAACTCATAAACATAAAGTATATTCGTAAAGCAAGCTACATATAATAACTCGTAAAGTAATAAGATAACTCATAAAGAATAAATGTATACTTGTAAAACAAACTATAGTAATAGCACGGGTAAAACGGCTTTACTGAGAGTCACTGGCAGTGTCTTGTGTCCTGCAGAGCTATTTCAATTTCTCCGCCGAAAATAAAGCTCAAAAGCTAAAAATGTATGCTCTATCGTCTACTGCTATTACAATTTCTCCTGGACGTTAAGTTCTTGCTTTGAGCATTGTTCAAACATATTTAAATGTTTACAACTTTAAAATGATACGCATCGTTATATTTGGAAGGGTTTACAGCATCGTTCTATACCAAACAATTTTTAATAACTGTAATGGTTAAAATACAAAAAATTCTGGAAGTTGAAAATTTGCATTGTTTAAAAACTGATTTTCTCAAAAATGGAGTCTGTTGTCGACAAACGGGCTTCAGATTCGTATTCAGCACCACAAAATCTATAAGAATCAGCATGTATATTCTACGGGCGAAAAAGAAGTTCATTTTGTACAGGGTGTAAAAAAATTAATGGTCATGGCTTGGAGGGGTTGTTCAACACCTCGGAGTGGATGGACATTTGCAAAAAAAAACCTGCCGCAAAATTCGTGATAAGCGAATATTTCGACTTATTTGTTTGACCAGCTTTTCGCATTCGTCTGGGAGAAGTCGGGCAAAAACGGCTTGTCACGTTACGTGTTAACAATGGAAAATAATAATTCTGCAATTCTTCGTAGATCTACAACAATATAAATTTTCCCGTGAACCATAAATTAACACTCGACAACGTGCTAAAACAAAATGATCCGTATGCGAATGGAATTGTCCGCATAGCTTTGGCTATTGCAGCAAAAACGGGACAGATATTGGATAAACACCAATTAGCCCAGGATGTAGTGGATATGGTGACGGCTGAATTTAAAATTCTTAAGGTATATTCGTGCTAACAACTAATAATGATATTATTCTACATACTGCCATTTAATACTAGAACTACCGGCGTTAAATCTATTATTTTTCAATATATTAAAAAAGTACTTTGAAAAAAGAGGTATCAAGAGTCGGGAAAGACGATCGATTCGATGATTTGTTTTTTGAGGTGGACGTAGAATATTTATTATATGACTGTGCTATAAACTTGAGAATTTTCGCACAAAATTGTGTACTAATCTTTTCACTGGTTTGGTAGTTCTAGTGTTAATAAGTCTAACATTCGCAACTGCATCACTGACTTCCGAGATCCGTGCAAACGAACAGGAGGACTGTAATGCAAAGTAGTGCATGGTACTACGTATTTAAAAAGTATCTCTGTATAATTTAGATATACAGACTGCAACACATAACACTTAACCATTCGGCAGCACATATAATGCGTTCTTTCTCTACTATGGCATTAACGTGTTTTTCGACATTCGTGCAAATAAAAACAATATAAACCTAAACTGAAAGGGCAAGCAACCTAATTATTTTTTCTATTGCAAATAAATATAATGAAATGTTCGTTTACCCAAATTACACAAGGAAATAGCGAAATGTTATGCATTTAACCCTTTGCGGACGGAGGCCTTTTTGAATATTCAGAAATAATCATTTATTTGGTGATCAAAAACCACCTTTTTATCAAAAAGTCAGAGTGTTAATGTATAGAAGTTATAAATTGCTATTTGCGTAATCATATTTCAACGGCTATATTTTAATTTTTCAACTCTAACGGTGTTAGAGATTATAGATTATAGATAAACTATAATCAAATTTTTTCTCCGACCGTATATATGCGTCCGTCGTCCTCAAAGGGTTAAAACGATAGTAATATATCGTTAAAAACGCGTAAACCATTTATTGATTATAAAAACAAGACTAACAATGACAATGAAAACTATAATTATTGTTTTTCACGTCGTTTTCGTGTTACGTATTCTCGTCTTATATACGTTTTTTTCAAAAATAATATCTTTTATGAGTAATATGGGGTTAAATTCTTCAAACTTAAGACATATTTCTCTTTATTTCTTTGGTTCGAATTATATTCAGTCAATTACATAATCACCATCATTATTAATGACAGTTTGCCATTTCAAAGACAATTGGTTAATATCATTTGAATAGAAGTTCTCATCCTTTGATTCAAAGCAATTTTGTATAAAAGTTTTGACTTCTTCGTCATTACGACATTTCTATCCTGGTAACGGATTTTGCAGTGAATGAAATACATAATAATCCGATGGTACTACATACGGGGAATATGATAGATGCAACAAAACTAACCATTTGAGCTGCAGAATTTTTTTCTGCGTGATTTTTGCGGTATACGGTGCCGCATTATCGTGCAGCAGCATTACTGTTCGTCGATTGACAAGGCCAGGTCGACACACTTCAAATTTCATCTTTGAAGTTGTTCACAATATCGTTCTGCATTAACTGTTTCAAGGTGAAAAGGTCATAGTTTTATAATTTAGAAGAGAAACATGACACTTGCGGTGACCGAGCGAATTTTTGTTACAACTCAATACATTAATTTTCTTAGAAAAAGTACAGCTTCTAAAATGTACATCATTTTGCCGGTCGTACACTTACATTTTGCTCCGAAAGTGTCAGACGGTTAAGCGTTAATTATAGCAAAATAAATTCTGTATTCTAAATACTGCTCTATTTACATTGGAGCTATACCAGATAACAGATGAGAATGCATCGAAATAATTAACGAAATGCTATTCTTGGTTCTCGTTAGATGGCCTTGATAGCACGAGGGGTGTATGGAAGCAATCAGCACAGTGAGAGAATGACACTCGGAGAATTGCAGACTTGGTTCGATGGCTTAAGGTAGTTGTCGTGCGATGGGCATAGTGTCAGAAAATTCTAAATTTTAGAATACTCATTGAGGACATTATAATACAATTATCCTTAAAATTTTAAATCGATTGACCGCCTCTAATTCGAGATAAACTTAATTAAAGTTCGGGTCATTAGCATGGAGAGTATATGCGCTATGTAGTAGTTCTACCACTTTATTAATTCTAATAAAAAAACTAACAGTCAGAAACTTTCAAAAAACTAACAATTCATAAATGTTTTTGTTCTGAATTAGACAAAAAAAAACAAATATATTGACCGTCCCGTTATTGAGTTATAATAATAAAAAATTAAAAATTGTGGAAAAAAGCACACGCGGGAAAATCGAACAGAAACAACTTGGCAACGCTATACTGTACATACATTGAGTCTGTATACACTGAAGCGCTGTATCCAGTATACAAGCCCAGTATGTCCAACTGTGCGGCATAAGCGACGTTGCCAAATTGCGAGACGTGAATATGTTTCATAGTGTTTGTGTATACATATATATGAGATTTGTATGTGTATGTTGTCACGGGTACAGTATTGAAACAAAGGTGATCGTTCATATCGCTACTCGCTCCTATACTCTTACCACTCACATGATCCAAAAACTATTGACGATATTGTACCACGACAACGTCCTTAAACGATATCAAGAGTCGAGTTAAGGTAAGTTATGAATTCTACTAAACAGAAATACGCGAAATTAATTATGAATGCGAATAATTTCATTGCAGTTAAATTTCCTGGACGTTCTGAAATACGTGTTCAAATTGGCTAATGCGGATATAGATGAGTCCGAACCTGTTATTGTTTATAATAAGGAAGTCTATGAAGAGATAGCAAAGTATTTAGAGACCATTTCGGATCGTACAATTGGTAACGTAGCATAAAAGATGGACAAAGAAGATCTTGAAAATTTGCCGGTTGCAACGTCTTTGAGAATAATTAATTGTAATCGAATGTATTGTTAATCGTGTTCACTTGTTCCTTTCGCTTTCAGTGAATCTCGTCCAATGGAATCTTATAAACGGTCTCATATCCTATACTACGCCGGACATGAGAAACATCAAATTTGATCTGTTATACGCGGATTTGAATGTAACGGGATATCCACCGCGGTATTATTGACAATAGTAATTTTTAATATCATTGACTTGTTAAATTATCAATGAAATAATATTTATTTTAGATGGTTATCATGCATAACTGATTTGCAATTTGCCGAAGTAATTTCATACATGTTTGTAACCAATTATTCCTCCAGTGAGGTGATTGAAAAGGTGAATTTCCTTTTTCAACTTTGATTATTATAATAGATGAATTTTCGAGTGATAAATTGCGTTTTCGTCAGGGGAAGAAAATATCCGAAAAAATCCAGGAAAAATTAATACATAAGACACTGAATTCAGTGGGATTATCTGCGTACTTGGTGGATGTCATGAAGGAGAAACTGGAAAATATTATAAAACAAATCGGATATCCAGAACAGTTGGGAAATGATGCAGTAATGATCGAAAAATACGAAGGGGTATGGATTATTCAAAACGTCGTCTATCTTTCGCTTTCAGATGTCGTGGAAATAGAAGAACAAATAATTAGGTTGAATTATTATTAATATAATTTTATGCAGATTGAAACAGGAACGGACTATTTCCAAAACGTGTTAAATTATAGGAAATTTAAATGCATAAAAGATATAAAAGAATTTAGACGGCCAAATGGAAAAATGGAGTGAGTTTTCGTTGAGAGGCAAAAGTTAAGCTTATATGAAGTGATCAGTGTTTTAAAATATTCTCATTGACATTTTAGATGGTTAGCAGAACCTACTGTAGTTAATGCTTTCTATGATACCGATTTGAATACCATATGTAAGAATAATTAATAAATTAATAATTTAATCTTTCAGTTAGACATTAAAAATTATGTTTTAAAAAACAGGTATTATTATATTTTCTAAATTAGGGCAAGTACAAATATTTCAAGGATTAGTTGTGTAACTTTTTCAGTTGTACCTGCCTCCGAGCTCCAAGAACCGTTCTTCACGGAATCGTTGCCCGAGTAAGTCATCAAGAGATCAACCCATTAAATCAAATTAAGATTACAGTTACATGAAATTTTGTCAGGCTAAATAATCTACTTTTATCTTTCAGCGCTATCAATTATGGAGTGCCGGGTTTTATAATTGGACACGAAATGTCGCATTCTATCGATAGTAACAGTACGACTTTAATTGTAAAGTATACAAAACCTCTAAATCGATATAGCCTTAAAATTATTCGTGTTATTTAGATGTGGAAATAGACATACACGGAAGACAAAATCAATTTCCAAATTGGTTTTTCTTTGACTATAACCAGAGAACGAAATGCTTTATCAACAAATACGGCAATTACTCGCTGAAAATATCAGATGTTCCCCCAGAAACTGTATCGGTAAATCTAAGCATAACTTTTTTTGTTTTGTATTTCTATCTCTTTAATTCATTTAAGACTTAACGCAGCTACGGCTCGCAAACGATATGAAGTTTCGCGGTATGAGGCACGGGGTAAGGCGAGAGTGTCGCTCGCATCGCCTATCTCCGCCATATCGGCCCCGGAAACCTGAGATTGACTACTACTTGCAAAAACGAATTAAATCCTCTGGCCTCTGGTTTGTTCTAATTCGCTTGACGGATAGAAACATCCCTCGTTCTGACGTCATTTTCCATTCTAACGCGTGAATGGCCTAAAGAGCCACACATTCGTTGTGTCATCATGGGAACGACGTGAATGGCATAAAATTCCGCCGTGTATAGAAAAAAAGAAAAATTGCGATAGGCCAGCTCAGTCGTCAAAATATAACTTAATAAAAACGAAGATTTCTCATAGATAAAACATATGGTAAAATAGGGTCGTGTCACCAACTTGCAGTTTAAATTAAAATATAGCCATAAGAGTAACGAAGAAGAGTATATAAGTTATATTACAAATTAAGTCATATGAAATTTCATTGGATTCAATAGCGCCCGGCAACCCGGTAACCCCCGTGGCATTCAACGTGTTGATTTATACGAAATTATCCACGATTATTTGTGATTACTTAGGTAAACGGTGTCTCCACGCTTAGTGAAAACCTAGCAGATAATATCGGCCTCGAAACTGCTTACAGTGTTTACAAAGATTCACAGATAAATGCAAAGTATGAAATGAAATTACCAGGCCTCGAGTCTCTATCGAGCGACCAACTGTTTTTCATGGCTTTCGCAAACGTAAGTCGTATATTCTGTGATTCCAACCAAAGAGAGGGCCATCGTTCATCGAGTTTACTGTACGTCATTGTAATTTTATTTTTCAGAATTTGTGCTCGGTAGAAAGGCCTGAGATTATAAAATACACATACGGTCACTTTACGCACAGTCCTTACAAGTATCGTACAATTGGTGTTGCATCAAACATGAAGGAATTCGCAAAAGCATACAACTGTCCAGTGGGGACCGTTATGAATCCAGCAACAAAATGTACATTATGGAAATAATATTTCTAGCTTGGGCCAATCAACGTTACTTTAGAAAATATCATTCTCTTTGGACCTTGCATTCGTCGTTTGCTATGGTGTATTATTCCTAATTGACATAAGCATGTCAAATACGATGTATGGTATGTTACGTGCCAAGGGCCAGGAGCGTTGCGAGTGGCCGAGGTAAAAGAATAAGGTGCTGTGTTCGTTGTGGTGTTCGTTGGGTTTTAGAAGTAGTTTGTTAGTCGTGGACGATCCCGTGTATGGCTAACACGGGTTGCCACAGGAGGTTGGAACACGCGTGGACGATCCCGTGTATGGATAACACGGGTTGCCACAGGAGGTTGGAACACGCGTGGACGATCCCGTGTATGGTTAACACGGGTTGCCACAGGAATGTTAGTTAGGCTGACGTAACTTTATAATTATGCAATACACTTCGAGCGGTAAAAGCGTATTGCTGTGGGATCGCAGGCTGACGATTTCTGGAAGGTAATCGTAGAAAGAATTTAAACGCGATAAGACTAAGAACACGATCAAACTATATTTCTTTATGCTGGCGATTAATACAGATTAATGTGTATGTGTTTGGTTACAAAGGTGTTAAGTGGACTTGTGTTTCTGGACGCACGCACCTACTTGTAATTCTCTCGGTTTTCACGCAACGAGGAATGCGGGGGTATTAGATAGTACAAAATGCCTAATAGATATCGCGGACTTGGCGCGTATTCTATACGGTTAACGACGTATCGACGAAAACTAAGTTCGGTCAAACGAAGAAGATCTATCCGCGTGGTTATAACGACCTGCAGCGTGACAGTCTATTACTGAACTAATCCCCCGAGGTGGTTTGTAACCCGTCTTTTATAGTAAGAAAAAGTGGTGGGGTACGATGCACTTTCTGGAATTTTCCTGCGGGATGCAATAGGAATGTGTCTATAAGATATGTGTCTCGTCGTTCGCTCGAGTTCTAGTTTTCGTAGTCTTAATTATTCTGGGCAAACAGAGCGGTTTTCGGTCCTAGCGAGGGGTCCGGCTATGCATGTGGTGAATTTCCGGCCTCGAGCTCGAAGTAGAGAGTCTAATTTTTATTAGGCTCAGGGCCGCATGTAACAGGTATATGAAATGTAAAGAAAATACATATATCGTTTATTACCTGAAGTTCTCAATTTTCATTCTGATAAATTTTGAAGAGGAAGGTACACGTCTACATTTAACAAATTCTGATAAATCTTATGGATAGTAATGCCAATGATAATGAATCTTTTAAAGTTAAAATTGATTGTGAACCTGTACACTGACAAGTATTTTACGATTCCGTAATAAAATTTATAAAGCTTAAGATGTACTAAATATTGCCAACTGGTCTCATAGAATAACCGTGTCAATTAAATATAATGAACAGGAATTTTACTCTACAAATGGATATAAAAACAATGTGATCGACTATTATCTTTTAAGAGCTTTTTCGATTGCTCAACTCGAAATGACTATTGCAAGAGAAATTACAATTTTATCAAATTCGATTTAAATTTATTTTACAATTTCAGTATAAAATTTTTATTTGTTACGTGCATGCTGTATAGAACACGATATCTAAAACACATCACTGCATGCAGATTTTTTCTGCATTTGCAGGTTGGAATGAATAGATACACAGACGGCCTTTTAGTTTTTTAGAAAAACCGTGATGCAGTAAATCATTATTTGATAAAGTATTATTATTCGGTACATTTATAGTTTTGACTTAAATACGAAGAAGAACACACTGAAGAGGAGAATATAATATATATCTATTTAGGCACGTACGTTAAGATTTTTTAATTGTATTTTCAAAAGGGTCTAGCAGGATAAGGGGGTCAAAAGTGCCCTTGAAGCTATTTTATTCCACGATGCGTCATTCGATAGGTAACCATAAGAAATCATTGTACACAAATTTTTAATCCGATAGCTCGACCGGGAGGGTAGTTATGGGGTAAATTCGAAAAACCAGTTTTTGCCTCATTTTCGCCACTTATTGATGTGCAAAAATGTCGAAAAAATTCTGACACATTCTAAACATGATTGCACACTTTAGGAATGATTTTCAGATTCTTCCGTTGCAAGTGCCACGCGCAAAAAATCAAAAACGGAAAAAAAACATGGAAAAATGTAGATTTTGCACTGAAATCTTGAGGGTACAATTTTTAAATAATTCCTGTAAGTACCTGATGTATCCATTAATATGCTCAATTTTGTTCATATTTTTTTGATATGGTGCAACACTGTCGGAAAAATCAAAACCCGACTTCTGGGACGCATTTCGGGCTGAAACCCGATCAGTATATGCTATCTTTGCATTATTTTAATTCAGTATGTTTATTTTATTACCTTCAATGTCTCTGAATGCGAAAAGATACGTGTTAAGGAAGAGAATCAAGAAAATTAAGTAAATTGTTAATTGTATGCTCTTTATCTGCTAGAATTTTGAGCTGTCTTTCAAGAGATGAAATGGTGCAGTGGCTAGAGTGTCTGCCTGTGGAACCGCTGAACACTGTTTGTCGCGAGTTCGAATCCCCATGGGGCACTTAATTTCTTTTCTGTAGTTTTTTTTTTAAATTATTACACACATAGCAATAATCAATAGTCGCTTTAAGGTGTTTCACAAATATTTTTAAAAATAATTGTATATACCGTTTTTAATAATGCCACGATTTGCGGTTACTAGTATTTTTAAACATTTCATATATTGGATAAACATCAATTTATTAAGACATTTGAAAATGTAGGTTAAATGTAAAATGATCATGAAAAGTTATAATCAATAGAAGGAAGAAACTCTTCCTTCCTCTACTTTGTTATAACTTTTCAAGATATAATATTATGTCCCTTAAATATCTGTGAAACACCTTAAAGCAACTATTGATTATTGCTATGTGTTTAATAATTTAAAAAAAAAAACTACAGAAAATAAATTAAGTCCCCCATGGGGATTCGAACTCGCGACAAATAGTGTCCAACGGTTCCACAGGCAGACACTCTAGCCACTGCACCATTTCATCTCTTGAAAGAAAGTTCATAATTCTAGCATATAAAGAACATACAATTAACAATTTACTTAATTTTCTTGATTCTCTTCCTTAACACGTATCTTTTCGCATTCAGACACATTGAAGGTAATAAAATAAACATACTGAATTAAAATAATGCAAAGATAGCACATAGTGATCGGGTTTCAGCCCGAAATGCTTCCCAGAAATCGGTTTTTGATTTTTCCGACAGTGTTGCACCATATCAAAAAAATATGAAAAAAATTGAGCATAATAATGGTTTTTGATTTTTTGCGCGTGATACTTGCATCGGAAGAATCTGAAAATCATTCCTAAAGTGTGCAATCATGTTTAGAATGTGTCAGAATTTTTTCGTCATTTTTGCACATCAATAAGTGCCGAAAATGGGACAAAAACCGGTTTTTCGAATTTACCCCATAACTACCCTCCCGGTCAAGCTATCGGATTAAAAATTTGTGTACAATGGTTTCTTATGGTTACCTATCGAATGGCGCATCGTGAAATAAAATAGCTTCAAGGGCACTTTTGACCCCCTTATCCTGCTAGACCCTTTTTGAATTGATGGAAACAAACGTTCTTTTAGAATGTCGATGTATTTTGCTGCTGTTAATATACCATCAATAATTGTTAATTTTCCTACTGTTTCATTGTTAAAGCAGCCCCATAACATTATAGACCCTCCACCGTGTTTCACGGTGGAGGTGATAACATTTTGTTTAAAAGCTTCTCCTTGTTTTCTCCACACATATTTCCTTCGTTTATTTGAATGTAATTCAAACTTTGACTCATCACTCCAAATTATGGATCCCAGAATGCAATCGGTTTATTACAATGTTCTTTTGCCAAATTTAAACGTTTGCGAGCATTTGTTTCGGAAATGTGTAGCTTCTTCCTAGATATTCGACCATGCAACCCGGCTTCGTATAAACGGGATTTTATTTGTGTGGTCCCTATTGACAAATTCAAATCTTCTTTGAGCTGTTTAGCAGTAACAAATGGTTCTCTTTTTGTTATCTTAACCGTTTTAGCGCCAGGGTTTTATAAGAATCCGTGTCGGATTGTGCCATGCAGCGCGATAGCGCTTCGTTCATGTATTTGCAAGAAATGCCGATCGACAGGATCACGCTGCTCTTTTTTTTTCGTATAGAAGTAAATTCAATGAAAACAGCTCATTTATGCAGGTGGTTTGCGATTATTTGAAAAAAAATAGTAATTACGGACCAAGCGCGTTGCGAATTGACGATCGTGACCAAACATCGCGACACAGTTCACCACAGTACGCGAACAGCGCGATCGCGCTGCGTGGCACTAAAACGGTTAAGGGGGGCAGACCCTTTAAACGCAAGAAAATTAGTCTTTTTTTATGAATTTTTTTTAAGGAGATAAAATTATCGAAACGTTTTGAAATTTTTATATCATTTTATTGCATATGTCTAGTTTTAGAAAAAATTTTTTTTTTCTTACAAAATGGCGGGGTTCCGAATTTTTTCTTTCGGCGCCTTTCGCGAGACACCGCAAACTGCTGCACTGTAGGATTTTTTATATTGATCTGAAATAATAAAAAACAATATTTTCCGATTATAGACAAGTGTAGGGGAAGGATAAACCTGAAAAAATATAAAAAAGTATAAAATTGAAAGTTATGTCGGCGTTTTAATAAAAAGGTAATTTTTTTGACCATTTTCTCGACAATTTTTACCCCTTAAAAAATATTTATTTACGCAATAACTGTAAAATTTTAAGTACCTCCTTCCGGTAATGTTATAGTAAAAAACGTGTAAAAATTTCAGCCAAATCGATTGATAACTATTCGAGCTGCAACGCGAGCAGTTTTTGAAAATACAGTTTCGAGATAATCGCATTTGAAGTTTCAACATGATAAAACTATTAGTGTAGTGACTTACCGATCAATCAGCGAGTCCAGGTCCATACAATACGCCCTCAGCTCCCTCAAAAAACTGATTTTCGTCCAGGTGCTTCTGTTTTCGGGCTGTGCGAGCGATTTTTGTCTCAGAAAGACTCCTCCGATTCTGTCTCTTTACCCGCGCCTCATCGGTGTTTTCGGCAAAGACGTTGCAATACGTGCCAATAACTATATCTAATGTATTCATCATTTTTAAGATGTAACAGTAACCTTCATTGAATAATCCAGCTGCAATGTAGGCTGAGATTTCATCAATCTTTAGACCTGAATGCAGGTGCTTTGGAGTCAATCTCCAAACTGCCGCGTTAAAACTTTCATTTGCATGTTGGGTATGACCACTCAAGCATCTTTCAAGTAATTCGTCATTGGATAAACTTTCATAAATTGGTAGGAGATACTCTTTCATATCGTCGCCAAGTAATGGAGTGAGATCTTCAAGCTCGGGATTTATTTCTAAAGCGATAGCTTTCTGTCATTTGCACCAGCTTTCGGCCCCAGTTGGGCAGTTCTCATGATTTGGCCCTTGTTTCGTAGAAAAAATATGAAAATAAGTAGCCATAACATCTTTTTTCATATTTTCAACACTATTTATGTTTCTCTGGATACTCAAACCATAATATCTTGTCAATTTTTTTAAAACTTTATCGGTCCACTTGCCTTTTCCCGAGAGTTTTTTTCTTTTCTCACATTTCGGAGTCTGGTGCCCATTCTCTTTTCGACGTGGCCAATACACTCACTTTTTCTAACAGTTAACACGTCACCATATGGATTTAATTCTAAAATAGCCTTGAAAGCTTTTCAATCGCCATCACGTATATAATTACTATATCTCACGCCGAAGTTCTCTTCCGATCTCGAAAACATTTCTATCATAGAGTCAACCTCCATTTTCCCCGAGGAGCCCTCGTGATTCTTCATGCATTCGCCTTCGTGATACTCAAACCATTCATGATATTCTTCAGTGTGAGTCCTATTTTTCCAGGACGTACAAGCTTGGCAATAACTGTTCTTTATAACTAAATCGATCACTTTGCCGGGATAGTAGTCTATGAGCGTTGTAACACCATACACTGATTTGTGTACCGTGAATCTGACGATATTCTCGGCACGTCGCGGTTTAACTCAATAAGCCGAGACTGATTTTTAACAGTTTATTTTGAATAATAATGATAGAACTAATAGGATGCGTAAACAAAAAAAATAAAAACAACGATAACAAAATAACACTTAGAACTAATCAAATTGCAATGAATGATTCAGACTGAGGATTGAAATAAAGCTTATGTTGTTTCGAAGTTTGATGAGATACTGACTCTTCCAAAAACTGAAAGACTCCTTTGCGAGTGACGATCCCTCCACCGACCGGTAACGCCCTCAAGAATACGATTCACGCGCCATCGGAAGTGGTGTGGTGTCTACATAAATTTAATAAATTGCTAGTGAATTCCGAAGGCGCACAAAGAATTTGGCGGGATCGCTCGGCGTTTCGTTGGATCGGTGGAGGGGGCGGCGGTCTGGGCCCCGGGTGGCACGGGTCAGGTCAACCCTGGTTGGAGGGTTTACGCGCGCGTGTAAGACGGCAGGATGACTCGTCAGCGCAGGCGAAGGTTTATGATACGGCTATTTCTATTGAGGAAGAGAGAAGTGAGAGTGCAAACTTAATCTTAAGACCTTCACTCCCCTCGATGGTTAAAAGACCTGGGGAACACATGTTGATGTTAATTTAGATTTGCTCAAAAATAGCTAACAATAAGCCGCTCGTACCTTAAACCTATTATTTACGCGGGACCGAACAGCTGCATGCCAGGGAAGTGATTTTGAAGTTTAGTGATCGTGTTCTTGATAGTCACACAATGTAGTGATTTATTTTTCTTCTCAATATAAACTTTTCTCTTTACAAATAATTTACACGCAAGTATCGTTCGCTCTACTGATCACGAGACGACCGCGTGTCGCCCTTTTCTGCCCTTTGGTCATCCCTACTCTTACATTTGTTTTTCTCTTTCCGTACTCTCGAATAACGAGAGTAAGGGAAAGTTCGCTATCCTTGTCTAGGTGGGTTCCGAAAAATTGTTAAGGTTGCCTCGAGACGTCCGCGACCATGGGGGTGTCTTGGTGTGGAAAATTCCACATCTGGTTGACACCCTTCACGGTCCGAGCCCCCTCGAGGCAAAGCGCCCACCTAGACAATAGGATCTCTCTTTACCGTCGGCTCACGACTACGGACGGTCCTAACCCGCGGGACCCGAAGCTTCAGAAATTTGCTAAATTAAAAATAGCTAACGGGTCCAACGCAGAGTCGGCCGCCCGAAGTCGAACAATGGCGGAGACCGGATCGTAAACCGTCGTCCCTACAGAACTATTGTAACGAAAATTGTAAAGAAAGATTGGAGCGAGCACTGAGTAAAAGAAAGAAAACTAACGGGACCTGTGACCCTGTCAGCCTTGAATTCTAAGGTTTCCTGGACATGCATTGTTTGTTTTTAGTAGACAGATTCCGCGAAATAATTTAACTCCTGCGCTCGACTCCTTACGGGAACGGTAATTAATAGTTAAATGAAACCGAACAATTTGAACCCACGCTTTTTCCATGTACCGTCACCAGAGACTTTGAGGTTTCTTTTTATCCCCTTTCATGCTCAACATTTTTTTTTCATCTCTTCTGCAACAGCTTTTTGTGAAAAAATATCGAATGATGACTTAGCGGCTGCATGGATATGCTCGATAATTTGACGATAACTGCTTTGACTCAATTCAGTGCATATGTCCATAAGATTGTAAAATACATCGATACCTTCTTTTACGACGCCCAATAGTCTCATGACAAACACTATTCTGCGATTTATTTCGTAACCAGTATGAATAAAAGGTCCTGAATTTATTTCATTCTTACCGCAGCGACACGCAACGACAATTTTGAAACCAAGACCTCTCTGCCCTGGCTCTCCAAAAGTTATTTTTTGCTTCCATATAGCAGAAACCAAAATATCTGACAGAGCAGTAAAAACTTTTACCGTTGGTTTGTCTACTTTATTTTAATACGTTTCTATGGCTGCGCGTCCTTGTCGCCGTTGGTTCGAGAGTCTAGGATATGATTCTGAGGGTGTTTTATGTTCGCGAGCGGTTAGCATTGCGCTTTACGTGGGATTTGAACGGTCGGTTAATTTACTGAAACACGGCTACCCTTTCGCCCGTGGGTTACCTCTATATATACAGTGGCGGCCATATACTTACGTACATTTCATATTTTAACTTTGAAACATTTTTCTCTTTCTTTGAAGCACATTTTGGAGCTTCGATGGTTTATATTTAAGTAGTTTTTACTGTTAAGAGTATACGAACGACTGGATTTTTACAAATTCCCAGAAACAAAGATGTTTGTAAATATTTCTTTCCGACCTATCTTTTTCGTAGCGGTCACGTACTTACGCACACTGGGAGTCTATGTAGCTAAAGCAAAATATTAGGAATGTAAACAGTATTTATCAGTGTCTCTTGACATTTTGAAGAGTTTGGACGCTTTATAACATATTCGCGATGAGTAAAGGCAAAAATATTACGCCAGAACAACGACGCTTAGTGGAACGTTTGCGTAAAAGCGGAAAATCGTTCCGCAAAATATCGCAAGAACTTGGGTTATTAGTTATGGCCTGTCATCAAGCTATCAAGTATATTGAGAGACATGGAACTGCTGATAATCTTCCTCGCAAAGCAAGGCCTCGAAAAACGGATCTAAGGGCGGACCGAAAAATCCATCGTTTATCTAAAGCAGATAGATTCAAAACTGCAGTCGACATTCATGCAGAAATATCTGCAAATTGAAGTGAAACAATTAGTGTTAGGACTGTTAGACGAAGACTGAACGAGTTTCAATTATATGGACGTGTTGCAAGAAGGAAGCCGTTCATATCTGAAAAAAATCATCGCGCTAGAATTGCATTCGCGAAAGAACACCTCCATTGGACACCGCAGCAATGGTCTAAAGTTGCATTTACCGACGAATCTAAGTTTAATAGATTCGGATCGGATGGAAAAGTGTATGTTAGACGTTGCAAAGGCGAAGAATACAAAAAACATTGTTTAAAAGCCAATGTAAAAGGTGGTGGTGGATCGGTGCTGGTATGGGGTGCAATGACCATGAACGGCACAGGCCCTATTCACCGAATTGAGGGCATAATGGACAAATTTGTCTATTTAAATATTGTTACAAATCAATTACTGCCTTTTGCTGCGGAGTATATGCCACAAGATTGGAATTACCAAGCTGACAATGATCCGAAACATTTTGCGCGCGTGGTAAGGACATTCTTGACCGAACAAAATATCGACGTTATGAAGTGGCCAGCACAATCTCCGGACTTAAATCCGATAGAAATGTCATGGATCGACGTAGATAAGCACATTAAGAAAGAAAAACCAAAAAATGTTAATGAACTTTACCAAAGAATAGAGGAAGCTTGGGGTTTTATTCCAATAAGTCGATGCGTTCGACTTATCGAATCAATGTCACGAAGGTGTGCTGCTGTAATTAAGAATAAGGGCTTAGCTACGAAATATTAGTAGTAAGTAGGTTATTGTGTCACTAGAAACCTAAAATATTAGAGAAATGTAAATATTTCTATATGTACGTAAGTACGTGTCCGCGAGAAATTCTACTACTGAATAAAAAAATATATGAAATTTTTTTATTACAATAACTTAAGAAACCATTTTTTTTTATTTAATAAAGTATGTTAGAAGCTTGTGAAAACTGAAAATGATTTTGGTTTAACTATTATATTTAGTAATATACAGCTAAAGAAATTTCATTTCGCTAACTGTACGTAAGTATATGGCCGCCACTGTATATTTATATATATTACATATTATATTATTTATATTACTTATATTATATATAGCCTTTGTTGCACTTTGTATGAAATTTATCATTAAGTTTATTTCTAATTTTAGTTAGGAATCTATAATATTCGTTTATTTCGCCATGTATGACCAAAGGCGGGGGGTTCTTGACTGATTTAGTTTTTACCACTTTTGGTGGATCATCAGTGAGATGAATCCCACCTTTATCCTTTGCGATGTTTAGATCTTCGTCATCTGTATCCATGTCGATTTCATGATCACTAAGAACACTATATTTGTTGGATGTAGGTACATTTACATTTTGTTTCTTGGATTGCAAGTCAATAGCTTGCACGTTCTGTAATTTCCTTTTGTTAGTCTTAACTATGAGATCACTGATTTTGCATTCTTCGCTCTCTGGCGTGTGAGAGGCGACGCTTGCATTTTGTAGGTTAAGATCCGCAATATTAACTTTCTTTACCTTAGCTTATATATTGCACTGTTTTTAATAGTGAATTTTGTAATTTTAGATCTATATCTATCACTTACGTGATTTCAGTGTATTATTCTTCATTTTCTTTGAAATAATCGTTAATTACTTTAGAAATTTCAGTTCACAGTTCCGGTGCTCTACCGGGTCGGACGAGAACTGGGAACGAGAACCTGTTTTTTTTTGTTTTTTTTTTTATAAAATTTCGTTTATTGAGCGTGACAGATAATACAATGAGAGGCCCGATAAACGGCGGGCTATTTTAATAATATGAGATACATGAAACATGGCAGCAACGGCTGCAACTCGAGTCATAAAATCTCTTTGTATGACAATGAATTGGTTGCGCTGGAGAATGTGATGATACAGTTTTAGTGTGTACATTATGAAGATGGTATGGTTGTCAGAAAAAAGAAAGGTGCGACGCTTATGCAAAAGCTGACAAACGGTTTGATGTGATAGATTATGGGAATCTTCGATATAGGATCTTGTAGGAAGTTATTTGCATCAAGATACAGGAATGCATCAAACGATATGTGGCCGGAGAGCCTGGATCTCTCTGCATAATCAGGGCAAACGCAAATCAATCCATCAATTAATGGGTTATTGGAACGATTATTAAAAAGTTCCAGCGCCTGTAGCCGGAGAAGTTTGAAAGTGAAGATATCGAATCGAGAGGCACCCACCCTCGCGTATGTCCTGACGTTAGACACTTGACGATAGAGGCCATCGGGTTGTAAGGTTGAAGGGTTAACCCTTTCCGGACGGGACACTCTGACGCGCGTGTGTCCGCCTGAACGGGGAGGCTTGGGAGCATTTCGTGGGAAATTAGTATACGCATGAAGATTTGTTTGCAACAATTATACATTTCGTACTATATAAACAAATGTCTGCTAAATGATTTACAACATGTCAAATTTTAAAATATGAAATTGAAATTATCAATGACAAGTCTAATAGACATTTTATTGATAATTTCAATTTTATATTTTTAAATTTTCTAGAGTGTGATACAGTAAACCCTCGATAAATGCACTCATTTCGGGGGCAAAGCAGTGCTCTTATCGTGTACCGGTGCCGAATTTGTGTTTACATTAGGGCTCGAGCCGAGCGCGAGCTTAAAAAAAGACAGACTGTAGAAGAGACAGAGAGGTCCAATCTACAGGGAGACCGGCCCGAAAGTTCGGTGAGGCAATACTAATGGGGCGGGGGGGGGGGGGGGGGGGGGCGTTTTCATTTTTTATTCTTTTTTTTTAACCTTTGCTAACGTATTTGTGAGATTTTTCTGATTAAAATGATACCAAACACGATATAGTTTGAATTATATTTACTCAATATTTGATATATTTACTTAGTATTTACATAATTAAAACATATCGTGTTTGGTATCATTGTAATCAGAAAAATCTCAAAAATGCATTGGGAAAAGTTACATTCAGCAAAATTAATAAACGACCAAGTTTTTTGTTGCATTAGCAATGCCTCGCCGATACTTTCTTGCCGCTCACTTTGTTTGCTTGCTCTCTCTCTGTCTCTTCTACTGTCTGTCCTTTTCTAAGCTCGCGCTCGGTTGAAGCCCGATTATAAACACAGATTAGATGCCTCTGCTACCTAAGAGCAATATTCGGTCACGACCTGTGCATTTATCGAGGGAGGTGCCTATTCAGTGTTTTTATGCGGGTCCAGCTGACCGCGAATGTAGAAAGGGTCAGAATATGGAAAACCACCCCCTCCAAGATGCAGGAGTTAAATGTAGCGGGACTCGTTTGTGATGGACACGAGATTAACCGCGTTCTTTATTCCATGCATAAACGAATGGAGCAAACTTGGACGATGCTCACAGTTTATTGCATACATGGCCAAGCTATTGAGACAAATAAATTAAAATTTTTAAAAGCAGGATACACCAGATGGGCCTTGTGGAATTTATAGAAGTAGAAATATAATGCTCCATTCCAGCACGCGCATTTGTAAATTAATTTCTAGCGCAAACAGGTAAGAAACTCCGCGACAGCAGAACGCAAGGCCTTCTGGCGTTAAAGAATACATTGTTGCGGCCGAGCATTATATTTCGCCGTAAGGCGTCACGTAGTGGTTGAATTCCACCAAATCATCGCCAGAAGTCCAAAAACATTAAAATCTATGTAACGGCGAATAATGTGACTCGCACTCGGGATCCGCCAAATAAAAGAGAACTTGTAAATTTTAGACTTTCTATATTAATTAGCGTGACTCGCCCGGACAGCGATTCGTTGTATTGTAAGTAAACGGCAAGAATGATCTGGGTAGGCAGGGAATACAGGGGTTTTAAGGGGTTTTTGGAGAAGGAGTGGGAGTGGTGATAGTGGTTTAGGGAGTTGAAAGGTCGGGATGGAAAAATAGGAGATCTGAACTTGGGGTAGTGAATCAGAGGTGATTGTGGAACGGCGGATGTTAGTAGAGCTACTGTACAATATGTTTTCTGTTAAATCAATATAGAGATATCCTAACTGATCCTAACTTATATATTAGTTGATCAGAGGGTCGGTACATTACACCTCCCCTCTTAGTGTAAAGATAAGGTTTCCTTAAAGCTTATCTTTAAGTGTACTACGTCCGCGATGGGATGATATAGGTTCGCGGATAGTTGCTTTTTCGTCTTCTGACTCAGAATAATCTCTTTTGTGGAATTCAATGGACGTTACTGGCGGTGTGTCTCTTCTACGCGTACGTCGTTCATTGCAAACATTGAAGGTCATACAATTGATTAGTTTAGCGCAACCGCTCGTAGAATCATCATGTTGGTGATTCTGTTTTCTTAATCTACGGCTACAGAATTTGTAAAACGAATACATAGTATAAATTGTTATCACTAAACTTAAACCGTAACCTACGTAAGTAAATATGGAAATTTTCTCGTGGATTTCTTTTTCCTTGAGATTTCATCTAATACATTCGAAATCGTACTTAATTTATGGCTAGCGGTATCTAAACTACTTAAATCTATGTTTGAAATCGGAATTTGTTTCAGTTGCCAAACTACGCTAGTGTTAGTTTTAGTTTTTATACGGCAATCGAATGAGCTTTCAGCAATTAAAATAGCCGACAAGGTGTAGGCTTTACAATTTGAGTGTAATTTAAAAAAAGGCCTGTACCTGATATTGAGATATCGACAGGTTGAGCTTGATGGCGGCAGCTAATGGTTACTTCATTTGTTTTAGGTATAAATTATTCGTGTGTCGCAAGATCGTGGTACATATTTGTTTTATGGCGGATAAAATTTCGGTCTCGCAAATTGGATGAGAATGTGTGGCGTAAAGTGGCGCAAACTAATATCATTTAATGTTTTGTAGTAGACATCGCTAGATATTTTGTGGAGGATTGTACGAAAAGGTACGTTTGGTTCTGTTATCCGACGTCAGTCAAATGAGCAAGTTTTAGGCGATCTTTGTGTACCAATATTTTCTTTCTTTTTACGGATATCGTGACGTTTGTGGGAGAATTAATTTCTATTACACTATACGGACCAGTGTATTTAGGTGTTAATTTCCTTGAATTTTGAAACTGTTCGTTTTTTAAGTAGACCCGATCTCCCATTTTATATTGTGTATGTTTTTTCCGTCTGTCATAATATTTTTTATTAAGTTCTTTAGAACTGATGATATTATTTCTTGCTATTTCGCGAGATTTCCGTAATTTTAGGTTTAAGTCGTCTAAGTAACAGTCGTAAGTGTATTTGAATTGAGGTTCTTTAAGAATTGCAGTAGGTAATTCGGGTTTGTTACCGAAAACTAATTCGTAAGGGGAATATTTTGTGGAAGAATGTACGGTGGTATTGTAAGAGAACATCGCGAATTCTAACCAATTGTCCCAGTCTGTTTGGTCAAGTTGTACGTAATGTTTGAGGTAGTCGGCAAGTGTGGCATGACTCCTTTCTAACGCACCATTAGTTTGCGGATGATAAGCAGTTGTTTGGATTTGTTTAATTTTAAATAGTCGTGCGACGTTTTTTAGCAAATTGGAAGTGAAATCTTTCCCTTGGTCTGTGAGCACAGAATTTGGTATCCCGAATTTACAAATAAAATTGCTAGTAAAAGTTTCTGCTATCGTCTGGGCTTCGTGATTCGGAATAGCGTAAGCTTGGGAAAATTTCGATAAATCGTCTTGCAACGTTAATATATATTTATTCCCGTTCATGGTTAGGGGTAATGGGCCTAAAATATCTAACGATATTCTTTCAAACGGTTTCGTGGAGCTAGTGGTTATTTGCATAGGCATGCGAGTTCTATTTCTCTCGATTTTATTCCGTTGACACGATTCGCAGTGTTTTATGAAATTTGAAATGTCTTTTTTCATCGCGGGCCATCTATATTTTTCTTGTATTTTTTTATATGTTCGGTGAAAACCTGTATGTCCGGCGGAGGGAATATTGTGATATTCGACCAATATTTGTTGAATTTCTTCTGGAGTTGGCTCAATAATATTTCCGAAATAGACATTTATGGTAATGTTTGTACCGTTGAAAATGTATCGGAGCATCGCTCTTACTTTCTCCCATTTAAATTTATCAAAACGCGACCCTATTGGAGGAAAACTCACGGATTCTATATTATGTTTCACTAAGACATGTTTTAGTGTTAACAAAGTTTTAAATAAGTCTCTGTATGATGTCTGGTCCCAATAATTTTCTTTTAATGTAAGATAAAATATATGTTTTTCGTTGTCTGTTAAGGAAACTACTTCGTGAAGGCGTAATTCTTGTGATTCGAGTTTTTGTATATGATCGGAACTTATATCTGAAAATCCTTCTTCGCTTGTGTCTATAACTCTAGGAATGCATATAACGCGATTGTCTTTTGCTGAGGAAAGAGGTTCGTTATATTCTATGATTTTATTGTAAGACAAAACCGTGCTTTGTAATTTCTTTAGGAAGTCTGAATAACTTGGTGTTTCTACATTTATTTCGCGAATATTTGGTTGAAAAGTGGAATCTTTATTGAAATTTACTATTATTCTACTGAGAGCATCGGCGTTAGAATTAATCTTTCCTGGTTTATATTCAATTCGATAATCATAGTCCTCTAACTTTAGACGCCAGCGGAGTAGACGAGAACCTGGATCTTTGACATTGAATAACCACGTTAGTGGTCGATGATCAGTTATTATGATAAAATGTCTTCCAAAGATGTATGAACGGAAATGATTTACGGCCCAAACAATGGCTAGGAGTTCGCGTTCTATTGTGGAATAGTTACATTCTGCTGAGTTTAGTGTTCTGCTTGCATACGCGATAGGAAGGTCATGCTTATCGTTTTTCTGCGATAAAACGGCTCCAATGGCAAAGTTACTAGCATCTGTTGTTAGGATGAATTCCTTTGAGAAGTCCGGATATTTTAATATTGGTTCTTTACACAAAGCAGATTTTAATGTTTCGAATGAGTGTTGCTGTGCACTCGTCCACAGGAACGGTGTATCCTTTTTTAATAGAGAAGTTAAAGGTTTCGTGATTTTACTGAAATTCTCAACAAAACGGCGATAATAACTGGCGAGTCCCAAAAATGATTTTATCTCTTTAGGCGATTTCGGAGTAGGATATGATTTCATGGATTCTATTTTGGCGGGATCTGGCTTTACGCCGTCTTCGGATACTATATGACCGAGATACATTACTTCTCGTCGCAAAAATTCGCATTTATCTGGCTGGATTTTCAGATTATGATCAGATAGTTTTCGAAGTATTTCTTTGAGACGTTTTATTGGAAGATTCGCACTGCGGTCCGATACGGAAACGTGTGCCTCCATCTATCGCAGCTTTCTCCCGTTAGCTGCGATGTATCTTTTGTTACTCTCGTGTAAGGGCGAACAATGCTCTGTGTAATAATCGCTATAATAAATAAACAAGTGTGTCTAAGTTCGATATAAAGGCCAGTGGTCGTACCCGATCCCGTCTCCTTCCACCAAACAGGTTATGGGCCCAGATACAAAGTCCCACTGCGCGAATCGAACGGAAAAGTGATTGACACGTGTCGCGGTGCGAACGAGAGGTTAGTTTTCTTTTTTGTTATCAAGGTGGCCACGTCGACAGTAAGAATAGAATTACTGAACAAAGAAAACTACGACACCTGGAAAATCCAGATGGAAGCGCTCCTGATAAAAAGCGATGCTTGGGCCTACGTGAACAACGACAAAGTGAAGCCGGAAATTATAGCGGGAAACCCAGCATCGGTAGAAGCAGCGAAATTATGGGAATCCGAGGACAGAAAGGCAAAGGCCGACATCATTCTCTCCATCAGCCCATCCGAACTGAAGCAGGTGAAAGGATGCATCACTTCAAGGGACGTGTGGTTAAAATTGCAGGAAATATATCAGTCGAAGGGACCTGCTAGAAAGGCCACCCTACTGAAACGACTGACACTACAAAAAATGACCGAACACGAGGATGTACGCGAACATCTAAGAAGCTTTTTCGACACGGTCGATAAGTTAAGTGAGATGGAAGTTAATATAAATCCGGACTTGTTGACAGTGATGTTGTTATATAGCCTTCCACCGAATTTTGAAAATTTTCGTTGCGCCATTGAATCGCGGGACAATTTACCCTCACCGGACGTGTTACGAATAAAAATCGTAGAAGAGAGTGAAGCGCGGAAAGGCGACGCGCGCCCGAGTATGCAAAACGCGATGTTTGTCAAGAAACAATTCGATAAACGACAAAACGACAAAAGTGACTATAAACCTAAAGGTGATTATTTTAAATTTAAGTGCCATCGTTGTCGAAAAATGGGGCACAAGGCCTCAGAGTGCAAAGACAGAGTGAGACGGGACGATAACGCGAATAGGACAGACAAAGTAAGCCTATACGCGGTGGCGGCAGGTACACGCGCCGTGGAAGCCTACGCGACGAAATGCAGCGTTAGCAACGCTAGATGGTGCATCGATAGCGGCTGTACGGCCCATCTATGCAACAATGCCGAGAATTTCACGAACATTACCGAACGCGCCCGAGGTGATTTAAATCTCGCGAACAGCGGTACGACACAAATTAAAGGTAAGGGAACGGTGTCTCTGACTACCGAAACTCATGGGAAATCGAAAAACGTGAGTGTACACGAGGCACTGTACGTTCCGGACTTACGAACGAGTCTGCTGTCCGTTTCAAAAATAACTGATAAGGGCTATAAGGTGATTTTCGATAGTAAATCGGCAAAAATCATCGGAACAAGAGGCGACGTGCTACTCCTGTGTGATCGAGTAAACGGATTGTATTTCTTACGGGAACCGGAACGCCGCACCGTCGCGCATTTAATCGACGAGAACAAACGAGATGCGCGTCTGATTTCGACGAGCCTGTGGCATCGCAGAATGGGTCACTTAAATATAAATGATCTAATGGAATGCGATCGTAACGGCCGCGTGAAAGGCATGAACCTAAAGAATCGCGATGATTGTACCGACTGCGACATATGTTACCGCGGAAAGATGTCCAGGACTCCATTTCCAAGGACATCGAAACGGACGTCGGAACTGTTGGAGATCGTACATTCAGACGTGTGCGGTCCTATACGCACGGAATCTCTCGGAAAGGCCAGATATTTCGTCACTTTCATTGATGATTTTTCCAGATGGTGTGAGATTCGTCTAATCAAGGGGAAGCACGAGGTACTTGACGCATTCAAGGAATTCAAAACATTTGCTGAAAATCGGACCGGGAAGAAAATCAAGTACCTGCAGTCAGACAACGGCAAGGAATATTGCAACCGGGATTTCGACAATTTCCTGAAAGCAAATGGTGTCGGACGAAGATTGACGGTCACCTACACGCCGGAGCAGAACGGAGTCGCGGAACGTCGTAATCGAACCCTTATGGACATGACCAGGTGCTTACTGATACAGTCTAATTTACCAAATTCTTTTTGGGGAGAAGCTGTGAACACGGCAAACCACATACGGAACAGCTGTCCTTCGAGCAGTGTGAACGGCAAAACACCGTTCGAGAAATGGACTGGGAAGGTGCCGAACGTAAGCTACCTGCGTGACTTCGGCTGTGAAGTGTACACGCTGGACAGAAATCCTAACAGAGGTAAGCTCGAACCTCGATCTAGAAGAGGTATCTTTCTAGGTTATGCCGAACGATCGAAGGCTTACCGAATTTGGATCCCCGAAGAGAGACGAGTAGATATAGCTCGGGACGTGAAGTTCGTTGAAAAATTCACATCCTCAACGAGCAAGGACTCGGAAGGTTCTCCTGTTGACGATTTGGAAACTCCCGTTTCCACGGAAATTAATATCTCTCAGAACTCTACAGCCGTTCAACGTCAGGACGCTGAAACCGGCGACAACGAAGACGCGGAAACGGATGGAAGTCGGGACGACGACGATCATTCTACGGACGAAGATGCGACTGACAACGGTAACGTGGATCATCAAGATGCATCGCGTAGAGGCCGCGGAAGACCTCGTATATTGCGCACCGGATTGAGAGGAAGGCCGAAGAAACAATACCACACCGTGGGATATACAGACGAACCCGGACAGATGACGTGTCTCGCTGAAATTCCAATTGAGGCAGCTATATCGGGGCCAAATCGCTCCGAATGGATAGAAGCAATGGCTGCGGAACTCAAATCCATCGTAAAAAGCGGCACCTGGACGTTAGTAGATCGTCCAAAGGATCGAAAAGTGGTCGGTAGTCGAGTTGTACTGAGAAACAAATATGCCCCGGATGGAACACTGGAGCGTAGAAAGGCTCGTATCGTTGCTAGGGGATTCTCGCAACGCCCGGACGTGGATTTTAACGATACTTTCGCCCCCGTGGCTCGTATTGGATCTATAAGAATGATCACGGCACTAGCAGCACAATACAACTTAAAAGTACATCAGCTCGACGTGACGACTGCCTACCTAAACGGAGATCTCAAGGAAACCGTATACATGGAAGCTCCGAAATTTACGGAGGACATGTTAGAAGAGATCGTCCGCACCGAACCGAAGTCAAGCGACATCCAGCGGAAGGCCAGTACGATGCTCTCGGAATTAAAGAGTAGAGACAGGGTGTGCCTACTGAAAAAGGCACTCTACGGGCTACGCCAAGCCGGAAGAAGCTGGCACGAAAAGTTAAGCAGCGAGCTGAAGAATTTCGGACTCGTCAGGTCGAATGCGGACCCATGCGTTTTCCACGTAGGACGAGGAAGCGACGTTCTCATCGTCGCCACGTACGTTGACGATATTATAATTGCTTCTCGGAATTTGGACGATATAAATAGATTGAAGCAACACCTTTCACATGCTTTCGAGATCAAGGACCTTGGTGAAGCGAAGCATTGTCTAGGAATGGAATTCTCACGAACCAAGGGTGGAATCGTCATAAACCAAACTGGATACATAAGGGATCTTCTTCAACGCTTTGGAATGGCTGAATCTAAGGGCGTGTCTACACCTCTGGAGGTGGGGCTGAAGCTCTCGAAGCCAGAAGAGAACTGTCACGATTTTCCCTATAGGGAGCTGGTTGGAGGTCTCATGTATCTCGCCACATGTACGAGACCAGACTTAGCTCACGCTGCGAGTTATTTAAGTCAGTTCAACAACTGTTACAGCCAGGAGCACTGGGTTGCCGCTAAGCGTGTTCTACGCTACCTTCAGGCCACGAAATCGGCCGGCTTATTGTTTAAGAAGTCGGAAGACCCGTTAGTTGGCTATGTCGACGCTGACTGGGGAAATTGTCATATCGACCGGAAATCCTATACGGGATATGTCTTTATATTAGCCGGAGGTGCGATATCCTGGGATTCGCGGAAGCAAAGGACAGTGGCCCTATCATCAACAGAGGCGGAATACATGGCTCTGAGCGAGGCGACCAAGGAAGCAGTCTGCTTACGTAGGTTCCTCCTTGAACTTGGTCTGGATGCCCTGACGCCCGTGAAGATTTACTGCGACAACAACGGAGCTCGAAAGTTGTCGGAAAATCCAGTGTTTCACGCAAGAACGAAGCACATCGATATACGGCATCACTTCGTTCGAGAAGTCGTAGAAGAAGGACTACTGGAAGTAAAATACGTGTCTTCGAGCGAGATGGCTGCCGACGTCTTAACGAAGGGGTTGCCGAAAACCAAGCATAAGGCATGCTTGAAACTGATGGGCATGATTGGAGAAGACATTCGTCAAGGTATCCAACCGTTCCCGTCTCGAGGGGAAGTATTGGAAGATTCCCACTGCGGTCCGATACGGAAACGTGTGCCTCCATCTATCACAGCTTCCTCCCGTTAGCTGCGATGTATCTTTTGTTACTCTCGTGTAAGGGCGAACAATGCTCTGTGTAATAATCGCTATAATAAATAAACAAGTGTGTCTAAGTTCGATATAAAGGCCAGTGGTCGTACCCGATCCCGTCTCCTTCCACCAAACACGTTTGCTGTGGTTCTCAATGGAGTCTGCGTATATGACAATGTCATCAAGATATACCAAACATCGAATTCCTTGAATGCCTGCTAATACCGTGTTCATTAGACGTTGAAAAGTCGCGGGAGCGTTTTTTAACCCGAAGGGCATTCGATTGAACTGATAGTGTCCTGTTGGCGTTGAAAAAGCAGTTTTTTCTGCGTCCGATTTGTGCATACTAATTTGATGAAAACCCGATGCTAAATCTAGTGTGGTGAAATATTTCGAATTTCCTAACTGGTCTAGAATTTCCGTGATGTTAGGCAATGGATAAGAGTCTCCGATTGTAATATCGTTTAATTTTCGATAATCGATTACTACGCGCCATTTTACTTTGCCAGATGCATCATTTTTCTTGGGGACAATCCATAATGGAGAATTCCAAGATGAACTGGAAGGTTCTATTATATTTTCATCTAACATTTGTTGAACTTGTTTATCTACTTCTCTTTTGTGGATTTCGGGATATCGATACGATTTGACTGTTATCGGACGGTCACTGTGAGTAGAAATTCTATGGGCTACTGTGTTTGTACTGCTTAGTCGATCTCCGTCTAGATAAAATACATGATTGTATTCTGTGCAAATTTCCTCGATAGATTGTCTTTCAGTTTCATTTAAATGATCTAGCCTTAGGTTTTCAAATAGTTTTTGTAGCCTATCAGAGCTAGAGTCGATTTCTGGTGGACCTTTCTCTATCGTATTGTTGTCACTAATATCGAGATTCAATATTTGTAAAATTCCGTGATCTAAACTCTCTAATTCTACTTCCGGTTTTTTAATAGTCTGGTCTTTGTCCGTCGTATTAATTACCGAGGATATCGCATCGGATTCATTATTGACTCTAACGATACTTTGACACAGGAAAATACCTTCCGATAATTTTTGGTTGGGAATAAGACCTTCATGTAGATTTGAATTCGTCACTCTAACTGGTATAAACATTTCGGTTCGAGCCGGGATATGCAAGATGTTTGAATTTGAATTTGAATTTGATTTAGGAATCCCGTCTGAAGATTTAGAATTTGCACCAGTTGTTTGAGTTTTATCTGGTTCGTGACTTTTGGAATTTAATTTCTGTGATAAATCCTTTTCTTCGTGTAATAAGGGTACGCACGAATGCGGAGAAAAATGCAATAAATTGTTCGCGTAATCGATTTTTAGTCGTAGATTAGAAATTACGTCATTACCGAGAATTCCCGGATATGAGATGGGGAAAGTATCTCTTACGACGTGGAAAAGGCAATTGTAAAGTTTTTCATTTACCTTAATTTTCAAATAACAATAGCCCAACGATTCGAACGGCTCAGACGTTAAACCCCGGATCTTTAATTTCACATCTTCGTAACAGAGAACAGTACCTTTAAGTTGAGAAATTTTAATAACCGAGATATCCGCGCCCGTATCTAAGAGCATTTTAATTTGATTCTCTATTCCACCTTCAATTTCTAATCCTACAAACGTCGTGATTGCACGAAACGGACTTATAGTTCTGCCTGAATCGTTTGAATTGCCCGCGGCGTGGCAGTCGCCGGAGCTTGATTGGAGTTTAAAGAATTTATATTCTGAGGTGCATTATGACTGGAAGAATTTGGTGAAAAGGAGGGTGCGTTATGGTTTAATTGTTGCGCGTATGCCTGTCCAGGAGGATTGTATAATCTAGCGCAGGCAGCCAGGATAGTTGATCGACTGAGCTGTCCTTCGAAGAGCTCCGCCTGCGTCCCCTTCCGATGCGCTCGAGAGCTCGCTGATTGCTTCGCCTTTCACTTGCCAGGTTCGGACCTATTGCCACGCGCGTGGTGACGTATTGGGGCGACATTCGTATCTAACCGCTCGCGCTGGAAAGACATGCCACGCGCATGCATATGCTCTGATATGATTTAAATCAAATACAATTAATAGATTTTAATGTTTTTGGACTTCTGGCGATGATTTGGTGGAATTCAACCACTACGTGACGCCTTACGGCGAAATATAATGCTCCGTTCTAGCACGCGCATTTGTAAATTTATTTCTAGCGCAAACAGGTAAGAATTTCCGCGACAGCAGAACGCAAGGCCTTTTCGCGTTAAAGAATACATTGTTGCGGTCGAGCATTATATTTCGCCGTAAGGCATCACGTAGTGGTTGAATTCCACCAAATCATCGCCAGAAGTCCAAAAACATTAAAATCTATTAATTGTATTTGATTTAAATCATATCAGAGCATACTTTTTCACTAATAATATAGGGTCCTATTCAAGTTTAATCTTAGACGAGCAATCAAAGACTATCGATGCTCGTCTTTGAATAAACGGAACAGATGCCCTTAGAATTAATCAACAATACCGTAGCCTAGAAACTTAACTGAACGCGTGTAATTAAAAACAAATGATTAACTTTATTAAATATATAGAAATACAATACTCTAAACAATACTAAAATAACACTAACGCTCTAAATCTCCACTCTGTATATCTCCACTCAACTTGACTCTATGAACTCAACTCAACAACTGTCTCTTCCCAAAAATCCTCGCTCGCAACCACCCTCGATCCTCTTTCTCACAGCATGCATTCTTCGTCTTTCTCACAGCATGCGTTCTCTGTTGCACTCACTCATTTTCTCTTTCTCTACAGACTAAACATTCATGCTAGCCCTGACATCCGTCGCCTTCCAAATCACGTACTTCAAACATCCACTCTCGCTTATTTACAATCCATCCACACTCACTAATTCCAAAATTAATACTATTTGAGCGTAGGAAAAATTCCGTTCCTACAATAATACTTTTGTTTTACCCTGCACGCGACGTGGTGCGATCTGAAACTGTTCTTCAACAAATAACCTTGGTCGACGTGCCAAGCACGTCGTTTCGTTTTCCGCGATCGACGCGCATGGCATGTCTGTCCAGCGCGAGCGGTTAGATACGAATTTCACCCCAATACGCCACCACGCTCGTGCCAAGAGGTCCGGCCATGACACCGAGAGAGTGTCTGTGAATCAGTGACATTTCAGCTGTCTGAATGTGTGAAGCAGGCGGAGCTCTTCCAAGGACGGCTCTGGCGATCAAATAAAGCTTGAGCCTGAGATAATTGCATAATTAATTCAGATCGACATAAATCTTTATGCAAGATTCTTGACTTCAGCAGCGAATTGTTTCCAATGGAGGAAATAGTGAGTTATTTTCAAATCGGGGTGTGCAACATTCTTCATTCGCGTTATGAAGTCGTTTTGGTGTCCATTATAGCTGCTGCTGCGTCAACACAAATACCAACACAATTAGACCAAGGAGTGAGTTTTATTTCAAAATAGAAATTTATGTGTATCAAAATTTCTTCCGAAGTTAGATTTCTCCAGTTGTAAGCAGTAAAGGAGTTCTTCTTGTATATCTCTTCATGTAATATCCCCAAATCTGACATATATAATATTATGTAAGAGCTTTTAATAGAACTCTGTTTATCTCGTTGTCAAGACGTCGATTGCCGTCGACGTGCGTTTTGTTTTTTGGAGTAACACCGTGGTAATTACGGCACGAGGCAGTCTCGACGCAGCAGCGATAGAATATTGTTACACATATTAAATATATCTTTCATTTCTCTTTTAATACAGCTCCCAGTGTATTTTTATTAATATCCTGACTTTGACCTCGCATTACAATTTGTCCCATTACAATTATAATAATATTGCTTGATACGTCCGTCTATTCCTCCATTTCAATTGCGTAATATTGACTTATTTGTAGTTTCTTCACCAATTGCAATTCAGTGTCATCAGACATATCAATTATTCGGCTACTTATTGCATCACTTGACAAAGGAGTGGAATCCATTTTGTATTCATATTCCTTACCAAATAACTCACTACAAATGTCTTTCATGCAAGGCTTTAATAATGTTTCAGTGATGGAATACGATTCTTTGCACTTACAATTAGCGATATAAAGAGGTGCCAAATAAAAACACTTTAATTATTTCTCAGTTAGACAGAAATTTTGAAAATTAGATTATTCTGCTCTTAATTTATCAAGTTTCTTTAAAAAAAAGTCGATAGGTTTATTTTTATGCTGACTATGCTGCGTTTTCAAATGGTTCAATAACTTTCCTTTTCGTAATGAAGAGTTTGCCATAACCTGTGCGCAGATAACGCATTGGGGTAAATTTACTTTTCCTCTTTTAATAATAATAAAACCGAATCGAATAAACTGTTCTTCGGAATTGTAACTGAAATTCGTTTCCTTTTCTGCTTCTTCACTTATTCGTTCATCCGATGTACTTGGTATTCCAGCACCTCCATCTTGTAAATTGGCTGTAGATTGGTGTCCGAACGAATTTGTTTGTTTATCCATTTTAAGAGAAGAACAAAGATAATCTAAGAAAATTAAATATATTTATTATAAACCGTTGTGTAACTTGAATTCAGCCATTTACGTACAGAGAATAGCTGTTATAATTAACACGTTGAATGCCATGAGGGTCGCCGGTGACCCGCGCCATTGAATTCAATAAAATTTCATATGACTTTTAAATTGTAATAGTTGTGAGTTTGTTAATTCAGTCAATATTTACGCGTTGACCTGAAAAAGGTAAAGTCCTGTTCTCTATATATCTTTTTGCGTCTTTAACGTTCCTGCTTTGTACAGATGTGATTTCAATAGAGAAATTTCTACTACAGTAGAAATGAAGAAACTAGGAAAATACCGGTGGCATTCAACGTTTTAAATTAAATTAACACGTTCCGTGACGCGTGGGACGTACGCGTTTATTGCAAAAATTATTTAGAATTATTAATTAATTATATTTTTTAGATTTGTACAAGAACATCAGTAAGTGACTGACAGTAGAATCAGCTCTTTTCAGGGCAATCATGTGTATGTGTGTATATAGGAAGGATCAACTTGACAAGCATCCTACTTTGAGCGTCAAACGAGGGAATTTCAAATACAATAACTTTTTTATAACACAAATGTTAAATTTCTTATTGATCAGTACTTTCTGTTTGACTATACAGTTATTCTAAACAAATATTCAACAAAATGGATTGAAATTTGACTAAAAAGGTGATCAAAATTATATCCTTTTTTAGAATGTTATTTAAACGAACCGTGCTTTAAAGAGTCCGTCGGATTCGCCGTTAAAAGACGTTAATTTTCGCCCCGTGAAAAGTTGCCATATTTCTAATACTTTCCGAGATACTTAATAAAGTAAGTTTTTCAACCCCTAGTTTGGCGGCAGTTTTCACCCTTTAACGTGGACCATTGGCGACAAAAAGAAACAGGTGTCAAATATTTTCATGAAAACTATATCATACTAAAACATCAAGATTTACAGTTCGGAATGTTCCCTAAGAATATAAAACTCTCACTATCTCGAGCCCACGCTCTTTCATATTTAACTCCTTGCAACGTAATCCTCACTCTTCACTATGCACGCTTCTTTATTCCCATTCATACATCGTCTTTTTCTCTCATTCATTCATACACCCTCTCATTTCCGAACATTCTCTGATTTCTTAGAAGCTAAATACAGGCAGCCCTCGAGTTTCGCACATTCTACTTTCGCACATTTTTAAAAATTCAACGTTTTAAGCGTTTGCGGTCGGATGTCCCCCCGGAGGGGACATCGTGAGTCGAGCAGGCTACTGGGCTGTCCCCTCTCAGGGGACATCAGACTTTAGCCATCAGACTACAATGTTGTTCCGGTCAAGAAGACAAAACAGTTTCAGTCTTGCATTAGAAAGACACAGCACGTTATAGAATTCTTTATCAAGAAAAGAAAAAAAAGGAGGTATACAACTAACTCTTGATAAGTTTATAAAGAAAACACCCGCAAGCATTTGCACACGCCTCTTTAACTTTATTATGTATACATATTGAAAAATGAATACTTTAAAAATTGTTGGTACATATATTTTTACTTCCCTCTACTTTCGAACATTCAACATTCGCACACACTTTCAGGAACCAATTGTGTGCGAAAATCGAGGGCCCACTGTAGCCTATTCCTACCCGGCCTCAGGCTCCCCTTCCTACATCTATACCACCTTTATTGTATCATGGGGCTTACACCCTTTTTTAATAACTATCGTATATATACCATTGTAAAAATTGTGAAGAATACGTTGATAGCAAATCTTTGTTCATAATAACGTGACACGGAACGTGTTAGACAATTAATATTCATTTACCTGCAACTGAACTATTTAAGATACGATCGCGAGCATGCGCAGTGGTGATTCAATTGCGAACTTCTGGAACCAGTCGAGTAAAATTCATTCGCTCTGTTAACACTTTGCAAATCGAATGGGCAGATCTCCACGTTTTAAAGGAAGTCGGTTGATGACCGAATGAGATCTCCCACCTTTACTTTGTCAGCTGAAAAATGCGCGATGTACAATTCTTTGGTATTTTTCTCGGCAGGTGGGTAAGTGTTAACAAAGAATTATAGGCAGGAGGTAAAACCCCGGAAACGCGGACTCGTATGAGTCAGTACGAAGAAGCGATACGGCTGCACAATAGATCAAATCGATAATCTAACAAGGGAACATCCCGAGGTGCCACACGCCGATTTTGATGAAATTTTAGTATGATGTAGTACTCGTTAGAATATTCGATACGTATTTTTTTATATCGGCAATCGTCCACGTTATAGGGGTGAAAACCGCCCCTAAAGTTGGGGGCCAAAAGTGTATTTCGTTGAATATCTTGGAAACTATGAGAGATAGAGCATTTGCGTAAATTGGCGAAATTAGCACCTTTGCATTACGAATTTAACGGCATAATTTCTTTTGCAAAATCTCCATTTGTTTAAACAATATGTTGAAAAATAACATATTTTCGGCAGTTTTACCACTTTAATGTTATTCAATTTTCTTGAATATTTTTTTGTAAACTACATTTCCTATACAAAATTACGGATAAATAGGAATTTCGATTTTTTCATCAACAAAAAAGTTATTACATATGAGATTTTATCGTTCGACGCGCGAAATAGAGTCCGTACACGAGTCGTTCCTTGTTCATAACTCCCCGGTAATTTGTAAATAAATTGATTTTACCGATAACCATTCGTTGCTAACAAAAAGAAAAGAATTTTCCGTTACTTTAATGCGATATAATTTTCGGCTAAAGCACTGCGCGCGGTTTATGGAGGGACATTCCCAGGTCGGCACGGTGTGAACAAATAAATGAAACAACAAGAATAGAGTATTCATAGGATTTACTGCCATGACTGCAAATCTAAACTGCTTTAATTTTGCAATGAACAATGTAAAATAATAAAGAATAGCAGAAAAATTGCAATTTTGGTTTTTAACAAAGATACTTACTGTAAATTATTACCGCAAGAAGCTATTAGCGCTTTCCAAAATCTTCGCAATAGCAAAAACTCTTTCGTCAGCATACGAATGTTGATGCGAATAGAATTCGACAAATATTAAACACTCACTATTGTATATACTTTAAAGACGATGACGTATCGACTTTACCATGTCTGTCATTGGTTATTAGTATAATAGTTAAACCCGACCCTCTTTTTCCTCGCGAAGAGGAAATTTCTGAAGTATGTTGTAAAAATGGGAAAGATCCCTGAAATTTGTCATTAGGCGAAAGCCTGTGATTTTCGTAACGCATAGACAAAGAGTTATAATCTTTGACATTTCTAACAATAAGCAGGCCGAAGCTGTAGATTCGTGAAGTGCGATAGACATACACCTCGGCTACTTCTCATTGTTGGTGAGCGGTCACTACTTTTTCTATAAGCATTTTACACTCCATTCTTGTTGTTTCATTTATTTGTTCACACCGTGCCGACCTGGGAATGTCCCTCCATAAACCGCGCGCAGTGCTGTAGCCGAAAATTATATCGCATTAAAGTAACGGAAAATTCTTTTCTTTTTGTTAGCAACGAATGGTTATCGGTAAAATCAATTTATTTACAAATTACCGGGGAGTTATGAACAAGGAACGACTCGTGTACGGACTCTATTTCGCGCGTCGAACGATAAAATCTCATATGTAATAACTTTTTTGTTGATGAAAAAATCGAAATTCCTATTTATCCGTAATTTTGTATAGGAAATGTAGTTTTTACAAAAAAATATTCAAGAAAATTGAATAACATTAAAGTGGGAAAACTGCCGAAAATATGTTATTTTTCAACATATTGTTTAAACAAATGGAGATTTTGCAAAAGAAATTATGCCGTTAAATTCGTAATGCAAAGGCGCTAATTTCGCCAATTTACGCAAATGCTCTATCTCTCATAGTTTCCAAGATATTCAACGAAATACACTTTTGGCCCCCAACTTTGGGGGCGGTTTTCACCCCTTTAACGTGGACGATTGCCGATATAAAAAAAATACGTGTCGAATATTCTAACGAGTACTACATCATACTAAAATTTCATCAAAATCGGCGTGTGGCACCTCGGGATGTTCCCTTGTAAGTGGAAAAAAATAATTACTCGGAACGAATCCTTTTAGAGAAAAATATTATACGCAGAAGTTTGATAGTACCGCCGAGAAAATACAGGTGGATTATTTATTTTTTATTTCTCGTGTTCCTTCAAAGTTATTTAAAGGCCGACTTTAATTTTTACATGGAAATCTGTATTTTCCTTTACGGATTTTTATGCTCCAGAAAAAACGAGGAAACTTTTGTATAAGTGATTCTCTTGTTCGAATACTATTTAATAAGAAAGAACTCGGGGAAATTATAGGCCGCATCCTCTTGTGAGGAACTTTAGCCGGACGATCTTTCCGAATAGAAAGGTATAATAAACAGGATGGCAGGTTGGGGCAACTTTGGAGATTTTCATTTTGCAAAAGAAATGAAAAAACTTTTTGTGTAAGTCGTTTTCTTATTGGATATTAAGTTAAAAAGATATTTAATAAGGAAGAGTTTACTAAACTCTTCCTACTGCTACTGTAGATGATGCAAAGTGACGTGATTGATTCCAGGACGTTTAATTGCATCTTCAACTTCTGTGCTTTATTTTAAAAGCTGAAGTCACTTTTGAAGCTGAAGGGAAGAAAAACTGTGGAAAGAATATTAAATTATTTAATTACTTTTCATTCCATCGTCTTAAAAATGTGTTGTTAAATACTGTTATCTCGAATTGTAGGATTACATGTATAATTAAAAAAGGTGTTACGAAACGAGCACCACTTCGTCTTCGCGAGGGAAGGTATTGACTAGCGAATACTAGATGTATGTATATGTTTTGTATAAATTGATATTTGTCGCTTTTATTTCTCTGTGTGTACTTGTTGAAAGGTTCTTAAGAACTGTCGTGTGAGAGTGTTCGTGTAAGAGTGTTTTAGGGAAAATCGTCGGTGCGGAAAATTAGGAGAAGTTAGGAATTGCTTACAGGGACCTTTGTAAGCGGGGATGAGGTTGTGTGGAGGGGGATGGGCCCTTAGAGTGGTCGATAGGTATGCTGCGTGTATGTGTATCTGTTTATGTCTATGTGTGTATGTATATCTTACATGAGGTATTATAATTAATAATAACAATAATGACAATAGTGATAATAATGATAATAACAATAACAATAATAATGATGATGATGATGATAATAATAATAATAATAATAATAATAATAATAATAATAATAATAATAATAGTAATAATAATAGTAATAATAATAGTAATATAATAATAATAATGTTGATGGGCGTTATAATGCGGAGTATGTCGGTTGGGGTTAGGACGTAACAAAGGAATTCTTATTTGAGCTTACTTAAGTGGAATCAAACTGTGGCAGAGAAAGAACCGTGATAGCTACAATTTGATTTTTTATAAATTTCATAAATGTTATCGTACAATAATAAAAGTATAGAATGGATATGTATCGATAACAATACCTGACCTTGTACGTGTAACATTTATCTTCTAGATTAGATACGAACATTTTAAAAACGATGAATCTTGTACGTGCAACTTCATCAACTTTTCCATGAAATACATTTTAGTTTTAACCCTTTCGCTACTACGGGTGACTATAGTCACCGGCCACAAGGTGCCGCCTATACACGACGGGTGACAATAGTCACCAGCCACAAAAATGAAGTCAAAAGTTACACGGACAAGTTAAGTTAAGATAAATACGTTCATGAAAAAATTATAAGCACATTGTTATGAACACAAATCATTTTTCTTCTAAAAGCAGTGTCAAAACGGCGTTTTTAAGACAGAAGATTCGGCCCCGAATGCTGAAGAGTGCAAGCGCTTAATGTTCCAACTTTTGGCGCGGCGCTCGGTTCCACACGAGGGACTCCGCGGCGAGGCCCGCCGCACAGTGGTCCAGCGCGAGAGGTTAGCCGCGCTATTGCCAAAAAATAAATTTTCTCGTATCGCTTTTTTTCTTTATATCGACTCCTAAATGTCTATGGATTTCAGAAATGGCAAAATTATTGAAATTTGACAAAAATTGTAGTTACAACAATCGCTTAAATTTGGAACTTTTTCTCGAACCCAATTTCTATTGAAAAAACACGTTGTCTTCTTCGTGAGATTTTGACGAATCTATCTTATATTTTCTAATTATCTTTATCCTATTTGAAGAGCATTCTTCTATGATAAAAATGCACATACACCCAATTCTGTTTTTGCACGAACTTCTTTTACACGATTTTGATTTAACACGAATCAGAAAAATAATTTAATTCTCTTTTTACACGACTTATTTTGATTTACCACGATCGACCCAAATTCTAAGAAGAAAATTTTACTTTACTATGGCCTAGCCAAAGCACAAACACAACGACTAATTGCTGAATTCATTCTTAAATCCACTGAAACATCGCCACCACTGAAGGCTAGTCCTAATTTTGTTCGAGAGATTACAGAAAGAATTTCCCCAATGGAGCACGAAGATGATAACCAAGACGTTTCTAGTGATAGCAGTAATATTGCTGTCTTACGCAAACGTATGCGTTTATTGTCAGAAAGTGACAACGAATAAAATCTTTTTACGTGTAACATTATTTTGCCTAATTTTTGTGTTCATGAATTAGGGACATGATTTTTTCCTTTTCAAATGATAATTTACTTTGTATGACACATATGCAATTTTAATGAAATAAAATGTTTCAAATCCTAACGTGAAAACTCAGAGTTTATTTTATTAATTTTGCTGATTTCTTAGGACTGGAACCAATATTCTATTTTTCCATAGATGCAATATATTTTTTTTACACGTATTCTTCGGGAACGTATCTATCGTGTAAAAACAGAATTAGGTGTACTGATTATAAAATTAGTGTTTGTAGTTTATTAAAAAATTAACGTTCAATGAATGAAAGAAAATCATAAAAATTTTCTATTATTGACAATGAATATCTTTTTATTATCGTATTTTTTCGTATTTCTGCCAATGAGACTCTTTTCTGAAAGCTTTCTGCTATATGATCCTGCAAAAATAACTTCCCTATTCGTCCCACTAATATAATTTTTTATTGTTTAATGAGTCGCGCGCACTCCAGCGGGTACCTGCCGCTAGAGTCTGTTAGCGGTTTTAAGGAAATCTTTCTATGAATTGGTTGAATTAGAAGGGGGTAAACAGTTAATTCTGTGTTGTAAATGTGTATTCGAAATTTCTGTCTACGTGCAGTTCAAACAATATCGTTTTAAATGGATTCGGAAAACAATCAGAGCGGTTTTAGAGTAACGACATGCGGTTCACAACTTCTCGGAATTCGCTAAGCCAACTTGTAAAAACCGAGAGTTAAATAGAAACCCTCATCGGCAATTACAAGTCGATAGTTTCTTAAATGTGGATTTTGCAACTTAATGGTTCTAAGTCTACCAGCAGTTCGCACATGCTATAAACCGCGGGCGGCGAGGAAGCCGAAAATGTTGGCCAGCCGATGAGACAGGTAAAAACGGTTTTTTCTAATCATCCTCCCTCTCGGCAAAAATAACAAAATGTGGAGGGAAGTTTTCCTAATGAATCATTTGCATAAACCAATAATTTTGTAAAAAGGAAAAGCTCCTGCAACTTTGCTCCGCTTTATGACACTCCGCCTGACTTTTGAATCCGCCATTTTGTTTTTGGAAATTATGAGTTCAGATTCGTAATCAGCGACCCAAAAAACATAAGAATACTAATTTTTAGTTAAATCGGATGTGTTTTGCGCTTTTGGCGAGGATTTCAAAGAGATCGAAAGCTGTGCGAGGTGCCTGAACAGCTAAATCGAAGTTCTGGCCCACTGTACGTCGCTGGATCCAGCCCCCCCCCCTCCGTTCCGAATGCAGTGACCCCACCAAAAGTGCAATCTCCCAGTGAAAACGTGAGCGACGATGAACAGAGCGTTTAACCTGATAATGAAAAGAACTGCCATAGATTGTGTGCGCTGTTGAATGAGTGTAAATACGAGTGTAAGAATGAGATCGGAGAGAAAAATGTTACGCCGCAATATTTTTTCTTCTTCCTTTTTGCATTCTTGGTTAGTAACTAGCGGTATCCCTTCCTACTGTACCGATCGCAATTCACAGCAGCACCAAGCGCGCGTAAATCGGAACATGGCTATCGCTCTTCTTGAATTGTCTCTTGAAGGCCAAGTAAGGGAAGCGACGGGATAGTGGGAGGATACATATAAAAGAGAAGTGCACTGTCGGCGCAGACAGTTCAGTTCAGTTAAACTCAGCTTTTATGAGAAACTCAGTTGTGAGACACTCAGAGAGTAGAGAGTAACACTCGGAGAGTGTCTAAAAGTTGCAATGGGTTAGTTAAGAGTTCAGCAGTTGCCGAGAGTTAGGCGGTGAAAGTCAGTAAGAACAATGTAGTCCAGTAACCAATCAATTTCAAGTTCTTAGCTTAATTCTAAATTCTACGTTCTACATCGTCGAGCACATCTCCAAAACGAGTCTAATTGTAAGTATAATTCCAATTCCAAGCTCTTAGAGAGCCAATTCTAATTCAATTCAATTCCAATTCTAAATCAAGACTCTATTCAGACTCTTAGGAACTCTATTCCAAGTCAACGCATTCAAAATCTCACATACATATACATATCGCTAATTGTAACCAATATTTTAATTATATTATCTCTAAAATTAATTCCATTACGTTTAAGTTTCATTTGTAACAGAACATTTTAATAGAGAAACGTATTCCTGCAAATTCCTAATTTCTCTTTAATCAATTCCTTTCCTACAAAATCATAACAACTCTATAACAACGATAAGTTTTACAATCATATTATTCTCTTTCGCCTACATCTTCAAGGCTTATAATGAATCGACGTAATAGCTGGCTCCCAGCCATTTGACTGCCCAGGAAGGAAGGCAAAAACCAGCATTTATCTCGGCAATACGCTTTTGAAGGAATTTCCCAATTCGATCTTACTCGATTAGTAATTTTCTTTCACATAGTTAAGTAATAAGTAGTTTGTTAATTACTTCTTTTTAATATCTCTCCCCAACAACATCCAATATGTTCCGTTTCTTTTAAACGTCCCTAGAGAGACCTACAGTATGGTGCTTGTCGCGGTCACTCCGGTATTAAGTAGGAGAGACGTATCGTTACCATTAGGGAAATGGACGAAAACACATCTTTATCTTTACTTATATATTTGTACGTACAACTACATTTGCAAGAGGAAATCGGTGTGATCTTTCCCGCCAAGACTGAAATGTCAATTCTGTTCTGAACCGCCATTATGGGTGATTAGAGACCGTTCACGACGAAAACGAGCAGCCAAACGAACTTGAGACGTAATTATTATTTATTTCATAGTTATTATAATTGCTATAGTTTTTAAAATATTGTTATAATTGACGGTGTTTTCTTTTTCTAGATATGAAGCAAAGGAAGAAATGTTCGATCATTTCCTGCAAAGAAAATAGAGGTTAGACAATATTTGTACTGCAATTGTATATCTATTCCTATGTATACCTATGTATATTATGATTCTTTTGTAATATGAATATTAATAAAACGAAAGTAACTGAAATATAATGTTGTTATTTCCATTTTAAAATAAAATTAAAAACAAAAAATATGAAGGCAAGCATTAGAATACAACCATTGAGTATACATTAATATAGATAGGCATGCTATACAAAAATTTATGCCTTTAGTTCGTACCCGCGAATACTAGCGGCGCTGTTTTCAGTCCTTTTTCATAACACGGCAGCTTGCCTACCCTGTACATTAAGTTAGATGGATATGCTCTATAAATTTATGCCTTTAGTTCGTCCCCGCCACTAATTGCGGCGCAGTTTCGCGTCTTTTTTTTAACACGGCAACTTGTCTACCCTGGGCCAAGCTGTTTCTAGTTACGCGGCGAATCACCATCAGGTGGCGATAGTGATGTTACTACTGTAGGCACGTTGTACAATAACGCGCCGTGGCGTAAGCCCAGGATTGTTATGTCTTCGGAGAAATAACGCTTACTCAACACGAGCCTCGTTTAGTTTTAATTATCTTTATTAGAGAGAGCTACAACAACCGCTCCAGCCCATGCGACGGTTAAGACTTGAAGAACTAAGATGAACTCTTCCCAACTTACAATCCACAGTTTCCCTAGGCGCGACCTAGGGAAATTTCGCGCTAAATATGAACTCCCTACACTACTCATGCAAGCATATTGAATCTGTGATTCACTACACTAGCAAAAGAGAATCGGTGTGATTCTGTTACCGCCAAGACTCAACAGTCAATTCTGTTCTGGACCGCCTTTGTCGTTGATTGAAGACCTTTCAAGACGAAAACGAGCAGCTAAAAGAACTTGAGACATAATTATTATTTATTTCATAATTATTATAATTGCTATAATTATTAAAATATTGTTTTAATTGAAGCTGTTTTCTTTTCCTTGATATGAAGCAAAGGAAGAAATATTCGGTTATTTCCTGCAAGGAAAATAGAAGTTAGAATATATTTGTATTGCAAATGTTTATCTATTCCTATGTATATTATGATTCTTTTTTAATATGATTATTAATAAAACGAAATTAACTGAAACATAATATTGTTATTTCCATTTTAAAATATAATTGAAAAGAATATAAAGGCAAGCATTAGAATACAACCATTGAGTATATATTAAGACAAATGGACATGCTCTACATGAATTTATGCCTATAACTCGTGCACGTCACCACTCGCGGCGCTGTTTCGCGTCTACTTTTTAACACGGCAGATTGGCTACCCTGGGTGCTACTTACATGCTACACACATATCTAGCTATAGGTGCTCCATCTTAATACAAAGTGATCTCTGATTATGTTTTGCGCGGTTAGTCGGCCCGTAGTTTATATTTCAATTACAATTCGAACAGTTTAGAACACCTTTGAAGGATTAATGATGAGACGTAGATTCTGTGAGGTACGTTCCAGACAGTACAACATTTATTTTATTAAGTTAGGTGTGTGTTTTTTAATATATGCCATGTTATAAATTAATATATAAATATGATAATGAATATCTGGTCTATTACAGATGATACAACATGCTAAAGGGCTATCTTAGCATCGAAATCTTTAATTGCGCTAAATGAGCCAAGCTTAAAACAGATCGCAGGTCTGCTATAAGAACATCATACCAACTACGGTAAGTTTAATTTTATATATATAAATTTACCTTTATAAATATAAATGAACCATACAATTTTTATGTAACACTGTAACTGGCTTCTTTTTCTTGGCTCGAGGCTTAAAAACAACAATCAGTTTAGTACAGAAAATAATTAACCTTTTTCGCTCAAAGCCTCTTTGCATTCATATTACGAAAAATTCAAAATTATTGTAAACCAGAATATAATATGCTCATAATGAATAACAGGAGATGACTAAATTGAAATATAATTTTCATTATTGTTTCATTTATCTGACTTGTCTTCTACGGTTTAAAATAATAATATTTTTTTTATTCCTAAATATATAAAGGAATAGATGCGTAAATAGGAAATCAATTGCATCTGTATGACTTCTCCACCGAGTTTAGATTTAGTACATAATAATAGAGAACGTATCAATTTTTTGTTTATTGCAAAGAATACAGTTAATGCATACAAAAATAATGTAATGTACCAACCCTTCGATTAGCATTAATAATAACTGTACAATTACTGTGTACCGTGACAAATACTGCGACTCGACCAGCATTCATTATCATCGTGATTCATTACCGCAAGTACAAAATCTTAATTTCCAATTCGACCCTTTAACTCCCTAACACAGTCACTACCATCCTTAATCATCCTCGAATCACCGTTCCAAGTCTGAATTTCTATTTTCCTATTTCGACCTTCGACTCCCAAACTCTGACATCCTTCTCCCACTCCTTTCCCTAAAGTCCTTAAAACCCTGTGACCCTTTCCGCCGATTCTCACTCTAGTTCTAGCTCATTCACATCGCATAATTCATATCACTCTTCTTCTATATTCTCATTATAACTCATTAATTAATTCAAGATTCATTTTCATTACAAAACTCTACTCGATACTGTCATACTGTATGTAGCTCCATCAAAGTGTACAATGCTGGACAAAAGTATTGGCACATCATGATTTTTATATTACAGTTGCTAATAACTACTACATAAGTTATTAAAAGTAAAAAGTTTTCCGACATATATGTATGCTATCTGTCCAAGTTTGATATGCAACAAGAAGCAGTGGCATAAATAGAGCGATACAGAAAATAATAACAAAAACATGCTTATTGAGCATTTTATGCACGGACAAAAGTATTGGCCCAGTCGAATAATAATATTTATAACTAATATATACTCGGGTATTAATATTTTCTTGCTCGCCCTTTTCTTTTAAGATCTTCTTTGAGCCTTCTCGGCATCGAATGGACTAATTGTTTTGTAAATTTGGTATCAATGTTGTGCCATTCTTGCAGGAGAACCTATTTTAGTTCAGTTTTATTCGTTACCCTATGTTTTCTGAACCTTTTCTCCGATTCATTCCATACGTGCTCTATTGGATTCATTTTCAGACTTTGTGGTGGTATGTTTAAACTATGTGCAGTATTTTAGGCGATCCATTGGCGAACTATGTATGCCATATGTTTAGGATCCCGATCTTGTGGGAATAAAAATTCCTAGGAAGATTTACTGTTTGAGCACTTTTTAAAAGATTTTCTTTTGATATATTTAAATATTTATATTTGACCATGATGCCATCAATAAAAACAAGTTCTCCAAGCCCTGATGATGCCATACATCCCCAAACTATTAAACCACCATCTCCGTGTTTAACTGTGGCTTGCAGATTACACGGATTCAATTTCGTGTTTGGCTTCCTCCACACCAAACTCTTCCATCAGATTTAAATATATTAAAGGGTATAGCAGGATAAGGGGGTCAAAAGTGCCCTTCAACCGATTTCAATGGGGACGGTCTCATTCGATAGATAATGCTCGGCGATTGATGTCTACAAATTTTTAACCCTGGATTTTGACCGGAAGGGTAGTTATGGGGAAAATTAAAAAAACAGGTTTTTGGCCCTTTTTCCCCATTTATTGAGGCGTAAAAAATCCAAATAAATTCTGACATATTTTACACGGTACCGGACATATTGGAGAATTTTTTCAGATTTTTCCGTCGATGTAGCTAAGCGTGAAAAATCGGCAAAGTAAAAAAAAACGGAAAAAAGAAGATTTCGTATCGAAATCTTCGAGGTACAACTTTTTGGTTTATATAGTAACAATCTAACACCTACGATTGTTATCCCCAATTTTTTTCAGATTTTTAAACCACCTGCGTCATTGTGAAAAAAATCGAAAACCGATTTTCGGGACGTATTTTGATCTAAAACGCAAGAAGTAATTGTTATTTTTCCATTATTTTGATAGAGTATGTTCATTTTGTGCTTTTCAATGTTTCTGCATACAAAGCAATGCAAAGGATTGAATTGATTCAATTATTCGTAAGCTACACACTTCCTTATCAGCTAAAAATACGAACGTTCTTTCAACAGCAGCGATGGCGCAGTCGGTAGAGTTCTTGGCTGCGGAACCTCTCGAAACTTTTTGTCGCCGGTTCGAGTCCCAATGAGGCAAAATTTTTTTTTTTTAATCATTCATTGCATAACAACAAATAATAATTATTTTTCAATTTTTCAATGGTTTTTAAACATTTTTAAATACTTATTCAATATGAAATATATGTAAAAATAATTATGGAGCATATTGTTTTTTTCATTGATTCGTCCTAGCCACATCTCATTATTCTTTTGTACATTGAACGAATATTAGTTTACTGTAACGAATGCAAATATGTATTCAATATTAAAAGGATCCAATTGTATATTCTGATGAATTGTAATGAAGGTGATGTCTAACGGAAAGAAGGGTTTATTTCTTTTTAAACATTCTTATTTTTGTATTTACCGCTTCTCCATTTATGCAGAGATCATCCAAAATAGACAATGAATTGAAAGAAAGAAGGTATATTGGGATTTCGTCCGTTATAATTCCTTTACTGTTTTATGCAAATCAACTCCTCAATATTCTTAAATGCCTCGTCCGATCACGCCACATTAATCAAAGAAGTTATCGTTGCTTCATTAACTATACCCCTAATATAATTGGAATTTCGGGCATCAAATGTTATTGCTGTGAATGTGCGAGTGGTAACCGTACCATAGGTTGTTGTTCGCACATTGCTGCAATAATATACTACCTGTCGCACGCACGGTATCTATCGACAATTGTTAGGCCTTCAGACATATTGACAAAAATATTTAATAAAAATGAAGTGGTGCCCATCATTAATGAACATAGTGACGAGGATTAAAGCCACACGAAACGTGTTTCAACTTTTAATTATCAAAAGGTAATCTATCGCATGCCATTTATATTTTCACACTAATATTAATTTCCGTATTAACAATTGTTATCCACTTAATACTTAAAAACATTTGTTTTCTAATTATATTTCATGGGAGGTGAATTGGCGAGAGAAAAGTTTCAAGTATTCCGCAGCTAGATACTGTAGCCTAATCATCAAATGATAATCTATCATTCGTATTTTTACATTAATATTCATTTACGTATTAATAACATTTATGCAGTCAATAATTTAAAAACAATGATCATCAGTTCTAAAGGTACAACTCGGTACCTGCCCGCTACCTACACGCTACGCAGGTAATTGCGGACTAGATAACTGAAGGGAGTACATAATACTGGAGTAAGTGTAATAAAACAATAAAACCTTCTGAACTGACTTTAATGTTTTCGTGTACTTAAAGCGGTTGGAAAACACGATTGCAATGGGGCACAAAACCTAAAGCTGAAGAAGTTGATTTGCATAAAACAGTAAAGGCATTATAACGGATGAAATCCCAATATACCTTCTTTCTTTCAATTCATTGTCCATTTTGGATGATCTCTGCATAAATGGAGAAGCGGTAAATACAAAAATAAGAATGTTTAAAAAGAAATAAACCCTTCTTTCCGTTAGACATCACCTTCATTACAATTCATCAGAATATACAATTGGATCCTTTTAATATTGAATACATATTTGCATTCGTTACAGTAAACTAATATTCGTTCAATGTACAAAAGAATAACGAGATGTGGCTAGGACGAATCAATGAAAAAAACAATATGCTCCATAATTATTTTTACATATATTTCATATTGAATAAGTATTTAAAAATGTTTAAAAACCATTGAAAAATTGAAAAATAATTATTATTTGTTGTTATGCAGTGAATGATTAAAAAAAAAAAAAAAAAATTATTTTGCCTCATTGGGACTCGAACCGGCGACAAAAAGTTTCGAGAGGTTCCGCAGTCAAGAACTCTACCGACTGCGCCATCGCTGCTGTTGAAAGAACGTTCGTATTTTTAGCTGATAAGGAAGTGTGTAGCTTACGAATAACTGAATCAATTCAATCCTTTGCATTGCTTTGTATGCAGAAACATTCGATATTAGTTGCAGATTTCGATACGAAATCTTCTTTTTTCCGTTTTTTTTGACTTTGCCGATTTTTCACGCTTAGCTACATCGACGGAAAAATCTGAAAAAATTCTCCAATATGTCCGGTACCGTGTGAAATATGTCAGAATTTATTTGGATTTTTTACGCCTCAATAAATGGGGAAAAAGGGCCAAAAACCTGTTTTTTTAATTTTCCCCATAACTACCCTTCCGGTCAAAATTCAGGGTTAAAAAATTGTAGACATCAATCGCCGAGCATTATCTATCGAATGAGACCGGCCCCATTGAAATCGGTTGAAGGGCACTTTTGACCCCCTTATCCTGCTATACCCTTTACTTTCATCTGAAAATATGACATTGTCCCAAAAACTACAGTCACTTTTATTAAACACTTTTGCGAACTCTTTCCTTTTCTGTTGGTTCATTTTGCTAATGTAAGGTTTTCTCCGCGACACGCAAGCAGAATAACCGGCGTCATTTAACCCCTTCACTGCGGAGCACTCAGAAAAGAATTGCTCTCTCGGCAGCAGGCGCGATAGTAGAAGGTTGTCGGCGCGGAAGACACGATACGCGAGTCGTTCCTAAAACTGCGTGCGGAGCCAATTTTGCTGGTCGTTTCCTTGAGGCGGCTGGCCGGCACACCGGCCAAACGATAATAATAATAAGAACAATATTACTAATGTAGGAACGGACTTTTTGTACGGATAAATAGTATTAATTTTGGAATTAGTAAGTGTGGATGGTTTGTATATAAGCGAGAGTGGATGTTTAGAGTACGTGATTTGGAAGGCGACGGATGTCAGGGCTAGCGTGAATGTTTAGTCTATAGATAAGGAGAAAATGAGTGAGTGCAACAGAGAATGCATGCTGTGATAAAGACGAAGAATGCATGCTGTGAGAAAGAGTATCGAGGGTGGATGCGGGCGTGAATTTTCGGAAGAGTTAGTTGAGTTGAACATATGCAGTTGACTGGAGAGTTTTAGCGAGAGATTTATATTTAGAGTTATTTTAGTATTATTAAGAGTTTTGTATTTTTACATATTTAATAAAGTTAGTCATTTGTTTTTAATTACACGCGTTCAGTTTAGTTTCTAGGTTACGATATTGTTAATTAATTCTAAGGAAATCTGTTCGGTTTATTCGAAGACAAGTAACGATATTCTTTGGTGCCTCGTCTGAGATTAAATTAGAGTAGGACCCTGTACTAATTTTTAATAATATTTAATAATCTTAAATAATCTTTAACAATCTTTAACCATTTTTCTTTGTATGATATAATTTGAAGCAGGGTTCAATACATAATCCCACGTTACACTCTTTACATTCGAATCGTGTTTCAGTTCGATTTTTATGTTTACTGTAAACCACACATTTCCGCCGACCGTTCTGCCAGATTCCTGTAGGATTGGTATATTTTGATGGAAAATGTCTGTTAGATTTTTGGATTATACGTCAGGAATATTTTGTGAGCGATTAGTAAGCTTTCGAAGTTCTGGGGTAAGTGCCGTGCAGTTTCTCACAGTCCTCTTACCGGGGATGAAACATCTCCCCACTCCGTGGCCAGATCCACCAAGCATACTCTTTACGCTTTTTGAAACGCCATGCAGCACCATGACGTCAGGTCATCGGCTGCTAAGCCATAACTTAGTCTCGGGTATAGTTTACGGACCCGAGCCCATCGATACTTTAAATAATCTGTTCCTTGGAATGCGACAGGATGTCTAGACTTTTGTCTAACACCCGTCGCTCTCCAAGAACTCCACACGAAACCGAGACAAACTGTAAACACAGTGGCGACGGTCCCAATGCGGACCGACCCCATCTGCTATACAGGGTATCTTACCCTCATAAAACTCGTTGACGCTAACACGGCCAACCTGACATGCTTCGCGCTCTCGAGAAGCATCCTCACACTTACCATGACTCAGAATACAACTGAGATCACATTTATTACAGCAATCTTCCAATTCCAGCATCAAGGCCCTTCGTCCTTGTTGCACAAGAAGAAATACTTACAAAACTTTCCAATTCAAATGGTACTCACCAATATCTCATATCGTAACAGTATTCGCAAATACGTTACACCAACGGTCAACACTTTCTAGTGCTACCATACATTTCAGGATATACAGTCCTCTCAAACGTGCATACAGCACAGAACGTCGCAACGTTCTACAACCACGATACCCTCAAGTATCGCAAAACGCAACAGTACTCGCAAGTACGTCACAACAACGGCCAACACTTTCTAGTGTTTCCGCATATCTCAGGACATACAGCCCTTTCAAACGTGCTTACAGCACCGAACGTCGCAACGTTCCAAGGCAACGATGTTTTCAAACATCTTGCCCAAATCACTTGAGACCGTGACGTCTCTTCTCTGCACGAATTGTGTACCTTTCAAACGCCGTCCTTCGAATACTTCACCAAGTCCGTGAGCCAGTATCACCCAAGGAGAAGATTTCCTTCGAACACCTAGCGTTACTCTATTCCGTACACAATCCATTACTTTTTCAAATCAATCTTTTTTTTTTTTTTTTTTTTTTTTACGCAAGTCGTGTACCTTTCAAACGTCGTCTTTCGAATACTTCACCAAGTCCGTGAGCCAGTATCACCCAAGGAGAAGATTTCCTTCGAATCCATAACGTTACTCTATTCCGTACACAACATTGCTACATTTCATACAACATTCACAAACTCATTCATACTTCAGCATGACGAGCATGCTGATAACTGAAAATTGCACAAAAGCAACAACTTGTAAACAAATTATATGCAACTCTTACTTTTAATTGTTTGCAAAGCAATACTACAAAAACAATGCGAATAATAAATTTACATTATTACCTCGCTAACACGGCTCATCACAACCGTCTTTCTCGTCATTTAAATTTTCATTGAAATTTGTATCTCCGGACCATTCACCTTTCCATAATCTTAAACGGTCTTTAGGAACTATTTGTGGTTTCCCGGATTTTCCAATTATCTCATAACGATCATTCATTAAAATTTTGGAGATCACAAATGGTCCTACATATTTACGCTCTAATTTGGCACGTCTTAAATCAGCTGGTTTTACAAAAACTGTATCACCTTCTTTGTAAACTATATTTACTCTACGTTTTCTATCAAATCTAATATTTTGCTTTTGAGCGTTTACAGACAGTCTTTCCGAAGCTAATTCTCTATCTTTAATGATATTAATTTGCTCATTTGTATCCGGCAATTCCGATTCAGCAAGATCGGCGGTGCCAGTACTTCGTTCTATGCCAAACAATAAATAATGCGGAGAAAACCCAGTCGTTTTCTGAACAGTAGTATTTAAAGAAAGCGTTAATTTGGCTAACTTGCTCGGCCATTCTGCAATTTTCTTTATTTCCGAGGTGAGCAAATTTATTACGGTCGAAACATACCGTTCGGCCTGCCCGTTAGCACGAGGTGCTCCTGTTGCAATAAAATGCAGGTCAACTCCGTGTTTTTTAATAAACTGGACCAACGGTTTAAAAGTAAAATTTGTTGCTCGGTCCATTACAACAATTCTTGGTGTACCAAATAATGTTAGCCGTTCTTTAAATACTTGAAGCATTTCCGAACCAGACAATGATTTTAACGGAACGAGTTGAACATATTTTGTAAAAGCATCTACAATGATCAAAATGTGTTGATAACCGTCTTTAGATCTTTCAAACGGTCCTACACAATCACAATGTATCGTGTAAAAAGGTATTGCTTTCTTATTAATAGAATGCAACAGTCCCTGTTTTGGACCCGTGTGTCGCTTTGATACGACACAAGTAATACAATGCTCAATGTATTTATTTACAAACGTGCGCATTTTTGGAAACCAATATTTTTTCAGTAGGCGATCATACGTTTTTTCAAAACCTACATGACAATTTTCGTCATGATACAAACGTAATAATCCAATTCTACTGCCTTTAGGGACAAAACTACGATAAACTGTTCGTCCAGATTCCCTTTGTATTTTCCTACATAAAATACCTTGACGAACTTCAAAATCACTACCGACGGTATCATTTGCTTCTATTCGTTCTATGATAGACTTCGTTTCCTCATCTTTTCGCTGAGCAACTTCTAACCATGAACCTTCGCAAATAACATTAACACGGTAGTCTTTAGGTGGATTTCGGCTTAAATAGTCTACATGTTCAACATATTTTCCTTTACGATATTCTATTTCGAAATTGTAATCTTGCAAAAAGATCCACCACCTTGCAACACGCGGCAACAAATCTTTTTTTGTACTGGTAGCTTTTATAGCGTTACAGTCGGTTACGATTTTGAATTTAATCCCTAGCAAATATACACGGAAGTACTTCAGTGCGTTCACAATCGCAAGCGTTTCTAATTCATAAGAATGATAACGTGATTCTTCCGGTGTTGTGCGTCGACTAAAATACGCTACCACCCTAGAATCGCCATCTACCTTCTGAAAAAGTATGGCCCCATAACCAATTGCACTTGCATCCGTATGCAATTCTGTTTCTCTCGCAGGATTAAATATTACGAGCAGCGGATTTGAGCTCAATTTTTCAAGAATATAACAACGTGCCTTTTCTTGTTCGTCATTCCAATGCCATTGTTCATCTTTCTTCGTCAATTTAGAAATACATGCCGTCCGTACAGCAAATTCAGGAACAAACTTCCGAAAATAACTAGCTAAACCCATAAATTGTCTAACTTGTTTAACGTTGCACGGGACGGGTGACTCTAACAAAGCACGGACTTTGTCTTTCCCCGGCCTAATGCCCTCGACAGAGACTTCCCTGCCTAAATACTCTATCGTCCTTTGGAAAAATTTACATTTCTCAACATTTAATGAAAATCCTGCAGTATCTAATGCTTGCAATACCGCTTCTAAATGTGCCAATCCTTCTTCTATTGTTTGCGATGGAATAAGAATATCGTCAATATATACTAAAGCTATTTTATTTCGTAAACTACCTAAGGCAGTATTTATGGCTCTCTGAAAGACAGCAGGTGCATTAGCCAACCCAAATGGCATGCGTAAAAATTCATAGTGACCATCCGGGGTCACAAAAGCCGTTTTTTCTATTGACTCCTCGGCAATAGGAATCTGGTAAAAGCCCGATGTCATATCTAGTACCGTATAATATTTCCCCTGACCCAAACGGTCAAGCTGATCCTCTATTAAAGGCAACGGGTACCGATCTTTAACAGTAATTCTATTAAGAGCGCGAAAATCAACGCACATACGATCTTTACCATTCTTTTTCTTTACTAATATTATAGGGCTTGCAAAGGGTGAAGTACTTTCGCGTATTATACCATTTGCCAGTAAATCATCAACTATCTCTCGCACTTTTTCGCGTTCCGAAAAAGAAAGACGATAAGGATGATAATTAATTACCTTGTCCTCGTTGAGATTTATTTTGAGTTCACCTGTACTCACGTATCGTACTTTATTCCCTGTTGCAACCATGTGGCTGTAACGATCAAGCAGCTTTTCCACCTCTCCACGTACCTCGTCGACACCGACATCGTAGGTGAAGCACTGCGGTGTTGAATTTCCCTGAATTCCTTGCGTGACCAGCGGACACCGTTGCAATTTCGTCGCCCCATCGGAAGTCGTCAAAATCTGGATGCCTTGCGTCACGACGTTTTTTCCAATGATGACATCATAGGCCATCTTGTCTTCGGGAACAACAAGAAAATCGAGTTCGACGGTCACTTCCTCAGTCTGGATCACAGCAGTTGTTTTGCCAACAGTGGTCATCGTCGAGTTACACAACCCTCTTACGGTCGTCACGTAGGGGTCGATCTTACAATGTGCACGTTTAGCCACCTGTTCTTTGACAAGCGAGCAGGTCGCGCCATTGTCTATAAGACAATCTCGTACCACCATATCTCCTAAGATGATAGAAATCAATTTATGGTCGATTGCAAAACAGGCATTGGCTTCATGTTCCGCACGACGGCTATTCGTCTTCTTGCCACCCTTGTCTTCACGAGGCTCCCGACGCTTCAACCAACATTCGGACTCTTCATGCCCTCTCTTTGAGCAAAAAGTACATGTTGATATGTTGGACTTTTTAGCGTTGTCCTTAGTGAAACCTTCGGACTTTCGTTTTCGCGGACACTCATGCTGTAAATGTCCTGTCTCACTACAGTTATAACAGCGTCTTGGCGGCACTTGGTCACGACGCTTAAAAACTGCACTTTTATTGTCATTATCCCGTTTCTTTTCTTTTTGCGGCATTTTCACGAAATGTGCTATTCCACTTAACAAATCCGCAGTTGTCGTATATCTCGCGTTCATGAGCGATTGGCGAACACCAGGGTCGGTCACGTGACCTATCACGAGACTAATTAATTCGTGCTGTTTGAACGAAATCTGCGTTTGCCCGTAATATTTTAATTTATTACGCGCATATTCCGAATAAGAAATTGCATTATCACTGTTATAATTCACAGCACGTGATAGTCTCTCGCACAGTCTATCCTCGGACACAAAAACCGAACATAAATCTTCCCGAAAAGTTGCCCACGTTCTCGGATTACCTTCCCATCCTTTATACCACTTTTTAGCAGCACCCGTCAAAGCATGGGTAGCCAAACTCAGTCTTTGGGAAACAGGTAGCTTTTCGGTAATTTTTTCGACTATACCGCACCACTGATTCGCGTCTTCACCGAGATCAGTACCACCGAAATCAGGTATAGCGTCTGCGATTGCTCTATCACTCGCCGCGGATGTAGCAGTCGGAATCGCGCCGGACACGACACTTTCCATAAACCGACGGAAAAGTACATCAAGCGACGGCGCATCAGATGTACTCGGTGCACCTTCCATTGCGAACGTGAGTTTTTAAAAAAAAACTTTACGTATCCCGCTTCTGATGTTAGATTTTTGGATTATACGTCAGGAATATTTTGTGAGCGATTAGTAAGCTTTCGAAGTTCTGGGGTAAGTGCCGTGCAGTTTCTCACAGTCCTCTTACCGGGGATGAAACATCTCCCCACTCCGTGGCCAGATCCACCAAGCATACTCTTTACGCTTTTTGAAACGCCATGCAGCACCATGACGTCAGGTCATCGGCTGCTAAGCCATAACTTAGTCTCGGGTATAGTTTACGGACCCGAGCCCATCGATACTTTAAATAATCTGTTCCTTGGAATGCGACAGGATGTCTAGACTTTTGTCTAACACCCGTCGCTCTCCAAGAACTCCACACGAAACCGAGACAAACTGTAAACACAGTGGCGACGGTCCCAATGCGGACCGACCCCATCTGCTATACAGGGTATCTTACCCTCATAAAACTCGTTGACGCTAACATGTCCTCGAACCAATTTCTCCAAAAATTGTAGAAAGGTCAGAATCCGATGATTCTTCTATACCATCGCAGATCATATTTGTCCGTTCGTCCACGATAGGGGCACAATTTATGGATAATTGTATTTGATTATATGAAAAAAATCTCTGCACCAGAAGCGTATGCAGCTAACGCGTCGAAAACAAACGAATTAATGACCATTATTGTGCAGTTATTAATAACAAAATGCAAAACAAATTCACGGCGCCTATAGACGCTGTTCGCCGAGGGGAAGAATCTATAGTTGAGCGCCGACAGGCGCTGTTCGCTGCGAAAGGGTTAATGTCCTGCGTATTGTTTTGGAACTTACGTCTTTCTGACATTTGTCTCTTAACATTATTGCGATTTCTGAAGAATTCTGTTTTGGATTCTTCTTTAACTATATTTACAATTTTCCTCTTCTTCTCGTATAGTTAGTTCTGAAGGCCAACCACTTCTAATCTTATTTTCAAAACTTGTTTCATTTTTAAATCGTTTTATAGAACTGCGAATAGTGAAACAACTTCTATTCACAATTTCTCCAATTTTGCTATACGATTTATTTGTGTTATACAAGTTTAATATTGTAACGGCGAATAACGTGACTCGCACTCGGGATCCGCCAAATACAAGAGAACTTGTAATTTTTAGACTTTCTATATTAATTAGCGTGACTCGTTCGGACAGCGATTCGTCGTATCGTGAGTAAACGGCAAGACTGATCTGAGTAGGCAGGGAATACAGGGGCTTTAAGGGATTTTTGGAGAAGGAGTCGGAGTGGTGATAGTGGTTTAGGGAGTTGAAAGGTCGGGATGGAAAAATAGGAGATCTGAACTTGGGGTAGTGAGTCAGAGGTGATTGTGGAACGGCGGATGTTAGTAGAGCTACTGTACAATATGTTTCTGTTAAATCAATATAGAGATATCCTAACTTATCCTAATTTATATATTAGTTGATCAGAGGGTCGGTACATTACAATATTATTTTTTTCTCTTCTTTTGGCGTTTCTTTCACATTTCTAGACTTTGTTGTTCTACTTTAATTCCTTGATTACCAATTGACTAAATTCGTAAATTTTATGGATCGAAAAGTGAAACAAATGCCTATCGGTCGTTCCCCTTCCTATACTCCAAATTACAATCGGGAACTTGCAAGGCAAACAAAGAATACAATGTGTTTTCTATTTTGTGCCAATACTTTTGTCCGCGCATAAAATGCTCAATAAATATAGTTTTGTTATTATTTTGTGTATCGCTTTATTTATACCACTGCTTCTTACATAACATACGTATATGTCAAAAAAAAATTTGTTTTTAATAATTTATTTAGTAGTTATTAGCAACTGTAATATAAAAATCATGATGTGCCAATACTTTTGTCCAGCACTGTATATAATAAATAATGTGTCGATGGCTTACTGCAAAAATATTGTATGTCCACATTTATTTTTTCTGAAAATCCACTGAAATAATAGATTCGAAGTACCGACGGCTTCGTTTTTAAAAAAAGGCAAGTGTTATCGAAATTCATACTGTTATGGAGTATGAAGTGAAAATGCGCTCGCTTATTTTAAAGGCATTTAGTTATTTTGGGATATTCAGAAAGAAAGGACACCAAGTGCAAATCTTAAAATTATATTTTAATAAAAAAGTCGCACGTCTTTACAGTTTGGTCGTCGAAACGAGAGTGTCTAACCATGTATATCTACGCGCCGATTCGGCGTCCCCCTTTTTGTTCCAAGAAGAGTTTATCGGTAACCTAAACTGTCGTATCAGCATGCTATCCGAGATTCATCATCCGGCATTCACAGAAGTACCTAACACCCCCCAACTTATAAGGAGAGTGCAAGGTCTTCTGGACACGGATTTGGTTCAAATTTTATAGGATGGTAGATTTAGTTTCCCTGTTGATGAAGATATATGGTTATAGGCGCCACTACTCAATAATTGTTTAGATATTTGCAATTGAATGCAATTCACTCGTTAAATTCAGTTCTGTAGCACACGATATACGTAATAGGTTTAGCGTAGCAGCAACGGATCGGTGTTCCGCGTCGGTAGAGCCGGGTTCGAGTCCGTGGCGGGTGAAAAACTTTTTTTTTTGTCTATTTTTACACATAAAGATACATAATGGAGTTCAAATAAATTGGAAATGAAATGTCTTTAATGACTAGAAACCATATAAGAGATTTATTTGTCATTATCATTCGTATAAATACAGAATAAGCAGTCTTTTGCTTTTAACCGATGAAGGCGACAAGTGAAATCGTCACTTGTCAAGTGAATCGTCAAGTGAAAAACTTCCTAAAAAAAATCCAGAACTGCTATCACCTCTCAGTAGTGGATCCTGAGCGAGAAATATCAACCAGGGAAGATGCTATTAAATTACATTGGCTCATCCACAACCAGTTGTGTGCACCAATTTTCGTGCCCATGTTAAAGTACGCCTGGTTTGCATCAGGCTTGTCGACGGAAAAAGAGGTATTTGAAAACGTCAACGAAGTCTGTTTTCCGCAAGAAATACAAAGCAGCAGATGCCTATGCAACAATACTGCACTAATTCGATGCGCAAGATGCTTCTCGAAATTATGTTTCATTTGCTTTTCTGACAAGTTTCACCGTTGTACGGACGATGAGGGGTGAGAAGCTAGTCATATTTTTATACTAATTCTGTTAATCTCATAAATGTTTTATTTATTGTTTCCTTTCACAATTTATTGTTTCCAGGCACGATTAACTGGCAGTTGAAGGGCTTTCTCCTATTCTTCATGCGAAATAGTTTTATTGTTTTGCAATAAATATTATTCTGTAATTATACGAATGATAATGACAAATAAATCTCTTATATGGTTTCTAGTCATTAAAGACATTTCATTTCCAATTTATTTGAACTCCATTATGTATCTTTATGTGTAAAAATAGACAAAAAAAAAAGTTTTTCACCCGCCACGGACTCGAACCCGGCTCTACCGACGCGGAACACCGATCCGTAGCTGCTACGCTAAACCTATTACGCATATCGTGTGCTACAGAACTAAATTTAACGAATAAATTGCATCTTCAATTGCAAATATCTAAACAATTATTGAGTAGTGGCGCCTATAACCATATATCTTCATCAACAGGGAAACTAAATCTACCATCCTACAAAATTTGAACCAAATCCGTGTCCAGAAGACCTTGCACTCTCCTTGTTAGATGAAATTTTGGGGTATTCTTTTCCTTTTTTTTCACTTTCTCTCTTTACCACAAAATTTCACAATAAATCATCCAATACAACAGAAGTGCGTTCTCGAGTACTTTTCTTTCTCTTATTTATAGTAGAGGGAGGTAGATATTCTACAGCAACAAATTCTCTTGACGGATCGGTTCGAGAATACATTTCTCTGTTTACATTGCTTTCAGTTTGTGTATTTCGTCCACCCGAATTAAAGCAATTATTAAAAATTATTATACATGGTTCCTTAATAAACCAGCGCATTATTGTTTGTATTATTCCCAGTTTTAGTAATATAGATAATAAAACAAGTACCAAGAATCCTATGCCGATGTACATATTTTAACCAAAACCAGGTTGTTTCTAAACTTGTTAGTGTTCGTTCATGCTTCCCAATATTTTCTGCCTCTAGTGCTAGTTCGTCCAATTGTTTACCAACACCTTTTAGCATAGATGGATGTGTATGTATGTAATGTACCGACCCTCCGATTAGATAGTAAGTAGGATATCTTTAATGAGTAAGGACAAATATTTTGTAACTAGCTAACTTCCGTCATCACCACTGACTCACCACCTAAAATCCAGATCTCCTATTTTTCCATCCCGACCTTTTAACTCCCTAGCACAGTCACCATTCCTTCCTCATCCCCGAATCATCACGCAAATCCAAGTTCCAACTTTCTATCCCTACTCCTTGGCCCTGACCACCAACAACAACACTCCCACTCCTTCTCCAAAAACCTTTAAAAACCCTTACCCCGACCATTATCGCTCATTACTAATTACTAAGTCTCTAAAGCATTACTAAATTCTCACTAAATCGTTACTAAGTCTCTAAAGCATTACTAAATCTCACGCTAAATCATTACCACTACATTACCGCTAATTCACGACTAAATCATTATTACGATTACACTTACTCTGTCTCGCCACTGCGGATCTACGAACATTCTAAATAAGAATAAATTCAAATAGTTCTTACAAGTCCATTTCTCGAGTTTGGTTCTCCGAAAACCGCGAAACCACGATTTCGCATTACATGTATTTGAGTTAACGTTGGTATTTGCACTAAACTGATATTGAATCTAGGTTCTGTAAATGTGCTTTCATTAAAGGGTCTAGCAGGATAAGGGGGTCAAAAGTGCCCTTGAAACTATTTAATTCCACGATGCGTCATTCGATAGGTAACCATAAGAAACCATTGTACACAAATTTTTAATCCGATAGCTTGACCGGGAGGGTAGTTATGGGGTAAATTCGAAAAACCAGTTCTAGCCTCATTTTCACCACTTAATGATGTGTAAAAATGTCGAAAAAATTCTGACATATTATAAACATGATTGCACACGTTAGGAATGATTTTCAGATTCTTCCGTTGCAAGTGCCGCGCGCAAAAAATCAAAAACGGCAAAAAAATGGGAAAAATGTAGATTTTGCACTGAAATCTTCGAGACACAATTTTTAAATAATTCCTGTAAGTACCTGATGTATCAATTAATATGCTCAATTTTTTCATATTTTTTTGATATCAAAAAAATTAAGTAAATTGTTAATTGTACGCTCCTTATATGCTAGAACTTTGAACCTTCCTTCAAGAGATGAAATGGCGCAGTGGGTAGAGTGTCTGCCTGTGGAACCGATGGAAACTTTTTGTCGCGGGTTCGAATCCCCATGGGGGAGTTAATTTTTTTTCTGCATTTTTTTTTTTTAAATTATTAAACACATAGCAATAATCAATAGTCACTTTAAGGTGTTTCACAAATATTTTTAAAAATAATTATATCTACTGTTTTTAATAATGCTACGATTTGCGATTACTAGTATTTTTAAACATTTCGTATATTGAATAAACATCGATTTATTAAGACATTTGAAAATGTATGTTAAATGTAAAAGGATCATGAAAAGTTATAATCTATAGAAAGGAAGAAACTCTGCCTTCCTCCTCTTTGTTGTAACTTTCCAAGATATAATATTATGTCCCTTCATTATTTAACATATATTTTCATGCATTATAATAAACCAATATCTATTAAGCATACAAAATGTTTGAAAATACTCATAATTGCAAAATATGGCATAACTAGCAAAATCATACCGTATGATTATTTTCATGCTGGTTTTATATTTTTTGAAGACATAAAAATATCTGTGAAACACCTTAAAGCGACTATTGATTATTGCTATGTGTTTAATAATTTAAAAAAAAACAAATTAACTCCCCCATGGGGATTCGAACCCGCGACAAAAAGTTTCCATCGGTTCCACAGGCAGACACTCTACCCACTGCGCCATTTCATCTCTTGAAGGAAGGTTCAAAGTTCTAGCATATAAGGAGCGTACAATTAACAATTTACTTAATTTTTTTGATATCAAAAAAATATGAAAAAAATTGAGCATATTAATTGATACATCAGGTACTTACAGGAATTATTTAAAAATTGTGTCTCGGAGATTTCAGTGCAAAATCTACATTTTTCCCATTTTTTTGTCGTTTTTTATTTTTTGCGCGCGGCACTTGCAACGGAAGAATCTGAAAATCATTCCTAACGTGTGCAATCATGTTTATAATATGTCAGAATTTTTTCGACTTTTTTACACATCATTAAGTGGTGAAAATGAGGCTAGAACTGGTTTTTCGAATTTACCCCATAACTACCCTCCCGGTCAAGCTATCGGATTAAAAATTTGTGTACAATGGTTTCTTATGGTTACCTATCGAATGACACATCGTGGAATTATATAGCTTCAAGGGCACTTTTGACCCCCTTATCCTGCTAGACCCTTTAAGATAGATTTTAGAACTCGAAGGTTTCTAAATAACATATTTTGTGGTGAAAAAGTCGAAATTCCGATTTATCCGTAATTTTGTAATGTGTATACAGTTTCTGTAAACCAATATTCAAGTAAATTTATTGACATTAAATTGGTAAAGCTATGAAAAATGTTATTTTTTAACATATCGTTTCAGCAAGTGGAGATTTTACGAAATAATGTATACCATTAAATTTGTCATAAAAATGTACTAATTTTGTAAATTTACACAATTACTCTATCTCCCTTTCAGACTATATTGCGTCGTAGCGCGGCGGTTACGACGCGAAAAAGTCTGCGAGTACGAACGCAGGATCGGGTGACGATTTCTTGGAAGACGTTGCGTTTCCTTAGCTACGACTCTCTCCACTCCAGCGCCCAACGGAGAACGACGGTCGGTGTTTGTCTCGAGCCGGTCGTCGACAAGTGAGGTGCTGTCATAAGTCGAGAACTTCTTTACTTAGTTCGCAGTTGAACATGTGTTTTTGGTGAGTAGATATAACAAAATAATATTTTCCAAGTGAATATTTAATAACGGAGAATGTTGCTGCACTAGAATATTTGCTGAAATATTATTTATTTGACATTTGCCGTATCATATTCTTACCGTAGCTGGTCATTTGAACAGTTACAGAACAACGATAACACTTTCCCGACAGAAATGCAGGATATTGTGGATGTAATATAAGAAATAACGCAGAAAACTGTTTTTACTTAACCGTCTTAGTGCCAGGGGTCTTTAACCAGTTAAGTGTGTTTGACGACTATATCCGCCATGCGTAAAATTTTGTTACAATTTGATATTTAAGTTGTAATTTCGGCGAAAACTAAATTATATTCGTAAATTTTAATATGTTTAAAATGTTTAGAGGTCAAAACGAAATGAAACAAACAAATAAAAATTATAAATAATTTGAGTTGGATTCACAACTTCCTGAGAGCTAACTCGTAAGCACTGATTATCGCGACACACATTGGTGCGCGTTTTGCAAACTGATCGCCACACTTAGCTGGTTAAGAATCCGTGTCGGATTGTGCTATGCAGCGCGATAGCGCTTCGTTCATTTATTCGCGAGAAATACCGAGCGCGTTGCAAATTGACGATCGTGATCGAAAATCGCGACACAGTTCACCACAGCACGCGGCAGCGCGATCGCGCTGCGTGGCACTAAACAGGTTAATTATACAAAAATCACATCTTTTTTGTTCCATTTAACCCGGACTTTACCCGCATTTAGTTATGTTACTGTTCAATCATATGTTAAAATTCGAATATTTTTATATATATTTGTTGATAAATATTCTTCCGTTGTGATATAAATGCACGTCTGTAAACTAGAATTCGAATTAGCGAACACGTGTTTCTGGAATTTTTTAATTTTTTATACCTAACTGTTGTTATTTGATTTTCAACTTTTCCTTGTTTCGACCGGAATAAACTATTTTCAAAACCAAGCTGATTTTGTTGCGAGGACTAGAAATCTCTGTAATTTTAAAAAATAATAATGCAACGAAGTATGAAAATAAATTGTAAAATTTATTCTGTTTAACGTTCACTATATGAAATTTCATACAATACAAAAACTACATTTTTTTCCCCTATTGAATCCGGAATTTTTCCGCACATACTACAGTTAGTGTTAATTGATATATTAAAAATTGCATATTTTTATTTATATTTGTAAATAAATTTCGCGTTCAACTTTCGCTGGAGTCGATCAAAATACTTTTTACAATATTAAGCTGATTTCATTACAAGGCCTAGAATTCACTGTAGTTTTAAAACATAATAAACCGAATAGGTATAAAAAGAAGAAGAGATAAGTAGAAAAGAAAAAGTTATGAATTTAATTCTGTATAACGTCCACAAGTTGGAATATTACGAAGATGTGAAAAGGAATTAACAGAACTTCCAAATTTTTCAGGCTGTTCCTCAATAAAACCAGACCTATACAAGGGATGCAAAACATTGATAACCCAGAACTGATAAGTGGTCATCGACTCGTGAGTGCATTTTTATTATACTCTCTTTTGTATGTACAATTAGATCTGTATTTAACATGTTGGTCGCCCTGTCACCATGATCTGGGTGACTGTTATAATTCTATGGGGCCCCATCACTGATAACTGGGTGACGCTTTGCTTCATCCAGTTACATAGGATTTTACAACTGACTTAGAATAATTTTACCTTCGACAGAGGTATTTAATGACATTGAAACATGTAAATTTAGATTGAAACTCGTTCCGCTGGTTATTATCAAATTCATTAATATTACTGTTGAGCATTTTCTGTTCTATACACGGTTCTCCAAAGTTTTATAAAGTTTTCCATTATCATGTACTTCTTGACTATTTGGCATTTAACTTGATAAAATTTTAATTATATTTTCTTTTCTGAAATTATTTACCATTAGGACTATCACTTTTAATTATATTTTGGCACTGTATAACAGACATTTTGAGGAAAGAAACGTCAGAAATATGCCCGTAAGACGTAAAAGTCAAGGTACAGATTAAATTTATTGTAAAAAAAATAATCTAAGGAGACACAATCTTTTTCTGACACTCATAATATTGAAAACCTTTTGAATAATCTATGTTCTATTTTTGTTCGTTTTCCCCAATTCAATCGAACAGCAAAAAAAAATATTTTAAAGAAATAACTATACTTTTCATGCATTGTCAATGATAGTATAAAGACAAATATATGTTATTGTATATTATATAGTATATTAGTATAAAGACTAATTGTAGGCACATATACTGTTAGACTGATATACTACTGTGGTTGAACTTGGGCCCTGTAGGAAACAGACCTAATTTTTGTTGGGTCATTAACGTTTCAATGATATTATGAGATCGGTGATCTTCTGGGCCAAAGGCATGGTGATAAGGAGTCCGGGACAATTTCAATTATTATTGCTTGGTAAATAATTATCTTCACAAAAATGTAACACAATTTTCTTTTATTATTCTTGAACTTTTGTTATATTTTATTTTGAATACAAGCAAATCATACTTTAACGTTAACAAGTTGTGGATAAACTTCCAGGTCGATTTTCTCGGAAACAGACACCCAGATGAGAAAATGTTGTAGTAATTTTCGTCCTTTTTAACATAGAACCATCGTGTGCCTGGTTGCACTATGATTTTTGGCCCACCTTATTATGTACCCGTCAGTCGCTAATTATAGTGTTAATCTAAAGACAGAATTATGAAATTAATTTTCATCTATATCAACTTATATCAACCCTTAACGAACGAGCGAATTCTAGAACAACGACCAGTAAATCGATGGAATTTTAATAAATTAATTGCTTTATTACTAGAACGAGAAAAAGTGCATAATTAATATCGCTTTTACCGGATTTAACCACTTGCGCTACGATTTAACTTTCGGTTTCCGTGCCGCGCTCTACAATGTACCATGTGGTTAGGCGTTATATTGACGTGGTATACACGTCGCTTTCGGTTTTGGGACAAAAGCATCTCGACGTGCGTGGCACGTCTTCATAGCGCAAGTGGTTAATGGAAATTTTCAGTAATAATAGGTAGTATATGAACAAATATGTCCATACAGAAAGATACTGAAGTGAAAATTACAGGAAAATAATGGGGGTTGAAATAAACGAATAGATGTATATAGGGCTCCCGAACATGATTATGAGGGAAGAATAAAAAAAGAAAGAAAAGTTAAACTAAAACTATATTTAATAAAACCAACACGTAAAACTAGAGTTAAAATTAAATTGAAAATAATTGTAACTACGTGTTAAAAATGGTCGTCTTAGAATTTATGTCTTAGAACTCTGGTCTTAAAAGTCGTCATATTCGTCGCGTCTTAACACCTACTGTTCCAACTTCTCGTCTTTCAGCCCTACTTTCTTATCGCTCATTTACACACGCATTCACAAAATACACGCATGCATACATTTTACATACCGTCCGATTGGGCGGTAAAGTACAATCGGCAGCATCGCCATAAACGATTCCTACATATACAGTCGGTCACGAAAATATTCGGACACCACTATAGCTTTGACTATTATAGTCCGTACTTCAGGAATGTAAACAATGAGAACAAAAAACGTTTCGCATATGTTAGTCTGCAATGTGTAGTTTACAAATACATAAGAAACATTTATTTGCGATACGTGCTTACATAAATAACATAAGAAAAATGAAAAATATGCTCATTTTCATGTCACAAAAACATTCGGACACTATCAACACCAAGCTTATATCACGATAATAAATTTTGTTTTTATTAATTAATATTTTGTTGGATACCCTATGTGTTTTATGACGTGCCGTAATCGCGTTGGCATGTTACAAATTATTTTGTTTTAATAATCTTGCCCAATACGCAGCCATTCTTCTTGAAGACGTCTTTTTAGCTCTTCTTTTGTGGTTATGGGAGTTTTCCGAATTCGGCGATCTAATTCGTCCCATAAATTTTCAATGGGATTGAAGTCTGGAGATTGCGGTGGTGGATGGAGGATATTCTTGCAAGTGTATAACAAGAATTCGTGGACAATTCGCGATGTGTGCTTTGGGTCGTTGTCTTGATAAAACTTTATCCCATTTTGAAGACCCATTTGATCAGCACTTTTTTTTAAGTTATTCTGCAAAATCTGCAGATATCTATTTTTATCAAGAATATCGTCGATAAAGACTAATTCGCCAACGCCATGGGCCGAAATACAGCCCCACACCATCACAGACCCACCACCGTGCTCTTTACAGTCGGCTGCAAATGTCGCGGATTCAGTGCTTCTTTTGACTTGCGCCAGACCCTAATCCTTCCGTCGCACAGTGGTCCAGAATGAGCGTCTAGCGGCGCTTTTGCCGAAAAGTCGATTTTCTCGAATCGCTTTTTTTTTTCTTTATATCGATTCCTAAATGTCCATGGATTTCAGAAATCGCAAAATTAATGAAATCGGACAAAAATTGTAGTTACAACAAACGCTTAAAGTTGGAACTTTTTCTCGAGACCAATTTCTATCGAAAAACCACGTTGTCTTCTTCGTGACATTCTGACGAATCTATCTTATATTTTCCAATGATTTTTTTTTAAATTAAAGAGCATTCTTCTACGATCAAAATGCATATGCTGAATATGAAATTAGTGTTTGTAGTTTATTCAAAAATTAACGTTCAATAAATGGGAGAAAATCATCAAAGTTTTCTATCATTGACAGCCAGCATCTTCTATCTACCGTATATATTCGTAGTTTGACATATAAGGCCCTTCTCTGTAAGGTCTCTGCTATGTGATCCTGAAAAAAAACGATCCCAACCCGTCCCACAAATTTGATTTTTTATTGTTTAAAGAGTTGCGCGCACTCCAGCGGCTGCCCGCCGCTACAGTCTATCATGGGTTTTAAGGAAATCTTTCTATGAATTGGTTAAATTAGAAGAGGGAAAACAGTTAATCTTGTGTTGTAAATGAGTATGCGACATTTCTGTCTACATGTAGTTCAAACAATATCGTTTTAAATGGATTCGGAAAACAATCAGAACGGTTTTAATGCAACGCCATGGGGTTAACAACTTGTTGGAATTCGCTAAGCCAACTTGTAAAAACCGAGAGTTAAATAGAAACCCTCATCGGCAATTACAAGTCGATAGTTTCTTAAATGTGGGTTTTACAACTTAACGGCTCTAAGTCAACCAGCAGGTCGCACATGCATAAACCGCGGGCGGCGAGGAAGCCGAAAATGTTGACCACCGAATGAGTCAGGTAAAAACGGTTTTTTCTAATTATTCTTCTTCTTGGCGAAAATTACAAAATGTGGAAGGTGGTTTTCCTAATCAATCATTTGCATAAACCAATAATTTTGTAAAAGGGGAAAGCTCTTGTAAATTTGCTCCGCCTTATGACACTCTGCCTGACTTTTGAATCCGCCATATTGTTTTTGGAAATTTTGAGTTCATATTCGTAATCAGCGATTCAAAAAACATAAGAATACTAATTTTTACGCGGAACCATTAATTTTTCGATATACCTGGTTGCCATATTGAATCCGCCATTTTATTTTTGGAAATTTTGAGTTCAGATTCGTAATCAGCGAATCAAAAAACATAGGAATACTAATTTTTAGCTAAATTGGATGTGTTTTGCGCTTTTGGCGAAGATTTCAAAGAGATCGAAAACTGTGCGAGGTGCCTGAACAGCTAGATCGACGTTCTGGACCACTGTGCGTCGCTTCCATAAATATTAAATTTGGACTCGTCCGCAAAAATTACATCCTCCCACCACTCACTATCCTTTGAAATGTAGTCCTTTGCAAATTTCACTTTCTTCTTTCTGTTCGCCGCGTTAATATAGGGCTTCTTTCGAGCTATTCTCCCATTATAGCCTTCTGATCTTCAGACTCTCCGTACGTTCTCTGGATGTACTGATATTCCGTGGTGTTCGTGTAACTCAGCTGCTAACTTTGGAGCACTTATCCGTGGATCACGTCTGATTGTCCTAATTATCGAACGTCTATCGCGAATATTTAGAATCGGTTTGCGTCCGCTTTGAGGGATAGATTCAATCCTATCTTCGTTCTGGAACCGTCGAACAATATCCCATACCGTGCTCTTACTAATATTTAGTAAATCAGCAATTTTTCGAATTGATTTTCCTTTTGCACGATGAAAAATTACTAATTGTCGCATCTCAAACGACGTGTTCTTACTTTTCCGACCCATTTCGCACAAATTTTGAACCAGAATGACAAATATTCGTTCTACAACATATTCTGTACATAGTATGATTGATATGTTTACAAACATTGTTTCAGTGAGTTACTGGAACCTGGAAACTTGAGAAGTATAGCAGGTGTCCGAATATTTCTGTGACATGAAAATGAGCATACTTTTCATTTTTCTTATGTTATTTATGTAAGCACGTATCGCAAATAAATGTTTCTTATGTATTTGTAAACTACACATTGCAGACTAACATATGCGAATGCCAGAAGTCCAAAAACATTAAAATCTATTAATTGTATTTGATTTAAATCATATCAGAGCATACTTTTTCACTAATAATACTTTTGTTTTACCCTGCACGCGATGTAGTGCGATCTGAAACTGTTCTTCAACAAATAACCTTGGTCGACGTGCCAAGCACGTCGTTTCGTTTTCCGCGATCGACGCGCGTGGCATGTCTGTCCAGCGCGAGCGGTTAGATACGAATTTCACCCCAATACGCCACCACGCTCGTGTCAAGAGGTCCGGCCATGACACCGAGAGAGTGTCTGTGAATCAGTGACATCTCAGCTGTAGGAATGGGTGAAGCAGGCGGAGCTCTTCCAAGGACGGCTCAGTCGATCAACTATCCTGGCTGCCTGATGTAATGCATAGATTTGTATAAATTTATAAATTTATTTTTTATAGATTCACAATGTACTTACATAAAATAGAAAATGTAAGTATAAAAGTAAACAATTACTTATATATTTTTTTAGCTGTGGTACTTCTCCCAACAGTCCCCTATGTGGATACCAGGTTTTTTTAGAATAAGTATCCTGTCATGTCGCCTGTATGGCGGCATGCGATTTTTCTAAATCAGGGAAGCCGTTTATCTGATCGTCAGAGTCGGCCTTGGAAGAGCTCCGCCTACTTCCCCTTCCCGTGCGCTCGAGCGCTCGATGATTGATTTGCTTTTCACTTGCCAGGTTCGGATCTATTGGTACAAGCGTGGTGGCGTATTAGGGCGGCATTTGTATCTAACCGGTCGCGCTGGAAAGACATGCCACGGGCGTCGATCACGGAAAACAATGCGACGTGCGTGGACGACGACGAAGGTTATTTGTCGAAGAACAGTTTCAGATCGCACCACGTCGCGTGCAGGGTAAAACAAAAGTATTATTAGTGAAAAAGTGTGCTCAGATATGTCTTAAATCAAATACGATTAATAGATTTTAATGTTTTTGAACTTCTGGCGATGATTTGGTGGAATTCAACCACTACGTGACGCCTTACGGCGAAATATAATGCTCCGTTCTAGCACGCGCATTTGTAAATTAATTTCTAGCGCAAACAGGTAAGAAACTCCGCGACAGCAGAACGCGAGGCCTTCCCGCGTTAAATAGAAAGAATTGAGCAATGACTCGAACTCTTCCTTGTCAAGTTTGTTATTTAACACTGAGTAAACTCCAAGCAGCTGGTCATAGGTCACTTGACCTAACACCTACAAATCGCGTAAGCTTAATAGCTTGATCAGGGCTGCTACTGCCTTTGTTGAGTTAAGGTTTTCATCTGTAATTTTCCCTGACTTTATTCTAACCTGCCCTTGATCCCAAGTAATCTTCAGCGGAGGTAAAATTCACTCTTTCCGGGTATTATTCATGACAGTAGATGTGGTTGACGCAGGGAGTTCTGGGACTGTTTTCTCATTGATCACCTCTTGCAATTGTACCAGTATGTCATGGCTGGTCATCTGAACTTGTTTAGCCTCATCAATAGAAGTCGTAAACTGAGACAAAGAATCCTCCGTTCTTAAAGCTAGCTTTTGCATGTCTCCACATGTGGACCTACAGAGTTCCTTCAGTTGTCTAATCTCACTGTCTTTTGCTAGCTGCTTTTCCATAATAACTCCAGTGAGAGTCCAAATCCACCTATCCACATTGTCTTCTGGAGGCATCGCTACAAGGTCGAGGATCATCTTGAAGAAATGAGCAGGGTCTATCAGGTGACTGTTCAAGTTGTACAGTTCCATCACTTTGTCAAATCGAGGAATGTGAAGTAATTTTTTTACTAATGCGGACACCACCGCAAGCTGCTCCTCCTTCTGGTGATTTATAACTGCTAATATATTTTGTCGAATTTCCTTGAATTCTTGCTCTATGTGGGGAATCCCCTGTCGGGTTCCCGAGGAGGTTGTTGTAGAGGAGTCATCATTAGGATGAGGAGGAGGAACGAAAGAAGGGTCCTCCGGTTTAGTCGAAGTTTCAACATCTGATTGAGTGGAGATGAAGCCAGCGTGTGACGGAACGAATTCCTCAGCTAATCGCTGGGGTAATGAAATCTTTTCTCCGAATCTTTCCATTGTGAGACACAAATATTGATGTGATCTGGGTTAGGTAATAGTACATTGTTGCGGCCGCGGCCGTCTTAGCGATACATTTTACAATCCTGCCTAGACTCTCGCCAGCAAAGTTTTAATAGGCTTCCACATCACCCATATGTTTGAAATTGTGCATTTATCATTTCAATCAATTGTTTACTGTTCATTCGCCCTTTTATAAATTTTATTTCTGTTTAACCGTTTGCGTACCACGAGCCACTTTCGCGCTCTTCAGATTTTGTGTCGAGAAAAGCCAGGGCATTTGCCCGAAACAGACAAGTGACGGCCCACCTGAAATTTTTTTTTTTTTTTTCGACACATAATCGGAGGAGTGCTATCGCGCTCTTCGGCTTTTTTCGACACGTAATCGAAGGAGCGCTATCGCGCTCTTCGGCTTTTTTCGACACGTAATCGAAGGAGCGCTATCGCGCTCTTTGGCTTTTTTCGATCGTGTTTTTTCAAAACCCTCTGGTACGCAAACGGTTAACCTTGTTAAGTCCGCTCCGTCGTGCGGCCGGCAGTTTGTGGTTCGTTTGCGCACGCACGGTAGCGTCGTCTGTCGTCGAGCAGATGCCGACGGGCGATCGTTTCACTCGACGCGATTTATCGGAATAATTTTTGTTTGTTTGGGAAATGGAATTAAAATTCTCTCCTTAGCTGAAAGCTAAGAGAGGACAGGATGGATGAAATATCTATTGATTACTTCGCATTGTACATATTAAAAATCTTAGTCTTAGCTGACTTCAATGTCTCAAGATGTTTTTTTGCATCCTGCCGTCCTCTCATAATTTGAAAATCGACAACGTCTTTGAAGCTTATGGCTCCCCAAATCATTACTGATCCTTCACATTGTTGTCTGTATGACAAAATATTTTCTTCCTTTCTTAAATCGTGATAATAAAATGAGTACTCATCAGGGCCATTCAAATTAAATTTCTTTTTATCGGTGAAGACTACACTTTCCCATTCGGTTGTTCAATTCATATGGCTTCTCGCAAATTCAAGCCTATCCTTTTTATGCCGGTCTTTCATACACGGTTTTTATCAATGATTTTCGTTGAATTGTTGGTGTCTTTAGTAAAAACTGCTGTACAGTTCGCACGGAAGGCGAAACATTAGATTGTTTTCTTTTTTGTTTTGCACTACAGCTAGAATTCGAAGCTATACGAAGGATTTTTTTCTATCTCTGAGCGATAGAGCCGTTTTACTTCTTCCTTTATACAATTTTCCATAATTTTCCTGGTTTTTTAAGTATGAACGAATGACAAACTCACTTCTCCTAATTCTCCTTGTTATTTCCCTGTTGGAATAACCCTCTTCGTTTAATATTTGAATTTTTCCCATTTCTTCAGCGTTTGATTAGAAAGAAACAGTGAGGAAACCAGATGCGATTATTCAAGTGACGCAGGAGTCTCCGCGCCTTTTTCCATAAAACACGAATATTTTAAAATAAACTAAAAGACTGCCCCAAACAACTTTTTATACTTTCATTAAATACAACATATATTAAAATAATGCAATTTACTAATTTCGGACTGAGTCGAAGATAATATGGGAAAAATATTATTGCGTTTAACACGTTGAGTGCTACGTCAGTCCCCAGGGACTGACAGTGAACTTTCCGTTCAGGCGGCGTCGGTCCCTAGGGACTGACAATCGATTTTTCGGTTGGACGACGTCGGTGCATGAGACCGGCATTGTAAAGGGTTAAATTATTAATGACAATTAAAAAATGTATGTTAATATTTAATGAAGTTTATTAAAACACTTTAAACAAAGATGTGGCTGTGATTTGCACACATTACAGTATGTAACAACTTTCTTTGTTCTTTTCCTCGCTAACTGGCGTCCGATCGTGTTTGTATTTGTGCTGTAACATTCAGCACAGTATTTTCGAACTTTATGCGCATTTCCTTCCTTCTCATGCAATTTGTGAATACGTCTACTTGTATCGACGCTAATTGGAGTTTCCTCGGGTGAATATCGTGTGAGAGCATCTATCAATTGTTTTCGGAATGTTGTAATTGACATCTTTTTTCCTGTTACATTTTGAAACATATGTAACGCATTCACGACGGCAGTATTCAAAAGAAGGTTGAATGCCAGTTTCCTATACTATTTTAGTGACCTTCTCAGTGGACTGCTGTAAGCACCCATTTGATCAGGCAGATCAATCGCTGTCTTAACTTTATTATAATCAATAATAATTTGTGGTTTGCAGAAAACCCCCGTTCTTGTTACTACGTTTTTCATTTGGTCAGAATGCTTGGTCGAAAGAACTAAAACATCCCTTTTGTCTTTCCATTTTAGGATTATAATTCCTTTACTGTTCTCTTGAGCAATAATTTCTCCACGTCGCAATTTGGCTGTCACAACTTTATTTGGATTGTTTTTTCGATTGGGTTGAAGAGTACCAACCAAATGCGTATTATTTGATATCAGTTTCTGTGCTAAATCGACACTCGTATAATAATTGTCCGTATATAAAGTATGGCCTTTATGAAACACATTTTCACATAAATTCATGACAACATTTGTGGGTGTTGTATTTTTTTTATCCAATGATTTGCCGGTGTAAATGCAGAAGTTATAAGTGTAATTATTATCGCAGCACAATTTAAATACTTGTATCCCATATCTATGCTTTTTTTGTTTCATGTACTGTCTAAATATGATCCGTCCACGGAATGGTATTACCGTCTCGTCGATGCATAACATTTCCACGGGTTCATAATATTTTTTAAAATTTATATTCAATTCGTTTATTAAAAATTCGACTTTTGAGAGACGGTTTGAAGCGTCCGCATTTGTATTATCGGCAAAATGCAACATTCTCATCAGAATTTGAAATCTGTCTCTACTCATAATTTTCCGCGGGAATGTTTGAACAAACAACGGATCCGTTGACCAATATAGATGCAAAGATGGGAGCTTTACTAATCCTATCCACAAGACCAGTCCAAATAACCGCTTTATTTCGTTTTTATCTGTTGGCACCCACTTTTCAACACGTTTGGAAGCGATTGATCTTTGTGTCGCATAAATATTTGTTCGTTCACTTATATGTTCAAATAGTTTATCCGTCACATAAAGGCTGTAAAAATCTTCCACTGTGCTACACTTTTGCACTTCTTCATTAGCGAGTTTGGCACCATGGGGACTTGAGAAAGGTATAATGTTTGGCTGTGTTTAGGATTGAAAATAATTGTCCTTATTGACGAAAACGTTTACAAGAATAATTTTGGACAATCGACTGCTTTGCTCGACACATCGAATCCGACTGACTCCTTACAAGCTAAAATACACACTCGCGCGCCACCTACATTTATTTTCGCACGTAGCGCTCGGTCGCAAAGAAAATTAATATAATAAAAGAGTAAAAAATTAAGAACAGAACAGGCTGCTTGCCTCGCGGATCAAACCAATCATTTGAATCACTAGTTTCAGCATTCCTTAGTGAACTACTGGATGAAGTGTCACTATCTGAAGATGGTATTGGTATTACACGCCGACGTTTGCGCGGTACAAATGGCTCACTCGATGATTCACTATCTGTTCGTCCTCTCAACATTTTTAGTTGATGGGTACCAAAACTTTTTCAAAATAGTTATTATAAAACTGAATTCTCTCTGTCACAATGGGTCTTTATACTCTGGTGGCTCTTTCAGAATGATTCTTACCTTGTATTTGCTCTTGCCTCTCTGGCATTCCCCACCCCATTATCGTATCTTTATACATTGTATACATGTACATTGCTTGTACCATTTCGACAGTCCAAACGAAATGGATACAGAGTAACAAAGTTATCGTTTGTGTATACTCTTTAGTCGAGCGTTCGGTATCAAGTGCTTACGCGCTGCCCCCTGAGCGAAAAGTATAGCGAAATCGGCGTAGCACTCAACGTGTTAAGGTATGAATCCAATTCGGAAGAACCTGTAGATTATCTCGATCTGTTGTCTTTTTTTTAAATAAAGCACATTGTTTGTATTATAGAAATAGCATCATTCCATATTTGAACTTGTTCATCATTATTTACAGAATGAATGATGCTCTTCCCATTCATACTATCAAATAAATTATTAACCCTTTGCGGACGAGTGTCGGCAAATAGCCGCCCAAGCCTTTTTACCGTTGCGGACGCGTGTCGGCATATAGCCGCCCAATTCTCGCGCTGCGGCTGGCGTACGTCTGTCGTTCTAAACGATAAGATACGCATGGGTATACTAGCCTAAGAAGTCAAGTTGCCTCTCAATGAAATTAGAGGCTTTGTAGTGATGAAGTCTTATTTTCCGTTTAAGGTAAACCTACGATGCGAGACCATGGTAGGGTCAGAACGAATTTCAGTTTGTCGAGTCAGTCTTTCAGTGTCACTACCAGAGAAACCAGCAAAGTAAAGATTGTGTCGTATGTTCCAGTCGAAAAATAAAACATGGAAGGAGAGAATCCAAATACTATTGTGCTACTTGTTCGGCTAAGCCGGCCTTGCACATAGGTGATTGCTTCGAACTGTACCATACAAAGCACGAATATAAAACGTCTCATATATAACCACGACTAAATTTGTTTGTTTATGATTTTGTTGGATTTTATGAAAAAGTTATTTAAATAAAGCTTTAGTTTTTATAACGCAAATGTGCGACGTGGACACCTTCTTTGCTGCGCGCTCCAATACCTGTCGTCCACAGCGACGCTCGCCCGTCGGACGGCTCCGTCCGCAAAGGGTTAAAGAACAATAACAACAACAATTGCGCCGTATTTTCTCCATCATGAGTCATACTTCTTTGTTGGCACACGCTTTTTGTCTCACTGCGATTCATTAGTGACATTACAGTAGCCACAATTTGACTAAAAATCTGCGTGCAACACGAAACTTCCATTTTCTTAATTTTATTTCTTATAACGTGTTGATCAGTTAGTATTCGCATGGTTATAAACAATGCTCCACTACTCTAATCAGTGGAGTATGCATCTTCTTCCAATATTTATATGCGACCATTTGGCTATTCGGCTTACATTATCTTTTAATTAAAATTGCAAATTTTTCGTTAATAAATTATTGCGAATGCATTTCAAAAGATGCGGAACATCATATAGTGGAACTATATGATGCCCATTGATTATTATTATATTATGTTCCAAAACTTCATTATTTTTAAATGCTTCGCGTTTCGAATCTAAAATTAAATTTTTTATTGCTTTACTATTATTACCACCTTGGTCGCATACGGAAGCTACTATTTCGAGACCAACATTATGGGCACGCGTAACAATTTCTTTAAACATATATACAATATTTTCCCATGATGTTGCCCCTTTGCAAAATGTAAATGCAATAGGTTGCTTCCATGGTCGATCACCATGTATACCTCTCAAAAACCAAACCAAAACATGATCCGCGATTTTGTTATATCTGCAATGTCCTTCGTCGACAAACCCGTAAACTATATCGGACATTGCATTATAATGGAATGAAGGACTTAGCTTCATTTCATCAAAAATTAAAACACAATACCTCAATTTGTAATCGGAAAAATTTGCTACGCGATTTCGAAGGTCATCGAACATGAAATCGCAAATACCTGGTCTCAAGGGTATTTGCTGCACAACTTTCCTAAGCGTTTCTTTACTTGGAAGACAAAACACTTTCCTCATAAAATTATAAGCCTTTGGGCTTTTTTTATAGATTGCTAAAGCAAATGTTTTGTCTTCGAATGTAAAAATACGCTTAAACTTATTGCGATTTACATTTCGAAAATGAGAAATAATAAATTCCTGAGCTGTAGGGCTCAGCGATTGCAATATATCTATATTACCTATATCCACGTTTCTCTGGAATTCCTGAAGACGTCCCTGCATACTAATGTTCCTTCTTCGTAGTCTTCTTACCGATTGCTTGAGGGATGCAACAACGTTATACAATTGCTTAGCATTTGGCTGTATACACTTTGTGAGTGTAGAGGACGCTGGTGGATAAGGGGTGGATGCTCTGGAGCCCAGTAACGTAGGTTTTGCTTATTCACGGTCCCGTTTAAATGAAAATGAGCTTCATCGCTCATCAATAAAATTTCATTTTCATTCGATTCCAAAATCACTTGCATTCTGTAAGCGAAGTCTTCTCGTACAGCAAAATCAGTTTTCTTAAGTTCTTGGACAATGAGCATTTTGTAGGGATGGAATTTTAATTCTTTATGCAAAATTCGTCTAACCGATTCACGATTGATTCGTAACTCACTAGCATGACGTCTAGCTGACCGTCCTGGGCTTCTGACTACCGCTTGCCTTACCCTTTCAACATTTTCTGGTGTCGTTACACTGCGTCTCGGGCCAGGATGCTTCTTATCCAGTATTTTTCCAGTTGATCTGAAGTTTTCCACCCACCTGAGGATTGTGTTACGGCTCGGAACAGCTCCATGTCGACCAACAGTAAACCGCGCACGAAACAATCGCTGCGTAGCAATAATAGACTCACCACTTTTCACGAAACTGTCATAGACAAACACTCCACGTTGCAAGTCCCACTGCTCCATAGTGACTGATTGTGAGTAAATGAAATGGCGTCTTGTGTGGATCAGAATTATCCCCACCACGACCACCTCCCACCACCGCGCACGCAGTACTACGCAGTTCAAAACCGTCCGTCTCCCGTGTGTCACCCTGTATATCTTATTGTATCTCGCTTCTTTTATTTTGCTCTCTTGCACTTGTTTCTGCACATCAATGTCTCTTCCTTCTAATATTGCCACCACATATCTTCCTTTCTCTCTTATTTGGTTTATTCCAGCTGTTGAATATCCATTCCTCATTAGATACTCCTCCCTTTCCTTTACACTTTTCATACTTTTAATGTGTTCTTTTAAACTATCTTTTTCTTTCAAGCACTCCTTTAGCAAGATTCTTCCTTGTCCAGTTCTAATTTTTTCTTCAAATTTCATTGCAACTTTTCCGCTTCTTATGCTTATTTTCTTCCTCTTTGTCTCTTCCATTACTATGTAGTTTGGTGTATATCTGTCCAGTCCTAAACACCATTTTATATATTTGGTCTGTACCCTTTCTATCCCCGTCCTTTCCTTCCATCCGAATACCTCCATCCCACAAGTTAGCACTCCCATTACAAGATAATCAAACATAAACATTCTTTTTTTAAAATCATCCGTGAAGAGCCTTTCGCCTATACCCCATATTTGTTTAATAATTATATTTGCTCTTTTAATTCTTTCTCTAATATGTCTCTTCAATCCTCCATTCCTTTCAAATTTCACTCCTAAGTATGAGAATTCTTTCACACTTTCTATCTCTTGACCATACCATCTCCACACTCTATACTTTTCTTTACCCCCTCCTTTTTTGAATAACATTATTTTTGATTTTTCTACATTTAATGTCAGTTATTTCCTTACTAAATATTTTTCCAGTCTTTTGATCATTTTCTGTAATCCTTCTTCTTTATCAGCGACTAGCACTAGATCATCAGCATAAGCCAATGTCCAGAACTTTTCATTTCCAATTACCAGACCCCCATCCTGTCCCTTCTTCATAACTTCTTCAACATCGGCTATGAACACTGCAGACAGAGTTCGGCTCAAAGGACATCCTTGTCTCACCCCCTCCCCCGTCCAAAAACTTTCAGATACTTCTTCTCCTATTTTAATCATACCTTTTGTCTCACTATATATTTCTTTTATTCTCTCTATCAATCCTTTCCGAATTCCACCTTTCTCCAAGGCCTTCCATAGTTCCTTTCTCGATACCCTATCAAAGGCTGCTTTTAGATCGACAAGAAATGTAAATAACTTTCCTCTTTTTTTCAACAATTCTCTTTCTACTACGTGCTTTAGTATATAAATATTGTCCATGGTACTCCTATTTCTCCTAAATCCCGCCTGAGTATCTGATAGAACTTCTTTTTCATTGATTTCCTTTTTTAATCTTTCATTTAATATCCCGGCATAGATTTTATATGCAGTGTTCAAAACCGATATTCCTCTGTAATTTCCTGCTTTACTTTTATCTCCTTTCTTATGTATTGGAGTAATGCATGCTTCCCTCCAATCTTCTGGAAACCCTTATCCCCTCCACACTTTCTTTATTACTTCTATCAGTTTTTCTTTTGTCTTTTCTTCATAAAAAAGCCATGCTTCTCCTGGTACTCCATCTGTCCCCTTTGCTTTCTTCTTTTTCAATTTTCTTATTTGTAAATTTATTTCTTCTTCTGATAAGTCTTCTTCTTCATCCTCTACCGTCCGCCTTTTTTCTCCCTCAATCCTATAGATGTCACCCCTTAGTAAATCAAGAAAATGCTCCTTCCATTCCTTCAGGGTAATCTCCTCACTAATCTTTTCTTTTTTCTTTCTATATTTATTAATATACTTCCATACGTCCTTTTCATTTTTCATATTTCTTATTTCTTCTATTTCGTCCTCTTTCATTTTTCTGTCTTTTTCCTCACATTTCTCTTTAATTTTTTTTCCTCCAGGTATTCTTCCCTACTTGTTTTTTGATTTCTCCATTTTTTGTATGCCCTTTTCACTTTTCTTTTGCCTTTCGTACATTCCTTGTCCCACCATATTTTACAACCTGATTTTCTCTCCTTAATTTTTATTTTCCTAATCTCCAAATTTTCTTTAACGCCTTTTTTTAATTCCAGCCAGCCTTCTTCCACTCCTTCCTTTTCATATATCATTGCCCCGGACTTCTTTCTATAATTTCCTATGCTTTCCTCACTCCATACAATTACCTCTTTTTCTTTAATCTCCTTGTCACTTCTTCTCCGTTCATTCTCCCAATTAATGCATAAAGGTAAATGATCCGATTCCGTTCTTGGGCCAATCATGAAAGTTTCTACCTTCTCTAATCCTTTTGTATTTGTCACTACGTAATCAATTACGGAGGAGCCTCTGCTTCCAACATATGTGTATTCTCCACATTCATCCCCTTTCATATTACCATTTAATAAATGCCAACCTTGTTCTTCAATCATTTTATAAATTTTAAGCCTTCCTCATTGCTTATTTTATCCTTTGAATTCTTTTCTGATTCCTCCTCCTCATGCTCACCTAGGTATATCCCCTCCTTCTCTACCTGTACGCACGTTGAAATCTCCTCTTATTAATAGTACGTCATTTCCTTCTTCCTCTGTAAATTCTGTTATTTTTATTTCCATTTCTTTCATGTTGTCCTTGTTGTATATCGTCCAAACCTTCCATATTTCATTATCTATAATCATAGTTCTTCCTACCATTCCTTCTTGATTAATTTCTTCCTTTTCCGTACTCAATTCCTTTTTTACACCAGTTAGTATACCACCCATGCTTCTCCCCCTTTTAAACTTCCTTGTTGCGTACTGACATTTCCAATCAAACTTCTTAGATAATTTCCCTTTTATTTTTATCCACTCTGCTTCTTCCATCCACGTTTCTATTAAACCTACATAGTTAAAACTTTCAACAAAACTCCAAAATTCTATGTCTTTATTCTTCACTCCCGCTACATTCCAGAAAAGAACTTTTACTTATACATATATATATTTATTTGCACCATCCATACAGCAGTTCGAGAACTTGCCGCCCGAGGGCAGCACAGTCCATGCTACCTCGCCATATATGGCATACGCAACAAGTGCCCTGTACTCCACCTCCCTGCGCCCCCCTACCACTGGAGCGGGCGATGGAAAAACCCGTCAATTGCCTGTGCGCGTTTCCACAGGAGGACGAACTTAGTTACGGCCCAGACGGCGACGTTAGTCTTCCGTTGGAGCCGCATCCGCGGGGATCCACGGGGAGGCTTCGTCCTGGTGCCACGCGTGACACCCATTGACCCTGTTGTAATTAACCCTGAAAGAAAATCTTGACATTAGTGGCCTGAAGAGACGGCCTTCCTAATCGCTCGAGAGCACGGTTGTCTCGCAAAGTTGCGAGGCCGTGCTCTCATGCCTGGAAGCTCCGACGCCAACCAGGTGAGCGACCCAGAGCTAATCGCGGTTCGCGGTTCGCAGTATAGCGGCTTCGTTTTGTCGCTCGGCTCTAACTTTTCTATCTTATCACTATGACTCTACGTCCTGGAGTCAAGCCTACCTATCTCTTTCATCGAATCCCTTCAACCAGAGGGATTCTTTGCAAAAATCGGCGAAGACGCAAAATGCCTCCGGGGTATCCACGAGAGTTCGCGCCACCGCCGGCCATCTCTCTTCACCGATGGTTTCCTGCAGAGCTACTCTCTGAGGAGCGAACTCCGGGCACTCCAGGAGATGGTGCGCCACGGAGTCAGTGCCGCCACCGCAGGCGCATTCTGCGTCATCGACAACCGTGTACTTCGCGAGACGCTCGCGAAAGTTGCCGTGACCAGTCAGCGCCTGTGTGCTAAAGTGGTTAGGCACCACCCATCGCGCAGCAAGTCTCTGCTGCACGGACTCAAAGAAGGCGAACGTGGTACGGCCCTTCGTGGAACTCTCCCACTGCGCCTGCCACATCTTGTTCGCCTCTACCTTAACGCGCTCGGTCGCGTCTTCAGCCGCGGCCGGGACCAGGACTTCCCCGATCTTGGTGTCTTTGCATTTCCTCAAATCGTACAACGCCCTTCGCTGGGCGAGGAAGATGTCAATGGGAGCCACACCCGCCACAATGCAAAGCGAGTCAAAGGAAGCCTTCCTGTAGGCTGAGCATACTGAGATTAGTGCTCGTCTTTGCATGGCCTTAAGGGTCCTCACTTCGTGAGCTCCGCATAGGTCACTCCATCCAGCAGCCGCGTAGGCAGCCACAGGGCAGAAGACTCCGCGGTACAGCGTCGCGAGTGTGTCGAACCGGAGTCCCCACTGACTTCTCGCGAGCTTTCTAAGCATCCCGAACAGCGACCCGACCTTGTCGCTGAGGTATTTGCAATGGGGTCGGACACCCATGCCTTGGTCAAAGTAGACACCAAGATAACGGACCGTCTTCTTGAACGCTATCGTTTTATCGCCTATCCTAATGGTCGGCGCACGCGAGAGAAGATCGGGTTTCTTATTGCGCAGCTGCTTGCGCTTACGGTCGGGCCTCGCTCCTCCCCGTCTGCCTACTGGGGCTCTCTCCACCCAGCCGCACTTAAGCACGATTGCTTCTGTCTTGTGGGCTGAGATTTCTAATTTCGCCCCTGAACACCAGTTAACTACTAGGTCCGCGACGCGTTGACCTTCGAGCTCTAGCTCGCGACGCGAACTTGCGCTTACGAGGACGAGGAGATCATCCGCATAAACGATGAACCTACATCCTGAGGCTTCAAGGAGCCTCAGGAGACCATCGAACATTAGGTTCCAGCAGGCAGGGCCAAGGACGGAGCCTTGAGGACAGCCCCTAGTAGCCTGCTTGGAGACCTCTAAAGTACCGAGAGAGATCTTAACCCGTCGGGCGTCGAAGTAACTCTTGATTACCTCGAAAACATTCCGGGGGCAGTCTCTCTCCTTCAAGGACTCTAGAACTAAAGGCCACCACACATTATCGAAAGCCCCCGAGATGTCGAAGAGCAGCCCCACACAGTACCTTGCCTCATCGGCAGCCACCATGCGGCGCAGCTCCACGACCGCATCTTCCGTCGACTTTCCAGGAGTAAACCCGAACTACCGGTCGGAGATCTTCCCAGGAGCCATCGACGTGCCGGTGAGACGAAGCTTGAGAAGTTTCTCGAAGAGTTTTCCTATCACGGAGAGGAGACAAATTGGACGGTACGATTTCGGGTCCTTCTCGTCCTTGTCCCTGCCTTTCAGGAGCACTCGAAGTGAGCCCTCCTTCCAGGCCGAGGGGAAGACGCCCAGCTGAAGGCACCCGTTGAAAAGACGGACTATCTGACCGGGGATTAACTTAACCGCCGCTTTAAGGACACGGACTTCGATATTGTCCGGTCCAGGCGCTTTTTTGTTCTTCAACGTCCTCGCGGCAGCGACGACCTCATCCTCCGTGAAAGGAGGCGCATCTGCCGCACCGGGAGGAATCGTCGAAGTGTCCCTGATAGCACGCTGAGAAGGCGTGTCATCTTCTACCCGGTCATTTGGGACATGCGTATCCAAGAGGTAGCTGGCGGTTTCCTCTATACTCTCCGTGGTGGTTCCATCGCCACGCCGGACTGTGCTGAGCACCGTCTGTACGCGGATCTTTTGCGCAAGGAGTTTGTAAACGTAGCCCCAAGGCTCCGAGTTACCGTTCGACGTGACGAAGTCCCGCCAGCTTTCAAGCTTCGCCCTCCTGATCTCCCTGCTATACTTCCGCAAGGAAGAGCGGTATGTACGCAAGTTATCGAGATGGGAAGGGTCCCCTCTACTCCTCTGGAGCGCACGCCTGTTCTTGTAGACGACTTTCTTTAAGTTCGTCAGTCGCCTCGTCCACCACGGGTTGGCCCTTCTAAATTGGCGCTTTTTCGGCATTGCCGCCGCACAGGAGTCCGTTAGGACACCCGTCAGCGACTTTGCCATCGCCTCTACGTCTTCCACCGACTCTAAGGCATTGGGTTCCAGCCTCTCCCTTGAGAGGTCCGCGAGTTCCACAGCGAACCGCTCCCAGTCGGCCCGGCGGATGTCGAACCGATCGGAGGCGGGGCACCGCCCACCTCGAGCAGATTTAGGAGGTCCCAGCCTCATGTCGATGGCCTGGTGGTCACTGCTGGTCCACCCCTGCCGCACTTTCCATTCCCTGATGAGTGGGGTAATGGTTGGCGATGCCAGGGTAACGTCGATGAATGACGAGCCTGGCTCAGCCTCGTACGTGGGCGCGTGGCCCGGCACGTTAACCACATTCATGCCAAACGCTCGGATGAGGTCCTCGAAGAGCGCACCTCTTTCGTCCGTGCTCTGTGGGCCCCAGAGCGGCGACCGAGCGTTGGCGTCTACACCGACTAAGATTCTCTGCCCCCTCAGAGAACGAAACACCATCTCGAGGTGCCTGAGGTGCTCCTCGATCTCGTCGCTGAACTGAAAGTAGCACGAGACGGCGTAGAACGAGAAGCTGGGTGCCTGCACCTCAGCCACTGCGCAGTGGCTGGTGCTTAGCTGCGAGATAAATAAAATCTGGAACGAGGGGTTTGCCAGTGCCACCGCTGCCCACGGGGTTTGTGAGCTTACGGCGGCGACCCTCGTACCAGTACCTAACCCTGATAGGCCACAGCTTGTGCCGAGCACTCTAACGTACGGCTCCTGCAGAAGCAGAACGTCGAGTCGTTTTTCAGCGACAAGCTGACGGACCTCGCCGCTTACTGCAGCTGAACGCCGCATATTCAGCTGCAGCATCCTAATTCCCGTGGACGCATTCGCGGAGGGCAGTGTTCTTACACTTATCGCTGGTGGCACTTGCGGCTCTTCGACGATCGGTGGCAAAAGCACGCGGGGACTCGCGATAAGGGGTATCCTACCCGACGCGGCAGGAGGATTCTTTCGCTGCTGCTCCGTCGCTGAAGCAGCTAATGCGGTCGACGGCGAGGGGGCTGGTGCCACCAGTACCGCGGTCGCTAGGGTTTTGGGGGGCATAGGTTTCGCGACGCGAGACGCGGTTCGAGCCATTGTGGTAGACGCGGTCGCGTTCGCCGGAGGTACCGTGCATTTATGTTCCCCATGCAAGGCCGGCCTCGCTCTGGGGACCCTGCGTTCGCTACGCCCGCGGTCGCGCGCCAGGGAGTCTAACTCCCTGTTCCTTATTAAAACAACCGAGACGGCACGAAGGCCGCAACCATGGGTCCGCACCCTGGCGCCTTTTGAAGGGACGGCACGCTCGGGCACGGTTCGGTGAGATGCCTTCGAGGAGGAGGAGTCGGCTGCCACCACCGACCGCGCGGACGAGCGTACTCGTTGCCCGGCGACAGAGGCCCCCGCTGTTCCCGCCCCGGCGGCGACGCTTGGCTGGGAACGAGCAGCCAAGCGCGCACTCCTTCTCACCGCTATGACAGCTCCCCCGGTACCAGCCCCCTCCCGGAGATCCGAATGGGGGGCTATTTTACCTCCGGAGAATTTTGGGACCGGAGGAGCCATCATATTTGTTACTAAATTTTACGCCTCTCGGCGGCCCTTAGAAAATAAACGATCCTCGAGACCGGGCAGTCTCGAAGATAGTCGCCGGACCTCCGTTAGCCCCCAAGAGCCTTTTACAACAGTTGGGGTGTACCAGCAGGAACCTATTCGGAGGTGGAGGCCGACTTGGTCGATGGGAAGCTTGGTCTCAACCCGGATGAGATCTATATTCCGCTGCATCGACCCGCCGTCTTGACGCTCCAGTTCTATTTTGCAACGGTCAAGAAATGTAGAGCTCGGAGCCAATTTGCAAAACTTTGACTTTAAGATAAAAATAAAAAATAAAAATAAAAAGCGGAGGAAGCAGAGCTCTTGGCGGTATCGAGCTCCACTCCCTTCCGCTGGCAGTGGTATTGCGCTTTATTTTCTAAGTCCCCAGCGGCATAGACTTTCGCTGGCGGTACACAGAAATTTTTAAAAGTACCAGCGGCATAGACTTTCGCTGGCTTGTACCGTTTCTCGTTCATTCGGTTTCCCTGGACACCCCATCTCCCGGCCGGTAGCTCAGCCCCTGCCTGGGCCAGCAGCCCAGACATTAAGCATGCTACTTTATTCCTACTTTGTGTGTACGGCAGAGGTCCGCCGCTATTTACACAAAAATTTTTCTAAGTGCCAGCGGCGTATACCTTTTAACTGGCGAGCAAAATTTTGCACTCTACTACCGGCGGTATGTGACTCTCGCCGGCGTCATCCGAATATTTCTCTAAGTCCTAGTAGCAGGAGCCCCCTGCCGGTGCGCCCATTTTCAAAGTACCAGCGGCGTAGACCTATCTGACTGGGTACACACAGAAATTTTTCCCCAAGTGCCAGCGGCATAGACCTTTCTGGCTGGGTACACACAAATTTTTTCCCAAGTGCCAGCGGCGTAGACCTTTCTGACTGGGCGCACACAAATTTTTCCCAAGTGCCAGCGGCATAGACCTTTCTGGCTGGGCGCACACAAATTTTCCCAAGTGCCAGCGGCGTAGACCTTCTTGGCTGGGTACACACAAATTTTCCCAAGTGCCAGCGGCGTAGACCTTTCTGGCTGGGTACACACAAAATTTTCCCAAGTGCCAGCGGCATAGACCTTTCTGGCTGGGCGCACACAAATTTTTTTCCCAAGTGCCAGCGGCGTAGACCTTTCTGGCTGGGCGCACAACAATTTTCCTAAGTGCCAGCGGCATAGACCTTTTCGCCGGCGAGCAAAATAAGAAGTTCCACTGGGCGCCAGCGGCCGGGCAACCACCAGTGCGGGCCAGGAGCGTCCAGTTACGCCGATTCTTCGTCGATTTTTTCGTCTATGTGCCAGCGGCGTAGACCTTTAAAAAAATCGACGACCCTTTGAACGCCCCAGTGGAACATTTCCACCGGGGAGCGCACCCCGCCAGACCAGCAAGGCGACGGCATCAGCCGACGGCGAAAAGGGAGGAGCACCCGCGGCGCAGCACCACGGGTACTCCCCCCTGAGGGGAGAGCACCCGCAGCGCAAGCGCCACGAGTAACTCTCCCCGTCCCGGAGCCGGTGGAAACCACCGGCTCCAGTCATTCACCACTCTCTGCGTCTTGTTTGTTCGAGTCGTTCGATACGCATGCCCTGAGAGTGGCTTTCACACGGATTTGCACTCACGAACAGGGCCAGTTCGAGAGAGCGCTCACCCAGACGTTCAAAAGGTCTTTCGCCATCGGCCCACCGCCGCCCAGCTTTGGTCGGACAGTAATCTCGAAATGCTATTAAAGCAAAAAAATGGCCGGGCACTAAAAAGCGCACAGCCACCCTTCTGCCTCTTTACTCTACTCTGATGCTCCGTAACTCTACGCTATACACATTCAGCATCGCGAAGAGCGTCAAGAAGGCCCCTGTGAGACTCGGGTACTACGGGAGCGTCAAGGCCCGTACCTGCCCGCACTTACGTGACGGACAGGCCCCTGTAGAAGCACCATCCATACACATATGTGTTTCCGGATATAAAGTTCCTTAGTCACTAGAATAAGTTTACCTGCCCTTTTCATCAGTCCCCAAACCGCATTAATCGCCATCTGACATTTACTCGCCTGTCCTAAAATATGCTTCCTGTACAGGTTTTTCGAAGACAGCATAAATCCTAAATATTTAAAGGCGTTTACAATTTCTATAACCCTTCCGTCAAGTTTCCATTCTTCCGCCTTCCTTTTCCTCCCCCCATTGCTAAAAACCATTATCTTTGTTTTCTGCACATTCACCACCATTTCGTTCCTCTTCACATATCTTTCCAGCCCTTCCAGGATATCCTTCAGCCCCTCTGCATCCTCTGCCAATATAGCCACATCATCCGCATACTTCAGTACAAATATCTTTTCCTTCCCTATCACTGTACCTCCCTCGTTCCTACTCACCCATTCGTCCTCCAAATCATCTATGAATATGTTAAAGAGAGTCGGGCTCAAACGACATCCCTGCCTCACCCCTTTATCGGTCTTAAAACTATCCGTGAATCCGTCTGCTGTAGCCACCACATTCTCCGTACTTCTATGAATCCTCTGTATCATTGTTAGCGTTTTCCCTCCTATACCCATCCTGCTTACCTTATCAAACAATCTTACTCTACTTACACTATCGAACGCAGCCTTAAAATCTACAAACGCCACGTACAACTTGCCCCTCTTCCTTTTCAGGCGGTTGTTAATTAGCGAATTTAGAACAAAGACTTGATCGATCGTCCCTCTCTTAGCTCTAAACCCTGCTTGGCTTTCCTTCAAAACGCTACAACCTTCCAACCATCCCCTCACTCTGTTATTTAGCACTGTCGCCAATATTTTGTACCCCACGTTGAGCAGCGAAACACCCCTGTAATTCCTCGCCAGATTCTCGGCCCCCGCTTTGAAAATATGATATATAATAGATTTCTCCCACTCCGACGGTATTTCACTCTCTTCCAACATTTCGTTCAAAATTCTTGTCCATTCTTTTAACAGCTCCTTCGGCAGTCCTTTATAAAACTCAACTATCATCCCATCCGAGCCTGGTGCTTTGCCCGACTTCATGCTTTTGATCGCTCCCTTCACTTCCGCTACTGTGAGATCCATGTTCCATCGGCCGTCCGCAGTTCCTGTGCTCTGCTCTAAGCCCTTCCACTCCCTTCCCTTGACTTCCTCCTGTCTTCGCCCTGTCTTCTGACCCCGAGCTTCCCCGAGCAACTGCTTGAAGTGTTGCAGCCATTCCTCCTTCGTAATATTTCCTCCTGTATTCCTCCTACTTCCCCTGTAGCATCTCACCTCTTTCCAAAACTGCACCATATTTCTGCAATTTTCGATCCTTTTCCATTTCTCTTCCCTGAGGTTCTTAAGCTTGTCTTTAAGTACTTTCCTCAGCTCTCTTCTATTGGCCACTAGCTTCAGCCTATCCTCTGCCTTCTTTGTCTTTCTGAATTTCTTTAAACTCCTTCTTACTCCCTTCTTGCATTCCCTGTAATCCGAATCTGCAAATACTCCACTCCCTCTTCCTTTCTTCCACATTCCTGCCTCCCTCGCCGCTTCCTGCATTATTCTTTCCAAGCGTGGCAGCCTTTCGCTCCAGTTTTCTACCTGTTTGCCGCTTACCTCCTTCCATTTCTCTTCCAGCAATCCTTGAAAATCCCCTGCCTTTTTCTCAAACCAGCACCATCTTACTTCCTTCTCCCTCCCACTCCTCTCCTTTCTCCAATCCTTTCCTCTCAGCGTGAAGCTCACAGGTAGGTGGTCCGACTCCTCTCTTTCAACGACACCCACCCAAGACACCGGAATAGCACCGTCGTCCTCTCTCACAATGACATAGTCCAAAACTGAAGCCCCACTGCCTCCAATATACGTAACTCTTCCTTCCTCGGCCCCGTCGGCTCTCCCATTTAACACTGTCAGACCATACTCCTCGCAGAATCCCAGAAATCTTCTCCCCTCTGGGTTCATGATTTTGTCCTCCGAGCACCTGTTCCAGTTTTCAGCCTCCAGAACCTCAGTCCTGGCCTGCTCTTCTCCAATGCGTGCATTCTAATCCCCGACTATAATTGTCTGCGTGTTTTCCTGTAGGCACCTTTCCACAATGCCATTCAGTTCCTCTCGTATCCTTGCCACCAAACATATCGTGTTTGGTATCATTGTAATCAGAAAAATCTCAAAAATACATTGGGAACAGTTACATTCAGCAAAATTAATAAACGACCAAGTTTTTTCTTGCATTAGCAATGCCTCGCCGATACTTTCGTGCCGCTCACTTTGTTTGCTTGCTCTCTCTGTCTCTTCTATTGTCTGTCCTTTCTTAAGCTCGCGCTCGGTTGGAACCAGAATGTAAACACAGATTAGATGCCTCTGCTACCTAAGAGCAATATTCGGTGACGACCTGTGCATTTATCGAGGGAGGTGCCTATTCAGTGTTTTTATGCGGCTCCAGCTGACCGCGAATTTAGACAGGGTCAGAATATGGAAAACCACCCCCTCGAAGATGCAGGAGTTAAATGTAGCGGGACTCGTTTATTATATAATTGTCATCTGCGAACATTTTGATAATAAATTCTTCTGTACAAATTTGAACTATATCATTTATATATAATGTAAACAATAGAGGTCCCAATACAGATCCTTGTGGGACACCGTACTCTGTTGCAATACACTTTGACCACTGATTATTGAATTTAACTTTCTGTGTTCTATTATTTAGATATGATTTTAACCATTCTAATACCATTCCTCTCATTCCATACTGATATAATTTCTCTAGCAATCTCTGCCTGTCAACTGTTTCGAATGCCCGTTTTAAGTCTGAAAATATAACTCCTACTATTTCTCCCTCACTGATTATGAGTTTCCATTCCTCAATAATAGTTTGAACTGCTGTTTCACAAGAATGATTTTTCCTAAAACCTGATTGGTGTTCTGTTATTACGTTATTGCTTTGTAAGTACATTTCTATTTGCTCTTTTACTACTAATTCTAACACTTTCTCATAGATTGGCAACATATTTATCGGTCTATTTTCACTAGCTTTCTTAGGTTTTTCTATCTTAGGTATTGGTATTACTGTCGATGTTTTCCAACCCTCCGGACATATGCCTTTGCTTAGCGATTCATTAATTACACTCGCTAATTCTTTCTTTACAACTTGAACACTTACTTTTAATCAATCACTACTTATTCCTTCATCCGTCCCTTTTTTGTGAGGCAAGTTTATAATAATCCGTTCTATTTCATGTTCATCAACTAATTCAAAGTTTTCTATAATACCCTTGGTTTCTATAATATAAATAGTATTTCGGCTGCTACTATCCCCTTCTACAGACTTAATTATATCATTAATACTCTTTATATAATATAAATTGAATTTATCTGCTAAATTACATTCTTCACTATTATCTAGTATTTCGTACTCTACATTGTGTATCTCTTTTGTTCCCGTATTCTCTCCTCTTATTACTTTTTTTAAGGGTTTCCACATCATTCTCGAATCATTTTTATTCTTGTCTATCATATCTTCATAATATTCTTTCTTCTTCTTCCTAATTATTTTTACTACCGCATTTCTTTCAATTTTATATTGCAGCCAATCGTTTTCGTAATTCGTATGCAGCGCTTTGACATATGCTTCATCTCTTTTATTCGCGGCTGCTCTTATGTCATCCGAGTACCATTTTTTCCCTTCCCATATTTTTGGAATCTTAAAGTTCTTCTTTGGCGCAACTATATCTAACCCGTTCACCATACTCTGAACAAATAGTTCTGCTCCTGTATTTATTCCCATATCATCTCTACGTTTGAGCCTTGTTTCTACTGCTTTACAAAATTCCCCTATGTGGAATTTACTATAATCCCTACTGGTAAATTCTCTATATTTTTCGCCCTTTACCATTGCATTAAGATCAATGCTTATACACGAATGATCCGTTAACTTTGGCTTGTCTAGTACCTTACATTTTACCGTAACATTAGCAAAAGCTACATCTATTAACGTTTTACTATCTTTGGTAACTCTCGTTGGTTCAGTAACATATTGCTTCATACCTAAGCTTGACATTACAGTTTTTATCTTTTTCGCATAGAATGAGTCTCCCATTAGGTTTATATTAACGTCGCCTATCACTATACATTGTTCTTTCATTACCAATAAGTCTACCGTATCCTCCAAAAATCGTAAAAGTTCACCATCTGACGCACTCGGTGAGTGATACACGACCGCTATCACTCCTTTGAACATGCTGTTCTTCGTCTCTACCGCAATACACCAACTGTTGGACATTATTTTTTCTTTCAATATTATTTCGTATCTTATATAATTTCTTACATATAACATAACTCCTCCTGTGTTCCGGCTTTCCGCATCACATCTAGCGACACTATATCCCGGCACATTCACTTCGCTATCTTCAATATCCTCTATCAGTCTAGTTTCCGATAGGGCCAAGAACGCTGGATTCATCCTTTTCATAATCTGGTGTTGGATTTCATCTTTATGCGCCATTAGACTTTGGGCATTTGTATATATAATTGACTCCGTCTGTGGTTGCTATACCATGGGATCCCAGTCTGTTCTCTTTTTCTCCTCTTCTAACACTTTGATATACGTTGGACATTCTACACTCACAGCCTCATGCTCATCACTTCAAGTTGTATGTTTTAATTTTATACATACAATTCACACACCTCTTCTTTGCTGATGTACATTCAGTTGCTTTATGGTGTCCTGCACACTTGTAACATGTGTCCTGCCTCGTACAATTTTTAGCAATATGATAATAGCCCCAACACTTGAAACATCTTTTGACATTGTAATATTCAAATACCCGACACTTTCTCCAACCTATATTTATTTTTTCTCGTCTTATCATTCGCTCCTGTGTTGTTTTATCTACCTCGAGTATTGAAGAGCCTTCTTCTCTTCTTCCTTCTCCTTTTGTTCGCGCCCTGTCATCCTTTTTCTCTTTAACAATCTTTTTCACTACCCTCATGTAGAATCCTTCTTCGTTCCCATTAATTTCATTCTGCTTCAAAATCGTATCTATCAGATTTTCATCCCTGAGATTTATTTCTTTTTCGCTAACATTTATAATTTTAATTTTTGGCTTCCTTTTCTTTGGCTCCGCAATCTCGTAATCATCACCTAACTTTTCTCGTACTGTGTCTTTCAGCTTTTTTATCACTCTCTCCCTCTCACAACCTAATATAATTGATCCACTGCCACCCTTTTTAATCTTTGTTATCCCTACCGTTAAATTTTTTATATCTACTTTTTCTTTTACCAATCTTTTGGTTGTTTCACTCTCTTGTTCTATCCTCGGCTTGACAATTAATATGCTTTCATTGTTCTTATCTTTCACTACTTCACCATAGCTTTTTGTTCCCGTTTCCGCAATTTCTGTCGTATTCTCCCGTATACTTTTCTTTAAATCTTCCAGTTCCTGCTTGAAACATTGTAGTTCCTCACGGATTATTAGTTTGATCATCGTCTTAATTTCACTTTTGCACGCCACTTCATCTCTCATCTCTTTCACTGTTCTAATCAGCCAGACTATTTTTGTATCAACATTTGATTTGCTGGTACTTCCCAAAGCACTTGCCGATGCTCCTGCCGCTCCTATGGATCCTGCTCTTCTTTCCCTGCTAGTTCCTATTTTCTTCATCTCTGCTTTTTCGCTCACCACATATAATTTCCGAAATGGTCCCTCGCACTTTGTATATTCACTGTCTTTATTATAAGCTCTGAGCTTGGAAGCACATCCAGGATGAGCGAAGAATTTCACGCAAGTCTTGCATTGCAGTACCACCTTTTTCACTTCTTTTTTACATGCAGAGCAACGATATTCTGCATATTCAGTGTCACTCATATCTTCATTTCCGACTAATCGGCCGATAACTCCTAATTAGTTTCCTTAATTGCCGTGTTCGTCAGCGCTATCGCGTTGTCCACGTTGGCACCTTTACGGTCTCCTGTCGTTCTGGCAACCGGACGATTCAACAGATTGAAGTCTTACAATCACAATTCGGTACATACCAAATAAATAACACTCCTAGTTACGCACTACCTCTAATTGCACCTCTGTGCAAACTTTTGTCCTTATCCGCCTCCTCTATCCCCGCAAAAACTATAACTTTTACGGAGCGATGTGAAACACGTCCACACCTCGAGAGAGAGAGGTGGATCACAAAAAATAAAAAGAGAAATCTGATAGTTAATATAACTGATAGTTAAATTAATTATTTTGCTGACTGTTTCTATTGTTGCGGGAGGAATATAAGTTCTTGTTTTCGTGCAATTCTAAATGTTTGGAGGCTACTGTAAAAGAACGACAGTCAATGTTGCTGGCTTGGAAAGCACATCGGATTTTACACACCGCGTCTAAAGTGGCTGCATCAATCTTATTTCTCTTTTTATTCTTTACATCTGCAACAATAGAAAATAACCTTTCTGCTTCGGCATTAGAATGTGGAAGAGATAAAGCTGCTTCGACTAAAATTTCTAAATTTGGAAAAAGCGGATCATCATTTAATTGTTTTTTTTCACAAATAATCTTCCACATATCGTCAATTTTTAAATTGGCTAAAATAGATTTTTCTTCGTCATCAAAGACGATAGGGAGCATTCTCTATTCATAAGCTAATGCTGCGATATCAGAAATTTGCAAATGTCTTGCTACATCCCTTAAATCTGGAAAGGCAAGTCTACTTTCCTCGCGCAAAGCTACATCTGCATCTAAAAATTTTAAATCGCGAAAAATGACATCGTTATATGGTAATCTCTTTACCATTTCTTCAAAAGCGGTTGTGGAAAATGATAAACAGATAGATTTAATATTTTCGATGAATTCCCCAGTTTGTGTTTGCAAAAAATTTCACAATCTGGACCGACATACACTGAATTTAACGATAACAAATTTTGGTGGTGAATACTGTCTTTGGTAATGTTTTTTATCGCATAAGGTAGCAAAAAATTGTTTCCCATCTGTTTTATTAATCGCTCGCTGGTATCTGCAATTTTATGTAATAGAATTTTTCTACCTTGGAACAAGGCATTGATATCGTTCAAGAAATTTAGTGAGTATGTTACAAACGGCGTATTATGTGAACGTCCCGTCCGTCGTCGAGCGGGTGCCGACGGATGGTAGATTCCGTGCGTAACGGCTAAGACGAAAACGAGTCGCGCGCCGATTTCCGCAGTTGACTCTATTTAAAATTTTGTAGCTCTCCCCAGCCTAAGGCGAGGAGAGGACAGGATGGATGGGTCGATCTGTTAAGACTTATACAGGTCTGGCTTAATCGAAATCTAAGGGATAAGGGTATTAAATGATATAACTGAATCTCACAATGTTATGATGGGTAAAAGCAATGTATATTCAGATTTAAGCAAAGAAACGTTACAAACAGTAAGTGTAATATCGACTAAGTCGGATATGAAATAATTGATTTTGAATAGATATGTGTACGTTAACAATTCGTGGGTGGTGAAGCTGGCTCGGAAATCGAGTGATTATGATCCAATCGAATCTATCCTTCGACTCCGAAGCAACCTCCCATTTACAGGCAAATGTATATTTTAAAATAATCCAACGGTAAAGAAACTCACTATTGAGGCGGCGGTTTACAATAGAACATGACAAGATAATTATGGTAATGGAAAATTAGAACTCGCCCTGGATTTTCTGATGGTACAAGTGCAAATGGTAATTCGGTTCGGAGCCTTATATTGGCGGTAGTAATATAGTATATGATCTCGTCGAAATACAACTCGAGGTTCAGGTGGCTGAACAGAAGAGTGAATGGATTAGAACTGCACTTATTCGAATTTTCCTATTCTAATGATTCTATCGATCATGCAATGTTAAGAGATACGGTTAACGAAATCTATAAGTTAGTTTTACAATACAATTCTCGCACGAAACTCTGAGTCTTTCGGAACTACAACGTTGCCGAACTACGCTCACGGAGAATCTAGGATTCTCTCACGGTTTCGCGGGTTGACAATCACGCACCTCGCGACTTTACGATAAAAACCAAGAGAACGATTTATTTAACGAGGATTATAAAGTCCGTTACCGCGTATCAAACTATTGCAGTTATTCACGTATAACCTATGCTTAACTAAGCCCTCGGACTATGCCTACGCACCTCGCGACTTTCCAGACGATAGTGACGAGTTGAGCTCGTCTTTGGCCTCACAAGGGTGGGCCCTAGGTGGAGGTGGTAGCCACGTTCCGTGGTCGCGTTTTGCTAAGGTTAACAATTTTGAATGCTAGTCTCCATCCTCCCTTCCGTCCGAGCCCTACACATCAGCCGCTGCTGATGCGCCTCTCAATTCCTGGGACCGGAGGACATACGTGACTCGAAGCGACATCCTATCCGTTAGCTTATTAAATTAAGTCCCTTTGTCAGCAGAGCAGCCGGATGAGCATTTCTTTTGTAATAGAGAATCTCAAGCGATATCGTAATGCAGTTAGAGAGAACTCTGAATTCATAAGCATTCCTGCATCATCGGAATCGGAGAACAATTATTAACGTTCTGCGTATTTTCCGAAGGAATTTCTCACAATGCATAAAACATTGACAAATACGCAGACAGTAACCTCAAAAGAAAAAGAAATTTAGTCCCCGGGACGTAACAAGTACTTTAAAAATAGTATGAAAGCTTTAATTTCAGAGTCGTTTAGAAAAATAAATAGATGTTGCCGAATTATTATTTTCCAAAGTTTTCAGGTAGAAGTAATGTTTCAAAACTTCCCAGTTATCGAGAAGTCTTGTAACACATTTTGTAAGACGAGCCATCTTGTACCTGATAATTTTAAAACTTTTCGCGACTCTACTTTAAAGAATTCCTGAAATTCCCGCAGGATGGCTGATCGTTTTGCACTACCATGAAAATATGTCGCAACTGAATGTAAGAGTTTCTCGCAAGAATCAGGCAATTTAGCACAAGCTTTGCTAGCAATTAAAGCTGAGGACTGGCATATTCAATTTAATACAACGAGGGCCGGCACCTCTTTCTTTAATCTACTCGAAAAGGAATCTTTAATGCCTGTCATTACAGACGCATTATCACAAGCCATTCCTACTATGTTCGATAATGGTATTGGTAAGATTCCACCTAGGCTGCGTCGGCTTTGATTCCGCCGCGGCTTCTTCAAGGGTGACCTGAGGGACGGTGTTGGGGCCTCCGAGTTCGCAACTGCGTAATATTCTCCTCCTTTCCCTGTATCGTGGGGTATTGCCACCTCCTAGCCTCGGCCGGCTGCCCGTGCCCCGCTTATCAGGGTACCGACTAGTTGGGGACTTTGAGGGGGATCAGGGGAAGGAGACGCGACCTGGAGGTTTCCAGCCCGTCCAAAGACGACAGAACACTTTGAACAGTTTTGTAAGACACACGCACCGCAGCACTTTTGAACATTGTATTATCTTAACAAGCACACTTACCTTTGTACAAACAAATAAACCAATTTGGTCAACAACATCGTTGCCTACATTAAGAGTGCCCAGTTCGAACCAGCATTCCAAACCTAAACCGGGCATTCGCGAACTAATGGTAGGAAGCAAAACGTGCTCTACCATAAAACCAGGTATACTTTTTGATTCTAAACAATTTTTAAAAGCAGTATACAACTTATCTGCAGAGCAATCTCTAGTATCTAAAGTGATTAATTCTAATAATTCTGTAACGCATTTCTTATTTCGCGATGAAATGTATTTAACTAAAATACAAAGCAGCTTATCGTTAGCGATAGTCGTGCTTTCATCAATTAATATAGAAACTTCTGAATTTTTAATTCTGTAATAAGCTTATCGCTTTCGCGTTTGCTTATTACATTTTTTATTAATTGTGTGCATTTGGTTCGTGACAATTTTAGATCCTTAACCACCTGCGGATCCGAACAGGTTTCCTTTAATAAAGGGACCATGTGAATAGTTCGGAAAGCTACGTTGTGTTCCGCGTAAAAAGCAGCTAACTTTATTTCGGCAATTTTTACTTTATTCGCATGGCCCAAATCAGAATTACTATCAGCTTTTGGTAATGAAACAGATCGTGCGATATCACAGCTTTTGCTTGTATTTTTAATATGAGATTTAGTCCGCGAATGTCTAACTAGTTCCGTTTTTCCGCACACCAAGACTTTATTGCAAGCCGTGCAGAAAGCTTTTTTTGTAGTGTCGTCAAATCTCAACCAGTCTTTAAAAATGTTAATCCTTAACCAAGATAATTGGAACACTTTCCTTTTCTTGCTGCTCTTCTTATCCGCCGATCCACTCGAACCAGGCTGCTGGTAATCCATCTTATGTTTTCTTCCGATGTATTGCACTAATATTGTACTCTGAACTTCGAAAGGCAAGTGTCCTGGAAGAATTTTCTTCCGAAGACCTTCGCCGACGCTATGAGCCGGACATCCCCGCTTGCTGAATTTTTGCAGGCGGGTTTTTCGGATTTTCTGGGCGGTGCGAGACGTTAATTAGTCGCATTTCCTTCCGAGAGGAGTGACCACCCCCATAGGGCTCTCGACGAGGAGGATCCCACGGAGGCGGAATCTCACCCCTTTCGGCTACGTGGTGGAGGAAAGGTCGACACTGTCAATTCCCATACATAAAGTTTCGTTCGCAGATGTGCTGCCGCCTAGAGCGGAACCCGCACACTAGAACTAGATTTTATATATATATATAGCACAGCATGCTATACATATGTACATATGTACATACTGATTTTTACACGTTTACGTAAAGCTACTTATTTTAAAACGGTAACATTACTGGTGTATACTAACCCTCCTCCTTTCTAAAACGGGCTTGGGACCGTCTATGGGGGAGTTACTGGGCGGACCGAACCCAGGATATTTTCAAATCTCATTTTTCACGTTGTCACTTCTCGTTCCATTCGTAACATGTACTTATTTTGAGCTCCCTGCATTGTAATATTTTTCGTTCTTATCGTGTCTTTTCCGCTCAGCATTCTATTTATTCTTTCGCGCCAATTTCTTAAGAAAAACTTACCGACTGTATCAATAATATTTTCCTTCAAGGATTCCAAATGGTCAGTGCATTTGATACATTCGAAGTTCACGTGTTGCAGCACTATTTTCCTTAATATATGAAAGATATTACATTTAAAGTATGTAACATCAATCCTTTTATAAACAACTCTGTTTATATTTAAAATGACATCTACGAAGGATGGACTTCTACAAGTCGATATGCAATCACTGCACCGTTTATATATATTTTTATTCCAAATTTCATTTATCAGATACTTGTTATTTGTGTCTGCATATGATCCACTTGCGCCACTGGACATTGATGCATTCATCATCTCGGATATATCTTCCTCGTTTTCCATTGTTTTCATGGCCTCTTGGCTCAAACATTGTTTCAATGTAAATAACAACTTTCCGTTGCCTAAATTCTCGCAATTTTCTTTCACGCTATGGTGGGCCAATAAATTGTTGATCAATAATGTTTTAAGGTTTTGAGGCTTTCGCGTCCATTGTTAAGTATACAATGGTTTGCGTTTTCCGGGTTCAAGCCGCGTTGTGAATTGTGAAAATTCCGACGTTTCGCCAGCATTTCAGCTAGCTTCATCAGGGTAAAGCTGATACTAAGGTATCATGTTGTAATACTATGTTTTATATGTTTTAATAATTTTTTATATGACCCTGTGAAACCAGTACACGTAGGGCTCGTGTTTCTCCAGCCAGTGGCTCGTATGTTGCCAACAAAATTCTCAAGTGGATCTTGATTGATATATCTTGGTTTCAACATACGGAAACCTGCATATATTGCGTTCCAAAGCTCCTTAAAATTCTCTATTGTGCAGATCCAATTCTGCAAACACCGAGTTCCTGTTGCGGGTTTTGTAGTAGTGGGATTGACATAACACATATGTCTTAGTTCACGTACTGCAGTTATCCAAAAACGGTGATGTTCACTCCTTTCTGACACTGCAGTACGCAGAGGTGTATCACTTTTCAACACATATCCGTTGACAGAATCAAACAGTTTATTGAAAAAGTGTAACACTTCACCCGTTATTTTCCCTTCCTTCGCGGGCATCTTCATTGATCCTATTGTTGTAGAAAGGGGTCCTACAAAACAAGAATTTTTGTTTATAACATATTTAATTCAAAGAATATACTTTCATACAATAATATTTTATCGTAATTTCGCGCGTATATCGATTGGCGGGTATTTCCCAGCATTCAACAAGATACCTATTGCGCGACATTACGGCTGCGCAGTGATACCGTTTTTTTTAGTTACATCTGGTCTCTCGAACATTAAGCATCGTACGAAAAATATTCAATAAATAACTCAATTTATTTGTTACGAAAAGTGAAAGGTACTTGCGGTAATTATTTATTCCCGACCACGCATGCTTAACGGAGCGAGTTAACTATTAACATTAGTTAACAAATATTGTAAAAAATATTCACTTACCGCTTAAGGCCAGACACTCCAACGATGTAGCAACAGTATAGCTAAATATCTGTGCGGCGTATGTTACTCTCATTTTTTTGATTTTGTGTGGGACGACGCGCTCATTTGTAATTTTTGGCATTGCCCTTCCCATTATGGGCATATGCGTGACAATTTCATATGCAATTTCTATTGCTTTCCACGATGCAAATTCTCGATTTTCTTCTTTGCTTTCAGGAGACACGTTTCTCTCCAAATCCTTGTGTATTAAATTGTTATGAATGGTTTTGATTAAATGAGGCGGATCATAAAAAGGTATTATTTTTTGCCCGTTTAATTCAATGGTATAGCTTCCTGAAAAATAAATTTTATGTTGCTCGTAAACTAGTTAATCTAAATAATTCTTTATACTTTAACATTTTTAAAAATATTTGTGCTTACGGTGTTCTTCATTTCGTTTCCACTTCTCTCTTCTAGCGTCGTCGACAAGGCAATTTAAAGCTGCAACATTGGATGTGCCTTGGTCGCATACTGTTGCTACTACTGTGAAGCCAGTTGCTGCTACACTCTGAATAACATTCTTTATACAGTGTAATATTAGGTTGGTGCAAAAATATTGCGGTTTTGAAATATAAACTTTAAAATAATATATCTCCGGTTAAAATGAAGTTCTTTAATCAAAATAGGATCCATTCGACTGTATACATTTCTGACAACGTAATACAAGTTTTGTTATTCCATTATTGTAGAATTCCGGAGTTCTAGAGGCGATGAATTCTTCAAATGCGTTTTCGGCTGCTACTTGCGTCTTGAATTCTTCTGACGCAGAAAATTGTCCAGATGTTTAAAAAGATGGTAATCTGTCGGAGAAAGGTCCGGTGAATACGGTGGATGAGGCAAAGTTTCGTATCCCAGTTCATCAAGTTTTTGAACGGTTATATGTGAGACATGCGGTCGATCGTTATCGTGCAACAGAATAGGTCCCTTCCGATTGACGAGTATCGGCCATAAATCTTTTAACTTTTTATGCATTTTTTCGATTTCGTGGCAGTATTTCACTGCTGTAATAGTTTCGCCAGGTTTGAGAAAATTGTAGTGGATAATTCCACTTCTGGACCACCAAGCAGTGACCATAACCTTCTTTTGATAAAGTTTTGGTTTTGGAAAATGTTTTGGTGTTTCATCTTGGTTTAGCCACTGAGCAGAACGCCGTCGATTATCATATAAAATCCACTTCTCATCGCACGTCACGATTCGGTCAAGAAACGGATCATTTGTGTTCCGTAAAAGCAGACCAGAGCAAATTTCAAACCGACGTAACCTTTGATTTTCATTCAACTCGTGCGGTACCCATTTATCGAGTTTTATGCACTTACCAATTTCAGATAAATGATGAATAATTGTTGAATGGTCAACATTTAGTACCTCTGCAACCTCTCGAGACGTTTTGCGTGGATCTGCTTCGATAATGGCTTTTAATTCGTTATTGTCGATCACAGAAGGACGTCCGCGACGCTCTTCGTCTTCAAGCCTTTCGTCACCAGTACGAAATTTTTGAAACCAATGTTGAGTTGTACGCTCAGTCACAGTTCCCTGGCCAAATGCTTTATTAATGTTACGAGCAGTTTCCGCAGCTTTAAGTCCTAATTTATACTTGTTCGCGACTAAAGTGAACAACAGCCGCGGAACGGAACGTTGGTTCGCTCCCGAATGGAAGCGGCGCGCGAGGACAGGGAACTGAGGCGACTCGATCCGATGCACGTTCGGAAGCACGTGGAGGAAAGAAAACTCCCTTACACCAAAACTCGGTTTATTCCGTCTCAAATCAACAAACACAAACACTTGGGTTTTAACGAGGGACAATATCGCGAATATACGAATAAAAATACGGGTCGCGAAGGCGGACCGCGTGAACAATAATTGCGAAAGCAACTGAAAAAAAGGAGATGACTCTCAACGCGCAATGCGTAGTTTATCGCGGCACAGTAGAAAGAAGAGTGAAGCGCGGAACAGGTGCGTTCGCTTGTTCGCGTTACAATTCAGAAAAGAGGGCGCTGAAGTTAGCATAATCGCGAATAGGAGCAGCGAAAGGGCCACGTGGGCCGTGCGTCACAAGGATATAATTGGCTCCCGGGCATCACGCGATGTGACGAGTTCGACATACGAGGACATGGAGATGACCAGTCTTCCTGGACTTCAACGGAAATACCAGGATCGACTCGTGTGAGCCGAGAGCCCCTCCCTGTGGCGCACAACCCACTGCCAATCCCCAACAATACTCTTACAATAATTTCGCTCGAATTTCTTTCTTTTCCATCTTCACTTTCCTAACCAAATATAGCTATAAGTGAACAATCAAAAACAAGTGATAAACGTATATCGATAGAGCAAACTTCACGCTTTAAAATGGTATACTATATGAACGTAGTTACAAAACAACTCACTTCAAAATAATAGCACAAACTTTTAGTAGCGAAACCCGCAATTATTTTTGCACCAACCTAATAGAAATAGCATCATTCCATATTTGAATTTGTTCATCATTATTTACAGAATGAATGATGCTCTTCCTATTTGCACTATCAAATGAATTATTAAAAAACAATAACAATTGTGCCGTATTTTCTCCATCACTAGTCATACTTCTTTGTTGACACACGCTTTTTGTCTGACTGCGACTCCATTAGTGACATTACAGTAGCCACAGTTCGACTAAAAACCTGTGTGCAGCAGGAAACTTTCATTTTCTTAATTTTATTTCTTAAAATATGTTGATCAGTTAGTTTGCGCATGGTTCTGAACAATGCTCCACTACTCTGATCGATGAAATATGCATCTTCTATATGTGACCATTTAGCGATTCGGCTTACATTGTCTTTTAACCACTTAACAGTCGGATTTTTTTTGAGAAAATGGGTAAAAAAATTGTCACCTTTTTTTTCATTTTTATTTGACTACATTTATTAATACAATTAATTAATTACAATAAATTTACTCAATAAGTAAGTAGTTTTAGTATGACATATTTTGAAGCATTCAATACACAATCCTACATCACAATCCGGACAGTAATACCTTGTCTCCCTTCGAATTTTTTTGCCGCTTGCATTTTTCCGTGAGCAACATACTTTGCATTGTCGAGTAGGTCTATCTTTGTTTGCAGTAGATGGTATTACTTCTATAAAATGTCTACCAATCAAACGTAGTGGTGATGATGATCCTGATGGACGTCCAAAAGTCTGTTGGGATTTACCATATTTTTCAATAATTTGTTGTACGAGATCTAATCTAAATTGTAAATGAGTTTTTGAGCCTCCCTGCTTTCCATATAAAACAAAAGAATTCCATATTGTCTGATCGAGAAGATGTAGAAACATTTTATAATAATATTTCTTCCCTCGCTTTTTGATGACAGGGTAGTTAGATAGGTGTTGATCAACTGTATCAACACCACCCATAGAATTGTTATAATCATTTACAACTTGAGGAATTTTTTTAGAGTCCCGTGTTCGTTCAATTTCTATCATTTGTGGGTTATGAATTGTTGACAACAAGGCGACGTCCTTCTTGTCTTTCCACTTCATAACACAGACTTTTTCTCTTTGATATGCCATTATTTCTCCTTTTTTTAGTTTTTTCTTTTGTAAATCGCTTGGCACATCTTTTCTGTTCAATCTCAACGTTCCAAATATGTCGGTTTTGTGTTGCAAAAGAATATCTGCAAGTATCGGTGAAGTATAAAAATTGTCTGTAGTAAGACCATATCCTAAATTCAAAATTGGCTTCATCAAAGCCATGACAGTTTGTATTCCCATTCCATGGTCTTTATAATTATTATCCAGTATTGTTCCCTTCCCTGTGTATATTATAAAAGACCAAATATACCCAGATTTTGATTCACAGAGCATATATGATTTGATACCGAACCAGGCTTGTTTTAGAGGGATGTACTGCATCCAACCTAATCTACCTTTATAGAGCATAAGACTCTCGTCTATTGTCACGTCTCTCTCAGGTGTAATCGCAGAAGAAAACTTTTTATTTAGGTGTTCAATGATTGGCCATAACTTATTTAGCTTGGGATTTGGGTGCGTTTCGGGATTATACGTTGAATTATCATTGAAATGTATACAACGCTTCAATAAGGCAAAACGTCTGTATGACATAATTTTTGCGAAAAATGGTGTTTCAATCATATATTTTTTAGACCAATACCATTCGATTATAGGCTTATTTATAACACCTTGCAGAATTTGAAGAGCAAGGAGCACCATGACTTCATCATTATCTGTCCGTTTCCACTCCTTCAAACGTGAAAATCTTTTCAAAATTCCATTACTGCATTGAGCTGCAAATATCGGTTAGTCTCAGTTGTAATCAAGTCTAAGATTTCTGTATTCCAAAGAAATTCAAAATAACGTAATATTGTCCCCTCACCATCATTATCAAATTGCAAATTTACACCAGGTGTATTATCGAAAGGAAACCTTGGCGGAGGAGGTGGTAAATTTTCTATATTTATCTCACGAAATTTTCTGAATGAAGGTACATCTTCATTCTCTAATTCAGAATCATCTTCCGATAATTCTGATAAATCACTTTCGTTGTCTGATTCACTTATCAATATTTCCTCATCACTTTCATAATCAGACTCAAACATTTTGGAAAACTAATAATGTAAAATAAAACAGAAAATAAAGACTATTGAGAAACAAGCGACGTTAAATACTCGGATAAATCACTATCTACATTGTAGCTAAAAGTTAAGCGGTTAAAACAAAACGTGCCCGAACGAGACTCGGGATCGTCAGTGTACGGGAAAACGTGTCACGCCCGAGTGCTGTGCGGGCAAAACTGTCAAGCGGTTAATTGAAAATACAAATCTTTTGTTAATAAATTATTGCGAATGCATTTCAAAAGATGAGGAACATCATATAGTGGGACTATATGATGCCCATTAACAACTATAACGTCATCTTCTAAAGGTTTATTATTTTGAAATGCATTGCGTTTGGAATCCGAAATTAAATTTTTTATTGCTTTACTATTATTACCACCTTGGTCGCATACGGAAGCTACTATTTCGAGACCAACATCATGGGCACGCGTAACAATTTCTTTAACCCTTTTAATACCGAGCGAAGGGAGTGTACCTAAGCGAAGAATACCGGGCCGAATCGGCGAATTTTCAGAGGTTTGCAAAAATGCTCGTAAAACGAAAGTAGGAGTGATATTAACAAAATTTAAAAAGCAGCATATTGCGAAATAAACGAAGAATAAAACGACGCCAATTGTGTTTCGATATTTATTGAAAATCATAAGAATAACATAAATATAAGACATCATGAAAATCGTACAAAGTGATTTTTCTTTTTCAAACCGTAATTGCACATAAAAAAAATCATCGTTTGGTCATAGCTTTATATATATTAGGTTGTCAAGTATGAAATGGAGCAAAAAATACACATAATTGAATTCGATTTTTTTCCAATAAAAACTTTTTATTTTTAATCAAAGTATGCACCCATATTATCGATACACTTTTGCCATCTTAGAGGTAACTCATTTATCCCTTTGCTGTAGAAGCCTGGATCACGGGAGTCGATGAACTCTTCAAACGCCATTTTGACAGCCTGTGCGGAATTGATTTTTTTTTTCAGATAAAAAGTTGTTTAAATTTTGAAAGAAATGATAGTCAGTGGGGGCAAGGTCTGGCGAGCACGATGGGTGACGGAGAGTTTCCAACTTCAACTCTTGTAGCTTTGACACGGTCATTCGTGCGGCATGTGGTCGAGCGTTGTCGTGCAACGCTTCGTTCCTTCTGTGCATCGGTCAATTCATGCGGTATCCACTTGTCCAGCTTTCTCACTTCACCGATTTGTGCCAAATGAGTCAAGATTGTTTGCTTTGATACATTGTGCATTAATGATAATTCACGTGCACTTTAGCTGGGATTCGCTTCCACAGTGGCTTTCAGGACGACATTATCCACCTGAGCCTTGGGTCGACCACGTGGTTCATTAGACAGGTCGAAATCTCCCGAACGAAATTTTTTAAACGAACGAGCTACAGTCGCGTTTGTAGCCACATGAATACCGAACACACTATTGATATTGGCGACTGCCTGCCGTGTTGTGGCTCCACGGTGTAACTCATACTTTATCAACACACGAATTTCGCTGATTTCCATGGTCTCACTTAATCGCCTATACAAAAAAAACTATTGCAAATTTTGTCAAACTGAAATATGAGTTAGAAAGAGGAAAAGATGTACCTTACACACGAAAAACAAATTATGCCAAAATACGGCGTCTAAATGAGGTTATGTGCGATTGAAATAAATAATACGAAGTTTGCTCCATTTCATACTTGACAACCTAATATAAGACAAATACTGTGCAAGGTGATAAAATAAACGAATTAAGTTTCTCCGTAAAAACAGGTGGAGATTTTATTTATTTATTAATTCAACAATAATTATTTACACTATTTACAATCTTACCTGCAAAAACAGGAAACGACAATTAGAGTTTACTATTACCACTTTTCTATTTACACAAGTAATTTTTCTAACGTATTTATAACGTATAAACTCTATCTTTCTGTATATCGCCCGTGTGCTCTATTCCGTGACGATTCTTCAATTCTACAACTCATCATCGCCTGTCATCACTCCCCCTATCGGTAATTAAGATAATGTAGGCGCGCGGAGCATGAGAAGCGCGGCAGATTCAAAACTAATGAAAGTATACTTTCATTACATATATATCAGGTAGTATGATGTATAGGCATTGCATTTTGCAATCATTTGCAATGAAATAGTTGGTGTCGGATAGCAAAACGAAAGGATAACGCTATGATGCACGGCAAGCGTCAGACAGATCTACTACACAAGTAGATCGTGCAGCTGGTAATACGTCACTAAAAAAAATATAGGTGGTATTAATAATAATAATATATTTTCATTGTATGCCCCATGAGGCTTTTACAATTTCCTTACAACCAAGTAAAACTCTTTATATATCTATCCGCATACTATCTTACTTTTAGCTCATTTTCAACATAAAGTACTCGCAGACCTCCTCTAATACATTCCCTTTTAACAAATCTATAATTGCACCCCTGAGATCATTTTCTTGTTTTCCATTTCTCCATTTATTTATAAAGGTTTTTATTTCGTCTCTTTGCAGGCCCATCGCCTCTTTGCAGCATAACAGATGCTCTATAGTTTCTTCACTCCACTCACATAATCTACAACACCACTGCCTATATCCTTTTTTACCAGCTCTGCCAATGTTGCCGGATCTTAACCTCGCCCAAATTTCTCTGTTAACCTTACACTTTAATTTCGTCTTCTTTTCACGCAGATATTTAGCCATTCCCCGCTCCGGTATTATCTCTTTATATAATTTGTTGTAGGATGAATCAATTATTGCTTGCCATTCAATTTGAACTTCTCTATTCCACCACTGATCTAACCCGGCTAATAGTTTTTTATATAGTTCGTCACTCTCACATTCTTCCCAGATCATTTTACATATTTCACTTGTATTTATTTCATTCAGCACTCCCATATAGGTGGTATTATAGATATTTATAGTTAGTTCTCTGGCCACTAAAAATATGTAATATTTCCTTATTTTTACTTGCATAAGCCATTTACTAGCATTGAGGCTTACTAATGCATACACCATGCAGCCCTTTATTGCAATGATTGCAAATTGTGCGCGATCTTCGCACAGGCCCACCATCCATCCTACTATACAAACGACGCAAACTTTTTCCCTCCTTCCAGGAAGTTTACGGATACCTAGGACTGTTGAATCTCTCGATGTGTGACTCAATGAACTTTCTGGATTCATGTTTTTTTCGGCCATCTATTCTGTTGTGATCGACTGAATGATACTGGTTATAAATTCGAGTCGAGTCATAACCTTTGCTTTTGTATTGTGTTGGTATAATATGTATGCATTCAAGACCATGCGAGCGAAAATGGAAAATACCACTTTTTTCCAATATTTTACCGTTCTCCTCTCGTCCAAATATGAGTAGACCATCATATCTGAGACATCAATGCCTCCCATATATTTATTATAGTCGTGGACGAGTGCTGGTTTTTCAACTTCCATTTCCTGATTCCGTCTTCGAATTAAACTCGTTTTATTTGCGGCTGTTCCTTGCGTTGATAACAGAAGTACATTTTTCCTCTGTGAATTCTTTTCTCTGTACGCTAATAGAAGCATTTCCCGACTTCTTAGGTACTTATATTCACCCATTTCCAATTTTCGTTTCAGCTGCGATGGAATATGTTTTCTGTTACTGCGTATGGTTCCGGATAAAAATGTATTCTTCTCATACAGAGATCTTGCTAAGGAAATGCTGGTAAAAAAATTGTCGACAGTTACGTGGTATCCTTTCATATGGTAGTTACTCATGCTGAGTAATTTATCTACTACTACTTGAGCGAGGCCTTTTTCTTTTATTTCTCTCTGGTCGCGTTGGTAATTGGCACCCCGATAGCAAAAAAATATCGTTATCCACATATACTTCCCTGAAATTCGTGAGAGATTCATCACTGTCATTCTCGTCACATTCATCCTCCGATTCTTCTTCGCTGGATTCACTGTCGCTATATATCCTGCGATTACACCGACGGCTTGGCGCAAATAATTGGTCCTCACTGTCAACCTGTTCTTCAGCTATATCTAACTCGTCAACAAGTCGCACTAATTCTCCGTTATCCATGTTCGTACAGGGTATAATTTTTTGAAAAACGTAGCAACAAAACTGACAAAATTTTTCGCTGCTAATTGTGTTTCTATGAAAACGTTGACGGCTTTTGAACACTGACTGCACGTTAGACGGATCAAGAAAGACTGAAAAAGATTTTAGGCTCGCCGTGTCGATGCACGGGTGCCACTTGAGTTTTCTGATAACTATCACAAACATCGTAAAGATTGCGATTGCGGTCCAGAGAAACTATCCCGTGTCGACGGTTATCCGAGGAATATCTCGTGTCCCGTTTCTACCTTATCGCTCTAACATATACAGACCCTCGGCACTAATCAGCATAAGAGATAACAAAATGACCTTTTTTTCATTTGTGTTGCATCGAATATGAACCATTTTAACATTTAATAAAGAAATAATAAGAAAAACGTGTTTATTGAGCATTTTATACACGGACAAAAATATTGGCACAGTTCAATAATAATATTCATTACCAGTATAAAATCGGGTATTAATATTTTGTTGCTCGTCCTTTTCTTTTGAGAACTTCTTTGAGCCTTCTCGGCATTGAATAGACTAATTTTTTTGTAAATTCCGTATCAATATTGTGCTATTCTTGCAGGAGAATCTCTTTTAGTTCAGTTTTATTTGTTATACTATGTTTTCTAATCCTTTTTTCCAATTCATTCCATACGTGCTCTATTGGATTCATGTCTGGACTTTGCGGTGGTGTGTTTAAAGTGTGTGCAGTGTGTAGACGATCCATTGGCGAACTATGTATGCCGTATGTTTAGGATCCCGATCTTGTTGGAAATAAAAATTCCTAGGAAGATTTAATTTTTCAGCACTTTTTAAAAGATTTTCTTTTAATATGTTTAAATATTTATATTTATCCATGATGCCATCAATAAACGAAAGTTCGCCAAGTCCTGATGATGCCATACATCCCCAAACCATTAAACCACCACCAACGTGTTTAACTGTGGCTTGCAGATTACATGGATCCATTTCTGTGTTGGGCTTTCTCCACACCAATATTCTTCCGTCAGATTTAAATATATTAAATTTACTTTCATCCGAAAAGATTACATTATCCCAAAAACTACTGTGTTATTTAATAAACTCTTTCCTTTTCTTTTGATTTATTCTGCTAATATAGGGTTTTCTCCGCGATACGCAAGCAGAATAACCGGCGTCCTTTAGTGGCCTGCGTATTGTTTTGGAACTTACTTCTTTTTGGCATTTATCTCTTAACATTGATGCGATTTCGAAAGAATTTAATTTTGGATTTTTTTTCACTATATTTATAAATTTTCTTTTTTCTCGTATAGCCAGTTTTGAAGGCCGACCACTTCTAATCTTATTTTCAAAACTTGCTTCATTTTTAAATCGTTTTATAAACTGCGAATAGTGAAACGACTCCTATTTACAACTTCTCCAATTTCGCTGTACGATTTATTTGTGTTATATAAATTTAATATTATTTTCCTCTCTTCTTTTGTCGTTCCTTTCACTTTTCTAGCCATGGTTCTTCTACTTTAGTTCTTTGATTACTAATTGACTGAAGTCGTAAATTTTATGGATTGAATAGCGAAACAAATGCCTATCGGTCGTTCCCCTTCCTATACTCTAAGTTACAATCGGGAACTTACAAGTTAAACAAAGAATACAATGTATTTTCTATTTTGTGCCAATACTTTTGTCCGCGCATAAAATGCTCAATAAGTATATTTTTGTTATTATTTTGTGTATAGATTTATTTGTACCACTGCTTCTTGTTGTATATCAAACTAGGATAGATAACATATGTTTATGTCAACAATTTTTTTTGTTTTTAATAACTTATTCAGTAGTTATTAGCGACTGTAACATAAAAATCATGATGTGCCAATACTTTTGTCCAGCACTGTATATATATTTCCTTAAAGGTACCAAACATGGAGTGATAACAGATTTGCTTGGCTAGAGTATCGGTGCCTTTGTTCAAGGACATGTGCCATTATAGTCATTTTTATGCACCAGATAGTGCATAAAAATCTTGTAGAAAGCGAAGAAGGAAGAAGGGGCGTCACGAACGTCGGCTGGCTGCGATCGTAACCAACTGCGTATGTCCCGTTTGTTAGTTGTTCACCGGAGACGCGTCGTGGCCCTGTTGGGCCGTCGTCGACGTCGTCGGTAAGACCACAGCAGGTGTCGGTGTTGCCGTAGACACCGTCTTTTCCTGTGGCTTCTCGTCTGTCTTGACTGTTGGCTCCAGTTCTCTTGGAGCCGCCCTGTTCAGCCCGAGAACCCCCCTGGCTGCGTTTTCCACCTCTGACACTTTGTTCTTTGTGTCTCTCGATGCCCCCAGATCCGATGCAACTTGTTGGGCGATATGCCCCACCCCAGAATCCAGGGCCCCTATCGGTCCTTCCGAGAACAATCCCGTTAGCGCTGAGGCCGCTGGTTTCAATATATAGTTTTTTTGCACCGTTCCAGAGAGTTTCGAGAAGAGGAGGATCGGGCCATCTGATTGGAGAAACGTTGGTCTCATTGTATGCAGCATCAGGGCAAATATATTGGGTTGTTCGATAATTAATGTCGTTTTTTTTTCATATTTTTCAAAGTGAATTTATTTATATTAACAACAAACATTAATCAATGATATATTGACCATTTTGTTGGATGACCTTTTGCCATCTTTCGGTAAGTCGAAAAATTCCACGTTCGAAGAAGCCTTGGTTTTTAGAAGCGAAGAACTGGTGCAACTCATTTTTAACAGCCTGATCGGAATCGAAAGTTTTACCATTCAAATGGTTTTGAAGGGCGCGAAACAAATGGTAATCTGATGGTGCTAAGTCAGGGCTATAGGGTGGATGTGGCATCAGTTCCAAATTGAGCTCTGTTAATTTTTGACGGGTTATCAAAGAAGTGTGGGGTCTGGCGTTATCATGCTGGAACATCACGCCTTTGCGATCGGCCAATTCAGGGCGTTTTTTCTTGATTTCTTCGTTCAATTTCGATAGTTGACGACAGTAGACATTCGAATCAATAGTTTGGTTTCTTGGAAGCAGCTCAAAATAGATTATACCCTTGTAATCCCACCACACAGAAAGCATAATCTTCTTTTGGTGATTATTGGCTTTGGATGTCGATTGTGGGGGCTCATTTTGCTTGGTCCATGATCGTTTTCGGATTACGTTATCGTAAACAATCCATTTTTCATCACCCGTTATGATTCTTTTTAGAAATGGGTCGTTTTGGTTACGATTCAGCAAAGAGTCGCATATGTTAATGCGTTTGGTGAGGTGGATTTCCTTTAATTCGTGAGGAACCCTAACATCCAGTTTGTTTACGTAACCAAGCTGTTGTAGGTGCAAGTAAACGGTTGAATACGATATGTCGAGCTTCTCTGCTATCTCTCGAGTTGTCATACGCCGGTTAGTTTCGACTAACGCCTTTATTTTGTCGTCATCAGTAGTGGTTGGACGACCAGTATGTGGTGCATCTTGCACATTAATATTTCCAGAGCGAAAGCGAGCAAACCAACGCTGACACTGGCGTTCAGTAAGGCAGTCCTCACCATAAACTTCACATAATTTCTTCCGAGCTTGCACCGCATTTTTGCCCTTTCGGTAGTAAAACAATGAAATATGCCGATAATGCTCTCTTTGATTGTCCATTTTCAACTTAATTTTTAACCAACTTTTTTACTAATGACGCTCAGTTTTTGACTGAAGATAGTCTAAAGTCTAACCTTTAAAATAGTATATAATAATGTAAGCCAAGCAATCACTACTACATGAAATATGCAGTTCAAGCCATCTATGAGAAAAAAACGACACAAATTATCGAACAGCCCAATAAGATACGTTTCACTGTGCTCTTACTCACAAGGAAGGTATTCGAAGTGCAACTCACGGATTCGAATAAAATTTTGTGGGTTTGTAGAGTGATCCAAGACAAGAAAAATGGTATACTCCATTCGTGCCCAATCGCCCTTTAAGGGCATGAAATTTAACCTCAAAGTGAAATCGACACTTGCACTTCCTCGCTTATATCTCCTAAAGTACAAAAGATAGAAAAAAATGTTTTAGGTGAAAGTTTAACGGTAAAAGGAGCGCTATAAATTTGCATCAACAAATTTTTAAAAACAACTTTCCTTCTTGAAAAAAAATTTTTTTTTGCGTTATTTTAAACAATTTTGAAATCTTTTTGGTAATGAAAAATGTGGCATTTTTTATTCTGAATTCAACCATAACAATATTTTTATTATACACCGCTAGAATTACAGAGATACACGACAAAACGTACTCCCTAGCGCGCGGTACCGCGCAATACCGCGCTAACAACATATAGAGTTACATATTAAGAATGCTCATTTTCGTTGCAGGACATAACTATGTGACGAAGATGGGTGTGGTAACATAAAAATTGCAAATTATGAAATATTACATAAAGATTAATAATGACTTATAATACAGATCGTACTATATCCCATATATACATACATACATATTTTTTAAACGCTTATTTAACATTTTATTACATTGTAAGCACACGCGATTACATGTACTTCACTCGACATAATTTTCGCAAAGTGAAAAAGACGAAATACTATCTTCATTAAAAAAGTGATCTACACATAGATACTTTTTGCACCAAGCACATCTTATAATAGCAGTTTATCTGCTTCAGGAAATTTAAAACAGAAATCTACCGGATTTTCAAACCGTTGTGGTAACCTTTCCTCTAGGTATCCACTTTTATACCAAGAGTATTTAAATAATTCTCTGAATCTCGGGGAAGACAATTGGTTGTGGGTGAGTGATTGCAATTTGATGATGTTATTTCGTAGATGTAAATTTATATTAATATCGTACAGCAAAACTCGATCGGAAAAGGTTCTAACAAAGTTTTTCCATATCCGGAAACCAAAAACGTCCAACGGTTGTATCAAACCTGTCGTCCCTTTCGGTATAGTTAACGTAATAAGTTGCTTGTCACTCGGAATACTTTGCTGAAACGTGGACGGACAATGACCACTCCACGAATCAATTAATAGTACACTTCGAGGCCCAGTCTTTGGTGAAAAGACTTCTGCGAGCCAAGTGTTGAAATGGTGCGATGTTAACTTCCCAGATTTGGAAGCAGCGACAAACACATTATCCGATCTGAATCGGACAATTCAGTGCAAAGTTCATAAGATGAGGGGATAATGATTAATCGAATATATGCGAAAACAGGCCAACAATGGAAGTTGAGAGAAAGAAGAATTAATAAAAACGAAATGATATCGTTAAATGTAATAAAATGGTCTGTTTTCGCAAATATTCAATTAATCATTATCCCGATATCTTATGAACTTTGCACTGATAAATATCCAGTCTCCTTATAAATACCCAGTCTTCGGGTCTGGAATTCATTGTCAGTGTTACTGCAACTCGTTCAACTGCACGTGGCGTTAGCTTTGGATACAATGGTGTACATAAATCCGACAACCGTTATTAATCTACTAATAGCAATGCTTCACATAACCAGTATTCCACCATCTCCAATTAATCGCCGGGAGGTCGAACTCTCGGAGATCATACACAGAATGATACGTGAGAGTATCACTGAAAATTCATTTACGGCCGACTACGTTATGACCCTGGAATATGAAGATCCAACAAGACCTCAAGAATGTGAATTCGTTCCTGATGAAGGCATTCAGGAAGACGAAGAATATGGTAACAACGAATTTGATGACAGTTGCATCCCAGGCGAAAGTGGTAATGTAGACCTCAGCTATAAAACTCGCGCAGTTGAGTTCTGGAGAAGCGGCAAGAAAATGCGTAGGACTCTCGATAGCGTGCAGCACAAATTTCGAAAAGTAAAATCGATTAACCAGTTATATCAATGGGAAGAAACGTTGGCAAGAGGCGGTACACACAGGGATAAAATTATGTCAATCGCGAAATTTGTGCTGGACAAATTTGAAGCTGCTACTGATCGAGGCTCCTTTGTGCACAATACGGATTTAAAGCATTGGGCGCTAGAAGCAAAGGAGGACGTCAATCTGCCAGGATTTAAAGCTAGCCACCAGTGGGTCGTGAATTTCAAGAGAGCGCACAACATCGTTTCGAGGAAGGTTACGAAATTCGTAAGTCGTTCCGCAAGCCGAAACAAGCAAAGTGTACAATTGGCAGCCACCGAATTCGTAGACCAGGTGAAACCGTATATGGCAACGTACGAACCGAATAATGTATACAATGCCGAGGAGAGTGGATTTAATTTGGAAATTCATTCTGGTCGTACGTTATCGTATCGTGGTACAAAGACCGTAGAAGCAGCCGTGCAGTCAATATCCTCAACCACTCACAGTTATACGATTCTCCCTACCATTTCCGCGAGCGGTCAGTTACTGTCACCTTTGTTCATAGTATTAAAAGAACCAAGTGGAGAATTTGGACCTAGGGTAGAAGGAAACTTATTCAGATCGGATAATGTGTTTGTCGCTGCTTCCAAATCTGGGAAGTTAACATCGCACCATTTCAACACTTGGCTCGCAGAAGTCTTTTCACCAAAGACTGGGCCTCGAAGTGTACTATTAATTGATTCGTGGAGTGGTCGTTGTCCGTCCACGTTTCAGCAAAGTATTCCGAGTGACAAGCAACTTATTACGTTAACTATACCGAAAGGGACGACAGGTTTGATACAACCGTTGGACGTTTTTGGTTTCCGGATATGGAAAAACTTTGTTAGAACCTTTTCCGATCGAGTTTTGCTGTACGATATTAATATAAATTTACATCTACGAAATAACATCATCAAATTGCAATCACTCACCCACAACCAATTGTCTTCCCCGAGATTCAGAGAATTATTTAAATACTCTTGGTATAAAAGTGGATACCTAGAGGAAAGGTTACCACAACGGTTTGAAAATCCGGTAGATTTCTGTTTTAAATTTCCTGAAGCAGATAAACTGCTATTATAAGATGTGCTTGGTGCAAAAAGTATCTATGTGTAGATCACTTTTTTAATGAAGATAGTATTTCGTCTTTTTCACTTTGCGAAAATTATGTCGAGTGAAGTACATGTAATCGCGTGTGCTTACAATGTAATAAAATGTTAAATAAGCGTTTAAAAAATATGTATGTATGTATATATGGGATATAGTACGATCTGTATTATAAGTCATTATTAATCTTTATGTAATATTTCATAATTTGCAATTTTTATGTTACCACACCCATCTTCGTCACATAGTTATGTCCTGCAACGAAAATGAGCATTCTTAATATGTAACTCTATATGTTGTTAGCGCGGTATTGCGCGGTACCGCGCGCTAGGGAGTACGTTTTGTCGTGTATCTCTGTAATTCTAGCGGTGTATAATAAAAATATTGTTATGGTTGAATTCAGAATAAAAAATGCCACATTTTTCATTACCAAAAAGATTTCAAAATTGTTTAAAATAACGCAAAAAAAATTTTTTTTTCAAGAAGGAAAGTTGTTTTTAAAAATTTGTTGATGCAAATTTATAGCGCTCCTTTTACCGTTAAACTTTCACCTAAAACATTTTTTTCTATCTTTTGTACTTTAGGAGATATAAGCGAGGAAGTGCAAGTGTCGATTTCACTTTGAGGTTAAATTTCATGCCCTTAAAGGGCGATTGGGCACGAATGGAGTATACCATTTTTCTTGTCTTGGATCACTCTACAAACCCACAAAATTTTATTCGAATCCGTGAGTTGCACTTCGAATACCTTCCTTGTCAGTCCAAGTTCCATTGCGTGACGCCTTGCGGAACGGCCGGGGCTGCGCTGAATCGCATCTCTCACTCTATCCACGTTTTGTGGTGTACGTGCAGTCCGAGTAGGGCCGGGTGGCTTTGTTTTCATAACTGATCCTTTAGATTTAAATGCATTCACCCACCTTAAAATTGTATTCCGATTCGGGACTTCACCATGACGACCAATACGAAAATGACGTCTAAAGCATCGTTGAGTTTCAACAACAGACTCACCACTTTTTACAAAAGTAGCGTATACAAACACGCGATGATCTTTCGTCCATAGCGGCATGATGACGACTAAATGGCATGGAGTGGGGAGTTGAATGACCTTCAATGCGAGTTTCCCTCTCCACCAGTCGCCGAGTACTGCGCGATTCAAAAACGTCCGTTTCCCGTGGACCACCCTGTACATACGACCCTTTGGTGTAACCAAGTTCGTCATAGTCAGTATATTCATATATCACTTTTTTATCCCCAGTAGGATTCCAAAAGGAAAACCGCAAATCAACAGTCAGATTCTCGGGCTTAATATCGCACCTTGTAAACTTAATAAGAAGATTATGACGCGTGTGTCCAATCTTTTTTGTCCCAATCTCATACGGTGGTGGAACCGGAAGCTTGGGTATAAGCTTCTGTTTACAGTTCTCAACAATACGGATTTGATCTAAATAAAGCTCGTGACTCGCAATGATTTGAGTCAGATGTTTCGAGGCTTTTTTCGATATATGGTTCATCACCGCCATAGGCCTCAACAGGCGTCGTGGCTCTAGCTTTTGCGACTTTAGTCCGTGCTTGGAGTATCGTCACCTGTTCCAGTACTTCACTGTCCCGAGGAAAGTCTAACTCGACCTTCTGGTTACCGAGATATCTTATCGTCTCGTTTACCAGGTCCGGAATAACCTCAACAGATAAGAGAAATTCAAGTGGCGGTCGATTAACAGCGTCTCCTCCGATAATCTCTTTCAAGGTTTTATCATCGATTGGTTTGAGACTCTCCGATGTTGACAGGGTAGCATACTTCTCGCGTAATCTGGAAAAACCTCTCTCTTGAACTATTGCCATACCCTCGATCTCCCTCTATCATTCAGACGTCGATTTTCACAAAACAAGAGGGCTGAACTGGATTCTACTTTCGATGCCTGAGTTTACATCAGCAGGGGGGAATCGAACTCCCTGAAGGGCGGCGCGACCATCGGGATTGAGATCGTCAATGTCGCCGAATCCAAGCAGATTTTCGTTTGCTTCAAACCCTTCCGGCACTAAATCCGCAGCTAGTGGTGTCCACTGTCTGTTCCGATCCAGTGTCGCTTCCACTCTACGCTGTGTTATTCGTGGTGACACGTAACACTTGTATACATTGTGGGTATTAGCATCTAAAACCCCAAACGTACCACTGGTATGGTCGTCAGTAGCAATGGGCGTCGCAATCGTTGGGACATTAAAGGCTACCGTTTCGCCTGACGCGGTTACAGCTTTGCCGATATTCGAAAGATATTCACAAATAGGGCCAGGGAGGACCATTTGGTCAAGGTACGCACTGACGTCACCTTCAGCACGCAACTGCCCTTCTTTGTTTTCGTTTTGCTGAACATCGATAATGCTGGCAGGAAGAGCTGTAGCGCATCCATGTAAAAAGGCTAAATACGGCAATTTACGCGCAAGTCGGTCATCAACCGTCTGCAAATCCCTAAAAGTCCGCTGTACCAATAAAGGATACGTCGAGAAGTCCAAATTTTGGCCGCTCAACTGGTCGACTGCGATGCTGCCCATGATAGGCCCAGCTGTGTACATTGGTCCAGCTTGTTCGGGCACTTCAGCAACAGGTTTTAGAGTTCGTTCAAGCATGTGATGCTCGGCATCAGCGCGGATTTCCGCCGCTGGCTTCTTCTGGGAAGTACATCCAGAACGCCAAGTTTTGGCGCGGTCTGCATCCCTACCCGTCCGTTTTGACGGTTGAAAGGGGCGACCTCTCGCTCGTTCGTATTTTGCCTCTACTTCAACATCGTTGTTTTAGCTGAAGTGTGGCGCTTCATCGACACGTCGCGAGTTATATGCGTGCATCCTTTCGATGTCACGACTTGTCTTCTTTGGTTTTTCAAAGGCAATGTTTTGACTGGCCGGCTGGCGAGACATAGTTTGTGTTTGTAGTTGGCTATAAAATCTCTCTCTCTCTCTCTCTCTCTCTCTCTCTCTCTCTCTCTCTCTCTCTCTCTCTCTCTCTCTCTCTCTCTCTCTCTCTCTCTCTCTCTCTCTCTCTCTCTGTGTGTGTGTGTGTGTGTGTGTGTGTGTGTGTGTGTGTGTGTGTGTGTGTGTGTGTTAATATATTTAAATCCTTACTACAAAACAATGTCTCCTTATTGAAAGTGCAGTTGGACATAAATGATAATGCTCCATAATTAATAATTTTGGTAGTTTGTATAATTGCATAAGGCATCTTGTTACAACCCACACAACCAAAAGTATGTATAATCTTTACTTCGCAGTTAGCTTGCTCTACATATAGATTTTTAAATTCGACATTTCCAATATTTAAATTTGCTGTAATAACACTATGTTTCAAGATAGCAACAGTATAGGAGTCCAAGATGTTGTATTCCTCTATTAATGACTTATGTTTTAAAGATCTATAAGTACGTATAGAGGGTTCAGGTGCAGTGCATGTCACTTTACAGCCAGAAGTACTACAATGTACATCATTATGCCTATACATTGATTGGGTGTTGTCTAAGGATATTTGGTAATCACCTAAGTTACCTGGTGTTATTAAATTGATATCATTGGCACTAACCTCATAGAAGTTAAAATTATCATTCAATGCATAATCACTTAAGTAATCACTCCTCTTAATTATATTATTTACACTGATTGGCATATTGTCTTTAGTAAACAGTTTACCTATGTCAAGTTCATTCTGTGGCATATCACTGTTGAATTCATATTTTTTAATAATATCTTTGTATGTCACCAATAAGTCAAATTTCC